>OY804578.1:23341100-26157075 GCA_963680875.1 Bathymodiolus brooksi | reverse complement strand
GTGGTAGATAAAACATCTTACTCTAACACTGCTAAATGTGGTAGATAAAACATCTTACTCTAACACTGCTAAATGTGGTAGATAAAACATCTTACTCTAACACTGCTAAATGTGGTAGTTAAAACATCTTACTCTAACACTGCTAAATGTGGTAGATAAAACATCTTACTCTAACACTGCTAAATGTGGTAGATAAAACATCTTACTCTAACACTGCTAAATGTGGTAGATAAAACATCTTACTCTAACACTGCTAAATGTGGTAGTTAAAACATCTTACTCTAACACTGCTAAATGTGGTAGGTAAAACATCTTACTCTAACACTGCTAAATGTGGTAGATAAAACATCTTACTCTAACACTGCTAAATGTGGTAGATAAAACATCTTACTCTAACACTGCTAAATGTGGTAGTTAAAACATCTTACTCTAACACTGCTAAATGTGGTAGATAAAACATCTTACTCTAACACTGCTAAATGTGGTAGATAAAACATCTTACTCTAACACTGCTAAATGTGGTAGGTAAAACATCTTACTCTAACACTGCTAAATGTGGTAGTAAAACATCTTACTCTAACACTGCTAAATGTGGTAGATAAAACATCTTACTCTAACACTGCTAAATGTGGTAGATAAAACATCTTACTCTAACACTGCTAAATGTGGTAGTTAAAACATCTTACTCTAACACTGCTAAATGTGGTAGTTAAAACATCTTACTCTAACACTGCTAAATGTGGTAGATAAAACATCTTACTCTAACACTGCTAAATGTGGTAGGTAAAACATCTTACTCTAACACTGCTAAATGTGGTAGATAAAACATCTTACTCTAACACTGCTAAATGTGGTAGATAAAACATCTTACTCTAACACTGCTAAATGTGGTAGATAAAACATCTTACTCTAACACTGCTAAATGTGGTAGGTAAAACATCTTACTCTAACACTGCTAAATGTGGTAGGTAAAACATCTTACTCTAACACTGCTAAATGTGGTAGATAAAACATCTTACTCTAACACTGCTAAATGTGGTAGATAAAACATCTTACTCTAACACTGCTAAATGTGGTAGATAAAACATCTTACTCTAACACTGCTAAATGTGGTAGGTAAAACATCTTACTCTAACACTGCTAAATGTGGTAGATAAAACATCTTACTCTAACACTGCTAAATGTGGTAGGTAAAACATCTTACTCTAACACTGCTAAATGTGGTAGATAAAACATCTTACTCTAACACTGCTAAATGTGGTAGGTAAAACATCTTACTCTAACACTGCTAAATGTGGTAGGTAAAACATCTTACTCTAACACTGCTAAATGTGGTAGTTAAAACATCTTACTCTAACACTGCTAAATGTGGTAGATAAAACATCTTACTCTAACACTGCTAAATGTGGTAGATAAAACATCTTACTCTAACACTGCTAAATGTGGTAGATAAAACATCTTACTCTAACACTGCTAAATGTGGTAGATAAAACATCTTACTCTAACACTGCTAAATGTGGTAGGTAAAACATCTTACTCTAACACTGCTAAATGTGGTAGATAAAACATCTTACTCTAACACTGCTAAATGTGGTAGGTAAAACATCTTACTCTAACACTGCTAAATGTGGTAGATAAAACATCTTACTCTAACACTGCTAAATGTGGTAGTAAAACATCTTACTCTAACACTGCTAAATGTGGTAGGTAAAACATCTTACTCTAACACTGCTAAATGTGGTAGATAAAACATCTTACTCTAACACTGCTAAATGTGGTAGTTAAAACATCTTACTCTAACACTGCTAAATGTGGTAGGTAAAACATCTTACTCTAACACTGCTAAATGTGGTAGGTAAAACATCTTACTCTAACACTGCTAAATGTGGTAGTTAAAACATCTTACTCTAACACTGCTAAATGTGGTAGATAAAACATCTTACTCTAACACTGCTAAATGTGGTAGTTAAAACATCTTACTCTAACACTGCTAAATGTGGTAGGTAAAACATCTTACTCTAACACTGCTAAATGTGGTAGTTAAAACATCTTACTCTAACACTGCTAAATGTGGTAGTTAAAACATCTTACTCTAACACTGCTAAATGTGGTAGGTAAAACATCTTACTCTAACACTGCTAAATGTGGTAGGTAAAACATCTTACTCTAACACTGCTAAATGTGGTAGATAAAACATCTTACTCTAACACTGCTAAATGTGGTAGATAAAACATCTTACTCTAACACTGCTAAATGTGGTAGATAAAACATCTTACTCTAACACTGCTAAATGTGGTAGATAAAACATCTTACTCTAACACTGCTAAATGTGGTAGATAAAACATCTTACTCTAACACTGCTAAATGTGGTAGGATAAAACATCTTACTCTAACACTGCTAAATGTGGTAGGTAAAACATCTTACTCTAACACTGCTAAATGTGGTAGATAAAACATCTTACTCTAACACTGCTAAATGTGGTAGATAAAACATCTTACTCTAACACTGCTAAATGTGGTAGATAAAACATCTTACTCTAACACTGCTAAATGTGGTAGTTAAAACATCTTACTCTAACACTGCTAAATGTGGTAGGTAAAACATCTTACTCTAACACTGCTAAATGTGGTAGATAAAACATCTTACTCTAACACTGCTAAATGTGGTAGATAAAACATCTTACTCTAACACTGCTAAATGTGGTAGATAAAACATCTTACTCTAACACTGCTAAATGTGGTAGATAAAACATCTTACTCTAACACTGCTAAATGTGGTAGTTAAAACATCTTACTCTAACACTGCTAAATGTGGTAGGTAAAACATCTTACTCTAACACTGCTAAATGTGGTAGGTAAAACATCTTACTCTAACACTGCTAAATGTGGTAGTTAAAACATCTTACTCTAACACTGCTAAATGTGGTAGGTAAAACATCTTACTCTAACACTGCTAAATGTGGTAGATAAAACATCTTACTCTAACACTGCTAAATGTGGTAGATAAAACATCTTACTCTAACACTGCTAAATGTGGTAGATAAAACATCTTACTCTAACACTGCTAAATGTGGTAGTTAAAACATCTTACTCTAACACTGCTAAATGTGGTAGGTAAAACATCTTACTCTAACACTGCTAAATGTGGTAGTTAAAACATCTTACTCTAACACTGCTAAATGTGGTAGGTAAAACATCTTACTCTAACACTGCTAAATGTGGTAGATAAAACATCTTACTCTAACACTGCTAAATGTGGTAGATAAAACATCTTACTCTAACACTGCTAAATGTGGTAGGTAAAACATCTTACTCTAACACTGCTAAATGTGGTAGTTAAAACATCTTACTCTAACACTGCTAAATGTGGTAGATAAAACATCTTACTCTAACACTGCTAAATGTGGTAGGTAAAACATCTTACTCTAACACTGCTAAATGTGGTAGATAAAACATCTTACTCTAACACTGCTAAATGTGGTAGGTAAAACATCTTACTCTAACACTGCTAAATGTGGTAGATAAAACATCTTACTCTAACACTGCTAAATGTGGTAGGTAAAACATCTTACTCTAACACTGCTAAATGTGGTAGTTAAAACATCTTACTCTAACACTGCTAAATGTGGTAGATAAAACATCTTACTCTAACACTGCTAAATGTGGTAGATAAAACATCTTACTCTAACACTGCTAAATGTGGTAGATAAAACATCTTACTCTAACACTGCTAAATGTGGTAGGTAAAACATCTTACTCTAACACTGCTAAATGTGGTAGATAAAACATCTTACTCTAACACTGCTAAATGTGGTAGGTAAAACATCTTACTCTAACACTGCTAAATGTGGTAGATAAAACATCTTACTCTAACACTGCTAAATGTGGTAGTTAAAACATCTTACTCTAACACTGCTAAATGTGGTAGATAAAACATCTTACTCTAACACTGCTAAATGTGGTAGTTAAAACATCTTACTCTAACACTGCTAAATGTGGTAGATAAAACATCTTACTCTAACACTGCTAAATGTGGTAGATAAAACATCTTACTCTAACACTGCTAAATGTGGTAGATAAAACATCTTACTCTAACACTGCTAAATGTGGTAGATAAAACATCTTACTCTAACACTGCTAAATGTGGTAGGTAAAACATCTTACTCTAACACTGCTAAATGTGGTAGATAAAACATCTTACTCTAACACTGCTAAATGTGGTAGGTAAAACATCTTACTCTAACACTGCTAAATGTGGTAGGTAAAACATCTTACTCTAACACTGCTAAATGTGGTAGTTAAAACATCTTACTCTAACACTGCTAAATGTGGTAGGTAAAACATCTTACTCTAACACTGCTAAATGTGGTAGGTAAAACATCTTACTCTAACACTGCTAAATGTGGTAGTTAAAACATCTTACTCTAACACTGCTAAATGTGGTAGGTAAAACATCTTACTCTAACACTGCTAAATGTGGTAGGTAAAACATCTTACTCTAACACTGCTAAATGTGGTAGTTAAAACATCTTACTCTAACACTGCTAAATGTGGTAGTTAAAACATCTTACTCTAACACTGCTAAATGTGGTAGATAAAACATCTTACTCTAACACTGCTAAATGTGGTAGATAAAACATCTTACTCTAACACTGCTAAATGTGGTAGATAAAACATCTTACTCTAACACTGCTAAATGTGGTAGTTAAAACATCTTACTCTAACACTGCTAAATGTGGTAGGTAAAACATCTTACTCTAACACTGCTAAATGTGGTAGGTAAAACATCTTACTCTAACACTGCTAAATGTGGTAGTTAAAACATCTTACTCTAACACTGCTAAATGTGGTAGGTAAAACATCTTACTCTAACACTGCTAAATGTGGTAGATAAAACATCTTACTCTAACACTGCTAAATGTGGTAGATAAAACATCTTACTCTAACACTGCTAAATGTGGTAGTTAAAACATCTTACTCTAACACTGCTAAATGTGGTAGGTAAAACATCTTACTCTAACACTGCTAAATGTGGTAGATAAAACATCTTACTCTAACACTGCTAAATGTGGTAGATAAAACATCTTACTCTAACACTGCTAAATGTGGTAGATAAAACATCTTACTCTAACACTGCTAAATGTGGTAGATAAAACATCTTACTCTAACACTGCTAAATGTGGTAGTTAAAACATCTTACTCTAACACTGCTAAATGTGGTAGGTAAAACATCTTACTCTAACACTGCTAAATGTGGTAGGTAAAACATCTTACTCTAACACTGCTAAATGTGGTAGTTAAAACATCTTACTCTAACACTGCTAAATGTGGTAGGTAAAACATCTTACTCTAACACTGCTAAATGTGGTAGATAAAACATCTTACTCTAACACTGCTAAATGTGGTAGATAAAACATCTTACTCTAACACTGCTAAATGTGGTAGATAAAACATCTTACTCTAACACTGCTAAATGTGGTAGTTAAAACATCTTACTCTAACACTGCTAAATGTGGTAGGTAAAACATATTACTCTAACACTGCTAAATGTGGTAGTTAAAACATCTTACTCTAACACTGCTAAATGTGGTAGGTAAAACATCTTACTCTAACACTGCTAAATGTGGTAGATAAAACATCTTACTCTAACACTGCTAAATGTGGTAGATAAAACATCTTACTCTAACACTGCTAAATGTGGTAGGTAAAACATCTTACTCTAACACTGCTAAATGTGGTAGTTAAAACATCTTACTCTAACACTGCTAAATGTGGTAGATAAAACATCTTACTCTAACACTGCTAAATGTGGTAGGTAAAACATCTTACTCTAACACTGCTAAATGTGGTAGATAAAACATCTTACTCTAACACTGCTAAATGTGGTAGGTAAAACATCTTACTCTAACACTGCTAAATGTGGTAGATAAAACATCTTACTCTAACACTGCTAAATGTGGTAGGTAAAACATCTTACTCTAACACTGCTAAATGTGGTAGTTAAAACATCTTACTCTAACACTGCTAAATGTGGTAGATAAAACATCTTACTCTAACACTGCTAAATGTGGTAGATAAAACATCTTACTCTAACACTGCTAAGTGTGGTAGATAAAACATCTTACTCTA
Source organism: Bathymodiolus brooksi (assembly GCA_963680875.1). Taxonomy (NCBI): domain Eukaryota; kingdom Metazoa; phylum Mollusca; class Bivalvia; order Mytilida; family Modiolidae; genus Bathymodiolus; species Bathymodiolus brooksi. Next base: position 26,150,946 of record OY804578.1, on the reverse strand, counting down.
ACACTGCTAAATGTGGTAGGTAAAACATTTTACTCTAACACTGCTAAATGTGGTAGATAAAACATCTTACTCTAACACTGCTAAATGTGGTAGGTAAAATATCTTACTCTAACACTGCTAAATGTGGTAGATAAAACATCTTACTCTAACACTGCTAAATGTGGTAGTTAAAACATCTTACTCTAACACTGCTAAATGTGGTAGATAAAACATCTTACTCTAACACTGCTAAATGTGGTAGTTAAAACATCTTACTCTAACACTGCTAAATGTGGTAGATAAAACATCTTACTCTAACACTGCTAAATGTGGTAGATAAAACATCTTACTCTAACACTGCTAAATGTGGTAGATAAAACATCTTACTCTAACACTGCTAAATGTGGTAGATAAAACATCTTACTCTAACACTGCTAAATGTGGTAGGTAAAACATCTTACTCTAACACTGCTAAATGTGGTAGATAAAACATCTTACTCTAACACTGCTAAATGTGGTAGGTAAAACATCTTACTCTAACACTGCTAAATGTGGTAGGTAAAACATCTTACTCTAACACTGCTAAATGTGGTAGGTAAAACATCTTACTCTAACACTGCTAAATGTGGTAGGTAAAACATCTAACTCTAACACTGCTAAATGTGGTAGATAAAACATCTTACTCTAACACTGCTAAATGTGGTAGTTAAAACATCTTACTCTAACACTGCTAAATGTGGTAGGTAAAACATCTTACTCTAACACTGCTAAATGTGGTAGGTAAAACATCTTACTCTAACACTGCTAAATGTGGTAGTTAAAACATCTTACTCTAACACTGGTAAATGTGGTAGGTAAAACATCTTACTCTAACACTGCTAAATGTGGTAGGTAAAACATCTTACTCTAACACTGCTAAATGTGGTAGTTAAAACATCTTACTCTAACACTGCTAAATGTGGTAGGTAAAACATCTTACTCTAACACTGCTAAATGTGGTAGGTAAAACATCTTACTCTAACACTGCTAAATGTGGTAGTTAAAACATCTTACTCTAACACTGCTAAATGTGGTAGGTAAAACATCTTACTCTAACACTGCTAAATGTGGTAGATAAAACATCTTACTCTAACACTGCTAAATGTGGTAGATAAAACATCTTACTCTAACACTGCTAAATGTGGTAGATAAAACATCTTACTCTAACACTGCTAAATGTGGTAGTTAAAACATCTTACTCTAACACTGCTAAATGTGGTAGGTAAAACATCTTACTCTAACACTGCTAAATGTGGTAGGTAAAACATCTTACTCTAACACTGCTAAATGTGGTAGTTAAAACATCTTACTCTAACACTGCTAAATGTGGTAGGTAAAACATCTTACTCTAACACTGCTAAATGTGGTAGATAAAACATCTTACTCTAACACTGCTAAATGTGGTAGATAAAACATCTTACTCTAACACTGCTAAATGTGGTAGTTAAAACATCTTACTCTAACACTGCTAAATGTGGTAGGTAAAACATCTTACTCTAACACTGCTAAATGTGGTAGATAAAACATCTTACTCTAACACTGCTAAATGTGGTAGATAAAACATCTTACTCTAACACTGCTAAATGTGGTAGATAAAACATCTTACTCTAACACTGCTAAATGTGGTAGATAAAACATCTTACTCTAACACTGCTAAATGTGGTAGTTAAAACATCTTACTCTAACACTGCTAAATGTGGTAGGTAAAACATCTTACTCTAACACTGCTAAATGTGGTAGGTAAAACATCTTACTCTAACACTGCTAAATGTGGTAGTTAAAACATCTTACTCTAACACTGCTAAATGTGGTAGGTAAAACATCTTACTCTAACACTGCTAAATGTGGTAGATAAAACATCTTACTCTAACACTGCTAAATGTGGTAGATAAAACATCTTACTCTAACACTGCTAAATGTGGTAGATAAAACATCTTACTCTAACACTGCTAAATGTGGTAGTTAAAACATCTTACTCTAACACTGCTAAATGTGGTAGGTAAAACATATTACTCTAACACTGCTAAATGTGGTAGTTAAAACATCTTACTCTAACACTGCTAAATGTGGTAGGTAAAACATCTTACTCTAACACTGCTAAATGTGGTAGATAAAACATCTTACTCTAACACTGCTAAATGTGGTAGATAAAACATCTTACTCTAACACTGCTAAATGTGGTAGATAAAACATCTTACTCTAACACTGCTAAATGTGGTAGTTAAAACATCTTACTCTAACACTGCTAAATGTGGTAGGTAAAACATCTTACTCTAACACTGCTAAATGTGGTAGTTAAAACATCTTACTCTAACACTGCTAAATGTGGTAGATAAAACATCTTACTCTAACACTGCTAAATGTGGTAGATAAAACATCTTACTCTAACACTGCTAAATGTGGTAGTTAAAACGTCTTACTCTAACACTGCTAAATGTGGTAGGTAAAACGTCTTACTCTAACACTGCTAAATGTGGTAGTTAAAACATCTTACTCTAACACTGCTAAATGTGGTAGATAAAACATCTTACTCTAACACTGCTAAATGTGGTAGTTAAAACATCTTACTCTAACACTGCTAAATGTGGTAGTTAAAACATCTTACTCTAACACTGCTAAATGTGGTAGATAAAACATTTTACTCTAACACTGCTAAATGTGGTAGTTAAAACATCTTACTCTAACACTGCTAAATGTGTTTAGTTAAAACATCTTACTCTAACACTGCTAAATGTGGTAGGTAAAACATCTTACTCTAACACTGCTAAATGTGGTAGATAAAACATCTTACTCTAACACTGCTAAATGTGGTAGGTAAAACATCTTACTCTAACACTGCTAAATGTGGTAGGTAAAACATCTTACTCTAACACTGCTAAATGTGGTAGTTAAAACATCTTACTCTAACACTGCTAAATGTGGTAGTTAAAACATCTTACTCTAACACTGCTAAATGTGGTAGATAAAACATCTTACTCTAACAATGCTAAATGTGGTAGTTAAAACATCTTACTCTAACACTGCTAAATGTGGTAGGTAAAACATCTTACTCTAACACTGCTAAATGTGGTAGATAAAACATCTTACTCTAACACTGCTAAATGTGGTAGATAAAACATCTTACTCTAACACTGCTAAATGTGGTAGGTAAAACATCTTACTCTAACACTGCTAAATGTGGTAGTTAAAACATCTTACTCTAACACTGCTAAATGTGGTAGGTAAAACATCTTACTCTAACACTGCTAAATGTGGTAGATAAAACATCTTACTCTAACACTGCTAAATGTGGTAGGTAAAACATCTTACTCTAACACTGCTAAATGTGGTAGGTAAAACATCTTACTCTAACACTGCTAAATGTGGTAGGTAAAACATCTTACTCTAACACTGCTAAATGTGGTAGTTAAAACATCTTTCTCTAACACTGCTAAATGTGGTAGATAAAACATCTTACTCTAACACTGCTAAATGTGGTAGATAAAACATCTTACTCTAACACTGCTAAATGTGGTAGGTAAAACATCTTACTCTAACACTGCTAAATGTGGTAGGTAAAACATCTTACTCTAACACTGCTAAATGTGGTAGGTAAAACATCTTACTCTAACACTGCTAAATGTGGTAGATAAAACATCTTACTCTAACACTGCTAAATGTGGTAGATAAAACATCTTATCCTAACACTGCTAAATGTGGTAGGTAAAACATCTTACTCTAACACTGCTAAATGTGGTAGATAAAACATCTTACTCTAACACTGCTAAATGTGGTAGGTAAAACATCTTACTCTAACACTGCTAAATGTGGTAGATAAAACATCTTACTCTAACACTGCTAAATGTGGTAGATAAAACATCTTACTCTAACACTGCTAAATGTGGTAGATAAAACATCTTACTCTAACACTGCTAAATGTGGTAGTTAAAACATCTTACTCTAACACTGCTAAATGTGGTAGTTAAAACATCTTACTCTAACACTGCTAAATGTGGTAGGTAAAACATCTTACTCTAACACTGCTAAATGTGGTAGATAAAACATCTTACTCTAACACTGCTAAATGTGGTAGGTAAAACATCTTACTCTAACACTGCTAAATGTGGTAGGTAAAACATCTTACTCTAACACTGCTAAATGTGGTAGGTAAAACATCTTACTCTAACACTGCTAAATGTGGTAGTTAAAACATCTTACTCTAACACTGCTAAATGTGGTAGGTAAAACATCTTACTCTAACACTGCTAAATGTGGTAGTTAAAACATCTTACTCTAACACTGCTAAATGTGGTAGTTAAAACATCTTACTTTAACACTGCTAAATGTGGTAGTTAAAACATCTTACTCTAACACTGCTAAATGTGGTAGATAAAACATCTTACTCTAACACTGCTAAATGTGGTAGATAAAACATCTTACTCTAACACTGCTAAATGTGGTAGATAAAACATCTTACTCTAACACTGCTAAATGTGGTAGATAAAACATCTTACTCTAACACTGCTAAATGTGGTAGATAAAACATCTTACTCTAACACTGCTAAATGTGGTAGGTAAAACATCTTACTCTAACACTGCTAAATGTGGTAGATAAAACATCTTACTCTAACACTGCTAAATGTGGTAGGTAAAACATCTTACTCTAACACTGCTAAATGTGGTAGATAAAACATCTTACTCTAACACTGCTAAATGTGGTAGATAAAACATCTTACTCTAACACTGCTAAATGTGGTAGATAAAACATCTTACTCTAACACTGCTAAATGTGGTAGATAAAACATCTTACTCTAACACTGCTAAATGTGGTAGATAAAACATCTTACTCTAACACTGCTAAATGTGGTAGTTAAAACATCTTACTCTAACACTGCTAAATGTGGTAGTTAAAACATCTTACTCTAACACTGCTAAATGTGGTAGTTAAAACATCTTACTCTAACACTGCTAAATGTGGTAGATAAAACATCTTACTCTAACACTGCTAAATGTGGTAGATAAAACATCTTACTCTAACACTGCTAAATGTGGTAGATAAAACATCTTACTCTAACACTGCTAAATGTGGTAGATAAAACATCTTACTCTAACACTGCTAAATGTGGTAGGTAAAACATCTTACTCTAACACTGCTAAATGTGGTAGATAAAACATCTTACTCTAACACTGCTAAATGTGGTAGATAAAACATCTTACTCTAACACTGCTAAATGTGGTAGATAAAACATCTTACTCTAACACTGCTAAATGTGGTAGTTAAAACATCTTACTCTAACACTGCTAAATGTGGTAGGTAAAACATCTTACTCTAACACTGCTAAATGTGGTAGGTAAAACATCTTACTCTAACACTGCTAAATGTGGTAGGTAAAACATCTTACTCTAACACTGCTAAATGTGGTAGTTAAAACATCTTACTCTAACACTGCTAAATGTGGTAGGTAAAACATCTTACTCTAACACTGCTAAATGTGGTAGTTAAAACATCTTACTCTAACACTGCTAAATGTGGTAGTTAAAACATCTTACTCTAACACTGCTAAATGTGGTAGTTAAAACATCTTACTCTAACACTGCTAAATGTGGTAGATAAAACATCTTACTCTAACACTGCTAAATGTGGTAGATAAAACATCTTACTCTAACACTGCTAAATGTGGTAGATAAAACATCTTACTCTAACACTGCTAAATGTGGTAGATAAAACATCTTACTCTAACACTGCTAAATGTGGTAGATAAAACATCTTACTCTAACACTGCTAAATGTGGTAGGTAAAACATCTTACTCTAACACTGCTAAATGTGGTAGATAAAACATCTTACTCTAACACTGCTAAATGTGGTAGATAAAACATCTTACTCTAACACTGCTAAATGTGGTAGATAAAACATCTTACTCTAACACTGCTAAATGTGGTAGATAAAACATCTTACTCTAACACTGCTAAATGTGGTAGTTAAAACATCTTACGCTAACACTGCTAAATGTGGTAGTTAAAACATCTTACTCTAACACTGCTAAATGTGGTAGTTAAAACATCTTACTCTAACACTGCTAAATGTGGTAGATAAAACATCTTACTCTAACACTGCTAAATGTGGTAGATAAAACATCTTACTCTAACACTGCTAAATGTGGTAGATAAAACATCTTACTCTAACACTGCTAAATGTGGTAGATAAAACATCTTACTCTAACACTGCTAAATGTGGTAGATAAAACATCTTACTCTAACACTGCTGAATGTGGTAGGTAAAACATCTTACTCTAACACTGCTAAATGTGGTAGATAAAACATCTTACTCTAACACTGCTAAATGTGGTAGATAAAACATCTTACTCTAACACTGCTAAATGTGGTAGATAAAACATCTTACTCTAACACTGCTAAATGTGGTAGTTAAAACATCTTACTCTAACACTGCTAAATGTGGTAGATAAAACATCTTACTCTAACACTGCTAAATGTGGTAGTTAAAACATCTTACTCTAACACTGCTAAATGTGGTAGATAAAACATCTTACTCTAACACTGCTAAATGTGGTAGATAAAACATCTTACTCTAACACTGCTAAATGTGGTAGATAAAACATCTTACTCTAACACTGCTAAATGTGGTAGGTAAAACATCTTACTCTAACACTGCTAAATGTGGTAGTTAAAACATCTTACTCTAACACTGCTAAATGTGGTAGATAAAACATCTTACTCTAACACTGCTAAATGGAATTCTTATGTTTATGGTTATGGTGCTTAACACCACATTCAACAATAATTCAGTTATATAGTGACGGTGAGCTTTATTGGTGGAGGGAACCACAGTACCAGGAGAAAACCACCGACCTGCCACAAGACACTGACAAACTTTAATCACATAATGCTGTATCGAGTACACATCGTCATGAACGGGATACGAACTTGAATTTGCAGATCATCATATGTACCAGGTGTGTCCCAGGTCAATGCCTAGCAAATAATACATATACGTTGTAACAGCTCGGTCTATTTACCTGGCATTATAATATTGTTTATACGAATTTCTAATTCTAGAGCCGCCTCTTTTTTACTGAATACTTTATTTGTAAGCGTCATGCATAAAGATGTACATTCCACTTGTCATAAAATGAAGAGAAACAAAATACCGTACTGTTCGAACACTTCCAAAATTCAAGGAATAATTCATAGAAAGATTCAACATCGATACACCTAACACACACATATATGACCGCTGACTTTCTTGGCTTAGCATTGCCACTTTAGTGTGAGAAGTGGCGGTGTTAAATTCGTTTTATCACATGTAAGGTTACACATTAATTGATTGATTGGAGTTAAGCTTAAACAATGCATCAAGAAATACATTATATTCTAAGGTTAATATAAATTCGTTATATTGGTATCAAAGTATTTAAATATAATACATGTTGAGTCATGCTTCATTGTAATTGTCTTTGTGTACATACATTATAATAATGGGTGATCAGATCTGTTTATACTATTGTTTATTATCTTATTGCGTCTATTCTAACATCTGCTTAGTAACAGTTTAATGTTTGTGTACAGATAAACCTGTCGAACTCACCATGAGTTTATCATCACTAGATAGTTAAACTTTATTATAATTATAGTAGATCGATGCATGTGTTATAGATATTCGTTTACAAGTTTTCAAAATATGCGTGATTATGTTAAATAAAAGTTAGATAGATCTGGGATGTCAGTCTTCAGATGAAAACTAAATTACCATTTTCCACAATTGTATTTTGTTAAACAATCAATTTTTCTCTTTGTCATAAACTATTTAAAATACCGTGTGTTGTTTTTTTAAATTCAGATTTAGTTTTGTATACATCGGGTGAATAAAAAGAAACTGTGCAATACTAAATACCGTAATAAAAATATACACTTTTTATATAAAGACATGAACAAGTTATATGTCATATCGAGAGGTCCGTCTGTCATTTGGACGGGTTGTTACACATATTTACAGTATGTGTTGGTTTTTTCTATATTTCGGTGTGATAATTTTTTGAGTTGGGTTTGTTCACTTGTCGACAAACTAAGAGTTGCATAAGCAACGTTGCTTGATCGAAAGTCAAATTATCGTGATACAACGACTGCGCGAAAATAAACACAATCGAACTATTGGCATGTTGCAATGCTGTATTACCGAAAACACTCATGTAATACGTTTTGTTGTGCACCGAAACGCTATTGGATATCTTTGGAGACGTTTTCACATTAGGTTGATGCACCTCTTAAATCGCCAATGTCTCGCTTTTCTACCTGTTTCTAAAGCTTGTATAAATAAATTATATTTGTGTCGACAATGTATGTATATTGTATATATTTGCATATGGCATGTTAAAATGTACATCTTTATTTGCCCCACTAGTATAAAGTTAAAGTTTAGCAGAGAATTACAATGGACTTTCTAGTTGATGCATGATAAACATATATTGTTCAGTCACTCTGTTTTGTTAATACTGTATTTATCGTCGTGTTATTTCCTCCATGAAATATAGTCTTTGTATGTAACGTTGGTATGGCTATTCAGTTGTTTGTCTTGAAGAAAAGATTCATGAATATTGTATATAATGCGACAACAACGGATATCTTGTATACATAAAGACAATTCAATGACTGATGAGAAGTGTACACTGGTTTATACGCCAAAAACATTGAACATTGTATCGGCGTTTGAAACTTTCTGTCCACAAACATTCAATCATGTACACGTAGATTGCATGAAGAGTTGGAAGATACCAAAGGGATATCAGAATCCGTAAATCAGTCAACACAATGACCAAAAGAAAAAGGACAAACAGAGAACTACAAAACATACTTATAAAACTAAAGATCGAGTAACACGAACCCCACCAAAAACCTGGGGTGAATTTATAGTTTAGTCATTTTATCCCAAACAATTACTCTACCTGCAACTAATTGCAACAAAAGGTTTTTTGAGTGCAAGTTAGAATATGGACTTGTATTAACAACATACTAAAAATATACATAAATATAATTTGCGGAAAAGGGTATATTGGGGTGAAATGTGTGATTTTTTTGTGAAAATCACGTAAAATTGGAAATGAAGAAGAACTCGGTTATTGGTGGGCGAAATTTTTATAATCGAAGCTTTAATGGGGTGCAAATTAGAATTTGGACTACTATTAACAACATACTAAAAATATAATTTGCGGAAAGGGTATTTTGGGGTGAAATATGTATTTTTTTTAGTGAATATCATGTAAAACTGGAAGTGAAGAAGAACTCGGTTATTGGTGGGCGAATTTTTATAATCTAAGTCTTAATAGGGTTCAAATTAGAATATGAACTTACAAGTATTAACAACGTACTAAAAATATACATATAAATGATTTGCGGAAAAGGGTATTTTGGGGGTGAAATATGTGCTTTTTATAGTGAAAATATGATACCACCCACTGAATGATTAGTCCATATGCCTACCTTGGTGTTAATGCTCAGCAAACTTTACCTCTAACGGAGACTATTTCCTTCTAATTAACGGGAAAGCTATGAGGACAAAGATGACGCCTTCACATAGCAATTATATATAGCTCGGATGAATAGTTTTATGAAAATAATGCTACCATATTATAAAATCCTACAAACTAATGCTTACATGAATAATTTCTCAAATATTCTTTCTCATTTAAGCGTATACAAATTTGCCCAACAATAACCGAGTTCACCTTCATTTCCAGTTTTACGTGATCCCCCCCCCCCCCCCCCACACACACATATTTCACCCTCCAAAATACCCTTTTCCGCAAATTATATTTATGTATATTTTAGTATGTTGTTAATACAAGTCCATATTCTAATTTGCACTCAAAAAACCTTGCACCCCATTTAAGCTTAGATAATAAAAATTCACCCACCAATAACCAAGTTCTTCTTCACTTCCAGTTTTACGTGGTTTTCACTAAAAAAAACCACACATATCACCACAAAATACCCTTTCCGCAAATTATATTTTTAGTATGTTATTTATGCAAGTCCATATTCTAATTTGCACCCCATTAAAGCTTAGATTATAGAAATTTGCCCACCAATAACCGAGTTCTTCCTTTCCAGCTTTACGTGATTTCACTAAAAAACACATATTTCACCCCCAAAATACCCTTTTTCGCAAATCATTTATATGTATATTTTTAGTATGTTGTTTATACTTCTAAGTTCATATTCTAATTTGCACCCTATTAAAGATTAGATTATAAAAATTCACCCACCAATAACCGAGTTCTTCTTCACTTCCAGTTTTACGAGATTTTCACTAAAAAACACATATTTCACCCCAAAATACCCTTTCCGCAAATTATATTTTAGTATGTTGTTAATACAAGTCTATATTCTAATTTGCACCCCAGTAAAGCTTAGATTATACAAATTCGCCCACCAATAACCGAGTTCTTCTTCATTTCCAGTTTTACGTAATTTTCACTGAAAAATCACACATTTCACCCCAAAATACTCTTTTCCGCAAATTATATTTATGTGTATTTTTAGTATGTTGTTAATAAAAGTCCATATTCTAATTTGCACTCCAAAAATCTTGTGTTGCAATTAGTTGCATGTTATATACTAAATTGACTAGAATATTAGATGCTCCGGAATGGCAAGCAGTTCCTGCTACTAGTGGAACCCGTCGTGTTAATCTAGTTGCAAACCCGGTGATAATTCACGAATGATGAAAGGATCGGAAAATGTTTATAAGTGAACATCAATTTATATATTTCAATGAAGGTAGCATGGTAAGAACAAATATAGTATTGTAATTCATGGGATTTAGATTGTGAGTCTTAAACGTCAGATCGGACAAGTGCTCAGTTATATCTTGGCGGGAAGCTTTATTGGTGAAGAAGCAGTAGCATCCAAAGGATACCACGTGTTCGACCATAATTATCTACTGTATGAAATCGAGAACACTGATGGGAAATGAAGGATGAGTTTGAAAATGTTCATCTGAACACACACAAAAAAAAGGAAAAACAACTCATAATTCTGCAGTCTAGGAATTTTTTTTTTTCAATTCAACATTATATAAGATTCTACACATATGTGCATTTGTGTTTGTTTTATATGATGTATACGAAAATAGTATATTTCAGCTACAATGAGGAATGAAAACATAAAATTTTAGAAACTTGATGTAAGTGTGTTTCTGGTTATTTAAATCAGTTCTGCATGTCTTGTGTTGTATCATCAAATTAGGTTGGGAATCTTTATCAAAATAAAGTAAATCCTCACATAAAATACAAAAAATATAATTTTAAAATAAAATATGATCCATACGTTATATCTCGTTGTCAAATATATAATAAGATAAAATACAAGCATGAAGACTTGGTATCATAATCCTTGTTATTTAATGGAAGAATGTAGTCAACAATCCTGATGAAACGTAATGTAGAAAATACTGATCAATTGTACTTAAAACAACTGAATACAGTTATAAAGAATGTTTTTCATGTTCTATTTGTCATAGAATTATTGAACCCAGACAATTTATCGCACTAGATACACACAGGGAATGCATATTTTTATTTTGTGCAGGCCAATTTGAGCATATCTTTCATTTTGAGATCTAAGTATCCAAACATTTCTTACATGCTCAATTAAATACAAACTGATCCACAAAATTATTAATAGGAAGAGTGATAAGATACCAATGGGGTAATCAGAACCCGTAAATCGAAGACGAACAGACCACACAATGGCCAAAAGACAGAAGAACAGACCACACAATGGCCAAAAGACAGAAGAACAGACCACACAATGGCCAAAAGAAGAAGGACAGACCACACAATGGCCAAAAGAAGAAGGACAGACCACACAATGGCCAAAAGAAGAAGGACAGACCACACAATGGCCAAAAGAAGAAGGACAGACCACACAATGGCCAAAAGAAGAAGGACAGACCACACAATGACCAAAAGAAGAAGGACAGACCACACAATGACCAAAAGAAGAAGGACAGACAACACAATGACCAAAAGAAGAAGGACAGACCACACAATGGCCAAAAGAAGAAGGACAGACAACACAATGGCCAAAAGAAGAAGGACAGACCACACAATGACCAAAAGAAGAAGGACAGACAACACAATGACCAAAAGAAGAAGGACAGACCACACAATGGCCAAAAGAAGAAGGACAGACCACACAATGACCAAAAGAAGAAGGACAGACCACACAATGGCCAAAAGAAGAAGGACAGACCACACAATGGCCAAAAGAAGAAGGACAGACAACACAATGGCCAAAAGAAGAAGGACAGACCACACAATGACCAAAAGAAGAAGGACAGACCACACAATGACCAAAAGAAGAAGGACAGACCACACAATGGCCAAAAGAAGAAGGACAGACCAAACAATGGCCAAAAGAAGAAGGACAGACCACACAATGGCCAAAAGAAGAAGGACAGACCACACAATGACCAAAAGAAGAAGGACAGACAACACAATGACCAAAAGAAGAAGGACAGACAACACAATGGCCAAAAGAAGAAGGACAGACCACACAATGACCAAAAGAAGAAGGACAGACAACACAATGACCAAAAGAAGAAGGACAGACCACACAATGACCAAAAGAAGAAGGACAGACCACACAATGACCAAAAGAAGAAGGACAGACCACACAATGACCAAAAGAAGAAGGACAGACAACACAATGACCAAAAGAAGAAGGACAGACCACACAATGACCAAAAGAAGAAGGACAGACCACACAATGGCCAAAAGAAGAAGGACAGACAACACAATGGCCAAAAGAAGAAGGACAGACCACACAATGGCCAAAAGAAGAAGGACAGACCACACAATGGCCAAAAGAAGAAGGACAGACCACACAATGACCAAAAGAAGAAGGACAGACAACACAATGACCAAAAGAAGAAGGACAGACAACACAATGGCCAAAAGAAGAAGGACAGACAACACAATGGCCAAAAGAAGAAGGACAGACAACACAATGACCAAAAGAAGAAGGACAGACAACACAATGACCAAAAGAAGAAGGACAGACAACACAATGACCAAAAGAAGAAGGACAGACAACACAATGACCAAAAGAAGAAGGACAGACAACACAATGACCAAAAGAAGAAGGACAGACCACACAATGACCAAAAGAAGAAGGACAGACCACACAATGGCCAAAAGAAAAAGGACAAAAAGAGAAACAACGATCTACAAAACATGCACATAAAACTAAAGATCGAGTAACACGAACCCCACTAAAAACTGGGGGTGAACTGAGTTGCCCCGGTAGGGTAGGCAGTTCAAGTTCCCATATAACAAATATTGACTATAGTTATGGCCCAGTGTTTTCAGAGTATTAACAAATATATTTTATAAATGATATTCACTTATATATAGATTGTGAAATTTTTTTTCACTTAATTTCTCTGATGAATATTTATCTTGTAATATATAATAGTATTAAAAAATGATATATAAATTTTTAGTTTATTATTCATTTAATTTCTTTGATTATTATTTATCTTGTTATACATAATAGTATTGCAAAAAAAAAAATGCTTAAAGTGCAACAATTTCAAATGTATAATAAAGCATACTTAAAACTTAAAGATCACATATAACAACAGTTGTTTACTCATGTGTAAAATTAAATGGCAAGTGTTCAGATTTTTGGGATGTTCTGTTGGGCTTATGCAAGGTGAATCTCTATCCCCCTTTTATGTTCATTATATGTCAATGATATGGAGGTAGAGTTGATCAAGCAAAATTGTAAATCTCATGAGCTTAGAATGTTGAATTTGCATCTTCTTATGTATACTGATGACATGGTTTTGCTTAGTGAAAGTATACACGAACTACAAAATATGATTGATGTTGTAAACCTATATTCAAATGAGTATGACTTGTATATATATTTGTCAAAAACTAAAATTGTAATTTTTAGAAATAGAGGTAATTGTAAGCCTGAGGAAAAATGGTTCCTGAATGGTAATCATATTGAACTATGTAATGAGTTTATGTATCTGGGTATACTGTTATATTTTAATGGTAATTTTTTACAAACTCAAAAAAGATTGTCAGATCAAGGAACAAGGGCAGTTTTTAGTTTGCTTAATAAAAAACAAGATGATTGTTACAACCATGAAACACTTTTATCATTGTTTGCTTGATACTTATATAACATGTATATTGAACTATGGATGTGAAGTGTGGGGTTATCATACTGCACCAGCCATTGAAAAGGTTCATTTATATTTTCTTAAACGTATATTGAAAGTAAGAAAAGGTACGGTAAATAATATGGTATATTGTGAAATGGGTAGATTACCTTGATATGTAGAAAGACAATGTAGAATGGTTAAATATTGGACAAAATTATTGAATACTGAAAATTGTATATTGAAGGGTTGTTATGATGACATGCTTGAATATAGTTGTAGTAAACCAAATGATAAACAGAACTGGTGCTGTAAAATTAAAGAAATATTATTTAAGTATAGATTAAATTATGTATGGTTGAATCAATGTGTTGATAATGTGGAGAACTTATTATTGAAATTGAAAGAAAAAAGTATGGGTAGTTTTATTAGTGAAGTTACTGCTTTCTTGGAAGACTCGCCAAATTGTTAATTTTATAAACATATACATATAGTATGCACACGTTACAATATTATTTAGATAGACCAGTTAACTATATATACAAGCCATTTATATGTAAATATAGAATCTGTGCACATAATCTAAACATAGAAACAGGAAGATTCAATAACATTAATAGAAATGAGAGATTCTGTTGTAATTGCAGTACACATTCTATGGAAGATGAATATAATTTTATATTAGAGTGTAGTAGATATAATGATTTGAGAAGAACATATATCAAACAGTATTACTGGAGAAATCCACTTGTAACTTTATTGTCTGTCAGAAATGTAAAAGAAGTGAATAATTTTGGAAAGTATTTGTGTTTAGCAAAGAAACTACGTAATGCATAATTTATCACTGTTGATGTCGTATATATATAATTATATGTACTTGTTTCAGACTATTACCAAGTGTATCACACTCCGCGTTACATGTAGTTTTATTCATATGTTTGTATTTAATTTATTTATCTATATTTGCATTTAATATATGCAATGTATGTGAAATATGTAGTTGGTGCTATTAACATGTTATATATATTGTACAATCCTATAAGCTGTATTTGCTTTCGGAATAAAGTATTATTATTATTACTCAAATAAATATCATTTCAAAGAAATCTCAGAACAGGAAATCAAATAAATATCTACATTTTGAACTATTAACAACATAATAAATCTATGTTAAAAATATTAATTAAAACTTGTGTACATTTGCTTTGTATTTTATTAGTTTTATAAGTTTTATTTTATTGTAAACATGCCTAAAATATTATAAAAATAATATTTAGACCTATCGTTAGCAACACACCATCTCATTATTCACAAATATCAACCATGTGCCAAACATCTTTGAACGAAGTATTCTCCGCTAACGATTTGTATGAAATGATATGGATGTATATAAACAGATTATAGTATCAAACGTTGCACGTAGCCACAAATTATGGTAACGGAACAACGCCTTTATCGATTTTCGTGATTTTGCAGTCATCATTGGATCTTTAATAATGGGCACAACTCAAACAAAACTACGCTTATCAACGGTCCCTACCTTCTGGTTGAGCGGTAATCTTTACTTCTCTCGATAAATGCCGCTACAGCTGGACATGATCTTTTCCCTTTGATAATAAATAAACGTTAGAGAATACCGAAGGGGCATCAAAAATGGACAATTCAGAGAGTCTGGCAACATACGGTACACAAAGCGAAGAAAAACAAAGCAAATGCACAACACAATATGTGTTGGACACCACTATACGTAAACAAACACAAATGACGTAAACAAGACATGAACCCTCCTACACACACCTGGAGTTAAAGACGAATGACGTAAACAAGACATGAACCCTCCTACACACACCTGGAGTTAAAGACGAATGACGTAAACAAGACATGAACCCTCCTACACACACCTGGAGTTAAAGACGAATGACGTAAACAAGACATGAACCCTCCTACACACACCTGGAGTTAAAGACGAATGACGTAAACAAGACATGAACCCTCCTACACACACCTGGAGTTAAAGACGAATGACGTAAACAAGATATGAACCCTCCTACACACACCTGGAGTTAAAGACGAATGACGTAAACAAGACATGAACCCTCCTACACACACCTGGAGTTAAAGACAAATGACGTAAACAAGACATGAACCCTCCTACACACACCTGGAGTTAAAGACGAATGACGTAAACAAGACATGAACCCTCCTACACACACCTGGAGTTAAAGACGAATGACGTAAACAAGACATGAACCCTCCTACACACACCTGGAGTTAAAGACGAATGACGTAAACAAGACATGAACCCTCCTACACACACCTGGAGTTAAAGACGAATGACGTAAACAAGACATGAACCCTCCTACACACATCTGGAGTTAAAGACATGAACCCTCCTACACACACCTGGAGTTAAAGACATGAACCCTCCTACACACACCTGGAGTTAAAGACATGAACCGTCCTACACACAACTGGAGTTAAAGACGATGAACCGTCCTACACACACCTGGAGTTAAAGACATGAACCCTCCTACACACACCTGCAGTTAAAGACATGAACCGTCCTACACACACCTGGAGTTAAAGACATGAACCCTCCTACACACACCTGAAGCTAAAGACATGAACCCTCCTACACACACCTGGAGTTAAAGACATGAACCCTCCTACACACACCTGGAGTTAAAGACGATGAACCCTCCTACACACACCTGGAGTTAAAGACATGAACCGTCCTACACACACCTGGAGTTAAAGACATGAACCCTCCTACACACACCTGGAGTTAAAGACATGAACCCTCCTACACACACCTGGAGTTAAAGACATGAACCCTCCTACACACACCTGGAGTTAAAGACATGAACCCTCCTACACACACCTGGAGTTAAAGACGATGAACCCTCCTACACACACCTGGAGTTAAAGACATGAACCCTCCTACACACACCTGGAGTTAAAGACATGAACCCTCCTACACACACCTGGAGTTAAAGACATGAACCCTCCTACACACACCTGGAGTTAAAGACATGAACCGTCCTACACACACCTGGAGTTAAAGACATGAACCCTCCTACACACACCTGGAGTTAAAGACATGAACCGTCCTACACACACCTGGAGTTAAAGACATGAACCCTCCTACACACACCTGGAGTTAAAGACATGAACCGTCCTACACACACCTGGAGTTAAAGACATGAACCCTCCTACACACACCTGGAGTTAAAGACATGAACCCTCCTACACACACCTGGAGTTAAAGACGAATGACGTAAACAAGACATGAACCCTCCTACACATACCTGGAGTTAAAGACATGAACCGTCCTACACACACCTGGAGTTAAAGACGAATCGAAAAGGAAATCGTAACGGACACCACAACACGAAACCCAGAACATAAAACACATAATAGGACAAAAATAACTAAGAAGACGAGAAACACGGACCTCGCCAAAAAGCCCGGTGTGAACTCATGTGCTCGTGAATGGTAAACCGTTCCTGCTACTTATAAGACACCCGCTGTGTTACTCATGTATACAGTCAAGTCCGGTAAAAGTCCTGGCCGTGATAGAGGAAAGAAAACTTATACGTAAAAAGTGAAATATCCATCGTCTTTTGAATATGGGTATTTCGCATCGGTCAACCAGAATGTATAATTTGTGTATCGATGACTTCAACCTAGGAGCAACGGAGCCCTGTCCAGAAGATCACTGTACTGGGCACATTCTCTAGAATAACGTATGATTTGTGAAATGTAAGCTCCATACCCCGGTGATGATGGCATATTGCTACTGATCAAGGGTCTTCAATAATGAGCACAACTCAAACCATCATATGATTATGGAACGCCCCTAGCTTCCGGTTGAGCGGTAAGCTTTATTTCTCTCGATAAATGCCGCTACATCTGTGGATTCCCGGAGTATTTCCGTGCGTCCATTCATTTATTTCTGAATATCAGTGTAAAAAATGGAATTTTAGGTTTTTCTATGCATCAAAACCTTTTACTACTGAGACTTTAAACATCTAATGAATAAAATGAAACAAATACCACACAGTTCCGAAACCCAATTATGAAGCGTAGAAAGAGGCAAACTCGATACCCCTGTCACACAAATACATGACCGCCCACTTTCCTGGTTTGAAACAGGTATCTCAATAAACATTCCCTCTTAGTGAAATGAAAACACTTGGATTGTTTACATTCCCATCTGACTTCCATTACTGTTTAGAGTAAGGTTGTTTACCGTGTTATTTATATCCGTCAATGGACAGTCAACATGCCATTCAGAAGACACTACCATTATTGTATACAATAGAGTTGACAATTGTTTCTTTGACACAAGTAGATAATATCAATTAGTAATATTATATTGAATTTAACCAACCGTCAATCACACAACAATCTACAAACATTTGACAGATTAGATAGTGTAAATGGATATTGTATT
This sequence comes from Bathymodiolus brooksi, assembly GCA_963680875.1. Taxonomy (NCBI): domain Eukaryota; kingdom Metazoa; phylum Mollusca; class Bivalvia; order Mytilida; family Modiolidae; genus Bathymodiolus; species Bathymodiolus brooksi. The sequence goes on along the minus strand of OY804578.1, from coordinate 26,132,301 downwards.
TTATTATTGTGCAAAAGAGGTTTTAATCAAATAAAGGATATTTTGAAATATAGTTGTCAACCTATACCCACTCAACAATAAACTCCTTTCCCAATGAAATCAAGCTACCATTCTACAAAACTGATTTACACACAATTAATGGAATTGGACGGAATGAGATGACGAGAAAATAATGGTCACAAAGCGCGGGAAAATTCTACTTAGATTTAACAACCATTGACGCTGACCAAAAGACAATGAAAGCAAATTCAGTTTCAATGTAGGCTCATTTTACACTAATCGTAAGTGTCGTGTAGAAAACTGTTTGTAACCAAGCAGACACTTAGATATATGAGTGAAATGAAGTACTGTATTGATGATCAAAACGAAATGTCAATCACTCAATAGATAGCTATGTTGTCCTAAAGAGGAACAAGCCAGACAGTTGATTAAAACTGATATTGTGACAACTAGGAATGCTACTATAAATAACCAAACTATCAAAGATAATAATATGGTATCATTATTAATAAATAATATCACTGAAAATTGTATGTGGACAATAATTTACTATATATATTTGTAGATAATACGTTTCATATACATTTCTACAATGATTACACAACATTGTAAAGGTATTAGGTGTAATTGTGGCTGACAGTAACAACCAACGTTGATGGTGATAAAACGTTAAGAATCTTGGTTATTTATTGATCGTCAGGGCGAGTTGTACAACATTATGTGATAAAGTTTGTCAGTGACTTGCGGCAGATCGGTGGTTTTCTCCTGGTACTCCAGTTTCCTCCATCAATAAAACTGACCGCCACGATATAACTGAGATATTGTTGAAAGTGGCGTTAAACACCATCAAACAAACAAACAAGCATATTTATAACCTAGTTTAACGTCGGCACTTTTTATTGAGATGCCTATGTCAAACCAGGGAAGGAAGCAGTCGTGTATTGCGTGTTAGGGTGTCGATTTTGACGCTTCTAGTTCTACGATTTTTCTATTGTATTTATGAAATGTTCCGACAGTGGTAGTTTTTATTTTTCATTTTATTGCCATATTTATCATTTTATTGCCATATTTATTATTATTTATTATTTTTTTATTTATTTATTTTTTATTATTTTTTATTTTTTTTTATAAATATTTTTGATTACTATGTGATAAGATATCAATTTCAAAGACTATTATGACCCAGAAATCTCATAGTTCGCTATATAATTATAGTTTAAACGTAGCCTTATTTGCTATTGATGGTAGCTGGAATAATCAGTGGATATGTTCACAGTAAACAATCATTTAACGTTTTGATTTCTCGTCAAGATATACCCATAATTTTACTTCAACTTAAAATTATCCAACACTCGCATTTAGATAAAAAAAAAGGGCATACATCGTTTATTAAGGTATTATGTATTTTTCTGTCGATAGTGACGTTCATATACAACCACAAACTTCAAAACCGATGACATATATTAATTATACAATGATAGCATTTTCCTACAATACTTTATATACATTGTATCTTAATTAAATAAGACAACTGTTTTATTATTGTCAAGGTAACAGTCTGGTGCTGAAAAACCATTCAGCACACAAATGTCCACGATACGCTCGGTTTTCTTCCTTAAAGCTGGGGCCATCGTGGTCATGATCGTATGGTAGTTGGATGTATTACTACCTCAGCAATCAGTGCCTATCACCACTAAAGTTGTGAGTTCGAATGCTGTTCATGGCGAGGTGCACTCGATCCAACATTATGTAATAAAGTTTGTCAGTAACTTGCGACCGGTCAGTCGTTTTCTCCAGGTACTCCGGTATCCTCTATCAATAAAACTGACCGCCACGTCATAACTCAGTGAAATATTGTTGAAAGTGGTGTTAAACACCTGAACCCTAACCCTCTACATTAGACCTAGTAGAGCATTGACGATCATCCATCGATTTATTTTAATTCATTTGATGTATTAATGTATGCGATATGATATGTCATTTATATCTTGTGCTCTATTTGCTACATTTTAGTATTTTGTTTTCTTACCCTTTGTATATCAACAATACATATTATGTAAGCTTTGCCAACAATATTTACTGTAAACCTACTTTATGAACATGAAGATATTACAAAAATGTACATTTTCATATTATGAGACGATATATTGAAAGCTGCATAAAATAAGTATTAAATATAAGATAGTACATCATTTAACTACTGAATTAAATATTTTATATGTATTTGATATATGGTTAAAATTAATTTGATAGGAACATTTGTTGGGAAATAACTCATGGTATTTAATTCTGAGCGATATTGTCTTCACTTGATTAGGTTTTATTCTACCTTAGCTGTTCTACATCAAGTGAATTAAGTTGATTGCAAAACTTTAGCATGCAACTCTGTAATCTCCTTTTAATAATTCCGTAATCCATGTTGAGATGCCTTTCATGTTTTACACTGTATGCAATTTCTACTTTGAGCTCATGTTCATGACATTCAAAGTTATTAGTAATAAATCCGTGAGAAGTTAAACAAGGAACGTTGTTACAGATATTAAACTTTTGTAATCTATCTCATACAAACACAGCTGCGTAAGTTCTGGGAGAATTAGAATATCAAAGACAGTGGTCAGTGGCCACAGATGAAGCATCCATATTTTATTAGATATGGCAATCACCAGATACAAGAAATATTTATTGTAAATGTATATATTTAACAAATAAATGTATTTGAAGTATAGTCGTGAAATACGATCGTGCAGAACATCTTGTTTACGAGACATTAAGTTTCGTTTGATTCGCCTCATTATGAAAACCATCATTTTAGAATATTTATTCATATTTCTAATAAATAATTACAACACTTCTGATTATTGGTAATACACGTTTATATAACTTATATTTAAAATAGTTCATATTGCTGTAAATGATATTCTATGTAAACGTTATATGAAGATTTAAACATATAACATAAATATTTAATGATATTTGTTGATAAAGATTGGAGAGTTCTTTATAACAATGATGTACACCCAGCTATATGTGAGGGTTAGTAGTTTACTGACATGTGGAAAACACTGCGTGAATGTATATATTTCATTATAAAACTAGTTTACGGTTTTCACAGTTTTCCGGTTGTTGACTGATTTTGTCTGTTTATTTACTTATGAGTTTTGACTTTCCCTTCGTAAGATTGTTCGGAGTTCGGTAATTTTGTTATTACCCTTATTAACCGCTTCACGTTTTATTGAAGTACATGTACTAAGCCAGGAAAGTGAACTGTCATGATTGATTACCGCTTATTACCGCTGCACCTTTTAGTGTGTATTTATGAAAAAAATGTCTAGTTGAATATACCTGCCATACGAATGTCTATATCTTTGTGACAGTCTTTAGAAAACGTTGCCAGTGATCTCCCTAAACAACCGTCAATGAAACCATGTACTAGATATTGATGTCTTTAAGGATTGTCTCTATTTACTACATATTAAATAAATGGTCAATGTTAGTGATCACAATCAAATAAATTACTCCTTGTGGTTTTTTTCAGTCAGTGTAATTTGTTAATCGGACGTTACAAAAACATCACAGACTTATATGCAGATATGTAGGAAAGGTCGTACATTTCTGATGCATTCATTATATCATATTGCGACTGTAATGTATTTATTTTTCTTTATATTGATGCATACTTTATATTTCATTAATAATATTCAATAACAATCTGTTAATTCTATTCATTGTCTGCAATATTTAAGACGATTCCGTACTTTTTAATAGCGTACAGAGCGAGCGCTCACCCTTCAACGATTTACCAACCGTCTAAATAACGATAGACGGTCACGGAAACTTATAACATTTGTGTACGATGTTGCTGATCTATAACTTGAAACAGTAACTAAGTTTTTTCCACGAACTATGTTTGACGGACTTTCTTGGAAGTTCTAAGGCTAAAGACGTAATGGTCAATACACAAAGTTAAGCACCTCCCACTAACTTTCTGTAATTTTTCGTCTCCATCGTTTCGTAGCTGCACGTTATTTTAGAAGAAAATATAAATCATCATCTTTCTTGCAGTTGTGTTTATTTATGCTAAATCAAAATGCACACACATATATAGAGAGAGCCTGGTCAAATACCTGCAAGTTTATCTATCGTCTGCATCGTTATTTTTATGAATGGAATTCTAAGGCTAAAGACGTAATGGTCACTACACAAAATTAAGCACCGCCCACTGACCTTCTGTAATTTTCCGTCTGCATCATTTCGTTACTGCGTGTTATTTATATAAATGGAATTTTCTCCTGACCAGGTAAAGGGTATTAATCTTATTCTCTAGATTTCCATATATGGCTCTCCTTTCTATCGTTATATTTAGGAATGATTTTATCCAATCATAGGTCGTCAAATGAATGCAACATCGCACAATAGCGTACGGAGCGCAATGGCCGACAATAGTTTTCACCTCCAAATCAATAATTTTTTGTGATTAAATTCATGCCTTTCCCCTTATTATTTTTGTGGCGACTTTTTAAATTTCTTTTAACATGTGTATATAAAGATAATAGGCTACCTATTTTTTCTTTTGCAATTTGTTCCGGGTTTTTCGTAAATTGACTGGACTAATGGTCCTATATCAAGACATGTAATTTTCTTTTATGAATACATTTGTCGTAGCATAACATTGATTCCTTTAACTTAATATTTTTGAGAAGATAAACCGTTATATCTCCAGAAAAGTTAATCTTCTCTGTGTCGTAGTCGACCGGTGTTAGAATATTAAATATATCTGATTGGTATATAATAAAGGAGATTTTGAATAACAAACGGTCTCCATGAAATAGCAATTAATTAAAATCACGTTTTTGGTACTCCTGAATTGATTTATTTCAATTGAAATCAAGATTGTGTTCGTCCATTTAAATTCGTGTAACTATGGCAGCTGAACGTTTTAGATAGCGTACTGGAACATATTTATAGAAACAAAGATCAAATCAAATGAGGCATGGCTTGAAACTGCAAGATTAAAATCCCACAGGAGGCAAAGTCAGACAGAAAAACTAAAGTGATTAGCAATCGTTCAAAACTTCATACATGTTAAATCACAACTTCAATTTAGTTAGGCACACAAACACAAAACGTTGTGGTGCAGAATAATAGATGCAATTGTTTTATGAAAATGTTGCGAGAGACGTATACTCTCAATGGTAGGTTTTCAAGAGGGAAAATAAAAAGAAATAATTACTTTATTTGTCTTGACTATGTTTAATACTTGTAATACAGATTTGGTGAATTTGAAATGTAATTAAATTAGAAAATAATTTGTTTGTAGATTATGCAAATCAATGTTTTTAGTGATGTATGTATGACAGTATATTGAAGAAAATAAAAAAAAAAACGAAAGAACAAAACTAATAAATGTTCTTATATTATAGTAGTACCTGCATATGGAGAACAAAACAAAAATGTATATATTAGTTGATACAAGAACTTGTGGGTCATGTCATGACTGCCTTGATAAAGGGTTGTTGCAAGCAGAAAAACCACTGCACCTAGGGATACTAGTGGTGATGTTGAAGTTATCACCATCATGACTCGCCTAATCGTTTCAAAATATCACTGATATGTTCCTGTTGTCTTAGTCACCAGTCACAATTCGATCCTGCTTTCCTAGTTCATGACATATCACCGGATTATTAACATGAGTAGCAAAACGGGTGCCACCACCACCACAGGAAGTGCTTACCATTGAGGTGTGTTTGATTGATCCTCCGTTTCTAGTGGGTTCCATGTTGCTCTATTTTAGTTTAGTTTTCTGCTTGTCTGTTTGTTCTTTATTCATTGTGTCTTTGTATTGTCTGTCCTTGACCTTACGGCTTCTGATTACCATTTGATATCACTTTAGGCTTTTATCGAAGAAACAATTCTTACCAACGTTGCATTACAAAACTTTGGAAATTTAAATTAATATTATTCAAAGACTCAACTGGAAGATTTCGTTTATTGATTTGAGTCAGTAATGTAAGATGTTATGCTAAGTTGCATCTGACAACATCAACAAATCAAAATATGCTTGGATTTTCATAGTGCAGTCTGACTGACACAACAGTCCGTGGATAGGCATTTCGCCCCACTCGGACACACTATCCTGCTTATTAATCATAACTAACCAGTATTTGCTATTACCTCTTAATACTTCGTTGTTTTTGGCGGAGAAGCAGCAAATAGTTGTATAGTCTTTGGCTTGACCAGACCGGGATTCGAACTCACGATCTACCCGCTCTAGCTAACCATTAGACAACCCATGTGGTTGAACTAAGCCTGATATGAGGTTTTTAATAGAACTTAATAAACACGATGTAGTGAAAATATTTAATGTATTATGGTATAAAAATCTCTTTGAATTCATTGTTTTCATTTGTATGGTATAGCATGTCTTCGATATACAGATTCGGATTACCCCTTTGGTATCTTCAAACACTTCTTACAAAGCTCTTAATGAAAAGGCATCACAAAGAACTTCATTTTCCTTCAGAATTATGGTAATGATAGAATATGTATATTAAATACCAAGGAACCATCATATTGCAAACAACAATATACATTCTTCATACGGGTTCATGCAGAGATGTCGCTTAGTCTCTGTAGTATTGGAAGTCGCACTATTTTCATCTAATTAAAACAAATAATTGGAAAGTCTAACGTGGTTTAATATGAATGTTAGGGATAATAAAGGACTTGTAATCATATTTACTCCAATGTTCACAAGAACGTGGCAGCCTCATGAGGTTTAATACTAGTGTAATATTTACTAGAACGTTGACATTGTGAAATAAATTAATATTAGAGTCACATGTCATTTTATACGTGTTTTAATTGGTTTAAAAAGTTGAGGTTATTTTCATATGTACTGAATCTGAAAATAGACGTCGTTCTCAAGGCGTCGAGTGCCGTTGTCATCAGGCGATTTTCCTTGAATGAGGCATCTTTTGGGTTATTTAAATTTATTTCCGATTATTTGCATTATTTTGAAAAAATAAATATATTTTTCAATATCATATCAAAAAAAGTTCGATCAATCCTTATAAATTAATTCAAACTTTTTTTGATATGATATTGAAAAATATATTTAAGGATTGATCGAAATTATTTGTTAGGTTCATTCGAAATAACCTCAATCAGGTTGTACACACCCTTGCGTAAACCGCTACGCGCGTTACACGGTGTGTACAACCTGATTGAGGTTATTTCTTCATGAACCGAAAAATTGCGATCAACCTTAATGAATATCTCATTATATATTCATAGTTTTTTTTACCTGTTAGTTTTGACAAATAATACAACAAAGAGAATAAATAACTGTTTGACGTAACTGGGTTTATGTGGGCAAAAGTAGCAAATTAAATTATTTTCTGTTTCTTGAATTGTTTTTTTATTACTGTTATTGGAAAAAAGAACATGTGACATATATATGAAACGTCAAGCATATGCCCTTTCACAGTCCATGCTTCTGTATAAATGAGAAATTGTCAATTTGAAGCAACACCTTTTACAATACAAATATAGCATATAATGTTATAAAGTCAATTAAACTTTAGAGAATACAGAAGAGTCAATAAGAATTTGGAAAATCCAGAGAAACTGGCAACACTGTATACACAATACTAAGAAAAAAAATACAACACAACATGTGTTGGGCACCACTACGAGCAAGCAAACACAAATAAGATAAATAAGACACGAGTCCTACAAACAAGTTGTAAACAGGCAATCTGTGGGTTTTCCCTTGTGTGATTTTACCAACATGACCGAAAACCCAAATTTTTAATACAAAATCTATAAAAACGAACAAAAATGATTCCGTAAGATATTAGATATTTTATATTTCACAAAAAAATAAATATTAAAGTACTAGTATACAGTTTTATGATATATGATATAAACGTGCAATTTGTTTGTTTTTCCACTTCCCAGTTTTATATGGTAATAACAACATAACGACAAACAGGCTATGCCTATCACACGACTGTATTGTCATGTGAAATACAGATACTGTTAACGAATTGCTCTAATTTCCTCATTCATGACTTATCACCGGGTTTGTAACTAAATTAACACAACGGATCAGTAATTGATTACCCTTCCGGAGTATCCTAGTTTACCCGCGGTTTTTATTGTGCTACTTCGTCACATAATTAATTAATCGTATCTTTGATGTTCGGTTCGTATTTACATACAGTTGTTTGAAGGAGGGCTCATATCTTATTTACATTACTTGTGTTGGTTTGCGTAGAGTGATGTCCATCACATATTGTGTTGCGTTTCTTGTTTGGTTTGTCTACGTCTTGTGTCTTGTGTACCAAACGTAGCCAGTTTCTCTGGATTATCCATTCTTGATTGCCCTTTCGGCGTTCTCTAGCGTTTATTTATAGGAGAACAATGGCTCGTTATTTACTTATTTAATTGTGTTCTTTACTGACATACTGGTTTCATTCCAACATTTATTGGAATTAATTGCCTATATTTGTTTTCAAATGAATTACATAGTGTATATGTTGCACACCAGGAGAAGTAGATCAATTATGCTGCTTGAAATATAACAATCCAAATATGTGAAATATATGCATCATGATAAGAAATGTTTTGTAGATCGTTTTTACAAGCATATCTCGAATTTTACACTTTGCAAGAGATTTATATTTACTTCAACATAAAATAAAAGGCACCAGAAACTGTGGTCAAGGTCAATGTTAAATGACTGCATTTTTATTTCTCTTCTTTATAATAATAGCTTCAACATTGAGCAAAATTCATACCTGCATTTGAGTTTACGAATACTCGAAGCTCACTCGGTATCGGGAGTGTACAACTAATCACATCCAACAGCTCATACGCTCTCGTGAGTGTACGACTACTAACAACCAGCAGCTCACTAGTTCTCGTGAGTGTACGACTACTAACAACCAGCAGCTCACTAGTTCTCGTTAGTGTACGACTACTAACAACCAGCAGCTCACTAGTTCTCGTGAGTGTACGACTACTAACAACCAGCAGCTCACTAGTTCTCGTGAGTGTACGACTACTAACAACCAGCAGCTCACTAGTTCTCGTTAGTGTACGACTACTAACAACCAACAGCTCACTAGTTCTCGTGAGTGTACGACTACTAACAACCAGCAGCTCACTAGTTCTCGTGAGTGTACGACTACTAACAACCAGCAGCTCACTAGTTCTCGTGAGTGTACGACTACTAACAACCAGCAGCTCACTAGTTCTCGTGAGTGTACGACTACTAACAACCAGCAGCTCACTAGTTCTCGTGAGTGTACGAATACTAACAACCAGCAGCTCACTAGTTCTCGTGAGTGTACGACTACTAACAACCAGCAGCTCACTAGTTCTCGTGAGTGTACGACTACTAACAACCAGCAGCTCACTAGTTCTCGTGAGTGTACGACTACTAACAACCAGCAGCTCACTAGTTCTCGTGAGTGTACGAATACTAACAACCAGCAGCTCACTAGTTCTCGTGAGTGTACGACTACTAACAACCAGCAGCTCACTAGTTCTCGTGAGTGTACGACTACTAACAACCAGCAGCTCACTAGTTCTCGTGAGTGTACGACTACTAACAACCAGCAGCTCACTAGTTCTCGTGAGTGTACGACTACTAACAACCAGCAGCTCACTAGTTCTCGTTAGTGTACGACTACTAACAACCAGCAGCTCACTAGTTCTCGTGAGTGTACGACTACTAACAACCAGCAGCTCACTAGTTCTCGTGAGTGTACGACTACTAACAACCAGCAGCTCACTAGTTCTCGTTAGTGTACGACTACTAACAACCAGCAGCTCACTAGTTCTCGTGAGTGTACGACTACTAACAACCAGCAGCTCACTAGTTCTCGTGAGTGTACGACTACTAACAACCAGCAGCTCACTAGTTCTCGTGAGTGTACGACTACTAACAACCAGCAGCTCACTAGTTCTCGTGAGTGTACGACTACTAACAACCAGCAGCTCACTAGTTCTCGTTAGTGTACGACTACTAACAACCAGCAGCTCACTAGTTCTCGTGAGTGTACGACTACTAACAACCAGCAGCTCACTAGTTCTCGTGAGTGTACGACTACTAACAACCAGCAGCTCACTAGTTCTCGTGAGTGTACGACTACTAACAACCAGCAGCTCACTAGTTCTCGTGAGTGTACGACTACTAACAACCAGCAGCTCACTAGTTCTCGTGAGTGTACGACTACTAACAACCAGCAGCTCACTAGTTCTCGTGAGTGTACGACTACTAACAACCAGCAGCTCACTAGTTCTCGTGAGTGTACGACTACTAACAACCAGCAGCTCACTAGTTCTCGTGAGTGTACGACTACTAACAACCAGCAGCTCACTAGTTCTCGTGAGTGTACGACTACTAACAACCAGCAGCTCACTAGTTCTCGTGAGTGTACGACTACTAACAACCAGCAGCTCACTAGTTCTCGTGAGTGTACGACTACTAACAACCAGCAGCTCACTAGTTCTCGTTAGTGTGCGAATACTCACAACCAGCAGCTCACTAGTTCTCGTTAGTGTGCGAATACTCACAACCAGCAGCTCACTAGTTCTCGTGAGTGTACGACTACTAACAACCAGCAGCTCACTAGTTCTCGTTAGTGTACGACTACTAACAACCAGCAGCTCACTAGTTCTCGTGAGTGTACGACTACTAACAACCAGCAGCTCACTAGTTCTCGTGAGTGTACGACTACTAACAACCAGCAGCTCACTAGTTCTCGTTAGTGTGCGAATACTCACAACCAGCAGCTCACTAGTTCTCGTTAGTGTGCGAATACTAACACCCAGCAGCTCACTAGTTCTCGTCAGTGTGCGAATACTATTACCCAGCAGCTCACTAGTTCTCGTTAGTGTGCGAATACTCACAACCAGCAGATCACTAGTTCTCGTTAGTGTGCGAATACTCACAACCAGCAGATCACTAGTTCTCGTTAGTGTGCGAATACTCACAACCAGCAGCTCACTAGTTCTCGTTTGTGTGCGAATACTCACAACCAGCAGCTCACTAGTTCTCGTTAGTGTGCGAATACTAACAGCCAGCAGCTCACTAGTTCTCGTGAGTGTACGACTACTAACAACCAGCAGCTCACTAGTTCTCGTTAGTGTGCGAATACTCACAACCAGCAGCTCACTAGTTCTCGTGAGTGTACGACTACTAACAACCAGCAGCTCACTAGTTCTCGTTAGTGTGCGAATACTCACAACCAGCAGCTCACTAGTTCTCGTTAGTGTGCGAATACTCACAACCAGCAGCTCACTAGTTCTCGTGAGTGTACGACTACTAACAACCAGCAGCTCACTAGTTCTCGTTAGTGTACGACTACTAACAACCAGCAGCTCACTAGTTCTCGTGAGTGTACGACTACTAACAACCAGCAGCTCACTAGTTCTCGTGAGTGTACGACTACTAACAACCAGCAGCTCACTAGTTCTCGTGAGTGTACGACTACTAACAACCAGCAGCTCACTAGTTCTCGTGAGTGTACGACTACTAACAACCAGCAGCTCACTAGTTCTCGTGAGTGTACGACTACTAACAACCAGCAGCTCACTAGTTCTCGTTAGTGTGCGAATACTCACAACCAGCAGCTCACTAGTTCTCGTTAGTGTGCGAATACTCACAACCAGCAGCTCACTAGTTCTCGTGAGTGTACGACTACTAACAACCAGCAGGTCACTAGTTCTCGTTAGTGTACGACTACTAACAACCAGCAGCTCACTAGTTCTCGTGAGTGTACGACTACTAACAACCAGCAGCTCACTAGTTCTCGTGAGTGTACGACTACTAACAACCAGCAGCTCACTAGTTCTCGTTAGTGTGCGAATACTCACAACCAGCAGCTCACTAGTTCTCGTTAGTGTGCGAATACTAACACCCAGCAGCTCACTAGTTCTCGTCAGTGTGCGAATACTATTACCCAGCAGCTCACTAGTTCTCGTTAGTGTGCGAATACTCACAACCAGCAGATCACTAGTTCTCGTTAGTGTGCGAATACTCACAACCAGCAGATCACTAGTTCTCGTTAGTGTGCGAATACTCACAACCAGCAGCTCACTAGTTCTCGTTTGTGTGCGAATACTCACAACCAGCAGCTCACTAGTTCTCGTTAGTGTGCGAATACTAACAGCCAGCAGCTCACTAGTTCTCGTGAGTGTACGACTACTAACAACCAGCAGCTCACTAGTTCTCGTTAGTGTGCGAATACTCACAACCAGCAGCTCACTAGTTCTCGTGAGTGTACGACTACTAACAACCAGCAGCTCACTAGTTCTCGTTAGTGTGCGAATACTCACAACCAGCAGCTCACTAGTTCTCGTTAGTGTGCGAATACTCACAACCAGCAGCTCACTAGTTCTCGTGAGTGTACGACTACTAACAACCAGCAGCTCACTAGTTCTCGTTAGTGTACGACTACTAACAACCAGCAGCTCACTAGTTCTCGTGAGTGTACGACTACTAACAACCAGCAGCTCACTAGTTCTCGTGAGTGTACGACTACTAACAACCAGCAGCTCACTAGTTCTCGTTAGTGTGCGAATACTCACAACCAGCAGCTCACTAGTTCTCGTTAGTGTGCGAATACTAACACCCAGCAGCTCACTAGTTCTCGTCAGTGTGCGAATACTATTACCCAGCAGCTCACTAGTTCTCGTTAGTGTGCGAATACTCACAACCAGCAGATCACTAGTTCTCGTTAGTGTGCGAATACTCACAACCAGCAGATCACTAGTTCTCGTTAGTGTGCGAATACTCACAACCAGCAGCTCACTAGTTCTCGTTTGTGTGCGAATACTCACAACCAGCAGCTCACTAGTTCTCGTTAGTGTGCGAATACTAACAGCCAGCAGCTCACTAGTTCTCGTGAGTGTACGACTACTAACAACCAGCAGCTCACTAGTTCTCGTTAGTGTGCGAATACTCACAACCAGCAGCTCACTAGTTCTCGTGAGTGTACGACTACTAACAACCAGCAGCTCACTAGTTCTCGTTAGTGTGCGAATACTCACAACCAGCAGCTCACTAGTTCTCGTGAGTGTACGACTACTAACAACCAGCAGCTCACTAGTTCTCGTTAGTGTGCGAATACTCACAACCAGCAGCTCACTAGTTCTCGTGAGTGTACGACTACTAACAACCAGCAGCTCACTAGTTCTCGTTAGTGTGCGAATACTCACAACCAGCAGCTCACTAGTTCTCGTTAGTGTGCGAATACTAACACCCAGCAGCTCACTAGTTCTCGTCAGTGTGGGAATACTATTACCCAGCAGCTCACTAGTTCTCGTTAGTGTGCGAATACTCACAACCAGCAGATCACTAGTTCTCGTTAGTGTGCGAATACTCACAACCAGCAGATCACTAGTTCTCGTTAGTGTGCGAATACTCACAACCAGCAGCTCACTAGTTCTCGTTTGTGTGCGAATACTCACAACCAGCAGCTCACTAGTTCTCGTTAGTGTGCGAATACTAACAGCCAGCAGCTCACTAGTTCTCGTGGGTATAACACTACACAAAACAAGTAGCTCTTTTATATTCTCAATTTTAGCAAACAAGGAAGATGGGAAAACATGTAGATTTGTTGAAATCATTCATGAAATAGTATTTCATTAGAGTTCCCATTTTCTAAATTTCAATTCAAAAACAAACAATGCGCTCGAAGAATACATGGCTGGTAATTATCAAGCAATTAATTAGAGATAAAAGAAAAAACAACCTGATGTACACATAAAATGAAATAACATTTACCTTAGTAAAAGTATTTATAGCTTAACATTGATCTAATTAGAAACATAAGCTGGTACGATAATACCAGGTGTATTTAATTAATTAAAAATACACAGCCATTCAAAAATATTGGTATAGATTTGACATTCTGTTACGACCCATGTTAAATTAACTAGGATTATCAGGGACACGAGTGTCATAGACTCCATACATGATCGTGTTTTCTGCCAATTTTCATCTTTAATTAAGATGAAATGGTTTTGATTGAAGCAGCTGGCTGACTTGCTTGAACTTAAGCACAAAACATTTAATGAATAATATGTTTGTTATTGCAATGTGAATAGTTTGCTTTGAAATGAGATATGATGATATATATAAACTGACACGTAAACTTGATTTATTATAATACTCACGGTAAAATTTGATAACATAAGAATATTTTAAGATTAGACTTTTGGGCCACAAGTTTAGCCCCGCCACTGAAGAACCTGTCCCAAGCCAGGAAAATGAGCGGTCATGTCTTTGTGTGTAAGAGGTGTCGTGTTGTCTCTTTCTGTGATTTTTCTATATATATGATTTGGGAAACATTCCGACGTTGTGATATTTGAAACATTCCGACATTGTGATATTTGAAATATTCCGACGTTGTGATATTTGAAATATTCCGACGTTGTGATATTTTTTTGTTTTTCATTGTATTATTTTCAATATAGCTTGGCGAATTGATATCTACCATGCCTTATCGCGACATACTCAAGTGTCTTAGACTGGATAGCATTGATATTTATTATTATATTAGACGTCCTATATGATAATTAAAATGAAACATCTCTTTAGTGAAAACTTTACACCGAATATCTCGAAGCAAATTACAATTAAACTATTTGCACTAACATTCTCTAAAGATTATTTACCTGTTTTCAGTAATATGTCCTTAATATATATTGCTTACTGGGATTGATAGTTTAATATTCGTCATTTATCCGTGTAATAGTTCTTGTCTTAAAGATGTAATATCAAATTATAAACTACAATGTGTTTTACTTATAAATCAGAGAATAATATATCTGAATCTGAAATAATTACAAGAAGCTATCTTCTGATGAGAACTAGTTATGTTGATAAATATAAGTTAGATTCACACAAAGTGCATATGTACTAGCATATACTGTTCCGTTAATACCCGATTGTTAGTGAGGTTCGAGTTACTTCACCTTTAGTTTTCTGTGTAGTGTTTTGTAGTGACCATTGTCTGTCCTTTTCCTGTCGGCCATTGTTTTGTCTGTCCTACTTCGATTTACTGATTCTGATTATCCCTTTGGTATCTTCAAACTCTACTTACAAGATGTGCAGGGCAATTCATATTGTTTTGACAAGAAGTGGTGGAAACTATTTATACAATCATTATGTGGTTCCCAGCTGCATATCTTTCATCTCTCAGTCATAGGTATGCTTGGCCATCATGGTTTCTTTAGATCCACTGGTTCTCATGTTCCCAAAACTGTCTACATGTTTGCAGGGTAGACGAAGAAGATTATTTCAGAATAGTATCGTTCTAAATTAGATGCATATACATTGCATATCCGGTTTCGTTGAGGTTTCAATACCAGAAACACTATGGAAATGGTTTTTACGTGATAACCAATACAATTTAATTTACATTAGGTGTTTGTTATTATTTTGATATTAAAGATCCACTTACCATCAATAAACAGTCTGTATTCGTTTATGAAAGACAACCTTTCATTAACGTTCTCTAACTCCCTACTACGTCATGAAGTTTCCATGACCATTTTAATATCTAGTCTTGCTCGTGAATTTTGTTAGAGTTTATGTTGTCAGAATTTATGATATTAAGCATTTCCTCCATTTCCAATGGTAAAACCTTAATTATTTGTTATTTTATTTTTCTTATCGTGATGTCGTATCCCGGATACCGATCTTACAGCGTCTTACTAAATGGTATTAGAGTGACTCAAGTTGTTGGCTACCATTTCCACTAGATAATATCCCTTTCTCTATTGAAATTATATAGCCATTCGACAAAACATCCTTCAGTGTTCCGTGCACAATTATGTAAATGCATTACATCACGACACTCTTACAGATGCTGTCAGTGCTGGATGCCGCAACTGCGAATAATGTTAGCCGAGACGTTGACTCGACCTCTTACGGGAGTTATTGACCTTTGAATATTGAAGGGCAAAATTACGATAAGAAATGTAAGGAAATGTAATAGGGTCAAAGGGTCTTCATCATTGGTGTTCGTGACCTTTGACATTGATCAAAAGCACAAGGGAAAGGATGAATCAAGATCATTAGTGGTTTTTATTTATATCTGTGCTATACTTCATGAAAACAGAAAACACTTTTCGGATACTTTGTTATGGTTTTTTCATAGTTTTGATGCACGAAATAACTTTTCAAGTATGTTTGTTACATGTTTGAAAGCATCTAACAAATGTTGTCGCTTGCATATCCAATTTTTAGTCAACATGCACCTTCATATGCCTATGTAATCGTTGATGCTCTCCCTTTAAATGTACATTTGCATGTCTGTTTGTAAAAAAGATTATAAAATTCTCCGATTTATTCTAAAAGAGAGACATTCAAGTTTGGAAAAAAAATAGAACTTTCATTTCAATTATTTTTGATTTATCTTTTCGCCTGTGTTATATTGTTTATCAAGATGTATTGTATTAGTCCCTTTAAGTAGTAGTTTACATTTGACCTCAGCGGATTGTACTGCTTTCATATTATCAAGTTGGTAAAATCCGAAGGACAAAAACAATTCCGAACGAATTATCTTTTCATTTCTTTTATATAGTGAAGGAGTCAGTTGAACGTCATAATTCGAACAAATGTAGTTTTATTTGGTCGCATTGAGGGATTAAGGAACTATTTTAGAATTTGACAGTTAACTACATATAACATTTAACTTACACTTTCATGCTTGTAGAAAAATAATCTATCATTTAATGACCATCGGCTTAAGAATACACGGATTCATCCTCATGTTTTTACATTATCTGTGACGGTTAATGCTTTTATTATCCCGTTTCATTTTATTTATGCCTTTTATGTGTCAATACCGCAAGGAGACAATCTTCAGAAAAGCACAAATTACACGGCGGAACTCTCAAAGGGCGAGTAAATAATACTTGTGCTTTGATAGAATTGACTTTTGTTGTGTTGGTTACGTTCATATATTTTCTATAGGGATAACAGTTTATTGCAGTGCAGCATGTATAATCTGTTTCTACTTGTATCTGACAAGTTCTTTGATTATTTTAATGTTGAAACTAAATATTGAAAGTAATCGACTGCTTGTAATATATATAGACGTAAACAAAAAATCGTGGAGTGTTTTAATTGTTTTGAAATAACGTTTCCATTTACGTCTCGACTCGACATTTGCATGCAATAGACATTATGAAAATAACTATTGAAAGGGGATGGTCAACACTATCAACAGCTGTTTTATATATTGTTATACCACGCATATATTTTTGTATATTGAAACGAATATTTCTTGAAAATTTCCTATCTTACCTTAAATTATAGTTGAATTGTAATAATAAAGATACTGACGTAATTAATATACTCATAATGTCACTCACGTTTCTAAATTTATTAAGCACATTTGTGACTGAGTGAGTAATTATTGTTTAACGCCATTTGCGCGCAATTTGTCAGCTATATCATGGCGAGAACAAGTTACGGGTAGAAATGTCGCTCCATTCGGACATAGTATTCCGATTCCAACCTCTCTTGGCTCTTACTCCTTAGAGGAGAACTAGCAAATACCAATTTGATAGGCTTTGGTTTGACCTGATCAGTGCTCGAGCCCATGATCTACCTCACTCGAGGCTAGCTGACCTGACCGGTGTTCAAGCTACTGATCTATCTCACTCGAGGCTAGCTGACCTGACCGGTGCTCGAGCCCGTGATCTACCTCACTCGAGGCTAGCTGACCTGACCGGTGCTCGAGCCCGTGATCTACCTCACTCGAGGCTAGCTGACCTGACCGGTGCTCGAGCCCGTGATCTACCTCACTCGAGACTAGCTGACCTGACCGGTGCTCGAGCCCGTGATCTACCTCACTCGAGACTAGCTGACCTGACCGGTGCTCGAGTCCGTGATCTACCTCACTCGAGGCTAGCTGACCTGACCGGTGCTCGAGCCCGTGATCTACCTCACTCGAGGCTAGCTGACCTGACCGGCGCTCGAGCCCGTGATCTAACTCACTCGAGGCTAGCAAACTAGCCATTATACCACAGATGCGGTTCTTAGCCAATTTATAATTCATTCTTATTATTATAGAAATAATAACAGAAAACTACTATACAAATGTCATTACATTTTAGTGCTTTGTTTGTAATGTAAAAATCAAATCAAATAACAACATGTGTTATTATTAACGTACGTTTATAAAGTGGATTTTCATCTGACGATACTCATCTGTGAGATAAATTGCACGAAGAATAATGTCTTTGATGCCTAAATCGTGATAACTATAACATTTATCATTGAATCACTGGTCGTGTTGGTATAAAGCATCGATTGTGACGTCATTAGTTACATTTACATAGCGTGTATTGTTCGAACTTGTATGAGTTACTAAAATTACGTTCTAATGCTCTAAAGAGCAATGCATTGTATTTATATGTGAATATTGAGTGTCGACACTGCTAAAGCATAAAAAAGCCTTCACAGATCTATGATTATTTCAGAAAGCAATGTTTGAAACTAAAAATTAACATTGTTATCATGGATAAATTTTAAGCCATGCTTGAAATTTAAAACAGTATGCTTGAAATTTAAAGCAGTGTGCTTGAAATTTAAAACATATGCTTGAACATAAAATCTTTCGGTGATCAGAGTAAAACAATGCTTGAAATATATGAAAAAGGTATGTTTGAAAAAACTAAATGAAATGACCATAGTGGATTACAGACACTAATTCAATATTTAATTCTATTTCCCATAGTGTACCATAATGATTTATGATTTGTATTTGTGATGTCTGTAATAGTATGCTATATATAAAACGTTTTACCGTGACAACAGGGGCTAAATGATTGCTGTTCAGTTTCCGCGTTTCCTTCTATAAATTGAAAAATCAGCTTGATTCATGATCAGAGGTTTCCCACAATTTCCTCTGTATTTAATGGCTCTGTCTGAGTACGAGGGCAAAGACGGGGTAGCCTTAACAGTAAGTTCGTTAGACCACAATACGAGAATTATAACCTTGTTATTCTTTCATATACAAGCAAAAATATGTTCATTGTTAATGTTAAAAAATAAAACATGCACCAGACATATTCTTATTTATCGACACTTTCAGCCTCAAGTAATTGTTTATGTTTAAAACTATCATGTAAAATTGATTGGTTGTTATTAATGAAGAACCACTCACGACAAGCGTACTGCTAGATTCATTAAGAATCATTTATATTAATTTAAACGTCTATTGCATGACATCATGTGACAGCCACTCGGAAACTAATTCATCACCGATCGTTGTATGAAAAGTGAAAAAAAATCTAAAATGGACCATTGTTAAAGAAAGGCGTAGAGAAAACTACCAATAGAACAATAGTCAATTAATACAAATTATCTTTCTGAATGAAATGTAAGTTTTGTGATGTGGTATGTGTATACCGTGTGACTACAAATAAAAAAAGGAAAACTGTTTTGAAATTGCATGCACACCAAAAGAAATTGACAAAGATGTGGTGATTTTGAAAACAAAGTAGCACATTAATTAGATAGAGAGGATAGTGATGCATTTCAACATTCTATTTAAGTACTTGTAACAGACAGACGGACACTCCCGTTTGCTTTGATTGATTGATTGATTGCTTTTTGGTGTTTAACGCCACTTTCAGCAATATTTCAGCTATATCATGGCGACCAGTTTTAGTGGTGGAAGAAGCCGGAGTACTATCGAATACCAAAACTTTGTTCGAATTCCGAAAGCTACTAAGCGCAACAAACATTTGACCTTATGTACTCTCAACTGTAGATCAGTCAAAAACAAAACAACATCAATAAACGATTTCATAGTATCTAGCCACGTTGATTTACTCGCCATCACAGAAACATGGCTAGGTTCAGAAATAGACAAAGTTGTAGTTGCGGAAATGATTCCATCTGGATACGACATACATCATGTATCACGTATAGGACAAAAGGGTGGTGGTGTAGCCCTTATATACAATCGAAGTGCTGAAGTCAAATTAGTTAAGCAACAAAACACATACACAAACTTTGAATTGATAGAATGTGATGTTAAAACGGAAAACGTTGGCTTTCGCATATTTGTGGTATATCGCCCGCCTCCGTCAAAGAAAAACAACTTTCAGGTTTCAGCTTTTCTTGACGAATTCTCGCTCCTTCTTCAAAGTTCGACAGCTATGTCAGAGGAAGTGATTCTAACTGGAGATTTAAATTTCCATCTTGATGACCCTAGTGATCAAAATGCTCGTAATTCTTTTTTTTTTTAGACATTCTTGATGAGCAAGGATTGTGCAGCATGTGGTCGGTGCGACGCATATCCGGGACCATACTCTTGACGTCTTTATAACACGAGACAATAGTTCCATTCTTCTTGACAATCCGTCTATATTGGAACCCCATTTGTGTGACGGTAAAGGAAATCATACTGGTGATCACATGGCAATCTCTTCTGTGCTTCAAATTCAGAAACCTGCAAATCAGAGGAAATCGGTGTCATTTTGGAAATATCGAAATATTGTCATAGATGATCTTAAGAATGACATTTTAAATTCAAATGCTTCACAAAATCCAACAGGCAGCATTGCTGAACTTGTAGAGACGTATAACACTCAGCTTTCAGCAATCATAGATAAACATGCACCCGTACAGAGTAAGACTATCATCCTACGACCAAATACTAAATGGTATACGGAAGAACTACGTACTGCCAAACAAGACAGACGAAAAGCCGAACGCAAAATGCGGAAATCTAAGTTAACTGTTGACATCCAAATATACCGCGAAAAGTGCAACTCCGTTAGTAAACTACTTCTTAAGACCAAGAAACAATATTTGTCTGACAAAATTGAAGAAATTGGAAATGATTCGAAACAACTTTTTAAGCTTACAAACAATATTATGGGCAAAACAAAAGAAACCATCTTGCCATCTATTGACGACCAACATCAGCTTGCCAACCGATTTGGCAGATGTTTCCTTGGAAAAATAGATAATATCAGAAATGACCTCAGCTCAAAACGTGGATCATCACCTAACGATTCTGACATATTTAATGCCGATGTGAAATTCGATGGAACACCACTGACAACATTTTCACCGGTAACCAGGGGCGGATCCAGGATTTGGGATTAGGGGGAGCGTGAGTAGGAGAGGGATCTGGGGACCTCTTAAGGTCCCCAGCGGGTCCAGGGCAGAGCCCTAGTAGGGGATCCAGGGGGACAAACCCCCCACCCCCGTAAGCTCTGGGGGTTTGAGGAATTACAGATATTTATTTGAACGACAATTTTGAACCAACCACACCATTTTTATCAGACCAAAAAAACTTTACTTTGAGTCTTAATTTTGTCGGATAATTGTTAACAGTATGTTTTTGTCAGATACCTGAAGTAAAACTTTTTTTTTGAACAACCGTGACGTCGGACGCAGGGTGATGAAAAAACGTCGAATGATCCTTTGGACTAGGTGCATTAATTTCATAAATTAAGATAGGTCCCCAAATTTGGTACAAAACTCCCGTTTGAAATTTCCGATTATCTTTTACGGAATAAAACTAATTGCGAAGTTTCGTTTTTCTAATTAAAAATCATTACTTTTAGTATGATGCTAACCTATCACAAATTTAAGTGAGCGTAGGGCTAACTAATACCCACAGCCCCTCGTATTTCCTCCATTCAGTGGAAGGACCTGAAAAAACACGGTGCACAAGTACAATGTATGTCATGTCTATTGTACAAGTTTCTCTTCAAACCATTCAGTGCATTATTGAGGAACTGCAGATTACAGAATCTCCCTCCTACCCCTAACCTCCAATTCTAAAAATAAAACCGTGGTGAGCAAACTACATTGTATGTCAAATTTGTAGTTTAAGTTTCACTTCAATCCATTGAGTGGTTATTTAGGAGTTGCGGGTTGCAGAATCATCCTACTACCCCCTCCACCCGGCCTTCAATGAAAAATCTAAAAACCATTGTGCACAACTACAATGTATTTCAAGTACATTATATAGTTTAACGTCAATCAATTGCGTGGTTACAGTCAGGGGAGTTGCAGATTGCAGAAATCTTACAGACGGACGGACATCAAGTGTTTGAGCAACGAGCGTAAAAACCTCATTACACTAAAAGATCAAACAAAAAAAAATGTATCAAAGTTCTCGAGAAATATGCTTACGGAAATCAGGTGTGAGATATGCATAAACAATTTTGTCGAGATTATTTTCACACTTTCATGTGCAGTTGTAGATATTAATTTATTACAAATAAATTGTAGTCAGAATTTTTTTTTAAAAATGTGTAAAAAAATTGTACAGTCATCTATTGGTAGATATAAATAATATAAACGTACCCGGACAAAGGATTTGTTCACACTTTCTTGTGCAGATACCTCGGGCAGATGCAGAGATTGTTACAAATAAATTGCCGCTAAATTTTTTTTTTATTAATATGTTACTTTTGTAATTTAATGTACAATATATCAACGCGTATTTTTACTGATCTTTACTTGAAAAGTAAAAGGCAACATTTTCGGGTATTTGTATACAAATCAAACTTATATTTTTTTTCATATGAAATTGCAGAATTTCGAATTCAAGAACTATTTGAACCATTATTTAAAGAGAAGCGACCATTTTCTTGGGACTCTCAAGTTTCTCCACACTATCTCAGTTTCATCATCTGATTCTCTCGTTATAGGTTTTCGTTGTATGTTTTATAAATGAGATCAATTATTGAATTAATTATTCGAAGTATTGATTGAATTTACTTTTTAGTTTACCTTTGACTTTTCTCGTCTCGTCGAGGAATCAGAAATGTATCCAATCTTGCTTGTTTTCTTGGCCTAGAATTTTCGTCCATTTTATAATTTCTAAATAGCACGTGTACATGTAGTTGTAAAATTGACTGAAGAAATAATGCTTAATTAGCGTGAGAAAATATATGAATCAGCGAACACATCCAACGTGTATTTACAATGTGTAAGAATATTTTACTACAGGTCACGAGTTAACTATTCATGAAAAAGTTATTTATTGAACTGCTTAATTAACGTTGCTTTGCGAATTTTAGGGGGGGGGGGGGGGGGGGCGCACGCCCCGCACGTCCCCTCTAAATCCGCCACTGGTAACAACTGATGAAATCAGAAAAATCTTAACGAAAGTGAAGTAGTGGGAACTCGACTCCATTCCGACACATGTGCTTAGACCATGCTTAGATACTTTGATTCCAATTATCAAAGAAATTGTGAACAAATCATTAGAGGAATCGATTGTGCCAGCGGTATTCAAAAATGCACTCGTTCGACCTCTTCTGAAAAAAACAAATTTAGATAGAGAAGAGTTAAAAAACTATCACCCAGTGTCCAATTTACCTTTTCTTTCGAATGTAACTGAAAAGGCAGTCTCGAGTCGTATTGAAAACCATCTGAATTCATTTTCACTTCATGACAATTTACAATCGGCGTATAGATTCTGTCACTCAACGGAAACCGCCCTACTCCGTGTTCATCACGATATGGCATCAGCGCTTGACAATGGCCATTCTGTTGTTCTCGTAATGCTGGATCTGTCCGCAGCGTTCGACGTTATTGACCATGATATACTCTTCAACCGATTACAACATTCATTTGGAATAGACGGAGACGCTCTTTTATGGATCAAGTCTTATTTGCATGGAAGATCGCAACGTGTTAAATCGATCAGCATGGAGTTGAAATATGGTGTACCGCAAGGGTCGGTGCTTGGACCAAAGATGTACTGTATTTTCTCTAAGCCCATTGGCGTTATCTGTTCAAGGCATGACTTATGCTAGCAATGTTATGCTGATGATACGCAGTTGTATTTTGTCATCAAACCGCCGGACGATTGGAGTGATGTTACAGGACGTTTAGAGCCATGTCTCTCGGAGATAAGCGCATGGATGAAATAAAACATGTTGAAATTAAATGAAGATAAGACATAACTGAGTGTTTGCACCTAAACATCGGCTTAACGATTTCAGAAACTGCCAATTACAATTCGACGGTTGTGTTGTCAGCGATGCTCCCTTTGCTAAAAACCTTGGTGTACATGTTGACAAGGCATTAAAGATGGAAAAACACGTAAGTGCTCTGGTCCAATCGTGTTTTGCCCAAATTTGCACTATAGGACGTATTAGACGTACTTAACAGAAAGCGCATGTAAGACACTAGTTGCAACTCTGGTTACATCTCGTATGGACTATGGAAACGCTATTCTTTATGGTATCAACAACAATGTGCTTTCGAAACTTCAAAGGATCCAGAACACGGCGGCGAGACTTATCACCCGCAAAAGAAAGTACGACAATATTACACCCGAGCTAATGGCTTTACACTCGCTTCCAATTAAATACAGGTGTCAGTACAAGTTACTTTTATACACTTTCAAAGTTCTGACTGAGCGTGCTCCTGTTTATCTTCAGGAATTGTTAACAATTCATGTCCCAACAAGATCACTTCGCTCGGAAAATTCCATGCTGCTATCAAAACCCAGAGTGCACAAAGACATTTGGTGAGAGGCAATTTGACAGGGCAGCATCTACACTGTGGAACAATCTCCCAAGCAGCATCCGACATGAACAATCAATGGGAATTTTCAAGAAACAACTGAAAACATATCTGTTTAGACTTGCCTATGTTGATTTTATCTAGTTGATGGTGTGCATTAACGATGTATTTTTATTTTCTTATGAGTCACGTATGTTTTAATTCTTGGTGGAAATATTTTTTTTTCATTTTTAATTATAGACGCGTTGTTTAAACATATTTCATACTTTTATCACTTTTAGTTAAGAGCTTCGATATCACTTTCTTCCTCTTTTATAATTTTAGTTTTATTGCTTCATGTTTTCGTTTCTGGTAAGTTTTATAGGTTTATGTAATTTTCACTTTGTATGTAAATTTTTAGTCTTTGTTCTTTTTTAACTTTGTTAAGCGCTTAGAGTATTTTTTTTTATCTATTATATATAGCGCTATATAAATTGTGTATTATATTATATACCCGGAGAGAACCACCGACCATGGGCAAGCAACTGGTAAACTTTATCACTTGCGGTTGTGAGTCGAGTGCACCTTTTTTGTAATTTACAAAGCTGAGCGCGAACCCACGCGGTATTGGTGATAGGCTTGTATGAGTTGTTAGATAATCCAACTACCTAACTCATTGAGACACCCGGGCCCTCTCCCATTTGCCACATTATTCAACAATGTATATTTATATAACAATAATCCCATTTTGTATCATTTTAGAAGAACGTCATGTTTCTCTTGAGCATTGAAGTATTAATAAGAAATTCTCGTATTTTTACTGATGTCTAATTGCCTGATTGACTTTTAGAATTAGAACATAATGATTAAAGGTTGGCATATATTGGGGACACCCTGTTCTCGCAATCAGAGCTTGCGATTGCCTGCATTGTTCTTGTGCTGTAGTTTATCGTTTGATCAAATGGAATTGCGAAGGATACCAGGAATGTACAAATAGGACTTGTTTCTTTGCTGTTGGGTACAATCCTCCAAAAACTGATCGTCTAATAGTTTAGGGGGACCAATCAAATCAGCAAATCGCCCTTATGAGAGGAGGAAAATGAGTGCCTCCAGTATGGGGTATGCTTCGCCTCTAAAGCGTAACAAACAACTTATAGCTGTTCCTAATGAGCCCCAATGTGTTAGTAGTGGTCGTTTATGGTCCGCTGTAGTAGTGCATGATTTGTCGGTTTTATAAATTTTAGCACCTTTGTTTCATAGCAATCTAAGCTTCTACTTCTAGTTGCATCCCAGTGCCACATATTGTCCTATGTGGTTTATGTTGTTAATAAACTTGTACCCGTCATAGGCTTCATATACCTGATGTTAAAAAACACACCAATTATCTAAATTGTTTTATTGCATAGCTGTATCATCGATATTCAGATCTGAGTATAATCTTTGTTCTATGAAATACATGTAGCAAAATCCATCTTTCCTGTTAGATCTTCGCTCATCTCATTAAAAGCTTGCAAGCA
Source organism: Bathymodiolus brooksi (assembly GCA_963680875.1). Classification (NCBI taxonomy): domain Eukaryota; kingdom Metazoa; phylum Mollusca; class Bivalvia; order Mytilida; family Modiolidae; genus Bathymodiolus; species Bathymodiolus brooksi. Next base: position 26,106,267 of record OY804578.1, on the reverse strand, counting down.
TACACAAACGAAACTTTGATTATATATACAGGCACTGAGATGATGGAGTCAAACCACTAATTCACAGCAGAACTTAGAACATATACAAAAGTAGTTCCTTTTAAAGAAAAAAGTTACTATCGCTTTGTTATATTTTGAAATATATTCAACTTAGTAGCTAAGTGAAATGGGCAATTGAGGGTCAATATATAAGGATTATTTTGAGCCCAAATTTGGTCGCATTTAATCCTTTATGGAGGTCTTGATGCATGTCCTATAAATACTGCATTTCCGGGAATGGCGTTGCTATTTGAAGAAAAGAAGTTATGTCTCAGAGCATGACATTTCATTTGAAGATTTTAAGCATCTCATGATGTTCTGACAGAATGTAGAGGTATGACGTACGTTTCAGAAAATAGGTGGTGTTGGAATATTTCAGCTTCCGATAAAACGGTCAGATAGACTCGAAACAGCATAAAGTAAGTTAATTGGTGGTTTAACACCTTAAAACAATCAAACGCCATGAACCTCCGTCGTGTCATTAATTATATGACTCTGTATTCAATAAACGTTAGAGAAAACCGAAGGGGCGATCAAAATGGACAGTCCAGAGAAACTGGTAACCTAGGATACACAAGACGAAGAAAAACAATGCAAAAGCACAACGCAATATGTTTTGGGCACCCCTATTCGCAAGCAAACATAAATAACGTAAAGAAGACATGAGCCTTCCTACAAACAACTGGAGGTAAAGGCGAACCGAACTTCATTGTATGTGGAAATCTTAAAGGACATCACAACACGGAACTCAGAACCTAAATACACATAATAGGACGACACATAAAGCTACATAAATACTGATGATACCTCTGGGTACCTCTAAAGTACATGTAATCAGCATAAACCCGTCTTAATACAAGCCATGTGTCCCGGAAAATACAAGAAATAACCTTGATATATACCGGAAACACATACCAGTTACTAATATATAGGTAAATCTCATTGCATCTGTTTATTATTATTATTTTTATTTTATGAAGTTTCATGTTGTTCACCTTGTTGATCTATGTCATAATGTAATAATTGGAGGATTTTATATTACATCATAGAGTTACGTAAAAACAATAGTTTACATCTGTTGATTTCGCTAGTAGGAGGTTCTGAATTAGAATTGACACATTTGCCTGTATATTTACTTGCTTAGTTCACTTTATTTTAATGATATATCTAAGTAGTGTTCAATAAGCTTTTATTATGATATTGGTCCAATCAATCGGGTGACAGATAAATTGTTTGTCTTACCGATTAGTATCGAATGATATAGATGTAAATAAATGTTAGAGAAAGCGAAGGGGAAATCAAAAAAGGACAATCCAGATAAACTGGCAACATAGGGTACACAAGATGAAGAAAAACACAGAGAAACTGGCAACATAGGGTACACAAGATGAAGAAAAACACAGAGAAACTGGCAACATAGGGTACACAAGATGAAGAAAAACACAGAGAAACTGGCAACATAGGGTACACAAGATGAAGAAAAACACAGAGAAACTGGCAACATAGGGTACACAAGATGAAGAAAAACACAGATAAACTGGCAACATAGGGTACACAAGATGAAGAAAAACACAGATAAACTGGCAACATAGAGTACACAAGATGAAGAAAAACATAACACAATATGTGTTGGACACCACTATGAGCAGATAAATACAAATAACGTAAATAAGACAGTCGCCCTCCTACAAACAACTGGAGGTAAAGACGAACCGCACATCGTTTTTTGCGGCAATCGTAAATGAACATGAGAGACTGTCTAACATTACACATGATAGTACATATAGTTCTGGTCTATATTTAACCCTTACGAACTGCTTTGATGGCACTAATGTCTATCTGTTAATTAGCAATTGGTGTAGTCATGGCATATTTTACTTTATTAAATTTTAAACTGACGACATAACACTAATCACCTATTGTAGTATGACGTCTTTCATTGGCTATATATATAATGTCAAGATAAACTGCTGATATATTAATATTTGCCCACATATGCATTAGCGGATAAATTGTGGCCATTAATCCCAAGTGATTTCGTGTATTAATATAAGGCCTTGATAAATATTTACCTTGAATTTCAATTTTTAATTAATCGTAATGTTTCGTTACATAATTCATTTTTCTAGACAAATACTGAATATAACTGCATGTAGGATCGACTTTGATTTTTATGATTTGTCAACATTCGGTGACATTCTTGAACGCTAGTGACACTGGCACTTGGTTGTTGATTTTTTTTGCGATTGTTTGAACATTTATCTTGTTTTAACCTGCAAAGATCAAAGACACATCAAATTGGAAAATGTCAGCAACTTAACTACAGCAGATTGTATCGTTGTTTATATAATAAAAATAACTGCAACATAAAGTTTAATTGATTTCGTTATGACATGTATTTTAATCAATGCAATAAAACATAGATATCTATTTTAGTGCGCACGACACATTTCTGGTAAAACCTTCATCAGATGCGCACGCAGATTGAAAGCAAAATAATGTAAAGCTGTTTGGAAACAAGTAATCCGAAGGGCCTAAACAGGATAGTCAAAATTTATTAAGGTTACCTATGTCTGAGGGAGATAGCCCTCAGTGTTAATATGTTACATTATTTAGGTACTGTACAAATTAAGCTTACGCATTTGTAATAAACCAAGTCAATACCGAAGGACTGACTACTGGGAAGACGATACTCTCAGTGACCAATAGTCCATAAACAGTGGTATGAATTGAGCATATTGTATTGCTCTAATATAAGCAATGGTATTGGGCACAAGTTATAACACCATTATAATCGCCATTTCCCTACAATATACAATATATCAGAATACATGGCAAAAAACAATAACAAATAAATATTAGAAAATAAGGGTAATAACAAAATTACCGATCTCCGAAAAATCTTACAAAGGGAAAGTCAAAACTCATAAGTATATAAACAGACAAAATCAGTCAACCACCGGAAAACTGAAAACCGTAATGACCCTGACTTGGTACAGAGCATGAACGAAATGAACCTTTTACATAAATTAAAAGACGATAAAAGAACTAATCAACAGAGGTGTCGTATCGTCCAATGGTAGTACCAAAAATGTAGATGCAAAATTTAGGGCGCACGAAGCCTTTCTGAAATAATAAGGTGCACCCATATTCAAAAGATTGGAAAACCAAATAAATTAAAAGTCTTTGGGGGCAAGTAAATCAAAGAACCTAATAAAGTAATACTGCCTTACACCTAAACCTATATCAGAGATTGTATATTAGAAGCGAAATAGATCGTGGAAATCATAGTTAGTATAACGTCTGAACACGGGCAAGAAGAGTTTGAAGATACCAAAAAAGGAATCGGAATCCATAAATCGAAGAAGAACAAGACAACACAATGGCCAAAAGAAACAGGACAAAAGGACAAACAATGATCTACAAAACATACACTTAAAACTATAGATCGAGTAACACGAACCCCACTAAAAACCAGGGAAGAACTCAGGTGCTCCGGAAGGGTAGAGGCAGATCGTGTTAATCGAGTTACAAACCCGGTGATAAGTCATGAATGAGTAAATAACCGCGAAGTGTTTACGACGAGTGGAACATTGTTTTCGTTGCATTTTATTACCGGACATCTCGCGGGTTAAATGTTTGCGAGAATAACGTTACCTATTATATCAAACTAATTCAAAGCAATAGCTTTCTGAATTGTTTCCTAAATATAAACAATGCACAAGAAATAAATATAATTCTACTTCTATGACGTACCGACAACAATCCATCAGCAAGTTGAAGATTTTGTCAGACGGTGTTGGAAAAAAAATTGCAATTATTTACAGGTTTAATAAACTAGTATTTGATCAAGGAGGTAATGAATTTGTCAACCGGCCGACTCATAACTATGGACTGTGGCTGCCGGTTCCTGTCTGTTATCTATTTAATAAACGTTACATCAATGTTTTACCTACAGATTGTGGGCGATGGTAATGATAACTGTAACAAGTGTGAGGAATTTCAGTTTAAAGCATTTTCAGAACAAGTCCACAATCATATTAAATATATTAATAAAAGGCGCTGGGATTGGATGTCATAAGCTACAATTACCACATATATAACAAATTAGAACAGACGATTATGTCACTGGCCTCCAGGGAATTTTCTATTAAGTACCCTTTTAGGTAAGTAGTTTGTTTGCATTTTATTAATATTATATGATCACTTCATCACGGCATTTGTGTTTGCTCGTGGAATATTTTCCCACCCACCAGAACCATTACGGTGATTGATGTACAATAAGACAGAATATTTAATTGTAAGGAAAAGTTCATATCATGTAAATCACAATGGATTGTCAACACTGATTATGAACATTGGATAGCTAATTTAGCGTGTATGACGCGTTTCTGGATTAAGCTTATTGAAGGTCGCCCATAATAAATTAAAAACCTTTTGGAGAAAGATATCCAAAGGGTCTAAACAGGACTCCAAAATCGACAATGGTTAAATATGCCTGAAGGAGATTTACCTTCGTTTTGAAAATAATTATATTTTATATGGGTACTGTAAATTTGAATAATAAATATACTTTATCAACCATATCAGTTCTGAAACACCGACTATTGGTCGCATGATACCCCCGGGGAGTAACAGTTCAACAGAGCCAGTAATAACATGTAACTATAATTTAGTATGCACCACATATATCAGGATTTCCGGTAATAATATGAAAACTATGGGAGCAAGAAGATCATGGGCATAAACTGGATAATCAAAATTGGTTGTGGTTATCTATGCTTGGCGGATGTGAATCTTATTTGATTATGCATATGCCATTGCCGAAACAACACTGACTTCTGCAATGTAAAATGTTTGGAAGGAAGAAAACAAACCTTAATATGATATAAAAAATCGCTTAGGTTATTAATTAACACTTATCAAATGAGGAGGCACAATCGGGTTTAAAAGTTACAGTGACTTCATAACCCTTTACACTCTTTTCCTCACTCTAAGCTAAATTTGGCTCAACCTATTATTTCATAAACAAAATGACCAATGTAGAAACAAATATCTTGTTTACAAAGGGAGAAATATTATTTTGCTAAAGAAAAGCACACTTCTCTCCCATTTGTTCCTTTATTCGTGTGAAGCAGACTGTATTCAAAAGCCTCACAACAACGAAATGAAGCTAGCTCTGGTCTTTTATTTCACGCTCCATTGAAAGATAATGGCTTTTCACAGAAAAAGGCCAAGACGAGATACTGTGGGGATCGCACTCATCCCATTGAACTCTAATAAACATCAACACAGATACAGCTACTTCTGGTTCTGACCTTGCCATACACCAGGAAATCGCTAAGAACGAAACTTTACAACAAAAGAGATTATTTCAATTGCCCTATTGTGGACTTTCCATTTATATATAGCGACATTTCAGCAGCTCATTAATATGGCGTATATATATCTGTTGATATTGCAGAGCTTGCTGTTCTTAACAGGATCGTCTTGTTAGAGAGTTGCCGCTAACTAGGAAGCAACTGGACCAAAGGTTGCTAGGGTTTAATTTGAAGTCATCACTCCTCAAAACGTACCATGAGTTGATTAACGGTTACGGAATGTCTTTATCACAAATGTCTACATATATGTTCTGTTTATCGTAGTTGCAACGACGGATGCAATTAGTGGAGCAGGAACTACTTACCATTCCGGAGCACCTTTTTCTTTTGGCCATTGTAGTTATTTTTATTTGAATTACCACTACTGGATGCTCCTTTAGTATCTTCAAACTTTTCCTGAATGATGCTTATATTAATTGTTAAAAATTGTGAAACGGAAATACAAAATAAATATTTCAAACAGGATTATAAGTTTAAAACAGACAGATGTTTCAAAATGTAAAGGTGGACATGATATTTTTAGACTAACACATTTATGATTGCTACAGTAAACGTAAATCAAAACTGGCTAGTATACATAACGGTAATTAATAGCAGTTTAGCATATTATATATATATCTTATAATGACGACAGCATCAACACATGTAAAAAACACTATTGTTGAAGGTATAATTAGTTTTATCAGTTTCATGACTAAATAACTAAATAACTAAAGTATATGCAGGTTTCTTTGACAACCTATCAGTCGATTTAAATTAATGTTCATTACTAGAGATATGCTTTTAGTGGGTTGTTTATTAAGGGGGGATTTATTTACACTCTGTAATATATGATTTACAAATCTGCTTTCAGTTAAATTGACTTAGATAAAATATGCAAGAAACGCGTCGTGCTCACTAAATAATATATCTACGTTTTTATTTTTCATTAGTACTCGTACACGCATACAGTTCATGTGACAAACAATTCAGACCATCGAAAATGGAATATGAGATTTCGATAACTCAAATACCAGTTTTCTGTCACTGCAATTGTAAGCAACATATGAATTCTAGTATAAAGTAATGTGTGACAATAAGCTTCTTGCTACTTTTGCTTCAGACAGAAACAGGCTAGCACATTACATTTGTATTTACCTTCATTGTGAAGTGACAATGAATTATGACATTTGTAATCTTCAGATTGTGATTTATATTGTTTTAGGATTGCATTGCTAGTATCCGGTACTGTTACAAATAGTAATTTAACATGTTATATAAAGATCACATAATGATGACAATATCCGCAACAGTGAGAATCTGTGTTTGATGAAATAATTTGTTTCATGCTACAAGTTATAAACAAAATATAATACAGGTTTCTTTGAACATCATTTCTTGTGGTTTGAATTGATACTTTGAATGATTTTGACATTTTAATATAAAAATATATAATAAGTACCAATAAATGGACTTCCACCAACCCATTCTATCGTCTTAACTAGTAGCTGATACTGTGATATACTTCCGTTGTCTTCGTGTCAGAGACTTACTCTTGAACTTTACGTTGTAAACATCCCAACACAGTTCTATTTTATTTTATATCTGTTGGTAGTGATATGGGATTCCATTAACTGCTTTAACCATTTCACCTTGCCCCATATTTGTTCCTGTACCCAATCTGGACCTTGATTTCCATCGGATTATGTCACTGTTATGTCTGTATTGACGTTTGTCAGGAAAATGGTCCGTAGCAATGTGGTTGGTTATATTTAAGCTAAAAAAAATCAAGCATGCTAAGCTTGCTCAATCTTTTGTTCTCTGTGTAGTGCTTTGTAGATTATTTTTTGTCTTCTCTTGTACTTTTATTTATTTTTGCCATTGCATTGTCTGTCCTTGTCCCATTTACGACTTCTGATTATCCCTTTAGTATCTTCAAACTTTACGTAGCAACCAAATGCAGCTTTAGCATAAATATGAGTAAAATTAAACAGCGCATAAACCAATCTTACTATCAGAAAAAAGCCTACAAATAGTGATTTTGTAGCAGAACAATAACAACAGACTATATGAATAATATGTGGAAATAATCTCCATAAGACAAGATATCAGACATTATAGTACTTTATTTCTAGCTATAACCAATTTTAAGCTTTGACAAATGACAATACTGTATTTTGTATTCACATTTTGGTTTGTTCAAGAATAATTTGTTTGCGTCCATAACCGTTACAAAAACAATTTAGCACGCTATATATACATCATATACGACAACAACATCCGTAGAATTGGACATTTGTGTTTTAAAGAATGAATTAAGCTTTAGAGAAAACCGAGTGGGCAATTCGGCAAGGCCTAGGTAGAGACCATGACACATTGGACACCAGACACAGAAAAAGACAAAGAAACAAAGACACAACACGAAAAAAACATCGCTATTATCAGCTTCACTGAGAGGAGAGGTTTGGGTCCAGTCTCACCTCGCCACTATTTATTGAGTGCATGCACCAATATATATATATTGTTGTAATATTCCAGACCTCAAAATGATATTTGTACGCACCACTGGATTATCCAGTAGATTTCGTTCTGATTGGTATGAATTCAAGATGAGGTTAACTTTAATACATTTTTAGCACTTCACAAAAAAGACGGATTAAGTCAAAATTAACTGCTATATATAAATAGCTATGTTTGCTTGTTTACCTTTTATGCAAGGTTTGTTCTGTTACCTTAAAGTTAATATTATTTGATGTAACCTGTCTTAGTTTGTTTGTTTGTTTGATGGTGCTGAACGTCACTTTCAACAATATTTCAGTTATATCGTGGTGGTCAGTTTTATTGGTGGAGGCAACCGGAGGAACCGAAAAAACAACCGACCTGTCGCAAGTCACTGACAAACTTTATTGCATAATGTTGTGCACCTCGCCCTGATCGAGATTCTAACTCACAACATCAGTAGTGATAGGTACTGATTGCATAGGTAATTGTAAATCCAACTATCATGCGATCACGGCTACGACGGTCCCACCTGTTTTTGACGGCTGACGTTTAATATTGTATTTATTGCGGAAGGAGAGCTAATTAGTGATATAATGAAATGTATTTGTATCATCTAACCACCATATTATACTGCCTATCACCCTTTGTCTCCTTAGGGACCGACCATTTAACTTGAAGGGGGGGGGGGGGGTTATGGTTTTTTGTTTCGTTTAGAATTTTTCTTTCGGACAACACGAGAGTTTGAATATTTTTTTTGTCGCGCATAGCGCGAATTTTTTTTTCAGAATTTAACATTAGGTTATATAACAGAAACTCTGAATCAGATTATTTTTTTTTTCTCCACCAAAATCTGAATATTTTTTTCAGCAACATTGGGAATCAGAATATTTTTTTAAGAAAAAAAACATAACCCCCCCCCCCCCCCCCCCCCCCTTTAAGTTAAATGGTCGTTCCCTTATCAAATACAAAAAAACTAAATTACATTTCTAGAATACTATATATTTCATATAAAAACACATTAAAAATTATTCCAAAGCAAAAACTTGTTCGATTTTGATGATATTTTTTATCAACAATTGTAGAATTAAAGGTAGTTTTACCCTACAATTTCAGCTTATAGTTATAGTCTCTGAATTCGAAGAGTTTACGTATTAACCACAAATCTAAATTGCGAACGTCAAAATTACAATAAAATGATAGAATTATTCAAGACAGAATACTTTAACTTTCTGTTTATATCATGGGCATTTGAAAACCTTAATTGAACTTCAAAGAAAAAAATATATGTACTACAGAAAACTGCATTTTTGCCTTTGTTGATACCAATTTTATTAACATCGGAGACAAATTGATCCCAAGATATTTTTTAAAGCAATATGAATAAAACTAATCTGTTTTCACCAACTAGAAAATGATATACAAAATGTACTAATATAATCTTGCTTCACAACCAGATGTCCAGACCAATTTATGCGTTAAAATTTCCAGATACTTACCAATGACGAACAACTCATAAGCTGTACGGGGTTCCTTTCCTGCACTAAAGTCGTGTACGTATATTTAGCGGGGTTCGTGTGGCTCGATCTTTAGCTTCCTGTGTAGGGTTTTTGCAGATCGTTGTTTGTACTTTTGTAATTTTTCTTTTGGTTATTGTGTTGTCTGTCCTTCTTCGAATTACGGCTTCTGGTTACCCCTTTGGTATCTTCTGATTATTCTGATTTTCTGAAACGTCATCTTTATCTGAGAAACAGGCTACTGGACCAGGGCTATAAAAAGATTCGCCTTATTCGATCTCTTAAAAAATTTATATTCCGATACCAAGATCTTGTCGAAATATATTCCGTCTCTGCAGAGATGATACTAAACGATGGATTTTCATATAGTGAAAATGTATATAAATAAGGAAGTCAACAAAAATGTCAATAATATTTTTCATCAATGTGTGACGTAAAAGTGTTTTTGACATTTACTTTCGTAGTTAGAATACTTCAGCTGACTCGGGGTTGTTGATGAAGATGGTTCACGATAGATGTTTCACCTTCCTCTCTGAATTTGGTACTGCTTTGACAACTATTTTACCTATTTTGTTCCAGTATTGTTATAAATACTGTTATAGTGACAGCCGGAACCTTTGAGCCGTAATGAAAGCGGGAGATTTGGCGCTTTAAAATCTGATTCAACCCACCATTTCTTTAGAAATGTCTGTACCAAGTCGGGTTCATTACGGCTTTCACAATTTTCCGGTTGTTGACTGATCTTGTCTGTTTATATAATTATGAGTTTTGACTTTCCCGTTGGAAGATTGTTCGGAGTTCGGTAATTTTGTTATTACCCTTATCTTCAAGCTCTTCATATAGCTGTACCATTACTTAGAGTGACGATATACACTAATAATTATAATTCTAACCATTCCTAACTAGATAATACAATTATAACATGGCACATGGCAATTGTTTGTTTGACATATGATGAAATACCCGTTCAGCGTTGTAGATACTTTAATTATGATAGTACTACCTGTACATGCCATCATGATTTAAATGTTCAAAGGCGTGCACAAAGTGTTCCTTACTATAATAATTTTGTTTTTCATTTGATTCTCTGATTTTTGTATTAATATAAACCACAGGTATTAACGTTGCACGATCTGATAGAACTCATCTACGGTTACATCGTTCTGACATCAGGGGGTACTGCAACAAGTCGCGTAATTAAGCTGATATCCACCGTATGTATAAGTCGTTAGTTTTCATCAGATATTCAAAGTACCTTTTAATTTTATTTTAAAAGGTGGTAATTAATAGATTGATAATTTAGCCATTAAGTCCCATGAAATACATGCAGCATATATTCGAGATCTTCCTGATGTTGATCACAAACAAGTGTTTGAAGATACGAAAAGGGTAAGCAGAAGTTGTAAATTTAAGAACGGACAGCCAATACAAAAGAAAAGGGACAGGAAGGATTTACAAAAAACACTATACAGAAAACTAAAGATTGGTACATGTGATGGTGTTTACATTGTTGGTAGTTGTTCAGATGTATATCATCTAGATCCAATGATAAGACTATACATCGTAATACATATGCAAATTTGCTTAAGACATTTCCACTCGGCAGTGGAAATAGTAGGTTAGGACTCGCCTTACAACAGTAATATATTGGTATTATTTAACGTTTCTTGCAATTGTGTAGTTATAAGATGACGGGAATTGTTGAAAATGATTTTTACTAGATATTCGGTATTCACATTTCTACAACATATCTAAGGTACTGTAATGTATCAAGCCTTTCCTACAATTCAGTGTCTTGAGTATAAATTATAAATAACTAAATCAAAGCAAATGGGTAAAACGTCCGACTTTCTACTAGTAAATGACGCCTTTATCATTTCACGTAAAGTCGTTGTATCGGTTTCACATTGACAAGAGCAGAGTGTCAAATCACAGACTGATGAGATAAGTAGATATAAAATAATATGCCATATGGTCACCACTTCAATGGTCCCTGCATATTAGTTGTATATAAATCGTACAAGGTTTAAAAGAAAAGAAAATCAAATTATATTGTCTCAATCTCTATTATTCCTTTCAAATGATTTTGCTGACATTAATGGTACAAGCGCTGATAACGCCATTATGTGTGGTATTGTTATAGAGGAGAGTAGAAGTGAAATCTCAGGGCATTTGGAGTTCCTGCGCTATTGCGTACAATCTCTAAGAAAGGGCCTTTATCCAGTTGTGCGTAGAGAATCAAGAACACTCTCCCTTAATATTGCATTTACATTGGGGGTGTCTCGAGTTTTGACAGTGTCAATCGCCACTTGCACATAAATAGAGGATTAGATAAATCTCCAAAGTTCGCTAGCTTAGATCGTTGGTGAACCGTTGCAAGGCCCAATTGATTATCCATACATATACCATTATATCCCCTATTTCACGAACCAATCAAAAAAACATGCAACCTAGCTTCGCGATGTGCCTACATAATTATTTGTTTATAAAACTTTTAATCGTCATGTATAATGAAGCTGTAATATTACGCACTTGGCTCTACTTTTAGAGTGAACTTGTTTAATACAATGTTTGATCAATAACATGTGATATTAAAGCCAAGTGTTCATAACAAAGATTCTGGCAATAAATAAATATGTTGGTAGAATTGTTGACCATCACTTTTTAAACTTTCTTCCCATTATATCAGTGTAAATACAAGTATTTTGTGGATACATGTATACTGAAATAAGCGAATTTGAAATATGTGGGGGAAAAAATAATAAAAAAAAGAAACAACAAACAAACAAAAAAAGAAAGAAAACCAAAACAAAAACAGAAGACATGACAACAAAAAGAAGAGAACTATGTTAAAGGTGTGTAACAAACAGAAGACATGACAACAAAAAGAAGAGAACTCTGTTAAAGGTGTGTAACAAACAGAAGACATGACAACAAAAAGAAGAGAACTCTGTTAAAGGTGTGTAACAAACAGAAGACATGACAACAAAAACAAGAGAACTCTGTTAAAGGTGTGTAACAAACAGAAGACATGACAACAAAAACAAGAACTCTGTTAAAGGTGTGTAACAAACAGAAGACATGACAACAAAAACAAGAACTCTGTTAAAGGTGTGTAACAAACAGAAGACATGACAACAAAAACAAGAGAACTCTGTTAAAGGTGTGTAACAAACAGAAGACATGACAACAAAAAGAAGAACTCTGTTAAAGGTGTGTAACAAACAGAAGACATGACAACAAAAAGAAGAACTCTGTTAAAGGTGTGTAACAAACAGAAGACATGACAACAAAAACAAGAACTCTGTTAAAGGTGTGTAACAAACAGAAGACATGACAACAAAAAGAAGAGAACTCTGTTAAAGGCGTGTAACAAACAGAAGACATGACAACAAAAAGAAGAACTCTGTTAAAGGTGTGTAACAAACAGAAGACATGACAACAAAAAGAAGAGAACTCTGTTAAAGGTGTGTAACAAACAGAAGACATGACAACAAAAAGAAGAACTCTGTTAAAGGTGTGTAACAAACAGAAGACATGACAACAAAAAGAAGAGAACTCTGTTAAAGGTGTGTAACAAACAGAAGACATGACAACAAAAACAAGAACTCTGTTAAAGGTGTGTAACAAACAGAAGACATGACAACAAAAAGAAGAGAACTCTGTTAAAGGTGTGTAACAAACAGAAGACATCACAACAAAAACAAGAACTCTGTTAAAGGTGTGTAACAAACAGAAGACATGACAACAAAAAGAAGAGAACTCTGTTAAAGGTGTGTAACAAACAGAAGACATGACAACAAAAACAAGAGAACTCTGTTAAAGGTGTGTAACAAACAGAAGACATGACAACAAAAACAAGAACTCTGTTAAAGGTGTGTAACAAACAGAAGACATGACAACAAAAACAAGAACTCTGTTAAAGGTGTGTAACAAACAGAAGACATGACAACAAAAACAAGAGAACTCTGTTAAAGGTGTGTAACAAACAGAAGACATGACAACAAAAAGAAGAACTCTGTTAAAGGTGTGTAACAAACAGAAGACATGACAACAAAAAGAAGAACTCTGTTAAAGGTGTGTAACAAACAGAAGACATGACAACAAAAAGAAGAACTCTGTTAAAGGTGTGTAACAAACAGAAGACATGACAACAAAAACAAGAACTCTGTTAAAGGTGTGTAACAAACAGAAGACATGACAACAAAAAGAAGAGAACTCTGTTAAAGGTGTGTAACAAACAGAAGACATGACAACAAAAAGAAGAGAACTCTGTTAAAGGTGTGTAACAAACAGAAGACATCACAACAAAAACAAGAACTCTGTTAAAGGTGTGTACCAAACAGAAGACATGACAACAAAAAGAAGAGAACTCTGTTAAAGGTGTGTAACAAACAGAAGACATCACAACAAAAACAAGAACTCTGTTAAAGGTGTGTAACAAACAGAAGACATGACAACAAAAAGAAGAACTCTGTTAAAGGTGTGTAACAAACAGAAGACATGACAACAAAAAGATGAGAACTCTGTTAAAGGTGTGTAACAAACAGAAGACATGACAACAAAAAGAAGAGAACTCTGTTAAAGGTGTGTAACAAACAGAAGACATCACAACAAAAAGAAGAACTCTGTTAAAGGTGTGTAACAAACAGAAGACATGACAACAAAAAGAAGAGAACTCTGTTAAAGGTGTGTAACAAACAGAAGACATGACAACAAAAAGAAGAACTCTGTTAAAGGTGTGTAACAAACAGAAGACATCACAACAAAAAGAAGAATTCTGTTAAAGGTGTGTAACAAACAGAAGACATGACAACAAAAAGAAGAACTCTGTTAAAGGTGTGTAACAAACAGAAGACATGACAACAAAAGAAGAACTCTGTTAAAGGTGTGTAACAAACAGAAGACATCACAACAAAAAGAAGAACTCTGTTAAAGGTGTGTAACAAACAGAAGACATGACAACAAAAACAAGAACTCTGTTAAAAGTGTGTAACAAACAGAAGACATGACAACAAAAACAAGAACTCTGTTAAAGGTGTGTAACAAACAGAAGACATCACAACAAAAAGAAGAATTCTGTTAAAGGTGTGTAACAAACTGAAGACATGACAACAAAAAGAAGAACTCTGTTAAAGGTGTGTAACAAACAGAAGATATGACAACAAAAAACAGAGAACTCTGTTAAAGGTGTGTAACAAACAGAAGACATGACAACAAAAAGAAGAACTCTGTTAAAGGTGTGTATCAAACAGAAGACATCACAACAAAAAGAAGAACTCTGTTAAAGGTGTGTAGCAAACAGAAGACATCACAACAAAAAGAAGAACTCTGTTAAAGGTGTAAAACAAACAGAAGACATCACAACAAAAAGAAGAACTCTGTTAAAGGTGTGTAACAAACAGAAGACATCACAACAAAAAGAAGAACTCTGTTAAAGGTGTGTAGCAAACAGAAGACATCACAACAAAAAGAAGAACTCTGTTAAAGGTGTGTAACAAACAGAAGACATGACAACAAAAAGAAGAACTCTGTTAAAGGTGTGTAACAAACAGAAGACATCACAACAAAAACAAGAACTCTGTTAAAGGTGTGTAACAAACAGAAGACATGACAACAAAAAGAAGAGAACTCTGTTAAAGGTGTGTAACAAATAGAAGACATGACAACAAAAACAAGAACTCTGTTAAAGGTGTGTAACAAACAGAAGACATCACAACAAAAAGAAGAATTCTGTTAAAGGTGTGTAACAAACAGAAGACATGACAACAAAAAGAAGAACTCTGTTAAAGGTGTGTAACAAACAGAAGACATGACAACAAAAAGAAGAACTCTGTTAAAGGTGTGTAACAAACAGAAGACATGACAACAAAAAGAAGAACTCTGTTAAAGGTGTGTAACAAACAGAAAACATCACAACAAAAACAAGAACTCTGTTAAAGGTGTGTAACAAACAGAAGACATGACAACAAAAAGAAGAGAACTCTGTTAAAGGTGTGTAACAAACAGAAGAAATGACAACAAAAACAAGAACTCTGTTAAAGGTGTGTAACAAACAGAAGACATCACAACAAAAAGAAGAATTCTGTTAAAGGTGTGTAACAAACAGAAGACATGACAACAAAAAGAAGAACTCTGTTAAAGGTGTGTAACAAACAGAAGACATGACAACAAAAAGAAGAACTCTGTTAAAGGTGTGTAACAAACAGAAGACATGACAACAAAAACAAGAACTCTGTTAAAGGTGTGTAACAAACAGAAGACATCACAACAAAAAGAAGAACTCTGTTAAAGGTGTGTAACAAACAGAAGACATGACAACAAAAAGAAGAACTCTGTTAAAGGTGTGTAACAAACAGAAGACATGACAACAAAAAGAAGAGAACTCTGTTAGAGGTGTGTAACAAACAGAAGACATCACAACAAAAACAAGAACTCTATTAAAGGTGTGTAACAAACAGAAGACATGACAACAAAAAGAAGAGAACTCTGTTAAAGGTGTGTAACAAACAGAAGACATCACAACAAAAACAAGAACTCTGTTAAAGGTGTGTAACAAACAGAAGACATGACAACAAAAAGAAGAGAACTCTGTTAAAGGTGTGTAACAAACAGAAGACATGACAACAAAAACAAGAACTCTGTTAAAGGTGTGTAACAAACAGAAGACATGACAACAAAAAGAAGAGAACTCTGTTAAAGGTGTGTAACAAACAGAAGACATGACAACAAAAAGAAGAGAACTCTGTTAAAGGTGTGTAACAAACAGAAGACATCACAACAAAAACAAGAACTCTGTTAAAGGTGTGTAACAAACAGAAGACATGACAACAAAAAGACGAGAACTCTGTTAAAGGTGTGTAACAAACAGAAGACATCACAACAAAAACAAGAACTCTGTTAAAGGTGTGTAACAAACAGAAGACATCACAACAAAAACAAGAACTCTGTTAAAGGTGTGTAACAAACAGAAGACATGACAACAAAAAGAAGAGAACTCTGTTAAAGGTGTGTAACAAACAGAAGACATGACAACAAAAAGAAGAGAACTCTGTTAAAGGTGTGTAACAAACAGAAGACATCACAACAAAAACAAGAACTCTGTTAAAGGTGTGTAACAAACAGAAGACATGACAACAAAAAGAAGAGAACTCTGTTAAAGGTGTGTAACAAACAGAAGACATGACAACAAAAAGAAGAACTCTGTTAAAGGTGTGTAACAAACAGAAGACATCACAACAAAAAGAAGAATTCTGTTAAAGGTGTGTAACAAACAGAAGACATGACAACAAAAGAAGAACTCTGTTAAAGGTGTGTAACAAACAGAAGACATGACAACAAAAACAAGAACTCTGTTAAAGGTGTGTAACAAACAGAGGACATGACAACAAAAACAAGAACTCTGTTAAAAGTGTGTAACAAACAGAAGACATGACAACAAAAACAAGAACTCTGTTAAAGGTTTGTAACAAACAGAAGACATCACAACAAAAAGAAGAATTCTGTTAAAGGTGTGTAACAAACAGAAGACATGACAACAAAAAGAAGAACTCTGTTAAAGGTGTGTAACAAACAGAAGACATGACAACAAAAAGAAGAACTCTGTTAAAGGTGTGTAACAAACAGAAGATATGACAACAAAAAACAGAGAACTCTGTTAAAGGTGTGTAACAAACAGAAGACATGACAACAAAAAGAAGAACTCTGTTAAAGGTGTGTAACAAACAGAAGACATGACAACAAAAGAAGAACTCTGTTAAAGGTGTGTAACAAACAGAAGACATCACAACAAAAAGAAGAACTCTGTTAAAGGTGTGTAACAAACAGAAGACATGACAACAAAAACAAGAACTCTGTTAAAAGTGTGTAACAAACAGAAGACATGACAACAAAAACAAGAACTCTGTTAAAGGTGTGTAACAAACAGAAGACATCACAACAAAAAGAAGAACTCTGTTAAAGGTGTGTAACAAACAGAAGACATGACAACAAAAAGAAGAACTCTGTTAAAGGTGTGTATCAAACAGAAGACATCACAACAAAAAGAAGAACTCTGTTAAAGGTGTGTAGCAAACAGAAGACATCACAACAAAAAGAAGAACTCTGTTAAAGGTGTGTAACAAACAGAAGACATCACAACAAAAAGAAGAACTCTGTTAAAGGTGTGTAACAAACAGAAGACATCACAACAAAAACAAGAACTCTGTTAAAGGTGTGTAACAAACAGAAGACATGACAACAAAAAGAAGAGAACTCTGTTAAAGGTGTGTAACAAACAGAAGACATGACAACAAAAACAGGAACTCTGTTAAAGGTGTGTAACAAACAGAAGACATCACAACAAAAAGAAGAATTCTGTTAAAGGTGTGTAACAAACAGAAGACATGACAACAAAAAGAAGAACTCTGTTAAAGGTGTGTAACAAACAGAAGACATGACAACAAAAAGAAGAACTCTGTTAAAGGTGTGTAACAAACAGAAGACATGACAACAAAAAGAAGAACTCTGTTAAAGGTGTGTAACAAACAGAAAACATCACAACAAAAACAAGAACTCTGTTAAAGGTGTGTAACAAACAGAAGACATGACAACAAAAAGAAGAGAACTCTGTTAAAGGTGTGTAACAAACAGAAGACATGACAACAAAAACAAGAACTCTGTTAAAGGTGTGTAACAAACAGAAGACATCACAACAAAAAGAAGAATTCTGTTAAAGGTGTGTAACAAACAAAAGACATGACAACAAAAAGAAGAACTCTGTTAAAGGTGTGTAACAAACAGAAGACATGACAACAAAAAGAAGAACTCTGTTAAAGGTGTGTAACAAACAGAAGACATGACAACAAAAACAAGAACTCTGTTAAAGGTGTGTAACAAACAGAAGACATCACAACAAAAAGAAGAACTCTGTTAAAGGTGTGTAACAAACAGAAGACATGACAAGAAAAAGAAGAACTCTGTTAAAGGTGTGTAACAAACAGAAGACATGACAACAAAAAGAAGAGAACTCTGTTAAAGGTGTGTAACAAACAGAAGACATCACAACAAAAACAAGAACTCTGTTAAAGGTGTGTAACAAACAGAAGACATGACAACAAAAAGAAGAGAACTCTGTTAAAGGTGTGTAACAAACAGAAGACATCACAACAAAAACAAGAACTCTGTTAAAGGTGTGTAACAAACAGAAGACATGACAACAAAAAGAAGAGAACTCTGTTAAAGGTGTGTAACAAACAGAAGACATGACAACAAAAACAAGAACTCTGTTAAAGGTGTGTAACAAACAGAAGACATGACAACAAAAAGAAGAGAACTCTGTTAAAGGTGTGTAACAAACAGAAGACATGACAACAAAAAGAAGAGAACTCTGTTAAAGGTGTGTAACAAACAGAAGACATCACAACAAAAACAAGAACTCTGTTAAAGGTGTGTAACAAACAGAAGACATGACAACAAAAAGACGAGAACTCTGTTAAAGGTGTGTAACAAACAGAAGACATCACAACAAAAACAAGAACTCTGATAAAGGTGTGTAACAAACAGAAGACATCACAACAAAAACAAGAACTCTGTTAAAGGTGTGTAACAAACAGAAGACATGACAACAAAAAGAAGAGAACTCTGTTAAAGGTGTGTAACAAACAGAAGACATGACAACAAAAAGAAGAGAACTCTGTTAAAGGTGTGTAACAAACAGAAGACATCACAACAAAAACAAGAACTCTGTTAAAGGTGTGTAACAAACAGAAGACATGACAACAAAAAGAAGAGAACTCTGTTAAAGGTGTGTAACAAACAGAAGACATGACAACAAAAAGAAGAACTCTGTTAAAGGTGTGTAACAAACAGATGACATCACAACAAAAAGAAGAATTCTGTTAAAGGTGTGTAGCAAACAGAAGACATGACAACAAAAAGAAGAACTCTGTTAAAGGTGTGTAACAAACAGAAGACATGACAACAAAAGAAGAACTCTGTTAAAGGTGTGTAACAAACAGAAGACATGACAACAAAAAGAAGAACTCTGTTAAAGGTGTGTAACAAACAGAGGACATGACAACAAAAACAAGAACTCTGTTAAAAGTGTGTAACAAACAGAAGACATGACAACAAAAACAAGAACTCTGTTAAAGGTGTGTAACAAACAGAAGACATCACAACAAAAAGAAGAATTCTGTTAAAGGTGTGTAACAAACAGAAGACATGACAACAAAAAGAAGAACTCTGTTAAAGGTGTGTAACAAACAGAAGACATGACAACAAAAAGAAGAACTCTGTTAAAGGTGTGTAACAAACAGAAGATATGACAACAAAAAACAGAGAACTCTGTTAAAGGTGTGTAACAAACAGAAGACATGACAACAAAAAGAAGAACTCTGTTAAAGGTGTGTATCAAACAGAAGACATCACAACAAAAAGAAGAACTCTGTTAAAGGTGTGTAGCAAACAGAAGACATCACAACAAAAAGAAGAACTCTGTTAAAGGTGTGTAACAAACAGAAGACATCACAACAAAAAGAAGAACTCTGTTAAAGGTGTGTAACAAACAGAAGACATCACAACAAAAACAAGAACTCTGTTAAAGGTGTGTAACAAACAGAAGACATGACAACAAAAACAAGAACTCTGTTAAAGGTGTGTAACAAACAGAAGACATGACAACTAAAAGAAGAATTCTGTTAAAGGTGTGTAACAAACAGAAGACATGACAACAAAAAGAAGAACTCTGTTAAAGGTGTGTAACAAACAGAAGACATCACAACAAAAACAAGAACTCTGTTAAAGGTGTTTAGCAAACAGAAGACATGACAACAAAAAGAAGAGAACTCTGTTAAAGGTGTGTAACAAACAGAAGACATGACAACAAAAACAAGAACTCTGTTAAAGGTGTGTAACAAACAGAAGACATCACAACAAAAAGAAGAATTCTGTTAAAGGTGTGTAACAAACAGAAGACATGACAACAAAAAGAAGAACTCTGTTAAAGGTGTGTAACAAACAGAAGACATGACAACAAAAAGAAGAACTCTGTTAAAGGTGTGTAACAAACAGAAGACATGACAACAAAAAGAAGAACTCTGTTAAAGGTGTGTAACAAACAGAAGACATCACAACAAAAACAAGAACTCTGTTAAAGGTGTGTAACAAACAGAAGACATGACAACAAAAAGAAGAACTCTGTTAAAGGTGTGTAACAAACAGAAGACATGACAACAAAAAGAAGAACTCTGTTAAAGGTGTGTAACAAACAGAAGACATGACAACAAAAACAAGAACTCTGTTAAAGGTATGTAACAAACAGAAGATATCACAACAAAAACAAGAACTCTGTTAAAGGTGTGTAACAAACAGAAGACATGACAACAAAAAGAAGAGAACTCTGTTAAAGGTGTGTAACAAACAGAAGACATGACAACAAAAAGAAGAACTCTGTTAAAGGTGTGTAACAAACAGAAGACATCACAACAAAAACAAGAACTCTGTTAAAGGTGTGTAACAAACAGAAGACATGACAACAAAAACAAGAACTCTGTTAAAGGTGTGTAACAAACAGAAGACATGACAACAAAAACAAGAACTCTGTTAAAGGTGTGTAACAAACAGAAGATATCACAACAAAAACAAGAACTCTGTTAAAGGTGTGTAACAAACAGAAGACATGACAACAAAAAGAAGAGAACTCTGTTAAAGGTGTGTAACAAACAGAAGACATGACAACAAAAACAAGAACTCTGTTAAAGGTGTGTAACAAACAGAAGACATGACAACAAAAACAAGAACTCTGTTAAAGGTGTGTAACAAACAGAAGACATCACAACAAAAACAAGAACTCTGTTACAGGTGTGTAACAAACAGAAGACATCACAACAAAAACAAGAACTCTGTTAAAGGTGTGTAACAAACAGAAGACATGACAACAAAAACAAGAACTCTGTTAAAGGTGTGTAACAAACAGAAGACATGACAACAAAAACAAGAACTCTGTTAAAGGTGTGTAACAAACAGAAGACATGACAACAAAAACAAGAACTCTGTTAAAGGTGTGTAACAAACAGAAGACATGACAACAAAAAGAAGAGAACTCTGTTAAAGGTGTGTAACAAACAGAAGACATGACAACAAAAACAAGAACTCTGTTAAAGGTGTGTAACAAACAGAAGACATCACAACAAAAAGAAGAACTCTGTTAAAGGTGTGTAACAAACAGAAGACATCACAACAAAAACAAGAACTCTGTTAAAGGTGTGTAACAAACAGAAGACATCACAACAAAAACAGAACTCTGTTAAAGGTGTGTAACAAACAGAAGACATCACAACAAAAAGAAGAGAACTCTGTTAAAGGTGTGTAACAAACAGAAGACATGACAACAAAAAGAAGAGAACTCTGTTAAAGGTGTGTAACAAACAGAAGACATCACAACAAAAACAAGAACTCTGTTAAAGGTGTGTAACAAACAGAAGAAATGACAACAAAAAGAAGAGAACTCTGTTAAAGGTGTGTAACAAACAGAAGACATGACAACAAAAACAAGAACTCTGTTAAAGGTGTGTAACAAACAGAAGACATCACAACAAAAAGAAGAATTCTGTTAAAGGTGTGTAACAAACAGAAGACATGACAACAAAAAGAAGAGAACTCTGTTAAAGGTGTGTAACAAACAGAAGACATCACAACAAAAACAAGAACTCTGTTAAAGGTGTGTAACAAACAGAAGACATGACAACAAAAAGACGATAACTCTGTTAAAGGTGTGTAACAAACAGAAGACATCACAACAAAAACAAGAACTCTGTTAAAGGTGTGTAACAAACAGAAGACATGACAACAAAAACAAGAACTCTGTTAAAGGTGTGTAACAAACAGAAGACATGACAACAAAAAGAAGAGAACTCTGTTAAAGGTGTGTAACAAACAGAAGACATGACAACAAAAAGAAGAGAACTCTGTTAAAGGTGTGTAACAAACAGAAGACATCACAACAAAAACAAGAACTCTGTTAAAGGTATGTAACAAACAGAAGATATCACAACAAAAACAAGAACTCTGTTAAAGGTGTGTAACAAACAGAAGACATGACAACAAAAAGAAGAGAACTCTGTTAAAGGTGTGTAACAAACAGAAGACATGACAACAAAAAGAAGAGAACTCTGTTAAAGGTGTGTAACAAACAGAAGACATGACAACAAAAACAAGAACTCTGTTAAAGGTGTGTAACAAACAGAAGACATCACAACAAAAAGAAGAATTCTGTTAAAGGTGTGTAACAAACAGAAGACATGACAACAAAAAGAAGAGAACTCTGTTAAAGGTGTGTAACAAACAGAAGACATCACAACAAAAACAAGAACTCTGTTAAAGGTGTGTAACAAACAGAAGACATGACAACAAAAAGACGATAACTCTGTTAAAGGTGTGTAACAAACAGAAGACATCACAACAAAAACAAGAACTCTGTTAAAGGTGTGTAACAAACAGAAGACATGACAACAAAAACAAGAACTCTGTTAAAGGTGTGTAACAAACAGAAGACATGACAACAAAAAGAAGAGAACACTGTTAAAGGTGTGTAACAAACAGAAGACATGACAACAAAAAGAAGAGAACTCTGTTAAAGGTGTGTAACAAACAGAAGACATCACAACAAAAACAAGAACTCTGTTAAAGGTATGTAACAAACAGAAGATATCACAACAAAAACAAGAACTCTGTTAAAGGTGTGTAACAAACAGAAGACATGACAACAAAAAGAAGAGAACTCTGTTAAAGGTGTGTAACAAACAGAAGACATGACAACAAAAAGAAGAGAACTCTGTTAAAGGTGTGTAACAAACAGAAGACATGACAACAAAAACAAGAACTCTGTTAAAGGTGTGTAACAAACAGAAGACATCACAACAAAAAGAAGAACTCTGTTAAAGGTGTGTAACAAACAGAAGACATCACAACAAAAACAAGAACTCTGTTAAAGGTGTGTAACAAACAGAAGACATCACAACAAAAACAAGAACTCTGTTAAAGGTGTGTAACAAACAGAAGACATCACAACAAAAAGAAGAGAACTCTGTTAAAGGTGTGTAACAAACAGAAGACATGACAACAAAAAGAAGAGAACTCTGTTAAAGGTGTGTAACAAACAGAAGACATCACAACAAAAACAAGAACTCTGTTAAAGGTGTGTAACAAACAGAAGACATGACAACAAAAAGAAGAGAACTCTGTTAAAGGTGTGTAACAAACAGAAGACATGACAACAAAAACAAGAACTCTGTTAAAGGTGTGTAACAAACAGAAGACATCACAACAAAAAGAAGAATTCTGTTAAAGGTGTGTAACAAACAGAAGACATGACAACAAAAAGACGAGAACTCTGTTAAAGGTGTGTAACAAACAGAAGACATCACAACAAAAACAAGAACTCTGTTAAAGGTGTGTAACAAACAGAAGACATGACAACAAAAAGACGAGAACTCTGTTAAAGGTGTGTAACAAACAGAAGATATCACAACAAAAACAAGAACTCTGTTAAAGGTGTGTAACAAACAGAAGACATGACAACAAAAACAAGAACTCTGTTAAAGGTGTGTAACAAACAGAAGACATGACAACAAAAAGAAGAGAACTCTGTTAAAGGTGTGTAACAAACAGAAGACATGACAACAAAAAGAAGAGAACTCTGTTAAAGGTGTGTAACAAACAGAAGACATCACAACAAAAACAAGAACTCTGTTAAAGGTATGTAACAAACAGAAGATATCACAACAAAAACAAGAACTCTGTTAAAGGTGTGTAACAAACAGAAGACATGACAACAAAAAGAAGAGAACTCTGTTAAAGGTGTGTAACAAACAGAAGACATGACAACAAAAAGAAGAACTCTGTTAAAGGTGGTAACAAACAGAAGACATCACAACAAAAACAAGAACTCTGTTAAAGGTGTGTAACAAACAGAAGACATCACAACAAAAACAAGAACTCTGTTAAAGGTGTGTAACAAACAGAAGACATGACAACAAAAAGAAGAACTCTGTTAAAGGTGTGTAACAAACAGAAGACATGACAACAAAAAGAAGAACTCTGTTAAAGGTGTGTAACAAACAGAAGACATGACAAAAAAAACAAGAACTCTGTTAAAGGTGTGTAACAAACAGAAGATAT
The DNA here is from genome assembly GCA_963680875.1 of Bathymodiolus brooksi. Taxonomy (NCBI): domain Eukaryota; kingdom Metazoa; phylum Mollusca; class Bivalvia; order Mytilida; family Modiolidae; genus Bathymodiolus; species Bathymodiolus brooksi. The sequence goes on along the minus strand of OY804578.1, from coordinate 26,081,693 downwards.
CACAACAAAAACAAGAACTCTGTTAAAGGTGTGTAACAAACAGAAGACATGACAACAAAAAGAAGAGAACTCTGTTAAAGGTGTGTAACAAACAGAAGACATGACAACAAAAAGAAGAACTCTGTTAAAGGTGTGTAACAAACAGAAGACATCACAACAAAAACAAGAACTCTGTTAAAGGTGTGTAACAAACAGAAGACATGACAACAAAAACAAGAACTCTGTTACAGGTGTGTAACAAACAGAAGACATCACAACAAAAACAAGAACTCTGTTAAAGGTGTGTAACAAACAGAAGACATGACAACAAAAACAAGAACTCTGTTAAAGGTGTGTAACAAACAGAAGACATGACAAGAAAAACAAGAACTCTGTTAAAGGTGTGTAACAAACAGAAGACATGACAACAAAAACAAGAACTCTGTTAAAGGTGTGTAACAAACAGAAGACATGACAACAAAAAGAAGAGAACTCTGTTAAAGGTGTGTAACAAACAGAAGACATGACAACAAAAACAAGAACTCTGTTAAAGGTGTGTAACAAACAGAAGACATCACAACAAAAAGAAGAACTCTGTTAAAGGTGTGTAACAAACAGAAGACATGACAACAAAAAGAAGAACTCTGTTAAAGGTGTGTAACAAACAGAAGACATCACAACAAAAACAAGAACTCTGTTAAAGGTGTGTAACAAACAGAAGACATGACAACAAAAACAAGAACTCTGTTAAAGGTGTGTAACAAACAGAAGACATGACAACAAAAAGAAGAGAACTCTGTTAAAGGTGTGTAACAAACAGAAGACATGACAACAAAAAGAAGAGAACTCTGTTAAAGGTGTGTAACAAACAGAAGACATCACAACAAAAACAAGAACTCTGTTAAAGGTGTGTAACAAACAGAAGACATGACAACAAAAAGAAGAGAACTCTGTTAAAGGTGTGTAACAAACAGAAGACATGACAACAAAAACAAGAACTCTGTTAAAGGTGTGTAACAAACAGAAGACATCACAACAAAAAGAAGAATTCTGTTAAAGGTGTGTAACAAACAGAAGACATGACAACAAAAAGACGAGAACTCTGTTAAAGGTGTGTAACAAACAGAAGACATCACAACAAAAACAAGAACTCTGTTAAAGGTGTGTAACAAACAGAAGACATGACAACAAAAAGACGAGAACTCTGTTAAAGGTGTGTAACAAACAGAAGACATCACAACAAAAACAAGAACTCTGTTAAAGGTGTGTAACAAACAGAAGACATGACAACAAAAACAAGAACTCTGTTAAAGGTGTGTAACAAACAGAAGACATGACAACAAAAAGAAGAGAACTCTGTTAAAGGTGTGTAACAAACAGAAGACATGACAACAAAAAGAAGAGAACTCTGTTAAAGGTGTGTAAAAACAGAAGACATCACAACAAAAACAAGAACTCTGTTAAAGGTGTGTAACAAACAGAAGACATGACAACAAAAAGAAGAGAACTCTGTTAAAGGTGTGTAACAAACAGAAGACATGACAACAAAAACAAGAACTCTGTTAAAGGTGTGTAACAAACAGAAGACATCACAACAAAAAGAAGAATTCTGTTAAAGGTGTGTAACAAACAGAAGACATGACAACAAAAACAAGAACTCTGTTAAAGGTGTGTAACAAACAGAAGACATGACAACAAAAGAAGAACTCTGTTAAAGGTGTGTAACAAACAGAAGACATGACAACAAAAAGAAGAACTCTGTTAAAGGTGTGTAACAAACAGAGGACATGACAACAAAAACAAGAACTCTGTTAAAAGTGTGTAACAAACAGAAGACATGACAACAAAAACAAGAACTCTGTTAAAGGTGTGTAACAAACAGAAGACATCACAACAAAAAGAAGAATTCTGTTAAAGGTGTGTAACAAACAGAAGACATGACAACAAAAAGAAGAACTCTGTTAAAGGTGTGTAACAAACAGAAGACATGACAACAAAAAGAAGAACTCTGTTAAAGGTGTGTAACAAACAGAAGATATGACAACAAAAAACAGAGAACTCTGTTAAAGGTGTGTAACAAACAGAAGACATGACAACAAAAAGAAGAACTCTGTTAAAGGTGTGTATCAAACAGAAGACATCACAACAAAAAGAAGAACTCTGTTAAAGGTGTGTAGCAAACAGAAGACATCACAACAAAAAGAAGAACTCTGTTAAAGGTGTGTAACAAACAGAAGACATCACAACAAAAAGAAGAACTCTGTTAAAGGTGTGTAACAAACAGAAGACATCACAACAAAAACAAGAACTCTGTCAAAGGTGTGTAACAAACAGAAGACATGACAACAAAAACAAGAACTCTGTTAAAGGTGTGTAACAAACAGAAGACATCACAACAAAAAGAAGAATTCTGTTAAAGGTGTGTAACAAACAGAAGACATGACAACAAAAAGAAGAACTCTGTTAAAGGTGTGTAACAAACAGAAGACATCACAACAAAAACAAGAACTCTGTTAAAGGTGTGTAACAAACAGAAGACATGACAACAAAAAGAAGAGAACTCTGTTAAAGGTGTGTAACAAACAGAAGACATGACAACAAAAACAAGAACTCTGTTAAAGGTGTGTAACAAACAGAAGACATCACAACAAAAAGAAGAATTCTGTTAAAGGTGTGTAACAAACAGAAGACATGACAACAAAAAGAAGAACTCTGTTAAAGGTGTGTAACAAACAGAAGACATGACAACAAAAAGAAGAACTCTGTTAAAGGTGTGTAACAAACAGAAGACATGACAACAAAAACAAGAACTCTGTTAAAGGTGTGTAACAAACAGAAGACATCACAACAAAAACAAGAACTCTGTTAAAGGTGTGTAACAAACAGAAGACATGACAACAAAAACAAGAACTCTGTTAAAGGTGTGTAACAAACAGAAGACATGACAACAAAAAGAAGAACTCTGTTAATGGTGTGTAACAAACAGAAGACATGACAACAAAAACAAGAACTCTGTTAAAGGTATGTAACAAACAGAAGATATCACAACAAAAACAAGAACTCTGTTAAAGGTGTGTAACAAACAGAAGACATGACAACAAAAAGAAGAGAACTCTGTTAAAGGTGTGTAACAAACAGAAGACATGACAACAAAAAGAAGAACTCTGTTAAAGGTGTGTAACAAACAGAAGACATCACAACAAAAACAAGAACTCTGTTAAAGGTGTGTAACAAACAGAAGACATGACAACAAAAAGAAGATCTCTGTTAAAGGTGTGTAACAAACAGAAGACATGACAACAAAAAGAAGAACTCTGTTAAAGGTGTGTAACAAACAGAAGACATGACAACAAAAAGAAGAACTCTGTTAAAGGTGTGTAACAAACAGAAGACATGACAACAAAAACAAGAACTCTGTTAAAGGTGTGTAACAAACAGAAGATATCACAACAAAAACAAGAACTCTATTAAAGGTGTGTAACAAACAGAAGACATGACAACAAAAAGAAGAGAACTCTGTTAAAGGTGTGTAACAAACAGAAGACATGACAACAAAAAGAAGAACTCTGTTAAAGGTGTGTAACAAACAGAAGACATCACAACAAAAACAAGAACTCTGTTAAAGGTGTGTAACAAACAGAAGACATCACAACAAAAACAAGAACTCTGTTACAGGTGTGTAACAAACAGAAGACATCACAACAAAAACAAGAACTCTGTTAAAGGTGTGTAACAAACAGAAGACATGACAACAAAAACAAGAACTCTGTTAAAGGTGTGTAACAAACAGAAGACATCACAACAAAAAGAAGAACTCTGTTAAAGGTGTGTAACAAACAGAAGACATGACAACAAAAAGAAGAACTCTGTTAAAGGTGTGTAACAAACAGAAGACATCACAACAAAAACAAGAACTCTGTTAAAGGTGTGTAACAAACAGAAGACATCACAACAAAAACAAGAACTCTGTTAAAGGTGTGTAACAAACAGAAGACATCACAACAAAAACAAGAACTCTGTTAAAGGTGTGTAACAATCAGAAGACATGACAACAAAAACAAGAACTCTGTTAAAGGTGTGTAACAAACAGAAGACATGACAACAAAAAGAAGAGAAATCTGTTAAAGGTGTGTAACAAACAGAAGACATGACAACAACAACAAGAACTCTGTTAAAGGTGTGTAACAAACAGAAGACATCACAACAAAAAGAAGAACTCTGTTAAAGGTGTGTAACAAACAGAAGACATCACAACAAAAAGAAGAACTCTGTTAAAGGTGTGTAACATTAACGTTGTTTTGTATCTGATGACTATCTTATTTCATTAGATTCAAAATTTGAAATCGTAAATGACAATCAAATATCAAAACTTCCAATATCAAATAATATTTGTTATTGATGCATACTACATCACACTGGTATTAATGTACGTATTTGAAGGTTTGAATGCTATGCAAACTAGAAATACATTGGAAGCATTCCACAAGTCATCAGTACCTAATATAACTACACTGGATTGTAATTATCATTAAAGTCTAATCACTTTTCCTGATCATTACATCGTATTATGTAGACAGTGTTAAAAGATACGATAATGAATTGGGGCGTCGTCCTAGTCTTCTTTCATTGCATTCTGTAAAGTGTTGTGATGTATGTTACCATTACGACAAAACTGGTTCGTCCTGTCGCGTAGATGCAAAATCATGTTTTGTTAGAATTTTATTAATTTCTTCGTGTACTTAATAACATGATTTCAATGTGAACATGATACATCCATGCTGTCTTGCCATATCAAATGCGTGTCACGGACAAATCATCAGAAATTATCTTTAGAACACATTTTTTCACTTACTGTTTTGTCGGAGTTTTAATGTCAGTTCTTTTAGTTGGCTATGACTTTTATTGTCAATTATTTTAACTAGATTGTGATTTTGTGTTTATAATTTGATCTTAGATTTTTATTTTCTTTCATCACAATTATCGTATGTCCAATGCATGGAATTAATTGAATTACAAAAAGATGTATGCAAACGCGTGATTTCAAATTATTAACCAAAGGGTAATCAAAAGCCGTAAATCGAAGAGCAGATAATATAATGGCCAATTGAAAAGGCCACACTGATGTACTAAACAGTACACAGAAAGCTACAGATTGAACTATGCAAATCCCACGAAAAAGAGGGTGTACTCAGGTGCTCCGGAAGGGTTAGAAGTTCCTGCTCCACTTATGTCACAATAGAAATAGTTTAAGATCATTACATATTTAATATATTTAGAATATGGATGTCTTACCGCCGATATGATCGGTTCGAAAAAAAAGTAAAAAATATAGATGTAAAAGAAATATTAATAAGGCGTATGATAATGTTGTATCTTTCTATATCAATTAATAATATTACCAGTGTTCGTAGATGACCTAGATGATATTACCAGTGTTCGTAGATGACCTAGATGATATTACCAGTGTTCGCAAATGACTTGGATAATATTACCAATGTTCGCAGTTGACCTTGATAATATTACCAGTGTTAGCAGTTGACCTGGGTAATATTGCCAGTGTTAGCAGTTGACCTGGATAATATTACCAGTGTTCGTAGGTGACCTGGATAATATTACCAGTGTTCGCAGTTCACCTGGATAATATTACCAATGTTCGCAGTTGATTTGGATAATATTACCAGTGTTTGCAAATGACCGAAGCTCTTAGATTGCACGATTTATATTTTCAGTGTCCCTAGTTGACATGAACAATATCTGTTTTGAATGTCAAATAATTAGAAATGGTTTTCTATCCTTGTTCCACTTGATGTGGAGAATAATCATGTATATAGACAGCTTGTTGAAGATTTATTATTTTGCCTGCGCTCGGTCTTCCTTGAACGAGTACAGCTATAACATATTTTTTTTAGCTCTGTCACTTTGGAATGCAAGTTTTGTAACATCGCAACTGGTAAACACGAGTATATTAAGTAATCCAATTGACTATTGTTTTGATAGGTTGCTATTTTAATGAATGCAAAGGACGCTATTTATAATTTATTTATTTCATAGGGTTAGATCCCCGATCGGGTCAAGCCAATGCTTGACGATACAATTGGTATTTGTTGCTTCTTCGAGAAGCTCACACCATTAAGGAGTAAGATCACACACTGGTTGGCTCCAAATCAGGAGAATTGGTCCGAGTCTATTTCGGAGGATGTGAAAAAATCATAACACGAGAAGGAAACCAATTATTTTAAAAACAACTTGAATCGTTATCTATTGTTTAAAATTTAAATATGATATGGAAAATAAATTAAATTGTTATTATGATCATGTCAGATGTTAAAAACAGTTGATCAACTGTGTCAATGGTACATTTGTCATACATTTGGCCATATTTGTCTTCGAAGTGTGAAATATATGACAAAAAGATCATTCAATGACATTTTCTGTATCGTTCTTGGTATGTTCTCTCTATCCATATCGGACCTCGGTCTAAAGCAACAAGTCCTGTTTGGAAACTTAGTGGTGATATCATGTCAAATATGTAAAACATCATGTAATCTTCAATAATTAAATATTCTGACATAAAAATACCAGAAAGTAAAGCTATCGGTATATCACAACGTGGCCAAAGAACCGTAAATAAGTATAGTAAGGCAACCACGTGGCCAATAAAAGCATTTCTCAATGTGAAAGGATAAGCAGTTCCTGTTCTGCAAATGGAACCGCCATGTTATTCATGGTAATGGTCAAAGTCTAATTAATGTCGCCAGTGTCATCTTTAGTTCACAAATGTAGCGTATTTGATATTAATTTACATTGATTTGAATATATGTTTTCTTAAATTACAATATGTGTAAGATGTGCTTGTTTTCAAACAATTCTATTTGTATCCTTCCCTTAATATAAAGGAGTCCTGTTGTCACGTATCATTTTATATATTAGCATAACATTAATACAAGATTTGTACACACTAATGTTTGTAAGTAGATTACAGCAAAAGGCAGTTTCTCATTTCAAAATTGTTACAAGTCTGAAAGAATGCAGTTTTGTGTTTTGTTTCTGTATAAGCACACGACATTACAATTATATATATCATATCAAAGAACGGTTTCTCCTCCTCCTGTCATTTGCGTCTTGTTTCCATTCTCAATCGGAAGCGTCATATATTGTGAACATTCACGATCTATAGGCATACTTCCGCCAATGAACATTCTCTTGAAAGTCTCACGAAATTGTCGGCTCATTCCACAGTAAATGAAAAAATTCAATGGATAACTGAGTAAAATAAAAAAGTTGGACATAAGAGATAATATAGCGAAAGTCCTTAAGTCAAATATTTCCAGCGAAAATGTATTATGAACTATGTTAAGAATCATGATTATTCCCATAGGAAATTCAACCAGTAGAAATAATCCAACTACAGCAACCAACATTAAAGTTGTACAGTTACTATCTTTTATTTTTCTGGACTCGCTCTTTTTGTTTTGTTTTAATAACTGCATTCTTCTAATCTGTGCCGTTCTCATGGTTAATATTAACAAAAGATTTAGAACAACTAAAAACGTACACGGTATCAAGTGAATACATATAACACGAAACCAAAAATACATATTGTAATATACGTCCATGTTTTCAAGAAACCATGGTTTCAGAACCTTGACACACGCATTAACAGTTTTGTTGGGATAAATATTCGAGGGCATTGGTATTTCAATGTAGTCTTCTTCTACAAACCGACAGACCTGTGATAGTGTCGCAATAGCATAAATTATAGCCGTTCCTGTAAGGACATTTTGCATGGTGCACCATCGACGTGCTTGAAAAGAGTGGCATATGTAAATATATCGCTGAATAGCAAGTGCCATTGTCAACCAGATTGAAGCAGTATGGAATATTGTCGGAATATATTCCCCAAAGTACATGTAAACTACACACCAATTTATTCCCATTTTCTCTCTATAGTTTCCCATCGCAAAGAAATAAATAAAAACTGGCAAGGGAAATATTCCGGTAAACATATCGGACACTGCCATTCCGGCGAGAATTGCATTTGTTGGAGTACGCATGTGCTTCTTTAGCAAAACAACAACAACTAAAATGTTTGTAATCACAGTGAAGCAAATTAAAATCGGTGAAAAGTAGCCATTTAGCGGTACGGCGTAATCAATAGGTACTGTCATAGTGAGATCCATTAACGGCCTGCCAGCATTGGACTCGTTAGGATTTCCACTTGAATTGCTTTCCATTTTACTTCAAATTTAATCACAAACTGCTCTCAATAAATTACTCTTTAACACTATATCTACATGTGATGTATGAATACATAACTGATGACTTTTGATTGTAATTAACAATAATATTCTTGAAAGGTTGACTTCATTGATCTCTGGTTGTGCTTGTGTATATAAACTTCGGACCAAATCAACCTTGTTTTGAAACACAATCGAAATTTGATCTATGCATAAATACTATGAAATATGTTTTGGATGGTAATACGAGAAACCATTTAAATGAAACTTAGACTGTGCGTTGCATTATTGTAATAATGCTCCTTATTGTTATTGTCTTGTGACTGTACCAGTGGAAGCTTTCAAGCCAAATTCCATAAAGCTCTTCAAGCTAACATTTCACCCTGCAAATAAAAAAGAAGAAAATTGATTGAGGAAAGGAATTGCAATTGACATATATTCTCATCATCTCATCATTAAAGAATTCAATCAATATATTTTTCCAAAAGGGAAATTCATCCTCAATTTTAATCCAATATCGGATATCTTGAGGGGCAATTGAAATTGTAAATTAGTTTGATCATGAATAGATTGAAATCAAACCGAACAATAACCATGGACTATGATTGGAAATGTAACATTTATTACACATCAAATTAGATTAGAATTGAGTAGTTATAGTTAGTTGAAACCAAATATCAGTCACATCTTAACATTTACAAATTTCATCAATGTTATCACGTGTCAGTGTGAGCTGGTTTATTGTAATAGCCTGTGCGATAAAGGGAGTTTCCGCTATGTGTTCGTCAGGTTGGTACACTATTTTAACCAACAACCAGCCAATGAAAACGTAGATTTCGAATTTGGTGCGGTCTACTCGTTTCTTGAATAACCTTCATCAAGAAAGCTCATAATCAAATGTTTGGAAAGCAAAATAATTTAAACGTCATTGGGAGCAAATAGGCCAAATGGCCCAAAAAGGATAAAGATGATAACCAAAATAGCCTGAGGTCACCTATGTCTGAGGGAGTAGACTATATTTAGTCACGTGTTTTTTTTGGACCTCCAATTAAAGTCTCAAGATTATGAAAACAGTATCTACTATCCACACAGAAAAAAACACAGCAAGTAAAACATACTTTCCAGCTCCCCTTATTTAAACTCGCGCAATAAACGTTAGTGAAAACCGAAGCGGCAATCAAGAATGAACAATGCAGAGACACAGGCAGTATTGGATACAAGATAAAGAATAAAATGATAAACACAAAGTCCAACTGTCGGAACAATTCCAAAATCAAATATCAAAATCGTAGAAAGAGAGAACATCGTGAAAATAAGCAGCTCCTGTTTCTTATTACACACCATCATTGCTACTCATGTGTTCAAATTTGATAATAGTCTTGTCGATGTTAGAGGAAAGAAACAAGTACGTAGAATATTCATAATTCATTAGATTAATTTAGCGTTAGACATTTTCTTTCACAGACATCTGTCTTCAGCATAATAAACCTTTTACTCCATTGCCCGATGGCGATACAAGTCTATGTCGTTAAGTAACGATATCGAATGATATTTTTGCGACAAATTTCTGATTAATATATAAAAAATGATTCTGATAGAGATATAAGCTTAGGTCGATACTATCTTCAATAGATTAATAAATAGTTATACTTGAAGGTGTAAATAAATGCCCTAGCCACTAGCGAAGACCATTATGTCTGCCCCAGACATCTTACTGAGCTACAAGATGTATATAACTACTTTAATCTACAGACGTATGTCATTGTCATTTGGATACAACTAGTGTTTTTGTGTGTAAATGTGATCAGAATGTACTCATTAATATATATCTATAAAAAAAAAATTCAAATCCAGTTAACCACATTTCTGTTCGTAATACCGATCTAAACATCTTGATTACGTTAATAATAAATGTTATATTTTTTTGAATTTGTATGAAAGGTAATGTTAAATTAAATAAAATAAATCAAGTCTTGTCGTTTTGCACATTTGGTGTTTCTCTCAACTTTTGTTTTTGTTTTGTCTGGTGTTCTCACTACTAAATATATATATATTTTTTCTGTAGATTTTAGTGTTTTAAGATCTTTCTCATTAATACTTCATGCAACATGCATCTTAAATACGATGAAAATGAAAATCATTGTTTTAGCGAATTAGAATTAAACTTCCAGGCTTAGTGAAAAGGGAGATACATCTGTCAAAATGCATTAAATACAGATCTGAATTCCTGTTTGAAAACAACTTTAATACAATTTTGGTTGAAAATATGTTGGTAAAGGTTATTAAAGGAAGTAAAACCACGGAATCTAATATCACATATTTAATAGCAAACATTGTATGTATGTTGATATAGATATGAAATACATTAAATATAGCAGAAAATTAATTTGGCATAAAATCATGTTCAAGCTGTGGATATTACATAGCACAGTCCAAGATACATTTGTACTTCCGATGGAATATATATTCGGCTTCCTTATCTACAATGTTCTACTCCCAAATATGCGTTTATACTATTTTATCTTTTTTCTCGCGGGCCAGATGTTCCAGTGGACAATGTGATGATCACATTTACCCTGTTCCAAATAGTTGCCAAACGTGGACATCTGATCGTAAGTCACATTATCCCTCCTTTTTCTTGAGGGGTGTGATTGATTGGAAACAAATCATAGTCTAGCCATCAGAGGAAAGTAAAGGAATACACTGTTGAAAACGTAAAAAACTTGTCTCTTGAATTTCCTGTTATTACGCATGTTTTGTTTTCATATTTAGGATTGATTTTAATTTCAGATTGCAAACGATCAATGGACCATTTGCACATTTCCAACTTTGATTCAAAGATAGATCTTACGTTTGACTTGGTGGATTTCCCTTTAAGGTGGGTAAAACGGTCCCTCTTCAAGGCAAATTTCAATGAAAAGTACATATATCCCCTATAATATGTTCATTTTTTTTTAAATTTTCTATAAAGTTATCCGCTGATATTTTTTTTAAATATCTATAAATTATGAAGAAATTATTCTCAGATTCGTTGTCCTTTCCATCAGTCCTGCTAAACCGGATACCATTTAGCCCTTGGTGAGGAAAAAAAAAAGTTTAAAAAATGCATGATTTTAGAATCAAATCAACTGAAGTTCTATTATAGCATGTAGCAAAACTATGATTGTATGTATTTCACTTTAAGAACATTTTGAAGATACTAAATGGGTAATAAGAATCCGTAAGTCAAATAAGGACAGACAACAAAATGGCCAATAGAAAAAAAAAGACAAATGGACAAAGAACGATCTACAAAATATACATAGAAAACCATAGATCGAGTAACACGAACCCCACTAAAAACCGGGGATGAACTCAGATGATCATTGATATTACATGTAATGTTTTAATTTCGTTAGGTCAATGCTGCACTTTGATGTCAAATTTGATATCTTAGTATGCATTTAATTAAAACAGAAAGAAACTGTTTTTACAATATCCATTTCATAGTTATATTCCAAAACTGGAGCAAAGGTTTTCGTGTCATAGAAATTTTGCAAACTCCATTATTTTCGACAATAGTTCATCAACAGTTTATATGTACATTATATGAAAGCTGATTCTAATTGCAGTCTTCCTGGATTTATCGTTAATATAACCGATCCTATTTTTTTTTCACTTTCTGAAAACGATTCTTTAGCAAAAAATTATTGTAATTATTTTCCCACATATTCAAAAATATTTTATCCATTTCCCGTCTTATAATAGTAACTAAACAAATATATTAGTTATGACATACATTTGAAAAACGGCAAAACATTATGTTTGTGCGTAATATAGCAAGTATTAATATCGTGTGAGCAAACCACATCATGAAAAATATTGTTGATCGAAACCAAAAATTGAAAAGAAAATAGCAAAGAGACAAGTATTAATTTGTAAATAAAAACAATTTTGAAACAATCGATCGGAACCAATAACCAGTAAAAAAAAATGAATAAAGTGACAAGTAAAAACAATTCTGAAACAAATGGTCGAAACAAAACATCGAAAAAAATAACAAAGTGACAAGTACCAATTTGAAAATAAAAACAACTCAGAAACAAATAAACATTTAGAATAAAAATTGTCCTACCTGTTTTTAAGACATGCGGACAAACCCTAATTTAAATAGTATCCTCACCATGCTATCACTGAGAAATCGTATTTAACGATGGATATTTTTTGCCTATGTTATTTCTTGTTAGTGGAATGTTTCATTCCCAAGTGCATAAAGATAAAGCCTCGATTATTGGTCAATTAACACAATTTACATATCAGTCTTGTATATCAAGATAATTACACATCACCAAATCACTAACGTGCATTTTAAAACAAACTTTCTTCATGCTTGATTGTTTCCAATCAGACATTTATGAGTAGTGGTTTATATTAATCTTTGCACTACTTTCTTCTCGTATTTATTCGGATCATTTTGACTAAGTAATGATTCCCTTTATCAGACAAACATCATAATTATCGCCATCAATTATTGAGTAGGTTGGTAACTACTCGTCCTTTCTGCTTTATTGGTGTGCCATTTCCATGAATAAGAAAGTTTATACAAAGTAAGTAACACCGCATACTCAACATAAAATGGACGCCGTTTAGATCACAGTTGCTTCAGCTTGATTGTAAGATGGGCAACTGTAATATTTCAAGGTGATGTAAGCCTCATAGTATTTAAAGTTAATATAATAATAAAAACGTAGATATCAAATCCAGTGCGGAAGATGCGTTTCTAGAATAACCCTCATCATGTACGCTCAAAAATGAAAGATTGGAAAGCCAAATAATTTAAAGTTTACATATACCTCGAACTCTATATCATATGTTAATGACACACATGTCTTTACACTTTATATCTTTATATATACTTTTCAATTACTATGGTGACAAAATATTGAATATATTCTTCATGTAATTATCACTCAAAACTCCAAGGAGATAACACTAACAATAATGACGCATCAACACTATATAAACATTATTTAATTATATATCTAGTGACAGTACAGTCAAACCTGTATTAAGAGGTCACTATAGGGAGAGAAAATGTGGCCTAATAAGACAGGTGACCTCTTAAAAGAGGTTGAATTCATATGTAATTGCTAGGACAGGACAAAAAAAAGATGACGTTTTACCACAGGTGACTGCTTAATAGAGGTGACAGCAAGGGCAGGTTTGACTGTACATGTTAGATCGATACAAATGGTACGGGGTAATCTCTAGTTCATCACAAAAGTACAGCTTAAGTACTAAAAAGCAAAATATTTGATTAATACTTTTATATTTCACATCTTTTTTTCATAGTTCATTCACATGTACAAATTAAACTTTTCCACTAAGACAACGCGTATGGGTCATTTCATCTCTGGTTGTCATGGTTTCAATGTCCACTCATTAATTTTGATGATTGCCAAATACTACACAGAAAACTAAAGTTAGAGCAAAACGAACACACTGAAAACCAGGTTTGAACCAGAACAGTGCGCTATTTTTATTTTTAAATTATAAATATTTATTTAAACAGTATGGGCTTCTTATCACTATAGATAATAGTACAATGTTTAATTATGACAGCTAAACTTGAAACCAAAAACAAAACCCCCTTTTTTAATTATAGATAAATAGTGATACAAAACAGAGCATCGTTTTAAAGAGCAACTAAATCATGAACATTAACTAGACTTGCTTTTGCTTAATTATAACTATTTAAATGAATTATAACTAAACAGTTAGGAAAAAGAAAAAAAAAACCCAACTTAATGCTCTTCAATTAACCAAAATAATACGCTCATTTTCGGTATTGTTAAACACTAAACCACCATAGAACAACAGTTTGAGTTATAGATATATTCATAATATTGTGAACATTTTGTATAATGATCAATACCAAAGATTATGGTATGAATCAAACTAGTACGCTTATATTTAATCATACCTTGAATATGAACAAAGGCAGTGAACTCGTATTTAATTAGATTAAATAATAAACCGAAAACAATGTTTTTGATCTGTAGCTAAATAATGAAGTGAAAAAATTGGGATGGTACCGACCATTACAGTACATATGCCATACATCTGCTAATGATAGCTACATTTACTAGACAACATATATTTTAATGTGATCATTCAAAATATGAGTCAGTGACCTCCTCCCATATTACTTAGTTTCGAAAAATCATATGCTGGTAGCTAATATCATTGTAGCGATTTGTTTTTCTTTGATATTCTGTAAATGTTTTAGAAAACTTTGAGCTCAAGTTTCAGAAGAAAACATTTTCAGAACAAACTATGCCAAAAAGCTACAAAAGGCTTCATTGTAAGACAATTACATGCATGTATACAAGGAAGCTTCAAAAAAACTTTTCTCCAAGACAATTACATGTATACATGAAAACCTTGAATATACAGATACACATATAATTTAGTTTGTACGCTTATGTATATTTTTCCTCATACAAATTACGATCAAAGTAATGCAAATCATTCGTTTTCTTGCAATGATAATTACAATATAGATATAGTGATATAACTGTCAGCTTACGTAAATTTGTATTCCAAGATGGAGTTGGTAGCGTTTAAAATAGGGAGATATTCGCCTCTTTGATATTTGATAGATCAACACTCAGATTAACTACATTTTTGAATTAAACAACATTTCGTAGAGTGGCATGAAGTAATTTGCAAATCAAACATAAACACCATTGAATGCTGCATAAGTATGCAAGTTGTAACAAGAGCAATCGAATTAATTAAGTTTCCTGACCTACATATAAAACGTAGATATCTAATTTAGTGCACACGACATGTTCACCAGGTACGCTCAATGTCAAAAGATTGGAAAGGCAAATAATTAAATGGTATTGGAAGCAGGAG
This sequence comes from Bathymodiolus brooksi, assembly GCA_963680875.1. Lineage (NCBI taxonomy): Eukaryota > Metazoa > Mollusca > Bivalvia > Mytilida > Modiolidae > Bathymodiolus > Bathymodiolus brooksi. Next base: position 26,066,577 of record OY804578.1, on the reverse strand, counting down.
TGCTATGCCCGAGGGAAAGAACCTTGTATTGGAAGCAGGAGTGCTATGCCCGAGGGAAAGAACCTTTTATTGGAAGCAGGAGTGCTATGCCCGAGGGAAAGAACCTTGTATTGGAAGCAGGAGTGCTATGCCTGAGGGAAAGAACCTTGTATTGGAAGCAGGAGTGCTATGCCTGAGGGAAAGAACCTTGTATTGGAAGCAGGAGTGCTATGCCCGAGGGAAAGAACCTTACCTTTAATAATATTTACATTATTTAGGATTTCAATAACAATTATATCTAATAAACCATGCCAGTGCCGAAACACTGACTTCTGGGCAGATGATACCCCGAGATGATACCCCGAGGACTAATAGTCCATCAGTAGAGGTATCGACCCAGTGATAGTAACACTGACTTCTGGGCAGATGATACCCCGAGGACTAATAGTCCACCAGTAGAGGTATTGACCCAGTGATAGTAACACTGACTTCTGGGCAGATGATACCCCGAGGACTAATTGTCCATCAGTAGAGGTATCGACCCAGTGATAGTAACACTGACTTCTGGGCAGATGATACCCCGAGGACTAATTGTCCATCAGTAGAGGTATCGACCCAGTGATAGTAACACTGACTTCTGGGCAGATGATACCCCGAGGACTAATAGTCCATCAGTAGAGGTATCGACCCAGTGATAGTAACACTGACTTCTGGGCAGATGATACCCCGAGGACTAATTGTCCATCAGTAGAGGTATCGACCCAGTGATAGTAACACTGACTTCTGGGCAGATGATACCCCGAGGACTAATAGTCCTTCAGTAGAGGTATCGACCCAGTGATAGTAACACTGACTTCTGGGCAGATGATACCCTCGGGGACTAATAGTCCATCAGTAGAGGTATCGACCCAGTGATAGTAACACTGACTTCTGGGCAGATGATACCCCGAGGACTAATAGTCCTTCAGTAGAGGTATCGACCCAGTGATAGTAACACTGACTTCTGGGCAGATGATACCCCGAGGACTAATAGTCCTTCAGTAGAGGTATCGACCCAGTGATAGTAACACTGACTTCTGGGCAGATGATACCCTAGGGGACTAATAGTCCATCAGTAGAGGTATCGACCCAGTGATAGTAACACTGACTTCTGGGCAGATGATACCCCGAGGACTAATTGTCCATCAGTAGAGGTATCGACCCAGTGATAGTAACACTGACTTCTGGGCAGATGATACCCTCGGGGACTAATAGTCCATCAGTAGAGGTATCGACCCAGTGATAGTAACACTGACTTCTGGGCAGATGATACCCTCGGGGACTAATAGTCCATCAGTAGAAGTATCGACCCAGTGATAGTAACACTGACATCTGGGCAGATGATACCCTCGGGGACTAATAGTCCATCAGTAGAGGTATCGACCCAGTGATAGTAACACTGACTTCTGGGCAGATGATACCCCGAGGACTAATAGTCCATCAGTAGAGGTATCGACCCAGTGATAGTAATAAAAACGTAGATATCAAATATAGTGCATTTACTGTGAACATCTATATACATAATAAATATATGATTGTTTTTAAACTGTTATATTTTTCATTGACAATGCAATCGATCCCATTTCAAATGATCATGCTGCAGCAGCAAATTCTCTGACGAATGACTTGAATGTTATTTCTAACTGGGCTAAAAAATGGGCAATTCAATTTAATCCTCAAAAAACAAAAAATATTGTATTTAGTAGAAGGGACAGGGAGCACCAACCTGTATATTTTGGACTAAATGAAGATGAAATTGATGAAACAGATAATCACTGTCATCTTGGAATAACATTTCAATCATCAGCTACATGGAAAAAACATATAGATGATATTTATATAAAAGCATGCTCTCGTTTACTTTTACTTAGACAAGTTAAACATTTATTAGATAGATATTCCCTTATACGTATATATTTTGCATTTATTATACCCGTTTTAGAATATGGCGATGTAGTATGGGGTAACTGCACAAAAAAGGAATCCGATTTATTGGAAAGTGTACAAATAGAAGCTGGTCGAATTATAACCGGTCTTAGATGTAATTCCTCTAGACAAAATCTATACCACGAATTGGGGTGGGAAACACTAGAAAATAGACGGAATAAACACAAACTAATATTATTTTATAAAATACTAAATGGGTTAGCACCTGCATACCTTTATGAGTTTGTTCAACCATATCTACCTGGACAATCAGGATATAACTTAAGAAATGAAAATAATACATTCCATCCACCATTTTCCACAACAAGTTCTTTTTATAATAGTTGTATCCCTTTCACTATAAGACTATGGAATACTTTTCCCCTCACTATTACTGAATCTCCAAGTTTAAATATCTTTAAAAATAGATTGACACACTTCTATAAAACTTGGGACACCAATGCTCATTATAATTTTGGAATAAGGAAGTTTAATATAATTAATTGTTAATTAAGAAATGAGGCTAGTAACCTGAAGGCACATTTATTTAATGATTTCTTATCTGATAATACTAACTGTCCAAACTGTAGTGGTTCATTAGAAGATAAAAACCATTTTTTGCTTATCTGTCCTAAATTTAATAACTTAAGATTTATATTATTAGATTCCATACAGACATTAATACCAAATAATAATAATATTGACATTAATATAGATTTATTATTACATGGAAATAGATCATTTTCATATGATCTAAATACAGAAATATTTCAAGCTGTACACAAGTTCATAATTGACACTCATCGTTTCATTTAAGATGCTTCTTTTTTCAATTGCACTCCTCCCATTATACATTTATTTTGTGTTATTTTATTTTTCTTTAACTTCTTGTATGCTTAACTATTTAAAATATTTAGAAAGTTTACAAATTTCACTTCACTCGTAAATTTATTATATATGAAATATTAATGGTGTTCACAATTATATGTATTGAAGGAACATAATTATCTTATATTATTCATATAATTGTTATATATAATGAATATATGCTTGTACATGTAAAAGGAGAAAGCTTGTATAGGCATAGCCGGTTGCTCAATCCTATTCATTTAGTTATGAATAAAATATGCTTAAAACAAAACCTTTAATAATATTTACATTATTTAGGATTTCAATAACAATTATATCTAATAAACCATGCCAGTGCCGAAACACTGACTTCTGGGCAGATGATACCCCGAGGACTAATAGTCCATCAGTAGAGGTATCGACCCAGTGATAGTAACACTGACTTCTGGGCAGATGATACCCCGAGGACTAATACTCCATCAGTAGAGGTATCGACCCAGTGATAGTAACACTGACTTCTGGGCAGATGATACCCCGAGGACTAATAGTCCATCAGTAGAGGTATCGACCCAGTGATAGTAACACTGACTTCTGGGCAGATGATACCCCGAGGACTAAAAGTCTATCCGTAGAGGTATCGACCCAGTGATAGTAACACTGACTTCTGGGCAGATGATACCCCGAGGACTAATAGTCCATCAGTAGAGGTATCGACCCAGTGATAGTAACACTGACTTCTGGGCAGATGATACCCCGAGGACTAATAGTCCATCAGTAGAGGTATCGACCCAGTGATAGTAACACTGACTTCTGGGCAGATGATACCCTGGGGGACTAATAGTCCATCAGTATAGGTATCGACCCAGTGATAGTAACACTGACTTCAGGGCAGATGATACCCCGAGGACTAATAGTCCATCAGTAGAGGTATCGACCCAGTGATAGTAACACTGACTTCTGGGCAGATGATACCCTCGGGGACTAATAGTCCATCAGTAGAGGTATCGACCCAGTGATAGTAACACTGACTTCAGGGCAGATGATACCCGCGGGGACTAATAGTCCATCAGTAGAGGTATCGACCCAGTGATAGTAACACTGACTTCTGGGCAGATGATATCCCGAGGACTAATAGTCCATCAGTAGAGGTATCGACCCAGTGATAGTAACACTGACTTCTGGGCAGATGATACCCTCGGGGACTAATAGTCCATCAGTAGAGGTATCGACCCAGTGATAGTAACACTGACTTCTGGACAGATGATACCCTGGGGGACTAATAATCCATCAGTAGAGGTATCGACCCAGTGATAGTAACACTGACTTCTGGGCAGATGATACCCCGAGGACTAATAGTCCATCAGTAGAAGTATCGACCCAGTGATAGTAACACTGACTTCTGGGCAGATGATACCCTCGGGGACTAATAGTCCATCAGTAGAGGTATCGACCCAGTGATAGTAACACTGACTTCTGGGCAGATGATAGCCCGAGGACTAATAGTCCATCAGTAGAGGTATCGACCCAGTGATAGTAACACTGACTTCTGGGCAGATGATACCCGCGGGGACTAATAGTCCATCAGTAGAGGTATCGACCCAGTGATAGTAACACTGACTTCTGGGCAGATGATACCCCGAGGACTAATAGTCCATCAGTAGAGGTATCGACCCAGTGATAGTAACACTGACTTCTGGGCAGATGATACCCCGAGGACTAATAGTCCATCAGTAGAGGTATCGACCCAGTGATAGTAACACTGACCTCTGGGCAGATGATACCCTCGAGGACTAATAGTCCATCAGTAGAGGTATCGACCCAGTGATAGTAACACTGACTTCTGGGCAGATGATACCCCGAGGACTAATAGTCCATCAGTAGAGGTATCGACCCAGTGATAGTAACACTGACTTCTGGGCAGATGATACCCTCGGGGACTAATAGTCCATCAGTAGAGGTATCGACCCAGTGATAGTAACACTGACTGCTGGGCAGATGATACCCCGAGGACTAATAGTCCATCAGTAGAGGTATCGACCCAGTGATAGTAACACTGACTTCTGGGCAGATGATACCCTCGGGGACTAATAGTCCATCAGTAGAGGTATCGACCCAGTGATAGTACCACTGACTTCTGGGCAGATGATACCCTCGGGGACTAATAGTCCATCAGTAGAGGTATCGACCCAGTGATAGTAACACTGACTTCTGGGCAGATGATACCCCGAGGACTTATTATCCATCAGTAGAGGTATCGACCCAGTGATAGTAACACCGACTTCTGGGCAGATGATACCCCGAGGACTAATAGTCCATCAGTAGAGGTATCGACCCAGTGATAGTAATAAAAACGTAGATATCAAATTTAGTGCATTTACTGTGAACACCTATATACATAATAAATATATGATTGTTTTTAAACTGTTATATTTTTCATTGACACTGCAATCGATCCCATTTCAAATGTAAACGACATTGGGCTTGAAATGCAGTAATTGAAACCGACCGATTGTGTTAATGGTGTTGTTAGTCGAATACAGAACATAATATAATTGTGCATGACAAATTACAGACATCTTACTTTGATGTTCAAATTAATATTAATGCTTCATGACACTAGTGACAGCCCGTGAATTCTCTCTGGTCAAGTAGTCTAATGTTATGCTTTATGATCATGTTATGGTATGGAATGTAGGCTGTAGTGTCAACAGTTTTAATTAATTTTGATCTGTAAGTTTATTACATATATTGGCATTTCATTTAAATAATCTTAAGTGATAGTTTCCCAGAATTATAATATGAGCTATCAAATGTTCATGTTTAAAAGGGTATACAAAAATATTGTTTTACACATTTATGCTTACAAGTAGATGTATCCAAATATAGAGAGAGACATGGATATATATGTAGAAGAAATAAATTTGTACGATATTACGACAGGGTAGCTGCCAGGAAGTGTACATGTTATGAACTGCGCTATACATTAACACGTAAAACGCAATAGTATGATTTATCTTCTTTACATGAGATAAGCAAAATCGTTTTGCCTCGTCATTTGTTATTTCATTCTTTTTCTCAAGAATAAAGTGTTGTTCAATTCCAGAAAGAAAAATAAAGTGATATGCATTCCCAGTATAAGGGAATGGAAGGAAGATAAAGATGGGTGACTTTTACGAGCTGGTAATTTCCATGAACTACCATGTGAAATTAAGATTCGGTATTGATAACTATTCGTTGAAATCTGTGTTTAAAATATATACGTATTTAGTTTCATTTATTTATTAGTAAAAGTTACAAAACGTAGATATTTGAGTTAATTCGCATTACGTGCCCCGAGATAACTAAAGGGCCTAAATAAGACATCCAATAATCTATTAAGACCAAATAAGCCCGAGGGAATATAACCTTAAATTTTGCATTATTACAATATTAAGGAACAGTAAATCATAGTAATAAATATGTTTAGTGAACTTTTTCAGTGCCGAAACACTGACTATTTGGCAGATGATACCCTCGGGGACTAATAGTCCACCAGCAGAGTCGATGATAAAAATAAAAACGTAGGAACTTCATTCTCTAGAATAAACAATATATTTCACATGCGTTTTTACTTTGTGTTCGTCAGTAGATAAGAACCATTTTGAATATGTTCTTTCTTGCTGTTATTTTCAGTTTCATGTGTATGGTTATAGCAGAAATCATACTTCAGTGCTGTTTTATCATTGTAAAGTTGTGCGCAAGATTCTACGATCAAATTGAATCGATATAAGATAAAACCAACTTAACTGACAAGTATTATTAATTTGAGGAAAAACTGAAAAGTAGCACATTTTGGACAGCAAAATATGTCTCTTTTAAAATACAATCACAAATTAAAAGTAGGAAGTAAAAATTAACCTGTAATCTTAATAAATACATACAGATACTTACCTCATCACGGAACTTCAAATACTATTATCTCACACCGTTTGATTGCATAACGACAAAATGAATATTATATACAATAGACATTGCGTACGTTGTGAGATGTTTCACGGTTCTCTTGTTTTTCGCGGTTGACAAGTTAATTTTGTAACGTTAAATTTATAATTGGTTTTTGGTATTTGTCACATGGCATTTAATGAATAGAACGTGAAAATGACTGAAATTAATATTTTATATATATATAACCAATGAAGATAATTTATGAGGTAACATAATGTAATGCTGATGCATTAAGGGATTGAAGGCTGCGCATTTATTTAATAATTGTTTCGAAAACAAATGTTTGATATCGATTTTAATACAATGCAAAATATAATGATGAATAAAAAATGAATTCGAAATGGATTTTAAATTTGCTTAATTAAATAATGGACCATCATTCGGATGAATTTTATCTGAATTAAAACATAGTAAGTACAATTGTTCTTGCATTCTCCAGTCTGTTCCTTTACTTTAATCTATGTCTATGTGTAACATTGAATAGTCTCTCATGCTCATTTACACCCATATACCTTTTTTATTAACTGTCCTATCACTGGATTGGTGGTCAACTATATAAAACAGTTATCAGTAGCAATAATGTACCCTCTCTGGATTGGTTTGCGTTATGATGTTTAACGCCACTTTCAACAATATTTCTGCTATATCGTTGCAGTCAATTTTATTGGTAGAAGAAACCGGAGTATCCGGAGAAAACCACCGATCTGTCACAAGTCACTTGCAAACTTCATCACATAATATTGTATCGAGTACACCTTGCCTGAGCAGGTCCGAACTCACAACGTTAATGGTGATAGGCACTGGTTGCATAGGTAGATATACATCCAACTACCACGCGATCACGACCACAACGTCCCCTTTACCCTCTCTGCTGTTCTCCACAAAAAGTATGGCAATATCATAATAATGATTAAACTGCACTATATGTGGATGCATGTTGATATAGACTATATGTGGATGCATGTTGATATAGACTATATGTGGATGCATGTTGATATAGACTATATGTGGATGCATGTTGATATAGACTATATGTGGATGCATGTTGATATAGACTATATGTGGATGCATGTTGATATAGACTATATGTGGATGCATGTTGATATAGACTATATGTGGATGCATGTTGATATAGACTATATGTGGATGCATGTTGATATAGACTATATGTGGATGCATGTTGATATAGACTATATGTGGATGCATGTTGATATAGACTATATGTGGATGCATGTTGATATAGACTATATGTGGATGCATGTTGATATAGACTATATGTGGATGCATGTTGATATAGACTATATGTGGATGCATGTTGATATAGACTATATGTGGATGCATGTTGATATAGACTATATGTGGATGCATGTTGATATAGACTATATGTGGATGCATGTTGATATAGACTATATGTGGATGCATGTTGATATAGACTATATGTGGATGCATGTTGATATAGACTATATGCAAAAAAATAAAAATGTATATGTATTGCTATTTCTTTTGCAGGAGGTTTTTAAATAGGTAGAAATATATGAGTCGTGTAGATATACGATAGATGAAAAATGAAAACCAAAACATACCACACAGTCGGAACAGTTCAAAAACGCAATAGAAAAGTCGTAGAAAGAGACAAAATGGACACCCCTTACACACACATACATTACCGCTCATTGGCTTGGTATAGGCACCAATAATCCCAATTACAATGTGTGTACATTCTCTTCTTCTTTTTTGTATCAGAATAATCGTGATTTTTGACAATTGGTAACATTTTAAATGTTATTTTTGACAATTGCTAACATTTTAAATGTTAGCAATTGTCAAAAATCACGATTATTCTGATACAAAATCAATGTAGGAGTAACATCATGATATTTAGAACAAAATAAACAAACAAATACAAATATTTGACGTCATAACCACAATGCAAGGACATCACGAAGGAAGCTATTTATATCATGAAGATGAATAAAACAAAAATAGTACGACCAGTCTTTACTACATTTTCAGGATGCACATATAATATACATGAAAGAGTGATGTAATAGTTGATAATTAACCAATGTATAGTGCCTTATGGAAGGGTACTACAAGTTATGATTATATACAAGGCTGAACCCCTACTCCGTCAATGTAGGCCTACTACAGTTGACCATCGAGTTGCATAGTGTAACATATATTTGCATAGTACAATCTTATAAGTTGTATTGCTTACGGAATAAAGAATTATCATTATTATTATTACAATTGACCATCGAGTCATAAAATCAAAAAAAAATATCACACTGTCGGAAAAGGTCCATAATTCAATGCAAAAATTGTAGAAAGAGGCAAAATCGATACCGTTAATACAAAAATACATGACCGCTGACTTTCATGGCTTGGTACCCCTTAACACACAAATACATGACCGCTGACTTTCATGGCTTGGTACCCCTTAACACACAAATACATGACCGCTGACTTTCATGGCTTGGTACCCCTTAACACACAAATACATGACCTCTGACTTTCATGGCTTGGTACCCCTTAACACACAAATACATGACCGCTGACTTTCATGGCTTGGTACCCCTTAACACACAAATACATGACCGCTGACTTTCATGGCTTGGTACCCCTTAACACACAAATACATGACCTCTGACTTTCATGGCTTGGTACCCCTTAACACACAAATACATGACCGCTGACTTTCATGGCTTGGTACCCCTTAACACACAAATACATGACCTCTGACTTTCATGGCTTGGTACCCCTTAACACACAAATACATGACCGCTGACTTTCATGGCTTGGTACCCCTTAACACACAAATACATGACCGCTGACTTTCATGGCTTGGTACAGGCACTTCGATAAAAAGTGAAGGGGTTAAGCTAGCTTTATTGGCCCAAACCAATTTAATATACTTTACTTATTGGTAACCATCGATGCCTGCAAACTAACTGATAGAACGAAATGAATCAATATAGAATCCAGCTGAAAGAGGAGAAAGAACTAGAGCATTCCCTCTGGAACTAGGAACATGACAACCGGATTGCCTCAAACCTCCAACCACTAGTCCTATAATATGGACCAGTAGTACAATCACATATATCCATTCGCTATCGCTCGTCAACTATAAACGTTTTATCGGAAAATGAATAGTTTTAAGAAGAGTTTGAAGATACCAAAGGGGTAAATTAATGTTCTATTAAATGACACCTAATCTAAAATTCCGTGTTCAATACTTCAAAGAAAACTGCTAAATTTGATCGTTTTCACATTTCCCTGCTAGTTTGCAGTCAATGTTGTACATGTAAAATGCAGATACAACCTTTGAAGCCTAAGCATTAGCACGACATTGCAGGAAGTTATTATATAGCAAATATCATGAACTGTGTTGTGCAGGTGTAAATTACAAAACATCAACACCAGATAATGTTAAATCAACAAAGTTACACAGATGTTGGTAAGTCATTAATGTACTATGTAATATACATTTATATAATGACGGCAACATATGATATAGTAATGAAATAAAATGTAACGTTTATATGGTATATAGTTCCGTCTTGTCTTATTATTGTTTACACGTAATAATTGAAAAAGTCTAAAAAGTCATGGACGAAAACACATGGAAAAAAGAAAGCTAATAAATCATGGACGAAAACACATTGAAAATAAAAAGATAAGAGGTCATGGACGAAATCACATTGCAAATATAAAGCTAAAAAGTCATGGACGTAACACATTGAAATTAGAAAGCTAAAATTTCATGGACGAAACACATTGAAGATAGAAAGTTAAATGGTCATGGATGAAAACACATTGAAAATAGAGGACTAAGCGGTCATGGACGAACACACATTGAAAATAGAAAGCTAAAAGGTCATGGACGAAAACCCATTGAAAATAGAAAGCAAAGAAAAATCAGAATTGTAGCTAAAATCGTAACTGCATTTATTGTCATATCACTTAAATGTGTTACGTTGAGCATGATTTCACGATGAGAGGTAAGTCTTTACAACTAGTCTAACAACATGAGAAGAGAGGTAAGTCTTTACAACTAGTCTAACAACATGAGAAGAGAGGTAAGTCTTTACAACTAGTCTAACAACATGAGAAGAGGGGTAAGTCTTTACAACTAGTCTAACAACATGAGAAGAGGGGTAAGTCTTTACAACTAGTCTAACAACATGAGAAGAGGGGTAAGTCTTTACAACTAGTCTAACAACATGAGAAGAGGGGTAAGTCTTTACAACTAGTCTAACAACATGAGAAGAGGGGTAAGTCTTTACAACTAGTCTAACAACATGAGAAGAGGGGTAAGTCTTTACAACTAGTCTAACAACATGAGAAGAGGGGTAAGTCTTTACAACTAGTCTAACAACATGAGAAGAGGAGTAAGTCTTTACAACTAGTCTAACAACATGAGAAGAGGGGTAAGTCTTTACAACTAGTCTAACAACATGAGAAGAGGGGTAAGTCTTTACAACTAGTCTAACAACATGAGAAGAGGTGTAAGTCTTTATAACTAGTCTAACAACATGAGAAGAGGAGTAAGTCTTTACAACTAGTCTAACAACATGAGAAGAGGAGTAAGTCTTTACAACTAGTCTAACAACATGAGAAGAGGAGTAAGTCTTTATAACTAGTCTAACAACATGAGAAGAGGAGTAAGTCTTTACAACTAGTCTAACAACATGAGAAGAGGAGTAAGTCTTTACAACTAGTCTAACAACATGAGAAGAGGAGTAAGTCCTTACAACTAGTCTAACAACATGAGAAGAGGAGTAAGTCTTTATAACTAGTCTAACAACATGAGAAGAGGAGTAAGTCTTTACAACTAGTCTAACAACATGAGAAGAGGAGTAAGTCTTTACAACTAGTCTAACAACATGAGAAGAGGAGTAAGTCTTTACAACTAGTCTAACAACATGAGAAGAGGAGTAAGTCTTTACAACTAGTCTAACAACATGAGAAGAGGGGTAAGTCTTTACAACTAGTCTAACAACATGAGAAGAGGGGTAAGTCTTTATAACTAGTCTAACAACATGAGAAGAGGAGTAAGTCTTTATAACTAGTCTAACAACATGAGAAGAGGGGTAAGTCTTTATAACTAGTCTAACAACATGAGAAGAGGAGTAAGTCTTTATAACTAGTCTAACAACATGAGAAGAGGAGTAAGTCTTTATAACTAGTCTAACAACATGAGAAGAGGAGTAAGTCTTTATAACTAGTCTAACAACATGAGAAGAGGAGTAAGTCTTTATAACTAGTCTAACAACATGAGAAGAGGAGTAAGTCTTTACAACTAGTCTAACAACATGAGAAGAGGAGTAAGTCTTTATAACTAGTCTAACAACATGAGAAGAGGAGTAAGTCTTTACAACTAGTCTAACAACATGAGAAGAGGAGTAAGTCTTTACAACTAGTCTAACAACATGAGAAGAGGAGTAAGTCTTTACAACTAGTCTAACAACATGAGAAGAGGGGTAAGTCTTTACAACTAGTCTAACAACATGAGAAGAGGAGTAAGTCTTTATAACTAGTCTAACAACATGAGAAGAGGGGTAAGTCTTTATAACTAGTCTAACAACATGAGAAGAGGAGTAAGTCTTTATAACTAGTCTAACAACATGAGAAGAGGGGTAAGTCTTTACAACTAGTCTAACAACATGAGAAGAGGGGTAAGTCTTTACAACTAGTCTAACAACATGAGAAGAGGGGTAAGTCTTTACAACTAGTCTAACAACATGAGAAGAGGGGTAAGTCTTTATAACTAGTCTAACAACATGAGAAGAGGAGTAAGTCTTTATAACTAGTCTAACAACATGAGAAGAGGGGTAAGTCTTTATTACTAGTCTAACAACATGAGAAGAGGAGTAAGTCTTTATAACTAGTCTAACAACATGAGAAGAGGGGTAAGTCTTTATAACTAGTCTAACAACATGAGAAGAGGAGTAAGTCTTTATAACTAGTCTAACAACATGAGAAGAGGAGTAAGTCTTTATAACTAGTCTAACAACATGAGAAGAGGAGTAAGTCTTTACAACTAGTCTAACAACATGAGAAGAGGAGTAAGTCTTTATAACTAGTCTAACAACATGAGAAGAGGAGTAAGTCTTTACAACTAGTCTAACAACATGAGAAGAGGAGTAAGTCTTTACAACTAGTCTAACAACATGAGAAGAGGAGTAAGTCTTTACAACTAGTCTAACAACATGAGAAGAGGAGTAAGTCTTTACAACTAGTCTAACAACATGAGAAGAGGAGTAAGTCTTTACAACTAGTCTAACAACATGAGAAGAGGGGTAAGTCTTTACAACTAGTCTAACAACATGAGAAGAGGAGTAAGTCTTTATAACTAGTCTAACAACATGAGAAGAGGAGTAAGTCTTTACAACTAGTCTAACAACATGAGAAGAGGAGTAAGTCTTTACAACTAGTCTAACAACATGAGAAGAGGAGTAAGTCTTTACAACTAGTCTAACAACATGAGAAGAGGGGTAAGTCTTTACAACTAGTCTAACAACATGAGAAGAGGAGTAAGTCTTTATAACTAGTCTAACAACATGAGAAGAGGAGTAAGTCTTTACAACTAGTCTAACAACATGAGAAGAGGGGTAAGTCTTTACAACTAGTCTAACAACATGAGAAGAGGAGTAAGTCTTTATAACTAGTCTAACAACATGAGAAGAGGAGTAAGTCTTTACAACTAGTCTAACAACATGAGAAGAGGAGTAAGTCTTTATAACTAGTCTAACAACATGAGAAGAGGAGTAAGTCTTTATAACTAGTCTAACAACATGAGAAGAGGAGTAAGTCTTTATAACTAGTCTAACAACATGAGAAGAGGAGTAAGTCTTTACAACTAGTCTAACAACATGAGAAGAGGAGTAAGTCTTTACAACTAGTCTAACAACATGAGAAGAGGAGTAAGTCTTTATAACTAGTCTAACAACATGAGGAGAGGAGTAAGTCTTTATAACTAGTCTAACAACATGAGAAGAGGAGTAAGTCTTTATAACTAGTCTAACAACATGAGAAGAGGAGTAAGTCTTTACAACTAGTCTAACAACATGAGAAGAGGGGTAAGTCTTTACAACTAGTCTAACAACATGAGAAGAGGAGTAAGTCTTTACAACTAGTCTAACAACATGAGAAGAGGAGTAAGTCTTTATAACTAGTCTAACAACATGAGAAGAGGAGTAAGTCTTTATAACTAGTCTAACAACATGAGAAGAGGGGTAAGTCTTTACAACTAGTCTAACAACATGAGAAGAGGAGTAAGTCTTTATAACTAGTCTAACAACATGAGAAGAGGAGTAAGTCTTTATAACTAGTCTAACAACATGAGAAGAGGGGTAAGTCTTTACAACTAGTCTAACAACATGAGAAGAGGGGTAAGTCTTTACAACTAGTCTAACAACATGAGAAGAGGGGTAAGTCTTTACAACTAGTCTAACAACATGAGAAGAGGGGTAAGTCTTTACAACTAGTCTAACAACATGAGAAGAGGGGTAAGTCTTTACAACTAGTCTAACAACATGAGAAGAGGGGTAAGTCTTTACAACTAGTCTAACAACATGAGAAGAGGAGTAAGTCTTTACAACTAGTCTAACAACATGAGAAGAGGAGTAAGTCTTTACAACTAGTCTAACAACATGAGAAGAGGAGTAAGTCCTTACAACTAGTCTAACAACATGAGAAGAGGAGTAAGTCCTTACAACTAGTCTAACAACATGAGAAGAGGAGTAAGTCTTTATAACTAGTCTAACAACATGAGAAGAGGAGTAAGTCTTTATAACTAGTCTAACAACATGAGAAGAGGAGTAAGTCTTTATAACTAGTCTAACAACATGAGAAGAGGAGTAAGTCTTTACAACTAGTCTAACAACATGAGAAGAGGGGTAAGTCTTTACAACTAGTCTAACAACATGAGAAGAGGAGTAAGTCTTTACAACTAGTCTAACAACATGAGAAGAGGAGTAAGTCTTTATAACTAGTCTAACAACATGAGAAGAGGAGTAAGTCTTTATACCTAGTCTAACAACATGAGAAGAGGGGTAAGTCTTTACAACTAGTCTAACAACATGAGAAGAGGAGTAAGTCTTTATAACTAGTCTAACAACATGAGAAGAGGAGTAAGTCTTTATAACTAGTCTAACAACATGAGAAGAGGGGTAAGTCTTTTCAACTAGTCTAACAACATGAGAAGAGGGGTAAGTCTTTACAACTAGTCTAACAACATGAGAAGAGGGGTAAGTCTTTACAACTAGTCTAACAACATGAGAAGAGGGGTAAGTCTTTACAACTAGTCTAACAACATGAGAAGAGGGGTAAGTCTTTACAACTAGTCTAACAACATGAGAAGAGGGGTAAGTCTTTACAACTAGTCTAACAACATGAGAAGAGGAGAAAGTCTTTACAACTAGTCTAACAACATGAGAAGAGGAGTAAGTCTTTACAACTAGTCTAACAACATGAGAAGAGGAGTAAGTCCTTACAACTAGTCTAACAACATGAGAAGAGGAGTAAGTCCTTACAACTAGTCTAACAACATGAGAAGAGGGGTAAGTCCTTATAACTAGTCTAACAACATGAGAAGAGGGGTAAGTCTTTACAACTAGTCTAACAACATGAGAAGAAGGGTAAGTCTTTACAACTAGTCTAACAACATGAGAAGAGGAGTAAGTCCTTACAACTAGTCTAACAACATGAGAAGAGGAGTAAGTCCTTACAACTAGTCTAACAACATGAGAAGAGGGGTAAGTCCTTATAACTAGTCTAACAACATGAGAAGAGGGGTAAGTCTTTACAACTAGTCTAACAACATGAGAAGAGGGGTAAGTCTTTACAACTAGTCTAACAACATGAGAAGAGGGGTAAGTCTTTACAACTAGTCTAACAACATGAGAAGAGGGGTAAGTCTTTACAACTAGTCTAACAACATGAGAAGAGGGGTAAGTCTTTACAACTAGTCTAACAACATGAGAAGAGGGGTAAGTCTTTACAACTAGTCTAACAACATGAGAAGAGGGGTAAGTCTTTACAACTAGTCTAACAACATGAGAAGAGGGGTAAGTCTTTACAACTAGTCTAACAACATGAGAAGAGGAGTAAGTCTTTACAACTAGTCTAACAACATGAGAAGAGGGGTAAGTCTTTACAACTAGTCTAACAACATGAGAAGAGGGGTAAGTCCTTACAACTAGTCTAACAACATGAGAAGAGGGGTAAGTCCTTACAACTAGTCTAACAACATGAGAAGAGGGGTAAGTCTTTACAACTAGTCTAACAACATGAGAAGAGGGGTAAGTCCTTACAACTAGTCTAACAACATGAGAAGAGGAGTAAGTCATTACAACTAGTCTAACAACATGAGAAGAGGAGTAAGTCATTACAACTAGTCTAACAACATGAGAAGAGGGGTAAGTCTTTACAACTAGTCTAACAACATGAGAAGAGGGGTAAGTCTTTACAACTAGTCTAACAACATGAGAAGAGGGGTAAGTCTTTACAACTAGTCTAACAACATGAGAAGAGGAGTAAGTCCTTACAACTAGTCTAACAACATGAGAAGAGGAGTAAGTCCTTACAACTAGTCTAACAACATGAGAAGAGGGGTAAGTCCTTATAACTAGTCTAACAACATGAGAAGAGGGGTAAGTCTTTACAACTAGTCTAACAACATGAGAAGAGGGGTAAGTCTTTACAACTAGTCTAACAACATGAGAAGAGGGGTAAGTCTTTACAACTAGTCTAACAACATGAGAAGAGGGGTAAGTCTTTACAACTAGTCTAACAACATGAGAAGAGGGGTAAGTCTTTACAACTAGTCTAACAACATGAGAAGAGGGGTAAGTCTTTACAACTAGTCTAACAACATGAGAAGAGGGGTAAGTCTTTACAACTAGTCTAACAACATGAGAAGAGGAGTAAGTCTTTACAACTAGTCTAACAACATGAGAAGAGGGGTAAGTCTTTACAACTAGTCTAACAACATGAGAAGAGGGGTAAGTCCTTACAACTAGTCTAACAACATGAGAAGAGGGGTAAGTCCTTACAACTAGTCTAACAACATGAGAAGAGGGGTAAGTCTTTACAACTAGTCTAACAACATGAGAAGAGGGGTAAGTCCTTACAACTAGTCTAACAACATGAGAAGAGGAGTAAGTCATTACAACTAGTCTAACAACATGAGAAGAGGAGTAAGTCATTACAACTAGTCTAACAACATGAGAAGAGGGGTAAGTCTTTACAACTAGTCTAACAACATGAGAAGAGGGGTAAGTCTTTACAACTAGTCTAACAACATGAGAAGAGGGGTAAGTCTTTACAACTAGTCTAACAACATGAGAAGAGGGGTAAGTCCTTACAACTAGTCTAACAACATGAGAAGAGGGGTAAGTCTTTATAACTAGTCTAACAACATGAGAAGAGGGGTAAGTCTTTACAACTAGTCTAACAACATGAGAAGAGGGGTAAGTCCTTACAACTAGTCTAACAACATGAGAAGAGGGGTAAGTCTTTATAACTAGTCTAACAACATGAGAAGAGGGGTAAGTCTTTACAACTAGTCTAACAACATGAGAAGAGGGGTAAGTCCTTACAACTAGTCTAACAACATGAGAAGAGGGGTAAGTCCTTACAACTAGTCTAACAACATGAGAAGAGGGGTAAGTCCTTACAACTAGTCTAACAACATGAGAAGAGGGGTAAGTCCTTACAACTAGTCTAACAACATGAGAAGAGGGGTAAGTCTTTACAACTAGTCTAACAACATGAGAAGAGGGGTAAGTCTTTACAACTAGTCTAACAACATGAGAAGAGGAGTAAGTCTTTACAACTAGTCTAACAACATGAGAAGAGGAGTAAGTCTTTACAACTAGTCTAACAACATGAGAAGAGGAGTAAGTCTTTACAACTAGTCTAACAACATGAGAAGAGGGGTAAGTCCTTACAACTAGTCTAACAACATGAGAAGAGGGGTAAGTCCTTACAACTAGTCTAACAACATGAGAAGAGGGGTAAGTCCTTACAACTAGTCTAACAACATGAGAAGAGGGGTAAGTCCTTACAACTAGTCTAACAACATGAGAAGAGGGGTAAGTCTTTACAACTAGTCTAACAACATGAGAAGAGGGGTAAGTCTTTACAACTAGTCTAACAACATGAGAAGAGGAGTAAGTCTTTACAACTAGTCTAACAACATGAGAAGAGGAGTAAGTCTTTACAACTAGTCTAACAACATGAGAAGAGGAGTAAGTCTTTACAACTAGTCTAACAACATGAGAAGAGGGGTAAGTCCTTACAACTAGTCTAACAACATGAGAAGAGGAGTAAGTCCTTACAACTAGTCTAACAACATGAGAAGAGGAGTAAGTCCTTACAACTAGTCTAACAACATCACCTTGTAATGAAGTGCATATATACCAAGTCAGGAAAGTGACCGCTCATTTATTTGCGTTAAGGGTAACAATCTTGCAACTATCTGGTATTTGTTGTTTTTCCATTGTATTGGTAATGACTAATACTTTACATTTTACATAGGTTTACCAGTCATTTACAATTGTTTATTATATTAGTATATTTTCAACCTGTTTTTCAACTGGGAATTTAATGTGAAAAACACGCATTGAAACTGTTGATCAATTCCGTAAACTAAGAATCATTTAATTAAAAACATAGTGAAATTAATATAAATACTTAAATCATCTTATCAATAAAACAACTAGTATGTGTACACATACTTTAGGAAAGTTGTTTATATACAATGGTTAAAGCTTATTATCAACGGCATTATTGACGAAGAAGGGGTAATTAAGGTAGTTAAGTACAAGACAAGTTTGAAGATATCAAATCAATTGTTTTACCATCATGCTGATTAATTTATGTATATCTGACTGAATCTATATAAATCATTCACCCCTCTGACGCTATATAAATCATTCACCCCCTCTGACGCTATATTTTGTCGTCATGTTTTTAATGGTCCATAAGCTTAGATGGGAGGTAATTATTTTTTGTGTTATTAGTTTAATTATGATGTATAATATATGTGTGAAATATCAATAAAGAAACATCATTTAACTCTACATAGAAAGCTGTCATTACAATTAATTTAATATCAAAATAGGAAGAACATTAGAACTAATAGTCATTTGTACCTAGAATGCATATTTAATTATCCCAGACTTACATGTTTTACATTGTCTCATACAGTCTTTAATTATCCCAGACTTACATGTTTTACATTGTCTCATACAGTCTTTAATTATCCCAGACTTACATGTTTTACATTGTCTCATACAGTCTTTAATTATCCCAGACTTACATGTTTTACATTGTCTCATACAGTCTTTAATTATCCCAGACTTACATGTTTTACATTGTCTCATACAGTCTTTAATTATCCCAGACTTACATGTTTTACATTGTCTCATACAGTCTTTAATTATCCCAGACTTACATGTTTTACATTGTCTCATACAGTCTTTAATTATCCCAGACTTACATGTTTTACATTGTCTCATACAGTCTTTCTGATTTATTTACAAGATACTATTTTTCATGACTAAACAATAGAATAGAATCTTCTTAGCACATGCTGTTTAGTTAATTCAGCAATAATTGCAGATACGTAGACGATAGCATAACTGTATATACTCCCAATGTTGCTACGTTTATAAAACTAATTATACCAAGGCACTCAGGTCAATGTTTGGCTTTAGACATGTCACATTCTCAAGGTAACTTCAACACTCGCGTTTACGACAAAGAGACAATTTTTCTTTCCCTATCGTCAGTAAATTTTACACTTGATTGTTGTTCTGTTGTTTACGTATTTGTAATTCTGTTTCTGACTTTAATGACCATATTCTCATAATAATTGAAGAACTTTTAAACCAATAATACTGATTTAAAACATTATTTAAAACTTTTTCTAAACTTCATATGTACTTTAAAGATATTCCATATAAATGCAATTCTACATGCAGAGATCGGATCGGAATTTTCAATCCAAATTTCTATGATGTTATTAAAAACTGTAAACAAAATCAAATACGACACTTCTAAAGTTATATAATGATTGAAAGGTCTTATTTTCAAAGGCTATAATTTGGCAACTATGATTTATTCTTTGAGGTATGTTATCTTTGCTAAAGATATATATATATATATCAGAGATCAAAGCTATAAACAAGCAGCTGGTAAAACTAGTAGGTCCAACTAGTCATTAAATTAGGTAATTTATATTTCATTAGATGTTATAATTATATTTCATATTCAATATTTAATTCCAACAAATAGATGCCCTATATATTCTGGTCTACCACGAAGAGTATTAAATCTGTTATAAGTCTCAATTACGAATTGTGTTATTCTAAAAGTAATAGTCTTTAACCATGAGCTTCTACCTTCTTAGCTAGTGGTCAGTTAACAACGAGAATTCGCTGATCCATGCTTACTATAAAGCTCCTTTATTTAATAGAGCGTGGTCATTTTTGAGCAAATGCAGATCTGTGCTTTTAAAAAAATTGTTTTATATACTATATTGCCGCTGGAGATCAAATTATGAAAAACAACGGTTACATTCCCATCAGCCGTTTATCCCCGTCATATGTCGTGGTAGTTACTATGTGCAATAATTTAGGGTGGTAAGCCATCACCGCTTCTCTCATTTGTACCAGAAGAAGTAAGTACCTACTAATGTTTTATGTGTATTTTGTTTTTGATTTTTACCATTGTATTTTATGATTTTATTTCTACGAATGTAGTAAATCATGAATCAGAGTTCCGGTCTGGTCAAATCCAAGACTATGAAATTGGAGTATGCTGCTTTCACACTACGCACGCAACATTAAAGAGTAAGGTCAAAGATCGGGGTCAGGATAATGTGTCTGAGTGTAGCGACATGTCTACTAATAGTCAGCTGATTACATTAGTAACCACTATAAAATCCATCTTTTCGTGTTTGTGTTGATCTAGTATATATATATACAAAGCGGACATAATCATCTCATCAAAATGTATCTCACCATGATATAGCTGAAGCACGATTCACTTTGCGTTGAACAACAATCGCTCATTTAGTTTCTGGAATTTTATTAATAGTGGAATATTTTTGTTTCGTTCATATATTTGGAAGCGATATGATTTATGACCAGTTTGTTATTTTTAAATATCAAACACAGTACGTATACTGGCTTGACATGAACATGATGAATGCATGCCGTTTCTGTTGAAGCCGAGTGCATTTTGTGGAAATGATTGATTTGCCTTGGTAAAATAATCGTAAAATTAGTATAATCATGTAGATTAGTGTCTTAAAACATTTGTGCATCGAAAAACCGTCATGTGTGTGCATTATGAACAAAGATTAAGTTGGAATAGCTTTGTTATATTATTATATAGTTTCCCGTTTTTGACCCATTGGCAGGGCTGATAATGAACGAGGGAACAATATCACCATAAGGATCGTAGTCAAGCGTACCGGAGAAGAATAATTAACAAGAGCTATGAAATGTGCTGCACGTGAAGAAAAGACTTCAACAATGTATTCGACAGAATTATCCAATCAGAGTACTGTATATGGGGCAAATTCGCGGGAAATAAAATTCGCGAATATGAAGGTCAAATGTATTCGCTAGATTTAAAATTTGCGATTATGATCACATAAAAAAATCCACATGCGGTTTTTATTTTCATGAATTTATTGTACTTGCGAAGATAGCAAAAATGAAACCCTCGCGCAAATAACCACATATACTGTACTGCAAATATTATTATTGTAGTTAATATTTACTCTTACCAGCAAATGATTATTACACTTGCATTTCACTGCTTTTGTCCTGCTTGTGAGAAATAAATTTGTGACAAACCTACGGATCAAGAGTATGCATAGGGATGTTGAGATATTTGTAGCCTGTCCCTATGCAAACATGGAAGATATAATAGAGACACTAGAGACAAAAAACGAAACAAAAATGGGTACAGAAGAGGTAGAAGTGATTGTTAATCAAATTATAAACAAGACCAGGAAATACGATAGTCATGTCAATATTGAAAAGCATTGAAAAAAGTACAATTGGAGAAAAAACATGAATACTCATTGTGTAAAGAGGTTGCTAATGAGGAAACGTCGGATAGAAAACAGCTTCATACTCAGTATGCTGCTGATAAAGTTTAATTTATAGATAATGATGGATCTTCCATTATGTCTGCAGTCAGAATCCGGCGGAAGAAGTGAAGTACAAGGACAACACAACTGAACAATGAAGATGAATCATAGGATAAGGTGGGAAGTTAACATAGTGTTCTGTTACTGTCAAGTACCACTGACGGTACCAATTATAAAATAAATTATAGGTAGAGAATAAGTATATGAAGCAATTGAATAGACGGATGTAAATGATTCTAATGCAATTGTAATGTAACACATATTTTCATTGGCTATCGAGAGCTGTCAAATCTGCAGTTGACATGCCTGAAGGAATGCTATATTCCTACGCCCAATGTACTTGTTTGTAAACAATATGGCTTACCCAGATATTTCCGACTATGAATTTGACGCTGAAGACCTATTTAGGAGATAACTGTATTATTGTATTTGAAAAATTCACAGCGTCAATTGGAGATTTGATGGTCGCAAATCGAGTTTACTGTCCATTTTAATGCAATACTGAACGTCGCCAGTAAAACTGCATTTGCGACCATCAAATCCACAATTGACACCTCCAACTCTTCAAATACAGTACTGTTATTTCTCATTTAATGTCTATAACACAACACCTTTGTCGAAGAATACGAAGTAGCAAATTCTACAATCTTACCGAGTAGTCAGTTCATTACCATCATTTACTGATCCTACCATTGTACTGTACATGTTTACGTGGAAGTTAATTTGTGTGATAATGTGGGGTCTTTTCTGAATGGAAGCGAATTTGTTCGCACGTTGTTCAATGTTTGTTTATACTGTATTACCGTTCAATTAACCATTTTCTTTTGTGAATATCACAAACTGTGGAATTATTAATTGACATGATGACACAACAAATATTATTGATATTTTGATGAATAAGTTAAGACTAGTTACGTGTTGGTATAATAAAAAGCAATACAATGTACTACTTTGAGTCCCTAGTCTGGATTTGAAGAACAAAAAACATACAGAATACAACAATATAGCGGGAGCTAGAAAGTGTACACAAAACATTGGAACAAGTCAACATCTATTATTACCAAAGAACCCGAGAACCGAGAAAAACACATAGCTGAAAAAACGAAAATAAACGCTCAAAGTTCGGATGTACGCTATTGATCAGAGGAAAAACTAAGTTGAATGTTACAGATCTACGCACTGAATGTGATTAATAATTATACATATATTATATATATATATATATATATATATACGTCTGAAATTTAAACCCAACAGTGTTATAATTAGTTCTTTAAGCTGACAAATGTTTGTTCTTCACTCGACGGGATTTCAACTCACACCATT
Organism: Bathymodiolus brooksi; assembly: GCA_963680875.1. Lineage (NCBI taxonomy): Eukaryota > Metazoa > Mollusca > Bivalvia > Mytilida > Modiolidae > Bathymodiolus > Bathymodiolus brooksi. The sequence goes on along the minus strand of OY804578.1, from coordinate 26,043,299 downwards.
GATACACTGCATCACCAATCGCTTAGCCTTATGTCCAGCGTCCTAGACCAGTCGGTTACATCCGCTATGAAAATATAGCTTCAATAGTGGAAGTGCTACCTTGTCTCGTAAGGGAAATCTAGAGATAGACATAAGACATGTGTCTCAGCGTGTGTAGATGGTACATATATACTTACTATTATAATTTGACAACAATCTAGCTCAGCAATTTTTAATATATTGTATAGGATGACGAATAATTCATCATACAGTCACAGGAAATATAGTATATTATACAAACATATAAGCAAGGGACAACCATACAATATATCTCTCCCATTGGATTTCAAAATTACTTGAAATACTAGGTTAATACTAAATATCTATATACGTCTGAAAATTAGAATTAGATCTTTGAGCTGACAAATTTGTGTTCTTCCCTTGACGGAATTTGAACTCACATCATTGATACACAGCAGCACCAATCACATAGCCTTATGTCCAGTGCCCTAGACCACTCGGCCATATCCGCTATCAAAATATAGCTTCAATAGTCGAAGTGTCACCGTAAGTTGTAAGTTTTATTTGCTATATAATAATAATATATATATAATTAGCAAATAAAACGCGTATCAACAACTTAACTGTTGATGTCATGGCTATAAATAAACTTTGACAGTAATATTCTTCAAATATTAAGAAGTGTAACATTTAGACTTATAAGTTTTTAAGCCATAAGGATGATACATTTCATATGTATCATCTAATATCAATTTAATATCAAATGTCGATGGGGCTGAAACCGGAAAAAATATTTATCTCAATTCAGTTTTATGTTTTCAAAACAACTTATGCACTTTTATGTTATTCTCTTAAAACCACGAATTGCGTATGGCAAAAAAAAACAAATGCTAAAGATGTCAGGGATGAACTCTAGCAAGCCATAGGTAAACATCTTCATGCAAATATCGCTCAAAATGCGTTTGTCGTCATGACAGTGATCGTTATATGGTATGTGGTAGACGGACGAGCAATCTGATACAAATGTATAGACATGTAACAGTGATCATTTTCAATATCGTATTATTTTTGATTATTTGACACACTTTATTACCATTAGAGTTAAATAAAGAAAACAAATATTTCAACTATCAAAATAATAGCCATGTAAAGTTATAAGTATAGTTGATAATAAAAAGGAAGTTTAAACAGCGATGGTCAACAATTCCACCAATATCTACAAAATTAACAATCACCTCTCACCTAAAATCTAAATTAGATATCTACGTCTTGATCATTAAACATATAAAAGACCACTATATACATGTACTATGTTGTTATTAAGGTCATGGCCTGGAACAGGCACAAAAGTGAGGCGGAGTAAAACCAGCTAATATGATCCTACCTGTCCCCACGTGATATTCAGATATAAGCAAACGATTAAAAAAACCTGCCCAGAATCGCACCTGGTATTTTATTGTTCCTGTATTTATATTGAAGAATAATTGTCATGTCAGATGTATTTGCAACAAAAGCGAGATTTAGCCAAGGGAATAACCGTTGCTAACCGATTTTCTACATACTCCGATGTCCAACACCAATGAATCTGATTGTCACCATATAGAAAGACACAACTCTAAAAGTGGTGTGAAATAACCTTCACTCTAAAGTTAAATTTCTATTAGTAAATGATAAACTATTAGTCGACTTAGGAACAAAGAATGACTGACTGACAGGTGCTACTAGCTAACCAGGAACTGTTTGACTTTCTGAAGCATCTATGGTTACATCCGGTTCTTAGTGGGATTAGTGATGTTTAATCTTTAGTTTTCTCTGTAATGTTTTGTGAACAATTGCATTGACATTCCTACAATATACGTCTTCTGTCTACACCCTATTAGTATATTCAAGCATTTTTACATTACTGTCTGTTTGTTCGTGGTGTGTGCTAATTTATGTAACCGTACTCGTAGTTTTGTGTATTGCTGTTGGAGATCTAGTAATCAAGAGGAGAGGGTTGGTATCTCATGGAGATCTAGTAATCAAGAGGAGAGGGATGGTATATCATGGAGATCTAGTAATCAAGAGGAGAGGGATGGTATCTCATGGAGATCTAGTAATCAAGAGGAGAGGGATGGTATCTCATGGAGATCTTGTAATCAAGAGGAGAGGGTTGGTATCTCATGGAGATCTAGTAATAAAGAGGAGAGGGATGGTATCTCATAGAGATCTTGTAATCAAGAGGAGAGGGTTGGTATCTCATGGAGATCTAGTAATCAAGATGAGAGGGATGGTATCTCTTGGAGATCTTGTAATCAAGAGGAGAGGGTTGGTATCTCATGGACATCTAGTAAATAAGAGGAGATGGGTGGCATCTGCTGGAGATCTTGTAATCAAGAGGAGAGGGATGGTATCTCATGGAGATCTAGTAATCAAGAGGAGAGGAATGATATCTCATTGAGATCTTGCAATCAAGAGGAGAGGGATGATATCGCATGGAGATCTAGTAATCTAGAGCAGAGGGATTGTATATCATGGAGATCTTGTAATCAAGAGGAGAGGGTTGATATCTCATGGAGATCTAGTAATCAAGAGGAGAGGGATGGTATATCATGGAGATCTTTTAATCAAGAGGATAGGGTTGATATCTCATGGAGATCTAGTAATCAAGAGGAGAGGGTTGGTATCTCATGGAGATCTAGTTATCAAGAGGAGAGGGATGGTGTCTCATGGGGATCTAGTAATCAAGAGGAGAGGTTGGTATCTCATGGAGATCTAGTAATCAACAGGAGAGGGTTGGTATTTCTTGGAGACCTTGTAATCAAGAGGAGAGGGATGGTATCTCATGGAGATCTAGTAATCAAGATCAGAGGGATGGTATCTCATGGAGATCTTGTAATCAAGAGGAGAGGGTTGGTATCTCATGGAGATCTAGTAATCAAGAGGAGAGGGATGGTATCTCATAGAGATCTTGTAATCAAGAGGAGAGGGTTGGTATCTCATGGAGATCTAGTAATCAAGATGAGAGGGATGGTATCTCATGGAGATCTTGTAATCAAGAGGAGAGGGATGGTATCTCATGGACATCTAGTAAATAAGAGGAGATGGGTGGCATCTCATGGAGATCATGTAATCAAGAGGAGAGGGTTGGTATCTCATGGAGATCTAGTAATAAAGAGGAGAGGAATGATATCTCATTGAGATCTTGCAATCAAGAGGAGAGGGATGATATCACATGGAGATCTAGTAATCTAGAGCAGAGGGATGGTATCTCATGAAGATCTTGTAATCAAGAGGAAAATGATGGCATCTCATGGAGATCTAGTAATCAAGAGTAGAGGGTTGGTATCTCATGGAGATCCAGTAATCAAGAGGAAAGGGAAGGTATCTCATGTAGATCTTGTAATCAAGAGGAGAGGGTTGGTATCTCATGGAGATCTAGTAATCAAGAGGAGAGTGTTGGTATCTCATGGAGATCTAGTTATCAAGAGGAGAGGGATGGTGTCTCATGGGGATCTAGTAATCAAGAGGAGAGGTTGGTATCTCATGGAGATCTAGTAATCAACAGGAGAGGGTTGGTATTTCTTTTGAGACCTTGTAATCAAGAGGAGAGGAATGGTATCTCATGGAGATCTAGTAATCAAGATCAGAGGGATGGTATCTCATGGAGATCTTGTAATCAAGAGGAGAGGGTTGGTATCTCATGGAGATCTAGTAATCAAGAGGAGAGGGATGGTATCTCATAGAGATCTTTTAATCAAGAGGAGAGGGTTGGTATCTCATGGAGATCTAGTAATCAAGATCAGAGGGATGGTATTTCATGGAGATCTAGTAAATAAGAGGAGAGGGATGGTATCTCATGGAGATCTTGTAATCAAGAGGAGAGGGATGGTATCTCATGGAGATCTAGTAATCAAGAGGAGAGGGTTGGTATCTCATGGACATCTAGTAAATAAGAGGAGAGGGATGGTATCTCATGGAGATCTTGTAATCAAGAGGAGAGGGTTGGTATCTCCTGGAGATCTAGTAATCAAGAGGAGAGGAATGATATCTCATTGAGATCTTGTAATCAAGAGGAGAGGGATGATATATCATGGAGATCTAGTAATCTAGAGCAGAGGGATGGTATGTCATGAAGATCTTGTAATCAAGAGGAGAATGATGGTATCTCATGGAGATCTAGTAATCAAGAGTAGAGGGGTGGTATCTCATGGAGATCTAGTAATCAAGAGGAAAGGGAAGGTATCTCATGTAGATCTTGTAATCAAGAGGAGAGGGTTGGTATCTCATGGAGATCTAGTAATCAAGAGGAGAGGGGTGGTATATCATGGAGATCTTATAATCAAGAGGGGAGGGTTGATATCTCATGGAGATCTAGTAATCAAGAGGAGAGGGATGGTATATCATGGAGATCTTGTAATCAAGAGGATAGGGTTAGTATCTCATGGAGATCTAGTAATCAAGAGGAGAGGGTTGGTATCTCATTGAGATCTAGTAATCAAGAGGAGAGGAATGGTATCTCATGGGGATCTAGTAATCAAGAGGAGAGGTTGGTATCTCATGGAGATCTAGTTATCAAGAGGAGAGGGTTGGTATTTCATGGAGACCTTGTATTCAAGAGGAGAGGGATGGTATGTCATGGAGATCAAGTAATCAAGATCAGAGGGATGGTATCTCATAGAATCTTGTAATCAAGAGGAGATGGTTGGTATCTCATGGAGATGTATTAAATCAAGATGAGAGGGATGGTAACTCATGGAGATCTAGTAATCAAGAGGAGAGGGTTGGTATCTCATGGACATCTAGTAAATAAGAGTAGAGGGATGGTATCTCATGGAGATCTTGCAATCAAGAGGAGAGGGATGATATCACATGGAGATCTAGTAATCTAGAGCAGAGGGATGGTATCTCATGAAGATCTTGTAATCAAGAGGAAAATGATGGCATCTCATGGAGATCTAGTAATCAAGAGTAGAGGGTTGGTATCTCATGGAGATCTAGTAATCAAGAGGAAAGGGAAGGTATCTCATGTAGATCTTGTAATCAAGAGGAGAGGGTTGGTATCTCATGGAGATCTAGTAATCAAGAGGAGAAGGATGGTATATCATGGAGATCTTGTAATCAAGAGGATAGGGTTGGTATCTCATGGAGATCTTGTAATCAAGAGGAGAGTGTTGGTATCTCATGGAGATCTAGTTATCAACAGGAGAGGGTTGGTATTTCTTTTGAGACCTTGTAATCAAGAGGAGAGGGATGGTATCTCATGGAGATCTAGTAATCAAGAGGAGAAGGATGGTATATCATGGAGATCTTGTAATCAAGAGGATAGGGTTGGTATCTCATGGGGATCTTGTAATCAAGAGGAGAGGTTGGTATCTCATGGAGATCTAGTAATCAACAGGAGAGGGTTGGTATTTCTTTTGAGACCTTGTAATCAAGAGGAGAGGGATGGTATCTCATGGAGATCTAGTAATCAAGATCAGAGGGATGGTATCTCATGGAGATCTTGTAATCAAGAGGAGAGGGTTGGTATCTCATGGAGATCTAGTAATCCAGAGGAGAGGGATGGTATCTCATAGAGATCTTGTAATCAAGAGGAGAGGGTTGGTATCTCATGGAGATCTAGTAATCAAGATCAGAGGGATGGTATTTCATGGAGATCTAGTAAATAAGAGGAGATGGATGGTATCTCATGCAGATCTTGTAATCAAGAGGAGAGGGATGGTATCTCATGGAGATTTAGTAATCAAGAGGAGAGGGTTGGTATCTCATGGACATCTAGTAAATAAGAGGAGAGGGATGGTATCTCATGGAGATCTTGTAATCAAGAGGAGAGGGTTGGTATCTCATGGAGATGTAGTAATCAAGATGAGAGGGATGATATATCATGGAGATCTAGTAATCTAGAGCAGAGGGATGGTATGTCATGAAGATCTTGTAATCAAGAGGAGAATGATGGTATCTCATGGAGATCTAGTAATCAAGAGTAGAGGGGTGGTATCTCATGGAGATCTAGTAATCAAGAGGAAAGGGAAGGTATCTCATGTAGATCTTGTAATCAAGAGGAGAGGGTTGGTATCTCATGGAGATCTAGTAATCAAGAGGAGAGGGGTGGTATATCATGGAGATCTTATAATCAAGAGGGGAGGGTTGATATCTCATGGAGATCTAGTAATCAAGAGGAGAGGGATGGTATATCATGGAGATCTTGTAATCAAGAGGATAGGGTTAGTATCTCATGGAGATCTAGTAATCAAGAGGAGATGGTTGGTATCTCATGGAGATCTAGTAATCAAGAGGAGAGCGATGGTATCTCATGGGGATCTAGTAATCAAGAGGAGAGGTTGGTATCTCATGGAGATCTAGTTATCAAGAGGAGAGGGTTGGTATTTCATGGAGACCTTGTATTCAAGAGGAGAGGGATGGTATGTCATGGAGATCAAGTAATCAAGATCAGAGGGATGGTATCTCATAGAATCTTGTAATCAAGAGGAGAGGGTTGGTATCTCATGGAGATCTAGTAATCTAGAGGAGAGGGATGGTATCTCATAGATATCTTGTAATCAAGAGGAGATGGTTGGTATCTCATGGAGATGTAGTAATAAAGATGAGAGGGATGGAAACTCATGGAGATCTATTAATCAAGAGGAGAGGGTTGGTATCTCATGGACATCTAGTAAATAAGAGTAGAGGGATGGTATCTCATGGAGATCTTGTAATCAAGAGGAGAGGGTTGGTATCTCATGGAGATCTAGTAATCAAGAGGAGAGGAATGGTATCTCATTGAGATCTTGTAATCAAGAGGAGAGGGATGGTATCTCATGGAGATCTAGTAATCTAGAGCAGAGGGATGGTACCTCATGAAGATCTTGTAATCAAGAGGAGAATGATGGTATCTCATGGAGATCTAGTAATCAAGAGTAGAGGGTTGGTATCTCATGGAGATCTAGTAATCAAGTGGAAAGGGAAGGTATCTCATGTAGATCTTGTAATCAAGAGGAGAGGGTTGGTATCTCATGGAGATCTAGTAATCAAGAGGAGAGGGATGGTATTTCATGGAGATCTTGTAATCAAGAGGAGAGGGTTTATATCTCATGGAGATCTAGTAATCAAGAGGAGAGGGATGGTATATCATGGAGATCTTGTAATCAAGAGGATAGGGTTGGTATCTCATGGAGATCTAGTAATCAAGAGGAGAGGGTTGGTATCTCATGGAGATCTAGTATTCAAGAGGAGAAGGGTGGTATCTCATGGGATCTAGTAATCAAGCGAAGAGGTTGGTATCTCATGGATATCTAGTAATCAAAAGGAGAGGGTTGGTATTTCATGGAGACCTTGTAATCAAGAGGAGCGGGTTGGTATCTCATGGAGATCTAGTAATCAAGCGGAGAGGGATGGTATATCATGGAGATGTTGTAATCAAGAGGAGAGGGTTCATATCTCATGGAGATCTAGTAATCAAGAGAAGAGGGATGGTATATCATGGAGATCTTGTAATCAAGAGGATAGGGTTGGTAACTCATGGAGATCTAGTAATGAAGAGGAGAGGGTTGTAATCTCATGGAGATCTAGTAATCAAGAGGAGAGTGGTGGTATTTCATGGAGACCTTGTAATCAAGAGGAAAGGGATGGTATGTCATGGAGATCTAGTAATCAAGATCAGAGGAATGGTATCTCATGGAGATCTAGTAATCAAGAGGAGAGGGTTGGTATCTCATGGAGATCTAGTAATCTAGAGGAGAGGGATGGTTTCTCATAGATATCTTCTAATCAAGAGGAGATGGTTGGTATCTCATGGACATCTAGTAAATAAGATGAGAGGAATGGTATCTCATTGAGATCTAGTAATCAAGAGGAGAGGGATGATATCTCATGAAGATCTTGTAATCAAGATGAGAATGATGGTATCTCATGGACATCTAGTAATCAAGAGTAGAGGGTTGGTATCTCATTGAGATCTAGTAATCAAGAGGAAAGGGAAGGTATCTCATGTAGATCTTGTAATCAAGAGGAGAGGGTTGGTATCTCATGGAGATCTAGTAATCAAGAGGAGAGGGATGGTATATCATGGAGATCTTGTAATCAAGAAGAGAGGGTTGATATCTCATGGAGATCTAGTAATCAAGAGGAGAGGGATGGTATATCATGGAGATTTTGTAATCAAGAGTATAGGGTTGGTATCTCATGGAGATCTAGTATTCAAGAGGAGAGGGGTGGTATCTCATGGGATCTTGTAATCAAGAGGAGAGGGTTGATATCTCATGGAGATCTAGTAATCAAGAGGAGAGGGATGGTATATCATGGAGATCTTGTAATCAAGAGGATAGGGTTGGTATCTCATGGAGATCTAGTATTCAAGAGGAGAGGGGTGGTATCTCATGGGATCTAGTAATCAAGCGGAGAGGTTGGTATCTCATGGATATCTAGTAATCAAGAGGAGAGGGTTGGTATTTCATGGAGACCTTGTAATCAAGAGGAGCGGGTTGGTATCTCATGGAGATCTAGTAATCAAGCGGAGAGGGATAGTATATCATGGAGATGTTGTAATCAAGAGGAGAGGGATGGTATGTCATGGAGATCTAGTAATCAAGATCAGAGGAATGGTATCTCATGCAGATCTTTTAATCAAGAGGAGAGGGTTGGTATCTCATGGAGATCTTGTAATCAAGAGGAGAATGACGGTATCTCATGGAGATCTAGTTATCAAGAGTAGAGGGTTGGTATCTCATGGAGATCTAGTAATCAAGAGGAAAGGGAAGGTATCTCATGTAGATCTTGTAATCAAGAGGAGAGGGTTTGTATCTCTTGGATATCTAGTAATCAAGAGGAGAGGGATGGCATATCATGGTGATCTTGTAATCAAGAGGAGAGGGTTGATATCTCATGGAGATCTAGTAATCAAGAGGAAAGGGAAGGTATCTCATGTAGATCTTGTAATCAAGAGGAGAGGGTTGGTATCTCTTGGATATCTAGTAATCAAGAGGAGAGGGATGGCATATCATGGTGATCTTGTAATCAAGAGGAGAGGGTTGATATCTCATGGAGATCTAGTAATCAAGAGGAGAGGGATGGTATATCATGGAGATCTTGTAATCAAGAAGAGAGCGATGGTATATCATGGAGATCTAGTAATCAAGAGGAGAGGGTTGGTATCTCATGGATATCTAGTAATTAAGAGGAGAGGGATGGTATCTAATGGGGATCTAGTAATCAAGAGGAGAGGTTGGTATCTCATGGATATCTAGTAATCAAGAGGAGAGGGTTGGTATCTCATGGAGATCTAGTAATCAAGCGGAGAGGGATGGTATCTCATGGAGATCTTGTAATCAAGAGGAGAGGGATGGTATATCATGGAGATCTAGTAATCAAGAGGAAAGGGATGGTATCTCATGGAGATAGTGTAATCAAGAGGAGAGGGATAGTATCTCAAGGAGATCTAGTAATCAAGAGGAGAGGGTTGGTATCTCATGGACATCTAGTAAATAAGGGGAGAGGGATGGTATCTCATGGAGATCTTGTAATCAAGAGGAGAGCGTTGGTTTCTCATATAGATCTAGTAATCAAGAGGAGAGGAATGGTATTTCATTGAGATCTAGTAATCAAGAGGAGAGGGATGGTATCTCATGGAGATCTAGTAATCTAGAGCAGAGGGATGGTATCTCATGAAGATCTTGTAATCAAGAGGAGAATGATGGTATCTCATGGACATCTGCTAATCAAGAGTAGAGGGTTGGTATCACATGGAGATCTAGTAATCAAGAGGAAAGAGAAGGTATCTCATGTAGATCTTGTAATCAAGAGGAGAGGGTTGGTATCTCATGGAGTTCTATTAATCAAGAGGAGAGGGATGGTATATCATGGAGATCTTGTAATCAAGAGGAGAGGGTTGATATCTCATGGAGATCTAATAATCAAGAGGAGAGGGATGGTATATCATGGAGATCTTGTAATCAAGAGGATAGGGTTGGTATCTCATGGAGATCTAGTAATCAAGATGAGAGGGTTGGTATCTCATGGAGATCTAGTAATCAAGAGGAGAGGGGTGGTATCTCATGGAGATATAGTAATCAAGATGAGAGGTTGGTATCTCATGGAGATCTAGTAATCAAGAGGAGAGGGTTGGTATTTCATGGAGACCTTGTAATCAAGAGGAACGGGTTGGTATCTCATGGAGATCTAGTAATCAAGCGGAGAGGGATGGTATATCATGGAGATCTTGTAATCAAGCGGAGAGGGATGGTATCTCATGGAGTTCTAGTAATCTAGAGTAGAGGGATGGTATCTCATGAAGATCTTGTAATCAAGAGGAGAATGATGGTATCTCATGGATATCTAGTAATCTAGAGGAGAGGGATGGTATCTCATAGATATCTTGTAATCAAGAGGAGATGGTTGGTATCTCATGGAGATGTAGTAATCAAGATGAGAGGGATGGTAACTCATCGAGATCTAGTAATCAAGAGGAGAGGGTTGGTATCTCATGGACATCTAGTAAATAAGAGGAGAGAGATGGTATCTCATGGAGATCTAGTAATAAAGAGGAAAGGGAAGGTATCTCATGTAGATCTTGTAATCAAGAGGAGAGGGTTGGTATCTCATGGAGATCTAGTAATCAAGAGGAGAGGAATGGTATATCATGGAGATCTTGTAATCAAGAGGAGAGGGATGGTATATCATGGAGATCTAGTAATCAAGAGGAGAGGGTTGGTATCTCATGGAGATCTAGTGATCAAGAGGAGAGGGATGGTATCTCATGGGGATGTAGTAATCAAGAGGAGAGGTTGGTATCTCATGGAGATCTAGTAATCAAGAGGAAAGGGTTGGTATTTCATGGAGACCTTGTAATCAAGAGGAGCGGGTTGGTATCTCATGGAGATCTAGTAATCAAGAGGAGAGGAATGGTATCTCATTGAGATCTAGTAATAAAGAGGAGAGGGATGGTATCTCATGGAGATCTAGTAATCTAGAGCAGAGGGATGGTATCTCATGAAGTTCTTGTAATCAAAAGGAGAATGATGGTATCTCATGGACATCTAGTAATCAAGAGTAGAGGGTTGGTATCTCATGGAGATCTAGTAATCAAGTGGAAAGTGAAGGTATTTCATGTAGATCTTGTAATCAAGAGGAGAGGGTTGGTATCTCATGGAGATCTAGTAATCAAGAGGAGAGGGATGGTATATCATGGAGATCTTGTAATCAAGAGGAGAGGGTTGATATCTCATGGAGATCTTTTAATCAAGAGGAGAGGGATGGTATATCATGGAGATCTTGTAATCAAGAGGAAAGGGTTGGTATCTCATGGAGATCTAGTAATCAAGAGGAGAGGGTTGGTATCTCATGGAGATCTAGTAATCAAGAGGAGAGGGGTGGTATCTCATGGGGATCTAGTAATCAAGAGGAGAGGTTGGTATCTCATGGAGATCTAGTAATCAAGAGGAGAGGGTTGGTATTTCATGGAGACCATGTAATCAAGAGGAGCGGGTTGGTATCTCATGGAGATCTAGTAATCAAGCGGAGAGGGATGGTATATCATGGAAATCTTGTAATCAAGAGGAGAGGGTTGATATCTCATGGAGATCTAGTAATCAAGAGGAGAGGGATGGTATATCATGGAGATCTTGTAATCAAGAGGATAGGGTTGGTATCTCATGGAGATCTAGTAATCAAGAGGAGAGGGTTGGTATCTCATGGAGATCTAGTAATCAAGAGGAGAGGGATGGTATGTCATGGAGATCTAGTAATCAAGATCAGAGGGATGGTATTTCATGGAGATCTTGTAATCAAGAGGAGAGGGTTGGTATCTCATGGAGATCTAGTAATCTAGAGGAGAGGGATGGCATCTCATAGATATCTTCTAATCAAGAGGAGAGGGTTGGTATCTCATGGACACCTAGTAAATAAGATGAGAGGGATGGTATCTCATGGAGATCTTGTAATCAAGAGGAGGGGGTTGGTATCTCATGGAGATCTAGTAATCAAGAGGAGAGGAATGGTATCTCATTGAGATCTTGTAATCAAGAGGAGAGGGATGGTATCTCATGGAGATCTAGTAATCTAGAGCAGAGGGATGGTATCTCATGAAGATCTTGTAATCAAGAGGAGAATGATGGTATCTCATGGAGATCTAGTAATCAAGAGTAGAGGGTTGGTATCTCATGGAGATCTAGTAATCAAGAGGAAAGGGAAGGTATCTCATGTAGATCTCGTAATCAAGAGGAGAGGTTTGGTATCTCTTGGAGATCTAGTAATCAAGAGGAGAGGGTTGATATCTCATGGAGATCTAGTAATCAAGAGGAGAGGGATGGTATATCATGGAGATCTTGTAATCAAGAGGAGAGGGATGGTATGTCATGGAGATCTAGTAATCAAGAGGAGAGGGTTGGTATCTCATGGTGATCTAGTAATTAAGAGGAGAGGGATGGTATCTAATGGGGATCTAGTAATCAAGAGGAGATATTGGTATCTCATGAAGATCTAGTAATCAAGAGGAGAGGGTTGGTATTTCATGGAGACCGTGTAATCAAGAGGAGCGGGTTGGTATCTCATGGAGATCTAGTAATCAAGCGGAGAGGGGTGGTATATCATGGAGATCTTGTAATCAAGAGGAGAGGGATGGTATATCATGGAGATCTAGTGATCAAGAGGAGAGGGATGGTATCTCACGGAGATAGTGTAATCAAGAGGAGAGGGATAGTATCTCAAGGAGATCTAGTAATCAAGATGAGAGGGTTGGTATCTCATGGACATCTAGTAAATAAGAGGAGAGGGATGGTATCTCATGGAGATCTTGTAATCAAGAGGAGAGCGTTGGTTTCTCATGGAGATCTAGTAATCAAGAGGAGAGGAATGGTATCTCATTAAGATCTAGTAATCAAGAGGAGAATGATGGTATATCATGGACATCTAGTAATCAAGAGTAGAGGGTTGGTATCTCATGGAGATCTAGTAATCAAGAGGAAAGGGAAGGTATCTCATGTATATCTTGTAATCAAGAGGAGAGGGTTGGTATCTCATGGAGATCTAGTAATCAAGAGGAGAGGGATGGTATATCATGGAGATCTTGTAATCAAGAGGAGAGGTTTGATATCTCATGGAGATCTAGTAATCAAGAGGAGAGGGATGGTATATCATGGAGATCTTGTAATCAAGAGGATATGGTTGGTATCTCATGGAGATCTAGTAATCAAGAGGAGAGGGTTGGTATCTCATGAAGATCTAGTAATCAAGAGGAGAGGGGTGGTATCTCATGGGGATCTAGTAATCAAGAGGAGAGGTTGGTATCTCATGGAGATCTAGTAATCAAGAGGAGAGGGTTGGTATTTCATGGAGACCTTGTAATCAAGAGGAGCGGGTTGGTATCTCTTGGAGATCTAGTAATCAAGCGGAGAGGGATGGTATATCATGGAGATCTTGTAATGAAGCGGAGAGGGATGGTATCTCATGGAGATAGTGTAATCAAGAGGAGAGGGATAGTATATCATGGAAATCTTGTAATTAAGAGGAGAGGGATGGTATATCATGGAGACCTTGTAATCAAGAGGAGAGGGATAGTATCTCAAGGAGATCTAGTAATCAAGAGGAGAGGGTTGGTATCTCATGGAGATCTTGTAATCAAGAGGAGAGGGTTGGTATCTCATGGAGATCAAGTAATTAAGAGGAGAGGATTGGTATCTGATGGAGATCTTGTAATCAAGAGGAGAGGGTTGGTATCATGGAGATCAAGTAATCAAGAGGAGAGGGATGGTATCTCATTAACCGGGTTAACCCGAATATGTGTACCTGTCCTAAGACAGTACCTGGATTTCCAACGTCATATGTCTAGTTTCTTTTGTTGTGTTCAGTGAGCTAAGGTGAGAGGTGATTGCTGATACTGGTTGAATTGTTGAGACCACCATAAACTTTCTTTTCATAGTCATGAATGTTGTGAATTCTAGATATTCAACATTTCTACAGTAATTGTAAGTATTATTTATTTCATTGTATGATATCTAAATATATAATACATTCCGCTAATCATTTTTGACATTGCTCAATGATGCAACACAGTAATTACATATTGCCATTACTTTGGTTTTGTTTTTGTCAGACAAGTTAGATTTTAAACGTCTTTTTAAATATAATCATATTTCAACATTATACGGGTGACTTTTACAGAAAACTACAGAGTTAATAATAAATAAATAACACTTACATAATATTGACAACCGCCATGATTCTTCTTCATTGAATGGATTGAGATCTGAAATTATATCAATATAAATTGATTAATTAAACCTTTAGAGCTACCGTTCAGTTATATCAATTTACCGTACTTATTAATAAATGTGTCTATAAACGTTAGATTTATTCGGCTACCTATATCAAAGGAATTTTCTTAAGGATTAAGGATGATAGATTGTATTGTAATCCCCACACACCTTTATCATGGAGAACCTTACAGTCAACACATATACGTTAGAGAATAGCAAAAGAGGGCAGTCAGAAATGGACTATCCAGAGAAACCTGCAACATAAGGTACACAAGCCGACGAAAAGCAAACGACACAACACAATATTTGTTGGATACCACTCAATGTGTGTTGTCATCAACCAGACGATTTGCAATTCACTTAATGGAACATGAAAATTTCAGAATATCTTGGGTGTAAATGATCGTAGTGTGTTTAACTAAAGGACATACGCACATGCGCATCTGATGTATTAAATTAATATATGTCTAATATTGGTTCAACCACCAGAGAGAAGCGCAATGAAAGAACGCCTGGTCGGACTAAGAAGAGTTTGAAGATATCAAAACTCAAATCCAGCAAAAAAGACAAGTCATTAAAATCAAGACCATTATAAACTAACAAGGATTAAACAATTAAGAAAACAAAGCTTTAAAATATCACCACACACAGTTGCGTGACCATTCAGAGAAATTAATGAATTCAGTGGAATGTGAACCTGATATGAAATATAATATGACCTACATGTTCAAGTGTCACCAAAATCTGCTAATAGCACTATCAATGTTGTTCTCCATTTAAGAACGTTTATTATTTATTTACCATATATGGTATGCATTGCATCTTAGAACAGTTTGAATAAGCCGTAATATATAAAACGGACAGACAATATAATGGCAAAAACAAAATACTGTGTAATGCTCTCTACGAAATTGTATATCATTAGAACAACCTACCCACAGTTAACGACAAAACATACTAGACAATACCGTCAATAACAACAGGAGATGTTTGCTACGTCTAAAGACCATAAAGAATAATGAATGTTCTTTATAGGTCAAACTAATCATAATTTGTTTTCCAACTTACCATTCAATTTATATAGAAGAATACATTAACGACAATACGATGATTAAAGCATGGTAAGAATAACACATAATGTCAACTATTAATGGCGGACAAAATCAAATCTCCATTTTATGTATCTAGTAATGGTCTAATGTCTATCACAAGAGTATTATAAAATAAAAATAAAACAAGACAGAAAAAAAACGAGGAAAATCAGAGGAACAATTAATACTAAATACAGAGTACACAAGTCTTAAAAGATATTCAATTTCAACAATTATTTGATCCAATAGTCTCCCTTTAATACAGAATATTACTTCCGATGTAATGACCTACTATTCGTGCGTTGCATTGCGTTTTAATGTTTATTTCTATATACGTTTAAAGGAAGGATATATAACAACAGACGGAGACCTAACAACTGCTAATACAAAAGCAGATATACCATAATGTACAACAGCATACATGTACCTGATGCAGGTAATTCCAGAAACGCGTCATGCGCAATAGATTAAATATCTACGCTTTTATTATAGCTTGTCAATCGTTATAATCAACAAGTTAAACATTAGATTGCTATAAATACACTTTTTGACATTGACTGATGTAAGCATGTACATTATAGCGTTGTATCCTTCGCGACAATATCCAGAGTATGATGTACAATTTATTTAATGGCATCTTTGTATACTCGTTTATTGGTCAATCATTACTATATAAAACAATGTAAAACTACAATCATGGGATTCTGATTTTATTTCTGTCGATAGTGATATGATGTAAAACTAACAATGACAAACTAACAACTCATGGTCATGGTATTAAAAGATCATACCTATAAATATAATGATGTTTTCACAGTTTTCCTGTTGTTGAGTGATTTTGTCTGTTTATATACTTATGATTTGTGACTTTCCCTTTGTAAGATTGTTCGAAGTTCGGTAATTTTGTTATTACCCTTAATTAATTATCAATATTCATAACTTATCACCGGATTTGTATCAAGAGTAAAACGACGAGTGTCAATCGTGGAGCAGGATCTGTTTGTCATTTCGGATTACCCGAGTTCACCCCCATGTTTTCAGTAGGGTTCGTGTTAATCGATCTTTTATATTCTGTGTAGTGACTTGTAGAACTTTGTCATTTTGCCATTTCTCTCTTTTTGCCATTGTATTGTCTGTCATTCTTCCATTTACACTACTGATTACCCTTTCAGCATCTTCAAACTTTTCGTGATGATCACTTTGAATGTACTGAACATTTTCTATCTTGTCTACTTTTATTCGTTTTTGTGGGCGATCAATTTTACTAACGTAAATATACAATAATGAATGACACCTATGACGTATTCGTATTATGACATTATGATATATTATTTTTTCACATTCAAGTTATCAATACACGATGGATATCATCTATTTATTATTGATGTACATGCCAAATGACTTACTTCTAAGACAACACATTATATACAGCAAGAAAAAAAGTTTGAAGATAAGACACCATGCAAAGAAAGGTACATAGCGGGATCATCAACTTGTTCGGCGAAAGAATTGTCTATTCACCTGACAAAAATTCTGTCTGCAGTAAAAGAGGGACACCAGAAATATTGTGAAACTGTTTACTCGCTTAGTGGCATAAATCACATATGAATTTTGAAAAACTCTAAAGATCTTTTGGATAATCTTAAATCAAGATCTTTCTCTCATGTATCCTCCATCAAAACTTTTGATTTTTCAACTCTGTATACCATCCGACCGCATGATAAATTAAAAACCCGCTTAAAAGAAACTATTAAAAAAGCTTTCAGTCATAGAAACGATGGCTCAAATTTGTTGTATTAGGCTACAATTCCACATATTTTTCAAGCAAAATTCAAAAAGGTAAAACATGCTACTCCAAGGAACAAGTGATCAGTATGCTGGCGTTCCTCATCGATAGCATATTTTTCTCCTTTGGAGGGGCACTGTTTCAACAGTTCGTCGGCATATCAATGGGTACGAATTGTGTCCCTCTTCTAGTCGATTTATTTCTATACTCATATGAGTCGGAGTTTCTTCAAAATCTTGTAAAAGATAAGAAGATTCATGAAGCTAGAGCTTTAATTTCACATACAGGTATATTGATGACGTATTATCTATCACTAATCCTAGATTTGCAGAATTTCTTCCATTTATATATCCTCCAGAGCTGGAAATTAAAGAGACCACAGACATAGCTTCGTCCGCATCATTTTTGGACTTATACCTCGAATTTGACGACAGTGGTCAACTCAGTACTAAGGTTTATGATAAACGGGATGACTGCAAATTTAAAATCATAAATTTTCCAAATATGTGCAGCAATATGCCAGCTTCTCCTGCATATGGTGTTTACATCTCGCAATTGATTCGTTATGCATGGGCCAGTAGCAATTATTCTGATTTCTTGAAACGTCATCTTTATCTGAGAAACAAGTTACTGGAGAAGGGCTATTAAAAGATTCGCCTTATTCGATCTCTTAAAAAGTTTATATTCCGATACCAAGATCTTGTCGAAAAATATTCTCTCTCTGCAGAAACGATAATAAACGATGGATTTTCATAAAGTAAATATGGAAAATGTATAAAGATAAGGATTAAGTAACCGTGGTTTAGACATGACGTCATTCAACATCTCATTTGAAATCAAATTGTGTAAGAAGATGACCGTTTAGTTAAACCGTTCTGCAGAGACGATAATAAACGATGGATTTTCATAAAGTACTGCGTTGACTACTATTATACCTAATTTGTCCCAGGATTGTTTAAAATGCTGTAATAGTGACAACCGGAACCTTTTAACCGTAATGGAAGCGGGAGGTTTGGCGCCGTAAATTCTGATTCAACCCACCATTTCTTTGGAAATGCCTGTACCAAGTCAGGGCCATTGCGGTTTTTCCAGTTTTCCGGTTGTTGACTGATTTTGTTTGTTTATTGACTTATGAGTTTTGCCTTTTCCTTTGGAAGATTGCTCAGTGTTCGGTAATCTTGTTATTACCCTTATATACTAAAGGTGTAACCAGAAACCATAAATAGAAGAATGACAAACAGTACAATGGCCAAAAGTAAAAATAACAAAAACAAAGAACAAAAATTGGAACATCAAACAAAAATACAAATATGAAACAACAAACAACAAGCAAACGATGGCTGACAGCATACTACACAGTAAATTAATGATTGAGCAACACGTTCCCCAGTAGAAACGAATGGTTATCAAGCGTCAAAGACGAGAAACATTCAAAATCATCTAATTCAGCCATCGAATTTCTTTTAGAGAGATTGATATATTCATAAAATGATTAATTAAGGTTTGTAATCAATTTACATTTGAATGAAGAAAGGTACTACACGTACGAAAAGTATTAAAATATGTACAAAACATAAACTAGTATAAATTTAAATAAGTCAAGTTAACAAAAGCGCTTGATAAAGCTACTGATATTGTAATAAATACATTCCTTACACGCCTTTCAGTATGATTTTCTATAGCAGACTCAAGACGCCATTACTAAAGACAAGCTGTCATCTTAAGTTTAGTCTTAATTTACTAGTCCATGACAAAGGCGAAAGAAAGAAAATCAAGACATTAATTGTTTTGATGTTTAATTGGTCAATGTCTATCACATAATCCGAGAATCTCAAATCTTGATTATGACGCAGGCTTGTTATTAACCAAGTCAGTTAGTGAAAACAATAAAGAAATTTATATTACATGATCACAATGGAAATATGGAGACATTAGTACGCTATATGCAACCCACTGTATATGCACATTTTATAATGAAACTGCTTATGCTAAGCAGTTAACGCATTACAAACAAACCGCGGTCCCAGAGTACTATACCACAACTATAACGCGACATTCTCTTTTGTTAAAAGAAAAATGCAAATTATCGAGGTGGTCCGTTTTATTTGTGGCGGAATGCGTAGCACCAGGAGAGAAAACCCAATAACCTGCTATAAGTGACCTACAAACTATATTAATCAATCCAGTAGACCCTTACTATGCTCGTTCATATGTCTCATTAGATACCACCATGCTACTCATGTAGTAAAGTCCAGTAAAAGTCTCGTCGATGATAGGGGAAGGAACAAATCTACGTAAAATGGAAAAAATATATTGCTATTTAAGAAATGGATATTTAGTAAGAGTCAATCAGTACGTGGTGACTACCGGAGAAATTATATTAGCGGCGACTTCAGCGTAAGAGAAACATAGCTTTCTATGAGTAGCTTTTGCGTCAACAGATGGACCCAGTCCAGAAAACTACTATACTGGCGACAAGCCCTAATGTGCTGTGAAATGTAAATTACATACGCTACGACATTAAGATACAACTGATACGTCTAATTTAGATAATAAGGAATATGTTGGAACTTTTGATATGCAAGAACATGTCTTTTGAAAATAACATCTACAGTGAGATCAATGGATTTCTAATTTACAATATTAGTAAACATATTCCGTATGTTCAAATATTGAGACTAATCGGAAAAGAAATGGTTAGATTCGGCGCGTTGTACACTACCATTATACCAGCGACTGCAATATACTGCAGTTGACTTTCATACTCAATTATCAATCGTATATATACTAATTACAATATTTCTAAAGTTTGTTTTATATTTTTTCGTTATAGGCAAAGTAAGTTTTTCAACATTTTCAACATCCATTACACTTTACATCATTGCCAATAGTAAACCCTAAATGTGTACGGCACCATTAAAATGGTATAACATTTTCATCAAAAGAAAATTCCAAATTGCTTCTCTTATCACAATGTAAAAGCATGATTTTCATCTTTATTGAATGTTAAGGCACAAGATATTTCAACATTATGTCATCAAATGAGAATTACAAAATATAAAATTTGCACCGGTAGTTAATTTTGTTTTCCAATATAAACATTGATTACATGACTTGATTTTAGAATTACTAAGAAAAAGTTACATTTTAGATGTTTTTGAAGTCATATTAAATGTCTCATGTTAAATGTGTTAAATGTTGATGTGAGCGTTTTTGATATCGCCATAGGAATATCGTTTTCTATTAATACATTACTTTGTAGGAAGTTAGAAATTCTTTTTATCCGATTGGTGTTTCAAAACCATTATGGCATTACTTTACCTTTAGTTGGTAGGAAGTAAGAAAAAACCTTTTATGTGACTGTTGTTTCAAAATCATTATTACACTTAAGCTAAATAATTACGTCAGAATAATTTTCACATTAAAATATTAGTGAATGTTTTTACAGGTGAAATGTCTTTTATTCGTATATTCACCATTAATACGTCGAGTTTGTGGAAACATCTAAGAGATGAAGATAACAAAGGGGTAATCGAAAGTCGTAAAGCGAAGAAGGACAGACAAAGCAGTGGTCAAAGGGAAAACAAAACAATGGACAAAAAGACAAACAGTGGTCGACATAAAACTACATAATAAACTAAAGATGTGAGCAACACTTAGCCCTAGATAAATTATGAATGAGACAAGAAGAGGGGATGGTCACTTAGACAAACAGAACATCTGTGACACAGATATTTCGCAACGGCCATCCATGCAAAGTTGGTAACACCCAAACCCACGAAGCGATGAACACAGCTCAACTACAATGAATCCTCAGTCCATGCATCTTTCCATCAACAACAATCCTCTATCAAGGATGCCACAAAAGACATATAAAATTAAGTTGTAAACGCTAGTATTAAGAAAGGATATAGAAAGATGCAGAGAAATACCAACATATATCTACAAACAATAGGTATAAATTTTACTACTATAAATTAAATTATTATAAAAATGTGAAAACCTGATATTGCATTCCTAGTGATATTTTCGACGAAACCTTTAAAAATAGTTTTGTGTAGTGGATGTTCGTCAGATAACACGAACATATACACAATCAACCAAAACATGTTCCATGTGGTAAAGGGAATTGTATGGACGTCTTGGTCATTGTCCCTCATTTAAAATAAAATGCTGTGTTATCCTAGTACAACATAGCGTGCACTCTA
Source organism: Bathymodiolus brooksi (assembly GCA_963680875.1). NCBI lineage: Eukaryota > Metazoa > Mollusca > Bivalvia > Mytilida > Modiolidae > Bathymodiolus > Bathymodiolus brooksi. The sequence goes on along the minus strand of OY804578.1, from coordinate 26,021,986 downwards.
GTCTCTATTCTATAATTTTCCGATTCGAGTTAGGAACTGGTATTTTGTGTTTTTAATTTTTTAATGCATATATACATCATCGATTAAATAAACATACATAGAGTCCAACTTCCCCATACTATTACACAGTCACATGTATTAAAACGTCCTCTTTTCCTTGTTCTGTCATCGAAAATTGCATATGAATTGACCCTCTTTTTAAGAGTTCACCTGTCTTAGAAAACCATTTTTGCTTTGTCCAAAAACTGACCTCTTAATACAGGTTTGACTGTATATCGATATGCTTCCTGCAAATCCTATAGAACGTAAGGGTGATATCATAATATATAATATTTTGCTTAAGTAAATCTTAGTTCACTTCCAAACCAATTGCCGTAAAATTACGTTAATTATGAGTTATGATATTCCTCTAAGTTAATATAGTTTTCTGGTAAAATAAAACACTAACTATAGATAATTAAAACGAGATAAAAGCTGTCCTAGGAAATGACTTTCTTAAAAATAATTATACAAACTCCTTGTTTCCTGCGAAATTGTTATGGGCAAAGTGCAAAGTAGTGCCGATAAAACAAAAAATGTCAAGTAAAAAAGAATGCGACAATGAAACCGGAAGTAATAAAAATCCTCAGAGGAAATCCAATTCTATTTGATAAACGATTTTTTTCGATCCTGTTTTCTAGTCAAGCAGACCTGCGTGTCCTAATTAGCGTGTAGTATACAAGATGCGTCGCGCTGAATTCTCTATGGAATTGTGGTACATAGAGCAACACGTACCGCTTACTGTTTTATTCGAGTTTAAGGGATTACTATATGAGAGAGAGAGAAAGAGAGAAAGAGAGAGAGAGATTACAATAATTTCGTATATGCTCATGTGTGTTGATTTGTGTTTCATTTCATTTATTAATAAATCTTATAGAAGTGTACGACTTGATCATATTATATTATTGGTCTTTCTTACTGAAAACGAAGGGCTATATGTCATCCTCGGTTTTAATGGGGCTCATGTCGCTTCATTTTTAATTGTTTTTGTAGTGCTTTCTGGACCATTGTTTGTTGGTTCATCTGTTATCGTTTTACCAGTAAATGTCTGTCGTTCGAATAACGGTTACTCTTTGTTATTTCCCAACTTTTTTGGGTATTCGGATGAACGAATAAAATCAAAGAGATCAAACCCAGTGCAAGATCAGAATATGACAATGATATTTCTAGTTTAAATCAATAATACATATACTCCATCCAGTTATTGCCGTCTTTATAATGACGAACGCGTGGAATCTTAATTTACAATTAATGTCTTTCACCCCCATGATTTAAAAAAAAAGACATTTTACTGTGGGGAGTCGTGCCCTGTAGATCTTGTAATTGGATACCTCATGAGATTAAGACAAGGACAAAACTTAAAACTACTCGCAACGAAACATAAAAAATTGAGTAATACAACTAGAAGCCTGTAGTTATATGTGTGTAGTTATTTAAGTAAAGCTAATAGCTGTATTCAATAGCACAATTAATATTATTGAGGGAAGATATTCTAACATAATTCCATATTAATTGAACAAATGTAAAAAAAATTGGAGCACGGGAATCACATTTTACATTGATAACTTCTGATGCGAAATATCATAATGTGCATAACATCATAAACGTACGATAAAAGTTATATTATACACTGCCATGCTAAAAGCAGCAAGACTGAAGGCGGCTGGAAAAATGATGAATTGGTTTTCAATTAGGTTTTCTTGCAATATGTGGAAATTACATCACCTTAGTGGGAACAGAGACAATGGTGCGTGGAGATGTTTCTTTTGTTGTATTATAAAGTGTTTTACATGAACAGTGGGCATTCTGTTGAATAATGCAAACTTGCATTCGGTTCAAACAAAAATACTTAATAGCTCTATTTAACCTATTGTATTCTAAAGAGACGTAGGAGTGCGTAATCGTGCAATGTTTTTGAAATACTGAAGTTAATTCGAATGTAAAGTGATTAAGAGTGCAGCTTAACACGTCTATATAATACAATATTCATAAACGTGCATGTATATACAAAGAGGTTTATGTACATGTCAAATGCAAGATAATATATTACACCATTATTATAATAAAGAAAATAAAAAACATATATAGAGGACAAAATCCATGTAGATGTTAGATGTGACAACAGTATTAAACATTATCAAGGGTTTGGATCCGCTTAGCCAGTTAACCCCGTCACTTTTCTGTCCCAATTCAGAATCTGGATTTCCAGCATTATTATGTCCTGTTTTTTAGTTTTTTTTTTAATGTTCATTTGAAATGAGAAGTGAATGCTCGTTATATTGATGTTGGTGGAATATATTAATATATATATATATTTAAAATCACAAAAGCAGGGCATGGGTGATATTAGGTCATGAAATTTATTTATTTCAACTCAGCAAAATCGTATAAAAATGCACTAAAAAATATCAATTGCTTTGTTTGCATCAACTCTTAAGTTGATATGCATCGACATCTTTCAATAAGCAGACAGAAGTTCCATGGTCTTACAAACACAACACGTATGGACTTTATAAGTAGCAATATCGCTATGTGAATATAAATAAAGTTATAAATAGGTAGAATAAGCAGTGATGGAAGCACTGGTTCCCTGGTCGTACATGAACAACAATTATAGACTTCATAAGTTGCAATATCGTTATGTGAATATAGATAAAATTATAGATAGGTAGAATCAGCACTGATGGAAGCACTGGTTCTCTGGTCTTAAAAACTCAACAATTATAGACTTCATAAGTAGCAATATCGTTATGTGAATATAAATAAAGTTATAACTAGGTAGAGTGAGTACTGATGGAAGTTCAGTGGACTGTCATCAAGGAATAAAAATTATCATCACAGATAATTGAAGACTATAATTGATTAGTGTTGGTTGATGAATTAGTTTTAGTCGAGATAGAATAGAGATGTAGATGAACTGTGCAAATAAGGCTTTCTCCGGAAATTGCTTTCCCGTCATCGTCTAAATTAGTATATAGATGATTATATCTCAGAAACATTGTATACCCGGAGTAAACCATTCACATCTAAATGACATCATGACGGAAATGGCCTGAGAGCGTATCGGATTACTTTGAATTCTTCATCACGTTCAAATATTCACAAGATGATATTCAGGTTTTCATTATTTGATAAAACAATTACATGGGTAATTTATATACATTGGGTTTTTAATATTGTTTAATAGTATGCCACGTGTTAACATTCCTGTATGGAAACATATGCAGGGAAATTGGTTTTGAATTTAAGCCTAAAACAATTGAATTTAAAAGAGGTTCGCATGTTTCTTCAAGTTAACTCTTATATTAGGTCTAACATATACGTGTACGTGTATTTATATAATAAACACACCTCATATAAAGGCTACACTATTTGCACAATGTGGAAATGTCATCATACTCCTCAGATCAAGATAAGGTGATGGAAAATTAATTCAAGAAATATAGCAATCATTTATTTTTGCTCTCGTGTAACGCTCGTAAACAGATAAGATATTTTGGATATGCAATGTTAATTTCACTGTCGTTTTCATTCCATTATGAATCGATACGATCAATTTCATGAAATTTTCCTCTGTAATGCACGCATTGTGTAGGTAAGATAAACTATCTATGGTAATAAACGTGGCTTCTATAAGAGCAATATACACGGCTCTGGCGTACACAGGTTATGTATTGTATAATATCTACATCTCGTCTATTTTCTCATACTCAGACCCAATAGTAAGATTAATTAAATAAAACCAATAAGGCAATAAACAATTTCATATATTCATCTATTTCTATACCATTCCGTCTTTAGTGATCGTATCCATCAAAATAGCTATTATTCAATAACCCGTCAACCGGGGGAAATATAGATTATATAATTTTATAAATATATATAGTTTTTTGTAGCGAGAACGGTCAACAGATGAGTTGGAAATAAATAGACATAAAACAGATATAATTCTATGTTACAGCTAATAAAGGAATACATATACACACTTACTGTAGGATTTCATTCCCAACAATTAAGATACATAATACAAAAATAAAAAGGATAAAGATAGAATCTCGAGGTAGCATCCGGGTTTTAGAAATTGGATCTAGTTTATCCGTTGTGGGTAATAACTCATTCGCATTTGATGTATGTTGATTGTGCGGAACGGACGAAATGCTCAATACCAGGTATGATGGGAGGTACATGAGTGCCTCTGCATTGGAGGGTGCAACGCCCCTTGCACATGGAAGGTAACTTGCATCAACTCTTTATGAACAACAGTTTTAGTACTGGTGGTCGGTGGTCCGTTGGAATGGAACTTTTAGCCGGCTTTATATATTGGCTTGTGAATACATGCCTATTAAATAACCCTTTAAGAAACGTAATTGGTCCATTACCACTCTCAATTAACAACAAAAAGGGGTAGCAGGACATTCGTTTTGTAATTGCGGAGTTAAAATCAGCCATGTATGCTTAGTATTAGGGTTTGTCCTTGTTCATATGTCATATTTGCATACAATCGACAATTGCAATTATGGAACATTATCCGATTAGATCCATGTTATGACGCAATGGCTTATCAAGATTAGAAGCTATCCAGCTGTCTTAACCTGGGAATCTATGGGAATTACCTAAATGGATATTATATTACTTGTCATTCATGAAAAGATGCATAAAGTTATGAATAGATAAATAAATCAAATAAAATCAGTCAGAATAATTCTTTGTCAAGTATCTTTTAGTGTAATTAAGTTGGACCGACAGGTTTGTTTTACTGAACCTATAATGCAAATACTTAACAAAAACGCACCAACCCAAAGAACACGTCAACTCATAAACACAATAATCATTAAAAGATACAACAAAAGAACGCATCGATTCAAAGGAAAGGAGAGTGACAACCAAAAATAACGAATTCAGCAACAACCAGTAAGCTCATCAAACAAATGAATACTTCTACAAAGAACACATTGACCCCAAAAAGGAATGTGACACACATTAATCCAAATAAATATCAAACAAAATAAGACCTCAAACCTCAATGCATACTTCAACAAAAGAATGCATAAATACAAAATCGTATGTAATGTGGATTCACTGTACACTTTCCAAATAAAATGAAAAACTAATGGTGTTTGCATGTATCTGTATTGGAGAATATTGGACGATTTCGTATTGTATCAAAAATGGCATTGGACGAAAAACCGCAGTCACAGTAGAGATTGCAGATGTCTCAGGTGTATTCAGAGAACGGAAATCAAGAACAGACTAAACAGTGGTCCAACGAAGAATAAGAAAAACAAACAAATAAATACGTAAACAAACAACGGGAAGCAAAGCACAATACAGAACACTCACGACTAAGTAACATGACCCTCAACGTAAGCAACATGACCCTCAACAAAACAATCTACTCACGACTAAGCAACATGATCCTCAACAAAACAATCCACTCACGACTAAGTAACATGACCCTCAACAAAACAATCCACTCACGACTAAGTAACATGACCCTCAACAAAACAATCCACTCACGACTAAGCAGCATAACCCTCAACAAAACAATCCACTCACGACTAAGTAACATGACCGTCAACAAAACAATCTACTCACGACTAAGTAACATGACCCTCAACAAAACAATCCACTCACGACTAAGTAACATGACCGTCAACAAAACAAACCACTCACGACTAAGTAACATGACCCTCAACAAAGCAATTCACTCACGACTAAGCAGCATAACCCTCAACAAAACAATCCACTTGCGACTAAGCATAATGACCCTCAACAAAACAATCCACTCACGACTAAGTAACATTACCCCCAACAAAACAATCCACTCACGACTAAGCAGCATGACCCTCAACAAAACAATACACTCACGACTAAGTAACATGACCGTCAACAAAACAATCCACTCACGACTAAGCAGCATGGCCCTCAACAAAGCAATCCACTCACGACTAAGCAGCATGACCCCCAACAAAGCCATCCACTCACGACTAAGTAGCATGAACCTCAACAAACAATCCACTCACGACTAAGTAACATGACCCTCAACAAAACAATCCACTCACGACTAAGCAACATGACCTTCAACAAAGCAATCCACTCACGGCTAAGCAACATGACCCTCTACAAAACAATCCACTCACGACTAAGTAGCATGACCCTCAACAAAACAATCCACTCACGACTAAGTAACATGACCCTCAACAAAACAATCCACTCACGACTAAGCAACATGGCCCTCAACAAAACAATCCACTCACGACTAAGCAACAATACCCTCAACAAAACAATCCAACGTATCTCATCAAAAAACGGAACAGGACATAATCAACAAATGCTCATATTCTAGATTTCCTGTGCAAACACGTCTACAACGTGCACAATAATTGTATCCTGGGAAAACAATCATGTAAATTATAAGCTTTCTACTATTAAAACTACTACAAGCGAGGACAAAAATGGCTTGATGTTCACATGGAAATGTCTACAACAGTTTTACTACTTATCGTTGTATATCGTGGTACCAAAAACGGCCTGCGTGACAATACATTTTCACTTGATACATAAATTCATTGTTTTTACTGAAATCAGTGATTGAAACCCATTAATTATGTAACAAACTGGCACTCGACGAAACAACGGGATGGTTTAATGGCATATCGTCCAGTAATCGCATATCGACATGTTCTACTATTTATATTGAGATCACGAATTTGAAAGTAACTTAATTCAATCATTTACTCTAAGCGAGTTGATTAAACACGCAGCACTATAACTGTTTAACCCCCTTACTGTTACATTGTGAAAGGTTTAATTAAGGTTAATTAAGACAAAATATTAATGGCTATCAATACAATCTACGTCAGTAATGGAATGCGTGCAGACATGAGAGGTGCAAATCAGAATACTTAAAAACATAGATAAAATGCAAAGCAAGCAAAAAATATCACACTGTCGGAATAGAAAAAAAGTATTCGTTGCGACTGCTATTGGGTTTATATGTTGTACATGTTTTATATATAATGTAACAGTTGAGCATACTTTATCTCCGAAAAATACAATGTCTCCGATAGCATTCGACCGCGGGACATATGGCATCATAATCAAACGCTCTACCAACTGAGCTAAAGGCGATTCCACTTACACTGCTAGTTGATGGTGTTTATGAACCAACTACGGTTCCTATAGCATATGATAAAGAAATGTACTCGGTACAGTCACTTGTTAGTGGTTTTTCCAGTAGGCAATTTACTCTGTAGGCGACATTTCACTTTTACACCACGTGATATAAAAAAACAAATAAAGTAAAATATAACCCTTATACGTTCTTCACTCTAGAAAGGTTTTGCATCACTTATTCATTTCCGTATCGATATTTTAACGATGGTACAACATGCATGATAATTTTTTGAATAAATAATTTACACAAGAAGGAATATAAATGAGAATTTAGACATTTACGACTTTACGTAATAGCTCCGGCAAATAAATTATGAGCTGCTCATTTAAACTTGAAGTAAAAGTTTTCACATCTTTCATATTACAATTTATCTATATAATTTATCTTCTTCTTAAAAAAAAATATTTATTTGTTATATACCAATCCTGAACATTATCGTTTGAAGATAACATGATATATTACACTAATGTAATACACCATGTGCATATTAAAACACACAGCAAGATTTACAACGTTAACAGCGTTAGGAGCGTGATATCTAAAACAGGCTTCCGATTAAATCAGTGAGATGGCTGTCACCCACACAAACAATGATTTATGTGTTACAGAGGTTAAATACAATATCTTCTGACATGGTGTTTGTGGTTTATTTTTCTCGTGTTTTATTTGTGAATGGCTTGTCAGCCATCTTATAGTAAAAACGAGATCAATAACTAATGTATCAAAAATAATCTAAACAAATAGACTAAAGAGAATATTAAAAGTCATGTATAATTAGATATGGGGTATGCTTGGATGTCTTAAAAAAAAAAATAAAAAAAATGCACAATGCTATGCATTGATATGCGAAGATATCATTGGTTGTGATGTAGCTATGTGTAATAGTGTGTTTCCTCGAAATAAAAACTTGTATAAAGACACACAAGTCCAGGCAATATTATAATAAACAAAGACGTTGCACCAATATATTGATATAAGACCACAACATATAGTTTCTTTAAACTAATGAAAACGAAAGACTTAGCTTGGGAATGAATACACAATAAGGAAGCGTCGTTCTACGTATCCTAAAAATTGTACAATGTTTTCCCAAAACAAAGCATTGGTTGAGTTAATATAAAACACTATGGAAAACAGGTGTGACGTAAATATTCATCATCTGATATTTATGTGCTTCTTACAATTAGAACTAAAGGCGGGACTGGGATGTAAACCAATATACTACCATTCTAGATCATTGACTTGCTGCATATGAATTTGTATTAATCGTTGACCTTTGTATGAAAACAACAAACTGATGTTACAACCGGGAAAATTGACAGAAAATGAATTACTTAAATCAGAAATGAGAAAATGCGCGGCATACAAAACACATTCTAATATATTAATACATTGTAGAATCCGAAGGGTATCTGAGAAAATACATACTAATTTAATGCCGGTTATTTTGATGGGTGCAATAGTTCCTCAAGTGCCACATGTAAATAGCTTGGTTTTCTTTAATGTCAGGCTATTGATTGAAGACACCGCATAATGTACATTTCTATTTTGTAATTCTGAGACTTTAATTCTTTGCAGTTTTCAGAAAGAATAATCAAACTAAGCCAAAATATGATACCCTCGAAGACTAATAGCTAATATATTCAGCTACTGTATAAGCGGACGGTTTTATATCCGCCATCTTAAATTCCTGAAAATAAAGATACGTGGAAAATACCCTCATTTAAAATGCTGATTTGTTTACGTGAACTAAATTTTACCACCTATGCACAATGTCGTCAAGCACAAACCCACCCATCTCCTGTAATAATACACTTACAACAGTGAACGTAATCAGAAACTTAGGATATCTCGTTATTACACGATATCAAAGGGGTAATCAACAGCCGTAAATTGAAGAAAGACAATGTTCATGTATCGTAGGTCATGTGACTTTCTATCTTACCTTCTAGAATATTTGATTGCATTATTGTACATACATTATGTTGTATATAGACAGATTATACAGGTGTTTTACCTTATATCTAAATTCATTAGTTCTGTTTAAAAACGAAACCCATCTATGAAGACACGAATGCTATTCCATCCAGATCACCTCGTCTGACAGTCATAAAACTATTGTTTATATATTTGAACTCGAACTCGAATAAAGCCCAATCAGAACACTGTATCTAATATATAAAGTGTTTTTATTGGACAATTTGGGAGTACAAATGCCTCTATGTGAAAGGTTCTTTTGTTTATGTTTGGTTACTGTTGCCACTAATATGTATTTTACGTTGATGTAACCAGTTTAATCTAGATTTTCACAGATATGCAGATATGTCATCAGTGTAAGCTTTTAGCATACAACACATACAAAAACTGGACGGCGAAAATAATTCGATTGTGATTAATGTCAATTAGACATTAATTTTGATACAAACTACAACATGCATCGACATACCAAGTGTAATTAGTAGAAATTAGTGCATTCACATTAAAGCAAATAAATTACTTTTTTTTCAAACAAAATTAGCCAACGATTAATTAAGAAATAATTCAGAGAAACCATTATTTGTTGTGGGAGTTTTTACATTAGTTGGCAGGATTCATAGTATTTCATCCCAAGCAGTAGCGACAGATAAAATGTACTATTAGCATCCTGCCAACCCATGTTAAAACTTCCGACAAATTATGATCTCGGTGAATTATTTGTATTCTCATGTCTAACAGTGCAAATACGGTAGTACTCTTCAAAGAAAGAATGTAATTTATGATTACGGATACGCGCAATGTGGCAGATAATTTGTTTGACACAGTTTTCTGTTCCATCTGCCACACTGTCAAATTTAACAACGATTTCTCTCTTTTATTATATTGGAGCGTATAAATAAAAAGAGAGGGAATAATATTTTCATATCTGATTTTTATAAAAATTGTGTACAAAGCAAGAAATGAAGAAGTGTTTATTAAAACGCTCATTGATCCACTAACCTTCATTAATCCACTAACCTTCATCTTTACAGGTGTATTTTTCCGACAATGTGCTATTTTTTTTTAAGTTGTATTTTATCACTCAAGTTATACACAATTATATTTAAATTTTGAATCATTTCAAGTCCGGTAGTCAAATATTCTGTTCTTGCAAGTAGGTATCAATTTTCAGCTTGTAAATTACTTTAATTTAGATTAATTTAAAAGTGAAGTATACACTTTTACACTAGCTTTGCATCAGTCTATTTTTTTTTTATTAAATGCTCCATGATGTTGGATTTTGTCATTGACATATCTATATATCTGCTTTCCATCTATCAATTTATACTCAATTTCTACTTTTTTTGTGGGAGAGGAAATTTGTTTTCTTCGATTATTATCTGCCAGTTCGAATTTCAATGCAGAAGCTAATACGCTAAATATTTTTGAAATTGATAATTTAAAAGACCAAAGCCCTTTTATTTCAAAGATGGTTTAAATTGATTAAAATGATTTGAGACGCAAGGTTGTTGTTCGTTTTGTTGTTATTGATGTAGTTGTTGATCATTACTATATAATTTTCTATCTTTTCATATCTGATTGTAAGCCCTTTATTATGAAATATATCTTTAAAGCTGATAGAGCAGATTGGAACTGCAAATTAGTTTAAAAAAATGCATGATATACATTCGTCAGTTGGCAAGACTCCTTTTTCTTAGGGAAAGATTTGCAACGAACATGTCCTGACCATATGTTGTATTAGTCATAGTAGACTTGCACATAATTATTCATTAAATAATGAAAAACGACAGAAATATATTCCGTGTAATAGCAATTATTCATTGAAACATATGTTAATCAACTACATACATGTAGATATTTCTGATATTCGTAAGAAATTTTAAAACTTCAACTGTTTATCTGATTTATCTACAAATGTCGCAGGCGACCAAATTTTGCATTTTCTAATAACGACAAGAAGAATGTGATAAGCAGATGACGCAGTTTCTGAATATAATCCTTGAGTATTTTTTTATTATTTTGTTTTATATATAGACAGATATAATCTGATTGTTGATTTATGTCCATATATCTCGTTGTAATAGAAATGTATTAATATAACTTGTTCACGCCACGATATAGGTAAACAATTGGTAAAGTTGGTGTTCAGCATAAATTTATCAGCCATTAATCTATAATTTTCACGAGGGGGAAACATTAACAATGATTTTGACAAATTCAGTAGATTCAATCATATATTTTGATATACCATAACTTTGTGTTATTGTGGTATAGATATATTGAAACAGATGTTAACAGATTTCATTATTACATTATTCATTCACTAGATCTGACTTCTTAAGCTGGAATTGAAACTGGAGGCCATCGTAATCAGTGCCTATAACCACCAAAGTTGTGAGTTCGAATCCCGCTGATGGCGAGATGTACTCGATACAACATTATGTGATAAAGTTTGTCAGCGACTTGCGAAGGGTCAGTGATTTTCTCCGGTTACTCCGGTTTCCTCCTCCAATAAGACTGACCGCCACCATATAACTGAAATATTGTTGAGAGTGGCGTTAAGCACCATGACCCTAACCCTAAGCTGAAACTGGGCTTGGACATCTGAGATACGAATATGATTTTTGTTAGTTTGATATTCTGCAATATTTTGTAGGTATAATTGAGATGAAAATCGTTAAATCATTATTTCATTTTTTTTAAAGTTCCGTTTTTGTAATGTTGTCAAAGGAATTCAGTGTTGTGACGTCATTTGACAGAACATACTTTCACTTCGCCAATGCTATTTGTCTCATCAATCTTTAAAAAAATACATTCTTCAATAAAAGTCGTGACTATAAATCTGGTAATTTAACCTTCTGGAATGATTAAATTCAATAATTCAGTGAATTAGTTATCGGACCCAGCTGTCAATATCCTGAAATGGCTACTTGATAAGAGCATGTTTACATATAACAAAACCCAATATGAATATCACTTATTGTCAATGAAAACTCTAGAAAAAACCGAAGAATCAAGCAAGAATGCACAATCTAGAGACAAAGGAACCATTTGGCACAAGCCGCGGAATTAAGACAGCAACAAAAAAAGGATAAAATAAAATGAACGCAACGCATAAAACTAAAAAGATCAGCAATACGGACGCCACACATAAATAAATAAAATCCTTGTATTATATATGTATGTGATACAAGATGTACTTTAGTTGGTTCTACTGTTGTGACGTCGTCAGCTTGGAATGCGGGAATGACATCTTCGTTAATAAATACAAAAAGCCAATGGGGAATACTTTCAATTAAAATTTAACACATTCGTGTCATATTGCAGGGAACTGTACCACGAACACTTACACTAGAGGCCAAATGTTGTGCCAAAAAGACATAAAGCACTCGATGTACATTCAGACGATGAGCAAGACTGATGAATGAAACGTTTTAATGAATGTTGTGACTATATATAACTATTTTGAATGTCAGAACGTTATTTGTTAAAAAAAAATATAAAAATGAAATGTAACACTATTAAAATATTTTGCCTTCGGAAAGTAGTAGATAAACGTATTATCAATAAACGTTAGAGAATACCGAAGGGCAATCAAAAATGGAACAATCCAGAGAAACTGGCAACATAGAGTACACAAGACGAAGACAAACATAACTGTGTTGTTACAATTTTCTGTACCATGTCTCGTCAGAGTTGTCTAAGCATCATGACTAATCGATTATGTCCGTCTCGTAGTGATACGGTGTCTCGTCAGTTGTCTAAACATCATGACTAATCGATGATGTATGTCTCGTAGTGATACGGTGTCTCGTCAGTTTTCTAAACATCATGACTAAACGATGATGTATGTCTGGTAGTGATACGGTGTCTCGTCAGTTGTCTAAGCATCATGACTAGTCGATGATGTGTGTCTCGTAGTGATACGGTATCTCGTCAGTTGTGTAAACATCATGAATAATCGATGATGTGTGTCTCGTAGTGATACGGTGTCTCGTAAGTTGTCTAAGCATCATGACTAATCGATGATGTGTGTCTCGTAGTGATACGGTTTACACAACCATCATACACACAGCACTATCACCACGATATGCAAATAATATGTATCTACCTAATAATTTATTACGAAATATGTGCCTTGCATGACTTGTTTTAATATTTGATATCTAACTTTATTGATAAACTTCGCATTGAGGTTTAGTTCTGTTTTTGTTCTATGCATTTATGACTCGTTGTGAGTAGAACCCAATATATTTGATATTCCATTTATCTAATATTTATATTTAAAGTCATGTAATCGGATGAGTCTAAAATTGCACGATGTTTTACAAATATTGAATGAACATATATCTTTGTTCTCATATATTTTATATAGTGCTATGTCAGGTAATACAGAGATTTTGCTGCGTCGAAACTTCGGCTGGTGGACAATTAGCCCCAAGGGTATCATCCGCCCAGTCATCAGTGTTTCGGCACTGACATGGCATATTGGATTGATCTATTATTGAAATATAATGTTCCTAAATAATGTAATTATTAATAAAACTAAGATTCTCTTCCCTCAGGCATAGGTGACCATAGCCGATTTTTGCTATCATATACTTAATCGTAAAGTTTGTTTTAAATATTATTTGACTTTCCAACCTTGTGATAATGAGCTACCTGGTGATATGTATTCCAGAAACGCGGCGTACGTACTAATTTCGATATCCACGTTTCTATAAATGTTTATTACTATTATTATGTTTTACCCCATAGATAAGTCGGTTAAGGATTAAGCATACATGTTTGACGTTGAAGTTGCAATAGTTCCTACATATGTTGTAATGTTGACCGAATTTACTTAAATAGAAACTAACAATTATTTTCTTATTTTATTCTGTGTATGCCACACAAGGGAGAAATCCCTGTTAAAACATCACATTTTTGCTTGTTTTATCTCCTTGTATAAAATAATCATATATCCCTTGTTAATGGCAGTACAAATGTTATGCATATTAACGCAGTAAGTTTTTGAACAAAGAGTGATAATAAAACACTTAATCATGCACTTGTTCTATTTTATCTGTCAAATTGCATTCACTGGATAAATGTTGGTTATACATGGTCACTGACCGGAATATAGCCTTTCTGGTACCCATTTCACGTTTTACCTGTTGAACATTGGGAAATTAGTTGTAAATCAGTTAACTTCCTGTTGACAGGAAATATCAAAATTGTCAATCAAGGGATAATGGTATAATTTTATTATTTGATTGAAATATAATCGCCCATAGATTTTTGTGATTTTTCTGCAGGCTAAGCACAATATCAATGCAGCGTCTTAAACTATAAAGTACTGGAGTTCAACCCGGTTGTTAGTGGGGTTCGTGTTGCTCGATCTTTAGTTTTCTGTGGTTTTGTAGATTATTGTTTGTCCTTTTTGTGTTGGTCATTGTATTGTCCGTCTTTCTTTTATTTACGCCATTGTATTACTCCTTTGACATTTTAAAACATTTCTAATGTGGATATTCGGTACAAAACTTCGAGAAGGCTGGATAAACCTGGTGTTTGTCTCTGTTTTTAACCTCAAACACAAAAACTGTATACTTTATTCCCAGTGTTTAACCTCAAATATAAACTTTATATTTTTTACACTGCACTATTATTGTATATATACATGTATGTAATATTGAGAATTTGTTTCTGAGATAGAAAATATAAAAATACTTGCTAAGTAAATATCTCCAGAATGTTGACCATTTGTGTGTTCGTAGTAAGACGCATATAATTTCCAATTGTCCTGCTATAGATGACACTAGCAGTGTTATAACTTAGAATATATACCAGAGTATTATTCGTTTGTACAACTGCCAGAAAACTATTTATATATCAACGTTGATATGTTACAGTAATTAAAAGATAAGATGTTTAATTAAGCATAAACTAAATATCAATTGTCTAGAAAATACAATTGTTTGTCGTTTTTTATTTATTTCACCAGAAGGTTTCTACTCATTTATCAGATGTAACATTTCAGGAATGATATCGTAACCCATCAGTAGAGAACAAAGGTTGAAATCAGTAACATGCAAGTTCCTCTCGATCGATTGTGTAATTAACATTAAGACAAGTTAAAAGAATAGCGCTTAGATGATCGAAATACCACAAGAAAAACACATTAAACAATACAAATACTTGTTTTTCTTGCCAAGCGTTTTGTGCAATTTTTTTCTTGCACAATATGACTGATTTTTCCCCATTCACATCATCTTACATTGTCATCACTACAAACATGACTTGTCCTGTTGTTCATTTGTGGCGTTGAGCGTACCTGTTGAAGGTTAATCCAGAAACGCGTCGTGCGCACTAAATTTGATATCTACGTTTTTATCTTAGCATGTAAAAATGTCCAGACTATAAACATGACTTGTTCTGTTGTTCATGTATATTATCCTAAATCCGCAATATGTACAAACATGGCTTGTTCTGTTGTTCATGTATATTATCTTAAATCCACCATATGTACAAACATGACTTGTTCTGTTGTTCATGTATATTATCTTAAATCCGCCATATGTACAAACATGACTTGTTCTGTTGTTCATGTATATTATCTTAAATCCGCCATATGTACAAACATGACTTGTTCTGTTGTTCATGTATATTATCTTAAATCCGCCATATGTACAAACATGACTTGTTCTGTTGTTCTCTTGTGACTTTGTGGGGACATGATAAAGGTTATTCCCGAAACGAGTCGCGCACACTAAGCTTGATATCTATGTTTTTATTATAACATCTTTTATTGTCATGACTGTAACAATGGCTTGTTCTGTTGTTCATTTATGGCTCTGAGCGTAGCTGACGATAATTAATCCAGAAACGCGTCGTGCGCACTAAATTTGATATCTACGTTTTCATTATAGCATCTTAAATCGTCAACACGACGTCATATTAATTATTAGAAATTAGACATAATTCCTGTAATAACCAAATATGATTATACCGTTTAGAAGGCAGATAGAGGGGAGATAATCAGGTGAAATAACAGTCAACCTATAGATGTGTACGATACTCGTTCTACCCTACTGATCAATTTGAATACACCAATTACTTTATTGATGTTATATTTCTGATGTTGTTTTGGCTACACGAACCACGAGTCATCATGGCTAACATGCATTGAGAAATTACGCGTCACCATCTTGAAATACGCCATTAAATGTCTACTGACGTCATCAAGCACAAATAAACATTTTTTTTGAAAATGTAGATAGGTAGATAGATAGATAGATTGATATGTATTTAACATTGACCATAATTTAGAAAACATATGTTGTTAAATATCTATGTCAGGTCCAATTCAGAATATTAACCCCTAATAGATGTTGTTGGACGATGTGCAGATTTTATCAACAAATAACATATAATGATTAGTAATATTCAGCATATAAAGAAATATCGAAGAATTTGAAAAAAGAAAAAATGAAAGAAAAAATAAATAAAAAGACAAAAATGAAAAAAAAGAAGAAAAAAGAAATGAAAAAAAAAGAAAAAAGAAAAGAAAAAAAAATATCTAAAGCACTTTTCTTAATCTGATAATAGATATATTTCACGTTAATTCTGTTTTGAAATGTTACTTAGTTCAACCAAGTACTAAGATGAGACATATAATTAAATACCATTAACATCACAAAAATAATACATTGTGTGATATATAAAGGTAGATTAATAACTCTGAAGACGATTGTATAGAAAAAGTACCCGAAGGCTTTTGTTTGTATATCGTCAGATCTAAACTCTTTGATTACTTCCTTCAAGAAAGATTATTGATGAAATGAAATAAGTCAACGTTCAGAAGACAGATAATTATTCAATGAAATGGAAATTATTGGTGTACTGAATGTAAGGATTAGAACCACTTATTATGCTAGGTGTAGATTTCATGCATATTAAGTTGGATTTTTTGCCTCGTTTCTTTTATGTAATTCTATGTTCATTATTTAAGCCCTATTTTATCTTTCAGTAATTGCCAACATATGGAGGAGAACCTATGTATGAATGATATAAAAGGACACATTCGTTTGATAATGCCATCTCTTTGGAGTCTAATGTATGGTAAAACATCAAGGTAAAGATGTACGCCATTGTCATTATTAAAATTTTTACAGCCATTATTGACATTTGTTAAACAACATTGGCAAACTAAGCAAACTTTAATGAACACCATGATTACCTTTTCTATGATGTTTCCAGTTAACTAGTTAATTTATATGATGTTTGCAATATATAAAAATAAAATATCGAATCTTCCCACTACAGACTGTGTCATTTAAAAAAAGACTGAAATTGACAGAAATTGTAAACATTAAGAAAAGTTACTACTTAGAACGGAACATAATCTGCTAAAATACAGAATTCAATATTTACAACAGTTCATATTCATTAAAGCAATTAAATTACAGTACAGAAGATTTATAAATTGACAGGTCTTCCGGTGTGCAGTTATTAAAATTCTAATAGAGTTGTTTTTTTCATTCAACTGCTTTTGTCATGTTTCAAAAATCCCTATTTAACTGTGTCCTTTCTTTAGTTGATTATGTTCAACAAACAATAAAACCGATGTAATTGGTGATGCGGAAGTTAGTTTGGAAATATAGCGGAGAAAATTACAGTTAGAGGTAGCAGTGTTTTTCATATAACGACCAATTAGACGACATACTGCGAATAATCTCTAACTATGTTATAGAATAATTACATCAGTGATCGGGTTGCTACGTCGAATGTTTGATCTATACAACTTCACAGTTAATATCAAAACCTGCGAAAATGGCATCTGCACATTTATAATTGTCAAGGTTGTACGTCAAAGACCACAACTGGTCATTGTAGCCACAACTGGTCATTGTACGTGTAGTAACATACATGTCATATTATACAATTTTACTGTGGACGTTTTATCTTCAGAACGTGATGCGTCTGATATGATTGTAGTCTTAGTAACGTTTATGCGGGTGTTAAAAAAAGGTAGAATCTCATCATTATCTTGATCAATAGAATATGACATTGTCAGGCATGAATTTTAGTTTAATAGCGTAATGTGGAGATTGATGCAAGACATCAGGATATATTATATAATACAAGAAGAGTTGAAGATACCGCAAATCGAAGGACAGACAACACAATGGCTAAAGAAAAAGGACAATGTTTGCATTAATGTATAAAAAACTCTTTCAAGATTTTCTTTTTCATCAAAACATTATACACAAGCAACACTGTGCTTAGTCTAAACATATTTCATTTGCATAAAACTAGCAAATGAGATATTTGACACAAGTTATTACAACATTCCCTATACTGTGTACTGTCCAGATGCACATTTAGAGAGAAGTTATTAACTTCGGAAGATATTGAAAAAGAGATTAACATATGCATTGATATTAGGATAAGTGTGAAGATACCAAAGGGGTAATTATAAATCGTACATCACAGTAGGACAAAGAGACAAACAATTATCTACAAAACACTACACTGAAAACTGAAGATTGAGCAACACGAACACTATTAGAAACCGGGGTGAACTCATGTGCATATTCTAATTACTTGTTGTGGAGATGTCGGTAAATATATTTGATCTTTCAGGTAATATTATGTAATTGAAGTAAGGGAACTTTTGCCATCTGTATAGTACATTTGTATATCAAACACGTGTAAATGTTTACACATTTAAATTATTAGGTTTATTCTGTGTGATTTTAATATCCAAAACTCAATATGAAAATAAACAGGACATTCACGTGTTTAGCTCTTAAAATATTAAATCTGGAAATGAAATTTCTGAAATCGAGAACTTTATTTAATTGTAGGTTACATATATCTAGATAATACATTTATCAGATGTGAACGTATTAATAAAAATTTACATTCTTGTTTTATTTTAATTATGTGTAAACGGTTTATTCTTGTAGTTTCCAGTTTTATCTGAAATACAAAATGAATAAGTAACATATTTCTATAATAAATAAATGGCAATGCATTGCATTATATGTATTCATTAACAAGATCAAATGGTACATTAGCATACACCACCTTTTCTTTTTAGACACGATGTAGAAAAGTCGAGGAAATTTCATTTTGGTGAATTTCAATAGAATATGACCACTTGGTATTTTCTACATTTCAAATGTGACTGATTGACTGTAAAGATTCAAACACATGTTCGTTTTCAGTAAGGTGATATATGTCCACTACAGCTTAGATATGCTTCATTCTAACTGTTGACTATTGTATTTGATTTGTATAAGTATATCAGATGTGTTCCTAATATTATGTGAAAATAACAGACATTATTTTTCAGATTATCACAAACAGAACGCTCATCCATCACACATCAAAATGGAATACGCCAGCCATCAAGGTACAGCTTTGTCGTTTCAGAGTGACCGATAAGATTGACGCCACTGCTTGAAATGTAAAATTAAAGTGCATTTAATCCCGCAACATTTTTTTGTCTGTCCCAAGCAAAGACCTGAATTTCCGACGTCATATGTCGTTTCTTTTTTATGTTCAGTGAGTTGAGGTGAGAGGTGATTGTTCGTTTTGTTGATATTGGTGAAATTGTTGACCATCAATGTTTCTTTTCTTAGATCGAATATTAATATAATTTTATGTGAAACATTAAATTGAAAGACAAGAATTATGTAAACTTTGCAATATGAAAACATGTTGACGGCAATATACTGTAGACAGATAATAAAACTCTCCCTGCTTATAAATGAAGCTTCCTGAATACATTTAATTACTACTACATACAGCCAAGTAGACAATATGTTCACTTAGCTTAAGTGATTTGTTTAATAAAAATGAACTTATACAACAATACAGAAATGTCTGTTAATAAGAAACATTGAGTTGAATGTATCAAGCATAAAATGAATAAAATATTTGTAACTAACAAATTGCACAATCCTAAATATCATCCGACCACTTATCCTCATGAGTCTTCTGTTGTCTGACCACTTGTTGTCGCGCTTATATATTTGCGTTTTAGTGTCGTCTCTTGTGAACCGCATCGTCGATCTGAAGCCAGGTGTTAACGTATTATGCTTACGACAAGGACGATTTATATATTCAATGTTCCTGCATTCAGATGCCAGTAATATCTAATAGAACTTTCTGCAAATGGACCTTTTTTGTGAAAATCTCATTTATAGAGCTGTAACTATGGCAGTTGTTAGTCTTATTATCAAGGTTTCATCAGAACGATAATGATTTGAATTGGATAATGTACGAATAACACAAAGTGTTATTTAACATTATGTGACAATTGTATTTTGTAGATTTTAGGAATACTTAAATCGATTTAATTTTGACATGAACTTTCTTAGCCAAATAACTCTAGAACGATTACGACCGATTAATATTCTATTCAATTTTGACTCCCTGCATCGTTGTGTAAGATGGCAATTGTTTCAATGCCAATAAACAAACATATAACTCAAGTTTCTCTCAATTCCTCCATATGCCATTTACAAAGATGCTATTGTTTGCAACGTATATTTGTGCTCATACTATGATTCATATAAATCCAGATGACTGATACAATATCATGTAAAACTCTGGTTTGTGTTCTCATTAAAATACTAATAATTCAAAGATCCTTAACCTCACATTTGAATGGTGTATAATGGAAAGCTTTTATCTTTTTGCAGGTATTGTCAAGAGGAGAAACATGCCTCATTTATTTGCTACGATACAAAAAGAGAAAAAAAAAATCCAATTGCATTGAAGATTTACCCTTGTATGATCCATCTTGCATGGTTATCGCTCAACGTCTTGCAAATATATGAATCTCTGTTTCTGTATGCCAAATTTGGAATTGAAATATCACGACACTACTACATGTATGACACTAGATGCTTCTCAATAAGTACGAACATATTAATGTAATAACAATATGTTTTGCTTTGATGTAGGATAAAAGCGTTACTGTTATTTTCATAAATGTTAAGCATTGTCATTTTTCCAGATGTCGACATTCAAAACATAAAGTATAGATAATAACACGACGTATATCTCCATTTTGCAGTTTACATGGAGACACAGAATGTGATAACTGACAAATAAACACAGAAGAAGAGGCGCCAGTCTTAATTTTCTTTAATATGTTTTCAACGTCTATCACTTGCTACCATAAATGTGTTGATAAAGCAACGAAAACATGTTAAGAAAATATAACCTTATCTTTATGTGACAATAAAGACAGGTTTGAATGAAATGACTGAAATGTAGTAATAGGAAGCACATTACGGTGCTAATAGGGGACGGGGAACTCGTCACAATTGTACATGCGTTGACTGATAACAAGGTTATTATCCTTGTGTTTTATGTGACCTAGGCTATATTTGTATTGCTTTGAGTAGTGTTTATCATTTCAATTCGCTTATGATACAGATAAAAATACATGTCACAAATACAACGAAGGGAAGCTTACTGAACCACAGACTCCTATTGGTTAGGTTGAAGGCATCACTTCATATGTTCTACGGTTGTCATCGAAAGCTTTGTAAACCGCTACGGAATATCTGTGTCACATATGACCACGGATATTCTCCGTTGTTCGCTATCACAAACCCTCACCCTTTACCTTTGCATAGCCTTTTACCGTATTATTAACACGACTGACACAACTAGTGCAGCAGGAACTGATTCACGACCGGTGCTCATGCGTTCACCCTCGGTTTACGTTGCTCATCTTTAGTTGTCTGTGTAGTGTTTTACCGACCAATTTTTCTCTTGTACCCTTTCTAGTGGCAATTGCATGTATGTCCTTCTTCGATTGATGGCTGGGCTGCTGATTACCCCTTGTGGTATCATTAAACTTGTCATACCCGCATGTTAATAATGACAATCCTCTCTTGGAAAGTAAACCATATTGTGTTGATAATGATTATTATGACAAGATAAGAGTTGTCTAATTGTATCTACAGCTAGAATATGTATTAATTACTACAATTTAGTAGAGAGTGAAAACTACTGTTTGATTTTATACATTAATATATAGATATGTTTTGAAATGCATACTATATATTCCCCTTTGTCTTATACGACTTATTGTTTATCGTGCTTTTTGGTTTTACAATTGGAGTCATAGAATGTGCTATTTTTGAAATTAACTGATTTCATGACATATTAAATGTAACACAGCTGTTTACGTTACATGACGAGTACCATCATTCACATAAACCTAACCTATTAATGAGTCGCTAAGTTGGAGGAAACTTCGTCTCGATCGATATTTTACCAATTGAACACTCATCTAAAATATCGACAATATCTTTATATGATTTCATTTTGATTACCCTGGTAACTTTATAAAACACTTAAAATAATCAGAGATTTCGATTTTCCGTGAAACTGTTTCATTTTGTTATTGTAATGTTTTCTTGTTTCATGAAAATCATAGATATCATTGAAACCGGTCAAAAATTCAGGATGATTTGTTTTAGAGATATACTATATGAAGGAAAAGGGCAATTTCCACGACTTGTATGCTTTATTGTTTGTGTTTGTTTGCGTGTAATGGTGTCCAACACTTACTGCGTTGTGTTTTTGTTCTTCATCTTGTGTGCCCTGTGTTGCCAATTTCTCTGGATTGTCCATTTTTTTTTGCCCCTTCTGTTTTCTCTAACGTTTATTTATTACATTTGATAGAATATATGGTTGACCTATTTTACCATTCCACTAATATTTTAAACATAGATTGAAATGTCACCGATGGTGCATTTAATATCATAAAATCTTCGAGCCTCTTCTTAGATATTTTTTTTAACTTGAACCCGTATCTTCGAATAAGATCTTCAAAGATATCTCAAGGTGTCTTTGAAGATGATTAAGAAGCAATATTTAAAATGGCGGAAAACGAAAAATGTGATGAATGATATATTCTTTCTTTCATTTGGTTATACCCACGTAGTCTGTATTTGCTACATTCGGCTTTGACAGTTGTTTTAAACAGGAAATATAAGCGTCGTCTATTGTTTGACTAAGCAATGTCAATCATATGAAGATATATTTATTCAGCGCCATTTTGAAACAAAAGTCTACCTTTATCGTTCCATATTCAAAATATACCATCTTCAAATGTTATCTTTAAGATTCTACAATCTTGAACTCAACCCAGTTTGATGTCATCAAATATAAGATCTTGCACTCAACCCAGTTTCAGTGCTTTGATGTCATCAACATGTGATAAGTCAAACGCTAAGAGGTTAATTGACCGGTTGGTAAACGGTGGATTGACAGTATGTCAGCAATATCAATTACACTGAACAATTTGACAAACAATTAATTAGTATGTACATAAACATCTGGCGTTGACGTGGACCTATTGGCATCATGATGCTTTAATTGGCAAAAAAAAGCTAATACGGACAACAACGTACTTTCTACGACAACGGCACATACGTAGTTAAAATACATTATATGTGATTGGGTTCTTTTACTTCTCATATACATGTATATAACAAACACGTAGATATCAAATTTAGTGCGCAACGCGCCTATCTGCGTTTCTGGAATAACCTACATAGAGTGCGCTCAAAGCAAAAATATTTCATAGCGAAATAATTATAAAGTCTTTTGAGGCAAGTTAACCAAAGGTCCGAAATAGGAAAGTCAAAATCGGCTAATGTATGATATGATATATAACGCTCGACGTTAACGTGAAGAATATTCCAGAAACGCGTCGTGGATACTAATTTAAATATCTATGTTTTTTGTACATAACTTTGAATTGTGGGAGATCTTGTTTACGCCAACATTCTGTTTTCAACATATACATTTACAAAAACAAGTTTTAATAAAAGCAGTTTCCAGGGACATTAGATTAGTACAATGGACTATACTGTATCATTAAAACAATTTTCATGAAAACAATTTTTTAATTCATTTCCCATTTCGTGAAATTCTACATATTAAAAATTGATTTCTTACAAACATATCCTTTTTATCGATAATAAGAAAATCTATTCGTTTTGTGAATGATAAGGTATCAATAGGTATAATATTAACTCGCAATAATGAAAAATAAGTTTTGTGAATGATAAGGTATCAATAGGTATGATATTAACTCGCAATAATGAAAAATAATAATAAAATAGAAAATTATATTTGTATTTGTTAAAAGTCGCTCAAAGGTCAAGAACGTTTATAAAGCCAGATGGTTACATGTTTAGATTACTCATCATCGTTAAGCTGCTATTGACCATATAATTGACAAGATTACCATTGTGAATGCAATCAAGTAAAACCTTCATCATCCTTCTATTAATTATTAAACTGTAACATATGCAAGACAACATCTCGTATAATTAGTTGATTTTGAGTTTTGATAAGTCAATATTGCATAAATGTGCACATTATTATGCAATCAATTATTATGTGAGAAAAGTTTGAAGATATCAAAGGGGGGTAATCAGAATCTGTATATATATTGAAGAAGAACAGACAACACAATGACCAAAAGAAAAAGTACAAAAGGACAAACAACAATCTACAAAACATACACATAAAACATGTGTTATGAATAGTGTATTAGTCCGAAAGGGTATATATGAATAGAATAGAATAGAATATGTTTATTTGTCAATTAAAGTTTGAGAGTAAAATTCTTTGTTCATCATTTTTCATAGATAAATAGGGTTCTAGACTTATGCTATTCTTAAATATATATGTAAATAAACATAAGAGACTATTCAGTTTTACACGTAGACAGACAATAATTTACAGAAACAACGCTTTTATTGCTGTTCTGAATTTCACAGTAAAGAGTAGTATGATATCAATAGTAAACAGTAATATTTGTATTGATAGTTAACTTCCAGTTGTCGATCTCTACTTTGCATGAACAAATGGTGAATTCAAAATAGAAATCATAAGGGTATATAATATGTACTACTACCTTTATGTAGAATTTGCCCTGGATTGTTATGAGCAACACAACGTCTGCACACTATTATTACAAATGTAAATACACGATTTTGTATTTCTTGTACAAGTTGTAGTTTTAGCTTGATAACAGTTTGGTAGAGATTATGTCACTATTTGAGCAGTATTTGATTGTTTCTTGGGGGAAGGGGTAATATTACCCATATGTTGGGACTCAAAAGCAAATTATATTTCAATATTGTTAATCTTGTTGACGGAATGCAATGACATTCATTATAATATTAAGAATGGCGTTGTCCCCATACCGTACTGTGGCTACTGTAACATAACTACAGATGTACGAACTATCAAACTAAGTAAAGTTGAAATACCTTAGGGTTAATATTATTGACGTCAAAGGCATATATAAGGATTTCAAAGTGAAGGCACACAATTTTTACCATTTAAAACGTCTCTGGATCAGGCAACTGTTTAAAGTACATTTCTACATGAAATATAATCCATTGTGAACGATTTATTTGAGGATGTTTTCTGTGATTTTTTTTGTGACGGACGATTAACCTTAAGATCATGGGTATTATTGTTTATTATTTCAGTCAATACAAAAATACTTCCTTTAATATATCTTCAAGCAATTTTTACTCATTAACATGTAGGAACAATACTAACTTTACCACGTGGAACGTATACGATACTACTATCTACGTCATCATAACACACACCAATACCAAATCAGAATCAGAATGCCTCGAGTTCAATGCCTTTACAAATCTCCACTCACATAACTCCTCTTGTTAAGTCGATCATATCACCATAAATATATTATTTACCGATTGTCTTCTTTTTATAGATATGAAAAAGTCGGTTTACACACGATTTCTGATGTTTTATTTATTTGTTAGATAATGGCTAAATAAAATTGCCGTAGACCGTTGACTTCCGCATTTGGTAGTGGCAAATATTGGTTAATTGAAAATCCCACCAGGAATATAATAAAAGGAATCTTATACACTGTGTGCATTTACAGAACTCACACCTGGAAATGGCAAACATCATAATCTAACAGATTCTAATCAATACTTAGTTTAATATTGAGAGACGGTACAACCTCATAAATCGCCGTTATACGACGGTTCTAGTGTTTAACTTTCAATCTACATGTTAAATCTTGATTTACGTTATTGATGTTATAAAGGATACACGTATTAAGGAGATATCAGTGGTGATATTGCTGCTGGTGAGAAACAGATATCCATGATTTGTTGCCTTATTCTTGACATTGGTTAAATTAGATTACTGTAAATGATGCAATTTATACTGTTAACGACGTGGAATTAAACGTATTTACATGAAATAATTCTTAACCACCATCATGAAAAACGATTATCGAAAGTAATAAAATAATTCAGGAAGGTGGACATCAAATATGTTAGGTTGTATTTATCACCCTTTTACCATAACCCTGTGTTGTGCTATAGCTGGATCAATGATAATGTTACTGAATTATAGGCACTATAAATGAACGTTATAGAATACCGAAGGGGCAATGTAAATGGACAATCTAGAGAAACGGGTAAGATATGGTACACAAGACGAAGACAAACAATACACAGACACAACACAACATGTGTTGGACACCACTATCCGCAAACAAACACAAATAACGAAAATAAGACATGACCTTCCTACAATATAAATGATATTCCGAGAGACATCTTGCCTATGTTTCCAATGGCATATTATATTTTTATCTATACCATGACAACGATTTTTTATATATTGTCCTAAGATGATAATAAGTCAATTAAATTATCTCATTAAATTTGTTTTCCATTAAGAAAATGTCGGAATCAGAATCTTTTAATAAAAAAATCGGATAGGGACGAGAGTCTTATACCATATCAACATTGAGCAATAATCTAGCATAGTAGTTTAAATTTAATGAAATCTTACCTGAGCGGAAACCTAGAAATCAAATAAACGTTAAAGAACACTATAGTGGTAATTAAATACGGACAATCCACAGAAACTGGCAACAAGACGAAAAAACAGCACAGTATGTGTTGGCCACCACTATGCGCAAACAAACACATATAACGTAAAGATGATTTGAGCACTCCTACACACAACCGGAGGTAAAGACGAATCGACCATCGGTTTCAAAGATTATTTTTTATATACCTGGCACATACAAGTACTTATGCAATCAGTGTCGATCACTACGAGCGACGAATGTTTGTGAATTCGAATCTGGACAATAGCGAGATGAATTTGATAAAACATTATATAACTTTGAAGCAAACAAAGGAGGTTTTTGAGCCTTTTTGCATTATTTATGCATAATTTCTATTAATAATTGAATTTTATTCCATAATTTCAATACATATTACTTGGCTGTGAAATAATGGATAATTCAATCAGAATTGATGTTTAAAATAAAGTGGTTACACCTTTGTCAATTCTTGTATCTAATTCTTCGTACTGTTCGGAATCAACATCTCATTAAAAATTAACTTGTTCTCGCCATGATATAGCTGAACAATCACTCGCACTATTTAGCACACATATCTGAGGTTTATGTTAAGCAAAAAAAAAACTAAAATAATAAGGAAAATAAAATCATGTAGATATTTAATTTGATGCACGCGACGTATTTCTGTTTTATCCTTTCTATGGTACGCTACAAGTTTAACGACTGGAAATCCAAATTAAGTCTATGGGAACAAAACAGGATAACTAGATTGATTGATTGTTGCAAATGTGTCATGTATGTCCATAAAGGACACTTCTATATAGCAAATCAATGTCTGTAAAGGGCAGTCTCATTTTTCCCCATTAATGAATAGTGCTTATAATATCAACCTGTATATTAAAGGCAACTGCCCATAAAGGCCACATTTTCGGGTTCCCTGGATTGTCCTTTATATACAGGTATGACTATATTATACAGAAATGAGGATAATGTGATATAACCATAGGGTAGCCATAATCGACAAAGATTACCTGTGTCTGAGAAATATTCGTGCAATAAATTATTCTCATTATTGTAAAACGAAATACTAAAACTAATATTTTTTTTTTACTAAATTGTCAAAATTATTCCTGAAGTCGATCAGTTCATATACTGCTCTTGCTTTCAGAAATACTGATGATAATAGATATAAAAAGGCCATTTCGTCTATTGTTAAAAATGAAGAAAGCATACCTAACTCGGGGAACAGCACAACCCTTCACAAAATAAGAAGAATGAAGAAAATAACACGCCAAAACCGAAAGAACAAGATCCGAAAGTTAAGCGAACAATTGAATCAAATCCTTGAACAATTAAACGCAGTAAATTTATTTGAAATTTGCATAATTGATACATATATAATGATTATATTCGTGGAACTGATTGTCCTTTGTCTTGTATATTGTCTGTTTAATACTTATTTGTTTAAGATTGGTCATACCTGTACCTATTATAAGCATTGTGCCTTATATTGTTGATTGTCAGATTTTTTACCATTATTTCCCACGTTTCCTGGAAATATTTTGAATAAATCAATTTACCTTCGTAAAAGATTACGCAACGTACCAGTAGGGGACATTATATATTTGATATACTGTGAAATATAATCCAATGTGAACATTAATTTACACATTTTGATGCAGAAATCTATAAATGACTCGTAAATTACATATTCAATTATCCATATCCTGCCTGCTGTGGTCTATTATACTAATGTATCATGCTATTCGTTATTTTTTTCAGAACAAGTTTCAAATACCTTGCATGTGCTCGGAGAGTCAAAATATTTGGTTTTATAGCATTTATGCTCAGCAAATTAATCCCGACTTTCAGTGCAAAGAGTTGAAGATGTTTTTGTTTGGAAGATACCAAAGGGTTAACCAGAAACCGTAAAGCGAAGACAGAAAAACAATGCAACGGCCAAAAGAAAAATGACAAAATGACAAACAATGATCTGCAATACAGTACACAAAAAAATAAAAATAGAATGAGGAACATGAACGTGAATGACAAACAATGATCTACAAAACAGTACACAGAAACCTAAAGATAGATTGAGGAACATGAACGGGAATGACAAACAATGATCTACAAAACAGTACACAGAAACCTAAATATAGAGTGAGGAACATGAACGGGAATGACAAACAATGATCTACAAAACAGTACACAGAAAACTAAAGATAGAGTGAGGAACATGAACGGGAATGACAAACATTGATCTATAAAACAGTATACAGAAACCTAAAGATAGAGTGAGGAACATGAATGGGAATGACAAACAATGATCTACAAAACAGCACACAGAAACCTAAAGATAGAGTGAGGAACATGAACGGGAATGACAAACAATGATCTACAAAACAGTACACAGAAAACTAAAGATAGAGTGGGGAACATGAACGGGAATGACAAACAATGATCTACAAAACAGTACACAGAAACCTAAAGATAGAGTGAGGAACATGAACGGGAATGACAAACAATGATCTACAAAACAGTACACAGAAACCTAAAGATAGAGTGGGGAACATGAACGGGAATGACAAACAATGATCTACAAAACAGTACACAGAAACCTAAATATAGAGTGAGGAACATGAACGGGAATGACAAACAATGATCTACAAAACAGTACACAGAAACCGAAAGATACAGTGAGGAACATGAACGGGAATGACAAACAATGATCTACAAAACAGTACACATAAACCTAAAGATAAAGTGAGGAACATGAACGGGAATGACAAACAATGCTCTACAAAACAGTACACAGAAACCTAAAGATAGAGTGAGGAACATGAACGGGAATGACAAACAATGATCTACAAAACAGTACACAGAAACCTAAAGATAGAGCGGGGAACATGAACGGGAATGACAAACAATGAATCTACAAAACAGTAAGCAGAAACCTAAAGATAGAGTGAGTAACATGAACGGGAATGACCAACAATGATCTACAAAACAGTACACAGAAACCTCAGGATAGAGTGGGGAACATGAACGGGAATGACAAACAATGATCTACAAAACAGTACACAGAAACCTAAAGATAGAGTGGGGAACATGAACGGGAATGACCAACAATGATCTACAAACCAGTACACAGAAACCTAAATATAGAGTGAGGAACATGAACGGGAATGACAAACAATGATCTACAAAATAGTACACAAAAACTTAAAGATAGAGTGAAGAACGTGAACGGGAATGACAAACAATGATCTACAAAACAGTACACAGAAACCTAAGGATAGAGTGGGGAACATGAACGGGAATGACAAACAATGACTTACGAAACTGTCCACAGAAACCTAGAGATAGAGTGGGGAACATGAACGGGAATGACCAACAATGATCTACAAAACAGTACACAGAAACCTAAGGATAGAGTGGGGAACATGAACGGGAATGACAAACAGTGATCTACAAAACAGTACACAGAAACCTCAAGATAGAGTGAGTAACATGAACGGGAATGACAAACAATGATCTACAAGACAGTACACAGAAACCTAAAGATAGAGTGAGGAACATGAACGGGAATGACAAACAATGATCTACAAGACAGTACACAGAAACCTAAAGATAGAGTGGGGAACATGAACGGGAATGACAAACAATGATCTACAAAACTGTACACATAAACCAAAAGATAGAGTGGGGAACATGAACGGGAATGACCAACAATGATATACAAAACAGTACACAGAAACCTAAGGATAGAGTGGGGAACATGAACGGGAATGACAAACAATGATCTACAAAACAGTACACAGAAACCTCAAGATAGAGTGAGGAACATGAACGGGAATGACCAACAATGATATACAAAACAGTAAACAGAAACCTAAGGATAGAGTGGGGAACATGTACGGGAATGACAAACAATGATCTACAAAACAGTACACAGAAACCTCAAGATAGAGTGAGGAACATGAACGGGAATGACCAACAATGATATACAAAACAGTACACAGAAACCTAAGGATAGAGTGGGGAACATGAACGGGAATGACAAACAGTGATCTACAAAACAGTACACAGAAACCTCAAGATAGAGTGAGTAACATGAACGGGAATGACAAACAATGATCTACAAGACAGTACACAGAAACCTAAAGATAGAGCGAGGAACATGAACGGGAATGACAAACAATGAATCTACAAAACAGCACACAGAAACCTAAAGATAGAGTGAGGAACATGAACGGGAATGACAAACAATGAAACTACCAAACATTACACAGAAACCTAAAGATAGAGTGAGGAACATGAACGGGAATGACACACAATGCTTTACAAAACAGTACACAGAAACCTAAAGATAGAGTGAGGAACATGAACGGGAATGACAAACAATGATCTACAAAACAGTACACAGAAACCTAAAGATAGAGTGAGGAACATGAACGGGAATGACAATCAATGATCTACAAAAAAGTACAAAGAAACCTAATGATAGAGTGGGGAACATGAACGGGAATGACAAACAATGATCTACAAAATAGTACACAGAAACCTAAAGATAGAGTGAGGAACATGAACGGGAATGACAAACAATGCCTTACAAAACAGTACACAGAAACCTAAAGATAGAGTGAGGAACATGAACGGGAAAGACAAACAATGAATCTACAAAACAGTACACAGAAACCTAAAGATAGAGTGAGGAACATGAACGGGAATGACAAACAATGAATCTACAAAACAGTACACAGAAACCTAAATATAGAGTGAGGAATATGAACGGGAATGACAAACAATGATCTACAAAACAGTACACAGAAACCTAAATATAGAGTGAGGAATATGAACGGGAATGACAAACAATGCCCTACAAAACAGTAGACAGAAACCTAAAGATAGAGTGAGGAACATGAATGGGAATGACAAACAATGATCTATAAAACAGTACACAGAAACCTAAATATAGAGTGGGGAACATGAACGGGAATCACAAACAATGATCTACAAAACAGTACACAGAAAGCTAAAGACAGAGTGAGGAGCCTGAACGGGAATGACAAACAATGATCTACAAAACAGTACACAGAAACCTAAAGATACAGTGAGGAACATGAACGGGAATGACAAACAATGATCTACAAAACAGTACACAGAAACCTAAAGATAGAGTGAGTAACATGAACGGGAATGACAAACAATGATCTACAAAACAGTAGATAGAAACCTAAAGATAGAGTGAGTAACATGAACGGGAATGACAAACAATGATCTACAAAACAGTACACAGAAACCTAAAGATAGAGTGAGTAACATGAACGGGAATGACAAACAATGATCTACAAAACAGTAAGCAGAAACCTAAAGATAGAGTGAGGAACATGAACGGGAGTGACAAACAATAATCTTCATAACAGTACACAGAAACCTAAAAATAGAGTGAGGAATATGAACGGGAATGACAAACAATGATCTACAAAACAGTACACAGAAAACCAAAGATAGAGTAAGGAACATGAACGGGAATGACAAACAATGATCTACAAAACAGTAGTCATAAACCTAAAGATGGAGTGGGGAACATAAACGGGAATGACAAACAATGATCTACAAAACAGTACACAGAAACCTACAGATAGAGTGGGTAACATGAACGGGAATGACAAACACTTATTTACAAAACAGTAAGCAGAAACCTAAAGATAGAGTGAGTAACATGAACGGGAATGACAAACAATGATCTACAAAACAGTACACAAAAACCTAAAGATAGAGTGAGGAACATGAACGGGAATGATAAACAATGCTCTACAAAACAGTACACAAAAACCTAAATATAGAGTGAGGAACATGAACGGGAATGACAAACAATGCCCTACAAAACAGTACACATAAACCTCAAGATAGAGTGAGGAACATGAACTTGAATGACAAACAATGCTCTACAAAACAGTAGACAGAAAGCTAAAGATAGAGTGAGGAACATGAACGGGAATGACAAACAATGATCTACAAAACAGTACACAGAAACCTAAAGATATAGTGAGTAACATGAACGGGAATGACAAACAAAGATCTACAAAACAGTAGATAGAAACCTAAATATAGAGTGAGTAACATGAACGGGAATGACAAACAAGGATCTACAAAACAGTACACAGAAACCTAAAGATAGAGTGAGTAACATGAACGGGAATGACAAACAAATATCGTCAAAACAGTACACAGAAACCTAATGATAGAGTGAGGAACATGAACGGGAATGACAAACATTGATCTACAAAACAGTACTCAGAAACCTAAAGATAGAGTGAGGAACATGAACGGGTATCCCAAACATTGATCTACAAAACAGTACACAGAAACCTCAGGATAGAGTGAAGAACGTGAACGGGAATGACAACCAATGATCTACAAAACAGTACACAGAAACCTAAAGATAGAGTGAGGAACATGAACGGAATGACAAACAATGATCTACCAAACAGTACACAGAAACCTAAAGATAGAGTGAGGAACATGAACGGGAATGACAAACAATGAATCTACAAAACAGTACACAGAAACCTAAAGATAGAGTGAGGAACATGAACGGGAATGACAAACAATGAAACTACCAAACAGTACACAGAAACCTAAAGATAGAGTGAGGAACATGAACGGGAATGACACACAATGCTTTACAAAACAGTACACAGAAACCTAAAGATAGAGTGAGGAACATGAACGGGAATGACAAACAATGATCTACAAAACAGTACACAGAAACCTAAAGATAGAGTGAGGAACATGAACGGGAATGACAATCAATGATCTACAAAAAAGTACAAAGAAACCTAATGATAGAGTGGGGAACATGAACGGGAATGACAAACAATGATCTACAAAATAGTACACAGAAACCTAAAGATAGAGTGAGGAACATGAACGGGAATGACAAACAATGCCTTACAAAACAGTACACAGAAACCTAAAGATAGAGTGAGGAACATGAACGGGAAAGACAAACAATGAATCTACAAAACAGTACACAGAAACCTAAAGATAGAGTGAGGAACATGAACGGGAATGACAAACAATGAATCTACAAAACAGTACACAGAAACCTAAATATAGAGTGAGGAATATGAACGGGAATGACAAACAATGATCTACAAAACAGTACACAGAAACCTAAATATAGAGTGAGGAATATGAACGGGAATGACAAACAATGCTCTACAAAACAGTAGACAGAAACCTAAAGATAGAGTGAGGAACATGAATGGGAATGACAAACAATGATCTATAAAACAGTACACAGAAACCTAAATATAGAGTGGGGAACATGAACGGGAATCACAAACAATGATCTACAAAACAGTACACAGAAAGCTAAAGACAGAGTGAGGAGCCTGAACGGGAATGACAAACAATGATCTACAAAACAGTACACAGAAACCTAAAGATACAGTGAGGAACATGAACGGGAATGACAAACAATGATCTACAAAACAGTACACAGAAACCTAAAGATAGAGTGAGTAACATGAACGGGAATGACAAACAATGATCTACAAAACAGTAGATAGAAACCTAAAGATAGAGTGAGTAACATGAACGGGAATGACAAACAATGATCTACAAAACAGTACACAGAAACCTAAAGATAGAGTGAGTAACATGAACGGGAATGACAAACAATGATCTACAAAACAGTAAGCAGAAACCTAAAGATAGAGTGAGGAACATGAACGGGAGTGACAAACAATAATCTTCATAACAGTACACAGAAACCTAAAAATAGAGTGAGGAATATGAACGTGAATGACAAACAATGATCTACAAAACAGTACACAGAAAACCAAAGATAGAGTAAGGAACATGAACGGGAATGACAAACAATGATCTACAAAACAGTAGTCATAAACCTAAAGATGGAGTGGGGAACATAAACGGGAATGACAAACAATGATCTACAAAACAGTACACAGAAACCTACAGATAGAGTGGGTAACATGAACGGGAATGACAAACACTTATCTACAAAACAGTAAGCAGAAACCTAAAGATAGAGTGAGGAACATGAACGGGAATGACCAACAATGATCTACAAAAGAGTACACAGAAACCTAAATATAGAGTGAGGAACATGAACGGGAATGACAAACAATGCTCTACAAAACAGTACACAGAAACCTAAAGATAGATGGAGGAACATCAACGGGAATGACAAACAATGATCTACAAAACAGTACACAGAAACCTAGAGATAGAGTGAGGAACATGAACGGGAATCACAATCAATGATCTACAAAACAGTACACAGAAAGCTAAAGATAGAGTGAGAAACATCAACGGGATTGACAAACAATGCTCTACAAAACAGTACACATAAACCTAAAGATAGAGTGAGGAACATGAACGGGAATGACAAACAATGCCCTACAAAACAGTACACAGAAACCTAAAGATAGAGTGACGAACATGAACGTGAATGACAAACAATGATCTACAAAACAGTACACAGAATCCAAAAGATAGAGTGAGTAACATGAACGGGAATGACAAACAATGATCTACAAAGTAGTACACAGAAACCTAAAGATAGAGTGAGTAACATGAACGGGAATGACAAACAATGATCTACAAAACAGTACACAAAAACCTAAAGATAGAGTGAGGAACATGAACGGGAATGATAAACAATGCTCTACAAAACAGTACACAAAAACCTAAATATAGAGTGAGGAACATGAACGGGAATGCCAAACAATGCCCTACAAAACAGTACACATAAACCTCAAGATAGAGTGAGGAACATGAACTTGAATGACAAACAATGCTCTACAAAACAGTAGACAGAAAGCTAAAGATAGAGTGAGGAACATGAACGGGAATGACAAACAATGATCTACAAAACAGTACACAGAAACCTAAAGATATAGTGAGTAACATGAACGGGAATGACAAACAAAGATCTACAAAACAGTAGATAGAAACCTAAATATAGAGTGAGTAACATGAACGGGAATGACAAACAAGGATCTACAAAACAGTACACAGAAACCTAAAGATAGAGTGAGTAACATGAACGGGAATGACAAACAAATATCGTCAAAACAGTACACAGAAACCTAATGATAGAGTGAGGAACATGAACGGGAATGACAAACATTGATCTACAAAACAGTACTCAGAAACCTAAAGATAGAGTGAGGAACATGAACGGGTATCCCAAACATTGATCTACAAAACAGTACACAGAAACCTCAGGATAGAGTGAAGAACGTGAACGGGAATGACAACCAATGATGTACTAAACAGTAGACAGAAACCTAAATATAGAGTGAGGAACATGAACGGGAATGACAAACAATGATCTATAAAACAGTACACAGAAACCTCAAGATAGAGTGGGGAACATGAACGGGAATGATAAACAAGGATCTACAAACAGTACACAGAAACCTAAATAAAGAATGAGGAACATGAACGTGAATGACAAACAATGATCTACAAAACAGTACACAGAAACCTAAAGATATAGTGAGTGACATGAACGGGAATGACAAACAATGATCTACAAAACAGTACACAGAAACCTAAAGATAGAGTGAGGAACATGAACGGGAATGACAAACAATGATCTACAAAACAGTACACAGAAACCTAAAGATAGAGTGAGGAACATGAACGGGAATGACAAACATTGATCTACAAAACAGTACACAGAAACCTAAAGATAGAGTGAGGTAGATGAACAGGAATGACAAACATTGATCTATAAAACAGTACACAGAAACCTCAAGATAGAGTGGGGAACATGAACGGGAATGACAAACAAGGATCTACAAAACAGTACACAGAAACCTCAAGATAGAGTGGGGAACATGAACGGGAATGACAAACAAGGATCTACAAAACAGTAAACAGAAACCTAAATATAGAGTGAGGAACATGAACGGGAATGACAAACAATGATCTACAAAACAGTACACAGAAACCTAAAGATAGAGTGAGGAACATGAACGGGAATGACAAACAATGATCTACAAAACAGTACACAGAAACCTCAAGATAGAGTGGGGAACATGAACGGGAATGACAAACAAGGATCTACAAAACAGTACACAGAAACCTAAATATAGAGTGAGGAACATGAACGTGAATGACAAACAATGATCTACAAAACAGTACACAGAAACCTAAAGATAGAGTGAGGAACATGAACGTGAATGACAAACAATGATCTACAAAACAGTACACAGAAACCTAAAGATAGAGTGAGGAACATGAACGTGAATGACAACCAATGATCTACAAAACAGTAGACAGAACCCTAAATATAGAGTGGGGAACATGTACGGGAATGACAAACAATGATCTACAAAACAGTACACAGAAACCTAAAGATAGAATGAGGAACATGAACGGTAATGACAAACAATGATCTACAAAACAGTACACAGAAACCTAAAGATAGAGTGAGGAAAATGAACGGGAATGACAAACAATGATCTACAAAACAGTACACACAAACCTAAATATAGAGTGAGGAACATGAACGGGAATGACAAACAATGATCTACAAAACAGTACACAGAAACCTAAAGATAGAGTGAGGAACATGAACTGGAATGACAAACAATGATCTACAAAACAGTACACAGAAACCTAAAGATAGAATGAGGAACATGAACGGGAATGACAAACATTGATCTACAAAACAGTACACAGAAACCTAAAGATAGAGTGAGGAACATGAACGGGTATGACAAACATTGATCTACAAAACAGTACACAGAAACCTCAAGATAGAGTGAAGAACGTGAACGGGAATGACAACCAATGATCTACAAAACAGTAGACAGAAACCTAAATATAGAGTGAGGAACATGAACGGGAATGACAAACAATGATCTATAAAACAGTACACAGAAACCTCAAGATAGAGTGGGGAACATGAACGGGAATGATAAACAAGGATCTACAAAACAGTACACAGAAACCTAAATATAGAGTGAGGAACATGAACGTGAATGACAAACAATGATCTACAAAACAGTAAATAGAAACCTAAATATAGAGTGAGGAACATGAACGGGAATGACAAACAATGATCTACAAAACAGTACACAGAAACCTAAAGATATAGTGAGTAACATGAACGGGAATGACAAACAATGATCTACAAAACAGTACACAGAAAGCTAAAGATAGAGTGAGAAACATCAACGGGATTGACAAACAATGCTCTACAAAACAGTACACATAAACCTAAAGATAGAGTGAGGAACATGAACGGGAATGACAAACAATGCTCTACAAAACAGTACACAGAAACCTAAAGATAGAGTGACGAACATGAACGGGAATGACAAACAATGATCTACAAAACAGTACACAGAATCCTAAAGATAGAGTGAGTAACATGAACGGGAATGACAAACAATGATCTACAAAGTAGTACACAGAAACCTAAAGATAGAGTGAGTAACATGAACGGGAATGACAAACAATGATCTACAAAACAGTACACAAAAACCTAAAGATAGAGTGAGGAACATGAACGGGAATGATAAACAATGCTCTACAAAACAGTACACAAAAACCTAAATATAGAGTGAGGAACATGAACGGGAATGACAAACAATGCCCTACAAAACAGTACACATAAACCTCAAGATAGAGTGAGGAACATGAACTTGAATGACAAACAATGCTCTACAAAACAGTAGACAGAAAGCTAAAGATAGAGTGAGGAACATGAACGGGAATGACAAACAATGATCTACAAAACAGTACACAGAAACCTAAAGATATAGTGAGTAACATGAACGGGAATGACAAACAAAGATCTACAAAACAGTAGATAGAAACCTAAATATAGAGTGAGTAACATGAACGGGAATGACAAACAAGGATCTACAAAACAGTACACAGAAACCTAAAGATAGAGTGAGTAACATGAACGGGAATGACAAACAAATATCGTCAAAACAGTACACAGAAACCTAATGATAGAGTGAGGAACATGAACGGGAATGACAAACATTGATCTACAAAACAGTACTCAGAAACCTAAAGATAGAGTGAGGAACATGAACGGGTATCCCAAACATTGATCTACAAAACAGTACACAGAAACCTCAGGATAGAGTGAAGAACGTGAACGGGAATGACAACCAATGATCTACAAAACAGTAGACAGAAACCTAAATATAGAGTGAGGAACATGAACGGGAATGACAAACAATGATCTATAAAACAGTACACAGAAACCTCAAGATAGAGTGGGGAACATGAACGGGAATGATAAACAAGGATCTACAAACAGTACACAGAAACCTAAATATAGAGTGAGGAACATGAACGTGAATGACAAACAATGATCTACAAAACAGTACACAGAAACCTAAAGATATAGTGAGTGACATGAACGGGAATGACAAACAATGATCTACAAAACAGTAGACAGAAACCTAAAGATAGAGTGAGGAACATGAACGGGAATGACAAACAATGATCTACAAAACAGTACACAGAAACCTAAAGATAGAGTGAGGAACATGAACGGGAATGACAAACATTGATCTACAAAACAGTACACAGAAACCTAAAGATAGAGTGAGGTAGATGAACAGGAATGACAAACATTGATCTATAAAACAGTACACAGAAACCTCAAGATAGAGTGGGGAACATGAACGGGAATGACAAACAAGGATCTACAAAACAGTACACAGAAACCTCAAGATAGAGTGGGGAACATGAACGGGAATGACAAACAAGGATCTACAAAACAGTAAACAGAAACCTAAATATAGAGTGAGGAACATGAACGGGAATGACAAACAATGATCTACAAAACAGTACACAGAAACCTAAAGATAGAGTGAGGAACATGAACGGGAATGACAAACAATGATCTACAAAACAGTACACAGAAACCTCAAGATAGAGTGGGGAACATGAACGGGAATGACAAACAAGGATCTACAAAACAGTACACAGAAACCTAAATATAGAGTGAGGAACATGAACGTGAATGACAAACAATGATCTACAAAACAGTACACAGAAACCTAAAGATAGAGTGAGGAACATGAACGTGAATGACAAACAATGATCTACAAAACAGTACACAGAAACCTAAAGATAGAGTGAGGAACATGAACGTGAATGACAACCAATGATCTACAAAACAGTAGACAGAACCCTAAATATAGAGTGGGGAACATGAACGGGAATGACAAACAATGATCTACAAAACAGTACACAGAAACCTAAAGATAGAATGAGGAACATGAACGGTAATGACAAACAATGATCTACAAAACAGTACACAGAAACCTAAAGATAGAGTGAGGAAAATGAACGGGAATGACAAACAATGATCTACAAAACAGTACACACAAACCTAAATATAGAGTGAGGAACATGAACGGGAATGACAAACAATGATCTACAAAACAGTACACAGAAACCTAAAGATAGAGTGAGGAACATGAACGGGAATGACAAACAATGATCTACAAAACAGTACACAGAAACCTAAAGATAGAATGAGGAACATGAACGGGAATGACAAACATTGATCTACAAAACAGTACACAGAAACCTAAAGATAGAGTGAGGAACATGAACGGGTATGACAAACATTGATCTACAAAACAGTACACAGAAACCTCAAGATAGAGTGAAGAACGTGAACGGGAATGACAACCAATGATCTACAAAACAGTAGACAGAAACCTAAATATAGAGTGAGGAACATGAACGGGAATGACAAACAATGATCTATAAAACAGTACACAGAAACCTCAAGATAGAGTGGGGAACATGAACGGGAATGATAAACAAGGATCTACAAAACAGTACACAGAAACCTAAATATAGAGTGAGGAACATGAACGTGAATGACAAACAATGATCTACAAAACAGTAAATAGAAACCTAAATATAGAGTGAGGAACATGAACGGGAATGACAAACAATGATCTACAAAACAGTACACAGAAACCTAAAGATATAGTGAGTAACATGAACGGGAATGACAAACAATGATCTACAAAACAGTAGACAGAAACCTAAATATAGAGTGAGGAATATGAACGGGAATGACAAACAATGATCTACAAAACAGTACACATAAACCTAAGGATAGAGTGAGGAACATGAACGGGAATGACAAACATTGATCTACAAAACAGTACACAGAAACCTAAAGATAGATTGAGGAACATGAACAGGAATGACAAACATTGATCTATAAAACAGTACACAGAAACCTCAAGATAGAGTGGGGAACATGAACGGGAATGATAAACAAGGATCTACAAACAGTACACAGAAACCTAAATATAGAGTGAGGAACATGAACGTGAATGACAAACAATGATCTACAAAACAGTACACAGAAACCTAAAGATATAGTGAGTGACATGAACGGGAATGACAAACAATGATCTACAAAACAGTAGACAGAAACCTAAAGATAGAGTGAGGAACATGAACGGGAATGACAAACAATGATCTACAAAACAGTACACAGAAACCTAAAGATAGAGTGAGGAACATGAACGGGAATGACAAACATTGATCTACAAAACAGTACACAGAAACCTAAAGATAGAGTGAGGTAGATGAACAGGAATGACAAACATTGATCTATAAAACAGTACACAGAAACCTCAAGATAGAGTGGGGAACATGAACGGGAATGACAAACAAGGATCTACAAAACAGTACACAGAAACCTCAAGATAGAGTGGGGAACATGAACGGGAATGACAAACAAGGATCTACAAAACAGTAAACAGAAACCTAAATATAGAGTGAGGAACATGAACGGGAATGACAAACAATGATCTACAAAACAGTACACAGAAACCTAAAGATAGAGTGAGGAACATGAACGGGAATGACAAACAATGATCTACAAAACAGTACACAGAAACCTCAAGATAGAGTGGGGAACATGAACGGGAATGACAAACAAGGATCTACAAAACAGTACACAGAAACCTAAATATAGAGTGAGGAACATGAACGTGAATGACAAACAATGATCTACAAAACAGTACACAGAAACCTAAAGATAGAGTGAGGAACATGAACGTGAATGACAAACAATGATCTACAAAACAGTACACAGAAACCTAAAGATAGAGTGAGGAACATGAACGTGAATGACAACCAATGATCTACAAAACAGTAGACAGAACCCTAAATATAGAGTGGGGAACATGAACGGGAATGACAAACAATGATCTACAAAACAGTACACAGAAACCTAAAGATAGAATGAGGAACATGAACGGTAATGACAAACAATGATCTACAAAACAGTACACAGAAACCTAAAGATAGAGTGAGGAAAATGAACGGGAATGACAAACAATGATCTACAAAACAGTACACACAAACCTAAATATAGAGTGAGGAACATGAACGGGAATGACAAACAATGATCTACAAAACAGTACACAGAAACCTAAAGATAGAGTGAGGAACATGAACGGGAATGACAAACAATGATCTACAAAACAGTACACAGAAACCTAAAGATAGAATGAGGAACATGAACGGGAATGACAAACATTGATCTACAAAACAGTACACAGAAACCTAAAGATAGAGTGAGGAACATGAACGGGTATGACAAACATTGATCTACAAAACAGTACACAGAAACCTCAAGATAGAGTGAAGAACGTGAACGGGAATGACAACCAATGATCTACAAAACAGTAGACAGAAACCTAAATATAGAGTGAGGAACATGAACGGGAATGACAAACAATGATCTATAAAACAGTACACAGAAACCTCAAGATAGAGTGGGGAACATGAACGGGAATGATAAACAAGGATCTACAAAACAGTACACAGAAACCTAAATATAGAGTGAGGAACATGAACGTGAATGACAAACAATGATCTACAAAACAGTAAATAGAAACCTAAATATAGAGTGAGGAACATGAACGGGAATGACAAACAATGATCTACAAAACAGTACACAGAAACCTAAAGATATAGTGAGTAACATGAACGGGAATGACAAACAATGATCTACAAAACAGTAGACAGAAACCTAAATATAGAGTGAGGAATATGAACGGGAATGACAAACAATGATCTACAAAACAGTACACATAAACCTAAGGATAGAGTGAGGAACATGAACGGGAATGACAAACATTGATCTACAAAACAGTACACAGAAACCTAAAGATAGATTGAGGAACATGAACAGGAATGACAAACATTGATCTATAAAACAGTACACAGAAACCTCAAGATAGAGTGAAGAACGTGAACGGGAATGACAAACAATGATCTACAAATAGTAGACAGAAGCCTAAATATAGAGTGAGGAACATGAACGGGAATGACAAACAATGATCTACAAAACAGTACACAGAAACCTCAAGATAGAGTGGGGAACATGAACGGGAATGACAAACAAGGATCTACAAAACAGTACACAGAAACCTAAATATAGAGTGAGGAACATGAACGTGAATGGCAAACAATGATCTACAAATCAGTACACAGAAACCTAAAGATAGAGTGAGGAACATGAACGTGAATGACAACCAATGATCTACAAAACAGTAGACAGAAACCTAAATATAGAG
This sequence comes from Bathymodiolus brooksi, assembly GCA_963680875.1. Lineage (NCBI taxonomy): Eukaryota > Metazoa > Mollusca > Bivalvia > Mytilida > Modiolidae > Bathymodiolus > Bathymodiolus brooksi. The sequence goes on along the minus strand of OY804578.1, from coordinate 25,978,254 downwards.
TGAGGAACATGAACGGGAATGACAAACAATGATCTACAAAACAGTACACAGAAACCTAAAGTTAGAATGAGGAACATGAACGGGAATGACAAACAATGATCTACAAAACAGTACACAGAAACCTAAAGATAGAGTTTGGAACATGAACGGGAATGACAAACAATGATCTACAAAACAGTACACAGAAACCTAAATATAGAGTGAGGAACATGAACGGGAATGACAAACAATGATCTATAAAACAGTACACAGAAACCTAAAGATAGAGTGAGGAAAATGAACGGGAATGACACAAAATGATCTACAAAAAAGTACACAGAAACATCAGGATAGAATGAGGAACATGAACGGGAATGACAAACAATGCTCTACAAAACAGTACACAGAAACCTAAATATAGAGTGAGTAGCATGAACGGGAATGACAAACAATGATCTACAAAACAGTACAAAGAAACCTAAAGATAGAGTGGGGAACATGAACGGGAATGACAAACAATGATCTACAAAGCAGTACACATAAACCTAAAGATAGAGTGAGGAACATGAACGGGAATGACAAACAATGATCTACAAAGCAGTACACAGAAACCTAAAGATAGAGTGGGGAACATGAACGGGAATGACAAACAATGATCTACAAAGCAGTACACATAAACCTAAAGATAGAGTGAGGAACATGAACGGGAATGACAAACAATGATCTACAAAACAGTACACAGAAACCTAAAGATAGAGTGGGGAACATGAACTGGAATGACAAACAATGTTTTAAAAAACAGTACACAGAAACCTAAAGATAGAGTGAGGAACATGAAAGTGAATGACAAACAATGATCTACAAAACAGTAGACAGAAACCTAAATATAGAGTGAGGAACATGAACGGGAATGACAAAAAATGATCTACAAACCAGTACACATAAACCTAAGGATAGAGTGAGGAACATGAACGGGAATGACAAACATTGATCTACAAAACAGTACACAGAAACCTAAAGATAGAGTGAGGAACATGAACAGGAATGACAAACATTGATCTATAAAACAGTACACAGAAACCTCAAGATAGAGTGAAGAACGTGAACGGGAATGACAAACAATGATCTACAAAACAGTAGACAGAAGCCTAAATATAGAGTGAGGAACATGAACGGGAATGACAAACAATGATCTACAAAACAGTACACAGAAACCTCAAGATAGAGTGGGGAACATGAACGGGAATGACAAACAAGGATCTACAAATCGGTACACAGAAACCTTAAGATAGAGTGATGAACATGAACGTGAATGACAACCAATGATCTACAAAACAGTAGACAGAAACCTAAATATAGAGTGGGGAACATGAAAGGGAATGACAAACAATGATCTACAAAAAGTACACAGAAACCTAAAGTTAGAATGAGGAACATGAACGGGAATGACAAACAATGATCTACAAAACAGTACACAGAAACCTAAAGATAGAGTGGGGAACATGAACGGGAATGACAAACAATGATCTACAAAACAGTACACAGAAACCTAAATATAGAGTGAGGAACATGAACGGGAATGACAAACAATGATCTATAAAACAGTACACAGAAACCTAAAGATAGAGTGAGGAACATGAACGGGAATGACAAACAATGATCTACAAAACAGTACACAGAAACATCAGGATAGAATGAGGAACATGAACGGGAATGACAAACAATGCTCTACAAAACAGTACACAGAAACCTAAATATAGAGTGAGTAGCATGAATGGGAATGACAAACAATGATCTACAAAGCAGTACACAGAAACCTAAAGATAGAGTGGGGAACATGAACGGGAATGACAAACAATGATCTACAAAGCAGTACACATAAACCTAAAGATAGAGTGAGGAACATGAACGGGAATGACAAACAATGATCTACAAAGCAGTACACATAAACCTAAATATAGAGTGGGGAACATGAACGGGAATGACAAACAATGATCTACAAAGCAGTAGACAGAAACCTAAATATAGAGTGAGGAACATGAACGGGAATGACAAAAAATGATCTACAAACCAGTACACATAAACCTAAGGATAGAGTGAGGAACATGAACGGGAATGACAAACATTGATCTACAAAACAGTACACAGAAACCTAAAGATAGAGTGAGGAACATGAACAGGAATGACAAACATTGATCTATAAAACAGTACACAGAAACCTCAAGATAGAGTGAAGAACGTGAACGGGAATGACAAACAATGATCTACAAAACAGTAGACAGAAGCCTAAATATAGAGTGAGGAACATGAACGGGAATGACAAACAATGATCTACAAAACAGTACACAGAAACCTCAAGATAGAGTGGGGAACATGAACGGGAATGACAAACAAGGATCTACAAATCGGTACACAGAAACCTTAAGATAGAGTGATGAACATGAACGTGAATGACAACCAATGATCTACAAAACAGTAGACAGAAACCTAAATATAGAGTGGGGAACATGAAAGGGAATGACAAACAATGATCTACAAAAAGTACACAGAAACCTAAAGTTAGAATGAGGAACATGAACGGGAATGACAAACAATGATCTACAAAACAGTACACAGAAACCTAAAGATAGAGTGGGGAACATGAACGGGAATGACAAACAATGATCTACAAAACAGTACACAGAAACCTAAATATAGAGTGAGGAACATGAACGGGAATGACAAACAATGATCTATAAAACAGTACACAGAAACCTAAAGATAGAGTGAGGAACATGAACGGGAATGACAAACAATGATCTACAAAACAGTACACAGAAACATCAGGATAGAATGAGGAACATGAACGGGAATGACAAACAATGCTCTACAAAACAGTACACAGAAACCTAAATATAGAGTGAGTAGCATGAATGGGAATGACAAACAATGATCTACAAAGCAGTACACAGAAACCTAAAGATAGAGTGGGGAACATGAACGGGAATGACAAACAATGATCTACAAAGCAGTACACATAAACCTAAAGATAGAGTGAGGAACATGAACGGGAATGACAAACAATGATCTACAAAGCAGTACACATAAACCTAAATATAGAGTGGGGAACATGAACGGGAATGACAAACAATGATCTACAAAGCAGTACACATAAACCTAAAGATAGAGTGAGGAACATGAACGGGAATGACAAACAATGATCTACAAAACAGTACACAGAAACCTAAAGATAGAGTGGGGAACATGAACGGGAATGACAAACAATGATCTACAAAACAGTACACAGAAACCTAAAGATAGAGTGAGGAACATGAAAGTGAATGACAAACAATGATCTACAAAACAGTAAATAGAAACCTAAATATAGAGTGAGGAACATGAACGGGAATGACAAACAATGATCTACAAAACAGTACACAGAAACCTAAAGATATAGTGAGTAACATGAACGGGAATGACAAACAATGATCTACAAAACAGTACACAGAAACCTAAATATAGAGTGAGGAACATGAACGGGAATGACAAAAAATGATCTACAAAACAGTACACATAAACCTAAGGATAGAGTGAGGAACATGAACGGGAATGACAAACATTGATCTACAAAACAGTACACAGAAACCTAAAGATAGAGTGAGGAACATGAACAGGAATGACAAACATTGATCTATAAAACAGTACACAGAAACCTCAAGATAGAGTGAAGAACGTAAACGGGAATGACAAACAATGATCTACAAAACAATAGACAGAAGCCTAAATATAGAGTGAGGAACATGAACGGGAATGACAAACAATGATCTACAAAACAGTACACAGAAACCTCAAGATAGAGTGGGTAACATGAACGGGAATGACAAACAAGGATCTACAAAACAGTACACAGAAACCTAAATATAGAGTGAGGAACATGAACGTGAATGACAAACAATGATCTACAAAACAGTACACAGAAACCTAAATATAGAGTGAGGAACATGAACGTGAATGGCAAACAATGATCTACAAATCGGTACACAGAAACCTAAAGATAGAGTGAGGAACATGAACGTGAATGACAACCAATGATCTACAAAACAGTAGACAGAAACCTAAATATAGAGTGGGGAACATGAACGGGAATGACAAACAATGATCTACAAAACAGTACACAGAAACCTAAAGTTAGAATGAGGAACATGAACGGGAATGACAAACAATGATCTACAAAACAGTACACAGAAACCTAAAGATAGAGTGGGGAACATGAACGGGAATGACAAACAATGATCTACAAAACAGTACACAGAAACCTAAATATAGAGTGAGGAACATGAACGGGAATGACAAACAATGATCTATAAAACAGTACACAGAAACCTAAAGATAGAGTGAGGAACATGAACGGGAATGACAAACAATGATCTACAAAACAGTACACAGAAACATCAGGATAGAATGAGGAACATGAACGGGAATGACAAACAATGCTCTACAAAACAGTACACAGAATCCTAAATATAGAGTGAGTAGCATGAACGGGAATGACAAACGATGATCTACAAAGCAGTACACAGAAACCTAAAGATAGAGTGGGGAACATGAACGGGAATGACAAACAATGATCTACAAAGCAGTACACATAAACCTAAAGATAGCGTGAGGAACATGAACGGGAATGACAAACAATGATCTACAAAACGGTACACAGAAACCTAAAGATAGAGTGGGGAACATGAACGGGAATGACAAACAATGATCTACAAAACAGTACACAGAAACCTAAAGATAGAGTGAAGAACATGAAAGTGAATGACAAACAATGATCTACAAAACAGTAAATTGAAACCTAAATATAGAGTGATGAACATGAACGGGAATGACAAACAATGATCTACAAAACAGTACACAGAAACCTAAATATATAGTGAGTAACATGAACGGGAATGACAAACAATGATCTACAAAACAGTAGACAGAAACCTAAATATAGAGTGAGGAACATGAACGGGAATGACAAACAATGATCTACAAAACAGTACACATAAACCTAAGGATAAAGTGAGGAACATGAACGGGAATGACAAACATTGATCTACAAAACAGTACACAGAAACCTAAAGATAGAGTGAGGAACATGAACAGGAATGACAAACATTGATCTATAAAACAGTACACAGAAACCTCAAGATAGAGTGAAGAACGTGAACGGGAATGGCAAACAATGATCTACAAAACAGTAGACAGAAGCTTAAATATAGAGTGAGGAACATGAACGGGAATGACAAACAATGATCTACAAAACAGTACACAGAAACCTCAAGATAGAGTGGGGAACATGAACGGGAATGACAAACAATGATCTACAAAACAGTACACAGAAACCTAAATATAGAGTGAGGAACATGAACGTGAATGACAAACAATGATCTACAAAACAGTACACAGAAACCTAAATATAGAGTGAGGAACATGAACGTGAATGGCAAACAATGATCTACAGATCAGTACACAGAAACCTAAAGATAGAGTGAGGAACATGAACGTGAATGACAACCAATGATCTACAAAACAGTAGACAGAAACCTAAATATAGAGTGGGGAACATGAACGGGAATGACAAACAATGATCTACAAAATAGTACACAGAAACCTAAAGTTAGAATGAGGAACATGAACGGGAATGACAAACAATGATCTACAAAACAGTACACAGAAACCTAAAGATAGAGTGGGGAACATGAACGGGAATGACAAACAATGATCTACAAAACAGTACACAGAAACCTAAATATAGAGTGAGGAACATGAACGGGAATGACAAACAATGATCTATAAAACAGTACACAGAAACCTAAAGATAGAGTGAGGAACATGAACGGGAATGACAAACAATGATCTACAAAACAGTACACAGAAACATCAGGATAGAATGAGGCACATGAACGGGAATGACAAACAATGCTCTACAAAACAGTACACAGAAACCTAAATATAGAGTGAGTAGCATGAACGGGAATGACAAACAATGATCTACAAAGCAGTACACAGAAACCTAAAGATAGAGTGGGGAACATGAATGGGAATGACAAACAATGATCTACAAAACAGTACACATAAACCTAAAGATAGAGTGAGGAACATGAACGGGAATGACAAACAATGATCTACAAAGCAGTACACAGAAACCTAAAGATAGAGTGGGGAACATGAACGGGAATGACAAACAATGATCTACAAAGCAGTACACATAAACCTAAAGATAGAGTGAGGAACATGAACGGGAATGACAAACAATGATCTACAAAACAGTACACAGAAACCTAAAGATAGAGTGGGGAACATGAACGGGAATGACAAACAATGATCTACAAAACAGTACACAGAAACCTAAAGATAGAGTGAGGAACATGAAAGTGAATGACAAACAATGATCTACAAAACAGTACACAGAAACCTAAATATAGAGTGAGGAACATGAACGGGAATGACAAACAATGATCTACAAAACAGTACACAGAAACCTAAATATAGAGTGGGGAACATGAACGGGAATGACAAACAATGATCTACAAAACAGTACACAGAAACCTAAAGTTAGAATGAGGAACATGAACGGGAATGACAAACAATGATCTACAAAACAGTACACAGAAACCTAAAGATAGAGTGGGGAACATGAACGGGAATGACAAACAATGATCTACAAAACAGTACACAGAAACCTAAATATAGAGTGAGGAACATGAACGGGAATGACAAACAATGATCTATAAAACAGTACACAGAAACCTAAAGATAGAGTGAGGAACATGAACGGGAATGACAAACAATGATCTACAAAACAGTACACAGAAACATCAGGATAGAATGAGGAACATGAACGGGAATGACAAACAATGCTCTACAAAACAGTACACAGAAACCTAAATATAGAGTGAGTAGCATGAACGGGAATGACAAACAATGATCTACAAAGCAGTACACAGAAACCTAAAGATAGAGTGGGGAACATGAACGGGAATGACAAACAATGATCTACAAAGCAGTACACATAAACCTAAAGATAGAGTGAGGAACATGAACGGGAATGACAAACAATGATCTACAAAGCAGTACACAGAAACCTAAAGATAGAGTGGCGAAGATGAACGGGAATGACAAACAATGATCTACAAAGCAGTACACATAAACCTAAAGATAGAGTGAGGAACATGAACGGGAATGACAAACAATGATCTACAAAACAGTACACAGAAACCTAAAGATAGAGTGGGGAACATGAACGGGAATGACAAACAATGATCTACAAAACAGTACACAGAAACCTAAATATAGAGTGAGGAACATGAACGGGAATGACAAACAATGATCTATAAAACAGTACACAGAAACCTAAAGATAGAGTGAGGAACATGAACGGGAATGACAAACAATGATCTACAAAACAGTACACAGAAACATCAGGATAGAATGAGGAACATGAACGGGAATGACAAACAATGCTCTACAAAACAGTACACAGAAACCTAAATATAGAGTGAGTAGCATGAACGGGAATGACAAACAATGATCTACAAAGCAGTACACAGAAACCTAAAGATAGAGTGGGGAACATGAACGGGAATGACAAACAATGATCTACAAAACAGTACACATAAACCTAAAGATAGAGTGAGGAACATGAACGGGAATGACAAACAATGATCTACAAAGCAGTACACAGAAACCTAAAGATAGAGTGGGGAACATGAACGGGAATGAAAAACAATGATCTACAAAGCAGTACACATAAACCTAAAGATAGAGTGAGGAACATGAACGGGAATGACAAACAATGATCTACAAAACAGTACACAGAAACCTAAAGATAGAGTGGGGAACATGAACGGGAATGACAAACAATGATCTACAAAACAGTACACAGAAACCTAAAGATAGAGTGAGGAACATGAAAGTGAATGACAAACAATGATCTACAAAACAGTACACAGAAACCTAAAGATAGAGTGAGGAACATGAACGGGAATGACAAACAATGATCTACAAAGCAGTACACAGAAACCTAAAGATAGAGTGGGGAACATGAACGGGAATGACAAACAATGATCTACAAAACAGTACACATAAACCTAAAGATAGAGTGGGGAACATGAACGGGAATGACAAACAATGATCTACAAAACAGTACACAGAAACCTAAAGATAGAGTGAGCAACATGAAAGTGAATGACAAACAATGATCTACAAAACAGTACACAGAAACCTAAATATAGAGTGAGGAACATGAACGGGAATGACAAACAATGATCTACAAAACAGTACACAGAAACCTAAATATAGAGTGAGGAACATGAACGGGAATGACAAACAATGATCTACAAAACAGTACACAGAAACATCAGGATAGAATGAGGCACATGAACGGGAATGACAAACAATGCTCTACAAAACAGTACACAGAAACCTAAATATAGAGTGAGTAGCATGAACGGGAATGACAAACAATGATCTACAAAGCAGTACACAGAAACCTAAAGATAGAGTGGGGAACATGAACGGGAATGACAAACAATGATCTACAAAACAGTACACATAAACCTAAAGATAGAGTGAGGAACATGAACGGGAATGACAAACAATGATCTACAAAGCAGTACACAGAAACCTAAAGATAGAGTGGGGAACATGAACGGGAATGACAAACAATGATCTACAAAGCAGTACACATAAACCTAAAGATAGAGTGAGGAACATGAACGGGAATGACAAACAATGATCTACAAAACAGTACACAGAAACCTAAAGATAGAGTGGGGAACATGAACGGGAATGACAAACAATGATCTACAAAACAGTACACAGAAACCTAAAGATAGAGTGAGGAACATGAAAGTGAATGACAAACAATGATCTACAAAACAGTACACAGAAACCTAAAGATAGAGTGAGGAACATGAACGGGAATGACAAACAATGATCTACAAAGCAGTACACAGAAACCTAAAGATAGAGTGGGGAACATGAACGGGAATGACAAACAATGATCTACAAAGCAGTACACATAAACCTAAAGATAGAGTGAGGAACATGAACGGGAATGACAAACAATGATCTACAAAACAGTACACAGAAACATAAAGATAGAGTGGGGAACATGAACGGGAATGACAAACAATGATCTACAAAACAGTACACAGAAACCTAAAGATAGAGTGAGGAACATGAAAGTGAATGACAAACAATGATCTACAAAACAGTACACAGAAACCTAAATATAGAGTGAGGAACATGAACGGGAATGACAAACAATGATCTACAAAACAGTACACAGAAACCTAAATATAGAGTGAGGAACATGAACGGGAATGACAAACAATGATCTACAAAACAGTACACAGAAACCTAAAGTTAGAATGAGGAACATGAACGGGAATGACAAACAATGATCTACAAAACAGTACACAGAAACCTAAAGATAGAGTGGGGAACATGAACGGGAATGACAAACAATGATCTACAAAACAGTACACAGAAACCTAAATATAGAGTGAGGAACATGAACGGGAATGACAAACAATGATCTATAAAACAGTACACAGAAACCTAAAGATAGAGTGAGGAACATGAACGGGAATGACAAACAATGATCTACAAAACAGTACACAGAAACATCAGGATAGAATGAGGAACATGAACGGGAATGACAAACAATGCTCTACAAAACAGTACACAGAAACCTAAATATAGAGTGAGTAGCATGAACGGGAATGACAAACAATGATCTACAAAGCAGTACACAGAAACCTAAAGATAGAGTGGGGAACATGAACGGGAATGACAAACAATGATCTACAAAGCAGTACACATAAACCTAAAGATAGAGTGAGGAACATGAACGGGAATGACAAACAATGATCTACAAAGCAGTACACAGAAACCTAAAGATAGAGTGGCGAAGATGAACGGGAATGACAAACAATGATCTACAAAGCAGTACACATAAACCTAAAGATAGAGTGAGGAACATGAACGGGAATGACAAACAATGATCTACAAAACAGTACACAGAAACCTAAAGATAGAGTGGGGAACATGAACGGGAATGACAAACAATGATCTACAAAACAGTACACAGAAACCTAAATATAGAGTGAGGAACATGAACGGGAATGACAAACAATGATCTATAAAACAGTACACAGAAACCTAAAGATAGAGTGAGGAACATGAACGGGAATGACAAACAATGATCTACAAAACAGTACACAGAAACATCAGGATAGAATGAGGAACATGAACGGGAATGACAAACAATGCTCTACAAAACAGTACACAGAAACCTAAATATAGAGTGAGTAGCATGAACGGGAATGACAAACAATGATCTACAAAGCAGTACACAGAAACCTAAAGATAGAGTGGGGAACATGAACGGGAATGACAAACAATGATCTACAAAACAGTACACATAAACCTAAAGATAGAGTGAGGAACATGAACGGGAATGACAAACAATGATCTACAAAGCAGTACACAGAAACCTAAAGATAGAGTGGGGAACATGAACGGGAATGAAAAACAATGATCTACAAAGCAGTACACATAAACCTAAAGATAGAGTGAGGAACATGAACGGGAATGACAAACAATGATCTACAAAACAGTACACAGAAACCTAAAGATAGAGTGGGGAACATGAACGGGAATGACAAACAATGATCTACAAAACAGTACACAGAAACCTAAAGATAGAGTGAGGAACATGAAAGTGAATGACAAACAATGATCTACAAAACAGTACACAGAAACCTAAAGATAGAGTGAGGAACATGAACGGGAATGACAAACAATGATCTACAAAGCAGTACACAGAAACCTAAAGATAGAGTGGGGAACATGAACGGGAATGACAAACAATGATCTACAAAACAGTACACATAAACCTAAAGATAGAGTGGGGAACATGAACGGGAATGACAAACAATGATCTACAAAACAGTACACAGAAACCTAAAGATAGAGTGAGGAACATGAAAGTGAATGACAAACAATGATCTACAAAACAGTACACAGAAACCTAAATATAGAGTGAGGAACATGAACGGGAATGACAAACAATGATCTACAAAACAGTACACAGAAACCTAAATATAGAGTGAGGAACATGAACGGGAATGACAAACAATGATCTACAAAACAGTACACAGAAACCTAAAGTTAGAATGAGGAACATGAACGGGAATGACAAACAATGATCTACAAAACAGTACATAGAAACCTAAAGATAGAGTTGGGAACATGAACGGGAATGACAAACAATGATCTACAAAACAGTACACAGAAACCTAAATATAGAGTGAGGAACATGAACGGGAATGACAAACAATGATCTATAAAACAGTACACAGAAACCTAAAGATAGAGTGAGGAACATGAACGGGAATGACAAACAATGATCTACAAAACAGTACACAGAAACCTAAAGTTAGAATGAGGAACATGAACGGGAATGACAAACAATGATCTACAAAACAGTACACAGAAACCTAAAGATAGAGTTGGGAACATGAACGGGAATGACAAACAATGATCTACAAAACAGTACACAGAAACCTAAATATAGAGTGAGGAACATGAACGGGAATGACAAACAATGATCTATAAAACAGTACACAGAAACCTAAAGATAGAGTGAGGAACATGAACGGGAATGACAAACAATGATCTACAAAACAGTACACAGAAACATCAGGATAGAATGAGGAACATGAACGGGAATGACAAACAATTATCTACAAAACAGTACACAGAAACCTAAATATAGAGTGAGTAGCATGAACGGGAATTACAAACAATGATCTACAAAGCAGTACACAGAAACCTAAAGATAGAGTGGGGAACATGAACGGGAATGACAAACAATGATCTACAAAGCAGTACACATAAACCTAAAGATAGAGTGAGGAACATGAACGGGAATGACAAACAATGATCTACAAAGCAGTACACAGAAACCTAAAGATAGAGTGGGGAACATGAACGGGAATGACAAACAATGATCTACAAAGCAGTACACATAAACCTAAAGATAGAGTGAGGAACATGAACGGGAATGACAAACAATGATCTACAAAACAGTACACAGAAACCTAAAGATAGAGTGGGGAACATGAACGGGAATGACAAACAATGATCTACAAAACAGTAAATAGAAACCTAAATATAGAGTGAGGAACATGAACGGGAATGACAAACAATGATCTACAAAACAGTACACAGAAACCTAAAGATATAGTGAGTAACATGAACGGGAATGACAAACAATGATCTACAAAACAGTAGACAGAAACCTAAATATAGAGTGAGGAACATGAACGGGAATGACAAACAATGATCTACAAAACAGTACACATAAACCTAAGGATAGAGTGAGGAACATGAACGGGAATGACAAACATTGATCTACAAAACAGTACACAGAAACCTAAAGATAGAGTGAGGAACATGAACAGGAATGACAAACATTGATCTATAAAACAGTACACAGAAACCTCAAGATAGAGTGAAGAACGTGAACGGGAATGACAAACAATGATCTACAAAACAGTAGACAGAAGCCTAAATATAGAGTGAGGAACATGAACGGGAATGACAAACAATGATCTACAAAACAGTACACAGAAACCTCAAGATAGAGTGGGGAACATGAACGGGAATGACAAACAAGGATCTACAAAACAGTACACAGAAACCTAAATATAGAGTGAGGAACATGAACGGGAATGACAAACAATGATCTACAAAACAGTACACAGAAACCTAAATATAGAGTGAGGAACATGAACGGGAATGACAAACAATGATCTACAAAACAGTACACAGAAACCTAAAGTTAGAATGAGGAACATGAACGGGAATGACAAACAATGATCTACAAAACAGTACACAGAAACCTAAAGATAGAGTTGGGAACATGAACGGGAATGACAAACAATGATCTACAAAACAGTACACAGAAACCTAAATATAGAGTGAGGAACATGAACGGGAATGACAAACAATGATCTATAAAACAGTACACAGAAACCTAAAGATAGAGTGAGGAACATGAACGGGAATGACAAACAATGATCTACAAAACAGTACACAGAAACCTAAAGTTAGAATGAGGAACATGAACGGGAATGACAAACAATGATCTACAAAACAGTACACAGAAACCTAAAGATAGAGTTGGGAACATGAACGGGAATGACAAACAATGATCTACAAAACAGTACACAGAAACCTAAATATAGAGTGAGGAACATGAACGGGAATGACAAACAATGATCTATAAAACAGTACACAGAAACCTAAAGATAGAGTGAGGAACATGAACGGGAATGACAAACAATGATCTACAAAACAGTACACAGAAACATCAGGATAGAATGAGGAACATGAACGGGAATGACAAACAATTATCTACAAAACAGTACACAGAAACCTAAATATAGAGTGAGTAGCATGAACGGGAATGACAAACAATGATCTACAAAGCAGTACACAGAAACCTAAAGATAGAGTGGGGAACATGAACGGGAATGACAAACAATGATCTACAAAGCAGTACACATAAACCTAAAGATATAGTGAGGAACATGAACGGGAATGACAAACAATGATCTACAAAGCAGTACACAGAAACCTAAAGATAGAGTGGGGAACATGAACGGGAATGACAAACAATGATCTACAAAGCAGTACACATAAACCTAAAGATAGAGTGAGGAACATGAACGGGAATGACAAACAATGATCTACAAAACAGTACACAGAAACCTAAAGATAGAGTGGGGAACATGAACGGGAATGACAAACAATGATCTACAAAACAGTAAATAGAAACCTAAATATAGAGTGAGGAACATGAACGGGAATGACAAACAATGATCTACAAAACAGTACACAGAAACCTAAAGATATAGTGAGTAACATGAACGGGAATGACAAACAATGATCTACAAAACAGTAGACAGAAACCTAAATATAGAGTGAGGAACATGAACGGGAATGACAAACAATGATCTACAAAACAGTACACATAAACCTAAGGATAGAGTGAGGAACATGAACGGGAATGACAAACATTGATCTACAAAACAGTACACAGAAACCTAAAGATAGAGTGAGGAACATGAACAGGAATGACAAACATTGATCTATAAAACAGTACACAGAAACCTCAAGATAGAGTGAAGAACGTGAACGGGAATGACAAACAATGATCTACAAAACAGTAGACAGAAGCCTAAATATAGAGTGAGGAACATGAACGGGAATGACAAACAATGATCTACAAAACAGTACACAGAAACCTCAAGATAGAGTGGGGAACATGAACGGGAATGACAAACAAGGATCTACAAAACAGTACACAGAAACCTAAATATAGAGTGAGGAACATGAACGTGAATGACAAACAATGATCTACAAAACAGTACACAGAAACCTAAATATAGAGTGAGGAACATGAACGTGAATGGCAAACAATGATCTACAAATCAGTACACAGAAACCTAAAGATAGAGTGAGGAACATGAACGTGAATGACAACCAATGATCTACAAAACAGTAGACAGAAACCTAAATATAGAGTGGGGAACATGAACGGGAATGACAAACAATGATCTACAAAACAGTACACAGAAACCTAAAGTTAGAATGAGGAACATGAACGGGAATGACAAACAATGATCTACAAAACAGTACACAGAAACCTAAAGATAGAGTGGGGAACATGAACGGGAATGACAAACAATGATCTACAAAACAGTACACAGAAACCTAAATATAGAGTGAGGAACATGAACGGGAATGACAAACAATGATCTATAAAACAGTACACAGAAACCTAAAGATAGAGTGAGGAACATGAACGGGAATGACAAACAATGATTTACAAAACAGTACACAGAAACATCAGGATAGAATGAGGAACATGAACGGGAATGACAAACAATGCTCTACAAAACAGTACACAGAAACCTAAATATAGAGTGAGTAGCATGAACGGGAATGGCAAACAATGATCTACAAAGCAGTACACAGAAACCTAAAGATAGAGTGGGGAACATGAACGGGAATGACAAACAATGATCTACAAAGCAGTACACATAAACCTAAAGATAGAGTGAGGAACATGAACGGGAATGACAAACAATGATCTACAAAGCAGTACACAGAAACCTAAGGATAGAGTGGGGAACATGAACGGGAATGACAAACAATGATCTACAAAGCAGTACACATAAACCTAAAGATAGAGTGAGGAACATGAACGGGAATGACAAACAATGATCTACAAAACAGTACACAGAAACCTAAAGATAGAGTGGGGAACATGAACGGGAGTGACAAACAATGATCTACAAAACAGTACACAGAAACCTAAAGATAGAGTGAGGAACATGAAAGTGAATGAAAAACAATGATCTACAAAACAGTACACAGAAACCTAAATATAGAGTGAGGAACATGAACGGGAATGACAAACAATGATCTACAAAACAGTACACAGAAACCTAAATATAGAGTGAGGAACATGAACGGGAATGACAAACAACGATCTACAAAACAGTACACAGAAACCTAAAGATAGAGTGAGGAACATGAACGGGAATAACAAACAATGATCTACAAAACAGTACACAGAAACCTAAAGATAGAGTGAGTAACATGAACGGGAATGACAAACAATGATCTACAAAACAGTACACAGAAACCTAAAGATAGAGCGAGGAACATGAACGGGAATGGATCCCGGTGTCCCGGAAGGATAAACAATTCTTGCTCCACTAGTGGCAGCTGTGGTGTTACTCTTGATGCAAACAGGTACAGTTCATACCAAAAGGTAAAACGAACAATATGAAGTATATAGCAGATGCACTTAACATAGATAAAGCCCGAGGAATCTCTCCAGATAGAACTAAGTCCTAAATTTTCCTTTCCAATACTCAACTCCTCTGAAAAGACCGTTTACTGGTTATCCGGCACGAGACAAATACACATGCCGCCCACTGAGAATGTACATGAGTGCCGCGAGGTTGGAGAATGCGAAGTAGTTGTGTTGATGATCCGTTGCCAAAGTACAGGCAAATCAGTTTATGTCCATTATCTACAATTTCACTTGTAACAATCATAACATCGACGCATAATCTTACCCCAGAGTCACCATTTACCTACGCGATTAATTGTTGCTTGCTAACTTGTTCTCTGCATGAGTAAAGCTGGTATATTGTTCAAAGTGGGTTTACAAGACTAATTGCAATTTGTGCTTGCATAAATGATACCATTCCAAAAAAAGCATCTAAATATAATATAGGGAATGTATGTGTTGAATTGTGAGATATGCAACTAAATATATGTAAAAACAGAATCAGAAACCAATTTTAAGGCTCATTAATAATGTAACTCAGAATGTATCTGTGTAAACTATGTGTGATTGCAAACAAAAACTATCGTGTAATGTTAATTGAGAAAATATGATAGATTATATGTTTTGTTACCACTTGCTATCAAGCATCCATTAAAATTATGTGCTGTACATGTACGACCGAATGCCTAAAACTACCCATTTTTTCACAATTCATTAATAGAGGTGATTTCGCCCAATAAAACTAGTTTAACCCCGTTACCGTTTACTGAGATGCATGTACCAAGCCAGATAGTGAGCAGTTATGCACATGTGTGTTAGGGGGTATGGAGTTTACCTCTCTAAAATTATTCGATTAGACATTGTGGACTTCTGGTATTTTAATATTATTAATGACTTTTTCTTACCAAATGCAGAAATTATACATCCTATATGGCAAGAACATATCCTTAACAATGCAGACATGTCAGTAATCTTACGACTTAATGAATATGCTGGACTCCATTTGCGATAAGTATATTTTGTTGTTTTCATATTTCTTATATTTTACCAACGCAAATCATATTTTACAAGAAGCTACAAAATAAACCTATTTGTTAACACAACTCCATTTAACAGAAGTATTACTTTTTGCGCATTTTAACATACATTTAAACATTGTGTTTCCACGTGCTAATAATTGTACAATGCTCTACGGTACACGTGCTGAAAATTGTACAATCATATTCAGTACCCTTACAGAAAGTTGCACAAAGCTCTACTGTACAGTTGCTGATATATGTACAATACCCTACGGTACACTTGCTGATAACTATGCAAATCTCTACGGTACACTTGCTGATAACTGTACAATTCCCTACGGTACACTTGCGGATAACTGTACAATGCCCCCGGTACACTTGCTGATAACTGTACAATTCCCTATGGTACACTTGCTGATAACTGTACAATACCCTACGGTACACTTGCTGATAACTATGCAAATCTCTACGGTACACTTGCTGATAACTGTACAATTCCCTACGGTACACTTGTGGATAACTGTACAATGCCCTACGGTACACTTGCTGATAACTGTACAATATCCTACGGTACACTTTCTGATAAATATACAATTCCCTACGGTACACTTGCTGATAACTGTACAATCCCCTACGGTGCACTTGCGAATAACTGTACAATGCCTTACGGCACACTTGCTGATAATTGTACAATTCCCTACGGTACACTTGCTGATAACTGTACAATAACCTACGGTACACTTGCTGATAACTGTACAATGCCATACGGTACACTTACTGATAATTGTACAATTCCCTACGGTACACTTGCTGATAATTGTACAATCATATACGGTACACTTACAGACAGTTGTACAATGCACTATGGAACACTGAATATACCTTTTGTATATATATATTACTATATGTTTTAATGTCATTGACACTATTTCCATAAATTTAATGAAATATTCTTAGAATTTTCCACGATTTCTACACGGTTTTGATTTACGTAGTTATATAATATCTGTCCATTTTAGCATCTATAGGTTCCGTCCGGATATTAAGATCTGTACTAATTTCTGAATAACGGAGAACATCAATCGACAAGTACATATTTTAATTAAGACATGATGACAATTTTTCAATTAACAATTTTGAGAGATGGATTGGATTCTGACATTTTTCAATCAACAATCAGCTGATGATGTTCCAAATTATTATTGTTCATTACTTTAATCCTTTCTACGTTGTACTTTTAATGCCCATAGGAAAGCACAATGATTGTGTTTTTCATCTTTATCGGACTTTAATGATAATCTCAAATTGTAGTAAACAATGATACGCTTTTGTTATTAAGATATCTAACAATGGAATGACAAAACTTAATATGGTTGTTCATTTTGTTAACATCGGTGGAGTTGTTGCGCATTGATTTCATATTCATGTTTATTAGAAATCTACAATTTTTTCTAAAACAATACAAATACAATCATATATGGGCAATCCAGAAACACAGGCAGCATTGGGAAAAAGACACAGAACGAAGACAAAAAAACAAACAAACAAAAAACATAACACAAACAACTAAAAGGACGAGTCCATATTGAACCTTTCTACCTGATATTGAACCTTTCTACCTGATATTGAACCTTTCTACCTGATATTGAACCTTTCTAGTCAATTCAAATTTACAATTTTAAATAGATGACATCGCAACCATTTCCTATTATTTCATCAACATATCTCCAGATTTGAACACTTTTGAACATTTTTATCATTCATACATTACTGATGAACTGTGCACCCGTCCGGGGCACCTGAGTTCACATCCGGTTTTAAGTCGGGTTTGCGTTGCTCGATCTTAGTTTTCAATATAAAGTTTTGTAAATCGTTGTTTGTCCTTTTGTTTTTTTTTCTTTTGGCCATTATATTGTCTGTCCTTTATCGGCTTTCGGCTTCTGATTACCCCTTTGGTACTTCAAACTTTTCTTTGGACTATATCTATAATGTATATATTTATAATGTATTCCCCCATTGCATGTATCTATATTTTACATTTATGTATATGAGTTGCCTATAAGGGTAATAACAAAATTACCGAACTCCGAGCAATCTTACAAAGGGAAAGTCAAAACTCATAATTATACAAACAGACAAAATCAGTCAACAACCTATGTGTATATGATTTTCAGTTTGTTTTATGGAAATGCTCTAACTGTTTTTCATTTAATTAATCGAAAAAAAAAATATTTTCCAGTGTAACGATTTACATCATTTCTTATTAATTGTGAAGGAGTTTCTAAGTTTCCCTGGACATGTTATGTTTTTATAAGCACAACATAGACATGGTCATCACCGACGAAACGCATGACCTCTCTACAATAACTCTCTAATAACACAATAAACCCATTTTCCGTTTCGTATCCACCTCTAGTAAGTGTTAATCGACTTATTGATAGTTATGTTGTATCTGCTAGCAGATCTACTATTTAAAAACTTCTAGCAATAAAGTCGTTGAACATGGTATTATTAATTATGTTAGTGTCACGATGTTGTTTATTTACTTCGTTTTTCCTGATTGCCATCTGACCCATCTTGTCGATGTGGTGCAGCCCTTGAAAATTTAAAACATTTCTTTTTGGATTGTCCTATATACATACAAGCCAGAACTACATTGATAGGTAATATCAACAGGGTTACAACCTACTACACTCTAGATATTGAATTTCCGACATGTGGCAATGATAATTTAACTTATGAACAAAATTGTATTATATTTAAATATGTTTTTGATTATATTAAATGTTCAAAAAGATTCCCTATTGTATAACTGAAATTGAATTGGGTGAACATGCACATCATATGAATCCATCTTAATTTTATTTTACTTTCTGTTTGTGAATATTTATCATTGATTCGTTATTAGTGCTACATATAGTAATGCATGCCTTTTATGTACTTCTTTATTGTAACATATTGTAATTTGGAGAAGACTTCATAAGTTTGTTTAACTTGTGTCTAATCCATTGTGTCTGTTTAATTGGCAAATAAAATATGTTTAAACCAGTCTCTCACCGACGAAACGCATGACCTCTCTACAATAACTCTCTAATAACACAATAAACCCATTTTCCGTTTCGTATCCACCTCTAGTAAGTGTTAATCGACTTATGTTGTATCTGCTAGCAGATCTACTATTTACAAACTTCTAGCAATAAAGTCGTTGAACATGGTATTATTAATTATGTTAGTGTCACGATGTTGTTTATTTACTTCGTTTTTCCAGATTACCAGTCTTATTCCGTCCACAATGCATATTTTGTGTGTAAAAGTCTTTAAAAAAAATCGAAGCTTCCATAGCATATACTGTGACAAGCAGATATGTATATTTGGAGACTCTATACATAGAGTCTGACATGTGATCAAACTTTGGCTAGACAATATTTATCTTCAGTTGGTTTATTCAACAATGAATATAGTTACCGAGACAATATCTTAGCTATGCATTATTCTGAAATTCCTAAATATGCTAAACAAATTATTCATACAAGGATGATCTACTTAAGAGTTCCAGTTTTAATTAGGGTATTATTGTAGTCTATAACTAACATATTCGACGTTCATAGAAGAAGAGTTTGAAGAGAGCAAAGGGGTAATCAGAAGGACAGACAAAACAATGGCCAAAAGAAAAAGGACAAAAGGACAAACAGGAATCTACAAAACATACACATAACACTAAAGATCGAGTAATACGAATTCCACTAAAAACTGGGGGTGAACTCATGTGCTCCAGAAGTGTGGATAGTTCCTGATTCTCTAGTGGCACCCGTGAAGGCATGGTCTAGTGTCATCGGATTCTGTCATTTTTAAGTTTGTTGGAGTGCATTGTGCCTGTTGTAATGGTTAATAGAGTTATCCACAATTACAGAACGCAATGTTATCCAAGACAAAACTATTACATGCTCTTAATCAACCAATCCATAGTACATGAGGAAATTGAAAACAAGAACTTCAAGTACATTTCTGTCTTCAGATCTAAGATGATGTAAAGCTTGAACATGATGCCGAAGCAACCGGGTTTATTATCAAATCAGTGGCATTTAAAATTATAAAACTAAGACATCTAATAAAAGCAGCGTTGTAATAATTGCCTCATGCAGAATGCCATTTTAAGAGTACACTATTAAAAGCTCGGGAAGATATTGAGTGAGAGCATGAGAGAATATTGTAATTAATTTAATAAAAGCTTTGTAAAATAACAGCCTGGTTTAAAGACTACTAGAAACGTAGCTACTAGGTATTACAATTTTA
Organism: Bathymodiolus brooksi; assembly: GCA_963680875.1. Taxonomy (NCBI): domain Eukaryota; kingdom Metazoa; phylum Mollusca; class Bivalvia; order Mytilida; family Modiolidae; genus Bathymodiolus; species Bathymodiolus brooksi. The sequence continues at coordinate 25,957,059 of OY804578.1, read as the reverse complement.
TTGTATCTGTTATTGTGTTAAGCATGAACACTTTGCGACAAATAGATTCAAAGACGGTATAAAACACTAACTGCTAGACAATAAAATTAAATAACCGAATTCTTTGCTGTAAATAGCTTAGCTTGGTGACGTTGTGAATAGTAATAAGACTTACTGACATCAATTACGATATAAATATTACTACAGAGCAATGCTTTAATTTAATCATCATCCTTAAATTAAAATATACATCATTCGATTGCATTGTAAAATTTGCATTTAAGGTTTATATACTTGCCTCACAAGGGTTAGAATGATGTGATGCAATCGACTTTATTTATGGTGATTTTCATTGGAAACGAATTAAACATACATAGTAAAACAATATATACGATACATGCTTTGAAACATATTGTTTGTGCTGGGATCACATCTAAATATGGTTAGTAATAAAAACGTAGATATCTAATTTAGTGCACCCAATACGTTTCTCGAATAACCGTCATCAAGTAAACTCAAAATTTAGACTGGAAAGCAAAATGATAGAATCTGTGAGTACATGTTGGCAATAATCTGTGGTAATTGCTGTTTTTTGGAAGTTGCTTAAAATTCCAAAGTATAGAAATAAATAGGACAGAAGCCAATATTGGACCTCGATTCAGGCATGTACAACATATAACCGGGTTAAATCGGGTGCTCGGATCTCAAACATAACCCTCTTTATAACTACATCTAGAATACCAAAAATAGCTAATAAAATAAAAAAAAACAATTCTACGAGCACTGTACATGATGTGGATGGCATACACTTTTAGTCTGCCACATGCTATCATTTTGTAGTGGGAGTTATTAAGTTTTATTAAGCTCTAATACTACACCAGTTCATATATGTGCTATGCATAATTTAAATATAGGATTTTTGATTAGCGACAAAAACATCACTCAGAAATAATTAAAAGATTACAATTACATCAAGATTCAGATGTGTAATACCTTTATGTAAACCACAAGGGAATGTGATCAAATTTGTCCATTAGCTGATTATTAAATTTATGGTAAAATAATCAAGATTGAATGTTAATGATTTACAGTAAAGGTATGTAAAATCCTAGCTATGGTTATTAGCACTCTCTAACAATTCATCAAATAACAGTTGCTAACCAAACGGTCACAATGTGTGAAATCACCTTTTTTCCCCATTATGAATTTAAATTGTATAGAATTTAAGTATTTTCTACGCAGAATTGATTTTTCCCTACGCAAGTATTAAAGTAATAGAAGTCAGGATTACATTTGTGTTGATGCATTGATATTGAATAGGAACTCTAAGAACCTAACGTCGATAATCTATAATCTATATAGGGTCTATAATAGAAATTATGTTCGACAACATTTATCCTTGCACAAATTAAAACCATCTATCTTTATTTAAAGAAATCATTTCGTTTTGGGTATACTTAGGACAATTCGGTAGAAATCCCGAGCCATAATGTTAAACATTATCCTTCTATGGATCATATATTATTAACCCCAGAGTATTAAAGTCTTTTTAATCAAATAAACAGGTAAAAGGGATGATTTAAATTGACACAATACATTACGATATAGGGATGCGTCTAATCTAGATTAGAGCCTAATCGTCGCAACAAATAACTTTAAAAGTAGGAGAACACGATGTACATAGTGTTTTATCGGATAAATTTATAAAACATCATGACACATCGTGCAGATTTACATGTACGATGAATTACTGAATTCTTTTGAATTAGATTATCTCTTACTTAATTATATAATACCCTTAGATTGCATTGCAATATCAATTAATACAAGTCAACCTCTCGTATTGATTTAGCTGTTTTTAATTGATAATACTTGACACTAGCCGTCACGATACTGTAACGATTTTACTTTTATTTCTAGTTTTTTGCAATGTTTTTATATTAATAAGCATGGTTATTAAGTAGAATCTAAGCACATCAAAATTGATCACCGTAGGATATGGTGTGTATGCTCTGGTACAATTAGAAAATAAACGTTAGAGTTTACGCGAGGGGAAATCAAAAATAGACAATCCAGAGAAACTGACAGCACAGTGTATGCAAGAAGGGAAAAAAACCAACACACAACACAATGCGTATTGGACAACACTATGCCCAAACAAACACAAATAACGTAATTAAAACCTGAGACAATACCAATTAAGCTTAACCATGTGGTATTTATATAACTTCTTTATGCTTAGGGGAGACAACCTCTTTAATACGTTTAAAAGTAATATATTTATTTCATTCACACTTTTCTTGTATATGAGATGTCCATTTAAAAAGCTACTTCCTCACACAACATGGTATCAAATGAAACTACTGACTACTGTTTATTATGGGGCTTAACCGGTTAATGCGACCCAAACCCAACTAATTTAGTAGTTAAATGTCAAAATGTGATAATGAAGAAATGTTTGCAAATACCAAAGAGGTAATCAGAAGCCGTAACCAAGAAACAAATATTCTAACGTTTTAGCATGAAAAATAACAAATCAAAAAATACGTCTAGTGCATCCTTGTAATTTGCTATCTAATAATCTAATACATGTGCCAAGCCAGGGAAGTGTGCGGTCATGCATGTGTGTGATTGGGGGATATATTTTGCCTCTTTCCACGATTTTTCTATTGAATTTTAAAACTGGTCCGGTAGTGGGGCATTTTTTTTTAATTTTCATTTTTATAACATACGCAACATGTTAATGTTTTGGCTAGAAACCAGTTGTTATAAACAAACGTTAGAGAACACCGAATGGGCAATCAAAAATGGACAATCCAGAGAAACCGGCAACATTGGGCACACAAGACACAGGAAGGAGACGAACAAAGCACAAAGCCGAAAACAAAAAAAGTTCATAGGTAGGTGTGTGAAAAAGTGGGTATCGGTCGTGAACTAATGTCATTGTATGAATTTTGATAAGCCCATATATCGTTATGATCTGTAATACATGTACTTAAACATGATATTTATCTGATCGAAATATCCACAGCTATATTCACTTCTTGTATTTGAAACAGTTTCACATTTCAGAATTGGTCATATTCGTAATTGCCGTTAAAGTGTTGTGTATATGCGTGTTCTTGTCAGACATACATCCACAGATACATCCCACATAGAAGACACTATTCAAATGGTATATAGTGAACTGATACAAGTTCATAAACCATGTAACGTTTCAGAGCACGAACAATGACATTAAATGAGATATATATTTATAATTTTACATTTCAAAATACTGTCAAAACAGGCAAACTTACATCTGCTCTAAATAGACTTAGAAATATCCTGATACTGGTAATGTTGATTTCACGTAAGACTATTTTTTTTTGTTTTATAAAAAGTTTCGATTTCATAAAAACCTAGATAAATAATTAAATGTGCACCACCCTTCCTGGAATAACCTTCATCAAGTTATATTTATATACAATATCGATACAGCATGGACTACATCAATATATAGGAGTGTGAAAAGTGTCGATTACATGTATATATATATATATATATATATAAGTATATATTAAGTATATATGTACCATCTACACACGCTTATACACATGTCTTACGCCTATCCCTAGATTTGCCTTACGAGACAAGGTAACACTACGACTATTGAAGTTCCTTTTTTAGGGAGTGGATGTAGTCGAGTGGTCTAGGGCGCTGGACGTAAGGCTAAGCGAATGGTGCTGCAGTGTAACAATGGTGTGGGTTCAAATCCCGTCGAGGGAAGAACAAAAATTTGACAGCTCTAAAATCTAATTCTAACACTGTTTGGTTTAATTTTCAGACGTATATATATATATATATATATACGTCTAAAATGGTTTGTAAAACAACACCAAGTACACAAAACAAAGTGATAAAGAATTAAACACTTTAATTCTTTATCACTTTGTTTTGTGTACTTGGTGTTGTTTTAAAAACCATTTTAGACGTTTATAATTGTTTTACTTGTATAGTATCGTTATACCGTAACGATCCAACACCCCGTAAGATTGATCGTTGACTGGTTTTTCAGACGTTGTATATATATATATATACATATATACAAAGTTTTGATTTCTGAAAGTTCAAAATTAAGATCATATGTTTCATGTAAAGGGATACTTACTGAAGAAGCTAAATAACATAGGTTCATGTATTATGTAACTTTTTCTCTCGCTGGAACTGAAGTGATCAATTTGAATTAAAACATCAAATACAAATCCAGAAATATTTGATTTTGTACATTATCGTTCTCGACTATTTTACTACGTTAGTATGGTCTCAATCTTACTCTGCGAGAACACATGGGTTCACCTACCACCCAGTTTTTGGCTTTGTGCTTTTGTTTTGCGTTTTGTTGTTTTTGCTGTTTTATTTTGTTTTGTTTGTCTTTGTCCTATGTCTTGAATGCTAGATGTTGTCAGTGTCGCTGGATTGTCCATTCGGTTTTCTCTAATTGTTATTTATGAGAGTAGATGGCTGTTGTACTCTTTATTATTGTTTTGGTGATACATTGACATCTCACGACATCTTGTATGGGATCACATCAGGGTTCATACTTGCAACCGACAAATCATCTATGAACCTACTAAATATCAAGATATCAATACCGAGTAAACAGCAAGAGCTGTTCTCAGATTGGCACAGGTGCCCGGGTGGCTCAATGAGCTTGGTCGTTGGATCTAACAGCTCATATAAACCTATCACCAATATGGCGTTGGTTCGCGCCCAGCTTTGTAAATTACAAAAAGGGTGCACTCGATTCGCAGCCGCAAGTGATAAAGTTTACCAGTTGCTTTCCCAGGGTCGGTGGTTCTCTCCGACTTCCTCCACCACTAACACTGGTCGCCATGATATAGCTGAAATATTGCTGAAAGTGGCGTTAAAACATAAAAAAATGAATTAAATCAACCGATTGGTACATATATTTTACTGTCTTGTAAATGCTTGGATGGTCATATATGAATGAAACATTACATGACATGGCCCGAAACGGGATGTTGTTTGACGTAAGTGCATCGCCAAAGAACAAAAAGGTCGTCAAACACTTAATATTGATTAGATTGAAATGATCGCTGACTACTAATTTTTATGGAAAATCTTACATACAAAACTGAAATAGAATTAATTCAAGATTATTAGAGATGAAAATATTTGCAAGCACGGACGAACATGTCATCTAACAATGATGTCTTTTTCTTTCAAATATACATTACGCTTGCAACTGTATGGAAATATTTTTCACAAAGGAAACATAGAGGCAGTTCCAACTAAATGTCTGTTTTATGATATTACGTTTCGGAGTTCGGTAATTTTGTTATTACCCTTATATACCATAAACAGAGGGGGGTTTTATTGAAGAAGATTATTCCTAATACGACAAAAGCACATTAAACAGTAAGTGTGTGCTATTGTTATCTCTGTATTCCTAATGTTAAATGAACGAGACAATGCTTATTGTGTATGCTGATCTTGGAACAGTGTAAATATAATGTCTCATCAAACGATGACATGATGATATATCGATATGAAAAGATTAAAAAGTACATTTTCAATGACATAATTATTACTAACCAATCATGAGAACCAATATCTAGTTTGTACTTTAACAGTACATTTCTGATGAAGTCATCACTTCTGTATAGATATTAAATAAAATGAAAACCAAAAAATACCACACTGTCAGAGCAAATCTAAATCAAATATCAAAATTGTCTATGGTGGTTATGAAATAGTAAGAAAGGATATGGATGTAAATGAACAAATTAGAGTACAGATGCAATGCTTTTAGTGAAGTATTTGTGTAATTGTGTTAACAATTACCAGTGATAAGGTACATGATTATTATGCATTTATACATAACTCTCTTCACAAATTCAAAAATACACTTTCCATATTTTTTTTTTTTTTATTTCTAAAAACTAAATAAATTTCTGTTATACTGAAAAAAAATCCTACACACACAGAGAGAGAGAGAGAGAGAGAGAGAGAGAGAGAGAGAGAGAGATTGTTTTTGTAGCACCAGTTGCTCAATCATATTATAATGACCTTCTTTCTTCAGGTTTATTTTTAGGTGGCAAAGAAAGATTGCGTAGGAATTGCAACTCGATCAGTCAATATAAGCATGGAACCACTCCCATTTCTTGAACTATTTTGGGACGCCACAATACATTCTTATAACAACGCACAATAACAATAGTTGAAAATAGAAGAAAACAACATACTTATGTTTTGTTGTTGTATATAAATAAACGTTAGAGAATACCGAAGGGGCAATCAAAAATAGTAAATCCAGAGGAACTGGCAACATATTTAATGATGTAAAATGTCATCCTAAATATGGAATAAAACACAAATGCATTCAATTCTCAAATGAATGATATGTCCTTAAAAATAATCAGTAGCATGTAACTCTATAACTGGGTAATAATAAGATATAGGATATCCTTACCTGTAATCAGCTCTGTACCTCTAGTGTATTGATTGATTTGATTTGATTTTTGGCGTTTTAACTCCACTTTCAACAATATTTCAGCTATATCATGGCAATCAGAGGTGGAAAAAGCCGGAGTACCCGGAGAGAACCACCGACCATGGGCAAGCAACTGGTAAACTTTATCACTTGCGGCTGCGAGTCGAGAGCACCCTTTTTGTAATTTACAAAGCCGAGCGCGAACCCACGCCGTATTGGTGATAGGCTTGCATGAGTTGTTAGGTAATCCAACTACATAACTCATTGAGCCACCCGGGACCTCAGCCCTGGTATGGCAAATAAATCACGATTATATAAGTATGATAAAAGATCAAACCGATGATTGCCATATTTGAATTTTGTTAATCCAGAAAATAATGTGTTTCTATCAAAATGTCATAACTATATTATAAATAATTTATTCGTTCAATATGAATACATAAAAATTACCACACTGCCGCATTTAACATTTAATCACTGTAAACACACGAAAATTAGACCAGAAATTGTATATCAAAAGACGTAATGTGTTATATATAACGTTCTTCAATTATATTCTGATTTTGGCTATCATGTTTAAGCCCTTTGGTTTACTTGCTCCCATAATTTGGCTGTCATGTTTAAGCCCTTTGGTTTACTTGCTCCTAGATTTTGGCTATCATGCTTAAGCCCTTTGGTTTTCTTGCTCCCATACGTTGGCTATCATGCTTAAGCCCTTTGGTTTTCTTGCTCCCATACTTTGGCCATCATGCTTAAGCCCCTTGGTTTTCTTGCTACCGGATTGTGTCTACCCTGTTTAGGCTCTTTGGTTTTCTTGCTCCCATATTTTGTCTATCATGCATAAGCCTTTTGGTTTTCTTGCTCCGAGATTGTGGCTATCATGTCTAGGGCCTTTGGGTTTCTTGCTCCCAGATTTAGGCTATCATGTTTAAGCCTTTTGGTTTTCTTGCTCCCAGATTTAGGCTATCATGTTTAGGCCTTTTGGTTTTCTTGCTCCCAGATTTTGGCTATCATGTTTATGCCCTTTGGATTTCTTGAACCCAGATTGAGGCTATCATGTTTAAGCCCTTTGGTTTTCTTGCTCCCAAAGACTTTAAAATTATTTGTTGTAGCAATCTACTGATTTTGAGCGTATCCGATGAAGGTTATTCCAAAAACACGTCGTGTGCACCAAATTAGATATCGACGTTTTCAGTAAAAAGCCATCATCTCATTATGTACATCAAAATGAATAGCAATATCACTGTCATATTTGTCACACAATATGGACTATGAACAGGACAATTTATACATACCCATTGTTGCATAAATTTAAAGCAAATACACATTTAGTACATATTTTAATTCAACACCGTTTATGGGAAACGGACACATGTAGTACAAACTACAGACAGATTAGCTTAAAATAAAATAATTGTTCCAGGGTAAATAGGAGTGACACAATATTGTTAAATGTAGATATAGCTTACACACATGCAAACATTAATTTGCAGTAATATTTACAGTTTTGAGTGTTAAACTATCGAACATTTTAGAAATTAAGCCGTTACATTAATACCCTTCTTATAACGTTGAATATTTTGTATGTGGTCAAGTGTGAAGTCACAACTGTTCCTTTCCGAGACACACATGTCTGATTCTGTCATCTAGAAAAGATAGTTGCGACAATCGTACAATATGTATCATATGAATCATATGAACAATAAAACATTCAGTAGTGTTTGGTCTTGGAAACAGTAATATTAAAATTAAAGCAGTCAAGTATCCCTTAACCAATTAAATTAGACCTTCCGTCATAACAGTAGCGGTTCATTAAAGTATAGATAACTTGGATACAATAAAATAAGGCATCTGAATAAATACATACAAAATGTTAAAAGAAGATACATTATGTCCGATTTATAATACAACAAATATTTAAACGGGTTAAAGTATTAAAGTTTCTTATGTACATAAGCTATACTTAACTAAGGTATATATCGTATGATCTGCACTATGCCATCAAAGTGACAAGAAGACATTCACAAAGACATCGATGTTTACGTCGAGAGCAATTTAATGTATTTGCTTGATAAATTACTGTCATTGAGGATAAGAGTGAGTGCACAACGTTCAATTAACTGTCAGCATTTATTACTATTAATATTGAGATTTACTTTGTTGTTATGTTGCCATGAAGATTTCTGTTTGTTTATGTTGAATTTAAGGCAGTTTCCAAGATGATAACGCAAACATTCTTTAGTTCCATACATATATATGTGAAAACTTAATAAAAAACATTTCTAGGAATGTGAGCGGTTATGTATAAATGTGTGTTATATGAATCGATTTTCCTCTTTCCGCGATTTTTCAATTGGATTGTGGAACTATTTCTAATATGTATTATGTTTTGCTTTGTCTTGTTTTTTCTTAAAATGTATTCCAAATTAACATAAAACCTAAATATTTGCTAGCTTCCCCTTTCAATGTATAATGGTTGCTTTAAGATAAAAAAGATGTTCGGTTCGTCTTTACCTTCAGTTGTTTGTAGAAGGGTCGATGTCTTATCAATGTTATTTGTGTATGTTTACGCATAGTGGCGTCCAACATGTCTTGACTATATGAGTAACATGTTGGGTGTCTTTTTAACGAAAGAAATTGATCTCCCGTCGCGAGCGCATGCGTTCACCTTGGGTTGTTGGTGGTGTCCGTGCTATCCATCTTTTTAGTTTTCTGTATTATGGTATTTGTTTTGCTTGTTTCCGCCCTATGTAATGTGTACCCAATCTTGTCAGTTTCCCCAGTTTGTCTATTCGTGATTGCCCCTTCTGTATTCTCTTACGTTTATTTACAATTTATTTTGTATGGCAAAATTACGATGTTTAGACCAACAATGCAAGAATACATATCTACAAAATATCACCTCATAATATTGACTGTTATCGACGAGAAGACAAAACCATTAAATATACCTATTTTATTAATGATGCTCAGGTGGTGAATTATATCAATATAGGTGTTATGAATAATTGTTTTTACTCACAATCCTGTGCAATTTCTGTAAAAACGGAAATAAAAAAAATAATGTTAAATTGATAGTATTGATCTATATGATAAGGTTGCAAGCTTACTAGAGATCTAATCGGATTAAGAGATTCAAGTATCATTATACCACATTACTGCATAACATACGGTATTAACTATAGGTAAATTGATTTTAAACAGCAAATAAACAACATCCAACCTTTTAAACAAATATATTTCACTGGCTCTGACATTTAACATGCATTTATTGATTTGATTTCATCGTGTTACACAAAACAAGCACGCCATACTTCTCCTTTCGCTTTTATTTTGGTAATTACTGAACTGTACTCTCATTTTACTATTGTCACTTTTAATTGATGTTCTTATGGTTTAATTGTGTAAATTACAATACGAATTAGCACTAGTTTTAATTGTTCACAGCTTGTAGTAAATTATCAAGGGACCATATTGTATGTAAGCAATTCTAATGAAAACAACAGCACAACACAAGGCACAATAAATCCCACCTAATGCAAGAAACAAGACCCTTCAATTGACCATTGTAGAACACAATCTTGCATCATTCGCATTTTAGAATGATTCACTAATGACTTGAATTTGCACTTTCACTTCATGCTTACATAATACAAGGTTAGTAATACGTCAAATACAAATACCAGCTTAAGAAAGGTTTGGAGTCGATTTGAAGTCGAATCAGTATAATTTGGATGTGTTTATTCCCAATTACTTTGAACTCTGTCACACGGTAAAAAACAAGTTTTATAAACCGTTCTGTATAATACGTTTGAAACATGTTTCTGGACTGCAAACACTGTTGTATGAGTGGCATTTAACTATGTACGTGTGTTTGTTAATGCTAGAATCGCAAAGATATATTCGATTTCCACATTTCAATTTGCTAAATAAACATTAGAGAAAACCGAAGAGGCAATCAGGAATGGACAATCCAGAGAAACTGACAACATTGGGTACATAAGACACAAGACGAAGACAAACCAAACAAAAAGCACACCACAATATGTGCTGGACACCACTCTACGGAAACAAACACACATAACGTAAATAAGACAGGAAATAAGACATTCTGCAAACAACTGGAGGTAAAGACGAATCGAGCATCGTTTTAAATGAGGGAATCCTTTGATAGGACGTAGGATTAGCTTCAATATATTTTATTCTAAATGAAACATACAGTCATGGTACAATTCATACATATATAACAGTTCATGTAGTATCAATTAGATCTGTCCACTCGAAGTTGTTGACTTTTCAAGCAGATGTACTATAATGAAATCTGTATAATTCAAATAGTTCATTAGTGTGCATAAGTCGATGCAGATAGGATATGCACATTCCAATTTGCTTACATACATTGATAGGCCGATGCAGTATACGTAGGATTATGTACCTTCCATTTTTGTTATATGAATTAACACGTCGGTACAGTATACGAAGGATCATGTACATCACAATTTGTTTACAGAAGTTGACACGTAGATGCAGTATCCGTAGCATTATGTATATTCTAATTTGCTTACAGGTGTTGACATTTCGATGCCGCATACTTCCCATCATGTGCATTCCAATTTGCTTACAGAAGTTGACACGTCGATGCAGTATCAGTATAATTATGTACATTCCAATTTGCTTACAGGAGTTGATACGCCGATGCAACATACGTAGGATCATGTTCATTCGAATTTGTTTACAGAACTTGACACCTAGATGTAATATTCTGTACTTTCCAATTTGTTTGCAAGAGTTGACACATTTGTTTACATGTCACCAGCCAGGATATGAATTTCCATTGATATATGTCGTGGTCTTTTGTTTTATGTTCATTGAGCTGAGGTTGGAGGTGATTGTTCTCTGTTGATATTGGTGGAATTGTTGACCATCACTGTTTAGAGGTGATTGTTCGCTTTGTTGATATTGGTGGAATTGTTGATCATCACTGCTTAGAGGTGATTGTTCGCTTTTCTGATATTGGTGGAATTGTTGACCATCCCTGTTTAGAGGTGATTGTTCGCCTTGTTGATATTGGTGGAATTGTTGACCATCACTGTTTAGAGGTGGTTGTTCTCTTTGTTGGTATTGGTTGAATTGTTGACCATCACTGTTTAAATGTGATTGTTCGCTTTGTTGATATTGGTGGAATTGTTGACCATCACTGTTTAGAGGTGGTTGTTCTCTTTGTTGATATTGGTTGAATTGTTGACCATCACTGTTTAGAGGTGATTGTTCGTTTTGTTGATATTGGTGGAATTGTTGACCATCACTGTTTAGAGGTGATTGTTCTCTTAGTTGATATTGGTGGGATTGTTGAGCATCACTGTTTAGAGGTGATTGTTCGTTTTGTTGATATTAGGGAATTGTTGACCATCACTGTTTAAGTTGTCTTTTCATAAGAATTGTGTTATATATATAATTCAACAGGATGATCATTATAATGGAGAATAGCACCATGTTTGTAAAACATAACAGTATTAGTATTGTAATAAAATATTGTATCGCGGGAATGAATTATATACTTCCTTAGTACATGCCATTCCTATAGACGATATAAAGCAAAGATAAATGCTAATTATGACTCGTATAAATGTAGATTAAAACATCTCCACAGTATTTTTTATTTGGCAGTAAGCTGTGTGTGTTCTATTGTTGAGTTCAATCTTGAATTTGATGTTTCACTGACAAATAATATTCTTTCCCATCATTCCATTTTGGTTTAATATTTATTTGACCCATGTATCTCCACTCTGACCGAGCACAACAAACAGCAGAACCATTTCCTTTGTACGCATAACAATCAAGAACATTAAAAGCATTCTGTGTTTGTACTACCTCTATAACAACTCTGATCTGGTACACAAATTAGTTCACACGTGTACCCGAACAGAGTTTGTCACAGAATATAGACATAATGCTTACATTCAGAGAGAGAAAGAGAGAGAGAAACATCATATAACCATCAAACAGAATTTGATCAATCCTTAGTTTTCTGTTTAATGTTTTGTACATCACAGTTTATCCTTTTGTTATATTTTCCTGTTGACTATTATATTGTATGTTGACTCTTATATTGTCTGTTGACTATTATATTGTTTGTTGACTATTATATTGTCTGTTGACTATTATATTGTCTGGTGACTATTATATTGTCTGGTGACTATTATATTGTCTGTTGACTAGTATATTGTATGTTGACTCTTATATTGTCTGTTGACTATTATATTGTCTGTTGACTATTATATTGTCTGTTGACTATTATATTGTCTGTTGACTAGTATATTGTCTGGTGACTAGTATATTGTATGCTGACTATTATATTGTCTGTTGACTATTATATTGTTTGTTGACTATTATATTGTCTGTTGACTAGTATATTGTATGTTGACTCTTATATTGTCTGTTGACTATTATATTGTTTGTTGACTATTATATTGTCTGTTGACTATTATATTGTCTGGTGACTATTATATTGTCTGGTGACTATTATATTGTCTGTTGACTAGTATATTGTATGTTGACTCTTATATTGTCTGTTGACTATTATATTGTTTGTTGACTATTATATTGTCTGTTGACTATTATATTGTCTGGTGACTATTATATTGTCTGGTGACTATTATATTGTCTGTTGACTTATATTGTCTGGTGACTAGTATATTGTCTGTTGACTATTATATTGTCTGTTGACTATTATATTGTCTGTTGACTATTATATTGTCTGTTGACTATTATATTGTCTGTTGACTATTATATTGTCTGCTGACTATTATATTGTCTGTCGACCGTTATATTGTCTGTTTACTATTATATTGTCTGTTGACTATCATATTGTCTGTTGATTATTATATTGTCTGTTGACCATTATATTGTCTGCTGACTATTATATTGTCTGTTGACTATTATATTGTCTGTTGACTATTATATTGTCTGTTGACTATTATATTGTCTGTTGACTATTATATTGTCTGTTGACTATTATATTGTCTGTTGACCATTATATTGTCTGTTGACTATTATATTGTCTGTTGACCATTATATTGTCTGTTGACTATTATATTGTCTGTTGACTATTCTATTGTCTGTTGACTATTATATTGTCTGCTGACTACTATATTGTCTGTTGACGTTATATTGTCTGTTTACTATTATATTGTCTGTTGACTATCATATTGTCTGTTGATTATTATATTGTCTGTTGACCATTATATTGTCTGCTGACTATTATATTGTCTGTTGACTATTATATTGTCTGTTGACTATTATATTGTCTGGTGACTATTATATTGTCTGTTGACTATTATATTGTCTGTTGACTATTATATTGTCTGTTGACCATTATATTGTCTGTTGACTATTATATTGTCTGTTGACTATTATATTGTCTGTTGACTATTATATTGTCTGTTGACTATTATATTGTCTGGTGACTATTATATTGTCTGTTGACTATTATATTGTCTGTTGACTATTATATTGTCTGTTGACTATTATATTTTCTGTTGACTATTATATTGTCTGTTGACTATTATATTGTCTGTTGACTATTATATTTTCTGTTGACTATTATATTGTCTGTTGACTATTATATTGTCTGTTGACTATTATATTGTCTGTTAACTATTATATTGTCTGTTAACTATTATATTGTCTGTTGATTATTATATTGTCTGTTGACTATTATATTGTCTGTTGACTACTGTATTGTCTTTTGACTATTATATTGTCTGCTGACTATAATTATATTGCCTGTTGGATTGTAAATACCCCTATATTATCTCCAACCTTTTTCCGTATCTACCAAAGGCAGATAATATGTTGAAAATAAAAATGCATGATACAACTTGAAGGATATATACCGACGTTATACCCCTAACGAAATTCATAGTCTAGATGCGTATATATATATTTCCTATTATTGCTATTATGTAATTAAAGTGAAAAGAAAAAATTTGAACAAATGTAAATCAAAATAGATGTTGCAGTACAACGCAAAATTTAGAAAGTCAAAAAAGCATGAGTGAAAATACCATTTATCGATTATAAAGAAAAAAGACAAAGCATGTCTAGGTTACACTGTTTAGAAGATTTACATGTTGATAGTAATATGCAAGGCAACAACAATAATATCTACACATAAATGTGTCGCCCTCTAATGAAAAAATCACACATGTTGATAAGTTAAATACAGTATTAGCAACATGTTTGTCTCAAAGGTGTTTATGATTTGTATCATTGTAATGGGGCGGTTTGTATTTTGTGATTTAGTTTGATACCATAAAATAAATGTTTATTGAAAGTACAATATCAGAGCTGGATAGAATTCAATGTTCTTTATTGTAATTTAAATCGAATTTGTTTTCTCTTCATTCCTCTAGGGTTTGTAAATAATGTGCTTTATGTTTTATAGTTTGCCAACAAAGGGAATCCATCAGTAGACTATCGTATTTAAATCTATTGTGTGACTGTTTTTTTTAGATATTCTCGTATTTGTATGTTTGTGGGTGCGCTTATATTAATTGGCGATCTCTTTTTTATCTTTGCTTTTTATGGTGTGCGCGGGAACTGCTAACCCTTCCGGAGCACCTGGGTTCACCCCCGGGTTTTGGTAGGGTTCGTGTTACTCAACCTTTAGTTTTATGTGTATGTTTTGTAGATCGTTGTTTGTCCTTTTGTACTTTTTGTTTGGCCATTGTGTTGTCTGTTCTTCTTCGATATACGATTCTGATTACCCCTTTGGTATCTTCAAACTATTCTTAGAGATACAGCTAGAGATTCAAGAACAGACAATCCAGAAATAGTGGCAACAATGAACACACAAGACACAAGACGAAGACAAAACACAAAAATAAAATCCCACATATACAAACAGAGACATATAAAATGTATTCGTCTGTAAATAAAGGTAATAACAAAATTACCGAACTCCGAACAACCTTACAAAGGGAAAGTCAAAACTCATAATTATATAAACAGACAAAATCAGTCAACAACCGGAAAACTGTGAAAACCGTAATGACCCTGACTTGGTACAGGCATTTCTAAAGAAATGGTAGGTTGAATCAGATTTTAAGGCGCCAAACCTCCCGCTCTCATTACGGTTCAAAGGTTCCGGCTGTCACTGCAACAGTATTTAAATACAGGAACAAAATAGGTAAAATAGTTGTCAAAGCAGTACCATATTCGGTGACGTAAATGTCAAAAATACTTTTACGTCACACATTGACAAAAAAATTCTTGACATTTTTTACTTCTTTATCTTTATACATTTTCACTATATGAACATGTATCGCTTATAATTTTTTCTGCAGAGACGGAATATATTTCGACAAGATATTGGTATCGGAATATAAACTTTTTAAGAGATCGAATAAGGCGAATCTTTTTATTGACCTGGTCCAGTAGCCTGTTTCTCAGATGAAGATGACGTTTCAGGAAATCAGAATAATTGCTACTGGCCCTTGCATAGCGAATCAATTGCGAGATGTAAACACCATATGCAGGAGAAGCTGGTATATTGCTGCACATGTTTGGAAAATTTATGATTTTAAAATTGAAGTCGTCCCGCTTATCATAAATTTTAGTACTTTAAGGTACTTTACTATGTATCTCCTATAAACTTACTCTTTTGTAAAAAAACTATTCGAAAGACAATTCTTTTTCAAAAGTACAATTTTTTTTTTTTTATCATAATATAGTTTATTCAAAATCTCCTGTTTACAATAACCTTAATGGCCCAGGAGTGAACATTAAGGGTCCCTGTTTTACATAAATCTCACTTGTCCAGGGGTAGCAAGTGAAAATAAAAATAAAAACTTAAACATATTTCATATTCATTTGTTTTTACGTTTCATTATAATATACACAATTAGACGATACAATTATTACCATGCATTAGCTTTATGTTCATAAATAATAAATACTCATATGTTATTCCGAAAAAGTTCTAATTTGTTTTTATCATTTTCATTAATATGCGAAGTTTGTAATGTGCATTGTAAATGCTTTTTAAAATTATTTTTCCAAGTGTTGAAAATTGTTTGATCTCCAATTCGGGATTGGTTATATTTCACCTTGTTACGTATTTTCCATATTTCCCACTTTGAGATAAATATTACGGTATTAAAAATGACGTCTAAATCCTCACCCCCATATAGCCCTAACATTATATTTAATTCCTTGATTTCTATATTAGCTGTTAATCCAGATCTGTTAAATATTTCTTCTATTTCTTTTATAATTTTGTACACAGAAGGACATTTAAAAAATAGATGCTGCATCGTTTCATCGTTGTCTCTTATTTGGCAGAGATGGCATCTTCCGTTTGACAAATTCATGTTTTTTCAATCTATGTTCTGTATAATTTATATTATGGAGACATTTCCACTGGAATTCTTTGACCTTATTAGTAACTTTGATTTTCTTTAATTTTGTCCAAATTTGTGTCCAATCAATATTACCCCCGTACTGTTCTTCCCACTTAATCTGACATTTTGGTTTTATATTTTGTTTAAAGATTCCCTGAATTACTTTTATTTTCAATTTATCAGGTGATATAGTTGTATTTGACTCATTTAAAAATTGTAGCTTATCGTTGATATTTAAGGTAACTCTACATTCTGGTACTATTGTAGTTTCACCTTTTAAGACTTTTATGAACTTTTCGGGGATTGCTTTTTTATCTTAGAAAACTCTGAAATACAGTTCCTCCTATCTATTAATAAATTGTATATATCATGACAACTTTTATAATTTGTATTATTTGAATCCCAAATATCGTTTATAGTTCGTAAGTTACTTTGCAGAAACGAGGTAAACCCTAATGGTTTGTTTTTAAAAGTTATTGAAGAGTTACAAAATATTCTGGTTTTTAGAAGGGAATCAATGTCATTATTACACAATTGAATAAGTTCCTGTAATTTTGACCATGATTGGATACATATTTTGTAAAAAATTGGTAACATATTTAAATTTAGAGTTGATACATTAGAGCACTTACATACAAAATATTTTTCATTAAACTTGATGTCTAACTTACGGAGCCAATACTTACCAATTGCATTCCAACTTTCTAATGGTTCATGTAACATTCGGTATAGAAGCTTAATTCTTTTGCTGTCAATAAACTCTTGTATGTTAATCATACCCATGCCTCCATTTTCTACTCCCAAGCAGCAAACTTTCCTATCTATTTGATTAATACCCCCTCCCCAGATAAAACCCCATACCAAAGTTGTTATTTCTTTTACGTATTTTTCTGGTATTCCTCGCATTTCAATTTCGTAACCACAAAGAGAGATCAAGAGATTTTTCACTATTAAAGTTTTTCCTGTATATGTCAAGTTTCTACTTTTCCAAACGTGGACACAATTTTTCATTTTATCTATTATTGATTTCCATATCTCATCATTTTGTATATTATAACCATGATGAATGCCAAGAGTTTTAACATTATCCTTTGTCCAAACTATTTTTGTAAACTTGGGTCTGTTATTTTTAGCCGATCCAATATACATACCTTTTGTCTTTTCATAATTGACTTTTGAACCAGAGGCTTTTTCATATATGGTTAAAATATCAAAAGATCTTTTGACAGATTCATCATTTTTATTAAATAGCTGAGTGTCATCTGCAAACATGCAGAGCTTAGTCTCGATATATTCCCCATCTTTCCACCCAGGTAATTTGATTCCTTGTATTCCACTATCCCCCCTTATAGCACAGGCTACAGGTTCGGCCTGTAGTATGTAAACAAGAGGCGCTATTGGACACCCTTGTCTACAGGACCTTGAAATATTGAAATATTTAGACACAAAACCATTGGTCTTGATACAAGTTTGTGCATATTTGAATAACATTTGAACCCAATCCCTAAATTTTTCACCAAAGTTAAATTTGCTTAATACATGATCCACCCATCCCCATTCTACCCGGTCGAAGGCCTTTTGTTGATCTAAAAATATTATGATACCGTCATCATCTTCACGATCAGTATATTCTATTACATCTTGTATTAGACGGTTAGCTTCACTGATATTACGACCTTTTACAAATCCCTTCTGGTCCGAATGTATTAATTTTGGTAAAACAACTTTTAATCTTTCTGCAAGAATTTTTGCAATTATTTTGTAGTCACTGTTTAATAGAGTCAGTGGTCTCCAGTTTCGTATATCTTCCCGCTCCCCACTTTTATGTAATAGAGTAAGAACCCCCTTATATTGTGAAGGAGTTAGTTCTTTTTTTCCGAAAGTATCATTTACAAGCAGAAAGAATTCGTCTTTGATTTGTTCCCAGTGAGTTATATAAAACTCAGAAATTATTCTATCCTCTCCGGGTGATTTATTTGGTTTCAAAATTTTTAAAACATTTTTAATTTCTTCTATACTTACATCCAATTCGAGAGTTTCTTTTTCATCCCCATTTAACTTACTTTCAATATGTTGCGTTAATTTATTAGCACTGTTTTCATCCCATCCCTCAGTTGTAAATAGCTTGGAGTAAAATTTTATCTGTTCGTCTATTATTGAATCTATATCATATTTGTACTTACCTTCTGTGTTTTTAATTCGATTCCACATTTTATTTTCTCCCTGTTTTTTTTTTCAAGTTCAAAGAAATATCGAGTTGACCTTTCCCCTTCTTCCGCCCATTTTATTCTTGAACGAATTTTTGCGGCTTCCGCTTTTTGTGTATAATATTTCTTAATTAAATTTTCTAATTCTAGTATCTTACCTTTGATGATATCGCCGTCATCTGTACTAGATTTAAGATCTTCTAACTGTTTCTCAAATTTTTCTATGTCTTTTTTATTTTGACCTTTTTTTAATTGCTTACTTGTTTGCATTGTCAAATATTTAATTTTAGTCTTTGTAACATCCCACCATTCTTGAATATTTCGGAATCTTTCTATCTCGTTCTTCCATATACCCCACCAAGTATTAAATGCTTTTGTAAATAGTTCGCTAGTTATAGTGTTAAAATTCATTGCCCAAATTCCCGGGCCCCTCTCAATGTCATCTAATTTTAATTTAGTGGATACTAAGTCGTGATCGCTGAATGGAAAGTGTTTTATATTGGTATCAAACACTTTACTACATAAACCATTTGAACATAAAATAAAATCAAAACGTGATTTTGAATTCCCTCTTTGAAAAGAATATCGTTTTTTATTTGGGTTAAGCTTTCTCCATGCATCATATAAATCATACCTAGTAATAAGATTTTGTAGTTCTATTTTGCCTATGTCGTCCGTCCGTCTATTGGGATATCTATCAATCTTTTTATCGAGAATACAATTAAAATCTCCCAAAACAATATTGTAATGATAGATACTATCATCTACATGGTTGTAAGAAATGTTTTGAAAAGAATCGAAAAATTGTTTTCTATCACTGCATATATTTGGAGCATATATATTAAAAATGTGAAACACTGCATTTTCTGTGTTTATCTCACATGTTAATAGTCTACCAGTCTTGTCAGAGAAATTAAAATTAATATCAAAGCAAAATGTTTACTTAAAAGGATAGCCACGCCCTTTGATTCGCTAGATCCACATAACCATGCACTAGCACCGCCCCCTTGTGTTTTCCATTCACTTTCCCACCGGTTAATATCAACTCCCGTACAGTGCGTCTCCTGTAAACAAATACAATCATATTTCTTTGATGCGAGCCAATTAAACACCAACTCACGTTTTCTATTATCTCGTAGTCCATTAACATTAATTGTGACAAGTTTCAATGACATTATCTAAACTATTGTCTGGGTATTTACTCACTTGTAACGGATTTATTTTAACTTGACAATAAACACATTTTAACCTTTTCATCAGCTGTGAAAAAAATTCACATTGACCTTTAAGATAATACATTTTCATTTTAAAATTGAGACAATATTTCCAAAAACAACTATAAATATCGTCACTGGATTCATTTATATATACACATTTCAAAAAATAATTCAATAAGAAATACAAATCTTGCAAATACACATACATATAACATATATTACAGTTTAAAGAAAAACACGCCTGTTTAAAGGCTACAAATTGTAAAGAAGTGGACATTATTATGTACAATCAAAATAATAGCAAATAATAATACATTCAACAAGTAATTACCGTCTGTTTATTTTTAATTCTTGATTGTGTATTTTCTTTAAATAAGATAAAACAAAATATAATGTAAATATCAAATAAAGTTACTATTTCAATATTCAGTTGCGGATCCTAATTTCGAATGTTTTGTTTTTCTATCAAAAGTACAATTTAATATAGTGTGTAAGTCTGTAAAATGCGCTATGATTGTACATAGCTCGTCGTGTTTCAACATTGACTTGTTCCGATTTAAAATAACGACAATTTGTTGGACGATATTTTAGAAAAAAAGAAGAAGATTTGTTTATAGTGTACAATATAGCAAAAAAAGTTATACTAAGTCGTTTTTGTATTAAATGAAATTACACATATAATATTGATATTTGTATATCCCTTACTGTTGCTTATTTCGTCAGACTTATTATAAAGTACGTATCATGCTTTTATTTAATGAAAAAATTATATAAATCCTGTTTTAATTAATAATTGGTTCGTTGCACATGTTATATAGATTTTGTACCTTGTAGTTCATTGACTTTTGCCTCTATCGTTCATTGATCTTGTTTGTTCTGTGAGCGTTTGACATATAGAATATACAAGAACAGCAAGTGTGTTCATCAACTAATCCTTTGTTACAATGGTATTCAGGGGTAATACCAGATCAGATAATATATTCTGATAATGGAAGAGGAAGAATATATCTATATAAAAAGTACATACGATGATGAAAAACCCTACAATATGACAACAAACATCCCACATAGGCCTGGTGTGTTTCACTTTAGAATACAGGAGTTTCACATAATCTAATATAATAATCCATGTGTAAATTGAATCGCAATATTTTACATCCTCTTGAATACAAATTCGTGCTTATATATATTGCTTTAAAGCACACGTTTCCCATAATTTTGACCAATATTCATGTGTATATTTTGCTATAACACACACACTTTGCTACAATTTGTGTTGTGTGTGTATTCTGCTATGAAAGGCAAATGATTCATATAAATCTTGGTTAAAGGACATGCATGTATTGCTATAAAACATATATATTTCCCATAATCCTGACTAAAATATCATACAATATTATAGAAACAGAGATAAATTGATACCCGTAACACACATGACCTCCAACTTTCCTGACCTTTGTACAGGAAGTTCAATAATAAGTTGAAGGGTTAAACTAGTTCTATGGGGTGAAGCCTCTCTTACATATGAAATGATGACGTCATGAAATTGCTTTTCACAAGTGACTAAAATAAATGCCAACCCTCAGATATAACTAGAAGAGCAGCATTGTGGTAAAGAACTCATACCCATGCACTTTATTCAAAATCTATTTAATTTTCGTGACACTGAATGTTGTCATATGTATAAAGCACAACTGTTTATCATCATCAAGTGACGTTTGCATTGTTATATCTAATATTGTATATACCTACACATGTGTGAGTTATCAGACAATCTAATACTGTATATACCTACACATGTTTGAGTTATCAGACAATCTAATACTGTATATACCTACACATGTTTGAGTTATCAGACAATCTAATACTGTATATACCTACACATGTTTGAGTTATCAGACAATCTAATACTGTATATACCTACACATGTTTGAGTTATCAGACAATCTAATACTGTATATACCTACACATGTTTGAGTTATCAGACAATCTAATACTGTATATACCTACACATGTTTGAGTTATCAGACAATCTAATACTGTATATACCTACACATGTTTGAGTTATCAGACAATCTAATACTGTATATACCTACACATGATTGAGTTATCAGACAATCTAGTAGTGTATATACCTACACATGTTTGAGTTATCAGACAATCTAGTAGTACGTTGGACAGTATATATATATATATATATCTACCATTGTATATACCTACACATGTTTGAGTTGTCAGACAATCTAGTAGTAGGTTGGACAGTATATATATATATATATCTAATATTGTATATACCTACACATGTTTGAGTTGTCAGACAATCTAGTAGTACGTTGGACAGTATATATATATATATATCTAATATTGTATATACCTACACATGTTTGAGTTATCAGACAATCTAGTAGTACGTTGGACAGTATATATATATATATATCTACCATTGTATATACCTACACATGTTTGAGTTGTCAGACAATCTAGTAGTACGTTGGACAGTATATATATATATATATATATCTAATATTGTATATACCTACACATGTTTGAGTTGTCAGACAATCTAGTAGTACGTTGGACAGTATATATATATATATATCTAATATTGTATATACCTACACATGTTTGAGTTATCAGACAATCTAGTAGTACGTTGGACAGTATATATATATATATATATCTACCATTGTATATACCTACACATGTTTGAGTTATCAGACAATCTAGTAGTACGTTGGACAGTATATATATATATATATCTACCATTGTATATACCTACACATGTTTGAGTAATCAGACAATCTAGTAGTACGTTGGACAGTATATATATATATATACCTACACATGTTTGAGTTATCAGACAATCTAGTAGTACGTTGGACAGTATGTATATATATATATCTACCATTGTATATACCTACACATGTTTGAGTTATCAGACAATCTAGTAGTACGTTGGACAGTATATATATATATATATATCTACCATTGTATATACCTACACATGTTTGAGTTGTCAGACAATCTAGTAGTACGTTGGACAGTATATATATATATATATATATCTAATATTGTATATACCTACACATGTTTGAGTTGTCAGACAATCTAGTAGTACGTTGGACAGTATATATATATATATATCTAATATTGTATATACCTACACATGTTTGAGTTATCAGACAATCTAGTAGTACGTTGGACAGTATATATATATATATATATCTACCATTGTATATACCTACACATGTTTGAGTTATCAGACAATCTAGTAGTACGTTGGACAGTATATATATATATATATATCTAATATTGTATATACCTACACATGTTTGAGTTATCAGACAATCTAGTAGTACGTTGGACAGTATATATATATATATATCTAATATTGTATATACCTACACATGTTTGAGTTATCAGACAATCTAGTAGTACGTTGGACAGTATGTATATATATATATCTACCATTGTATATACCTACACATGTTTGAGTTATCAGACAATCTAGTAGTACGTTGGACAGTATATATATATATATATCTAATATTGTATATACCTACACATGTTTGAGTTATCAGACAATCTAGTAGTACGTTGGACAGTATGTATATATATATATCTACCATTGTATATACCTACACATGTTTGAGTTATCAGACAATCTAGTAGTACGTTGGACAGTATATGTATATATATATCTACCATTGTATATACCTACACATGTTTGAGTAATCAGACAATCTAGTAGTACGTTGGACAGTATATATATATATATACCTACACATGTTTGAGTTATCAGACAATCTAGTAGTACGTTGGACAGTATATATATATATATATATCTACCATTGTATATACCTACACATGTTTGAGTTATCAGACAATCTAGTAGTACGTTGGACAGTATATATATATATATATCTACCATTGTATATACCTACACATGTTTGAGTTATCAGACAATCTAGTAGTACGTTGGACAGTATATATATATATATATCTAATATTGTATATACCTACACATGTTTGAGTTATCAGACAATCTAGTAGTACGTTGGACAGTATATATATATATATATATATCTACCATTGGATATACTTGCTGATTTTCGAGTTATCAGATAGTATAAGGGTACTGTAGACAGTCTAGTCACATATCTAACATTGTATTTACCTCCTGATATTCGACATGTTCGACAGTCTAATCGTATATCTAACAATCTATCTACCTATAGATTTTCGATGTATCCGACAGTCTAATGGTACGTCATATTGACATACAACTATGTAATGGTTCAATTGTAAAACATTGTTTTTTTGTTCTGATGTAATGTTTCACCGTATAATGATCATACAGAGAGATTATATCACCGAAAGTGAAATTAAAATAAAAGGGCGAAACCTGAGGAATAGCTTAGTCTTTTATCTTTGTAGATGAAAAGCATAAACGAGCAATCCAGAACACATTCATATCTTTGTAATAATTTTCAATGTTTGAAAATTAATACATGCAGCATAATTTAACAGAGCGGAATATATAGGGTTACAACATCTTCCCTGTAAGGGGTCTTGGTGTTGTGTTTATATTGCGTATCTTTTTAATTAAGAACGTTACGACATCTGTTGTATGGATTCCCGCCATCATGCTTAGGATTAAATCACTAAGTCAGATATAATTGCTACAAAACAGGAAGATATAATTTATGAAAATGTACGGTGTGTTAAATTAACTAAATATAAATTAATATGTCCGGTGTTATGAAATTCTTTTGCACTTATCTGGATCAATTAAAACAGCGTATATCATTTGTCATTGATTGATGTTAAACGCATATTAATCACATTGAACCCCATGAAAGCGATTGTATGGTACATTTAATAATAACAAGAAAAAATCGGCTGAAACTCAGGAAGCAAAGATGAACTTAAAAGACACATAATGTGTTCCATTGTTATATACTGGACAATATCAAATGATAAAATAATGTAGGAATATAGGTGTAATTGCTAATTAAATACAACATTAACCCCAGGGAGATACACATACCTACACACTGACACTACTATAACCAGAGACAGTTATCACCAGTTAAACAACCGGGATCATTATCAAATTTAACGTGCACTTAATGTTAGCACAACATACGAATATTTATCTTTATTTTACACATTAAAATATATATATATGGATCATAGCATATAATTAATTGAACCCACACAAAGGACGGAAACTGTGTCAAGATCACTACGACTTGCTTTGGATACAATCAAGTTTACTGGGTATAACTCTTTATCCTGAGATATGCTTTCATTCTGAAATAATGTTCCCAAAATATATTGTTAAAAATACTACTATATATGTTTTGAAAATGAAATTGAATTAAAATTACATGGCACATAAGAACAAATCAATTCTGTGTTTGTCAATGTAGTTGTTTTTACACATACATGTAAAAAAAATTACGTGCTTATATCATATATAAGGTGTGCGTTTGATTGTCATTGATGACCGATACCGTTTGTAAGCAAGAATACAATGAGAAACACATAAATACCGCACCATTAGAAGCATTCCAAAATCTTACAGAAAAATCGCAGAATGTAGAGACAAAATCTATAAATTCCACAGCAGCGTTTTTCTGTAAACCAGGAATATAGCACAACCTTGAAAAAGCGTGAACGTCTAGAAATGCGTCAACACTTGGATGGAAGATAATATCTTGGTTAGGTCAACATATTCTACTCTACATTCAGAATTAAATGTTTTATTTTGTCCAGTACAATAATTTAAAACTACCAAAGAATACGTTAATGTAACCAGTTACCATTTTTATAATATCTTTTTCATTTAGTTTTGTATATTGCATTATCATTTCAATGGTTTCTTCAGAGGAAATGTTTTGGCTTATAAAACTAGATTAGCCCAGCCATCTTTTCGTGAAGTGTATGGAACAAATCAGGATAGTATGAGCGTTAGGGGGACCAATGTTGTTTCCATCTCTGTGATACTATGATTGGAGTTTTGAAGTGTTCTGATTGTGTGCTATTTTATGTCTTCAATCTTAATATATGAAGTATGGAGACAAGATTGATTGGTACATGTAAGAATAGGACTGAACAAAGATCAAAGTTAAAATATAGGTAAGCACAATTTTAATCAGGAAGCAAAACAACAAACATATTTTGCTTGAAGATACGAAAGTTATAATTAGAAGCCGTAAATCAAAGAAGAGACGACAATATAATGACTAACAGAAAACAGAAAAAGGACCAACAAATATCAACAGAACACTGTCCAAAAATCTAAATATAGACAAACCAACAAACAAGTAAATAATGAAATGATTGAAATAGACGGTATGTCGTAGAATATTTCTATTTAGGGCAAGGATTTGCCGAATGTTACAAATAGGTAAATAGATAATACCGGGAATCAATCAAGTTTTATGTACCTGAATAAATATTATTATTATTATTATTAAGTTATCTATAACAATAATAGACTTACTAATAACAACGTGGCTATCAAATGTAGTGAGTACGACACATTTCTGCACTAATTTTCATCTGGTACGATCAAAGGTAAACTATTTGAAAGGCAAATAATTTTCCAGTCCATTTTTTACCAGTTCTATGCAACCGACGTGTTCCAAGAAATACGACGATTGTGAAGTTTTATCCACTAAACATACCAAATGAAATGTAAAACGTTATTTAAAATAGACAATCCAACATCATAGTCCGTATACAGATTTTTTAAATAATATCATTTTACTTAAACAAAACATTAAGTTATAATAATTTCTTAAAAATGACATTTTATTTGAAAAAAAAACCCATTACATTTTCATGATTAGAATCATCAATACAGACAAAAACTAATATCAAACCACATTTTAAATAACAGTTCAATTAAAAAGTGCTTTTACAAATTGAAATATTTATAAATTTGATTGAAATCAATGATTTAAAGTTTAATCAAAAGAAACGCTATAAAATGAACGGTCCCTAAGTATTTTAGGACACGAATTGTACTTCTCCTTCACTCGCTGGTGTCAATAATTTGTCTAGAGCACTTAACAACTTCCATAGATAGACAACTATCAGAGAGTCGATATTTCTCAGGGTTTATGAAGAAAAACTTTTATGTTATTTGATCGTGGTTAAATGTATGAAACAATATAAAACTCAGGAATCATATATTTTCTTTGTCTTCTAAAAATGCCAGTTAAAAGGGGTGCTAAACTACATCGGCTTGAATCAAATTTCCGGAAATGCAATTTCGATTGCTTTATGTTAATTATGCATAAATAGATAAAACTGGAGTAATCTATCCCATAGTTCTTTATAAATCGAATTCTGACATTGAACTAGAAAACATGTCACATTACTGTGGGACAACATTATTTAGATAAGTAATATGAAAAATGGTCAATTTAATTATAACTATGAAGTAGAATAAATTGGACAGCAATAGACAGACAAATATCAATCATAAGCAAAACTAGGAAAGGTTAATTTTCAGTACATGTAATTAATATCGGTATATGCAGCATACCGTTACTTTTAGATGTAGGGGATTCATCTTTTAGTTATGTTGTAGGGGATTCATCTTTTAGTTATGTTGTAGGGGATTCATCTTTTAGTTATGTTGTAGGGGATTCATCTTTTAGTTATGTTGTAGGGGATTCATCTTTTAGTTATGTTGTAGGGGATTCATCTTTTAGTCATGTTGTAGGGGATTCATCTTTTAGTTATGTTGTAGGGGATTCATCTTTTAGTTATGTTGTAAGGGATTCATCTTTTAGTTAGGTTGTAGGGGATATATGTTTTTTAGTTATGTTGTAGGGGATTCATCTTTTAGTTATGTTGTAGGGGATTCATCTTTTAGTTATGTTGTAGGGGATTCATCTTTTAGTTATGTTGTAGGGGATATATGTTTTTTAGTTATGTTGTAGGGGATTCATCTTTTAGTTATGTTGTAGGGGATTCATCTTTTAGTTATGTTGTAGGGGATTCATCTTTTAGTTATGTTGTAGGGGATTCATCTTTTAGTTATGTTGTAGGGGATATATGTTTTTTAGTTATGTTGTAGGGGATTCATCTTTTAGTTATGTTGTAGGGGATTCATCTTTTAGCTATGTTGTAGGGGATTCATCTTTTAGTTATGTTGTAGGGGATTCATCTTTTAGTTATGTTGTAGGGGATTCATCTTTTAGTTATGTTGTAGGGGATACATCTTTTAGTTATGTTGTAGGGGATTCATCTTTTAGTTATGTTGTAGGGGATTCATCTTTTAGTTATGTTGTAGGGGATTCATCTTTTAGTTATGTTGTAGGGGATATATCTTTTAGTTATGTTATATATATTTATTTATGTACACTAGTGTCCAACACGATTTCAATATCAGATTACATGTACGTTCGTGTCGTTTAACAGTAACACGATTATCCTTGCGGAGTACCTGAGTTCATTCACTCCCGGTTTTCATTGGGGTTCGTGTTGCTCGATCTTTAGTTTTCTGTGTAATGTTTTGTAGATCGTTGTTTGTCTTTGTCTTTTTCTTTGGCCATTGTGTTGTCTGCCCTTCTTCGGCTTACGCCTTCTGATTAGCCTTTTGTTATCTTCAAACTTTTCTTATAGATACAGGTATCATTTAAGATGTGCATAGTACGGGTATCTCTTAGAGATATATTGGTACGGAAGAAGAAACCCGTTCCTTACTTCACTATATTTTAAATATGTTTATCTATGACGCTTAATAGATATTTCTTTTAACACGGTAAAACATATTAATCGGAACAAAACCAAAATATAGCATTGTTTGTGTATTCAATATTGAAGCGTTGTTTTGGTAGTTTTCCAAACAGAGTTATTACCCTTATTTTAAATAATTCTTTTAATGTTGTGGGTAAAAAATAATAAGTCGATTAAACCATTGATACGAACAGTGAAATAAAACACAATTTTCAGTCAGTAAATGCTAAATGTCTTTTTGGTCTGTATAAAATACTTACACACATCTTGGTCGTAAATTATCTTAGAAGATTAAATGTGGCGTAAGAATATTCTTTAACTGGTTCTCTAATAGATTTTGGGAGTGAGTGATTGTTGCTTAATGACAGCCAAATGAACAATTTTTCAGCTATACCATGATGATAACAAGTTACATTCGATTAGATGATAGAGAAAGGTATATTTGTAAACGGTAAACCAATGGATTGTTCCCTAAATATTCCTGTATGTTTGAAAATACGTGCATGACCGCATCATTTCACTAAGAGGAGATACTTAGGCCCACAAAGCTAGATTAACCCTGCAACTTTTTATTGAAGTGGTATGTACCATGCAAGGAAAGTGAACGGTCGTGTAGACGTGTTGTGACTGTTCATTTTGAGTCTGTTTTTTTCGATATTCCGACGGGATTTTGAAATTGTTCGGACAGTGTATCATTTTGTTTTGTTTGTTTTTTTTCATTATATTATAGCAGATGTTAAGGAGATAGTATTAATACATTTCATTTAGTTGCTTTAGTTGACAATATGTTAAATATTTTCTGTTTTACTTTAAGAATTTATCACTTTACATGTTAAAAGTTGCTTTTTTTAACAGTCTTACAATAACATTAATTATCACTCTAACAGTAAAATATGTTCTGTTTTACGTCATGATTTTATGAACTATATGTTACACGCAAATACGGACAATATGTAAAATACCCAATATGTCGGTCGTGTGTTACACTGACCGGGTGAATTTTATTTTTTTATTTATCTTCTTTTTTCTTTTTTTCTCTCATTATTTTCTTGTTTTAATGATATTTTATTTTGTAGAATTGTTCGTTTGGTGAAATTTAAAATTTCACTGATATATATTAAAAGACTAAATATAAGACTTTCAAAATGAATCTTTATACTATAGACAGTAACATTTATCAATGTAATTATAATTATTTAGTATTGAATTCTCCATAATTCAGATCAAGTTGTGTGTGGTAGTGAAACTATAAAATTCTGAAGTAATGAGGACTGATTTATTTCTGGGGACCATCCTTAATAATTGTTTGAACATTTGTCGGCGTTTTGATGGTTTTGCTCTAGGAATAGTTTGAACGTTTTGTTTCTCAACTCCTAGGTATCAAATGATTTCGTAAATAATGGTATTTTACTGTAGTTGTGACAGTTATAAAATAGCCTTCTTTTTAAAAAGTATTTGTACACCGAAGTTACTTTATTATGAATGTAGAAGTGAAACTATCGACTGTAAATTCATATAATTATATTCTGTTTTGAAGGTACAATATATTTGTTACCAATCTCCCCCTAATAAGAAAGAATTATTTGCATTTGATATTAATTTATTCTTCGGTATGCTCGAAATGAAGCAATTCAATACATCAACAATTACCATTCACCATTCTAGACACAGAGAAAAACATGAAACATTTTGCTTCCATAAAAAACATGTCCATACAAAATGTTTTGAGAACAAGGTATTATTACTAAGCCACCGGTAAATAAATTGACCATGACAAAAAAGACAGCAAAGATAATTAACTCGTTAGCCCTCGAAATTCCTGTTTTCTCTGGTAAACATTATCTGTTTTTCTTTGACGATTTGAAGATGTTTTAATTGGATATTGAGAAGCATTTTAACTGATTTCTACATAACTTACAGCATATTTATCACGAATTGATTCAGAGAAATATTTTACATATATACTAATTAATAAATGTGAATTATCTTGTGTCAAAACCATATGGTCAGTCTTTAAGATTCCATTTTATCTGAAGTATTCGATTTGCAAGTTATGACGAAACATATGACATACATTAACAATAATACATAGGAATAAAAGTCCTCTTAAGAACCCATTTAGCAATTCCTAAATCGTGAGATTACTGTACACAATAGCACCACCTTTAAAATATGCATTAACTTGAAGAACAAATGTAGGTAATTACACATTGTTAGAGTGGCGTATTGAATATGTAGCCTTAATTCGCATGTATTTCGACCATTATATAGACCTAACGTGACTTTTGATATATAACTAACCACCTCTTGCATTAAAAGAAAACATTGATTCTCATATTGATTAAAGTAAAAGTAATTGTTCTTGCATTCAGTCATGTAAATAGTTATGAACTACGGGAGTAAAGGCCTTTCTCCTTGAAAACAGGAAAATAATCAAGGGTTATTCAAACATAATATGTAGAAGTAATATGTTCATTTTTCTGTCTCTTTAAAGCACTCAAAGTTAGTATACATTTAGCTAGATTTGAGTTAGCCGTCTTGGTTCGTACAACTTTCATATGTTTTAATGAAGAATTAACATTGATTCTCAACATAGCAATCCAAAAACATTTATATTTGATTTAAATAATAATTAATAAAAAGCCATGTGCAAGTATGCTTTTTAGCCATCGTATACATTCATCATTTGAAAATGCTATACAAAACGGAAAACTAGAGATTAATAAGTAATAATTCTTTTTATGTTTTTTTGAACGATCTTTTTCTTAGTGAGTCAATGGGTTCTCCTTCTTTCTTTTTAAACTAAATACATGTTTAATGTTTCGGGTAAAACATCTAGTCTGACATCTGTTAATGAAATAAAGTTTAGTTTTTTTCCAATTCAAATCTTTATTGAAAACTATACATTATGTTAGTGGAAAAATATAAGTACCAGTACCTTATCCTGGCCTCATGCATATCATATCAGTAAAGTTCAGTATCAATTAAGAAATATGATAAATGAAAGTAAAATTTTATTGTATACATGTAACGCTGTAAATATACAAAATAATAATTATGAAAAAATATCATACTTTGTTTATTTTTGTGACTTTTAATGAAATATATAATACAAAATTGTGTTTATTTTCAAATTTCGGCAATTGTATTTTCGTTAAAGTGGACACCATTTCGTAAAAAATCAATGTAAAATAGACAAGTCTTATTTCCACTTTCCTTGCTGGAAATAAATAAAATATAGAAAAATGTAAATTTATAAGTTTCCAAATAATAAATACATATATACATATTTTAGTTATATATAACTAGCTTTCTGTTTTATCTTATTCTCAATTATAAAAAGCCAATTATATAATTATGATATTATTAAAAAAATAATAGCTTACCTTTCACAATTTATAGAAGTAGAAAAAAACCTTGATTTAGTCTTTTCCGTTTCTTTTTAAGTCTGTTTAGCACTGTTATAATATAATGAATTCCTGGTACATTAAAACATGTTAGCTAACATTGATCAACCAGTGATGTGACAGTCGTTATAGAATGCTATAGCTGGTATCGATCATTTATCTTGCCTATCGGCCTTTACCGTTACACGGAGATAAAGAAGTTTCCATAACTAATAAACGGCACAATCTTTTGAAGTCTGTATATATTATTTTACGTAGGATGTCGCTAATGTTTGCTGCTTTCTCCGAGCTTAGGGGTATTACTCTATGTATTATATGAGGATTATAGTTTTACATGGCACATGCTATAAGGGATCATTCTAATATGTCTTGGCTTAGAATCTGTAATCAATCTAAATTACCTACAACAATAATCGAAGCTACTTCATATATATTAGCCTATCGAATTATTTAGGTTCAAAATAAATTCAGTATCAACATAAATTTAAAACGCGAACAAAAGACCAGATTTTCCAAAATTAGAGATTAACTTCCTGCTGGGTATAAGGTATACTAAGTATACAATAGAAAATAGAATGCTATATTGTCCTTCCCCATCTTGTATAAGGGAGGGGAAGAGAGGTTGTAATATTAGTAAATAGAGATGTTATATTGTCCTTACCCACCTTGTATAAGGGAGGGGAAGAGAGGTTGTAATATTAGTAAATAAAGATGTTATATTGTCCTTACCTACCTTGTATAAGGGAGGGGAAGAGAGGTTGTAATATTAGTAAATAGAGATGTTATATTGTCCTTACCCACCTTGCATAAGGGAGGGGAAGAGAGGTTGTAATATTAGTAAATAAAGATGTTATATTGTCCTTACCCACCTTGTATAAGGGAGGGGAAGAGTGGTTGTAATATTAGTAAATGAAGCAGTTATATTGTCCTTACCCACCTTGTATAAGGGAAGGGAAGAGAGGTTGTAATATCAGTAAATAAAGATGTTATATTATCCTTACCCACCTTGTATAAGGGAGGGAAAGAGAGGTGGTAATATTAGTAAATGAAGATGTTATATTGTCCTTACCCACCTTGTATAAGGGAGGGGAAGAGAGGTTGTAATATTAGTAAAAAAAGATGTTATATTGTCCTTCCCCATCTTGTATAAGAGAGGGGAAGAGAGGTTGTAATATTAGTAAATAAAGATGTTTTATTGTCCTTCCCCATCTTGTATAAGGGAGGGGAAGAGAGGTTGTAATATTAGTAAATAAAGATGTTATATTGTCCTTTCACACCTTGCATATGTGAGGGGAAGAGAGGTTGTAATATTAGTATATAAAGATGTTATATTGTCCTTACACACCTTGTCTAAGGGAGGGGAAGAGAGGTTGCAATATTAGTAAATAAAGATGTTATATTGTCCTTACCCATCTTGTATAAGGGAGGGGAAAAGGGGTTGTAATATTGGTAAATGAAGATGTTATATTGTCCTTACCCACCTTATATAAGGGAGGGGAAGAGAGGTTGTAATATTAGTAAATAAAGATGTTATATTGTCCTTACCCACCTTGTATAAGGTAGGGGAAGAGAGGTTGTAATATTAGTAAATAAAGATGTTATATTGTTCTACCCCACATTGTATAAGGGAGGGGAAGAGAGGTTGTAATATTAGTAAATATAGATGTTATATTGTTCTACCCCACCTTGTATAAGGGAGGGGAAGAGAGGCTGTAATATTAGTAAATACAGATGTTATATTGTCCTTACCCACCTTGTATGAGGGAGGGGAAGAGAGGCTGTAATATTAGTAAATACAGATGTTATATTGTCCTTGCACACCTTGTATAAGTGAGGCGAAGAGAGGTTGTAATATTAGTAATTACAGATGTTATATTGTCCTTACCTACCTTGCATAACTGAGGGGAAGAGAGGTTGTAATATTAGTAAATGAAGATGTTATATTGTCCTTACCCACCTTGCATGAGGGAGGGGAAGAGAGGTTATAATATTAGTAAATAAAGATGTTATATTGTCATTACCCACCTTGTATAAGGGAGGGGAAGAGAGGTTGTAATATTAGTAAATAAAGATGTTATATTGTCCTTCCCCATCTTGTATAAGAGAGGGGAAGAGAGGTTGTAATATTAGTAAAGACAGATGTTATATTGTCCTTGCACACCTTGTCTAAGGGAAGGGAAGAGAGGTTGCAATATTAGTAAATAAAGATGTTATATTGTCGTCATCCACCTTGTATGAGGGATTGGAAGAGATGTTGTAATATTAGTAAATAAAGATGTTATATTGTCCTTTCCCACCTTGTATAAGTGAGGGGAAGAGAGGTTGTAATATTAGTATATAAAGATGTTATATTGTCCTTGCACACCTTGTCTAAGGGAAGGGAAGAGGGGTTGCAATATTAGTAAATAAAGATGTTATATTGTCCTCATCCACCTTGTATGAGGGATTGGAAGAGATGTTGTAATATTAGTAAATAAAGATGTTATATTGTCCTTACCCACATTGTATAAGGGAGGGGAAGAGAGGTTGTAATATTAGTATATAAAGATGTTATATTGTCCTTACACACCTTGTCTAAGGGAGGGGAAGAGAGGTTGCAATATTAGTAAATAAAGATGTTATATTGTCCTTACACACCTTGCATAAGTGAGGCGAAGAGAGGTTGTAATATTAGTAATTACAGATGTTATATTGTCCTTACACACCTTGCATAAGTGAGGGGAAGAGAGGTTGTAATATTAGTAAATGAAGATGTTATATTGTCCTTACCCACTTTGTATGAGGGAGGGGAAGAGAGGTTGTAATATTAGTAAATAAAGATGTTATATTGTCCTTACCCACCTTGTATAAGGGAGGGGAAGAGAGGTTGTAATATTAGTAAATAAAGATGTTATATTGTCCTTCCCCATCTTGTATAAGAGAGGGGAAGAGAGGTTGTAATATTAGTAAATAAAGATGTTATATTGTCCTTCCCCATCTTGTATAAGAGAGGGGAAGAGAGGTTGTAATATTGGTAAATACAGATGTAATATTGTCCTTACACACCTTGTCTAAGGGAAGGGAAGAGAGGTTGCAATATTAGTAAATAAAGATGTTATATTGTCCTCATCCACCTTGTATGAGGGATTGGAAGAGATGTTGTAATATTAGTAAATAAAGATGTTATATTGTCCTTACCCACATTGTATAAGGGAGGGGAAGAGAGGTTGTAATATTAGTATATAAAGATGTTATATTGTCCTTACACACCTTGTCTAAGGGAGGGGAAGAGAGGTTGCAATATTAGTAAATAAAGATGTTATATTGTCCTTACACACCTTGCATAAGTGAGGCGAAGAGAGGTTGTAATATTAGTAATTACAGATGTTATATTGTCCTTACACACCTTGCATAAGTGAGGGGAAGAGAGGTTGTAATATTAGTAAATGAAGATGTTATATTGTCCTTACCCACCTTGTATGAGGGAGGGGAAGAGAGGTTGTAATATTAGTAAATAAAGATGTTATATTGTCCTTACCCACCTTGTATAAGGGAGGGGAAGAGAGGTTGTAATATTAGTAAATAAAGATGTTATATTGTCCTTCCCCATCTTGTATAAGAGAGGGGAAGAGAGGTTGTAATATTAGTAAATAGAGATGTTATATTGTCCTTACCCACCTTGCATAAGGGAGGGGAAGAGAGGTTGTAATATTAGTAAATAAAGATGTTATATTGTCCTTACCCACCTTGTATAAGGGAGGGGAAGAGTGGTTGTAATATTAGTAAATGAAGCAGTTATATTGTCCTTACCCACCTTGTATAAGGGAAGGGAAGAGAGGTTGTAATATCAGTAAATAAAGATGTTATATTATCCTTACCCACCTTGTATAAGGGAGGGAAAGAGAGGTGGTAATATTAGTAAATGAAGATGTTATATTGTCCTTACCCACCTTGTATAAGGGAGGGGAAGAGAGGTTGTAATATTAGTAAAAAAAGATGTTATATTGTCCTTCCCCATCTTGTATAAGAGAGGGGAAGAGAGGTTGTAATATTAGTAAATAAAGATGTTTTATTGTCCTTCCCCATCTTGTATAAGGGAGGGGAAGAGAGGTTGTAATATTAGTAAATAAAGATGTTATATTGTCCTTTCACACCTTGCATATGTGAGGGGAAGAGAGGTTGTAATATTAGTATATAAAGATGTTATATTGTCCTTACACACCTTGTCTAAGGGAGGGGAAGAGAGGTTGCAATATTAGTAAATAAAGATGTTATATTGTCCTTACCCATCTTGTATAAGGGAGGGGAAAAGGGGTTGTAATATTGGTAAATGAAGATGTTATATTGTCCTTACCCACCTTATATAAGGGAGGGGAAGAGAGGTTGTAATATTAGTAAATAAAGATGTTATATTGTCCTTACCCACCTTGTATAAGGTAGGGGAAGAGAGGTTGTAATATTAGTAAATAAAGATGTTATATTGTTCTACCCCACATTGTATAAGGGAGGGGAAGAGAGGTTGTAATATTAGTAAATATAGATGTTATATTGTTCTACCCCACCTTGTATAAGGGAGGGGAAGAGAGGCTGTAATATTAGTAAATACAGATGTTATATTGTCCTTACCCACCTTGTATGAGGGAGGGGAAGAGAGGCTGTAATATTAGTAAATACAGATGTTATATTGTCCTTGCACACCTTGTATAAGTGAGGCGAAGAGAGGTTGTAATATTAGTAATTACAGATGTTATATTGTCCTTACCTACCTTGCATAACTGAGGGGAAGAGAGGTTGTAATATTAGTAAATGAAGATGTTATATTGTCCTTACCCACCTTGCATGAGGGAGGGGAAGAGAGGTTATAATATTAGTAAATAAAGATGTTATATTGTCATTACCCACCTTGTATAAGGGAGGGGAAGAGAGGTTGTAATATTAGTAAATAAAGATGTTATATTGTCCTTCCCCATCTTGTATAAGAGAGGGGAAGAGAGGTTGTAATATTAGTAAAGACAGATGTTATATTGTCCTTGCACACCTTGTCTAAGGGAAGGGAAGAGAGGTTGCAATATTAGTAAATAAAGATGTTATATTGTCGTCATCCACCTTGTATGAGGGATTGGAAGAGATGTTGTAATATTAGTAAATAAAGATGTTATATTGTCCTTTCCCACCTTGTATAAGTGAGGGGAAGAGAGGTTGTAATATTAGTATATAAAGATGTTATATTGTCCTTGCACACCTTGTCTAAGGGAAGGGAAGAGGGGTTGCAATATTAGTAAATAAAGATGTTATATTGTCCTCATCCACCTTGTATGAGGGATTGGAAGAGATGTTGTAATATTAGTAAATAAAGATGTTATATTGTCCTTACCCACATTGTATAAGGGAGGGGAAGAGAGGTTGTAATATTAGTATATAAAGATGTTATATTGTCCTTACACACCTTGTCTAAGGGAGGGGAAGAGAGGTTGCAATATTAGTAAATAAAGATGTTATATTGTCCTTACACACCTTGCATAAGTGAGGCGAAGAGAGGTTGTAATATTAGTAATTACAGATGTTATATTGTCCTTACACACCTTGCATAAGTGAGGGGAAGAGAGGTTGTAATATTAGTAAATGAAGATGTTATATTGTCCTTACCCACTTTGTATGAGGGAGGGGAAGAGAGGTTGTAATATTAGTAAATAAAGATGTTATATTGTCCTTACCCACCTTGTATAAGGGAGGGGAAGAGAGGTTGTAATATTAGTAAATAAAGATGTTATATTGTCCTTCCCCATCTTGTATAAGAGAGGGGAAGAGAGGTTGTAATATTAGTAAATAAAGATGTTATATTGTCCTTCCCCATCTTGTATAAGAGAGGGGAAGAGAGGTTGTAATATTGGTAAATACAGATGTAATATTGTCCTTACACACCTTGTCTAAGGGAAGGGAAGAGAGGTTGCAATATTAGTAAATAAAGATGTTATATTGTCCTCATCCACCTTGTATGAGGGATTGGAAGAGATGTTGTAATATTAGTAAATAAAGATGTTATATTGTCCTTACCAACATTGTATAAGGGAGGGGAAGAGAGGTTGTAATATTAGTATATAAAGATGTTATATTGTCCTTACACACCTTGTCTAAGGGAGGGGAAGAGAGGTTGCAATATTAGTAAATAAAGATGTTATATTGTCCTTACACACCTTGCATAAGTGAGGCGAAGAGAGGTTGTAATATTAGTAATTACAGATGTTATATTGTCCTTACACACCTTGCATAAGTGAGGGGAAGAGAGGTTGTAATATTAGTAAATGAAGATGTTATATTGTCCTTACCCACCTTGTATGAGGGAGGGGAAGAGAGGTTGTAATATTAGTAAATAAAGATGTTATATTGTCCTTACCCACCTTGTATAAGGGAGGGGAAGAGAGGTTGTAATATTAGTAAATAAAGATGTTATATTGTCCTTCCCCATCTTGTATAAGAGAGGGGAAGAGAGGTTGTAATATTAGTAAATAAAGATGTTATATTGTCCTTCCCCATCTTGTATAAGAGAGGGGAAGAGAGGTTGTAATATTGGTAAATACAGATGTAATATTGTCCTTACACACCTTGTCTAAGGGAAGGGAAGAGAGGTTGCAATATTAGTAAATAAAGATGTTATATTGTCCTCATCCACCTTGTATGAGGGATTGGAAGAGATGTTGTAATATTAGTAAATAAAGATGTTATATTGTCCTTTACCACCTTGTATAAGTGAGGGGAAGAGAGGTTGTAATATTAGTATATAAAGATGTTATATTGTCCTTGCACACCTTATCTAAGGGAAGGGAAGAGGGGTTGCAATATTAGTAAATAAAGATGTTATATTGTCCTCATCCACCTTCTATGAGGGATTGGAAGAGATGTTGTAATATTAGTAAATAAAGATGTTATATTGTCCTTACCCACATTGTATAAGGGAGGGGTAGAGAGGTTGTAATATTAGTATATAAAGATGTTATATTGTCCTTACACACCTTGTCTAAGGGAGGGGAAGAGAGGTTGCAATATTAGTAAATAAAGATGTTATATTGTCCTTACCCATATTGTATAAGGGAGGGGAAGAGAGGTTGTAATATTCGTAAATGAAGATGTTATATTGTCCTTACCCACCTTGTATAAGGGGGAGGAAGAGGGGTTGTAATATTAGTAAATGAAGATGTTATAGTATCCTTTCCCACCTTATATAAGGGAGGGGAAGAGAGGTTGTAATATTAGTAAATAAAGATGTTATATTGGCCTTACCCACCTTGTATAAGGTAGGGGAAGAGAGGTTGTAATATTAGGGAATAAAGATGTTATATTGTTCTACCCCACATTGTATAAGGGAGGGGAAGAGAGACTGTAATATTAGTAAATACAGATGTTATATTGTCCTTACACACCTTGTATAAGTGAGGGGAAGAGAGGTTATAATATTAGTAAATACAGATGTTATATTGTCCTTATACACCTTGCATAAATGAGGGGAAGAGAGGTTGTAATATTAGTAAATGAAGATGTTATATTGTCCTTACCAACCTTGTATGAGGGAGGGGAAGAGAGGTTGTAATATTAGTAAATGAATATGTTATATTTTCCTTACCCACCTTGTATAAGGGAGGGGAAGAGAGGTTGAAATATTAGTAAATACAGATGTTATATTGTCCTTACACACCTTGTATAAGTGAGGGGAAGAGAGGTTGTAATATTAGTAAATGAAGATGTTATGTTGTCCTTACCCACCTTGTATAAGG
Source organism: Bathymodiolus brooksi (assembly GCA_963680875.1). Lineage (NCBI taxonomy): Eukaryota > Metazoa > Mollusca > Bivalvia > Mytilida > Modiolidae > Bathymodiolus > Bathymodiolus brooksi. Next base: position 25,916,842 of record OY804578.1, on the reverse strand, counting down.
GAGGGGAAGAGAGATTGAAATATTAGTAAATGAAGATGTTATATTGTCCTTACCCACCTTGTATGAGGGAGGGGAAGAGAGGTTGTAATATTAGTAAATACAGATGTTATAGTGTCCTTACACACCTTGTATAAGTGAGAGGAAGAGAGGTTGTAATATTAGTAAATATAGATGTTATATTGTCCTCATCCACCTTGTATGAGGGAGTGGAAGAGAGGTTGTAATATTAGTAAATAAAGATGTTATATTGTCCTACCCCATCTTGTATAAGAGAGGGGAAGAGAGGTTGTAATATTAGTAAATAAAGATGTTATATTGTCCTTCCCCACCTTGTATAAGGGAGGGGAAGAGAGGTTGTAATATTAGTAAATGGAGATGTTATATTGTCCTTACACACCTTGTATAAGTGAGGGGAAGAGAGGTTGTAATATTAGTAAATGAAGATGTTATATTGTCCTTACCCATCTTGTATGAGGGAGGGGAAGAGAGGTTGTAATATTAGTAAATGAAGATGTTATATTGTCCTTACCCACCTTGTATAAGGGAGGGGAAGAGAGGTTGTAATATTAGTAAATACAGATGTTATATTGTCCTTACACACCTTGTATAAGTGAGGGGAAGAGAGGTTGTAATATTAGTAAATGAAGATGTTATATTGTCCTTACACACCTTGCATAAGTGAGGGGAAGAGAGGTTGTAATATTAGTAAATGAAGATGTTATATTGTCCTTACCAACCTTGTATGAGGGAGGGGAAGAGAGGTTGTAATATTAGTAAATGAATATGGTATATTGTCCTTACCCACCTTGTATAAGGGAGGGGAAGAGAGGTTGAAATATTAGTAAATACAGATGTTATATTGTCCTTACACACCTTGTATAAGTGAGGGGAAGAGAGGTTGTAATATTAGTAAATGAAGATGTTATATTGTCCTTACCCACTTTGTATGAGGGAGGGGAAGAGAGGTTATAATATTAGTAAATGAAGATGTTATATTGTCCTTACCCACCTTGTATGAGGGAGGGAAAGAGAGGCTGTAATATTAGTAAATACAGATGTTATATTGTCCTTACCCACCTTGTATGAGGGAGGGGAAGAGAGGTTGTAATATTAGTAAATGAAGATGTTATAATGTCCTTACACACCTTGTATAAGTGAGGGGAAGAGAGGTTGTAATATTAGTAAATGAAGATGTTATATTGTCCTTACCCACCTTGTATGAGGGAGGGGAAGAGAGGTTGTAATATTAGTAAATGAAGATGTTATATTGTCCTTACCCACCTTGTATGAGTGAGAGGAAGAGAGGTTGTAATATTAGTAAATGAAGATGTTATATTGTCCTTACCCACCTTGTATGAGGGAGGGGAAGAGAGGCTGTAATATTAGTAAATACAGATGTTATATTGTCCTTACCCAACTTGTATGAGGGAGGGGAAGAGAGGTTGTAATATTAGTAAATGAAGATGTTATATTGTCCTTACACACCTTGTATAAGTGAGGGGAAGAGAGGTTGTAATATTAGTAAATGAAGATGTTATATTGTCCTTACCCACCTTGTATGAGGGAGGGGAAGAGAGGTTGTAATATTAGTAAATGAAGATGTTATATTGTCCTTTCCCATCTTGTATGAGGGAGGGGAAGAGAGGTTGTAATATTAGTAAATGAAGATGTTATATTGTCCTTACCCACCTTGTATGAGTGAGAGGAAGAGAGGTTGTAATATTAGTAAATGAAGATGTTATATTGTCCTTACCCACCTTGTATGAGGGAGGGGAAGAGAGGCTGTAATATTAGTAAATACAGATGTTATATTGTCCTTACACACCTTGTATAAGTGAGGGGAAGAGAGGTTGTAATATTAGTAAATGAAGATGTTATATTGTCCTTACCCACTTTGTATGAGGGAGGGGAAGAGAGGTTATAATATTAGTAAATGAAGATGTTATATTGTCCTTACCCACCTTGTATGAGGGAGGGAAAGAGAGGCTGTAATATTAGTAAATACAGATGTTATATTGTCCTTACCCACCTCGTATGAGGGAGGGGAAGAGAGGTTGTAATATTAGTAAATGAAGATGTTATAATGTCCTTACACACCTTGTATAAGTGAGGGGAAGAGAGGTTGTAATATTAGTAAATGAAGATGTTATATTGTCCTTACCCACCTTGTATGAGGGAGGGGAAGAGAGGTTGTAATATTAGTAAATGAAGATGTTATATTGTCCTTACCCACTTTGTATGAGGGAGGGGAAGAGAGGTTATAATATTAGTAAATGAAGATGTTATATTGTCCTTACCCACCTTGTATGAGGGAGGGAAAGAGAGGCTGTAATATTAGTAAATACAGATGTTATATTGTCCTTACCCACCTTGTATGAGGGAGGGGAAGAGAGGTTGTAATATTAGTAAATGAAGATGTTATAATGTCCTTACACACCTTGTATAAGTGAGGGGAAGAGAGGTTGTAATATTAGTAAATAAAGATGTTATATTGTCCTACCCCATCTTGTATAAGAGAGGGGAAGAGAGGTTGTAATATTAGTAAATAAAGATGTTATATTGTCCTTCCCCACCTTGTATAAGGGAGGGGAAGAGAGGTTGTAATATTAGTAAATGGAGATGTTATATTGTCCTTACACACCTTGTATAAGTGAGGGGAAGAGAGGTTGTAATATTAGTAAATGAAGATGTTATATTGTCCTTACCCATCTTGTATGAGGGAGGGGAAGAGAGGTTGTAATATTAGTAAATGAAGATGTTATATTGTCCTTACCCACCTTGTATAAGGGAGGGGAAGAGAGGTTGTAATATTAGTAAATACAGATGTTATATTGTCCTTACACACCTTGTATAAGTGAGGGGAAGAGAGGTTGTAATATTAGTAAATGAAGATGTTATATTGTCCTTACACACCTTGCATAAGTGAGGGGAAGAGAGGTTGTAATATTAGTAAATGAAGATGTTATATTGTCCTTACCAACCTTGTATGAGGGAGGGGAAGAGAGGTTGTAATATTAGTAAATGAATATGGTATATTGTCCTTACCCACCTTGTATAAGGGAGGGGAAGAGAGGTTGAAATATTAGTAAATACAGATGTTATATTGTCCTTACACACCTTGTATAAGTGAGGGGAAGAGAGGTTGTAATATTAGTAAATGAAGATGTTATATTGTCCTTACCCACTTTGTATGAGGGAGGGGAAGAGAGGTTATAATATTAGTAAATGAAGATGTTATATTGTCCTTACCCACCTTGTATGAGGGAGGGAAAGAGAGGCTGTAATATTAGTAAATACAGATGTTATATTGTCCTTACCCACCTTGTATGAGGGAGGGGAAGAGAGGTTGTAATATTAGTAAATGAAGATGTTATAATGTCCTTACACACCTTGTATAAGTGAGGGGAAGAGAGGTTGTAATATTAGTAAATGAAGATGTTATATTGTCCTTACCCACCTTGTATGAGGGAGGGGAAGAGAGGTTGTAATATTAGTAAATGAAGATGTTATATTGTCCTTACCCACCTTGTATGAGTGAGAGGAAGAGAGGTTGTAATATTAGTAAATGAAGATGTTATATTGTCCTTACCCACCTTGTATGAGGGAGGGGAAGAGAGGCTGTAATATTAGTAAATACAGATGTTATATTGTCCTTACCCAACTTGTATGAGGGAGGGGAAGAGAGGTTGTAATATTAGTAAATGAAGATGTTATATTGTCCTTACACACCTTGTATAAGTGAGGGGAAGAGAGGTTGTAATATTAGTAAATGAAGATGTTATATTGTCCTTACCCACCTTGTATGAGGGAGGGGAAGAGAGGTTGTAATATTAGTAAATGAAGATGTTATATTGTCCTTTCCCATCTTGTATGAGGGAGGGGAAGAGAGGTTGTAATATTAGTAAATGAAGATGTTATATTGTCCTTACCCACCTTGTATGAGTGAGAGGAAGAGAGGTTGTAATATTAGTAAATGAAGATGTTATATTGTCCTTACCCACCTTGTATGAGGGAGGGGAAGAGAGGCTGTAATATTAGTAAATACAGATGTTATATTGTCCTTACACACCTTGTATAAGTGAGGGGAAGAGAGGTTGTAATATTAGTAAATGAAGATGTTATATTGTCCTTACCCACTTTGTATGAGGGAGGGGAAGAGAGGTTATAATATTAGTAAATGAAGATGTTATATTGTCCTTACCCACCTTGTATGAGGGAGGGAAAGAGAGGCTGTAATATTAGTAAATACAGATGTTATATTGTCCTTACCCACCTCGTATGAGGGAGGGGAAGAGAGGTTGTAATATTAGTAAATGAAGATGTTATAATGTCCTTACACACCTTGTATAAGTGAGGGGAAGAGAGGTTGTAATATTAGTAAATGAAGATGTTATATTGTCCTTACCCACCTTGTATGAGGGAGGGGAAGAGAGGTTGTAATATTAGTAAATGAAGATGTTATATTGTCCTTACCCACTTTGTATGAGGGAGGGGAAGAGAGGTTATAATATTAGTAAATGAAGATGTTATATTGTCCTTACCCACCTTGTATGAGGGAGGGAAAGAGAGGCTGTAATATTAGTAAATACAGATGTTATATTGTCCTTACCCACCTTGTATGAGGGAGGGGAAGAGAGGTTGTAATATTAGTAAATGAAGATGTTATAATGTCCTTACACACCTTGTATAAGTGAGGGGAAGAGAGGTTGTAATATTAGTAAATGAACATGTTATATTGTCCTTACCCACCTTGTATGAAGGAGGGGAAGAGAGGTTGTAATATTAGTAAATGAAGATGTTATATTGTCCTTACCCACCTTGTATGAGTGAGAGGAAGAGAGGTTGTAATATTAGTAAATGAAGATGTTATATTGTCCTTACCCACCTTGTATGAGGGAGGGGAAGAGAGGCTGTAATATTAGTAAATACAGATGTTATATTGTCCTTACCCAACTTGTATGAGGGAGGGGAAGAGAGGTTGTAATATTAGTAAATGAAGATGTTATATTGTCCTTACACACCTTGTATAAGTGAGGGGAAGAGAGGTTGTAATATTAGTAAATGAAGATGTTATATTGTCCTTACCCACCTTGTATGAGGGAGGGGAAGAGAGGTTGTAATATTAGTAAATGAAGATGTTATATTGTCCTTTCCCATCTTGTATGAGGGAGGGGAAGAGAGGTTGTAATATTAGTAAATGAAGATGTTATATTGTCCTTACCCACCTTGTATGAGTGAGAGGAAGAGAGGTTGTAATATTAGTAAATGAAGATGTTATATATGTCCTTACCCACCTTGTATGAGGGAGGGGAAGAGAGGCTGTAATATTAGTAAATACAGATGTTATATTGTCCTTACCCACCTTGTATAAGTGAGGGGAAGAGAGGTTGTAATATTAGTAAATGAAGATGTTATATTGTCCTTACCCACCTTGTATCAGGGAGGGGAAGAGGGGTTGCAATATTAGTAAATAAAGATGTTATATTGTCCTCATCCACCTTCTATGAGGGATTGGAAGAGATGTTGTAATATTAGTAAATAAAGATGTTATATTGTCCTTACCCACATTGTATAAGGGAGGGGAAGAGAGGTTGTAATATTAGTATATAAAGATGTTATATTGTCCTTACACACCTTGTCTAAGGGAGGGGAAGAGAGGTTGCAATATTAGTAAATAAAGATGTTATATTGTCCTTACCCATATTGTATAAGGGAGGGGAAGAGGGGTTGTAATATTCGTAAATGAAGATGTTATATTGTCCTTACCCACCTTGTATAAGGGAGAGGAAGAGGGGTTGTAATATTAGTAAATGAAGATGTTATAGTATCCTTTCCCACCTTATATAAGGGAGGGGAAGAGAGGTTGTAATATTAGTAAATAAAGATGTTATATTGGCCTTACCCACCTTGTATAAGGTAGGGGAAGAGAGGTTGTAATATTAGGGAATAAAGATGTTATATTGTTCTACCCCACATTGTATAAGGGAGGGGAAGAGAGACTGTAATATTAGTAAATACAGATGTTATATTGTCCTTACACACCTTGTATAAGTGAGGGGAAGAGAGGTTATAATATTAGTAAATACAGATGTTATATTGTCCTTACACACCTTGCATAAATGAGGGGAAGAGAGGTTGTAATATTAGTAAATGAAGATGTTATATTGTCCTTACCAACCTTGTATGAGGGAGGGGAAGAGAGGTTGTAATATTAGTAAATGAATATGTTATATTTTCCTTACCCACCTTGTATAAGGGAGGTGAAGAGAGGTTGAAATATTAGTAAATACAGATGTTATATTGTCCTTACACACCTTGTATAAGTGAGGGGAAGAGAGGTTGTAATATTAGTAAATGAAGATGTTATGTTGTCCTTACCCACCTTGTATAAGGGAGGGGAAGAGAGATTGAAATATTAGTAAATGAAGATGTTATATTGTCCTTACCCACCTTGTATGAGGGAGGGGAAGAGAGGTTGTAATATTAGTAAATACAGATGTTATAGTGTCCTTACACACCTTGTATAAGTGAGAGGAAGAGAGGTTGTAATATTAGTAAATATAGATGTTATATTGTCCTCATCCACCTTGTATGAGGGAGTGGAAGAGAGGTTGTAATATTAGTAAATAAAGATGTTATATTGTCCTTCCCCATCTTGTATAAGAGAGGGGAAGAGAGGTTGTAATATTAGTAAATAAAGATGTTATTTTGTCCTTCCCCACCTTGTATAAGGGAGGGGAAGAGAGGTTGTAATATTAGTAAATGAAGATGTTATATTGTCCTTACACACCTTGTATAAGTGAGGGGAAGAGAGGTTGTAATATTAGTAAATGAAGATGTTATATTGTCCTTACCCATCTTGTATGAGGGAGGGGAAGAGAGGTTGTAATATTAGTAAATGAAGATGTTATATTGTCCTTACCCACCTTGTATAAGGGAGGGGTAGAGAGGTTGTAATATTAGTAAATACAGATGTTATATTGTCCTTACACACCTTGTATGAGGGAAGGGAAGAGAGGCTGTAATATTAGTAAATACAGATGTTATATTGTCCTTACCCAACTTGTATGAGGGAGGGGAAGAGAGGTTGTAATATTAGTAAATGAAGATGTTATATTGTCCTTACACACCTTGTATAAGTGAGGGGAAGAGAGGTTGTAATATTAGTAAATGAAGATGTTATATTGTCCTTACCCACCTTGTATGAGGGAGGGGAAGAGAGGTTGTAATATTAGTAAATGAATATGTTATATTGTCCTTACCCACCTTGCATAAGGGAGGGGAAGAGAGGTTGAAATATTAGTAAATACAGATTTTATATTGTCCTTACACACCTTGTATAAGTGAGGGGAAGAGAGGTTGTAATATTAGTAAATGAAGATGTTATATTGTCCTTACCCACTTTGTATGAGGGAGGGGAAGAGAGGTTGTAATATTAGTAAATGAAGATGTTATAATGTCCTTACACACCTTGTATAAGTGAGGGGAAGAGAGGTTATAATATTAGTAAATGAAGATGTTATATTGTCCTTACCCACCTTGTATGAGGGAGGGGAAGAGAGGTTGTAATATTAGTAAATGAAGATGTTATATTGTCCTTTCCCATCTTGTATGAGGGAGGGGAAGAGAGGTTGTAATATTAGTAAATGAAGATGTTATATTGTCCTTACCCACCTTGTATGAGTGAGAGGAGGAGAGGTTGTAATATTAGTAAATGAAGATGTTATATTGTCCTTACCCACCTTGTATGAGGGAAGGGAAGAGAGGCTGTAATATTAGTAAATACAGATGTTATATTGTCCTTACCCAACTTGTATGAGGGAGGGGAAGAGAGGTTGTAATATTAGTAAATGAAGATGTTATATTGTCCTTACACACCTTGTATAAGTGAGGGGAAGAGAGGTTGTAATATTAGTAAATGAAGATGTTATATTGTCCTTACCCACCTTGTATGAGGGAGGGGAAGAGAGGTTGTAATATTAGTAAATGAAGATGTTATATTGTCCTTTCCCATCTTGTATGAGGGAGGGGAAGAGAGGTTGTAATATTAGTAAATGAAGATGTTATATTGTCCTTACCCACCTTGTATCAGGGAGGGGAAGAGAGGTTGTAATATTAGTAAATGAAGATGTTATATTGTCCTTACCCACCTTGTATGAGGGAGGGGAAGAGAGGCTGTAATATTAGTAAATACAGATAGTATATTGTCCTTACCCACCTTGTATGAGGGAGGGGAAGAGAGGTTGTAATATTAGTAAATACAGATGTTATATTGTCCTTACACACCTTGTATAAGTGAGGGGAAGAGAGGTTGTAATTTTAGTAAATGAAGATGCTATATTGTCCTCATCCACCTTGTATGAGGGAGTGGAAGAGAGGCTGTAATATTAGTAAATAAAGATGCTATATTGTCCTTACACACCTTGCATAATTGAGGGGAAGAGAGGTTGTAATATTAGTAAGTAAAGATGTTATATTGTCCTTACCCATCTTGTATAAGGGAGAGGAAGAGAGGTTGTAATATTAGTATATAAAGATGTTATATTGTCCTACCCTACCTTGTATGAGGGAGGGGAAGAGGGGTTGTAATATTAGTAAATGAAGAAGTTATATTATCCTTTCCCACCTTGTATGAGGGAGGGGAAGAGAGGCTGTAATATTAGTAAATACAGATATTATATTGTCCTTACCCATCTTGTATGAGGGAGGGGAAGAGAGGTTGTAATATTAGTAAATACAGATGTTATATTTTCCTTACACACCTTGTATAAGTGAGGGAAAGAGAGGTTGTAATTTTAGTAAATGAAGATGTTATATTGTCCTCATCCACCTTGTATGAGGGAGTGGAAGAGAGGCTGTAATATTAGTAAATAAAGATGCTATATTGTCCTTACACACCTTGTATAAGTGAGGGGAAGAGAGGTTGTAATATTAGTAAGTAAAGATGTTATATTGTCCTTACCCATCTTGTATAAGGGAGAGGAAGAGAGGTTGTAATATTAGTATATAAAGATGTTATATTGTCCTACCCCACCTTGTATGAGGGAGGGGAAGAGAGGTTGTAATATTAGTAAATGGAGATGTTATATTGTCCTTACACACCTTGTATAAGTGAGGGGAAGAGAGGTTGTAATATTAGTAAATGAAGATGTTATATTGTCCTTACCCACCTTGTATGAGGGAGGGGAAGAGAGGTTGTAATATTAGTAAATGAAGATGTTATATTGTCCTTTCCCATCTTGTATGAGGGAGGGGAAGAGAGGTTGTAATATTAGTAAATGAAGATGTTATATTGTCCTTACCCACCTTGTATGAGTGAGAGGAAGAGAGGTTGTAATATTAGTAAATGAAGATGTTATATTGTCCTTACCCACCTTGTATGAGGGAGGGGAAGAGAGGCTGTAATATTAGTAAATACAGATGTTATATTGTCCTTACACACCTTGTATAAGTGAGGGGAAGAGAGGTTGTAATATTAGTAAATGAAGATGTTATATTGTCCTTACCCACTTTGTATGAGGGAGGGGAAGAGAGGATATAATATTAGTAAATGAAGATGTTATATTGTCCTTACCCACCTTGTATGAGGGAGGGAAAGAGAGGCTGTAATATTAGTAAATACAGATGTTATATTGTCCTTACCCACCTTGTATGAGGGAGGGGAAGAGAGGTTGTAATATTAGTAAATGAAGATGTTATAATGTCCTTACACACCTTGTATAAGTGAGGGGAAGATAGGTTGTAATATTAGTAAATGAAGATGTTATATTGTCCTTACCCACCTTGTATGAGGGAGGGGAAGAGAGGTTGTAATATTAGTAAATGAAGATGTTATATTGTCCTTACCCACTTTGTATGAGGGAGGGGAAGAGAGGTTATAATATTAGTAAATGAAGATGTTATATTGTCCTTACCCACCTTGTATGAGGGAGGGAAAGAGAGGCTGTAATATTAGTAAATACAGATGTTATATTGTCCTTACCCACCTTGTATGAGGGAGGGGAAGAGAGGTTGTAATATTAGTAAATGAAGATGTTATAATGTCCTTACACACCTTGTATAAGTGAGGGGAAGAGAGGTTGTAATATTAGTAAATGAAGATGTTATATTGTCCTTACCCACCTTGTATGAGGGAGGGGAAGAGAGGTTGCAATATTAGTAAATGAAGATGTTATATTGTCCTTACCCACCTTGTATGAGTGAGAGGAAGAGAGGTTGTAATATTAGTAAATGAAGATGTTATATTGTCCTTACCCACCTTGTATGAGGGAGGGGAAGAGAGGCTGTAATATTAGTAAATACAGATGTTATATTGTCCTTACCCAACTTGTATGAGGGAGGGGAAGAGAGGTTGTAATATTAGTAAATGAAGATGTTATAATGTCCTTACACACCTTGTATAAGTGAGGGGAAGAGAGGTTGTAATATTAGTAAATGAAGATGTTATATTGTCCTTACCCACCTTGTATGAGGGAGGGGAAGAGAGGTTGTAATATTAGTAAATGAAGATGTTATATTGTCCTTACCCACTTTGTATGAGGGAGGGGAAGAGAGGTTATAATATTAGTAAATGAAGATGTTATATTGTCCTTACCCACCTTGTATGAGGGAGGGAAAGAGAGGCTGTAATATTAGTAAATACAGATGTTATATTGTCCTTACCCACCTTGTATGAGGGAGGGGAAGAGAGGTTGTAATATTAGTAAATGAAGATGTTATAATGTCCTTACACACCTTGTATAAGTGAGGGGAAGAGAGGTTGTAATATTAGTAAATGAAGATGTTATATTGTCCTTACCCACCTTGTATGAGGGAGGGGAAGAGAGGTTGTAATATTAGTAAATGAAGATGTTATATTGTCCTTACCCACCTTGTATGAGTGAGAGGAAGAGAGGTTGTAATATTAGTAAATGAAGATGTTATATTGTCCTTACCCACCTTGTATGAGGGAGGGGAAGAGAGGCTGTAATATTAGTAAATACAGATGTTATATTGTCCTTACCCAACTTGTATGAGGGAGGGGAAGAGAGGTTGTAATATTAGTAAATGAAGATGTTATATTGTCCTTACACACCTTGTATAAGTGAGGGGAAGAGAGGTTGTAATATTAGTAAATGAAGATGTTATATTGTCCTTACCCACCTTGTATGAGGGAGGGGAAGAGAGGTTGTAATATTAGTAAATGAAGATGTTATATTGTCCTTTCCCATCTTGTATGAGGGAGGGGAAGAGAAGTTGTAATATTAGTAAATGAAGATGTTATATTGTCCTTACCCACCTTGTATGAGTGAGAGGAAGAGAGGTTGTAATATTAGTAAATGAAGATGTTATATTGTCCTTACCCACCTTGTATGAGGGAGGGGAAGAGAGGCTGTAATATTAGTAAATACAGATGTTATATTGTCCTTACACACCTTGTATAAGTGAGGGGTAGAGAGGTTGTAATATTAGTAAATGAAGATGTTATATTGTCCTTACCCACCTTGTATCAGGGAGGGGAAGAGGGGTTGCAATATTAGTAAATAAAGATGTTATATTGTCCTCATCCACCTTCTATGAGGGATTGGAAGAGATGTTGTAATATTAGTAAATAAAGATGTTATATTGTCCTTACCCACATTGTATAAGGGAGGGGAAGAGAGGTTGTAATATTAGTATATAAAGATGTTATATTGTCCTTACACACCTTGTCTAAGGGAGGGGAAGAGAGGTTGCAATATTAGTAAATAAAGATGTTATATTGTCCTTACCCATATTGTATAAGGGAGGGGAAGAGGGGTTGTAATATTCGTAAATGAAGATGTTATATTGTCCTTACCCACCTTGTATAAGGGAGAGGAAGAGGGGTTGTAATATTAGTAAATGAAGATGTTATAGTATCCTTTCCCACCTTATATAAGGGAGGGGAAGAGAGGTTGTAATATTAGTAAATAAAGATGTTATATTGGCCTTACCCACCTTGTATAAGGTAGGGGAAGAGAGGTTGTAATATTAGGGAATAAAGATGTTATATTGTTCTACCCCACATTGTATAAGGGAGGGGAAGAGAGACTGTAATATTAGTAAATACAGATGTTATATTGTCCTTACACACCTTGTATAAGTGAGGGGAAGAGAGGTTATAATATTAGTAAATACAGATGTTATATTGTCCTTACACACCTTGCATAAATGAGGGGAAGAGAGGTTGTAATATTAGTAAATGAAGATGTTATATTGTCCTTACCAACCTTGTATGAGGGAGGGGAAGAGAGGTTGTAATATTAGTAAATGAATATGTTATAATTTCCTTACCCACCTTGTATAAGGGAGGGGAAGAGAGGTTGAAATATTAGTAAATACAGATGTTATATTGTCCTTGCACACCTTGTATAAGTGAGGGGAAGAGAGGTTGTAATATTAGTAAATGAAGATGTTATGTTGTCCTTACCCACCTTGTATAAGGGAGGGGAAGAGAGATTGAAATATTAGTAAATGAAGATGTTATATTGTCCTTACCCACCTTGTATGAGGGAGGGGAAGAGAGGTTGTAATATTAGTAAATACAGATGTTATAGTGTCCTTACACACCTTGTATAAGTGAGAGGAAGAGAGGTTGTAATATTAGTAAATATAGATGTTATATTGTCCTCATCCACCTTGTATGAGGGAGTGGAAGAGAGGTTGTAATATTAGTAAATAAAGATGTTATATTGTCCTTCTCCATCTTGAATAAGAGAGGGGAAGAGAGGTTGTAATATTAGTAAATAAAGATGTTATATTGTCCTTCCCCACCTTGTATAAGGGAGGGGAAGAGAGGTTGTAATATTAGTAAATGAAGATGTTATATTGTCCTTACACACCTTGTATAAGTGAGGGGAAGAGAGGTTGTAATATTAGTAAATGAAGATGTTATATTGTCCTTACCCACCTTGTATGAGGGAGGGGAAGAGAGGTTGTAATATTAGTAAATGAAGATGTTATATTGTCCTTACCCACCTTGTATAAGGGAGGGGTAGAGAGGTTGTAATATTAGTAAATACAGATGTTATATTGTCCTTACACACCTTGTATAAGTGAGGGGAAGAGAGGTTGTAATATTAGTAAATGAAGATGTTATATTGTCCTTACACACCTTGCATAAGTGAGGGGAAGAGAGGTTGTAATATTAGCAAATGAAGATGTTATATTGTCCTTACCAACCTTGTATGAGGGAGGGGAAGAGAGGTTGTAATATTAGTAAATGAATATGTTATATTGTCCTTACCCACCTTGTATAAGGGAGGGGAAGAGAGGTTGAAATATTAGTAAATACAGATGTTATATTGTCCTTACACACCTTGTATAAGTGAGGGGAAGAGAGGTTGTAATATTAGTAAATGAAGATGTTATATTGTCCTTACCCACTTTGTATGAGGGAGGGGAAGAGAGGTTATAATATTAGTAAATGAAGATGTTATATTGTCCTTACCCACCTTGTATGAGGGAGGGAAAGAGAGGCTGTAATATTAGTAAATACAGATGTTATATTGTCCTTACCCACCTTGTATGAGGGAGGGGAAGAGAGGTTGTAATGTTAGTAAATGAAGATGTTATAATGTCCTTACACACCTTGTATAAGTGAGGGGAAGAGAGGTTGTAATATTAGTAAATGAAGATGTTATATTGTCCTTTCCCATCTTTTATGAGGGAGGGGAAGAGAGGTTGTAATATTAGTAAATGAAGATGTTATATTGTCGTTACCCACCTTGTATGAGTGAGAGGAGGAGAGGTTGTAATATTAGTAAATAAAGATGTTATATTGTCCTTACCCACCTTGTATGAGGGAGGGGAAGAGAGGCTGTAATATTAGTAAATACAGATGTTATATTGTCCTTACCCAACTTGTATGAGGGAGGGGAAGAGAGGTTGTAATATTAGTAAATGAAGATGTTATATTGTCCTTACACACCTTGTATAAGTGAGGGGAAGAGAGGTTGTAATATTAGTAAATGAAGATGTTATATTGTCCTTACCCACCTTGTATGAGGGAGGGGAAGAGAGGTTGTAATATTAGTAAATGAAGATGTTATATTGTCCTTTCCCATCTTGTATGAGGGAGGGGAAGAGAGGTTGTAATATTAGTAAATGAAGATGTTATATTGTCCTTACCCACCTTGTATGAGTGAGAGGAAGAGAGGTTGTAATATTAGTAAATGAAGATGTTATATTGTCCTTACCCACCTTGTATGAGGGAGGAGAAGAGAGGCTGTAATATTAGTAAATACAGATGTTATATTGTCCTTACACACCTTGTATAAGTGAGGGGAAGAGAGGTTGTAATATTAGTAAATGAAGATGTTATATTGTCCTTACCCACCTTGTATCAGGGAGGGGAAGAGGGGTTGCAATATTAGTAAATAAAGATGTTATATTGTCCTCATCCACCTTCTATGAGGGATTGGAAGAGATGTTGTAATATTAGTAAATAAAGATGTTATATTGTCCTTACCCACATTGTATAAGGGAGGGGAAGAGAGGTTGTAATATTAGTATATAAAGATGTTATATTGTCCTTACACACCTTGTCTAAGGGAGGGGAAGAGAGGTTGCAATATTAGTAAATAAAGATGTTATATTGTCCTTACCCATATTGCATAAGGGAGGGGAAGAGGGGTTGTAATATTCGTAAATGAAGATGTTATATTGTCCTTACCCACCTTGTATAAGGGAGAGGAAGAGGGGTTGTAATATTAGTAAATGAAGATGTTATTGTATCCTTTCCCTCCTTATATAAGGGAGGGGAAGAGAGGTTGTAATATTAGTAAATAAAGATGTTATATTGGCCTTACCCACCTTGTATAAGGTAGGGGAAGAGAGGTTGTAATATTAGGGAATAAAGATGTTATATTGTTCTACCCCACATTGTATAAGGGAGGGGAAGAGAGACTGTAATATTAGTAAATACAGATGTTATATTGTCCTTACACACCTTGTATAAGTGAGGGGAAGAGAGGTTATAATATTAGTAAATACAGATGTTATATTGTCCTTACACACCTTGCATAAATGAGGGGAAGAGAGGTTGTAATATTAGTAAATGAAGATGTTATATTGTCCTTACCAACCTTGTATGAGGTAGGGGAAGAGAGGTTGTAATATTAGTAAATGAATATGTTATATTTTCCTTACCCACCTTGTATAAGGGAGGGGAAGAGAGGTTGAAATATTAGTAAATACAGATGTTATATTGTCCTTGCACACCTTGTATAAGTGAGGGGAAGAGAGGTTGTAATATTAGTAAATGAAGATGTTATGTTGTCCTTACCAACCTTGTATGAGGGAGGGGAAGAGAGGTTGTAATATTAGTAAATGAATATGTTATATTGTCCTTACCCACCTTGTATAAGGGAGGGGAAGAGAGGTTGAAATATTAGTAAATACAGATGTTATATTGTCCTTGCACACCCTGTATAAGTGAGGGGAAGAGAGGTTGTAATATTAGTTAATGAAGATGTTATATTGTCCTTACCCACTTTGTATGAGGGAGGGGAAGAGAGGTTATAATATTAGTAAATGAAGATGTTATATTGTCCTTAATCACCTTGTATGAGGGAGGGAAAGAGAGGCTGTAATATTAGTAAATACAGATGTTATATTGTCCTTACCCACCTTGTATGAGGGAGGGGAAGAGAGGTTGTAATGTTAGTAAATGAAGATGTTATAATGTCCTTACACACCTTGTATAAGTGAGGGGAAGAGAGGTTGTAATATTAGTAAATGAAGCTGTTATATTGTCCTTACCCACCTTGTATGAGGGA
This sequence comes from Bathymodiolus brooksi, assembly GCA_963680875.1. NCBI lineage: Eukaryota > Metazoa > Mollusca > Bivalvia > Mytilida > Modiolidae > Bathymodiolus > Bathymodiolus brooksi. The sequence goes on along the minus strand of OY804578.1, from coordinate 25,901,063 downwards.
GGGGAAGAGAGGTTGTAATATTAGTAAATGAAGATGTTATATTGTCCTTTCCCATCTTTTATGAGGGAGGGGAAGAGAGGTTGTAATATTAGTAAATGAAGATGTTATATTGTCCTTACCCACCTTGTATGAGTGAGAGGAGGAGAGGTTGTAATATTAGTAAATGAAGATGTTATATTGTCCTTACCCACCTTGTATGAGGGAGGGGAAGAGAGGCTGTAATATTAGTAAATACAGATGTTATATTGTCCTTACCCAACTTGTATGAGGGAGGGGAAGAGAGGTTGTAATATTAGTAAATGAAGATGTTATATTGTCCTTACACACCTTGTATAAGTGAGTGGAAGAGAGGTTGTAATATTAGTAAATGAAGATGTTATATTGTCCTTACCCACCTTGTATGAGGGAGGGGAAGAGAGGTTGTAATATTAGTAAATGAAGATGTTATATTGTCCTTTCCCATCTTGTATGAGGGAAGGGAAGAGAGGTTGTAATATTAGTAAATGAAGATGTTATATTGTCCTTACCCACCTTGTATGAGTGAGAGGAAGAGAGGTTGTAATATTAGTAAATGAAGATGTTATATTGTCCTTACCCACCTTGTATGAGGGAGGGGAAGAGAGGCTGTAATATTAGTAAATACAGATGTTATATTGTCCTTACACACCTTGTATAAGTGAGGGGAAGAGAGGTTGTAATATTAGTAAATGAAGATGTTATATTGTCCTTACCCACCTTGTATCAGGGAGGGGAAGAGAGGTTGTAATATTAGTAAATGAAGATGTTATATTGTCCTTACCCACCTTGTATGAGGGAGGGGAAGAGAGGCTGTAATATTAGTAAATACAGATAGTATATTGTCCTTACCCACCTTGTATGAGGGAGGGGAAGAGAGGTTGTAATATTAGTAAATACAGATGTTATATTGTCCTTACACACCTTGTATAAGTGAGGGGAAGAGAGGTTGTAATTTTAGTAAATGAAGATGCTATATTGTCCTCATCCAACTTGTATGAGGGAGTGGAAGAGAGGCTGTAATATTAGTAAATAAAGATGCTATATTGTCCTTACACACCTTGCATAATTGAGGGGAAGAGAGGTTGTAATATTAGTAAGTAAAGATGTTATATTGTCCTTACCCATCTTGTATAAGGGAGAGGAAGAGAGGTTGTAATATTAGTATATAAAGATGTTATATTGTCCTACCCTACCTTGTATGAGGGAGGGGAAGAGGGGTTGTAATATTAGTAAATGAAGAAGTTATATTATCCTTTCCCACCTTGTATGAGGGAGGGGAAGATAGGCTGTAATATTAGTAAATACAGATATTATATTGTCCTTACCCATCTTGTATGAGGGAGGGGAAGAGAGGTTGTAATATTAGTAAATACAGATGTTATATTTTCCTTACACACCTTGTATAAGTTAGGGAAAGAGAGGTTGTAATTTTAGTAAATGAAGATGTTATATTGTCCTCATCCACCTTGTATGAGGGAGTGGAAGAGAGGCTGTAATATTAGTAAATAAAGATGCTATATTGTCCTTACACACCTTGTATAAGTGAGGGGAAGAGAGGTTGTAATATTAGTAAGTAAAGATGTTATATTGTCCTTACCCATCTTGTATAAGGGAGAGGAAGAGAGGTTGTAATATTAGTATATAAAGATGTTATATTGTCCTACCCCACCTTGTATGAGGGAGGGGAAGAGAGGTTGTAATATTAGTAAATAAAGGTGTTATATTGTCCTTATCCACCTTGTATAAGGGAGGGGAAGAGAGGTTGTAATATTAGTAAATAAAGATGTTATATTGTTCTACCCCACATTGTATAAGGGAGGGGAAGAGAGGCTGTAATATTAGTAAATAAAGATGTTATATTGTTCTACCCCACCTTGTATAAGGGAGGGGAAGAAAGGCTGTAATGTTAGTAAATACAGATGTTATATTGTCCTTACCCACCTTGTATGAGGGAGGGGAATAGAGGTTGTAATATAAGTAAATGAAGATGTTATATTGTCCTTACCCACCTTGTATGAGTGAGGGGAAGAGAGGTTGTAATATTAGTAAATGAAGATGTTATATTGTCCTTACCCACCTTGCATGAGGGAGAGGAAGAGAGGTTGTAATATTAGTAAATGAAGATGTTATATTGTCCTTACCCACCTTGTATGAGGTAGGGGAAGAGAGGCTGTAATATTAGTAAATAAAGATGTTATATTGTCCTTAGCCACCTTGTATGAGGGAGGGGAAGAGAGGTTGTAATATTAGTAAATACAGATGTTATATTGTCATTACACACCTTGTATAAGTGAGGGGAAGAGAGGTTGTAATTTTAGTAAATACAGATGTTATATTGTCCTTACACACCTTGCATAAGTGAGGGGAAGAGAGGTTGTAATATTAGTAAATGAAGATGTTATATTGTCCTTACCAACCTTGTATGAGGGAGGGGAAGAGAGGTTGTAATATTAGTAAATGAAGATGTTATATTGTCCTTACCCACATTGTATAAGGGAGGGGAAGAGAGGTTGTAATATTAGTAAATGAAGATGTTATATTGTCCTTACCCACCTTGTATGAGGGAGGGGAAGAGAGGCTGTAATATTAGTAAATACAGATGTTATATTGTCCTTACACACCTTGTATAAGTGAGGGGAAGAGAGGTTGTAATAATAGTAAATGAAGATTTTATATTGTCCTTACCCACCTTGTATGAGGGAGGGGAAGAGAGGTTATAATATTAGTAAATGAAGATGTTATATTGTCTTTACCCACCTTGTATGAAGGAGGGGAAGAGAGGCTGTAATATTAGTAAATACAGATGTTATATTGTCCTTACCCACCTTGTATGAGGGAGGGGAAGAGAGGTCGTAATATTAGTAAATACAGATGTTATAGTGTCCTTACACACCTTGTATAAGTGAGGAGAAGAGAGGTTGTAATCTTAGTAAATGAAGATGTTATATTGTCCTCATCCACCTTGTATGAGGGAGTGGAAGAGAGGTTGTAATATTAGTAAATAAAGATGCTATATTGTCCTTACACACCTTGTATAAGTGGGGGGAAGAGAGGTTGTAATATAAGTAAGTAAAGATGTTATATTGTCCTTACCCATCTTGTATAAGGGAGAGGAAGAGAGGTTGTAATATTAGTATATAAAGATGTTATATTGTCCTACCCCACCGTGGATGAGGGAGGGGAAGAGAGGTTGTAATATTAGTAAATAAAGGTGTTATATTGTCCTTACCCACCTTGCATAAGGGAGGGGAAGAGAGGTTGTAATATTAGTAAATAAAGATGTTATATTGTCCTTACCCACCTTGTATAAGGGAGGGGAAGAGAGGTTGTAATATTAATAAAAAAAGATGTTATATTGTTCTACCCCACATTGTATAAGGGAGGGGAAGAGAGGCTGTAATATTAGTAAATAAAGATGTTATATTGTTCTACCCCACCTTTTATAAGGGAGGGGAAGAGAGGCTGTAATATTAGTAAATACAGATGTTATATTGTCCTTACCCACCTTGTATGAGGGAGGGGAAGAGAGGCTGTAATATTAGTAAATACAGATGTTATATTGTCCTTACACACCTTGTATAAGTGAGGGGAAGAGAGGTTGTAATATTAGTAAATGAAGATGTAATATTGTCCTTACCCACGTTGTATGAGGGAGGGGAAGAGAGGTTGTAATATTAGTAAATGAAGATGTTATATTGTCCTTACCCACCTTGTATGAGGGAGGGGAAGAGAGGTTGTAATATTAGTAAATGAAGATGTTTTATTGTCCTTACCCAACTTGTATAAGGGAGGGGAAGAGAGGTTGTAATATTAGTAAATACAGATGTTATATTGTCCTTACACACCTTGTATAAGTGAGGGGAAGAGAGGTTGTAATATTAGTAAATGAAGATGTTATATTGTCCTTACACACCTTGTATAAGTGATGGGAAGAGAGGTTGTAATATTAGTAAATGAAGATGTTATATTGTCCTTACCCACCTTGTATGAGGGAGGGGAAGAGAGGTTGTAATATTAGTAAATGAAGATGTTATATTGTCCTTTCCCATCTTGTATGAGGGAGGGGAAGAGAGGTTGTAATATTAGTAAATGAAGATGTTATATTGTCCTTACCCACCTTGTATGAGGGAGAGGAAGAGAGGTTGTAATATTAGTAAATGAAGATGTTATATTGTCCTTACCCACCTTGTATGAGGAAGGGGAAGAGAGGCTGTAATATTAGTAAATACAGATGTTATATTGTCCTTACACATCTTGTATAAGTGAGGGGAGGAGAGGTTGTAATATTAGTAAATGAAGATGTTATATTGTCCTTACCCACCTTGTATGAGGGAGGGGAAGAGAGGTTGTGATATTAGTAAATGAAGATGTAATATTGTCCTTACCCACCTTGTATGATGGTGGGGAAGAGAAGCTGTAATATTAGTAAATACAGATATTATATTGTCCTTATCCACCTTGTATGAGGGAGGGGAAGAGAGGTTGTAATATTAGTAAATACAGATGTTATATTGTCCTTACACACCTTGTATAAGTGAGGGGAAGAGAGGCTGTAATATTAGTAAATGAAGATGTTATATTGTCCTTACACACCTTGTATAAGTGAGGGGAAGAGAGGTTGTAATATTAGTAAATGAAGAAGTTATATTATCCTTTCCCACCTTGTATGAGGGAGGGGAAGAGAGGCTGTAATATTAGTAAATACAGATATTATATTGTCCTTACCCACCTTGTATAAGTGAGGGAAAGAGAGGTTGTAATTTTAGTAAATGAAGATGTTATATTGTCCTTACACACCTTGTATAAGTGAGGGGAAGAGAGGTTGTAATATTAGTAAATGCAGATGTTATATTTTCCTTACACACCTTGTATAAGTGAGGGAAAGAGAGGTTGTAATTTTAGTAAATGAAGATGTTATATTGTCCTTACACACCTTGTATAAGTGAGGGGAAGAGAGGTTGTAATATTAGTAAGTAAAAATGTTATATTGTCCTTACCAATCTTGTATAAGGGAGAGGAAGAGAGGTTGTAATATTAGTATATAAAGATGTTATATTGTCCTACCCCACCCGGTATGAGGGAGGGGAAGAGAGGTTGTAATATTAGTAAATAAAGGTGTTATATTGTCCTTATCCACCTTGTATAAGGGAGGGGAAGAGAGGTTGTAATATTAGTAAATAAAGATGTTATATTGTTCTACCCCACATTGTATAAGGGAGGGGAAGAGAGGCTGTAATATTAGTAAATAAAGATGTTATATTGTTCTACCCCACCTTGTATAAGGGAGGGGAAGAAAGGCTGTAATGTTAGTAAATACAGATGTTATATTGTCCTTACCCACCTTGTATGAGGGAGGGGAAGAGAGGTTGTAATATAAGTAAATGAAGATGTTATATTGTCCTTACCCACCTTGTATGAGGGAGGGGAAGAGAGGTTGTAATATTAGTAAATGAAGATGTTATATTGTCCTTACCCACCTTGCATGAGGGAGAGGAAGAGAGGTTGTAATATTAGTAAATGAAGATGTTATATTGTCCTTACCCACCTTGTATGAGGTAGGGGAAGAGAGGCTGTAATATTAGTAAATAAAGATGTTATATTGTCCTTAGCCACCTTGTATGAGGGAGGGGAAGAGAGGTTGTAATATTAGTAAATACAGATGTTATATTGTCATTACACACCTTGTATAAGTGAGGGGAAGAGAGGTTGTAAATTTAGTAAATACAGATGTTATATTGTCCTTACACACCTTGCATAAGTGAGGGGAAGAGAGGTTGTAATATTAGTAAATGCAGATGTTATATTGTCGTTACCAACCTTGTATGAGGGAGGGGAAGAGAGGTTGTAATATTAGTAAATGAAGATGTTATATTGTCCTTATCCACCTTGTATAAGGGAGGGGAAGAGAGGTTGTAATATTAGTAAATAAAGATTTTATATTGTTCTACCCCACATTGTATAAGGGAGGGGAAGAGAGGCTGTAATATTAGTAAATAAAGATGTTATATTGTTCTACCCCACCTTGTATAAGGGAGGGGAAGAAAGGCTGTAATGTTAGTAAATACAGATGTTATATTGTCCTTACCCACCTTGTATGAGGGAGGGGAAGAGAGGTTGTAATATAAGTAAATGAAGATGTTATATTGTCCTTACCCACCTTGTATGAGGGAGGGGAAGAGAGGTTGTAATATTAGTAAATGAAGATGTTATATTGTCCTTACTCACCTTGCATGAGGGAGAGAAACAGAGGTTGTAATATTAGTAAATGAAGATGTTATATTGTCCTTACCCACCCTGTATGAGGTAGGGGAAGAGAGGCTGTAATATTAGTAAATAAAGATGTTATATTGTCCTTAGCCACCTTGTATGAGGGAGGGGAAGAGAGGTTGTAATATTAGTAAATACAGATGTTATATTGGCATTACACACCTTGTATAAGTGAGGGGAAGAGAGGTTGTAAATTTAGTAAATACAGATGTTATATTGTCCTTACACACCTTGCATAAGTGAGGGGAAGAGAGGATGTAATATTAGTAAATGAAGATGTTATATTGTCCTTACCAACCTTGTATGAGGGAGGGGAAGAGAGGTTGTAATATTAGTAAATGAAGATGTTATATTGTCCTTACCCACATTGTATAAGGGAGGGGAAGAGAGGTTGTAATATTAGTAAATGAAGATGTTATATTGTCCTTACCCACCTTGTATGAGGGAGGGGAAGAGAGGCTGTAATATTAGTAAATACAGATGTTATATTGTCCTTACCCACCTTGTATGAGGGAGGGGAAGAGAGGTTGTAATATTAGTAAATACAGATGTTATAGTGTCCTTACACACCTTGTATAAGTGAGGGGAAGAGAGGTTGTAATCTTAGTAAATGAAGATGTTATATTGTCCTCATCCACCTTGTATGAGGGAGTGGAAGAGAGGTTGTAATATTAGTAAATAAAGATGCTATATTGTCCTTACACACCTTGTATAAGTGGGGGGAAGAGAGGTTGTAATATTAGTAAGTAAAGATGTTATATTGTTCTTACCCATCTTGTATAAGGGAGAGGAAGAGAGGTTGTAATATTAGTATATAAAGATGTTATATTGTCCTACCCCACCGTGGATGAGGGAGGGGAAGAGAGGTTGTAATATTAGTAAATAAAGGTGTTATATTGTCCTTACCCACCTTGCATAAGGGAGGGGAAGAGAGGTTGTAATATTAGTAAATAAAGATGTTATATTGTCCTTACCCACCTTGTATAAGGGAGGGGAAGAGAGGTTGTAATATTAATAAAAAAAGATGTTATATTGTTCTACACCACATTGTATAAGGGAGGGGAAGAGAGGTTGTAATATTAGTAAATAAAGATGTTATATTGTTCTACCCAACCTTGTATAAGGGAGGGGAAGAGAGGCTGTAATATTAGTAAATACAGATGTTATATTGTCCTTACCCACCTTGTATGAGGGAGGGGAAGAGAGGCTGTAATATTAGTAAATACAGATGTTATATTGTCCTTACGCACCTTGTATAAGTGAGGGGAAGAGAGGTTGTAATATTAGTAAATGAAGATGTAATATTGTCCTTACCCACGTTGTATGAGGGAAGAGAAGAGAGGTTGTAATATTAGTAAATGAAGATGTTATATTGTCCTTACCCACCTTGTATGAGGGAGGGGAAGAGAGGTTGTAATATTAGTAAATGAAGATGTTTTATTGTCCTTACCCACCTTGTATAAGGGAGGGGAAGAGAGGTTGTAATATTAGTAAATACAGATGTTATATTGTCCTTACACACCTTGTATAAGGGAGGGGAAGAGAGGTTGTAATATTAGTAAATGAAGATGTTATATTGTCCTTACACACCTTGTATAAGTGATGGGAAGAGAGGTTGTAATATTAGTAAATGAAGATGTTATATTGTCCTTACCCACCTTGTATGAGGGAGGGGAAGAGAGGTTGTAATATTAGTAAATGAAGATGTTATATTGTCCTTTCCCATATTGTATGAGGGAGGGGAAGAGAGGTTGTAATATTAGTAAATGAAGATGTTATATTGTCCTTACCCACCTTGTATGAGGGAGAGGAAGAGAGGTTGTAATATTAGTAAATAAAGATGTTATATTGTCCTTACCCACGTTGTATAAGTGATGGGAAGAGAGGTTGTAATATTAGTAAATAAAGATGTTATATTGTCCTTACACACCTTGTATAAGGGAGGGGAAGAGAGGTTGTAATATTAGTAAATGAAGATGTTATATTGTCCTTACACACCTTGTATAAGTGATGGGAAGAGAGGTTGTAATATTAGTAAATGAAGATGTTATATTGTCCTTACCCACCTTGTATGAGGGAGGGGAAGAGAGGTTGTAATATTAGTAAATGAAGATGTTATATTGTCCTTTCCCATCTTGTATGAGGGAGGGGAAGAGAGGTTGTAATATTAGTAAATGAAGATGTTATGTTGTCCTTACCCACATTTTATGAGGGAGGGGAAGAGGGGTTGTAATATTAGTAAATAAAGATGTTATATTGTCCTTACCCACGTTGTATAAGTGATGGGAAGAGAGGTTGTAATATTAGTAAATAAAGATGTTATATTGTCCTTACCCACGTTGTATAAGTGATGGGAAGAGAGGTTGTAATATTAATAAATAAAGATGTTATATTGCCCTTACCCACATTGTATAAGGAAGGGGAAGAGAGGTTGTAATATTAGTAAATAAAGATGTTATATTGTCCTTACCCACCTTGCATAAGGGAGGGGAAGAGAGGTTGTAATATTAGTAAATGAAGATGTTATGTTGTCCTTACCCACATTGTATGAGGGAAGGGAAGAGGGGTTGTAATATTAGTAAATAAAGATGTTATATTGTCCTTACCCACGTTGTATAAGGGAAGGGAAGAGAGGTTGTAATATTAGTAAATAAAGATGTTATAATGTCCTTACCCACCTTGTATACGGAAGGGGAAGAGAGGTTGTAATATTAGTAAATAAAGATGTTATATTGTCCTACCCCACCTTGTATAAGGGAGGGGAAGAGAGGTTGCAATATTAGTAAATAAAGATGTTACAATGTCCTTACCCACCTTGTAACAGGGAGGAGAAGAGAGGTTGTAATATTAGTAAATACAGATGTTATATTGTCCTTACCACCATTGCATAAGGGATTGGAAGAGGGGTTGTAATATTAGTAAATGAAGATGTTACATTGTCCTTACCCACATTGTATAAGGAAGGGGAAGAGAGGTTGTAATATTAGTAAATAAAGATGTTATATTGTCCTTACCCACCATGTATGAGGGAGGGAAAGAGAGGTTGTAATATTAGTAAATAAAGATGTTATATTGTCCTTACTCACCTTGTATGAGGGAGGGGAAGAGAGGTTGTAATATTAGTAAATGAAGATGTTATGTTGTCCTTACCCACATTGTATGAGGGAGGGGAAGAGGGGTTGTAATATTAGTAAATAAAGATGTTATATTGTCCTTACCCACGTTGTATAAGGGAGGGGAAGAGAGGTTGTAATATTAGTAAATAAAGATGTAATATTATCCTTACACACCTTGTATACGGAAGGGGAAGAGATGTTGTAATATTCGTAAATAAAGATGTTATATTGTCCTACCCCACCTTGTATAAGGGAGGGGAAGAGAGGTTGCAATATTAGTAAATAAAGATGTTACAATGTCCTTACCCACCTTGTAACAGGGAGGGGAAGAGAGGTTGTAATATTAGTAAATAAAGATGTTATATTGTCCTTACCCACCTTGTATAAGGGAGGGGAAGAGAGGTTGTAATATTAGTAAATAAAGATGTTATATTGTTCTACCCCACATTGTATAAGGGAGGGGAAGAGAGGCTGTAATATTAGTAAATAAAGATGTTATATTGTTCTACCCCACCTTGTATAAGGGAGGGGAAGAGAGGCTGTAATATTAGTAAATAAAGATGTTATATTGTCCTTACCCGCCTTGTATGAGGGAGGGGAAGAGAGGTTGTAATATTAGTAAATGAAGATGTTATATTGTCCTTACCCACCTTGTATGAGGGAGGGGAAGAGAGGTTGTAATATTAGTAAATAAAGATGTTATATTGTCCTTACCCACCTTGTATGAGGGAGGGAAAATGAGGTTGTAATATTAGTAAATAAAGATGTTATATTGTCCTTACACACCTTGTATGAGGGAGGGGAAGAGAGGTTGCAATATTAGTAAATAAAGATGTTATATTGTCCTTACCCACCTTGCATAAGGGAGGGGAAGAGAGGTTGTAATATTAGTAAATAAAGATGTTATGTTGTCCTTACCCACATTGTATGAGGGAGGGGAAGAGAGGTTGTAATATTAGTAAATAAAGATGTTATATTGTCCTTACACACCTTGTATGAGGGAGGGGAAGAGAGGTTGCAATATTAGTAAATAGAGATGTTATATTGTCCTCACCAACCTTGCATAAGGGAGGGGAAGAGAGGTTGTAATATTAGTAAATGAAGATGTTATGTTGTCCTTACCCACATTGTATGAGGGAGGGGAAGAGGGGTTGTAATATTAGTAAATAAAGATGTTATATTGTCCTTACCCACGTTGTATAAGTGATGGGAAGAGAGGTTGTAATATTAATAAATAAAGATGTTATATTGCCCTTACCCACCTTGTATAAGTGATGGGAAGAGAGGTGTAATATTAGTAAATAAAGATGTTATATTGTCCTTACTCACCTTGTCTAAGTGAGGGGAAGAGAGGTTGTAATATTAGTAAATAAAGATGTTATATTTTCCTTACCCCCATTGCATAAGGGATTGGAAGAGGGGTTGTAATATTAGTAAATGAAGATGTTATATTGTCCTTACCCACATTGTATAAGGAAGGGGAAGAGAGGTTGTAATATTAGTAAATAAAGATGTTATATTGTCCTTACCCACCTTGCATAAGGGAGGGGAAGAGAGGTTGTAATATTAGTAAATGAAGATGTTATGTTGTCCTTACCCACATTGTATGAGGGAAGGGAAGAGGGGTTGTAATATTAGTAAATAAAGATGTTATATTGTCCTTACCCACGTTGTATAAGGGAAGGGAAGAGAGGTTGTAATATTAGTAAATAAAGATGTTATAATGTCCTTACCCACCTTGTATACGAAGGGGAAGAGAGGTTGTAATATTAGTAAATAAAGATGTTATATTGTCCTACCCCACCTTGTATAAGGGAGGGGAAGAGAGGTTGCAATATTAGTAAATAAAGATGTTACAATGTCCTTACCCACCTTGTAACAGGGAGGGGAAGAGAGGTTGTAATATTAGTAAATAAAGATGTTATATTGTCCTTACACACATTGCAGAAGGGAAGGGAAGAGGGGTTGTAATATTAGTAAATGAAGATGTTATATTGTCCTTACCCACCGTGTATAAGGGAGGGGAAGAGAGGTTGTAATATTAGTAAATACAGATGTTATATTGTCCTTACCACCATTGCATAAGGGATTGGAAGAGGGGTTGTAATATTAGTAAATGAAGATGTTACATTGTCCTTACCCACATTGTATAAGGAAGGGGAAGAGAGGTTGTAATATTAGTAAATAAAGATGTTATATTGTCCTTACCCACCTTGTATGAGGGAGGGAAAGAGAGGTTGTAATATTAGTAAATAAAGATGTTATATTGTCCTTACCCACCTTGTATGAGGGAGGGGAAGAGAGGTTGTAATATTAGTAAATGAAGATGTTATGTTGTCCTTACCCACATTGTATGAGGGAGGGGAAGAGGGGTTGTAATATTAGTAAATAAAGATGTTATATTGTCCTTACCCACGTTGTATAAGGGAAGGGAAGAGAGGTTGTAATATTAGTAAATAAAGATGTAATATTATCCTTACACACCTCGTATACGGAAGGGGAAGAGATGTTGTAATATTCGTAAATAAAGATGTTATATTGTCCTACCCCACCTTGTATAAGGGAGGGGATGAGAGGTTGCAATATTAGTAAATAAAGATGTTACAATGTCCTTACCCACCTTGTAACAGGGAGGGGAAGAGAGGTTGTAATATTAGTAAATAAAGATGTTAAATTGTCCTTACACACATTGCATAAGGGAGGGGAAGAGGGGTTGTAATATTAGTAAATGAAGATGTTATATTGTCCTTACCCACCGTGTATAAGGGCGGGGAAGAGAGGTTGTAATATTAGTAAATACAGATGTTATTTTGTCCTTACCCACCTTGCATAAGGGAGGGGAAGAGAGGTTGTAATATTAGTAAATACAGATGTTATATTGTCCTTACCCACCTTGTATAAGGGAGAGGAAAAGAGGTTGTAATATTAGTAAATAAAGATGTTATATTGTCCTTACCCACCTTGTATAAGGGAGAGGAAGAGGAGTTGTAATATTAGTAAATGAAGATGTTATATTGTCCTTACCCACCTTGCATAAGGGAGGGGAAGAGAGGTGGTAATATTAGTAAATAAAAATGTTATATTGTCCTTACCCACCTTGCATAAGGGAGGAGAAGAGAGGTTGTAATATTAGTAAATGAAGATGTTATATTGTCCTACCCCACCTTGTATGAGGGAGGGAAAGAGAGGTTGTAATATTAGTAAATAAAGGTGTTATATTGTCCTTACCCACCTTGTATAAGGGAGGGAAAGTGAGGTTGTAATATTAGTAAATACAGATGTTATATTGTCCTTACCCACCTTGCATAAGGGAGGGGAAGAGAGGTTGTAATATTAGTTAATAAAGATGTTATATTGTCCTTACCCACCTTGTATGAGGGAGGGGAAGAGAGGTTGTAATATTAGTAAATACAGATGTTATATTGTCCTTACCCACCTTGTATAAGGGAGAGGAAAAGAGGTTGTAATATTAGTAAATAAAGATGTTATATTGTCCTTATCCACCTTGTATGAGGGAGGGAAAGAGAGGTTGTAATATTAGTAAATAAAGATGTTATATTGTCCTTACCCACCTTGTATAAGGGAGGGGAATAGAGGTTTTAATATTAGTAAATGAAGATATTATATTGTCCTTACCCACGTTGTATAAGGGAAGGGAAGAGAGGTTGTAATATTAGTAAATAAAGATGTTATATTGTCCTACCCCACCTTGTATAAGGGAGGGGAAGAGAGGTTGCAATATTAGTAAATGAAGATGTTATGTTGTCCTTACCCACATTGTATGAGGGAAGGGAAGAGGGGTTGTAATATTAGTAAATAAAGATGTCATATTGTCCTTACCCACGTTGTATAAGGGAAGGGAAGAGAGGTTGTAATATTAGTAAATAAAGATGTTATAATGTCCTTACCCACCTTGTATACGGAAGGGGAAGAGAGGTTGTAATATTAGTAAATAAAGATGCTATATTGTCCTACCCCACCTTGTATAAGGAAGGGGAAGAGAGGTTGCAATATTAGTAAATAAAGATGTTACAATGTCCTTACCCACCTTGTAACAGGGAGGGGAAGAGAGGTTGTAATATTAGTAAATAAAGATGTTATATTGTCCTTACACACATTGCAGAAGGGAAGGGAAGAGGGGTTGTAATATTAGTAAATGAAGATGTTATATTGTCCTTACCCACCGTGTATAAGGGAGGGGAAGAGAGGTTGTAATATTAGTAAATACAGATGTTATATTGTCCTTACCACCATTGCATAAGGGATTGGAAGAGGGGTTGTAATATTAGTAAATGAAGATGTTACATTGTCCTTACCCACATTGTATAAGGAAGGGGAAGAGAGGTTGTAATATTAGTAAATAAAGATGTTATATTGTCCTTACCCACCTTGTATGAGGGAGGGAAAGAGAGGTTGTAATATTAGTAAATAAAGATGTTATATTGTCCTTACCCACCTTGTATGAGGGAGGGGAAGAGAGGTTGTAATATTAGTAAATGAAGATGTTATGTTGTCCTTACCCACATTGTATGAGGGAGGGGAAGAGGGGTTGTAATATTAGTAAATAAAGATGTTATATTGTCCTTACCCACGTTGTATAAGGGAAGGGAAGAGAGGTTGTAATATTAGTAAATAAAGATGTAATATTATCCTTACACACCTTGTATACGGAAGGGGAAGAGATGTTGTAATATTCGTAAATAAATATGTTATATTGTCCTACCCCACCTTGTATAAGGGAGGGGAAGAGAGGTTGCAATATTAGTAAATAAAGATGTTACAATGTCCTTACCCACCTTGTAACAGGGAGGGGAAGAGAGGTTGTAATATTAGTAAATAAAGATGTTATATTGTCCTTACACACATTGCATAAGGGAGGGGAAGAGGGGTTGTAATATTAGTAAATGAAGATGTTATATTGTCCTTACCCACCGTGTATAAGGGAGGGGAAGAGAGGTTGTAATATTAGTAAATACAGATGTTATTTTGTCCTTACCCACCTTGCATAAGGGAGGGGAAGAGAGGTTGTAATATTAGTAAATACAGATGTTATATTGTCCTTACCCACCTTGTATAAGGGAGAGGAAAAGAGGTTGTAATATTAGTAAATAAAGATGTTATATTGTCCTTACCCACCTTGTATAAGGGAGAGGAAGAGGAGTTGTAATATTAGTAAATGAAGATGTTATATTGTCCTTACCCACCTTGCATAAGGGAGGGGAAGAGAGGTGGTAATATTAGTAAATAAAAATGTTATATTGTCCTTACCCACCTTGCATAAGGGAGGAGAAGAGAGGTTGCAATATTAGTAAATGAAGATGTTATATTGTCCTTACCCACCTTGTATAAGGGAGGGGAAGAGAGGTTGTAATATTAGTACATACAGATGTTATATTGTCCTACCCCACCTTGTATGAGGGAGGGAAAGAGAGGTTGTAATATTAGTAAATAAAGGTGTTATATTGTCCTTACCCACCTTGTATAAGGGAGGGAAAGTGAGGTTGTAATATTAGTAAATACAGATGTTATATTGTCCTTACCCACCTTGCATAAGGGAGGGGAAGAGAGGTTGTAATATTAGTTAATAAAGATGTTATATTGTCCTTACCCACCTTGTATGAGGGAGGGGAAGAGAGGTTGTAATATTAGTAAATACAGATGTTATATTGTCCTTACCCACCTTGTATAAGGGAGAGGAAAAGAGGTTGTAATATTAGTAAATAAAGATGTTATATTGTCCTTATCCACCTTGTATGAGGGAGGGAAAGAGAGGTTGTAATATTAGTAAATAAAGATGTTATATTGTCCTTACCCACCTTGTATAAGGGAGGGGAATATAGGTTTTAATATTAGTAACTGAAGATATTATATTGTCCTTACCCACGTTGTATAAGGGAAGGGAAGAGAGGTTGCAATATTAGTAAATAAAGATGTTATATTGTCCTTACCCGCCTTGCCTAAGGGAGGAGAAGAGAGGTTGTAATATTAGTAAATGAAGATGTTATATTGTCCTTACCCACCTTGTAAAAGGGAGGGGAAGAGAGGTTGTAATATTGGTACATACAGATGTTATATTGTCCTACCCCACCTTGTATGAGGGAGGGAAAGAGAGGCTGTAATATTAGTAAATAAAGGTGTTATATTGTCCTTACCCACCTTGTATAAGGGAGGGGAAGTGAGGTTGTAATATTAGTAAATAAAGACGTTATATTGTCCTTACCCACGTTGTATAAGGGAGGGGAAGAGAGGTTGTAATATTAGTAAATACAGATGTTATATTGTCCTTACCCACCTTATATAAGGGAGGGGAAGAGAGGTTACAATATTAGTAAATAAAGATTTAATATTGTCCTTACCAACCTTGTATAAGGGAGGGGAAGAGAGGTTGTAATATTAGTAAATAAAGATGTTATATTGTCCTTGCCCACCTTGTATGAGGGAGGGGAAGAGAGGTTGCAATATTAGTAAATAAAGATGTTATATTGTCCTTACCCACCTTGTATAAGGTAGGGGAAGAGAGGATGTAATATTAGTAAATAAAGATGTTATATTGTCCTTACCCACCTTGCATAAGGGAGGGGAAGAGAGGTTGTAATATTAGTTAATAAAGATGTGATATTGTCCTTACCCACCTTGTATGAGGGAGGGGAAGAGAGGTTGCAATATTAGTAAATAAAGATGTTATATTGTCCTTACCCACCTTGTATAAGGGAGGGGAAGAGAGGTTGCAATATTAGTAAATAAAGATTTAATATTGTCCTTACCAACCTTGTATAAGGGAGGGGAAGAGAGGTTGTAATATTAGTAAATAAAGATGTTATATTGTCCTTACCCACCTTGTATGAGGGAGGGGAAGAGAGGTTGCAATATTAGTAAATAAAGATGTTATATTGTCCTTACCCACCTTGTATAAGGTAGGGGAAGAGAGGATGTAATATTAGTAAATAAAGATGTTATATTGTCCTTACCCACCTTGCATAAGGGAGTTGGAGAGAGGTTGTAATATTAATAAATGAAGATGTTATGTTGTCCTTACCCACAGTGTATGAGGGAGGGGAAGAGGGGTTGTAATATTAGTAAATAAAGATGTTATATTGTCCTTACCCACCTTGTATAAGGGAGAGGAAGAGGGGTTGTAATATTAGTAAATAAAGATGTTATATTGTCCTTACCCACCTTGTACAAGGGAGGGGAAGTGAGGTTGTAATATTAGTAACTAAAGACGTTATATTGTCCTTACCCACGTTGTATAAGGGAGGGGAAGAGAGGTTGTAATATTAGTAAATAGAGATGTTATATTGTCCTTACCCACCTTGTATACGGAAGGGGAAGAGAGGTTGTAATATTAGTAAATAAAGATGTTATACTGTCCTTACCCACCTTGTATAAGGGAGGGGAAGAGAGGTTGTAATATTAGTAAATAAAGATATTATATTGTCCTTACCCACCTTGTACAAGGGAGGGGAAGAGAGGTTGTAAAATTAGTCAATAAAGATGTTATATTGTCCTTATTCACCTGTATAAGGAAGGGGAAGAGGGGTTGTAATATTAGTAAATGAAGATGTTATATTGTCCTTTCTCACCTTGTATAAGGGAGGGTAAGAGGGGTTGTAATATTAGTAAATGAACGTGTATTGAAGAATTGTAGAATTCTTATGTATGTAATGTTCTATTGGCTGATTCAACAATTTACTATTCACCGATTTTTAATACCGATTTGCGATTATTTTTATTTGTCAACAACATCCATTTTTACCCGGAATCCATCTGTTTGTTATATTTGATAAATTGGAAAAATCACATTTGACTATGAGGAGGAACATTACTTTACTGAATGTTTCGCCCCGCCACCTTGTTAATAAAATATATTTCATCAGAAAGATTATTTGTTAACATTCACGATTTGGTTTACAGTTTATTCATTCAATTCAATGTTTACGTGTAGAGTTGGGCGCTGGTCAGAACGTTCATGGTCCGATGTTGTACATGCTTCCTATTAAACCACGTGGTAACAAATTACCAAGGTTAGAACTGACTAATAACAAATCAACGTGCAGTCAAACTGCATTCATAAAAGGAGCATAGTGCTGGGTACTATTAAAATCAACTACAAAAGTTGTGAAAATACAACCAGGGGCTAGATGTCGATAGAGTTGGTCGATAACATATCAAAGAATGGTGATTTATTGGAGGAGACGACCATACTGAGTTTTGTAGCTTGTTTCCGATCCTAATTATCATTTATTAGACAATTAAAATATGCTTAAAGTATATATTTAATACCATAGGCTTATAGTCGTATCCAACAAATATTGATTGTATGAGTAACATGACGGGTATCTTAGAAGATACAGGAACTCTTTACCCTTCACGGGTGCCTGTCTTCACTCCCATGATGTTTGGCGAGTTCCCTGTTGTTAATTTATTTTCGATTTCTGTAATGTGGTTTTTGCTTTGTTTCTCTTCGTCCTGCGTCGTGTGTACCCAATGTTGCCACTTTCTCTGGATTGTTCCTGATTGTCCCTTCGGTTTAGTCTAGCATATATTGATGTGATGTTTCCATCATAAAACATATTTTGAGGCTTGGTGAAATTTTGAATGTGTTTTGTCATTTGTTCATTAGGAATAGCAATGCACATATGTACTGGATACGATCTAGAATATAATGAATGCCATACCGGATATATTTGCGATTAAAGAGAAGACCACACCGGATACACTGCAACATATAGCGAAGGCAATACCGGATGCACTCCAACATATAGCGAAGGCCATACCAGGTACACTCCAACATATAGCGAAGGCCATACCAGATACACTCCAACATATAGCGAAGGCCATACCGGATACACTCCATCATATAGGGAAGACCATACCAGATACACTCCAACATATAGCGAAGACCATACCGGATACACTCCAACATAGAGCGAAGACCACACCTGATACACTCCAACATATAGCGAAGACCACACCGGATACACTGCAACATATAGCGAAGGCAATACCGGATGCACTCCAACATATAGCGAAGGCCATACCAGGTACACTCCAACATATAGCGAAGGCCATACCAGATACACTCCAACATATAGCGAAGGCCATACCGGATACACTCCAACATATAGCGAAGACCATACCGGATACACTCCAACATAGAGCGAAGACCACACCTGATACACTCCAACATATAGCGAAGACCATACCGGGTACACTCCAACATATAGCGAAGGCAATACCGGATACACTCCAACATATAGCGAAGACCACACCGGATGCACTCCAACATATAGCAAAGGCCATACCGGGTACACTCCAACGTATAGCGAAGGCCATACCGGATATACTTGAGACTAAAACGAATCTGATACCGATACAATTCAGAAGATAGCGACGAACCATACCGGATACAATCCCGAACGAAGCAGATATTAGACCAGACACACTTGAGAAGACCATACACACTTATAGGAAAATAATATACTGTCCAGGTAACAATCCAATAAATTGACAAACAATCAATACCGCACCGGCAGAACAGTTCAAAGCTCCAATCAAAGGCAAAATCGATACACATATGGGTGACCACTCGTTCTCCTAGCTTGGTACATATTCTTTAATGAAAAAATGGCGAGGTTTAGCTATTTTCCCTACTACTGAAATAACGCTCTCATGTACATGTTTTCATACCGAAAATATTGAGGATTCACGATACAGCAATTCTTGTTTTTGACGAAGTACACCGATGTAAATGTTTATTACTAGGATATTGATATACGAGTTTTATAAGCATTGGTTCCACAACAGTTTCT
The DNA here is from genome assembly GCA_963680875.1 of Bathymodiolus brooksi. NCBI lineage: Eukaryota > Metazoa > Mollusca > Bivalvia > Mytilida > Modiolidae > Bathymodiolus > Bathymodiolus brooksi. Next base: position 25,881,850 of record OY804578.1, on the reverse strand, counting down.
CCTACGAATGTGTTCTCATATCACAAAGGTAACACCAGTGTCTCACATCAAGTTGTTCTCACTTCACAATGGTCACACCATCGTCTCACAGGAAGTTGTTCTCATATCACAAAAGTCACACCAGCGTCTCACACGAAGTTGTTCTCATATCACAATGTTCACACCAGCATCTCACATGAAAGTGTTCTTACATCACAAAGGCCACACCAGCGTCTCACACGAATGTGCTCTCATATCACAATGATCACACCAACGTCTCACACGAAGGTGTTCTCATATCACAAAGACCACACCAGCGTCTTACATGAAGGTTGTTTCATATCACAATGATCACACCAGCATCTCACACGAAGGTGATCTCATTTCACAATGGTCACACCAGCATCTCAGACGACGGTGTTCTCATATCACAATGGTCACACCAGTGTCTCACACGAAGGTGTTATCATATCACAATGGTCACACCAGCATCTGACACGAGGTTTTTCTCATATTACAATGGTCACACCAGCGTCTGACACGAAGGTGTTCTCATATCAAAAAGGTCACACCAGTGTTTCACACGAATGTGTTCTCGCATCACAATGTTCACACCAGCATCTCACACGAAGATGCTCTCATATCACAAAGGTCACACCATCGTCTGACACGAAGTTTTTCTCATATCACGTTGTTCACACCAGCGTCTCACACGAAGTTGTTGTCATATCACAATGTTGACACCAGCGTGTCACACAAAGATGTTCTCATACCACAAAGGTCACACCAGTGCCTCACATGAAGGTGTTCTCATATCACGATGTTCACACCAGCGTATCAAACGAAGGTGTTCTCATATCACAAAGGTCACATCAGTGTCTCACACGAAGGTGTTCTAATATCAGAAAGGTCTCACTAGCGTCTCACATGAAGTTGTTGTCATATCACAAAGGCCATACCAGCGTCTCACACGAAGTTGTTCTCATATCACAATGGTCACACTAGCGTCTCACATGAAGTTTTTGTCATATCACAAAGGCAACATCAGCGTCTCATACGAAGGTGTTCTCATATCACAAAGGCCACATCAGCGTCTGACACGAAGTGTTGTCATATGATAAAGGCCACACCAGCGTCTCACTCGAAGCTGTTCTCATATCACAAAGGCAACACAAGCGTCGCACACGAAGGTGTTCTCATATCACAAAGGCCACATCAGCGTCTCACAAGAAGGTGCTCTCATATCACAAAGGTCACACCAACGCCTCCACACGAAGGTATTCTCATATCATAAAGGTCACAGCAGTGTCTCACACGAAGTTGTTCTCAAAACACAATGGTCACAGCAGCCTCTGACACGAAGGAGTTCTCATATCAGAAAAGTCATACCAGCGTCTCACACGAAGGTGTTCTCATATCACAAAGGATATATCAGCGTCTCACACGAAGGTGTTGTCATATCACTAAGGTCACACCAGCGTCTCACACGAAGGTGTTCTCATATCACGAAGGTCACACCTGTGTCTCACACGAAGGTGTTCTCATATCACAATGGTCACACCAGTGTCTCACAGGTAGGAGTTCTCATATCACAAAGGTCACACCAGCGTCTCACACGAAGGTGTTCTCATATCACGAAGGTCACACCAGTGTCTCACACGAAGGTGTTCTCATATCACAATGGTCACACCAGCGTCTCACACGTAGGAGGTAGGAGTTCTCATATCATACAGGCCACACCAACATCTCACACGAAGGTGTTCTCATTTCACAAAGGTCTATCACTAGCTTCCATGTTCCAGTGTCCATATCGTTGTAGAATGCCGAATGAAAGTTGCAATGACCACATGACGACATCAGTATCTCACACAAAATGTTTATAATGTTTCAATGGCCACATCAGTTTCTTACACCGACGAATTTTCATGCTAAAATGTGCACATCGGTGTCTCATATTAAAAGGGTTCCCCTGATTAAAAGGCTAACTAAGGTTTTCCATACTTCAATGGCCACCTCAGTGACTCACACGTAAGGTTGTTCGTGTTAGAATGCGACGTCAGTTTGTCGTGACGTAAGAGATATTCACGTTTTAGTGACAACTTCAGTGTCTCGTGACATGATATTTTCCAAGTTGCAATAGCGGTTTCAGTGTCTAGTGACGTAAGACTTTCCAGGTTGCAATGGCGGCTTCAGTGTCTCGTGACATAAAATCTTCCAAGTTGCAATTGTTGCTTCAGTGTCTCGTGATGTAAGATGTAAGACAACTTCAGGGTCTCGTGACAAGATTTTTCCAGTTACAATAGCGGCTTCAGTGTCTCGTGACGTAAGATTTTCCAAGTTGCAATACCAACATCAATGTCTCATGGCATTATATTGTCCATGTTATCATCAGTGTGTAATGACGTAGTGTTTTTTTATGTTCCAGTCTATTAGTTCCATTATTCCTCGTGATGGCACTATAACAGATGTAACTGATATGATCATTGATAGATCACACTTAGAAACGTCGTCACGAACATTTATATTTATTCAAAACATAATTTATCGTGTGTTTGTGACGGCCACAAGAAATGTGTAATAGACTGGTAATTAGGAAACCTTATTGTGAACAACTCATGTCATTGCGTTAGTTTTCACAAACAACTTGTCAGCCATTATGAATAATATCTGAAGTATTCTGCTCACTTCATTAATATATACAAATATACATCCCTGTTTCCCATCATGCTTTATAAAGACTCCAAACATTTGGCTTATTCCACAATAATGGTAGATTTTGAGACAATGCCCAATATTTTCCCAATTAAGCAAAACATATTTTCTAAAAACCTCACTTCAAAAATGGCAGTGGATCGTATATTTTTTTCACAGTTTTCTAATTTTCCTCTATTGATGGTAAATATAAAACATATATTTGAACACATGAAATTTCAGTAATATTTATATATTTATTATAATTGATTTATTTACCTGGTTCTCGATAACAACAGTCAAGTCAAGTCCAGTAAATGTAATGTCGGTGATAGAGAAAGTGTGAAAATTTATCTTAAAGGGAACGAAATCATTGACATATAAAAAATTGATATTTTGAACGGTCAACCAACTCATGATGACGACCGTTATAGTATAGCATACAATTAATTGTATAATGTCTACTGGATATATTTGCTTCACATTTCCGAAAGAAGTAATTAGCCCTAATCGTCAATGTCCGAGGCAGGGTTTAATGATATTATATATGTATTATGTATAGTAAATTGTCCTTAGTCATTTAATCCATTAAAACACTGACTGTAATTCTATACAATACAAATAAAGTGTCTCCATATTTCGTTTTCAATGTCGTAAGTGTTGTCAGAAGTTGTTCGTATATGTCGTAAAATGGTCATAAATAAACTAAATAAAACTCTCAAGAAGCAGTTGCCCTACTTTTTGCATCGTAATAGCACAATAAATAATAATGTAATTAGTGTCAATTCGTCAGTCTCGATCTAGAGCAATGTGAAGAAATAGACGGAGGAAAGGAAGTCTCGCCAATAAACATTTTTTCCAAGCCATTTTATTCCCACTGTTGAACTGATTCTCAATGATATGATTCTACACACGTTTCAAGGGAAATAGCTTGTCTTCATGGCCTGTTCTGTCCAGTCAATCTAATTGTATATATCCGCTATTCTAAAAATGTCAGAAATTAACCCAGTTAGATCACCAACGCATTTATATTTTAATTCAAATAGTCTCTTGAGGAACATGCTTTTCTTGGTAGAGTAATATTTCTGAGGTTGTAGAGAACTAAAGTTACACACAATAATTGAATAGATAGTCTAACCGATGTAGTATTTACCATATTGAAATTATTCTTCACAACGTTAAAATATCTGACGCCAATGTTAAATTTTCATGATTAGAATACAATCATCATTTTCTATAAAAGAAACAATAACTATCAATGTTTAGATCAATTACATAATATTTTGTGTCATGATAATAAATTGATAATGTATAATGATCAAGATTAGAACATTCTTTATAATAACAATGTTAACCCGGTTGTTGGTAAAGGGTTGACATTTTACTCCCATTTGCATTACCGCATCATTTCTTTAAAAGGGGAGTTTCAAGAAAGAGGGGGGACATTTCGAGATGTTAGGTTGATAAAGAACTATTTGTTCTAGATATATTAATATTAATTAATTAATTCTTTTATATGTTGTACCGCTTTTATTTCTTTGTAACAAGAACAAAGCGACAAATGCCACTAGTGGAACAGGAACTGCTAACCCTTCCAGAGCACCTGAGCTCACCCTCGGTCTTAGTGAGATTCGTGTTGCCCACTATTTAGTTTTCTGTGTAGTGTTTTGTAGATCATTGTTTGTCCTTATTCTACAATGTACACAATTTTCATTTTTTTTTAAAGAAATTGATATATTGTAAAAATATTATATGTTATTCAGCTATCAGACAGGGTATATAATGTGACATTCCCGGCTTAGGATCTATATTCCCTGAGGCGCAGCCGAAGGGAATATATATCATAAGCCGGGAATGTCACATTATATACCCTGTCTGATAGCTGAATAACATATATTACGGATTTAACCTTTTTTTTTTTAAATACAACATCCAACTGTATTAAATAAATTTGCCTCTTTTATTTTCATTTTTCGTATCTCTAGATTTTCGTTTCCGTACCTTTGACGTCATTCTTCAATGACGTCATGTGTCACGTCATATTTCATGCATAGGGTGTTTCATGAAGGAAAATACTGTACTAAATTTCTAAATCAATACAGTTTCATATGTACTAAATTTTATAAACTTTATAAATATAACATTAATATATCACATAACAAAACAACGAGTTTGCGAAACAGTTCCAATAATTTAAATGTTAACTACATGTAAATAAAACCTTGGTGTGGCCCCATGACGTCGAAAGTTTTCAAGGCTCAACGTTTTGTTTATTTGCTATGGTACAGCCGTGGAACATAGGAGTTTGCCGAATCGATCAGGTATTTGTGACGGAATTAACCGTTGTAACATTTTTTTGTTCATGCAGCCGTTTTGAGTATAAAAACAGCATTTAATTTGGTAAAAATACATTTATTATTCCGTATTATACCATTGATTCAGCAAAGCGTAATGTTTTGTCGTCCATATTTTAATCGTTTTTGGGGACTGAAATATATACCCCGTCTGTTTTCCGAATATATGCTGACATTCAGGGCTGAAGAACCAATGAAAATATGTGTAACAAACTAAATTCGTAATATAGTTATATAACATACATCGTTTGTTTTATAGACAAGTATGTTTTATTTCTAAGGCTCTTGTAAGTATCTTAAGTTAATATAACATTAGTTCACGCCACGATATAGCTGAAACACTGCGAAGGGTGGCATTAAACAAACAAATACTGTTATAGTGACAGCCGGAACCTTTGAGCCGTAATGAAAGCGGGAGGATTGGCGCTTTAAAATCTGATTCAACCCACCATTTCTTTAGAAATGCCTCTACCAAGTCAGGGTCATTACGGTTTTCACAGTTTTCTGATTGTTGACTGATTTTGTCTCTTTATATACTTATGAGTTTTGACTTTCCCTTTGTAAGATTGTTCGGAGTTCGGTAATTTTGTTATTACCCTTATCAGCCATTGTATTGTCTGTCATTCGATTCACGGCTTCTGATTACCCCTTTGATATCTTCAAACTTTCCTTGCAATACATTTGATTACTAACATAATTTTACTAACCATTTTAATGACTTCCTGTAACAACATGTTGTCTTTATTTCAAAACCAGAAAAAAGCTAGATATTACAATTCTCCTGCCGATACTAAAATAATTTACGGTATTCGTGAGATGACAGCTAGTGTCAGTGAAACGTAGTTCAAAGTGTCAGGGGAAGATATCATTACTCACAGTTAAGGTCACAATTTTCCCGACAACGATATCAGCTCATCTCTAAGTTATAGGGTTGTCCAGTTTTTATCGTTAGGACTGGAAATAAATGATAAATGTAATAGGGATTTTCGTTGTTAATTTAAATGTAGCCCTAGTTTTAATTTGTAACTTCCATAATTAATACTAATGCTTTAATAAAAATCCTAGCAAGTCTCAGGATTAGTTACCGCAAAATATAACAATGTGTTTGTAAGCGAAGCGTTCATGTTGAAAGTGCCTCAATTTTGTATAATTACTCAAAGGGAGTTCTCCTTGTTTCCGATATATCTTTGAAATATAATAACTAATCCATTTGCATATTACATAGATATTAATACATAACCTTTTCCATATCAGCCCGCGTATCATGCCGAGACCCCCTTATCAACCCAAGACGCAGTCGAGGGTTAATATGGGTCGAGGGATGATAGCCGGGATGATATGGAAAATGTCATGCATTAATCTTTTTATCATATACTTCCGACAAATTGTTTTATGAAGGAAATAAACAAAATGAAATAATATAATGAATTTATGTGGAGGCTTAGTTGTGTATTCAACAGATACATTTTCAAAACACTATTGTCAAACAAGAGCATCTCTACCCCATAAATATTAATGACAATGTTTTCTATGAAGGCAATTTGGAACATGGAAAATATAAATGTGATTCCTTGATCATATAATGTTGTATTGAGTACACCTCGCCTGAGTGGGTTCGAAATCACTACGCTAGTGGTGATAGTCATTGATTGCTTAGTTAGTTATAAATCCAACTACGATGCGATCACGACCGCGTATGCCCCTTAATTATGACATTCACATTTGCCAATAGATTTGCTTTAAGAAATCCCCGCACCTTTCCATGAGAAGCAAACTTTCTAGATATTTTATATTAATTATTTACCCTTTGTTTTTTATAATTTTCTTGTTTCAGTTGTAAATGTTCAGAAATTTAGTAAGTTAGTCGGGGTAAAACTCCATATCAATTGGTTGGGGTTTTTTTTGGAGGGGGGGGGGGGGGTGTTTTACGCAATATTTCAGTTATATCGTGACGGTCAGTTTCCTTGGTGAAGGAAACCGGAGTACCTGGAAAAAACCACCGACCTGTCGCAAGTTACTGACAAATTATATCACATAATGCTGTATCTAGTACGCCTTGCCATAAACGGGGTTTGATATGCACTGATTGCACAGGTAGTTGTAAATCAAACTACCATACGATCACGACCACGATGGCTCCCATATAAGTTGGAAATGGTTGTGTCTGGTCCAATGTTGTTGTATTTAAAAGTACGAATGTGCTGGAACTAAATAGGTTCAATGTTATATAAATAATTGCACAAATCTGCTTGCACTCATTATGCATTGATTTCCCGGTTTCAGCGTAATTGTCTAAAATTGCAGGAAATATACATGACAACTTGCAAAATGAATAAAATGTATGTCCTTAATGTATTTTAACGTCAACATGTATCACTGGTCCTTGGTTGTGATTATGTCTTACTAGAATTAATTTCTCAAAAATACCTTAAAATATCATGCAACTTCCTGTAGTAAAAATGAGAATGGATTAATAGTTTCTGTAGAATTACGCAATTAAGAAGTTCAGCAATCCGGATTGTTACGTAGCATTTCTTTGTACCAGTTCTGTCAATTTATCAATTTTAAAAACTATACTAAAATCGTCCATAATTAGTTCGTTTAATGTCGCATACATTTTCCTACAAACATTCCTGACAAATCTTGACTCTTTCGGATCAAATAGTCATCATTTATTTTTCAAAATTATGTATTTTATATGGCATACAATTATTTTGTGATATTGCATGCGTTTTGTTTTGATAGGTAATTTTGTTATACAGATTGAATCAGTTCAGCCATTTCATTCGTAAGTGGCAGTGGATTTTTAAGAAGAAGACAATGAATAGGTTCTTGCTGTTTAACTCAAAGTAAGCATTTTCTCAGCTATATCATCGCTAGAACAAATTATTTGTCGACGAGATGATTCACGTTTTGTACTAGATCGACACGCTTAGATAGATTGATATAGTGTAATTTCACTGAAACAACACTTCAAGTATAGACATTAATGTCCACTATGATACATTACCATGACAACGAGTCAAACAGACTTTGATCTTACTACTTAATGCTGAACTCCAATATATATCAATTTCATAATTCCACTTTAACCGACCGGCGATCGAACACAAGATCTACCACATTATATATAGTTGTAAATATGTTCATTTAGCGCTAAACAGCAATCACCCACTCTATCGCGCTAACTGTGATCACGCCACACATATCCCACATATGAGGTAGACAACGGTAATACATGTCCAGAAAGCATTATCAAATTCTGTTCTACCATTCTGTATTTGAAATGCAGATTTTTGCTAATTTTTACTTTCATTTATGTAGTAATACACGAAAACACAAAAGCAATTCATTTAATATATTCTACAAAGTATAGCCTTGTTATAGATATATATTATGCGATGTTTTTCTGGATTTAATCTGTGTTGTTATCATAAGTTCTGCGTCGTGTTTATTCGTGCGTAGTTGTAACCATTCTAAACAGGACCAAAATAGATACGGTTAAGACAATAACCACTTAACTGATAGTATATACATAAACCGAGAACAAAGAAAAGGGGTCCATTTTCAAATATTAATAAGTAAAGGTAGTCATTGAAATTTAATGCACACAGGTGATCATAACCGATTGTCGCTGTCCCGATTTGGGGCATTTTGGTTGCTTACTTAGGGTTGTTTAGCTTCCCGTCTTTTGGCTGTAGGTGTTATTGAAGGGGGTTGGAAATCTACGTTTGTATAGCTCATCCAAGAGGTACATCATTTCTAGAGGTGTGAAACCACTAATTTCTTTAAGGTTTTCTACTAAATTTGTGTTTTTTTGAGCCTACCTGGCCATTTTATCTTAAGTTTAACCTTTCCAAGACAATATATTTTCTGAAACGTACATGCTTCCTCTACGTTCTGTCAAAATATAAGGGCATGTTTAAAATATTGCAGTGTAATGCCATGCTAAGGAAAACACATACTCTAAAAATAGCTCTGTCATCACCAAGAAATTCAGTATTTATAGGTCATGCATCAAATCCTCCATAGAGGTATTAAAATACAACTAAGTCTGTCAAACTTGGGCTCACAATAATCCCTATATATTTATCTTCAATTATCAATTGTAATTAGACCATTCCATTCAGTAGTTTTCACAATACTACAAAGTGAAAGGAACTTTTTCTTGAAAAGGGACTACTTTCGTATATGTTCTAAGCTCTGATTGATGAATTAGTGGTTTGACACCTAAAGAGCAAAAACACCTGTTTCGTTAACCATTTGTTGGCTTAATTTCTATTCCTTAGGCAATATCAACCCAATAAAACCTCATAAGGTATATGGCTGTCTGATATTTGCAAGTATAAGTGTTCAAATGCAAAGGTACCCTCTTGACGATTTTTAATGAAAATATCTCCATTTACAGCTGTTGAGTTCAGATTGTGTAATATAGCAAAACTTACCTATTCTCTTATATATTACAGTTATTAAGCTAATTTCTAACATAATAAGCATTTTTAGCACATATATATGCCTCAGTTGTATATTTAATAGCTAAATACTATGAAATGTTTGCATTTAGCCCCCTTTTTTTATCCCATAAAATGAGTTCATATCATTCTTAATTTTGTTAATTCATGCTTTTACCCCATAAATTATGTAGTTTAAGACATAAAATAAGTTTTTGTATATAGATTTTTAGTTGAAATTCCTTCTAATTCCCTCAAATTTGCAAAAATATGATTTATTGATATTCAAGTCTTAGAATTTCTGATGGTGCACAACTATAATTTTCCCTAAAACTCAATAAATATATGCTTCCACATAATTGTTCCACTGTTTAAGTAAACTGGATGTTCAAATGTACTGTTACAGCCAAATAATACTCTAAGAGATGAAATCCAAATTGACAATTTGAAAAATTAACAGAAAATGCTAAGCAGTCAAAAAAAATTTTCTGGGATCACTTAAATTACAAGGTTTTTACTACATAATTTTCAATTAAAGCTGCTCTCTATAGCCTTATATTATTTTATTAGTACATTGTACATGTATTCTAACTGAAACTATCAAACTTTACCTGGAAAAAGTTGTAGGATTGAAAAAAATCCAATCATGATATCACCATATTCTATATATGAAGTCGACAAACTGCTGCATGATGAAATTTATTAAATTCTTAATATCAACCATATTTTCAATATTATATGCCCGTCTACTGCAAAAACACATTCAATAACATATTCCCAATAACTATAAAGTCATAAATAAAAATAAAATGAGTTGCAATACCCTGTGTCCATGTATATACAGTGTTTGGAAGCAATATTCCAAAATATTACATAACATGCATTTTGACCATGTAATCTGACACCACAATGCATTTTGTAGCATTTGTGTATGGAAAATGTCACTCTGGGTCTGTTGTGATATTGTTAGGCTAATTTGAACATGATAGCAACAACAGATAATCTTGATCCTTTTTGCCTTAAGGTGTGAAACCACGAATTAATATCTTTTAGGTTTTCTACTAAATTTGTGCTTTTTCGAGCCTACCTGGTCATTTTATCTTATGATTAACCTTACCAAGACCATATATTTTCTGAAGCGTACATGATTCCTCTACGTTCTCTCAAAATATCAGGGCATGTTTAAAATCTTGCAGTGAAATGCCATGCTACGGAAAACACCTACTCTAAAAATAGCTCGGTCATCCCCAAGAAATTAAGTATTTATAGGTCATGCATCAAATCCTCCATAGAGGTATTAAAATACAAGTAAGTTCATCAAATGTGGGCTCAAAATAATCCTTAGATATTTATCCTCAATTATCAATTTTAATTAGTCCATTACATTCAGTAGTTTTCACAATACTGCAAAGTGAAAGGAACCTTTTTATTGAAATGGGACTACTTTCGTATATGTTTCAAGTTCTGATTGGTAAATCAGTGGTGTGACACCTAGAGACAACCATGATATATTCCCTATATTTAGTTTGCTCAGGGATTTAGTTTTTTTTACTTCATCCGTCTGGATTGCATGGATTATATCTATCATTCATCGTGAGTCGCAGTCTCTCGTCAAAAGCGTTTGACGTATTAATCTTCTTCTGTAATACCACTTGTTCAATTGGAATGGAATTTGGCAAGAATGTTCAATGGATGACCCTTCTTTATTCCTAATGCCGAATAAGAACGTTTCATCAGCAACATTTTCGACTGAACTCTAAATACAGTCCGACAAAGGTTAAGCACCACCTGACTTGTTTCAATAATATTTTTTCTAATAATGAACTTATTTCAAATCGGTTTGCTGTTTTCGTTACATGTACGCACATACTTACTTACCTGTGAAACAGGTTATTGATCGATTTTTATTTATGTGTATATGACAGGGTGTGCAAAGTGCCATGTGTACTTTTCAACATTTGTGTTTGCAAACGAAAGCTGATTTTTTTTGGTGTAGAGTTTTAAGTTTCATTTTCTATTGGTTTGGTATGGTGCGGCGAAAATTAACCATACCAGAAAGGTGGCAAGCTGTTGGCATGAATAACGATGGTTTTAGCCATAGAAGGGTGGCAGACCACTTCAGGGTTAACCATTCCACCATTGTACGACTGATGCAGCGTTTTCGTCAAACGGGGAATGTTACTGACCGTCCATGTGCAGGTAGACCTCGAAAAACGACGCCGAGAGAGGACCGGCTCATATCCAGACGGGCGCGGCAACGGCCGTCCAGTACAGCTGGTGCACTTCGTGGTAATTTAGCGTTTTGAGGCCACATTAGCACACGCATTGTAATCAGACGCCTCCACCATCAGGGAATGCGAGCGCGACGACCCATAAAACGTCCACAGTTGACATTACGTCATCGCCATGCTCGATTTGACTGGTCACATGCTTATTTGGGGTGGACTATTAGTACATGGAGTCGGGTCCACTCCTCTGATGAAAGTCGTTTTTCGTTACGCCCTACCGACGGTCGTGCACGGGTTTGGCGCCAACGAAACACTTCATTTGAAGACAACCACATTTTGGGCACAACTGCTTTTTGGGGTGGGGGTGTAACTGTCTGGGGTTGTGTTTTCTTTGACTGTAAGTTGGACTTATACGTTCTTGACAGGCCAAAAATACCGTGACAATGTGCTCGCTCCACGCGTAGTCCCCCATTTTGACAATCATGCGTTGGCTGACAGGCCAATGTTCATGGACGACAACGCTAGGCCACATGGAGCCCGAATTGTACAACATTTTTTACAGCAAGAGGCTGTTCAGACAATTCCATGGCCTGCGATGTCGCCAGACATGAACCCTATAGAGCATGTATGGGACTTTATTGGCCGAAAAATTAACCAACGAAATCCAAAATGTCAAAATATTGACGAATTAAGAACTGCTATCTTACAGGAATGGCAACAGTTCCCCAAGAACGGCTTAGGCGTCTTGTGCGAAGCATGACGAGGCGTGTTACAGAACTTCACAATAAACGCGGTAGATATACTCGTTATTGATTTGTATGCCTTACACATACGCACAATAGATGCATTTAAAAGTTCTTAAAATCTGAAGACTCTGCATTTTAATGCAATGTTAAAAACTTCCATCAAAGACAAACTAGTTTTCCGTTTTTCCAGCGCCTGTTTTGAACCCCATTTTTGCCACGTCATAGTCACGTCTTTCAGGATGATAAATACTTCGTAGATTGGTAATTTTAGAGCACTTGGTGTAGTCTTTTAAGAAGAGTAAGAAAAATGGTGATATCTATTTTATTGTTTTAACAGTATTGATGTAAATAAATATATCGATAAAAATATAGGGTGGTGCTTAATTTTTGTCGGAGTGTATATTTTGGAAATTCGTCGAAATGTCACGTGCCATCATTAAGTTTTTAATTCGTATTGGACATAATGTAGCATAGAGCCTTATGCTAAATTGAAATATATATATTTTCTTAGAAACTATAAACAAATAGTTGTTATTACTTGTTATGAATTGGTAATTCAAGATGGACGATTAAAATAATATGTCTATCTTGTGATTGCATAGTTGTCTCAATGTTCTTCCATTGCGAATTATTTAAAATAAAACAATAGCTAAACGTAACGAATGTAGAGATATAATGTAGTATGCACGACATGACATGATGATTCTAGAGTAACCTTCATCACGTACGCTCAAAGTAGAACGATTGGAAAACCAAATAATTAAATATATTTGTGAATAAGAAAACCAAAAGGCTATAAAGGATATCCAAAATCTACTTAGATTACCTGAATAGACCAGCTGTGTAACCATAGCGAATCATAGCAAACAACGATATAGTGGGTAGTGTTGTACTCATTAATATATTTAATATAAAACAATATTGGGTAGTGTTGTAGTCATTAATATATTTAACATAAAACAATATTGGGTAGTGTTATACTCATTAATATATTTAATATAAGACAATATATTGTGTAGTGTTGTACTCATTAATATATTTAATATAAGACAATATATTGGGTAGTGTTGTACTCATTAATATATTTAATATAAACAATATATTGGGTAGTGTTGTACTCATTAATATATTTAACATAAAACATAATTGGGTAGTGTTGTACTCATTAATATATTTAATATAAAACAATATTGGGTAGTGTTGTACTCATTAATATATTTAATATAAGACAATATATTGGGTAGTGTTGTACTCATTAATATATTTAATATAAAACAATATATTGGGTAGTGTTGTTCTCATTAATATATTTAATATAAAACAATATATTGGGTAGTGTTGTTCTCATTAATATATTTAATATAAAACAATATATTGGGTAGTGTTGTACTCATTACGAGTATTTCACATCAATAATATTATTGGATGCCTATCACCACCAACGTTGTGAGTTCGAATCCCGGTCATGACGAGGTGTACTCGATACATCTTTATCTGATAAAGCTTGTCAGTGATTTCCGGCAGACCGGGGTTTTTCACTGGGTACTCCAGTTTCCTCCACTAATACAACTGACGCTGCGATATAACTGAAATATTGTTGAAAGCGGTGCTAAGCGCTATAAGCCTCACTTCTGTAAATTTTTGGGTACCGTTGCGTACATTACACATCATTTAAGATAAAACAATATATCGGGAATGGTTGCACTCTTTCTGTAGTATTTTGAAACACAGTTACTTAATTGGGTGTATTGAGTACATATAAAACACTACTTTTAAAGACCTCTTAAATCATTTAATCAAATATGATTGTCCAGAACCCAATAGAAACATAGTAGAAAGAGGTGAAATCTATACCTCTAACACAGATCACTTTCTTGGCTTAGTAAGGACATCTTAATAAAAACAAATATTAAAAAAGATAGGGGGGGTAAGCTAATTTTAGGGCCCAAACCTCCTATCTTAGAAGACGGGAATTTTCCTTTCCACGTGTGAGTAAATTGCTAACGCCCACATTGTGATGAAATGTAATTGTAACGTCTCATATTACAGTGATGATTTGATGAAAACGAGGCGAACTTCTACATTCAGAACTTAAATACTCAGTAAAAATATGAATCTTTTTAAATTGACCACTTGAGTATTATCAATGTTTTATAGTATTGTGATTTTTTAATTTAGTTTGTAGACTTTTATATGTATAAATGAAGAACACACATTGATTTATATGTCTGTATTGTATTCGTCTTTCATTGTAATTGATCGAAGTAAGGCTGAACAACAAACAAATTATTTATTTAGTGAACAGTTGAGAAATAAGAGAATAACCCTTTAAGCTTCCGCATCATAATCAGTAACCATATATAAATTAATGCACATTGACAATGTAGTTTGCACATCTAAAAGCTTTTGATATTTGTTCCTATTTCACCCATTGTCTTTATGCATACATACAATATTAATATAAACATCACTAGTGTTGCACTTTGTAAGATGAAAGACACATGTTTTGGTTGAGTGCAAAAATGATTGTTGTTTTCAAAATCATGTTGATGTATGGTTCCTTGTTCAATAATATATAAAAGAACAAATGGAATATATAAATATTGAAATGTTAATGTTAAGGATAATTTAACATGTGTTGTTGTGTTCACCTGTCCAACATGTATGTACGAATCACGAGGAAGAATATGTGTAAAGATTATGAATTGTGCCTATTATGTCGTGACTATAAAATGTAGAACAATATACAACGATGTCTATTTATTTTAATTTGTGTCTAAATGTGAAATACTCTCATGTTCATTTACATACATGTTCTTTCTTACTAGTTATTTACAAGAGTTTGCCTTGCATGCAGTTCGGAATAAGTAGAACATTCCCATGTGTTTCAGGCGTATTATCTTATATATACAGTAGTTTTGGTCGTATAATGCGTAATAAGGTGGTTATCTCAGATGCATAAATAAAACACACCAATAATTTGGCATTATGGCCACGTCATTTAATATGGCAATATTAAATATATACATGATATTGATTGAACAAATTAAATCTTACAGTTACAATACAGATAGCAGCTAAATTGAAACTATGCAGATTGCAAATTACTGTCACTAATGAAATAATAAACTTTGTTGAATAATATATCGCAGATCGCGAATAATGATTGGTTACAGCAGATCGCTTGAATATGGCAACCAATGAAATATCTCTAGATTATGGATATGAAACTGAATATATATCATGGATGAAGCAATCACTGTGGGGACACAGATGATGTTTGGAAGAGAATTTAGAATCACCGTGGGGACGACAGATGATGACCAAAAACCCTTACAATAATTCATAATAATAATATGCATTAGATGCAGCGAAATCTGCAACCCCTATGCTAAGTTGAATCTTTCGTTGACTATGATTATCAAAGTCCATGAAGCGGAAAGAGGTATATTAGAATTCTAAATGTCACAAAACACACGAATCAGGCATTTCTACCAATGTCCAACTGTAGCTCGAATGTATGGCCAAGGTACATGAAAATCTAGAGGTCCTTTGCAAAAGTAATCCATTACAGTTCATATGGTTCTGTCTAGGTCCAAAAGGAAAAGTTCACGAGTCCAAAATTCAGTTCGCAAGGCAAAGTTAGTGACAGCAACCAGGTATATACTGGAATCTGAAATTATATACAAAACCACAGCAGTATCATTTAAAAAAAAAGAGGTGGAAAGGGTGTTTTTTTTACCAAGTCCTTTCTTGCTTCTGCTATCGTCAACATTCAAACGCGGAAAGGAAGAAAAAACAACATACTGACCAATCAAATTGCAGGACCCTATGTACACAAACGACTCAACCAAGTACCAAAAAACTAACAAAGGCAAAGCACCGCGATAACCGAATTTAAGTAGAGAACTTAAATTCATTTCATTTTCACACTCCTTCAATTTTAAGCTTTCATATTGTACTTTCTAAGACATATAAGTTCATCTAATTAGTCAGATTTTAATCTATGCTAGTCAACAAAAGAAACGATACAAGGGTTTGATGCTCAATATTTTTTACACAGAGAAAATAAATCGTATAATCTAGATTCATATCGGCATAATAATTAAGGTAATATCATTACAATTTCTCAACATTATTATCAGAACAAATCATGGACAGACAGAAATTGCCATGCAGTATGGAAGTTTGTGGAGTTCAGTAATGTGTGTGACCACCTCTTGCAGCAACGTCACGCAACTCCTGAAGTGGCTCCCGTGGAATATGACGGTGGCGAACACGTTAACCGAGTTCATCCTATGAATGTTTAATTGGTGACAGATCCGGTGATTAATGCCGGCGAAGGAAGAACGCGGATGTGATTCTGATTCAAAAGTCTTCACACACACGAAAAACGTGACATCTTGCATTGTCATATTGAAAGACGTGATCAAAGTTTGGTTGTTGCAGAAAGGGCAGAACAATAGGATCAATAATATCGTATCTGTATTTTACGGCATTCAATGTTCCTTGAACAATTGTTAGCTGAGTGCAACCATCATGACAATTTCCAGCCCATATCATAACACTTCCGTCTCCAAAACAGTCGGACTCGTACACACATTTGTCCGTAAAACATTCCCCACGCCTGCGATACCGTCCATCACTAAGACGAAGTGAAAATCGGGATTCATCACTAAAAGGATGTGTTGCCAGGTGTGAAACTTCCAACGACGCCGTGCACGAGCCCAGGCTAGTCTCTCGGTCCTATGGCGTTATTTAAGGAATGGTCCTACCACCAGACGCCTAGCTCAGAGTCCAGATTAACGTAATCTTCTACAAACAGTCAGACCCGAAATTCGGACGTTTGCTAGACCAGATGTTCTACTGGCAGTGTCCCCAGTCGTTATGATCCGGTTCCGGAGGTAAATAAGGCGCAAATGTCTGTCTTGACGTTGTGACATCACACATAGCCTGTCCTTACCGGGTCTGTCATTCGTTCTACCTGTCTGTCGAAGACGAATCCTTAGCCTCGAAATGGCTAGTCTAGGTACAATAATGTGATCTGCAACGGCCTAGTGAGTCATTTCAGCCGGAACCATGCCAACCGCTCGCTCACGGTCATTTTGAACAGGCCGTGACATCGACGTTCTTGTGAAAATTCTAATTTATTGTTAATGCATTCTTTCTACAAGTTTGCTGTATTAAAACCATTAGTATTTTGTTTTTCGATTACAAACATGGAAACTTTTATTAGCATCATATTTAATAATGTAGCTGCTGAATATTCTGTCGCGATCCTTTATTTTGCATCCATGAGTCTTGTGCTCCGGAAGGGGTAAAAACAGCTTCTGTCCACAATTTGAGTTGAAGAGAAATGAAAGGTTTTTTTTAAGAAATGACGATACTTAATTTGCTTAATATATATCTTTAAAGCATATCAAGTATAGTTTTCAAAACAATTGCTTAGTAAATAAACAATGCACTACGAGAGCCGCATCATTCACGATGACCTGGATCAACTCTGAAGATGTTGGAAGGCTAGATTCGCACCACATGTGTTTATGATGCATAGACAGTCAGCTACGGAAATGTAATCGTTCTTAACTGACAGTGCACAGAGAATGTTAACTTGGTGGTAGTAATCTACATTTTCGTCATCAAATGACATCATTCCAATTAAAACCAGCCAACCAGTCGTCGATACAACACTATGCTGAAAACTAACAGTTCAGCAACATCGAGAAGATTTACCATCATACAAACAGTCCTATTCTTAGTACACCTTACCGCACCGATAGAGAGTTGTTCTGGATAAAAGAATTAGGCACTGCAATGCCTTACGGTTGCAATGATAACATCAAAGGACTGGGAAATTTGTCATGTCCTGGATGCAACGAAATCAACGTGATGAGCCTTTTTAATACTATTCCAAGAACTAAACGTAGCCATGGTCATAAAAGAATTCAACATCCTAATGTTAAAAAGTCCTCTAAGCCAAGAACGTTACAAGATACTTTTAATGATTTACTTTCTAATATACAGAAACCTCTTGGAATTCATCATATTCGTACAATCTTATTTTCACTACCTGTAAACTACCTCAAAGATCTTAGGGATTTTGGACTTGACAAAGGAGGCGTAGATCCTTTTTCTCCTAAGTACAGATTGTCTAGTATTATATGTGACGTGGCGTCCTTTCGTCTTTTTAAACCAGTTCGATCTGAACCTCTTCATGATAACAACAGAAAATTCCTCCATATTCCGTTTGCTAATAAAGGAATCGATGCTATTAACATCAGCAACATTCTTAATAGAAAAGAGGTCATAAAAGAAATTCCACCATATTTCAAAAATCAATCTGTTCCCATTGTCTCCTATAGCTACACTAACAGCATTGGCCGTAAAATTTTCAACTACAAAGAAGCATTGCAAGATATTAACATAAAAGAGTACATTAAGAACCCTCTGACTTGTGACTGCTCCCAATCTCCTTTTCAATACAACCCATCTGGACATGTAATCACTGGTGATCTGAATATCATTCAACATGAGAGTCTCCGAAAGGTGATTTCTCATGGTCCTAAATTCAGAGAACCTCAACACATCAATTGGAAACATAATTTCAAGATAATTATAGATGCTGTTGAAGATTATGCCAGAAGGTGGATAAAGAGAGAAGTAGACCAAGATCCTGAGTTATAGTCCTTGTCAGACTGGGTTAGAACAATTAGGTCTCTAGTACAAGGTCGGATTCACAAAGTAAAAAATTGTGTTAATAGTCGACCTAAGTCTGTATTTAAAGACCAAGAAGCTGTTAAGTGTCTTTCCTCTCTTCATGACAAATATGTTGTCGTTCCTGCGGACAAGGCTTCCAACAATATCGTGTTTGTATGTAAATCATATTACTTCGAATGTCTAATCAAGGAATTAGGCATAAATAGCAACACCTCTAGTAATACCACATACAAACCAACTTCGTTCGACAAAGATGAAATCCTAGCTAACCACAGATCATTCATGACCTCTTTAAACATTCCCTCTGGTAAAGAGTCTGAGGATTTACCCTATTTATATTGGATACCTAAACTCCATAAGACACCATACAAAGAAAGGTACATAGCGGGATCATCAACTTGTTCGACGAATGAATTGTCTATTCACCTGACAAAGATTCTGTCTACAGTAAAAGAGGGACAACAGAAATATTGTGAAACTGTTTACCCGCGTAGTGGCATAAATCACATGTGGATTTTGAAAAACTCTAAAGATCTTTTGGATAACCTGAAATCAAGATCTTTCTCTCAGGTATCCTCCATCAAAACTTTTGATTTTTCAACTCTATATACCACCCTACCGCATGACAAATTAAAAACCCGCTTAAAAGAAACAATTCATAAAGCTTTTAGTCATAGAAACTATGGCTCAAAATTTGTTGTGTTAGGCTACAATTCCACATATTTTTCAAACAAAATTCATAAAGGTAAAACATGCTACTCCGAGGAACAAGTGATCAGTATGCTGGAGTTCCTCATCGATAACATATTTGTCTCCTTTGGAGGGACACTGTTTCAGCAGGTCGTCGGCATACCAATGGGTACGAATTGTGCCCCTCTTCTAGCCGATTTATTTTTATACTCATATGAGTCGGAGTTTCTTCAAAAGCTTGTAAAAGATAAGAAGATTCATGAGGCTAGAGCCTTTAATTTCACATACAGGTATATTGATGACGTTTTATCTATCAATAATTCTAGATTTGCAGAATTTCTTCCATTGATATATCCTCCAGAGCTGGAAGTTAAAGAGACCACCGATACAGCTTCGTCCGCATCATTTTTGGACTTATACCTCGAATTTGACGACAGTGGTCAACTCAGTACTAAAATTTATGATAAGCGGGACGACTTCAATTTTAAAATCATAAATTTTCCAAACATGTGCAGCAATATACCAGCTTCTCCTGCATATGGTGTTTACATCTCGCAATTGATTCGCTATGCAAGGGCCAGTAGCAATTATTCTGATTTCCTGAAACGTCATCTTCATCTGAGAAACAGGCTACTGGACCAGGGCTATAAAAAGATTCGCCTTATTCGATCTCTTAAAAAGTTTATATTCCGATACCAATATCTTGTCGAAATATATTCCGTCTCTGCAGAAAAAATTATAAGCGATGCATTTTCATATAGTGAAAATGTATAAAGATAAAGAAGTCGCAAATGTCAATAATTTTTTTGTCAATGTGTGACGTAAAAGTATTTTTGACATTTACGTCACCGAATATGGTACTGCTTTGACAACTATTTTACCTATTTTGTTCCTGTATTTAAATACTGTTACAGTGACAGCCGGAACCTTTGAACCGTAATGAGAGCGGGAGGTTTGGCGCCTTAAAATCTGATTCAACCCACCATTTCTTTAGAAATGCCTGTACCAAGTCAGGGTCATTACGGTTTTCACAGTTTTCCGGTTGTTGACTGATTTTGTCTGTTTATATAATTATGAGTTTTGACTTTCCCTTTATAAGATTGTTCGGAGTTCGGTAATTTTGTTATTACCTTTATTCTCAACTAGTATGATAGTAATATATAGTCTAAGCTAAAAATAGCACGCGACCCATTACACTGTCGACCTTGTTTTTCCCGGCATGATGCGTAGTGAAAAAGTTTAAAAAAAAGTAATTTGCACCATAGTGGGTTAGGGAGTATGGTTATGGCGTTTAACGCCACTTTCAACAATGCTGCAGTTATATGTTTGCTGTACACCAAGGTGTATACTGAATAAGGAAATTCATTTTAATGAAAAGATATGGTAATTTTGTTGAAGAAGGCATCAGCATGGTATGCATCTATTGTAGTTATACATCCAATGCGGATAATTTTCTATTGCTTAGTATGTCATCGTTCCGTGTCTTGTGCCTCTGAATTTTCTGTTCTTAATTGGTCCTCTCTAATGTTTATTTACATTGTATGTGTTCGTCTTTGATTTGTAGGATGGGTAGTTTTTGACAGATCTGAGGACAATAAACTGAACATGTGATTCTTGAATAAAAATTGATATAAAAAATGGTATATATGACGTCAAACCAATGCTGTAGGAAATGGTTAATTGGTGTATGGCATACCTGTCAGATACTGGTATTCTAGAACATTGCTACGCCTACCATAATATATCTTGCATAGACAACATGCAGATGTATTATAAACTTATATGGTGTGGTCCTTACAAACACACCGTTCAATAAATAATAAAGAAAAAAACATATCTTAAAAAGGATACGAACATTATTAATTCTAGATAAGCTTTACTGAATAGTAAACCCTTTGTTACTTAGTGATTAACAACTAAGGATACTAGGTAAAAGCTGTATACCTAGTGAATTGTTGACAGCACAATTTAGTGCAATACAATTATTATTTGTGGAAGAAAGAACGGAAGAAAAAATGTCATAATCAAAGTAGCCAAAATGAAAGACATAAAATGTGGATCACGTAGACTACATATTACACAAGTACATAATTCTATTTATATCAGTTTTTAATACACATGACCTTGATTTGTACCTCGGTTAATGAGATCTTTTTATCACTGTTAAATGTAGACTGTGCAGTACCTAAGACAAAATTAAGATCGTTTCATTAAATTAAATCCGGAGACTGCGGGTAATTGTTTTGCAGTGATATAATCAATCCTACCCTTGCGTTACATCTATTAAGCAGTCAACTGTAATAAAAGATCACCTGCTTTTGTCCAATCATAGAACATTACATATCATTGAATTTGTTTTAAGAGGTCGTCTTCCTTTTATTTGTCCAAATGGTGGCCTCTTAATACAGGTTTGACTGTATTGTGTTTTATATCTTTAATATTGTTATCATTTCAATTTCATTACGACGGCAAAATTACAACAACAAAAAAACGAATATTATTTTTCATCAAAATTGTATAAAGCACATTTTTATCGGATCTCACTGTAGAACAAGGTGGTTTGTTACGTCAAACACATTTCACCATCAATGTTCTACTTCTATCTAAGATGATCGATTGCGGCGGCAGGGGAGTGAAACGTCTTATGGAAGTCAGAAAGCTTTTAAAAACTGTCAGCATTCAAAACGATAATATGTTATTCTAGAAATACATTCATATTCTTCTTGTTAAATGTTACGTTTTCTTCATAAGATGTATTACAAAATGTAAATTTAGATTTAAAAGTCTAAGACAAAATGACGTATGTTATAAAAAGGACATGAACATTAATAAAAAAAAAACACAATTATGCAAGATCTAGAGAGTTACTGGTGACAAACTTAATATGGTCTTTTGATATGTCATAAGCATGGTTTTGGAAACTGTAGAGTGGATACAATCAATGTTCATCTCGTCCTGTATTAGCATTAAAACATTTGACTTCTCTACCTTCTACACAACTATTCCCCACTCGAAGCTAAGCAACAACTGAGTTTGTGGCTTCTGTAACGACCACAATGATAGAGTGCTACTGCTAACAAGGAAACTAATGGACCAATGATTCTGAGTTCCGTATTATGATATCCGCATCAAAACGATGCTCGGTTCGTCTATACCGCATGTTGTTTGCAGGAAGGTTTGTATCTTATTTACGTTATATGTGTTTGTTTGCCTATATTGGTACACATATTGACTATATGGGTAACATGGGGATGTCTTATAGGAGACAGGGGCTGCTTTTCCTTCGCGGGCGTCTGGATTCATCTCGGTTTTTGGTCGGACCGGTGATGCTCGTCTTTTTGGTTTTCTATGTTTTTGCTTTGTTTATCTTCTGTCATATGTGCCGGGTGTTGCCGTTTTCTCTGGATTGTCCATTCTTGATTGCCCTTTCGGTTTTCTCTAACGTTTATTTAAGCATGATGGTGTAAATATACAATATTAGTGCAGTGATTTAATATTGTTTATGCATGATCACCGAAATTTTCATAAGTTTTGCGGCGAATAAACACAAAATTTATACTATGTAAATAATAATTTTCCAAGTCGTTGCATTTCAGTTTTAATACTATTACACCATATTTACCTTTGTAAATGTAATTAACAACACCTATCTCAGGTAACCCTTTTGACAATAAAATGTAATTGATACAATTTATATTAAGCATTGCTACCTTTGCAGTAATGAAACATTTTAATTAGGTAGAATAATTTTAAGACTCAAATTTATAACCTCAGTAATAAGTGTTGTCTTAGCAACGTTTTCTCATCGGATTGGATTTTTTTTTCTGTTTTGTTTTGGCTGTTCTTCATTGATTGGTTTTCATACGTATTTTCCAGATGAAGACATTGTGGATTTGATGGCATGAATTAATACAATTATATTTCATTTTTTTGTATCTATGTACGATTGTATGTATGTATGTCCCAGTAAATGCTCATTTTACGAATTTATTTGAGGAAGCAAACTCCATAAATGAGTTCATTGATAGGCCAGGAGAAACTGGTACTTGGTTCATTGATAGGCCAGGATAAACTGGTACTTGGTTCATTGATAGGTCAGGAGAAACTGGTACTTGGTTCATTGATAGGCCAGGAGAAACTGGTACTTGGTTCATTGAGAGGCCAGGAGAAACTGGTACTTGGTTCATTGAAAGGCCAGGAGAAACTGGCACTTGGTTCATTGATAGGCCAGGATAAACTGGTACTTGGTTCATTGATAGGTCAGGAGAAACTGGTACTTGGTTCATTGATAGACCAGGAGAAACTGGTACTTGGTTCATTGATAGGCCAGGAGAAACTGGTACTTGGTTCATTGATAGGTCAGGAGAAACTGGTACTTGGTTCATTAATAGGCCAGGAGAAACTGGTACTTGGTTCATTGATAGGTCAGGAGAAACTGGTACTTGGTTCATTGATAGTCCAGGAGAAACTGGTACTTGGTTCATTGATAGGCCAGGATAAACTGGTACTTGGTTCATTGATAGGCCAAGAGAAACTGCTACTTGGTTCATTGATAGGCCAGGATAAACTGGTACTTGGTTCATTGATAGGTCAGGAGAAACTGGTACTTCGTTCTTTGATAGGCCAGGAGAAACTGGTACTTGGTTCATTGATAGGCTAGGAGAAACTGCTACTTGGTTCATTGATAGGCCAGGAGAAATTGGTACTTGGTTCATTGATTGGCCAGGAGAAACTGGTACCTGGTTCATTGATAGGCCTGGAGAAACTGGTACTTGGTTCATTGATAGGCCAGGAGAAACTGGTACTTGGTTCATTGATAGGCCAGGAGAAACTGGTACTTGGTTCATTGATAGGCCAGGAGAAACTGGTACTTGGTTCATTGATAGACCAGGAGAAACTGGTACATTGTTCATTGATAGGCCAGGATAAACTGGTACTTGGTTCATTGATAGGTCAGGAGAAACTGGTACTTGGTTCATTGATAGACCAGGAGAAACTGGTACATGGTTCATTGATAGGCCAGGATAAACTGGTACTTGGTTCATTGATAGGTCAGGAGAAACTGGTACTTGGTTCATTGATAGGTCAGGAGAAACTGGTACTTGGTTCATTGATAGGTCCGGAGAAACTGGCACTTGGTTCATTGATAGGCCTGGAGAAACTGGTACTTGGTTCATTGAAAGGCCAGGAGAAACTGGTACTTGGTTCATTGATAGGCCAGGATAAACTGGTACTTGGTTCATTGATAGGCCAGGAGAAACTGGTACTTGGTTCATTGATAGGCCAGGAGAAACTGGTACTTGGTTCATTGATAGGCCAGGAGAAACTGGTACTTGGTTCATTGATAGGCCAGGAGAAACTGGTACTTGGTTCATTGATAGGCCAGGAGAAACTGGTACCTGGTTCATTGATAGGCCAGGAGAAACTGGTATTTGGTTCATTGATAGGCCAGAAGAAACTGGTACCTGGTTTAAAATACAAAGACAAATACACATTTAGATGAGTATTCATTCTATTAATAATATTATAAGAAGTGGACATATTTTTCTTTATTCGTCATAAATTGTACCCAGTCATAGTTCTGACAATCTCTATATATCAGTAATGTTTTAAACATTGTGTTGTATTATTGTTGTTGCTATATACAAATGTTCTGTCTATCTAATATGCGTTCGTCGAATAGCATGAATGGACGTAATATATGTTAATTTAACATACATGATTCTCACGCCGAATGCTTCTACAACATCTCTCAGTCATTTTTTATGAAATAATCTTCTGAATCAAACTATCTATACAGAAAAAAAAAAAACGTTTTAACCTTTATATTAATAAATCATTAATGCTGATTAAAAAACACGTTAAAATTTGTATTTACATTTCATTACTGAAGCTTTTGACGATAGTCTTCAATTTGTACAATAATTTTATTCATTGTTCTACATAATACATGGACAGACAATGATACTATCAGGATATTCAAAATATCGCTCTAATTTTTTTTCAACACGTTTTCTAATGGACACGAATCGATGTGTAGATCATTCATTTATTTATGTTAAAATATTTAATTATTGTGAAGTTTTTGTGTCACTTTCATTCATGCAACAAGGAAAAACGAATCAACGAATGTTATTCGAAAACCCTGATACATACTTACAAGAAACAAATAACCAAGATTAACGGATCTTATTATAAACAAGATTAACGGATCTTATTAAAAAACGTATTTTTGTTATCCCTGCTGTTTACGACGATTTCATATTTAATTACGACACTTCTAGATTTACCTCACTTTTTTTTATTTATCTTATTCGTGTATACCAGCTATAATTTATCAGGAATATCAAAGTCTATGAGGAAATGAATCTGTCTTTCAATTATATTACTACTTTTGAGTATTGTAAATGCTTGAGAATAAACCACGGACAATACTATATACATTTGTATATATATATTTATTGAGAATAAACCACCGACAATACTATATATATATATATTTATTGAAAATAAACCACCGACAATGCTATATATATATATTTATTGAGAATAAACCACCGACAATGCTATATATATATATTTATTGAGAATAAACCACCGACAATACTATATATATATATATTTATTGAAAATAAACCACAGACAATACTATATATATATATATATTTATTGAGAATAAACCACCGACAATACTATATATATATATATTTATTGAAAATAAACCACCGACAATACTATATATATATATATTTATTGAAAATAAACCACCGACAATACTATATATATATATATTTATTGAAAATAAACCACCGACAATGCTATATATATATATTTATTGAGAATAAACCACCGACAATGCTATATATATATATTTATTGAGAATAAACCACCGACAATACTATATATATATATATTTATTGAAAATAAACCACCGAGAATACTATATATATATATATTTATTGAGAATAAACCACCGACAATACTATATATATATATATTTATTGAGAATAAACCACCGACAATACTATATATATATATATTTATTGAAAATAAACCACCGACAATACTATATATATATATTTATTGAGAATAAAACACCGACAATACTATATATATATATATTTATTGAAAATAAACCACCGTTAATACTATATATATATATATTTATTGAGAATAAACCACCGACAATGCTATATATATATATATATATTTATCATATACTTAGTACTAAATAAAGGAAATTTGCATATATAATACTGAAAGAACATTACGACTGTATTTGTCTGCCGTGACTGATATCGATATCTTCACCCCTTTATCATACCTCTTAAAATGATATTGATCACGTGACTAAAGGTTCATAATACAGAACAAGACTCTCATGTTTAAGTATATGATAAACATAACATGATATGCCTCTTTCCGTATCACATTCCGTATCAACCCTCGACCAATATCATCCCTCGAGCTAAAGCTCTCGGGATGATATTGATCTCTCGGGTTGATACGGGATGTGATACGGAAAGAGCCATATACTATTCTCTATTTATTGAGAATAAACCACCGACAATATAAACATACATCCCTTGGATGAAGGTGTTAGGGTAGATTAGCACACGAGGGAAAAAATTATCACCCGAGACGATATCGAGGGTGATAATTTTTTCACAGAGTGTGTTAATCACACTAACAGCTTCATCCAAGGGCAGTATGTTTTTTATTATACTGAATGCCTAATGATTCAAGTGTGCATTATGTTATTAGACGGACAATTGATAAAAAAATAAAAGTCATAAATTAATATAGTTTACTTACATTAACAATTAGCAACAAATTTAACAAGATAATAACATAATGTTTATTACAATTAATGTAAAATGTTAATTGTATATTTTGATAAATATTATTACATATTTGCTTCTATATTCTGACTATTGCATAAATAATTTTTCAGGTAGACTATAATTACTTTATCATTTTTCAATATTATTATTTAAATACATGTCTTAAAATTTTGATTTTTTTAAAAAAATTTTGAATTTTGGAATTTTTTAAAATTTTCAAAAAATTGAACTTTAAAACAAATATCTTTTTTCAATTTAGAATTTTGAAAATCGGTAGACCTCGGGCTCAGCGGGTGTTAATTTTAGGCATTTACACCCGTTGCTAATATTATCACATGTTACTAGGGATGGGCGGGGCTTATGAAAGGTTAGTGAAAATTAACAAATGCCGCTTGTCCAATGAAATGAATGGATAATGTAAGAAATTTGCATAAAGTATAAACCACCGACAATACTATATATATATATATATTTATAAACCACCGACAATACTATATATATATATATATATATAAACCACCGACAATACTATATATATATATATATAAACCACCGACAATACTATATATATATATTTATTTATGGTGAAGTCAAAAGATCGGAAAGCAATACAATTTTAAAGTCTTTTGGAGCGAGAAAACCAATGAGTTCAAAAAAATAACAAACGTCAGCTTAGGTTGTCTATATTCGAAGGAGACAAACGGTAGTTCTAATAATAATTACATTAGTAAAGAATCGTAAAATTTCAATAATAAATACTATCTCATAAACCACACCAATGACGACACACTGACTACTGGCCATGTTAAACGCTCAGGACTGGTAGTCTACCAGAAGTTGCATGCATCAACTCGGTGTACCAAGAACTTGTATTATATCTGGTCTCTTACAAAGACCATTAGTATGATTGTTTGCATGTTGGTAATATATATTATAATACTATAGATATGCTAGAAGGACAGTATCAGCCAATACCCATCTTAGTATAAATACAAGAAGGTTTTCTAATATTTAGCCCGAAACTAAAAATATCCAAAATCCGACGTATTTCAATATATCTATCCTTATACTGACCGATACCCACTTTTTACCTGGCTTATCATCACAGCACGAACATATACTTCATTGAATAGTTTGTCTGAAATGTTAGCGACACTGTACGAAACAAAATACGGATGGATTATTCTATATATTTGATAAACATAACTATTTCAATATTAGATCGCGACGAATACAATTATTGTTCTTTTTGTTTACTTGTTTTATTTGTTCTCTGTTTTGTCTTCCGCAAGAAGGTCAAAGCAAATTTAAAGCAACCTAAGACTCCCTGACTGATTCCATATTCCATATTTATTTGACAAATTTATATTTCTTTTATTAAGTTTTCTCTAATCACATGGCAACGTTTTTATTTCTTTTTACACCTTTATGCCTGCACATTCTTTGTACCTTGTATTATATTGTAAATATGGTATTGTTTTCGTTATCTCTGTTCCAGTGGCATGCATTGGTTGTTTGAGAGAAACGAATTGTATTTAACTTTAAGACATTTTCTGAAATTGTGGAGATTAAATAAGAAAGGCTTGATTTACCATCTAACAAAACAATCTTGTTATATTTGCTCAGTACATACACTGAGCTATATATGTTGATTGCATTACTACCTGGATCAGTTTTCATTAATTCAAATACCACAATGAACATATAAGGCGATACGGATTTAAATTGTTCTGGGCCTCTGCTTACAAAATCAACATAAACAATAATTATCCATAATGTAATTTTGTATTGAATTTATACTTTCCACCTTTATATTGTTGTGATTTCTATGATAACCTGTATTGCTGTCTTTATAGGTTAAATAACAAATTGTAGTGTTTGTTTATATTTGCTTTAGTCGCTGTAAACCTCGTTATTAAAAAAGTGTGTATTCAGATTTCGCTAATATCTGTGTATAGTATGGTACCTGTCAATATATATATTGCACGAATCTGTGTATTTGCCGTTTTGTTGTATAACTAGCTAGACGAGTATTCCGAGCTGATCTAGTTGTTGGTGTTGACGACACATTTCCATTTCGACATTCAATGTGAAAAGTATGAGGAGACCAAATGAGTAATTACAGGCGGTAATTCGATGACGGACAGACAAGTTGTGTTATGAATCATAATAGTAACAGTGAGTTGTTTCTACCAAATTATTTATTTCTAACACAAAGTGTTTCTTAGGTTAGAGAAAATGCATCTTCCAAAACCAAATAAAATGAGGGATTAAACATAGATGGAATAAAATACACCAATGTATATTTTTTTCCCAACTGGCAGAAATAAACACGTAAACCGGAATACCATTACACTAAGAGGAATCCCCTGGTGCATTTGTCTAAATGTTGCACCGTTTTGGTCACCTATATTTTTCATAACCTATTTTCCTCACCTGGGTACGAGTTAGTTATTGTCAACGACAAGGTTTATTTATATATTTTCGTGTAGGTAGTACGGACAGAAAGCTTAGACAATGATAGTCAACGATTCCACCAATATCAACAAAGCGAACATACTCCTCAAATCAGTTGTTGCAGTTTTCTTTGATGGATAGTAGGTTTTTGTCTGATTTCAGCTAATCGCAACAATTACAACTAGGAGTGTATATTCTTCCTGATTCATAGCACGTACAATGATGACAACAAAGTGTATGCTTGCCAAGAGAAGAATAAAGACATTAACTTATCAACATTCTTCTAGATACGACATGTGCAACCCTGCTTCCTGGCTTGCTTGTGTCTTCAATGGGAATTTCGTGAAAGACAATAATAGATTTTTGCTTTTTTAATTCATGTTCACTTTTGATGTATATATTATATCTTGACACTATAAGACACTAGATACATGTCCTATACCCTACTGATCTTGAGATACTTTCATATTGATGAATTTACTTTTCCGATTATCAATTTACCATTTGATTGGTAACATACAGCTGGGATTCCCTAATATAGAATCTCCCACAACCAAATTGTTATGTTCAAAGTCTTGTCACAATTTCATGGGATACATCTCCTCCCACTGAATAGCTAAGTAAAACAAATATTATTTCTCTGTTTCCACAAAACATCACATGTTTTGCATGTAATCAACTAAGCTAACGACCTCTTCACCCACTTACAATAATATAGTTTATAATGCACTAAACGTTGACTTTAATTTTAGAAAGTTAAGAATCTATTTTTACATCAAATTATAAGAATTATTATTTGTGTGTTGTCTGCGTGACAAAGTGAACATATAGTGTCAACTAGACGTCATCTTACGTCATCGTGAGGAAATGTTATTATGATTTAAAATGATTAGTGTCCCTGTCAAATTTAAGAGTAGATGGTTATCCTGGATGTAGACACGTGTGTAAAGTTAAGTAAATTATATAAGTAGGAAGGCATATTTCTGGCTCCTATTTCCGTTGTATTCATTTTTCCGGTGCTGATCGATTTCCAGTCAGTTATTTTCTAGCAGTGAATGAGCAGATTAAAATTTAAAACACGTGACGTTGTTTACTAGTCTATTTGATGTGACTATATTTTTAGACTTTGTCTAATAAGATGCCATTCTACAAGATAAATTTAAAGAAGATGAAACATCAACACAAACAAGTATGGTATCTTTTGATGTTCCTTTTATTACTTGAGTTAAGCCCCGGTTTTTAGTCACTTAATCATTGGTTTCTGTGCAGTGTATTCTGAATTGTTGCGTATCATTTTTCCTTTTTTGTAGCGTACGTCTTTTGACCATTGCCATGTTGGTCCTTCGATTTAAATATCTTCACACATGTCTTCTATAATTCGTCTTCCATTTACGATATGTAAACACGTAGAAAGAAAAAAACAAAACAAAATAAAAGAGAAAAAGAAGCAAAAGCAAACCAAGACAAACAAACTATACATAACAGAATAACATATACAAACACAGGTTAAGGATACAAAACCAACACAAACAAACTATACATAACAGAATAACATATACAAACACAGGTTAATGATACAAAACCAGCACAAACAAACTATAGATAACAGAATAACATATACAAACACATGTTAAGGATACAAAACCAACACAAACAAACTATACATAACAGAATAACATATACAAACACAGGTTAAGGATACAAAACCAACACAAACAAACTATACATAACAGAATAACATATACAAACACAGGTTAAACCAACATGACGACTTGTGCTTGTAGTCAGTGGTATATTTGAAAACTTGTGTTCTTGGGAAAGTAAATTCTACAAAGGTGGTAAACTATGGAGTTTAAGCTGAAAAGAAAGCAATATCTAGTGACAACAATATCGTTATCGTTATGATTACTTTTCTATGCATTAACAATGATGGAACTATTTACAGCATGGCGTTTTTAAGTAATATGAACTGAAACAATATAACCAAAATAGTATGCAGGCATCATAGCAGGTTTATCGGTTAAATTATTTGTTGAAATACTTTGGAAGAGTAAAAACAATAAAAAGTAAAACTTATTAAATAAACAGATTATTTGTATTATATTGTTGATTTTTGTTATATCTTCAGATGACAAAATACCTTTGTACATGAAAAACCTAATAATCTCGTCTTTGTAAATGTTGTTTTCTTATTTCTAATGCAAACATCACTGAAATATGAAAACACAAAAATATCATTAAATAATGATGGTCTGATTTTATAGTGTTATTTAACAAAACACTCCTCGTCTTCTTGAACACATGATATATATTTATATATTGTCTGAAACAATAATGAAATGTTGTTGTGAAATGATTCTATCTCAAAGAATGCAATTTTAAATCAATTTGTTCTGAACACAGATATGTTTCATTTTCAAAACTTATTTTTATTACACATATCTCAATATTGATATAGTTCCATAAAATGATAAAAGGAATATAAGATAAAAGAACATCTTCAACATTTGTGTCTTTGAAACGACAGACAGGTATTTTCAATTAAGGTAAAACTCATCGGCCAGTACTTATCCAATCTAAATTCACCAAGAATGAAAATGTTTCAGCACCAACTAGACCAATACACTTGGTTTGATTTGAAAAGTGCTATAACCCACCAACCATACGCGAGTAGACATGTCGGTGCATTTGAACACATTATCCTCATTCCAATCCGTGTTGGCGCTTACTCCTTAATGCGGTGTGCAGCAAATACCAGGTTTATGTATGTAGTCTTAGGTTTGAGACGACCGGGACTCGAACGCATGATATATCGCACTCGAGGCGAGCACGTTAATAATTACATCATCAATGCGATTCACAATCCTTGGCATATAAAATCAAATAAGAATCTGTTTTTTTCTTTTTAAAAGGACATTTCTTATCAACCTAATGGAATACATAAATATGTTAACTTCCATCGTTCTATTTCATTTCCATGGGACGACATGTGTATAAAGACAGTTGTAGTGAAAGTTGGATAACGTTGTAGGTGATATGTTCTAAATTTCCCTCAGATATTACGACATGCCTCAATGCTTTCTTCCGTTTTGATGCGTTTTCTATGTAAGACAAGCCATAAAGACAGCTGCTCGTGACCTTGTCTTACATGGCATTGTCAGCCAATCAAATCGGCCGAGTATAATCAATGGAGTCCGCTTCTACGACTGCTTTGGTAATATAAATTGCCATCTGACATGTCTTAGTAGATCTAAAAAAGCTTCAAATATCAATTTTACCTGAATTTCAACTGATTTCCCCTAATAGATTTAATGCGGTTTTAAATAAGTGTGTATTTACTGCATTGTACGTGGCTTTGTAATATTGTGTGTAGTAAGCATGACATTGACATGCGAATGAATGAATGAAGTCGACATGCTTTGTTTTTAAGTTGAAACGGAAGAAACAGGTACTTGCACTCGTCCTTATTGAAGATCTGGGATTTCTTCCACTCGTGAGAGAAATTCAGCGTCTTTCCACTCGTTCCGCTACGCTCCACTCGTGCAAAGACGGAATTTCTCACACTCGTGGAAGAAATCCCAGATCTTCATTAGGGACGAGTGCAAGTACCTGTTTCTTCCGTTTCAACTTAAAAACAAAGCACCTATTAGTCTTTATGTTTGTTTGCGCATAGTGGTGTACAATACATATTGTGTTGTGTTTTTACTTTGTTTTTCTCCGTCTTGTGTACCTAATGTTGCCAGTTTCTCTGGATTGTCCTTTTTTGATTGCCCCTTAGGTATTCTCTAACGTTTATTTGTAAGAGATGACTAGGCACAATGATGTCATTTTTCTTCAATACTTATTTTTGATTCATTTGCTGTTCTACAATACAATAAACGATCGAAATACTGTCAATTTTTTCCATTGATATACAAAATGAAATGCAAAATTTAATGGAGGGCTGACGATAATTTGTAAATTCAATTAACTATAAATTTCTGAAAAAGAATTAACTTTTATCTCAATGGTCGATCAAATTCTTATTTACAATTTTACAATGTGGAGTCAGTTCTCTATATAATTCATTTCAAATTAATTCTATCATTTAGTGACGTGTTTAACATTTAAACATTTCGACATTTCACTGAAAGAATACAAATTAAAACTATTGATTTTATATATGTTTATTCATTTCCCACGCTATTCCCGTTTCTCATATATGTGTTGTTTTATTTGTCGTCGGCCTGTGTCTTGTATGCCCTATGTTGCCTGAGTCTTGTATGCCCCATGTTGCCTGTGTCTTGTATTCCCTATGTTGCCTGTGTCTTGTATGCCCTATGTTGCCTGTGTCTTGTATGCCCTATGTTGCCTGTGTCTTGTTTTGTGAGCAAGAAAACCAAAGAGCCTAAACAGGAGAGCCAATATCGGCTAAGGTCGCCTATTTCTGAGGGAGTACAATCTTAACAACATCAGTTACACAACTAATATACGAATTTAAATAAGTAAACTGATACACGAAATAAAATAAATACTAATTAGCTGAAATAATAAAGATAAAGGCTATTGATATGTATATTGCGAATACCTTTGATAAATATCACGTTATACTGGAGTTTCTACTCAGATTTAAGTTCCTTTCTTCATTGATAAATAAGACTTTCGATCAATTCAAACCGGGTGTTCTGGACATGTCCTCTTCACTAATAACATTCGATGTGATGAGGGACGTGAAAGTACGTTTCGGTAAACCTAAATAAACATAGGACTAACATATTATAAGAATCTAAATTAGATACATGTTAACCTAGGTATTCAATAATTTGACATTGCCGCCTTCGTCATTAAAGCGGTCGACTGTAAGCCTAAGGCGTATTTTCCGATTACGCCAAAAGAGTTAAAGTAGAGTGGTGGTTTTTATCAATTACAATTAGTATTCTTATAGCATTGTTCAAAATTATAATTTGCTAAGAAAGTATTTTAAGAATGTATTCTAATATGACGTGCTACTTTCGCTTCGGAGTTCGGTAATTTTGTTATTACCCTTATTTCTAAGCAAAATTGTTCTCGAAATTGTACAATTATTTTTAGCATATGCGCGATGTACTATCGGTGTTTTCCAGTGCATTTCACGTAAACCAGCAATTAAAGTAATAACAATAGAAATGAATAATGTTTTCTTGGAATCTTAATGGAATGTTTGTCTTTACTACCTTTAAAAAGTCATACTTTTTTAAATGGTCAATCCTCCACAAACGGCGTTTACGGCTGTTCCGTTAACTTCGCAACACCCCATTGAAAAAGTACATGTTTTTGCGTCATCGTTTGCTCCGTTTACAAATACCACACTGGACAGTAGTGCATACAAACATAAAACAAAAATTCTCGAATTGTTCCTTGACATATATTTTTTCCGGAAAAAATACTTCAGACAACGATCTATCGACTTTGACGTTTGCAATTTGTCGTCTTTCGGTGACGTAGATTACAAGGAACTCTAGTGACATTGACACAAGCTGGTCACTCATTAATTTTACGATTTTGTGAACAGTTTGCATGTTTAAGTAGCTAAATGTAAAATGCCATCAAATTGGAAAATATCAGTAATTTAATTACATCACCGTCTACTTATCCATGTAGGAAAACAACTGTAAACATGAAGGTTAGTGGATTTTGTTACCACATGGATTTCCATTACTGACTTCCACTTCAAAATATAAGTCAGATTTTTCCTACCAGAATCGAAATAATTCATGGAAGCCACAGTTTGTATAACGTTTTAACATGGGTAACATTCTTTTCGTTTAATTTAGTCATTATTGTTTAACTTTAGAATGCGAAATTTTCAACCGGGGAGGGAATTCTTACGTACCCATAAGGCCATTGGATTACCGTAAATACCCTAATAGAATCGAAATAATTCTCCCATGTCATACTTTAGCCTCCTTTTAACACGGTTAGGCATTATATTTGTCTAAAATATTGACAAATATAATGCCTCCTCATGTTAAAATGAGCATGACACATGACAGTGGATAATTAATTCTTAAGTATATTTGCTAGTGGTATATTAGTAGAAGGTGCACACCTTTAAGTTTCAATTTCGTTTCATTTTTGATTTGATGTAGGTCTTGTCTACGCATTCAATATAAAGCTTTTCCCTGGAAATAAAGCAATCTTCCAATTGTTCCGTGTCTATTCCTCTCTGTTCCCTAACTGATACTGTCTGCAGGGGCGGATCCAGGGGGGGCGCACCCGGCGCGCCCCCCCCCCCTAAAATTGGTAAAAATATGATTTTTTTTGTCGTAAAATCGTGATTTTTCACACGAAATACCCCAAAAATGTTCGCGCCTCCCTCCGCTCGGCGCAATTTTTTTAAGTGCGCCCCCCCACCCTAACTTGAAAACCTGGATCCGCCCCTGGTCTGTATGACGAAATTTGTTTCGTATTGCGAATCTTTAAGCGATTGATACTTTAACACATATGTTCTGAACCTCCACACAGCAATCCTCATTAAAATACAAAATATGATAGTAAAGTCAGTATGCATGCACGTCATATTTTTGTAATAAAACAGAAAACGTATTTGTGTATTTAAAGAACGAACCCCTCATGGTACTAAATGATCTATTTTTCTCCAGTCGAATGAACCATATACTGGGCCACTGGCTTTTATAATCACGAAGTCTCAGTTAAACATATTCGCTTGACATCATCTTCAACTAGACACAGGTGTACCTTAAGTAGACATGTAAAGCCTTTAGACAACATTTTCTTCTGTAAATACTAATACACGCTATGTTATTGCTGTAATTTACATAAAATAGTTTTTTTATATTTGAAGATTCGATCACACACCTAATGGCCTTTTGCATTACAAATATTCTTTATATTCGTGAAGAAGTAATTGCTGTCTAGAATACCGTAATACATACCAAAGATTACCAAACTACCCCCAGTCTCTGATGTTTATGAGGGACATCATAATGTATCCAATGAGCTAGCTATTATAGTGCACACGACGCGTTCCTGGAATATCATTCATCTGGTCAAAGTTTGGGACAACTTGAGAGCGAGTGGCCAACCAACAATGGTTACCTATACCTGAGAGTGGTTGAAGTTAGCTTTCATAATAATTACAAAAGAACTGACTATTTGGAGGATGAATCCCCGGCACTTTTAGTCCACCAACAGAGGTATCAACCCAGTGATAGTAACATATATATTACATGTAGTGCGCATGGCGCCTTTCTTACAGAACCACCATCGGGTACTTTCATGGTTTTATAACTGTTTTCATGATTACTGGATACCATCGACTGTCTCACGAGTATGGATATTGTATTATTATTGATGACAAAGGCTGCACGATAGCTGATGACAACATACATGTCTTAACTGCCTTAAAACAGCATGCATAACTTCAAAGGATGCCTGTCTCTGGTGTCTTACACATGTCTACTGTATTGTAGTCTACAAGGCGCTACAAATGAATGCATGATAACTGAAGGCTTAAAGATATTTAAGTGGTAATAAGAAGCCGTAAATTGAAGAACAAACAATAGATTAACCAAATGAAGAAGGACTAACGAAATACTTCACATAAAACTAAACACGGAGCAACAAGAACCCCCTATAATCTGGGGGTTAATCAGACGCTCCGGGATTCTTCACTTATATGTGTATGATTAAATGATAATGATCATAGCATGCCTCATTTGTTAATAAATATCAGCATGGATACTGGGGACCCCACATGTCATCACTATCTATAACCCTGGGGTTTACTCAGGCGCTCCGGAATCCTTCACTTGTATGTGTATAATTAAATGATAGCGATCATAGCATGCCTCATTTGATAATAAATATCAGCATGGATACTGGAGACCCCACATGTCATCACTATCTATAACCATGGGGTTTACTCAGGCGTTCCGGAATCCTTCACTTATATGTGTATGATTAAATGATAACGATCATAGCATGCCTCATTTGTTAATAAATATCAGCATGGATACTGGGGACCCCACATGTCATCACTATCTATAACCCTGGGGTTTAGTCAGGCGTTCCGGAATCCTTCACTTATATGTGTATGATTAAATGATAACGATAATAGCATGCCTCATTTGTTAATAAATATCAGCATGGATACTGGGGACCCCACATGTCATCACTATCTATAACCCTGGGGTTTACTCAGGCGCTCCGGAATCCTTCACTTATATGTGTATGATTAAATGATAACGATCATAGCATGCCTCATTTGTTAATAAATATTAGCATGGATACTGAAGACCACACATGTCATCACTATCTATAACCCTGGGGTTTAGTCAGGCGTTCCGGAATCCTTCACTTATATATGTATGATTAAATGAAAACGATCATAGCATGCCTCATTTGTTAATAAATATCAGCATGGATACTGGGGACCCCACATGTCATCACTATCTACAAATGTATATATTGTTACTGGAGTCACCACAATGTATGCAAACTACCTTCTGGAACTGAGATATCTTTGACCACTATATTAAACTTGATCACCACAACATTGTTGACAATAAAGTGTCGTAAAAGAATATTAGGGCATTAAAATACATACTATAGTGTTATGACTGATCATCAATATATAAAGATTGACGTCAATGGATATGTTAGCATTGTTTGCTAACATAGGTATTAGGTTGTAAAACATATTGTTGTATCGCGACAAAAAAGGAAGTATCCTTGTAGAATTATTTAATTGTTCTCAATTTGCCCTTGAAAAAAGAAACAGTTGGTTGTAGGATTTTAGGCTTATTATTATTTACTTAATAATATACCGGAATAACATCAGTAATTCATGTTGGATATGTTGTCCTTTATATTACCATGACTGTACCACTTGGATTAGTATAAGGCTACCATTCGAATTAGAATGACCATATTTTATGTTATAAATGTTTGAAAAACTCATAAGATATTGACATTATAGATTTATTCATAAATAAAAGATGATCTTGAAAGACATTTATAAGAGTAGAGGTTTGGGATGCCATTAACTGGTTTAACCTCAACACAGTTTATGCCTTTCCAATGTAAAAACCTTGATTTTCAACGTCATGTGCTTTACGTTCAATGATCATAGATTGTTTGTTTTGCTGATATTGAAAGATTTGTTGACCATCACAGTTTAAACATTATCTTCACAACAATAAAACATCCTACACATATTTTACTTGGTTTGAATAGATATCATCATTCAAAATATAGCGGTCGTTTGTAACGTGTTTTATAAGTCACATTAGACCTGAAACAGTCGTTCATATTTATAAATAATCAAAGAAGTTTTTATAACGTGACAATTAGTCGATGGACATTTATGAAATACATGTGTATGTATACATCTTTCAATAATTTGATTAACAAGGCAATTAACATGTAAATGAATACCGAATATAAAACGTAATTATTTCTTCTGTATTTTCTAGAACATACAATTGCAGCATCAGTGCGCTAAAATGACATTCATAGAATTTTCGTTGGATCTTGTAAGCTAATATGTACATATTATATTTTGAATTTATTTTGGTGACTTAAATGGTTATCATTGAAAATCTGAAGGTAAGCGACAGAATGAAATTGAAACCCATTATTAGATAACATTTGCTGTTTTGTAAAGCATTTCATTTATACCTTTTACATATACAGTTCGTTTATCAATTGATGAGGTAGGTAGTTGGATTACCTAGCAATTCATACAAGACTATCACCAATACGGCATGGGTTCGCGCCCAGCTGTGTAAGTTACAAAATAGGGTGCACTCGACTCGCAGCCGCAAGTGATAAAGTTTACCAGGTGCTTGCTCAGGGTCGGTGGTTCTCTCCGGTTACTCCGGTTTCCTCCACCACTAAAACTGGTCGCAATGATATAGCTGGAATATTGCTGAAAGTGACTTTAAAATACCAAAATATCAATCAATCAATTTATGAGAACCGTTTGGCAATTCCTTTTTCTTGTATGTATTTCATTGGGAAGGAAGATATATCAGTTGGGTTTTTTTGTTATTAGAAGATTATGGGTAATAGCTATTTATTTGCATAAGAAAATAACAGACACAATGTTTTGCTTGAGTGAGAATTCAAAAATAGCTTAAGAGTAGATTAGGGTATGTCTCATAGTTACTGCTATGTATGACTAGAAGCGAAATTTAGTTTTTGTTTACTTGCAACTTTGATTATGATGGTGGTCGTTCGTGTTGCAAATATCCAAGTATATTCCCACAAATTAAACTAAATGCACTATGTATGTAAAGGAGAAATGCGTAAACTAAAGATCATCTATAAAGGGTTGCATCATGAATAAATGTCGCATTTCAGAACGAACCATACAGTGCAGATAGAGGTGTCAAACAAAGATATCCACTTTCTGCTACATTATTTGTTACTACAATTGGAATATTACAATCTAGATGTGTTACGGCAATTGGAATATAACAATCTAGATTTGCTACCGCAATTGGAATGTTACAATCTAGATTTGTTGCCGCAATTGGAATATTACAATCTAGTTAAAATTATATCTTTAATAGCTCCCATTTTCTGATATGTTCAGCTCTAACATCATCGTAAGTGGCCACCTGCACATGCCCGGTTTCATGTGCGACATATTAGGAAATAAGACATCAATAAAGGATTTAATTTTAATTAACGGGTTAATGGAGTTTGAAAAAAAAATGAGTGTAATGGTAGATGACACCGCCTTTAAAATCTAGTTTTAACCTTCCATAGCATCGTATCACCATCCTATTTGGGGAACATGTCAAAGTTCAAATAATAACTCTCGCAACCGAATACCATATTGGTGGGCAAAACTTGATGAACAGTGATCTCTATATCTACATTCTCCACATATGCAGTGGGTACAAACACAAAGAATGATTTTGAATTTTGGAGAGGCATTCCTGTTTTCAATTTTGATAATTTTGGCAAAAATTATTTTGATAATAATTTTATATTGTAAATCGATCCACCCTGTGATTTTTTTTCAACAAGATACATTTTTTATAGTATATATTTGATTATAAAATACAATATTGAACTGATTTTCGATTACACTTCAATCATTGAATATTGATTTTTTCGAATGTTGAATATTTTATCCCCAGAATTGCACCCCCCTGTTAGTATACTTTTATTGCTTTATTTAAAAAAAATATAACACCAAGAACATCGATGATACGAGTCTTCTTATTCAGAAATAAACCTACAGCAAAATAAAGGTATACATTTTTTGTACTGTGAACAAAATCGTCATTTTTATCTAGATTTATCGTCCGAAAAATACGGTATTCCTCTACTATACTAATTTGGATTAGGTGATTGGAATTAGGTGCCATCATCAAAATAAAGATTAAAAAAATGTATTTCATGATAATGATGGCTGATTAGAATTGTTTGTCATGCATTAGCAGTCAGTTGTAATATACAGGATGTAACCAATATACAGGAAGAGCCCCTACTGTGAAGCCATTCAATGAAAATAACAACCTGACCATATTGTTAAATAAGAATAAGAATTAGATAAGAAATCAAAATTTATAGAAGGCAAGGATTTATATAATTAACACATTAAGTCAACTTTCATTTTTTTAGCTTGGGTCAGTTATCAATTAAAAAGACAAAAATGGTTTTAAAAAAAATCTGTCTAATAAATATTTACCTAAATAACGATATCATGACGTATAATAATTTCTCATCGTAAATGTATTTATTTTATTAAGATATTTATACACATATATAAGAAAAAAGATATAAATTTATTTTCTAAGAACAAATAAATTGGAAGACGGCTTGAAAATCGAAAACGTAGAATAGTTATCTATGTTTATAAGTCTTAGTAAAAAGAGTCTTGAGCAACGTTTTTTTTTTCACACCTGTGATAGGTGTATTTGTATATCATGAATGCACGATGCGACAACATGCTGAGATGGGTGATGTTTTGACAGGTAAACTGTAAAAAAAAAACCGTAAAATTGATATTGACAAAATTAAGTCATTGAAATAAGCGGATATAATTCCTCAGTTTTACTAGCAAATTCTAAAAGCTTTAATTTTCCATGGATGTGGGCAAAATAACAAAGTTCACATATAGCAAGGATACGACAAGTTTGAAGATACTAAAAGGGTAATCAGAAGAATCGAAGAAGGACAGACAATGCAATGGCCAAAAGATAGATGAACAAAACATGCTTAAAGGAATAATTTTAATATTGCGCTAAGTGCGATATAATGTATATAAATAGCTACACCAATGACCATGATGTTTGATATGAAAAACAAATATACTGATGAAATGAAACATAAAACACATTGACTGTCTGAATTCGAATATTTAAGCGGTACTATACCCTCAGGATGAAAAAAATGGTACACAAATATCGACTAAGATTAAAGTAATATGAACCTAAGTCTTCCAACGCAAAGTCAGCAACAGCAAATATCATATAATATAAATTATGTATGCCATAGAACATATATATGTGCTAGATATAACAGTAGTACGGTTTCTTAACTGAAAATCAAAGCTAAATATTAACTACATTCCTTCACAAATCTTGCATTCACATTTTAATCCTTTTTTTCATGAATAAAGATAAAACTTTCAAATGGAAAATCTTTGCAAGTAACGAACTGTTTATTAAACGAAAAATATACCAAAGGCGAAAAATAAAAAAAGAATTCTTCAAAATATTTAAATATAAATTAGCATGGTATTTACAAATACTCACCATGACAACAATCACTATTAATATTAAACAATAAAACAATAATGAAGAATTTTGAAACAAAATGGTTTTTTTTTTAAATAAATATTTTTCACCTCAAGAAATTATTTTCCTATATCATTTATTAAGCATATTATTAGTATTTAAATCTTACAATTTGTCAAAACTGCAAGAATTTGTCCAAGTAATGTTTTCTCTCACATATCAATTTTAATGAATAATGATTGTTTATATAAATTCGTCATAAAAACTAAGTTATTCTGCACCACGAGAAGCTAAGATAGCATTACTACAAGAGGAAGGGTGTTTGAAGCCACTTTCAACAATATTTCAGTTATATCATTGCGGTCAGTTTTATTGGTGGAGGAAACTGGAGTACCCGGAGAAAATCACATATCGCGATTACCTTAAAAGTAAAAGGACTTTATCCTTCATATTTCTATCTGCCAGTTTTATCCTGACGTATCCAGCACAGTTCCATGCTAATTTGTCATCTACTGTGAGAATGCCAAATGAATCATTATGAAATTGAATGCACATAACTACCAATATGTAACATATATCTACTGAAATAGAGGGCAATATCAGGATATACAGACTGCCCAAGGATCGTGGTACGAACTAGTGGAAATGATATTGTCGGTGTCGAGGGAAATATCAGTTTCATGGTCCTTACCATGACCCAAGGGCAGTCTATCTATCCTCATATTGCCCTCCATATCAGTAACTATTGTGTTTATTGCACTGAAGACCATAATCTGACGAACACAATATAAATGCACAATTTATTTTTAGGAATCAGGAAACCTACAAGTTGCCCTAGATATCAGTAACTATTGTGTTTATTACACTGAAGATCAGAATATAACACACACAATATAAATGAACATAATTTTTTCAAGGAATCAAGAAACCTAATAGGAACTGAAATTATATATGCTGATATAGACCGGTCCATACACCGTGTATAGAACTGTAGCACCAGTCTATACCCGGTTTTTGGACCGGTTTATATCAGCATCCCAGTTTGTTTCGCGGAATAGTGAAGGTCACGTGGAGTGCATGCTTTAAATTCTGATATGCAATAAGCATATACATATAGTTTCCACAGAAAGGACTATGCTACATTTTGC
This sequence comes from Bathymodiolus brooksi, assembly GCA_963680875.1. Taxonomy (NCBI): domain Eukaryota; kingdom Metazoa; phylum Mollusca; class Bivalvia; order Mytilida; family Modiolidae; genus Bathymodiolus; species Bathymodiolus brooksi. The sequence goes on along the minus strand of OY804578.1, from coordinate 25,837,808 downwards.
ATAATGACCTCAAATGATTGATAAAGGAATTATTCTTAAGACATTTTTGAAGGTAGCCATTACTTGATTAATAAACTAGTAGTTAGGTAAATTTAATGTTGCATTATGTGATATACATATTCATAAGGTTGTATTTTGTTCCGTATAGAATTATAAACAGTTATCATAAAAGTGAGAAATTATGGTACAAATGAATTGCTGAATTCCCACAGGTTCCATCTTTTATTACAATGTAATAATTTTTTTCAGATAGTAAAGAAGTCTGGACGTGTTGTTAATCTAGAAAACCACAGAGTAACCGTCGATAGTACATATGACACTTAGATAATCATCAACTTTGCCCAGATATATAATAAGTAACCTACATACTAAAATAGTTATCCATCTCATGTTTATAAATTGTTATGCGTTGCCCGAGATAATGAGATGGATTACAAACATTAATTGTCAAAATTGTGTGACCCTTTGGCCGATATGATATTGGCATACATGAAGATACCCATATACCTAAATCTATGAAATAAGGCTTGTTATTTCACAGATATCATAGACCTCATAGCATCAAGAATGAAAGGCATGTTTTAGAACCAAAAAACAAGGAACAAAAAACAAATCAAACAAGCAAACAAACAATAAACAATAACAAAAACAAAAACAAAACAAAAGAGAAAGCAAAAAACAGACAAACAAACAAACAAACACCCCCCCCCCCGAACAAACAACAACTAAACACCCCTCCCCCAACAAAAACCCAAAATCAAACCCCCAATGAATGTCCTGTCGGTTTTAGATATATGGGCAAAACTAAGATTGGATGTTTGATTTGTAATACCACCAGATAATATCTTTCTCTAGAGTACTCATACCTGTAGTTGTTATCGCTCAGTACAACCCTTTTTACACCTACAATGTTTTCAAGACATTTCACAAAGGTGCTTAAGAAGAAATATTTCTTTCAGGTCGCAGTGTAAATTAACCTCTTTTTGCATAATCTTGAATTTAAAGTATTTAAAGTTAATATTTAATATCATTAAGGAAAACTTGGATAAAAAAAAAGTACAAAATATTAGCTCATATTTTTAAAATACAAACTGCAAACATTTAGCCTGACCACGGAAGCCGGCCGTGGATTGTGTGATATTAATACATTGTATGTTGACCATGGAAACGGATGCAGTAGATAATATAATGTAAGATGTTGACCAGTTGAACCATTTCCAGACCAAACACATTGTCCGATATTTAATACTATCGTCTTTACAAAGACCACTGGACGTGCATAGTAGATGGTATGAAATAAGTAGTTTGTTGACCACGCAATCCGGCCTTAGTAGTTGGTATGATATTAGCAAATTAATGATCGTGAAGACCGGCCGGAGTTGATGGTATGCTGTAAGTAGTTTCATGAGGGCCGAACCCGGACATTGTAAATGAAAAAGTCAACGTTCGTTTTCACGATCAGTCAATCACCGATAGTCATTTTTCCCGATCAGTCAATCACCGATAGTCATTTTTCCCGATCAGTCAATCACCAAGGATCATTTTTTATTCAGAAATCAAGTCGTATATCATTAACCCGCCACTTTTTAGTGCAGGTTCCACAAATGGATATATTATTCCAGCAGCGGATGTCTTGGTCATTTTATGTTTAATGATTTGATGGGAGAGGTAGATGTCCGTTTTCTTGATATGCGTTAAACTGTTGACCATCACTGTTTAAAATTCATTTCCTAACATACTACAAAGTCATTCGTCATCGTGTCAAGCTTATACTGATACATGTCCATTTCCTTTGACAATATCACTTATGGGTATCAGTGACTTTAATTGTTAATGGTGTGTCTCCCTATATAAGCCATACAACGAAAATATACTGGTGTAAGACAATTTGAGAAGCTTTATAATGTTATATCTCCAATGTTCATTTGATGTTAAGAATAATAGTGATGTATGTACTATCCAATGAATTTTGGCGATATTGGGTCACGTGACAAAAGTTAGCAAATGAAGGAAAGATGAAGCCATGTCTGAAAGGTAAGTCAAGTTTTTGCATTTTCCTATTGCAAATCAAGAAAATAAATGTAAATTCGTATAGTAAAATGTTTTATTAATCCATAAAGCTACTTCACATGTACCTTTAGTAGAGGAAAACACTTGGAAAAATTAAACATTCTGCATGAATAGAGATATAACAGTATAGAATAATTTTCTGTCATTATCACATGGAGATATAAGACTATAATGTATGTAAGCCATGGTTCTATGTTCATGGGATATGTATTCTTTGCACTACAGACAAAACACTTACAAGTCAAATGCAACATAGCCAATCCGTTAAACAAGATATTCGTAAATCAAAGGACATATATTGCAAAACAATTACACTGAAACTTAAAGGGACAGAGACAACACGACGAACTCCACTAAACACCGAGCGTGACTTGGTAAGGATGAAAAGTTACATCTATGCGTCTGGAAGCAAATCAGACATTATAGTTGATACGCTTACGTTGCAAGGAACAATCAATTCATGATGCCAGCCACAGAACTTATGATTTATTTGATTTCCGGCATCTTTTATGTTTTTTATTCTATCATATACCCACGTTTGGTTATATTAGTTAACCAAGGATTTATGTAGTTAGACTAAACTATGCAAATAATTGGTCAGCTTTACAAATAATACAGTGATACACTTATAACCTTCTATTGATATTTTCAGAGATGACAGTAGATTGACAATAGAAGACCTACTTGATGTTCCGTTGATAAGAATATTCTTTTTCCTCGACTTAGAAGACCTCCTTCTGATCATTATTAGAGTGTGTACCAGATTCTATAATCTTCATTAAAAACTCCTGTTTTGTGGAAGATATTTGAGTTCTATGAACATTTGATAATCAAAGAAGAGGATTTCCCCTACATTATCCAACATGCTATCAAGTTCAATGTTTATAACATTAGCTACTGTACGTATACTGGTCACCTTTACTCATTTGACAACTACTGTGTGACAAAATTGAGCATCTCCAAACAACTTACCTGGTTAAATCTAACAGGAACACCAATTTCAATAACATGTTTCTTACAGCTTTTACCAAATTTAGAGATACTTGATTTGTCACAGTGCCCTAATCTGAATGACAATGACTTTCATGCAGTTTCTGTGTGCCACAAACTAGAAAACCTTCATTTATCATTTAATGATTTAGATCCAAAGACAGTAACAGGCATTGTCTCATGTACACCAACTTTACAAGTTTTGGATATTTGTGGAATTCAATTGAAATACATTGATTTTATAAGTATTCTAGACAAATGTATGCTTTAAATTCTGATATGCAATAAGCATATATATGTAGTTTCCACAGAAAGAACTATGCTACATTTTGCATAATGACCTCACATATTTGGTAAAGGAATTATTCTTAAAACATTTTTAAAGGTAGCCATTACTTGATCAATAAACTAGTAGATAGGTAAATGTAATGCTGTTTTATGTAATATACATATTCATAAGGTTGTATTTTGTTCCGTATAGAATTATAAACAGTTATCATAAAAGTGAGAAATAATGGTACAAATGAATTGCTGAATAATATTCCCACACCATCTTTTATTACAATGTAATAATTCTTTTTCAGATAGTAAAGAAGTCTGGACGTGTTGTTAATCTAGAAAACCACAGAGTAACCTTCGACAGTACATATGACACTTAGATAATCATAAGCTTTGCCCAGATATATAATAAGTAACCTACATAATAAAATAGTAATCCCCTCATGTTTATCAATTGTTATGCGTTGTCCGAAATAATGAAATGGATTACCAACATTAATTGTCAAAATTGTGTGACCCTTTGGCCGACATGATATTGACATACATGTAGATACACATATACCTAGTCTATGCAATGAGGCTTGTTATTTCACAGATATCATAGACCTCATAGCATCAAGTATGAAGGGCATGTTTTAGAACCAAAAAAACAAGGAATACAAAACAAATCAAACAAGCAAGCAAACAATAAACAATAAAAAAAAGAAAAAAAGCAAAGAAAAAAACAGACAAACAAACAAACAAACACACACACAAAACCCCTCCCCCCCAAAAAAAACGACAACAAACAAATAAACACCCCTCCCCCAAAAACTGTCCTGGTGGTTTTAGATATATGGCAAAACTAAGATTGGATGTTTGATTTGTAATACCACCAGATAATGTCTTTCTCTAGGGTACTCATACCTGTAGCTGTTATCGCTCAGTACAACCGTTTATACACCTACAAACGCATTACAAGAGAGAATACCTTGATTCATGTCTTTCGGTGTCCAAAATATATGAACGGTATGTTGGTTTTCATTGTAATTCAAAGTGAATCATACCTGAAAAACTCCACACATATCGAAATATCTTTAACAACGAGTTCAATTTAGGCTTTCATATTCCAAAGAAGGATAAATGCGATCTTTGCGAAGAATACAATGTCAGTCAAAAAGTGCAAGATGTTAGTGATCAGCTCAATAAGAAAGATGATGCACATATACAAAGCAAGGTTAGGACAAAAATGGAACGGGATAATGATAGAACCTCAGAAAAGGCAGTTTTATGTTTTGACTTGGAAAACGTCAGCACATGCCCTCGGGCAAACGTTTCTATTTTTTTCTACAAGAGAAAATTAAATGTGTACAACCTAACAGCTCACATGTCACTTAATAAACGTGTTTATACTGCCATCTGGGTAGAGCATCAAACAGGCAGATGTACTAACGAGATCGCTAGTGCTTTGTTGAAAGTACTTGAAAGAGTGCTTCAAGATTTTCCTGATCTAGAGGCCATTACATTGTGGTCCGACTCGTGAATTCCGCAGAATCGCAATTCAATTATGTGTTCTGCGTTGCAACATTTTTTGCAACACACTCCATCTGCGTTACAAATTATTGAACACACATTTTGCGCGCCAGGACATTCGTCCATTCAAGAAGTAGATTCAGTTCATAGCCAAATTGAGAAATCACTCAGAGTGAGATTTTTAGTCCAGTCAGCTTTTCAAGGGTATTAAGTAAAGTCAAGCGGAGATCCATGACAGTTATACAGTTAACACCAGAACACTTTTCTAATTTTCAGACAACTAGTCAGTCTTACAAATTTACTGGTGTGCCTTCCACTAAAGTGAAAAATATCAAGTTAGATGTTGAAATGCCATTGGAAATATTATTCAAGGAATCTTTTTCTGATGAACATTTTCACAAAAGTTGTATTCTTGCTCATAGTATAAGAAAGAAGTCAAACAACGTAGTACCAAATATACCCTGGCTGAATAAATCCAGCTTGATATCAAAAGACAAATCAAAGATTTGAAAGACATGATAAAGTACATGCCTGTAGATGATCGAAAATACTATAAAGTTATTTTCAAAAACAATAAGTGAAAAGTGATGTGTGAATACATGGAACCATGTTGTATTATTGTATCTAGCCTTGATATTGGTTGCCTCTGATAGAAACTTGTATATATACTTTTCATTCAATATTACCCTTATTTGGTCACACAATGAAGGTTTACAACCAATAATGTTGAAATAAGATGTGATTTGTTAAACCTATGAGCTAAATATCGCTTTTAGTAATTGTTGCATATCAGTTGAAGTAAAATAGTTACTTCATTTGATTGTATCCATTGCACTGCGAGGTGGTAACAGTGCTGTTTGTGGTGAAGTATGGGCATTGATACCCTGTGCCAAGAAGCATGTATACAAAACTTTCTGATGATTCAGGTATATTGGAGAAACACCCATCTGTATGTTTTTATTTGGTCGTTTAATAGCATTCAAGAGTTTTGCTTTAGAACTTTTGTCATATTTTTACTTTTGCAGTTGAAATATAGCATTTATGTTTTGAGTAAAAGAAATAAAATGATTTACTTATTGCTTATAGTTCTGACTTAATTAATGGCAGACACAGTTCACTCTTTCCGGAACACCTGAGTGCATCCATGGTTATTATTTTTTGGCTCGAGTAAGTCATGTTTTTGTGTTTTCGTGTATATCCGGATTTTTCAATGTACCATGATCTTAACACACATGGATAATGGATCGGTTTTCTCGATTTTTTCTTTTGCCTGGCTGTAATTTTCAGATACAATGAACATTTAATCTAAGGAGTCACAAGCTGAACTTTTCCCATGCACATTCACAGTAAAGTCTGAATTTCAAAATGTTGTAAGTGCCGAGTAACTATAATTTTTGTCAAAAATGTTAGTTGAAAAATAAAACTATTACATCTCCAAACATAAATTTTGTCCTTTTTCAAAACTTAGTTAGGGAAACTGATTCATGATAAAAGAAAACAACTATGTTCATCCTAACGCAACTAACTATCTAGAAATAATGTTGTACTTCAATTTTATGGATTTTTATTCAACTGCCCAAACTTTGACTTATGATATCTCCATATCTGCAAAAATGGACATGTATCATTATAAGATTGACACGACGTCAGATTCGGGCAAGATTTATGATATTTCAGAAAATCTTCCTGCACGAATTAGCTATATTGTTGCTTTAAAATTAACATGTGCCACACATCTTTATGCTCGCTCTATTTTTCGACCAATGACCGTTCAACACAACGAATGCCTCCCGAACTTAATTCTTGCAGACCAAATTTAGTTTTTGCTGTTTGTTGTTGTTGTTTTTGTTTGTTTTTTGCTTTTGGTTGTTGTTTTTGCTGTTTGCTGTTTTTGTTTTTTCCCTGTATTTTTCTTCTGCAACGATATTGATAAATTGCTTGATAGAAATGAGAATAACAAATAGTTTCAAATAAAAGGAATGAATTGGATGTGATGGACAATAATACCTGTTGTGCTTAGTCATTCACGAAAGAACTGTTGATTAAAGATAAATACAGAAGATATCAATTGAAAGGTCAAATAAGTCTTATTCCATAATTATATCGTTGATACCAAGTTTATATCTCACGAAATTTGTACAAGACAATGCCTGTTTTTTTTTTTACTAATTTGAAATTGATAGCATACTTACCTTCTTATTATATATTTATATAAAAAAAACGGTAAAAGACTGCCACCTGATATAGGAAACGTGCTACAATATTTCACGATAAACAAATAAAACAGTAATATGTATGCTTAAAAATAAATGGAAATAAACTTGTTTGTTTAGTAAAATTGTCTGCTTAGTAATTTTTGTTTTGCTGAATAAGTATTATGAAAAATACATTTGTTTAAAATTCTCTTTTTCTTTGAAATATTTTCAGTTTATTTGATCATTGTAAATAGGTGCTTAGCTAGCCTTGCAACTAGCATCCGAAGAAAAACAAGACAAACAAAAATACCACACCGTCGAAACATTTCCAAAAATCCAACGGAAAAATCGCATAAACAGAGGAACATGATACACCTAACACATATATACATGACCGCTAAGTCTCGTGGCTTGATACACCTAACACATATATACATGACCGCTAAGTCTCTTGGCTTGATACACCTAACATATATATACATGACCGCTAAGTCTCTTGGCTTGATACACCTAACACATATATACATGACCGCTAAGTCTCTTGGCTTGATACACCTAACACACATATACATGACCGCTAAGTCTCCTGGCTTGATACACCTAACACACATATACATGACCGCTAAGTCTCCTGGCTTGATACACCTAACACACATATACATGACCGCTAAGTCTCCTGGCTTGATACACCTAACACACATATACATGACCGCTAGGTCTCCTGGCTTGATACACCTAACACATATATACATGACCGCCAAGTCTCCTGGCTTGATACACCTAACACACATATACATGACCGCTAAGTCTCCTGGCTTGATACACCTAACACACATATACATGACCGCTAGGTCTCCTGGCTTGATACACCTAACACACATATACATGACCGCTAAGTCTCCTGGCTTGATACACCTAGCACACATATACATGACCACTAAGTCTCCTGGCTTGATGCATCTAACACACATATACATGACCACTAAGTCTCCTGGCTTGGTGCTGGCATTACATATAAAATGGCGCTATTAACTAGTGTAATGGGCCAAACTATACCCTATTAGTGCAATGATGCGAACGTTTTGTTAGTGTGTGAGTAAAATGCCAACATTCACTGACAACTGCATGGGTGGGCAGAATTGTAACAAAGAATAATCAAATCTAGAACGTCATACATAATATATATAATATATATTTTGTGACACAGAAATGGTTATTTATATAATATTGTTCTATTAAGGACCCGATGACCTCAAACCTCATTTAAATATTAGATAGTACACATACAAGACATAATAAGGAAACTATTGAAGCAAAATCTAATTGCCAGTCTTTTTGGTATTTATTTTTAACATTTTCATCTCGATCAAAACAGCCAACAAATAAAAACAAATTATAATTGACCGCATACTGCAGATGTAGTGGATGCTATGTTATAAATAACTTCTTAACCACAGAATGCCGGCGCAGTTAATTAAGAAATAAGTCATGGAAGCCAGAATGTGTTTTGAGTTTTAGCATGGGTTGGCGGATATTAGTATTTTTTACTATTATTTAAAATTTACTAATATCAGCCAACCCATGTTAAAACTTAAAATGCATTCTGGCTTCCATGTTAATTTCAATTCCGATATGTCTAAGATAACAAATACGGTTATATACTTTGATTGGAAGACGATAATTTATATTTACGTTTGCGGACAATGTCGCACACAATTTATGCTGCCAAATTCGAGCAGACGATAATTCATCAACATGTACATTACCACGGGAAAGTCAATCGCATGCACCGGCGCATGTACTAATGAGATTATACCCAATCGATAAATTGCTCGTTTGCTTACAAAGCGAAAACAGGACGTCATGTTAGAATCAGTAGATATATTTATCATTCAAATTTACATTTCCTAAATTATGCAATTATCATTATTGCCAAGGTTCTCCTTTCCAAGGCATTGGTGATCTTAGCCGATGTTGGCTGTCTTGCTTAGCCCTTTTGATTTCAATGCTCCCAAACATGCTTACATTAATTGGCTTGAGACGACATAATGAAGGTAATTATAAACTTTGTTAACGTAGTCAAATATACAAGTCCGTATACAGCATAACATTTGAATAAACAATATGTACTACATGAATATAATAATAAGTTGACCTATGACAGACAATTTTCCATATTGTATCAATATAACTAGAAATTGATGAAATTGATGAAATAAGTTTATACATCGTGCATGCTTAGGGGTGTCGACAATGGCAACTATGACACATTGCCCTGTTACGAACTCTTTGGTTATGAATTATGATATAGTTTATCAGGTTCCGGGTAAAGTCCCCCCGAAAGTAACGTCCACCATTCGTGTAGGACATTAACTCATGATGCCATGATCAATGTAGGTAAATGATATCTTCTAAATGTGTTGGCTCTATCCATCATCATCCATTTGATAGTCAAAGCCTCCACATCATTTATTGATCACAAACCTCACGAACTTATCTGAAATAATGCTCTTTTGACATTATACGATATTCAATTAACCACATTAAAATGCTCAATTCAAAGTTAGATTGTTTGTAGTCTTTGTACTCCATCAATTATAAAAGTAATACATGCCAAAAATCATGATTTGTAGGATCATAGCATCACGATATGCAGATCAGCATGAATGATATTTCATTTTATCTCACACTGGTTTATTCGAGCAGTCAAATTGCATTGACTGGGGAAAAAACCGTTTTATAGGTTATGGAACAAGAAATAGTTTTTCTGGTACCTGATTCATGCAGAGCGACGGTAAAAAATGGTAATAATGTAAGCGCGAACCTCACAGAGGATGCCATTGAAACCGATTAGAACAACTGTTGTTTTATGTTATTTTCTGATAATTTAGTTGTTGTGTTGGAATTGTTGATATTGCAAGATAAACATGATATACCTACATTGTCGATAAAATACAATGCATTTACACTTCTTGCGAAAAGGCTCTCCTAAGAATAGCCTTCCTTACTGTTTCTCAGGCTTGCATAAATAAAGTTTATATTTGCCGACAATGTATATATGTATATTGTCTATGTACTGTAAAACCAGACATACAAGTAAGCCTCATGAATAAGGGTAATAACAAAATTACCGAATTCCGAACAATCTTACAAAGGGAAAGTCAAAACTCATAATTATATAAACAGACAAAATCAGTCAACAACCGGAAAACTGTGAAAACCGTAATGACCCTGGCTTGGTACATGCATTTCTAAAGAAATGGTGGGTTGAATCAGATTTTAAAGCGCCAAACCTCCCGCTTTCATTACGGCCTAAAGGTTCCGGCTGTCACTATAACAGTATTTATAACAATACTGGAACAAAATAGGTAAAATAGTTGTCAAAGCAGTACCAAATTCAGTGAAGTAAATGCCAAAGACACTTTTACGTCACACATTGATAAACAAATATTTTTGACATTTTTGTTGACTTCCTTATCTTTATACATTTTCACTATTTGAAAATGCATCGTTTATTATCGTCTCCGCAGAGACGGAATATATTTCGACAAGATCTTGTTATCGGAATATTAACTTTTTAAGAGATCGAATAAGGCGAATATTGTCATAACCCTGGTCCATTAGCCTGTTTCTCAGATGAAGATGACGTTTCAAGAAATCAGAATAATTGCTACTGGCCCTTGCATAGCGAATCAATTGCGAGATGTAAACACCATATGCAGGTGATGCTGGTATATTGCTGCACATATTTGGAAAATTTATGAATTTAAAATTGAAGTCGTCCCGTTTATCATACATTTTAGTATTGAGTTGACCACTGTCGTCAAATTCGAGGTATAAGTCCAAAAATGATGCGGACGAAGCTGCATCTGTGGTCTCTTTAACTTTCTGCTCTGCAGTATATATCAATGGAAGAAATTCTGCAAATCTAGAATTATTGATAGATAAAACGTCATCAATATACCTGTATGTGAAATTAAAGGCTCTAGCCTCATGCATCTTCTTCTCTTTTACAAGCTTTTGAAGAAACTTCGACTCATATGAGTATACAAATGAATTGGCTAGAAAAGGGGCACAATTCTTACCCATTGGTATGCCGACGACCTGCTGAAACAGTGTCCCTCCAAAGGAGACAAATATGTTATCGATGAGGAGCTCCAGCATACTGATCACTTGTTCCTCGGAGTAGCATGTTTTACATTTTTGAATTTTGTTTGAAAAATATGTGGAATTGTAGCCTAACACAACAAATTTTGAGCCATAGTTTCTATGACTGAAAGCTTTGTGAATTGTTTCTTTTAAGCGGATTTTTAATTTGTCATGCGGTAGGATGGTATATAGAGTTGAAAAATCAAAAGTATTGATGGAGGATACCTCAGAGAAAGATCTTGATTTAAGGTTATCCCAAAGATCTTAAGGGTTTTTTCAAAATCCACATGTGATTTATGCCACTACGCGGGTAAACAGTTTCACAATATTTCTGTTGTCCCTCTTTTACTGCAGACATAATTTTTGTCAGGTGAATAGACAATTCTTTCGTCGAACAAGTTGATGATCAGTGTGACGTAGTATAATTGAAAGGAGAAGGATTATTTTTGTTTTTATATTGTTTTGATACAATGTACTGTTGAAACACAGATAAAAACATGCAATATGGATTCCAGGAGTGGTATGAATTTGCATGTGATGATATATATCGAAGACGGTATTATGATCAAAATAGATTTAGCCCTTGATGTTGATATTCGACATCGCACCCTTATATAAACCTATTACACTTTACAAAGTTTTTAAATAAACAATATGTTATTGCTACATGCATGAATAACTTGGAATTTTAGTACAAATATTTAACGGTTCAGTATTTTATTTATTGTAAATGAAATCATTGCTGAGCAGAATTCATTTGTAATAACCGAATGGTATATACAATTTAGATACCATGATATCCTAATGCAGTATCTAATGGTAATGGTTCCTCTGTTACACATTTATATAATACCAAATACAATATCATGTCTTTTTCTATATTCCTATTATCAATCACTACGGAAATATTATATGGAGGTTACATATTTGAATTTAAGCGATATTCAATGTCCTGTGCATCCTATCTCGATTCTTTTTATAGACGAATTCTGCTGACGAGCAAAGTGCTGACGTCATATTGAAATCTTATCTTTGGAGATTCCATTATCGCCATCATTAATTGGGTGATTCCTACCAAGCAGTCCGAATCTCACAGATTACACGGGATCTGTTTACACTGCTTCAGTTCCTTTCAATCCGTGCCACATTCATACGGAACAGGAACTGATTACCCTTCGCGAGCACCTTGATTGACAGCTTTTTGTTGGAATCCGAGTTGTTCATCTAAATACAATGTAGATTTCTGTGTCATGTTTTTGCTTTGTTTGTCTTCCCTGTCCTGTGTCCGTTGTTGCCTTGTCTCTGTGTTTTCTATTCTGGACCATCCTTCCTTTTTCATTAACGTTTATTTATTAGACTTTGAGTAATACGACTAGTTGCGCATGCGAGACAGGAAGGAGTAACCTTCCCGGAGCACATGTGTTCACCAATAATGGTGTCCGCATTGCTCATCTTTCGCTTTCTGTTTGTCCGTATTGACTTCGTCTTTTTCTTTATCTTGTTTTGTTTGGCCACCACGTGTTTGGAGTTTTAGTACTAACGAACCTGTCAAACATGTATTCTACAGTGTGATATTGTATGTAATAGATACGTCTGACAATGGAGAAGGACATGATAGTATAATTGAGTGTTTACGTGGGGAATTGTTTTCAATATAATAATATCAGTTGTGCAATCTGAATGTGCGGGCATTTGTTCACAAAATGAAGTTTATCTTTTGAAAATTAGCTTTTAATTGTATCAAGAACTATAATAAAGGAAACTGAAGCTGTGCAAAATTGACGTTCATGTTAATACATCAAAGCTAGCTAGCAATTAAATGGAAGTGACAATGAAATTACGGTTTCATCGGACATTTTCAGTGAATACTTTATTTATCATCATTTTTATCAAGTGACTGTCTTGAATAATGTGATGAATGGTGATTCTTCTAGGATACAATGTACGTAATCATATTGATAAAAGTCAAAGGCACGCGTAACACTTTAATTAATTTCTTTGAAAAGTATGTCACGTAAATTATCATGTTGTGGTTAATTTAGTGCAAACGATGCGTTTCGATGGTAACCTTTATCAAGTACAGTTAAAATAAACAATTGTAAGGCCACATTTGGTAGCAAGGAAACCAAGTGGCCTAAACAAGATAGTCAAAATCGACTAAGGTGACATATGTCTACTTCATTCAAGACTAAACAAACCTGTAGAGTTTCGTATCAGATCGAACTGATTATCTAAAACGCTATGTATGCTAAAGTGTACAGAATACTTTCACAATATTGATATGAGAAAAAAACCCAATACTAACTAACAAACGCTAAGCTTTAAACCGCGGTCAATGATGGGAAATAAAAAGAATATTACAAGAACATAAACTTGTTTAATAATTTATATTTGTCAAAATCTGAATGGAATATTATGCTATGATCCACAGGTGTAAACGGTCATGTAGAGTTGATACAATTGTTCGTTTGTAAACCACAATTATATTTAACGTCACGTTACAGTACAACAATGAATAGTAGATTATATAATGAATATAGATACATAGATTCAGGTAGTGTTCTGATATTCAAGGCACTGTCTTAATCTTCAGTCTTCTATGCAACATCACTGAAACGCATTCGTCTTTGAAATGTACAACGCATGACATGAAAAGAATAATGATATATAATACTTACAACATATTCATCAAGAAGCTAAGAAGCACCAAACACAAACATTATTTTCTACATATTCTTAACTATAATAGTTAGTTACATGGGTAGTCTATATTATGTTCTTTAATCGATTGGTAAAAAGTGTTTTTATCACTCTGCAATATGATTAGGGGGTATGGTTATGGTGCTTAGCGCCACTTTGAACAATATTTCAGTTATATCGTGGCGGTCAGATTTATTTGGTTGAGGAAACTGGAGAAAACCACCGACCAGCCGGGAGTCACTGACGAACACATCGCCATGAGCGGAATTAAAACCCACATCTGTAGTGGTGATAGACACTGAATGCACAGGTAGTTGCAAGTACAGCTACCATACGAGCACGATCCCGACAGCCCCTACTCCAGTATGCATTAACCCTTTCGGGTCGCCGGAGTTCACCCCGGGTTTTTAGTGGGATCGTGTTGCTCAATATTTAGTTGTCTGTGCAGAGTTTTGCGGATCATGGTTTGTAGACTTGTCCTTTGGCCATTGTATTATCTGTTCTCGTCAATTTACGGCTTCTGACTATCCCATTGGCATCTTTAATCCTTCTTACAAATCAACCGTTACCGAATTCCTATATCCTAATTTGATTTTTTCATTAGAGGTACATGTATAATGATTATTTTCTCCCACAAGATCAATAATATTCATCAATTCGACTGAACATTCTTACCATACCTCACTATGTAATAAGAAACATAATTTCCAATCTAAATGGATAATAAAATGTTTTCTTTGTACTGCAAGTAGTCGCATTTAGTACTTATGTACTTCTGAGTGGGTATGACAACATTCTAACTGATACACATAATCTCATACATAAAGCAGAATATTTAATGGAGACGATATATATTATTATTTCTTGGTAAATTTCCGATAAACACATACCAATAACAGATTCAATTGTATTTTGTAATTCTGACAACAAACAAATGTTTAAATATCAAGAATTGAACAAATATATGCAAAATCTGATACGTATGTGGAAACTGCAAAGTAATAGAATGCTGAAATCAAAATGAAAATGACGTATTAACAAATTACCGTATAACACAAAACATACAACGAACTACCAAGACATCTTGCTGCAGTGCTTAAGGGTCAATAATCCTCTAAGTACGTATCTTATAATGCTCTCACCTTTCTATGTGCCGTTTGTTGTTCAAATCCGTTAATTATTAGAACGAAGGCTAATGCAATGTAGATATTTATTACATAAACATATACTGATGTACAATTCAATGGAAAGGGTTCGGTCCATAGACAATTATCGAATAAAAGGTCTTTATGATTCTGTCAAAAAGTGGTATATCTTTGTCTTTGTGTCTATTGTTTATCCTTCTGACGACTTTCGGGTTTCAACTAGTGTAAAGGTAATAATTGAATGTTATTACAACGCTATTTATTACAACGCTATATCAGTATTTAAAAACAAGGAATTGAGTAATACCTTCCTCAACAGTTCAATCAAACCATCACTTTTTCAATTTATTTGACAGTGGATGTGTTGTGTAGTATTTTCTTGCATTGTCTGTGATTGAACTGTATTCCTTGTGATGTCTTTCGTATATTGAAAATGAACAAAACAACAAAAAATGTTGCCCCAATTCATGGGTCTGGGAGTCTTCAAGATTATTTCCTCAAGTTGGAATTTACAGCTATTGTTCGTCTGATACCATACATTTGTGATTGCTACGACAAAGAGTCTTCTAGAATTTTTTAAAGATTTAGGATTCAGATATTGAAGAGTTCATCCGTTGTTTTTTTTTGGTTCTGATACGGTTGCTAGGTAATTCTGCTAAAAATAATAAATATGAGATTCTGAAAATAAAATTTACTCTCTAAAGTTGTAAATCATATATATTGAAATCCAAGTCTTCCATGTTATTATTCTCTTTTTTCCAGTCTTCTAGAAAACTTTCAGTTAGAGCAACTGTGTTTAGTCAGGATATGCATGGAGTGTGTGATGTTCAATTTTGTAGAGTTTTGTAGATCATCATTTTGTTGTATTGTCTGCCTTTAAAATATTAATATTAATAGTAGTCATACAGAAAGGTAAGCTAATCAAATTTACTCGAGAAATCGCATAAACAAGAACGCGCGAGTGACACAGTGAAAGGATAAATGTACATATGGACAGAAGGGGCCCTTTGCTCCATCTCTCATCGTTGGTGGGGGGATTATACATGATAGGACTAAACACGCTAATCTAGATATTGAAAAAAAAAATGTGTGAGTTATGCAACGTTGTTATCTCAGAAATATTGAATTTGATTGATTAAAGTCAAATGGGCAGTATTTCAGCCATTGAACACAAATGTACAACAATCATGCAAGCATTTAATATGCGGCTCTTGAAAGTGTTAATAACCGGATGAGTTTATTGCCGCATGAAACCATGAAGATATTGAAAAGGGATAGAAATTGCCCGTATCCTGACTATTGCCAATTTTGATATATTACAAAGTTTGTTTTACTCCAAGAAACGTGGTATTGTCCAAACTCGAGGCAGTCATTTAAGATATTTCTGTACAGGGATACAACCAGTTTATAACTGATTACACCTTTATATATATATATATATGGATGTAGCATTATATGAAATGTTATCGATAAGTTGTCATTTTTTTTCTTTGATCTATCCGAGTTATTTTATCAGTATCAACGAAACAATGAAGTGAGTTTTTAAGGTCTTGTCAAATAATATCACTGATATCGCAACTCGTTTCATAGCACTCGTTGCGATACAAGTGATGCCTGTGTTACAGGCATATTCGATGTGAGCCACTTATGTAATCTCGACTTTCAAAACTGTCGTTATTCTAGATATATTTTATCAGAGAAAATGATATACCAACAAACATACAGATTCAAAATGAACTGAACATCGACATTACACTTATCAATAAATATCTACTGACGATGTAAAACTTCTTGAAGTTAATTAAAACTAAGCACATTTTGTTTTGTGTTATGATTCATGTCTATTTACTAAGTATTCCTTGTGTTCCAGTATTGCAGTTAGTATGCACTATTCAAATCGTAATTATTCCAATTTTCTGAAATTGTTGCCGATAAAAGACTTCTTTTCTGCAGATTCCTATAAACAATTGACTAAATACGACGGAATGATTCAATTTATTTGATCATGAGAAATGTGATTTTCATAACCAATTTGTTTTGTCATTTGTCTTTTTTATAATAATATACTTTCGGAACACAGTTAAGATCGATTATGGACTTATTAAATAGTATATCTACTTACAGATGTACTATGGTGATCATATTTGGCGTGGGCGGAAGACAGGGTTTCTGTAGAATGAGTACTCATTATGTAAACTTTCTCATTTAATATAGCAGTCGGACACACCTCGGCCTGACATTAGTTCAAAGAAGCATCATTGGTAAATTGTGATATCAAAGAATCGTGCATAGATGATCGATCATATTATATGACGATTTCGAGACCCATCCAGACTTCGCAGGAACAGAAATGTTGGACCAGTAACACTTTTTGTTTGCTCTACAAGGTGGGCCATACCAAACATTTGGCCACCCATAAGTTACATTTTCCAGATAAGCGGGGCGACCTACAATTAAATATTGTCTTCACACCACTATCAAAGTTACGCGACGAGGTCTCAATGTCACATCTTGCATAATGGTCCAATGAAAATCGCTATAAACGATTATGTTAAAAAAGTAGTCATATTCATGACCGCTAAGTCTCCTGGCTTGATACACCTAACACACATATACATGACCGCTAAGTCTCCTGGCTTGATACACCAGCACACATATACATGACCGCTAATTCTCCTGGCTTGATACACCTAACATATATACATGACCGCTAAGTCTCCTGGCTTGATACACCTAACATATATAAATGACCGCTAAGTCTCCTGGCTTGATACACATAACACACATATACATGACCACTAAGTCTCCTGACTTGATACACCTAACATATATACATGACCGCTAAGTCTCCTGGCTTGATACACATAACGCACATATACATGACCGCTAAGTCTCCTGGCTTGATACACCTAACACACATGCATGACCACTAAGTATCCTGGCTTGATACACCTAACACACATATACATGACCACTAAGTCTCCTGGCTTGATACACCTAGCACACATATACATGACCACTAAGTCTCCTGGCTTGATACACCTAACACACATATACATGACCACTAAGTCTCCTGGCTTGATACACCTAGCACACATATACATGACCACTAAGTCTCCTGGCTTGATGCATCTAACACACATATACATGACCACTAAGTCTCCTTGCTTGGTGCTGGCATTACATATACAATGGCGCTATTAACTAGTGTAATGGGCCAAACTATACCCTATTAGTGCAATGATGCGAACGTTTTGTTAGTGTGTGAGTAAAATGCCAACATTCACTGACAGCTGCATGGGTGGGCAGAATTGTAACAAAGAATAATCAAATCTAGAACTTCATACATAATATATATAAATATATATTTTGTGACACAGAAATGGTCATTTATATAATATTGTTCTATTAAGGACCCGATGACCTCAAACCTCATTTAAATATTAGATAGTACACATACAAGACATAATAATGAAACAATTGAAGCAAAATCTAATTGCCAGTCTTTTTGGTATTTATTTTTAACATTTTCATCTCGATCAAAACAGCCAACAAATAAAAACAAATTATAATTGACCGCATACTGCAGATGTAGTGGATGCTATGTTATAAATAACTTCTTAACCACAGAATGCCGGCGCAGTTAATTAAGAAATAAGTCATGGAAGCCAGAATGTGTTTTGAGTTTTAGCATGGGTTGGCGGATATTAGTATTTTTTACTATTATTTAAAATTTACTAATATCAGCCAACCCATGTTAAAACTCAAAATACATTCTGGCTTCCATGTTAATTTCGATTCTGATATGTCTAAGATAACAAATACGGTAGTATACTTTGATTGGAAGACGATAATTTATATTTACGTTTGCGGACAATGTCGCACACAATTTATGCTGCCAAATTCGAGCAGACCATAATTCATCAACATGTACATTTACCACTGGAAAGTCAATTGCATGCACCGGCGCATGTACTAATGAGATTATACCCAATCGATAAATTGCTCGTTTCCTTACAAAGCGAAAACAGGACGTCATGTTAGAATCAGTAGATATATTTATCATTCAAATTTACATTTCCTAAATTATGCAATTATCATTATTGCCAAGGTTCTCCTTTCCAAGGCATTGGTGACCTTAGCCGATGTTGGCTGTCTTGCTTAGCCCTTTTGATTTCAATGCTCCCAAACATGCTTACATTAATTGGCTGGAGACGACATAATGAAGGTAATTATAAACTTTGTTAACGTAGTCAAATATACAAGTCCGTATACAGCATAAAATTTGAATAAACAATATGTACTACATGAATATAATAATAAGTTGACCTATGACAGACAATTTTCCATATTTTATCAATATAACTAGAAATTGATGAAATTGATGAAATAAGTTTAGACATCGTGCATGCTTAGGGGTGTCGACAATGGCAACTATGACACATTGCCCTGTTACGAACTCTTTGGTTATGAATTATGATATAGTTTATCAGGTTCCGGGTAAAGTCCGCCCCAAAGTAACGTCCACCATTCGTGTAGGACATTAACTCATGATGTCATGATCAATGTAGGTAAATGATATCTTCTAAATGTGTTGGCTCTATCCATCATCATCCATTTGATAGTCAAAGCCTCCACATCAATTATTGATCACAAACCTCACGAACATATCTGAAATAATGCTCTTTTGACATTATACGATATTCAATTAACCACATTAAAATGCTCAATTCAAAGTTAGATTGTTTGTAGTCTTTGTACTCCATCAATTATAAAAGTAAAACATGCCAAAAATCATGATTTGTAGGATCATAGCATCACGATATGCAGATCAGCATGAATGATATTTCATTTTATCTCACACTGGTTTATTCGAGCAGTCAAATTGCATTGACTGGGAAAAAAACCGTTTTATAGGTTATGGAACAAGAAATAGTTTTTCTGGTACCTGATTCATCCAGAGCGACGGTAAAAAATGGTAATAATGTAAGCGCGAACCTCACAGAGGATGCCATTGAAACCGATTAGAACAACTGTTGTTTTATGTTATTTTCTGATAATTTAGTTGTTGTGTTGGAATTGTTGATATTGCAAGATAAACATGATATACCTACATTGTCGATAAAATAAAATGCATTTACACTTCTTGCGAAAAGGCTCTCCTAAGAATAGCCTTCCTTACTGTTTCTCAGGCTTGCATAAATAAAGTTTATATTTGCCGACAATGTATATATGTATATTGTCTATGTACTGTAAAACCAGACATACAAGTAAGCCTCATGAATAAGGGTAATAACAAAATTACCGAATTCCGAACAATCTTACAAAGGGAAAGTCAAAACTCATAATTATATAAACAGACAAAATCAGTCAACAACCGGAAAACTGTGAAAACCGTAATGACCCTGACTTGGTACATGCATTTCTAAAGAAATAGTGGGTTGAATCAGATTTTAAAGCGCCAAACCTCCCGCTTTCATTACGGCCTAAAGGTTCCGGTTGTCACTATAACAGTATTTATAACAATACTGGAACAAAATAGGTAAAATAGTTGTCAAAGCAGTACCACATTCAGTGAAGTAAATGTCAAAGACACTTTTACGTCACACATTGATAAACAAATATTTTTGACATTTTTGTTGACTTCCTTATCTTTATACCTTTTCACTATTTGAAAATACATCGTTTATTATCGTCTCCGCAGAGACGGAATATATTTCGACAAGATCTTGTTATCGGAATATAAACTTTTTAAGAGATCGAATAAGGCGAATCTTGTCATAACCCTGGTCCATTAGCCTGTTTCTCAGATGAAGATGACGTTTCAAGAAATCAGAATAATTGCTACTGGCCCTTGCATAGCGAATCAATTGCGAGATGTAAACACCATATGCAGGTGATGCTGGTATATTGCTGCACATATTTGGAAAATTTATGATTTTAAAATTGAAGTCGTCCCGTTTATCATACATTTTAGTATTGAGTTGACCACTGTCGTCAAATTCGAGGTATAAGTCCAAAAATGATGCGGACGAAGCTGCATCTGTGGTCTCTTTAACTTTCAGCTCTGGAGGATATATCAATGGAAGAAATTCTGCAAATCTAGAATTATTGATAGATAAAACGAAATCAATATACCTGTATGTGAAATTAAAGGCTCTAGCCTCATGAATCTTCTTCTCTTTTACAAGCTTTTGAAGAAACTTCGACTCATATGAGTATAAAAATGAATTGGCTAGAAAAGGGGCACAATTCTTACCCATTGATATGCCGACGACCTGCTGAAACAGTGTCCCTCCAAAGGAGACAAATATGTTATCGATGAGGAACTCCAGCATACTGATCACTTGTTCCTCGGAGTAGCATGTTTTACATTTTTGAATTTTGTTTGAAAAATATGTGGAATTGTAGCCTAACACAACAAATTTTGAGCCATAGTTTCTATGACTGAAAGCTTTGTGAATTGTTTCTTTTAAGCGGTTTAATTTGTCATGCGGTAGGATGGTATATAGAGTTGAAAAATCAAAAGGTTTGATGGAGGATACCTCAGAGAAAGATCTTGATTTAAGGTTATCCAAAAGATCTTTAGGGTTTTTTCAAAATCCACATGTGATTTATGCCACTACGCGAGTAAACAGTTTCACAATATTTCTGTTGTCCCTCTTTTACTGCAGACATAATTTTTGTCAGGTGAATAGACAATTCTTTCGTCGAACAAGTTGATGATCAGTGTGACGTAGTATAATTGAAAGGAGAAGGATTATTTTTGTTTTTATATTGTTTTGATACAATGTACTGTTGAAACACAGATAAAAACATGCAATACGATTCCAGGAGTGGTATGAATTTGCATGTGATGATATATATCGAAGACGGTATTATGATCAAAATAGAATTAGCCCTTGATGTTGATATTCGACATCGCACCCTTATATAAACCTATTACACTTTACAAAGTTTTTAAATAAACAATATGTTATTGCTACATGCATGAATAACTTGGAATTTTAGTACAAATATTTAACGGTTCAGTATTTTATTTATTGTAAATGAAATCATTGCTGAGCAGAATTCATTTGTAATAACCGAATGGTATATACAATTTAGATACCATGATATCATAATGCAGTATCTAATGGTAATGGTTCCTCTGTTACACATTTATATAATACCAAACACAATATCATGTCTTTTTCTACATTCCTATTATCAATCACTACGAAATATTATATGGAGGTCACATATTTGAATTTAAGCGATATTCAATGTCCTGTGCATCCTATCTCGATTCTTTTTATAGACGAATTCTGCTGACGAGCAAAGTGCTGACGTTATATTGAAATCTTATCTTTGGAGATTCCATTATCGCCATCATTAATTGGGTGATTCCTACCAAGCAGTCCGAATCTCACAGATTACACGGGATCTGTTTACACTGCTTCAGTTCCTTTCAATCCGTGCCACATTCATACGGAACAGGAACTGATTACCCTTCGCGAGCACCTTGATTGACAGCTTTTTGTTGGGATCCGAGTTGTTCATCTAAATACAATGTAGATTTCTGTGTCATGTTTTTGCTTTGTTTGTCTTCCCTGTCCTGTGTCCGTTGTTGCCTTGTCTCTGTGTTTTCTATTCTGGACCGTCCTTCCTTTTTCATTAACGTTTATTTATTAGACTTTGAGTAATACGACTAGTTGCGCATGCGAGACAGGAAGGAGTAACCTTCCCGGAGCACATGTGTTCACCAATAATGGTGTCCGCATTGCTCATCTTTCGCTTTCTGTTTGTCCGTATTGACTTCGTCTTTTTCTTTATCTTGTTTTATTTGGCCACCACGTGTTTGGAGTTTTAGTACTAACGAACCTGTCAAACATGTATTCTACAGTGTGATATTGTATGTAATAGATACGTCTGACAATGGAGAAGGACATGATAGTATAATTGAGTGTTTACGTGGGGAATTGTTTTCAATATAATAATATCAGTTGTGCAATCTGAATGTGCGGGCATTTGTTCACAAAATGAAGTTTATCTTTTGAAAATTAGCTTTTAATTGTATCAAGAACTATAATAAAGGAAACTGAAGCTGTGCAAAATTGACGTTCATGTTAATATATCAAAGCTAGCTAGCAATTAAATGGAAGTGACAATGAAATTACGGTTTCATCGGACATTTTCAGTGAATACTTTATTTATCATCATTTTTATCAAGTGACTGTCTTGAATAATGTGATGAATGGTGATTCTTCTAGGATACAATGCACGTAATCATATTGATAAAAGTCAAAGGCACGCGTAACACTTTAATTAATTTCTTAGATAAGTATGTCAGGTAAATTATCATGTTGTGGTTAATTTAGTGCAAACGATGCGTTTCGATGGTAACCTTCATCAAGTACAGTTAAAATAAAAATTGTAAGGCCACATTTGGTAGCAAGGAAACCAAGTGGCCTAAACAAGATAGTCAAAATCGACTAAGGTGACATATGTCTACTTCATTCAAGACTAAACAAACCTGTAGAGTTTCGTATCAGATCGAACTGATTATCTAAAACGCTATGTATGCTAAAGTGTACAGAATACTTTCACAATATTGATATGAGAAAAAAAACCAATACTAACTAACAAACGCTAAGCTTTAAACCGCGGTCAATGATGCGAAATAAAAAGAATATTACAAGAACATAAACTTGTTTAATAATTTATATTTGTCAAAATCTGAATGGAATATTATGGTATGATCCACAGGTGTAAACGGTCATGTAGAGTTGATACAATTGTTAGTTTGTAAACCACAATTATATTTAACGTCACGTTACAGTACAACAATGAATAGTAGATTATATAATGAATATAGATACATAGATTCAGGTAGTGTTCTGATATTCAAGGCACTGTCTTAATCTTCAGTCTTCTATGCAACATCACTGAAACGCATTCGTCTTTGAAATGTACAACGCATGACATGAAAAGAATAATGATATATAATACTTACAACATATTCATCAAGAAGCTAAGAAGCACCAAACACAAACATTATTTTCTACATATTCTTAACTATAATAGTTAGTTACATGGGTAGTCTATATTATGTTCTTTAATCGATTGGTAAAAAGTGTTTTCATCACTCTGCAATATGATTAGGGGGTATGGTTATGGTGCTTAGCGCCACTTTGAACAATATTTCAGTTATATCGTGGCGGTCAGATTTATTTGGTTGAGGAAACTGGAGAAAACCACCGACCAGCCGGGAGTCACTGACGAACACATCGCCATGAGCGGAATTAAAACCCACATCTGTAGTGGTGATAGACACTGAATACACAGGTAGTTGCAAGTACAGCTACCATACGAGCACGATCCCGACAGCCCCTACTCCAATATGCATTAACCCTTTCGGGTCGCCGGAGTTCACCCCGGGTTTTTAGTGGGATCGTGTTGCTCAATATTTAGTTGTCTGTGCAGAGTTTTGCGGATCATTGTTTGTAGACTTGTCCTTTGGCCATTGTATTATATGTTCTCGTCAATTTACGGCTTCTGACTATCCCATTGGCATCTTTAATCCTTCTTACAAATCAACCGTTACCGAATTCCTATATCCTAATTTGATTTTTTCATTAGAGGTACATGTATAATGATTATTTTCTCCCACAAGATCAATAATATTCATCAATTCGACTGAACATTCTTACCATACCTCACTATGTAATAAGAAACATAATTTCAATCTAAATGGATAATAAAATATTTTCTTTGTACTGCAAGTAGTCGCATTTAGTACTTATGTACTTCTGAGTGGGTATGACAACATTCTAACTGATACACATAATCTCATATATAAAGCAGGATATTTAATGGAGACGATATATATTATTATTTCTTGGTAAATTTCCGATAAACACATACCAATAACAGATTCAATTGTATTTTGTAATTCTGACAACAAACAAATGTTTAAATATCAAGAATTGAACAAATATATGCAAAATCTGATACGTATGTGGAAACTGCAAAGTAATAGAATGCTGAAATCAAAATGAAAATGACGTATTAACAAATTACCATATAACACAAAAGATACAACGAACTACCAAGACATCTTGCTGCAGTGCTTAAGGGTCAATAATCCTCTAAGTACGTATCTTATAATGCTCTCACCTTTCTATGTGCCGTTTGTTGTTCAAATCCGTTAATTATTAGAACGAAGGCTAATGCATTGTAGATATTTATTACATTAACATATACTGATGTACAATTCAATGGAAAGGGTTCGGTCCATAGACAATTATCGAATAAAAGGTCTTTATGATTCTGTCAAAAAGTGGTATATCTTTGTCTTTGTGTCTATTGTTTATCCTTCTGACGACTTTCGGGTTTCAACTAGTGTAAAGGTAATAATTGAATGTTATTACAACGCTATTTATTACAACGCTATATCAGTATTTAAAAACAAGGAATTGAGTAATACCTTCCTCAACAGTTCAATCAAACCATCACTTTTTCAATTTATTTGACAGTGGATGTGTTGTGTAGTATTTTCTTGCATTGTCTGTGATTGAACTGTATTCCTTGTGATGTCTTTCGTATATTGAAAATGAACAAAACAACAAAAAATGTTGCCCCAATTCATGGGTCTGGAAGTCTTCAAGATTATTTCCTCAAGTTGGAATTTACAGCTATTGTTCGTCTGATACCATACATTTGTGATTGCTACGACAAAGAGTCTTCTAGAATTTTTTAAAGATTTAGGATTCAGATATTTAAGAGTTCATCCGTTGTTTTTTTTTGGTTCTGATACGGTTGCTAGGTAATTCTGTTAAAAATAATAAATATGAGATTCTGAAAATAAAATTTACTCTCTAAAGTTGTAAATCATATATATTGAAATCCAAGTCCTCCATGTTATTATTCTCTTTTTTCCAGTCTTCTAGAAAACTTTCAGTTAGAGCAACTGTGTTTAGTCAGGATATGCATGGAGTGTGTGAAGTTCAATTTTGTAGAGTTTTGTAGATCATCATTTTGTTGTATTGTCTGCCTTTAAAATATTAATATTAATAGTAGTCATACAGAAAGGTAAGCTAATCAAATTTACTCGAGAAATCGCATAAACAAGAACGCGCGAGTGACACAGTGAAAGGATAAATGTACATATGGACAGAAGGGGCCCTTTGCTCCATCTCTCATCGTTGGTGGGGGGATTATACATGATAGGACTAAACACGCTAATCTAGATATTGAAAAAAAAATGTGTGAGTTATGCAACGTTGTTATCTCAGAAATATTGAATTTGATTGATTAAAGTCAAATGGGCAGTATTTTAGCCATTGAAAACAAATGTACAACAATCATGCAAGCATTTAATATGCGGCTCTTGAAAGTGTTAATAACCGGATGTGTTTATTGCCGCATGAAACCATGAAGATATTGTAAAGGGATAGAAATTACCCGTATCCTGACTATTGCCCATTTTGATATATTACAAAGTTTGTTTTACTCCAAGAAACGTGGTATTGTCCAAACTCGAGGCAGTCATTTAAGATATTTCTGTACAGGGATACAACCAGTTTATAACTGATTACACCTTTATATATATATATATGGATGTAGCATTATATGAAATGTTATCGATAAGTTGTCATTTTTTTTCTTTGATCTATCCGAGTTATTTTATCAGTATCAACGAAACAATGAAGTGAGTTTTTAAGGTCTTGTCAAATAATATCACTGATATCGCAACTCGTTTCATAGCACTCGTTGCGATACAAGTGATGCCTGTGTTACAGGCATATTCGATGTGAGCCACTTATGTAATCTCGACTTTCAAAACTGTCGTTATTCTAGATATATTTTATCAGAGAAAATGATATACCAACAAACATACAGATTCAAAATGAACTGAACATCGACATTACACTTATCAATAAATATCTACTGACGATGTAAAACTTCTTGAAGTTAATTAAAACTAAGCACATTTTGTTTTGTGTTATGATTCATGTCTATTTACTAAGTATTCCTTGTGTTCCAGTATTGCAGTTAGTATGCACTATTCAAATCGTAATTATTCCAATTTTCTGAAATTGTTGCCGATAAAAGACTTCTTTTCTGCA
Organism: Bathymodiolus brooksi; assembly: GCA_963680875.1. NCBI lineage: Eukaryota > Metazoa > Mollusca > Bivalvia > Mytilida > Modiolidae > Bathymodiolus > Bathymodiolus brooksi. Next base: position 25,810,658 of record OY804578.1, on the reverse strand, counting down.
GATTCCTATAAACAATTGACTAAATACGACGGAATGATTCAATTTATTTGATCATGAGAAATGTGATTTTCATAACCAATTTGTTTTGTCATTTGTCTTTTTTATAATAATATACTTTCGGAACACAGTTAAGATCGATTATGGACTTATTAAATAGTATATCTACTTACAGATGTACTATGGTGATCATATTTGGCGTGGGCGGAAGACAGGGTTTCTGTAGAATGAGTACTCATTATGTAAACTTTCTCATTTAATATAGCAGTCGGACACACCTCGGCCTGACATTAGTTCAAAGAAGCATCATTGGTAAATTGTGATATCAAAGAATCGTGCATAGATGATCGATCATATTATATGACGATTTCGAGACCCATCCAGACTTCGCAGGAACAGAAATGTTGGACCAGTAACACTTTTTGTTTGCTCTACAAGGTGGGCCATACCAAACATTTGGCCACCCATAAGTTACATTTTCCAGATAACCGGGGCGACCTACAATTAAATATTGTCTTCACACCACTATCAAAGTTACGCGACGAGGTCTCAATGTCACATCTTGCATAATGGTCCAATGAAAATCGCTATAAACGATTATGTTAAAAAAGTAGTCATATTCATGACCGCTAAGTCTCCTGGCTTGATACACCTAACACACATATACATGACCGCTAAGTCTCCTGGCTTGATACACCAGCACACATATACATGACCGCTAAGTCTCCTGGCTTGATACACCTAACATATATACATGACCGCTAAGTCTCCTGGCTTGATACACCTAACATATATAAATGACCGCTAAGTCTCCTGGCTTGATACACATAACACACATATACATGACCACTAAGTCTCCTGACTTGATACACCTAAAATATATACATGACCGCTAAGTCTCCTGGCTTGATACACATAACGCACATATACATGACCGCTAAGTCTCCTGGCTTGATACACCTAACACACATGCATGACCACTAAGTATCCTGGCTTGATACACCTAACACACATATACATGACCACTAAGTCTCCTGGCTTGATACACCTAGCACACATATACATGACAACTAAGACTCCTGGCTTGATGCACCTAACACACATATAAATGACCACTAAGTCTCCTGGCTTGATACACCTAGCACACATATACATGACCACTAAGTCTCCTGGCTTGATGCATCTAACACACATATACATGACCACTAAGTCTCCTTGCTTGGTGCTGGCATTACATATAAAATGGCGCTATTAACTAGTGTAATGGGCCAAACTATACCCTATTAGTGCAATGATGCGAACGTTTTGTTAGTGTGTGAGTAAAATGCCAACATTCACTGACAGCTGCATGGGTGGGCAGAATTGTAACAAAGAATAATCAAATCTAGAACTTCATACATAATATATATAAATATATATTTTGTGACACAGAAATGGTCATTTATATAATATTGTTCTATTAAGGACCCGATGACCTCAAACCTCATTTAAATATTAGATAGTACACATACAAGACATAATAAGGAAACAATTGAAGCAAAATCTAATTGCCAGTCTTTTTGGTATTTATTTTTAACATTTTCATCTCGATCAAAACAGCCAACAAATAAAAACAAATTATAATTGACCGCATACTGCAGATGTAGTGGATGCTATGTTATAAATAACTTCTTAACCACAGAATGCCGGGGCAGTTAATTAAGAAATAAGTCATGGAAGCCAGAATGTGTTTTGAGTTTTAGCATGGGTTGGCGGATATTAGTATTTTTTACTATTATTTAAAATTTACTAATATCAGCCAACCCATGTTAAAACTCAAAATACATTCTGGCTTCCATGTTAATTTCGATTCTGATATGTCTAAGATAACAAATACGGTAGTATACTTTGATTGGAAGACGATAATTTATATTTACGTTTGCGGACAATGTCGCACACAATTTATGCTGCCAAATTCGAGCAGACCATAATTCATCAACATGTACATTTACCACGGGAAAGTCAATCGCATGCACCGGCGCATGTACTAATGAGATTATACCCAATCGATAAATTGCTCGTTTGCTTACAAAGCGAAAACAGGACGTCATGTTAGAATCAGTAGATATATTTATCATTCAAATTTACATTTCCTAAATTATGCAATTATCATTATTGCCAAGGTTCTCCTTTCCAAGGCATTGGTGACCTTAGCCGATGTTGGCTGTCTTGCTTAGCCCTTTTGATTTCAATGCTCCCAAACATGCTTACATTAATTGGCTGGAGACGACATAATGAAGGTAATTATAAACTTTGTTAACGTAGTCAAATATACAAGTCCGTATACAGCATAAAATTTGAATAAACAATATGTACTACATGAATATAATAATAAGTTGACCTATGACAGACAATTTTCCATATTGTATCAATATAACTAGAAATTGATGAAATTGATGAAATAAGTTTAGACATCGTGCATGCTTAGGGGTGTCGACAATGGCAACTATGACACATTGCCCTGTTACGAACTCTTTGGTTATGAATTATGATATAGTTTATCAGGTTCCGGGTAAAGTCCGCCCCAAAGTAACGTCCACCATTCGTGTAGGACATTAACTCATGATGCCATGATCAATGTAGGTAAATGATATCTTCTAAATGTGTTGGCTCTATCCATCATCATCCATTTGATAGTCAAAGCCTCCACATCATTTATTGATCACAAACCTCACGAACATATCTGAAATAATGCTCTTTTGACATTATACGATATTCAATTAACCACATTAAAATGCTTAATTCAAAGTTAGATTGTTTGTAGTCTTTGTACTCCATCAATTATAAAAGTAATACATGCCAAAAATCATGATTTGTAGGATCATAGCATCACGATATGCAGATCAGCATGAATGATATTTCATTTTATCTCACACTGGTTTATTCGAGCAGTCAAATTGCATTGACTGGGGAAAAAACCGTTTTATAGGTTATGGAACAAGAAATAGTTTTTCTGGTACCTGATTCATGCAGAGCGACGGTAAAAAATGGTAATAATGTAAGCGCGAACCTCACAGAGGATGCCATTGAAACCGATTAGAACAACTGTTGTTTTATGTTATTTTCTGATAATTTAGTTGTTGTGTTGGAATTGTTGATATTGCAAGATAAACATGATATACCTACATTGTCGATAAAATAAAATGCATTTACACTTCTTGCGAAAAGGCTCTCCTAAGAATAGCCTTCCTTACTGTTTCTCAGGCTTGCATAAATAAAGTTTATATTTGCCGACAATGTATATATGTATATTGTCTATGTACTGTAAAACCAGACATACAAGTAAGCCTCATGAATAAGGGTAATAACAAAATTACCGAATTCCGAACAATCTTACAAAGGGAAAGTCAAAACTCATAATTATATAAACAGACAAAATCAGTCAACAACCGGAAAACTGTGAAAACCGTAATGACCCTGACTTGGTACATGCATTTCTAAAGAAATGGTGGGTTGAATCAGATTTTAAAGCGCCAAACCTCCCGCTTTCATTACGGCCTAAAGGTTCCGGCTGTCACTATAACAGTATTTATAACAATACTGGAACAAAATAGGTAAAATAGTTGTCAAAGCAGTACCACATTCAGTGAAGTAAATGTCAAAGACACTTTTACGTCACACATTGATAAACAAATATTTTTGACATTTTTGTTGACTTCCTTATCTTTATACATTTTCACTATTTGAAAATGCATCGTTTATTATCGTCTTCGCAGAGACGGAATATATTTCGACAAGATCTTGTTATCGGAATATAAACTTTTTAAGAGATCGAATAAGGCGAATCTTGTCATAACCCTGGTCCATTAGCCTGTTTCTCAGATGAAGATGACGTTTCAAGAAATCAGAATAATTGCTACTGGCCCTTGCATAGCGAATCAATTGCGAGATGTAAACACCATATGCAGGTGATGCTGGTATATTGCTGCACATATTTGGAAAATTTATGATTTTAAAATTGAAGTCGTCCCGTTTATCATACATTTTAGTATTGAGTTGACCACTGTCGTCAAATTCGAGGTATAAGTCCAAAAATGATGCGGACGAAGCTGCATCTGTGGTCTCTTTAACTTTCAGCTCTGGAGGATATATCAATGGAAGAAATTCTGCAAATCTAGAATTATTGATAGATAAAACGTCATCAATATACCTGTATGTGAAATTAAAGGCTCTAGCCTCATGAATCTTCTTCTCTTTTACAAGCTTTTGAAGAAACTTCGACTCATATGAGTATAAAAATGAATTGGCTAGAAAAGGGGCACAATTCTTACCCATTGATATGCCGACGACCTGCTGAAACAGTGTCCCTCCAAAGGAGACAAATATGTTATCGATGAGGAACTCCAGCATACTGATCACTTGTTCCTCGGAGTAGCATGTTTTACATTTTTGAATTTTGTTTGAAAAATATGTGGAATTGTAGCCTAACACAACAAATTTTGAGCCATAGTTTCTATGACTGAAAGCTTTGTGAATTGTTTCTTTTAAGCGGATTTTTAATTTGTCATGCGGTAGGATGGTATATAGAGTTGAAAAATCAAAAGGTTTGATGGAGGATACCTCAGAGAAAGATCTTGATTTAAGGTTATCCAAAAGATCTTTAGGGTTTTTTCAAAATCCACATGTGATTTATGCCACTACGCGAGTAAACAGTTTCACAATATTTCTGTTGTCCCTCTTTTACTGCAGACATAATTTTTGTCAGGTGAATAGACAATTCTTTCGTCGAACAAGTTGATGATCAGTGTGACGTAGTATAATTGAAAGGAGAAGGATTATTTTTGTTTTTATATTGTTTTGATACAATGTACTGTTGAAACACAGATAAAAACATGCAATACGATTCCAGGAGTGGTATGAATTTGCATGTGATGATATATATCGAAGACGGTATTATGATCAAAATAGAATTAGCCCTTGATGTTGATATTCGACATCGCACCCTTATATAAACCTATTACACTTTACAAAGTTTTTAAATAAACAATATGTTATTGCTACATGCATGAATAACTTGGAATTTTAGTACAAATATTTAACGGTTCAGTATTTTATTTATTGTAAATGAAATCATTGCTGAGCAGAATTCATTTGTAATAACCGAATGGTATATACAATTTAGATACCATGATATCATAATGCAGTATCTAATGGTAATGGTTCCTCTGTTACACATTTATATAATACCAAACACAATATCATGTCTTTTTCTACATTCCTATTATCAATCACTACGAAATATTATATGGAGGTCACATATTTGAATTTAAGCGATATTCAATGTCCTGTGCATCCTATCTCGATTCTTTTTATAGACGAATTCTGCTGACGAGCAAAGTGCTGACGTTATATTGAAATCTTATCTTTGGAGATTCCATTATCGCCATCATTAATTGGGTGATTCCTACCAAGCAGTCCGAATCTCACAGATTACACGGGATCTGTTTACACTGCTTCAGTTCCTTTCAATCCGTGCCACATTCATACGGAACAGGAACTGATTACCCTTCGCGAGCACCTTGATTGACAGCTTTTTGTTGGGATCCGAGTTGTTCATCTAAATACAATGTAGATTTCTGTGTCATGTTTTTGCTTTGTTTGTCTTCCCTGTCCTGTGTCCGTTGTTGCCTTGTCTCTGTGTTTTCTATTCTGGACCGTCCTTCCTTTTTCATTAACGTTTATTTATTAGACTTTGAGTAATACGACTAGTTGCGCATGCGAGACAGGAAGGAGTAACCTTCCCGGAGCACATGTGTTCACCAATAATGGTGTCCGCATTGCTCATCTTTCGCTTTCTGTTTGTCCGTATTGACTTCGTCTTTTTCTTTATCTTGTTTTATTTGGCCACCACCTGTTTGGAGTTTTAGTACTAACGAACCTGTCAAACATGTATTCTACAGTGTGATATTGTATGTAATAGATACGTCTGACAATGGAGAAGGACATGATAGTATAATTGAGTGTTTACGTGGGGAATTGTTTTCAATATAATAATATCAGTTGTGCAATCTGAATGTGCGGGCATTTGTTCACAAAATGAAGTTTATCTTTTGAAAATTAGCTTTTAATTGTATCAAGAACTATAATAAAGGAAACTGAAGCTGTGCAAAATTGACGTTCATGTTAATACATCAAAGCTAGCTAGCAATTAAATGGAAGTGACAATGAAATTACGGTTTCATCGGACATTTTCAGTGAATACTTTATTTATCATCATTTTTATCAAGTGACTGTCTTGAATAATGTGATGAATGGTGATTCTTCTAGGATACAATGCACGTAATCATATTGATAAAAGTCAAAGGCACGCGTAACACTTTAATTAATTTCTTAGATAAGTATGTCAGGTAAATTATCATGTTGTGGTTAATTTAGTGCAAACGATGCGTTTCGATGGTAACCTTCATCAAGTACAGTTAAAATAAACAATTGTAAGGCCACATTTGGTAGCAAGGAAACCAAGTGGCCTAAACAAGATAGTCAAAATCGACTAAGGTGACATATGTCTACTTCATTCAAGACTAAACAAACCTGTAGAGTTTCGTATCAGATCGAACTGATTATCTAAAACGCTATGTATGCTAAAGTGTACAGAATACTTTCACAATATTGATATGAGAAAAAAACCCAATACTAACTAACAAACGCTAAGCTTTAAACCGCGGTCAATGATGGGAAATAAAAAGAATATTACAAGAACATAAACTTGTTTAATAATTTATATTTGTCAAAATCTGAATGGAATATTATGCTATGATCCACAGGTGTAAACGGTCATGTAGAGCTGATACAATTGTTAGTTTGTAAACCACAATTATATTTAACGTCACGTTACAGTACAACAATGAATAGTAGATCATATAATGAATATAGATACATAGATTCAGGTAGTGTTCTGATATTCAAGGCACTGTCTTAATCTTCAGTCTTCTATGCAACATCACTGAAACGCATTCGTCTTTGAAATGTACAACGCATGACATGAAAAGAATAATGATATATAATACTTACAACATATTCATCAAGAAGCTAAGAAGCACCAAACACAAACATTATTTTCTACATATTCTTAACTATAATAGTTAGTTACATGGGTAGTCTATATTATGTTCTTTAATCGATTGGTAAAAAGTGCTTTTATCACTCTGCAATATGATTAGGGGGTATGGTTATGGTGCTTAGCGCCACTTTGAACAATATATCAGTTATATCGTGGCGGTCAGATTTATTTGGTTGAGGAAACTGGAGAAAACCACCGACCAGCCGGGAGTCACTGACGAACACATCGCCATGAGCGGGATTAAAACCCACATCTGTAGTGGTGATAGACACTGAATACACAGGTAGTTGCAAGCACAGCTACCATACGAGCACGATCACGACAGCCCCTACTCCAATATGCATTAACCCTTTCGGGTCGCCGGAGTTCACCCCGGGTTTTTAGTGGGATCGTGTTGCTCAATATTTAGTTGTCTGTGCAGAGTTTTGCGGATCATTGTTTGTAGACTTGTCCTTTGGCCATTGTATTATCTGTTCTCGTCAATTTACGGCTTCTGACTATCCCATTGGCATCTTTAATCATTCATACAAATCAACCGTTACCGAATGCCTATATCCTAATTTGATTTTTTCATTAGAGGTACATGTATAATGATTATTTTCTCCCACAAGATCAATAATATTCATCAATTCGACTGAACATTCTTACCATACCTCACTATGTAATAAGAAACATAATTTCCAATCTAAATGGATAATAAAATGTTTTCTTTGTACTGCAAGTAGTCGCATTTAGTACTTATGTACTTCTGAGTGGGTATGACAACATTCTAACTGATACACATAATCTCATACATAAAGCAGGATATTTAATGGAGACGATATATATTATTATTTCTTGGTAAATTTCCGATAAACACATACCAATAACAGATTCAATTGTATTTTGTAATTCTGACAACAAACAAATGTTTAAATATCAAGAATTGAACAAATATATGCAAAATCTGATACGTATGTGGAAACTGCAAAGTAATAGAATGCTGAAATGAAAATGAAAATGACGTATTAACAAATTACCGTATAACACAAAAGATACAACGAACTACCAAGACATCTTGCTGCAGTGCTTAAGGGTCAATAATCCTCTAAGTACGTATCTTATAATGCTCTCACCTTTCTGTATGCCGTTTGTTGTTCAAATCCGTTAATTATTAGAACGAAGGCTAATGCAATGTAGATATTTATTACATAAACATATACTGGTGTACAATTCAATGGAAAGGGTTCGGTACATAGACAATCATCGAATAAAAGGTCTTTATGATTCTGTCAAAAAGTGGTATTGCTTTGTCTTTGTGTCTATTGTTTATCCTTCTGACGACTTTCGGGTTTCAACTAGTGTAAAGGTAATAATTGAATGTTATTACAACGCTATTTATTACAACGCTATATCAGTATTTAAAAACAAAAGCAAGGAATTGAGTAATACCTTCCTCAACAGTTGAATCAAACCATCACTTTTTCAATTTATTTGACAGTGGATGTGTTGTGTAGTATTTTCTTGCATTGTCTGTGATTGAACTGTATTCCTTGTGATGTCTTTCGTATATTGAAATTGAACAAAACAACAAAAAATGTTGCCCCAATTCATGGGTCTGGGAGTCTTCAAGATTATTTCCTCAAGTTGGAATTTACAGCTATTGTTCGTCTGATACCATACATTTGTGATTGCTACGACAAAGAGTCTTCTAGAATTTTTTAAAGATTTAGGATTCAGATATTTCAGAGTTCATCCGTTGTTTTTTTGGTTCTGATACGGTTGCTAGGTAATTCTGCTAAAAATAATAAATATGAGATTCTGAAAATAAAATTTACTCTCTAAAGTTGTAAATCATATATATTGAAATCCAAGTCCTCCATGTTATTATTCTCTTTTTTCCAGTCTTCTAGAAAACTTTCAGTTAGAGCAACAGTGTTTAGTCAGGATATGCATGGAGTGTGTGAAGTTCAATTTTGTAGAGTTTTGTAGATCATCATTTTGTTGTATTGTCTGCCTTTAAAATATTAATATTAATAGTAGTCATACAGAAAGGTAAGCTAATCAAATTTACTCGAGAAATCGCATAAACAAGAACGCGCGAGTGACACAGTGAAAGGATAAATGTACATATGGACAGAAGGGGCCCTTTGCTCCATCTCTCATCGTTGGTGGGGGGATTATACATGATAGGACTAAACACGCTAATCTAGATATTGAAAAAAAAATGTGTGAGTTATGCAACGTTGTTATCTCAGAAATATTGAATTTGATTGATTAAAGTCAAATGGGCAGTATTTTAGCCATTGAAAACAAATGTACAACAAGCATGCAAGCATTTAATATGCGGCTCTTGAATGTGTTAATAACCGGATGTGTTTATTGCCGCATGAAACCATGAAGATATTGTAAAGGGATAGAAATTGCCCGTATCCTGACTATTGCCCATTTTGATATATTACAAAGTTTGTTTTACTCCAAGAAACGTGGTATTGTCCAAACTCGAGGCAGTCATTTAAGATATTTCTGTACAGGGATACAACCAGTTTATAATTGATTACACCTTTTTATATATATATATGGATGTAGCATTATATGAAATGTTATCGATAAGGTGGCATTTTTTTTCTTTGATCTATCCGAGTCATTTTATCAGTATCAACGAAACAATGAAGTGAGTTTTTAAGGTCTTGTCAAATAATATCACTGATATCGCAACTCGTTTCATAGCACTCGTTGCGATACAAGTGATGCCTGTGTTACAGGCATATTCGATGTGAGCCACTTATGTAATCTCGACTTTCAAAACTGTCGTTATTCTAGATATATTTTATCAGAGAAAATGATATACCAACAAACATACAGATTCAAAATGAACTGAACATCGACATTACACTTATCAATAAATATCTACTGACGATGTAAAACTTCTTGAAGTTAATTAAAACTAAGCACATTTTGTTTTGTGTTATGATTCATGTCTATTTACTAAGTATTCCTTGTGTTCCAGTATTGCAGTTAGTATGCACTATTCAAATCGTAATTATTCCAATTTTCTGAAATTGTTGCCGATAAAAGACTTCTTTTCTGCAGATTCCTATAAACAATTGACTAAATACGACGGAATGATTCAATTTATTTGATCATGAGAAATGTGATTTTCATAACCAGTTTGTTTTGTCATTTGTCTTTTTTATAATAATATACTTTCGGAACACAGTTAAGATCGATTATGGACTTATTAAATAGTATATCTACTTACAGATGTACTATGGTGATCATATTTGGCGTGGGCGGAAGACAGGGTTTCTGTAGAATGAGTACTCATTATGTAAACTTTCTCATTTAATATAGCAGTCGGACACACATCGGCCTGACATTAGTTCAAAGAAGCATCATTGGTAAATTGTGATATCAAAGCATCGTGCATAGATGATCGATCATATTATATGACGATTTCGAGACCCATCCAGACTTCGCAGGAACAGAAATGTTGGACCAATAACACTTTTTGTTTGCTCTACAAGGTGGGCCACCCATAAGTTACATTTTCCAGATAAGCGGGGCGACCTACAATTAAATATTGTCTTCACACCACTATCAAAGTTACGCGACGAAGTGTCAATGTCACATCTTGCATAATGGTCCAATGAAAATCGCTATAAACGATTATGTTAAAAAGTAGTCATATTCATTAAGATAAAACATCGTTTTTTTATGATATGGTAATCTATCTGATATAACAGAGGACAGAACCAAAGTGAGTAGATGCCAATAATGATGTTGTGAGTATTACAAATATTTGAAGATCTCCACAGTTGAGCAATGAACATACTATAAAATAGAACTGGAAAAGAAATATGTTTCGTTTGGACTTAGATCTCACAATTAAGTAAGCAGTAAACTACCCATCATATTACTATAATACAACGTATATGTGCAAGCGCATTTGGACACTTAATGATTAAATGAAACATACGATGGGTGTAACTAGTGGAACAGGAACTGCTTGCACTCCCGGAGCATCTGAGTTTACTTAAGGATCTTAGAGGTTTTTGTGGTGCTGTTTTTATAGTTTGCTGTGTAGTGTTTTGTCAATCGTTGATTATCCTTTTGTACTGTTCTAATTTGGCTATTGTTGTATCTGTCCTTCTATTTACGGATTATGAATACTCCTTTAGTATCTTCAAACTCTTCATATCATTATTATGTATCTTTTATATGTTATGATAATAAACACATGCCTTCTTATGATTCCACAGATAGTTGTCTTAATTTCAGAGGTAACATGATTCCATTGATAGGAGTCATGGTTTGAGAGATAACATAATTCCACTGATAGTAGTCATTGTTTTAGAGGTAACATGATTCCACAGATAAAAGTCATGGTTTGAGAGGTAAAATGATTCCACCGACAGTTTTGTGTTGATTGAGAGGTAACATTTTTCTTTTGATAGGAGTCATGATTTAGAGTGTTTGTATTTGCCTGCCGTAACCGAGTCGACTCTCTTTGATCTCTGATATGATATCCTCTATAACGGTGGAAATCACAAAACAAAGCGCAAACAGACCTGTCAAATTCAATATTGTTCTGCACAAAAACAAATATAATACGTAAGTTTTTATAATATAAAGCATTGTATGCATTTATATAAATATTTTCCAGTGTATTACTCATGATTGTTTTATTTTTACACATTTATTAAATCAGATTATGCAATTTATATGTAAATATGAAATTTATATATTATGGCGCCGAGTAAGAAATTATCGTCTGCCGGGACAATTTGAAATCATGTTCAACAATAAATTAAATTCTTTATTGAAAGACAATTTTATCTTTTATTCAAATATTAATTGAAGCAATTTTCATATTGTTACCTCAATTGTAACACACATTTTCTGTTTCCTCTTGTATTAAAGACTATTAATAAGGTATGTTGTCAATGCAGCGCCCATTTGACATTTCGCTATGTAATGAAAACGTAGATATCATATTTAGTGCACATGACGCGTTTCTGGAATAACCTTCGCCAGATACACTCAAAACTAAACTATTATAAATGGTGTTTTAATCAAAACTGGAGCGTGTATGACAAAAAGGGAAATAATCCGTTTCAGTCATGTAACTTCCTGTTTATCAAGTATTTGAGTATCATTGATCTGTGTGACCACATATTAAGAAATACACATGTCTCTTGTAATTTAAACCTGGATTTAATATTCGTACATTGTATTATTAAACATTAGATATATATTTTATGAAATTGAAAAGTGTAGGTTTTTATTTAATATTGTTGTAGTTATTTGGTAGTCTAATACAACATGACACGTTTTATTCGAGGAAGGAGTTCCATGATAGCTTTAGATAACACTAATTCCCGACAAAAATCAATTGTACATAATTACATTAAAATTGATTTTCACCACTAAGGTTAAAAATTGCCCACGACAGCTAATAAATGTAAAAATTTAACACCCCAAAAATAGCACAATTATATGCTAAATGACATTGACATCTAATCTATCCATTTCAGAGGCCTATATAAACTGGTAAATATCCAATAAATAACGTGTAGGAGTCTAACTACTACGTCCGTCATGTTAAACTATCATAACGTATGAAAACATTGCGTTTTATATTCGGGATAAAGGGAACATTACTTATATAATAACTTATAGAGTATCAACAATGCCAATTTTACTGTCAATAATGCATTACATTTTGTGTTCCATATGAAATCCAAGTTCAAATGTGCTGCATAGCTAATTATTTAGTAACGTACTTTCAGTTCGGACCAATATATATTGATGATCTTAGAAACAATTAACCGCGAAGCGTTTTATGAAAAGCGTAAACTGACCCAAACCAGGTTATGCAAGAATAACTTGTTCAACAATTTCAAATATTCCTTATAATTAAATTTTTACAACAAAATTTAATGTATCCTCGATTTTAATTACGACTATTTCATGTGATTATTTGAATTTGTCGTCGGCGGATGAACACGTTGGTCACGTCACAATACCAACCCAGGTTATCGAATATAGCCAAAATTTTCTCCAGGTGGATCAGTCAATCAGATTGCAGTATTCAAATCAAATTAAAATATATACAAATGTCACAAGGCATGTGGTGTGACGTGTTGTTCTCCATGTAAATAAATCAATTTGTACAGTAAATCAGAATCGTGTGTTATATGTCTATCGGTGTAAAAAACGTAGATTTTTAATCAAGTTAGGAGTAGTCATCCTTTCAGCTTGGTCTTCAATAAAGTTTAATAATACTTAAGTTTCTGCCAGTATTTTTTGTGGTCGTCATCACAAACTGGTTCCCCGTTACCAATTACCCTTGTCTTAGATGACAATATATAGTTTCCTTTCGCGTAGTGTGTTTCTTTCCTCTATCACATCAACGAGAAGACTTTTACCGTTACAGGGCAGGTGTTTTATAAGAAACAGGAACTGCTGTACCCTTCGCGAGTTATTTATAGGTTCCGTATTGTTCTTATTATTACATTTCTGATTAAATATAAAACAAATTACGAAATATGATACAATGTGTGTCTATTTATGCTGCAATAGCTTATTTACGGATTTGTCAGTTTTCACATCCAAATATCTGGATATCCAGATTTCACCAGGTACAAGGTTCAAGGCCAATTACCCGACAATTCAGTGCTGAAATCATGTGAACTATTAGTGATATCAGGTGTCATAATTTTCATTCGATTATTTTAATTGAACAGTCGATCAGACAAACAAATAAACAAAAAATATAAAAAGCAATGCACAAGATAAATTCAAATTATTCTCCAATAAAAGCTTAATTGTTGTATCTTGTTACATTATTGATCAGTGTTCATTTTACAGAATTATCCTACAAAATTGTGTCCTTGTTACATTTGAAAAGGTCACATGTAGAGCAGGAAATGATTACGCTTCTGAAGCACCGGAGTTCATCCCCGGTTTCCAGGGGGGCTCGTGTTGCTCGATCTTTAGTTTTTTGTGTAATGTTTTGTAAATCGCTGTTTGTCCTTTTGTCCTTTTTCTTCTGGCCACTCTATAGCCTTTCTGATTTACATCTTCTGATTACCCATTTGATGGTATATTCAAACGTTTCTTACTGTCTTACTTAAATATATATATTAATAAACCTCAGAATACTAAAAATAGATTATAATTATCCATCATACAATAGCTAGTTGTTGATTGGATCCTAGTTTGGAAATTTAGCCAATCAAAATTGAGCTTACATTTGAACTTCGGTTAACTACGATGTTGACATAAACACAAATGGTAGCAGAAATATAAATCATCTGATTGGCCCCTTTAAATGAAAAGTCAAAGTACTATTGGAGAGAGTTGAACACATGAGAGAGTCACATGTATTGCTGCTTAAGAAACGTTATAAATGTAATGGTATTACATTTTTCACTCTCAAAATGTGAATGGTGTCACGAATTTGCAAATCCCAACTTTTGAATAATAGCATATTTTAAGAACATAATTGCTGTCAATGAATGTTTTTATCGAACTATGAAAGTATATCGACCTCAGACTTCGTCCTCTTCTTCTTCTTCTTCCGTTGAGCGGCCTCCGTCATCTGATTGACTATTCTGCCACTTTGGGTGTGCGCATGTGAAAACTACAAAATTTGAGTGCGGAATATTTACAGTGAGGTTAAAAACGGCACTGGCAGCTTACTGACGGAGGCAAGTCCTTTGTCGATTTACTTTCATCGGGTTGATAAGAAAAATTTTTTACGTCATCAGAATGATATAATTGTATAATATCGATTTATTTGTATATAAATATGAATATTGTACGTGCTGACACTGGTACAATATAAAGTCACAAAGGTCTGTACTGTATAGTTACTTTGTCCTTTAGACTTTAGACACAAATGATAGACTCTCGCTACTGTTAATAACCTCAATGAGTAGTATATAACATTGATATTATCTTTGAAATTCAGTAGTATTAATCTACATATCTCTGTTTGTGATTATCATATTGAATGTCATTAAAGAACATTTTTTAGAACTCTTTCATTTAGATGTCTATTTTAAGCAAGTTAGAAGATGCTTTGAACCTTGACATAAGTATATTTAGAACTTATGTGGAATTCGTAATAACTATAAGAATATAGTACAACAGTATATACTAATATATAAAATGACCTATTTTAGATACCTTTCATAGCTCTCAATAATGTACCAATCTTTTTAATATTTGATATTATTGATGAAAAAGAAACTGTTAATTGACCTATGAAGTCTAAATTGTTATACCTTATAATAATTTAAATGACCTAATTAAAAGATACATGTTGCATGTCATAACTACATATGATTTTGATATATTTAAGGTTAAAAATCTATTGCACACAAATATAGCAAATTAACATAATATTATAGAGTGAAATAATCATCTAGTCTTGGTAACTTAGAGGCATTGTCTGAAACGTTGAATTTGCACTTTCTGTACTTTGCAACCGTTCAAATGTAGTGCACACGTGTAGGCTTTGCAATAACCTTCATCGGGTGCGCTGAAAGTAAAAAAAATCGAAAGTTAAAATCGGCTAAGGCTATTTATGCCCGAGAAAGGACTTTTAATGATTACAATATTGAGTAACTGTAAATTTCAATAATAAATGTATCTGAATTTGATATGTACGTTTTTATCTAATAAACGATAACCCTAATTTAGTAAAGTTACGGTGATATATGAGAATGCCACTCATATTGACACTACCGTTTTGAGGTAATACGTGTTATCAGACATTTGTATTTTAATTGACCATTGTATCACTGTTGTTTTGTACACCCACATCGCTTAATATGACAACATTCTCACAATTGGATGTCTGCATTGTAAATAACATATGAATAAATATCAAAACATCAAAGGTTTTATGCATGTATCACATATTGACATCTTAGTTTGACCCAAATCTTTTTTTTCTCTAAATTAACGAAATTAGATTGATATTTAGATAACTTCACTATTAAATAAATAGCTCCTCCTAACCATGTGTCAAAGTAACGATTAATTACAATAAAATTCAAATAAAAACTTGTTAATTAAAATAATTTGAAAGGAACAACTTAAAATGTAAACTAATTACAATTCTCTAATTAACTAATCAACCCTAATTATTATGCTGCTCCTATTTCAGCGTGTAACTACACATGCCTCATAAGAGAGTTGTGGGATATGTAAATGTGATTGCATTTAGCATCATGTGGTAGAATAGCAGAACGGAATAGCATGTCTGTCACAGATCGTTGATTGCAAATACTAAAATTACCCTCTTTTAACACACAACAGAAAGAGCTTCCTCGACCACATGGGTAACATGTTTATGTTTTCAAATTTGACTTCCAACTAAATAGTATTTCCATGTTCTCAGAATGTGCTCAATACAAGGTGTTCTAATTAGATGAACCTTCAAAACAAGCAATGCATGAGAAAACAGTAATAATTTAGACGACACTTTTTACCAAACATAAAGTCATATTTCACAATATCATAATGAATCAGTTGACCACTACACTGCTATCAGGCGTAATTGCCATATCATGGGCATATGCCTCAATGGATCCAAATTATACTAAGCACCGACTTTGTAAGAACAGTTTGAGGATACCAAAGGGGTAATCAGAAGCCGAAAATCGAAGGACAGATAACACCATGGCCAAAATGAAAAAGTGCAAATTGATTAACAATAATCCGTAAAACACTACACAATACTGTAATGATACAGCAACACTAGAACTGTTGTTCCGAAAGGTTTAGTAATTCTGCTCCATTAGTAAAAACAGTTTTGTTACTGTAAAGCGACACGAACATCGTCTAATATCATATCGCGTGTCCAATATTTGGACCATAAGACGCACTGGGCAATATCAAGGTCGGTGAATGCTCGTAGCTAAATGATTTCTGCCTAAAAAAGTAGAATCTATTAGATAAAGACCATTATCATTCTCACAAAAGTAATTCCTGATGCTTTTTGATATCAATATTTCATTAACATCTAAAGAGATTAATTGACTTCGAGTCTTTTATAGCGATGACTTCAACCTAGGAGCGATATAGCTTTGTTTGAGTCGATTTTGCATAAGCAGCTGATCTAAATCGCTGTACTTGGAACTACTAGAATAAAGTATGGGGATGTTTATGAGTTGGTGCTGCCGTAATATTGCGGCTGATGAATGGACAGTCGAATAATTACAATATTTATACGTGTGTCCTAATTGAAAGAAATGAGGAAAAGTGCTCATATAAAAATAAAAGGGGAGTGATATTGATTTCTCGACGATGCCGTGTTTTTTTCCAGTTTTGACTGCTTCCTATTATTTTGTATTATATACACAATGTAGTTCACCTAGATACAGAGTAACTTCTTCAGAGATAATTATTTTGTGTAATCGTCTGCTGTGTGGTTTTATTCTTTTTCTTTTTCTTTCATGATGCTTATTAATAGTGGGGGTACAGAGAAGAGTAATCCATTGTTTTGTTCAGACATATTTTGAAAACTAACTTCAGGATCGGTTGAAAACGATGGGTCAAATATAAAGAAACATTACGTAATTATTTGACTGTAAGTAAATGAACATTCTACTTTTTGATTCATTAAAAGTTAAAAGGTGACCGTTGGTCAACCAACCTCCTACTTTCCACGAGAACGTCATATAATTGCTGTTGAAGATAGCGATCTGTTGTTTGTATATGATTCCTGATTGATCTTAGATCATATCAAAGTAAATTTCCAAATAATATTGACCTCACAATTTCTTGCTTGCCTAGTCAATTACCACGATACATAGAGACAATCTATTGGTTTTCTTTTTTATAAATGAATCCATTTAATTATACCTATTTTGGAAGTGGCATAGATAAAACGGAGAGAGAAAAACAAGAAATATTGATATCGTGTATCATTATAAAGCGATATCTATATCAGACTTGTCATAATAATTGGAGATTGTTTGCTGTAATTCATACAAGATGAAATATTTCTGATATATATGTCTACTGTTGTGTCTATTGATGGTCAAGGATAGATAATTTATAAGGAATATAGAATAGTTGTTGTTGTTGTGCTGTCAATGAGAAACATATAGGTCGTTTCCCTTGATAACGAACTTGAGAGGAAACCGATGAGCCAATCAAGAATGTACAGTCCAGAGAAACAGGCAACACTGGGCGCAAGTCACAAAGCGAAGAACAAAACTGAATGGATGGGCAACACGGACCCCACCAAAAACCAGCTGATGACTCAGTGAAAGCAGAACATGTTTCCTATAAGACATCCCCTGTTAATATCGGCAAGTCCGATGACACTGTCATGATAGTAATAGAGGAAAGACTAAAATCAAGAGCAATCGTAATGTAATAGTAAATATATTAAAGGCATAGCTTGATTGATTGACATTTAACGTCAATATTAGCAATAGTTATGCTATATGGTATGACAATCAAATTGCATTAATTTCCACAAGACTCATTCACAATAATATTATATTTATATAAGAGAAAGATTAACATGATAAGATAATATATTCCAATATTTTGAGCGGTGAAGGTTAATCAAGAAACGCAGCGAGCGCACTAAATTAGATATATATCTTGTATGCAAAAAGTACATTAGTTTGGTTTATATTGTAGAATACACATTACTGTAAATTAGAATTGTGCCGCCTTTAACATTTTAAACACAACCGATAAAAAGGTGACGTTGTAGAATAGCTGACGAATGTCAGAAACATCTACACAGTCCATTAAAATAATTGCAATTACATGAAATACCGGTGGGAATTTTCCTTATTTAATAAATAACTAAGTCTACTATGGCCAATACTACAGGTTGCTTGCAATATTTACCATAAAATCAAGGAATCTTGACAATTAAGGAATGTAGTTCATGTAATTGGTATTATTTTGCTTGTTTCAACTGTTCTGTCAGCGTTTCGAAATATATTTCAATATGAAGCGGGTAAAATATGTATACGGTATAACCCAAATGAATATCCAATGCGCTCTTGGTTCCCTGGTGAACGCCTGTGTGGATATCTCTATGTCTATCCATTCGGATATAACATATTTACCAACAACAAGTTTTTGTTGTTTTTTTGTTGTTTTTTTTTTAATTTCAACTATCTTTAAAACAAAAAGGGTTTTGTGTTTTGCAACTCTCAATTGCTAACAGGCAAGACATAGAATATAAACATACCATGAATTACTATTATTAGGAGAGGCAACGAATTTCAAAGTAAGTAATATTGCATTAGCTTCTGTATCAAATACTGTACTCGCAGAGAATTAACCTGATATCCGGATATTTAATAAAACCGAGTTATTCACATCCCAGGCATTATCGCTATGTAGAGAACATCTGTTCACTAAATACTTACTTTGCTGATGCAACTATTCCATTGGACTTGAAATAAAAGATACCTGAAATTTGTTTAGTTAACTAATAAACAGCGACGAGTGGTGACTGGCGAACGGATCATGACTCCTAATACGTAAGATATTAAACTTGATGAAACTTGCCCAATGACTTTTAATGTCGAATACGTTGACACGACCTTTAAATGATTGATTAATGATCGGTGAGGGATGACAATTCGCAAAAACGGAAAAGTTCAATTTTCCAGAAAATGATATTAATTTTCAATCTAGGTGATCTTCTTATCAAGAGCATCGAAATGCGCTATATCTTGTGATATAAGATACTGACCAATAAATGTGATTTTAATTGAAAGTAAGCCTTGTTGAAAGAATTGAGAGATGGTAAAAACAATTTTGACAGCAAATTCTACTCATAATTATATGTCTTCCCGACCATTATTACTAGATGTATTTGTTACTTATGTATTTCCGGTTAAGCAATCTCAGAAGTTGACTTTCAATATCTATGGAATATTTATATGTTGGTATCACAAAACGTGCATAAGAATTGCCATATCAGTTTCAATATACCCAAATGAACGACCCCATTGAATACATCGCAATAATTCTGCATTACAGCATGTCGTATTGACTTGATATATTAAAGTTGTACGAAATGGCATATTGAATAGGTAAGGCACGCCTAGTTGTCATTTACAAATACTGTTTTATTGCTTTGAAGAACCATTTTATCATTACTTGGAATTTCTTATCTAAAATCTTCTTTAGAATTAAGTCATGAGTCCTGCACACAATGGCACATGGAAATAGCCTTACCTTCTTCTCACTATATTTACGAAATTGTTTGGATAAATGTAGTAAAATTATATTGATTTGGTTTTTCACCATTTAATTCGCAGAGGCCGTCGTGGTCATTATCGTATGGTAGTTGTATTTACAACTACATGTACAATCAATGTCTATCAGCACTAAATTTGTGAGTTCGAATCCAACTCATGGCGGTGTGTACTCGATGATACAGTGTGTCAGTGACTTGCTACAGGTCGGTGGTATTCTTCTGGTACTCTGGTTTCCTCACCAATAAAAGTAACCTCTACGATATCAGTGAAATACTGTTGAAAATGACGTTAAACACCATAACACACAACCTCTAAGTTGTGCTGGCACATACCTCGCCCTAATGAACGAATAATACAGTGTTGTTTAATAGTTCAAGGGTAAAGACAACCAACACAACCTCTAAGTTGTGCTGGCACATACCTCGCCCTAATGAACGAATAATACAGTGTTGTTTAATAGTTCAAGGGTAAAGACAACCAACACAACCTCTAAGTTGTGCTGGCACATACCTCGCCCTAATGAACGAATAATACAGTGTTGTTTAATAGTTCAAGGGTAAAGACAACCAAGCTACCAACAGAACATGTTTTATAAAGATTAATTATAAAGTTAATGGTATCATTCCCATATTGAAATATAGGTATGTCTCCATCGCATGTGCGGTCTTCGTAACTATATTGCAGAACTTTTCACGAGGGACACTTTCACTTTCTGTGAATAACTAAACAGTTGGCTACTTTGTACATCTAGCAACTAGAGCTAAGGCTACCAGCTAACTAGAATGAAGTTATTTCACCACACGTTTCATCGTTGTATTCATTAATTCAGTTGATATTTACAGGATTTCCATATCTTGATTGTTGTTCATATATCGCCGAGGCAACTGCTACATTCCTTGCTCTTTTGATTCAATGTGTACATTATACTTTCATGTTGGGTTACATAAATAAAACGCGTGAACTATTCACATTATAAGCTCGTATTGTTAACTTTTTAATGTATTTTTGTGTGTGGGACTTTTTGTGTTTCACTAGCGTATTAAGTTATATATCGACGTTTTAGACTATGTTGATTGTAATATTGTCATACTATTACTGTCTATTTTTTAATTGGCCTTTGTCTTAGAAACAACAACCCAACTTCGTGCTCTTTAAATAGTAATTCTCTTGGCAAACGTCACGACTATACGACTTACATAAAATAGCATTATTCTAATTAATTTCTTGAAGGATACGGGCATTTTTTGTTATCAGAAGACGGACATTGACTATACTACATCAGATTTCCACGATGTATTGAATCTGCCTTTATGTTCCGTCAGTCAGTGCGGTACATTAGTGCAAAACTACAAGAATATCACATTTGCCGTGTTAAATGGAGAATATTCGATTTAAATTAATTTCATGAAACAAAATAAAACATTTTTGATTGATGTTCATGACAATTGGCATTTAATTTATCTATAACATAATTAACTGGTTTTGCGCTATAGAAAAATATCACATTCGTTAGAGAATATAAAAGGGCAACATCAATATAATACATAATGTATCAGTTATATGTAATTGTTAATGACTATGGGTTATCAAGGTTAATTCTAATACGGAGAAACAAGAATTATTTTTTTAGCTGTCCAATTTCGAAAACTTCAAAATATATACATAGTAACGACGAAAGCCAAAATGAAGTTGTCGTCTTCACAAGTAATGATTTTGAAAGCTGCTACCCTCTAATCAAATTATTTATGATTCTTACACGGAAAACAAATCCTAATAGGAGTGATTAACTAGTACAAAGAGGTCATTATCATCATGTCACTGAACTGCAACTTGTTCTTGCCATGATATGGTTGAAAATTTACCTAGCGTTGAGCAACAATCACTCCCTCACTTCAGTTGTACCGTCAGGTGTACAGCTAAGAGAGTATCGAATAACTACAGTGTAAGTGACATAATCATTATAGAAATATCCGAATGGTCAGCGTAGTTCTCTGCTTACTAAATGTACAATTAAGACATGTTACCAGCAACTGTGATTACTGACCTCTACGGATTGCTGAGTTACTATGATATATTATTGTAAAATGAGTTTTGAATATAATGTACCCCTCCCATTAGTGGACAATGATAATACAGTATTGACTTCCAAACATGTAATAATGTAATGTACTGATATAGAATGCATTTCTCGTTATCACTATACAATACACACGTGCAATACAGGAAATAATGACAACAACGGGAAAACTGTTGTAGGTTAGACCTGCTTCTTCTGATAAACATTTATTCTTTCATATTATCGGCATGGTAAAGTAGTCCTATCCTATTGTCCCAGTTCTATTTACATAAATTGACATACTTAGGTGTTATAAGCTTTTAGATTGCGCTATGTAGATATTTTATGAACTTATAGGGCGAAGAACTATATATATAATGCATCACTAACAGGTGTAAATGGCCTCACCTCGTGTATTGAGTAAGCTTTTCAAATTGCAGCAGTTGTTAAAGTGCATCGGCGTGTTAGTGAAATATTTATATTAATGGTCAACCTAATTACGAGTTGAATGAATGATTTTAGATTTGTATATGACAAACAAGGTTGATATGAGACTATAGGTGACGATGAATATCAATATGAGACATTATTATAAAAGACGTAGGTACAACTCGCCCAAAATAGGTGACATGTGAACCATCTCAATGTAAAATATACTTGAATTCTTATCAAATTTAACTCTAGATTAAAGATGTATAAACCCAAATATTAGAAAAGTAAAAATAACTCGACGAATTGCTTTTACGCTTACAAAAAGCTGGATTTGTTTTATATAATTTGACCAATTAGAATATCGCTGACATCTCTGTCAATACAATACAATACAATACAATACAATGCAATGCAATGCAATGCAATGCAATGCAATACAATACAATACAATACAATATAATACAATATAATACAATACAATACAATATAATATAATACAATATAATACAATATAATATAATATAATATAATATAATATAATATAATATAATATAATATAATATAATATATGTGGTATTTTGGTATAATTTATATTGTCTTAATTTCTGACTGTTAAATAGTGTTTTGAACCTTAATCTTGGCAGTGTAACTTTAAAAAAAAAGTACTTAATGTAACGCTGTCTTGTCTGTCATTTATCTTATGCACAAAAAGCTTAAATAGTGATGGTCAACAAGTCCACCAATACAAAAAGCGAACAATCACTTCTCACCTTCACGCACTAACTAAAATAGGATCTAGGTACTGGTATTTTTCTGGTTTGTAGATATGAACACAGAAAGATATTGATGTATATAGACATTTAAAAAAAATACTTTCAAGTCCCGTATAAATCATACCCCAAAGTGAACATATAACCGTTCATCTGATAGCCTGTTCATTTGTGGTTTCTGTCACAAAGATGTTGTGGAATATAACATGAGTATACCCCACATGACAGCAAATAGGAATGAACATGTCGTTTTATCTCAAAGACAACTGAATACTCAATTGAAAGAATATAAATGACTTTCCTATCGTCAATTTTCCTTTTCTAAATAGGGATATTCCATTGATTAAGGATATATATTGGTAAAACAAGCTATAAACTGTTACTGAGTAATCTCATTTTCAATAAAAACGTATGAAAGCAACACTAAATTTAAATATTATCTATAAATCGTTGTCACTATTTTAAAAGCATTGTTATTATTTTAATGGGAAATATTGGTTGTCTTTATTTACATGGTAGAGTTAGTGTGAAAATAATAGCATTATAGCCACCTAAAATGGTAATAGGAGATACAGATATATGTAGATAGCACACTAATGTTTACTGATCAACGTTGGGGGATACTTCATTCTTATATTCATTTTGATTATCGCCCATTATTGTAGCCTTGTTACAATATTGTTAGTTCTAATAGGTAAAGTCTAAAAGCTTAATATCAAATTACAATTGTTTGCTGTTTTAGCATCAATTTGTCAACGCAGTCGTGAAAGAAGCCGATTGCTTAAGAGACATTTGGAGTGTTATGCAATATCCAGCATGTATATCGTAATTTATACAGGCTTGGCTTATCTCAAACTTTGATCCTTTTAACCAAACAATTATATAAGAAACTGTTATCTGATTGTTTTTAATGAAACCTTGGTACTGTATTGATTACTGAGGAATTATGCGAGTCTGTTTATCTACATTAGAAACCAAAAGTAACACTGAGTTGTATAATTCTAATGAAAACAGAGTTTGTTTTATTATTTATTGTCAGAAGAGTTTGAAGATACTACAGGGGTAATCAGAATCCGTAAGTCTAAGAGGGACAGACATCACAATGGCCAAGCTTAAAGATACTAAAGGAGTAATCAGAATCCGTAAGTCTAAGAGGGACAGACATCACAATGGCCAAGCTTAAAGATACTAAAGGAGTAATCAGAATCCGTAAATAGAAGAAAGACAGAAAATACAATGGCCTCAAGAAAACGAACAAAAGGATAAACAACGATCTACTAAACATCACACATAAAGCAAAACATCGAGTAACACGAACCCTACTAAAAACCGGGGGTAAAGATTTCTTCTCGAAATATTTAATAAAAACGTAGATATCGAATTTCATTACAATATTTTTCCTGATGTCATCAAATAGTACTGTACACATACTCGTGAACTCTTAATATATACTAATCACTATATACTGATTAACATTCCATTGTACACATAGTATTAATACCACGAAAGCAGAATATGTCGTGGAATCATACCAAGCTTTATCAACACTTGTTATCTACATCTATTATATGGTTGTACATGTATGACAGTTGTACATGTATGACAGTTGTACATGTATGACAGTCATATTCAGTGTGGGATAGTGGTGTGTGATTCATGTATCTAACACTAAATGATATGTTTTGGCAATGAAGAATGATAAAAGTAGCATCACTATGTCAGTATGTGAAAATGCTGCAAAATAAGCTACTTCCAGCAAGTTGTCCTTACACTATGAACTTGTGAAGCTTAGAATTCTAGAATAATGTATGTATACTTTCAAATTACTTATTAATAGTAAAACATCATAGTTTATAAGTTCAATACTTTTTTTCAAATGACACCTATTTTCAAGCAGCACAGCTGATTCGTTGCAACTAAGATAAAGTCCAATAGAAAAATTGCAAGATGAGGCAGAAATCGATACCTCTAACATATAAATGTATAACCACTCACTGTCCTGGTTTGATAGTTACTTCAATAAAACGTCTCTGGGTTAAAGTAGATGTAGGGTCCCAAACATCTCCTCTTAGTACCATGCTGCTGTCAGATAAATTATCAGTGTCGGCCAATAATATGGCATGTGAAAAGTATGCCATCCGGTTTACATATTTTTTGTTATTAGAAACTAAGCGACCTTTCTGGCCGACAATTCACATTCCATGACAGATTACTATTATCAGCATACAAAGCAAAATGTGAAATAAGGTCAACCCAACATAACATACTTTTACAGAAGTGACATGAATATGGACCATATAAAAGCAGTTTAGATGAATGCTCACAGTTAGCTATTATCTAAGAATACTTGTTTCGTGTTGCTAATACTGTTCTCTACATGTACGATAATGCCAGGATTTGAATTTAATAATATGTCAAATATAGCTAGATATATTTTTGAAAACCAATAACTTCATCATTGGTGGAAAAGATGGCATTCCTAATACCATATAATAGATCACTTTATTCAACACTGGCAGCTTTATGTTATTCGTTTCTAACCTGGACGCCATTTGTTACGATATCTGAATTGGCATTTTTGTTTTCATTATTTTGTCAAACATGCTAATGTCGGAAGATTGGAAAGGTAAAATACACAACATAAATCATATATGAGAATTCAAAGCACAAAACATCCAAACATGCTAATCTAATTAATCTGCGGAGTACATCTAACTCTAAGCTATGAGTCATTTGCGATTTTATTAAATGTTAACAAATATAGCGATGCTATCTAGATGGAGTAACGTTCATGATTACCTATATCCACCACAACTTAAAGAACGATACAATCACAATGGACTAACAATAATCCATAAAAGAAATAGCTATGTAATCTAGTGAAGTATCGTTGACAAAAACTTGACTATGAAGCACTAACAATCAACCGCACGTAGACAGTAACAATAACCTAGTGGATTAGCAATCCACCTTAATGGAGATTGCGATGAAACCATTGTGGATTAACAATTAAACTAAACGAAGATGACGATTATACCTGATGGACTAGCAATCCATCACAATAGAGCTATCGATGATACCTTGTACAGCTGGTGACACACTAGTACACAACAATCCACAACAACAGAGATAACGATGGAACAGTGGTGGACTTACAATTCACTACAAGACATAGCGATGATTCCCTAGTGGACTAATGGGGATACTATATGTATCCTAGTAGACTAATGGGGATATTATATGTATCCTAGTAGACTAATGGGGATACTATATGTATCCTAGTAGACTAATGGGGATACTATATGTATCCTAGTAGACTAATGGGGATACTATATGTATCCTAGAAGACTAATGGGGATATTATATGTATCCTAGTAGACTAATGGGGATATTATATGTATCCTAGTAGACTAATGGGGATACTATATGTATCCTAGTAGACTAATGGGGATACTATATGTATCCTAGTAGACTAATGGGGATACTATATGTATCCTAGTAGACTAATGGGGATACTATATGTATCCTAATGGACAAATGGGGATACTATATGTATCCTAGTGGACTAATGGGGATACTATATGCATTCTAGTAGACTAATGGGGATACTATATGTATCCTAGTAGACTAATGGGGATACTATATGTTCCCTAGTGGACTAATGGGGATACTATATGTATCCTAGTAGACTAATGGGGATACTATATGTTCCCTAGTGGACTAATGGGGATACTATATGTATCCTAGTAGACTAATGGGGATATTATATGTATCCTAGTAGACTAATGGGGATACTATATGTTCCCTAGTAGACTAATGTGGATACTATATGTATCCTAGTAGACTAATGGGGATACTATATGTATCCTAGTAGACTAATGGAGATACTATGTGTATCCTAGTAGACTAATGGGGATATTATATGTATCCTAGTAGACTAATGGGGATACTATATGTATCCTAGTAGACTAATGGGATACTATATGTATCCTAGTAGACTAATGGGGATACTATGTGTATCCTAGTAGACTAATGGGGATACTATATGTATCCTAATGGATAAATGGGGATACTATATGTATCCTAGTAGACTAATAGGGATACTATATGTATCCTAGTAGACTAATGGGGATACTATGTGTATCCTAGTAGACTAATGGGGATACTATATGTATCCTAATGGATAAATGGGGATACTATATGTATCCTAGTAGACTAATGGGGATACTATATGTATCCTAATGGATAAATGGGGATACTATATGTATCCTAGTAGACTAATAGGGATACTATATGTATCCTAGTAGACTAATGGGGATACTATATGTATCCTAGTAGACTAATGGGGATACTATATGTATCTCTCGAGTGTAGGTCTCATCGTCAATCCATGCGAAATAGTCAAGATAGTCCACCTGTCTTAGCTAGGAGCCCTGAGCATCCGCGTCCCGAAACTGAATCTGTCGTTTAGACTCTGATCCAACCGATCATAACCAGGACTAACGTTTAATTGTGTTTGTGTGTTTGTGTGTGGTTCTTTTTTTTATTATGTTAAATTGTCACTGTAAAACAATCATCACTTGTGTAATGCCCATTTTTTTTCTCTCTCGCTCTCTTACAATCATGTTAATATCCAATATATTACAGTGGAAAGTCTGGTCAAGAAATGTCGGTCTTATGGTCTAAAAAAAACATAATTAATAAATTCGCATATGCTTCTTGTGAAAACATAAGACTTCTGATAATGTGCTTAGTTATATGAGCATTGTATGTAGTATTTGCATGTATATATGGGGTTGTTGTGTTTATCACCACTTTCGACAATAGTTCAGTTGTATCGTGGATGTCAGTTAATTGGTGGAGGAGGCCGGAGTATCTGGAGAAATCCACCGACCAGCCGCAAGTGGCTGACAAGCTTTATACTTATACACATTTGTATATGTATGTACAATGCCCAGTATGGCCCCAGTAAATACTACCTGCCCAATAGAAATTATGTATACATGTCTAATGAGACAGTATAGGGACTTTCTCAAAGGTGTACAATCAACCCACTGCCCCTTAAGAGATATTCTTTTGTTGATATATTCTTAGATAACAAGATTATATAAATTTGATTGATGCACCCTCCAATTATAGAGGTAACCAGATGTCATATGCTAAAATGATAAATGTCTCTGATTTATTGATTGTTTTTATTATTATTACTGGTTATACATTTACATTTATGTTGAAAAACTGTTACTAATATTTTTCACATATATATTATTAACTATTATTGTTGATGTACATACTGAAATTCGTAAATACGGACAGGTCTCTTGTGTAAAATAGAAGATTTCTGGTGAAGTGTTTTGAAATAGGCATATTTTTTCTTCTTCTCCTTTAATACCATATGATGGCCTCAATAAATATCAAGGACATCATACTTAGCCAATAGAAATTGTTACATTTAGGGAAGTTCTCAAAATCGTACTTTAAATCTAGCTACTCCTAAAGGGAAACGCAATCGTTGATACATTCTATAAAAAAAAAACGAAACTATATAAATCTCTTTTTTTCTTAATTGATGAATTTATAAAAATTTATACTTTTCCATTATGAAGATAGCTGTAGTTACATATGCCAGAATTGAACGGATTTCTTTTTTCTATATATACTGTTACGGTAGAACAATTTACCTGTCAGCTTGTTTCATTATTTTTTATAAATATGTTTCATTTGAAATTAGTTTATTATTGCTTGTGTATTTACTGGTTAATTATTTTGTTCCAAAAATGTTAATTTGTGTAATTATGAGTTTCTGTTGATGCTAGGACTGATGTCTTATCACTCCAAGGTTTATATGTAAAATGTCAAGTCATTTTCATAGAATGAGGTTTTTATACTATAACAACAATATGATAATTGTATTATAATTATAACTCAAACTGACGATAAGACAATTCTCAATTTTAACCAAGACTTGAGTTTCCTGCGAAAATTCCATTTTTTTGTGTATTATTATTGATTTGATTATTTTTTTTTTCTGATATAAATTGTAGCAGTCTACCCGAATGACATTTTCTTCCCATTTTAAACTGTAATTATGGAATAAATCCCCATTTCTGTATAAATTTCATTTATACCTCACTTTTGAAAATGGCTTTTTGTTTAATGTTTATTATTTTTATAAATCTGTTTATTTGTTTTCCTTCTCTATCTTTCTCTTTCAAATTATGTATCCAATTATGTGATGATGTGTGTGCACGTGGTGTTCAAGTTGTAAATTACTCGGTGATCTGTTCCTGTAAAATGAATTGTATAATATTAAACCCTAATGGGTAATAGTATAGAAGACTACAGGGCAGCCATCGGACTATTTCATATACGCATAAAAGGAAACCGTCGACCTTTTAAGTTTAATTTTCCTGTTTATTCTTATCAAGAAATACTACTTACTAATTTTCGATGTACATTTCTCGTCGTCTCGCTCTCTCTACTTCAAAGCCTAAATCCTAATATAGACATTATTGTTCTGTTGTTTGTATTACAATATATCCTGATCATTGGTAACGTTGAAGTTAATCCAGGTCCAGAATTAATAAATCATTCAAGTGTTAGTGATAATTCCATTTCAATATGTAACATAAATATTCGTAGTGCGCGGAACAAATTAGATTTTCTTAATAATTTCACTGACGAATTTGATATCATTGCTGTAACAGAAACACATTTACATCCAAACATCAGTAATAATGATATTGAGATTGATTCCTTTTCAAAACATATAATCCGTAAAGATCGAAACAATGCAGGCGGGGGTCTTCTGATTTACTTCAAAGATTATATTTCAGTTATCCGTAAAAATGAACTCGAAAATCACATTGATGAATCCATCTGGGTAGAAATACAAGGTAAGGGTACGACGTTTTTATTATGTAGTACATATAGACCTGAATGGACAGACGCCGACTACTGGACACGACTTAATCATGCTATAGGGATGGGTTATCAGATTAATCAAAACATAATACTAACAGGTGACCTGAATTCAGATTTATTTACTTCTCATAACAATAAATTGATTGACACAATGAATTTGTTTAATTTGACGAATGTTATTGAAAAGCCCACGAGAGTTACGGAACACAGCAGTACGCTGCTTGACCCTATTATAATAAGCGATTCTATACATTATTCTTTTTCGGATGTTTTGAAAGTCCCATCTGATATAAGTGATCATGATGCATCAATAATTTTTATAGAATGTCCTAAATTTCAAACCAGATCATTTCAAAGGGAGGTATGGTTATATGAACGAACTGACAATGAAAAAATTGCAAGCAAACTAGATACCGTCGATTGGAATGCATTACTTTCTGACTCTCAGGATGTTGATGAAATGTGTAATACTTTCACCGAGACATTCCTCAGAGTCGCAAGGGAGTGCATTCCAACCAAAATTGTCACAATACGTAATAGCGATCGACCATGGTTTAATAGTGAACTCAGAAGAGAAATTAGAAAACGAGACCGTATTCGTAAGACAGTAAAAAAATATAGCAAACAATCAGATATCGACAAATACAAGAAACAGAGAAATAGAGTTAATAACTTAAAAAAGATTGCTAAAGAACATTTTGAACAAAATTTAGACAATATAATCTTAGAAAATATATCAAATCCAAAAACTTACTGGAAAATAATGAAGATGTTAATTAAATCTAATAAAGGATGTAGTAATATACCCCCTCTCCAAAATATAATTCAGGATGAAGGACTAGAGGAGATAGTTTACGGAGACGACGAGAAGTGCGAATTACTAAATAAATATTTTAGTTTTATTTCTTCATTGGAAGATGCGAACGTTCCTCTTCCAGATATTGAACTTAAGACCGATAATTTTCTACGAGATATAGTCATTACCACAGAGGAGATTGTTGATATTATTAAAATAATAAATCCTAATAAGGCATCGGGGCCAGATATAATAAGTCACAAAATGTTAAAAATCTGTCCTGAAAAAATAGCAGCCCCTCTCCAAATAATTTTTAATAAATCTCTTCTACAATGTAAATATCCAACCAGCTGGAAGATTGCACATGTGATTGCTATTTTTAAAAAAGGTGACAAGGCATTACCGTCTAATTATAGACCTATATCTCTCATAAGTTGTGTTGGAAAAATAATGGAACGAGTTATCTACAAATATGTATTTAACCATCTACAAAGAAACAAGTTAATTTATGAATATCAATCTGGTTTTCTCCCAAAATATTCAACAGTACACCAACTATTAGAAATGTATAACTGCATTTTAAATTCACTAGAAAAAAAGGAAATTAGCTGTTTTGTATTCTGTGACTTTTCTAAAGCATTTGATAAAGTTTGGCATAAAGGGTTGATACATAAAATTAAATCATACGGTGTGGATAGTAATTTATTAAATTGGTTCTCTAGTTACCTGCAAGATCGACAACAGAGAGTATTAATAAACAAGTCGTCTTCTTCACTTTGCAATGTTTCAGCTGGTGTACCCCAAGGATCAGTACTAGGACCTCTATTATTTATTATGTATATCAACGATATTGCTGAGAAGTTAATCTCTCTTACCCGACTTTTCGCATATGACACTTCCTTCAGCTATTCCAACCGTGATGAATTACAGATAAAAACTGTGATTGCTCACGATTTGAAAGAGCTGGATGAATGGTCAAAGAAATGGTTGATGACTTTTAACTCAGATAAAACAGAAATTATGCTATTTTCAAATACGGATATTCCAGAATTCAATTTTACATTTAATGAAAGAACTATTCCTATTACAAATTCTCACAAACATTTGGGAGTTACATTTAGCAGCGATGCTAAATGGAATATACATGTCGAAAATATATTGTTAAGTATTTACAAACACCTGAATGTTCTTCGAAAGTTAAAATATAAACTTTCTCGGAAAAATCTAGAGAAATTATATTTAGTTTATATCAGACCAATTTTTGAATATGCTTGTGAAGTATGGGATAATTGTGGGGTAGGGAATTCTAATAAGCTTGACCATTTGCAACTTGAGGCTGCTAGAATCGTTACTGGTCTTCCAATATTTGCTAGTTCAATTTTAATTTATAAAGAATTAGGCTGGGAATCATTGGCAGAAAGAAGAAAAAGGAGAAAATTACAAATGTTTTATAACATACAAAATAATAATGCACCCATGTATCTTTGTGACTTAATTCCACCATCAATTCAAAGTACAACCGTTTATCCATTGCGTAATGGAAGTGATATTATAATGCCATTTTGTAGACTATCGAATACTTATGATTCATTTATTCCTTCAACTATACGTCAATGGAATAGCTTAGATCCATCTCTTCGAAATGTGGATTCTATTGCAAAATTTAAAGCTGAATTAAGAAAGCGGAAAGATATTAGCCAAGTTCCTAAACATTTCGAAATTGGACCTCGAAAACTGAATATTATTTTAACCCAGCTTCGATGTTTTGCTTCTTTTTTGAATTACGATTTGTTCCAAGTAAATATAGTCTCAGATCCGTCTTGTCGTTGTGGTGCCAACCGCGAAGACTCCTATCATTTCTTCTTCGATTGTTCCCATTATTCAAATATAAGACATACATTGTTTCAAAATCTCAACTGGCTACCTAATTATTGTGCTTTAGACCTTACACTTTTGACCTGTGGTAATCCTACACTCCCGTATGAACAGAACGAAATTATTTTTAAGCATGTGTTTGAATATATAAAGAGGTCTGAAAGGTTTCTTATTGTCTAGTTGTTCACCAAAACAACAATCGCGCACATCACCACCATTAACCCTCTCTCTCATTCCTTTCTTCATTCTCTGTTTTAGTTCAATCTACACATATTAATGTATGAAATATTTATATACATGCATGCTCTATCAAATAATGTTGTAACCTATTGTATATAGGAGAAGACTTCATAAGTTTGTTTAACTTGTGTCTTATCCTTTTTGCACATTTGAGCAAATAAAATATGTTTAAACTAAAAACTAATGGGGATACTACATGTATCCTAGTAGACTAATGGGGATACTATATGTATCCTAGTAGACTAATGGGGATACTATATGTATCATAATGGACAAATGGGGATACTATATGTATCCTAGTAGACTAACGGGGATACTATATCTATCCTAGTAGACTAATGGGGATACTACATGTATCCTAGTAGACTAATGGGGATACTATATGTTCCCTAGTGGACTAATGGGGATACTATATGTATCCTAGTAGACTAATGGAGATATTATATGTATCCTAGTAGACTAATGGGGATTCTATATGTATCCTAGTAGACTAATGGGGATACTACATGTATTCTAGTAGACTAATGGGGATACTATATGTATCCTAGTAGACTACTAGGGATACTACATGTATCCTAGTGGACTAATGGGGATACTATATGTATCCTAGTAGACTAATGGGGATACTATATGTATCCTAGTAGACTAATGGAGATACTATATGTATCCTAGTAGACTAATGGGGATACTATATGTATCCTAGTAGACTAATGGGGATACTATATGTATCCTAGTAGACTAATGGGGATACTATATGTATCCTAGTAGACTAATGGGGATACTACATGTATCCTAGTGGACTAATGGGGATACTATATGTATCCTAGTAGACTAATGGGGATACTATATGTATCCTAGTAGA
This sequence comes from Bathymodiolus brooksi, assembly GCA_963680875.1. Lineage (NCBI taxonomy): Eukaryota > Metazoa > Mollusca > Bivalvia > Mytilida > Modiolidae > Bathymodiolus > Bathymodiolus brooksi. Next base: position 25,776,369 of record OY804578.1, on the reverse strand, counting down.
CTAATGGGGATACTACATGTATCCTAGTAGACTAATGGGATACTATATGTATCCTAGTGGACTAATGGGGATACTATATGTATCCTAGTAGACTAATGGGGATACTGCATGTATCCTAGTAGACTAATGGGGATACTATATGTATCCTAGTAGACTAATGGGGATAATATATGTATCCTAGTAGACTAATGGGGATACTATATGTTCCCTAGTGGACTAATGGGGATACTATATGTATCCTAGTAGACTAATGGGGATACTACATGTATCCTAGTAGACAAATGGGGATACTATATGTATCCTAGTGGACTAATGGGGATACTATATGTATCCTAGTAGACTAATGGGGATACTGCATGTATCCTAGTAGAGTAATGGGGATACTATATGTATCCTAGTAGACTAATGGGGATAATATATGTATCCTAGTAGACTAATGGGGATACTATATGTTCCCTAGTGGACTAATGGGGATACTATATGTATCCTAGTAGACTAATGGGGATACTACATGTATCCTAGTAGACTAATGGGGATACTATATGTATCCTAGTAGACTAATGGGGATACTACATGTATCCTAGTAGACTAATGGGGATACTATATGTATCCTAGTAGACTAATGGGGATACTACATGTATCCTAGTAGACTAATGGGGATACTACATATATCCTAGTAGACTAATGGGGATAATATATGTATCCTAGTAGACTAAAACCGATGATGCTCCAGTGAACAAAACCTGATAATAAAGGCAGTCCATTAACACTGATTTGTGGTCTTATGATCCACCACAACAGAGATAGAGATAATAACTAGTCAAGTTAACGTTTGTGATCTTATGATCCACTACAACAGAGATAGATATGATAACTAGTCAAGTTAACGTTTGTGGTCTTATGATCCACCACAACAAAGATAGAGATGATAACTAGTCAACTGAACGTTCGTGATCTTATGATCCACTACAACAGAGATAGAGATGATAACTAGTCAAGTTAACGTTCGTGATCTTATGATCCACCACAACAGAGATAGAGATGATAACTAGTCAAGTTAACGTTTGTGATCTTATGATCCACCACAACAAAGATAGAGATGATAACTAGTCAAGTTAACGTTCGTGGTCTTATGATCCACTACAACAAAGATAGAGATGATAACTAGTCAACTGAACGTTCGTGATCTTATGATCCACTACAACAGAGATAGAGATGATAACTAGTCAAGTTAACGTTTGTGATCTTATGATCCACCACAACAGAGATAGAGATGATAACTAGTCAACTGAACGTTCGTGATCTTATGATCCACTACAACAGAGATAGAGATGATAACTAGTCAAGTTAACGTTTGTGATCTTATGATCCACCACAACAAAGATAGAGATGATAACTAGTCAACTGAACGTTCGTGATCTTATGATCCACTACAACAGAGATAGAGATGATAACTAGTCAAGTTAACGTTTGTGATCTTATGATCCACCACAACAGAGATAGAGATGATAACTAGTCAAGTTAACGTTTGTGATCTTATGATCCACCACAACAGAGATAGAGATGATAACTAGTCAAGTTAACGTTTGTGGTCTTATGATCCACCACAACAAAGATAGAGATGATAACTAGTCAAGTTAACGTTTGTGGTCTTATGATCCACCACAACAGAGATAGAGATGATAACTAGTCAAGTTAACGTTTGTGGTCTTATGATCCACTACAACAGAGATAGAGATGATAACTAGTCAAGTTAACGTTCGTGATCTTATGATCCACCACAACAGAGATAGAGATGATAACTAGTCAAGTTAACGTTTGTGGTCTTATGATCCACCACAACAGAGATAGAGATGATAACTAGTCAAGTTAACGTTTGTGGTCTTATGATCCACCACAACAGAGATAGAGATGATAACTAGTCAAGTTAACGTTTGTGATCTTATGATCCACCACAACAGAGATGGAGATGATAACTAATCAAGTTAACGTTCGTGGTCTTATGATCCACCACAACAGAGATAGAGATGATAACTAGTCAAGTTAACGTTTGTGATCTTATGATCCACCACAACAGAGATAGATATGATAACTAGTCAAGTTAACGTTTGTGATCTTATGATCCACCACAACAGAGATAGAGATGATAACTAGTCAAGTTAACGTTTGTGATCTTATGATCCACCACAACAGAGATAGAGATGATAACTAGTCAAGTTAACGTTCGTGGTCTTATGATCCACCACAACAGAGATAGATATGATAACTAGTCAAGTTAACGTTTGTGATCTTATGATCCACCACAACAGAGATAGAGATGATAACTAGTCAAGTTAACGTTTGTGATCTTATGATCCACCACAACAGAGATAGAGATGATAACTAGTCAAGTTAACGTTCGTGATCTTATGATCCACCACAACAGAGATAGAGATGATAACTAGTCAAGTTAACGTTCGTGATCTTATGATCCACCACAACAGAGATAGAGATGATAACTAGTCAAGTTAACGTTTGTGATCTTATGATCCACCACAACAGAGATGGAGATGATAACTAATCAAGTTAACGTTCGTGATCTTATGATCCACCACAACAGAGATAGAGATGATAACTAGTCAAGTTAACGTTCGTGATCTTATGATCCACCACAACAGAGATAGATATGATAACTAGTCAAGTTAACGTTTGTGATCTTATGATCCACCACAACAGAGATAGAGATGATAACTAGTCAAGTTAACGTTCGTGGTCTTATGATCCACCAGAACAGAGATGGAGATGATAACTAGTCAACTGAACGTTCGTGGTCTTATGATCCACCACAACAGAGATAGATATGATAACTAGTCAAGTTAACGTTTGTGATCTTATGATCCACCACAACAGAGATGGAGATGATAACTAGTCAACTGAACGTTTGTGATCTTATGATCCACCACAACAGAGATGGAGATGATAACTAGTCAAGTTAACGTTTGTGATCTTATGATCCACCACAACAGAGATAGATATGATAACTAGTCAAGTTAACGTTTGTGATCTTATGATCCACCACAACAGAGATAGAGATGATAACTAGTCAAGTTAACGTTTGTGATCTTATGATCCACTACAACAGAGATAGAGATGATAACTAGTCAAGTTAACGTTTGTGATCTTATGATCCACTACAACAGAGATAGAGATGATAACTAGTCAAGTTAACGTTTGTGATCTTATGATCCACCACAACAGAGATAGATATGTTAACTAGTCAAGTTAACGTTTGTGGTCTTATGATCCACCACAACAGAGATAGAGATGATAACTAGTCAAGTTAACGTTTGTGATCTTATGATCCACTACAACAGAGATAGAGATGATAACTAGTCAAGTTAACGTTCGTGATCTTATGATCCACCACAACAGAGATAGAGATGATAACTAGTGAAGTTAACGTTCGTGATCTTATGATCCACCACAACAGAGATAGAGATGATAACTAGTCAAGTTAACGTTTGTGGTCTTATGATCCACTACAACAGAGATAGAGATGATAACTAGTCAAGTTAACGTTTGTGGTCTTATGATCCACTACAACAGAGATAGATATGATAACTAGTCAAGTTAACGTTTGTGATCTTATGATCAACCACAACAGAGATAGAGATGATAACTAGTCAAGTTAACGTTCGTGGTCTTATGATCCACTACAACAGAGATAGATATGATAACTAGTCAAGTTAACGTTCGTGATCTTATGATCCACTACAACAGAGATGGAGATGATAACTAGTCAAGTTAACGTTTGTGATCTTATGATCCACCACAACAGAGATAGAGATGATAACTAGTCAAGTTAACGTTCGTGATCTTATGATCCACCACAACAGAGATAGAGATGATAACTAGTCAAGTTAACGTTCGTGATCTTATGATCCACTACAACAGAGATAGAGATGATAACTAGTCAAGTTAACGTTTGTGATCTTATGATCCACCACAACAGAGATAGAGATGATAACTAGTCAAGTTAACGTTTGTGATCTTATGATCCACCACAACAGAGATAGAGATGATAACTAGTCAAGTTAACGTTCGTGGTCTTATGATCCACCACAACAGAGATAGATATGATAACTAGTCAAGTTAACGTTTGTGATCTTATGATCCACCACAACAGAGATAGAGATGATAACTAGTCAAGTTAACGTTTGTGATCTTATGATCCACCACAACAGAGATAGAGATGATAACTAGTCAAGTTAACGTTCGTGATCTTATGATCCACCACAACAGAGATAGAGATGATAACTAGTCAAGTTAACGTTCGTGATCTTATGATCCACCACAACAGAGATAGAGATGATAACTAGTCAAGTTAACGTTTGTGATCTTATGATCCACCACAACAGAGATGGAGATGATAACTAATCAAGTTAACGTTCGTGATCTTATGATCCACCACAACAGAGATAGAGATGATAACTAGTCAAGTTAACGTTCGTAATCTTATGATCCACCACAACAGAGATAGATATGATAACTAGTCAAGTTAACGTTTGTGATCTTATGATCCACCACAACAGAGATAGAGATGATAACTAGTCAAGTTAACGTTCGTGGTCTTATGATCCACTACAACAGAGATGGAGATGATAACTAGTCAAGTTAACGTTTGTGATCTTATGATCCACCACAACAGAGATATATATGATAACTAGTCAAGTTAACGTTTGTGATCTTATGATCCACCACAACAGAGATGGAGATGATAACTAGTCAACTGAACGTTCGTGGTCTTATGATCCACCACAACAGAGATAGATATGATAACTAGTCAAGTTAACGTTTGTGATCTTATGATCCACCACAACAGAGATGGAGATGATAACTAGTCAACTGAACGTTTGTGATCTTATGATCCACCACAACAGAGATGGAGATGATAACTAGTCAAGTTAACGTTTGTGATCTTATGATCCACCACAACAGAGATAGATATGATAACTAGTCAAGTTAACGTTTGTGATCTTATGATCCACCACAACAGAGATAGAGATGATAACTAGTCAAGTTAACGTTTGTGATCTTATGATCCACTACAACAGAGATAGAGATGATAACTAGTCAAGTTAACGTTTGTGATCTTATGATCCACTACAACAGAGATAGAGATGATAACTAGTCAAGTTAACGTTTGTGATCTTATGATCCACCACAACAGAGATAGATATGATAACTAGTCAAGTTAACGTTTGTGGTCTTATGATCCACCACAACAGAGATAGAGATGATAACTAGTCAAGTTAACGTTTGTGATCTTATGATCCACTACAACAGAGATAGAGATGATAACTAGTCAAGTTAACGTTTGTGGTCTTATGATCCACCACAACAGAGATAGAGATGATAACTAGTGAAGTTAACGTTCGTGATCTTATGATCCACCACAACAGAGATAGAGATGATAACTAGTCAAGTTAACGTTTGTGGTCTTATGATCCACTACAACAGAGATAGAGATGATAACTAGTCAAGTTAACGTTTGTGGTCTTATGATCCACTACAACAGAGATAGATATGATAACTAGTCAAGTTAACGTTTGTGATCTTATGATCAACCACAACAGAGATAGAGATGATAACTAGTCAAGTTAACGTTCGTGGTCTTATGATCCACTACAACAGAGATAGATATGATAACTAGTCAAGTTAACGTTCGTGATCTTATGATCCACTACAACAGAGATGGAGATGATAACTAGTCAAGTTAACGTTTGTGATCTTATGATCCACCACAACAGAGATAGAGATGATAACTAGTCAAGTTAACGTTCGTGATCTTATGATCCACCACAACAGAGATAGAGATGATAACTAGTCAAGTTAACGTTCGTGATCTTATGATCCACTACAACAGAGATAGAGATGATAACTAGTCAAGTTAACGTTTGTGATCTTATGATCCACCACAACAGAGATAGAGATGATAACTAGTCAAGTTAACGTTTGTGATCTTATGATCCACCACAACAAAGATAGAGATGATAACTAGTCAAGTTAACGTTTGTGATCTTATGATCCACTACAACAGAGATGGAGATGATAACTAGTCAAGTTAACGTTTGTGATCTTATGATCCACCACAACAGAGATAGAGATGATAACTAGTCAAGTTAACGTTTGTGGTCTTATGATCCACCACAACAGAGATAGATATGATAACTAGTCAAGTTAACGTTTGTGATCTTATGATCCACCACAACAGAGATAGATATGATAACTAGTCAAGTTAACGTTTGTGATCTTATGATCCACTACAACAGAGATAGAGATGATAACTAGTCAAGTTAACGTTTGTGGTCTTATGATCCACCACAACAGAGATAGATATGATAACTAGTCAAGTTAACGTTCGTGATCTTATGATCCACCACAACAGAGATAGAGATGATAACTAGTCAAGTTAACGTTTGTGATCTTATGATCCACTACAACAGAGATGGAGATGATAACTAGTCAAGTTAACGTTTGTGATCTTATGATCCACTACAACAGAGATAGAGATGATAACTAGTCAAGTTAACGTTTGTGGTCTTATGATCCACCACAACAGAGATAGATATGATAACTAGTCAAGTTAACGTTTGTGGTCTTATGATCCACCACAACAAAGATAGAGATGATAACTAGTCAAGTTAACGTTTGTGATCTTATGATCCACCACAACAGAGATAGAGATGATAACTAGTCAAGTTAACGTTTGTGATCTTATGATCCACCACAACAGAGATAGAGATGATAACTAGTCAAGTTAACGTTTGTGATCTTATGATCCACCACAACAGAGATAGAGATGATAACTAGTCAAGTTAACGTTTGTGATCTTATGATCCACCACAACAGAGATAGAGATGATAACTAGTCAAGTTAATGTTCGTGATCTTATGATCCACCACAACAGAGATAGAGATGATAACTAGTCAAGTTAACGTTTGTGATCTTATGATCCACCACAACAGAGATAGATATGATAACTAGTCAAGTTAACGTTTGTGGTCTTATGATCCACCACAACAGAGATAGAGATGATAACTAGTCAAGTTAACGTTTGTGATCTTATGATCCACCACAACAGAGATAGAGATGATAACTAGTCAAGTTAACGTTTGTGATCTTATGATCCACCACAACAGAGATAGAGATGATAACTAGTCAAGTTAACGTTTGTGATCTTATGATCCACCACAACAGAGATAGAGATGATAACTAGTGAAGATAACGTTTGTGGTCTTATGATCCACCACAACAGAGATAGATATGATAACTAGTCAAGTTAACGTTTGTGGTCTTATGATCCACCACAACAGAGATAGAGATGATAACTAGTCAACTGAACGTTCGTGGTCTTATGATCCACCACAACAGAGATAGAGATGATAACTAGTCAACTGAACGTTCGTGGTCTTATGATCCACCACAACAGAGATAGATATGATAAATAATCAAGTTAACGTTCGTGATCTTATGATCCACCACAACAGAGATAGAGATGATAACTAGTCAAGTTAACGTTTGTGATCTTATGATCCACCACAACAGAGATAGAGATGATAACTAGTCAAGTTAACGTTTGTGGTCTTATGATCCACTACAACAAAGATAGAGATGATAACTAGTCAAGTTAACGTTTGTGGTCTTATGATCCACCACAACAGAGATAGATATGATAACTAGTCAAGTTAACGTTCGTGGTCTTATGATCCACCACAACAAAGATAGAGATGATAACTAGTCAAGTTAACGTTTGTGGTCTTATGATCCACCACAACAGAGATAGAGATGATAACTAGTCAAGTTAACGTTCGTGATCTTATGATCCACCACAACAGAGATGGAGATGATAACTAATCAAGTTAACGTTTGTGATCTTATGATCCACCACAACAGAGATAGAGATGATAACTAGTCAAGTTAACGTTCGTGGTCTTATGATCCACCACAACAGAGATAGAGATGATAACTAGTCAAGTTAACGTTTGTGTTCTTATGATCCACCACAACAGAGATAGAGATGATAACTAGTCAAGTTAACGTTCGTGATCTTATGATCCACTACAACAAAGATAGAGATGATAACTAGTCAAGTTAACGTTTGTGATCTTATGATCCACCACATCAGAGATAGAGATGATAACTAGTCAAGTTAACGTTCGTGATCTTATGATCCACCACAACAGAGATGGAGATGATAACTAATCAAGTTAACGTTTGTGATCTTATGATCCACCACAACAGAGATGGAGATGATAACTAATCAAGTTAACGTTTGTGATCTTATGATCCACCACAACAGAGATAGAGATGATAACTAGTCAAGTTAACGTTCGTGATCTTATGATCCACTACAACAAAGATAGAGATGATAACTAGTCAAGTTAACGTTTGTGATCTTATGATCCACCACATCAGAGATAGAGATGATAACTAGTCAAGTTAACGTTTGTGATCTTATGATCCACCACAACAGAGATAGATATGATAACTAGTCAAGTTAACGTTCGTGGTCTTATGATCCACCACAACAGAGATAGAGATGATAACTAGTCAAGTTAACGTTCGTGGTCTTATGATCCACCACAACAGAGATAGAGATGATAACTAGTCAAGTTAACGTTTGTGATCTTATGATCCACCACAACAGAGATAGATATGATAACTAGTCAAGTTAACGTTTGTGGTCTTATGATCCACCACAACAGAGATAGAGATGATAACTAGTCAAGTTAACGTTTGTGGTCTTATGATCCACCACAACAGAGATAGAGATGATAACTAGTCAAGTTAACGTTTGTGGTCTTATGATCCACCACAACAGAGATAGAGATGATAACTAGTCAAGTTAACGTTTGTGATCTTATGATCCACCACAACAGAGATAGATATGATAACTAGTCAAGTTAACGTTTGTGATCTTATGATCCACCACAACAGAGATAGAGATGATAACTAGTCAAGTTAACGTTTGTGATCTTATGATCCACCACAACAGAGATAGATATCATAACTAGTCAACTGAACGTTCGTGGTCTTATGATCCACCACAACAGAGATAGAGATGATAACTAGTCAAGTTAACGTTCGTGATCTTATGATCCACCACAACAGAGATGGAGATGATAACTAATCAAGTTAACGTTTGTGATCTTATGATCCACCACAACAGAGATGGAGATGATAACTAATCAAGTTAACGTTTGTGATCTTATGATCCACCACAACAGAGATAGAGATGATAACTAGTCAAGTTAACGTTCGTGATCTTATGATCCACTACAACAAAGATAGAGATGATAACTAGTCAAGTTAACGTTTGTGATCTTATGATCCACCACATCAGAGATAGAGATGATAACTAGTCAAGTTAACGTTTGTGATCTTATGATCCACCACAACAGAGATAGATATGATAACTAGTCAAGTTAACGTTCGTGGTCTTATGATCCACCACAACAGAGATAGAGATGATAACTAGTCAAGTTAACGTTCGTGGTCTTATGATCCACCACAACAGAGATAGAGATGATAACTAGTCAAGTTAACGTTTGTGATCTTATGATCCACCACAACAGAGATAGATATGATAACTAATCAAGTTAACGTTTGTGGTCTTATGATCCACCACAACAGAGATAGAGATGATAACTAGTCAAGTTAACGTTTGTGGTCTTATGATCCACCACAACAGAGATAGAGATGATAACTAGTCAAGTTAACGTTTGTGGTCTTATGATCCACCACAACAGAGATAGAGATGATAACTAGTCAAGTTAACGTTTGTGATCTTATGATCCACCACAACAGAGATAGATATGATAACTAGTCAAGTTAACGTTTGTGATCTTATGATCCACCACAACAGAGATAGAGATGATAACTAGTCAAGTTAACGTTTGTGATCTTATGATCCACCACAACAGAGATAGATATCATAACTAGTCAACAGAACGTTCGTGGTCTTATGATCCACCACAACAGAGATAGAGATGATAACTAGTCAAGTTAACATTTGTTGTCTTATGATCCACCACAACAGAGATAGAGATGATAACTAGTCAAGTTAACGTTTGTGTTCTTATGATCCACCACAACAGAGATAGATATGATAACTAGTCAAGTTAACGTTTGTGGTCTTATGATCCACCACAACAGAGATAGAGATGATAACTAGTCAAGTTAACGTTTGTGATCTTATGATCCACCACAACAGAGATAGATATGATAACTAGTCAAGTTAACGTTCGTGATCTTATGATCCACCACAACAGAGATAGAGATGATAACTAGTCAAGTTAACGTTCGTGATCTTATGATCCACCACAACAGAGATAGATATGATAACTAGTCAAGTTGACGTTCGTGATCTTATGATCCACCACAACAGAGATAGAGATGATAACTAGTCAAGTTAACGTTTGTGATCTTATGATCCATCACAACAAAGATAGATATGATAACTAGTCAAGTTAACGTTTGTGATCTTATGATCCACCACAACAGAGATAGAGATGATAACTAGTCAAGTTAACGTTTGTGGTCTTATGATCCACTACAACAGAGATAGATATGATAACTAGTCAAGTTAACGTTCGTGATCTTATGATCCACTACAACAGAGATAGATATGATAACTAGTCAAGTTAACGTTTGTGATCTTATGATCCACCACAACAGAGATGGAGATGATAACTAATCAAGTTAACGTTTGTGATCTTATGATCCACCACAACAGAGATAGATATGATAACTAGTCAAGTTAACGTTCGTGATCTTATGATCCACCACAACAGAGATAGAGATGATAACTAGTCAAGTTAACGTTCGTGATCTTATGATCCACCACAACAGAGATAGATATGATAACTAGTCAAGTTAACGTTCGTGATCTTATGATCCACCACAACAGAGATAGAGATGATAACTAGTCAAGTTAACGTTTGTGATCTTATGATCCACCACAACAGAGATAGATATGATAACTAGTCAAGTTAACGTTTGTGGTCTTATGATCCACCACAACAGAGATATAGATGATAACTAGTCAAGTTAACGTTTGTGATCTTATGATCCACCACAACAGAGATAGATATGATAACTAGTCAAGTTAACGTTTGTGATCTTATGATCCACCACAACAGAGATAGAGATGATAACTAGTCAAGTTAACGTTTGTGGTCTTATGATCCACCACAACAGAGATAGATATGATAACTAGTCAAGTTAACGTTCGTGGTCTTATGATCCACCACAACAGAGATAGATATGATAACTAGTCAAGTTAACGTTCGTGATCTTATGATCCACCACAACAGAGATGGAGATGATAACTAATCAAGTTAACGTTTGTGATCTTATGATCCACCACAACAGAGATAGATATGATAACTAGTCAAGTTAACGTTCGTGATCTTATGATCCACCACAACAGAGATAGAGATGATAACTAGTCAAGTTAACGTTCGTGGTCTTATGATCCACCACACCAGAGATAGATATGATAACTAGTCAAGTTAACGTTTGTGATCTTATGATCCACCACAACAGAGATAGAGATGATAACTAGTCAAGTTAACGTTCGTGGTCTTATGATCCACTACAACAAAGATAGATATGATAACTAGTCAAGTTAACGTTTGTGATCTTATGATCCACCACAACAGAGATGGAAATGATAACTAGTCAAGTTAACGTTTGTGATCTTATGATCCACCACAACAGAGATAGATATGATAACTAGTCAAGTTAACGTTTGTGGTCTTATGATCCACCACAACAGAGATAGATATGATAACTAGTCAAGTTAACGTTTGTGGTCTTATGATCCACCACAACAGAGATAGAGATGATAACTAGTCAAGTTAACGTTTGTGATCTTATGATCCACCACAACAGAGATAGAGATGATAACTAGTCAAGTTAACGTTTGTGATCTTATGATCCACCACAACAGAGATAGAGATGATAACTAGTCAAGTTAACGTTTGTGGTCTTATGATCCACCACAACAGAGATAGAGATGATAACTAGTCAAGTTAACGTTCGTGATCTTATGATCCACCACAACAGAGATAGAGATGATAACTAGTCAAGTTAACGTTTGTGATCTTATGATCCACCACAACAGAGATAGATATGATAACTAGTCAAGTTAACGTTCGTGATCTTATGATCCACCACAACAGAGATAGAGATGATAACTAGTCAAGTTAACGTTTGTGATCTTATGATCCACCACAACAGAGATAGATATGATAACTAGTCAAGTTAACGTTCGTGATCTTATGATCCACCACAACAGAGATGGAGATGATAACTAATCAAGTTAACGTTTGTGATCTTATGATCCACCACAACAGAGATAGATATGATAACTAGTCAAGTTAACGTTTGTGATCTTATGATCCACCACAACAGAGATGGAGATGATAACTAGTCAAGTTAACGTTTGTGGTCTTATGATCCACCACAACAGAGATAGATATGATAACTAGTCAAGTTAACGTTTGTGATCTTATGATCCACCACAACAGAGATAGAGATGATAACTAGTCAAGTTAACGTTCGTGATCTTATGATCCACCACAACAGAGATAGAGATGATAACTAGTCAAGTTAACGTTTGTGTTCTTATGATCCACCACAACAGAGATAGAGATGATAACTAGTCAAGTTAACGTTCGTGGTCTTATGATCCACCACAACAGAGATAGAGATGATAACTAGTCAAGTTAACGTTTGTGGTCTTATGATCCACTACAACAGAGATAGATATGATAACTAGTCAAGTTAACGTTTGTGGTCTTATGATCCACCACAACAGAGATAGATATGATAACTAGTCAAGTTAACGTTTGTGATCTTATGATCCACCACAACAGAGATAGAGATGATAACTAGTCAAGTTAACGTTCGTGGTCTTATGATCCACCACAACAGAGATAGATATGATAACTAGTCAAGTTAACGTTTGTGGTCTTATGATCCACCACAACAGAGATAGATATGATAACTAGTCAAGTTAACGTTTGTGATCTTATGATCCACCACAACAGAGATAGAGATGATAACTAGTCAAGTTAACGTTCGTGGTCTTATGATCCACCACAACAGAGATAGATATGATAACTAGTCAAGTTAACGTTCGTGATCTTATGATCCACCACAACAGAGATGGAGATGATAACTAATCAAGTTAACGTTCGTGGTCTTATGATCCACCACAACAGAGATAGATATGATAACTAGTCAAGTTAACGTTTGTGGTCTTATGATCCACCACAACAAAGATAGAGATGATAACTAGTCAAGTTAACGTTCGTGATCTTATGATCCACCACAACAGAGATAGATATGATAACTAGTCAAGTTAACGTTCGTGATCTTATGATCCACTACAACACAGATAGAGATGATAACTAATCAAGTTAACGTTCGTGGTCTTATGATCCACCACAACAAAGATAGAGATGATAACTAGTCAAGTTAACGTTCGTGATCTTATGATCCACCACAACAGAGATGGAGATGATAACTAATCAAGTTAACGTTCGTGATCTTATGATCCACCACAACAGAGATGGAGATGATAACTAATCAAGTTAACGTTCGTGATCTTATGATCCACTACAACACAGATAGAGATGATAACTAGTCAAGTTAACGTTTGTGATCTTATGATCCACCACAACAGAGATAGAGATGATAACTAGTCAAGTTAACGTTTGTGGTCTTATGATCCACCACAACACAGATAGAGATGATAACTAGTCAAGTTAACGTTTGTGATCTTATGATCCACCACAACAGAGATAGAGATGATAACTAGTCAAGTTAACGTTTGTGGTCTTATGATCCACCACAACAGAGATAGAGATGATAACTAGTCAAGTTAACGTTTGTGATCTTATGATCCACCACAACAGAGATAGAGATGATAACTAGTCAAGTTAACGTTTGTGATCTTATGATCCACTACAACAAAGATAGAGATGATAACTAGTCAAGTTAACGTTTGTGGTCTTATGATCCACCACAACAGAGATAGAGATGATAACTAGTCAAGTTAACGTTTGTGATCTTATGATCCACCACAACAGAGATAGAGATGATAACTAGTCAAGTTAACGGTCGTGGTCTTATGATCCACCACAACAGAGATAGATATGATAACTAGTCAAGTTAACGTTCGTGATCTTATGATCCACCACAACAGAGATGGAGATGATAACTAATCAAGTTAACGTTCGTGGTCTTATGATCCACCACAACAGAGATAGATATGATAACTAGTCAAGTTAACGTTTGTGATCTTATGATCCACCACAACAGAGATAGAGATGATAACTAGTCAAGTTAACGTTCGTGGTCTTATGATCCACCACAACAGAGATAGAGATGATAACTAGTCAAGTTAACGTTTGTGATCTTATGATCCACCACAACAGAGATAGAGATGATAACTAGTCAAGTTAACGTTTGTGTTCTTATGATCCACCACAACAGAGATAGAGATGATAACTAGTCAAGTTAACGTTTGTGATCTTATGATCCACTACAACAAAGATAGATATGATAACTAGTCAAGTTAACGTTTGTGATCTTATGATCCACCACAACAGAGATGGAGATGATAACTAGTCAAGTTAACGTTTGTGATCTTATGATCCACCACAACAGAGATAGATATGATAACTAGTCAAGTTAACGTTTGTGGTCTTATGATCCACCACAACAGAGATAGATATGATAACTAGTCAAGTTAACGTTTGTGGTCTTATGATCCACCACAACAGAGATAGAGATGATAACTAGTCAAGTTAACGTTTGTGATCTTATGATCCACCACAACAGAGATAGAGATGATAACTAGTCAAGTTAACGTTTGTGATCTTATGATCCACCACAACAGAGATAGAGATGATAACTAGTCAAGTTAACGTTTGTGGTCTTATGATCCACCACAACAGAGATAGAGATGATAACTAGTCAAGTTAACGTTCGTGATCTTATGATCCACCACAACAGAGATAGAGATGATAACTAGTCAAGTTAACGTTTGTGATCTTATGATCCACCACAACAGAGATAGATATGATAACTAGTCAAGTTAACGTTCGTGATCTTATGATCCACCACAACAGAGATAGAGATGATAACTAGTCAAGTTAACGTTTGTGATCTTATGATCCACCACAACAGAGATAGATATGATAACTAGTCAAGTTAACGTTCGTGATCTTATGATCCACCACAACAGAGATGGAGATGATAACTAATCAAGTTAACGTTTGTGATCTTATGATCCACCACAACAGAGATAGATATGATAACTAGTCAAGTTAACGTTTGTGATCTTATGATCCACCACAACAGAGATGGAGATGATAACTAGTCAAGTTAACGTTTGTGGTCTTATGATCCACCACAACAGAGATAGATATGATAACTAGTCAAGTTAACGTTTGTGATCTTATGATCCACCACAACAGAGATAGAGATGATAACTAGTCAAGTTAACGTTCGTGATCTTATGATCCACCACAACAGAGATAGAGATGATAACTAGTCAAGTTAACGTTTGTGTTCTTATGATCCACCACAACAGAGATAGAGATGATAACTAGTCAAGTTAACGTTCGTGGTCTTATGATCCACCACAACAGAGATAGAGATGATAACTAGTCAAGTTAACGTTTGTGGTCTTATGATCCACTACAACAGAGATAGATATGATAACTAGTCAAGTTAACGTTTGTGGTCTTATGATCCACCACAACAGAGATAGATATGATAACTAGTCAAGTTAACGTTTGTGATCTTATGATCCACCACAACAGAGATAGAGATGATAACTAGTCAAGTTAACGTTCGTGGTCTTATGATCCACCACAACAGAGATAGATATGATAACTAGTCAAGTTAACGTTTGTGGTCTTATGATCCACCACAACAGAGATAGATATGATAACTAGTCAAGTTAACGTTTGTGATCTTATGATCCACCACAACAGAGATAGAGATGATAACTAGTCAAGTTAACGTTCGTGGTCTTATGATCCACCACAACAGAGATAGATATGATAACTAGTCAAGTTAACGTTCGTGATCTTATGATCCACCACAACAGAGATGGAGATGATAACTAATCAAGTTAACGTTCGTGGTCTTATGATCCACCACAACAGAGATAGATATGATAACTAGTCAAGTTAACGTTTGTGGTCTTATGATCCACCACAACAAAGATAGAGATGATAACTAGTCAAGTTAACGTTCGTGATCTTATGATCCACCACAACAGAGATAGATATGATAACTAGTCAAGTTAACGTTCGTGATCTTATGATCCACTACAACACAGATAGAGATGATAACTAATCAAGTTAACGTTCGTGGTCTTATGATCCACCACAACAAAGATAGAGATGATAACTAGTCAAGTTAACGTTCGTGATCTTATGATCCACCACAACAGAGATGGAGATGATAACTAATCAAGTTAACGTTCGTGATCTTATGATCCACCACAACAGAGATGGAGATGATAACTAATCAAGTTAACGTTCGTGATCTTATGATCCACTACAACACAGATAGAGATGATAACTAGTCAAGTTAACGTTTGTGATCTTATGATCCACCACAACAGAGATAGAGATGATAACTAGTCAAGTTAACGTTTGTGGTCTTATGATCCACCACAACACAGATAGAGATGATAACTAGTCAAGTTAACGTTTGTGATCTTATGATCCACCACAACAGAGATAGAGATGATAACTAGTCAAGTTAACGTTTGTGGTCTTATGATCCACCACAACAGAGATAGAGATGATAACTAGTCAAGTTAACGTTTGTGATCTTATGATCCACCACAACAGAGATAGAGATGATAACTAGTCAAGTTAACGTTTGTGATCTTATGATCCACTACAACAAAGATAGAGATGATAACTAGTCAAGTTAACGTTTGTGGTCTTATGATCCACCACAACAGAGATAGAGATGATAACTAGTCAAGTTAACGTTTGTGATCTTATGATCCACCACAACAGAGATAGAGATGATAACTAGTCAAGTTAACGGTCGTGGTCTTATGATCCACCACAACAGAGATAGATATGATAACTAGTCAAGTTAACGTTCGTGATCTTATGATCCACCACAACAGAGATGGAGATGATAACTAATCAAGTTAACGTTCGTGGTCTTATGATCCACCACAACAGAGATAGATATGATAACTAGTCAAGTTAACGTTTGTGATCTTATGATCCACCACAACAGAGATAGAGATGATAACTAGTCAAGTTAACGTTCGTGGTCTTATGATCCACCACAACAGAGATAGAGATGATAACTAGTCAAGTTAACGTTTGTGATCTTATGATCCACCACAACAGAGATAGAGATGATAACTAGTCAAGTTAACGTTTGTGTTCTTATGATCCACCACAACAGAGATAGAGATGATAACTAGTCAAGTTAACGTTTGTGATCTTATGATCCACCACAACAGAGATAGAGATGATAACTAGTCAAGTTAACGTTCGTGATCTTATGATCCACCACAACAGAGATAGAGATGATAACTAGTCAAGTTAACGTTTGTGATCTTATGATCCACTACAACAGAGATAGATATGATAACTAGTCAAGTTAACGTTTGTGTTCTTATGATCCACCACAACAGAGATAGAGATGATAACTAGTCAAGTTAACATTTGTGATCTTATGATCCACCACAACAGAGATAGAGATGATAACTAGTCAAGTTAACGTTTGTGATCTTATGATCCACCACAACAGAGATAGAGATGATAACTAGTCAAGTTAACGTTTGTGATCTTATGATCCACCACAACAGAGATAGAGATGATAACTAGTCAAGTTAACGTTTGTGATCTTATGATCCACTACAACAGAGATAGATATGATAACTAGTCAAGTTAACGTTTGTGTTCTTATGATCCACCACAACAGAGATAGAGATGATAACTAGTCAAGTTAACGTTTGTGATCTTATGATCCACCACAACAGAGATAGAGATGATAACTAGTCAAGTTAACGTTTGTGGTCTTATGATCCACCACAACAGAGATAGATATGATAACTAGTCAAGTTAACGTTCGTGGTCTTATGATCCACCACAACAGAGATAGATATGATAACTAGTCAAGTTAACGTTCGTGATCTTATGATCCACCACAACAGAGATGGAGATGATAACTAATCAAGTTAACGTTTGTGATCTTATGATCCACCACAACAGAGATAGATATGATAACTAGTCAAGTTAACGTTCGTGATCTTATGATCCACCACAACAGAGATAGAGATGATAACTAGTCAAGTTAACGTTCGTGGTCTTATGATCCACCACACCAGAGATAGATATGATAACTAGTCAAGTTAACGTTTGTGATCTTATGATCCACCACAACAGAGATAGAGATGATAACTAGTCAAGTTAACGTTCGTGGTCTTATGATCCACTACAACAAAGATAGATATGATAACTAGTCAAGTTAACGTTTGTGATCTTATGATCCACCACAACAGAGATGGAGATGATAACTAGTCAAGTTAACGTTTGTGATCTTATGATCCACCACAACAGAGATAGATATGATAACTAGTCAAGTTAACGTTTGTGGTCTTATGATCCACCACAACAGAGATAGATATGATAACTAGTCAAGTTAACGTTTGTGGTCTTATGATCCACCACAACAGAGATAGAGATGATAACTAGTCAAGTTAACGTTTGTGATCTTATGATCCACCACAACAGAGATAGAGATGATAACTAGTCAAGTTAACGTTTGTGATCTTATGATCCACCACAACAGAGATAGAGATGATAACTAGTCAAGTTAACGTTTGTGGTCTTATGATCCACCACAACAGAGATAGAGATGATAACTAGTCAAGTTAACGTTCGTGATCTTATGATCCACCACAACAGAGATAGAGATGATAACTAGTCAAGTTAACGTTTGTGATCTTATGATCCACCACAACAGAGATAGATATGATAACTAGTCAAGTTAACGTTCGTGATCTTATGATCCACCACAACAGAGATAGAGATGATAACTAGTCAAGTTAACGTTTGTGATCTTATGATCCACCACAACAGAGATAGATATGATAACTAGTCAAGTTAACGTTCGTGATCTTATGATCCACCACAACAGAGATGGAGATGATAACTAATCAAGTTAACGTTTGTGATCTTATGATCCACCACAACAGAGATAGATATGATAACTAGTCAAGTTAACGTTTGTGATCTTATGATCCACCACAACAGAGATGGAGATGATAACTAGTCAAGTTAACGTTTGTGGTCTTATGATCCACCACAACAGAGATAGATATGATAACTAGTCAAGTTAACGTTTGTGATCTTATGATCCACCACAACAGAGATAGAGATGATAACTAGTCAAGTTAACGTTCGTGATCTTATGATCCACCACAACAGAGATAGAGATGATAACTAGTCAAGTTAACGTTTGTGTTCTTATGATCCACCACAACAGAGATAGAGATGATAACTAGTCAAGTTAACGTTCGTGGTCTTATGATCCACCACAACAGAGATAGAGATGATAACTAGTCAAGTTAACGTTTGTGGTCTTATGATCCACTACAACAGAGATAGATATGATAACTAGTCAAGTTAACGTTTGTGGTCTTATGATCCACCACAACAGAGATAGATATGATAACTAGTCAAGTTAACGTTTGTGATCTTATGATCCACCACAACAGAGATAGAGATGATAACTAGTCAAGTTAACGTTCGTGGTCTTATGATCCACCACAACAGAGATAGATATGATAACTAGTCAAGTTAACGTTTGTGGTCTTATGATCCACCACAACAGAGATAGATATGATAACTAGTCAAGTTAACGTTTGTGATCTTATGATCCACCACAACAGAGATAGAGATGATAACTAGTCAAGTTAACGTTCGTGGTCTTATGATCCACCACAACAGAGATAGATATGATAACTAGTCAAGTTAACGTTCGTGATCTTATGATCCACCACAACAGAGATGGAGATGATAACTAATCAAGTTAACGTTCGTGGTCTTATGATCCACCACAACAGAGATAGATATGATAACTAGTCAAGTTAACGTTTGTGGTCTTATGATCCACCACAACAAAGATAGAGATGATAACTAGTCAAGTTAACGTTCGTGATCTTATGATCCACCACAACAGAGATAGATATGATAACTAGTCAAGTTAACGTTCGTGATCTTATGATCCACTACAACACAGATAGAGATGATAACTAATCAAGTTAACGTTCGTGGTCTTATGATCCACCACAACAAAGATAGAGATGATAACTAGTCAAGTTAACGTTCGTGATCTTATGATCCACCACAACAGAGATGGAGATGATAACTAATCAAGTTAACGTTCGTGATCTTATGATCCACCACAACAGAGATGGAGATGATAACTAATCAAGTTAACGTTCGTGATCTTATGATCCACTACAACACAGATAGAGATGATAACTAGTCAAGTTAACGTTTGTGATCTTATGATCCACCACAACAGAGATAGAGATGATAACTAGTCAAGTTAACGTTTGTGGTCTTATGATCCACCACAACACAGATAGAGATGATAACTAGTCAAGTTAACGTTTGTGATCTTATGATCCACCACAACAGAGATAGAGATGATAACTAGTCAAGTTAACGTTTGTGGTCTTATGATCCACCACAACAGAGATAGAGATGATAACTAGTCAAGTTAACGTTTGTGATCTTATGATCCACCACAACAGAGATAGAGATGATAACTAGTCAAGTTAACGTTTGTGATCTTATGATCCACTACAACAAAGATAGAGATGATAACTAGTCAAGTTAACGTTTGTGGTCTTATGATCCACCACAACAGAGATAGAGATGATAACTAGTCAAGTTAACGTTTGTGATCTTATGATCCACCACAACAGAGATAGAGATGATAACTAGTCAAGTTAACGGTCGTGGTCTTATGATCCACCACAACAGAGATAGATATGATAACTAGTCAAGTTAACGTTCGTGATCTTATGATCCACCACAACAGAGATGGAGATGATAACTAATCAAGTTAACGTTCGTGGTCTTATGATCCACCACAACAGAGATAGATATGATAACTAGTCAAGTTAACGTTTGTGATCTTATGATCCACCACAACAGAGATAGAGATGATAACTAGTCAAGTTAACGTTCGTGGTCTTATGATCCACCACAACAGAGATAGAGATGATAACTAGTCAAGTTAACGTTTGTGTTCTTATGATCCACCACAACAGAGATAGAGATGATAACTAGTCAAGTTAACGTTTGTGATCTTATGATCCACCACAACAGAGATAGAGATGATAACTAGTCAAGTTAACGTTCGTGATCTTATGATCCACCACAACAGAGATAGAGATGATAACAAGTCAAGTTAACGTTTGTGATCTTATGATCCACTACAACAGAGATAGATATGATAACTAGTCAAGTTAACGTTTGTGTTCTTATGATCCACCACAACAGAGATAGAGATGATAACTAGTCAAGTTAACATTTGTGATCTTATGATCCACCACAACAGAGATAGAGATGATAACTAGTCAAGTTAACGTTTGTGATCTTATGATCCACCACAACAGAGATAGAGATGATAACTAGTCAAGTTAACGTTTGTGATCTTATGATCCACCACAACAGAGATAGAGATGATAACTAGTCAAGTTAACGTTTGTGATCTTATGATCCACTACAACAGAGATAGATATGATAACTAGTCAAGTTAACGTTTGTGTTCTTATGATCCACCACAACAGAGATAGAGATGATAACTAGTCAAGTTAACGTTTGTGATCTTATGATCCACCACAACAGAGATAGAGATGATAACTAGTCAAGTTAACGTTTGTGATCTTATGATCCACCACAACAGAGATAGAGATGATAACTAGTCAAGTTAACGTTTGTGATCTTATGATCCACCACAACAGAGATGGAGATGATAACTAATCAAGTTAACGTTCGTGGTCTTATGATCCACTACAACAGAGATAGAGATGATAACTAGTCAAGTTAACGTTTGTGATCTTATGATCCACCACAACAGAGATAGAGATGATAACTAGTCAAGTTAACGTTCGTGGTCTTATGATCCACCACAACAGAGATAGATATGATAACTAGTCAAGTTAACGTTCGTGGTCTTATGATCCACCACAACAGAGATAGAGATGATAACTAGTCAAGTTAACGTTCGTGGTCTTATGATCCACCACAACAGAGATAGAGATGATAACTAGTCAAGTTAACGTTTGTGATCTTATGATCCACCACAACAGAGATAGAGATGATAACTAGTCAAGTTAACGTTTGTGTTCTTATGATCCACCACAACAGAGATAGAGATGATAACTAGTCAAGTTAACGTTTGTGATCTTATGATCCACCACAACAGAGATAGAGATGATAACTAGTCAAGTTAACGTTCGTGGTCTTATGATCCACCACAACAGAGATAGAGATGATAACTAGTCAAGTTAACGTTTGTGATCTTATGATCCACTACAACAGAGATAGATATGATAACTAGTCAAGTTAATGTTTGTGGTCTTATGATCCACCACAACAGAGATAGAGATGATAACTAGTCAAGTTAACGTTCGTGGTCTTATGATCCACCACAACAAAGATAGAGATGATAACTAGTCAAGTTAACGTTCGTGGTCTTATGATCCACCACAACAGAGATAGAGATGATAACTAGTCAAGTTAACGTTTGTGATCTTATGATCCACCACAACAGAGATGGAGATGATAACTAATCAAGTTAACGTTTGTGATCTTATGATCCACCACAACAGAGATAGAGATGATAACTAGTCAAGTTAACGTTCGTGGTCTTATGATCCACCACAACAGAGATAGAGATGATAACTAGTCAAGTTAACGTTTGTGATCTTATGATCCACTACAACAGAGATAGATATGATAACTAGTCAAGTTAACGTTCGTGGTCTTATGATCCACCACAACAGAGATAGAGATGATAACTAGTCAAGTTAACGTTCGTGGTCTTATGATCCACCACAACAGAGATAGAGATGATAACTAGTCAAGTTAACGTTCGTGGTCTTATGATCCACCACAACAGAGATAGATATGATAACTAGTCAAGTTAACGTTTGTGATCTTATGATCCACCACAACAGAGATAGAGATGATAACTAGTCAAGTTAACGTTCGTGGTCTTATGATCCACCACAACAGAGATAGATATGATAACTAGTCAAGTTAACGTTTGTGATCTTATGATCCACCACAACAGAGATAGAGATGATAACTAGTCAAGTTAACGTTCGTGATCTTATGATCCACCACAACAGAGATAGAGATGATAACTAGTCAAGTTAACGTTTGTGGTCTTATGATCCACCACAACAGAGATAGAGATGATAACTAGTCAAGTTAACGTTTGTGGTCTTATGATCCACCACAACAGAGATAGATATGATAACTAGTCAAGTTAACGTTTGTGGTCTTATGATCCACCACAACAGAGATAGATATGATAACTAGTCAAGTTAACGTTTGTGATCTTATGATCCATCACAACAAAGATAGAGATGATAACTAGTCAAGTTAACGTTCGTGATCTTATGATCCACCACAACAGAGATAGATATGATAACTAGTCAAGTTAACGTTTGTGGTCTTATGATCCACCACAACAGAGATAGATATGATAACTAGTCAAGTTAACGTTTGTGATCTTATGATCCATCACAACAAAGATAGAGATGATAACTAGTCAAGTTAACGTTTGTGATCTTATGATCCACTACAACAGAGATGGAGATGATAACTAGTCAAGTTAACGTTCGTGGTCTTATGATTCACCACAACAGAGATAGAGATGATAACTAGTCAAGTTAACGTTTGTGATCTTATGATCCACTACAACAGAGATGGAGATGATAACTAATCAAGTTAACGTTCGTGGTCTTATGATCCACCACAACAGAGATAGATATGATAACTAGTCAAGTTAACGTTTGTGGTCTTATGATCCACCACAACAAAGATAGAGATGATAACTAGTCAAGTTAACGTTCGTGATCTTATGATCCACCACAACAGAGATAGATATGATAACTAGTCAAGTTAACGTTCGTGATCTTATGATCCACTACAACACAGATAGAGATGATAACTAATCAAGTTAACGTTCGTGGGCTTATGATCCACCACAACAAAGTTAGAGATGATAACTAGTCAAGTTAACGTTCGTGATCTTATGATCCACCACAACAGAGATGGAGATGATAACTAATCAAGTTAACGTTCGTGATCTTATGATCCACCACAACAGAGATGGAGATGATAACTAATCAAGTTAACGTTCGTGATCTTATGATCCACTACAACACAGATAGAGATGATAACTAGTCAAGTTAACGTTTGTGATCTTATGATCCACCACAACAGAGATAGAGATGATAACTAGTCAAGTTAACGTTTGTGGTCTTATGATCCACCACAACACAGATAGAGATGATAACTAGTCAAGTTAACGTTTGTGATCTTATGATCCACCACAACAGAGATAGAGATGATAACTAGTCAAGTTAACGTTTGTGGTCTTATGATCCACTACAACAAAGATAGAGATGATAACTAGTCAAGTTAACGTTTGTGGTCTTATGATCCACCACAACAGAGATAGAGATGATAACTAGTCAAGTTAACGTTTGTGATCTTATGATCCACCACAACAGAGATAGAGATGATAACTAGTCAAGTTAACGTTCGTGGTCTTATGATCCACCACAACAGAGATAGATATGATAACTAGTCAAATTAACGTTCGTGATCTTATGATCCACCACAACAGAGATGGAGATGATAACTAATCAAGTTAACGTTCGTGGTCTTATGATCCACCACAACAGAGATAGATATGATAACTAGTCAAGTTAACGTTTGTGATCTTATGATCCACCACAACAGAGATAGAGATGATAACTAGTCAAGTTAACGTTCGTGGTCTTATGATCCACCACAACAGAGATAGAGATGATAACTAGTCAAGTTAACGTTTGTGATCTTATGATCCACCACAACAGAGATAGAGATGATAACTAGTCAAGTTAACGTTTGTGTTCTTATGATCCACCACAACAGAGATAGAGATGATAACTAGTCAAGTTAACGTTTGTGATCTTATGATCCACCACAACAGAGATAGAGATGATAACTAGTCAAGTTAACGTTCGTGGTCTTATGATCCACCACAACAGAGATAGAGATGATAACTAGTCAAGTTAACGTTTGTGATCTTATGATCCACTACAACAGAGATAGATATGATAACTAGTCAAGTTAACGTTTGTGTTCTTATGATCCACCACAACAGAGATAGAGATGATAACTAGTCAAGTTAACGTTTGTGATCTTATGATCCACCACAACAGAGATAGAGATGATAACTAGTCAAGTTAACGTTTGTGATCTTATGATCCACCACAACAGAGATAGAGATGATAACTAGTCAAGTTAACGTTTGTGATCTTATGATCCACCACAACAGAGATAGAGATGATAACTAGTCAAGTTAACGTTTGTGATCTTATGATCCACTACAACAGAGATAGATATGATAACTAGTCAAGTTAACGTTTGTGTTCTTATGATCCACCACAACAGAGATAGAGATGATAACTAGTCAAGTTAACGTTTGTGATCTTATGATCCACCACAACAGAGATAGAGATGATAACTAGTCAAGTTAACGTTTGTGATCTTATGATCCACCACAACAGAGATAGAGATGATAACTAGTCAAGTTAACGTTTGTGATCTTATGATCCACCACAACAGAGATGGAGATGATAACTAATCAAGTTAACGTTCGTGGTCTTATGATCCACTACAACAGAGATAGAGATGATAACTAGTCAAGTTAACGTTTGTGATCTTATGATCCACCACAACAGAGATAGAGATGATAACTAGTCAAGTTAACGTTCGTGGTCTTATGATCCACCACAACAGAGATAGAGATGATAACTAGTCAAGTTAACGTTTGTGATCTTATGATCCACCACAACAGAGATAGAGATGATAACTAGTCAAGTTAACGTTTGTGTTCTTATGATCCACCACAACAGAGATAGAGATGATAACTAGTCAAGTTAACGTTTGTGATCTTATGATCCACCACAACAGAGATAGAGATGATAACTAGTCAAGTTAACGTTCGTGGTCTTATGATCCACCACAACAGAGATAGAGATGATAACTAGTCAAGTTAACGTTTGTGATCTTATGATCTACTACAACAGAGATAGATATGATAACTAGTCAAGTTAACGTTTGTGGTCTTATGATCCACCACAACAGAGATAGAGATGATAACTAGTCAAGTTAACGTTCGTGGTCTTATGATCCACCACAACAAAGATAGAGATGATAACTAGTCAAGTTAACGTTCGTGGTCTTATGATCCACCACAACAGAGATAGAGATGATAACTAGTCAAGTTAACGTTTGTGATCTTATGATCCACCACAACAGAGATGGAGATGATAACTAATCAAGTTAACGTTTGTGATCTTATGATCCACCACAACAGAGATAGAGATGATAACTAGTCAAGTTAACGTTCGTGGTCTTATGATCCACCACAACAGAGATAGAGATGATAACTAGTCAAGTTAACGTTTGTGATCTTATGATCCACTACAACAGAGATAGATATGATAACTAGTCAAGTTAACGTTCGTGGTCTTATGATCCACCACAACAGAGATAGAGATGATAACTAGTCAAGTTAACGTTCGTGGTCTTATGATCCACCACAACAGAGATAGAGATGATAACTAGTCAAGTTAACGTTCGTGGTCTTATGATCCACCACAACAGAGATAGATATGATAACTAGTCAAGTTAACGTTTGTGATCTTATGATCCACCACAACAGAGATAGAGATGATAACTAGTCAAGTTAACGTTCGTGGTCTTATGATCCACCACAACAGAGATAGATATGATAACTAATCAAGTTAACGTTTGTGATCTTATGATCCACCACAACAGAGATAGAGATGATAACTAGTCAAGTTAACGTTTGTGATCTTATGATCCACCACAACAGAGATGGAGATGATAACTAATCAAGTTAACGTTCGTGATCTTATGATCCACCACAACAGAGATGGAGATGATAACTAATCAAGTTAACGTTCGTGATCTTATGATCCACTACAACACAGATAGAGATGATAACTAGTCAAGTTAACGTTTGTGATCTTATGATCCACCACAACAGAGATAGAGATGATAACTAGTCAAGTTAACGTTTGTGGTCTTATGATCCACCACAACACAGATAGAGATGATAACTAGTCAAGTTAACGTTTGTGATCTTATGATCCACCACAACAGACATAGAGATGATAACTAGTCAAGTTAACGTTTGTGGTCTTATGATCCACTACAACAAAGATAGAGATGATAACTAGTCAAGTTAACGTTTGTGGTCTTATGATCCACCACAACAGAGATAGAGATGATAATTAGTCAAGTTAACGTTTGTGATCTTATGATCCACCACAACAGAGATAGAGATGATAACTAGTCAAGTTAACGTTCGTGGTCTTATGATCCACCACAACAGAGATAGATATGATAACTAGTCAAGTTAACGTTCGTGATCTTATGATCCACCACAACAGAGATGGAGATGCTAACTAATCAAGTTAACGTTCGTGGTCTTATGATCCACCACAACAGAGATAGATATGATAACTAGTCAAGTTAACGTTTGTGATCTTATGATCCACCACAACAGAGATAGAGATGATAACTAGTCAAGTTAACGTTCGTGGTCTTATGATCCACCACAACAGAGATAGAGATGATAACTAGTCAAGTTAACGTTTGTGATCTTATGATCCACCACAACAGAGATAGAGATGATAACTAGTCAAGTTAACGTTTGTGTTCTTATGATCCACCACAACAGAGATAGAGATGATAACTAGTCAAGTTAACGTTTGTGATCTTATGATCCACCACAACAGAGATAGAGATGATAACTAGTCAAGTTAACGTTCGTGGTCTTATGATCCACCACAACAGAGATAGAGATGATAACTAGTCAAGTTAACGTTTGTGATCTTATGATCCACTACAACAGAGATAGATATGATAACTAGTCAAGTTAACGTTTGTGTTCTTATGATCCACCACAACAGAGATAGAGATGATAACTAGTCAAGTTAACGTTTGTGATCTTATGATCCACCACAACAGAGATAGAGATGATAACTAGTCAAGTTAACGTTTGTGATCTTATGATCCACCACAACAGAGATAGAGATGATAACTAGTCAAGTTAACGTTTGTGATCTTATGATCCACCACAACAGAGATAGAGATGATAACTAGTCAAGTTAACGTTTGTGATCTTATGATCCACTACAACAGAGATAGATATGATAACTAGTCAAGTTAACGTTTGTGTTCTTATGATCCACCACAACAGAGATAGAGATGATAACTAGTCAAGTTAACGTTTGTGATCTTATGATCCACCACAACAGAGATAGAGATGATAACTAGTCAAGTTAACGTTTGTGATCTTATGATCCACCACAACAGAGATAGAGATGATAACTAGTCAAGTTAACGTTTGTGATCTTATGATCCACCACAACAGAGATGGAGATGATAACTAATCAAGTTAACGTTCGTGGTCTTATGATCCACTACAACAGAGATAGAGATGATAACTAGTCAAGTTAACGTTTGTGATCTTATGATCCACCACAACAGAGATAGAGATGATAACTAGTCAAGTTAACGTTCGTGGTCTTATGATCCACCACAACAGAGATAGAGATGATAACTAGTCAAGTTAACGTTTGTGATCTTATGATCCACCACAACAGAGATAGAGATGATAACTAGTCAAGTTAACGTTTGTGTTCTAATGATCCACCACAACAGAGATAGAGATGATAACTAGTCAAGTTAACGTTTGTGATCTTATGATCCACCACAACAGAGATAGAGATGATAACTAGTCAAGTTAACGTTCGTGGTCTTATGATCCACCACAACAGAGATAGAGATGATAACTAGTCAAGTTAACGTTTGTGATCTTATGATCCACTACAACAGAGATACATATGATAACTAGTCAAGTTAACGTTTGTGGTCTTATGATCCACCACAACAGAGATAGAGATGATAACTAGTCAAGTTAACGTTCGTGGTCTTATGATCCACCACAACAAAGATAGAGATGATAACTAGTCAAGTTAACGTTCGTGGTCTTATGATCCACCACAACAGAGATAGAGATGATAACTAGTCAAGTTAACGTTTGTGATCTTATGATCCACCACAACAGAGATGGAGATGATAACTAATCAAGTTAACGTTTGTGATCTTATGATCCACCACAACAGAGATAGAGATGATAACTAGTCAAGTTAACGTTCGTGGTCTTATGATCCACCACAACAGAGATAGAGATGATAACTAGTCAAGATAACGTTTGTGATCTTATGATCCACTACAACAGAGATAGATATGATAACTAGTCAAGTTAACGTTCGTGGTCTTATGATCCACCACAACAGAGATAGAGATGATAACTAGTCAAGTTAACGTTCGTGGTCTTATGATCCACCACAACAGAGATAGAGATGATAACTAGTCAAGTTAACGTTCGTGGTCTTATGATCCACCACAACAGAGATAGATATGATAACTAGTCAAGTTAACGTTTGTGATCTTATGATCCACCACAACAGAGATAGAGATGATAACTAGTCAAGTTAACGTTCGTGGTCTTATGATCCACCACAACAGAGATAGATATGATAACTAATCAAGTTAACGTTTGTGATCTTATGATCCACCACAACAGAGATAGAGATGATAACTAGTCAAGTTAACGTTTGTGATCTTATGATCCACCACAACAGAGATAGAGATGATAACTAGTCAAGTTAACGTTCGTGATCTTATGATCCACCACAACAGAGATAGAGATGATAACTAGTCAAGTTAACGTTTGTGGTCTTATGATCCACCACAACAGAGATAGAGATGATAACTAGTCAAGTTAACGTTTGTGGTCTTATGATCCACCACAACAGAGATAGATATGATAACTAGTCAAGTTAACGTTTGTGGTCTTATGATCCACCACAACAGAGATAGATATGATAACTAGTCAAGTTAACGTTTGTGATCTTATGATCCATCACAACAAAGATAGAGATGATAACTAGTCAAGTTAACGTTCGTGATCTTATGATCCACCACAACAGAGATAGATATGATAACTAGTCAAGTTAACGTTTGTGGTCTTATGATCCACCACAACAGAGATAGATATGATAACTAGTCAAGTTAACGTTTGTGATCTTATGATCCATCACAACAAAGATAGAGATGATAACTAGTCAAGTTAACGTTTGTGATCTTATGATCCACTACAACAGAGATGGAGATGATAACTAGTCAAGTTAACGTTCGTGGTCTTATGATCCACCACAACAGAGATAGAGATGATAACTAGTCAAGTTAACGTTTGTGATCTTATGATCCACTACAACAAAGATAGAGATGATAACTAGTCAAGTTAACGTTTGTGATCTTATGATCCACCACATCAGAGATAGATATGATAACTAGTCAAGTTAACGTTTGTGGTCTTATGATCCATTACAACAGAGATAGAGATGATAACTAGTCAAGTTAACGTTCGTGGTCTTATGATCCACCACAACAGAGATAGATATGATAACTAGTCAAGTTAACGTTCGTGATCTTATGATCCACTACAACAGAGATAGAGATGATAACTAGTCAAGTTAACGTTCGTGATCTTATGATCCACTACAACAGAGATAGAGATGATAACTAGTCAAGTTAACGTTCGTGATCTTATGATCCACCACAACAGAGATGGAGATGATAACTAATCAAGTTACCGTTCGTGGTCTTATGATCCACCACAACAGAGATAGAGATGATAACTAGTCAAGTTAACGTTTGTGGTCTTATGATCCACCACACCAGAGATAGAGATGATAACTAGTCAAGTTAACGTTCGTGGTCTTATGATCCACCACAACAGAGATAGAGATGATAACTAGTCAAGTTAACGTTTGTGATCTTATGATCCACTACAACAGAGATAGATATGATAACTAGTCAAGTTAACGTTTGTGGTCTTATGATCCACCACAACAGAGATAGAGATGATAACTAGTCAAGTTAACGTTCGTGGTCTTATGATCCACTACAACAGAGATAGAGATGATAACTAGTCAAGTTAACGTTTGTGATCTTATGATCCACCACAACAGAGATAGAGATGATAACTAGTCAAGTTAACGTTTGTGGTCTTATGATCCACCACAACAGAGATAGATATGATAACTAGTCAAGTTAACGTTTGTGATCTTATGATCCACCACAACAGAGATAGAGATGATAACTAGTCAAGTTAACGTTCGTGATCTTATGATCCACCACAACAGAGATAGAGATGATAACTAGTCAAGTTAACGTTTGTGATCTTATGATCCATCACAACAGAGATAGAGATGATAACTAGTCAAGTTAACGTTTGTGATCTTATGATCCACCACAACAGAGATAGAGATGATAACTAGTCAAGTTAACGTTTGTGATCTTATGATCCACCACACCAGAGATAGATATGATAACTAGTCAAGTTAACGTTCGTGATCTTATGATCCACTACAACAGAGATAGAAATGATAACTAGTCAAGTTAACGTTTGTGATCTTATGATCCACCACAACAGAGATAGAGATGATAACTAGTCAAGTTAACGTTCGTGGTCTTATGATCCACCACAACAGAGATAGAGATGATAACTAGTCAAGTTAACGTTCGTGGTCTTATGATTCACCACAACAGAGATAGATATGATAACTAATCAAGTTAACGTTTGTGATCTTATGATCCACCACAACAGAGATAGAGATGATAACTAGTCAAGTTAACGTTTGTGGTCTTATGATCCACCACAACAGAGATAGATATGATAACTAGTCAAGTTAACGTTTGTGGTCTTATGATCCACCACAACAGAGATAGATATGATAACTAGTCAAGTTAACGTTTGTGATCTTATGATCCATCACAACAAAGATAGAGATGATAACTAGTCAAGTTAACGTTCGTGATCTTATGATCCACCACAACAGAGATAGAGATGATAACTAGTCAAGTTAACGTTTGTGGTCTTATGATCCACCACAACAGAGATCGAGATGATAATTAGTCAAGTTAACGTTTGTGATCTTATGATCCACCACAACAGAGATAGAGATGATAACTAGTCAAGTTAACGTTTGTGGTCTTATGATCCACCACAACAGAGATAGATATGATAACTAGTCAAGATAACGTTTGTGGTCTTATGATCCACCACACCAGAGATAGAGATGATAACTAGTCAAGTTAACGTTCGTGGTCTTATGATCCACCACAACAGAGATAGAGATGACAACTAGTCAAGTTAACGTTTGTGATCTTATGATCCACCACAACAGAGATGGAGATGATAACTAATCAAGTTAACGTTTGTGATCTTATGATCCACCACAACAGAGATAGAGATGATAACTAGTCAAGTTAACGTTCGTGGTCTTATGATCCACCACAACAGAGATAGAGATGATAACTAGTCAAGTTAACGTTTGTGATCTTATGATCCACTACAACAGAGATAGATATGATAACTAGTCAAGTTAACGTTCGTGGTCTTATGATCCACCACAACAGAGATAGAGATGATAACTAGTCAAGTTAACGTTCGTGGTCTTATGATCCACCACAACAGAGATAGAGATGATAACTAGTCAAGTTAACGTTGGTGGTCTTATGATCCACCACAACAGAGATAGATATGATAACTAGTCAAGTTAACGTTTGTGATCTTATGATCCACCACAACAGAGATAGAGATGATAACTAGTCAAGTTAACGTTCGTGGTCTTATGATCCACCACAACAGAGATAGATATGATAACTAATCAAGTTAACGTTTGTGATCTTATGATCCACCACAACAGAGATAGAGATGATAACTAGTCAAGTTAACGTTTGTGATCTTATGATCCACCACAACAGAGATAGAGATGATAACTAGTCAAGTTAACGTTCGTGATCTTATGATCCACCACAACAGAGATAGAGATGATAACTAGTCAAGTTAACGTTTGTGGTCTTATGATCCACCACAACAGAGATAGAGATGATAACTAGTCAAGTTAACGTTTGTGGTCTTATGATCCACCACAACAGAGATAGATATGATAACTAGTCAAGTTAACGTTTGTGGTCTTATGATCCACCACAACAGAGATAGATATGATAACTAGTCAAGTTAACGTTTGTGATCTTATGATCCATCACAACAAAGATAGAGATGATAACTAGTCAAGTTAACGTTCGTGATCTTATGATCCACCACAACAGAGATAGATATGATAACTAGTCAAGTTAACGTTTGTGGTCTTATGATCCACCACAACAGAGATAGATATGATAACTAGTCAAGTTAACGTTTGTGATCTTATGATCCATCACAACAAAGATAGAGATGATAACTAGTCAAGTTAACGTTTGTGATCTTATGATCCACTACAACAGAGATGGAGATGATAACTAGTCAAGTTAACGTTCGTGGTCTTATGATCCACCACAACAGAGATAGAGATGATAACTAGTCAAGTTAACGTTTGTGATCTTATGATCCACTACAACAAAGATAGAGATGATAACTAGTCAAGTTAACGTTTGTGATCTTATGATCCACCACATCAGAGATAGATATGATAACTAGTCAAGTTAACGTTTGTGGTCTTATGATCCATTACAACAGAGATAGAGATGATAACTAGTCAAGTTAACGTTCGTGGTCTTATGATCCACCACAACAGAGATAGATATGATAACTAGTCAAGTTAACGTTCGT
Organism: Bathymodiolus brooksi; assembly: GCA_963680875.1. Lineage (NCBI taxonomy): Eukaryota > Metazoa > Mollusca > Bivalvia > Mytilida > Modiolidae > Bathymodiolus > Bathymodiolus brooksi. The sequence goes on along the minus strand of OY804578.1, from coordinate 25,742,241 downwards.
GATCTTATGATCCACTACAACAGAGATAGAGATGATAACTAGTCAAGTTAACGTTCGTGATCTTATGATCCACTACAACAGAGATAGAGATGATAACTAGTCAAGTTAACGTTCGTGATCTTATGATCCACCACAACAGAGATGGAGATGATAACTAATCAAGTTACCGTTCGTGGTCTTATGATCCACCACAACAGAGATAGAGATGATAACTAGTCAAGTTAACGTTTGTGGTCTTATGATCCACCAGAACAGAGATAGAGATGATAACTAGTCAAGTTAACGTTCGTGGTCTTATGATCCACCACAACAGAGATAGAGATGATAACTAGTCAAGTTAACGTTTGTGATCTTATGATCCACTACAACAGAGATAGATATGATAACTAGTCAAGTTAACGTTTGTGGTCTTATGATCCACCACAACAGAGATAGAGATGATAACTAGTCAAGTTAACGTTCGTGGTCTTATGATCCACTACAACAGAGATAGAGATGATAACTAGTCAAGTTAACGTTTGTGATCTTATGATCCACCACAACAGAGATAGAGATGATAACTAGTCAAGTTAACGTTTGTGGTCTTATGATCCACCACAACAGAGATAGATATGATAACTAGTCAAGTTAACGTTTGTGATCTTATGATCCACCACAACAGAGATAGAGATGATAACTAGTCAAGTTAACGTTCGTGATCTTATGATCCACCACAACAGAGATAGAGATGATAACTAGTCAAGTTAACGTTTGTGATCTTATGATCCATCACAACAGAGATAGAGATGATAACTAGTCAAGTTAACGTTTGTGATCTTATGATCCACCACAACAGAGATAGAGATGATAACTAGTCAAGTTAACGTTTGTGATCTTATGATCCACCACACCAGAGATAGATATGATAACTAGTCAAGTTAACGTTCGTGATCTTATGATCCACTACAACAGAGATAGAGATGATAACTAGTCAAGTTAACGTTCGTGATCTTATGATCCACCACACCAGAGATAGAGATGATAACTAGTCAAGTTAACGTTCGTGATCTTATGATCCACTACAACAGAGATAGAGATGATAACTAGTCAAGTTAACGTTTGTGATCTTATGATCCACCACAACAGAGATAGAGATGATAACTAGTCAAGTTAACGTTCGTGGTCTTATGATCCACCACAACAGAGATAGAGATGATAACTAGTCAAGTTAACGTTCGTGGTCTTATGATCCACCACAACAGAGATAGATATGATAACTAATCAAGTTAACGTTTGTGATCTTATGATCCACCACAACAGAGATAGAGATGATAACTAGTCAAGTTAACGTTTGTGGTCTTATGATCCACCACAACAGAGATAGATATGATAACTAGTCAAGTTAACGTTTGTGGTCTTATGATCCACCACAACAGAGATAGATATGATAACTAGTCAAGTTAACGTTTGTGATCTTATGATCCACCACAACAGAGATAGAGATGATAACTAGTCAAGTTAACGTTTGTGTTCTTATGATCCACCACAACAGAGATAGAGATGATAACTAGTCAAGTTAACGTTTGTGATCTTATGATCCACCACAACAGAGATAGAGATGATAACTAGTCAAGTTAACGTTCGTGATCTTATGATCCACCACAACAGAGATAGAGATGATAACTAGTCAAGTTAACGTTTGTGATCTTATGATCCACTACAACAGAGATAGATATGATAACTAGTCAAGTTAACGTTTGTGTTCTTATGATCCACCACAACAGAGATAGAGATGATAACTAGTCAAGTTAACATTTGTGATCTTATGATCCACCACAACAGAGATAGAGATGATAACTAGTCAAGTTAACGTTTGTGATCTTATGATCCACCACAACAGAGATAGAGATGATAACTAGTCAAGTTAACGTTTGTGATCTTATGATCCACCACAACAGAGATAGAGATGATAACTAGTCAAGTTAACGTTTGTGATCTTATGATCCACTACAACAGAGATAGATATGATAACTAGTCAAGTTAACGTTTGTGTTCTTATGATCCACCACAACAGAGATAGAGATGATAACTAGTCAAGTTAACGTTTGTGATCTTATGATCCACCACAACAGAGATAGAGATGATAACTAGTCAAGTTAACGTTTGTGGTCTTATGATCCACCACAACAGAGATAGATATGATAACTAGTCAAGTTAACGTTCGTGGTCTTATGATCCACCACAACAGAGATAGATATGATAACTAGTCAAGTTAACGTTCGTGATCTTATGATCCACCACAACAGAGATGGAGATGATAACTAATCAAGTTAACGTTTGTGATCTTATGATCCACCACAACAGAGATAGATATGATAACTAGTCAAGTTAACGTTCGTGATCTTATGATCCACCACAACAGAGATAGAGATGATAACTAGTCAAGTTAACGTTCGTGGTCTTATGATCCACCACACCAGAGATAGATATGATAACTAGTCAAGTTAACGTTTGTGATCTTATGATCCACCACAACAGAGATAGAGATGATAACTAGTCAAGTTAACGTTCGTGGTCTTATGATCCACTACAACAAAGATAGATATGATAACTAGTCAAGTTAACGTTTGTGATCTTATGATCCACCACAACAGAGATGGAGATGATAACTAGTCAAGTTAACGTTTGTGATCTTATGATCCACCACAACAGAGATAGATATGATAACTAGTCAAGTTAACGTTTGTGGTCTTATGATCCACCACAACAGAGATAGATATGATAACTAGTCAAGTTAACGTTTGTGGTCTTATGATCCACCACAACAGAGATAGAGATGATAACTAGTCAAGTTAACGTTTGTGATCTTATGATCCACCACAACAGAGATAGAGATGATAACTAGTCAAGTTAACGTTTGTGATCTTATGATCCACCACAACAGAGATAGAGATGATAACTAGTCAAGTTAACGTTTGTGGTCTTATGATCCACCACAACAGAGATAGAGATGATAACTAGTCAAGTTAACGTTCGTGATCTTATGATCCACCACAACAGAGATAGAGATGATAACTAGTCAAGTTAACGTTTGTGATCTTATGATCCACCACAACAGAGATAGATATGATAACTAGTCAAGTTAACGTTCGTGATCTTATGATCCACCACAACAGAGATAGAGATGATAACTAGTCAAGTTAACGTTTGTGATCTTATGATCCACCACAACAGAGATAGATATGATAACTAGTCAAGTTAACGTTCGTGATCTTATGATCCACCACAACAGAGATGGAGATGATAACTAATCAAGTTAACGTTTGTGATCTTATGATCCACCACAACAGAGATAGATATGATAACTAGTCAAGTTAACGTTTGTGATCTTATGATCCACCACAACAGAGATGGAGATGATAACTAGTCAAGTTAACGTTTGTGGTCTTATGATCCACCACAACAGAGATAGATATGATAACTAGTCAAGTTAACGTTTGTGATCTTATGATCCACCACAACAGAGATAGAGATGATAACTAGTCAAGTTAACGTTCGTGATCTTATGATCCACCACAACAGAGATAGAGATGATAACTAGTCAAGTTAACGTTTGTGTTCTTATGATCCACCACAACAGAGATAGAGATGATAACTAGTCAAGTTAACGTTCGTGGTCTTATGATCCACCACAACAGAGATAGAGATGATAACTAGTCAAGTTAACGTTTGTGGTCTTATGATCCACTACAACAGAGATAGATATGATAACTAGTCAAGTTAACGTTTGTGGTCTTATGATCCACCACAACAGAGATAGATATGATAACTAGTCAAGTTAACGTTTGTGATCTTATGATCCACCACAACAGAGATAGAGATGATAACTAGTCAAGTTAACGTTCGTGGTCTTATGATCCACCACAACAGAGATAGATATGATAACTAGTCAAGTTAACGTTTGTGGTCTTATGATCCACCACAACAGAGATAGATATGATAACTAGTCAAGTTAACGTTTGTGATCTTATGATCCACCACAACAGAGATAGAGATGATAACTAGTCAAGTTAACGTTCGTGGTCTTATGATCCACCACAACAGAGATAGATATGATAACTAGTCAAGTTAACGTTCGTGATCTTATGATCCACCACAACAGAGATGGAGATGATAACTAATCAAGTTAACGTTCGTGGTCTTATGATCCACCACAACAGAGATAGATATGATAACTAGTCAAGTTAACGTTTGTGGTCTTATGATCCACCACAACAAAGATAGAGATGATAACTAGTCAAGTTAACGTTCGTGATCTTATGATCCACCACAACAGAGATAGATATGATAACTAGTCAAGTTAACGTTCGTGATCTTATGATCCACTACAACACAGATAGAGATGATAACTAATCAAGTTAACGTTCGTGGTCTTATGATCCACCACAACAAAGATAGAGATGATAACTAGTCAAGTTAACGTTCGTGATCTTATGATCCACCACAACAGAGATGGAGATGATAACTAATCAAGTTAACGTTCGTGATCTTATGATCCACCACAACAGAGATGGAGATGATAACTAATCAAGTTAACGTTCGTGATCTTATGATCCACTACAACACAGATAGAGATGATAACTAGTCAAGTTAACGTTTGTGATCTTATGATCCACCACAACAGAGATAGAGATGATAACTAGTCAAGTTAACGTTTGTGGTCTTATGATCCACCACAACACAGATAGAGATGATAACTAGTCAAGTTAACGTTTGTGATCTTATGATCCACCACAACAGAGATAGAGATGATAACTAGTCAAGTTAACGTTTGTGGTCTTATGATCCACCACAACAGAGATAGAGATGATAACTAGTCAAGTTAACGTTTGTGATCTTATGATCCACCACAACAGAGATAGAGATGATAACTAGTCAAGTTAACGTTTGTGATCTTATGATCCACTACAACAAAGATAGAGATGATAACTAGTCAAGTTAACGTTTGTGGTCTTATGATCCACCACAACAGAGATAGAGATGATAACTAGTCAAGTTAACGTTTGTGATCTTATGATCCACCACAACAGAGATAGAGATGATAACTAGTCAAGTTAACGGTCGTGGTCTTATGATCCACCACAACAGAGATAGATATGATAACTAGTCAAGTTAACGTTCGTGATCTTATGATCCACCACAACAGAGATGGAGATGATAACTAATCAAGTTAACGTTCGTGGTCTTATGATCCACCACAACAGAGATAGATATGATAACTAGTCAAGTTAACGTTTGTGATCTTATGATCCACCACAACAGAGATAGAGATGATAACTAGTCAAGTTAACGTTCGTGGTCTTATGATCCACCACAACAGAGATAGAGATGATAACTAGTCAAGTTAACGTTTGTGTTCTTATGATCCACCACAACAGAGATAGAGATGATAACTAGTCAAGTTAACGTTTGTGATCTTATGATCCACCACAACAGAGATAGAGATGATAACTAGTCAAGTTAACGTTCGTGATCTTATGATCCACCACAACAGAGATAGAGATGATAACAAGTCAAGTTAACGTTTGTGATCTTATGATCCACTACAACAGAGATAGATATGATAACTAGTCAAGTTAACGTTTGTGTTCTTATGATCCACCACAACAGAGATAGAGATGATAACTAGTCAAGTTAACATTTGTGATCTTATGATCCACCACAACAGAGATAGAGATGATAACTAGTCAAGTTAACGTTTGTGATCTTATGATCCACCACAACAGAGATAGAGATGATAACTAGTCAAGTTAACGTTTGTGATCTTATGATCCACCACAACAGAGATAGAGATGATAACTAGTCAAGTTAACGTTTGTGATCTTATGATCCACTACAACAGAGATAGATATGATAACTAGTCAAGTTAACGTTTGTGTTCTTATGATCCACCACAACAGAGATAGAGATGATAACTAGTCAAGTTAACGTTTGTGATCTTATGATCCACCACAACAGAGATAGAGATGATAACTAGTCAAGTTAACGTTTGTGATCTTATGATCCACCACAACAGAGATAGAGATGATAACTAGTCAAGTTAACGTTTGTGATCTTATGATCCACCACAACAGAGATGGAGATGATAACTAATCAAGTTAACGTTCGTGGTCTTATGATCCACTACAACAGAGATAGAGATGATAACTAGTCAAGTTAACGTTTGTGATCTTATGATCCACCACAACAGAGATAGAGATGATAACTAGTCAAGTTAACGTTCGTGGTCTTATGATCCACCACAACAGAGATAGATATGATAACTAGTCAAGTTAACGTTCGTGGTCTTATGATCCACCACAACAGAGATAGAGATGATAACTAGTCAAGTTAACGTTCGTGGTCTTATGATCCACCACAACAGAGATAGAGATGATAACTAGTCAAGTTAACGTTTGTGATCTTATGATCCACCACAACAGAGATAGAGATGATAACTAGTCAAGTTAACGTTTGTGTTCTTATGATCCACCACAACAGAGATAGAGATGATAACTAGTCAAGTTAACGTTTGTGATCTTATGATCCACCACAACAGAGATAGAGATGATAACTAGTCAAGTTAACGTTCGTGGTCTTATGATCCACCACAACAGAGATAGAGATGATAACTAGTCAAGTTAACGTTTGTGATCTTATGATCCACTACAACAGAGATAGATATGATAACTAGTCAAGTTAATGTTTGTGGTCTTATGATCCACCACAACAGAGATAGAGATGATAACTAGTCAAGTTAACGTTCGTGGTCTTATGATCCACCACAACAAAGATAGAGATGATAACTAGTCAAGTTAACGTTCGTGGTCTTATGATCCACCACAACAGAGATAGAGATGATAACTAGTCAAGTTAACGTTTGTGATCTTATGATCCACCACAACAGAGATGGAGATGATAACTAATCAAGTTAACGTTTGTGATCTTATGATCCACCACAACAGAGATAGAGATGATAACTAGTCAAGTTAACGTTCGTGGTCTTATGATCCACCACAACAGAGATAGAGATGATAACTAGTCAAGTTAACGTTTGTGATCTTATGATCCACTACAACAGAGATAGATATGATAACTAGTCAAGTTAACGTTCGTGGTCTTATGATCCACCACAACAGAGATAGAGATGATAACTAGTCAAGTTAACGTTCGTGGTCTTATGATCCACCACAACAGAGATAGAGATGATAACTAGTCAAGTTAACGTTCGTGGTCTTATGATCCACCACAACAGAGATAGATATGATAACTAGTCAAGTTAACGTTTGTGATCTTATGATCCACCACAACAGAGATAGAGATGATAACTAGTCAAGTTAACGTTCGTGGTCTTATGATCCACCACAACAGAGATAGATATGATAACTAGTCAAGTTAACGTTTGTGATCTTATGATCCACCACAACAGAGATAGAGATGATAACTAGTCAAGTTAACGTTCGTGATCTTATGATCCACCACAACAGAGATAGAGATGATAACTAGTCAAGTTAACGTTTGTGGTCTTATGATCCACCACAACAGAGATAGAGATGATAACTAGTCAAGTTAACGTTTGTGGTCTTATGATCCACCACAACAGAGATAGATATGATAACTAGTCAAGTTAACGTTTGTGGTCTTATGATCCACCACAACAGAGATAGATATGATAACTAGTCAAGTTAACGTTTGTGATCTTATGATCCATCACAACAAAGATAGAGATGATAACTAGTCAAGTTAACGTTCGTGATCTTATGATCCACCACAACAGAGATAGATATGATAACTAGTCAAGTTAACGTTTGTGGTCTTATGATCCACCACAACAGAGATAGATATGATAACTAGTCAAGTTAACGTTTGTGATCTTATGATCCATCACAACAAAGATAGAGATGATAACTAGTCAAGTTAACGTTTGTGATCTTATGATCCACTACAACAGAGATGGAGATGATAACTAGTCAAGTTAACGTTCGTGGTCTTATGATTCACCACAACAGAGATAGAGATGATAACTAGTCAAGTTAACGTTTGTGATCTTATGATCCACTACAACAGAGATGGAGATGATAACTAATCAAGTTAACGTTCGTGGTCTTATGATCCACCACAACAGAGATAGAGATGATAACTAGTCAAGTTAACGTTTGTGGTCTTATGATCCACCACAACACAGATAGAGATGATAACTAGTCAAGTTAACGTTTGTGATCTTATGATCCACCACAACAGAGATAGAGATGATAACTAGTCAAGTTAACGTTTGTGGTCTTATGATCCACTACAACAAAGATAGAGATGATAACTAGTCAAGTTAACGTTTGTGGTCTTATGATCCACCACAACAGAGATAGAGATGATAACTAGTCAAGTTAACGTTTGTGATCTTATGATCCACCACAACAGAGATAGAGATGATAACTAGTCAAGTTAACGTTCGTGGTCTTATGATCCACCACAACAGAGATAGATATGATAACTAGTCAAATTAACGTTCGTGATCTTATGATCCACCACAACAGAGATGGAGATGATAACTAATCAAGTTAACGTTCGTGGTCTTATGATCCACCACAACAGAGATAGATATGATAACTAGTCAAGTTAACGTTTGTGATCTTATGATCCACCACAACAGAGATAGAGATGATAACTAGTCAAGTTAACGTTCGTGGTCTTATGATCCACCACAACAGAGATAGAGATGATAACTAGTCAAGTTAACGTTTGTGATCTTATGATCCACCACAACAGAGATAGAGATGATAACTAGTCAAGTTAACGTTTGTGTTCTTATGATCCACCACAACAGAGATAGAGATGATAACTAGTCAAGTTAACGTTTGTGATCTTATGATCCACCACAACAGAGATAGAGATGATAACTAGTCAAGTTAACGTTCGTGGTCTTATGATCCACCACAACAGAGATAGAGATGATAACTAGTCAAGTTAACGTTTGTGATCTTATGATCCACTACAACAGAGATAGATATGATAACTAGTCAAGTTAACGTTTGTGTTCTTATGATCCACCACAACAGAGATAGAGATGATAACTAGTCAAGTTAACGTTTGTGATCTTATGATCCACCACAACAGAGATAGAGATGATAACTAGTCAAGTTAACGTTTGTGATCTTATGATCCACCACAACAGAGATAGAGATGATAACTAGTCAAGTTAACGTTTGTGATCTTATGATCCACCACAACAGAGATAGAGATGATAACTAGTCAAGTTAACGTTTGTGATCTTATGATCCACTACAACAGAGATAGATATGATAACTAGTCAAGTTAACGTTTGTGTTCTTATGATCCACCACAACAGAGATAGAGATGATAACTAGTCAAGTTAACGTTTGTGATCTTATGATCCACCACAACAGAGATAGAGATGATAACTAGTCAAGTTAACGTTTGTGATCTTATGATCCACCACAACAGAGATAGAGATGATAACTAGTCAAGTTAACGTTTGTGATCTTATGATCCACCACAACAGAGATGGAGATGATAACTAATCAAGTTAACGTTCGTGGTCTTATGATCCACTACAACAGAGATAGAGATGATAACTAGTCAAGTTAACGTTTGTGATCTTATGATCCACCACAACAGAGATAGAGATGATAACTAGTCAAGTTAACGTTCGTGGTCTTATGATCCACCACAACAGAGATAGAGATGATAACTAGTCAAGTTAACGTTTGTGATCTTATGATCCACCACAACAGAGATAGAGATGATAACTAGTCAAGTTAACGTTTGTGTTCTTATGATCCACCACAACAGAGATAGAGATGATAACTAGTCAAGTTAACGTTTGTGATCTTATGATCCACCACAACAGAGATAGAGATGATAACTAGTCAAGTTAACGTTCGTGGTCTTATGATCCACCACAACAGAGATAGAGATGATAACTAGTCAAGTTAACGTTTGTGATCTTATGATCTACTACAACAGAGATAGATATGATAACTAGTCAAGTTAACGTTTGTGGTCTTATGATCCACCACAACAGAGATAGAGATGATAACTAGTCAAGTTAACGTTCGTGGTCTTATGATCCACCACAACAAAGATAGAGATGATAACTAGTCAAGTTAACGTTCGTGGTCTTATGATCCACCACAACAGAGATAGAGATGATAACTAGTCAAGTTAACGTTTGTGATCTTATGATCCACCACAACAGAGATGGAGATGATAACTAATCAAGTTAACGTTTGTGATCTTATGATCCACCACAACAGAGATAGAGATGATAACTAGTCAAGTTAACGTTCGTGGTCCTATGATCCACCACAACAGAGATAGAGATGATAACTAGTCAAGTTAACGTTTGTGATCTTATGATCCACTACAACAGAGATAGATATGATAACTAGTCAAGTTAACGTTCGTGGTCTTATGATCCACCACAACAGAGATAGAGATGATAACTAGTCAAGTTAACGTTCGTGGTCTTATGATCCACCACAACAGAGATAGAGATGATAACTAGTCAAGTTAACGTTCGTGGTCTTATGATCCACCACAACAGAGATAGATATGATAACTAGTCAAGTTAACGTTTGTGATCTTATGATCCACCACAACAGAGATAGAGATGATAACTAGTCAAGTTAACGTTCGTGGTCTTATGATCCACCACAACAGAGATAGATATGATAACTAATCAAGTTAACGTTTGTGATCTTATGATCCACCACAACAGAGATAGAGATGATAACTAGTCAAGTTAACGTTTGTGATCTTATGATCCACCACAACAGAGATGGAGATGATAACTAATCAAGTTAACGTTCGTGATCTTATGATCCACCACAACAGAGATGGAGATGATAACTAATCAAGTTAACGTTCGTGATCTTATGATCCACTACAACACAGATAGAGATGATAACTAGTCAAGTTAACGTTTGTGATCTTATGATCCACCACAACAGAGATAGAGATGATAACTAGTCAAGTTAACGTTTGTGGTCTTATGATCCACCACAACACAGATAGAGATGATAACTAGTCAAGTTAACGTTTGTGATCTTATGATCCACCACAACAGACATAGAGATGATAACTAGTCAAGTTAACGTTTGTGGTCTTATGATCCACTACAACAAAGATAGAGATGATAACTAGTCAAGTTAACGTTTGTGGTCTTATGATCCACCACAACAGAGATAGAGATGATAACTAGTCAAGTTAACGTTTGTGATCTTATGATCCACCACAACAGAGATAGAGATGATAACTAGTCAAGTTAACGTTCGTGGTCTTATGATCCACCACAACAGAGATAGATATGATAACTAGTCAAGTTAACGTTCGTGATCTTATGATCCACCACAACAGAGATGGAGATGCTAACTAATCAAGTTAACGTTCGTGGTCTTATGATCCACCACAACAGAGATAGATATGATAACTAGTCAAGTTAACGTTTGTGATCTTATGATCCACCACAACAGAGATAGAGATGATAACTAGTCAAGTTAACGTTCGTGGTCTTATGATCCACCACAACAGAGATAGAGATGATAACTAGTCAAGTTAACGTTTGTGATCTTATGATCCACCACAACAGAGATAGAGATGATAACTAGTCAAGTTAACGTTTGTGTTCTTATGATCCACCACAACAGAGATAGAGATGATAACTAGTCAAGTTAACGTTTGTGATCTTATGATCCACCACAACAGAGATAGAGATGATAACTAGTCAAGTTAACGTTCGTGGTCTTATGATCCACCACAACAGAGATAGAGATGATAACTAGTCAAGTTAACGTTTGTGATCTTATGATCCACTACAACAGAGATAGATATGATAACTAGTCAAGTTAACGTTTGTGTTCTTATGATCCACCACAACAGAGATAGAGATGATAACTAGTCAAGTTAACGTTTGTGATCTTATGATCCACCACAACAGAGATAGAGATGATAACTAGTCAAGTTAACGTTTGTGATCTTATGATCCACCACAACAGAGATAGAGATGATAACTAGTCAAGTTAACGTTTGTGATCTTATGATCCACCACAACAGAGATAGAGATGATAACTAGTCAAGTTAACGTTTGTGATCTTATGATCCACTACAACAGAGATAGATATGATAACTAGTCAAGTTAACGTTTGTGTTCTTATGATCCACCACAACAGAGATAGAGATGATAACTAGTCAAGTTAACGTTTGTGATCTTATGATCCACCACAACAGAGATAGAGATGATAACTAGTCAAGTTAACGTTTGTGATCTTATGATCCACCACAACAGAGATAGAGATGATAACTAGTCAAGTTAACGTTTGTGATCTTATGATCCACCACAACAGAGATGGAGATGATAACTAATCAAGTTAACGTTCGTGGTCTTATGATCCACTACAACAGAGATAGAGATGATAACTAGTCAAGTTAACGTTTGTGATCTTATGATCCACCACAACAGAGATAGAGATGATAACTAGTCAAGTTAACGTTCGTGGTCTTATGATCCACCACAACAGAGATAGAGATGATAACTAGTCAAGTTAACGTTTGTGATCTTATGATCCACCACAACAGAGATAGAGATGATAACTAGTCAAGTTAACGTTTGTGTTCTAATGATCCACCACAACAGAGATAGAGATGATAACTAGTCAAGTTAACGTTTGTGATCTTATGATCCACCACAACAGAGATAGAGATGATAACTAGTCAAGTTAACGTTCGTGGTCTTATGATCCACCACAACAGAGATAGAGATGATAACTAGTCAAGTTAACGTTTGTGATCTTATGATCCACTACAACAGAGATACATATGATAACTAGTCAAGTTAACGTTTGTGGTCTTATGATCCACCACAACAGAGATAGAGATGATAACTAGTCAAGTTAACGTTCGTGGTCTTATGATCCACCACAACAAAGATAGAGATGATAACTAGTCAAGTTAACGTTCGTGGTCTTATGATCCACCACAACAGAGATAGAGATGATAACTAGTCAAGTTAACGTTTGTGATCTTATGATCCACCACAACAGAGATGGAGATGATAACTAATCAAGTTAACGTTTGTGATCTTATGATCCACCACAACAGAGATAGAGATGATAACTAGTCAAGTTAACGTTCGTGGTCTTATGATCCACCACAACAGAGATAGAGATGATAACTAGTCAAGATAACGTTTGTGATCTTATGATCCACTACAACAGAGATAGATATGATAACTAGTCAAGTTAACGTTCGTGGTCTTATGATCCACCACAACAGAGATAGAGATGATAACTAGTCAAGTTAACGTTCGTGGTCTTATGATCCACCACAACAGAGATAGAGATGATAACTAGTCAAGTTAACGTTCGTGGTCTTATGATCCACCACAACAGAGATAGATATGATAACTAGTCAAGTTAACGTTTGTGATCTTATGATCCACCACAACAGAGATAGAGATGATAACTAGTCAAGTTAACGTTCGTGGTCTTATGATCCACCACAACAGAGATAGATATGATAACTAATCAAGTTAACGTTTGTGATCTTATGATCCACCACAACAGAGATAGAGATGATAACTAGTCAAGTTAACGTTTGTGATCTTATGATCCACCACAACAGAGATAGAGATGATAACTAGTCAAGTTAACGTTCGTGATCTTATGATCCACCACAACAGAGATAGAGATGATAACTAGTCAAGTTAACGTTTGTGGTCTTATGATCCACCACAACAGAGATAGAGATGATAACTAGTCAAGTTAACGTTTGTGGTCTTATGATCCACCACAACAGAGATAGATATGATAACTAGTCAAGTTAACGTTTGTGGTCTTATGATCCACCACAACAGAGATAGATATGATAACTAGTCAAGTTAACGTTTGTGATCTTATGATCCATCACAACAAAGATAGAGATGATAACTAGTCAAGTTAACGTTCGTGATCTTATGATCCACCACAACAGAGATAGATATGATAACTAGTCAAGTTAACGTTTGTGGTCTTATGATCCACCACAACAGAGATAGATATGATAACTAGTCAAGTTAACGTTTGTGATCTTATGATCCATCACAACAAAGATAGAGATGATAACTAGTCAAGTTAACGTTTGTGATCTTATGATCCACTACAACAGAGATGGAGATGATAACTAGTCAAGTTAACGTTCGTGGTCTTATGATCCACCACAACAGAGATAGAGATGATAACTAGTCAAGTTAACGTTTGTGATCTTATGATCCACTACAACAAAGATAGAGATGATAACTAGTCAAGTTAACGTTTGTGATCTTATGATCCACCACATCAGAGATAGATATGATAACTAGTCAAGTTAACGTTTGTGGTCTTATGATCCATTACAACAGAGATAGAGATGATAACTAGTCAAGTTAACGTTCGTGGTCTTATGATCCACCACAACAGAGATAGATATGATAACTAGTCAAGTTAACGTTCGTGATCTTATGATCCACTACAACAGAGATAGAGATGATAACTAGTCAAGTTAACGTTCGTGATCTTATGATCCACTACAACAGAGATAGAGATGATAACTAGTCAAGTTAACGTTCGTGATCTTATGATCCACCACAACAGAGATGGAGATGATAACTAATCAAGTTACCGTTCGTGGTCTTATGATCCACCACAACAGAGATAGAGATGATAACTAGTCAAGTTAACGTTTGTGGTCTTATGATCCACCACAACAGAGATAGAGATGATAACTAGTCAAGTTAACGTTCGTGGTCTTATGATCCACCACAACAGAGATAGAGATGATAACTAGTCAAGTTAACGTTTGTGATCTTATGATCCACTACAACAGAGATAGATATGATAACTAGTCAAGTTAACGTTTGTGGTCTTATGATCCACCACAACAGAGATAGAGATGATAACTAGTCAAGTTAACGTTCGTGGTCTTATGATCCACTACAACAGAGATAGAGATGATAACTAGTCAAGTTAACGTTTGTGATCTTATGATCCACCACAACAGAGATAGAGATGATAACTAGTCAAGTTAACGTTTGTGGTCTTATGATCCACCACAACAGAGATAGATATGATAACTAGTCAAGTTAACGTTTGTGATCTTATGATCCACCACAACAGAGATAGAGATGATAACTAGTCAAGTTAACGTTCGTGATCTTATGATCCACCACAACAGAGATAGAGATGATAACTAGTCAAGTTAACGTTTGTGATCTTATGATCCATCACAACAGAGATAGAGATGATAACTAGTCAAGTTAACGTTTGTGATCTTATGATCCACCACAACAGAGATAGAGATGATAACTAGTCAAGTTAACGTTTGTGATCTTATGATCCACCACACCAGAGATAGATATGATAACTAGTCAAGTTAACGTTCGTGATCTTATGATCCACTACAACAGAGATAGAGATGATAACTAGTCAAGTTAACGTTCGTGATCTTATGATCCACCACACCAGAGATAGAGATGATAACTAGTCAAGTTAACGTTCGTGATCTTATGATCCACTACAACAGAGATAGAAATGATAACTAGTCAAGTTAACGTTTGTGATCTTATGATCCACCACAACAGAGATAGAGATGATAACTAGTCAAGTTAACGTTCGTGGTCTTATGATCCACCACAACAGAGATAGAGATGATAACTAGTCAAGTTAACGTTCGTGGTCTTATGATTCACCACAACAGAGATAGATATGATAACTAATCAAGTTAACGTTTGTGATCTTATGATCCACCACAACAGAGATAGAGATGATAACTAGTCAAGTTAACGTTTGTGGTCTTATGATCCACCACAACAGAGATAGATATGATAACTAGTCAAGTTAACGTTTGTGGTCTTATGATCCACCACAACAGAGATAGATATGATAACTAGTCAAGTTAACGTTTGTGATCTTATGATCCATCACAACAAAGATAGAGATGATAACTAGTCAAGTTAACGTTCGTGATCTTATGATCCACCACAACAGAGATAGAGATGATAACTAGTCAAGTTAACGTTTGTGGTCTTATGATCCACCACAACAGAGATCGAGATGATAATTAGTCAAGTTAACGTTTGTGATCTTATGATCCACCACAACAGAGATAGAGATGATAACTAGTCAAGTTAACGTTTGTGGTCTTATGATCCACCACAACAGAGATAGATATGATAACTAGTCAAGATAACGTTTGTGGTCTTATGATCCACCACACCAGAGATAGAGATGATAACTAGTCAAGTTAACGTTCGTGGTCTTATGATCCACCACAACAGAGATAGAGATGATAACTAGTCAAGTTAACGTTTGTGATCTTATGATCCACCACAACAGAGATGGAGATGATAACTAATCAAGTTAACGTTTGTGATCTTATGATCCACCACAACAGAGATAGAGATGATAACTAGTCAAGTTAACGTTCGTGGTCTTATGATCCACCACAACAGAGATAGAGATGATAACTAGTCAAGTTAACGTTTGTGATCTTATGATCCACTACAACAGAGATAGATATGATAACTAGTCAAGTTAACGTTCGTGGTCTTATGATCCACCACAACAGAGATAGAGATGATAACTAGTCAAGTTAACGTTCGTGGTCTTATGATCCACCACAACAGAGATAGAGATGATAACTAGTCAAGTTAACGTTGGTGGTCTTATGATCCACCACAACAGAGATAGATATGATAACTAGTCAAGTTAACGTTTGTGATCTTATGATCCACCACAACAGAGATAGAGATGATAACTAGTCAAGTTAACGTTCGTGGTCTTATGATCCACCACAACAGAGATAGATATGATAACTAATCAAGTTAACGTTTGTGATCTTATGATCCACCACAACAGAGATAGAGATGATAACTAGTCAAGTTAACGTTTGTGATCTTATGATCCACCACAACAGAGATAGAGATGATAACTAGTCAAGTTAACGTTCGTGATCTTATGATCCACCACAACAGAGATAGAGATGATAACTAGTCAAGTTAACGTTTGTGGTCTTATGATCCACCACAACAGAGATAGAGATGATAACTAGTCAAGTTAACGTTTGTGGTCTTATGATCCACCACAACAGAGATAGATATGATAACTAGTCAAGTTAACGTTTGTGGTCTTATGATCCACCACAACAGAGATAGATATGATAACTAGTCAAGTTAACGTTTGTGATCTTATGATCCATCACAACAAAGATAGAGATGATAACTAGTCAAGTTAACGTTCGTGATCTTATGATCCACCACAACAGAGATAGATATGATAACTAGTCAAGTTAACGTTTGTGGTCTTATGATCCACCACAACAGAGATAGATATGATAACTAGTCAAGTTAACGTTTGTGATCTTATGATCCATCACAACAAAGATAGAGATGATAACTAGTCAAGTTAACGTTTGTGATCTTATGATCCACTACAACAGAGATGGAGATGATAACTAGTCAAGTTAACGTTCGTGGTCTTATGATCCACCACAACAGAGATAGAGATGATAACTAGTCAAGTTAACGTTTGTGATCTTATGATCCACTACAACAAAGATAGAGATGATAACTAGTCAAGTTAACGTTTGTGATCTTATGATCCACCACATCAGAGATAGATATGATAACTAGTCAAGTTAACGTTTGTGGTCTTATGATCCATTACAACAGAGATAGAGATGATAACTAGTCAAGTTAACGTTCGTGGTCTTATGATCCACCACAACAGAGATAGATATGATAACTAGTCAAGTTAACGTTCGTGATCTTATGATCCACTACAACAGAGATAGAGATGATAACTAGTCAAGTTAACGTTCGTGATCTTATGATCCACTACAACAGAGATAGAGATGATAACTAGTCAAGTTAACGTTCGTGATCTTATGATCCACCACAACAGAGATGGAGATGATAACTAATCAAGTTACCGTTCGTGGTCTTATGATCCACCACAACAGAGATAGAGATGATAACTAGTCAAGTTAACGTTTGTGGTCTTATGATCCACCAGAACAGAGATAGAGATGATAACTAGTCAAGTTAACGTTCGTGGTCTTATGATCCACCACAACAGAGATAGAGATGATAACTAGTCAAGTTAACGTTTGTGATCTTATGATCCACTACAACAGAGATAGATATGATAACTAGTCAAGTTAACGTTTGTGGTCTTATGATCCACCACAACAGAGATAGAGATGATAACTAGTCAAGTTAACGTTCGTGGTCTTATGATCCACTACAACAGAGATAGAGATGATAACTAGTCAAGTTAACGTTTGTGATCTTATGATCCACCACAACAGAGATAGAGATGATAACTAGTCAAGTTAACGTTTGTGGTCTTATGATCCACCACAACAGAGATAGATATGATAACTAGTCAAGTTAACGTTTGTGATCTTATGATCCACCACAACAGAGATAGAGATGATAACTAGTCAAGTTAACGTTCGTGATCTTATGATCCACCACAACAGAGATAGAGATGATAACTAGTCAAGTTAACGTTTGTGATCTTATGATCCATCACAACAGAGATAGAGATGATAACTAGTCAAGTTAACGTTTGTGATCTTATGATCCACCACAACAGAGATAGAGATGATAACTAGTCAAGTTAACGTTTGTGATCTTATGATCCACCACACCAGAGATAGATATGATAACTAGTCAAGTTAACGTTCGTGATCTTATGATCCACTACAACAGAGATAGAGATGATAACTAGTCAAGTTAACGTTCGTGATCTTATGATCCACCACACCAGAGATAGAGATGATAACTAGTCAAGTTAACGTTCGTGATCTTATGATCCACTACAACAGAGATAGAGATGATAACTAGTCAAGTTAACGTTTGTGATCTTATGATCCACCACAACAGAGATAGAGATGATAACTAGTCAAGTTAACGTTCGTGGTCTTATGATCCACCACAACAGAGATAGAGATGATAACTAGTCAAGTTAACGTTCGTGGTCTTATGATCCACCACAACAGAGATAGATATGATAACTAATCAAGTTAACGTTTGTGATCTTATGATCCACCACAACAGAGATAGAGATGATAACTAGTCAAGTTAACGTTTGTGGTCTTATGATCCACCACAACAGAGATAGATATGATAACTAGTCAAGTTAACGTTTGTGGTCTTATGATCCACCACAACAGAGATAGATATGATAACTAGTCAAGTTAACGTTTGTGATCTTATGATCCATCACAACAAAGATAGAGATGATAACTAGTCAAGTTAACGTTCGTGATCTTATGATCCACCACAACAGAGATAGAGATGATAACTAGTCAAGTTAACGTTTGTGGTCTTATGATCCACCACAACAGAGATCGAGATGATAACTAGTCAAGTTAACGTTTGTGATCTTATGATCCACCACAACAGAGATAGAGATGATAACTAGTCAAGTTAACGTTTGTGGTCTTATGATCCACCACAACAGAGATAGATATGATAACTAGTCAAGTTAACGTTTGTGGTCTTATGATCCACCACACCAGAGATAGAGATGATAACTAGTCAAGTTAACGTTTGTGGTCTTATGATCCACCACACCAGAGATAGAGATGATAACTAGTCAAGTTAACGTTCGTGATCTTATGATCCACCACAACAGAGATAGAGATGATAACTAGTCAAGTTAACGTTCGTGATCTTATGATCCACCACAACAGAGATAGAGATGATAACTAGTCAAGTTAACGTTTGTGGTCTTATGATCCACCACAACAGAGATAGAGATGATAACTAGTCAAGTTAACGTTTGTGATCTTATGATCCACCACAACAGAGATAGAGATGATAACTAGTCAAGTTAACGTTCGTGATCTTATGATCCACCACAACAAAGATAGAGATGATAACTAGTCAAGTTAACGTTTGTGATCTTATGATCCACTACAACAGAGATAGATATGATAACTAGTCAAGTTAACGTTTGTGATCTTATGATCCACCACAACAGAGATAGAGATGATAACTAGTCAAGTTAACGTTTGTGATCTTATGATCCACCACAACAGAGATAGAGATGATAACTAATCAAGTTAACGTTCGTGATCTTATGATCCACTACAACAGAGATGGAGATGATAACTAGTCAAGATAACGTTTGTGATCTTATGATCCACCACAACAGAGATAGATATGATAACTAGTCAAGTTAACGTTTGTGGTCTTATGATCCACCACAACACAGATAGAGATGATAACTAGTTAAGTTAACGTTTGTGTTCTTATGATCCACCACAACAAAGATAGAGATGATAACTAGTCAAGTTAACGTTTGTGATCTTATGATCCACTACAACAGAGATAGATATGATAACTAATCAAGTTAACGTTTGTGGTCTTATGATCCACTACAACAGAGATAGAGATGATAACTAGTCAAGTTAACGTTCGTGATCTTATGATCCACCACAACACAGATAGAGATGATAACTAGTCAAGTTAACGTTTGTGATCTTATGATCCACCACAACAGAGATAGAGATGATAACTAGTCAAGTTAACGTTTGTGATCTTATGATCCACCACAACAGAGATAGAGATGATAACTAGTCAAGTTAACGTTTGTGATCTTATGATCCACCACAACAGAGATAGAGATGATAACTAGTCAAGTTAACGTTTGTGATCTTATGATCCACCACAACAGAGATAGATATGATAACTAGTCAAGTTAACGTTTGTGGTCTTATGATCCACCACAACAGAGATAGATATGATAACTAATCAAGTTAACGTTTGTGGTCTTATGATCCACCACACCAGAGATAGAGATGATAACTAGTCAACTGAACGTTTGTGGTCTTATGATCCACCATAACAGAGATAGAGATGATAACTAGTCAAGTTAACGTTTGTGATCTTATGATCCACCACAACAGAGATAGAGATGATAACTAGTCAAGTTAACGTTCGTGATCTTATGATCCACTACAACAGAGATAGAGATGATAACTAGTCAAGTTAACGTTTGTGTTCTTATGATCCACCACAACAGAGATAGATATGATAACTAGTCAAGTTAACGTTCGTGGTCTTATGATCCACTACAACAGAGATAGAGATGATAACTAGTCAAGTTAACGTTTGTGGTCTTATGATCCACCACAACAGAGATAGAGATGATAACTAGTCAAGTTAACGTTCGTGATCTTATGATCCACCACAACAGAGATAGAGATGATAACTAGTCAAGTTAACGTTTGTGATCTTATGATCCACCACAACAGAGATAGATATGATAACTAGTCAAGTTAACGTTTGTGGTCTTATGATCCACCACAACAAAGATAGATATGATAACTAGTCAAGTTAACGTTCGTGATCTTATGATCCACCACAACAGAGATAGAGATGATAACTAGTCAAGTTAACGTTTGTGATCTTATGATCCACCACAACAAAGATAGAGATGATAACTAGTCAAGTTAACGTTTGTGTTCTTATGATCCACCACAACAGAGATAGAGATGATAACTAGTCAAGTTAACGTTCGTGGTCTTATGATCCACCACAACACAGATAGAGATGATAACTAGTCAAGTTAACGTTTATGATCTTATGATCCACCACAACAGAGATAGAGATGATAACTAGTCAAGTTAACGTTCGTGGTCTTATGATCCACCACAACAGAGATAGAGATGATAACTAGTCAAGTTAACGTTCGTGATCTTATGATCCACCACAACAGAGATAGAGATGATAACTAGTCAAGTTAACGTTTGTGTTCTTATGATCCACCACAACAGAGATAGATATGATAACTAGTCAAGTTAACGTTTGTGATCTTATGATCCACCACAACAAAGATAGAGATGATAACTAGTCAAGTTAACGTTTGTATTCTTATGATCCACCACAACAGAGATAGATATGATAACTAGTCAAGTTAACGTTCGTGGTCTTATGATCCACCACAACACAGATAGAGATGATAACTAGTCAAGTTAACGTTTGTGTTCTTATGATCCACCACAACAGAGATAGAGATGATAACTAGTCAAGTTAACGTTTGTGATCTTATGATCCACCACAACAGAGATAGAGATGATAACTAGTCAAGTTAACGTTTGTGGTCTTATGATCCACTACAACAGAGATAGAGATGATAACTAGTCAAGTTAACGTTTGTGTTCTTATGATCCACCACAACAGAGATAGAGATGATAACTAGTCAAGTTAACGTTCGTGGTCTTATGATCCACCACAACAGAGATAGAGATGATAACTAGTCAAGTTAACGTTTGTGATCTTATGATCCACCACAACAGAGATAGCTATGATAACTAGTCAAGTTAACGTTCGTGATCTTATGATCCACCACAACAGAGATAGAGATGATAACTAGTCAAGTTAACGTTTGTGTTCTTATGATCCACCACAACAGAGATAGAGATGATAACTAGTCAAGTTAACGTTCGTGATCTTATGATCCACCACAACAAAGATAGAGATGATAACTAGTCAAGTTAACGTTTGTGTTCTTATGATCCACCACAACAGAGATAGAGATGATAACTAGTCAAGTTAACGTTCGTGGTCTTATGATCCACCACAACAGAGATAGAGATGATAACTAGTCAAGTTAACGTTTGTGATCTTATGATCCACCACAACAGAGATAGATATGATAACTAGTCAAGTTAACGTTCGTGATCTTATGATCCACCACAACAGAGATAGAGATGATAACTAGTCAAGTTAACGTTTGTGATCTTATGATCCACCACAACAGAGATAGAGATGATAACTAGTCAAGTTAACGTTTGTGATCTTATGATCCACCACAACAGAGATAGAGATGATAACTAGTCAAGTTAACGTTTGTGATCTTATGATCCACCACAACAGAGATAGATATGATAACTAGTCAAGTTAACGTTCGTGATCTTATGATCCACTACAACAGAGATAGAGATGATAACTAGTCAAGTTAACGTTTGTGGTCTTATGATCCACCACAACAGAGATAGAGATGATAACTAGTCAAGTTAACGTTTGTGATCTTATGATCCACCACAACAGAGATAGATATGATAACTAGTCAAGTTAACGTTCGTGATCTTATGATCCACTACAACAGAGATAGAGATGATAACTAGTCAAGTTAACGTTTGTGGTCTTATGATCCACCACAACAGAGATAGAGATGATAACTAGTCAAGTTAACGTTTGTGATCTTATGATCCACCACAACAAAGATAGAGATGATAACTAGTCAAGTTAACGTTCGTGATCTTATGATCCACCACATCAGAGATAGAGATGATAACTAGTCAAGTTAACGTTTGTGTTCTTATGATCCACCACAACAGAGATAGAGATGATAACTAGTCAAGTTAACGTTTGTGGTCTTATGATCCACCACAACAGAGATAGATATGATAACTAGTCAAGTTAACGTTTGTGTTCTTATGATCCACCACAACAGAGATAGAGATGATAACTAGTCAAGTTAACGTTCGTGATCTTATGATCCACCACAACAAAGATAGAGATGATAACTAATCAAGTTAACGTTTGTGATCTTATGATCCACCACATCAGAGATAGAGATGATAACTAGTCAAGTTAACGTTTGTGATCTTATGATCCACTACAACACAGATAGAGATGATAACTAGTCAAGTTAACGTTTGTGATCTTATGATCCACCACATCAGAGATAGAGATGATAACTAGTCAAGTTAACGTTCGTGATCTTATGATCCACCACAACAGAGATAGAGATGATAACTAGTCAAGTTAACGTTTGTGATCTTATGATCCACTACAACACAGATAGAGATGATAACTAGTCAAGTTAACGTTTGTGATCTTATGATCCACCACAACAAAGATAGAGATGATAAATAGTCAAGTTCACGTTTGTGATCTTACGATCCACCACAACAGAGATAGAGATGATAACTAGTCAAGTTAACGTTTGTGGTCTTATGATCCACTACAACAGAGATAGAGATGATTACTAGTCAAGTTAACGTTTGTGGTCTTATGATCCACCACAACAAAGATAGAGATCATAACTAGTCAAGTTAACGTTTGTGATCTTATGATCCACTACAACACAGATAGAGATGATAACTAGTCAAGTTAACGTTTGTGGTCTTATGATCCACCACATCAGAGATAGAGATGATAACTAGTCAAGTTAACGTTTGTGATCTTATGATCCACTACAACACAGATAGAGATGATAACTAGTCAAGTTAACGTTTGTGATCTTATGATCCACCACAACAGAGATAGAGATGATAACTAGTCAAGTTAACGTTCGTGATCTTATGATCCACCACAACAGAGATAGAGATGATAACTAGTCAAGTTAACGTTTGTGATCTTATGATCCACCACATCAGAGATAGAGATGATAACTAGTCAAGTTAACGTTCGTGATCTTATGATCCACCACAACAGAGATAGAGATGATAACTAGTCAAGTTAACGTTCGTGAACTTATGATCCACCACAACAGAGATAGAGATGATAACTAGTCAAGTTAACGTTTGTGATCTTATGATCCACTACAACACAGATAGAGATGATAACTAGTGAAGTTAACGTTTGTGATCTTATGATCCACCACAACAAAGATAGAGATGATAAATAGTCAAGTTAACGTTTGTGATCTTATGATCCACCACAACAGAGATAGAGATGATAACTAGTCAAGTTAACGTTCGTGATCTTATGATCCACCACAACAGAGATAGAGATGATAACTAGTCAAGTTAACGTTTGTGGTCTTATGATCCACCACAACAGAGATAGAGATGATAACTAGTCAAGTTAACGTTCGTGATCTTATGATCCACTACAACAGAGATAGAGATGATAACTAGTCAAGTTAACGTTTGTGATCTTATGATCCACCACAACAGAGATAGATATGATAACTAGTCAAGTTAACGTTTGTGATCTTATGATCCACCACAACAGAGATAGAGATGATAACTAGTCAAGTTAACGTTTGTGGTCTTATGATCCACTACAACAGAGATAGATATGATAACTAGTCAAGTTAACGTTCGTGATCTTATGATCCACCACAACAGAGATATAGATGATAACTAGTCAAGTTAACGTTTGTGGTCTTATGATCCACCACAACAGAGATAGAGATGATAACTAGTCAAGTTAACGTTCGTGATCTTATGATCCACTACAACAGAGATAGAGATGATAACTAGTCAAGTTAACGTTTGTGATCTTATGATCCACCACAACAGAGATAGATATGATAACTAGTCAAGTTAACGTTCGTGGTCTTATGATCCACCACAACAGAGATAGAGATGATAACTAGTCAAGTTAACGTTTGTGATCTTATGATCCACCACAACAGAGATAGAGATGATAACTAGTCAAGTTAACGTTCGTGGTCTTATGATCCACCACAACAGAGATAGATATGATAACTAGTCAAGTTAACGTTTGTGATCTTATGATCCACTACAAGAGAGATAGAGATGATAACTAGTCAAGTTAACGTTTGTGATCTTATGATCCACCACAACAGAGATAGAGATGATAACTAGTCAAGTTAACGTTTGTGATCTTATGATCCACCACATCAGAGATAGAGATGATAACTAGTCAAGTTAACGTTTGTGATCTTATGATCCACCACATCAGAGATAGATATGATAACTAGTCAAGTTAACGTTTGTGATCTTATGATCCACCACAACAGAGATAGAGATGATAACTAGTCAAGTTAACGTTTGTGATCTTATGATCCACCACATCAGAGATAGAGATGATAACTAGTCAAGTTAACGTTTGTGGTCTTATGATCCACCACAACAGAGATAGAGATGATAACTAGTCAAGTTAACGTTTGTGGTCTTATGATCCACCACAACAGAGATAGAGATGATAACTAGTCAAGTTAACGTTTGTGATCTTATGATCCACCACATCAGAGATAGATATGATAACTAGTCAAGTTAACGTTTGTGATCTTATGATCCACCACAACAGAGATAGAGATGATAACTAGTCAAGTTAACGTTTGTGGTCTTATGATCCACCACAACAGAGATAGAGATGATAACTAGTCAAGTTAACGTTTGTGATCTTATGATCCACCACAACAGAGATAGAGATGATAACTAGTCAAGTTAACGTTTGTGATCTTATGATCCACCACAACAGAGATAGAGATGATAACTAGTCAAGTTAACGTTTGTGATCTTATGATCCACCACAACAGAGATAGAGATGATAACTAGTCAAGTTAACGTTTGTGGTCTTATGATCCACTACAACAGAGATAGAGATGATAACTAGTCAAGTTAACGTTCGTGGTCTTATGATCCACCACATCAGAGATAGAGATGATAACTAATCAAGTTAACGTTTGTGATCTTATGATCCACTACAACAAAGATAGAGATGATAACTAGTCAAGTTAACGTTCGTGATCTTATGATCCACCACAACAAAGATAGAGATGATAACTAGTCAAGTTAACGTTTGTGATCTTATGATCCACCACAACAGAGATAGATATGATAACTAGTCAAGTTAACGTTTGTGATCTTATGATCCACCACAACAGAGATAGATATGATAACTAGTCAAGTTAACGTTCGTGATCTTATGATCCACCACAACAGAGATAGAGATGATAACTAGTCAAGTTAACGTTTGTGGTCTTATGATCCACCACATCAGAGATAGAGATGATAACTAGTCAAGTTAACGTTTGTGATCTTATGATCCACCACAACAGAGATAGAGATGATAACTAGTCAAGTTAACGTTCGTGATCTTATGATCCACCACAACAGAGATAGAGATGATAACTAATCAAGTTAACGTTTGTGATCTTATGATCCACCACATCAGAGATAGAGATGATAACTAGTCAAGTTAACGTTCGTGATCTTATGATCCACTACAACAGAGATAGAGATGATAACTAGTCAAGTTAACGTTTGTGATATTATGATCCACCACATCAGAGATAGAGATGATAACTAGTCAAGTTAACGTTTGTGATCTTATGATCCACCACAACAGAGATAGAGATGATAACTAG
This sequence comes from Bathymodiolus brooksi, assembly GCA_963680875.1. Classification (NCBI taxonomy): domain Eukaryota; kingdom Metazoa; phylum Mollusca; class Bivalvia; order Mytilida; family Modiolidae; genus Bathymodiolus; species Bathymodiolus brooksi. The sequence continues at coordinate 25,715,113 of OY804578.1, read as the reverse complement.
TCAAGTTAACGTTTGTGGTCTTATGATCCACTACAACAGAGATAGAGATGATAACTAGTCAAGTTAACGTTCGTGGTCTTATGATCCACTACAACAAAGATAGAGATGATAACTAGTCAAGTGAACGTTCGTGATCTTATGATCCATCACAACAGAGATAGAGATGATAACTAGTCAAGTTAACGTTTGTGATCTTATGATCCATCACAACAAAGATAGAGATGATAACTAGTCAAGTTAACGTTTGTGATCTTATGATCCACCACAACAGAGATAGATATGATAACTAGTCAAGTTAACGTTTGTGGTCTTATGATCCACCACAACAAAGATAGAGATGATAACTAGTCAAGTTAACGTTTGTGTTCTTATGATCCACCACAACAGAGATAGATATGATAACTAGTCAAGTTAACGTTTGTGATCTTATGATCCACCACAACAGAGATAGAGATGATAACTAGTCAAGTTAACGTTTGTGATCTTATGATCCACCACAACAGAGATAGAGATGATAACTAGTCAAGTTAACGTTTGTGATCTTATGATCCACCACATCAGAGATAGAGATGATAACTAGTCAAGTTAACGTTTGTGATCTTATGATCCACCACAACAGAGATAGAGATGATAACTAGTCAAGTTAACGTTTGTGATCTTATGATCCACCACAACAGAGATAGAGATGATAACTAATCAAGTTAACGTTTGTGATCTTATGATCCACCACAACACAGATAGAGATGATAACTAGTCAAGTTAACGTTCGTGATCTTATGATCCACCACAACAGAGATAGAGATGATAACTAGTCAAGTTAACGTTCGTGGTCTTATGATCCACCACAACAGAGATAGATATGATAACTAGTCAAGATAACGTTTGTGGTCTTATGATCCACCACAACAGAGATAGATATGATAACTAGTCAAGTTAACGTTTGTGATCTTATGATCCACCACAACAGAGATAGAGATGATAACTAGTCAAGTTAACGTTTGTGATCTTATGATCCACTACAACAGAGATAGAGATGATAACTAGTCAAGTTAACGTTTGTGATCTTATGATCCACTACAACAGAGATAGAGATGATAACTAATCAAGTTAACGTTTGTGATCTTATGATCCACCACAACAGAGATAGATATGATAACTAGTCAAGTTAACGTTTGTGGTCTTATGATCCACCACAACAAAGATAGAGATGATAACTAGTCAAGTTAACGTTTGTGATCTTATGATCCACCACAACAGAGATAGAGATGATAACTAGTCAAGTTAACGTTCGTGATCTTATCATCCACCACAACAGAGATAGAGATGATAACTAGTCAAGTTAACGTTTGTGATCTTATGATCCACCACATCAGAGATAGAGATGATAACTAGTCAAGTTAACGTTCGTGATCTTATGATCCACTACAACAGAGATAGAGATGATAACTAGTCAAGTTAACGTTTGTGATCTTATGATCCACCACAACAGAGATAGATATGATAACTAGTCAAGTTAACGTTCGTGATCTTATGATCCACCACAACAGAGATAGATATGATAACTAGTCAAGTTAACGTTTGTGATCTTTGATACTCTAGTGGGCTAACAATCCATTAGGGTATTTAAATTCGTTGTTACATGTGTTTATCTTTATATACAGATCAAGGTCATATTTCACTTATCTGTCATCACATGGTCTTGTTGAACCTAATGGTGAGTTCATCTTTTGTGTGTAATTGCATCATTCATAAATGCATCTTTTTGCATACGACAAATCAGAATTGTAAGACGTGTTCCCTTTAACAAGCAACGTTATATCAGAAATTTGCCATCTTGCATTTATTTTTCTTATTTTTCATCTACTAATCAATTACAAAAAATACTGTACTTGTTTAATTGTAAAAACGTCATTTCGTCATATTAAATCCATCTAATGTTATTGTAATTTCAAGGACATATTTATGTAAGAAGAAGTGACGTACATATGTTATTATATTTTGCACTAACTAAACTCGTAATTCTTAACTTACTCAATGGACAACAATGCAGTATAATTAATATGCTCTTGTGAAAGTTATATGTGGTTTATGTAACATTCGACGTTTAACTGATCATGACAAAGACTACACTGATGTTCAACACTATGTTTTCCGTCTTGTCAATGATAGCACAAATCTTGATAAAGGAGAGTTTTATCGATTTTTCTTACATGACGGAAAATATTATCATTCTCGTCTGTCTGTATTGGTGTATATTCTAACACTCGATTCAATGAATTCAGACATTTAGTTCAGTTATAGTCAGAACATGCTTACCAAACTGGAAAATTGAAATTGGTGTTCTAAACATAAAAAGTGCCAAATTCACATTCAGTTATCAACCTTAACCAAGTAGAAAAAAGCCAAAGAATAAGATCATCAATTCAATAACCGGATTCCTAAGTGTATTTGGGTTAAAAACTCCCCGCAGACGAGATGGTGTTCCGTGCTCAATATCATATGAATGTTGTACTTACAATTACATATATAACCTATCATCATAAAAATGTATGACAGTTTGTTCCCCATCTGTTATACTTGATAGATGAAGAGTTTGATGATACCTAAGTTAGTTTTCACAAGTTATCAATCATTGAAGGACAGACACTACAATGGCCAAAAGACACAGGACAATCAATGGTCTACATAACACTGCACAGAAAACTAAAGATTGAGCAACACAACCCAACTAAACCAGATGTGAACTCAGATGCTCCGTAAGAGTAAGTAGTTCCTGCTCTACTGGTTCTACCCGTTGTGTTACTCATGTTACAAATCCCGCGATAAGTCATGGATGAGAAAATGGTGTTTTAGTTCAATGCTGTAGGTCTGTATTATGTTCCGTTTACCTTCCAAGCCAACTAACTACCACGATAAATCTAAACATTTCGAGAACGTGATGTTCATCAGCTATAAGTCTAATCCTAACAAGCCAGATATAGACGTAATCCTGTTCGTAATCCTTTATCAATGTTCTTTTTAAATGTCTTTTGTGAAGGTGTTTGCTTCAGGTCGGCTCCATGTGATAAATCGTGCAATGATGGTGATAGAAGAGAATGGAGTTGATGTTTTTACATAAATCAATAAGACTGAGTGATTTCTATAACATTACGAATCATTAACTTCCACCTGAAAATGTCGATGAACACTAATATATAGACATGTTATGCACAATATATAATCTCCTTCTGTATATACACAAACAAATCCACCTAGTACCAAGGTCAATCAATGAGGTTTTGTTTAAATAATTAACTTAAGGCTATTAATCTTCATCACTGTATAATTTCAAAGTATGTAAAGTTTTTACATAGAACATTGTATGGATTATTGTTAGCTAATTCACTGCATAAACTAAGGTCATAGTTTGCTATGTATGCAAGTTATATAAAGAACTATGAAAATACGATTGAAATTCTAAGTATTTTACATTAATTTATAATACTGTTTGTGAATGGTACTACCGAATTCAGTCATCACTCCAATATTAATCGTGTGGCTCAGTGAGTTAGGTGGTTGGATCACATAACAACTCATGTAAGCCTATCACCAATACGGGGTGGGTTCGAGCCCAGCTTTCTTAATTACAAAAAGGGTACACTCGACTGGCAGCCGCAAGTGATAAAGTTTATCAGTTGCTTGCCCATGGTCGGTGGTTCTCTCCGGGTACTTCGGCTTCTTTCACCACTAAATCTGGTCTCCATGATATAGCTGAAATATTGCTGAAAGTGGCGCTAAACACAATAAATCATTCAATCAATATTAATCATATTAATTGTCAAATTCCAAGCACGACGATAAGAGAACGGTTGATGAACCAATTGTTAATGATGTAGCCTAGATAACGGTTGATGAACCAATTGTTAATGATGTAGCTTAGAGAACGGTTGATGAAACAATTGCTAATGATGTAGCCTAGAGAACGGTTAATGAACCAATTGTTAATGATGATGCCTAGAGAACGGTTGATGAACCAATTGTTAATGCCGATGCCTAGAGAACGGTTGATGAACCAATTGTTTATGATGTAGCCTAGAGAACGTTTGATGAACCAATTGTTGATGAGGTAGCCTAGAGAACGGTTGTTGAATCAATTGTTAATGATGTAGCCTAGAGAATGATTAATGGACCAATTATTAATGATGTAGCCTAGAGAACGGTTGATGAACCAATTGATAATGATGTAGCCTAGATAACGGTTGATGAACCAATTGTTAATGATGATGCATAGAGAGCGGTTGATGAACCAATTGTTAATGAGGATGCCTAGAGAACGGTTAATGAACCAATTGTTAATGATGTAGCCTAGAAAACGGTTGATGAACTAATTGTTAATGATGATGCCTAGAGAACGGTTGATGAACCAATTGTTAATGATGTAGCCTAGAAAACGGTTGATGAATCAATTGTTAATGATGATGCCTAGAGAACGGTTGATGAACCAATTGTTAATGATGTAGCCTAGATAACGGTTGATGAACCAATTGTTAATGATGTAGCCTATAGAACGGTTGATGAACCAATTGTTTATGATATAGCCTAGAGAACGGTTGATAAACCAATTGTTAATGATGTATCCTAAAGAACGGTTGATGAACCAATGCTTAATGGATATGCCCAGAGAACGGTTGATGAACCAATTGTTAATGATGATGCGAAGAGAACGGTTGATGAACCAATTGTTAATGATGTAGCCTAGAGATAGGTTGATGAACCAATTGTTAATGATGATGCCTAGAGAACGGTTGATGAACCAATTGTTAATGATGTAGCTTAGAGAACTGTTGATGAACCAATTACTAATTATGTAGCCTAGAGAACGGTTGATGAACCAATTGCTAGTGATGTAGCTTAGAGAACAGTTGATGAACCACTTGTTAATGATGATGCCTAGAGAACGGTTGATGAACCAATTGTTAATGATGTACCCTAGAGAACGGTTGATGAACCAATTGGTAATGATGTAGCCTAGAGAACGATTGAGGAACCAATTGTTAATGATGTAGCCTAGAGAACGGTGGAAGAACCATTTGTTAATGATGTAGCCTAGAGAACGGATGTTGAATCAATTGTTAATGATGTAGCCTAGAGAATGGTTAATGGACCAATTGTTAATGATGTAGCTTAGAGAACGGTTGATGAACCAATTGTTAATGATGTAGCCTAGAGAACGGTTGATGAATCAATTGTTAATGATGATGCCTAGAGAACGGTTGATGAAACAATTGTTAATGATGTATCCTAGAGTACGGCTGATGAACCAATTGTTAATGATGATGTCTAGAGAACGTTTGAGGAACCAATTGTTAATGATGTAGCCTAGAGAACGGTTGATGAACCAATTGATAATGATGTAGCCTAGAGAACGGTTGAAGAACCAATTGTTAATGATGTAGCTTAGAGAACGGTTCATGAACCAATTGTTAATGACGATGCCTAGAGAACGGTTGATTTACCAATTGTTAATGATGATGCCTAGAGAACGGTTGATGAACCAATTGTTAATGATATAGCATAGAGAACGGTTGATGAACCAATTGTTAATGATGATGCCTAGAGAACGGTTGATGAACCAATTGTTAATGATGTAGCCTAGAGAACGATTGATGAACCAATTGTTAATGATGTAGCCTAGAGGACGGTCGATGAACCAATTGTTAATGATGTAGCCTAGAGAACTGTTGATGAACCAATTGTTAATGATATAGCCTAGAGAACGGTTGATGAACCAATTGTTAATGATGTATCCTAAAGAACGGTTGATGAACCAATGCTTAATGGATATGCCCACAGAACGGTTGATGAACCAATTGTTAATGATGATGCGAAGAGAACGGTTGATGAACCAATTGTTAATGATGATGCCTAGAGAACGGTTGATGAACCAATTGTTAATGATGTAGCTTAGAGAACTGTTGATGAACCAATTACTAATTATGTAGCCTAGAGAACGGTTGATGAACCAATTGCTAGTGATGTAGCTTAGAGAACAGTTGATGAACCACTTGTTAATGATGATGCCTAGAGAACGGTTGATGAACCAATTGTTAATGATGTACCCTAGAGAACGGTTGATGAACCAATTGGTAATGATGTAGCCTAGAGAACGATTGAGGAACCAATTGTTAATGATGTAGCCTAGAGAACGGTGGAAGAACCAATTGTTAATGATGTAGCCTAGAGAACGGATGTTGAATCAATTGTTAATGATGTAGCCTAGAGAATGGTTAATGGACCAATTGTTAATGATGTAGCTTAGAGAACGGTTGATGAACCAATTGTTAATGATGTAGCCTAGAGAACGGTTGATGAATCAATTGTTAATGATGATGCCTAGAGAACGGTTGATGAAACAATTGTTAATGATGTATCCTAGAGTACGCTGATGAACCAATTGTTAATGATGATGTCTAGAGAACGTTTGAGGAACCAATTGTTAATGATGTAGCCTAGAGAACGGTTGATGAACCAATTGATAATGATGTAGCCTAGAGAACGGTTGAAGAACCAATTGTTAATGATGTAGCTTAGAGAACGGTTGATGAACCAATTGTTAATGACGATGCCTAGAGAACGGTTGATTTACCAATTGTTAATGATGATGCCTAGAGAACGGTTGATGAACCAATTGTTAATGATATAGCATAGAGAACGGTTGATGAACCAATTGTTAATGATGATGCCTAGAGAACGGTTGATGAACCAATTGTTAATGATGTAGCCTAGAGAACGATTGATGAACCAATTGTTAATGATGTAGCCTAGAGGACGGTCGATGAACCAATTGTTAATGATGTAGCCTAGAGAACTGTTGATGAACCAATTGTTAATGATATAGCCTAGAAAACGGTTGATGAACCAATTGTTAATGATGTATCCTAAAGAACGGTTGATGAACCAATGCTTAATGGATATGCCCACAGAACGGTTGATGAACCAATTGTTAATGATGATGCGAAGAGAACGGTTGATGAACCAATTGTTAATGATGTAGCCTAGAGATAGGCTGATGAACCAATTGTTAATGATGATGCCTAGAGAACGGTTGATGAACCAATTGTTAATGATGTAGCTTAGAGAACGGTTGATGAACCAATTGTTAATTATGTAGCCTAGAGAACGGTTGATGAACCAATTGCTAGTGATGTAGCTTAGAGAACAGTTGATGAACCAATTGTTAATGATGATACATAGAGAGCGCTTGATGAACCACTTGTTAATGATGATGCCTAGAGAACGGTTGATGAACCAATTGTTAATGATGTACCCTAGAGAACGGTTGATGAACCAATTGGTAATGATGTAGCCTAGAGAACGATTGAGGAACCAATTGTTAATGATGTAGCCTAGAGAACGGTGGAAGAACCAATTGTTAATGATGTAGCCTAGAGAACGGATGTTGAATCCATTGTTAATGATGTAGCCTAGAGAATGGTTAATGGACCAATTGTTAATGATGTAGCTTAGAGAACGGTTGATGAACCAATTGTTAATAATGTAGCCTAGAGAACGGTTGATGAATCAATTGTTAATGATGATGCCTAGAGAACGGTTGATGAACCAATTGTTAATGATGTATCCTAGAGTACGGCTGATGAACCAATTGTTAATGATGATGTCTAGAGAACGTTTGAGGAATCAATTGTTAATGATGTAGCCTAGAGAACGGTTGATGAACCAATTGGTAATGATGTAGCCTAGAGAACGGTTGATGAACCAATTGTTAATGATGTAGCCTAGAGAACGATTGATGAACCAATTGTTAATGACGATGCCTAGAGAACGGTTGATTTACCAATTGTTAATGATGATGTCTAGAGAACGGTTGATGAACCAATTGTTAATGATGTAGCATAGAGAACGGTTGATGAACCAATTGTTAATGATGATGCCTAGAGAACCGTTGATGAACCAATTGTTAATGATGTAGCCTAGAGAACGGTTGTTGAACCAATTGTTAATGATGTAGCCTAGAGGACGGTCGATGAACCAATTGTTAATGATGTAGCCTAGAGAACTGTTGATGAACCAATGCTTAATGGTTATGCCTAGAGAACGGTTGATGAACCAATTGTTAATGATGTAGCCTAGAGAACGGTTGATGAACCAATTGGTAATGATGTAACCTAGAGAACGGTTGAAGAACCAATTGTTAATGATGTAACCTAGAGAACGGTTGATGAACCAATTGTTAATGATGTATCCTAGAGAACGGTTGATGAACCAATTGTTAATGACGATGCGTAGAGAACGGTTGATGAACCAATTTTTAATGATGTAGCCTAGAGAACGGTTGTTGAATCAATTGTTAATGATGTAGCCTAGTGAATGGTTAATGAACCAATTGTTAATGATGTAGCCTAGAGAACGGTTGATGAATCAATTGTTAATGATGATGCCTAGAGAACGGTTGATTTACCAATTGTTAATGATGATGCCTAGAGAACGGTTGATGAACCAATTGTTAATGATGTAGCATAGAGAACGGTTGATGAACCATTTGTTAATGATGATGCCTAGAGAACGGTTGATGAACCAATTGTTAATGATGTAGCCTAGAGAACGGTTGATGAACAAATTGTTAATGATGTAGCCTAGAGGATGGTCGATGAACCAATTGTTAATAATGTAGCCTAGAGAACTGTTGATGAACCAATGCTTAATGGTTATGCCTAGAGAACGGTGGATGAACCAATTGTTAATGATGTAGCCTAGAGAACGGTTGATGAACCAATTGTTAATGATGTAGCCTAGAGAACGGTTGAAGAACCAATTGTTAATGATGTAACTTAGAGAACGGTTGATGAACCAATTGTTAATGATGTAGCCTAGAGAACGGTTGATGAACCAATTGTTAATGAGGATGCCTAGAGAACGGTTGATGAACCAATTGTTAATGATGTAGCCTAGAGAACGGTTGTTGAATTAATTGCTAATTATGTAGCCTAGAGAATGGTTAATGGACCAATTGTTAATGATGTAGCCTAGAGAACGGTTGATGAACAAATTGTTAATGATGTAGCCTAGAGAACGGTTGATGAATCAATTGTTAATGATGATGCCTAGAGAACGGTTGATGAACCAATTGTTAATGATGTATTCTAGAGTACGGCTGATGAACCAATTGTTAATGATGATGTCTAGAGAACGTTTGAGGAACCAATTGTTAATGATGTAGCCTAGAGAACGGTTGATGAACCAATTATTAATAATTGTAGCCTAGAGAACGGTTGATGAATCAATTGTTAATGATGTATCCTAGAGTACGGCTGATGAACCAATTGTTAATGATGTATCCCAGAGAACGGCTGATGAACCAATTGTTAATGATGATCCTAGAGAACGGTTGATGAACCAATTATTAATGATGTAGCCTAGTGAACGGTTGATGAACCAATTGTTATTGATGATGCCTAGAGAACGGTTAATGAACCAATTGTTGATGATATAGCCTAGAGAACGGTTAATGAACCAATTGTTAATGATGTAGCTTAGAGAACGGTTGATGAACCAATTGTTAATGATGATACCTAGAGAATAGTTGATGAACCAATTGTTAATGATATAACTTAGAGAACGGTTAATGAACAAATTGTTAATGATGTAGCTTAGAGAACGGTTGATGAACCAATTGTTAATGATGATTCCTAGAGAACGGTTGATGAACCAATTGTTAATGATGTAGTCTAGAGAACGGTTGATGAATCAATTGTTAATGATGTAGCCTAGAGAACGGTTGATGAACTATTGTTAATGATGAGGTCTAGAGAACGGTTGATAAACTAATTGTTAATGATGTAGCCTAGAGAACGGTTGATGAACCAATTGTTAATGATGTAGCCTAGAAAACGGTTGATGAACAAATTGTTAATGATGTAGCCTAGAGGACGGTCGATGAACCAATTGTTAATGATGTAGCCTAGAGAACTGTTGATGAACCAATGCTTAATGGTTATGCCTAGAGAACGGTGGATGAACCTATTGTTAATGATGTAGCCTAGAGAACGGTTGATGAACCAATTGTTAATAATGTAGCCTAGAGAACGGTTGAAGAACCAATTGTTAATGATGTAACCTAGAGAACGGTTGATGAACCAATTATTAATGATGTAGCCTAGAGAACGGTTGATGAACCAATTGTTAATGATGATGCCTAGAGAACGGTTGATGAACCAATTGTTAATGATGTAGCCTAGAGAACGGTTGTTGAATTAACTGTTAATGATGTAGCCTAGAGAATGGTTAATGGATCAATTGTTAATGATGTAGCCTAGAGAACGGTTGATGAACAAATTGTTAATGATGTAGCCTAGAGAACGGTTGATGAATCAATTGTTAATGATGATGCCTAGAGAACGGTTGATGAACCAATTGTTAATGATGTATTCTAGAGTACGGCTGATGAACCAATTGTTAATGATGATATCTAGAGAACGTTTGAGGAACCAATTGTTAATGATGTAGCCTAGAGAACGGTTGATGAACCAATTGTTAATAATTGTAGCCTAGAGAACGGTTGATGAATCAATTGTTAATGATGTATCCTAGAGTACGGCTGATGAACCAATTGTTAATGATGTAGCATAGAGAACGGCTGATGAACCAATTGTTAATGATGATCCTAGAGAACTGTTGATGAACCAATTGTTGATGATATAGCCTAGAGAACGGTTAATGAACCAATTGTTAATGATGTAGCTTAGAGAACGGTTGATGAACCAATTGTTAATGATGATACCTAGAGAATGGTTGATGAACCAATTGTTAATGATATAGCTTAGAGAACGGTTAATGAACAAATTGTTAATGATGTAGCTTAGAGAACGATTGATGAACCAATTGTTAATGATGATTCCTAGAGAACGGTTGATGAACCAATTGTTAATGATGTAGTCTAGAGAACGGTTGATGAATCAATTGTTAATGATGTAGCCTAGAGAACGGTTGATGAACTATTGTTAATGATGAGGTCTAGAGAACGGTTGATAAATTAATTGTTAATGATGTAGCCTAGAGAACGGTTGATGAACCAATTGTTAATGATGTATCCTAGAGAACGTTTGAGGAACCAATTGTTAATGATGTAGTCTAGAGAACGGTTGATGAACCAATTGTTAATGACGTAGCATAGAGAACGGTTGATGAACCAATTGTTAATGATGATGCCTGGAGAACGGTTGATTAACCAATTGTTAATGATGTAGCCTAGAGAACGGTTGATGAACCAATTGTTAATGATGTAGCCTAGGTGACGGTCGATGAACCAATTGTTAATGATGTAGCCTAGAGAACTGTTGATGAACCAATGCTTAATGGTTATGCCTAGAGAACGGTTGATGAACCAATTGTTAATGATGTAGCCTAGAGAACGGCTGATGAACCAATTGTTAATGATGATCCTAGAGAACGGTTGTTGAACCAATTGTTAATGATGTAGCCTAGTGAACGGTTGATGAACCAATTGTTATTGATGATGCCTGGAGAACGGTTGATGAACCAATTGTTGATGATATAGCCTAAAGAACGGTTAATGAACCAATTGTTAATGATGTAGCTTAGAGAACGGTTGATGAACCAATTGTTAATGATGATACCTAGAGAATGGTTGATGAACCAATTGTTAATGATTTAGCCTAGAGAACGGTTGATGAACTATTGTTAATGATGAGGCCTAGAGAACGGTTGATGAACTAATTGTTAATGATGTAGCCTAGAGAACAGTTGATGAACCAATTGTTAATGGTGTAGCCTAGAGAACGGTTGATGAACCAATTGTTAATGATGTAGCCTAGAGAACGGTTGATGAACCAATTGTTAATGATGTAGCCTAGAGAACTGTTGATGAACCAATTATTAATGATGTAGCCTAGAGAACGGTTGATGAACCAATTGTTAATGATGATGCCTAGAGAACGTTTGATGAACCAATTGTTAATGATGATGCCTAGAGAACGGTTGATGAACCAATTGTTAATGATGATGCCTAGAGAACGTTTGATGAACCAATTGTTAATGATGATGCCTAGAGAACTGTTGAATGACCAATTGTTAATGATGATGCCTAGAGAACCGTTGAATGACCAATTGTTAATGATGTAGCATAAGCATCATAATCAAGGACCCCTCCCCTTTTTATTACCATTTATTTTTTAAGTTTATTTTAATGGTAGTAAGTTATTAACACATCCTGATATTGCTCCAAGCTTTATACTGTTGTACAATGGATACCTTTTGCTGTTTCCAAATAAACATGTTACTGCAAACTAAATGGACTGATTGCTGATATCCTATGTAGTATAATTTGGGCTTCTGTAATGCAAATATATCTGGTGTATTTTCTTATTACTTTAGATGAATTATATATAGCTCGGTAGGTTCTTATAATATAAAATACTAAAACTGTTACAATATGATTTATCTTTTAGAATATTGTTAAAGTATGCATTCTTCTTACCTAAATACCTATAGAGAAAATACAAGCAAGCGTTTTACTTGTACCCCATGGGGTGAATCGAAACACTCTTATTTCTCCTTATAGTCCGATCATATGATACCGCTAATTTTTAAAGATTTTTTCAATTTACCTACCACGGTAACATAGGACCCCAATACACCTCTTTTTTAATTTGTTTTAGGAAAAATATATTTATTGCGGAATCCTAGGGCATATAAATATTGCTTAGTTTCTCATTTACATGAAATTGAAAGGTATATAAGTATTAACTATTTGCTTCACTATGTGGTACAGGGAGTACTGGTAATAAAATGTAAAAAAAAAACACATAAGAAAAAACAAACAAACAAACAAACAAAGCAAAAAACAAAAATCCCACTTTCTGAACAGTTTCAATATCAAAAAGAAAATTTGCAGAAAGAGGCAAAAATGGATACCCTAGCAAACAAATACATGACCACTCACTTTCTTGTCTTGGTACAGGCACTTCAATAAAAATGGCGGGGTTAAGCTAGTTTTATGGGACAAATCCTCCCCTCTTAGTGAACTGATGTGGTCAAGTAAGTGTTTTACACGCGTGAGACAGGCATATGCTTGTTACATAATTTTTCCAGCGGAGTATGCATCTCCAGCAGAATAGACGTCCATTGGTTGTGCGTGCGTATCAAATAAACAGCTCACCCTGTTCTGACGTAAATGAATGTCTCGAATTTAGAGAATGGTATGCTCATGACACGTGCTGGTAGTAGCTGTGTATGCTATTTGAAATGTAAATATAGCTGACCATATACGTCAATTTTCATATTCTTTGAGGAATTAAAACATTGATCCCCACGCCAACGTGTAACCTACATGATTTATACTTGATCAAAGCTTAAGAAGATAACTTTTCCTCTTATATTAAACTACAATCAATATATCCGTTAACAGTGTGAATCGATAGTAATAAAATATCAAATTTCAAACTTACACGCATCCTTTGAATAATTAAGAAAATATAACATTAATCGTGACGTGGTGGCAAATCCGTTTACTTTTTTTTTATTATTTTAACATCCAATTACCGTTAATTCAAGTAACCTCATAACTGAGTGTCTAAGTATAGGTTTTAGTGTTATCGGAGTTTAGGTATAGGTTTTAGTGTTATCGGACTTCGTCTGTTTCTACGATTCTTTTATTGGATGTTGAAATTGTTCCGGTAAGGTGATATTTTTTTTCCATTTTATTGCATTCATAGATCAATTTATGGGTAGCATAATCAACAAAATAAATAAAAAGAATAAAAAGGCTTAACACATATATACGGTGGCTAGTTGAGGACACGCACGCTCGAGATACTAATGCGAGCACTCCTGATGAAATAAATTGTATGTCCTAAATGAGCCACCGTATGCATTGTGTTGAGTTTAGATTTGAAATGAATATGTGCAGGTTATTTTTTATCGTTTATTTTTCATTAGTCGCTAAGAATCTATATATCACAATTGGACATGCATTCAATTAACCCGCCCATACCATTTAAACTTTGTGTCGGTACCAAGACATATCTAGATTTGTATTGGTTTCTGTGAAATTTTGCATTCGTTCTGTTTGTTCTTTATACTGTCGCTCATATATTTTTTATTTTCAAACGTCGTAAAGAACAACCAAAGTGATTGAAATAAAAACGTGGATATCTTATTTAATGCGTATGACACGTCTCTGGCATAACTTTCATCAGATACGCTGACAGCCAACAGATATGAAGGCCGAAATCGGCCGTGTTATCTATACTTGAAGGAGATTGACATTAGTGTAAATAAATTGCACAATTTATTAACCGTAAATTCTAAACATGAATATATCTAATAAACCATGTCAGTGCCGAAGCACCAAATACTGGGCGGATGACACCCTCAAGGAGTACTAATCCACCAGTAGAGTTATCGACTTGGTGATAGTTATACAATTGTAGATATCAAATTTAGTACTAAAGATAAAAGTTGACAATAACTACTGACGACAGTTAATGCTCGACAATTTCCGTCAAATGCAATACAAAGTTATAAATAGTTGATGAAAATATCATTAATTTTTGCTAAGCCAAAGTCAGATATGATTGAATAAGAACATCATACTGGCTGAACTATTGATGTGGGAGCAACGTGTTGTTCTATACTGTTGGCTCTTGAACCTGTTTCCAGATTTAGTCTGTATGTATTGTTATATATCTGTAAGGTTGTGCTCTCTCTGTTATTCTTGGCATTTCACTCTCGTCATAGGCATCACCGTCCATCTAAATAATTATGTTATTGTAATAAAGTGTATGCATATCCCAAGTGTTAATTCAGAAACCAAGCATGTTTTGGCTGTATATATCATCTGATCTGATTAACTACGAGACAAAAAACTAAATGCCAAGAATAAACAGTTTGCAATATTACCACATACCATCAACAGACAATAAAACAAATGGCTTGGTGTTAGAGATGTTTTGTCAAAGAATTTCTCAATTTTACAGACCGTAAATCCCATTGACTTTATTCATATCGTGTGTCAATACCATTATTTGTTGTATGTTTTACAGCTAATGTGCCATTCATTACCGCTCTCTCCAACAACCGCAAATACAAAGAATATCAGCTGAGCTATTCAACAGTTATGTTTGTTTTTCTTTGTCGAATGAAGTCTTGGATAAAGGAGAGACATATAAGTTGTATTTACAATGGAAAACAATCATGTAAGCTGCCACAACCAGTTGTAATTAATATGCGTGCTAAAAATGCAGAAATATAAAACATTCTGATGATTACTTTAACATACAATATATAGAAGATTGTAAATCAACGTTGCACTGAAGCTTATATACAGCTTTAAATAGGAAAAAAAACTTACTGACCTGACATTTTACTTGATGTGGAATTTAATTAATTTCGTCTTGAAAATATCTACTAAATATATGAATATGAATTTTTTTAAAAAACCGAAACCTATATTTCCTGTACAGAATAGACTGAAAAAATATAATTTTGTTTATATATTGGGATAATACATTTATATTTTTTAATAATGACACCTCGGCGTCGACTTCATCTACGCGTTATTAATTACTTTTAAGATTTCACGTCGTTTGATTGGTATGATCTCTATAATGAACCTTCTTAAAGTATGAAGGTTACGTTATTGGTTTAAGCGAAAATACAGTACCAACATTTAAAGAGATCATAACGCGAAGAGTGCAAAAACTACATTAGTTCAAATTTAAAACAAACAGAACTAAACAGCATGTATCACAAACTCCTGCAATATCGGTGATTGGGAGGAAACCTGGTATGCTAGACAGAAACTTCATTTTTGAAAAGATATGTTTCAAGTTTGATAAACAAATCAGCAATTTAAAGAAGGTACCAACACGTTTTCCAATGGAAGGTTTATCAACAAATACAAATTTTGTAATAAAAGTACATGATCGTTTATTTCACCTTTCCCTATGCGACACCACACTATACGTTGCTACTTCACAGAAATGTATACATACTGTCTGTGACTGACAAGAAACAATAATTACTTAATATACAGAACAGATATACACCATATCTAATAATACAGGTTATAAGAAAGTCAAACTTATTTATAAATATGTAAGTCGAAATATCGTCAATATTAATTCAAAATAATAACACAATTTCATTTATAAAGCGACTGAAATATTGTTGATAGATAATCTAAGTTTGATTCTGATAAAGCATTTTTTTTATATTCACCCCCGGGTCAACTTTAATCATATAGGGTTATTGCACTAATATTCCTCATTATTATGCTTTCTGTAAATTTCTTCTGTAATATAAGTTCATACGATATTTTGGCATATATCACAAAGAATTATATAGCATTGATATACTATGCGAAAATAGTACATCCACTATGCCAGTTTCACGCTGGGAAGGTTGGGTTTTTCAGCTGTCTGTCAAGCTATATATAGCTAGTCCGCGTACAAGGGGGTGGATCCAATCTGTCAATCCATCATAGTCGTCTAAACGTTTGTTAATACTTGTTATTGGTGTTAATTAAATTTCAAACTTCAAAAATCTTTATATTTTTAAAGCCTCAAATGAAACAAAGAATATTCTCACACTTTCAAGACTATCTGATCCAATATATTAGTCACCAATATCAGGACCTCCTTTATTGTAATAGTTCTCAATATATTGTGTCTACATATAACAGTCAGCATAATAATAATGGGTCGTGCACTATTTCTTCAACCCTGACCACTATATGGCATAGTCATTGCTAACACAACATTATTATATAAATATTAGTGCAATAACTCTTTTATAATATAGTACCAAATATTTCAGTCTGTGACAATTACATTTCACCATATTTCTTTGCAACATGTATTGAATTCCGCTATCTTGTTTATTTCTCGTCTACTTGCTTGCAAATATAGTTTTACTCGGAACCTCGCTAATGCGTACCAAACTTGAAGGATACAGAATAGAATGTAATATCTGTCCAGATGCAATATGTTTAACTCATTCGGAAATACCCTATATTTATGAAGGAAGACTAGTAAAAATATTGGAAAATATTTCATTTTTATTCTACAAAGAAATCAACATGAAATATTTGATACTATATTATAAATAATATTACTCTAAACCTCATAAATACTGTCTTATTATGCTGCATTTGTTTTGTTTTTTCTTCATTTCATTAATTTTTGGTTTCTCTTTTCCTTCAAATCATAATGCAATACAATCAATGAAGTTAGTTTTTAATGGGGTTTGTGTTGCTCGATCTTCAGTTTTATGTGTAGTGTTTTGTAGATCGCTGTTTGTTTTTAATGGGGTTTGTGTTGCTCGATCTTCAGTTTTCTGTGTAGTGTTTTGTAGATCGTTGTTTGTTTTTAGTGGGGTTTGTGTTGCTCGATCTTCATTTTTCTGTGTAGTGTTTTGTAGATTATTGTTTGTTTTTAGTGGGGTTTGTGTTGCTCGATCTTCATTTGTATGCGTAGAGTTTTGTAGATTATTGTTTGTTTTTAGTGGGGTTCGTGTTGCTCGATCTTCAGTTTTCTGTGTAGTGTTTTGTAGATCGTGTTTGTTTTCAATGGGGTTTGTGTTGCTCGATCTTAAGTTTTCTGTGTAGTGTTTTGTAGATCGTTGTTTGTTTTTAGTGGGGTTTGTGTTGCTCGATCTGCAGTTTTCTGTGTAGTGTTTTGTAGATCGTAGTTTGTTTTTAGTGGGGTTTGTTTTGCTCGATCTTCAGTTTTCTGTGTAGTGTTTTGGAGATCGTTGTTTGTTTTTAGTGGGGTTTGTGTTGCTCGATCTTCAGTTTTCTGTGTAGTGTTTTTTAGATCGTTGTTTGTTTTTAGTGGGGTTTGTGTTGCTCGATCCTCAGTTTTCTGTGTAGTGTTTTGTAGATCGTTGTTTGTTTTTAATGGGGTTTGTGTTGCTCGATCTTCAGTTTTCTGTGTAGTATGTTGTAGATCCTTGTTTGTTTTTAGTGGGGTTTGTGTTGCTCGATCTTCAGTTTTCTGTGTAGTATTTTGTAGATCGTTGTTTGTTTTTAATGGGGTTTGTGTTGCTCCATCTTCAGTTTTATGTGTAGTGTTTTGTAGATCGTTGTTTGTTTTTAATGGGGTTTGTGTGGCTCGATCTTCAGTTTTCTGTGTAGTGTTTTGTAGATCGTTGTTTGCTATTAGTGGGGTTTGTGTTGCTAGATCTTCAGTTTTCTGTGTAGTGTTTTGTAGATCGTTGTTTGTTATTAGTGGGGTTTGTGTTTCTCGATCTTCAGTTTTGTGTGTAGTGTTTTGTAGATAGTTGTTTGTTTTAGTGGGGTTTCTGTTGCTCGATCTTCATTTTTCTGCGTAGTGTTTTGTAGATTATTGTTTGTTTTTAGTGGGGTTTGTGTTGCTCAATCTTCAGTTTTCTGTGTAGTGTTTTGTAGATCGTTGTTTGTTTTCAATAGGGTTTGTGTTGCTAGATCTTCAGTTTTCTGTGTAGTGTTTTGTAGATCGTTGTTTGTTTTTAGTGGTGTTTGTGTTGCTCGATCTGCAGTTTTCTGTGTAGTGTTTTGTAGATCGTTGTTTGATTTTAGTGGTGTTTGTGTTGCTCTATCTTCAGTTTTCTGTGTAGTGTTTTGTAGATCGTTGTTTGTTTTCAATGGGGTTTGTGTTGCTCGATCTTCAGTTTCCTGTGTAGTGTTTGTAGATCGTTGTTTGTTTTAGGGGGGTTTGTGTTGCTTGATCTTCAGTTTTCTGTGTAGTGTTTTGTAGATGGTTGTTTATTTTTAATGGGGTTTGTGTTGCTCGATCTTCAGTTTTCTGTGTAGTGTGTTGTAGATCGTTGTTTGTTTTTAATGGGGTTTGTGTTTCTCTATCTTCAGTTTTCTATGCAGTGTTTTGTAGATGGTTGTTTATTTTTAATGGGGTTTGTGTTGCTCGATCTTCAGTTTTCTGTGTAGTGTGTTGTAGATCCTTGTTTGTTTTTAATGGGGTTTGTGTTTCTCTATCTTCAGTTTTCTGTGTAGTGTTTTGTAGATCGTTGTTTGTTTTTAATGGGGTTTGTGTTGCTCGATCTTCAGTTTTCTGTGTAGTGTTTTGTAGATCGTTGTTTGTTTTTAATGGGGTTTGTGTTGCTCTATCTTTAGTTTTCTGTGTAGTGTTTTGTAGATCATTGTTTGTTTTTAGTGGGGTTCGTGTTGCTCTATCTTTAGTTTTCTGTGTAGTGTTTTGTAGATCCTTGTTTGTTTTTAATGGGGTTTGTGTTGCTCGATCTTCAGTTTTCTGTGTAGTGTTTTGTAGATCGCTGTTTGTTTTTAGTGGGGTTTGTGTTGCTCAATCTTCAGTTTTCTATGTAATGTTTTGTAGATGGTTGTTTATTTTTAATGGGGTTTGTGTTGCTCGATCTTCAGTTTTCTGTGTAGTGTTTTGTAGATTATTGTGTGTTTTTAGGGGGGTTTGTGTTTCTCTATCTTCAGTTTTCTATGTAGTGTTTTGTAGATGGTTGTTTATTTTTAATGGGGTTTGTGTTGCTCGATCTTCAGTTTTCTGTGTAGTGTGTTGTAGATCCTTGTTTGTTTTTAATGGGGTTTGTGTTTCTCTATCTTCAGTTTTCTGTGTAGTGCTTTGTAGATCGTTGTTTGTTTTTAATGGGGTTTGTGTTGCTCGATCTTCAGTTTTCTGTGTAGTGTTTTGTAGATCGTTGTTTGTTTCTAGTGGGGTTTGTGTTGCTCGATCTTCAGTTTTCTGTGTAGTGTTTTGTAGATCGTTGTTTGGTTTTAGTGGGGTTTGTTTTGCTCGATCTTCAGTTTTCTGCGTAGTGTTTTGTAGATTATTGTGTGTTTTTAGTGGGGTTTGTGTTGCTCGATCTTTAGTTTTCTGTTTAGTGTTTTGTAGATCGTTGTTTGTTTTTAGTGGGATTTGTGTTGCTCAATCTTCAGTTTTCTATGTAATGTTTTGTAGATGGTTGTTTATTTTTAATGGGGTTTGTGTTGCTCGATCTTCAGTTTTCTGTGTAGTGTTTTGTAGATCATTGTGTGTTTTTAGGGGGGTTTGTGTTGCTCGATCTTCAGTTTTCTGTGTAGTGTTTTGTAGATCGTTGTTTGTTTTTTAGTGGGGTTTGTGTTGCTCGATCTTCAGTTTTCTGTGCAGTGTTTTGTAGATCGTTGTTTGATTTTAGTGGGGTTTGTGTTGCTCTATCTTCAGTTTTCTGTGTAGTGTTTTGTATATCGTTGTTTGGTTTTTAATGGGGTTTGTGTTGCTCGATCTTCAGTTTTCTGTATTGTGTTTTGTAGATCGTTGTTTCTCAATTTTGTCCTTTTTTTTCTTTTTAGCGATTGTAATGTCTGTCCTTCTTTGATTTAATTTGATCGACGGCTTCTGATCTTCAAACTATTCTAATGATCATTTACCCCATTATGTAATAAATGCATACAAAGTAATTAAGGGTAATAACAAAATTACCGAACTTACAAAGGGAAAGTCAACTCATAATTATATAAACAGACAAAATCAGTCAACAACCGGAAAACTGTAATGACCCTGACTTGGTACAGGCATTTCTATAGAAATGGTGGATTGAATCAGATTTTAAAGCGCCAAACCTCCCGCTTTCATTACGGCTCAAAGGTTTCGGCTGTCACTATAACAGTATTTATAACAATACTGGAACAAAATAGGTAAACTAGTTGTCAAAGCAGTACCAAACTCAGTGAAGTAAATGTCAAAGACACTTTTACGTCACACATTGATAAGGAAAATATCTTTGACCTTTTTGTTGACTGCCTTATCTTTATGCATTTTCTCTATATGGAATTGTAATGCTATATACCACATTATCCTGCAATAACTTAAACCAATAAAGATTATATACCCCTTTATGCAATTATTTCAAGCCATATATCATATAGTGGAATAAATTCAAACAAACATAAACCATACAGCAACACTTTATGTTGCTTCCATTGTGCAGTAACTTCAGCTGAGACCATATCCCCCATTGTACAACGATACACCAGCTTCAATTTAAATTGGTCCCTATTTCTCATTGTTGAACAGTTTGAAACCTGCAATGACATTACATTGGAATACAGCTCCAAACAAACAAGACCAAAGCATCACGCTAATATGAATGAAGCCTTGTTACTTTTATTTCTAAATATTCTTACCACCAATTATTTATAGTGTATAGTAGAGTTACGATTTCACTCGTTTTCAATCATGCGAAATTCCTGACTCTAACTGAGGTCGATCGTTTCGGTTAAAATAACTTGATTTGTCGATTGGGTTACCTTTCTGTAATCTTTCATATCTAAGTCGTTAAATGGAATGTATGACTCTCCATATATGTACAAGTATAAGCTATATTAGTACAATTACTATTAACAGTTAATACCTGATTTAGTGAACATGGTGCGTTTCAGTTATGATCCAAGTCAAAAGATTCGAAATATAACTACTAAGATGTGCTTCGGAGCAAGAAAAACTAAATGGCCTAGACAGAATATGGCCTAGACAGAATAGCCAAATGGCCTAGACAGAAAAGCCAAATCACCTAGACAGAATAGCCAAATGGCCTAGACAGAAAAGCCAAATCACCTAGACAGAATAGCCAAATGGCCTAGACAGAATACCTAAATGACCTAGACAGAAAAGACAAATGGCCTAGACAGAAAAACCAAATGGCCTAGACATAATAGTAAAATCACCTAGACAGAATATTCAAATGACCTAGACATAATAGCCAATTGGCCTAGACAGAATACCCAAATGGCCTAGACAGAATAGCCATATAGCCTAGACATAACAGCCAAATGACCTAGACAGAATAGCCAAATGGTCTAGACAGTAAAACCAAATGGCCTAGAGAGAATAACGGAATGACCTAGACATAATAGCCAATTGGCCTAGACAGAATACCCAAATGGCCTAGACAGAATAGCCATATAGCCTAGACATAATAGCTAAATGACCTAGACAGAATAGCCAAATGGTCTAGACAGTAAAACCAAATGGCCTAGAGAGAATAACCGAATGGCCTAGACAGAATATCCAAATCACCTAGACATAATAGCCAAATGTCCTAGACATAGTAGCCAAATGACCTAGACAGAATAGCCAAATGACCTAGACATAATAGCCAAATGACCTAGACATAATAGCCAAATGTCCTCGACAGAATAGCCAAATGACCTAGACAGAATAGCCAAATGACCTAGACAGAATAGCCAAATGACCTAGACAGAATAGCCAAATGACCTAGACAGAATAGCCAAATGACCTAGACAGAATAGCCAAATGACCTAGACATAATAGCCACATGATAAAGACAGAATAGCCAAATGACCTAGACAGAATAGCCAAATGTCCTCGACAGAATAGCCAAATGGCCGAGACATAATAGCCAAATGGCCTAGACAGAATAGCCAAATGACCTAGACAGAATAGCCAAATGACCCAGACAGAATAGCCAAATGGCCTAGACAGAATAGCCAAATGGACTAGACAGAATAGCCAAATGGCCTAGACAGAATAGCCAAATGACCTAGATAGAATAGCCACATAACCTAGACATAATAGCCAAATGACCCAGACAGAATAGCCAAATGGCCTAGACAGAATAGCCAAATGGCCTAGACATAATAGCCAAATGACCCACACAGAATAGCCAAATGACCTAGACAGAATAGCCAAATGACCCAGACAGAATAGCCAAATGGCCTAGACAGAATAGCCAAATGGACTAGACAGAATAGCCAATTGGCCTAGACAGAATAGCCAAATGACCTAGACAGAATAGCCAAATGGCCTAGACAGAATAGCCAAATGGCCTAGACAGAATAGCCAAATGGACTAGACAGAATAGCCAAATGGCCTAGACAGAATAGCCAAATGACCCAGACAGAATAGCCAAATGACCCAGACAGAATAGCCAAATGACCTAGACAGAATAGACAAATGACCCAGACAGAATAGCCATATATCCTCGACAGAATAGCCAAATGACCTAGACAGAATAGCCAAATGACCCAGACAGAATAGCCAAATGACCCAGACAGAATAGCAAAATGACCTAGACAGAATAGACAAATGACCCAGACAGAATAGCCAAATGACCCAGACAGAATAGCCAAATGACCTAGACAGAATAGACAAATGACCTAGACAGAATAGCCAAATGACCTAGACAGAATAGCCAAATGACCCAGACAGAATAGCCAAATGACCTAGACAGAATAGCCAAATGACCTAGACAGAATAGCCAAATGACCTAGACAGAATAGCCAAATGACCTAGACAGAATAGCAAAATGACCCAGACAGAATAGCCAAATGGCCTAGACAGAATAGCCAAATGGCCTAGACATAATAGCCAAATGACCCACACAGAATAGCCAAATGACCTAGACAGAATAGCCAAATGACCTAGACAGAATAACCAAATGACCTAGACAGAATAGCCAAATGGCCTAGACATAATAGCCAAATGCCCTAGACAGAATAGCCAAATGGCCTAGACAGAATAGCCAAATGGCCTAGACATAATAGCCAAATGACCTAGATCGAATAGCCAAATGGCCTAGACATAATAGCCAAATGGTCTAGACAGAATAGCCAAATGCCCTAGACAGAATAGCCAAATGTCCTCGACAGAATAGCCAAATGACCTAGACAGAATAGCCAAATGACCCACACAGACTAGCCAAATGGCCTAGACAGAATAGCCAAATGGACTAGACAGAATAACCAAATGACCTAGACATAATAGCCAAATGACCTAGATAGACTAGCCAAATGTCCTCGACAGAATAGCCAAATGTCCTCGACAGAATAGCCAAATGACCTAGACAGAATAGCCAAATGACCTAGACATAATAGCCAAATGACCTAGACATAATAGCCAAATGGCCTAGACATAATAGCCAAATGACCCACACCGAATAGCCAAATGACCTAGACAGAATAGCCAAATGACCTAGACAGAATAACCAAATGACCTAGACAGAATAGCCAAATGACCTAGATCGAATAGCCAAATGGCCTAGACATAATAGCCAAATGGTCTAGACAGAATAGCCAAATGCCCTAGACAGAATAGCCAAATGGCCTAGACAGAATAGCCAAATGGCCTAGACATAATAGCCAAATGACCTAGATCGAATAGCCAAATGGCCTAGACATAATAGCCAAATGGTCTAGACAGAATAGCCAAATGCCCTAGACAGAATAGCCAAATGTCCTCGACAGAATAGCCAAATGGCCTAGACAGAATAGCCAAATGGACTAGACAGAATAACCAAATGTCCTCGACAGAATAGTCAAATAACCTAGACAGAATAGCCAAAAGACCTAGACAGAATAGCCAAATGACCCAGACAGAATAGCCAAATGGTCTAGACAGAATAGAAAAATGGACTAGACAGAATAGCCAAATGGCCTAGACACAATAGCCAAATGGCCTAAACAGAATAGCCAAATGCCCTAGACAGAATAGCCAAATGTCCTCGACAGAATAGCCAAATGACCTAGACAGAATAGCCAAATGAGCCAGACAGACTAGCCAAATGGCCTAGACAGAATAGCCAAATGGACTAGACAGAATAGCCAAATGGCCTAGACATAATAGCCAAATGACCTAGACATAATAGCCAAATGACCTAGACATAATTGCCAAATGACCTAGAAAGAATAGCCAAATGTCCTCGACAGAATAGTCAAATGACCTAGACAGAATAGACAAATGACCTAGACAGAATAGCCAAATGAACCAGAAAGAATAGCCAAATGGTCTAGACAGAATAGCCAAATGGACTTGACATAATAGCCAAATGACCTAGACATAATAGTCAAATGACCTAGACAGAATAGCCAAATGTCTTCGACAGAATAGTCAAATGACCTAGACAGAATAGACAATTGACCTAGACAGAATAGCCAAATGGCCTAGACATAATAGCCAAATGACCTAGACATAATAGCCAAATGACCTAGACAGAATAGCCAAATGTCCTCGACAGAATAGTCAAATGACCTAGAGAGAATAGCCAAATGACCTAGACAGAATAGCCAAATGACCCAGAAAGAATAGCCAAATGGCCTAGACAGAATAGCCAAATGGACTACACATTATAGCCAAATGACCTAGACATAATAGCCAAATGACCTAGACAGAATAGCCAAATGTCCTCGACAGAATAGTCAAATGACCTAGACAGAATAGCCAAATGACCTAGACAGAATAGCCAAATGACCTAGACAGAAAAACCAAATGGCCTAGACATAATAGCCAAATGGCCTAGAAAGAAAAACTTAATGACCTAGACAGAATAGCCAAATGGACTAGACAGAATAGCCAAATGGCCTAGACATAATAGCCAAATGACCTAGACAGAATAGCCAAATGACCTAGACATAATAGCCAAATGACCTAGACAGAATAGCCAAATGTCCTCGACAGAATAGTCAAATGACCTAGACAGAATAGCCAAATGACCTAGACAGAATAGCCAAATGACACAGACAGAATAGCCAAATGGTCTAGACAAAATAGAAAAATGGACTAGACAGAATAGCCAAATGGCCTAGACATAATAGCCAAATGGCCTAGACAGAATAGCCAAATGCCCTAGACAGAATAGCCAAATGTCCTCGACAGAATAGCCAAATGACCTAGACAGAATAGCCAAATGACCCAGACAGACCATCCAAATGGCCTAGACAGAATAGTCAAATGGACTAGACAGAATAGCTAAATGGCCTAGACATAATAGCCAAATGACCTAGACATAATAGCCAAATGGACTAGACATAATAGCCAAATGACCTAGACAGAATAGCCAAATGTCCTCGACAGAATAGTCAAAGGACCTAGACAGAATAGTCAAATGACCTAGACAGAATAGCCAAATGACCCAGACAGAATAGCCAAATGGCCTAGACAGAATAGAAAAATGGACTAGACAGAATAGCCAAATGGCCTAGACATAATAGCCAAATGGCCTAGACAGAATAGCCAAATGCCCTCGACAGAATAGCCAAATGTCCTCGACAGAATAGCCAAATGACCTAGACAGAATAGCCAAATGACCCAGAAAAAATAGCCAAATGGCCTAGAGAGAATATCCAAATGGACTAGATAGAATAGCCAAATGGCCTAGACATAATAGACAAATGACGTAGACTTAATAGCCAAATGACCTAGACATAATAGCCAAAAGACCTAGACAGAATAGCCAAATGTCCTCGACAGATTAGTCAAATGACCTAGACAGAATAGCCAAATGGCCTAGACATAATAACCAAATGACCTAGACAGAATAACCAAATGACCCAGACAGAATAGCCAAATGGCCTAGACAGAATAGCAAAATGGACTAGACAGAATAGCCAAATGGCCTAGACAGAATAGCCAAATGACCTAGACAGAATAGCCAAATATCCTCGACAGAATAGCCAAATGACCTAGACAGAATAGCCAAATGACCTAGACAGAATAGCCAAATGACCCAGACAGAATAGCCAAATGGCCTAGACAGAATAGCCAAATAGACTAGACAGAATAGCCAAATGGCCTAGATATAATAGCCAAATGACCTAGACATAATAGCCAAATGACCTAGACAGAATAGCCAAATATCTTCGACAGATATTTTCACAGTTTTCCTTTACAAAACAGTATGTATTTTCTTTACAAAGCAACACATATTTATTTATCCCATACAATTACAATTCAGGTTTCCACCTAATCTATTTTTAGCCATCGTTAATACACATGAGATGTGTCACGCCAAATATAGCACGTGGTTATACATATATATATTCCTTATAAATATAAATGTAAACAAAAGAGAAACGCTAATAAAACAAATTGGCTATAGCCAAGTGTCATATAAAGTATATAGAAAAAAATACTTACCAGTGGGTAAAACATCACAGATACTTTCTTTAAGTGAATTATTTGTTTTCAAGATCACTGCATTTAAAATATTTTCAAGCTTCCTAATGTTTGTACTAATGTTACACTATGAACCAAGTTTATGGAAAGAATATTATCCACATGTTAAATATAATCCTGTCTGTATTGAGTCGCATAAATGTACTTTTAAAGGTCGGATAGTCTGTATTAAATATAGGTCGAGGCCAGTACATGAGATGTTAAAAAATATATTAGGATACATACACGGAAAAGTTCGCATGCTATTTACGGGTATAGAAATATGTAAAAATGATATTAAATGTTGCATATTTGTAATATTATGTAGATATTGTAGATTAATTATGTTTTTTTTCTATTTGACAAAATTAGAATTGCTATATAAAAAAAAAAAAATATGATAGTGTGTAAATATGGGATATTAATGACCCTTTTGTGGTTAAAAAAAAATAGAATTGTTACATATCAAATACAAATCTTATCTCATAAAAAATGTCTGTCAAAAATATGATAAATTTATGTAGCTTAAATGTGAACGGTTTGCAAAACAGAGAGAAAAGAGGTCGAGCTATAGAATGGGTCAAGTCAATGAAATGTGATATAGCTTATTTTCAAGAAACACATTTCGATCAGAATATTGAAAACGAAATAAATTTCAATACAGATTTTAACGTTTATGGTAGTATAGGAACATCTGCTAGTAGGGGGGTAGCAATATTTATTAATAAAGCAGTCAATTATAAGGTCATTGACAAGGTTACTGATGAAAATGGCAGAATTGTTTTATTAAATGTACAGATAGATGATGCAGTTTTTTCGTTAGTATGCATTTATGCACCAAATAGCAAAACTTTAAGAAACATGTTTTTTAAAAAGGTAAGTAATTTCTGTAAAGAACATGGAACGGGTATTCTTGTGGTCGGGGGAGATTTTAACGAGATAATGCAAGACATAGATCGTAGAAGTTTACGTACAGGTAATGTTTGTAAACAATCAGTAAATAGTTTAAAGTCCTTTATAAAAACTAATAAGTTAATTTGATGTCTGGAGGATATATAATGAAAACAGACAACAGTTTACATGGCGTAGGAAAGACAAAACACAAGCTAGTCGGATTGATATGATTCTTTTAGGAAAAGATTTTTTATCGCTTGTTCAAAGCTGTAAAATTAAACCTGCGGTCATACAGTATACTGATCATCAAAGTGTGGTTTTAACCTTTCGGTCGGGGGTGTCTGAAAAGGGAAGAGGGTATTGGAAAATTAATAATTCTGTAATACAGGAATATGATTATAAACAGTTAATAAATAAAGTAATTGATAAATATTTAATACAGTGTCATAATAATAAGATCGACATAAGATTATTATGGGACGCAATGAAAGTTGAAATTCGAGAAGTAACCACTATGTATTGTAAAAACAAATCAAAATTAACTAGAGAACTTAGACATAAATTAGAAAGTGAATTAGAAAAAAAAATTATGGTAAGGGATAATCAAAGCGAGGAAAACGATAACTTAAATAAAGTTATTCATAATATTGAAATAGAACTTGTAAAAATATATGACCAAAAAGCTAAAGGGGCACAAATTAGATGTCGTGAGAAATGGGTGGAATATGGGGAAAAAAATAACTCATATTTTCTAGGTCTGGAAAAACAGAGGCAAATTAAAAAGTCAATAAACAAATTAATAGATGAAAACAATGAAATATTAACTGACCAGATGCACATTCTTAGTACTATTAAATCATATTATGAAAAATTGTATACTACAAAATATCCTGATGAAAATCTAACCAGTAATTATATTTTTGATACAAAATTAGAAAACAGGCTTCAGGATCAGGATCAATCAATTTGTGATGGAAAGGTAACTGAAGAAGAGTGTTCTAATGCAATAAATAATATGAAATCAAATAAAGCCCCAGGTTTGGATGGACTAACGGTAGAATTTTATAGAGAATTTTGGGGAAAAGTCAAATTTTTTTTAATTGATGTTCTAAATAAAAGCTATGATGAAAAGCTACTGAGTTTTTCTCAGCGGACTAGTGTTTTATCTTTATTGTTTAAAAAGGGGGATCCCTTAGTTCTAGATAATTATAGACCTATTTCTCTTTTAAATGTTGATTTAAAACTTCTTTCTTATGTTCTAGCACAGCGTTTAAAAAAGTTTTAGAAAAAATTGTAAATAATGACCAAACTTGATATATTAAAAACAGGTTCATTGGCTTCAATCATAGACAAATACAAGACATTATTGATTTTGCTGAATCTTATAATGTTGAAGGGGCAATAGTCTTTGTTGATTTTAAAAAAGCGTTTGACTCACTTGAATGGACATTTATCTTGACAACTTTAAAACATTTTGGGTTTAATGAATCGTTTATAATTTGGGTTAAAACTTTATACAGTAATATTCAAACTTGTGTAATGAACAATGGCTGGATATCAGAGATTTTCAAAAACTCGCGCGGAATACGTCAAGGCTATCCTTTATCTGCTTTGCTATTTGTTTTATCAGTTGAAATCATGGCTCTTCGAATAAGAAATAATAAGGATATCAAAGGTTTTCAGATAAAAATAGATGAACAAACACATAGTATAAAAATTTCGCAATTAGCAGATGACACAACACTATATTTTAACTCTAAAAACGATATATCCGTTGCTATGAACGAAATTGAAATTTTTGGTAATTTTTCAGGTTTAATGATAAATAGAAATAAGACAGAGGGGTTGTGGATTGGGAAACTAAAACACAGTAAAGATAAGGTAGAAAATATTAAATGGACAAACAAACCAATAAAGACCTTAGGTATTTATTATGGTCATGATTACATAGAATGTGAAAAACTTAATTGGGAAAAAAAAATTGAAAAAATGAATAGCTTATTTTTGTCATGGTCAAAGCGAAATCTCTCAATATTGGGTAAAGTACTAATCATTAAAGCTTTGATTATACCTATTTTTACTTTTATTGTTAGTTCCTGTGTTATTCCAGAAAAATACAAAAAAGAGATAGAGAGTAAGTGTTTTAAATTTATATGGAATGGGAAACCAGATAAGGTAAAAAGAAATACATTGATAGGAGATTTTGAGAAGGGTGGACTGAAAATGATAGATATAGAAAGTTATTTTATATCTTTGAAGGCATCATGGGTAAGTAGATTAGCTGACTCAAAATTTTCGAATTGGAAATTGATACCACTAAAATATTTAAATGTATTTGGGAAAATATGGCTTATTTTTAAAATGAACATAGATGTGAAAAAACATAAACAGTTTCTAAATAATATCCCCGAATTTTACAAAAATGTTTTGACCAGTTGGATAAAAACAGGTGGTGGTCAATTAAGTTCACCATTGACATTCAGTAATGTAAGAAAGCAAATTTTATGGGGAAATAGATTTATTACATTTGAAAAAAAATATTTATTTTTTAAAGAATGGATTAATAGTGGAATATTTTTTGTTAATGATATAATAGATAATAATGGTAAAATTACGCAAGAATTTATTCTTCACAAGTTAAAAAATAAATCTAATTGGATATCTGAATTTAGTATTCTCAAAAAAGCTTTCCCAAAGAATTGGATAGACATTTTAAAAACAGAAAGCTCAGTTAAAAGCATTGTAAATATCAAAAAAGATTATTTCATCTGGAACAATCAGTTTATTAATTTATCTACATTGTCTAATAAGTTATTATATAATAAACTGGTGAATGTTAAATTTTCAAACCCTATTGGTACACATTATTGGATTAATTATTTAGTGTTGTCTGAAAAACCAAATACAAGTAGTCTATATTTTTTCCTTTTCAAATTTCTTGACGAAAACAAGCTTAAAATGTTCAGATGGAAACTTTTTCATTTTATTATACCAAATAAAGTTTTACTTTCCAAATGGAAAATTGTTGGGAATAGCTTATGTAATTTCTGTAAATTAGATGAAGATTACTCTCATTATTTTATTACTTGTACCTTTCTAAAAGAGTTTTGGACAAAATTTCAGAATTTGATGAAGGGTTTGGGTATCGAAAACAAAATTACTTTGAATCATATAGTACTTGGATACAAGATAGATGATAAAAACTATCTTGCATTAAATTTTTTGATAACAGTTGTAGGGTTTTCCATCTACAAATCGTACTATATATCTGAACAGAAAACAAAGTATATTGATGTTAATAGAATATTTGCCAATGAATATATTAAAAGAATAAATGAAAATAAAACACTTCAAAAGTGTTCTTTTTTAATGAAAGTAAAAAATTATATAATAAATGCAAAATAAATAAATGTTTTCAAAGGTATTAAATAGAAATTGTATTTAGGTTGTATATATATTTCATGTAATTCTGATTATAGCCCTGGATAATCAGAACAAGATGTAACAGGGAAACACCAAAAGGAGCTTGGACTTTTGGCGTGTTAATTGTAGCAAGCATTTGAATAAAATATATTACGTTGTGAAAAAAAAAAAAAAATATCCTCGACAGAATAGTCAAATGACCTAGACAGAATAGCCAAATGACCTAGACAGAATAGACAAATGGCCTAGACAGAAAAACCAAATGACCTAGACATAATAGCCAAATGGCCTAGAAAGAAAAATCTAATGACCTAGACAGAATAGCCAAATGGACTAGACAGAATAGCCAAATGGCCTCGACAGAATAGCCAAATGACCTAGACAGAATAGCCAAATGACCTAGACATAATAGCCAAATGACCTAGACATAATAGCCAAATGGCCTAGACATAATAGCCAAATGACCCACACCGAATAGCCAAATGACCTAGACAGAATAGCCAAATGACCTAGACAGAATAACCAAATGACCTAGACAGAATAGACAAATGGCCTAGACATAATAGCCAAATGACCTAGATCGAATAGCCAAATGGCCTAGACATAATAGCCAAATGGTCTAGACAGAATAGCCAAATGCCCTAGACAGAATAGCCAAATGGCCTAGACAGAATAGCCAAATGGCCTAGACATAATAGCCAAATGACCTAGATCGAATAGCCAAATGGCCTAGACATAATAGCCAAATGGTCTAGACAGAATAGCCAAATGCCCTAGACAGAATAGCCAAATGTCCTCGACAGAATAGCCAAATGACCTAGACAGAATAGCCAAATGACCCACACAGACTAGCCAAATGGCCTAGACAGAATAGCCAAATGGACTAGACAGAATAACCAAATGTCCTCGACAGAATAGTCAAATAACCTAGACAAAATAGTCAAAAGACCTAGACAGAATAGCCAAATGACCCAGACAGAATAGCCAAATGGTCTAGACAGAATAGAAAAATGGACTAGACAGAATAGCCAAATGGCCTAGACACAATAGCCAAATGGCCTAAACAGAATAGCCAAATGCCCTAGACAGAATAGCCAAATGTCCTCGACAGAATAGCCAAATGACCTAGACAGAATAGCCAAATGAGCCAGACAGACTAGCCAAATGGCCTAGACAGAATAGCCAAATGGACTAGACAGAATAGCCAAATGGCCTAGACATAATAGCCAAATGACCTAGACATAATAGCCAAATGACCTAGACATAATTGCCAAATGACCTAGAAAGAATAGCCAAATGTCCTCGACAGAATAGTCAAATGACCTAGACAGAATAGCCAAATGACCTAGACAGAATAGCCAAATGAACCAGAAAGAATAGCCAAATGGTCTAGACAGAATAGCCAAATGGACTAGACATAATAGCCAAATGACCTAGACATAATAGGCAAATGACCTAGACAGAATAGCCAAATGTCTTCGACAGAATAGTCAAATGACCTAGACAGAATAGACAAATGACCTAGACAGAATAGCCAAATGGCCTAGACATAATAGCCAAATGACCTAGACATAATAGCCAAATGACCTAGACAGAATAGCCAAATGTCCTCAACAGAATAGTCAAATGACCTAGACAGAATAGCCAAATGACCTAGACAGAATAGCCAAATGACCCAGAAAGAATAGCCAAAATGGCCTAGACAGAATAGCCAAATGGACTAGACATTATAGCCAAATGACCTAGACATAATAGCCAAATGACCTAGACAGAATAGCCAAATGTCCTCGACAGAATAGTCAAATGACCTAGACAGAATAGCCAAATGACCTAGACAGAATAGCCAAATGACCTAGACAGAAAAACCAAATGGCCTAGACATAATAGCCAAATGGCCTAGAAAGAAAAACTTAATGACCTAGACAGAATAGCCAAATGGATTAGACAGAATAGCCAAATGGCCTAGACATAATAGCCAAATGACCTAGACAGAATAGCCAAATGACCTAGACATAATAGCCAAATGACCTAGACAGAATAGCCAAATGTCCTCGACAGAATAGTCAAATGACCTAGACAGAATAGCCAAATGACCTAAACAGAATAGCCAAATGACCTAGACAGAATAGCCAAATGGTCTAGACAAAATAGAAAAATGGACTAGACAGAATAGCCAAATGGCCCAGACATAATAGCCAAATGGCCTAGACAGAATAGCCAAATGCCCTAGACAGAATAGCCAAATGTCCTCGACAGAATAGCCAAATGACCTAGACAGAATAGCCAAATGACCCAGACAGACTATCCAAATGGCCTCGACAGAATAGCCAAATGGACTAGACAGAATAGCTAAATGGCCTAGACATAATAGCCAAATGACCTAGACATAATAGCCAAATGGACTAGACATAATAGCCAAATGACCTAGACAGAATAGCCAAATGTCCTCGACAGAATAGTCAAAGGACCTAGACAGAATAGTCAAATGACCTAGACAGAATAGCCAAATGACCCAGACAGAATAGCCAAATGGCCTAGACAGAATAGAAAAATGGACTAGACAGAATAGCCAAATGGCCTAGACATAATAGCCAAATGGCCTAGACATAATAGCCAAATGCCCTCGACAGAATAGCCAAATGTCCTCGACAGAATAGCCAAATGACCTAGACAGAATAGCCAAATGACCCAGAAAAAATAGCCAAATGGCCTAGAGAGAATATCCAAATGGACTAGATAGAATAGCCAAATGGCCTAGACATAATAGACAAATGACGTAGACTTAATAGCCAAATGACCTAGACATAATAGCCAAAAGACCTAGACAGAATAGCCAAATGTCCTCGACAGATTAGTCAAATGACCTAGACAGAATAGCCAAATGACTTAGACAGAATAGCCAATTGGCCTAGACATAATAACCAAATGACCTAGACAGATTAACCAAATGACCCAGACAGAATAGCCAAATGGCCTAGACAGAATAGCAAAATGGACTAGACAGAATAGCCAAATGGCCTAGATATAATAGCCAAATGACCTAGACATAATAGCCAAATGACCTAGATTGAATAGCCAAATGACCTAGACAGTATAGCCAAATATCCTCGACAGAATAGTCAAATGACCTAGACAGAATAGCCAAATGACCTAGACAGAATAGCCAAATGACCTAGACAGAATAGACAAATGGCCTAGACAGAAAAACCAAATGGCCTAGACATAATAGCCAAATGGCCTAGAAAGAAAAATCTAATGACCTAGACAGAATAGCCAAATGGACTTGACAGAATAGCCAAATGGCCTAGACATAATAGCCAAATGACCTAGACATAATAGCCAAATGACCTAGACAGAATAGCCAAATGTCCTCGACAGATTAGTCAAATGACCTAGACAGAATAGCCAAATGACTTAGACAGAATAGCCAAATGGCCTAGACATAATAATCAAATGACCTAGACAGATTAACCAAATGACCCAGAGAGAATAGCCAAATGGCCTAGACAGAATAGCAAAATGGATTAGACAGAATAGCCAAATGGCCTAGACAGAATAGAAAAATGACCTAGACAGAATAGCCAAATAGCCTCGACAGAATAGCCAAATGACCTAGACAGAATAGCCAAATGACCCAGACAGAATAGCCAAATGGCCTAGACAGAATAGCCAAATGGACTAGACAGAATAGCCAAATGGCCTAGATATAATAGCCAAATGACCTAGACATAATAGCCAAATGACCTAGATTGAATAGCCAAATGACCTAGACAGAATAGCCAAATATCCTCGACAGAATAGTCAAATGACCTAGACAGAATAGCCAAATGACCTAGACAGAATAGCCAAATGGCCTAGACAGAAAAACCAAATGGCCTAGACATAATAGCCAAATGGCCTAGAAAGAAAAATCTAATGACCTAGACAGAATAGCCAAATGGACTAGACAGAATAGCCAAATGGCCTAGACATAATAGCCAAATGACCTAGACATAATAGCCAAATCACCTAGACATAATAGCCAAATGACCTAAACAGAATAGCCAAATGTCCTCGACAGAATAGTCAAATGACCCAGACAGAATAGCCAAATGACCTAGACAGAATAGCCAAATGACCCAGACAGAATAGCCAAATGACCTAGACATAATAGCCAAATGACCTAGACATAATAGCCAAATGGCCTAGACAGAATAGCCAAATGGCCTAGACATAATAGACAAATGACCTAGATCGAATAGCCAAATGGCCTAGACATAATAGCCAAATGGTCTAGACAGAATAGCCAAATGACCGAGACACAATAGCCAAATGACCTAGACAGAATAGCCAAATGACCCAGACAGAATAGCCAAATGGTCTAGACATAATAGAAAAATGGACTAGACAGATTAGCCAAATGGCCTAGACATAATAGCCAAATGGCCTAGACAGAATAGCCAAATGCCCTAGACAGAATAGCCAAATGTCCTCGACAGAATAGCCAAATGACCTAGACAGAATAGCCAAATGACCCAGACAGACTAGCCAAATGGCCTAGACAGAATAGCCAAATGGACTAGACAGAATAGCCAAATGGCCTAGACATAATAGCCAAATGACCTAGACATAATAGCCAAATGACCTAGACAGAATAGCCAAATGTCCTCGACAGAATAGTCAAATGACCCAGACAGAATAGCCAAATGACCTAGACAGAATAGCCAAATGACCCAGACAGAATAGCCAAATGACCTAGACATAATAGCCAAATGACCTAGACATAATAGCCAAATGACCTAGACAGAATAGCCAAATGTCCTCGACAGAATAGTCAAATGAACTAGACAGAATAGCCAAATGACCTAGACATAATAGCCAAATGACCCAGACAGAATAGCCAAATGGCCTAGACAGAATAGGCAAATGGCCTAGACATAATATACAAATGACCTAGATCGAATAGCCAAATGGCCTAGACATAATAGCCAAATGGTCTAGACAGAATAGCCAAATGCCCTAGACAGAATAGCCAAATGTCCTCGACAGAATAGCCAAATGACCTAGACAGAATAGCCAAATGACCCAGACAGACTAACCAAATGGCCTAGACAGAATAGCCAAATGACCTAGACATAATAGCCAAATGACCCAAACAAAATAGCCAAATGACCTAGACAGAATAGCCAAATATCCTCGACAGAATAGTCAAATGACCTAGACAGAATAGCCAAATGACCTAGACAGAATAGCCAAATGGCCTAGACATAATAGCCAAATGGCCTAGACAGAATAGCCAAATGCCCTAGACAGAATAGCCAAATGTCCTCGACAGAATAGTCAAATGACGTAGATAGAATAGCCAAATGACCCAGACAGACTAGCCAAATGGCCTAGACAGAATAGCCAAATGGACTAGACAGAATAGCCAAATGGCCTAGACATGATAGCCAAATAACCTAGACATAATAGCCAAATGACCTAGACATAATAGCCAAATGACCTAGACAGAATAGCCAAATGTCCTCGACAGAATAGTCAAATGACCTAGACAGAATAGCCAAATGACCTAGACATAATAGCCAAATGACCTAGACATAATAACCAAATGACCTAGACAGAATAGCCAAATGACCTAGACAGAATAGCCAAATGACCCAAAAAGAATAGCCAAATGGCCGAGACAGAATAGCCAAATGAACTAGACAGAATAGCCAAATAGCCTAGACATAATAGCCAAATGACCTAGACATAATAGCCAAATGACCTAGACAGAATAGCCAAATGTCCTCGACAGAATAGTCAAATGACCTAGACAGAATAGACAAATGACCTAGACAGAATAGCCAAATGGCCTAGACAGAAAAACCATGACCTAGACAGAATAGCCAAATGGACTAGACAGAATAGCCAAATGGCCTAGACATAATAGCCAAATGACCTAGACAGAATAGTCAAATGACCTAGACATAATAGCCAAATGACCTAGATAGAATAGCCAAATGTCCTCGAAAGAATAGCCAAATGTCCTCGACAGAATAGCCAAATGACCTAGACAGAATAGCCAAATGACCTAGACATAATAGCCAACTGGCCTAGACATAATAGCCAAATGACCTAGACAGAATAGCCAAATGACCTAGACAGAATAGCCAAATGACCTAGACAGAATAGTCAAATGACCTAGACAAAATAGCCAAATGACCTAGATAGAATAGCCAAATGTCCTCGAAAGAATAGCCAAATGTCGTCGACAGAATAGCCAAATGACCTAGACATAATAGCCAAATGACCTAGACATAATAGCCAAATGGCCTAGACATAATAGCCAAATGGCCTAGACATAATAGCCAAATGACCCAGACAGAATAGCCAAATGACCTAGACAGAATAACCAAATGACCTAGACATAATAGCCAAATGACCTAGACAGAATAGCCAAATGGCCTCGACAGAATAGCCAATTGGCCTAGACATAATAGCCAAATGACCTAGATCGAATA
Source organism: Bathymodiolus brooksi (assembly GCA_963680875.1). Lineage (NCBI taxonomy): Eukaryota > Metazoa > Mollusca > Bivalvia > Mytilida > Modiolidae > Bathymodiolus > Bathymodiolus brooksi. Next base: position 25,677,405 of record OY804578.1, on the reverse strand, counting down.
GCCAAATGGCCTAGACATAATAGCCAAATGGTCTAGACAGAATAGCCAAATGCCCTAGACAGAATAGCCAAATGTCCTAGACAGAATAGCCAAATGACCTAGACAGAATAGCCAAATGACCCAGACAGACTAGCCAAATGGCCTAGACAGAATAGCCAAATGGACTAGACAGAATAACCAAATGGCCTAGACATAATAGCCAAATGACCTAGACATAATAGCCAAATGACCTAGACATAATAACCAAATGACCTAGACAGAATAGCCAAATGACCTAGACAGAATAGCCAAATGACCCAGAAAGAATAGCCAAATGGCCTAGACAGAATAAAAAAATGGACTAGACAGAATTGCCAAATGGCCTAGACATAATAGCCAAATGGCCTAGACAGAATAGCCAAATGACCTAGATAGAATAGCCAAATGTCCTCGACAGAATAGCCAAATGACCTAGACAGAATAGACAAATGACCCAGACAGACTAGCCAAATGGCCTAGACAGAATAGCCAAATGGACTAGACAGAAGAGCCAAATGCCCTAGACAGAATAGCCAAATGTCCTCGACCGAATAGCCAAATGAACTAGACAGAATAGCCAAATGTCCTCGACAGAATAGTCAAATGACCTAGACATAATAGCCAAATGACCTAGACAGAATAGCCAAATGGCCTAGACAGAATAGCCAAATGGCCTAGACATAATAGCCAAATGACCTAGATCGAATAGCCAAATGGCCTAGACATAATAGCCAAATGGTCTAGACAGAATAGCCAAATGCCCTTGACAGAATAGCAAAATGTCCTCGACAGAATAGCCAAATGAACTAGAGAGAATAGCCAAATGACCCAGACAGACTAGCCAAATGGCGTAGACAGAATATCCAAATGGACTAGACAGAATAACCAAATGGCCTAGACATAATAGCCAAATGACCTAGACATAATAGCCAAATGACATAGACATAATAGCCAAATGACCTAGACAGAATAGCCAAATGTCCTCGACAGAATAGTCAAATGACCAAGACAGAATAGCCAAATGACCTAGACAGAATAGCCAAATGACCCAGACATAATAGCCAAATGGTCTAGACAGAATAGAAAAAATGGACTAGACAGAATAGCCAAATGGCCTAGACATAATAGCCAAATGGCCTAGACAGAATAGCCAAATGCCCTAGACAGAATAGCCAAATGTCCTCGACAGAATAGCCAAATGACCTAGACAGAATAGCCAAATGACCCAGACAGACTATCCAAATGGCCTAGACAGAATAGCCAAATGGACTAGACAGAATAGCCAAATGGCCTAGACATAATAGCCAAATGACCTAGACATAATAGCCAAATGACGTAGACATAATAGCCAAATGACCTAGACAGAATAGCCAAATGTCCTCGACAGAATAGTCAAATGACCTAGACAGAATAGTCAAATGACCTAGACAGAATAGCCAAATGACCCAGACAGAATAGCCAAATGGCCTAGACATAATAGCCAAATGGTCTAGACAGAATAGCCAAATGCCCTAGACAGAATAGCAAAATGTCCTCGACAGAATAGCCAAATGAACTAGACAGAATAGCCAAATGACCCAGACAGACTAGCCAAATGGCCTAGACAGAATATCCAAATGGACTAGACAGAATAACCAAATGGCCAAGACATAATAGCCAAATGACCTAGACATAATAGCCAAATAACCTAGACATAATAGCCAAATGACCTAGACAGAATAGCCAAATGTCCTCGACAGAATAGTCAAATGACCTAGACAGAATAGCCAAATGACCTAGACAGAATAGCCAAATGACCCAGACAGAATAGCCAAATGGTCTAGACAGAATAGAAAAATGGACTAGACAGAATAGCCAAATGGCCTAGACATGATAGCCAAATGGCCTAGACAGAATAGCCAAATGCCCTAGACAGAATAGCCAAATGTCCTCGACAGAATAGCCAAATGACCTAAACAGAATAGCCAAATGACCCAGACAGACTATCCAAATGGCCTAGACAGAATAGCCAAATGGACTAGACAGAATAGCCAAATGTCCTCGACAGATTAGTCAAATGACCTAGACAGAATAGCCAAATGACTTAGACAGAATAGCCAAATGGCCTAGACATAATAGCCAAATGACCTAGACAGAATAACCAAATGACCCAGACAGAATAGCCAAATGGCCTAGACAGAATAGCCAAATGGCCTAGACAGAATAGCCAAATGACCTAGACAGAATAGCCAAATATCCTCGACAGAATAGCCAAATGACCTAGACAGAATAGCCAAATGACCTAGACAGAATAGCCAAATGACCCAGACAGAATAGCCAAATGGCATAGACAGAATAGCCAAATGGACTAGACAGAATACCCAAATGGCCTAGACATAATAGCCAAATGACCTAGACATAATAGCCAAATGACCTAGACAGAATAGCCAAATATCCTCGACAGAATAGTCAAATGACCTAAACAGAATAGCCAAATGACCTAGACAGAATAGCCAAATGGCCTAGACAGAAAAACCAAATGGCCTAGACATAATAGCCAAATGGCCTAGAAAGTAAAATCTAATGACCTAGACAGAATAGCCAAATGGACTAGACAGAATAGCCAAATGGCCTAGACATAATAGCCAAATGACCTAGACATAATAGCCAAATGACCTAGACATAATATCCGAATGACCTAGATTGAATAGCCAAATGACCTAGACAGAATAGTCAAATGACCTAGACATAATAGCCAAATGGCCTAGACATAATAGCCAAATGACCCAGACAGAATAGCCAAATGACCTAGACAGAATAGCCAAATGACCTAGACAGAATAACCAAATGACCTACACATAATAGCCAAATGACCTAGACAGAATAGCCAAATGGCCTAGACAGAATAGCCAAATGGCCTAGACATAATAGCCAAATGACCTAGATCGAATAGCCAAATGGCCTAGACATAATAGCCAAATGTTCTAGACAGAATAGCCAAATGTCCTCGATAGAATAGCCAAATGACCTAGACAGAATAGCCAAATGACCCAGACAGACTAGCCAAATGGCCTAGACAGAATAGCCAAATGGACTAGACAGAATAATCAAATGGCCTAGACATAATAGTCAAATGACCTAGACATAATAGCCAAATGACCTAGACAGAATAGCCAAATGTCCTCGACAGAATAGTCAAATGAACTAGACATAATAGCCAAATGACCTAGACATAATAGCCAAATGACCTAGACAGAATAGCCAAATGACCCAGACAGAATAGCCAAATGGCATAGACAGAATAGCCAAATGGACAAGACAGAATACCCAAATGGCCTAGACATAATAGCCAAATGACCTAGACATAATAGCCAAATGACCTAGACAGAATAGCCAAATATCCTCGACAGAATAGTCAAATGACCTAAACAGAATAGCCAAATGACCTAGACAGAATAGCCAAATGGCCTAGACAGAAAAACCAAATGGCCTAGACATAATAGCCAAATGGCCTAGAAAGTAAAATCTAATGACCTAGACAGAATAGCCAAATGGACTAGACAGAATAGCCAAATGGCCTAGACATAATAGCCAAATGACCTAGACATAATAGCCAAATGACCTAGACATAATATCCGAATGACCTAGATTGAATAGCCAAATGACCTAGACAGAATAGTCAAATGACCTAGACATAATAGCCAAATGGCCTAGACATAATAGCCAAATGACCCAGACAGAATAGCCAAATGACCTAGACAGAATAGCCAAATGACCTAGACAGAATAACCAAATGACCTACACATAATAGCCAAATGACCTAGACAGAATAGCCAAATGGCCTAGACAGAATAGCCAAATGGCCTAGACATAATAGCCAAATGACCTAGATCGAATAGCCAAATGGCCTAGACATAATAGCCAAATGGTCTAGACAGAATAGCCAAATGTCCTCGATAGAATAGCCAAATGACCTAGACAGAATAGCCAAATGACCCAGACAGACTAGCCAAATGGCCTAGACAGAATAGCCAAATGGACTAGACAGAATAATCAAATGGCCTAGACATAATAGTCAAATGACCTAGACATAATAGCCAAATGACCTAGACAGAATAGCCAAATGTCCTCGACAGAATAGTCAAATGAACTAGACATAATAGCCAAATGACCTAGACATAATAGCCAAATGACCTAGACATAATAACCAAATGACCTAGACAGAATAGCCAAATGACCTAGACAGAATAGCCAAATGACCCAGAAAGAATAGCCAAATGACCTAGACAGAATAGAAAAATGGACTAGACAGAATAGCCAAATGTCCTCGATAGAATAGCCAAATGACCTAGACAGAATAGCCAAATGACCCAGACAGACTAGCCAAATGGCCTAGACAGAATAGCCAAATGGACTAGACAGAATAATCAAATGGCCTAGACATAATAGTCAAATGACCTAGACATAATAGCCAAATGACCTAGACAGAATAGCCAAATGTCCTCGACAGAATAGTCAAATGAACTAGACATAATAGCCAAATGACCTAGACATAATAGCCAAATGACCTAGACAGAATAGCCAAATGACCCAGACAGAATAGCCAAATGGCATAGACAGAATAGCCAAATGGACAAGACAGAATACCCAAATGGCCTAGACATAATAGCCAAATGACCTAGACATAATAGCCAAATGACCTAGACAGAATAGCCAAATATCCTCGACAGAATAGTCAAATGACCTAAACAGAATAGCCAAATGACCTAGACAGAATAGCCAAATGGCCTAGACAGAAAAACCAAATGGCCTAGACATAATAGCCAAATGGCCTAGAAAGTAAAATCTAATGACCTAGACAGAATAGCCAAATGGACTAGACAGAATAGCCAAATGGCCTAGACATAATAGCCAAATGACCTAGACATAATAGCCAAATGACCTAGACATAATATCCGAATGACCTAGATTGAATAGCCAAATGACCTAGACAGAATAGTCAAATGACCTAGACATAATAGCCAAATGGCCTAGACATAATAGCCAAATGACCCAGACAGAATAGCCAAATGACCTAGACAGAATAGCCAAATGACCTAGACAGAATAACCAAATGACCTACACATAATAGCCAAATGACCTAGACAGAATAGCCAAATGGCCTAGACAGAATAGCCAAATGGCCTAGACATAATAGCCAAATGACCTAGATCGAATAGCCAAATGGCCTAGACATAATAGCCAAATGGTCTAGACAGAATAGCCAAATGTCCTCGATAGAATAGCCAAATGACCTAGACAGAATAGCCAAATGACCCAGACAGACTAGCCAAATGGCCTAGACAGAATAGCCAAATGGACTAGACAGAATAATCAAATGGCCTAGACATAATAGTCAAATGACCTAGACATAATAGCCAAATGACCTAGACAGAATAGCCAAATGTCCTCGACAGAATAGTCAAATGAACTAGACATAATAGCCAAATGACCTAGACATAATAGCCAAATGACCTAGACATAATAACCAAATGACCTAGACAGAATAGCCAAATGACCTAGACAGAATAGCCAAATGACCCAGAAAGAATAGCCAAATGACCTAGACAGAATAGAAAAATGGACTAGACAGAATAGCCCAATGGCCTAGACATAATAGCCAAATGGCCTAGACAGAATAGCCAAATGCCCTAGACAGAATAGCCAAATGTCCTCGACAGAATAGCCAAATGATCTAGACAGAATAGACAATTGACCCAGACAGACTAGCCAAATGGCCTAGACAGAATAGCCAAATGGACTAGACAGAATAGCCAAATGCCCTAGACAGAATAGCCAAATGTCCTCGACAGAATGGCCAAATGAACTAGACAGAATAGCCAAATGACCCAGACATAATAGCCAAATGGTCTAGACAGAATAGAAAAATGGACTAGACAGAATAGCCAAATGGCCTAGACATAATAGCCAAATGGCCTAGACAGAATAGCCAAATGCCCTAGACAGAATAGCCAAATGTCCTCGACAGAATAGCCAAATGACCTAGACAGAATAGCCAAATGACCCAGACAGACTATCCAAATGGCCTAGACAGAATAGCCAAATGGACTAGACAGAATAGCCAAATGGCCTAGACATAATAGCCAAATGACCTAGACATAATAGCCAAATGACCTAGACATAATAGCCAAATGACCTAGACAGAATAGCCAAATGTCCTCGACAGAATAGTCAAATGACCTAGACAGAATAGTCAAATGACCTAGACAGAATAGCCAAATGACCCAGACAGAATAGCCAAATGGCCTAGACATAATAGCCAAATGACCTAGATCGAATAGCCAAATGGCCTAGACATAATAGCCAAATGGTCTAGACAGAATAGCCAAATGCCCTAGACAGAATAGCAAAATGTCCTCGACAGAATAGCCAAATGAACTAGACAGAATAGCCAAATGACCCAGACAGACTAGCCAAATGGCCTAGACAGAATATCCAAATGGACTAGACAGAATAACCAAATGGCCAAGACATAATAGCCAAATGACCTAGACATAATAGCCAAATAACCTAGACATAATAGCCAAATGACCTAGACAGAATAGCCAAATGTCCTCGACAGAATAGTCAAATGACCTAGACAGAATAGCCAAATGACCTAGACAGAATAGCCAAATGACCCAGACAGAATAGCCAAATGGTCTAGACAGAATAGAAAAATGGACTAGACAGAATAGCCAAATGGCCTAGACATAATAGCCAAATGGCCTAGACAGAATAGCCAAATGCCCTAGACAGAATAGCCAAATGTCCTCGACAGAATAGCCAAATGACCTAAACAGAATAGCCAAATGACCCAGACAGACTATCCAAATGGCCTAGACAGAATAGCCAAATGGACTAGACAGAATAGCCAAATGGCCTAGACATAATAGCCAAATGACCTAGACATAATAGCCAAATGACGTAGACAAAATAGCCAAATGACCTAGACAGAATAGCCAAATGTCCTCGACAGAATAGTCAAATGACCTAGACAGAATAGTCAAATGACCTAGACAGAATAGCCAAATGGCCTAGACAGAATAGAAAAATGTACTAGACAGAATAGCCAAATGGCCTAGATATAATAGCCAAATGGCCTAGCCAGAATAGCCAAATGTCCTCGACAGAATAGCCAAATGTCCTCGACAGAATAGCCAAATGACCTGGACAGAATAGCCAAATGACCCAGAAAAAATAGCCAAATGGCCTAGAGAGAATATCCAAATGGACTAGATAGAATAGCCAAATGGCCTAGACATAATAAACAAATGACGTAGACTTAATAGCCAAATGACCTAGATATAATAGCCAAAAGACCTAGACAGAATAGCCAAATGTCCTCGACAGATTAGTCAAATGACCTAGACAGAATAGCCAAATGACCTAGACAGAATAGCCAAATGACCCAGACAGAATAGCCAAATGGCATAGACAGAATAGCCAAATGGACTAGACATAATAGCCAAATGACCTAGACATAATAGCCAAATATCCTCGACAGAATAGTCAAATGACCTAGACAGAATAGCCAAATGACCTAGACAGAATAGCCAAATGGCCTAGACAGAAAAACCAAATGGCCTAGACATAATAGCCAAATGGCCTAGAAAGTAAAATCTAATGACCTAGACAGAATAGCCAAATGGACTAGACAGAATAGCCAAATGGCCTAGACATAATAGCCAAATGACCTAGACATAATAGCCAAATGACCTAGACATAATATCCGAATGACCTAGATTGAATAGCCAAATGACCTAGACAGAATAGCCAAATGACCTAGACATAATAGCCAAATGGCCTAGACATAATAGCCAAATGACCCAGACAGAATAGCCAAATGACCTAGACAGAATAGCCAAATGACCTAGACAGAATAACCAAATGACCTACACATAATAGCCAAATGACCTAGACAGAATAGCCAAATGGCCTAGACAGAATAGCCAAATGTCCTCGATAGAATAGCCAAATGACCTAGACAGAATAGCCAAATGACCCAGACAGACTAGCCAAATGGCCTAGACAGAATAGCCAAATGGACTAGACAGAATAATCAAATGGCCTAGACATAATAGTCAAATGACCTAGACATAATAGCCAAATGACCTAGACAGAATAGCCAAATGTCCTCGACAGAATAGTCAAATGAACTAGACATAATAGCCAAATGACCTAGACATAATAGTCAATTGACCTAGACATAATAACCAAATGACTTAGACAGAATAGCCAAATGACCTAGACAGAATAGCCAAATGACCCAGAAAGAATAGCCAAATGACCTAGACAGAATAGAAAAATGGACTAGACAGAATAGCCAAATGGCCTAGACATAATAGCCAAATGGCCTAGACAGAATAGCCAAATGCCCTAGACAGAATAGCCAAATGTCCTCGACAGAATAGCCAAATGACCTAGACAGAATAGACAATTGACCAAGACAGACTAGCCAAATGGCCTAGACAGAATAGCCAAATGGACTAGACAGAATAGCCAAATGCCCTAGACAGAATAGCCAAATGTCCTCGACAGAATAGCCAAATGAACTAGACAGAATAGCCAAATGTCTTCGACAGAATAGTCAAATGACCTAGACATAATAGCCAAATGACCTAGACAGAATAGCCAAATGGCCTAGACAGAATAGCCAAATGGCCTAGACATAATAGCCAAATGACCTAGATCGAATAGCCAAATGGCCTAGACATAATAGCCAAATGGTCTAGACAGAATAGCCAAATGCCCTAGACAGAATAGCAAAATGTCCTCGACAGAATAGCCAAATGACCTAGACAGAATAGCCAAATGACCCAGACAGACTAGCCAAATGGCCTAGACAGAACAGCCAAATGGACTAGACAGAATAACCAAATGGCCTAGACATAATAGCCAAATGACCTAGACATAATAGCCAAATGACCTAGACATAATAGCCAAATGACCTAGACAGAATAGCCAAATGTCCTCAACAGAATAGTCAAATGACCTAGACAGAATAGCCAAATGACCTAGACAGAATAGCCAAATGACCCAGACAGAATAGCCAAATGGTCTAGACAGAATAGAAAAATGGACTAGACAGAATAGCCAAATGGCCTAGACATAATAGCCAAATGGCCTAGACAGAATAGCCAAATGCCCTAGACAGAATAGCCAAATGTCCTCGACAGAATAGCCAAATGACCTGGACAGAATAGCCAAATGACCCAGACAGACTATCCAAATGACCTAGACAGAATAGCCAAATGGACTAGACAGAATAGCCAAATGGCCTAGACATAATAGCCAAATGACCTAGACATAATATCCGAATGACCTAGATTGAATAGCCAAATGACCTAGACAGAATAGCCAAATGACCTAGACATAATAGCCAAATGGCCTAGACATAATAGCCAAATGACCCAGACAGAATAGCCAAATGACCTAGACAGAATAGCCAAATGACCTAGACAGAATAACCAAATGACCTACACATAATAGCCAAATGACCTAGACAGAATAGCCAAATGGCCTAGACAGAATAGCCAAATGGCCTAGACATAATAGCCAAATGACCTAGACCGAATAGCCAAATGGCCTAGACATAATAGCCAAATGGTCTAGACAGAATAGCCAAATGTCCTCGATAGAATAGCCAAATGACCTAGACAGAATAGCCAAATGACCCAGACAGACTAGCCAAATGGCCTAGACAGATTAGCCAAATGGACTAGACAGAATAATCAAATGGCCTAGACATAATAGTCAAATGTCCTAGACATAATAGCCAAATGACCTAGACAGAATAGCCAAATGTCCTCGACAGAATAGTCAAATGAACTAGACATAATAGCCAAATGACCTAGACATAATAGCCAAATGACCTAGACATAATAATCAAATGACCTAGACAGAATAGCCAAATGACCTAGACAGAATAGCCAAATGACCCAGAAAGAATAGCCAAATGACCTAGACAGAATAGAAAAATGGACTAGACAGAATAGCCAAATGCCCTAGACAGAATAGCCAAATGTCCTCGACAGAATAGCCAAATGACCTAGACAGAATAGACAATTGACCCAGACAGACTAGCCAAATGGCCTAGACAGAATAGCCAAATGGACTAGACAGAATAGCCAAATGCCCTAGACAGAATAGCCAAATGTCCTCGACAGAATAGCCAAATGAACTAGACAGAATAGCAAAATGTCTTCGACAGAATAGTCAAATGACCTAGACATAATAGCCAAATGACCTAGACAGAATAGCCAAATGGCCTAGACAGAATAGCCAAATGGCCTAGACATAATAGCCAAATGACCTAGATCGAATAGCCAAATGGCCAAGACATAATAGCCAAATGGTCTAGACAGAATAGCCAAATGCCCTAGACAGAATAGCAAAATGTCCTCGACAGAATAGCCAAATGACCTAGACAGAATAGCCAAATGACCCAGACAGACTAGCCAAATGGCCTAGACAGAACAGCCAAATGGACTAGACAGAATAACCAAATGGCCTAGACATAATAGCCAAATGACCTAGACATAATAGCCAAATGACCTAGACATAATAGCCAAATGACCTAGACAGAATAGCCAAATGTCCTCGATAGAATAGTCAAATGACCTAGACAGAATAGCCAAATGACCTAGACAGAATAGCCAAATGACCCAGACAGAATAGCCAAATGGTCTAGACAGAATAGAAAAATGGACTAGACAGAATAGCCAAATGGCCTAGACATAATAGCCAAATGGCCTAGACAGAATAGCCAAATGCCCTAGACAGAATAGCCAAATGTCCTCGACAGAATAGCCAAATGACTTAGACAGAATAGCCAAATGACCCAGACAGACTATCCAAATGGCCTAGACAGAATAGCCAAATGGACTAGACAGAATAGCCAAATGGCCTAGACATAATAGCCAAATGACCTAGACATAATAGCCAAATGACCTAGACATAATAGCCAAATGACCTAGACAGAATAGCCAAATGTCCTCGACAGAATAGTCAAATGACCTAGACAGAATAGTCAAATGACCTAGACAGAATAGCCAAATAACACAGACAGAATAGCCAAATGGCCTAGACAGAATAGAAAAATGGACTAGACAGAATAGCCAAATGGCCTAGACATAATAGCCAAATGGCCTAGACAGAATAGCCAAATGCCCTCGACAGAATAGCCAAATGTCCTCGACAGAATAGCCAAATGACCTAGACAGAATAGCCAAATGACCCAGAAAAAATAGCCAAATGGCCTAGAGAGAATATCCAAATGGACTAGATAGAATAGCCAAATGGCCTAGACATAATAGACAAATGATGTAGACTTAATAGCCAAATGACCTAGACATAATAGCCAAATGTCCTCGACAGATTAGTCAAATAACCTAGACAAAATAGCCAAATGACTTAGACAGAATAGCCAAATGGCCTAGACATAATAGCCAAATGACCTAGACAGAATAACCAAATGACCCAGACAGAATAGCCAAATGGACTAGACAGAATAGCCAAATGGCCTAGACAGAATAGCCAAATGGCCTAGACAGAATAGCCAAATGACCTAGACAGAATAGCCAAATGACCCAGACAGAATAGCCAAATGGCCTAGACAGAATAGCCAAATGACCCAGACAGAATAGCCAAATGGCCTAGACAGAATAGCCAAATGACCCAGACAGAATAGCCAAATGACCTAGACAGAATAGCCAAATGACCCAGACAGAATAGCCAAATGGCCTAGACAGAATAGCCAAATGGCCTACACATAATAGCCAAATGGCCTAGACAGAATAGCCAAATGCCCTAGACAGAATAGCCAAATGTCCTCGACAGAATAGCCAAATGGCCTAGACAGAATAGCCAAATGACCTAGACAGACTATCCAAATGGCCTAGACAGAATAACCAAATGGACTAGACGGAATAGCCAAATGGCCTAGACATAATAGCCAAATGACCTAGACATAATAGCCAAATGACCTAGACATAATAGCCAAATGACCTAGACAGAATAGCCAAATGACCTAGACAGAATAGCCAAATGGCCTAGACAGAATAGCCAAATGACCTAGACAGAATAGCCAAATGACCTAGACAGAATAGCCAAATGACCCAGACAGAATAAACAAATGGCCTAGACAGAATAGCCAAATGACCTAGACAGAATAGTCAAATGAACCAGACAGAATAGCCAAATATCCTCGACAGAATAGCCAAATGACCTAGACAGAATAGCCAAATGACCTAGACAGAATAGCCAAATGACCCAGACAGAATAGCCAAATGGCCTAGACAGAATAGCCAAATGGACTAGACAGAATAGCCAAATGGCCTAGACATAATAGCCAAATGACCTAGACATAATAGCCAAATGACCTAGACAGAATAGCCAAATATCCTCGACAGAATAGTCAAATGACCTAGACAGAATAGCCAAATGACCTAGACAGAATAGACAAATGGCCTAGACAGAAAAACCAAATGGCCTAGACATAATAGCCAAATGGCCTAGAAAGTAAAATCTAATGACCTAGACAGAATAGCCAAATGGACTAGACAGAATAGCCAAATGGCCTAGACATAATAGCCAAATGACCTAGACATAATAGCCAAATGACCTAGACATAATATCCGAATGACCTAGATTGAATAGCCAAATGGCCTAGACAGAATAGCCAAATGACCTAGACATAATAGCCAAATGGCCTAGACATAATAGCCAAATGACCCAGACAGAATAGCCAAATGACCTAGACAGAATAGCCAAATGACCTAGACAGAATAACCAAATGACCTACACATAATAGCCAAATGACCTAGACAGAATAGCCAAATGGCCTAGACAGAATAGCCAAATGGCCTAGACATAATTGCCAAATGACCTAGATCGAATAGCCAAATGGCCTAGACATAATAGCCAAATGGTCTAGACAGAATAGCCAAATGCCCTAGACAGAATAGCAAAATGTCCTCGACAGAATAGCCAAATGACCTAGACAGAATAGCCAAATGACCCAGACAGACTAGCCAAATGGCCTAGACAGAACAGCCAAATGGACTAGACAGAATAACCAAATGGCCTAGAAATAATAGCCAAATGACCTAGACATAACAGCCAAATGACCTAGACATAATAGCCAAATGACCTAGACAGAATAGCCAAATGTCCTCGACAGAATAGTCAAATGACCTAGACAGAATAGCCAAATGACCTAGACAGAATAGCCAAATGACCCAGACAGAATAGCCAAATGGTCTAGACAGAATAGAAAAATGGACTAGACAGAATAGCCAAATGGCCTAGACATAATAGCCAAATGGCCTAGTCAGAATAGACAATTGACCCAGACAGACTAGCCAAATGGCCTAGACAGAATAGCCAAATGGACTAGACAGAATAGCCAAATGCCCTAGACAGAATAGCCAAATGTCCTCGACAGAATAGCCAAATGAACTAGACAGAATAGCCAAATGTCCTCGACAGAATAGTCAAATGACCTAGACATAATAGCCAAATGACCTAGACAGAATAGCCAAATGGCCTAGACAGAATAGCCAAATGGCCTAGACATAATAGCCAAATGACCTAGATCGAATAGCCAAATGGCCTAGACATAATAGCCAAATGGTCTAGACAGAATAGCCAAATGCCCTAGACAGAATAGCAAAATGTCCTCGACAGAATAGCCAAATGACCTAGACAGAATAGCCAAATGACCCAGACAGACTAGCCAAATGGCCTAGACAGAACAGCCAAATGGACTAGACAGAATAACCAAATGGCCTAGACATAATAGACAAATGACCTAGACATAATAGCCAAATGACCTAGACATAATAGCCAAATGACCTAGACAGAATAGCCAAATGTCCTCGACAGAATAGCCAAATGACCCAGACAGAATAGCCAAATGGTCTAGACAGAATAGAAAAATGGACTAGACAGAATAGCCAAATGGTCTAGACATAATAGCCAAATGGCCTAGACAGAATAGCCAAATGCCCTAGACAGAATAGCCAAATGACCTAGACAGAATAGCCAAATGACCCAGTCAGACTATCCAAATGGCCTAGACAGAATAGCCAAATGGACTAGACAGAATAGCCAAATGACCTAGACATAATAGCCAAATGACCTAGACATAATAGCCAAATGACCTAGACATAATAGCCAAATGACCTAGACAGAATAGCCAAATGTCCTCGACAGAATAGTCAAATGACCTAGACAGAATAGTCAAATGACCTAGACAGAATAGCCAAATATCCTCGACAGAATAGCCAAATGACCTAGACAGAATAGCCAAATGACCAAGACAGAATAGACAAATGACCCAGACAGAATAGCCAAATGGCCTAGACAGAATAGCCAAATGGCCTAGACATAATAGCCAAATGGCCTAGACAGAATAGCCAAATGTCCTCGACAGAATAGCCAAATGACCTAGACAGAATAGCCAAATGACCTAGACAGAATAGCCAAATGTCCTCGACAGAATAGTCAAATGACCTAGACAGAATAGCCAAATGACCTAGACAGAATAGCCAAATGACCCAGACAGAATAGCCAAATGGTCTAGACAGAATAGAAAAATGGACTAGACAGAATAGCCAAATGGCCTAGACATAATAGCCAAATGGCCTAGACAGAATAGCCAAATGCCCTAGACAGAATAGCCAAATGTCCTCGACAGAATAGCCAAATGACCTAGACAGAATAGCCAAATGACCCAGACAGACTATCCAAATGTCCTAGACAGAATAGCCAAATGGACTAGACAGAATAGCCAAATGGCCTAGACAGAATAGAAAAATGGAGTAGACAGAATAGCCAAATGGCCTAGACATAATAGCCAAATGGCCTAGACAGAATAGCCAAATGCCCTTGACAGAATAGCCAAATGTCCTCGACAGAATAGCCAAATGACCTAGACAGAATAGCCAAATGACCCAGAAAAAATAGCCAAATGGCCTAGAGAGAATATCCAAATGGACTAGATAGAATAGCCAAATGGCCTAGACATAATAGACAAATGACGTAGACTTAATAGCCAAATGACCTAGACATAATAGCCAAAAGACCTAGACAGAATAGCCAAATGTCCTCGACAGATTAGTCAAATGACCTAGACAGAATAGCCAAATGACTTAGACAGAATAGCCAAATGGCCTAGACATAATAGCCAAATGACCTAGACAGAATAACCAAATGACCCAGACAGAATAGCCAAATGGCCTACACAGAATAGCCAAATGGACTAGACAGAATAGCCAAATGGCCTAGACAGAATAGCCAAATGACCTAGACATAATAACCAAATGACCTAGACAGAATAGCCAAATGGACTAGACAGAATAGCCAAATATCCTCGACAGAATAGCCAAATGACCTAGACAGAATAGCCAAATGACCTAGACTGAATAAACAAATGACCTAGACAGAATAGCCAAATGACCCAGACAGAATAGCCAAAATGGCCTAGACAGAATAGCCAAATGACCTAGACAGAATAGCCAAATGTCCTCGACAGAATAGTCAAATGAACTAGACATAATAGCCAAATGACCTAGACATAATAGCCAAATGACCTAGACATAATAACCAAATGACCTAGACAGAATAGTCAAATGACCTAGACAGAATAGCCAAATGACCCAGAAAGAATAGCCAAATGGCCTAGACAGAATAGAAAAATGGACTAGACAGAATAGCCAAATGGCCTAGACATAATAGCCAAATGGCCTAGACAGAATAGCCAAATGCCCTAGACAGAATAGCCAAATGTCCTCGACAGAATAGCCAAATGACGTAGACAGAATAAACAAATGACCCAGACAGACTAGCCAAATGGCCTAGACAGAATAGCCAAATGGACTACACAGAATAGCCAAATGCCCTAGACAGAATAGCCAAATGTCCTCGACAGAATAGCCAAATGAACTAGACAGAATAGCCAAATGTCCTCGACAGAAAAGTCAAATGACCTAGACATAATAGCCAAATGACCTAGACAGAATAGCCAAATGGCCTAGACAGAATAGCCAAATGGCCTAGAGATAATAGCCAAATGACCTAGATCGAATAGCCAAATGGCCTAGACATAATAGCCAAATGGTCTAGACAGAATAGCCAAATGCCCTAGACAGAATAGCAAAATGTCCTCGACAGAATAGCCAAATGACCTAGACATAATATCCGAATGACCTAGACAGAATAGCCAAATGACCTAGACATAATAGCCAAATTGCCTAGACATAATAGCCAAATGACCCAGACAGAATAGCCAAATGACCTAGACAGAATAGCCAAATGACCTAGACAGAATAACCAAATGACCTACACATAATAGCCAAATGACCTAGACAGAATAGCCAAATGACCTAGACATAATAGCCAAATGACGTAGACTTAATAGCCAAATGACCTAGACATAATAGCCAAAAGACCTAGACAGAATAGCCAAATGTCCTCGACAGATTAGTCAAATGACCTAGACAGAATAGCCAAATGACTTAGACAGAATAGCCAAATGGCCTAGACAGAATAGCCAAATGGCCTAGACAGAATAGCCAAATGACCTAGACATAATAGCCAAATGACCTAGACAGAATAGCCAAATGGCCTAGACAGAATAGCCAAATGGCCGAGACATAATAGCCAAATGACCTAGACATAATAGCCAAATGGTCTAGACAGAATAACCAAATGCCCTAGACAGAATAGCAAAATGTCCTCGACAGAATAGCCAAATGGACTAGACAGAATAACCAAATGGCCTAGACATAATAGCCAAATGACCCAGACAGACTAGCCAAATGGCCTAGACAGAATAGCCAAATGGACTAGACAGAATAACCAAATGGCCTAGACATAATAGCCAAATGACCTAGACATAATAGCCAAATGACCTAGACAGAATAGCCAAATGACCTAGACAGAATAGTCAAATGACCCAGACAGAATAGCCAAATGGTCTAGACAGAATACAAAAATGGACTAGACAGAATAGCCAAATGGCCTAGACATAATAGCCAAATGGCCTAGACAGAATAGCCAAATGCCCTAGAGAGAATAGCCAAATGTCCTCGACAGAATAGCCATATGACCTAGACAGAATAGCCAAATGACCCAGACAGACTATCCAAATGGCCTAGACAGAATAGCCAAATGGACTACACAGAATAGCCAAATGCCCTAGACAGAATAGCCAAATGTCCTCGACAGAATAGCCAAATGAACTAGACAGAATAGCCAAATGTCCTCGACAGAATAGTCAAATGACCTAGACATAATAGCCAAATGACCTAGACAGAATAGCCAAATGGCCTAGACAGAATAGCCAAATGGCCTAGAGATAATAGCCAAATGACCTAGATCGAATAGCCAAATGGCCTAGACATAATAGCCAAATGGTCTAGACAGAATAGCCAAATGCCCTAGACAGAATAGCAAAATGTCCTCGACAGAATAGCCAAATGACCTAGACATAATATCCGAATGACCTAGACAGAATAGCCAAATGACCTAGACATAATAGCCAAATTGCCTAGACATAATAGCCAAAAGACCCAGACAGAATAGCCAAATGACCTAGACAGAATAGCCAAATGACCTAGACAGAATAACCAAATGACCTACACATAATAGCCAAATGACCTAGACAGAATAGCCAAATGACCTAGACATAATAGCCAAATGACATAGACTTAATAGCCAAATGACCTAGACATAATAGCCAAAAGACCTAGACAGAATAGCCAAATGTCCTCGACAGATTAGTCAAATGACCTAGACAGAATAGCCAAATGACTTAGACAGAATAGCCAAATGGCCTAGACAGAATAGCCAAATGGCCTAGACAGAATAGCCAAATGACCTAGACATAATAGCCAAATGACCTAGACAGAATAGCCAAATGGCCTAGGCAGAATAGCCAAATGGCCGAGACATAATAGCCAAATGACCTAGACATAATAGCCAAATGGTCTAGACAGAATAACCAAATGCCCTAGACAGAATAGCAAAATGTCCTCGACAGAATAGCCAAATGGACTAGACAGAATAACCAAATGGCCTAGACATAATAGCCAAATGACCCAGACAGACTAGCCAAATGGCCTAGACAGAATAGCCAAATGGACTAGACAGAATAACCAAATGGCCTAGACATAATAGCCAAATGACCTAGACATAATAGCCAAATGACCTAGACAGAATAGCCAAATGACCTAGACAGAATAGTCAAATGACCCAGACAGAATAGCCAAATGGTCTAGACAGAATACAAAAATGGACTAGACAGAATAGCCAAATGGCCTAGACATAATAGCCAAATGGCCTAGACAGAATAGCCAAATGCCCTAGAGAGAATAGCCAAATGTCCTCGACAGAATAGCCAAATGACCTAGACAGAATAGCCAAATGACCCAGACAGACTATCCAAATGGCCTAGACAGAATGGCCAAATGGACTAGACAGAATAGCCAAATGGCCTAGACATAATAGCCAAATGACCTAGACATAATAGCCAAATGACCTAGACATAATAGCCAAATGACCTAGACAGAATAGCCAAATGTCCTCGACAGAATAGTCAAATGACCTAGACAGAATAGTCAAATGACCTAGACAGAATAGCCAAATGGCCTAGCCAGAATAGAAAAATGGACTAGACAGAATAGCCAAATGGCCTAGACATAATAGCCAAATGGCCTAGACATAATAGCCAAATGTCCTCGACAGAATAGCCAAATGACCTAGACAGAATAGCCAAATGACCCAGAAAAAATAGCCAAATGGCCTAGAGAGAATATCCAAATGGACTAGATAGAATAGCCAAATGGCCTGGACATAATAGACAAATGACGTATACTTAATAGCCAAATGACTTAGACATAATAGCCAAAAGACCTAGACAGAATAGCCAAATGTCCTCGACAGATTAGTCAAATGACCTAGACAGAATAGCCAAATGACTTAGACAGAATAGCCAAATGGCCTAGACATAATAGCCAATTGACCTAGAGAGAATAACCAAATGACCCAGACAGAATAGCCAAATGGCATAGACAGAATAGCCAAATGGACTAGACAGAATAGCCAAATGGCCTAGACAGAATAGCCAAATGACCTAGACAGAATAGCCAAATATCCTCGACAGAATAGCCAAATGACCTAGACAGAATAGCCAAATGACCCAGACAGAATAGCCAAAAGGCGTAGACAGAATAGCCAAATGGACTAGACAGAATAGCCAAATGGCCTAGACATAATAGCCAAATGACCTAGACAGAATAGTCAAATGACCTAGACATAATAGCCAAATGACCTAGATAGAATAGCCAAATGTCCTCGACAGAATAGCCAAATGTCCTCGACAGAATAGCCAAATGACCTAGACATAATAGCCAAATGACCTAGACATAATAGCCAAATGGCTTAGAAATAATAGCCAAATGACCTAGACAGAATAGCCAAATGACCCAGACAGAATAGCCAAATGACCTAGACATAATAGCCAAATGGCCTAGACATAATAGCCAAATGACCCAGACAGAATAGCCAAATGACCTAGACAGAATAACCAAATGACCTAGACATAATAGCCAAATGACCTAGACAGAATAGGCAAATGGCCTAGACAGAATATCCAAATGGCCTAGACATAATAGCCAAATGACCTAGATCGAATAGCCAAATGGCCTAGACATAATAGCCAAATGGTCTAGACAGAATAGCCAAATGCCATAGACAGAATAGCCAAATGTCCTCGACAGAATAGCCAAATGACCTAGACAGAATAGCCAAATGACCCAGACAGACTAGCCAAATGGCCTAGACAGAATAGCCAAATGGTCTAGACAGAATAACCAAATGGCCTAGACATAATAGCCAAATGACCTAGACATAATAGCCAAATGACCTAGATATAATAACCAAATGACCTAGACAGAATAGCCAAATGACCTAGACAGAATAGCCAAATGACCCAGAAAGAATAGCCAAATGGCCTAGACAGAATAGAAAAATGGACTAGACAGAATAGCCAAATGGCCTAGACATAATAGCCAAATGGCCTAGACAGAATAGCCAAATGCCCTAGACAGAATAGCCAAATGTCCTCGACAGAATAGCCAAATGACCTAGACAGAATAGACAAATGACCCAGACAGACTAGCCAAATGGCCTAGACAGAATAGCCAAATGGACTAGACAGAATAGCCAAATGCCCTAGACAGAATAGCCAAATGTCCTCGACAGAATAGCCAAATGAACTAGACAGAATAGCCAAATGTCCTCGACAGAATAGTCAAATGATCTAGACAGAATAGCCAAATGACCTAGACAGAATAGCCAAATGGCCTAGTCAGAAAAACCAAATGGCCTAGACATAATAGCCAAATGGCCTAGAAAGAAAAATCTAATGACCTAGACAGAATAGCCAAATGGACTAGACATAATAGCCAAATGGCCTAGACATAATAGCCAAATGACCTAGACATAACAGCCAAATGACCTAGACATAATAGCCGAATGACCTAGATAGAATAGCCAAATGTCCTCGACAGAATAGCCAAATGACCTAGACATAATAGCCAAATGACCTAGACAGAATAGCCAAATGACCTAGACAGAATAACCAAATGACCTACACATAATAGCCAAATGACCTAGACAGAATAGGCAAATGGCCTAGACAGAATAGCCAAATGGCCTAGACACAATAGCCAAATGACCTAGATCGAATAGCCAAATGGCCTAGACATAATAGCCAAATGGTCTAGACAGAATAGCCAAATGCCCTAGACAGAATAGCCAAATGTCCTCGACAGAATAGCCAAATGACCTAGACAGAATAGCCAAATGACCCAGACAGACTAGCCAAATGGCCTAGACAGAATAGCCAAATGGACTAGACAGAATAACCAAATGGCCTAGACATAATAGCCAAATGACCTAGACATAATAGCCAAATGACCTAGACATAATAGCCAAATGACCTAGACAGAATAGCCAAATGTCCTCGACAGAATAGTCAAATGAACTAGACAGAATAGCCAAATGACTTAGACATAATAGCCTAATGGCCTAGATATAATAGCCAAATGACCTAGACAGAATAACCAAATGACCCAGACAGAATAGCCAAATGGCCTAGACAGAATAGCCAAATGGACTAGACAGAATAGCCAAATGGCCTAGACAGAATAGCCAAATGACCTAGACATAATAGCCAAATGACCTAGACAGAATAGCCAAATGGCCTAGACAGAATAGCCAAATGGCCGAGACATAATAGCCAAATGACCTAGATCGAATAGCCAAATGGCCTAGACATAATAGCCAAATGGTCTAGACAGAATAGCCAAATGCCCTAGACAGAATAGCAAAATATCCTCGACAGAATAGCCAAATGGACTAGACAGAATAACCAAATGGCCTAGACATAATAGCCAAATGACCCAGACAGACTAGCCAAATGGCCTAGACAGAATAACCAAATGGCCTAGACATAATAGCCAAATGACCTAGACATAATAGCCAAATGACCTAGACATAATAGCCAAAGGACCTAGACAGAATAGCCAAATGTCCTCGACAGAATAGTCAAATGACCTAGACAGAATAGCCAAATGACCTAGACAGAATAGTCAAATGACCCAGACAGAATAGCCAAATGGTCTAGACAGAATGCAAAAATGGACTAGACAGAATAGCCAAATGGCCTAGACATAATAGCCAAATGGCCTAGACAGAATAGCCAAATGCCCTAGACAGAATAGCCAAATGTCCTCGACAGAATAGCCAAATGACCTAGACAGAATAGCCAAATGACCCAGACAGACTATCCAAATGGCCTAGACAGAATAGCCAAATGGACTAGACAGAATAGCCAAATGGCCTAGACATAATAGCCAAATGACCTAGACATAATAGCCAAATGACCTAGACAGAATAGCCAAATGACCTGGACAGAATAGTCAAATGAACTAGACAGAATAGCCAAATGACTTAGACATAATAGCCTAATGGCCTAGATATAATAGCCAAATGACCTAGACAGAATAACCAAATGACCCAGACAGAATAGCCAAATGGCCTAGACAGAATAGCCAAATGGACTAGACAGAATAGCCAAATGGCCTAGACAGAATAGCCAAATGACCTAGACATAATAGCCAAATGACCTAGACAGAATAGCCAAATGGCCTAGACAGAATAGCCAAATGGCCGAGACATAATAGCCAAATGACCTAGATCGAATAGCCAAATGGCCTAGACATAATAGCCAAATGGTCTAGACAGAATAGCCAAATGCCCTAGACAGAATAGCAAAATGTCCTCGACAGAATAGCCAAATGGACTAGACAGAATAACCAAATGGCCTAGACATAATAGCCAAATGACCCAGACAGACTAGCCAAATGGCCTAGACAGAATAACCAAATGGCCTAGACATAATAGCCAAATGACCTAGACATAATAGCCAAATGACCTAGACATAATAGCCAAATGACCTAGACAGAATAGCCAAATGTCCTCGACAGAATAGTCAAATGACCTAGACAGAATAGCCAAATGACCTAGACAGAATAGTCAAATGACCCAGACAGAATAGCCAAATGGTCTAGACAAAATGCAAAAATGGACTAGACAGAATAGCCAAATGGCCTAGACATAATAGCCAAAATGGCCTAGACAGAATAGCCAAATGCCCTAGACAGAATAGCCAAATGTCCTCGACAGAATAGCCAAATGACCTAGACAGAATAGCCAAATGACCCAGACAGACTATCCAAATGGCCTAGACAGAATAGCCAAATGGACTAGACAGAATAGCCAAATGGCCTAGACATAATAGCCAAATGACCTAGACATAATAGCCAAATGACCTAGACATAATAGCCAAATGACCTGGACAGAATAGCCAAATGTCCTCGACAGAATAGTCAAATGACCTAGACAGAATAGTCAAATGACCTAGACAGAATAGCCAAATGACCGAGACAGAATAGCCAAATGGCCTAGCCAAAATAGAAAAATGGACAAGACAGAATAGCCAAATGGCCTAGACGAAATAGCCAAATGGCCTAGACAGAATAGCCAAATGCCCTCGACAGAATAGCCAAATGTCCTCGACAGAATAGCCAAATGACCTAGACAGAATAGCCAAATGACCCAGAAAAAATAGCCAAATGGCCTAGACAGAATAGCCAAATGACCTAGACAGAATAGCCAAATATCCTCGACAGAATAGCCAAATGACCCAGACAGAATAGCCAAATGACCCAGACAGAATAGCCAAATGGCGTAGACAGAATAGCCAAATGGACTAGACAGAATAGCCAAATGGCCTAGACATAATAGCCAAATGACCTAGACAGAATAGCCAAATGACCCAGACAGAATAGCCAAATGGCGTAGACAGAATAGCCAAATGGACTAGACAGAATAGCCAAATGGCCTAGACATAATAGCCAAATGACCTAGACAGAATAGCCAAATGGCGTAGACATAATAGCCAAATGACCTAGACAGAATAGCCAAATGTCCTCGACAGAATAGCCAAATGACCTAGACAGAATAGCCAAATGACCCAGACAGACTATCCAAATGGCCTAGACAGAATAGCCAAATGGACTAGACAGAATAGCCAAATGGCCTAGACATAATAGCCAAATGACCTAGACATAATAGCCAAATGACCTAGACATAATAGCCAAATGACCTAGACAGAATAGCCAAATGTCCTCGACAGAATAGTCAAATGACCTAGACAGAATAGTCAAATGACCTAGACAGAATAGCCAAATGACACAGACAGAATAGCCAAATGACCCAGAAAAAATAGCCAAATGGCCTAGAGAGAATATCCAAATGGACTAGATAGAATAGCCAAATGGCCTAGACATAATAGACAAATGACGTAGACTTAATAGCCAAATGACCTAGACATAATAGCCAAATGTCCTCGACAGATTAGTCAAATGACCTAGACAGAATAGCCAAATGACTTAGACAGAATAGCCAAATGGCCTAGACATAATAGCCAAATGACCTAGACAGAATAACCAAATGACCCAGACAGAATAGCCAAATGGCCTAGACAGAATAGCCAAATGGACTAGACAGAATAGCCAAATGGCCTAGACAGAATAGCCAAATGACCTAGACAGAATAGACAAATGACCCAGACAGAATATCCAAATGGCCTAGACAGAATAGCCAAATGGCCTAGACATAATAGCCAAATGGCCTAGACAGAATAGCCAAATGCCCTAGACAGAATAGCCAAATGTCCTCGACAGAATAGCCAAATGACCTAGACAGAATAGCCAAATGACCTAGACAGACTATCCAAATGGCCTAGACAGAATAGCCAAATGGACTAGACAGAATAGCCAAATGGCCTAGACATAATAGCCAAATGACCTAGACATAATTGCCAAATGACCTAGACATAATAGCCAAATGACCTAGACAGAATAGCCAAATGTCCTCGACAGAATAGTCAAATGACCTAGACAGAATAGTCAAATGACCTAGACAGAATAGCCAAATGACCCAGACAGAATAGCCAAATGGCCTAGACAGAATAGAAAAATGGAGTAGACAGAATAGCCAAATGGCCTAGACATAATAGCCAAATGGCCTAGACAGAATAGCCAAATGCCCTTGACAGAATAGCCAAATGTCCTCGACAGAATAGCCAAATGACCTAGACATAATAGCCAAATGACCCAGAAAAAATAGCCAAATGGCCTAGAGAGAATATCCAAATGGACTAGATAGAATAGCCAAATGGCCTAGACATAATAGACAAATGACGTAGACTTAATAGCCAAATGACCTAGACATAATAGCCAAAAGACCTAGACAGAATAGCCAAATGTCCTCGACAGATTAGTCAAATGACCTAGACAGAATAGCCAAATGACTTAGACAGAATAGCCAAATGGCCTAGACATAATAGCCAAATGACCTAGACAGAATAACCAAATGACCCAGACAGAATAGCCAAAGGGCCTACACAGAATAGCCAAATGGACTAGACAGAATAGCCAAATGGCCTAGACAGAATAGCCAAATGACCTAGACATAATAACCAAATGACCTAGACAGAATAGCCAAATGGACTAGACAGAATAGCCAAATATCCTCGACAGAATAGTCAAATGACCTAGACAGAATAGCCAAATGACCTAGACTGAATAGACAAATGACCTAGACAGAATAGCCAAATGACCCAGACAGAATAGCCAAATGGCCTAGACAGAATAGCCAAATGTCCTCGACAGAATAGTCAAATGAACTAGACATAATAGCCAAATGACCTAGACATAATAGCCAAATTACCTAGACATAATAACCAAATGACCTAGACAGAATAGCCAAATGACCTAGACAGAATAGCCAAATGACCCAGAAAGAATAGCCAAATGGCCTAGACAGAATAGAAAAATGGACTAGACAGAATAGCCAAATGGCCTAGACATAATAGCCAAATGGCCTAGACAGAATAGCCAAATGCCCTAGACAGAATAGCCAAATGTCCTCGACAGAATAGCCAAATGACCTAGACAGAATAGCCAAATGACCCAGACAGACTATCCAAATGGCCTAGACAGAATAGCCAAATGGACTAGACAGAATAGCCAAATGGCCTAGACATAATACCCAAATGACCTAGACATAATAGCCAAATGACCTAGACATAATAGCCAAATGACCTGGACAGAATAGCCAAATGTCCTCGACAGAATAGTCAAAAGACCTAGACAGAATAGTCAAATGACCTAGACAGAATAGCCAAATGACCCAGACAGAATAGCCAAATGGCCTAGCCAGAATAGAAAAATGGACAAGACAGATTAGCCAAATGGCCTAGACGAAATAGCCAAATGGCCTAGACAGAATAGCCAAATGCCCTCGACAGAATAGCCAAATGTCCTCGACAGAATAGCCAAATGACCTAGACAGAATAGCCAAATGACCCAGAAAAAATAGCCAAATGGCCTAGACAGAATAGCCAAATGACCTAGACAGAATAGCCAAATATCCTCGACAGAATAGCCAAATGACCCAGACAGAATAGCCAAATGACCCAGACAGAATAGCCAAATGGCGTAGACAGAATAGCCAAATGGACTAGACAGAATAGCCAAATGGCCTAGACATAATAGCCAAATGACCTAGACAGAATAGCCAAATGACCCAGACAGAATAGCCAAATGGCGTAGACAGAATAGCCAAATGGACTAGACAGAATAGCCAAATGGCCTAGACATAATAGCCAAATGACCTAGACAGAATAGCCAAATGGCGTAGACATAATAGCCAAATGACCAAGACAGAATAGCCAAATGTCCTCGACAGAATAGCCAAATGACCTAGACAGAATAGCCAAATGACCCAGACAGACTATCCAAATGGCCTAGACAGAATAGCCAAATGGACTAGACAGAATAGCCAAATGGCCTAGACATAATAGCCAAATGACCTAGACATAATAGCCAAATGACCTAGACAGAATAGCCAAATGTCCTCGACAGAATAGTCAAATGACCTAGACAGAATAGTCAAATGACCTAGACAGAATAGCCAAATGACACAGACAGAATAGCCAAATGGCCTAGACAGAATAGAAAAATGGACTAGACAGAATAGCCAAATGGCCTAGACATAATAGCCAAATGGCCTAGACAGAATAGCCAAATGCCCTCGACAGAATAGCCAAATGTCCTCGACAGAATAGCCAAATGACCTAGACAGAATAGCCAAATGACCCAGAAAAAATAGCCAAATGGCCTAGAGAGAATATCCAAATGGACTAGATAGAATAGCCAAATGGCCTAGACATAATAGACAAATGACGTAGACTTAATAGCCAAATGACCCAGACATAATAGCCAAATGTCCTCGACAGATTAGTCAAATGACCTAGACAGAATAGCCAAATGACTTAGACAGAATAGCCAAATGGCCTAGACATAATAGCCAAATGACCTAGACAGAATAACCAAATGACCCAGACAGAATAGCCAAATGGCCTAGACAGAATAGCCAAATGGACTAGACAGAATAGCCAAATGGCCTAGACAGAATAGCCAAATGACCTAGACAGAATAGACAAATGACCCAGACAGAATATCCAAATGGCCTAGACAGAATAGCCAAATGGCCTAGACATAATAGCCAAATGGCCTAGACAGAATAGCCAAATGCCCTAGACAGAATAGCCAAATGTCCTCGACAGAATAGCCAAATGACCTAGACAGAATAGCCAAATGACCTAGACAGACTATCCAAATGGCCTAGACAGAATAGCCAAATGGACTAGACAGAATAGCCAAATGGCCTAGACATAATAGCCAAATGACCTAGACATAATAGCCAAATGACCTAGACATAATAGCCAAATGACCTAGACAGAATAGCCAAATGTCCTCGACAGAATAGTCAAATGACCTAGACAGAATAGTCAAATGACCTAGACAGAATAGCCAAATGACCCAGACAGAATAGCCAAATGGCCTAGACAGAATAGAAAAATGGAGTAGACAGAATAGCCAAATGGCCTAGACATAATAGCCAAATGGCCTAGACAGAATAGCCAAATGCCCTAGACAGAATAGCCAAATGTCCTCGACAGAATAGCCAAATGACCTAGACAGAATAGCCAAATGACCCAGAAAAAATAGCCAAATGGCCTAGAGAGAATATCCAAATGGACTAGATAGAATAGCCAAATGTCCTCGACAGAATAGTCAAATGAACTAGACATAATAGCCAAATGACCTAGACATAATAGCCAAATGACCTAGACATAATAACCAAATGACCTAGACAGAATAGCCAAATGACCTAGACAGAATAGCCAAATGACCCAGAAAGAATAGCCAAATGGCCTAGACAGAATAGAAAAATGGACTAGACAGAATAGCCAAATGGCCTAGACATAATAGCCAAATGGCCTAGACAGAATAGCCAAATGCCCTAGACAGAATAGCCAAATGTCCTCGACAGAATAGCCAAATGACCTAGACAGAATAAACAAATGACCCAGACAGACTAGCCAAATGGCCTAGACAGAATAGCCAAATGGACTAGACAGAATAGCCAAATGCCCTAGACAGAATAGCCAAATGTCCTCGACATAATAGCCAAATGAACTAGACAGAATATCCAAATGTCCTCGACAGAATAGTCAAATGACCTAGACATAATAGCCAAATGACCTAGACAGAATAGCCAAATGGCCTAGACAGAATAGCCAAATGGCCTAGAGATAATAGCCAAATGACCTAGATCGAATAGCCAAATGGCCTAGACATAATAGCCAAATGGTCTAGACAGAATAGCCAAATGCCCTAGACAGAATAGCAAAATGTCCTCGACAGAATAGCCAAATGACCTAGACAGAATAGCCAAATGACCTAGACAGAATAGCCAAATGACCTAGACAGAATAACCAAATGACCTACACATAATAGCCAAATGACCTAGACAGAATAGCCAAATGACCTAGACATAATAGCCAAATGACGTAGACTTAATAGCCAAATGACCTAGACATAATAGCCAAAAGACCTAGACAGAATAGCCAAATGTCCTCGACAGATTAGTCAAATGACCTAGACAGAATAGCCAAATGACTTAGACAGAATAGCCAAATGGCCTAGACAGAATAGCCAAATGGCCTAGACAGAATAGCCAAATGACCTAGACATAATAGCCAAATGACCTAGACAGAATAGCCAAATGGCCTAGACAGAATAGCCAATGGCCGAGACATAATAGCCAAATGACCTAGATCGAATAGCCAAATGGCCTAGACATAATAGCCAAATGGTCTAGACAGAATAGACAAATGCCCTAGACAGAATTGCAAAATGTCCTCGACAGAATAGCCAAATGGACTAGACAGAATAACCAAATGGCCTAGACATAATAGCCAAATGACCCAGACAGACTAGCCAAATGGCTTAGACAGAATAGCCAAATGGACTAGACAGAATAACCAAATGGCCTAGACATAATAGCCAAATGACCTAGACAGAATAGTCAAATGACCCAGACAGAATAGCCAAATGGTCTAGACAGAATACAAAAATGGACTAGACAGAATAGCCAAATGGCCTAGACATAATAGCCAAATGGCCTAGACAGAATAGCCAAATGCCCTAGACAGAATAGCCAAATGTCCTCGACAGAATAGCCAAATGACCTAGACAGAATAGCCAAATGACCCAGACAGACTATCCAAATGGCCTAGACAGAATAGCCAAATGGACTAGACAGAATAGCCAAATGGCCTAGACATAATAGCCAAATGACCTAGACATAATAGCCAAATGACCTAGACATAATAGCCAAATGACCTAGACAAAATAGCCAAATTTCCTCGACAGAATAGTCAAATGACCTAGACAGAATAGTCAAATGACCTAGACAGAATAGCCAAATGACCCAGACAGAATAGCCAAATGGCCTAGCCAGAATAGAAAAATGGACTAGACAGAATAGCCAATTGGCCTAGACATAATAGCCAAATGGCCTAGACAGAATAGCCAAATGCCCTCGACAGAATAGCCAAATGTCCTCGACAGAATAGCCAAATGACCTAGACAGAATAGCCAAATGACCCAGAAAAAATAGCCAAATGGCCTAGAGAGAATATCCAAATGGACTAGATAGAATAGCCAAATGGCCTAGACATAATAGACAAATGACGTATACTTAATAGCAAATGACCTAGACATAATAGCCAAAAGACCTAGACAGAATAGCCAAATGTCCTCGACAGATTAGTCAAATGATCTAGACAGAATAGCCAAATGACTTAGACAGAATAGCCAAAGGGCATAGACATAATAGCCAATTGACCTAGAGAGAATAACCAAATGACCCAGACAGAATAGCCAAATGGCATAGACAGAATAGCCAAATGGACTAGACAGAATAGCAAAATGGCCTAGACAGAATAGCCAAATGACCTAGACAGAATAGCCAAATATCCTCGACAGAATAGCCAAATGACCTAGACAGAATAGCCAAATGACCCAGACAGAATAGCCAAATGGCGTAGACAGAATAACCAAATGGACTAGACAGAATAGCCAAATGGCCTAGACATAATAGCCAAATAACCTAGACAGAATAGTCAAATGACCTAGACATAATAGCCAAATGACCTAGATAGAATAGCCAAATGTCCTCGACAGAATAGCCAAATGTCCTCGACAGAATAGCCAAATGACCTAGACATAATAGCCAAATGACCTAGACATAATAGCCAAATGGCCTAGACATAATAGCCTAATGACCTAGACAGAATAGCCAAATGACCTAGACAGAATAGCCAAATGACCTAGACATAATAACCAAATGGCCTAGACATAATAGCCAAATGACCCAGACAGAATAGCCAAATAACCTAGACAGAATACCCAAATGACCTAGACATAATAGCCAAATGACCTAGACAGAATAGCCAAATGGCGTAGACAGAATAGCCAAATGGCCTAGACATAATAGCCAAATGACCTAGATCGAATAGCCAAATGGCCTAGACATAATAGCCAAATGGTCTAGACAGAATAGCCAAATGCCCTAGAGAGAATAGCCAAATGTCCTCGCCAGAATAGCCAAATGACCTAGACAGAATAGCCAAATGACCAAGACAGACTAGACAAATGGCCTAGACAGAATAGCCAAATGGTCTAGACAGAATAACCAAATGGCCTAGACATAATAGCCAAATGACCTAGACATAATAGCCAAATGACCTAGATATAATAACCAAATGACCTAGACAGAATAGCCAAATGACCTAGACAGAATAGCCAAATGACCCAGAAAGAATAGCCAAATGGCCTAGACAGAATAGAAAAATGGACTAGACAGAATAGCCAAATGGCCTAGACATAATAGCCAAATGGCCTAGAGAGAATAGCCAAATGGCCTAGAAAGAAAAATCTAATGACCTAGATAGAATAACCAAATGGACTAGACATAATAGCCAAATGGCCTAGACATAATAGCCAAATGACCTAGACATAACAGCCAAATGACCTAGACATAATAGCCGAATGACCTAGATAGAATAGCCAAATGTCCTCGACAGAATAGCCAAATGACCTAGACATAATAGCCAAATGACCAAGACAGAATAGCCAAATGACCTAGACAGAATAACCAAATGACTTACACATAATAGCCAAATGACCTAGACAGAATAGCCAAATGGCCTAGACAGAATAGCCAAATGGCCTAGACACAATAGCCAAATGACCTAGATCGAATAGCCAAATGGCCTAGACATAATAGCCAAATGGTCTAGACAGAATAGCCAAATGCCCTAGACAGAATAGCCAAATGTCCTCGACAGAATAGCCAAATGACCTAGACAGAATAGCCAAATGACCCAGACAGACTAGCCAAATGGCCTAGACAGAATAGCCAATTGGACTAGACAGAATAACCAAATGGCCTAGACATAATAGCCAAATGACCTAGACATAATAGCCAAATGACCTAGACATAATAGCCAAATGACCTAGACAGAATAGCCAAATGTCCTCGACAGAATAGTCAAATGAACTAGACAGAACAGCCAAATGACTTAGACAGAATAGCCAAATGGCCTAGACATAATAGCCAAATGACCTAGACAGAATAACCAAATGACCCAGACAGAATAGCCAAATGGACTAGACAGAATAGCCAAATGGCCTAGACAGAATAACCAAATGACCTAGACATAATAGCCAAATGACCTAGACAGAATAGCCAAATGGCCTAGACAGAATAGCCAAATGGCCGAGACATAATAGCCAAATGACCTAGATCGAATAGCCAAATGGCCTAGACATAATAGCCAAATGGTCTAGACAGAATAGCCAAATGCCCTAGACAGAATAGCAAAATGTCCTCGACAGAATAGCCAAATGGACTAGACAGAATAACCAAATGGCCTAGACATAATAGCCAAATGACCCAGACAGACTAGCCAAATGGCCTAGACAGAATAGCCAGATGGACTAGACAGAATAGCCAAATGGCCTAGACAGAATAGCCAAATGACCTAGACATAATAGCCAAATGACCTAGACAGAATAGCCAAATGGCCTAGGCAGAATAGCCAAATGGCCGAGACATAATAGCCAAATGACCTAGACATAATAGCCAAATGGTCTAGACAGAATAACCAAATGCCCTAGACAGAATAGCAAAATGTCCTCGACAGAATAGCCAAATGGACTAGACAGAATAACCAAATGGCCTAGACATAATAGCCAAATGACCCAGACAGACTAGCCAAATGGCCTAGACAGAATAGCCAAATGGACTAGACAGAATAACCAAATGGCCTAGACATAATAGCCAAATGACCTAGACATAATAGCCAAATGACCTAGACAGAATAGCCAAATGACCTAGACAGAATAGTCAAATGACCCAGACAGAATAGCCAAATGGTCTAGACAGAATACAAAAATGGACTAGACAGAATAGCCAAATGGCCTAGACATAATAGCCAAATGGCCTAGACAGAATAGCCAAATGCCCTAGAGAGAATAGCCAAATGTCCTCGACAGAATAGCCAAATGACCTAGACAGAATAGCCAAATGACCCAGACAGACTATCCAAATGGCCTAGACAGAATGGCCAAATGGACTAGACAGAATAGCCAAATGGCCTAGACATAATAGCCAAATGACCTAGACTTAATAGCCAAATGACCTAGACATAATAGCCAAATGACCTAGACAGAATAGCCAAATGTCCTCGACAGAATAGTCAAATGACCTAGACAGAATAGTCAAATGACCTAGACAGAATAGCCAAATGGCCTAGCCAGAATAGAAAAATGGACTAGACAGAATAGCCAAATGGCCTAGACATAATAGCCAAATGGCCTAGACATAATAGCCAAATGTCCTCGACAGAATAGCCAAATGACCTAGACAGAATAGCCAAATGACCCAGAAAAAATAGCCAAATGGCCTAGAGAGAATATCCAAATGGACTAGATAGAATAGCCAAATGGCCTGGACATAATAGACAAATGACGTATACTTAATAGCCAAATGACTTAGACATAATAGCCAAAAGACCTAGACAGAATAGCCAAATGTCCTCGACAGATTAGTCAAATGACCTAGACAGAATAGCCAAATGACTTAGACAGAATAGCCAAATGGCCTAGACATAATAGCCAATTGACCTAGAGAGAATAACCAAATGACCCAGACAGAATAGCCAAATGGCATAGACAGAATAGCCAAATGGACTAGACAGAATAGCCAAATGGCCTAGACAGAATAGCCAAATGACCTAGACAGAATAGCCAAATATCCTCGACAGAATAGCCAAATGACCTAGACAGAATAGCCAAATGACCCAGACAGAATAGCCAAAAGGCGTAGACAGAATAGCCAAATGGACTAGACAGAATAGCCAAATGGCCTAGACATAATAGCCAAATGACCTAGACAGAATAGTCAAATGACCTAGACATAATAGCCAAATGACCTAGATAGAATAGCCAAATGTCCTCGACAGAATAGCCAAATGTCCTCGACAGAATAGCCAAATGACCTAGACATAATAGCCAAATGACCTAGACATAATAGCCAAATGGCTTAGAAATAATAGCCAAATGACCTAGACAGAATAGCCAAATGACCCAGACAGAATAGCCAAATGACCTAGACATAATAGCCAAATGGCCTAGACATAATAGCCAAATGACCCAGACAGAATAGCCAAATGACCTAGACAGAATAACCAAATGACCTAGACATAATAGCCAAATGACCTAGACAGAATAGGCAAATGGCCTAGACAGAATATCCAAATGGCCTAGACATAATAGCCAAATGACCTAGATCGAATAGCCAAATGGCCTAGACATAATAGCCAAATGGTCTAGACAGAATAGCCAAATGCCATAGACAGAATAGCCAAATGTCCTCGACAGAATAGCCAAATGACCTAGACAGAATAGCCAAATGACCCAGACAGACTAGCCAAATGGCCTAGACAGAATAGCCAAATGGTCTAGACAGAATAACCAAATGGCCTAGACATAATAGCCAAATGACCTAGACATAATAGCCAAATGACCTAGATATAATAACCAAATGACCTAGACAGAATAGCCAAATGACCTAAACAGAATAGCCAAATGACCCAGAAAGAATAGCCAAATGGCCTAGACAGAATAGAAAAATGGACTAGACAGAATAGCCAAATGGCCTAGACATAATAGCCAAATGGCCTAGACAGAATAGCCAAATGCCCTAGACAGAATAGCCAAATGTCCTCGACAGAATAGCCAAATGACCTAGACAGAATAGACAAATGACCCAGACAGACTAGCCAAATGGCCTAGACAGAATAGCCAAATGGACTAGACAGAATAGCCAAATGCCCTAGACAGAATAGCCAAATGTCCTCGACAGAATAGCCAAATGAACTAGACAGAATAGCCAAATGTCCTCGACAGAATAGTCAAATGATCTAGACAGAATAGCCAAATGACCTAGACAGAATAGCCAAATGGCCTAGTCAGAAAAACCAAATGGCCTAGACATAATAGCCAAATGGCCTAGAAAGAAAAATCTAATGACCTAGACAGAATAGCCAAATGGACTAGACATAATAGCCAAATGGCCTAGACATAATAGCCAAATGACCTAGACATAACAGCCAAATGACCTAGACATAATAGCCGAATGACCTAGATAGAATAGCCAAATGTCCTCGACAGAATAGCCAAATGACCTAGACATAATAGCCAAATGACCTAGACAGAATAGCCAAATGACCTAGACAGAATAACCAAATGACCTACACATAATAGCCAAATGACCTAGACAGAATAGGCAAATGGCCTAGACAGAATAGCCAAATGGCCTAGACACAATAGCCAAATGACCTAGATCGAATAGCCAAATGGCCTAGACATAATAGCCAAATGGTCTAGACAGAATAGCCAAATGCCCTAGACAGAATAGCCAAATGTCCTCGACAGAATAGCCAAATGACCTAGACAGAATAGCCAAATGACCCAGACAGACTAGCCAAATGGCCTAGACAGAATAGCCAAATGGACTAGACAGAATAACCAAATGGCCTAGACATAATAGCCAAATGACCTAGACATAATAGCCAAATGACCTAGACATAATAGCCAAATGACCTAGACAGAATAGCCAAATGTCCTCGACAGAATAGTCAAATGAACTAGACAGAATAGCCAAATGACTTAGACATAATAGCCTAATGGCCTAGATATAATAGCCAAATGACCTAGACAGAATAACCAAATGACCCAGACAGAATAGCCAAATGGCCTAGACAGAATAGCCAAATGGACTAGACAGAATAGCCAAATGGCCTAGACAGAATAGCCAAATGACCTAGACATAATAGCCAAATGACCTAGACAGAATAGCCAAATGGCCTAGACAGAATAGCCAAATGGCCGAGACATAATAGCCAAATGACCTAGATCGAATAGCCAAATGGCCTAGACATAATAGCCAAATGGTCTAGACAGAATAGCCAAATGCCCTAGACAGAATAGCAAAATATCCTCGACAGAATAGCCAAATGGACTAGACAGAATAACCAAATGGCCTAGACATAATAGCCAAATGACCCAGACAGACTAGCCAAATGGCCTAGACAGAATAACCAAATGGCCTAGACATAATAGCCAAATGACCTAGACATAATAGCCAAATGACCTAGACATAATAGCCAAAGGACCTAGACAGAATAGCCAAATGTCCTCGACAGAATAGTCAAATGACCTAGACAGAATAGCCAAATGACCTAGACAGAATAGTCAAATGACCCAGACAGAATAGCCAAATGGTCTAGACAGAATGCAAAAATGGACTAGACAGAATAGCCAAATGGCCTAGACATAATAGCCAAATGGCCTAGACAGAATAGCCAAATGCCCTAGACAGAATAGCCAAATGTCCTCGACAGAATAGCCAAATGACCTAGACAGAATAGCCAAATGACCCAGACAGACTATCCAAATGGCCTAGACAGAATAGCCAAATGGACTAGACAGAATAGCCAAATGGCCTAGACATAATAGCCAAATGACCTAGACATAATAGCCAAATGACCTAGACAGAATAGCCAAATGACCTGGACAGAATAGTCAAATGAACTAGACAGAATAGCCAAATGACTTAGACATAATAGCCTAATGGCCTAGATATAATAGCCAAATGACCTAGACAGAATAACCAAATGACCCAGACAGAATAGCCAAATGGCCTAGACAGAATAGCCAAATGGACTAGACAGAATAGCCAAATGGCCTAGACAGAATAGCCAAATGACCTAGACATAATAGCCAAATGACCTAGACAGAATAGCCAAATGGCCTAGACAGAATAGCCAAATGGCCGAGACATAATAGCCAAATGACCTAGATCGAATAGCCAAATGGCCTAGACATAATAGCCAAATGGTCTAGACAGAATAGCCAAATGCCCTAGACAGAATAGCAAAATGTCCTCGACAGAATAGCCAAATGGACTAGACAGAATAACCAAATGGCCTAGACATAATAGCCAAATGACCCAGACAGACTAGCCAAATGGCCTAGACAGAATAACCAAATGGCCTAGACATAATAGCCAAATGACCTAGACATAATAGCCAAATGACCTAGACATAATAGCCAAATGACCTAGACAGAATAGCCAAATGTCCTCGACAGAATAGTCAAATGACCTAGACAGAATAGCCAAATGACCTAGACAGAATAGTCAAATGACCCAGACAGAATAGCCAAATGGTCTAGACAAAATGCAAAAATGGACTAGACAGAATAGCCAAATGGCCTAGACATAATAGCCAAATGGCCTAGACAGAATAGCCAAATGCCCTAGACAGAATAGCCAAATGTCCTCGA
The DNA here is from genome assembly GCA_963680875.1 of Bathymodiolus brooksi. NCBI lineage: Eukaryota > Metazoa > Mollusca > Bivalvia > Mytilida > Modiolidae > Bathymodiolus > Bathymodiolus brooksi. The sequence goes on along the minus strand of OY804578.1, from coordinate 25,640,407 downwards.
CAGAATAGCCAAATGACCTAGACAGAATAGCCAAATGACCCAGACAGACTATCCAAATGGCCTAGACAGAATAGCCAAATGGACTAGACAGAATAGCCAAATGGCCTAGACATAATAGCCAAATGACCTAGACATAATAGCCAAATGACCTAGACATAATAGCCAAATGACCTGGACAGAATAGCCAAATGTCCTCGACAGAATAGTCAAATGACCTAGACAGAATAGTCAAATGACCTAGACAGAATAGCCAAATGACCGAGACAGAATAGCCAAATGGCCTAGCCAAAATAGAAAAATGGACAAGACAGAATAGCCAAATGGCCTAGACGAAATAGCCAAATGGCCTAGACAGAATAGCCAAATGCCCTCGAGAGAATAGCCAAATGTCCTCGACAGAATAGCCAAATGACCTAGACAGAATAGCCAAATGACCCAGAAAAAATAGCCAAATGGCCTAGACAGAATAGCCAAATGACCTAGACAGAATAGCCAAATATCCTCGACAGAATAGCCAAATGACCCAGACAGAATAGCCAAATGACCCAGACAGAATAGCCAAATGGCGTAGACAGAATAGCCAAATGGACTAGACAGAATAGCCAAATGGCCTAGACATAATAGCCAAATGACCTAGACAGAATAGCCAAATGACCCAGACAGAATAGCCAAATGGCGTAGACAGAATAGCCAAATGGACTAGACAGAATAGCCAAATGGCCTAGACATAATAGCCAAATGACCTAGACAGAATAGCCAAATGGCGTAGACATAATAGCCAAATGACCTAGACAGAATAGCCAAATGTCCTCGACAGAATAGCCAAATGACCTAGACAGAATAGCCAAATGACCCAGACAGACTATCCAAATGGCCTAGACAGAATAGCCAAATGGACTAGACAGAATAGCCAAATGGCCTAGACATAATAGCCAAATGACCTAGACATAATAGCCAAATGACCTAGACATAATAGCCAAATGACCTAGACAGAATAGCCAAATGTCCTCGACAGAATAGTCAAATGACCTAGACAGAATAGTCAAATGACCTAGACAGAATAGCCAAATGACACAGACAGAATAGCCAAATGGCCTAGACAGAATAGAAAAATGGACTAGACAGAATAGCCAAATGGCCTAGACATAATAGCCAAATGGCCTAGACAGAATAGCCAAATGCCCTCGACAGAATAGCCAAATGTCCTCGACAGAATAGCCAAATGACCTAGACAGAATAGCCAAATGACCCAGAAAAAATAGCCAAATGGCCTAGAGAGAATATCCAAATGGACTAGATAGAATAGCCAAATGGCCTAGACATAATAGACAAATGACGTAGACTTAATAGCCAAATGACCTAGACATAATAGCCAAATGTCCTCGACAGATTAGTCAAATGACCTAGACAGAATAGCCAAATGACTTAGACAGAATAGCCAAATGGCCTAGACATAATAGCCAAATGACCTAGACAGAATAACCAAATGACCCAGACAGAATAGCCAAATGGCCTAGACAGAATAGCCAAATGGACTAGACAGAATAGCCAAATGGCCTAGACAGAATAGCCAAATGACCTAGACAGAATAGACAAATGACCCAGACAGAATATCCAAATGGCCTAGACAGAATAGCCAAATGGCCTAGACATAATAGCCAAATGGCCTAGACAGAATAGCCAAATGCCCTAGACAGAATAGCCAAATGTCCTCGACAGAATAGCCAAATGACCTAGACAGAATAGCCAAATGACCTAGACAGACTATCCAAATGGCCTAGACAGAATAGCCAAATGGACTAGACAGAATAGCCAAATGGCCTAGACATAATAGCCAAATGACCTAGACATAATTGCCAAATGACCTAGACATAATAGCCAAATGACCTAGACAGAATAGCCAAATGTCCTCGACAGAATAGTCAAATGACCTAGACAGAATAGTCAAATGACCTAGACAGAATAGCCAAATGACCCAGACAGAATAGCCAAATGGCCTAGACAGAATAGAAAAATGGAGTAGACAGAATAGCCAAATGGCCTAGACATAATAGCCAAATGGCCTAGACAGAATAGCCAAATGCCCTTGACAGAATAGCCAAATGTCCTCGACAGAATAGCCAAATGACCTAGACATAATAGCCAAATGACCCAGAAAAAATAGCCAAATGGCCTAGAGAGAATATCCAAATGGACTAGATAGAATAGCCAAATGGCCTAGACATAATAGACAAATGACGTAGACTTAATAGCCAAATGACCTAGACATAATAGCCAAAAGACCTAGACAGAATAGCCAAATGTCCTCGACAGATTAGTCAAATGACCTAGACAGAATAGCCAAATGACTTAGACAGAATAGCCAAATGGCCTAGACATAATAGCCAAATGACCTAGACAGAATAACCAAATGACCCAGACAGAATAGCCAAAGGGCCTACACAGAATAGCCAAATGGACTAGACAGAATAGCCAAATGGCCTAGACAGAATAGCCAAATGACCTAGACATAATAACCAAATGACCTAGACAGAATAGCCAAATGGACTAGACAGAATAGCCAAATATCCTCGACAGAATAGTCAAATGACCTAGACAGAATAGCCAAATGACATAGACTGAATAGACAAATGACCTAGACAGAATAGCCAAATGACCCAGACAGAATAGCCAAATGGCCTAGACAGAATAGCCAAATGTCCTCGACAGAATAGTCAAATGAACTAGACATAATAGCCAAATGACCTAGACATAATAGCCAAATTACCTAGACATAATAACCAAATGACCTAGACAGAATAGCCAAATGACCTAGACAGAATAGCCAAATGACCCAGAAAGAATAGCCAAATGGCCTAGACAGAATAGAAAAATGGACTAGACAGAATAGCCAAATGGCCTAGACATAATAGCCAAATGGCCTAGACAGAATAGCCAAATGCCCTAGACAGAATAGCCAAATGTCCTCGACAGAATAGCCAAATGACCTAGACAGAATAGCCAAATGACCCAGACAGACTATCCAAATGGCCTAGACAGAATAGCCAAATGGACTAGACAGAATAGCCAAATGGCCTAGACATAATACCCAAATGACCTAGACATAATAGCCAAATGACCTAGACATAATAGCCAAATGACCTGGACAGAATAGCCAAATGTCCTCGACAGAATAGTCAAAAGACCTAGACAGAATAGTCAAATGACCTAGACAGAATAGCCAAATGACCCAGACAGAATAGCCAAATGGCCTAGCCAGAATAGAAAAATGGACAAGACAGATTAGCCAAATGGCCTAGACGAAATAGCCAAATGGCCTAGACAGAATAGCCAAATGCCCTCGACAGAATAGCCAAATGTCCTCGACAGAATAGCCAAATGACCTAGACAGAATAGCCAAATGACCCAGAAAAAATAGCCAAATGGCCTAGACAGAATAGCCAAATGACCTAGACAGAATAGCCAAATATCCTCGACAGAATAGCCAAATGACCCAGACAGAATAGCCAAATGACCCAGACAGAATAGCCAAATGGCGTAGACAGAATAGCCAAATGGACTAGACAGAATAGCCAAATGGCCTAGACATAATAGCCAAATGACCTAGACAGAATAGCCAAATGACCCAGACAGAATAGCCAAATGGCGTAGACAGAATAGCCAAATGGACTAGACAGAATAGCCAAATGGCCTAGACATAATAGCCAAATGACCTAGACAGAATAGCCAAATGGCGTAGACATAATAGCCAAATGACCAAGACAGAATAGCCAAATGTCCTCGACAGAATAGCCAAATGACCTAGACAGAATAGCCAAATGACCCAGACAGACTATCCAAATGGCCTAGACAGAATAGCCAAATGGACTAGACAGAATAGCCAAATGGCCTAGACATAATAGCCAAATGACCTAGACATAATAGCCAAATGACCTAGACAGAATAGCCAAATGTCCTCGACAGAATAGTCAAATGACCTAGACAGAATAGTCAAATGACCTAGACAGAATAGCCAAATGACACAGACAGAATAGCCAAATGGCCTAGACAGAATAGAAAAATGGACTAGACAGAATAGCCAAATGGCCTAGACATAATAGCCAAATGGCCTAGACAGAATAGCCAAATGCCCTCGACAGAATAGCCAAATGTCCTCGACAGAATAGCCAAATGACCTAGACAGAATAGCCAAATGACCCAGAAAAAATAGCCAAATGGCCTAGAGAGAATATCCAAATGGACTAGATAGAATAGCCAAATGGCCTAGACATAATAGACAAATGACGTAGACTTAATAGCCAAATGACCCAGACATAATAGCCAAATGTCCTCGACAGATTAGTCAAATGACCTAGACAGAATAGCCAAATGACTTAGACAGAATAACCAAATGGCCTAGACATAATAGCCAAATGACCTAGACAGAATAACCAAATGACCCAGACAGAATAGCCAAATGGCCTAGACAGAATAGCCAAATGGACTAGACAGAATAGCCAAATGGCCTAGACAGAATAGCCAAATGACCTAGACAGAATAGACAAATGACCCAGACAGAATATCCAAATGGCCTAGACAGAATAGCCAAATGGCCTAGACATAATAGCCAAATGGCCTAGACAGAATAGCCAAATGCCCTAGACAGAATAGCCAAATGTCCTCGACAGAATAGCCAAATGACCTAGACAGAATAGCCAAATGACCTAGACAGACTATCCAAATGGCCTAGACAGAATAGCCAAATGGACTAGACAGAATAGCCAAATGGCCTAGACATAATAGCCAAATGACCTAGACATAATAGCCAAATGACCTAGACATAATAGCCAAATGACCTAGACAGAATAGCCAAATGTCCTCGACAGAATAGTCAAATGACCTAGACAGAATAGTCAAATGACCTAGACAGAATAGCCAAATGACCCAGACAGAATAGCCAAATGGCCTAGACAGAATAGAAAAATGGAGTAGACAGAATAGCCAAATGGCCTAGACATAATAGCCAAATGGCCTAGACAGAATAGCCAAATGCCCTAGACAGAATAGCCAAATGTCCTCGACAGAATAGCCAAATGACCTAGACAGAATAGCCAAATGACCCAGAAAAAATAGCCAAATGGCCTAGAGAGAATATCCAAATGGACTAGATAGAATAGCCAAATGTCCTCGACAGAATAGTCAAATGAACTAGACATAATAGCCAAATGACCTAGACATAATAGCCAAATGACCTAGACATAATAACCAAATGACCTAGACAGAATAGCCAAATGACCTAGACAGAATAGCCAAATGACCCAGAAAGAATAGCCAAATGGCCTAGACAGAATAGAAAAATGGACTAGACAGAATAGCCAAATGGCCTAGACATAATAGCCAAATGGCCTAGACAGAATAGCCAAATGCCCTAGACAGAATAGCCAAATGTCCTCGACAGAATAGCCAAATGACCTAGACAGAATAAACAAATGACCCAGACAGACTAGCCAAATGGCCTAGACAGAATAGCCAAATGGACTAGACAGAATAGCCAAATGCCCTAGACAGAATAGCCAAATGTCCTCGACATAATAGCCAAATGAACTAGACAGAATATCCAAATGTCCTCGACAGAATAGTCAAATGACCTAGACATAATAGCCAAATGACCTAGACAGAATAGCCAAATGGCCTAGACAGAATAGCCAAATGGCCTAGAGATAATAGCCAAATGACCTAGATCGAATAGCCAAATGGCCTAGACATAATAGCCAAATGGTCTAGACAGAATAGCCAAATGCCCTAGACAGAATAGCAAAATGTCCTCGACAGAATAGCCAAATGACCTAGACAGAATAGCCAAATGACCTAGACAGAATAGCCAAATGACCTAGACAGAATAACCAAATGACCTACACATAATAGCCAAATGACCTAGACAGAATAGCCAAATGACCTAGACATAATAGCCAAATGACGTAGACTTAATAGCCAAATGACCTAGACATAATAGCCAAAAGACCTAGACAGAATAGCCAAATGTCCTCGACAGATTAGTCAAATGACCTAGACAGAATAGCCAAATGACTTAGACAGAATAGCCAAATGGCCTAGACAGAATAGCCAAATGGCCTAGACAGAATAGCCAAATGACCTAGACATAATAGCCAAATGACCTAGACAGAATAGCCAAATGGCCTAGACAGAATAGCCAATGGCCGAGACATAATAGCCAAATGACCTAGATCGAATAGCCAAATGGCCTAGACATAATAGCCAAATGGTCTAGACAGAATAGACAAATGCCCTAGACAGAATTGCAAAATGTCCTCGACAGAATAGCCAAATGGACTAGACAGAATAACCAAATGGCCTAGACATAATAGCCAAATGACCCAGACAGACTAGCCAAATGGCTTAGACAGAATAGCCAAATGGACTAGACAGAATAACCAAATGGCCTAGACATAATAGCCAAATGACCTAGACAGAATAGTCAAATGACCCAGACAGAATAGCCAAATGGTCTAGACAGAATACAAAAATGGACTAGACAGAATAGCCAAATGGCCTAGACATAATAGCCAAATGGCCTAGACAGAATAGCCAAATGCCCTAGACAGAATAGCCAAATGTCCTCGACAGAATAGCCAAATGACCTAGACAGAATAGCCAAATGACCCAGACAGACTATCCAAATGGCCTAGACAGAATAGCCAAATGGACTAGACAGAATAGCCAAATGGCCTAGACATAATAGCCAAATGACCTAGACATAATAGCCAAATGACCTAGACATAATAGCCAAATGACCTAGACAAAATAGCCAAATTTCCTCGACAGAATAGTCAAATGACCTAGACAGAATAGTCAAATGACCTAGACAGAATAGCCAAATGACCCAGACAGAATAGCCAAATGGCCTAGCCAGAATAGAAAAATGGACTAGACAGAATAGCCAATTGGCCTAGACATAATAGCCAAATGGCCTAGACAGAATAGCCAAATGCCCTCGACAGAATAGCCAAATGTCCTCGACAGAATAGCCAAATGACCTAGACAGAATAGCCAAATGACCCAGAAAAAATAGCCAAATGGCCTAGAGAGAATATCCAAATGGACTAGATAGAATAGCCAAATGGCCTAGACATAATAGACAAATGACGTATACTTAATAGCAAATGACCTAGACATAATAGCCAAAAGACCTAGACAGAATAGCCAAATGTCCTCGACAGATTAGTCAAATGATCTAGACAGAATAGCCAAATGACTTAGACAGAATAGCCAAAGGGCATAGACATAATAGCCAATTGACCTAGAGAGAATAACCAAATGACCCAGACAGAATAGCCAAATGGCATAGACAGAATAGCCAAATGGACTAGACAGAATAGCAAAATGGCCTAGACAGAATAGCCAAATGACCTAGACAGAATAGCCAAATATCCTCGACAGAATAGCCAAATGACCTAGACAGAATAGCCAAATGACCCAGACAGAATAGCCAAATGGCGTAGACAGAATAACCAAATGGACTAGACAGAATAGCCAAATGGCCTAGACATAATAGCCAAATAACCTAGACAGAATAGTCAAATGACCTAGACATAATAGCCAAATGACCTAGATAGAATAGCCAAATGTCCTCGACAGAATAGCCAAATGTCCTCGACAGAATAGCCAAATGACCTAGACATAATAGCCAAATGACCTAGACATAATAGCCAAATGGCCTAGACATAATAGCCTAATGACCTAGACAGAATAGCCAAATGACCTAGACAGAATAGCCAAATGACCTAGACATAATAACCAAATGGCCTAGACATAATAGCCAAATGACCCAGACAGAATAGCCAAATAACCTAGACAGAATACCCAAATGACCTAGACATAATAGCCAAATGACCTAGACAGAATAGCCAAATGGCGTAGACAGAATAGCCAAATGGCCTAGACATAATAGCCAAATGACCTAGATCGAATAGCCAAATGGCCTAGACATAATAGCCAAATGGTCTAGACAGAATAGCCAAATGCCCTAGAGAGAATAGCCAAATGTCCTCGCCAGAATAGCCAAATGACCTAGACAGAATAGCCAAATGACCAAGACAGACTAGACAAATGGCCTAGACAGAATAGCCAAATGGTCTAGACAGAATAACCAAATGGCCTAGACATAATAGCCAAATGACCTAGACATAATAGCCAAATGACCTAGATATAATAACCAAATGACCTAGACAGAATAGCCAAATGACCTAGACAGAATAGCCAAATGACCCAGAAAGAATAGCCAAATGGCCTAGACAGAATAGAAAAATGGACTAGACAGAATAGCCAAATGGCCTAGACATAATAGCCAAATGGCCTAGACAGAATAGCCAAATGCCCTAGACAGAATAGCCAAATGTCCTCGACAGAATAGCCAAATGACCTAGACAGAATAGACAAATGACCCAGACAGACTAGCCAAATGGCCTAGACAGAATAGCCAAATGGACTAGACAGAATAGCCAAATGCCCTAGACAGAATAGCCAAATGTCCTCGACAGAATAGCCAAATAAACTAGACAGAATAGCCAAATGTCCTCGACAGAATAGTCAAATGATCTAGACAGAATAGCCAAATGACCTAGACAGAATAGCCAAATGGCCTAGTCAGAAAAACCAAATGGCCTAGACAAAATAGCCAAATGGCCTAGAAAGAAAAATCTAATGACCTAGATAGAATAACCAAATGGACTAGACATAATAGCCAAATGGCCTAGACATAATAGCCAAATGACCTAGACATAACAGCCAAATGACCTAGACATAATAGCCGAATGACCTAGATAGAATAGCCAAATGTCCTCGACAGAATAGCCAAATGACCTAGACATAATAGCCAAATGACCAAGACAGAATAGCCAAATGACCTAGACAGAATAACCAAATGACTTACACATAATAGCCAAATGACCTAGACAGAATAGCCAAATGGCCTAGACAGAATAGCCAAATGGCCTAGACACAATAGCCAAATGACCTAGATCGAATAGCCAAATGGCCTAGACATAATAGCCAAATGGTCTAGACAGAATAGCCAAATGCCCTAGACAGAATAGCCAAATGTCCTCGACAGAATAGCCAAATGACCTAGACAGAATAGCCAAATGACCCAGACAGACTAGCCAAATGGCCTAGACAGAATAGCCAATTGGACTAGACAGAATAACCAAATGGCCTAGACATAATAGCCAAATGACCTAGACATAATAGCCAAATGACCTAGACATAATAGCCAAATGACCTAGACAGAATAGCCAAATGTCCTCGACAGAATAGTCAAATGAACTAGACAGAACAGCCAAATGACTTAGACAGAATAGCCAAATGGCCTAGACATAATAGCCAAATGACCTAGACAGAATAACCAAATGACCCAGACAGAATAGCCAAATGGACTAGACAGAATAGCCAAATGGCCTAGACAGAATAACCAAATGACCTAGACATAATAGCCAAATGACCTAGACAGAATAGCCAAATGGCCTAGACAGAATAGCCAAATGGCCGAGACATAATAGCCAAATGACCTAGATCGAATAGCCAAATGGCCTAGACATAATAGCCAAATGGTCTAGACAGAATAGCCAAATGCCCTAGACAGAATAGCAAAATGTCCTCGACAGAATAGCCAAATGGACTAGACAGAATAACCAAATGGCCTAGACATAATAGCCAAATGACCCAGACAGACTAGCCAAATGGCCTAGACAGAATAGCCAGATGGACTAGACAGAATAACCAAATGGCCTAGACATAATAGCCAAATGACCTAGACATAATAGCCAAATGACCTAGACATAATAGCCAAATGACCTAGACAGAATAGCCAAATGTCCTCGACAGAATAGTCAAATGACCTAGACAGAATAGGCAAATGACCTAGACAGAATAGTCAAATGACCCAGACAGAATAGCCAAATGGTCTAGACAGAATAGAAAAATGGACTAGACAGAATAGCCAAATGGCCTAGACATAATGGCCAAATGGCCAAGACAGAATAGCCAAATGCCCTAGACAGAATAGCCAAATGTCCTCGACAGAATAGCCAAATGACCTAGACAGAATAGCCAAATGACCCAGACAGACTATCCAAATGGCCTAGACAGAATAGCCAAATGGACTAGACAGAATAGCCAAATGACCTAGACATAATAGCCAAATGACCTAGATAGAATAGCCAAATGTCCTCGACAGAATAGCCAAATGTCCTCGACAGAATAGCCAAATGACCTAGACATAATAGCCAAATGACCTAGACATAATAGCGAAATGTCCTAGACATAATAGCCAAATGACCTAGACAGAATAGCCAAATGTCCTAGACAGAATAGCCAAATGACCTAGACATAATAGCCAAATGGCCTAGACATAATAGCCAAATGACCCAGACAGAATAGCCAAATGACCTAGACAGTATAACCATATGACCTAGACATAATAGCCAAATGACCTAGACAGAATAGCCAAATGGTCTAGACAGAATAGCCAAATGTCCTAGACATAATAGCCAAATGACCTAGATCGAATAGCCAAATGGCCTAGACATAATAGCCAAATGGTCTAGACAGAATAGCCAAATGCCCTAGACAGAATAGCCAAATGTCCTCGACAGAATAGCCAAATGACCTAGACAGAATAGCCAAATGACCTAGACAGACTAGCCAAATGGCCTAGACAGAATAGAAAAATGGTCTAGACAGAATAGCCAAATGGCCTAGACATAATAGCCAAATGGCCTAGACAGAATAGCCAAATGCCCTAGACAGAATAGCCAAATGTCCTCGACAGAATAGCCAAATGACCTAGACAGAATAGACAAATGACCCAGACAGACTAGCCAAATGGCCTAGACAGAATAGCCAAATGGACTAGACAGAATAGCCAAATGCCCTAGACAGAATAGCCAAATGTCCTCGACAGAATAGCCAAATAAACTAGACAGAATAGCCAAATGTCCTCGACAGAATAGTCAAATGATCTAGACAGAATAGCCAAATGACCTAGACAGAATAGCCAAATGGCCTAGTCAGAAAAACCAAATGGCCTAGACAAAATAGCCAAATGGCCTAGAAAGAAAAATCTAATGACCTAGATAGAATAACCAAATGGACTAGACATAATAGCCAAATGGCCTAGACATAATAGCCAAATGACCTAGACATAACAGCCAAATGACCTAGACATAATAGCCGAATGACCTAGATAGAATAGCCAAATGTCCTCGACAGAATAGCCAAATGACCTAGACATAATAGCCAAATGACCAAGACAGAATAGCCAAATGACCTAGACAGAATAACCAAATGACTTACACATAATAGCCAAATGACCTAGACAGAATAGCCAAATGGCCTAGACAGAATAGCCAAATGGCCTAGACACAATAGCCAAATGACCTAGATCGAATAGCCAAATGGCCTAGACATAATAGCCAAATGGTCTAGACAGAATAGCCAAATGCCCTAGACAGAATAGCCAAATGTCCTCGACAGAATAGCCAAATGACCTAGACAGAATAGCCAAATGACCCAGACAGACTAGCCAAATGGCCTAGACAGAATAGCCAATTGGACTAGACAGAATAACCAAATGGCCTAGACATAATAGCCAAATGACCTAGACATAATAGCCAAATGACCTAGACATAATAGCCAAATGACCTAGACAGAATAGCCAAATGTCCTCGACAGAATAGTCAAATGAACTAGACAGAACAGCCAAATGACTTAGACAGAATAGCCAAATGGCCTAGACATAATAGCCAAATGACCTAGACAGAATAACCAAATGACCCAGACAGAATAGCCAAATGGACTAGACAGAATAGCCAAATGGCCTAGACAGAATAACCAAATGACCTAGACATAATAGCCAAATGACCTAGACAGAATAGCCAAATGGCCTAGACAGAATAGCCAAATGGCCGAGACATAATAGCCAAATGACCTAGATCGAATAGCCAAATGGCCTAGACATAATAGCCAAATGGTCTAGACAGAATAGCCAAATGCCCTAGACAGAATAGCAAAATGTCCTCGACAGAATAGCCAAATGGACTAGACAGAATAACCAAATGGCCTAGACATAATAGCCAAATGACCCAGACAGACTAGCCAAATGGCCTAGACAGAATAGCCAGATGGACTAGACAGAATAACCAAATGGCCTAGACATAATAGCCAAATGACCTAGACATAATAGCCAAATGACCTAGACATAATAGCCAAATGACCTAGACAGAATAGCCAAATGTCCTCGACAGAATAGTCAAATGACCTAGACAGAATAGGCAAATGACCTAGACAGAATAGTCAAATGACCCAGACAGAATAGCCAAATGGTCTAGACAGAATAGAAAAATGGACTAGACAGAATAGCCAAATGGCCTAGACATAATGGCCAAATGGCCTAGACAGAATAGCCAAATGCCCTAGACAGAATAGCCAAATGTCCTCGACAGAATAGCCAAATGACCTAGACAGAATAGCCAAATGACCCAGACAGACTATCCAAATGGCCTAGACAGAATAGCCAAATGGACTAGACAGAATAGCCAAATGACCTAGACATAATAGCCAAATGACCTAGATAGAATAGCCAAATGTCCTCGACAGAATAGCCAAATGTCCTCGACAGAATAGCCAAATGACCTAGACATAATAGCCAAATGACCTAGACATAATAGCGAAATGTCCTAGACATAATAGCCAAATGACCTAGACAGAATAGCCAAATGTCCTAGACAGAATAGCCAAATGACCTAGACATAATAGCCAAATGGCCTAGACATAATAGCCAAATGACCCAGACAGAATAGCCAAATGACCTAGACAGTATAACCATATGACCTAGACATAATAGCCAAATGACCTAGACAGAATAGCCAAATGGTCTAGACAGAATAGCCAAATGTCCTAGACATAATAGCCAAATGACCTAGATCGAATAGCCAAATGGCCTAGACATAATAGCCAAATGGTCTAGACAGAATAGCCAAATGCCCTAGACAGAATAGCCAAATGTCCTCGACAGAATAGCCAAATGACCTAGACAGAATAGCCAAATGACCTAGACAGACTAGCCAAATGGCCTAGACAGAATAGCCAAATGGTCTAGACAGAATAACCAAATGACCTAGACATAATAGCCAAATGACCTAGACATAATAGCCAAATGACCTAGACATAATAACCAAATGACCTAGACAGAATAGCCAAATGACCCAGAAAGAATAGCCAAATGGCCTAGACAGAATAGAAAAATGGACTAGACAGAATAGCCAAATGGCCTAGACATAATAGCCAAATGGCCTAGACAGAATAGCCAAATGCCCTAGACAGAATAGCCAAATGGCGTAGACAGAATAGCCAAATGGACTAGACAGAATAGCCAAATGGCCTAGACATAATAGCCAAATGACCTAGACAGAATAGTCAAATGACCTAGACATAATAGCCAAATGACCTAGATAGAATAGCCAAATGTCCTCGACAGAATAGCCAAATGTCCTCGACAGAATAGCCAAATGACCCAGACATAATGACCAAATGACCTAGACATAATAGCCAAATGTCCTAGACATAATAGCCAAATGACCTAGACAGAATAGCCAAATGACCTAGACAGAATAGCCAAATGACCTAGACATAATAGCCAAATGGCCTAGACATAATAGCCAAATGACCCAGACAGAATAGCCAAATGACCTAGACAGAATAACCATATGACCTAGACATAATAGCCAAATGACCTAGACAGAATAGCCAAATGGCCTAGACAGAATAGACAAATGTCCTAGACATAATAGCCAAATGACCTAGATCGAATAGCCAAATGGCCTAGACATAATAGCCAAATGGTCTAGACAGAATAGCCAAATTCCCTAGACAGAATAGCCAAATGTCCTCGACAGAATAGCCAAATGACCTAAACAGAATAGCCAAATGACCTAGACAGACTAGCCAAATGGCCAAGACAGAATAGCCAAATGGTCTAGACAGAATAACCAAATGGCCTAGACATAATAGCCAAATGACCTAGACATAATAGCCAAATGACCTAGACATAATAACCAAATGACCTAGACAGAATAGCCAAATGACCTAGACAGAATACCCAAATGACCCAGAAAGAATAGCCAAATGGCCTAGACAGAATAGAAAAATGGACTAGACAGAATAGCCAAATGGCCTAGACATAATAGCCAAATGGCCTAGACAGAATAGCCAAATGCCCTAGACAGAATAGCCAAATGTCCTCGACAGAATAGTCAAATGACCTAGACAGAATAGACAAATGACCCAGACAGACTAGCCAAATGGCCTAGACAGAATAGCCAAATGGACTAGACAGAATAGGCAAATGCCCTAGACAGAATAGCCAAATGTCCTCGACAGAATAGCCAAATGAACTAGACAGAATAGCCAAATGTCCTCGACAGAATAGTCAAATGATCTAGACAGAATAGCCAAATGACCTAGACAGAATAGCCAAATGGCCTAGTCAGAAAAACCAAATGGCCTAGACATAATAGCCAAATGGCCTAGAAAGAAAAATCTAATGACCTAGACAGAATAGCCAAATGGACTAGACATAATAGCCAAATGGCCTAGACATAATAGCCAAATGACCTAGATAGAATAGCCAAATGTCCTCGACAGAATAGCCAAATGACCTAGACATAATAGCCAAATGACCTAGACAGAATAGCCAAATGACCTAGACAGAAAAACCAAATGACCTACACATAATAGCCAAATGACCTAGACAGAATAACCAAATGGCCTAGACATAATAGCCAAATGACCTAGATAGAATAGCCAAATGTCCTCGACAGAATAGCCAAATGTCCTCGACAGAATAGCCAAATGACCTAGACATAATAGCCAAATGACCTAGACATAATAGCCAAATGTCCTAGACATAATAGCCAAATGACCTAGACAGAATAGCCAAATGTCCTAGACAGAATAGCCAAATGACCTAGACATAATAGCCAAATGGCCTAGACATAATAGCCAAATGACCCAGACAGAATAGCCAAATGACCTAGACAGAATAACCATATGACCTAGACATAATAGCCAAATGACCTAGACAGAATAGCCAAATGGTCTAGACAGAATAGCCAAATGTCCTAGACATAATAGCCAAATGACCTAGATCGAATAGCCAAATGGCCTAGACATAATAGCCAAATGGTCTAGACAGAATAGCCAAATGCCCTAGACAGAATAGCCAAATGTCCTCGACAGAATAGCCAAATGACCTAGACAGAATAGCCAAATGACCTAGACAGACTAGCCAAATGGCCTAGACAGAATAGCCAAATGGTCTAGACAGAATAACCAAATGACCTAGACATAATAGCCAAATGACCTAGACATAATAGCCAAATGACCTAGACATAATAACCAAATGACCTAGACAGAATAGCCAAATGACCCAGAAAGAATAGCCAAATGGCCTAGACAGAATAGAAAAATGGACTAGACAGAATAGCCAAATGGCCTAGACATAATAGCCAAATGGCCTAGACAGAATAGCCAAATGCCCTAGACAGAATAGCCAAATGGCGTAGACAGAATAGCCAAATGGACTAGACAGAATAGCCAAATGGCCTAGACATAATAGCCAAATGACCTAGACAGAATAGTCAAATGACCTAGACATAATAGCCAAATGACCCAGAAAAAATAGCCAAATGGCCTAGAGAGAATATCCAAATGGACTAGATAGAATAGCCAAATGGCCTAGACATAATAGACAAATGACGTAGACTTAATAGCCAAATGACCTAGACATAATAGCCAAAAGACCTAGACAGAAATGCCAAATGTCCTCGACAGATTAGTCAAATGACCTAGACAGAATAGCCAAATGACTTAGACAGAATAGCCAAATGGCCTAGACATAATAGCCAAATGACCTAGACAGAATAACCAAATGACCCAGACAGAATAGCCAAATGGCCTAGACAGAATAGCCAAATGACCTAGACATAATAACCAAATGACCTAGACAGAATAGCCAAATGGACTAGACAGAATAGCCAAATATCCTCGACAGAATAGTCAAATGACCTAGACAGAATAGCCAAATGACCTAGACTGAATAGACAAATGACCTAGACAGAATAGCCAAATGACCCAGACAGAATAGCCAAATGGCCTAGACAGAATAGCCAAATGTCCTCGACAGAATAGTCAAATGAACTAGACATAATAGCCAAATGACCTAGACATAATAGCCAAATTACCTAGACATAATAACCAAATGACCTAGACAGAATAGCCAAATGACCTAGACAGAATAGCCAAATGACCCAGAAAGAATAGCCAAATGGCCTAGACAGAATAGAAAAATGGACTAGACAGAATAGCCAAATGGCCTAGACATAATAGCCAAATGGCCTAGACAGAATAGCCAAATGCCCTAGACAGAATAGCCAAATGTCCTCGACAGAATAGCCAAATGACCTAGACAGAATAGCCAAATGACCCAGACAGACTATCCAAATGGCCTAGACAGAATAGCCAAATGGACTAGACAGAATAGCCAAATGGCCTAGACATAATACCCAAATGACCTAGACATAATAGCCAAATGACCTAGACATAATAGCCAAATGACCTGGACAGAATAGCCAAATGTCCTCGACAGAATAGTCAAAAGACCTAGACAGAATAGTCAAATGACCTAGACAGAATAGCCAAATGACCCAGACAGAATAGCCAAATGGCCTAGCCAGAATAGAAAAATGGACAAGACAGATTAGCCAAATGGCCTAGACGAAATAGCCACATGGCCTAGACAGAATAGCCAAATGCCCTCGACAGAATAGCCAAATGTCCTCGACAGAATAGCCAAATGACCTAGACAGAATAGCCAAATGACCCAGAAAAAATAGCCAAATGGCCTAGACAGAATAGCCAAATGACCTAGACAGAATAGCCAAATATCCTCGACAGAATAGCCAAATGACCCAGACAGAATAGCCAAATGACCCAGACAGAATAGCCAAATGGCGTAGACAGAATAGCCAAATGGACTAGACAGAATAGCCAAATGGCCTAGACATAATAGCCAAATGACCTAGACAGAATAGCCAAATGACCCAGACAGAATAGCCAAATGGCGTAGACAGAATAGCCAAATGGACTAGACAGAATAGCCAAATGGCCTAGACATAATAGCCAAATGACCTAGACAGAATAGCCAAATGGCGTAGACATAATAGCCAAATGACCAAGACAGAATAGCCAAATGTCCTCGACAGAATAGCCAAATGACCTAGACAGAATAGCCAAATGACCCAGACAGACTATCCAAATGGCCTAGACAGAATAGCCAAATGGACTAGACAGAATAGCCAAATGGCCTAGACATAATAGCCAAATGACCTAGACATAATAGCCAAATGACCTAGACAGAATAGCCAAATGTCCTCGACAGAATAGTCAAATGACCTAGACAGAATAGTCAAATGACCTAGACAGAATAGCCAAATGACACAGACAGAATAGCCAAATGGCCTAGACAGAATAGAAAAATGGACTAGACAGAATAGCCAAATGGCCTAGACATAATAGCCAAATGGCCTAGACAGAATAGCCAAATGCCCTCGACAGAATAGCCAAATGTCCTCGACAGAATAGCCAAATGACCTAGACAGAATAGCCAAATGACCCAGAAAAAATAGCCAAATGGCCTAGAGAGAATATCCAAATGGACTAGATAGAATAGCCAAATGGCCTAGACATAATAGACAAATGACGTAGACTTAATAGCCAAATGACCCAGACATAATAGCCAAATGTCCTCGACAGATTAGTCAAATGACCTAGACAGAATAGCCAAATGACTTAGACAGAATAGCCAAATGGCCTAGACATAATAGCCAAATGACCTAGACAGAATAACCAAATGACCCAGACAGAATAGCCAAATGGCCTAGACAGAATAGCCAAATGGACTAGACAGAATAGCCAAATGGCCTAGACAGAATAGCCAAATGACCTAGACAGAATAGACAAATGACCCAGACAGAATATCCAAATGGCCTAGACAGAATAGCCAAATGGCCTAGACATAATAGCCAAATGGCCTAGACAGAATAGCCAAATGCCCTAGACAGAATAGCCAAATGTCCTCGACAGAATAGCCAAATGACCTAGACAGAATAGCCAAATGACCTAGACAGACTATCCAAATGGCCTAGACAGAATAGCCAAATGGACTAGACAGAATAGCCAAATGGCCTAGACATAATAGCCAAATGACCTAGACATAATAGCCAAATGACCTAGACATAATAGCCAAATGACCTAGACAGAATAGCCAAATGTCCTCGACAGAATAGTCAAATGACCTAGACAGAATAGTCAAATGACCTAGACAGAATAGCCAAATGACCCAGACAGAATAGCCAAATGGCCTAGACAGAATAGAAAAATGGAGTAGACAGAATAGCCAAATGGCCTAGACATAATAGCCAAATGGCCTAGACAGAATAGCCAAATGCCCTAGACAGAATAGCCAAATGTCCTCGACAGAATAGCCAAATGACCTAGACAGAATAGCCAAATGACCCAGAAAAAATAGCCAAATGGCCTAGAGAGAATATCCAAATGGACTAGATAGAATAGCCAAATGTCCTCGACAGAATAGTCAAATGAACTAGACATAATAGCCAAATGACCTAGACATAATAGCCAAATGACCTAGACATAATAACCAAATGACCTAGACAGAATAGCCAAATGACCTAGACAGAATAGCCAAATGACCCAGAAAGAATAGCCAAATGGCCTAGACAGAATAGAAAAATGGACTAGACAGAATAGCCAAATGGCCTAGACATAATAGCCAAATGGCCTAGACAGAATAGCCAAATGCCCTAGACAGAATAGCCAAATGTCCTCGACAGAATAGCCAAATGACCTAGACAGAATAAACAAATGACCCAGACAGACTAGCCAAATGGCCTAGACAGAATAGCCAAATGGACTAGACAGAATAGCCAAATGCCCTAGACAGAATAGCCAAATGTCCTCGACATAATAGCCAAATGAACTAGACAGAATATCCAAATGTCCTCGACAGAATAGTCAAATGACCTAGACATAATAGCCAAATGACCTAGACAGAATAGCCAAATGGCCTAGACAGAATAGCCAAATGGCCTAGAGATAATAGCCAAATGACCTAGATCGAATAGCCAAATGGCCTAGACATAATAGCCAAATGGTCTAGACAGAATAGCCAAATGCCCTAGACAGAATAGCAAAATGTCCTCGACAGAATAGCCAAATGACCTAGACAGAATAGCCAAATGACCTAGACAGAATAGCCAAATGACCTAGACAGAATAACCAAATGACCTACACATAATAGCCAAATGACCTAGACAGAATAGCCAAATGACCTAGACATAATAGCCAAATGACGTAGACTTAATAGCCAAATGACCTAGACATAATAGCCAAAAGACCTAGACAGAATAGCCAAATGTCCTCGACAGATTAGTCAAATGACCTAGACAGAATAGCCAAATGACTTAGACAGAATAGCCAAATGGCCTAGACAGAATAGCCAAATGGCCTAGACAGAATAGCCAAATGACCTAGACATAATAGCCAAATGACCTAGACAGAATAGCCAAATGGCCTAGACAGAATAGCCAATGGCCGAGACATAATAGCCAAATGACCTAGATCGAATAGCCAAATGGCCTAGACATAATAGCCAAATGGTCTAGACAGAATAGACAAATGCCCTAGACAGAATTGCAAAATGTCCTCGACAGAATAGCCAAATGGACTAGACAGAATAACCAAATGGCCTAGACATAATAGCCAAATGACCCAGACAGACTAGCCAAATGGCTTAGACAGAATAGCCAAATGGACTAGACAGAATAACCAAATGGCCTAGACATAATAGCCAAATGACCTAGACAGAATAGTCAAATGACCCAGACAGAATAGCCAAATGGTCTAGACAGAATACAAAAATGGACTAGACAGAATAGCCAAATGGCCTAGACATAATAGCCAAATGGCCTAGACAGAATAGCCAAATGCCCTAGACAGAATAGCCAAATGTCCTCGACAGAATAGCCAAATGACCTAGACAGAATAGCCAAATGACCCAGACAGACTATCCAAATGGCCTAGACAGAATAGCCAAATGGACTAGACAGAATAGCCAAATGGCCTAGACATAATAGCCAAATGACCTAGACATAATAGCCAAATGACCTAGACATAATAGCCAAATGACCTAGACAAAATAGCCAAATTTCCTCGACAGAATAGTCAAATGACCTAGACAGAATAGTCAAATGACCTAGACAGAATAGCCAAATGACCCAGACAGAATAGCCAAATGGCCTAGCCAGAATAGAAAAATGGACTAGACAGAATAGCCAATTGGCCTAGACATAATAGCCAAATGGCCTAGACAGAATAGCCAAATGCCCTCGACAGAATAGCCAAATGTCCTCGACAGAATAGCCAAATGACCTAGACAGAATAGCCAAATGACCCAGAAAAAATAGCCAAATGGCCTAGAGAGAATATCCAAATGGACTAGATAGAATAGCCAAATGGCCTAGACATAATAGACAAATGACGTATACTTAATAGCAAATGACCTAGACATAATAGCCAAAAGACCTAGACAGAATAGCCAAATGTCCTCGACAGATTAGTCAAATGATCTAGACAGAATAGCCAAATGACTTAGACAGAATAGCCAAAGGGCATAGACATAATAGCCAATTGACCTAGAGAGAATAACCAAATGACCCAGACAGAATAGCCAAATGGCATAGACAGAATAGCCAAATGGACTAGACAGAATAGCAAAATGGCCTAGACAGAATAGCCAAATGACCTAGACAGAATAGCCAAATATCCTCGACAGAATAGCCAAATGACCTAGACAGAATAGCCAAATGACCCAGACAGAATAGCCAAATGGCGTAGACAGAATAACCAAATGGACTAGACAGAATAGCCAAATGGCCTAGACATAATAGCCAAATAACCTAGACAGAATAGTCAAATGACCTAGACATAATAGCCAAATGACCTAGATAGAATAGCCAAATGTCCTCGACAGAATAGCCAAATGTCCTCGACAGAATAGCCAAATGACCTAGACATAATAGCCAAATGACCTAGACATAATAGCCAAATGGCCTAGACATAATAGCCTAATGACCTAGACAGAATAGCCAAATGACCTAGACAGAATAGCCAAATGACCTAGACATAATAACCAAATGGCCTAGACATAATAGCCAAATGACCCAGACAGAATAGCCAAATAACCTAGACAGAATACCCAAATGACCTAGACATAATAGCCAAATGACCTAGACAGAATAGCCAAATGGCGTAGACAGAATAGCCAAATGGCCTAGACATAATAGCCAAATGACCTAGATCGAATAGCCAAATGGCCTAGACATAATAGCCAAATGGTCTAGACAGAATAGCCAAATGCCCTAGAGAGAATAGCCAAATGTCCTCGCCAGAATAGCCAAATGACCTAGACAGAATAGCCAAATGACCAAGACAGACTAGACAAATGGCCTAGACAGAATAGCCAAATGGTCTAGACAGAATAACCAAATGGCCTAGACATAATAGCCAAATGACCTAGACATAATAGCCAAATGACCTAGATATAATAACCAAATGACCTAGACAGAATAGCCAAATGACCTAGACAGAATAGCCAAATGACCCAGAAAGAATAGCCAAATGGCCTAGACAGAATAGAAAAATGGACTAGACAGAATAGCCAAATGGCCTAGACATAATAGCCAAATGGCCTAGACAGAATAGCCAAATGCCCTAGACAGAATAGCCAAATGTCCTCGACAGAATAGCCAAATGACCTAGACAGAATAGACAAATGACCCAGACAGACTAGCCAAATGGCCTAGACAGAATAGCCAAATGGACTAGACAGAATAGCCAAATGCCCTAGACAGAATAGCCAAATGTCCTCGACAGAATAGCCAAATAAACTAGACAGAATAGCCAAATGTCCTCGACAGAATAGTCAAATGATCTAGACAGAATAGCCAAATGACCTAGACAGAATAGCCAAATGGCCTAGTCAGAAAAACCAAATGGCCTAGACAAAATAGCCAAATGGCCTAGAAAGAAAAATCTAATGACCTAGATAGAATAACCAAATGGACTAGACATAATAGCCAAATGGCCTAGACATAATAGCCAAATGACCTAGACATAACAGCCAAATGACCTAGACATAATAGCCGAATGACCTAGATAGAATAGCCAAATGTCCTCGACAGAATAGCCAAATGACCTAGACATAATAGCCAAATGACCAAGACAGAATAGCCAAATGACCTAGACAGAATAACCAAATGACTTACACATAATAGCCAAATGACCTAGACAGAATAGCCAAATGGCCTAGACAGAATAGCCAAATGGCCTAGACACAATAGCCAAATGACCTAGATCGAATAGCCAAATGGCCTAGACATAATAGCCAAATGGTCTAGACAGAATAGCCAAATGCCCTAGACAGAATAGCCAAATGTCCTCGACAGAATAGCCAAATGACCTAGACAGAATAGACAAATGACCCAGACAGACTAGCCAAATGGCCTAGACAGAATAGCCAATTGGACTAGACAGAATAACCAAATGGCCTAGACATAATAGCCAAATGACCTAGACATAATAGCCAAATGACCTAGACATAATAGCCAAATGACCTAGACAGAATAGCCAAATGTCCTCGACAGAATAGTCAAATGAACTAGACAGAACAGCCAAATGACTTAGACAGAATAGCCAAATGGCCTAGACATAATAGCCAAATGACCTAGACAGAATAACCAAATGACCCAGACAGAATAGCCAAATGGACTAGACAGAATAGCCAAATGGCCTAGACAGAATAACCAAATGACCTAGACATAATAGCCAAATGACCTAGACAGAATAGCCAAATGGCCTAGACAGAATAGCCAAATGGCCGAGACATAATAGCCAAATGACCTAGATCGAATAGCCAAATGGCCTAGACATAATAGCCAAATGGTCTAGACAGAATAGCCAAATGCCCTAGACAGAATAGCAAAATGTCCTCGACAGAATAGCCAAATGGACTAGACAGAATAACCAAATGGCCTAGACATAATAGCCAAATGACCCAGACAGACTAGCCAAATGGCCTAGACAGAATAGCCAGATGGACTAGACAGAATAACCAAATGGCCTAGACATAATAGCCAAATGACCTAGACATAATAGCCAAATGACCTAGACATAATAGCCAAATGACCTAGACAGAATAGCCAAATGTCCTCGACAGAATAGTCAAATGACCTAGACAGAATAGGCAAATGACCTAGACAGAATAGTCAAATGACCCAGACAGAATAGCCAAATGGTCTAGACAGAATAGAAAAATGGACTAGACAGAATAGCCAAATGGCCTAGACATAATGGCCAAATGGCCTAGACAGAATAGCCAAATGCCCTAGACAGAATAGCCAAATGTCCTCGACAGAATAGCCAAATGACCTAGACAGAATAGCCAAATGACCCAGACAGACTATCCAAATGGCCTAGACAGAATAGCCAAATGGACTAGACAGAATAGCCAAATGACCTAGACATAATAGCCAAATGACCTAGATAGAATAGCCAAATGTCCTCGACAGAATAGCCAAATGTCCTCGACAGAATAGCCAAATGACCTAGACATAATAGCCAAATGACCTAGACATAATAGCGAAATGTCCTAGACATAATAGCCAAATGACCTAGACAGAATAGCCAAATGTCCTAGACAGAATAGCCAAATGACCTAGACATAATAGCCAAATGGCCTAGACATAATAGCCAAATGACCCAGACAGAATAGCCAAATGACCTAGACAGTATAACCATATGACCTAGACATAATAGCCAAATGACCTAGACAGAATAGCCAAATGGTCTAGACAGAATAGCCAAATGTCCTAGACATAATAGCCAAATGACCTAGATCGAATAGCCAAATGGCCTAGACATAATAGCCAAATGGTCTAGACAGAATAGCCAAATGCCCTAGACAGAATAGCCAAATGTCCTCGACAGAATAGCCAAATGACCTAGACAGAATAGCCAAATGACCTAGACAGACTAGCCAAATGGCCTAGACAGAATAGCCAAATGGTCTAGACAGAATAACCAAATGACCTAGACATAATAGCCAAATGACCTAGACATAATAGCCAAATGACCTAGACATAATAACCAAATGACCTAGACAGAATAGCCAAATGACCCAGAAAGAATAGCCAAATGGCCTAGACAGAATAGAAAAATGGACTAGACAGAATAGCCAAATGGCCTAGACATAATAGCCAAATGGCCTAGACAGAATAGCAAAATGCCCTAGACAGAATAGCCAAATGGCGTAGACAGAATAGCCAAATGGACTAGACAGAATAGCCAAATGGCCTAGACATAATAGCCAAATGACCTAGACAGAATAGTCAAATGACCTAGACATAATAGCCAAATGACCTAGATAGAATAGCCAAATGTCCTCGACAGAATAGCCAAATGTCCTCGACAGAATAGCCAAATGACCCAGACATAATGACCAAATGACCTAGACATAATAGCCAAATGTCCTAGACATAATAGCCAAATGACCTAGACAGAATAGCCAAATGACCTAGACAGAATAGCCAAATGACCTAGACATAATAGCCAAATGGCCTAGACATAATAGCCAAATGACCCAGACAGAATAGCCAAATGACCTAGACAGAATAACCATATGACCTAGACATAATAGCCAAATGACCTAGACAGAATAGCCAAATGGCCTAGACAGAATAGACAAATGTCCTAGACATAATAGCCAAATGACCTAGATCGAATAGCCAAATGGCCTAGACATAATAGCCAAATGGTCTAGACAGAATAGCCAAATTCCCTAGACAGAATAGCCAAATGTCCTCGACAGAATAGCCAAATGACCTAAACGGAATAGCCAAATGACCTAGACAGACTAGCCAAATGGCCAAGACAGAATAGCCAAATGGTCTAGACAGAATAACCAAATGGCCTAGACATAATAGCCAAATGACCTAGACATAATAGCCAAATGACCTAGACATAATAACCAAATGACCTAGACAGAATAGCCAAATGACCTAGACAGAATACCCTAATGACCCAGAAAGAATAGCCAAATGGCCTAGACAGAATAGAAAAATGGACTAGACAGAATAGCCAAATGGCCTAGACATAATAGCCAAATGGCCTAGACAGAATAGCCAAATGCCCTAGACAGAATAGCCAAATGTCCTCGACAGAATAGTCAAATGACCTAGACAGAATAGACAAATGACCCAGACAGACTAGCCAAATGGCCTAGACAGAATAGCCAAATGGACTAGACAGAATAGGCAAATGCCCTAGACAGAATAGCCAAATGTCCTCGACAGAATAGCCAAATGAACTAGACAGAATAGCCAAATGTCCTCGACAGAATAGTCAAATGATCTAGACAGAATAGCCAAATGACCTAGACAGAATAGCCAAATGGCCTAGTCAGAAAAACCAAATGGCCTAGACATAATAGCCAAATGGCCTAGAAAGAAAAATCTAATGACCTAGACAGAATAGCCAAATGGACTAGACATAATAGCCAAATGGCCTAGACATAATAGCCAAATGACCTAGATAGAATAGCCAAATGTCCTCGACAGAATAGCCAAATGACCTAGACATAATAGCCAAATGACCTAGACAGAATAGCCAAATGACCTAGACAGAAAAACCAAATGACCTACACATAATAGCCAAATGACCTAGACAGAATAACCAAATGGCCTAGACATAATAGCCAAATGACCTAGATAGAATAGCCAAATGTCCTCGACAGAATAGCCAAATGTCCTCGACAGAATAGCCAAATGACCTAGACATAATAGCCAAATGACCTAGACATAATAGCCAAATGTCCTAGACATAATAGCCAAATGACCTAGACAGAATAGCCAAATGTCCTAGACAGAATAGCCAAATGACCTAGACATAATAGCCAAATGGCCTAGACATAATAGCCAAATGACCCAGACAGAATAGCCAAATGACCTAGACAGAATAACCATATGACCTAGACATAATAGCCAAATGACCTAGACAGAATAGCCAAATGGTCTAGACAGAATAGCCAAATGTCCTAGACATAATAGCCAAATGACCTAGATCGAATAGCCAAATGGCCTAGACATAATAGCCAAATGGTCTAGACAGAATAGCCAAATGCCCTAGACAGAATAGCCAAATGTCCTCGACAGAATAGCCAAATGACCTAGACAGAATAGCCAAATGACCTAGACAGACTAGCCAAATGGCCTAGACAGAATAACCAAATGGTCTAGACAGAATAACCAAATGACCTAGACATAATAGCCAAATGACCTAGACATAATAGCCAAATGACCTAGACATAATAACCAAATGACCTAGACAGAATAGCCAAATGACCCAGAAAGAATAGCCAAATGGCCTAGACAGAATAGAAAAATGGACTAGACAGAATAGCCAAATGGCCTAGACATAATAGCCAAATGGCCTAGACAGAATAGCCAAATGCCCTAGACAGAATAGCCAAATGGCGTAGACAGAATAGCCAAATGGACTAGACAGAATAGCCAAATGGCCTAGACATAATAGCCAAATGACCTAGACAGAATAGTCAAATGACCTAGACATAATAGCCAAATGACCTAGATAGAATAGCCAAATGTCCTCGACAGAATAGCCAAATGTCCTCGACAGAATAGCCAAATGACCTAGACATAATAGCCAAATTACCTAGACATAATAGCCAAATGTCCTAGACATAATAGCCAAATGACCTAGACAGAATAGCCAAATGACCTAGACAGAATAGCCAAATGACCTAGACATAATAGCCAAATGGCCTAGACATAATAGCCAAATGACCCAGACAGAATAGCCAAATGATCTAGACAGAATAACCATATGACCTAGACATAATAGCCAAATGACCTAGACAGAATAGCCAAATGGCCTAGACAGAATAGCCAAATGTCCTAGACATAATAGCCAAATGACCTAGATCGAATAGCCAAATGGCCTAGACATAATAGCCAAATGGTCTAGACAGAATAGCCAAATTCCCTAGACAGAATAGCCAAATGTCCTCGACAGAATAGCCAAATGACCTAAACAGAATAGCCAAATGACCTAGACAGACTAGCCAAATGGCCTAGACAGAATAGCCAAATGGTCTAGACAGAATAACCAAATGGCCTAGACATAATAGCCAAATGACCTAGACATAATAGCCAAATGACCTAGACATAATAACCAAATGACCTAGACAGAATAGCCAAATGACCTAGACAGAATAGCCAAATGACCCAGAAAGAATAGCCAAATGGCCTAGACAGAATAGAAAAATGGACTAGACAGAATAGCCAAATGGCCTAGACATAATAGCCAAATGGCCTAGACAGAATAGCCAAATGCCCTAGACAGAATAGCCAAATGTCCTCGACAGAATAGCCAAATGACCTAGACAGAATAGACAAATGACCCAGACAGACTAGCCAAATGGCCTAGACAGAATAGCCAAATGGACTAGACAGAATAGGCAAATGCCCTAGACAGAATAGCCAAATGTCCTCGACAGAATAGCCAAATGAACTAGACAGAATAGCCAAATGTCCTCGACAGAATAGTCAAATGATCTAGACAGAATAGCCAAATGACCTAGACAGAATAGCCAAATGGCCTAGTCAGAAAAACCAAATGGCCTAGACATAATAGCCAAATGGCCTAGAAAGAAAAATCTAATGACCTAGACAGAATAGCCAAATGGACTAGACATAATAGCCAAATGGCCTAGACATAATAGCCAAATGACCTAGATAGAATAGCCAAATGTCCTCGACAGAATAGCCAAATGACCTAGACATAATAGCCAAATGACCTAGACAGAATAGCCAAATGACCTAGACAGAATAACCAAATGACCTACACATAATAGCCAAATGACCTAGACAGAATAACCAAATGGCCTAGACAGAATAGCCAAATGACCTAGACACAATAGCCAAATGACCTAGATCGAATAGCCAAATGGCCTAGACATAATAGCCAAATGGTCTAGAGAGAATAGCCAAATGCCCTAGACAGAATAGCCAAATGTCCTCGACAGAATAGCCAAATGACCTAGACAGAATAGCCAAATGACCCAGACAGACTAGCCAAATGGCCTAGACAGAATAGCCAAATGGACTAGACAGAATAACCAAATGGCCTAGACATAATAGCCAAATGACCTAGACATAATAGCCAAATGACCTAGACATAATAGCCAAATGACCTAGACAGAATAGCCAAATGTCCTCGACAGAATAGTCAAATGAACTAGACAGAATAGCCAAATGACCTAGACAGAATAGCCAAATGACCCAGAAAGAATAGCCAAATGGCCTAGACAGAATAGAAAAATGGACTAGACAGAATAGCCAAATGGCCTAGACATAATAGCCAAATGGCCTAGACAGAATAGACAAATGCCCTAGACAGAATAGCCAAATGTCCTCGACAGAATAGCCAAATGACCTAGACAGAATAGGCAAATGACCCAGACAGACTAGCCAAATGGCCTAGACAGAATAGCCAAATGGACTAGACAGAATAGCCAAATGCCCTAGACAGAATAGCCAAATGTCCTCGACAGAATAGCCAAATGACCTAGACAGACTAGCCAAATGGCCTAGACAGAATAGTCAAATGGACTAGACAGAATAACCAAATGGCCTAGATATAATAGCCAAATGACCTAGACATAATAGCCAAATGATCTAGACATAATAGCCAAATGACCTAGACAGAATAGCCAAATGTCCTCGACAGAATAGTCAAATGACCTAGACAGAATAGCCAAATGACCTAGAGAGAATAGCCAAATGACCCAGACAGAATAGCCAAATGACCTAGACAGAATAGAAAATGGACTAGACAGAATAGCCAAATGCCCTAGACATAATAGCCAAATGGCCTAGACAGAATAGCCAAATGCCCTCGACAGAATAGCCAAATGTCCTCGACAGAATAGCCAGATGACCTAGACAGAATAGCCAAATGGCCTAGAGATAATATCCAAATGGACTAGATAGAATAGCCAAATGGCCTAGACAGAATAGCCAAATGGAGTAGACAGAATAGCCAAATGGCCTAGACATAATAGCCAAATGACCTAGACAGAATAGCCAAATGTCCTCGACAGAATAGTCAAATGACCTAGACAGAATAGCCAAATGACCTAGACAGAATAGCCAAATGACCCAGACAGAATAGCCAAATGGCCTAGACAGAATAAAAAAATGGACTAGACAGAATAGCCAAATGGCCTAGACATAATAGCCAAATGGCCTAGACAGAATAGCCAAATGCCCTCGACAGAATAGCCAAATGTCCTCGACAGAATAGCCAAATGACCTAGACAGAATAGCCAAATGGTCTAGAGAGAATATCCAAATGGACTAGATAGAATAGCCAAATGGACTAGACATAATAGACAAATGACGTAGACATAATATCCAAATGACCTAGACATAATAGCCAAATGACCTAGACAGAATAGCCAAATGTTCTCGACAGAATTGTCAAATGACCTAGACAGAATAGCCAAATGACTTAGACAGAATAGCCAAATGGCCTAGACATAATAGCCAAATGACCTAGTCAGAATAACCAAATGACCCAGACAGAATACCCAAATGGCCTAGACAGAATAGCCAAATGACCTAGACAGATTAGCCAAATATCCTCGAAAGAATAGCCAAATGACCTAGACAGAATAGCCAAATGACCTAGACAGAATAGCCAAATGGCCTTGACAGAAAAACCAAATGGCCTAGACTTAATAGCCAAATGGCCTAGACATAATAGCCAAATGGCCTAGACATAATAGCCAAATGACCAAGATCGAATAGCCAAATGGCCTAGACATAATAGCCAAATGGTCTAGACAGAATAGCCAAATGCCCTAGACAGAATAGCCAAATGTCCTCGACAGAATAGCCAAATGACCTAGACAGAATAGCCAAATGACCAAGAGAGACTAGCCAAATGGCCTAGACAGAATAGCCAAATGGACTAGACAGAATAACCAAATGGCCTAGACATAATAGCCAAATGACCTAGACATAATAGCCAAATGACCTAGACATAATAGCCAAATGACTTAGACAGAATAGCCAAATGTCCTCGACAGAATAGTCAAATGAACTAGACAGAATAGCCAAATGACCTAGACAGAATAGCCAAATGACCCAGAAAGAATAGCCAAATGGCCTAGACAGAATAGAAAAATGGACTAGACAGAATAGCCAAATGGCCTAGACATAATAGCCAAATGGCCTAGACAGAATAGCCAAAAGCCCTAGACAGAATAGCCAAATGACCTAGACAGAATAGACAAATGACCCAGACAGACTAGCCAAATGGCCTAGACAGAATAGCCAAATGGACTAGACAGAATAGCCAAATGCCCTAGACAGAATAGACTAATGTCTTCGACAGAATAGCCAAATGATCTAGACAGACTAGCCAAATGGCCTAGACAGAATAGCCAAATGGACTAGACAGAATAACCAAATGGCCTAGACATAATAGACAA
Source organism: Bathymodiolus brooksi (assembly GCA_963680875.1). Lineage (NCBI taxonomy): Eukaryota > Metazoa > Mollusca > Bivalvia > Mytilida > Modiolidae > Bathymodiolus > Bathymodiolus brooksi. Next base: position 25,609,644 of record OY804578.1, on the reverse strand, counting down.
ATGACCTATACATAATAGCCAAATGACCAAGACATAATAGCCAAATGACCTAGACAGAATAGCCAAATGTCCTCGACAGAATAGTCAAATGACATAGACAGAATAGCCAAATGACCTAGACAGAATAGCCAAATGACCCAGACAGAATAGCCAAATGGCCTAGACAGAATAAAAAAATGGACTAGACAGAATAGCCAAATGGCCTAGAAATAATAGCCAAATGGCCTAGACAGAATAGCCAAATGCCCTAGACAGAATAGCCAAATGTCCTCGACAGAATAGCCAAATGACCTAGACAGAATAGCCAAATGACCCAGACAGACTAGCCAAATGGCCTAGACAGAATAGCCAAATGGAGTAGACAGAATAGCCAAAATGGCCTAGACATAATAGCCAAATGACCTAGACATAATAGTCAAATGACCTAGACAGAATAGTCAAATGACCTAGACAGAATAGCCAAATGACCCAGACAGAATAGCCAAATGGCCTAGACAGAATAGAAAAATGGACTAGACAGAATGGCCAAATGGTCTAGACATAATAGCCAAATGACCTAGACAGAATAGCCAAATGTCCTCGACAGAATAGTCAAATGACCTAGACAGAATAGCCAAATGACCTAGACAGAATAGCCAAATGACCTAGACAGAATAGAAAAATGGACTAGACAGAATAGCCAAATGGCCTAGACATAATAGCCAAATGGCCTAGACAGAATAGCCAAATGCCCTAGACAGAATAGCCAAATGTCCTCGACAGAATAGCCAAATGACCTAGACAGAATAGCCAAATGACCCAGACAGACTAGCCAAATGGCCTAGACAGAATAGCCAAATGGAGTAGACAGAATAGCCAAATGGCCTAGACATAATAGCCAAATGACCTAGACAAAATAGCCAAATATCCTCGACAGAATAGTCAAATGACCTAGACAGAATAGCCAAATGACCTAGACAGAATAGCCAAATGACCCAGACAGAATAGCCAAATGGCCTAGACAGAATAGAAAAATGGACTAGACAGAATAGCCAAATGGCCTAGACATAATAGCCAAATGGCCTAGACAGAATAGCCAAATGCCCTCGACAGAATAGCCAAATGTCCTCGACAGAATAGCCAAATGCCCTAGACAGAATAGCCAAATGGCCTAGAGAGAATATCCAAATGGACTAGATAGAATAGCAAAATGGCCTAGACATAATAGACAAATGACGTAGACAGAATAACCAAATGGCCTAGACATAATAGCCAAATGACCTAGACATAATAGCCAAATGTCCTAGACATAATAGCCAAATGACTTAGACAGAATAGCCAAATGTCCTCGACAGAATAGTCAAATGAACTAGACAGAATAGCCAAATGACCTAGACAGAATAGCCAAATGACCCAGAAAGAATAGCCAAATGGCCTAGACAGAATAGAAAAATGGACTAGACAGAATAGCCAAATGGCCTAGACATAATAGCCAAATGGCCTAGACAGAATAGCCAAAAGCCCTAGATAGAATAGCCAAATGACCTAGACAGAATAGACAAATGACCCAGACAGACTAGCCAAATGGCCTAGACAGAATAGCCAAATGGACTAGACAGAATAGCCAAATGCCCTAGACAGAATAGCCAAATGTCTTCGACAGAATAGCCAAATGATCTAGACAGACTAGCCAAATGGCCTAGACAGAATAGCCAAATGGACTAGACAGAATAGCAAATGGCCTAGACAGAATAGCCAAATGACCTAGACATAATAACCAAATGACCTAGACAGAATAGCCAAATGGACTAGACAGAATAGCCAAATATCCTCGACAGAATAGCCAAATGACCTAGACAGAATAGCCAAATGACCTAGACTGAATAGACAAATGACCTAGACAGAATAGCCAAATGACCCAGACAGAATAGCCAAATGGCCTAGACAGAATAGCCAAATGACCTAGACAGAATAGCCAAATGTCCTCGACAGAATAGTCAAATGAACTAGACATAATAGCCAAATGACCTAGATATAATAGCCAAATGACCTAGACATAATAACCAAATGACCTAGACAGAATAGCCAAATGACCTAGACAGAATAGCCAAATGACCCAGAAAGAATAGCCAAATGGCCTAGACAGAATAGAAAAATGGACTAGACAGAATAGCCAAATGGCCTAGACATAATAGCCAAATGGCCTAGACAGAATAGCCAAATGCCCTAGACAGAATAGCCAAATGTCCTCGACAGAATAGCCAAATCACCTAGACAGAATAAACAAATGACCCAGACAGACTAGCCAAATGGCCTAGACAGAATAGCCAAATGGACTAGACAGAATAGCCAAATGCCCTAGACAGAATAGCCAAATGTCCTCGACAGAATAGCCAAATGAACTAGACAGAATAGCCAAATGTCCTCGACAGAATATTCAAATGACCTAGACATAATAGCCAAATGACCTAGACAGAATAGCCAAATGGCCTAGACAGAATAGCCAAATGGCCTAGAGATAATAGCCAAATGACCTAGATCGAATAGCCAAATGGCCTAGACATAATAGCCAAATGGTCTAGACAGAATAGCCAAATGCCCTAGACAGAATAGCAAAATGTCCTCGACAGAATAGCCAAATGACCTAGACATAATATCCGAATGACCTAGACAGAATAGCCAAATGACCTAGACATAATAGCCAAATGGCCTAGACATAATAGCCAAATGACCCAGACAGAATAGCCAAATGACCTAGACAGAATAGCCAAATGACCTAGACAGAATAACCAAATGACCTACACATAATAGCCAAATGACCTAGACAGAATAGCCAAATGACCTAGACATAATAGCCAAATGACGTAGACTTAATAGCCAAATGACCTAGACATAATAGCCAAAAGACCTAGACAGAATAGCCAAATGTCCTCGACAGATTAGTCAAATGACCTAGACAGAATAGCCAAATGACTTAGACAGAATAGCCAAATGGCCTAGACAGAATAGCCAAATGGCCTAGACAGAATAGCCAAGTGACCTAGACATAATAGCCAAATGACCTAGACAGAATAGCCAAATGGCCTAGACAGAATAGCCAATGGCCGAGACATAATAGCCAAATGACCCAGATCGAATAGCCAAATGGCCTAGACATAATAGCCAAATGGTCTAGACAGAATAGCCAAATGCCCTAGACAGAATAGCAAAATGTCCTCGACAGAATAGCCAAATGGACTAGACAGAATAACCAAATGGCCTAGACATAACAGCCAAATGACCCAGACAGACTAGCCAAATGGCCTAGACAGAATAGCCAAATGGACTAGACAGAATAACCAAATGGCCTAGACATAATAGCCAAATGACCTAGACATAATAGCCAAATGACCTAGACATAATAGCCAAATGACCTAGACAGAATAGCCAAATGTCCTCGACAGAATAGTCAAATGACCTAGACAGAATAGCCAAATGACCTAGACAGAATAGTCAAATGACCCAGACAGAATAGCCAAATGGTCTAGACAGAATACAAAAATGGACTAGACAGAATAGCCAAATGGCCTAGACATAATAGCCAAATGGCCTAGACAGAATAGCCAAATGTACTAGACAGAATATCCAAATGTCCTCGACAGAATAGCCAAATGACCTAGACAGAATAGCCAAATGACCCAGACAGACTATTCAAATGGCCTAGACAGAATAGCCAAATGGACTAGACAGAATAGCCAAATGGCCTAGACATAATAGCCAAATGACCTAGACATAATAGCCAAATGACCTAGACATAATAGCCAAATGACCTAGACAGAATAGCCAAATGTCCTCGACAGAATAGTCAAATGACCTAGACAGAATAGTCAAATGACCTAGACAGAATAGCCAAATGACCCAGACAGAATAGCCAAATGGCCTAGCCAGAATAGAAAAATGGACTAGACAGAATAGCCAAATGGCCTAGACATAATAGCCAAATGGCCTAGACAGAATAGCCAAATGCCCTCGACAGAATAGCCAAATGTCCTCGACAGAATAGCCAAATGACCTAGACAGAATAGCCAAATGACCCAGAAAAAATAGCCAAATGGCCTAGAGAGAATATCCAATCGGACTAGATAGAATAGCCAAATGGCCTAGACATAATAGACAAATGACGTATACTTAATAGCCAAATGACCTAGACATAATAGCCAAAAGACCTAGACAGAATAGCCAAATGTCCTCGACAGATTAGTCAAATGATCTAGACAGAATAGCCAAATGACTTAGACAGAATAGCCAAAGGGCCTAGACATAATAGCCAATTGACCTAGAGAGAATAACCAAATGACCCAGACAGAATAGCCAAATGGCATAGACAGAATAGCCAAATGGACTAGACAGAATAGCCAAATGGCCTAGACAGAATAGCCAAATGACCTAGACAGAATAGCCAAATATCCTCGACAGAATAGCCAAATGACCTAGACAGAATAGCCAAATGACCCAGACAGAATAGCCAAATGGCGTAGACAGAATAGCCAAATGGACTAGACAGAATAGCCAAATGGCCTAGACATAATAGCCAAATGACCTAGACAGAATAGTCAAATGACCTAGACATAATAGCCAAATGACCTAGATAGAATAGCCAAATGTCCTCGACAGAATAGCCAAATGTCCTCGACAGAATAGCCAAATGACCTAGACATAATAGCCAAATGACCTAGACATAATAGCCAAATGGCCTAGACATAATAGCCAAATGACCTAGACAGAATAGCCAAATGACCTAGACAGAATAGCCAAATGACCTAGACATAATAGCCAAATGGCCTAGACATAATAGCCAAATGACCCAGACAGAATAGCCAAATAACCTAGACAGAATAACCAAATGACCTAGACATAATAGCCAAATGACCTAGACAGAATAGCCAAATGGCCTAGAAAGAATAGCCAAATGGCCTAGACAAAATAGCCAAATGACCTAGATCGAATAGCCAAATGGCCTAGACATAATAGCCAAATGGTCTAGACAGAATAGCCAAATGCCCTAGACAGAATAGCCAAATGTCCTCGACAGAATAGCCAAATGACCTAGACAGAATAGCCAAATGACCCAGACAGACTAGTCAAATGGCCTAGACAGAATAGCCAAATGGTCTAGACAGAATAACCAAATGGCCTAGACATAATAGCCAAATGACCTAGACATAATAGCCAAATGACCTAGATATAATAACCAAATGACCTAGACAGAATAGCCAAATGACCTAGACAGAATAGCCAAATGACCCAGAAAGAATAGCCAAATGGCCTAGACAGAATAGAAAAATGGACTAGACAGAATAGCCAAATGGCCTAGACATAATAGCCAAATGGCCTAGACAGAATAGCCAAATGCCCTAGACAGAATAGCCAAATGTCCTCGACAGAATAGCCAAATGACCTAGACAGAATAGACAAATGACCCAGACAGACTAGCCAAATGGCCTAGACAGAATAGCCAAATGGCCTAGACATAATAGCCAAATGACCTAGATCGAATAGCCAAATGGCCTAGACATAATAGCCAAATGGTCTAGACAGAATAGCCAAATGCCCTAGACAGAATAGCCAAATGTCCTCGACAGAATAGCCAAATGACCTAGACAGAATAGCCAAATGACCCAGACAGACTAGCCAAATGGCCTAGACAGAATAGCCAAATGGTCTAGACAGAATAACCAAATGGCCTAGACATAATAGCCAAATGACCTAGACATAATAGCCAAATGACCTAGATATAATAACCAAAAGACCTAGACAGAATAGCCAAATGACCTAGACAGAATAGCCAAATGACCCAGAAAGAATAGCCAAATGGCCTAGACAGAATAGAAAAATTGACTAGACAGAATAGCCAAATGGCCTAGACATAATAGCCAGATGGCCTAGACAGAATAGCCAAATGCCCTAGACAGAATATCCAAATGTCCTCGACAGAATAGCCAAATGACCTAGACAGAATAGACAAATGACCCAGACAGACTAGCCAAATGGCCTAGACAGAATAGCCAAATGGACTAGACAGAATAGCCAAATGCCCTAGACAGAATAGCCAAATGTCCTCGACAGAATAGCCAAATGAACTAGACAGAATAGCCAAATGTCCTCGACAGAATAGTCAAATAATCTAGACAGAATAGCCAAATGACCTAGACAGAATAGCCAAATGGCCTAGTCAGAAAAACCAAATGGCCTAGACAAAATAGCCAAATGGGCTAGAAAGAAAAATCTAATGACCTAGACAGAATAGCCAAATGGACTAGACATAATAGCCAAATGGCCTAGACATAATAGCCAAATGACCTAGACATAACAGCCAAATGACCTAGACATAATAGCCGAATGACCTAGATAGAATAGCCAAATGTCCTCGACAGAATAGCCAAATGACCTAGACATAATAGCCAAATGACCTAGACAGAATAGCCAAATGGCCTAGACAGAATAACCAAATGACCTACACATAATAGCCAAATGACCTAGACAGAATAGCCAAATGGCCTAGACAGAATAGCCAAATGGCCTAGACACAATAGCCAAATGACCTAGATCGAATAGCTAAATGGCCTAGAAATAATAGCCAAATGGTCTAGACAGAATAGCCAAATGCCCTAGACAGAATAGCTAAATGTCCTCGACAGAATAGCCAAATGACCTAGACAGAATAGCCAAATGACCCAGACAGACTAGCCAAATGGCCTAGACAGAATGGCCAAATGGACTAGACAGAATAACCAAATGGCCTAGACATAATAGCCAAATGACTTAGACATAATAGCCAAATGACCTAGACATAATAGCCAAATGACCTAGACAGAATAGCCAAATGTCCTCGACAGAATAGTCAAATGACCTAGACATAATAGCCAAATGACCTAGACAGAATAGCCAAATGGCCTAGACAGAATAGTCAAATGGCCTAGAGATAATAGCCAAATGACCTAGATCGAATAGCCAAATGGCCTAGACATAATAGCCAAATGGTCTAGACAGAATAGCCAAATGCCCTAGACAGAATAGCAAAATGTCCTCGACAGAATAGCCAAATGACCTAGACATAATATCCGAATGACCTAGACAGAATAGCCAAATGACCTAGACATAATAGCCAAATGGTCCAGACATAATAGCCAAATGACCCAGACAGAATAGCCAAATGACCTAGACAGAATAGCCAAATGACCTAGACAGAATAACCAAATGACCTACACATAATAGCCAAATGACCTAGACAGAATAGCCAAATGACCTAGACATAAGAGCCAAATGACGTAGACTTAATAGCCAAATGACCTAGACATAATAGCCAAAAGACCTAGACAGAATAGCCAAATGTCCTCGACAGATTAGTCAAATGACCTAGACAGAATAGCCAAATGACTTAGACAGAATAGCCAAATGGCCTAGACAGAATAGCCAAATGGCCTAGACAGAATAGCCAAGTGACCTAGACATAATAGCCAAATGACCTAGACAGAATAGCCAAATGGCCTAGACAGAATAGCCAATGGCCGAGACATAATAGCCAAATGACCTAGATCGAATAGCCAAATGGCCTAGACATAATAGCCAAATGGTCTAGACAGAATAGCCAAATGCCCTAGACAGAATAGCAAAATGTCCTCGACAGAATAGCCAAATGGACTAGACAGAATAACCAAATGGCCTAGACATAATAGCCAAATGACCCAGACAGACTAGCCAAATGGCCTAGACAGAATAGCCAAATGGACTAGACAGAATAACCAAATGGCCTAGACATAATAGCCAAATGACCTAGACATAATAGCCAAATGACCTAGACATAATAGCCAAATGTCCTCGACAGAATAGTCAAATGACCTAGACAGAATAGCCAAATGACCTAGACAGAATAGTCAAATGACCCAGACAGAATAGCCAAATGGTCTAGACAGAATACAAAAATGGACTAGACAGAATAGCCAAATGGCCTAGACATAATAGCCAAATGGCCTAGACAGAATAGCCAAATGCCCTCGACAGAATAGCCAAATGTCCTCGACAGAATAGCCAAATGACCTAGACAGAATAGCCAAATGACCCAGAAAAAATAGCCAAATGGCCTAGAGAGAATATCCAAATGGACTAGATAGAATAGCCAAATGGCCTAGACATAATAGAAAAATGACGTATACTTAATAGCCAAATGACCTAGATATAATAGCCAAAAGACCTAGACAGAATAGCCAAATGTCCTCGACAGATTAGTCAAATGATCTAGACAGAATAGCCAAATGACTTAGACAGAATAGCCAAAGGGCCTAGACATAAAAGCCAATTGACCTAGAGAGAATAACCAAATGACCCAGACAGAATAGCCAAATGGCATAGACAGAATAGCCAAATGGACTAGACAGAATAGCCAAATGGCCTAGACAGAATAGCCAAATGACCTAGACAGAATAGCCAAATATCCTCGACAGAATAGCCAAATGACCTAGACAGAATAGCCAAATGACCCAGACAGAATAGCCAAATGGCATAGACAGAATAGCCAAATGGACTAGACAGAATAGCCAAATGGCCTAGACATAATAGCCAAATGACCTAGATAGAGTAGCCAAATGTCCTCGACAGAATAGACAAATGTCCTCGACAGAATAGCCAAATGACCTAGACATAATAGCCAAATGACCTAGACATAATAGCCAAATGGCCTAGACATAATAGCCAAATGACCTAGACAGAATAGCCAAATGACCTAGACATAATAGCCAAATGGCCTAGACATAATAGCCAAATGACCCAGACAGAATAGCCAAATAACCTAGACAGAATAACCAAATGACCTAGACATAATAGCCAAATGACCTAGACAGAATAGCCAAATGGCCTAGACAGAATAGCCAAATGGCCTAGACATAATAGCCAAATGATCTAGATCGAATAGCCAAATGGCCTAGACATAATAGCCAAATGGTCTAGACAGAATAGCCAAATGCCCTAGACAGAATAGCCAAATGTCCTCGACAGAATAGCCAAATGACCTAGACAGAATAGCCAAATGACCCAGACAGACTAGCCAAATGGCCTAGACAGAATACCCAAATGGTCTAGACAGAATAACCAAATGGTCTAGACATAATAGCCAAATGACCTAGACATAATAGCTAAATGACCTAGATATAATAACTAAATGACCTAGACAGAATAGCCAAATGACCTAGACAGAATAGCCAAATGACCCAGAAAGAATAGCCAAATGGCCTAGACAGAATAGAAAAATGGACTAGACAGAATAGCCAAATGGCCTAGACATAATAGCCAAGTGGCCTAGATAGAATATCCAAATGCCCTAGACAGAATAGCCAAATGTCCTCGACAGAATAGCCAAATGACCTAGACAGAATAGACAAATGACCCAGACAGACTAGCCAAATGGCCTAGACAGAATAGCCAAATGGACTAGACAGAATAGCCAAATGCCCTAGACAGAATAGCCAAATGTCCTCGACAGAATAGCCAAATGAACTAGACAGAATAGCCAAATGTCCTCGACAGAATAGTCAAATGATCTAGACAGAATAGCCAAATGACCTAGACAGAATAGCCAAATGGCCTAGTCAGAAAAACCAAATGGCCTAGACAAAATAGCCAAATGGGCTAGAAAGAAAAATCTAATGACCTAGACAGAATAGCCAAATGGACTAGACATAATAGCCAAATGGCCTAGACATAATAGCCAAATGACCTAGACATAACAGCCAAATGACCTAGACATAATAGCCGAATGACCTAGATAGAATAGCCAAATGTCCTCGACAGAATAGCCAAATGACCTAGACATAATAGCCAAATGACCTAGACAGAATAGCCAAATGACCTAGACAGAATAACCAAATGACCTACACATAATAGCCAAATGACCTAGACAGAATAGCCAAATGGCCTAGACAGAATAGCCAAATGGCCTAGACACAATAGCCAAATGACCTAGATCGAATAGCCAAATGGCCTAGACATAATAGCCAAATGGTCTAGACAGAATAGCCAAATGCCCTAGACAGAATAGCCAAATGTCCTCGACAGAATAGCCAAATGACCTAGACAGAATAGCCAAATGACCCAGACAGACTAGCCAAATGGCCTAGACAGAATAGCCAAATGGACTAGACAGAATAACCAAATGGCCTAGACATAATAGCCAAATGACCTAGACATAATAGCCAAATGACCTAGACATAATAGCCAAATGACCTAGACAGAATAGCCAAATGTCCTCGACAGAATAGTCAAATGAACTAGACAGAATAGCCAAATGACTTAGACAGAATAGCCAAATGGCCTAGACATAATAGCCAAATGACCTAGACAGAATAGCCAAATGACCCAGACAGAATAGCCAAATGGCCTAGACAGAATAGCCAAATGGACTAGACAGAATAGCCAAATGGCCTAGACAGAATAGCCAAATGACCTAGACATAATAGCCAAATGACCTAGATCGAATAGCCAAATGGCCTAGACATAATAGCCAAATGGTCTAGACAGAATAGCCAAATGCCCTAGACAGAATAGCAAAATGTCCTCGACAGAATAGCCAAATGGACTAGACAGAATAACCAAATGGCCTAGACATAATAGCCAAATGACCCAGACAGACTAGCCAAATGGCCTAGACAGAATAGCCAAATGGACTAGACAGAATAACCAAATGGCCTAGACATAATAGCCAAATGACCTAGACATAATAGCCAAATGACCTAGACATAATAGCCAAATGACCTAGACAGAATAGACAAATGTCCTCGACAGAATAGTCAAATGACCTAGACAGAATAGCCAAATGACCTAGACAGAATAGTCAAATGACCCAGACAGAATAGCCAAATGGTCTAGACAGAATAGAAAAATGGACTAGACAGAATAGCCAAATGGCTAGACATAATAGCCAAATGGCCTAGACAGAATAGCCAAATGCCCTAGACAGAATAGCCAAATGACCTAGACAGAATAGCCAAATGACCCAGACAGACTATCCAAATGGCCTAGACAGAATAGCCAAATGGACTAGACAGAATAGCCAAATGGCCTAGACATAATAGCCAAATGACCTAGACATAATAGCCAAATGACCTAGACATAATAGCCAAATGACCTAGACAGAATAGACAAATGTCCTCGACAGAATAGTCAAATGACCTAGACAGAATAGTCAAATGACCTAGACAGAATAGCCAAATGACCCAGACAGAATAGCCAAATGGCCTAGCCAGAATAGAAAAATGGACTAGACAGAATAGCCAAATGGCCTAGACATAATAGCCAAATGGCCTAGACAGAATAGCCAAATGCCCTCGACAGAATAGCCAAATGTCCTCGACAGAATAGCCAAATGACCTAGACAGATTAGCCAAATGACCCAGAAAAAATAGCCAAATGGCCTAGACAGAATAGCCAAATGACCTAGACAGAATAGCCAAATATCCTCGACAGAATAGCCAAATGACCCAGACAGAATAGCCAAATGGACTAGACAGAATAGCCAAATGGCCTAGACATAATAGCCAAATGACCTAGACAGAATAGCCAAATGACCCAGACAGAATAGCCAAATGGCGTAGACGGAATAGCCATATGGACTAGACAGAATAGCCAAATGGCGTAGACAGAATAGCCAAATGACCTAGACAGAATAGCCAAATGACCCAGACAGAATGGTCAAATGGCGTAGACAGAATAGCCAAATGGACTAGACAGAATAGCCAAATGGCCTAGACATAATAGCCAAATGACCTAGACAGAATAGCCAAATGGCGTAGACATAATAGCCAAATGACCTAGACAGAATAGCCAAATGGCCTAGACATAATAGCCATATATCCTCGACAGAATAGCCAAATGGCCTAGACAGAATAGCCAAATGACATAGACATAATAGCAAAATGACCTAGACAGAATAGACAAATGTCCTCGACAGAATAGTCAAATGACCTAGACAGAATAGCCAAATGACCTAGACAGAATAGTCAAATGACCCAGACAGAATAGCCAAATGGTCTAGACAGAATAGAAAAATGGACTAGACAGAATAGCCAAATGGCTAGACATAATAGCCAAATGGCCTAGACAGAATAGCCAAATGCCCTAGACAGAATAGCCAAATGACCTAGACAGAATAGCCAAATGACCCAGACAGACTATCCAAATGGCCTAGACAGAATAGCCAAATGGACTAGACAGAATAGCCAAATGGCCTAGACATAATAGCCAAATGGCCTAGACATAATAGCCAAATGACCTAGACATAATAGCCAAATGACCTAGACATAATAGCCAAATGACCTAGACAGAATAGACAAATGTCCTCGACAGAATAGTCAAATGACCTAGACAGAATAGTCAAATGACCTAGACAGAATAGCCAAATGACCCAGACAGAATAGCCAAATGGCCTAGCCAGAATAGAAAAATGGACTAGACAGAATAGCCAAATGCCCTCGACAGAATAGCCAAATGTCCTCGACAGAATAGCCAAATGACCTAGACAGATTAGCCAAATGACCCAGAAAAAATAGCCAAATGGCCTAGACAGAATAGCCAAATGACCTAGACAGAATAGCCAAATATCCTCGACAGAATAGCCAAATGACCCAGACAGAATAGCCAAATGGACTAGACAGAATAGCCAAATGGCCTAGACATAATAGCCAAATGACCTAGACAGAATAGCCAAATGACCCAGACAGAATAGCCAAATGGCGTAGACGGAATAGCCATATGGACTAGACAGAATAGCCAAATGGCGTAGACAGAATAGCCAAATGACCTAGACAGAATAGCCAAATGACCCAGACAGAATGGCCAAATGGCGTAGACAGAATAGCCAAATGGACTAGACAGAATAGCCAAATGGCCTAGACATAATAGCCAAATGACCTAGACAGAATAGCCAAATGGCGTAGACATAATAGCCAAATGACCTAGACAGAATAGCCAAATGGCCTAGACATAATAGCCAAATATCCTCGACAGAATAGCCAAATGGCCTAGACAGAATAGCCAAATGACCTAGACATAATAGCAAAATGACCTAGACAGAATAGACAAATGTCCTCGACAGAATAGTCAAATGACCTAGACAGAATAGCCAAATGACCTAGACAGAATAGTCAAATGACCCAGACAGAATAGCCAAATGGTCTAGACAGAATAGAAAAATGGACTAGACAGAATAGCCAAATGGCTAGACATAATAGCCAAATGGCCTAGACAGAATAGCCAAATGCCCTAGACAGAATAGCCAAATGACCTAGACAGAATAGCCAAATGACCCAGACAGACTATCCAAATGGCCTAGACAGAATAGCCAAATGGACTAGACAGAATAGCCAAATGGCCTAGACATAATAGCCAAATGACCTAGACATAATAGCCAAATGACCTAGACATAATAGCCAAATGACCTAGACAGAATAGCCAAATGTCCTCGACAGAATAGTCAAATGACCTAGACAGAATAGTCAAATGACCTAGACAGAATAGCCAAATGACCCAGACAGAATAGCCAAATGGCCTAGCCAGAATAGAAAAATGGACTAGACAGAATAGCCAAATGGCCTAGACATAATAGCCAAATGGCCTAGACAGAATAGCCAAATGCCCTCGACAGAATAGCCAAATGTCCTCGACAGAATAGCCAAATGACCTAGACAGATTAGCCAAATGACCCAGAAAAAATAGCCAAATGGCCTAGACAGAATAGCCAAATGACCTAGACAGAATAGCCAAATATCCTCGACAGAATAGCCAAATGACCCAGACAGAATAGCCAAATGGACTAGACAGAATAGCCAAATGGCCTAGACATAATAGCCAAATGACCTAGACAGAATAGCCAAATGACCCAGACAGAATAGCCAAATGGCGTAGACGGAATAGCCATATGGACTAGACAGAATAGCCAAATGGCGTAGACAGAATAGCCAAATGACCTAGACAGAATAGCCAAATGACCCAGACAGAATGGCCAAATGGCGTAGACAGAATAGCCAAATGGACTAGACAGAATAGCCAAATGGCCTAGACATAATAGCCAAATGACCTAGACAGAATAGCCAAATGGCGTAGACATAATAGCCAAATGACCTAGACAGAATAGCCAAATGGCCTAGACATAATAGCCAAATATCCTCGACAGAATAGCCAAATGGCCTAGACAGAATAGCCAAATGACCTAGACATAATAGCAAAATGGTCTAGACAGAATAACCAAATGGTCTAGACATAATAGCCAAATGACCTAGACAGAATAGCCAAATATCCTCGACAGAATAGCCAAATGGACTAGACAGAATAGCCAAATGACCTAGACAGAATAGCCAAATGACCCAGACAGAATAGCCAAATGGCGTAGACAGAATAGCCAAATGGACTAGACAGAATAGCCAAATGGCCTAGACATAATAGCCAAATGACCTAGACAGAATAGTCAAATGACCTAGACATAATAGCCAAATGACCTAGACATAATAGCCAAATGACCTAGACAGAATAGCCAAATGACCTAGACAGACTAGCCAAATGGCCTAGACAGAATAGCCAAATGGTCTAGACAGAATAACCAAATGGCCTAGACATAATAGCCAAATGACCTAGACATAATAGCCAAATGACCTAGACATAATAACCAAATGACCTAGACAGAATAGCCAAATGACCTAGACAGAATAGCCAAATGACCCAGAAAGAATAGCCAAATGGCCTAGACAGAATAGAAAAATGGACTAGACAGAATAGCCAAATGGCCTAGACATAATAGCCAAATGGCCTAGACAGAATAGCCAAATGCCCTAGACAGAATAGCCAAATGTCCTCGACAGAATAGCCAAATGACCTAGACAGAATAGACAAATGACCCAGACAGACTAGCCAAATGGCCTAGACAGAATAGCCAAATGGACTAGACAGAATAGCCAAATGCCCTAGACAGAATAGCCAAATGTCCTCGACAGAATAGCCAAATGAACTAGACAGAATAGCCAAATGTCCTCGACAGAATAGTCAAATGATCTAGACAGAATAGCCAAATGATCTAGACAGAATAGCCAAATGGCCTAGTCAGAAAAACCAAATGGCCTAGACATAATAGCCAAATGGCCTAGAAAGAAAAATCTAATGACCTAGACAGAATAGCCAAATGGACTAGACATAATAGCCAAATGGCCTAGACATAATAGCCAAATGACCTAGATAGAATAGCCAAATGTCCTCGACAGAATAGCCAAATGACCTAGACATAATAGCCAAATGACCTAGACAGAATAGCCAAATGAACTAGACAGAATAACCAAATGACCTACACATAATAGCCAAATGACCTAGACAGAATAACCAAATGGCCTAGACAGAATAGCCAAATGGCCTAGATACAATAGCCAAATGACCTAGATCGAATAGCCAAATGGCCTAGACATAAGAGCCAAATGGTCTAGACAGAATAGCCAAATGCCCTAGACAGAATAGCCAAATGTCCTCGACAGAATAGCCAAATGACCTAGACAGAATAGCCAAATGACCCAGACAGACTAGCCAAATGGCCTAGACAGAATAGCCAAATGGACTAGACAGAATAACCAAATGGCCTAGACATAATAGCCAAATGACCTAGACATAATAGCCAAATGACCTAGACATAATAGCCAAATGACCTAGACAGAATAGCCAAATGTCCTCGACAGAATAGTCAAATGAACTAGACAGAATAGCCAAATGACCTAGACAGAATAGCCAAATGACCCAGAAAGAATAGCCAAATGGCCTAGACAGAATAGAAAAATGGACTAGACAGAATAGCCAAATGGCCTAGACATAATAGCCAAATGGCCTAGACAGAATAGCCAAATGCCCTAGACAGAATAGCCAAATGTCCTCGACAGAATAGCCAAATGGCCTAGACAGAATAGGCAAATGACCCAGACAGACTAGCCAAATGGCCTAGACAGAATAGCCAAATGGACTAGACAGAATAGCCAAATGCCCTAGACAGAATAGCCAAATGTCCTCGACAGTATAGCCAAATGACCTAAACAGACTAGCCAAATGGCCTAGACAGAATAACCAAATGGACTAGACAGAATAACCAAATGGCCTAGACATAATAGCCAATTGACCTAGACATAATAGCCAAATGATCTAGACATAATAGCCAAATGACCTAGACAGAATAGCCAAATGTCCTCGACAGAATAGTCAAATGACCTAGACAGAATAGCCAAATGACCTAGACAGAATAGCCAAATGACCCAGACAGAATAGCCAAATGACCTAGACAGAATAGAAAAATGGACTAGACATAATAGCCAAATGGCCTAGACATAATAGCCAAATGGCCTAGACAGAATAGCCAAATGCCCTAGACAGAATAGCCAAATGTCCTCGACAGAATAGCCAAATGACCTAGACAGAATAGCCAAATGACCCAGACAGACTAGCCAAATGGCCTAGACAGAATAGCCAAATGGAGTAGACAGAATAGCCAAATGGCCTAGACATAATAGCCAAATGACCTAGACAGAATAGCCAAATGTCCTCGACAGAATAGTCAAATGACCTAGACAGAATAGCCAAATGACCTAGACAGAATAGCCAAATGACCCAGACAGAATAGCCAAATGGCCTAGACAGAATAGAAAAATGGACTAGACAGAATAGCCAAATGGCCTAGACATAATAGCCAAATGGCCTAGACAGAATAGCCAAATGCCCTCGACAGAATAGCCAAATGTCCTCGACAGAATAGCCAATTGACCTAGACAGAATAGCCAAATGGCCTAGAGAGAATATCCAAATGGACAAGATAGAATCGCCAAATGGCCTAGACATAATAGACAAATGACGTAGACATAATATCCAAATGACCTAGACATAATAGCCAAATGACCTAGACAGAATAGCCAAATGTTCTCGACAGAATTGTCAAAAAACCTAGACAGAATAGTCAAATGACTTAGACAGAATAGCCAAATGGCCTAGACATAATAGCCAAATGACCTAGTCAGAATAACCAAATGACCCAGACAGAATACCCAAATGGCCTAGACAGAATAGCCAAATGACCTAGACAGATTAGCCAAATATCCTCGACAGAATAGCCAAATGACCTAGACAGAATAGCCAAATGACGTAGACAGAATAGCCAAATGGCCTTGACAGAAAAACCAAATGGCCTAGACATAATAGCCAAATGGCCTAGACATAATAGCCAAATGGCCTAGACATAATAGCCAAATGACCTAGATCGAATAGCCAAATGGCCTAGACATAATAGCCAAATGGTCTAGACAGAATAGCCAAATGCCCTAGACAGAATAGCCAAATGTCCTCGACAGAATAGCCAAATGACCTAGACAGAATAGCCAAATGACCAAGAGAGACTAGCCAAATGTCCTCGACAGAATAGTCAAAGAAACTAGACAGAATAGCCAAATGCCCTAGACAGAATAGCCAAATGTCCTCGACAGAATAGCCAAATGACCTAGAGAGAATAGCCAAATGACCCAGACAGACTAGCCAAATGGCCTAGACAGAATAGCCAAATGGAGTAGACAGAATAGCCAAATGGCCTAGACATAATAGCCAAATGACCTAGACAGAATAGCCAAATGGCCTAGACAGAATAGCCAAATGCCCTAGACAGAATAGCCAAATGTCCTCGACAGAATAGCCAAATGACCTAGACAGAATAGCCAAATGACCCACACAGACTAGCCAAATGGCCTAGACAGAATAGCCAAATGGAGTAGACAGAATAGCCAAATGTCCTCGACAGAATAGTCAAATGACCTAGACAGAATAGCCAAATGACCTAGACAGAATAGCCAAATGACCCAGACAGAATAGCCAAATGGCCTAGACAGAATAGAAAAATGGACTAGACAGAATAGCCAAATGGCCTAGACATAATAGCCAAATGGCCTAGACAGAATAGCCAAATGCCCTCGACAGAATAGCCAAATGTCCTCGACAGAATAGCCAAATGACCTAGACAGAATAGCCAAATGGCCTAGAGAGAATATCCAAATGGACAAGATAGAATCGCCAAATGGCCTAGACATAATAGACAAATGACGTAGACATAATATCCAAATGACCTAGACATAATAGCCAAATGACCTAGACAGAATAGCCAAATGTTCTCGACAGAATTGTCAAAAAACCTAGACAGAATAGCCAAATGACTTAGACAGAATAGCCAAATGGCCTAGACATAATAGCCAAATGACCTAGTCAGAATAACCAAATGACCCAGACAGAATACCCAAATGGCCTAGACAGAATAGCCAAATGACCTAGACAGATTAGCCAAATATCCTCGACAGAATAGCCAAATGACCTAGACAGAATAGCCAAATGACGTAGACAGAATAGCCAAATGGCCTTGACAGAAAAACCAAATGGCCTAGACATAATAGCCAAATGGCCTAGACATAATAGCCAAATGGCCTAGACATAATAGCCAAATGACCTAGATCGAATAGCCAAATGGCCTAGACATAATAGCCAAATGATCTAGACAGAATAGCCAAATGCCCTAGACAGAATAGCCAAATGTCCTCGACAGAATAGCCAAAGAACCTAGACATAATAGCCAAATGACTTAGACAGAATAGCCAAATGATCTAGACAGAATAGCCAATTGACCCAGAAAGAATAGCCAAATGGCCTAGACAGAATAGAAAAATGGACTAGACAGAATAGCCAAATGGCCTAGACATAATAGCCAAATGGCCTAGACAGAATAGCCAAATGCCCTAGACAGAATAGCCAAATGTCCTCGACAGAATAGCCAAATGGCCTAGACAGAATAGGCAAATGACCCAGACAGACTAGCCAAATGGCCTAGACAGAATAGCCAAATGGACTAGACAGAATAGCCAAATGCCCTAGACAGAATAGCCAAATGTCCTCGACAGAATAGCCAAATGACCTAAACAGACTAGCCAAATGGCCTAGACAGAATAACCAAATGGACTAGACAGAATAACCAAATGGCCTAGACATAATAGCCAATTGACCTAGACTTAATAGCCAAATGATCTAGACATAATAGCCAAATGACCTAGACAGAATAGCCAAATGTCCTCGACAGAATAGTCAAATGACCTAGACAGAATAGCCAAATGACCTAGACAGAATAGCCAAATGACCCAGACAGAATAGCCAAATGACCTAGACAGAATAGAAAAATGGACTAGACAGAATAGCCAAATGGCCTAGACATAATAGCCAAATGGCCTAGACAGAATAGCCAAATGCCCTAGACAGAATAGCCAAATGTCCTCGACAGAATAGCCAAATGACCTAGACAGAATAGCCAAATGACCCAGACAGACTAGCCAAATGGCCTAGACAGAATAGCCAAATGCAGTAGACAGAATAGCCAAATGGCCTAGACATAATAGCCAAATGACCTAGACAGAATAGCCAAATGTCCTCGACAGAATAGTCAAATGACCTAGACAGAATAGCCAAATGACCTAGACAGAATAGCCAAATGACCCAGACAGAATAGCCAAATGGCCTAGACAGAATAGAAAAATGGACTAGACAGAATAGCCAAATGGCCTAGACATAATAGCCAAATGGCCTAGACAGAATAGCCAAATGCCCTCGACAGAATAGCCAAATGTCCTCGACAGAATAGCCAAATGACCTAGACAGAATAGCCAAATGGCGTAGAGAGAATATCCAAATGGACAAGATAGAATCGCCAAATGGCCTAGACATAATAGACAAATGACGTAGACATAATATCCAAATGACCTAGACATAATAGCCAAATGACCTAGACAGAATAGCCAAATGTTCTCGACAGAATTGTCAAAAAACCTAGACAGAATAGCCAAATGACTTAGACAGAATAGCCAAATGGCCTAGACATAATAGCCAAATGACCTAGTCAGAATAACCAAATGACCCAGACAGAATACCCAAATGGCCTAGACAGAATAGCCAAATGACCTAGACAGATTAGCCAAATATCCTCGACAGAATAGCCAAATGACCTAGACAGAATAGCCAAATGACCTAGACAGAATAGCCAAATGGCCTTGACAGAAAAACCAAATGGCCTAGACATAATAGCCAAATGGCCTAGACATAATAGCCAAATGGCCTAGACATAATAGCCAAATGACCTAGATCGAATAGCCAAATGGCCTAGACATAATAGCCAAATGGTCTAGACAGAATAGCCAAATGCCCTAGACAGAATAGCCAAATGTCCTCGACAGAATAGCCAAATGACCTAGACAGAATAGCCAAATGACCAAGAGAGACTAGCCAAATGGCCTAGACAGAATAGCCAAATGGACTAGACAGAATAACCAAATGGCCTAGACAAAATAGCCAAATGACCTAGACATAATAGCCAAATGACCTAGACATAATAGCCAAATGACTTAGACAGAATAGCCAAATGTCCTCGACAGAATAGTCAAATGAACTAGACAGAATAGCCAAATGACCTAGACAGAATAGCCAAATGACCCAGAAAGAATAGCCAAATGGCCTAGACAGAATAGAAAAATGGACTAGACAGAATAGCCAAATGGCCTAGACATAATAGCCAAATGGCCTAGACAGAATAGCCAAAATCCCTTGACAGAATAGCCAAATGACCTAGACAGAATAGACAAATGACCCAGACAGACTAGCCAAATGGCCTAGACAGAATAGCCAAATGGACTAGACAGAATAGCCAAATGCCCTAGACAGAATAGCCAAATATCTTCGACAGAATAGCCAAATGATCTAGACAGACTAGCCAAATGACCCAGACAGACTAGCCAAATGGCCTAGACAGAATAGCCAAATGGAGTAGACAGAATAGCCAAATGGCCTAGACATAATAGCCAAATGACCTAGACATAATAGCCAAATGACCTAGACATAATAGCCAAATGACCTAGACAGAATATCCAAATGTCCTCGACAGAATAGCCAAATGGCCTAGACAGAATAGCCAAATGGACTAGACAGAATAGTCAAATGACATAGACAGAATAGCCAAATGACCTAGACAGAATAGCCAAATGACCCAGACAGAATAGCCAAATGGCCTAAACAGAATAGAAAAATGGACTAGACAGAATAGCCAAATGGTCTAGACATAATAGCCAAATGGCCTAGACAGAATAGCCAAATGTCCTCGACAGAATAGCCAAATGACCTAGACAGAATAGCCAAATGACCCCGAAAGAATAGCCAAATGGCCTAGAGAGAATATCCAAATGGACTAGATAGAATAGCCAAATGGCCTAGACATAATAGACAAATGACATAGACATAATAGCCAAATGACCTAGACATAATAGCCAAATGACCTAGACAGAATAGCCAAATGTCCTCGACAGAATAGTCAAATGACCTAGACAGAATAGCCAAATGACTTAGACAGAATAGCCAAATGGCCTAGACATAATAGCCAAATGACCTAGTCAGAATAACCAAATGACCCAGACAGAATACCCAAATGGCCTAGACAGAATAGCCAAATGACCTAGACAGAATAGCCAAATATCCTCGACAGAATAGCCAAATGACCTAGACAGAATAGCCAAATGACCTAGACAGAATAGCCAAATGGCCTAGAAAGAAAAATCTAATGACCTAGACAGAATAGCCAAATGGACTAGACAGAATACCCTAATGACCTAGACAGAATAGCCAAATGACCTAGACAGAATAGCCAAATGACCTAGACATAATAGCCAAATGGCCTAGACATAATAGTCAAATGACCCAGACAGAATAGCCAAATGACCTAGACAGAATAGCCAAATGGCCTAGACATAATAGCCAAATGGCCTAGACAGAATAGCCAAATGCCCTCGACAGAATAGCCAAATGACCTAGACAGAATAGACAAATGACCCAGACAGAATAGCCAAATGGCCTAGACAGAATAGCCAAATGCACTAGACAGAATAGCCAAATGGCCTAGACATAATAGCCAAATGTCCTCGACAGAATAGTCAAATGACCTAGACAGAATAGCCAAATGACCTAGACAGAATAGCCAAATGGCCTAGACAGAATAGCCAAATGTCCTCGACAGAATAGCCAAATGACCTAGACAGAATAGACAAATGACCCAGACAGAATAGCCAAATGGCCTAGACAGAATAGCCAAATGCACTAGACAGAATAGCCAAATGGCGTAGACATAATAGCCAAATGTCCTCAACAGAATAGTCAAATGACCTAGACAGAATAGCCAAATGACCTAGACAGAATAGCCAAATGTCCTCGACAGAATAGTCAAATGACCTAGACAGAATAGCCAAATGACCTAGACAGAATAGCCAAATGACCCAGACAGAATAGCCAAATGGCCTAGACAGAATAGAAAAATGGACTAGACAGAATAGCCAAATGGCCTAGACAGAATAGCCAAATGTCCTCGACAGAATAGCCAAATGACCTAGACAGAATAGACAAATGACCCAGACAGACTAGCCAAATGGCCTAGACAGAATAGCCAAATGGACTAGACAGAATAGCCAAATGCCCTAGACAGAATAGCCAAATGTCTTCGACAGAATAGCCAAATGATCTAGACAGACTAGCCAAATGACCCAGACAGACTAGCCAAATGGCCTAGACAGAATAGCCAAATGGAGTAGACAGAATAGCCAAATGGCCTAGACATAATAGCCAAATGACCTAGACATAATAGCCAAATGACCTAGACATAATAGCCAAATGACCTAGACAGAATATCCAAATGTCCTCGACAGAATAGCCAAATGGCCTAGACAGAATAGCCAAATGGACTAGACAGAATAGTCAAATGACATAGACAGAATAGCCAAATGACCTAGACAGAATAGCCAAATGACCCAGACAGAATAGCCAAATGGCCTAAACAGAATAGAAAAATGGACTAGACAGAATAGCCAAATGGTCTAGACATAATAGCCAAATGGCCTAGACAGAATAGCCAAATGTCCTCGACAGAATAGCCAAATGACCTAGACAGAATAGCCAAATGACCCCGAAAGAATAGCCAAATGGCCTAGAGAGAATATCCAAATGGACTAGATAGAATAGCCAAATGGCCTAGACATAATAGACAAATGACATAGACATAATAGCCAAATGACCTAGACATAATAGCCAAATGACCTAGACAGAATAGCCAAATGTCCTCTACAGAATAGTCAAATGACCTAGACAGAATAGCCAAATGACTTAGACAGAATAGCCAAATGGCCTAGACATAATAGCCAAATGACCTAGTCAGAATAACCAAATGACCCAGACAGAATACCCAAATGGCCTAGACAGAATAGCCAAATGACCTAGACAGAATAGCCAAATATCCTCGACAGAATAGCCAAATGACCTAGACAGAATAGCCAAATGACCTAGACAGAATAGCCAAATGGCCTAGAAAGAAAAATCTAATGACCTAGACAGAATAGCCAAATGGACTAGACAGAATACCCTAATGACCTAGACAGAATAGCCAAATGACCTAGACAGAATAGCCAAATGACCTAGACATAATAGCCAAATGGCCTAGACATAATAGCCAAATGACCCAGACAGAATAGCCAAATGACCTAGACAGAATAGCCAAATGGCCTAGACATAATAGCCAAATGGCCTAGACAGAATAGCCAAATGCCCTCGACAGAATAGCCAAATGACCTAGACAGAATAGACAAATGACCCAGACAGAATAGCCAAATGGCCTAGACAGAATAGCCAAATGCACTAGACAGAATAGCCAAATGGCCTAGACATAATAGCCAAATGTCCTCGACAGAATAGTCAAATGACCTAGACAGAATAGCCAAATGACCTAGACAGAATAGCCAAATGGCCTAGACAGAATAGCCAAATGTCCTCGACAGAATAGCCAAATGACCTAGACAGAATAGACAAATGACCCAGACAGAATAGCCAAATGGCCTAGACAGAATAGCCAAATGCACTAGACAGAATAGCCAAATGGCCTAGACATAATAGCCAAATGTCCTCAACAGAATAGTCAAATGACCTAGACAGAATAGCCAAATGACCTAGACAGAATAGCCAAATGTCCTCGACAGAATAGTCAAATGACCTAGACAGAATAGCCAAATGACCTAGACAGAATAGCCAAATGACCCAGACAGAATAGCCAAATGGCCTAGACAGAATAGAAAAATGGACTAGACAGAATAGCCAAATGGCCTAGACAGAATAGCCAAATGTCCTCGACAGAATAGCCAAATGACCTAGACAGAATAGACAAATGACCCAGACAGACTAGCCAAATGGCCTAGACAGAATAGCCAAATGCACTAGACAGAATAGCCAAATGGCCTAGACATAATAGCCAAATGTCCTCGACAGAATAGTCAAATGACCTAGACAGAATAGCCAAATGACCTAGACAGAATAGCCAAATGTCCTCGACAGAATAGTCAAATGACCTAGACAGAATAGCCAAATGACCTAGACAGAATAGCCAAATGACCCAGACAGAATAGCCAAATGGCCTAGACAGAATAGAAAAATGGACTAGACAGAATAGCCAAATGGCCTAGACATAATAGCCAAATGGCCTAGACAGAATAGCCAAATGCCCTAGACAGAATAGCCAAATGTCCTCGACAGAATAGCCAAATGACCTAGACAGAATAGCCAAATGACCCAGACAGACTAGCCAAATGGCCTAGACAGAATAGCCAAAAGGAGTAGACAGAATAGCCAAATGGCCTAGACATAATAGCCAAATGATCTAGACATAATAGCCAAATGACCTAGACATAATAGCCAAATGACCTCGACAGAATAGCCAAATGTCCTCGACAGAATAGTCAAATGACCTAGACAGAATAGCCAAATGACCTAGACAGAATAGCCAAATGACCCAGACAGTATAGCCAAATGGCATAGACAGAATAGAAAAATGGACTAGACAGAATAGCCAAATGGTCTAGACATAATAGCCAAAT
Organism: Bathymodiolus brooksi; assembly: GCA_963680875.1. NCBI lineage: Eukaryota > Metazoa > Mollusca > Bivalvia > Mytilida > Modiolidae > Bathymodiolus > Bathymodiolus brooksi. The sequence goes on along the minus strand of OY804578.1, from coordinate 25,584,655 downwards.
GGCCTAGACAGAATAGCCAAATGCCCTCGACAGAATAGCCAAATGTCCTCGACAGAATAGCCAAATGACCTAGACAGAATAGCCAAATGACCCAGAAAGAATAGCCAAATGGCCTAGAGAGAATATCCAAATGGACTAGATAGAATAGCCAAATGGCCTAGACATAATAGACAAATGACGTAGACATAATAGCCAAATGACCTAGACATAATAGCCAAATGACCTAGACAGAATAACCAAATGTTCTCGACAGAATAGTCAAATGACCTAGACAGAATAGCCAAATGACTGAGACAGAATAGCCAAATGGCCTAGACATAATAGCCAAATGACCTAGTCAGAATAACCAAATGACCCAGACAGAATACCCAAATGGCCTAGACAGAATAGCCAAATGACCTAGACAGAATAGCCAAATATCCTCGACAGAATAGCCAAATGACCTAGACAGAATAGCCAAATGACCTAGACAGAATAGCCAAATGGCCTAGAAAGAAAAATCTAATGACCTAGACAGAATAGCCAAATGGACTAGACAGAATACCCAAATGACCTAGACAGAATAGCCAAATGACCTAGACAGAATAGCCAAATGACCTAGACATAATAGCCAAATGGCCTAGACATAATAGCCAAATGGCTTAGACAGAATAGCGAAATGACCTAGACAGAATAGCCAAATGGCCTAGACATAATAGCCAAATGACTTAGATCGAATAGCCAAATGGCCTAGACATAATAGCCAAATCGTCTAGACAGAATAGCCAAATGCCCTAGACAGAATAGCCAAATGTCCTCGACAGAATAGCCAAATGACCTAGACAGAATAGCCAAATGACCCAGACAGACTAGCCAAATGGCCTAGACAGAATAGCCAAATGGACTAGACAGAATAACCAAATGGCCTAGACATAATAGCCAAATGACCTATACATAATAGCCAAATGACCTAGACATAATAGCCAAATGATCTAGATAGAATAGCCAAATGGCCTAGACAGAATAGCCAAATGCACTAGACAGAATAGCCAAATGGCCTAGACATAATAGCCAAATGTCCTCGACAGAATAGTCAAATGACCTAGACAGAATAGCCAAATGACCTAGACAGAATAGCCAAATGTCCTCGACAGAATAGTCAAATGACCTAGACAGAATAGCCAAATGACCTAGACAGAATAGCCAAATGACCCAGACAGAATAGCCAAATGGCCTAGACAGAATAGAAAAATGGACTAGACAGAATAGCCAAATGGCCTAGACAGAATAGCCAAATGTCCTCGACAGAATAGCCAAATGACCTAGACAGAATAGACAAATGACCCAGACAGACTAGCCAAATGGCCTAGACAGAATAGCCAAATGCACTAGACAGAATAGCCAAATGGCCTAGACATAATAGCCAAATGTCCTCGACAGAATAGTCAAATGACCTAGACAGAATAGCCAAATGACCTAGACAGAATAGCCAAATGTCCTCGACAGAATAGTCAAATGACCTAGACAGAATAGCCAAATGACCTAGACAGAATAGCCAAATGACCCAGACAGAATAGCCAAATGGCCTAGACAGAATAGAAAAATGGACTAGACAGAATAGCCAAATGGCCTAGACATAATAGCCAAATGGCCTAGACAGAATAGCCAAATGCCCTAGACAGAATAGCCAAATGTCCTCGACAGAATAGCCAAATGACCTAGAGAGAATAGCCAAATGACCCAGACAGACTAGCCAAATGGCCTAGACAGAATAGCCAAATGGAGTAGACAGAATAGCCAAATGGCCTAGACATAATAGCCAAATGACCTAGACATAATAGCCAAATGACCTAGACATAATAGCCAAATGACCTAGACAGAATAGCCAAATGTCCTCGACAGAATAGTCAAATGACCTAGACAGAATAGCCAAATGACCTAGACAGAATAGCCAAATGACCCAGACAGAATAGCCAAATGGCATAGACAGAATAGAAAAATGGACTAGACAGAATAGCCAAATGGTCTAGACATAATAGCCAAATGGCCTAGACAGAATAGCCAAATGCCCTCGACAGAATAGCCAAATGTCCTCGACAGAATAGCCAAATGACCTAGACAGAATAGCCAAATGACCCAGAAAGAATAGCCAAATGGCCTAGAGAGAATATCCAAATGGACTAGATAGAATAGCCAAATGGCCTAGACATAATAGACAAATGACGTAGACATAATAGCCAAATGACCTAGACATAATAGCCAAATGACCTAGACAGAATAGCCAAATGTTCTCGACAGAATAGTCAAATGACCTAGACAGAATAGCCAAATGACTTAGACAGAATAGCCAAATGGCCTAGACATAATAGCCAAATGACCTAGTCAGAATAACCAAATGACCCAGACAGAATACCCAAATGGACTAGACAGAATAGCCAAATGACCTAGACAGAATAGCCAAATGACCTAGACAGAATAGCCAAATATCCTCGACAGAATAGCCAAATGACCTAGACAGAATAGCCAAATGACCTAGACAGAATAGCCAAATGGCCTAGAAAGAAAAATCTAATGACCTAGACAGAATAGCCAAATGGACTAGACAGAATACCCAAATGACCTAGACAGAATAGCCAAATGACCTAGACAGAATAGCCAAATGACCTAGACATAATAGCCAAATGGCCTAGACATAATAGCCAAATGGCCTAGACAGAATAGCCAAATGACCTAGACAGAATAGCCAAATGGCCTAGACATAATAGCCAAATGACTTAGATCGAATAGCCAAATGGCCTAGACATAATAGCCAAATCGTCTAGACAGAATAGACAAATGCCCTAGACAGAATAGCCAAATGTCCTCGACAGAATAGCCAAATGACCTAGACAGAATAGCCAAATGACCCAGACAGACTAGCCAAATGGACTAGACAGAATAACCAAATGGCCTAGACATAATAGCCAAATGACCTATACATAATAGCCAAATGACCTAGACATAATAGCCAAATGATCTAGACAGAATAGCCAAATGTCCTCGACAGAATAGTCAAATAAACTCGACAGAATAGCCAAATGACCTAGAGAGAATAGCCAAATGACCCAGAGAGAATAGCCAAATGGCCTAGACAGAATAGAAAAATGGACTAGACAGAATAGCCAAATGGCCTAGACAGAATAGCCAAATGCCCTAGACAGAATAGCCAAATGTCCTCGACAGAATAGCCAAATGACCTAGACAGAATAGACAAATGACCCAGACAGACTAGCCAAATGGCCTAGACAGAATAGCCAAATGCACTAGACAGAATAGCCAAATGGCCTAGACATAATAGCAAAATGACCTAGACATAATAGCCAAATGACCTAGACATAATAGCCAAATGACCTAGACAGAATAGCCAAATGTCCTCGACAGAATAGTCAAATGACCTAGACAGAATCGCCAAATGACCTAGACATAATAGCCAAATGGCCTAGACATAATAGCCAAATGGCCTAGACAGAAAAACCAAATGGCCTAGACATAATAGCCAAATGGCCTAGAAAGAAAAACCTAATGACCTAGACAGAATAGCCAAATGGACTAGACAGAATAGCCAAATGTCCTAGACATAATAGCCAAATGACCTAGAAATAATAGTCAAATGACCTAGACATAATAGCCAAATGACCTAGATAGAATAGCCAAATGTCCTCGACAGAATAACCAAATGTCCTCGACAGAATAGCCAAATGACCTAGACATAATAGCCAAATGACTTAGACATAATAGCCAAATGGCCTAGACATAATACCCAAATGACCTAGACAGAATAGCCAAATGGCCTAGACATAATAGCCAAATGACCTAGACCGAATAGCCAAATGGCCTAGATATAATAGCCAAATGGTCTAGACAGAATAGCCAAATGCCCTAGACAGAATAGCCAAATGTCCTCGACAGAATAGCCAAATGCCCTAGACAGAATAGCCAAATGTCCTCGACAGAATAGCCAAATGACATAGACAGAATAGCCAAATGACCCAGACAGACTAGCCAAATGGACTAGACAGAATAACCAAATGGCCTAGACATAATAGCCAAATGACCTAGACATAATAGCCAAATGACCTAGACATAATAGTCAAATGGCCTAGACATAATAGCCAACTGACCTAGACATAATAGCCAAATGGCCTGGATAGAATAGCCAAATGTCCTCGACAGAATAGCCAAATGACCTAGACAGAACAGCCAAATGACCCAGACAAACTAGCCAAATGGCCTAGACAGAATAGCCAAATGGACTAGACAGAATAGCCAAACGGCCTAGACTCAATAGCCAAATGACCTAGACATAATAGCCAAATGACCTAGACATAATAGCCAAATGACCTAGACAGAATAGCCAAATGTCCGCGACAGAATAGTCAAATGACCTAGACAGAATAGCCAAATGGCCTAGACAGAATAGAAAAATGGACTAGACAGAATAGCCAAATGGCTTAGACATAATAGCCAAATGGCCTAGACAGAATAGCCAAATGCCCTAGACAGAATAGCCAAATGTCCTCGACAGAATAGCCAAAGGAAATAGACAGAATAGCCAAATGACCTAGACAAAATAGCTAAATGACCCAGAAAGAATAGCCAAATGACCTAGACAGAATAGCCAAATGTCCTCGACAGAATAGTCAAATGACCTAGACAGAATAGCCAAATGACATAGACAGAATAGTCAAATGGCCTAGGCATAATAGCCAAATAGACTAGACAGAATAGCCAAATGGCCTAGACATAATAGCCAAAAGACCTAGACATAATAGCCAAATGACCTAGACATAATAGCCAGATGACCTAGACAGAATAGCCAAATGTCCTCGACAGAATAGCCAAATGTCCTCGACAGAATAGCCAAATGACCTAGACAAAATAGCCAAATGACCTAGACATAATAGCCAAATGGCCTAGAAATAATAGTCAAATGACCAGACAGAATAGCCAAATGACCTAGACAGAATCGCCAAATAACCTAGACATAATAGCCAAATGGCCTAGACATAATAGCCAAATGGCCTAGACAGAAAAACCAAATGGCCTAGACATAATAGCCAAATGGCCTAGAAAGAAAAACCTAATGACCTAGACAGAATAGGCAAATGGACTAGACAGAATAGCCAAATGTCCTAGACATAATAGCCAAATGACCTAGACATAATAGCCAAATGACCTAGACATAATAGCCAAATGACCTAGATAGAATGGCCAAATGTCCTCGACAGAATAGCCAAATGTCCTCGACAGAATAGCCAAATGACCTAGACATAATAGCCAAATGACCTAGACATAATAGACAAATGGCCTAGACATAATACCCAAATGACCTAGACAGAATAGCCAAATGACCTAGACATAATAGCGAAATGGCCTAGACATAATAGCCAAATGACCCAGACAGAATAGCCAAATGACCTAGACAGAATAGCCAAATGACCTAGACAGAATAACCAAATGACCTACACATAATAGCTAAATGACCTAGACAGAATAGCCAAATGGCCTACACAGAATAGCAAATGCCCTAGACAGAATAGCCAAATGACCTAGACAGAATAGCCAAATGGCCTAGACAGAATAGCCAAATGGACTAGACAGAATAACCAAATGGCCTAGACATAATAGCCAATTGACCTAGACATAATAGCCAAATGACCTAGACATAATAGCCAAATGACCTAGACAGAATAGCCAAATGTCCTCGACAGAATAGTCAAATGACCTAGACAGAATAGCCAAATGTCCTCGACAGAATAGTCAAATGACCTAGACAGAATCGCCAAATGACCTAGACATAATAGCCAAATGGCCTAGACATAATAGCCAAATGGCCTAGACAGAAAAACCAAATGGCCTAGACATAATAGCCAAATGGCCTAGAAAGAAAAACCTAATGACCTAGACAGAATAGCCAAATGGACTAGACAGAATAGCCAAATGTCCTAGACATAATAGCCAAATGACCTAGAAATAATAGTCAAATGACCTAGACATAATAGCCAAATGACCTAGATAGAATAGCCAAATGTCCTCGACAGAATAACCAAATGTCCTCGACAGAATAGCCAAATGACCTAGACATAATAGCCAAATGACTTAGACATAATAGCCAAATGGCCTAGACATAATACCCAAATGACCTAGACAGAATAGCCAAATGGCCTAGACATAATAGCCAAATGACCTAGACCGAATAGCCAAATGGCCTAGATATAATAGCCAAATGGTCTAGACAGAATAGCCAAATGCCCTAGACAGAATAGCCAAATGTCCTCGACAGAATAGCCAAATGCCCTAGACAGAATAGCCAAATGCCCTAGACAGAATAGCCAAATGTCCTCGACAGAATAGCCAAATGACATAGACAGAATAGCCAAATGACCCAGACAGACTAGCCAAATGGACTAGACAGAATAACCAAATGGCCTAGACATAATAGCCAAATGACCTAGACATAATAGCCAAATGACCTAGACATAATAGTCAAATGGCCTAGACATAATAGCCAACTGACCTAGACATAATAGCCAAATGGCCTGGATAGAATAGCCAAATGTCCTCGACAGAATAGCCAAATGACCTAGACAGAACAGCCAAATGACCCAGACAAACTAGCCAAATGGCCTAGACAGAATAGCCAAATGGACTAGACAGAATAGCCAAACGGCCTAGACTCAATAGCCAAATGACCTAGACATAATAGCCAAATGACCTAGACATAATAGCCAAATGACCTAGACAGAATAGCCAAATGTCCGCGACAGAATAGTCAAATGACCTAGACAGAATAGCCAAATGGCCTAGACAGAATAGAAAAATGGACTAGACAGAATAGCCAAATGGCTTAGACATAATAGCCAAATGGCCTAGACAGAATAGCCAAATGCCCTAGACAGAATAGCCAAATGTCCTCGACAGAATAGCCAAAGGAAATAGACAGAATAGCCAAATGACCTAGACAAAATAGCTAAATGACCCAGAAAGAATAGCCAAATGACCTAGACAGAATAGCCAAATGTCCTCGACAGAATAGTCAAATGACCTAGACAGAATAGCCAAATGACATAGACAGAATAGTCAAATGGCCTAGGCATAATAGCCAAATAGACTAGACAGAATAGCCAAATAGCCTAGACATAATAGCCAAAAGACCTAGACATAATAGCCAAATGACCTAGACATAATAGCCAGATGACCTAGACAGAATAGCCAAATGTCCTCGACAAAATAGCCAAATGTCCTCGACAGAATAGCCAAATGACCTAGACAAAATAGCCAAATGACCTAGACATAATAGCCAAATGGCCTAGAAATAATAGTCAAATGACCAGACAGAATAGCCAAATGACCTAGACAGAATCGCCAAATAACCTAGACATAATAGCCAAATGGCCTAGACATAATAGCCAAATGGCCTAGACAGAAAAACCAAATGGCCTAGACATAATAGCCAAATGGCCTAGAAAGAAAAACCTAATGACCTAGACAGAATAGGCAAATGGACTAGACAGAATAGCCAAATGTCCTAGACATAATAGCCAAATGACCTAGACATAATAGCCAAATGACCTAGACATAATAGCCAAATGACCTAGATAGAATGGCCAAATGTCCTCGACAGAATAGCCAAATGTCCTCGACAGAATAGCCAAATGACCTAGACATAATAGCCAAATGACCTAGACATAATAGACAAATGGCCTAGACATAATACCCAAATGACCTAGACAGAATAGCCAAATGACCTAGACATAATAGCGAAATGGCCTAGACATAATAGCCAAATGACCCAGACAGAATAGCCAAATGACCTAGACAGAATAGCCAAATGACCTAGACAGAATAACCAAATGACCTACACATAATAGCTAAATGACCTAGACAGAATAGCCAAATGGCCTACACAGAATAGCAAATGCCCTAGACAGAATAGCCAAATGACCTAGACAGAATAGCCAAATGGCCTAGACAGAATAGCCAAATGGACTAGACAGAATAACCAAATGGCCTAGACATAATAGCCAATTGACCTAGACATAATAGCCAAATGACCTAGACATAATAGCCAAATGACCTAGACAGAATAGCCAAATGTCCTCGACAGAATAGTCAAATGACCTAGACAGAATAGCCAAATGACCTAGACAGAATAGCCAAATGACCCAGACAGAATAGCCAAATGGCCTAGACAGAATAGAAAAATGGACTAGACAGAATAGTCAAATGGCCTAGATATAATAGCCAAATGGCCTAGACAGAAAAACCTAATGACCTAGACAGAATAGCCAAATAGACTAGACAGAATAGCCAAATGGCCTAGACATAATATCCAAAAGACCTAGACATAATAGCCAAATGACCTAGACATAATAGCCAAATGACCTAGACAGAATAGCCAAATGTCCTCGACAGAATAGCCAAATGTCCTCGACAGAATAGCCAAATGATCTAGACAAAATAGCCAAATGACCTAGACATAATAGCCAAATGGCCTAGAAATAATAGCCAAATGACCAGACAGAATAGCCAAATGACCTAGACAGAATCGCCAAATGACCTAGACATAATAGCCAAATGGCCTAGACATAATAGCCAAATGGCCTAGACAGAAAAACCAAATGGCCTAGAAATAATAGCCAAATGGCCTAGAAAGAAAAACCTAATGACCTAGACAGAATAGCCAAATGGACTAGACAGAATAGCCAAATGTCCTAGACATAATAGCCAAATGACCTAGACATAATAGCCAAATGACCTAGATAGAATGGCCAAATGTCCTCGACAGAATAGCCAAATGTCCTCGACAGAATAGCCAAATGACCTAGACATAATAGCCAAATGACCTAGACATAATAGACAAATGGCCTAGACATAATACCCAAATGACCTAGACAGAATAGCCAAATGACCTAGACATAATAGCCAAATGGCCTAGACATAATAGCCAAATGACCCAGACAGAATAGCCAAATGACCTAGACATAATAGCCAAATGGCCTGGACAGAATAGCCGAATGTCCTCGACAGAATAGCCAAATGACCTAGACAGAACAGCCAAATGACCCAGACAAACTAGCCAAATGGCCTAGACAGAATAGCCAAATGACCTAGACATAATAGCCAAATGACCTAGACAGAATAGCCAAATGTCCGCGACAGAATAGTCAAATGACCTAGACAGAATAGCCAAATGGCCTAGACAAAATAGAAAAATGGACTAGACAGAATAGCCAAATGGCCTAGACAGAATAGCCAAATGGACTAGACAGAATAGCCAAATGTCCTGGACAGAATAGCCGAATGTCCTCGACAGAATAGCCAAATGACCTAGACAGAACAGCCAAATGACCCAGACAAACTAGCCAAATGGCCTAGACAGAATAGCCAAATGACCTAGACATAATAGCCAAATGACCTAGACAGAATAGCCAAATGTCCGCGACAGAATAGTCAAATGACCTAGACAGAATAGCCAAATGGCCTAGACAAAATAGAAAAATGGACTAGACATAATAGCCAAATGGCCTAGACAGAATAGCCAAATGGACTAGACAGAATAGCCAAATGTCCTAGACATAATAGCCAAATGACCTAGACATAATAGCCAAATGACCTAGACATAATAGCCAAATGACCTAGATAGAATGGCCAAATGTCCTCGACAGAATAGCCAAATGTCCTCGACAGAATAGCCAAATGACCTAGACATAATAGCCAAATGACCTAGACATAATAGACAAATGGCCTAGACATAATACCCAAATGACCTAGACAGAATAGCCAAATGACCTAGACATAATAGCCAAATGGCCTAGACATAATAGCCAAATGACCCAGACAGAATAGCCAAATGACCTAGACATAATAGCCAAATGACCTAGACATAATAGCCAAATGACCTAGACAGAATAGCCAAAGGAAATAGACAGAATAGCCAAATGACCTAGACAAAATAGCCAAATGACCCAGAAAGAATAGCCAAATGACCTAGACAGAATAGCCAAATGTCCTCGACAGAATAGTCAAATGACCTAGACAGAATAGCCAAATGACATAGACAGAATAGTCAAATGGCCTAAACATAATAGCCAAATGGCCTAGACAGAAAAACCTAATGACATAGACAGAATAGCCAAATAGACTAGACAGAATAGCCAAATGGCCTAGACATAATAGCCAAAAGACCTAGACATAATAGCCAAATGACCTAGACATAATAGCCAAATGACCTAGACAGAATAGCCAAATGTCCTCGACAGAATAGCCAAATGTCCTCGACAGAATAGCCAAATGACCTAGACAAAATAGCCAAATGACCTAGACATAATAGCCAAATGGCCTAGAAATAATAGCCAAATGACCAGACAGAATAGCCAAATGACCTAGACAGAATCGCCAAATGACCTAGACATAATAGCCAAATGGCCTAAACATAATAGCCAAATGGCCTAGACAGAAAAACCAAATGGCCTAGACATAATAGCCAAATGGCCTAGAAAGAAAAACCTAATGACCTAGACAGAATAGCCAAATGGACTAGACAGAATAGCCAAATGTCCTAGACATAATAGCCAAATGACCTAGACATAATAGCCAAATGACCTAGATAGAATGGCCAAATGTCCTCGACAGAATAGCCAAATGTCCTCGACAGAATAGCCAAATGACCTAGACATAATAGCCAAATGGACTAGACAGAATAACCAAATGGCCTAGACATAATAGCCAATTGACCTAGACATAATAGCCAAATGACCTAGACATAATAGCCAAATGACCTAGACAGAATAGCAAAATGTCCTCGACAGAATAGTCAAATGACCTAGACAGAATAGCCAAATGACCTAGACAGAATAGCCAAATGACCCAGACAGAATAGCCAAATGGCCTAGACAGAATAGAAAAATGGACTAGACAGAATAGTCAAATGGCCTAGACATAATAGCCAAATGGCCTAGACAGAAAAACCTAATGACCTAGACAGAATAGCCAAATAGACTAGACAGAATAGCCAAATGGCCTAGACATAATATCCAAAAGACCTAGACATAATAGCCAAATGACCTAGACATAATAGCGAAATGGCCTAGACATAATAGCCAAATGACCCAGACAGAATAGCCAAATGACCTAGACAGAATAGCCAAATGACCTAGACAGAATAACCAAATGACCTACACATAATAGCTAAATGACCTAGACAGAATAGCCAAATGGCCTACACAGAATAGCAAATGCCCTAGACAGAATAGCCAAATGACCTAGACAGAATAGCCAAATGACCCAGACAGACTAGCCAAATGGCCTAGACAGAATAGCCAAATGGACTAGACAGAATAACCTAATGGCCTAGACATAATAGCCAATTGACCTAGACATAATAGCCAAAGGACATAGACATAATAGCCAAATGACCTAGACAGAATAGCCAAATGTCCTCGACAGAATAGTCAAATGACCTAGACAGAATAGCCAAATGACCTAGACAGACTAGCCAAATGACCCAGACAGAATAGCCAAATGGCCTAGACAGAATAGAAAAATGGACTAGACAGAATAGTCAAATGGCCTAGACATAATAGCCAAATGGCCTAGACAGAAAAACCTAACGACCTAGACAGAATAGCCAAATAGACTAGACAGAATAGCCAAATGGCCTAGACATAATATCCAAAAGACCTAGACATAATAGCCAAATGACCTAGACATAATAGCCAAATGACCTAGACAGAATAGCCAAATGTCCTCGACAGAATAGCCAAATGTCCTCGACAGAATAGCCAAATGATCTAGACAAAATAGCCAAATGACCTAGACATAATAGCCAAATGGCCTAGAAATAATAGCCAAATGACCAGACAGAATAGCCAAATGACCTAGACAGAATCGCAAAATGACCTAGACATAATAGCCAAATGGCCTAGACATAATAGCCAAATGGCCTAGACAGAAAAACCAAATGGCCTAGACATAATAGCCAAATGGCCTAGAAAGAAAAACCTAATGACCTAGACAGAATAGCCAAATGGACTAGACAGAATAGCCAAATCTCCTAGACATAATAGCCAAATGACCTAGACATAATAGCCAAATGACCTAGACATAATAGCCAAATGACCTAGATTGAATGGCCAAATGTCCTCGACAGAATAGCCAAATGTCCTCGACAGAATAGCCAAATGACCTAGACATAATAGCCAAATGACCTAGACATAATAGACAAATGGCCTAGACATAATACCCAAATGACCTAGACAGAATAGCCAAATGACCTAGACATAATAGCCAAATGGCCTAGACATAATAGCCAAATGACCCAGACAGAATAGCCAAATGACCTAGACAGAATAGCCAAATGACTTAGACAGAATAACCAAATGACCTACACATAATAGCTAAATGACCTAGACAGAATAGCCAAATGGCCTAGACAGAATAGCCAAATGGACTAGACAGAATAACCAAATGGCCTAGACATAATAGCCAAATGACCTAGACATAATAGCCAAATGACCTAGACCTAACAGCCAAATGACCTAGACAGAATAGCCAAATGTCCTCGACAGAATAGTCAAATGACCTAGACAGAATAGCCAAATGACCTAGACAGAATAGACAAATCACCCAGACAGAATAGCCAAATGGCCTAGACAGAATAGAAAAATGGACTAGACAGAATAGCCAAATGGCCTAGACATAATAGCCAAATGGCCTAGACAGAATAGCCAAATGCCCTAGACAGAATAGCCAAATGTCCTCGACAGAATAGCCAAATGACCTAGACATAATAGCCTAATGACCCAGACAGACTAGCCAAATGGCCTAGACAGAATAGCCAAATGGACTAGACAGAATAGCCAAATGTCATCGACAGAATAGCCAAATGCCCTAGACAGAATAGCCAAATGTCCTCGACAGAATAGCCAAATGACATAGACAGAATAGCCAAATGACCCAGACTGACTAGCCAAATGGACTAGACAGAATAACCAAATGGCCTAGACATAATAGCCAAATGACCTAGACATAATAGCCAAATGACCTAGACATAATAGTCAAATGGCCTAGACATAATAGCCAAATGACCTAGACATAATAGCCAAATGGCCTGGACAAAATAGCCAAATGTCCTCGACAGAATAGCCAAATGACCTAGACAGAACAGCCAAATGACCCAGACAAACTAGCCAAATGGCCTAGACAGAATATCCAAATGGACTAGACAGAATAGCCAAACGGCCTAGACTCAATAGCCAAATGACCTAGACATAATAGCCAAATGACCTAGACATAATAGCCAAATGACCTAGACAGAATAGCCAAATGTCCGCTACAGAATAGTCAAATGACCTAGACAGAATAGCCAAATGGCCTAGACAGAATAGAAAAATGGACTAGACAGAATAGCCAAATGGCCTAGACATAATAGCCAAATGGCCTAGACAGAATAGCCAAATGTCCTCGAAAGAATAGCCAAATTAAATAGACAGAATAGCCAAATGACCTAGACAAAATAGCCAAATGACCCAGAAAGAATAGCCAAATGACCTAGACAGAATAGCCAAATGTCCTCGACAGAATAGTCAAATGACCTAGACAGAATAGCCAAATGACATAGACAGAATAGTCAAATGGCCTAGACATAATAGCCAAATGGCCTAGACAGAAAAACCGAATGACCTAGACAGAATAGACAAATAGACTAGACAGAATAGCCAAATGGCCTAGACATAATAGCCCAAAGACCTAGACATAATAGCCAAATGACCTAGACATAATAGCCAAATGACCTAGACAGAATAGCCAAATGTCCTCGACAGAATAGCTAAATGTCCTCGACAGAATAGCCAAATGACCTAGACAAAATAGCCAAATGACCTAGACATAATAGCCAAATGGCCTAGAAATAATAGCCAAATGACCAGACAGAATAGCCAAATGACCTAGACAGAATCGCCAAATGACCTAGACATAATAGCCAAATGGCCTAGACATTATAGCCAAATGGCCTAGACAGAAAAACCGAATGGCCTAGACATAATAGCCAAATGGCCTAGAAAGAAAAACCTAATGACCTAGACAGAATAGCCAAATGGACTAGACAGAATAGCCAAATGTCCTAGACATAATAGCCAAATGACCTAGACATAATAGCCAAATGACCTAGACATAATAAGCAAATGACCTAGATAGAATGGCCAAATGTCCTCGACAGAATAGCCAAATGTCCTCGACAGAATAGCCAAATGAACAAGACATAATAGCCAAATGACCTAGACATAATAGACAAATGGCCTAGACATAATACCCAAATGACCTAGACAGAATAGCCAAATGACCTAGACATAATAGCGAAATGGCCTAGACATAATAGCCAAATGACCCAGACAGAATAGCCAAATGACCTAGACAGAATAGCCAAATGACCTAGACAGAATAACCAAATGACCTACACATAATAGCTAAATGAACTAGACATAATAGCCAAATGGCCTACACAGAATAGCAAATGCCCTAGACAGAATAGACAAATGACCTAGACAGAATAGCCAAATGACCCAGACAGACTAGCCAAATGGCCTAGACAGAATAGCCAAATGGACTAGACAGAATAACCAAATGGCCTAGACATAATAGCCAATTGACCTAGACATAATAGCCAAATGACCTAGACATAATAGCCAAATGACCTAGACAGAATAGCCAAATGTCCTCGACAGAAAAACCAAATGGCCTAGACATAATAGCCAAATGGCCTAGAAAGAAAAACCTAATGACCTAGACAGAATAGCCAAATGGACTAGACAGAATAGCCAAATGTCCTAGACATAATAGCCAAATGACCTAGACATAATAGCCAAATGACCTAGACATAATAGCCAAATGACCTAGATAGAATGGCCAAATGTCCTCGACAGAATAGCCAAATGTCCTCGACAGAATAGCCAAATGACCTAGATATAATAGCCAAATGGACTAGACAGAATAACCAAATGGCCTAGACATAATAGCCAATTGACCTAGACATAATAGCCAAATGACCTAGACAGAATAGCAAAATGTCCTCGACAGAATAGTCAAATGACCTAGACAGAATAGCCAAATGACCTAGACAGAATAGCCAAATGACCCAGACAGAATAGCCAAATGGCCTAGACAGAATAGAAAAATGGACTAGACAGAATAGTCAAATGGCCTAGACATAATAGCCAAATGGCCTAGACAGAAAAACCTAATGACCTAGACAGAATAGCCAAATAGACTAGACAGAATAGCCAAATGGCCTAGACATAATATCCAAAAGACCTAGACATAATAGCCAAATGACCTAGACATAATAGCGAAATGGCCTAGACATAATAGCCAAATGACCCAGACAGAATAGCCAAATGACCTAGACAGAATAGCCAAATGACCTAGACAGAATAACCAAATGACCTACACATAATAGCTAAATGACCTAGACAGAATAGCCAAATGGCCTACACAGAATAGCAAATGCCCTAGACAGAATAGCCAAATGACCTAGACAGAATAGCCAAATGACCCAGACAGACTAGCCAAATGGCCTAGACAGAATAGCCAAATGGACTAAACAGAATAACCTAATGGCCTAGACATAATAGCCAATTGACCTAGACATAATAGCCAAAGGACCTAGACATAAGAGCCAAATGACCTAGACAGAATAGCCAAATGTCCTCGACAGAATAGTCAAATGACCTAGACAGTATAGCCAAATGACCTAGACAGACTAGCCAAATGACCCAGACAGAATAGCCAAATGGCCTAGACAGAATAGAAAAATGGACTAGACAGAATAGTCAAATGGCCTAGACATAATAGCCAAATGGCCTAGACAGAAAAACCTAATGACCTAGACAGAATAGCCAAATAGACTAGACAGAATAGCCAAATGGCCTAGACATAATAGCCAAAAGACCTAGACATAATAGCCAAATGACCTAGACATAATAGCCAAATGACCTAGACAGAATAGCCAAATGTCCTCGACAGAATAGCCAAATGTCCTCGACAGAATAGCCAAATGATCTAGACAAAATAGCCAAATGACCTAGACATAATAGCCAAATGGCCTAGAAATAATAGCCAAATGACCAGACAGAATAGCCAAATGACCTAGACAGAATCGCAAAATGACCTAGACATAATAGCCAAATGGCCTAGACATAATAGCCAAATGGCCTAGACAGAAAAACCAAATGGCCTAGACATAATAGCCAAATGGCCTAGAAAGAAAAACCTAATGACCTAGACAGAATAGCCAAATGGACTAGACAGAATAGCCAAATGGCCAAGACATAATAGCCAAATGACCTAGACATAATAGCCAAATGACCTAGACATAATAGCCAAACGACGTAGATAGAATGGCCAAATGTCCTCGACAGAATAGCCAAATGTCCTCGACAGAATAGCCAAATGACCTAGACATAATAGCCAAATGCACTAGACATAATAGACAAATGGCCTAGACATAATACCCAAATGACCTAGACAGAATAGCCAAATGACCTAGACATAATAGCGAAATGGCCTAGACATAATAGCCAAATGACCCAGACAGAATAGCAAAATGACCTAGACAGAATAGCCAAATGACCTAGACAGAATAACCAAATGACCTACACATAATAGCTAAATGACCTAGACAGAATAGCCAAATGGCCTAGACAGAATAGCCAAATGGACTAGACAGAATAACCAAATGGCCTAGACATAATAGCCAAATGACCTAGACATAATAGCCAAATGACCTAGACCTAATAGCCAAATGACCTCGACAGAATAGCCAAATGTCCTCGACAGAATAGTCAAATGACCTAGACAGAATAGCCAAATGACCTAGACTGAATAGACAAATCACCCAGACAGAATAGCCAAATGGCCTAGACAGAATAGAAAAATGGACTAGACAGAATAGCCAAATGGCCTAGACATAATAGCCAAATGGCCTAGACAGAACAGCCAAATGCCCTAGACAGAATAGCCAAATGTCCTCGACAGAATAGCCAAATGACCTAGACATAATAGCCAAATGACCCAGACAGACTAGCCAAATGGCCTAGACAGAATAGCCACATGGACTAGACAGAATAGCCAAATGTCATCGACAGAATAGCCAAATGCCCTAGACAGAATAGCCAAATGTCCTCGACAGAATAGCCAAATGACATAGACAGAATAGCCAAATGACCCAGACTGACTAACCAAATGGACTAGACAGAATAACCAAATGGCCTAGACATAATAGCCAAATGACCTAGACATAATAGCCAAATGACCTAGACATAATAGTCAAATGGCCTAGACATAATAGCCAAATGACCTAGACATAATAGCCAAATGGCCTGGACAGAATAGCCAAATGTCCTCGACAGAATAGCCAAATGACCTAGACAGAACAGCCAAATGACCCAGACAAACTAGCCAAATGGCCTAGACAGAATAGCCAAATGGACTAGACAGAATAGCCAAACGGCCTAGACTCAATAGCCAAATGACCTAGACATAATAGCCAAATGACCTAGACATAATAGCCAAATGACCTAGACAGAATAGCCAAATGTCCGCTACAGAATAGTCAATAGACCTAGACAGAATAGCCAAATGGCCTAGACAGAATAGAAAAATGGACTAGACAGAATAACCAAATGGCCTAGACATAATAGCCAAATGGCCTAGACAGAATAGCCAAATGCCCTAGACAGAATAGCCAAATGTCCTCGACAGAATAGCCAAATTAAATAGACAGAATAGCCAAATGACCTAGACAAAATAGCCAAATGACCCAGAAAGAATAGCCAAATGACCTAGACAGAATAGCCAAATGTCCTCGACAGAATAGTCAAATGACCTAGACAGAATAGCCAAATGACATAGACAGAATAGTCAAATGGCCTAGACATAATAGCCAAATGGCCTAGACAGAAAAACCTAATGACCTAGACAGAATAGCCAAATAGACTAGACAGAATAGCCAAATGGCCTAGACATAATAGCCCAAAGACCTAGACATAATAGCCAAATGACCTAGACATAATAGCCAAATGTCCTCGACAGAATAGCCAAATGTCCTCGACAGAATAGCCAAATGACCTAGACAAAATAGCCAAATGACCTAGACATAATAGCCAAATGGCCTAGAAATAATAGCCAAATGACCAGACAGAATAGCCAAATGACCTAGACAGAATCGCCAAATGACCTAGACATAATAGCCAAATGGCCTAGACATAATAGCCAAATGGCCTAGACAGAAAAACCAAATGGCCTAGACATAATAGCCAAATGGCCTAGAAAGAAAAACCTAATGACCTAGACAGAATAGCCAAATGGACTAGACAGAATAGCCAAATGTCCTAGACATAATAGCCAAATGACCTAGACATAATAGCCAAATGACCTAGACATAATAGCCAAATGACCTAGATAGAATGGCCAAATGTCCTCGACAGAATAGCCAAATGTCCTCGACAAAATAGCCAAATGAACAAGACATAATAGCCAAATGACCTAGACATAATAGACAAATGGCCTAGACATAATACCCAAATGACCTAGACAGAATAGCAAAATGACCTAGACATAATAGCGAAATGGCCTAGACATAATAGCCAAATGACCCAGACAGAATAGCCAAATGACCTAGACAGAATAGCCAAATGACCTAGACAGAATAACCAAATGACCTACACATAATAGCTAAATGACCTAGACAGAATAGCCAAATGGCCTACACAGAATAGCAAATGCCCTAGACAGAATAGCCAAATGACCTAGACAGAATAGCCAAATGACCCAGACAGACTAGCCAAATGGCCTAGACAGAATAGCCAAATGGACTAGACAGAATAACCAAATGGCCTAAACATAATAGCCAATTGACCTAGACATAATAGCCAAATGACCTAGACATAATAGCCAAATGACCTAGACAGAATAGCCAAATGTCCTCGACAGAATAGTCAAATGACCTAGACAGAATAGCCAAATGACCTAGACAGAATAGCCAAATGACCCAGACAGAATAGCCAAATGGCCTAGACAGAATAGAAAAATGGACTAGACAGAATAGTCAAATGGCCTAGACATAATAGCCAAATGGCCTAGACAGAAAAACCTAATGACCTAGACAGAATAGCCAAATAGACTAGACAGAATAGCCAAATGGCCTAGACATAATATCCAAAAGACCTAGACATAATAGCCAAATGACCTAGACATAATAGCCAAATGACCTAGACAGAATAGCAAAATGTCCTCGACAGAATAGCCAAATGTCCTCGACAGAATAGCCAAATGATCTAGACAAAATAGCCAAATGACCTAGACATAATAGCCAAATGGCCTAGAAATAATAGCCAAATGACCAGACAGAATAGCCAAATGACCTAGACAGAATCGCCAAATGACCTAGAAATAATAGCCAAATGGCCTAGACATAATAGCCAAATGGCCTAGACAGAAAAACCAAATGGCCTAGACATAATAGCCAAATGGCCTAGAAAGAAAAACCTAATGACCTAGACAGAATAGCCAAATGGACTAGACAGAATAGCCAAATGGCCTAGACATAATAGCCAAATGACCTAGACATAATAGCCAAATGACCTAGACATAATAGCCAAATGACCTAGATAGAATGGCCAAATGTCCTCGACAGAATAGCCAAATTTCCTCGACATAATAGACAAATGGCCTAGACATAATACCCAAATGACCTAGACAGAATAGCCAAATGACCTAGACATAATAGCCAAATGGCCTAGACATAATAGCCAAATGACCCAGACAGAATAGCCAAATGACCTAGACAGAATAGCCAAATGACCTAGACAGAATAACCAAATGACCTACACATAATAGCTAAATGACCTAGACAGAATAGCCAAATGGCCTAGACAGAATAGCCAAATGCCCTAGACAGAATAGCCAAATGACCTAGACAGAATAGCCAAATGACCCAGACAGACTAGCCAAATGGCCTAGACAGAATAGCCAAATGGACTAGACAGAATAACCAAATGGCCTAGACATAATAGCCAAATGACCTAGACATAATAACCAAATGACCTAGACCTAATAGCCAAATAACCTAGACAGAATAGCCAAATGTCCTCGACAGAATAGTCAAATGACCTAGACAGAATAGCCAAATGACCTAGACAGAATAGTCAAATCACCCCGACAGAATAGCCAAATGGCCTAGACAGAATAGTCAAATGACCTAGACATAATAGCCAAATGAACAAGACATAATAGCCAAATGACCTAGACAGAATAGCCAAATGTCCTCGACAGAATAGTCAAATGACCTAGACAGAATAGCCAAATGGCCTAGACAGAATAGAAAAATGGACTAGACAGAATAGCCAAATGGCCTAGACATAATAGCCAAATGGCCTAGAGAGAATAGCCAAATGCCCTAGACAGAATAGCCAAATGTCCTCGACAGAATAGCCAAATGACCCAGAAAGAATAGTCAAATGGCCTAGAGAGAATATCCAAATGGACTAGATAGAATAGCCAAATGGCATAGACATAATAGCCAAATGACGTAGACATAATAGCCAAATGACCTAGACATAATAGCCAAATGACCTAGACAGAATAGCCAAATGTCCTCGACAGATTAGTCAAATGACCTAGACAGAATAGCCAAATGACTTAGACAGAATAGCCAAATGGCCTAGACATAATAGCCAAAAGACCTAGACATAATAGCCAAATGACCTAGACATAATAGCCAAAGGACCTAGACAGAATCGCCAAATGTCCTCGAAAGAATAGCCAAATGTCCTCGACAGAATAGCCAAATGACCTAGACATAATAGCCAAAATGACCTAGACATAATAGCCAAATGACCAGACAGAATAGCCAAATGACCTAGACAGAATAGCCAAATGGACTAGACAGAATAGCCAAATGGCCTGGAAATAATAGCCAAATGACCAGACAGAATAGCTAAATGACCTAGACAGAATAGCCAAATGGACTAGACAGAATAGCCAAGTGGCCTACACATAATAGTCAAATAGCCTAGACATAATAGCCACATGACCTAGACAGAATAGCCAAATGACCTAGACAGAATAGCCAAAAGACCCAGACAGAATAGCCAAATGGCCTAGACAGAATAGCCAAATGGACTAGACATAATAGTCAAATGGCATAGACAGAATAGCCAAATGACCTAGACAGAATAGCCAAATATCCTCGACAGAATAGCCAAATGACCTAGACAGAATAGCCAAATGACCTAGACAGAATAGAAAAATGGACTAGACAGAATAGCCAAATGACCTAGACATAATAGCCAAATGCCCTAGACAGAATAGCCAAATGTATTCGACAGAATAGCCAAATGACCTAGACAGAATAGCCAAATGACCCAAAAAGAATAGACAAATGGCCTAGACAAAATAGCCAAATGGACTAGACAGAATAGCCAAATGGCCTATACATAATAGCCAAATGACCTAGATCGAATAGCCAAATGGCCTAGACATAATAGCCAAATGGTCTAGACAGAATAGCCAAATGCCCTAGACAGAATAGCCAAATGTCCTCGACAGAATAGCCAAATGACCTAGACAGAATAGCCAAATGACCCAGACAGACTAGCCAAATGGCCTAGACAGAATAGCCAAATGGACTAGACAGAATAACCAAATGGCCTAGACATAACAGCCAAATGACCTAGACATAATAGCCAAATGACCTATACATAATAGCCAAATGACCTAGACAGAACAGTCAAATGTCCTCGACAGAATAGTCAAATGAACTAGACAGAATAGCCAAATGACCTAAACAGAATAGCCAAATGACCCAGAGAGAATAGCCAAATGGCCTAGACAGAATAGAAAAATGGACTAGACAGAATAGCCAAATGGCCTAGACAGAATAGCCAAATGACCTAGACAGAATAGACAAATGACTCAGACAGACTAGCCAAATGGCCTAGACAGAATAGCCAAATGGACTAGACAGAATAGCCAAATGGCCTAGACATAATAGCCAAATGACCTAGACATAATAGCCAAATGACCTAGACATAATAGCCAAATGACCTAGACAGAATAGCCAAATGTCCTCGACAGAATAGTCAAATGACCTAGACAGAATAGCCAAATGACCTAGACAGAATAGCCAAATGACCCAGACAGAATAGCCAAATGGCCTAGACAGAAAAAAAATGGACTAGACAGAATAGCCAAATGGCCTAGACATAATAGCCAAATGACGTAGACATAATAGCCAAATGACCTAGACATAATAGCCAAATGACCTAGACAGAATAGCCAAATGTCCTCGACAGAATAGTCAAATGACCTAGAAAGAATAGCCAAATGACATAGACAGAATAGTCAAATGGCCTAGACATAAAAGCCAAATGGCCTAGACAGAAAAACCTTATGACCTAGACAGAATAGCCAAATAGACTAGACATAATAGCCAAATGACCTAGACATAATAGCCAAATGACCTAGACAGAATAGCCAAATGTCCTCGACAGAATAGCCAAATGTCCTCGACAGAATAGCCAAATGACCTAGACATAATAGCCAAATAGCCTAGACATAATAGCCAAATGACCAGACAGAATAGCCAAATGACCTAGACAGAATAGCCAAATGACCTAGACATAATAGCCAAATGGCCTAGACATAATAGCCAAATGACCCAGACAGAATAGCCAAATGACCTAGACAGAATAGCCAAATGACCTCGACAGAATAGTCAAATGAACTAGACAGAATAGCCAAATGACCTAGACATAATAGCCAAATGGCCTAGACATAATAGCCAAATGACCCAGACAGAATAGCGAAATGACCTAGACAGAATAGCCAAATGACCCAGAGAGAATAGCCAAATGGCCTAGACAGAATAGAAAAATGGACTAGACAGAATAGCCAAATGTCCTCGATAGAATAGCCAAATGACCTAGACAGAATAGACAAATGACCCAGACAGACTAGCCAAATGGCCTAGACAGAATAGCCAAATGACCTAGACAGAATAGCCAAATGACCCAAAAAGAATAGCCAAATGGCCAAGACAGAATAGCCAAATGGACCAGACAGAATAGCCAAATGGCCTATACATAATAGCCAAATGACCTAGATCGAATAGCCAAATGGCTTAGACATAATAGCCAAATGGTCTAGACAGAATAGCCAAATGCCCTAGTCAGAATAGCCAAATGTCCTCGACAGAATAGCCAAATGACCTAGACAGAATAGCCAAATGACCTAGACAGAATAGCCAAATGACCCAGACAGAATAGCCAAATGGCCTAGACAGAATAGAAAAATGGACTAGACAGAATAGCCAAATGGCCTAGACATAATAGCCAAATGGCCTAGACAGAATAGCCAAATGCTCTAGACAGAATAGCCAAATGTCCTCGACAGAATAGCCAAATGACCTAGACAGAATAGCCAAATGACCCAGAAAGAATAGTCAGATGTCCTAGAGAGAATATCCAAATGGACTAGATAGAATAGCCAAATGGCATAGACATAATAGCCAAATGACGTAGACATAATAGCCAAATGACCTAGACATAATAGCCAAATGACCTAGACAGAATAGCCAAATGTCCTCGACAGATTAGTCAAATGACCTAGACAGAATAGCCAAATGACTTAGACAGAATAGCCTAATGGCCTAGACATAATAGCCAAAAGACCTAGACATAATAGCCAAATGACCTAGACATAATAGCCAAATGACCTAGACAGAATAGCCAAATGTCCTCGAAAGAATAGCCAAATGTCCTCGACAGAATAGCCAAATGACCTAGACATAATAGCCAAAATGACCTAGACATAATAGCCAAATGACCAGACAGAATAGCCAAATGACCTAGACAGAATAGCCAAATGGACTAGACAGAATAGCCAAATGGCCTGGAAATAATAGCCAAATGACCAGACAGAATAGCTAAATGACCTAGACAGAATAGCCAAATGGACTAGACAGAATAGCCAAATGGCCTACACATAATAGCCAAATGGCCTAGACATAATAGCCACATGACCTAGACAGAATAGCCAAATGACCTAGACAGAATAGCCAAAAGACCCAGACAGAATAGCCAAATGGCCTAGACAGAATAGCCAAATGGACTAGACAGAATAGTCAAATGGCATAGACAGAATAGCCAAATGACCTAGACAGAATAGCCAAATATCCTCGACAGAATAGCCAAATGACCTAGACAGAATAGCCAAATGACCTAGACAGAATAGCCAAATGACCCATACAGAATAGCCAAATGGCCTAGACAGAATAGAAAAATGGACTAGACAGAATAGCCAAATGGCCTAGACATAATAGCCAAATGCCCTAAACAGAATAGCCAAATGGATTCGACAGAATAGCCAAATGACCTAGACAGAATAGCCAAATGACCCAAAAAGAATAGCCAAATGGCCTAGACAGAATAGTCAAATGGACTAGACAGAATAGCCAAATGGCCTATACATAATAGCCAAATGACCTAGATCGAATAGCCAAATGGCCTAGACATAATAGCCAAATGGTCTAGACAGAATAGCCAAATGCCCTAGACAGATTAGCCAAATGTCCTCGACAGAATAGCCAAATGACCTAGACAGAATAGCCAAATGACCCAGACAGACTAGCCAAATGGCCTAGACAGAATAGCCAAATGGACTAGACAGAATAACCAAATGGCCTAGACATAACAGCCAAATGACCTAGACATAATAGCCAAATGACCTAGACAGAATAGTCAAATGACCTAGACAGAATAGCCAAATGACCTAGACAGAATAGCCAAATGTCCTCGACAGAATAGTCAAATGACCTAGATAGAATAGCCAAATGATCTAGACAGAATAGCCAAATGACCCAGAAAGAATAGCCAAATGGCCTAGACAGAAAAACCTAATGACCTAGACAGAATAGCCAAATAGACTAGACAGAATAGCCAAATGGCCTAGACATAATACCCAAATGACCTAGACATAATAGCCAAATGACCTATACATAATAGCCAAATGACCTAGACAGAATAGCCAAATGTCCTCGACAGAATAGTCAAATGACCTAGACAGAATAGCCAAATGACATAGACAGAATAGTCAAATGGCCTAGACATAATAGCCAAATGGCCTAGACAGAAAAACCTAATGACCTAGACAGAATAGCCAAATAGACTAGACAGAATAACCAAATGGCCTAGACATAATAGCCAAAAGACCTAGACATCATAGCCAAATGACCCAGACAGAATAGCGAAATGACCTAGACAGAATAGCCAAATGACCCAGAGAGAATAGCCAAATGGCCTAGACAGAATAGAAAAATGGACTAGACAGAATAGCCAAATGTCCTCGATAGAATAGCCAAATGACCTAGACAGAATAGACAAATGACCCAGACAGACTAGCCAAATGGCCTAGACAGAATAGCCAAATGGACTAGACAGAATAGCCAAATGGCATAGACATAATAGCCAAATGACCTAGACATAATAGCCAAATGACCTAGACATAATAGCCAAATTACCTAGACAGAATAGCCAAATGTCCTCGACAGAATAGTCAAATGACCTAGACAGAATAGCCAAATGACCTAGACAGAATAGCCAAATGACCCAGACAGAATAGCCAAATGGCCTAGACAGAATAGAAAAATGGACTAGACAGAATAGCCAAATGGCCTAGACATAATAGCCAAATGGCCTAGACAGAATAGCCAAATATCCTCGACAGAACAGCCAAATGACCTAGACAGAATAGCCAAATGACCTAGACAGAATAGCCAAATGACCCAGACAGAATAGCCAAATGGCCTAGACAGAATAGAAAAATGGACTAGACAGAATAGCCAAATGGCCTAGACATAATAGCCAAATGGCTTAGACAGAATAGCCAAATCCCTAGACAGAATAGCCAAATGTATTCGACAGAATAGCCAAATGACCTAGGCAGAATAGCCAAATGACCCAGAAAGAATAGCCAAATGACCTAGACAGAATAGCCAAATGTCCTCGACAGAATAGTAAAATGAACTAGACACAATAGCCAAATGACCTAGACAGAATAGCCTAATGACCCAGAGAGAATAGCCAAATGGCCTAGACAGAATACAAAAATGGACTAGACAGAATAGCCAAATGGTCTAGACAGAATAGCCAAATGACCTAGACATAATAGCCAAATGACCTAGACATAATAGCCAAATGACCTAGACAGAATAGTCAAATGACCTAGACAGAATAGCCAAATGACCTAGACAGAATAGCCAAATGTCCTCGACAGAATAGTCAAATGACCTAGACAGAATAGCCAAATGATCTAGACAGAATAGCCAAATGACCCAGAAAGAATAGCCAAATGGCCTAGACAGAAAAACCTAATGACCTAGACAGAATAGCCAAATAGACTAGACATAATAGCCAAATGGCCTAGACATAATAGCCAAATGACGTAGACATAATAGCCAAATGACCTAGACATAATTGCCAAATGACCTAGACAGAATAGCCAAATGTCCTCGACAGAATAGTCAAATGACCTAGACAGAATAGCCAAATGACATAGACAGAATAGTCAAATGGCCTAGACATAATAGCCAAATGGCCTAGACAGTAAAACCTAATGACCTAGACAGAATAGCCAAATAGACTAGACAGAATAGCCAAATGGCCTAGACATAATAGCCAAAAGACCTAGACATAATAGCCAAATGACCTAGACATAATAGCCAAATGACCTAGACAGAATAGCCAAATGTCCTCGACAGAATAGCCAAATGTCCTCGACAGAATAGCCAAATGACCTAGACATAATAGCCAAATGGCCTAGACATAATAGCCAAATGACAAGACAGAATAGCCAAATGACCTAGACAGAATAGCCAAATGACCTAGACATAATAGCCAAATGGCCTAGACATAATAGCCAAATGACCCAGACAGAATAGCCAAATGACCTAGTCAGAATAGCCAAATGTCCTCGACAGAATAGTCAAATGAACTAGACAGAATAGCCAAATGACCTAGACAGAGTAGCCAAATGACCCAGAGAGAATAGTCAAATGGCCTAGACAGAATAGAAAAATGGACCAGACAGAATAGCCAAATGTCCTCGACAGAATAGCCAAATGACCTATACAGAATAGACAAATGACCCAGACAGACTAGCCAAATGGCCTAGACAGAATAGCCAAATGGACTAGACAAAATAGCCAAATGGCCTAGACATAATAGCCAAATGACATAGACATAATAGCCAAATGACCTAGACATAATAGCCAAATGACCTAGACAGAATAGCCAAATGTCCTCGACAGAATAGTCAAATGACCTAGACAGAATAGCCAAATGACCTAGACAGAATAGCCAAATGACCCAGACAGAATAGCCAAATGGCCTAGACAGAATACAAAAATGGACTAGACAGAATACCCAAATGGCCTAGATATAATAGCCAAATGGCCTAGAGAGAATAGCCAAATGCCCTCGACAGAATAGCCAAATGTCCTCGACAGAATAGCCAAATGACCTAGACAGAATAGCCAAATGACCCAGAAAGAATAGCCAAATGGCTTAGAGAGAATATCCAAATGGACTAGATAGAATAGCCAAATGGCCTAGACATAATAGCCAAATGACCTAGACAGAATAGCCAAATGTCCTCGACAGAATAGTCAAATGACCTAGACAGAATAGCCAAATGACATAGACAGAATAGTCAAATGGCCTAGACATAATAGCCAAATGGCCTAGACAGAAAAACCTAATGTCCTAGACAGAATAGCCAAATAGACTAGACAGAATAGCCAAATGGCCTAGACATAATAGCCAAAAGACCTAGACATAATAGCCAAATGACCTAGACATAATAGCCAAATGATCTAGACAGAATAGCCAAATGTCCTCGACAGAATAGCCAAATGTCCTCTACAGAATAGCCAAATGACCAAGACATAATAGCCAAATGGCCTAGACATAATAGCCAAATGACCAGACAGAATAGCCAAATGACCTAGACAGAATAGCCAAATGACCTAGACATAATAGCCAAATGGCCTAGACATAATAGCCAAATGACCCAGACAGAATAGCCAAATGACCTAGACAGAATAGCCAAATGACCTAGACAGAATAACCAAATGACCTACACATAATAGCCAAATGACCTAGACAGAATAGCCAAATATACTAGACAGAATAACCAAATGACCTAGACAGAATAACCAAATGGCCTAGACAGAATAGCCAAATGGCCTAGACATAATATCCAAATGACCTAGACTGAATAGCCAAATGGTCTAGACATAATAGCCAAATGGTCTAGACAGAATAGCCAAATGTCCTAGACAGAATAGCCAAATGTCCTCCACAGAATAGCCAAATGACCTAGACAGAATAGCCAAATGACCCAGACAGAATAGCCAAATATCCTCGACAGAATAGCCAAATGACCTCGACAGAATAGCCAAATGACCTACACAGCATAGCCAAATGACCCAGACAGAATAGCCAAATGGCCTAGACAGAATAGAAAAATGGACTAGACAGAATAGACAAATGGCCTAGACATAATAGCCAAATGGCCTAGAGAGAATAGCCAAATGCCTAGACAGAATAGCCAAATGTATTCGACAGAATAGCCAAATGACCTAGACAGAATAGCCAAATGACCCAGAAAGAATAGCCAAATGGCCTAGACATAATAGCCAAATGACCTAGACAGAATAGGCAAATGTCCTCGACAGAATAGTCAAATGACCTAGACAGAATAGCCAAATGAACTAGACAGAATAGCCAAATGACCTAGACAGAAAAACCAAATGGCCTAGACATAACAGCCAAATGGCCTAGAAAGAAAAACCTAATGATCTCGACAGAACAGCCAAATGGACTAGACAGAATAGCAGAATGGCCTAGACATAATAGCCAAATGACCTAGACATAATAGCCAAATGACCTAGATAGAATTGTCAAATGTCATCGACAGAATAGCCAAATGTCCTCGACAGAATAGCCAAATGACCTTGACATAATAGCCAAATGACCTAGACATAATAGCCAAATGGCCTAGACATAATAGCCAAATGGCCTAGACATAATAGCCACATGACCTAGACAGAATAGCCAAATGACCTAGACAGAATAGCCAAATGGCCTATGCAGAATAGCCAAATGGACTAGACAGAATAGCCAAATGGCATAGACAGAATAGCCAAATGACCTAGACAGAATAGCCAAATATCCTCGACAGAATAGTCAAATGACCTAGACAGAATAGCCAAATGACATAGACAGAATAGTCAAATGGCCTAGACATAATAGCCAAATGGCCTAGACAGAAAAACCTAATGACCTAGACAGAATAGCCAAATAGACTAGACAGAATAGCCAAATGGCCTAGACATAATAGCCAAAAGACCTAGACATAATAGCCAAATGACCTAGACATAATAGCCAAATGATCTAGACAGAATAGCCAAATGTCCTCGACAGAATAGCAAAATGTCCTCTACAGAATAGCCAAATGACCTAGACATAATAGCCAAATGGCCTAGACATAATAGCCAAATGACCAGACAGAATAGCCAAATGACCTAGACAGAATAGCCAAATGACCTAGACATAATAGCCAAATGGCCTAGACATAATAGCCAAATGACCCAGACAGAATAGCCAAATGACCTAGACAGAATAGCCAAATGACCTAGACAGAATAACCAAATGACCTACACATAATAGCCTAATGACCTAGACAGAATAGCCAAATGACCTAGACAGAATAACCAAATGACCTAGACAGAATAGCCAAATGGCCTAGACAGAATAGCCAAATGGCCTAGACATAATATCCAAATGACCTAGACTGAATAGCCAAATGGTCTAGACATAATAGCCAAATGGTCTAGACAGAATAGCCAAATGTCCTAGACAGAATAGCCAAATGTCCTCCACAGAATAGCCAAATGACCTAGACAGAATAGCCAAATGACCCAGACAGAATAGCCAAATATCCTCGACAGAATATCCAAATGACCTCGACAGAATAGCCAAATGACCTACACAGCATAGCCAAATGACCCAGACAGAATAGCCAAATGGCCTAGACAGAATAGAAAAATGGACTAGACAGAATAGACAAATGGCCTAGACATAATAGCCAAATGGCCTAGAGAGAATAGCCAAATGCCTAGACAGAATAGCCAAATGTATTCGACAGAATAGCCAAATGACCTAGACAGAATAGCCAAATGACCCAGAAAGAATAGCCAAATGGCCTAGACATAATAGCCAAATGACCTAGACAGAATAGGCAAATGTCCTCGACAGAATAGTCAAATGACCTAGACAGAATAGCCAAATGACCTAGACAGAATAGCCAAATGACCTAGACAGAAAAACCAAATGGCCTAGACACAACAGCCAAATGGCCTAGAAAGAAAAACCTAATGATCTCGACAGAACAGCCAAATGGACTAGACAGAATAGCCGAATGGCCTAGACATAATAGCCAAATGACCTAGACATAATAGCCAAATGACCTAGACAGAATAGCCAAATGTCCTCGACAGAATAGCCAAATGACCTTGACATAATAGCCAAATGACCTAGACATAATAGCCAAATGGCCTAGACATAATAGCCACATGACCTAGACAGAATAGCCAAATGACCTAGACAGAATAGCCAAAAGACCCAGACAGAATAGCCAAATGGCCTAGGCAGAATAGCCAAATGGACTAGACAGAATAGCCAAATGGCATAGACAGAATAGCCAAATGACCTAGACAGAATAGCCAAATATCCTCGACAGAATAGTCAAATGACCTAGACAGAATAGCCAAATGACATAGACAGAATAGTCAAATGGCCTAGACATAATAGCCAAATGGCCTAGACAGAAAAACCTAATGACCTAGACAGAATAGCCAAATAGACTAAACAGAATAGCCAAATGGCCTAGACATAATAGCCAAAAGACCTAGACATAATAGCCAAATGACCTAGACATAATAGCCAAATGATCTAGACAGAATAGCCAAATGTCGTCGACAGAATAGCCAAATGTCCTCTACAGAATAGCCAAATGACCTAGACATAATAGCCAAATGACCAGACAGAATAACCAAATGACCTAGACAAAATAGCCAAATGGCCTAGACATAATAGCCAAATGGTCTAGACAGAATCGCCAAATGTCCTAGACAGAATAGCCAAATGTCCTCCACAGAATAGCCAAATGACCTAGACAGAATAGCCAAATGACCCAGACAGAATAGCCAAATGGCCTAGACAGAATAGCCAAATGGACTAGACAGAATAGCCAAATGACCTACACATAATAGCCAAATGGACTAGACATAATAGCCACATGACCTAGACAGAATAGCAAAATGACCTAGACAGAATAGCCAAATGTCCTCGATAGAATAGCCAAATGATCTAGACAGAATAGTCAAATGACCTAGACAGAATAGCCAAATGGCCTAGACAGAATAGCCAAATGACCTAGACAGAATAGCCAAATGACCCAGACAGAATAGCCAAATATCCTCGACAGAATAGCCAAGTGACCTAGACAGAATAGCCAAATGACCTAGACAGAATAGAAAAATGGCCTAGGCAGAATAGCCAAATGGACTAGACAGAATAGCCAAATGACCTAGACAGAATAGCCAAATATCCTCGACAGAATAGTCAAATGACCTAGACAGAATAGCCAAATGACATAGACAGAATAGTCAAATTGCCTAGACATAATAGCCAAATGACCTAGACAGAAAAACCTAATGACCTAGACAGAATAGCCAAATAGACTAGACAGAATAGCCAAATGGCCTAGACATAATAGCCAAAAGACCTAGACATAATAGCCGAATGGCCTAGACATAATAGCCAAATGACCTAGACATAATAGCCAAATGACCTAGATAGAATAGCCAAATGTCATCGACAGAATAGCCAAATGTCCTCGACAGAATAGCCAAATGTCCTCGACAGAATAGCCAAATGACCTAGACATAATAGCCAAATGACCTAGACATAATAGCCAAATGGCCTAGACATAATAGCCAAATGGCCTAGACATAATAGCCACATGACCTAGACAGAATAGCCAAATGACCTAGACAGAATAGCCAAAAGACCCAGACAGAATAGCCAAATGGCATAGACGGAATAGCCAAATGACCTAGACAGAATAGCCAAATGACCCAGACAGAATAACCAAATGGCCTAGACAGAATAGGAAAATGGACTAGACAGAATAGCCAAATGGCCTAGACATAATAGCCAAATGGCCTAGACAGAATAGCCAAATGCCCTAGACAGAATAGCCAAATGTATTCGACAGAATAGCCAAATGACCTAGACAGAATAGCCAAATGACCCAAAAAGAATGGCCAAATGGCCTAGACAGAAGAGTCAAATGGACTAGACAGAATAGCCAAATGGCCTAGATATAATTGCCAAATGACCTAGATCGAATAGCCAAATGGCCTAGACATAATAGCCAAATGGTCTAGACAGAATAGCCAAATGCCCTAGACAGAATAGCCAAATGTCCTCAACAGAATAGCCAAATGACCTAGACAGAATAGCCAAATGACCCAGACAGACTAGCCAAATGGCCTAGACAGAATAGCCAAATGGACTAGACAGAATAACCAAATGGCCTAGACATAACAGCCAAATGACCTAGACATAATAGCCAAATGACCTAGATATAATAGCCAAATGACCTAGACAGAATAGCCAAATGTCCTCGACAAAATAGTCAAATGAACCAGACAGAATAGCCAAATGACCTAGACAGAATAGGCAAATGACCCAGAGAGAATAGCCAAATGGCCTAGACAGAATAGAAAAATGGCCTAGACAGAATAGCCAAATGGACTAGACAGAATAGCCAAATGGCCTAGACAGAATAGCCAAATGGCCTAGATATAATAGCCAAATGGCCTAGACAGAATAGCCAAATACCCTCCACGGAATAGCCAAATGTCCTCGACAGAATAGCCAAATGACCTAGACAGAATAGCCAAATGACCCAGAAAGAATAGCCAAATGGCCTAGAGAGAATATCCAAATGGACTAGATAGAATAGCCAAATGGCCTAGACATAATAGCCAAATGACGTAGACATAATAGCCAAATGACCTAGACATAATAGCCAAATGACCTAGACAGAATAGCCAAATGACCTAGACAGAAAAACCAAATGGCCTACACATAACAGCCAAATGGCCTAGAAAGAAAAACCTAATGATCTCGACAGAATAGCCAAATGGACCAGACATAATAGCCAAATGACCTAGACATAATAGCCAAATGACCTAGATAGAATAGCCAAATGTCATCGACAGAATATCCAAATGTCCTCGACAGAATAGCCAAATGACCTAGACATAATAGCCAAATGATCTAGACATAATAGCCAAATGGCCTAGACATAATAGCCAAATGGCCTAGACATAATAGCCACATGACCTAGACAGAATAGCCAAATGGCCTAGGCAGAATAGCCAAATGGACTAGACAGAATTGCCAAATAGACTAGACAGAATAGCCAAATGGCCTAGACATAATAGCCAAAAGACCTAGACATAATAGCCAAATGACCTAGACATAATAGCCAAATGATCTAGACAGAATAGCCAAATGTCCTCGACAGAATAGCCAAGTGTCCTCTACAGAATAGCCAAATGACCTAGACATAATAGCCAAATGGCCTAGACATAATAGCCAAATGACAAGACAGAATAGCCAAATGACCTAGACAGAATAGCCAAATGACCTAAACATAATAGCTAAATGGCCTAGACATAATAGCCAAATGACCCAGACAGAATAGCCAAATGACCTAGTCAGAATAGCCAAATGTCCTCGACAGAATAGTCAAATGAACTAGACAGATTAGCCAAATGACCTAGACAGAGTAGCCAAATGACCCAGAGAGAATAGTCAAATGGCCTAGACAGAATAGCCAAATGTCCTCGACAGAATAGCCAAATGACCTAGACAGAATAGACAAATGACCCAGACAGACTAGCCAAAAGGCCTAGACAGAATAGCCAAATGGACTAGACAAAATAGCCAAATGGCCTAGAC
Organism: Bathymodiolus brooksi; assembly: GCA_963680875.1. NCBI lineage: Eukaryota > Metazoa > Mollusca > Bivalvia > Mytilida > Modiolidae > Bathymodiolus > Bathymodiolus brooksi. The sequence continues at coordinate 25,550,486 of OY804578.1, read as the reverse complement.
ATAATAGCCAAATGACCTAGACATAATAGCCAAATGACCTAGACATAATAGCCAAATGACCTAGACAGAATAGCCAAATGTCCTCGACAGAATAGTCAAATGACCTAGACAGAATAGCCAAATGACCTAAGCAGAATAGCCAAATGACCCAGACAGAATAGCCAAATGGCCTAGACAGAATACAAAAATGGACTAGACAGAATAGCCAAATGGCCTAGATATAATAGCCAAATGGCCTAGAGAGAATAGCCAAATGCCCTCGACAGAATAGCCAAATGTCCTCGACAGAATAGCCAAATGACCTAGACAGAATAGCCAAATGACCCAGAAAGAATAGCCAAATGGCTTAGAGAGAATATCCAAATGGACTAGATAGAATAGCCAAATGGCCTAGACATAATAGCCAAATGACCTAGACAGAATAGCCAAATGTCCTCGACAGAATAGTCAAATGACCTAGACAGAATAGCCAAATGACATAGACAGAATAGTCAAATGGCCTAGACATAATAGCCAAATGGCCTAGACAGAAAAACCTATTGTCCTAGACAGAATAGCCAAATAGACTAGACAGAATAGCCAAATGGCCTAGACATAATAGCCAAAAGACCTAGACATAATAGCCAAATGACCTAGACATAATAGCCAAATGGCCTAGACATAATAGCCAAATGACCAGACAGAATAGCCAAATGACCTAGACAGAATAGCCAAATGACCTAGACATAATAGCCAAATGGCCTAGACATAATAGCCAAATGACCCAGACAGAATAGCCAAATGACCTAGACAGAATAGCCAAATGACCTAGACAGAATAACCAAATGACCTACACATAATAGCCAAATGACCTAGACAGAATAGCCAAATGACCTAGACAGAATAACCAAATGACCTAGACAGAATAGCCAAATGGCCTAGACAGAATAGCCAAATGGCCTAGACATAATATCCAAATGACCTAGACTGAATAGCCAAATGGTCTAGACATAATAGCCAAATGGTCTAGACAGAATAGCCAAATGTCCTAGACATAATAGCCAAATGTCCTCCACAGAATAGCCAAATGACCTAGACAGAATAGCCAAATGACCCAGACAGAATAGCCAAATATCCTCGACAGAATAGCCAAATGACCTCGACAGAATAGCCAAATGACCTACACAGCATAGCCAAATGACCCAGACAGAATAGGCAAATGGCCTAGACAGAATAGAAAAATGGACTAGACAGAATAGACAAATGGCCTAGACATAATAGCCAAATGGCCTAGAGGGAATAGCCAAATGCCTAGACAGAATAGCCAAATGTATTCGACAGAATAGCCAAATGACCTAGACAGAATAGCCAAATGACCCAGAAAGAATAGCCAAATGGCCTAGACATAATAGCCAAATGACCTAGACAGAATAGGCAAATGTCCTCGACAGAATAGTCAAATGACCTAGACAGAATAGCCAAATGACCTAGACAGAATAGCCAAATGACCTAGACAGAAAAACCAAATGGCCTAGACATAACAGTCAAATGGCCTAGAAAGAAAAACCTAATGATCTCGACAGAACAGCCAAATGGACTAGACAGAATAGCCGAATGGCCTAGACATAATAGCCAAATGACCTAGACATAATAGCCAAATGACCTAGACAGAATACCCAAATGTCCTCGACAGAATAGCCAAATGACCTTGACATAATAGCCAAATGACCTAGACATAATAGCCAAATGGCCTAGACATAATAGCCACATGACCTAGACAGAATAGCCAAATGACCTAGACAGAATAGCCAAAAGACCCAGACAGAATAGCCAAATGGCCTAGGCAGAATAGCCAAATGGACTAGACAGAATAGCCAAATGGCATAGACAGAATAGCCAAATGACCTAGACAGAATAGCCAAATATCCTCGACAGAATAGTCAAATGACCTAGACAGAATAGCCAAATGACATAGACAGAATAGTCAAATGGCCTAGACATAATAGCCAAATGGCCTAGACAGAAAAACCTAATGACCTAGACAGAATAGCCAAATAGAATAAACAGAATAGCCAAATGGCCTAGACATAATAGCCAAAAGACCTAGACATAATAGACAAATGACCTAGACATAATAGCCAAATGATCTAGACAGAATAGCCAAATGTCCTCGACAGAATAGCCAAATGTCCTCTACAGAATAGCCAAATGACCTAGACATAATAGCCAAATGGCCTAGACATAATAGCCAAATGACCAGACAGAATAGCCAAATGACCTAGACAGAATAGCCAAATGACCTAGACATAATAGCCAAATGGCCTAGACATAATAGCCAAATGACCCAGACAGAATAGCCAAATGACCTAGACAGAATAGCCAAATGACCTAGACATAATAACCAAATGACCTACACATAATAGCCAAATGACCTAGACAGAATAACCAAATGACCTAGACAGAATAACCAAATGACCTAGACAAAATAGCCAAATGGCCTAGACATAATAGCCAAATGGTCTAGACAGAATCGCCAAATGTCCTAGACAGAATAGCCAAATGTCCTCCACAGAATAGCCAAATGACCCAGACAGAATAGCCAAATGGCCTAGACAGAATAGCCAAATGGACTAGACAGAATAGCCAAATGACCTACACATAATAGCCAAATGGACTAGACATAATAGCCACATGACCTAGACAGAATAGCCAAATGACCTAGACAGAATAGCCAAATGTCCTCGATAGAATAGCCAAATGATCTAGACAGAATAGCCAAATGACCTAGACAGAATAGCCAAATGGCCTAGACAGAATAGCCAAATGACCTAGACAGAATAGCCAAATGACCCAGACAGAATAGCCAAATATCCTCGACAGAATAGCCAAGTGACCTAGACAGAATAGCCAAATATCCTCGACAGAATAGCCAAATGACCTAGATATAATAGCCAAATGACCTAGACAGAATAGCCAAATGTCCTCGACAAAATAGTCAAATGAACCAGACAGAATAGCCAAATGACCTAGACAGAATAGGCAAATGACCCAGAGAGAATAGCCAAATGGCCTAGACAGAATAGAAAAATGGCCTAGACAGAATAGCCAAATGGACTAGACAGAATAGCCAAATGGCCTAGACAGAATAGCCAAATGGCCTAGATATAATAGCCAAATGGCCTAGACAGAATAGCCAAATACCCTCCACGGAATAGCCAAATGTCTTCGACAGAATAGCCAAATGACCTAGACAGAATAGCCAAATGACCCAGAAGGAATAGCCAAATGGCCTAGAGAGAATATCCAAATGGACTAGATAGAATAGCCAAATGGCTTAGACATAATAGCCAAATGACGTAGACATAATAGCCAAATGACCTAGACATAATAGCCAAATGACCTAGACAGAATAGCCAAATGACCTAGACAGAAAAACCAAATGGCCTACACATAACAGCCAAATGGCCTAGAAAGAAAAACCTAATGATCTCGACAGAATAGCCAAATGGACTAGACATAATAGCCAAATGACCTAGACATAATAGCCAAATGACCTAGATAGAATAGCCAAATGTCATCGACAGAATATCCAAATGTCCTCGACAGAATAGCCAAATGACCTAGACATAATAGCCAAATGATCTAGACATAATAGCCAAATGGCCTAGACATAATAGCCAAATGGCCTAGACATAATAGCCACATGACCTAGACAGAATAGCCAAATGGCCTAGGCAGAATAGCCAAATGGACTAGACAGAATAGCCAAATAGACTAGACAGAATAGCCAAATGGCCTAGACATAATAGCCAAAAGACCTAGACATAATAGCCAAATGACCTAGACATAATAGCCAAATGATCTAGACAGAATAGCCAAATGTCCTCGACAGAATAGCCAAATGTCCTCTACAGAATAGCCAAATGACCTAGACATAATAGCCAAATGGCCTAGACATAATAGCCAAATGACAAGACAGAATAGCCAAATGACCTAGACAGAATAGCCAAATGACCTAGACATAATAGCCAAATGACCTAGTAAGAATAGCCAAATGTCCTCGACAGAATAGTCAAATGAACTAGACAGAATAGTCAAATGGCCTAGACATAATAGCCAAATGGCCTAGACAGAAAAACCTAATGACCTAGACAGAATAGCCAAATAGAATAAACAGAATAGCCAAATGGCCTAGACATAATAGCCAAAAGACCTAGACATAATAGCCAAATGACCTAGACATAATAGCCAAATGATCTAGACAGAATAGCCAAATGTCCTCGACAGAATAGCCAAATGTCCTCTACAGAATAGCCAAATGACCTAGACATAATAGCCAAATGGCCTAGACATAATAGCCAAATGACCAGACAGAATAGCCAAATGACCTAGACAGAATAGCCAAATGACCTAGACATAATAGCCAAATGGCCTAGACATAATAGCCAAATGACCCAGACAGAATAGCCAAATGACCTAGACAGAATAGCCAAATGACCTAGACATAATAACCAAATGACCTACACATAATAGCCAAATGACCTAGACAGAATAACCAAATGACCTAGACAGAATAACCAAATGACCTAGACAAAATAGCCAAATGGCCTAGACATAATAGCCAAATGGTCTAGACAGAATCGCCAAATGTCCTAGACAGAATAGCCAAATGTCCTCCACAGAATAGCCAAATGACCCAGACAGAATAGCCAAATGGCCTAGACAGAATAGCCAAATGGACTAGACAGAATAGCCAAATGACCTACACATAATAGCCAAATGGACTAGACATAATAGCCACATGACCTAGACAGAATAGCCAAATGACCTAGACAGAATAGCCAAATGTCCTCGATAGAATAGCCAAATGATCTAGACAGAATAGCCAAATGACCTAGACAGAATAGCCAAATGGCCTAGACAGAATAGCCAAATGACCTAGACAGAATAGCCAAATGACCCAGACAGAATAGCCAAATATCCTCGACAGAATAGCCAAGTGACCTAGACAGAATAGCCAAATATCCTCTACAGAATAGCCAAATGACCTAGATATAATAGCCAAATGACCTAGACAGAATAGCCAAATGTCCTCGACAAAATAGTCAAATGAACCAGACAGAATAGCCAAATGACCTGGACAGAATAGGCAAATGACCCAGAGAGAATAGCCAAATGGCCTAGACAGAATAGAAAAATGGCCTAGACAGAATAGCCAAATGGACTAGACAGAATAGCCAAATGGCCTAGACAGAATAGCCAAATGGCCTAGATATAATAGCCAAATGGCCTAGACAGAATAGCCAAATACCCTCCACGGAATAGCCAAATGGCCTAGACAGAATAGCCAAATGACCTAGACAGAATAGCCAAATGACCCAGAAAGAATAGCCAAATGGCCTAGAGAGAATATCCAAATGGACTAGATAGAATAGCCAAATGGCCTAGACATAATAGCCAAATGACGTAGACATAATAGCCAAATGACCTAGACATAATAGCCAAATGACCTAGACAGAATAGCCAAATGACCTAGACAGAAAAACCAAATGGCCTACACATAACAGCCAAATGGCCTAGAAAGAAAAACCTAATGATCTCGACAGAATAGCCAAATGGACTAGACATAATAGCCAAATGACCTAGACATAATAGCCAAATGACCTAGATAGAATAGCCAAATGTCATCGACAGAATATCCAAATGTCCTCGACAGAATAGCCAAATGACCTAGACATAATAGCCAAATGATCTAGACATAATAGCCAAATGGCCTAGACATAATAGCCAAATGGCCTAGACATAATAGCCACATGACCTAGACAGAATAGCCAAATGGCCTAGGCAGAATAGCCAAATGGACTAGACAGAATAGCCAAATAGACTAGACAGAATAGCCAAATGGCCTAGACATAATAGCCAAAAGACCTAGACATAATAGCCAAATGACCTAGACATAATAGCCAAATGATCTAGACAGAATAGCCAAATGTCCTCGACAGAATAGCCAAATGTCCTCTACAGAATAGCCAAATGACCTAGACATAATAGCCAAATGGCCTAGACATAATAGCCAAATGACAAGACAGAATAGCCAAATGACCTAGACAGAATAGCCAAATGACCTAGACATAATAGCCAAATGACCTAGTCAGAATAGCCAAATGTCCTCGACAGAATAGTCAAATGAACTAGACAGAATAGCCAAATGACCTAGACAGAGTAGCCAAATGACCCAGAGAGAATAGTCAAATGGCCTAGACAGAATAGAAAAATGGACCAGACAGAATAGCCAAATGTCCTCGACAGAATAGCCAAATGACCTAGACAGAATAGACAAATGACCCAGACAGACTAGCCAAATGGCCTAGACAGAATAGCCAAATGGCCTAGACAGAATACAAAAATGGACTAGACAGAATAGCCAAATGGCCTAGACATAATAGCCAAATGACCTAGACATAATAGCCAAATGACCTAGACATAATAGCCAAATGACCTAGACATAATAGCCAAATGACCTAGACAGAATAGCCAAATGTCCTCGACAGAATAGTCAAATGACCTAGACAGAATAGCCAAATGACCTAGACAGAATAGCCAAATGACCCAGACAGAATAGCCAAATGGCCTAGACAGAATACAAAAATGGACTAGACAGAATAGCCAAATGGCCTAGATATAATAGCCAAATGGCCTAGAGAGAATAGCCAAATGCCCTCGACAGAATAGCCAAATGTCCTCGACAGAATAGCCAAATGACCTAGACAGAATAGCCAAATGACCCAGAAAGAATAGCCAAATGGCTTAGAGAGAATATACAAATGGACTAGATAGAATAGCCAAATGGCCTAGACATAATAGCCAAATGACCTAGACAGAATAGCCAAATGTCCTCGACAGAATAGTCAAATGACCTAGACAGAATAGCCAAATGACATAGACAGAATAGTCAAATGGCCTAGACATAATAGCCAAATGGCCTAGACAGAAAAACCTAATGTCCTAGACAGAATAGCCAAATAGACTAGACAGAATAGCCAAATGGCCTAGATATAATAGCCAAAAGACCTAGACATAATAGCCAAATGACCTAGACATAATAGCCAAATGGCCTAGACATAATAGCCAAATGACCAGACAGAATAGCCAAATGACCTAGACAGAAGAGCCAAATGACCTAGACATAATAGCCAAATGGCCTAGACATAATAGCCAAATGACCCAGACAGAATAGCCAAATGACCTAGACAGAATAGCCAAATGACCTAGACAGAATAACCAAATGACCTACACATAATAGCCAAATGACCTAGACAGAATAGCCAAATGACCTAGACAGAATAACCAAATGACCAAGACAGAATAGCCAAATGGCCTAGACAGAATAGCCAAATGGCCTAGACATAATATCCAAATGACCTAGACTGAATAGCCAAATGGTCTAGACATAATAGCCAAATGGTCTAGACAGAATAGCCAAATGTCCTAGACATAATAGCCAAATGTCCTCCACAGAATAGCCAAATGACCTAGACAGAATAGCCAAATGACCCAGACAGAATAGCCAAATATCCTCGACAGAATAGCCAAATGACCTCGACAGAATAGCCAAATGACCTACACAGCATAGCCAAATGACCCAGACAGAATAGCCAAATGGCCTAGACAGAATAGAAAAATGGACTAGACAGAATAGACAAATGGCCTAGACATAATAGCCAAATGGCCTAGAGAGAATAGCCAAATGCCTAGACAGAATAGCCAAATGTATTCGACAGAATAGCCAAATGACCTAGACAGAATAGCCAAATGACCCAGAAAGAATAGCCAAATGGCCTAGACATAATAGCCAAATGACCTAGACAGAATAGGCAAATGTCCTCGACAGAATAGTCAAATGACCTAGACAGAATAGCCAAATGACCTAGACAGAATAGCCAAATGACCTAGACAGAAAAACCAAATGGCCTAGACATAACAGCCAAATGGCTTAGAAAGAAAAACCTAATGATCTCGACAGAACAGCCAAATGGACTAGACAGAATAGCCGAATGGCTTCGACATAATAGCCAAATGACCTAGACATAATAGCCAAATGACCTAGATAGAATAGCCAAATGTCATCGACAGAATAGCCAAATGTCCTCGACAGAATAGCCAAATGACCTTGACATAATAGCCAAATGACCTAGACATAATAGCCAAATGGCCTAGACATAATAGCCAAATGGCCTAGACATAATAGCCACATGACCTAGACAGAATAGCCAAATGACCTAGACAGAATAGCCAAAAGACCCAGACAGAATAGCCAAATGGACTAGACAGAATAGCCAAATGGCATAGACAGAATAGCCAAATGAACTAGACAGAATAGTCAAATATCCTCGACAGAATAGTCAAATGACCTAGACAGAATAGCCAAATGACATAGACAGAATAGTCAAATGGCCTAGACATAATAGCCAAATGGCCTAGACAGAAAAACCTAATGACCTAGACAGAATAGCCAAATAGACTAGACAGAATACCCAAATGGCCTAGACATAATAGCCAAAAGACCTAGACATAATAGCCGAATGGCCTAGACATAATAGCCAAATGACCTAGACATAATAGCCATATGACCTAGATAGAATAGCCAAATGTCATCGACAGAATAGTCAAATGGCCTAGACATAATAGCCACATGACCTAGACAGAATAGCCAAATGTCCTCGATAGAATAGCCAAATGATCTAGACAGAATAGCCAAATGACCTAGACAGAATAGCCAAATGGCCTAGACAGAATAGCCAAATGACCTAGACAGAATAGCCAAATGACCCAGACAGAATAGCCAAATATCCTCGACAGAATAGCCAAGTGACCTAGACAGAATAGCCAAATGACCTAGACAGAATAGAAAAATGGCCTAGGCAGAATAGCCAAATGGACTAGACAGAATAGCCAAATGGCATAGACAGAATAGCCAAATGACCTAGACAGAATAGCCAAATATCCTCGACAGAATAGTCAAATGACCTAGACAGAATAGCCAAATGACATAGACAGAATAGTCAAATGGCCTAGACATAATAGCCAAATGGCCTAGACAGAAAAACCTAATGACCTAGACAGAATAGCCAAATAGACTAGACAGAATAGCCAAATGGCCTAGACATAATAGCCAAAAGACCTAGACATAATAGCCGAATGGCCTAGACATAATAGCCAAATGACCTAGACATAATAGCCAAATGACCTAGATAGAATAGCCAAATGTCATCGACAGAATAGCCAAATGTCCTCGACAGAATAGCCAAATGTCCTCGACAGAATAGCCAAATGACCTAGACATAATAGCCAAATGACCTAGACATAATAGCCAAATGGCCTAGACATAATAGCCAAATGGCCTAGACATAATAGCCCCATGACCTAGACAGAATAGCCAAATGACCTAGACAGAATAGCCAAAAGACCCAGACAGAATAGCCAAATGGCATAGACGGAATAGCCAAATGACCTAGACAGAATAGCCAAATGACCCAGACAGAATAACCAAATGGCCTAGACAGAATAGGAAAATGGACTAGACAGAATAGCCAAATGACCTAGACAGAATAGCCAAATGCCCTAGACAGAATAGCCAAATGTATTCGACAGAATAGCCAAATGACCTAGACAGAATAGCCAAATGACCCAAAAAGAATGGCCAAATGGCCTAGACAGAAGAGCCAAATGGACTAGACAGAATAGCCAAATGGCCTAGATATAATTGCCAAATGACCTAGATCGAATAGCCAAATGGCCTAGACATAATAGCCAAATGGTCTAGACAGAATAGCCAAATGCCCTAGACAGAATAGCCAAATGTCCTCAACAGAATAGCCAAATGACCTAGACAGAATAGCCAAATGACCCAGACAGACTAGCCAAATGGCCTAGACAGAATAGCCAAATGGACTAGACAGAATAACCAAATGGCCTAGACATAACAGCCAAATGACCTAGACATAATAGCCAAATGACCTAGATATAATAGCCAAATGACCTAGACAGAATAGCCAAATGTCCTCGACAAAATAGTCAAATGAACCAGACAGAATAGCCAAATGACCTAGACAGAATAGGCAAATGACCCAGAGAGAATAGCCAAATGGCCTAGACAGAATAGAAAAATGGACTAGACAGAATACCCAAATGGCCTAGACAGAATAGCCAAATGACCTAGACAGAATAGACAAATGATCCAGACAGACTAGCCAAATGGCCTAGACAGAATAGCCAAATGGACTAGACAGAATAGCCAAATGGCCTAGACAGAATAGCCAAATGGCCTAGATATAATAGCCAAATGGCCTAGACAGAATAGCCAAATACCCTCCACAGAATAGCCAAATGTCCTCGACAGAATAGCCAAATGACCTAGACAGAATAGCCAAATGACCCAGAAAGAATAGCCAAATGGCCTAGAGAGAATATCCAAATGGACTAGTTAGAATAGCCAAATGGCCTAGACATAATAGCCAAATGACGTAGACATAATAGCCAAATGACCTAAACATAATAGCCAAATGACCTAGACAGAATAGCCAAATGACCTAGACAGAAAAACCAAATGGCCTACACATAACAGCCAAATGGCCTAGAAAGAAAAACCTAATGATCTCGACAGAATAGCCAAATGGACTAGACATAATAGCCAAATGACCTAGACATAATAGCCAAATGACCTAGATAGAATAGCCAAATGTCATCGACAGAATATCCAAATGTCCTCGACAGAATAGCCAAATGACCTAGACATAATAGCCAAATGACCTAGACATAATAGCCAAATGGCCTAGACATAATAGCCAAATGGCCTAGACATTATAGCCACATGATCTAGACAGAATAGCCAAATGGCCTAGGCAGAATAGCCAAATGGACTAGACAGAATAGCCAAATAGACTAGACAGAATAGCCAAATGGCCTAGACATAATAGCCAAAAGACCTAGACATAATAGCCAAATGACCTAGACATAATAGCCAAATGATCTAGACAGAATAGCCAAATGTCCTCGACAGAATAGCCAAATGTCCTCTACAGAATAGCCAAATGACCTAGACATAATAGCCAAATGGCCTAGACATAATAGCCAAATGACCAGACAGAATAGCCAAATGACCTAGACAGAATAGCCAAATGACCTAGACATAATAGCCAAATGGCCTAGACATAATAGTCAAATGACCCAGACATAATAGCCAAATGGCCTAGACATAATAGCCACATGACCTAGACAGAATAGCCAAATGACCTAGACAGAATAGCCAAAAGACCCAGACAGAATAGCCAAATGGTCTAGGCAGAATAGCCAAATGGACTAGACAGAATAGCCAAATGGCATAGACAGAATAGCCAAATGACCTAGAAAGAATAGCCAAATATCCTCGACAGAATAGCCAAATGACCTAGTTAGAATAGCCAAATGACCTAGACAGAATAGCCAAATGACCTAGAAAGAATAGCCAAATATTCTCGACAGAATAGCCAAATGACCTAGTTAGAATAGCCAAATGACCTAGACAGAATAGCCAAATGACCCAGACAGAATAACCAAATGGCCTAGACAGAATACAAAAATGGACTAGACAGAATAGCCAAATGGCCTAGACATAATAGCCAAATGACCTAGACAGAATAGCCAAATGCCCTACACAGAATAGCCAAATGTATTCGACAGAATAGCCAAATGACCCAAAAAGAATAGCCAAATGGCCTAGACAGAATAGCCAAATGAGCTAGATCGAATAGCCAAATGGCCTAGACATAATAGCCAAATGGTCTAGAGGGAATAGCCAAATGCCCTAGACAGAATAGCCAAATGTCCTCGACAGAATAGCCAAATGACCTAGACAGAATAGCCAAATGGCCTAGACATAATAGCCAAATGGTCTAGACAGAATAGCCAAATGTCCTAGACAGAATAGCCAAATGTCCTCCACAGAATAGCCAAATGACCTAGACAGAATAGCCAAATGACCCAGACAGAATAGCCAAATGGCCTAGACAGAATAGCCAAATGGACTAGACAGAATAGCCAAATGACCTACACATAATAGCCAAATGGACTAGACATAATAGCCACATGACCTAGACAGAATAGCCAAATGACCTAGACAGAATAGCCAAATGTCCTCGATAGAATAGCCAAAAGACCTAGACAGAATAGCCAAATGGCCTAGACAGAATAGCCAAATGACCTAGACAGAATAGCCAAATGTCCTCTATAGAATAGCCAAATGATCTAGACAGAATAGCCAAATGAACTAGACAGAATAGCCAAATGGCCTAGACAGAATAGCCAAATGACCTAAACAGAATAGCCAAATGACCCAGACAGAATAGCCAAATGGCCTAGACAGAATAGAAAAATGGACTAGACAGAATAGCCAAATGGCCTAGACATAATAGCCAAATGGCCTAGAGAGAATAGCCAAATGACCTAGACATAATAGCCAAATGACCTAGACAGAATAGCCAAATGTCCTCGACAGAATAGTCAAATGACCTAGACAGAATAGCCAAATGACCTAGACAGAATAGCCAAATGACCCAGACAGAATAGCCAAATGGCCTAGACAGAATAGAAAAATGGACTAGACAGAATAGCCAAATGGCCTAGATATAATAGCCAAATGGCCTAGACAGAATAGCCAAATGCCCTAGACAGAATAGCCAAATGGACTAGACAGAATAGCCAAATGGCCTAGACATAATAGCCACATGACCTAGACAGAATAGCCAAATGACCTAGACAGAATAGCCAAAAGACCCAGACAGAATAGCCAAATGGCCTAGACAGAATAGCCAAATGGACTAGACAGAATAGCCAAATGGCATAGACAGAATAGCCAAATGACCTAGACATAATAGCCAAATGACCTAGACAGAATAGTCAAATGACCTAGATAGAATAGCCAAATATCATCGACAGAATAGCCAAATATCCTCGACAGAATAGCCAAATGACCTAGACAGAATAGCCAAATGACCTAGACAGAATAGCCAAATGACCCAGACAGAATAGCCAAATGGCCTAGACAGAATAGAAAAATGGACTAGACAGAATAGCCAAATGGCCTAGACATAAAAGCCAAATGGCCTAGACAGAATAGCCAAATGCCCTAGACAGAAAAGCCAAATGTATTCGACAGAATAGCCAAATGACCTAGACAGAATAGCCAAATGACCCAAAAAGAATAGCCAAATGGCCTAGACAGAATAGCCAAATGGACTAGACAGAATAGCCAAATGGACTAGACAGAATAGCCAAATGGACTAGACAGAATAGCCAAATGGCCTAGACATAATAGCCAAATGGTCTAGACAGAATAGCCAAATGCCCTAGACAGAATAGCCAAATGTCCTCGACAGAATAGCCAAATGACCTAGACAGAATAGCCAAATGACCCAGCCAGACTAGCCAAATGGCCCAGACAGAATAGCCAAATGGACTAGACAGAATAACCAAATGGCCTAGAAATAACAGCCAAATGACCTAGACATAATAGCCAAATGACCTATACATAATAGCCAAATGACCTAGACAGAATAGCCAAATGTCCTCGACAGAATAGTCAAATGAACTAGACAGAATAGCCAAATGACCTAGACAGAATAGCCAAATGACCCAGAGAGAATAGCCAAATGGCCTAGACAGAATAGAAAAATGGACTAGACAGAATAGCCAAATGGCCTAGACAGAATAGCCAAATGACCTAGACAGAATAGACAAATGACCCAGACAGACTAGCCAAATGGCCTAGACAGAATAGCCAAATGGACTAGACAGAATAGCCAAATGGCCTAGACATAATAGCCAAATGACCTAGACATAATAGCCAAATGACCTAGACATAATAGCCAAATGACCTAGACAGAATAGCCAAATGTCCTCGACAGAATAGTCAAATGATCTAGACAGAATAGCCAAATGACCTAGACAGAATAGCCAAATGACCCAGACAGAATAGCCAAATGGCCTAGATATAAAAAAAATGGACTAGACAGAATAGTCAAATGGCCTAGATATAATAGCCAAATGGCCTAGACAGAATAGCCAAATACCCTCGACAGAATAGCCAAATGTCCTCGACAGAATAGCCAAATGACCTAGACAGAATAGCCAAATGACCCAGAAAAAATAGCCAAATGGCCTAGAGAGAATATCCAAATGGACTAGATAGAATAGCCAAATGGCCTAGACATAATAGCCAAATGACGTAGACATAATAGCCAAATGACCTAGACATAATAGCCAAATGACCTAGACAGAATAGCCAAATGTCCTTGACAGAATAGTCAAATGACCTAGACAGAATAGCCAAATGACATAGACAGAATAGTCAAATGGCCTAGACATAATAGCCAAATGGGCTAGACAGAAAAACCTAATGACCTAGACAGAATAGCCAAATAGACTAGACAGAATAGCCAAATGGCCTAGACCTAATAGCCAAAACATCTAGACATAATAGCCAAATGACCTAGACATAATAGCCAAATGACCTAGACAGAATAGCCAAATGTCCTCGACAGAATAGCCAAATGTCCTCGACAGAATAGCCAAATGACCAAGACATAATAGCCAAATGGCCTGGACATAATAGCCAAATGACATAGACAGAATAGCCAAATGACCTAGACAGAATAGCCAAACGACCTAGACATAATAGCCAAATGGCCTAGACATAATAGCCAAATGACCCAGACAGAATAGCCAAATGTCCTAGACAGAATAGCCAAATGACCTCGACAGAATAGTCAAATGAACTAGACAGAATAGCCAAATGACCTAGACATAATAGCCAAATGGCCTAGACATAATAACCAAATGACCCAGACAGAATACAAAAATGGACTAGACAGAATAGCCAAATGGCCTAGACAGAATAGCCAAATGACCTAGACATAATAGCCAAATGACCTAGACAGAATAGCCAAATGTCCTCGACAGAATAGTCAAATGACCTAGACAGAATAGCCAAATGACCTAGACAGAATAGCCAAATGACCCAGACAGAATAGCCAAATGGCCTAGACAGAATAGAAAAATGGACTAGACAGAATAGCCAAATGGCCTAGATATAATAGCCAAATGGCCTAGACAGAATAGCCAAATGCCCTAGACAGAATAGCCAAATGGACTAGACAGAATAGCCAAATGGCCTAGACATAATAGCCACATGACCTAGACAGAATAGCCAAATGACCTAGACAGAATAGCCAAAAGACCCAGACAGAATAGCCAAATGGCCTAGACAGAATAGCCAAATGGACTAGACAGAATAGCCAAATGGCATAGACAGAATAGCCAAATGACCTAGACATAATAGCCAAATGACCTAGACAGAATAGTCAAATGACCTAGATAGAATAGCCAAATATCATCGACAGAATAGCCAAATATCCTCGACAGAATAGCCAAATGACCTAGACAGAATAGCCAAATGACCTAGACAGAATAGCCAAATGACCCAGACAGAATAGCCAAATGGCCTAGACAGAATAGAAAAATGGACTAGACAGAATAGCCAAATGGCCTAGACATAAAAGACAAATGGCCTAGACAGAATAGCCAAATGCCCTAGACAGAAAAGCCAAATGTATTCGACAGAATAGCCAAATGACCTAGACAGAATAGCCAAATGACCCAAAAAGAATAGCCAAATGGCCTAGACAGAATAGCCAAATGGACTAGACAGAATAGCCAAATGGCCTAGACATAATAGCCAAATGACCTTGATCGAATAGCAAAATGGCCTAGACATAATAGCCAAATGGTCTAGACAGAATAGCCAAATGCCCTAGACAGAATAGCAAATGTCCTCGACAGAATAGCCAAATGACCTAGACAGAATAGCCAAATGACCCAGACAGACTAGCCAAATGGCCTAGACAGAATAGCCAAATGGACTAGACAGAATAACCAAATAGCCTAGACATAACAGCCAAATGACCTAGACATAATAGCCAAATGACCTATACATAATAGCCAAATGACCTAGACAGAATAGCCAAATGTCCTCGACAGAATAGTCAAATGAACTAGACAGAATAGCCAAATGACCTAGACAGAATAGCCAAATGACCCAGAGAGAATAGCCAAATGGCCTAGACAGAATAGAAAAATGGACTAGACAGAATAGCCAAATGGCCTAGACAGAATAGCCAAATGACCTAGACAGAATAGAAAAATGACCCAGACAGACTAGCCAAATGGCCTAGACAGAATAGCCAAATGGACTAGACAGAATAGCCAAATGGCCTAGACATAATAGCCAAATGACCTAGACATAATAGCCAAATGACCTAGACATAATAGCCAAATGATCTAGACAGAATAGCCAAATGTCCTCGACAGAATAGTCAAATGATCTAGACAGAATAGCCAAATGACCTAGACAGAATAGCCAAATGACCCAGACAGAATAGCCAAATGGCCTAGATATAAAAAAAATGGACTAGACAGAATAGTCAAATGGCCTAGATATAATAGCCAAATGGCCTAGACAGAATAGCCAAATACCCTCGACAGAATAGCCAAATGTCCTCGACAGAATAGCCAAATGACTTAGACAGAATAGCCAAATGACCCAGAAAGAATAGCCAAATGGCCTAGAGAGAATATCCAAATGGACTAGATAGAATAGCCAAATGGCCTAGACATAATAGCCAAATGACGTAGACATAATAGCCAAATGACCTAGACATAATAGCCAAATGACCTAGACAGAATAGCCAAATGTCCTTGAGAGAATAGTCAAATGACCTAGACAGAATAGCCAAATGACATAGACAGAATAGTCAAATGGCCTAGACATAATAGCCAAATGGGCTAGACAGAAAAACCTAATGACCTAGACAGAATAGCCAAATAGACTAGACAGAATAGCCAAATGGCCTAGACCTAATAGCCAAAACATCTAGACATAATAGCCAAATGACCTAGACATAATAGCCAAATAACCTAGACAGAATAGCCAAATGTCCTCGACAGAATAGCCAAATGTCCTCGACAGAATAGCCAAATGACCAAGACATAATAGCCAAATGGCCTGGACATAATAGCCAAATGACCAGACAGAATAGCCAAATGACCTAGACAGAATAGCCAAACGACCTAGACATAATAGCCAAATGGCCTAGACATAATAGCCAAATGACCCAGACAGAATAGCCAAATGACCTAGACAGAATAGCCAAATGACCTCGACAGAATAGTCAAATGAACTAGACAGAATAGCCAAATGACCTAGACATAATAGCCAAATGGCCTAGACATAATAACCAAATGACCCAGACAGAATACAAAAATGGACTAGACAGAATAGCCAAATGGCCTAGACAGAATAGCCAAATGACCTAGAAATAATAGCCAAATGACCTAGACAGAATAGCCAAATGTCCTCGACAGAATAGTCAAATGACCTAGACAGAATAGCCAAATGACCTAGACAGAATAGCCAAATGACCCAGACAGAATAGCCAAATGGCCTAGACAGAATAGAAAAATGGACTAGACAGAATAGCCAAATGGCCTAGATATAATAGCCAAATGGCCTAGACAGAATAGCCAAATGCCCTAGACAGAATAGCCAAATGGACTAGACAGAATAGCCAAATGACCTATACATAATAGCCAAATGACCTAGACAGAATAGTCAAATGACCTAGATAGAATAGCCAAATGTCATCGACAGAATAGCCAAATATCCTCGACAGAATAGCCAAATGACCTAGACAGAATAGCCAAATGACCTAGACAGAATAGCCAAATGACCCAGACAGAATAGCCAAATGGCCTAGACAGAATAGAAAAATGGACTAGACAGAATAGCCAAATGGCCTAGACATAATAGCCACATGACCTAGACAGAATAGCCAAATGACCTAGACAGAATAGCCAAAAGAACCAGACAGAATAGCCAAATGGCCTAGACAGAATAGCCAAATGGACTAGACAGAATAGCCAAATGGCATAGACAGAATAGCCAAATGACCTATACATAATAGCCAAATGACCTAGACAGAATAGTCAAATGACCTAGATAGAATAGCCAAATGTCATCGACAGAATAGCCAAATATCCTCGACAGAATAGCCAAATGACCTAGACAGAATAGCCAAATGACCTAGACAGAATAGCCAAATGACCCAGACAGAATAGCCAAATGGCCTAGACAGAATAGAAAAATGGACTAGACAGAATAGCCAAATGGCCTAGACATAAAAGCCAAATGGCCTAGACAGAATAGCCAAATGCCCTAGACAGAAAAGCCAAATGTATTCGACAGAATAGCCAAATGACCTAGACAGAATAGCCAAATGACCCAAAAAGAATAGCCAAATGGCCAAGACAGAATAGCCAAATGGACTAGACAGAATAGCCAAATGGCCTAGACATAATAGACAAATGACCCAGACAGACTAGCCAAATGGCCTAGACAGAATAGCCAAATGGACTAGACAGAATAGCCAAATGGCCTAGACATAATAGCCAAATGACCTAGACATAATAGCCAAATGACCTAGACATAATAGCCAAATGACCTAGACAGAATAGCCAAATGTCCTCGACAGAATAGTCAAATGATCTAGACAGAATAGCCAAATGACCTAGACAGAATAGCCAAATGACCCAGACAGAATAGCCAAATGGCCTAGATATAAAAAAAATGGACTAGACAGAATAGTCAAATGGCCTAGATATAATAGACAAATGGCCTAGACAGAATAGCCAAATACCCTCGACAGAATAGCCAAATGTCCTCGACAGAATAGCCAAATGACCTAGACAGAATAGCCAAATGACCCAGAAAGAATAGCCAAATGGCCTAGAGAGAATATCCAAATGGACTAGATAGAATAGCCAAATGGCCTAGACATAATAGCCAAATGACGTAGACATAATAGCCAAATGACCTAGACATAATAGCCAAATGACCTAGACAGAATAGCCAAATGTCCTTGACAGAATAGTCAAATGACCTAGACAGAATAGCCAAATGACATAGACAGAATAGTCAAATGGCCTAGACATAAGAGCCAAATGGGCTAGACAGAAAAACCTAATGACCTAGACAGAATAGCCAAATAGACTAGACAGAATAGCCAAATGGCCTAGACCTAATAGCCAAAACATCTAGACATAATAGCCAAATGACCTAGACATAATAGCCAAATGACCTAGACAGAATAGCCAAATGTCCTCGACAGAATAGCCAAATGTCCTCGACAGAATAGCCAAATGACCAAGACATAATAGCCAAATGGCCTGGACATAATAGCCAAATGACCAGACAGAATAGCCAAATGACCTAGACAGAATAGCCAAACGACCTAGACATAATAGCCAAATGGCCTAGACATAATAGCCAAATGACCCAGACAGAATAGCCAAATGACCTAGACAGAATAGCCAAATGACCTCGACAGAATAGTCAAATGAACTAGACAGAATAGCCAAATGACCTAGACATAATATTCAAATGGCCTAGACATAATAACCAAATGACCCAGACAGAATACAAAAATGGACTAGACAGAATAGCCAAATGGCCTAGACAGAATAGCCAAATGACCTAGACATAATAGCCAAATGACCTAGACAGAATAGCCAAATGTCCTCGACAGAATAGTCAAATGACCTAGACAGAATAGCCAAATGACCTAGACAGAATAGCCAAATGACCCAGACAGAATAGCCAAATGGCCTAGACAGAATAGAAAAATGGACTAGACAGAATAGCCAAATGGCCTAGATATAATAGCCAAATGGCCTAGACAGAATAGCCAAATGCCCTAGACAGAATAGCCAAATGGACTAGACAGAATAGCCAAATGGCCTAGACATAATAGCCACATGACCTAGACAGAATAGCCAAAAGACCCAGACAGAATAGCCAAATGGCCTAGACAGAATAACCAAATGGACTAGACAGAATAGCCAAATGGCATAGACAGAATAGCCAAATGACCTAGACATAATAGCCAAATGACCTAGACAGAATAGTCAAATGACCTAGATAGAATAGCCAAATGTCATCGACAGAATAGCCAAATATCCTCGACAGAATAGCCAAATGACCTAGACAGAATAGCCAAATGACCTGGACAGAATAGCCAAATGACCCAGACAGAATAGCCAAATGGCCTAGACAGAATAGAAAAATGGACTAGACAGAATAGCCAAATGGCCTAGACATAAAAGCCAAATGGCCTAGACAGAATAGCCAAATGCCCTAGACAGAAAAGCCAAATGTATTCGACAGAATAGCCAAATGACCTAGACAGAATAGCCAAATGACCCAAAAAGAATAGCCAAATGGCCTAGACAGAATAGCCAAATGGACTAGACAGAATAGCCAAATGGCCTAGACATAATAGCCAAATGACCTTGATCGAATAGCAAAATGGCCTAGACATAATAGCCAAATGGTCTAGACAGAATAGCCAAATGCCCTAGACAGAATAGCCAAATGTCCTCGACAGAATAGCCAAATGACCTAGACAGAATAGCCAAATGACCCAGACAGACTAGCCAAATGGCCTAGACAGAATAGCCAAATGGACTAGACAGAATAACCAAATGGCCTAGACCTAACAGCCAAATGACCTAGACATAATAGCCAAATGACCTATACATAATAGCCAAATGACCTAGACAGAATAGCCAAATGTCCTCGACAGAATAGTCAAATGAACTAGACAGAATAGCCAAATGACCTAGACAGAATAGCCAAATGACCCAGAGAGAATAGCCAAATGGCCTAGACAGAATAGAAAAATGGACTAGACAGAATAGCCAAATGGCCTAGACAGAATAGCCAAATTACCTAGACAGAATAGACAAATGACCCAGACAGACTAGCCAAATGGCCTAGACAGAATAGCCAAATGGACTAGACAGAATAGCCAAATGGCCTAGACATAATAGCCAAATGACCTAGACATAATAGCCAAATGACCTAGACATAATAGCCAAATGACCTAGACAGAATAGCCAAATGTCCTCGACAGAATAGTCAAATGATCTAGACAGAATAGCCAAATGACCTTGACAGAATAGCCAAATGACCCAGACAGAATAGCCAAATGGCCTAGATATAAAAAAAATGGACTAGACAGAATAGTCAAATGGCCTAGATATAATAGCCAAATGGCCTAGACAGAATAGCCAAATACCCTCGACAGAATAGCCAAATGTCCTCGACAGAATAGCCAAATGACCTAGACAGAATAGCCAAATGATCCAGAAAGAATAGCCAAATGGCCTAGAGAGAATATCCAAATGGACTAGATAGAATAGCCAAATGGCCTAGACATAATAGCCAAATGACGTAGACATAATAGCCAAATGACCTAGACATAATAGCCAAATGACCTAGACAGAATAGACAAATGTCCTTGACAGAATAGTCAAATGACCTAGACAGAATAGCCAAATGACATAGACAGAATAGTCAAATGGCCTAGACATAATAGCCAAATGGGCTAGACAGAAAAACCTAATGACCTAGACAGAATAGCCAAATAGACTAGACAGAATAGCCAAATGGCCTAGACCTAATAGCCAAAACACCTAGACATAATAGCCAAATGACCTAGACATAATAGCCAAATGACCTAGACAGAATAGCCAAATGTCCTCGACAGAATAGCCAAATGTCCTCGACAGAATAGCCAAATGACCAAGACATAATAGCCAAATGGCCTGGACATAATAGCCAAATGACCAGACAGAATAGCCAAATGACCTAGACAGAATAGCCAAACGACCTAGACATAATAGCCAAATGGCCTAGACATAATAGCCAAATGACCCAGACAGAATAGCCAAATGACCTAGACAGAATAGCCAAATGACCTCGACAGAATAGTCAAATGAACTAGACAGAATAGCCAAATGACCTAGACATAATAGCCAAATGGCCTAGACATAATAGCCAAATGACCCAGACAGAATACAAAAATGGACTAGACAGAATAGCCAAATGGCCTAGACAGAATAGCCAAATGACCTAGACATAATAGCCAAATGACCTAGACAGAATAGCCAAATGTCCTCGACAGAATAGTCAAATGACCTAGACAGAATAGCCAAATGACCTAGACAGAATAGCCAAATGAACCAGACAGAATAGCCAAATGGCCTAGACAGAATAGAAAAATGGACTAGACAGAATAGCCAAATGGCCTAGATATAATAGCCAAATGGCCTAGACAGAATAGCCAAATGCCCTAGACAGAATAGCCAAATGGACTAGACAGAATAGCCAAATGGCCTAGACATAATAGCCAAATGACCTAGACATAATAGCCAAATGACCTACACATAATAGCCAAATGACCTAGACAGAATAGCCAAATGTCCTCGACAGAATAGTCAAATGCCCTAGACAGAATAGCCAAATGACCTAGACAGAATAGCCAAATGACCCAGACAGAATAGCCAAAAGACACAGACAGAATAGCCAAATGGCCTAGACAGAATAGCCAAATGGACTAGACAGAATAGCCAAATGGCATAGACAGAATAGCCAAATGACCTAGACAGAATAGCCAAATGACCCAGACAGAATAGCCAAATGGCCTAGACAGAATAGAAAAATGGACTAGACAGAATAGCCAAATGGCCTAGACATAATAGCCAAATGGCCTAGACAGAATAGCCAAATGCCCTAGACAGAATAGCCAAATGTATTAGACATAATAGCCAAATGATCTAGATCGAATAGCCAAATGGCCTAGACATAATAGCCAAATGGTCTAGACAGAATAGCCAAATGCCCTAGACAGATTAGCCAAATGGCCTAGACAGAATAGCCAAATGGACTAGACAGAATAACCAAATGGCCTAGACATAACAGCCAAATGACCTAGACATAATAGCCAAATGACCTATACATAATAGCCAAATGACCTAGACAGAATAGCCAAATGTCCTCGATATAATAGTCAAATGAACTAGACAGAATAGCCAAATGACCTAGACAGAATAGCAAAATGACCCAGAGAGAATAGCCAAATGGCCTAGACAGAATAGAAAAATGGACTAGACAGAATAGCCAAATGGCCTAGACAGAATAGCCAAATGACCTAGACAGAATAGACAAATGACCCAGACAAACTAGCCAAATGGCCTAGACAGAATAGCCAAATGGACTAGACAGAATAGCCAAATGGCCTAGACATAATAGCCAAATGACCTAGACATAATAGCCAAATGACCTAGACATAATAGCCAAATGACCTAGACAGAATAGCCAAATGTCCTCGACAGAATAGTCAAATGATCTAGACAGAATAGCCAAATGACCTAGACAGAATAGCCAAACGACCTAGACATAATAGCCAAATGGCCTAGACATAATAGCCAAATGACCCAGACAGAATAGCCAAATGACCTAGACAGAATAGCCAAATGACCTCGACAGAATAGTCAAATGAACTAGACAGAATAGCCAAATGACCTAGACATAATAGCCAAATGGCCTAGACATAATAGCCAAATGACCCAGACAGAATACAAAAATGGACTAGACAGAATAGCCAAATGGCCTAGACAGAATAGCCAAATGACCTAGACATAATAACCAAATGACCTAGACAGAATAGCCAAATGACCCAGACAGAATAGCCAAATGGCCTAGACAGAATAGAAAAATGGACTAGACAGAATAGCCAAATGGCCTAGATATAATAGCCAAATGGCCTAGACAGAATAGCCAAATGCCCTAGACAGAATAGCCAAATGGACTAGACAGAATAGCCAAATGGCCTAGACATAATAGCCAAATGACCTAGACATAATAGCCAAATGACCTACACATAATAGCCAAATGACCTAGACAGAATAGCCAAATGTCCTCGACAGAATAGTCAAATGACCTAGACAGAATAGCCAAATGACCTAGACAGAATAGCCAAATGACCCAGACAGAATAGCCAAAAGACACAGACAGAATAGCCAAATGGCCTAGACAGAATAGCCAAATGGACTAGACAGAATAGCCAAATGGCATAGACAGAATAGCCAAATGACCTAGACAGAATAGCCAAATGACCTAGACAGAATAGCCAAATGACCCAGACAGAATAGCCAAATGGCCTAGACAGAATAAAAAAATGGACTAGACAGAATAGCCAAATGGCCTACACATAATAGCCAAATGGCCTAGACAGAATAGCCAAATGACCTAGACAGAATAGCCAAATGACCTCGACAGAATAGTCAAATGAACTAGACAGAATAGCCAAATGACCTAGACATAATAGCCAAATGGCCTAGACATAATAGCCAAATGACCCAGACAGAATACAAAAATGGACTAGACAGAATAGCCAAATGGCCTAGACAGAATAGCCAAATGACCTAGACAGAAGAGACAAATGACCCAGACAGACTAGCCAAATGGCCTAGACAGAATAGCCAAATGGACTAGACAGAATAGCCAAATGACCTAGACATAATAGCCAAATGACCTAGACAGAATAGCCAAATGTCCTCGACAGAATAGTCAAATGACCTAGACAGAATAGCCAAATGACCTAGACAGAATAGCCAAATGACCCAGACAGAATAGCCAAAGGCCTAGAAAGAATAGAAAAATGGACTAGACAGAATAGCCAAATGGCCTAGATATAATAGCCAAATGGCCTAGACAGAATAGCAAAATGCCCTAGACAGAATAGCCAAATGGACTAGACAGAATAGCCAAATGGCCTAGACATAATAGCCAAATGACCTAGACATAATAGCCAAATGACCTAGACATAATGGCCAAATGACCTAGACAGAATAGCCAAATGTCCTCGACAGAATAGTCAAATGACCTAGACAGAATAGCCAAATGACCTAGACAGAATAGCCAAATGACCCAGACAGAATAGCCAAAAGACCCAGACAGAATAGCCAAATGGCCTAGACAGAATAGCCAAATGGACTAGACAGAATAGCCAAATGGCATAGACAGAATAGCCAAATGACCTAGACAGAATAGCCAAATGTCCTCGACAGACTAGCCAAATGGCCTAGACAGAAAAGCCAAATGGACTAGACAGAATAACCAAATGGCCTAGACATAACAGCCAAATGACCTAGACATAATAGACAAATGAACTAGACAGAATAGCCAAATGACCTAGACAGAATAGCCTAATGACCCAGAGAGAATAGCCAAATGGCCTAGACAGAATACAAAAATGGACTAGACAGAATAGCCAAATGGCCTAGACAGAATAGCCAAATGACCTAGACAGAATAGACAAATGACCCAGACAGACTAGCCAAATGTCCTAGCCAGAATAGCCAAATGGACTAGACAGAATAGTCAAATGACCTAGACAGAATAGCCAAATGACCTAGACAGAATAGCCAAATGACCCAGACAGAATAGCCAAATGGCCTAGACAGAATAGAAAAATGGACTAGACAGAATAGCCAAATGTCCTCGACAGAATAGCCAAATGACATAGACAGAATAGCCAAATGACCCAGAAAGAATAGCCAAATGGCCTAGAGAGAATATCCAAATGGACTAGATAGAATAGCCAAATGGCCTAGACATAATAGCCAAATGACGTAGACATAATAGCCAAATGACCTAGACATAATAGCCAAATGACCTAGACAGAATAGCCAAATGACATAGACAGAATAGTCAAATGGCCTAGACATAATAGCCAAATGGCCTAGACAGAAAAACCTAATGACCTAGACAGAATAGCCAAATAGACTAGACAGAATAGCCAAATGGCCTAGACATAATAGCCAAAAGACCTAGACATAATAGCCAAATGAGCTAGACATAATAGCCAAATGACCTAGACAGAATAGCCAAATGACCTCGACAGAATAGTCAAATGAACTAGACAGAATAGCCAAATGACCTAGACATAATAGCCAAATGGCCTAGACATAATAGCCAAATGACCCAGACAGAATAGCCAAATGACCTAGACAGAATAGCCAAATGTCCTCGACAGAATAGGCAAATGAACTAGACAGAATAGCCAAATGACCTAGACAGAATAGCCAAATGACTCAGAGAGAATAGCCAAATGGCCTAGACAGAATAGCCAAATTACCTAGACAGAATAGACAAATGACCCAGACAGACTAGCCAAATGGCCTAGACAGAATAGCCAAATGAACTAGACAGAATAGCCAAATGGCCTAGACATAATAGCCAAATGAC
Organism: Bathymodiolus brooksi; assembly: GCA_963680875.1. NCBI lineage: Eukaryota > Metazoa > Mollusca > Bivalvia > Mytilida > Modiolidae > Bathymodiolus > Bathymodiolus brooksi. The sequence goes on along the minus strand of OY804578.1, from coordinate 25,524,268 downwards.
CTAGACATAATAGCCAAATGACCTAGACATAATAGCCAAATGACCTAGACAGAATAGCAAAATGTCCTCGACAGAATAGCCAAATGTCCTCGATATAATAGTCAAATGAACTAGACAGAATAGCCAAATGACCTAGACAGAATAGCAAAATGACCCAGAGAGAATAGCCAAATGGCCTAGACAGAATAGAAAAATGGACTAGACAGAATAGCCAAATGGCCTAGACAGAATAGCCAAATGACCTAGACAGAATAGACAAATGACCCAGACAAACTAGCCAAATGGCCTAGACAGAATAGCCAAATGGACTAGACAGAATAGCCAAATGGCCTAGACATAATAGCCAAATGACCTAGACATAATAGCCAAATGACCTAGACATAATAGCCAAATGACCTAGACAGAATAGCCAAATGTCCTCGACAGAATAGTCAAATGATCTAGACAGAATAGCCAAATGACCTAGACAGAATAGCCAAACGACCTAGACATAATAGCCAAATGGCCTAGACATAATAGCCAAATGACCCAGACAGAATAGCCAAATGACCTAGACAGAATAGCCAAATGACCTCGACAGAATAGTCAAATGAACTAGACAGAATAGCCAAATGACCTAGACATAATAGCCAAATGGCCTAGACATAATAGCCAAATGACCCAGACAGAATACAAAAATGGACTAGACAGAATAGCCAAATGGCCTAGACAGAATAGCCAAATGACCTAGACATAATAACCAAATGACCTAGACAGAATAGCCAAATGACCCAGACAGAATAGCCAAATGGCCTAGACAGAATAGAAAAATGGACTAGACAGAATAGCCAAATGGCCTAGATATAATAGCCAAATGGCCTAGACAGAATAGCCAAATGCCCTAGACAGAATAGCCAAATGGACTAGACAGAATAGCCAAATGGCCTAGACATAATAGCCAAATGACCTAGACATAATAGCCAAATGACCTACACATAATAGCCAAATGACCTAGACAGAATAGCCAAATGTCCTCGACAGAATAGTCAAATGACCTAGACAGAATAGCCAAATGACCTAGACAGAATAGCCAAATGACCCAGACAGAATAGCCAAAAGACACAGACAGAATAGCCAAATGGCCTAGACAGAATAGCCAAATGGACTAGACAGAATAGCCAAATGGCATAGACAGAATAGCCAAATGACCTAGACAGAATAGCCAAATGACCTAGACAGAATAGCCAAATGACCCAGACAGAATAGCCAAATGGCCTAGACAGAATAAAAAAATGGACTAGACAGAATAGCCAAATGGCCTACACATAATAGCCAAATGGCCTAGACAGAATAGCCAAATGACCTAGACAGAATAGCCAAATGACCTCGACAGAATAGTCAAATGAACTAGACAGAATAGCCAAATGACCTAGACATAATAGCCAAATGGCCTAGACATAATAGCCAAATGACCCAGACAGAATACAAAAATGGACTAGACAGAATAGCCAAATGGCCTAGACAGAATAGCCAAATGACCTAGACAGAAGAGACAAATGACCCAGACAGACTAGCCAAATGGCCTAGACAGAATAGCCAAATGGACTAGACAGAATAGCCAAATGACCTAGACATAATAGCCAAATGACCTAGACAGAATAGCCAAATGTCCTCGACAGAATAGTCAAATGACCTAGACAGAATAGCCAAATGACCTAGACAGAATAGCCAAATGACCCAGACAGAATAGCCAAAGGCCTAGAAAGAATAGAAAAATGGACTAGACAGAATAGCCAAATGGCCTAGATATAATAGCCAAATGGCCTAGACAGAATAGCAAAATGCCCTAGACAGAATAGCCAAATGGACTAGACAGAATAGCCAAATGGCCTAGACATAATAGCCAAATGACCTAGACATAATAGCCAAATGACCTAGACATAATGGCCAAATGACCTAGACAGAATAGCCAAATGTCCTCGACAGAATAGTCAAATGACCTAGACAGAATAGCCAAATGACCTAGACAGAATAGCCAAATGACCCAGACAGAATAGCCAAAAGACCCAGACAGAATAGCCAAATGGCCTAGACAGAATAGCCAAATGGACTAGACAGAATAGCCAAATGGCATAGACAGAATAGCCAAATGACCTAGACAGAATAGCCAAATGTCCTCGACAGACTAGCCAAATGGCCTAGACAGAAAAGCCAAATGGACTAGACAGAATAACCAAATGGCCTAGACATAACAGCCAAATGACCTAGACATAATAGACAAATGAACTAGACAGAATAGCCAAATGACCTAGACAGAATAGCCTAATGACCCAGAGAGAATAGCCAAATGGCCTAGACAGAATACAAAAATGGACTAGACAGAATAGCCAAATGGCCTAGACAGAATAGCCAAATGACCTAGACAGAATAGACAAATGACCCAGACAGACTAGCCAAATGTCCTAGCCAGAATAGCCAAATGGACTAGACAGAATAGTCAAATGACCTAGACAGAATAGCCAAATGACCTAGACAGAATAGCCAAATGACCCAGACAGAATAGCCAAATGGCCTAGACAGAATAGAAAAATGGACTAGACAGAATAGCCAAATGTCCTCGACAGAATAGCCAAATGACATAGACAGAATAGCCAAATGACCCAGAAAGAATAGCCAAATGGCCTAGAGAGAATATCCAAATGGACTAGATAGAATAGCCAAATGGCCTAGACATAATAGCCAAATGACGTAGACATAATAGCCAAATGACCTAGACATAATAGCCAAATGACCTAGACAGAATAGCCAAATGACATAGACAGAATAGTCAAATGGCCTAGACATAATAGCCAAATGGCCTAGACAGAAAAACCTAATGACCTAGACAGAATAGCCAAATAGACTAGACAGAATAGCCAAATGGCCTAGACATAATAGCCAAAAGACCTAGACATAATAGCCAAATGAGCTAGACATAATAGCCAAATGACCTAGACAGAATAGCCAAATGACCTCGACAGAATAGTCAAATGAACTAGACAGAATAGCCAAATGACCTAGACATAATAGCCAAATGGCCTAGACATAATAGCCAAATGACCCAGACAGAATAGCCAAATGACCTAGACAGAATAGCCAAATGTCCTCGACAGAATAGGCAAATGAACTAGACAGAATAGCCAAATGACCTAGACAGAATAGCCAAATGACTCAGAGAGAATAGCCAAATGGCCTAGACAGAATAGCCAAATTACCTAGACAGAATAGACAAATGACCCAGACAGACTAGCCAAATGGCCTAGACAGAATAGCCAAATGAACTAGACAGAATAGCCAAATGGCCTAGACATAATAGCCAAATGACCTAGACATAATAGCCAAATGACCTAGACATAATAGCCAAATGACCTAGACAGAATAGCAAAATGTCCTCGACAGAATAGTCAAATGACCTAGACAGAATAGCCAAATAACCTAGACAGAATAGCCAAATGACCCAGACAGAATAGCCAAATGGCCTAGACAGAATAAAAAAAATAGACTAGACAGAATAGCCAAATGGCCTAGATATAATGGCCAAATGGCCTAGACAGAATAGCCAAATGCCCTCGACAGAATAGCCAAATGTCCTCGACAGAATAGCCAAATGACCTAGACAGAATAGCCAAATGACCCAGAAAGAATAGCCAAATGGCCTAGAGAGAATATCCAAATGGACTAGATAGAATAGCCGAATGGCCAAGACATAATAGCCAAATGGCCTAGACAGAAAAACCTAATGACCTAGACAGAATAGCCAAATAGACTAGACAGAATAGCCAAATGGCCTAGACATAATAGCCTAAAGACCTAGACATAATAGCCAAATGACCTAGACATAATAGCCAAATGATCTAGACAGAATAACCAAATGTCCTCGACAGAATAGCCAAATGTCCTCCACAGAATAGCCAAATGACCTAGACATAATAGCAAAATGGCCTAGACATAATAGCCAAATGACCAGACAGAATAGCCAAATAACCTACACAGAATAGCCAAATGACCTAGACATAATAGCCAAATGGCCTAGACATAATAGCCAAATGACCCAGACAGAGTAGCCAAATGACCTAGACAGAATAGCCAAATGACCTAGACAGAATAACCAAATGACCTACACATAATAGCCAAATGACCTAGACAGAATAGCAAAATGACCTAGACAGAATAACCAAATGACCCAGACAGACTAGCCAAATGGCCTAGACAGAATTGCCAAATGGACTAGACAGAATAGCCAAATGGCCTAGACATAATAGCCAAATGACCTAGACATAATAGCCAAATGACCTAGACATAATAGCCAAATGACCTAGACAGAATAGCAAAATGTCCTCGACAGAATAGTCAAATGACCTAGACAGAATAGCCAAATGACCTAGACAGAATAGCCAAATGACCCAGACAGAATAGCCAAATGGCCTAGACAGAATAGAAAAATGGACTAGACAGAATAGCCAAATGGCCTAGATATAATAGCCAAATGGCCTAGACAGAATAGCCAAATGCCTTCGACAGAATAGCCAAATGTCCTCGACAGAATAGCCAAATGACCTAGACAGAATAGCCAAATGACCCAGAAAGAATAGCCAAATGGCCTAGAGAGAATATCCAAATGGACTAGATAGAATAGCCAAATGGCCTAGACATAATAGCCAAATGGCCTAGACAGAAAAACCTAATGACCTAGACAGAATAGCCAAATAGACTAGACAGAATAGCCAAATGGCCTAGACATAATAGCCTAAAGACCTAGACATAATAGCCAAATGACCTAGACATAATAGCCAAATGATCTAGACAGAATAGCCAAATGTCCTCGACAGAATAGCCAAATGTCCTCCACAGAATAGCCAAATGACCTAGACATAATAGTAAAATGGCCTAGACATAATATCCAAATGACCAGACAGAATAGCCAAATGACCTAGACAGAATAACCAAATGACCAAGACATAATAGCCAAATGGCCTAGACATAATAGCCAAATGACCCAGACAGAATAGCCAAATGACCTAGACAGAATAGCCAAATGACCTAGACAGAATAACCAAATGACCTACACATAATAGCCAAATGACCTGGATAGAATAGCCAAATGACCTAGACAGAATAACCAAATGACCTAGACAGAATAGCCAAATGGCCTAGACAGAATAGCCAAAATGGCCTAGACATAATATCCAAATGACCTAGACAGAATAGCCAAATGGCCTTGACATAATAGCCAAAGGGTCTAGACAGAATAGCCAAATGTCCTAGACAGAATAGCCAAATGTCCTCCACAGAATAGCCAAATGACCTAGACAGAATAGCCAAATGTCCTCCACAGAATAGCCAAATGACCCAGACAGAATAGCCAAATGGCCTAGACAGAATAGCCAAATGGACTAGACAGAATAGCCAAATGGCCTATACATAATAGCCAAATGGACTAGACATAATAGCCACATGACCTAGACAGAATAGCCAAATGACCTAGACAGAATAGCCAAATGTCCTCGATAGAATAGCCAAATGATCTAGACAGAATAGCCAAATGACCTAGGCAGTATAGCCAAATGGCCTAGACAGAATAGCCAAATGACCTAGACAGCATAGCCAAATGACCCAGACAGAATAGCCAAATGACCTAGACAGAACAGCCAAATATCCTCGACAGAATAGCCAAATGATCTAGACAGAATAGCCAAATGACCCAGACAGAATAGAAAAATGGACTAGAAAGAATAGCCAAATGGCCTAGACATAATAGCCAAATGGCCTAGACAGAATAGCCAAATGCCTAGACAGAATAGCCAAATGTATTCGACAGAATAGCCAAATGACCTAGACAGAATAGCCAAATGACCCAGAAAGAATAGCCAAATGGCCTAGACAGAATAGCCAAATGTCCTCGACAGAATAGCCAAATGACCTAGACAGAATAGCCAAATGACCCAGAAAGAATAGCCAAATGGCCTAGAGAGAATATCCAAATGGACTAGATAGAATAGCCGAATGGCCTAGACATAATAGCCAAATGGCCTAGACAGAAAAACCTAATGACCTAGACAGAATAGCCAAATAGACTAGACAGAATAGCCAAATGGCCTAGACATAATAGCCTAAAGACCTAGACATAATAGCCAAATGACCTAGACATAATAGCCAAATGATCTAGACAGAATAACCAAATGTCCTCGACAGAATAGCCAAATGTCCTCCACAGAATAGCCAAATGACCTAGACATAATAGCAAAATGGCCTAGACATAATAGCCAAATGACCAGACAGAATAGCCAAATAACCTAGACAGAATAGCCAAATGACCTAGACATAATAGCCAAATGGCCTAGACATAATAGCCAAATGACCCAGACAGAGTAGCCAAATGACCTAGACAGAATAGCCAAATGACCTAGACAGAATAACCAAATGACCTACACATAATAGCCAAATGACCTAGACAGAATAGCAAAATGACCTAGACAGAATAACCAAATGACCCAGACAGACTAGCCAAATGGCCTAGACAGAATTGCCAAATGGACTAGACAGAATAGCCAAATGGCCTAGACATAATAGCCAAATGACCTAGACATAATAGCCAAATGACCTAGACATAATAGCCAAATGACCTAGACAGAATAGCAAAATGTCCTCGACAGAATAGTCAAATGACCTAGACAGAATAGCCAAATGACCTAGACAGAATAGCCAAATGACCGAGACAGAATAGCCAAATGGCCTAGACAGAATAGAAAAATGGACTAGACAGAATAGCCAAATGGCCTAGATATAATAGCCAAATGGCCTAGACAGAATAGCCAAATGCCTTCGACAGAATAGCCAAATGTCCTCGACAGAATAGCCAAATGACCTAGACAGAATAGCCAAATGACCCAGAAAGAATAGCCAAATGACCTAGACAGAACAGCCAAATATCCTCGACAGAATAGCCAAATGATCTAGACAGAATAGCCAAATGACCCAGACAGAATAGAAAAATGGACTAGAAAGAATAGCCAAATGGCCTAGACATAATAGCCAAATGGCCTAGACAGAATAGCCAAATGCCTAGACAGAATAGCCAAATGTATTCGACAGAATAGCCAAATGACCTAGACAGAATAGCCAAATGACCCAGAAAGAATAGCCAAATGGCCTAGACAGAATAGCCAAATGTCCTCGACAGAATAGCCAAATGACCTAGACAGAATAGCCAAATGACCCAGAAAGAATAGCCAAATGGCCTAGAGAGAATATCCAAATGGACTAGATAGAATAGCCGAATGGCGTAGACATAATAGCCAAATGGACTAGACAGAAAAACCTAATGACCTAGACAGAATAGCCAAATAGACTAGACAGAATAGCCAAATGGCCTAGACATAATAGCCTAAAGACCTAGACATAATAGCCAAATGACCTAGACATAATAGCCAAATGATCTAGACAGAATAACCAAATGTCCTCGACAGAATAGCCAAATGTCCTCCACAGAATAGCCAAATGACCTAGACATAATAGCAAAATGGCCTAGACATAATAGCCAAATGACCAGACAGAATAGCCAAATAACCTAGACAGAATAGCCAAATGACCTAGACATAATAGCCAAATGGCCTAGACATAATAGCCAAATGACCCAGACAGAGTAGCCAAATGACCTAGACAGAATAGCCAAATGACCTAGACAGAATAACCAAATGACCTACACATAATAGCCAAATGACCTAGACAGAATAGCAAAATGACCTAGACAGAATAACCAAATGACCCAGACAGACTAGCCAAATGGCCTAGACAGAATTGCCAAATGGACTAGACAGAATAGCCAAATGGCCTAGACATAATAGCCAAATGACCTAGACATAATAGCCAAATGACCTAGACATAATAGCCAAATGACCTAGACAGAATAGCAAAATGTCCTCGACAGAATAGTCAAATGACCTAGACAGAATAGCCAAATGACCTAGACAGAATAGCCAAATGACCGAGACAGAATAGCCAAATGGCCTAGACAGAATAGAAAAATGGACTAGACAGAATAGCCAAATGGCCTAGATATAATAGCCAAATGGCCTAGACAGAATAGCCAAATGCCTTCGACAGAATAGCCAAATGTCCTCGACAGAATAGCCAAATGACCTAGACAGAATAGCCAAATGACCCAGAAAGAATAGCCAAATGGCCTAGAGAGAATATCCAAATGGACTAGATAGAATAGCCAAATGGCCTAGACATAATAGCCAAATGGCCTAGACAGAAAAACCTAATGACCTAGACAGAATAGCCAAATAGACTAGACAGAATAGCCAAATGGCCTAGACATAATAGCCTAAAGACCTAGACATAATAGCCAAATGACCTAGACATAATAGCCAAATGATCTAGACAGAATAGCCAAATGTCCTCGACAGAATAGCCAAATGTCCTCCACAGAATAGCCAAATGACCTAGACATAATAGTAAAATGGCCTAGACATAATAGCCAAATGACCAGACAGAATAGCCAAATGACCTAGACAGAATAGCCAAATGACCTAGACATAATAGCCAAATGGCCTAGACATAATAGTCAAATGACCCAGACAGAATAGCCAAATGACCTAGACAAAATAGCCAAATGACCTAGACAGAATAACCAAATGACCTACACATAATAGCCAAATGACCTAGATAGAATAGCCAAATGACCTAGACAGAATAACCAAATGACCTAGACAGAATAGCCAAATGGCCTAGACAGAATAGCCAAAATGGCCTAGACATAATATCCAAATGACCTAGACAGAATAGCCAAATGGCCTTGACATAATAGCCAAAGGGTCTAGACAGAATAGCCAAATGTCCTAGACAGAATAGCCAAATGTCCTCCACAGAATAGCCAAATGACCTAGACAGAATAGCCAAATGACCCAGACAGAATAGCCAAATGGCCTAGACAGAATAGCCAAATGGACTAGACAGAATAGCCAAATGGCCTATACATAATAGCCAAATGGACTAGACATAATAGCCACATGACCTAGACAGAATAGCCAAATGACCTAGACAGAATAGCCAAATGTCCTCGATAGAATAGCCAAATGATCTAGACAGAATAGCCAAATGACCTAGACAGTATAGCCAAATGGCCTAGACAGAATAGCCAAATGACCTAGACAGCATAGCCAAATGACCCAGCCAGAATAGCCAAATGACCTAGACAGAACAGCCAAATATCCTCGACAGAATAGCCAAATGATCTAGACAGAATAGCCAAATGACCCAGACAGAATAGAAAAATGGACTAGAAAGAATAGCCAAATGGCCTAGACATAATAGCCAAATGGCCTAGACAGAATAGCCAAATGCCTAGACAGAATAGCCAAATGTATTCGACAGAATAGCCAAATGACCTAGACAGAATAGCCAAATGACCCAGAAAGAATAGCCAAATGGCCTAGACAGAATAGCCAAATGGATTAGACAGAATAGCCAAATGGCCTAGACATAATAGCCAAATGACCTAGACATAATAGCCAAATGACCTAGACAGAATAGGCAAATGTTCTCGAAAGAATAGTCAAATGACCTAGACAGAATAGCCAAATGACCTAGACAGAATAGCCAAATGACCTAGACAGAAAAACCAAATGGCCTAGACATAACAGCCAAATGGCCTAGAAAGAAAAACCTAATGATCTCGACAGAATAGCCAAATGGACCAGACAGAATAACCAAATGGCCTAGACATAATAGCCAAATGACCTAGACATAATAGCCAAATGACCTAGATAGAATAGCCAAATGTCATCGACAGAATAGCCAAATGTCCTCGACAGAATAGCCAAATGACCTAGACATAATAGCCAAATGACCTAGACATAATAGCCAAATGGCCTAGACATAATAGCCAAATAACCTAGACAGAATAGCCAAATGACGTAGACAGAATAGCCAAATGACCTAGACATAATAGCCAAATGGCCTAGACATAATAGCCAAATGACCCAGACAGAATAGCCAAATGACCTAGACAGAATAGCCAAATGACCTAGACAGAATAACCAAATGACCTACACATAATAGCCAAATGACCTAGACAGAATAGCCAAATGGCCTAGACATAATAGCCAAATGACCTAGACAGAATAGCCAAATGGCCTAGACATAATAGCCAAATGACCTACACAGAATAGCCAAATGACCTAGACATAATAGCCAAATGGCCTAGACATAATAGCCAAATGACCCAGACAGACTAGCCAAATGGCCTAGACAGAATAGCCAAATGCCCTAGACAGAATAGCCAAATGACCTAGACAGAATAGCCAAATGACCCAGACAGACTAGCCAAATGGCCTAGACAGAATAGCCAAATGGACTAGACATAATAACCAAATGGCCTAGACATAATAGCCAAATGACCTAGACATAATAGCCAAATGACCTAGACAGAATAGCCAAATGTCCTCGACAGAATAGTCAAATGGCCTAGACAGAATAGCCAAATGACCCAGACAGAATAGCCAAATGGCCTAGACAGAATAGAAAAATGGACTAGACAGAATAGACAAATGACCTAGACATAATAGCCAAATGGCCTAGACAGAATAGCCAAATGTCCTCGACAGAATAGCCAAATGACCTAGACAAAATAGCCAAATAACCCAGACAGACTAGCCAAATGGCCTAGACAGAATAGCCAAATGGACTAGACAGAATAACCAAATGGCCTAGACATAATAGCCAAATGACCTAGACATAATAGCCAAATGACCTAGACATAATAGCCAAATGACCTAGACAGAATAGCCTAATGACCTAGACAGAATAGCCAAATGACCTAGACATAATAGCCAAATGGCCTAGACATAATAGCCAAAGGACCCAGACAGAATAGCCAAATGACCTAGACAGAATAGAAAAATCGACTAGACAGAATGGCCAAATGTCCTCGACAGAATGGCCAAATGACCTAGACAGAATAGACAAATGACCCAGACAGACTAGCCAAATGGCCTAGAGAGAATAGCCAAATGGACTAGACAGAATAGCCAAATGGCCTAGACATAATAGCCAAATGACCTAGACAGAATAGCCAAATGACCTAAGCATAATAGCCAAATGACCTAGACAGAATAGCCAAATGTCCTCGACAGAATAGTCAAATGACCTAGACAGAATAGCCAAATGACCCAGACATAATAGCAAAATGACCTAGACAGAATAGCCAAATGACCTAGACATAATAGCCAAATGACCTAGTCAGAATAGCCAAATGTCCTCGACAGAATAGTCAAATGACCTAGACAGAATAGCCAAATGACCTAGACAGAATAGCCAAATCACCTAGACATAATAGCCAAATGGCCTAGACATAATAGCCAAATGATCCAGACAGAATAGCCAAATGACCTAGACAGAATAGCCAAATTACCTAGAAAGAATAACCAAATGACTTTCACATAATAGCCAAATTACCTAGACAGAATAGCCAAATGGCCTAGACAGAATAGCCAAATGACCTAGACAGAATAGCCAAATGCCCTAGACAGAATAGCCAAATGACCTAGACAGAACAGCCAAATATCCTCGACAGAATAGCCAAATGATCTAGACAGAATAGCCAAATGACCCAGACAGAATAGAAAAATGGACTAGAAAGAATAGCCAAATGGCCTAGACATAATAGCCAAATGGCCTAGACAGAATAGCCAAATGCCTAGACAGAATAGCCAAATGTATTCGACAGAATAGCCAAATGACCTAGACAGAATAGCCAAATGACCCAGAAAGAATAGCCAAATGGCCTAGACAGAATAGCCAAATGGATTAGACAGAATAGCCAAATGGCCTAGACATAATAGCCAAATGACCTAGACATAATAGCCAAATGACCTAGACAGAATAGGCAAATGTTCTCGAAAGAATAGTCAAATGACCTAGACAGAATAGCCAAATGACCTAGACAGAATAGCCAAATGACCTAGACAGAAAAACCAAATGGCCTAGACATAACAGCCAAATGGCCTAGAAAGAAAAACCTAATGATCTCGACAGAATAGCCAAATGGACCAGACAGAATAACCAAATGGCCTAGACATAATAGCCAAATGACCTAGACATAATAGCCAAATGACCTAGATAGAATAGCCAAATGTCATCGACAGAATAGCCAAATGTCCTCGACAGAATAGCCAAATGACCTAGACATAATAGCCAAATGACCTAGACATAATAGCCAAATGGCCTAGACATAATAGCCAAATAACCTAGACAGAATAGCCAAATGACGTAGACAGAATAGCCAAATGACCTAGACATAATAGCCAAATGGCCTAGACATAATAGCCAAATGACCCAGACAGAATAGCCAAATGACCTAGACAGAATAGCCAAATGACCTAGACAGAATAACCAAATGACCTACACATAATAGCCAAATGACCTAGACAGAATAGCCAAATGGCCTAGACATAATAGCCAAATGACCTAGACAGAATAGCCAAATGGCCTAGACATAATAGCCAAATGACCTACACAGAATAGCCAAATGACCTAGACATAATAGCCAAATGGCCTAGACATAATAGCCAAATGACCCAGACAGACTAGCCAAATGGCCTAGACAGAATAGCCAAATGCCCTAGACAGAATAGCCAAATGACCTAGACAGAATAGCCAAATGACCCAGACAGACTAGCCAAATGGCCTAGACAGAATAGCCAAATGGACTAGACATAATAACCAAATGGCCTAGACATAATAGCCAAATGACCTAGACATAATAGCCAAATGACCTAGACAGAATAGCCAAATGTCCTCGACAGAATAGTCAAATGGCCTAGACAGAATAGCCAAATGACCCAGACAGAATAGCCAAATGGCCTAGACAGAATAGAAAAATGGACTAGACAGAATAGACAAATGACCTAGACATAATAGCCAAATGGCCTAGACAGAATAGCCAAATGTCCTCGACATAATAGCCAAATGACCTAGACAGAATAGCCTAATGACCTAGACAGAATATCCAAATGACCTAGACATAATAGCCAAATGGCCTAGACATAATAGCCAAAGGACCCAGACAGAATAGCCAAATGACCTAGACAGAATAGAAAAATCGACTAGACAGAATGGCCAAATGTCCTCGACAGAATGGCCAAATGACCTAGACAGAATAGACAAATGACCCAGACAGACTAGCCAAATGGCCTAGAGAGAATAGCCAAATGGACTAGACAGAATAGCCAAATGGCCTAGACATAATAGCCAAATGACCTAGACAGAATAGCCAAATGACCTAAACATAATAGCCAAATGACCTAGACAGAATAGCCAAATGTCCTCGACAGAATAGTCAAATGACCTAGACAGAATAGCCAAATGACCCAGACATAATAGCAAAATGACCTAGACAGAATAGCCAAATGACCTAGACATAATAGCCAAATGACCTAGTCAGAATAGCCAAATGTCCTCGACAGAATAGTCAAATGACCTAGACAGAATAGCCAAATGACCTAGACAGAATAGCCAAATCACCTAGACATAATAGCCAAATGGCCTAGACATAATAGCCAAATGATCCAGACAGAATAGCCAAATGACCTAGACAGAATAGCCAAATGACCTAGAAAGAATAACCAAATGACTTTCACATAATAGCCAAATTACCTAGACAGAATAGCCAAATGGCCTAGACAGAATAGCCAAATGACCTAGACAGAATAGCCAAATGCCCTAGACAGAATAGCCAAATGTCCTCGACAGAATAGCCAAATGACCTACACAGAATAGCCAAATGACCTAGACAAAATAGCCAAATGACCCAGAAAGAATAGCCAAATGGCCCAGAGAGAATATCCAAATGGACTAGATATAATAGCCAAATGGCCTAGTCATAATAGCCAAATGACGTAGACAGAATAGCCAAATGACCTAGACATAATAGCCAAATGGCCTAGACAGAATAGCCAAATGTCCTCGACAGAATAGTCAAATGACCTAGACAGAATAGCCAAATGACATAGACAAAATAGTCAAATGGCCTATACATAATAGCCAAATGGCCTAGACAGAAAAACCTAATGACCTAGACAGAATAGCCAAATAGACTAGACAGAATAGCGAAATGGCCTAGACATAATAGCCAAAAGACCTAGACATAATAGCCAAATGACCTAGACATAATAGCCAAATGATCTAGAAAGAATAGCCAAATGTCCTCGACAGAATAGCCAAATGTCCTCGACAGAATAGCCAAATGACCTAGACAAAATAGCCAAATGACCTAGACATAATAGCCAAATGGCCTAGAAATAATAGCCAAATGACCAGACAGAATAGCCAAATGACCTAGACAAAATCGCCAAATGACCTAGACATAATAGCCAAATGGCCTAGACATAATAGCCAAATGACCTAGACAGAATAGCCAAATGACCTAGACAGAATAACCATATAACGTACACATAAAAGCCAAAAGACCTAGACAGAATAGCCAAATGACCTAGACAGAATAGCCAAATGTCCTCGACAGAATAGCCAAATGACCTAGACAGAATAGCCAAATAACCAAGACAGATTAGCCAAATGGCCTAGACATAATAGCCAAATGACCTAGACATAATAGCCAAATGACCTAGATAGAATAGCCAAATGTCCTCGACAGAATAGCCAAATGTCCTCGACAGAATAGCCAAATGACCTAGACATAATAGCCAAATGACCTAGACATAGTAGCCAAATGGCCTAGACATATTAGCCAAATGACCTAGACAGAATAGCCAAATGACCTAGACAGAATAGCCAAATGACCTAGACAGCCAAATGACCTAGACAGAATAGCCAAATGACCTAGACAGAATAGCCAAATGGCCTAGAAAGAATAGCCAAATGACCTAGACAGAATAGCCAAATGCCCTAGACAGAATAGCCAAATGTCCTTGACAGAATAGCCAAATGACCTAGACAGAATAGCCAAATGACCTAGACAAAATAGCCAAATGACCCAGAAAGAATAGCCAAATGGCCCAGAGAGAATATCCAAATGGACTAGATATAATAGCCAAATGGCCTAGACATAATAGCCAAATGACGTAGACAGAATAGCCAAATGACCTGGACATAATATCCAAATGACCTAAACAGAATAGCCAAATGTCCTCGACAGAATAGCCAAATGGCCAAGAGAGAATATCCAAATCGACTAGATAGAATAGCCAAATGGCATAGACATAATAGCCAAATGACGTAGACATAATAGCCAAATGACCTAGACATAATAGCCAAATGACCTAGACAGAATAGCCAAATGTCCTCGACAGATTAGTCAAATGACCTAGACGGAATAGCCAAATGACTTAGACAGAATAGCCAAATGGCCTAGACATAATAGCCAAATGGCCTAGACAGAAAAACCTAATGACCTAGACAGAATAGCCAAATGGACTAGACAGAATAGCCAAATGGCCTAGACATAATAGCCAAATGACCTAGACAGAATAGCCAAATGACCTAAACATAATAGCCAAATGACCTAGACAGAATAGCCAAATGTCCTCGACAGAATAGTCAAATGACCTAGACAGAATAGCCAAATGACCCAGACATAATAGCAAAATGACCTAGACAGAATAGCCAAATGACCTAGACATAATAGCCAAATGACCTAGTCAGAATAGCCAAATGTCCTCGACAGAATAGTCAAATGACCTAGACAGAATAGCCAAATGACCTAGACAGAATAGCCAAATCACCTAGACATAATAGCCAAATGGCCTAGACATAATAGCCAAATGATCCAGACAGAATAGCCAAATGACCTAGACAGAATAGCCAAATGACCTAGAAAGAATAACCAAATGACTTTCACATAATAGCCAAATTACCTAGACAGAATAGCCAAATGGCCTAGACAGAATAGCCAAATGACCTAGACAGAATAGCCAAATGCCCTAGACAGAATAGCCAAATGTCCTCGACAGAATAGCCAAATGACCTACACAGAATAGCCAAATGACCTAGACAAAATAGCCAAATGACCCAGAAAGAATAGCCAAATGGCCCAGAGAGAATATCCAAATGGACTAGATATAATAGCCAAATGGCCTAGTCATAATAGCCAAATGACGTAGACAGAATAGCCAAATGACCTAGACATAATAGCCAAATGGCCTAGACAGAATAGCCAAATGTCCTCGACAGAATAGTCAAATGACCTAGACAGAATAGCCAAATGACATAGACAAAATAGTCAAATGGCCTATACATAATAGCCAAATGGCCTAGACAGAAAAACCTAATGACCTAGACAGAATAGCCAAATAGACTAGACAGAATAGCGAAATGGCCTAGACATAATAGCCAAAAGACCTAGACATAATAGCCAAATGACCTAGACATAATAGCCAAATGATCTAGAAAGAATAGCCAAATGTCCTCGACAGAATAGCCAAATGTCCTCGACAGAATAGCCAAATGACCTAGACAAAATAGCCAAATGACCTAGACATAATAGCCAAATGGCCTAGAAATAATAGCCAAATGACCAGACAGAATAGCCAAATGACCTAGACAAAATCGCCAAATGACCTAGACATAATAGCCAAATGGCCTAGACATAATAGCCAAATGACCTAGACAGAATAGCCAAATGACCTAGACAGAATAACCAAATGACCTACACATAATAGCCAAATGACCTAGACAGAATAGCCAAATGACCTAGACAGAATAGCCAAATGTCCTCGACAGAATAGCCAAATGACCTAGACAGAATAGCCAAATAACCAAGACAGATTAGCCAAATGGCCTAGACATAATAGCCAAATGACCTAGACATAATAGCCAAATGACCTAGATAGAATAGCCAAATGTCCTCGACAGAATAGCCAAATGTCCTCGACAGAATAGCCAAATGACCTAGACATAATAGCCAAATGACCTAGACATAATAGCCAAATGGCCTAGACATAATAGCCAAATGACCTAGACAGAATAGCCAAATGACCTAGACAGAATAGCCAAATGACCTAGACAGCCAAATGACCTAGACAGAATAGCCAAATGACCTAGACAGAATAGCCAAATGGCCTAGAAAGAATAGCCAAATGACCTAGACAGAATAGCCAAATGCCCTAGACAGAATAGCCAAATGTCCTTGACAGAATAGCCAAATGACCTAGACAGAATAGCCAAATGACCTAGACAAAATAGCCAAATGACCCAGAAAGAATAGCCAAATGGCCCAGAGAGAATATCCAAATGGACTAGATATAATAGCCAAATGGCCTAGACATAATAGCCAAATGACGTAGACAGAATAGCCAAATGACCTGGACATAATATCCAAATGACCTAAACAGAATAGCCAAATGTCCTCGACAGAATAGCCAAATGGCCAAGAGAGAATATCCAAATCGACTAGATAGAATAGCCAAATGGCATAGACATAATAGCCAAATGACGTAGACATAATAGCCAAATGACCTAGACATAATAGCCAAATGACCTAGACAGAATAGCCAAATGTCCTCGACAGATTAGTCAAATGACCTAGACGGAATAGCCAAATGGCCTAGACATAATAGCCAAATGGCCTAGACAGAAAAACCTAATGACCTAGACAGAATAGCCAAATGGACTAGACAGAATAGCCAAATGGCCTAGACATAATAGCCAAATGACCAGACAGAATAGCCAAATGACCTAGACAGAATAGCCAAATGACCTAGACATAATAGCCAAATGGCCTAGACATAATAGCCAAATGACCCAGACAGAATAGCCAAATGACCTAGACAGAATAGCCAAATATCCTAGACAGAATAACCAAATGACCTACACATAATAGCCAAATGACCTAGACAAAATAGCCAAATGGCCTAGACAGAATAGCCAAATGGCCTAGACATAATATCCAAATGACCTAGATAGAATAGCCAAATGGCCTAGACATAATAGCCAAAAGGTCTAGACAGAATAGCCAAATGCCCTAGACAGAATAGCCAAATGTCCTCGACAGAATAGCCAAATGACCTAGACAGAATAGCCAAATGACCCAGACAGAATAGCCAAATGGCCTAGACAGAATAGCCAAATGACCTAGACATAATAGCCAAATGGCCTAGACATAATAGCCAAATGACCCAGACAGAATAGCCAAATGACCTAGACAGAATAGTCAAATGTCCTCGACAGATTAGTCAAATGACCTAGACAGAATAGCCAAATGACTTAGACAGAATAGTCAAATGGCCTAGACATAATAGCCAAATGGCCTAGACAGAAAAACCTAATGACCTAGATAGAATAGCCAAATGGACTAGACAGAATAGCCAAATGGCCTAGACATAATAGCCAAAAGACCTAGACATAATAGCCAAATGACCTAGACAGAATAGCCAATTGTCCTCGACAGAATAGCCAAATGGCCTCGACAGAATAGCCAAATGACCTAGAAATAATAGCCAAATGACCTAGACATAATAGCCAAATGGCCTAGAAATAATAGCCAAATGACCAGACAGAATAGCCAAATGACCTAGACAGAATAGCCAAATGACCTAGACATAATAGCTAAATGGCCTAGACATAATAGCCAAATGACCCAGACAGAAAAGCCAAATGACCTAGACAGAATAGCCAAATAACCTAGACAGAATAACCAAATGACCTACACATAATAGCCAAATGACCTAGACAGAATAGCCAAATGGCCTAGACAGAATAGCCAAATGGCCTAGACATAATATCCAAATGACCTAGATAGAATAGCCAAATGGCCTAGACATAATAGCCAAATGGTCTAGACAGAATAGCCAAATGCCCTAGACAGAATAGCCAAATGTCCTCGACAGAATAGCCAAATGACCTAGACAGAATAGCCAAATGACCCAGACAGAATAGCCAAATGGCCTAGACAGAATAGCCAAATGACCTAGACATAATAGCCAAATGGCCTAGACATAATAGCCAAATGACCCAGACAGAATAGCCAAATGACCTAGACAGAATAGCCAAATGACCTAGACAGAATAACCAAATGACCTACACATATTAGCCAAATGACCTAGATAGAATAGCCAATTGGCCTAGACTGAATAGCTAAATGGCCTAGACATAATAACCAAATGGACTAGACAGAAAAGCCAAATGGCCTAGACATAATAGCCAAATGGCCTAGAAAGAAACACCTAATTACCTAGACCAAATAGCCAAATGGACTAGACAGAATAGCCAAATGGCCTAGACATAATAGCCAAATGACCTAGACATAATAGCCAAATGACCTAGACATAATAGCCAAATGACCTAGATAGAATAGCCAAATGTCCTCGACAGAATAGCCAAATGTCCTCGACAGAATAGCCAAATGACCTAGACATAATAGCCAAATGACCTAGACATAATAAACAAATGGCCTAGACATAATAGCCAAATGACCCAGACAGAATAGCCAAATGACCTAGACAGAATAGCCAAATGACCTAGACAGAATAGCCAAATGGCCTAGAAAGAATAGCCAAATGACCTAGACAGAATAGCCAAATGCCCTAGACAGAATAGCCAAATGTCCTCGACAGAATAGCCAAATGACCTAGACAGAATAGCCAAATGACCTAGACAAAATAGCCAAATGACCCAGAAAGAATAGCCAAATGGCCCAGAGAGAATATCCAAATGGACTAGATATAATAGCCAAATGGCCTAGACATAATAGCCAAATGACGTAGACAGAATAGCCAAATGACCTAGACATAATAGCCAAATGACCTAGACAGAATAGCCAAATGTCCTCGACAGAATAGTCAAACGACCTAGACAGAATAGCCAAATGACATAGACAGAATAGTCAAATGGCCTAGACATAATAGCCAAATGACCCAGAAAGAATAGCCAAATGGCCAAGATAGAATATCCAAATCGACTAGATAGAATAGCCAAATGGCATAGACATAATAGCCAAATGACGTAGACATAATAGCCAAATGACCTAGACATAATAGCCAAATGACCTAGACAGAATAGCCAAATGTCCTCGACAGATTAGCCAAATGACGTAGACATAATAGCCAAATGACCAGACAGAATAGCCAAATGACCTAGACAGAATAGCCAAATGACCTAGACATAATAGCCAAATGACCAGACAGAATAGCCAAATGACCTAGACAAAATCGCCAAATGACCTAGACATAATAGCCAAATGGCCTAGACATAATAGCCAAATGACCCAGACAGAATAGCCAAATGACCTAGACAGAATAGCCAAATGACCTAGACAGAATAACCAAATGACCTACACATAATAGCCAAATGACCTAGACAGAATAGCCAAATGACCTAGACAGAATAGCCAAATGTCCTCGACAGAATAGCCAAATGACCTAGACAGAATAGCCAAATGACCGAGACAGATTAGCCAAATGGCCTAGACAGAAAAACCAAATGGCCTAGACATAATAGCCAAATGACCTAGACATAATAGCCAAATGACCTAGATAGAATAGCCAAATGTCCTCGACAGAATAGCCAAATGTCCTCGACAGAATAGCCAAATGACCTAGACATAATAGCCAAATGACCTAGACATAATAGCCAAATGGCCTAGACATAATAGCCAAATGACCTAGACAGAATAGCCAAATGACCTAGACAGAATAGCCAAATGACCTAGACATAATAGCCAAATGGCCTAGACATAATAGCCAAATGACCGAGACAGAATAGCCAAATGACCTAGACAGAATAGCCAAATGACCTAGACAGAATAGCCAAATGGCCTAGAGAGAATAGCCAAATGACCTAGACAGAATAGCCAAATGCCCTAGACAGAATAGCCAAATGTCCTCGACAGAATAACCAAATGACCTAGACAGAATAGCCAAATGACCTAGACAAAATAGCCAAATGACCCAGAAAGAATAGCCAAATGGCCCAGAGAGAATATCCAAATGGACTAGATATAATAGCCAAATGGCCTAGACATAATAGCCAAATGACGTAGACAGAATAGCCAAATGACCTAGACATAATATCCAAATGACCTAAACAGAATAGCCAAATGTCCTCGACAGACTAGTCAAATGGCCTAGACATAATAGCCAAATGACCCAGAAAGAATAGCCAAATGGACAAGAGAGAATATCCAAATCGACTAGATAGAATAACCAAATGGCATAGACATAATAGCCAAATGACGTAGACATAATAGCCAAATGACCTAGACACAATAGCCAAATGACCTAGACAGAATAGCCAAATGTCCTCGACAGATTAGTCAAATGACCTAGACGGAATAGCCAAATGACTTAGACAGAATAGCCAAATGGCCTAGACATAATAGCCAAATGTCCTAGACAAAAAAACCTAATGACCTAGACAGAATAGCCAAATGGACTAGACAGAATAGCCAAATGGCCTAGACATAATAGCCAAATGACCAGACAGAATAGCCAAATGACCTAGACAGAATAGCCAAATGACCTAGACATAATAGCCAAATGGCCTAGACATAATAGCCAAATGACCCAGACAGAATAGCCAAATGACCTAGACAGAATAGCCAAATGTCCTAGACAGAATAACCAAATGACCTACACATAATAGCCAAATGACCTAGACAAAATAGCCAAATGGCCTAGACAGAATAGCCAAATGGCCTAGACATAATATCCAAATGACCTAGATAGAATAGCCAAATGGCCTAGACATAATAGCCAAAAGGTCTAGACAGAATAGCCAAATGCCCTAGACAGAATAGCCAAATGTCCTCGACAGAATAGCCAAATGACCTAGACAGAATAGCCAAATGACCCAGACAGAATAGCCGAATGGCCTAGACAGAATAGCCAAATGACCTAGACATAATAGCCAAATGGCCTAGACATAATAGCCAAATGACCCAGACAGAATAGCCAAATGACCTAGACAGAATAGCCAAATGTCCTCGACAGATTAGTCAAATGACCTAGACAGAATAGCCAAATGACTTAGACAGAATAGTCAAATGGCCTAGACATAATAGCCAAATGGCCTAGACAGAAAAACCTAATGACCTAGATAGAATAGCCAAATGGACTAGACAGAATAGCCAAATGGCCTAGACATAATAGCCAAAAGACCTAGACATAATAGCCAAATGACCTAGACAGAATAGCCAATTGTCCTCGACAGAATAGCCAAATGGCCTCGACAGAATAGCCAAATGACCTAGAAATAATAGCCAAATGACCTAGACATAATAGCCAAATGGCCTAGAAATAATAGCCAAATGACCAGACAGAATAGCCAAATGACCTAGACAGAATAGCCAAATGACCTAGACATAATAGCTAAATGGCCTAGACATAATAGCCAAATAACCCAGACAGAAAAGCCAAATGACCTAGACAGAATAGCCAAATAACCTAGACAGAATAACCAAATGACCTACACATAATAGCCAAATGACCTAGACAGAATAGCCAAATGGCCTAGACAGAATAGCCAAATGGCCTAGACATAATATCCAAATGACCTAGATAGAATAGCCAAATGGTCTAGACATAATAGCCAAATGGTCTAGACAGAATAGCCAAATGCCCTAGACAGAATAGCCAAATGTCCTCGACAGAATAGCCAAATGACCTAGACAGAATAGCCAAATGACCTAGACAGAATAGCCAAATGGCCTAGACAGAATAGCCGAATGACCTAGACATAATAGCCAAATGGCCTAGACATAATAGCCAAATGACCCAGACAGAATAGCCAAATGACCTAGACAGAATAGCCAAATGACCTAGACAGAATAACCAAATGACCTACACATA
Source organism: Bathymodiolus brooksi (assembly GCA_963680875.1). NCBI lineage: Eukaryota > Metazoa > Mollusca > Bivalvia > Mytilida > Modiolidae > Bathymodiolus > Bathymodiolus brooksi. Next base: position 25,501,448 of record OY804578.1, on the reverse strand, counting down.
TTAGCCAAATGACCTAGATAGAATAGTCAAATGGCCTAGACATAATAGCCAAATGGCCTAGACAGAAAAACCTAATGACCTAGATAGAATAGCCAAATGGACTAGACAGAATAGCCAAATGGCCTAGACATAATAGCCAAAAGACCTAGACATAATAGCCAAATGACCTAGACAGAATAGCCAATTGTCCTCGACAGAATAGCCAAATGGCCTCGACAGAATAGCCAAATGACCTAGAAATAATAGCCAAATGACCTAGACATAATAGCCAAATGGCCTAGAAATAATAGCCAAATGACCAGACAGAATAGCCAAATGACCTAGACAGAATAGCCAAATGACCTAGACATAATAGCTAAATGGCCTAGACATAATAGCCAAATGACCCAGACAGAAAAGCCAAATGACCTAGACAGAATAGCCAAATAACCTAGACAGAATAACCAAATGACCTACACATAATAGCCAAATGACCTAGACAGAATAGCCAAATGGCCTAGAGAGAATAGCCAAATGGCCTAGACATAATATCCAAATGACCTAGATAGAATAGCCAAATGGTCTAGACATAATAGCCAAATGGTCTAGACAGAATAGCCAAATGCCCTCGACAGAATGGCCAATGACCTAGACAGAATAGCCAAATGACCTAGACAGAATAGCCAAATGGCCTAGACAGAATAGCCAAATGACCTAGACATAATAGCCAAATGGCCTAGACATAATAGCCAAATGACCCAGACAGAATAGCCAAATGACCTAGACAGAATAGCCAAATGACCTAGACAGAATAACCAAATGACCTACACATATTAGCCAAATGACCTAGATAGAATAGCCAATTGGACTAGACAGAAAAGCCAAATGGCCTAGACAATATAGCCAAATGGCCTAGAAAGAAACACCTAATTACCTAGACCAAATAGCCAAATGGACTAGACAGAATAGCCAAATGGCCTAGACATAATAGCCAAATGACGTAGACAGAATAGCCAAATGACCTAGACATAATAGCCAAATGACCTAGACAGAATAGCCAAATGTCCTCGACAGAATAGTCAAACGACCTAGACAGAATAGCCAAATGACATAGACAGAATAGTCAAATGGCCTAGACATAATAGCCAAATGACCCTGAAAGAATAGCCAAATGGCCAAGATAGAATATCCAAATCGACTAGATAGAATAGCCAAATGGCATAGACATAATAGCCAAATGACGTAGACATAATAGCCAAATGACCTAGACATAATAGCCAAATGACCTAGACAGAATAGCCAAATGTCCTCGACAGATTAGCCAAATGACGTAGACATAATAGCCAAATGACCAGACAGAATAGCCAAATGACCTAGACAGAATAGCCAAATGACCTAGACATAATAGCCAAATGACCAGACAGAATAGCCAAATGACCTAGACAAAATCGCCAAATGACCTAGACATAATAGCCAAATGGCCTAGACATAATAGCCAAATGACCCAGACAGAATAGCCAAATGACCTAGACAGAATAGCCAAATGACCTAGACAGAATAACCAAATGACCTACACATAATAGCCAAATGACCTAGACAGAATAGCCAAATGACCTAGACAGAATAGCCAAATGTCCTCGACAGAATAGCCAAATGACCTAGACAGAATAGCCAAATGACCGAGACAGATTAGCCAAATGGCCTAGACAGAAAAACCAAATGGCCTAGACATAATAGCCAAATGACCTAGACATAATAGCCAAATGGCCTAGACATAATAGCCAAATGACCTAGACAGAATAGCCAAATGACCTAAACAGAATAGCCAAATGACCTAGACATAATAGCCAAATGGCCTAGACATAATAGCCAAATGACCGAGACAGAATAGCCAAATGACCTAGACAGAATAGCCAAATCACCTAGACAGAATAGCCAAATGGCCTAGAAAGAATAGCCAAATGACCTAGACAGAATAGCCAAATGCCCTAGACAGAATAGCCAAATGTCCTCGACAGAATAGCCAAATGACCTAGACAGAATAGCCAAATGACCTAGACAAAATAGCCAAATGACCCAGAAAGAATAGCCAAATGGCCCAGAGAGAATATCCAAATGGACTAGATACAATAGCCAAATGGCCTAGACATAATAGCCAAATGACGTAGACAGAATAGCCAAATTACCTAGACATAATATCCAAATGACCTAAACAGAATAGCCAAATGTCCTCGACAGAATAGTCAAACGACCTAGACAGAATAGCCAAATGACATAGACAGAATAGTCAAATGGCCTAGACATAATAGCCAAATGACCCAGAAAGAATAGCCAAATGGCCAAGAGAGAATATCCAAATCGACTAGATAGAATAGCCAAATGGCATAGACATAATAGCCAAATGACGTAGACATAATAGCCAAATGACCTAGACATAATAGCCAAATGACCTAGACAGAATAGCCAAATGTCCTCGACAGATTAGTCAAATGACCTAGACGGAATAGCCAAATGACTTAGACAGAATAGCCAAATGGCCTAGACATAATAGCTAAATGGCCTAGACAGAAAAACCTAATGACCTAGACAGAATAGCCAAATGGACTAGACAGAATAGCCAAATGGCCTAGACATAATAGCCAAATGACCAGACAGAATAGCCAAATGACCTAGACAGAATAGCCAAATGACCTAGACATAATAGCCAAATGACCCAGACAGAATAGCCAAATGACCTAGACAGAATAGCCAAATGTCCTAGACAGAATAACCAAATGACCTACACATAATAGCCAAATGACCTAGACAGAATAGCCAAATGGCCTAGACAGAATAGCCAAATGGCCTAGACATAATATCCAAATGACCTAGATAGAATAGCCAAATGGCCTAGACATAATAGCCAAATGGCCTAGACAGAATAGCCAAATGGCCTAGACATAATATCCAAATGACCTAGATAGAATAGCCAAATGGTCTAGACATAATAGCCAAATGGTCTAGACAGAATAGCCAAATGCCCTAGACAGAATAGCCAAATGTCCTCGACAGAATAGCCAAATGACCTAGACAGAATAGCCAAATGACCTAGACAGAATAGCCAAATGGCCTAGACAGAATAGCCAAATGACCTAGACATAATAGCCAAATGGCCTAGACATAATAGCCAAATGACCCAGACAGAATAGCCAAATGACCTAGACAGAATAGCCAAATGACCTAGACAGAATAACCAAATGACCTACACATATTAGCCAAATGACCTAGATAGAATAGCCAATTGGACTAGACAGAAAAGCCAAATGGCCTAGACAATATAGCCAAATGGCCTAGAAAGAAACACCTAATTACCTAGACCAAATAGCCAAATGGACTAGACAGAATAGCCAAATGGCCTAGACATAATAGCCAAATGACGTAGACAGAATAGCCAAATGACCTAGACATAATAGCCAAATGACCTAGACAGAATAGCCAAATGTCCTCGACAGAATAGTCAAACGACCTAGACAGAATAGCCAAATGACATAGACAGAATAGTCAAATGGCCTAGACATAATAGCCAAATGACCCTGAAAGAATAGCCAAATGGCCAAGATAGAATATCCAAATCGACTAGATAGAATAGCCAAATGGCATAGACATAATAGCCAAATAACGTAGACATAATAGCCAAATGACCTAGACATAATAGCCAAATGACCTAGACAGAATAGCCAAATGTCCTCGACAGATTAGCCAAATGACGTAGACATAATAGCCAAATGACCAGACAGAATAGCCAAATGACCTAGACAGAATAGCCAAATGACCTAGACTAAATAGCCAAATGACCAGACAGAATAGCCAAATGACCTAGACAAAATCGCCAAATGACCTAGACATAATAGCCAAATGGCCTAGACATAATAGCCAAATGACCCAGACAGAATAGCCAAATGACCTAGACAGAATAGCCAAATGACCTAGACAGAATAACCAAATGACCTACACATAATAGCCAAATGACCTAGACAGAATAGCCAAATGACCTAGACAGAATAGCCAAATGTCCTCGACAGAATAGCCAAATGACCTAGACAGAATAGCCAAATGACCGAGACAGATTAGCCAAATGGCCTAGACAGAAAAACCAAATGGCCTAGACATAATAGCCAAATGACCTAGACATAATAGCCAAATGGCCTAGACATAATAGCCAAATGACCTAGACAGAATAGCCAAATGACCTAAACAGAATAGCCAAATGACCTAGACATAATAGCCAAATGGCCTAGACATAATAGCCAAATGACCGAGACAGAATAGCCAAATGACCTAGACAGAATAGCCAAATCACCTAGACAGAATAGCCAAATGGCCTAGAAAGAATAGCCAAATGACCTAGACAGAATAGCCAAATGCCCTAGACAGAATAGCCAAATGTCCTCGACAGAATAGCCAAATGACCTAGACAGAATAGCCAAATGACCTAGACAAAATAGCCAAATGACCCAGAAAGAATAGCCAAATGGCCCAGAGAGAATATCCAAATGGACTAGATACAATAGCCAAATGGCCTAGACATAATAGCCAAATGACGTAGACAGAATAGCCAAATGACCTAGACATAATATCCAAATGACCTAAACAGAATAGCCAAATGTCCTCGACAGAATAGTCAAACGACCTAGACAGAATAGCCAAATGACATAGACAGAATAGTCAAATGGCCTAGACATAATAGCCAAATGACCCAGAAAGAATAGCCAAATGGCCAAGAGAGAATATCCAAATCGACTAGATAGAATAGCCAAATGGCATAGACATAATAGCCAAATGACGTAGACATAATAGCCAAATGACCTAGACATAATAGCCAAATGACCTAGACAGAATAGCCAAATGTCCTCGACAGATTAGTCAAATGACCTAGACGGAATAGCCAAATGACTTAGACAGAATAGCCAAATGGCCTAGACATAATAGCCAAATGGCCTAGACAGAAAAACCTAATGACCTAGACAGAATAGCCAAATGGACTAGACAGAATAGCCAAATGGCCTAGACATAATAGCCAAATGACCAGACAGAATAGCCAAATGACCTAGACAGAATAGCCAAATGACCTAGACATAATAGCCAAATGACCCAGACAGAATAGCCAAATGACCTAGACAGAATAGCCAAATGTCCTAGACAGAATAACCAAATGACCTACACATAATAGCCAAATGACCTAGACAGAATAGCCAAATGGCCTAGACAGAATAGCCAAATGGCCTAGACATAATATCCAAATGACCTAGATAGAATAGCCAAATGGCCTAGACATAATAGCCAAAAGGTCTAGACAGAAAAGCCAAATGCCCTAGACAGAATAGCCAAATGTCCTCGACAGAATAGCCAAATGACCTAGACAGAATAGCCAAATGACCCAGACAGAATAGCCAAATGGCCTAGACAGAATAGCCAAATGACCTAGACATAATAGCCAAATGGCCTAGACATAATAGCCAAATGACCCAGACAGAATAGCCAAATGACCTAGACAGAATAGTCAAATGTCCTCGACAGATTAGTCAAATGACCTAGACAGAATAGCCAAATGACTTAGACAGAATAGTCAAATGGCCTAGACATAATAGCCAAATGGCCTAGACAGAAAAACCTAATGACCTAGATAGAATAGCCAAATGGACTAGACAGAATAGCCAAATGGCCTAGACATAATAGCCAAAAGACCTAGACATAATAGCCAAATGACCTAGACAGAATAGCCAATTGTCCTCGACAGAATAGCCAAATGGCCTCGACAGAATAGCCAAATGACCTAGAAATAATAGCCAAATGACCTAGACATAATAGCCAAATGGACTAGAAATAATAGCCAAATGACCAGACAGAATAGCCAAATGACCTAGACAGAATAGCCAAATGACCTAGACATAATAGCTAAATGGCCTAGACATAATAGCCAAATGACCCAGACAGAAAAGCCAAATGACCTAGACAGAATAGCCAAATAACCTAGACAGAATAACCAAATGACCTACACATAATAGCCAAATGACCTAGACAGAATAGCCAAATGGCCTAGACAGAATAGCCAAATGGCCTAGACATAATATCCAAATGACCTAGATAGAATAGCCAAATGGCCTAGCCATAATAGCCAAATGGTCTAGACAGAATAGCCAAATGCCCTAGACAGAATAGCCAAATGTCCTCGACAGAATAGCCAAATGACCTAGACAGAATAGCCAAATGACCCAGACAGAATAGCCAAATGGCCTAGACAGAATAGCCAAATGACCTAGACATAATAGCCAAATGGCCTAGACATAATAGCCAAATGACCCAGACAGAATAGCCAAATGACCTAGACAGAATAGCCAAATGACCTAGACAGAATAACCAAATGACCTACACATATTAGCCAAATGACCTAGATAGAATAGCCAAATGGCCTAGACATAATAGCCAAATGGCCTAGACAGAAAAACCTAATGACCTAGACAGAATAGCCAAATGGACTAGACAGAATAGCCAAATGGCCTAGACATAATAGCCAAATGTCCTCGACAGAATAGCCAAATGACCTAGACAGAATAGCCAAATGACCCAGACAGAATAGCCAAATGGCCTAGACAGAATAGCCAAATGACCTAGACATAATAGCCAAATGGCCTAGACATAATAGCCAAATGACCCAGACAGAATAGCCAAATGACCTAGACAGAATAGCCAAATGACCTAGACAGAATAACCAAATGACCTACACATATTAGCCAAATGACCTAGATAGAATAGCCAATTGGCCTAGACTGAATAGCCAAATGGCCTAGACATAATAGCCAAATGGACTAGACAGAAAAGCCAAATGGCCTAGACATAATAGCCAAATGGCCTAGAAAGAAACACCTAATTACCTAGACCAAATAGCCAAATGGATTAGACAGAATAGCCAAATGGCCTAGACATAATAGCCAAATGACCTAGACATAATAGCCAAATGACCTAGACATAATAGCCAAATGACCTAGATAGAATAGCCAAATGTCCTCGACAGAATAGCCAAATGTCCTCGACAGAATAGCCAAATGACCTAGACATAATAGCCAAATGACCTAGACATAATAGCCAAATGACCTAGACAGAATAGCCAAATGACCTAGACAGAATAGCCAAATGACCTAGACATAATAAACAAATGGCCTAGACATAATAGCCAAATGACCCAGACAGAATAGCCAAATGACCTAGACAGAATAGCCAAATGACCTAGACAGAATAGCCAAATGGCCTAGAAAGAATAGCCAAATGACCTAGACAGAATAGCCAAATGCCCTAGACAGAATAGCCAAATGTCCTCGACAGAATAGCCAAATGACCTAGACAGAATAGCCAAATGACCTAGACAAAATAGACAAATGACCCAGAAAGAATAGCCAAATGGCCCAGAGAGAATATCCAAATGGACTAGATATAATAGCCAAATGGCCTAGACATAATAGCCAAATGACGTAGACAGAATAGCCAAATGACCTAGACATAATAGCCAAATGACCTAGACAGAATAGCCAAATGTCCTCGACAGAATAGTCAAACGACCTAGACAGAATAGCCAAATGACATAGACAGAATAGTCAAATGGCCTAGACATAATAGCCAAATGACCCAGAAAGAATAGCCAAATGGCCAAGATAGAATATCCAAATCGACTAGATAGAATAGCCAAATGGCATAGACATAATAGCCAAATGACGTAGACATAATAGCCAAATGACCTAGACATAATAGCCAAATGACCTAGACAGAATAGCCAAATGTCCTCGACAGATTAGCCAAATGACGTAGACATAATAGCCAAATGACCTAGACAGAATAGCCAAATGACCTAGAAAGAATAGCCAAATGGCCAAGAGAGAATATCCAAATCGAATAGATAGAATAGCCAAATGGCATAGACATAATAGCCAAATGACGTAGACATAATAGCCAAATGACCTAGACATAATAGCCTAATGACCTAGACAGAATAGCCAAATGTCCTCGACAGATTAGTCAAATGACCTAGACGGAATAGCCAAATGACTTAGACAGAATAGCCAAATGGCCTAGACATAATAGCCAAATGGCCTAGACAGAAAAACCTAATGACCTAGACAGAATAGCCAAATGGACTAGACAGAATAGCCAAATGGCCTAGACATAATAGCCAAATGACCAGACAGAATAGCCAAATGACCTAGACAGAATAGCCAAATGACCTAGACATAATAGCCAAATGACCCAGACAGAATAGCCAAATGACCTAGACAGAATAGCCAAATGTCCTAGACAGAATAACCAAATGACCTACACATAATAGCCAAATGACCTAGACAGAATAGCCAAATGGCCTAGACAGAATAGCCAAATGGCCTAGACATAATATCCAAATGACCTAGATAGAATAGCCAAATGGTCTAGACATAATAGCCAAAAGGTCTAGACAGAAAAGCCAAATGCCCTAGACAGAATAGCCAAATGTCCTCGACAGAATAGCCAAATGACCTAGACAGAATAGCCAAATGACCCAGACAGAATAGCCAAATGGCCTAGACAGAATAGCCAAATGACCTAGACATAATAGCCAAATGGCCTAGACATAATAGCCAAATGACCCAGACAGAATAGCCAAATGACCTAGACAGAATAGTCAAATGTCCTCGACAGATTAGTCAAATGACCTAGACAGAATAGCCAAATGACTTAGACAGAATAGTCAAATGGCCTAGACATAATAGCCAAATGGCCTAGACAGAAAAACCTAATGACCTAGATAGAATAGCCAAATGGACTAGACAGAATAGCCAAATGGCCTAGACATAATAGCCAAAAGACCTAGACATAATAGCCAAATGACCTAGACAGAATAGCCAATTGTCCTCGACAGAATAGCCAAATGGCCTCGACAGAATAGCCAAATGACCTAGAAATAATAGCCAAATGACCTAGACATAATAGCCAAATGGACTAGAAATAATAGCCAAATGACCAGACAGAATAGCCAAATGACCTAGACAGAATAGCCAAATGACCTAGACATAATAGCTAAATGGCCTAGACATAATAGCCAAATGACCCAGACAGAAAAGCCAAATGACCTAGACAGAATAGCCAAATAACCTAGACACAATAACCAAATGACCTACACATAATAGCCAAATGACCTAGACAGAATAGCCAAATGGCCTAGACAGAATAGCCAAATGGCCTAGACATAATATCCAAATGACCTAGATAGAATAGCCAAATGGCCTAGACATAATAGCCAAATGGTCTAGACAGAATAGCCAAATGCCCTAGACAGAATAGCCAAATGTCCTCGACAGAATAGCCAAATGACCTAGACAGAATAGCCAAATGACCCAGACAGAATAGCCAAATGGCCTAGACAGAATAGCCAAATGACCTAGACATAATAGCCAAATGGCCTAGACATAATAGCCAAATGACCCAGACAGAATAGCCAAATGACCTAGACAGAATAGCCAAATGACCTAGACAGAATAACCAAATGACCTACACATATTAGCCAAATGACCTAGATAGAATAGCCAATTGGCCTAGACTGAATAGCCAAATGGCCTAGACATAATAGCCAAATGGACTAGACAGAAAAGCCAAATGGCCTAGACATAATAGCCAAATGGCCTAGAAAGAAACACCTAATTACCTAGACCAAATAGCCAAATGGATTAGACAGAATAGCCAAATGGCCTAGACATAATAGCCAAATGACCTAGACATAATAGCCAAATGACCTAGACATAATAGCCAAATGACCTAGATAGAATAGCCAAATGTCCTCGACAGAATAGCCAAATGTCCTCGACAGAATAGCCAAATGACCTAGACATAATTGCCAAATGACCTAGACATAATAGCCAAATGACCTAGACAGAATAGCCAAATGACCTAGACAGAATAGCCAAATGACCTAGACATAATAAACAAATGGCCTAGACATAATAGCCAAATGACCCAGACAGAATAGCCAAATGACCTAGACAGAATAGCCAAATGACCTAGACAGAATAGCCAAATGGCCTAGAAAGAATAGCCAAATGACCTAGACAGAATAGCCAAATGCCCTAGACAGAATAGCCAAATGTCCTCGACAGAATAGCCAAATGACCTAGACAGAATAGCCAAATGACCTAGACAAAATAGACAAATGACCCAGAAAGAATAGCCAAATGGCCCAGAGAGAATATCCAAATGGACTAGATATAATAGCCAAATGGCCTAGACATAATAGCCAAATGACGTAGACAGAATAGCCAAATGACCTAGACATAATAGCCAAATGACCTAGACAGAATAGCCAAATGTCCTCGACAGAATAGTCAAACGACCTAGACAGAATAGCCAAATGACATAGACAGAATAGTCAAATGGCCTAGACATAATAGCCAAATGACCCAGAAAGAATAGCCAAATGGCCAAGATAGAATATCCAAATCGACTAGATAGAATAGCCAAATGCCATAGACATAATAGCCAAATGACGTAGACATAATAGCCAAATGACCTAGACATAATAGCCAAATGACCTAGACAGAATAGCCAAATGTCCTCGACAGATTAGCCAAATGACGTAGACATAATAGCCAAATGACCTAGACAGAATAGCCAAATGACCTAGACAGAATAGCCAAATGACCTAGACATAATAGCCAAATGGCCTAGACATAATAGCCAAATGACCCAGACAGAATAGCCAAATGACCTAGACAGAATAGCCAAATGTCCTAGACAGAATAACCAAATGACCTACACATAATAGCCAAATGACCTAGACAGAATAGCCAAATGGCCTAGACAGAATAGCCAAATGGCCTAGACATAATATCCAAATGACCTAGATAGAATAGCCAAATGGCCTAGACATAATAGCCAAAAGGTCTAGACAAAATAGCCAAATGCCCTAGACAAAATAGCCAAATGTCCACGACAGAATAGCCAAATGGCCTAGACAGAATAGCCAAATGACCTAGACATAATAGCCAAATGGCCTAGACATAATAGCCAAATTACCCAGACAGAATAGCCAAATGACCTAGACAGAATAGTCAAATGTCCTCGACAGATTAGTCAAATGACCTAGACAGAATAGCCAAATGACTTAGACAGAATAGACAAATGGCCTAGACATAATAGCCAAATGGCCTAGACAGAAAAACCTAATGACCTAGATAGAATAGCCAAATGGACTAGACAGAATAGCCAAATGGCCTAGACATAATAGCCAAAAGACCTAGACATAATAGCCAAATGACCTAGACATAATAGCCAAATGACCTAGACAGAATAGCCAAATGTCCTCGACAGAATTGCCAAATGGCCTCGACAGAATAGCCAAATGACCTAGAAATAATAGCCAAATGACCTAAACATAATATCCAAATGGCCTAGAAATAATAGCCAAATGACCAGACAGAATAGCCAAATGACCTAGACAGAATAGCCAAATGACCTAGACATAATAGCCAAATGGCCTAGACATAATAGCCAAATGACCCAGACAGAATAGCCAAATGACCTAGACAGAATAGCCAAATAACCTAGACAGAATAACCAAATGACCTACACATAATAGCCAAATGACCTAGACAGAATAGCCAAATGGCCTAGACAGAATAGCCAAATGGCCTAGACATAATATCCAAATGACCTAGATAGAATAGCCAAATGGCCTAGACATAATAGCCAAATGGTCTAGACAGAATAGCCAAATGCCCTAGACAGAATAGCCAAATTGTCCTCGACAGAATAGCCAAATGACCTAGACAGAATAGCCAAATGACCCAGACAGAATAGCCAAATGGCCTAGACAGAATAGCCAAATGACCTAGACATAATAGCCAAATGGCCTAGACATAATAGCCAAAAGACCCAGACAGAATAGCCAAATGACCTAGACAGAATAGCCAAATGACCTAGACAGAATAACCAAATGACCTACACATATTAGCCAAATGACCTAGATAGAATAGCCAATTGGCCTAGACTGAATAGCTAAATGGCCTAGACATAATAGCCAAATGGACTTGACAGAAAAGCCAAATGGCCTAGACATAATAGCCATATGGCCTAGAAAGAAACACCTAATTACCTAGACGGAATAGCCAAATGGCCTAGACAGAATCGCCAAATGCCCTAGACATAATAGCCAAATGACCTAGACATAATAGCCAAATGACCTAGACATAATAGCCAAATGACCTAGATAGAATAGCCAAATGTCCTCGACAGAATAGCCAAATGTCCTCGACAGAATAGCCAAATGACCTAGACATAATAGCCAAATGACCTAGACATAATGCCAAATGACCTAGACAGAATAGCCAAATGACCTAGACAGAATAGCCAAATGACCTAGACATAATAGCCAAATGGCCTAGACATAATAGCCAAATGACCCAGACAGAATAGCAAAATGACCTAGACAGAATAGCCAAATGACCTAGACAGAATAGCCAAATGACCTACACATAATAGCCAAATGACCTAGACAGAATAGCCAAATGGCCTAGACAGAATAGCCAAATGACCTAGACAGAATAGCCAAATGCCCTAGACAGATTAGCCAAATGTCCTCGACAGAATAGCCAAATGACCTAGACAGAATAGCCAAATGACCTAGACAAAATAGCCAAATGACCCAGAAAGAATAGACAAATGGCCCAGAGAGAATATCCAAATGGACTAGATATAATAGCCAAATGACGTAGACAGAATAGCCAAATGACCTAGACATAATAGCCAAATGACCTAGACAGAATAGCCAAATGTCCTCGACAGAATAGTCAAATGACCTAGACAGAATAGCCAAATGACATAGACAGAATAGTCAAATGGCCTAGACATAATAGCCAAATGGCCTAGACAGAAAAACCTAATGACCTAGACAGAATAGCCAAATAGACTAGACAGAATAGCCAAATGACCTAGACATAATAGCCAAAAGACCTAGACATAATAGCCAAATGACCTAGACAGAAAAACCTAATGACCTAGACAGAATAGCCAAATAGACTAGACAGAATAGCCAAATGACCCAGACATAACAGCCAAAAGACCTAGACATAATAGCCAAATGGCCTAGACAGAAAAACCTAATGACCTAGACAGAATAGCCAAATAGACTAGACAGAATAGCCAAATGACCTAGACATAATAGCCAAAAGACCTAGACATAATATCCAAATGAGCTAGACAGAATAGCCAAATGTCCTCGACAGAATAGCCAAATGTCCTCGACAGAATAGCCAAATGACCTAGACAAAATAGCCAAATGACCTAGACATAATAGCCAAATGGCCTAGAAATAATAGCCAAATGGCCTAGACAGAAAAACCTAATGACCTAGAGAGAATAACCAAATGGACTAGACAGAATAGCCAAATGGCCTAGACATAATAACCAAAAGACCTAGACATAATAGCCAAATGACCTAGACATAATAGCCAAATGACCTAGACAGAATAGCCAAATGTCCTCGACAGAATAGCCAAATGGCCTCGACAGAATAGCCAAATGACCTAGAAATAATAGCCAAATGACCTAGTCATAATAGCCAAATGGCCTAGACATAATAACCAAATGACCCAGACAGAATAGCCAAATGACCTAGACAGAATAGCCATATGACCTAGACAGAATAACCAAATGACCTACACATAATAGCCAAATGACCTAGACAGAATAGCCAAATGGCCTAGACAGAATAGCCAAATGGCCTAGACATAATATCCAAATGACCTAGATAGAATAGCCAAATGGCCTAGACATAATAGCCAAATGGTCTAGACAGAATTGCCAAATGCCCTAGACAGAATAGCCAAATATCCTCGACAGAATAGCCAAATGACCTAGACAGAATAGCCAAATGACCCAGACAGAATAGCCAAATGGCCTAGACAGAATAGCCAAATAACCTAGACATAATAGCCAAATGGCCTAGACATAATAGCCAAATGACCCAGACAGAATAGCCAAATGCCCTAGACAGAATAGCCAAACGTCCTCGACAGAATAGCCAAATGACCTAGACAGAATAGCCAAATGGCCTAGACAGAAAAACCAAATGGCTTAGACATAATAGCCAAATGGCCTAGAAAGAAAAACCTAATGACCTAGACAGAATAGCCAAATGGACTAGACAGAATAGCCAAATGGACTAGACATAATAGCCAAATGACCTAGACATAATAGCCAATTGAACTAGACATAATAGCCAAATGGCCTAGACATAATAGCCAAATGACATAGACAGAATAGCCAAATGACCTAGACTGAATAGCCAAATGAACTAGACATAATAGCCAAATGGCCTAGACATAATAGCCAAATGACCCAGACAGAATAGCCAAATGACCTAGACAGAATAGCCAAATGACCTAGACAGAATAACCAAATGACCTACACATAATAGCCAAATGACCTAGACAGAATAGCCAAATGGCCTAGACAGAATAGCCAAATGACCTAGACAGAATAGCCAAATACCCTAGACAGAATAGCCAAATGTCCTCGACAGAATAGCCAAATGACCTAGACAAAATAGCCAAATGACCTAGACAAAATAACCAAATGACCAAGAAAGAATAGCCAAATGGCCCAGAGAGAATGTCCAAATGGACTAGATATAATAGCCAAATGGCCTAGACATAATAGCCAAATGACGTAGACAGAATAGCCAACTGACCTAGACATAATAGCCAAATGACCTAGACAGAATAGCCAAATGTCCTCGACAGAATAGTCAAATGACCTAGACAGAATAGCCAAATGACATAGACAGAATAGTCAAATGGCCTAGACATAATAGCCAAATGGCCTAGACAGAAAAACATAATGACCTAGACAGAATAGCCAAATAGACTAGACAGAATAGCCAAATGACCTAGACATAATAGCCAAAAGACCTAGACATAATAGCCAAATGACCTAGACATAATAGCCAAATGACCTCGACAGAATAGCCAAATGTCCTCGACAGAATAGCCAAATGACATAGACAGAATAGTCAAATGGCCTAGACATAATAGCCAAATGGCCTAGACAGAAAAACATAATGACCTAGACCGAATAGCCAAATAGACTAGACAGAATAGCCAAATGACCTAGACAAAAAAGCCAAATGACCTAGACATAATAGCCAAATGGCCTAGAAATAATAGCCAAATGACCAGACAGAATAGCCAAATGACCTAGACAAAATCGCCAAATGACTTAGACATAATAGCCAAATGGCCTAGACAAAATAGCCAAATGACCTAGACATAATAGCCAAATGGCCTAGAAATAATAGCCAAATGGCCTAGACAGAAAAACCTAATGACCTAGACAGAATAACCAAATGGACTAGACAGAATAGCCAAATGGCCTAGACATAATAACCAAAAGACCTAGACATAATAGCCAAATGACCTAGACATAATAGCCAAATGACCTAGACAGAATAGCCAAATGTCCTCGACAGAATAGCCAAATGGCCTCGACAGAATAGCCAAATGACCTAGAAATAATAGCCAAATGACCTAGTCATAATAGCCAAATGGCCTAGACATAATAACCAAATGACCCAGACAGAATAGCCAAATGACCTAGACAGAATAGCCATATGACCTAGACAGAATAACCAAATGACCTACACATAATAGCCAAATGACCTAGACAGAATAGCCAAATGGCCTAGACAGAATAGCCAAATGGCCTAGACATAATATCCAAATGACCTAGATAGAATAGCCAAATGGCCTAGACATAATAGCCAAATGGTCTAGACAGAATTGCCAAATGCCCTAGACAGAATAGCCAAATATCCTCGACAGAATAGCCAAATGACCTAGACAGAATAGCCAAATGACCCAGACAGAATAGCCAAATGGCCTAGACAGAATAGCCAAATAACCTAGACATAATAGCCAAATGGCCTAGACATAATAGCCAAATGACCCAGACAGAATAGCCAAATGCCCTAGACAGAATAGCCAAACGTCCTCGACAGAATAGCCAAATGACCTAGACAGAATAGCCAAATGACCGAGACAGATTAGCCAAATGGCCTAGACAGAAAAACCAAATGGCTTAGACATAATAGCCAAATGGCCTAGAAAGAAAAACCTAATGACCTAGACAGAATAGCCAAATGGACTAGACAGAATAGCCAAATGGACTAGACATAATAGCCAAATGACCTAGACATAATAGCCAATTGAACTAGACATAATAGCCAAATGGCCTAGACATAATAGCCAAATGACATAGACAGAATAGCCAAATGACCTAGACAGAATAGCCAAATGAACTAGACATAATAGCCAAATGGCCTAGACATAATAGCCAAATGACCCAGACAGAATAGCCAAATGACCTAGACAGAATAGCCAAATGACCTAGACAGAATAACCAAATGACCTACACATAATAGCCAAATGACCTAGACAGAATAGCCAAATGACCTAGACAGAATAGCCAAATGACCTAGACAGAATAGCCAAATACCCTAGACAGAATAGCCAAATGTCCTCGACAGAATAGCCAAATGACCTAGACAAAATAGCCAAATGACCTAGACAAAATAACCAAATGACCAAGAAAGAATAGCCAAATGGCCCAGAGAGAATGTCCAAATGGACTAGATATAATAGCCAAATGGCCTAGACATAATAGCCAAATGACGTAGACAGAATAGCCAACTGACCTAGACATAATAGCCAAATGACCTAGACAGAATAGCCAAATGTCCTCGACAGAATAGTCAAATGACCTAGACAGAATAGCCAAATGACATAGACAGAATAGTCAAATGGCCTAGACATAATAGCCAAATGGCCTAGACAGAAAAACATAATGACCTAGACAGAATAGCCAAATAGACTAGACAGAATAGCCAAATGACCTAGACATAATAGCCAAAAGACCTAGACATAATAGCCAAATGACCTAGACATAATAGCCAAATGACCTCGACAGAATAGCCAAATGTCCTCGACAGAATAGCCAAATGACATAGACAGAATAGTCAAATGGCCTAGACATAATAGCCAAATGGCCTAGACAGAAAAACATAATGACCTAGACCGAATAGCCAAATAGACTAGACAGAATAGCCAAATGACCTAGACAAAAAAGCCAAATGACCTAGACATAATAGCCAAATGGCCTAGAAATAATAGCCAAATGACCAGACAGAATAGCCAAATGACCTAGACAAAATCGCCAAATGACTTAGACATAATAGCCAAATGGCCTAGACATAATAGCCAAATGACCCAGACAGAATAGCCAAATGACCTAGACAGAATAGCCAAATGACCTAGACAGAATAACCAAATGACCTACACATAATACCCAAATGACCTAGTCAGAATAGCCAAATGACCTAGACCGAATAGCCAAATGTTCTCGACAGAATAGCCAAATGACCTAGACAGAATAGCCAAATGACCGAGACAGATTAGCCAAATGGTCTAGACAGAAAAACCAAATGGCCTAGACATAATAGCCAAATGGCCTAGAAAGAAAAACCTAATGACCTAGACAGAATAGCCAAATGGACTAGACAGAATAGTGAATGGCCTAGACATAATAGCCAAATGACATAGACATAATAGCCAAATGACCTAGACAGAATAGCCAAATGACCTAGACATAATAGCCAAATGGCCTAGACATAATAGCCAAATGACCCAGACAGAATAGCCAAATGACCTAGACAGAATAGCCAAATGACCTAGACAGAATAGCCAAATGACCTACACATAATAGCCAAATGACCTAGACAGAATAGCCAAATGGCCTAGACAGAATAGCCAAATGACCTAGACAGAATAGCCAAATGCCCTAGACAGAATAGCCAAATGTCCTCGACATAATAGCCAAATGACCTAGACAGAATAGCCAAATGACCTAGACAAAATAGCCAAATGACCCAGAAAGAATAGACAAATGGCCCAGAGAGAATATCCAAATGGACTAGATATAATAGCCAAATGGCCTAGACATAATAGCCAAATGACGTAGACAGAATAGCCAAATGACCTAGACATAATAGCCAAATGACCTAGACAGAATAGCCAAATGTCCTCGACAGAATAGTCAAATGACCTAGACAGAATAGCCAAATGACATAGACAGAATAGTCAAATGGCCTCGACATAATAGCCAAATGACCTAGACAGAAAAACCTAATGACCTAGACAGAATAGCCAAATAGACTAGACAGAATAGCCAAATGACCCAGACATAACAGCCAAAAGACCTAGACATAATAGCCAAATGGCCTAGACAGAAAAACCTAATGACCTAGACAGAATAGCCAAATAGACTAGACAGAATAGCCAAATGACCTAGACATAATAGCCAAAAGACCTAGACATAATATCCAAATGAGCTAGACAGAATAGCCAAATGTCCTCGACAGAATAGCCAAATGTCCTCGACAGAATAGCCAAATGACCTAGACAAAATAGCCAAATGACCTAGACATAATAGCCAAATGGCCTAGAAATAATAGCCAAATGGCCTAGACAGAAAAACCTAATGACCTAGACAGAATAGCCAAATGGACTAGACAGAATAGCCTGATGGCCTAGACATAATAGCCAAAAGACCTAGACATAATAGCCAAATGACCTAGACGTAATAGCCAAATGACCTAGACAGAATAGCCAAATGTCCTCGACAGAATAGCCAAATGGCCTCGACAGAATAGCCAAATGACCTAGAAATAATAGCCAAATAACCTAGACATAATAGCCAAATGGCCTAGACATAATAGCCAAATGACCCAGACAGAATAGCCAAATGACCTAGACAGAATAGCCATATGACCTAGACAGAATAACCAAATGACCTACACATAATAGCCAAATGACCTAGACAGAATAGCCAAATCGCCTAGACAGAATAGCCAAATGGCCTAGACATAATATCCAAATGACCTAGATAGAATAGCCAAATGGCCTAGACATAATAGCCAAATGGTCTAGACAGAATTGCCAAATGCCCTAGACAGAATAGCCAAATGTCCTCGACAGAATAGCCAAATGACCTAGACAGAATAGCCAAATGACCCAGACAGAATAGCCAAATGGCCTAGACAGAATAGCCAAATAACCTAGACATAATAGCCAAATGGCCTAGACATAATAGCCAAATGACCCAGACAGAATAGACAAATGCCCTAGACAGAATAGCCAAATGTCCTCGACAGAATAGCCAAATGACCTAGACAGAATAGCCAAATGACCGAGACAGATTAGCCAAATGGCCTAGACAGAAAAACCAAATGGCTTAGACATAATAGCCAAATGGCCTAGAAAGAAAAACCTAATGACCTAGACAGAATAGCCAAATGGACTAGACAGAATAGCCAAATGGACTAGACATAATAGCCAAATGACCTAGACATAATAGCCAAATGAACTAGACATAATAGCCAAATGACCTAGATAGAATAGCCAAATGTCCTCGACAGAATAGCCAAATGTCCTCGACAGAATAGCCAAATGACCTAGACATAATAGCCAAATGACCTAGACATAATAGCCAAATGGCCTAGACATAATAGCCAAATGACATAGACAGAATAGCCAAATGACCTAGACAGAATAGCCAAATGAACTAGACATAATAGCCAAATGGCCTAGACATAATAGCCAAATGACCCAGACAGAATAGCCAAATGACCTAGACAGAATAGCCAAATGACCTAGACAGAATAACCAAATGACCTACACATAATAGCCAAATGACCTAGACAGAATAGCCAAATGGCCTAGACAGAATAGCCAAATGACCTAGACAGAATAGCCAAATACCCTAGACAGAATAGCCAAATGTCCTCGACAGAATAGCCAAATGACCTAGACAAAATAGCCAAATGACCTAGACAAAATAACCAAATGACCAAGAAAGAATAGCCAAATGGCCCAGAGAGAATATCCAAATGGACTAGATATAATAGCCAAATGGCCTAGACATAATAGCCAAATGACGTAGACAGAATAGCCAACTGACCTAGACATAATAGCCAAATGACCTAGACAGAATAGCCAAATGTCCTCGACAGAATAGTCAAATGACCTAGACAGAATAGCCAAATGACATAGACAGAATAGTCAAATGGCCTAGACATAATAGCCAAATGGCCTAGACAGAAAAACATAATGACCTAGACAGTATAGCCAAATAGACTAGACAGAATAGCCAAATGACCTAGAAATAATAGCCAAAAGACCTAGACATAATAGCCAAATGACCTAGACATAATAGCCAAATGACCTAGACAGAATAGCCAAATGTCCTCGACAGAATAGCCAAATGTCCTCGACAGAATAGCCAAATGACAGAAAAACATAATGACCTAGACAGAATAGCCAAATAGACTAGACAGAATAGCCAAATGACCTAGACAAAAAAGCCAAATGACCTAGACATAATAGCCAAATGGCCTAGAAATAATAGCCAAATGACCAGACAGAATAGCCAAATGACCTAGACAAAATCGCCAAATGACCTAGACATAATAGCCAAATGGCCTAGACATAATAGCCAAATGACCCAGACAGAATAGCCAAATGACCTAGACAGAATAGCCAAATGACCTAGACAGAATAACCAAATGACCTACACATAATAGCCAAATGACCTAGTCAGAATAGCCAAATGACCTAGACCGAATAGCCAAATGTTCTCGACAGAATAGCCAAATGACCTAGACAGAATAGCCAAATGACCGAGACAGATTAGCCAAATGGCCTAGACAGAAAAACCAAATGGCCTAGACATAATAGCCAAATGGCCTAGAAAAAAAAACCTAATGACCTAGACAGAATAGCCAAATGGACTAGACAGAATAGTGAATGGCCTAGACATAATAGCCAAATGACATAGACATAATAGCCAAATGACCTAGACATAATAGCCAAATGACCTAGATAGAATAGACAAATGTCTTCGACAGAATAGCCAAATGTCCTCGACAGAATAGCCAAATGACCTAGACATAATAGCCAAATGACCTAGACATAATAGCCAAATGGGCTAGACATATTACCCAAATGACCTAGACAGAATAGCCAAATAACCTAGACAGAATAGCCAAATGACCTAGACATAATAGCCAAATGGCCTAGACATAATAGACAAATGACCCAGACAGAATAGCCAAATGACCTAGACAGAATAGCCAAATGTCCTAGACAGAATACCCAAATGACCTACACATAATAGCTAAATGACCTAGACAGAATAGCCAAATGGCCTAGACAAAATAGCCAAATGGCCTAGACATAATAGCCAATTGACCTAGACCGAATAGCCAAATGGCATAGAATTAATAGCCAAATGGTCTAGACAGAATATCCAAATGCCCTAGACAGAATAGCCAAATGTCCTCGACAGAATAGCCAAATGACCTAGACAGATTAGCCAAATGGCCTAGACAGAAAAACCAAATGGCCTAGACATAATAGCCAAATGGCCTACAAAGAAAAACCTAATGACCTAGACAGAATAGCAAAATGGACTAGACAGAATAGCCAAATGGCCTAGACATAATAGCCAAATGACCTAGACATAATAGCCAAATGACCTAGACATAATAGCCAAATGACCTAGATAGAATAGCCAAATGTCCTCGACAGAATAGCCAAATGACCTAGACATAATAGCCAAATGACCTGGACAGAATAGCCAAATGACCTAGACATAATAGCCAAATGGCCTAGACATAATAGCCAAATGACCTAGACAGAATTACCAAATGACCTACACATAATAGCTGAATGACCTAGACATAATAGCCAAATGGCCTAGACAGAATAGCCAAATGGCCTAGACATAATAGCCAATTGACCTAGACCGAATAGCCAAATGGCCTAGAATTAATAGCCAAATGGTCTAGACAGAATAGCCAAATGCCATAGACAGAATAGCCAAATGTCCTCGACAGAATAGCCAAATGACCTAGACAGAATAGCCAAATGACCCAGACAGACTAGCCAAATGGCATAGACAGAATAGCCAAATGGACTAGACATAATAACAAAATGGCCTAGACATAATTGCCAAATGACCTAGACATAATAGCCAAATGACCTAGACATAATAGCCAAATGACCTAGACAGAATAGCCAAATGTCCTCGACAGAATAGTCAAATGACCTAGACAGAATAGCCAAATGACCTAGACAGAATAGCCAAATGACCCAGACAGAATAGCCAAATGGCCTAGACAGAATAGAAAAATGGACTAGACAGAATAGCCAAATGGCCTAGACATAATAGCCAAATAGCCTAGACAGAATAGCCAAATGCCCTAGACAGAATAGCCAAATGTCCTCGACAGCATAGCCAAATGACCTAGACATAATGGCCAAATGACCCAGACAGACTAGCCAAATGGCCTAGACAGAATAGCCAAATGGACTAGATAGAATAGCCAAATGGCCTAGACATAATAGCCAAATGACCTAGACATAATAGCCAAATGACCTAGACATAATAGCCAAATGACCTAGACATAATAGCCAAATGGCCTAGACAGAATAGCCAAATGGCCTAGACATAATAGCCAAATGGCCTAGACATAATAGCCAAATAACCTAGACAGAATAGCCAAATGTCCTCGACAGATTAGTCAAATGACCTAGACAGAATAGCCAAATGACTTAGACAGAATAGCCAAATGGCCTAGACAGAAAAACCTAATGACCTAGACAGAATAGCCAAATGGACTAGACAGAATAGCCAAATGGCCTAGACATAATAGCCAAAAGACCTAGACATAATAGCCAAATGACCTAGACATAATAGCCAAATGACCTAGACAGAATAGCCAAATGTCCTCGACAGAATAGCCAAATGGCCTCGACAGAATAGCCAAATGACCTAGAAATAATAGCCAAATGACCTAGACATAATAGCCAAATGGCCTAGAAATAGTAGCCAAATGACCAGATAGAATAGCCAAATGACCTAGACAGAATAGCCAAATGACCTAGACATAATAGCCAAATGGCCTAGACATAATAGCCAAATGACCCAGAGAGAATAGCCAAATGACCTAGACAGAATAGCCATATGACCTAGACAGAATAACCAAATGACCTACACATAATAGCTGAATGACCTAGACATAATAGCCAAATGGCCTAGAGAGAATAGCCAAATGGCCTAGACATAATAGCCAATTGACCTAGACCGAATAGCCAAATGGCCTAGAATTAATAGCCAAATGGTCTAGACAGAATAGCGAAATGCCCTAGACAGAATAGCCAAATGTCCTCGACAGAATAGCCAAATGACCTAGACAGAATAGCCAAATGACCCAGACAGACTAGCCAAATGGCATAGACAGAATAGCCAAATGGACTAGACATAATAACAAAATGGCCTAGACATAATTGCCAAATGACCTAGACATAATAGCCAAATGACCTAGACATAATAGCCAAATGACCTAGACAGAATAGCCAAATGTCCTCGACAGAATAGTCAAATGACCTAGACAGAATAGCCAAATGACCTAGACAGAATAGCCAAATGACCCAGACAGAATAGCCAAATGGCGTAGACAGAATAGAAAAATGGACTAGACAGAATAGCCAAATGGCCTAGACATAATAGCCAAATAGCCTAGACAGAATAGCCAAATGCCCTAGACAGAATAGCCAAATGTCCTCGACAGCATAGCCAAATGACCTAGACATAATGGCCAAATGACCCAGACAGACTAGCCAAATGGCCTAGACAGAATAGCCAAATGGACTAGATAGAATAGCCAAATGGCCTAGACATAATAGCCAAATGACCTAGACATAATAGCCAAATGACCTAGACATAATAGCCAAATGACCTAGACATAATAGCCAAATGGCCTAGACAGAATAGCCAAATGGCCTAGACATAATAGCCAAATGGCCTAGACATAATAGCCAAATGACCCAGACAGAATAGCCAAATGTCCTCGACAGATTAGTCAAATGACCTAGACAGAATAGCCAAATGACTTAGACAGAATAGCCAAATGGCCTAGACATAATAGCCAAATGGCCTAGACAGAAAAACCTAATGACCTAGACAGAATAGCCAAATGGACTAGACAGAATAGCCAAATGGCCTAGACATAATAGCCAAAAGACCTAGACATAATAGCCAAATGACCTAGACATAATAGCCAAATGACCTAGACAGAATAGCCAAATGTCCTCGACAGAATAGCCAAATGGCCTCGACAGAATAGCCAAATGACCTAGAAATAATAGCCAAATGACCTAGACATAATAGCCAAATGGCCTAGAAATAATAGCCAAATGACCAGATAGAATAGCCAAATGACCTAGACAGAATAGCCAAATGACCTAGACATAATAGCCAAATGGCCTAGACATAATAGCCAAATGACCCAGAGAGAATAGCCAAATGACCTAGACAGAATAGCCATATGACCTAGACAGAATAACCAAATGACCTACACATAATAGCTGAATGACCTAGACATAATAGCCAAATGGCCTAGACAGAATAGCCAAATGGCCTAGACATAATAGCCAATTGACCTAGACCGAATAGCCAAATGGCCTAGAATTAATAGCCAAATGGTCTAGACAGAATAGCCAAATGCCCTAGACAGAATAGCCAAATGTCCTCGACAGAATAGCCAAATGACCTAGACAGAATAGCCAAATGACCCAGACAGACTAGCCAAATGGCATAGACAGAATAGCCAAATGGACTAGACATAATAACAAAATGGCCTAGACATAATTGCCAAATGACCTAGACATAATAGCCAAATGACCTAGACATAATAGCCAAATGACCTAGACAGAATAGCCAAATGTCCTCGACAGAATAGTCAAATGACCTAGACAGAATAGCCAAATGACCTAGACAGAATAGCCAAATGACCCAGACAGAATAGCCAAATGGCCTAGACAGAATAGAAAAATGGACTAGACAGAATAGCCAAATGGCCTAGACATAATAGCCAAATAGCCTAGACAGAATAGCCAAATGCCCTAGACAGAATAGCCAAATGTCCTCCACAGCATAGCCAAATGACCTAGACATAATGGCCAAATGACCCAGACAGACTAGCCAAATGGCCTAGACAGAATAGCCAAATGGACTAGATAGAATAGCCAAATGGCCTAGACATAATAGCCAAATGACCTAGACATAATAGCCAAATGACCTAGACATAATAGCCAAATGACCTAGACATAATAGCCAAATGGCCTAGACAGAATAGCCAAATGGCCTAGACATAATAGCCAAATGGCCTAGACATAATAGCCAAATGACCTAGACAGAATAGCCAAATGTCCTCGACAGATTAGTCAAATGACCTAGACAGAATAGCCAAATGACTTAGACAGAATAGCCAAATGGCCTAGACATAATAGCCAAATGGCCTAGACAGAAAAACCTAATGACCTAGACAGAATAGCCAAATGGACTAGACAGAATAGCCAAATGGCCTAGACATAATAGCCAAAAGACCTAGACATAATAGCCAAATGACCTAGACATAATAGCCAAATGACCTAGACAGAATAGCCAAATGTCCTCGACAGAATAGCCAAATGGCCTCGACAGAATAGCCAAATGACCTAGAAATAATAGCCAAATGACCTAGACATAATAGCCAAATGGCCTAGAAATAATAGCCAAATGACCAGATAGAATAGCCAAATGACCTAGACAGAATAGCCAAATGACCTAGACATAATAGCCAAATGGCCTAGACATAATAGCCAAATGACCCAGAGAGAATAGCCAAATGACCTAGACAGAATAGCCATATGACCTAGACAGAATAACCAAATGACCTACACATAATAGCCAAATGACCTAGACAGAATAGCCAAATGGCCTAGACAGAATAGCCAAATGGCCTAGACATAATATCCAAATGACCTAGATAGAATAGCCAAATGGCCTAGACATAATAGCCAAATGGTCTAGACAGAATAGCCAAATGCCCTAGACAGAATAGCCAAATGTCCTCGACAGAATAGCCAAATGACCTAGACAGAATAGCCAAATGACCCAGAGAGAATAGCCAAATGGCCTAAACAGAATAGCCAAATGACCTAGACATAATAGCCAAATGGCCTAAACATAATAGCCAAATGACCCAGACAGAATAGCCAAATGACCTAGACAGAATAGCCAAATGACCTAGACAGAATAACCAAATGACCTACACATAGTAGCCAAATGACCTAGATAGAATAGCCAATTGGCCTAGACTGAAAAGCCAAATGTCCTCGACAGAATAGCCAAATGACCTAGACAGAATAGCCAAATGACCGAGACAGATTAGCCAAATGGCCTAGACAGAAAAACCAAAAGGCCTAGACATAATAGCCAGATGGCCTAGAAAGAAAAACCTAATGACCTAGACAGAATAGCCAAATGGACTAGACAGAATAGCCAAATGTCCTAGACATAATAGCCAAATGACCTAGACATAATAGCCAAATGACCTAGACATAATAGCCAAATGACCTAGATAGAATAGCCAAATGTCCTCGACAGAATAGCCAAATGTCCTCGACAGAATAGCCAAATGACCTAGACATAATAGCCAAATGACCTAGACATAATAGCCAAATGGCCTAGACATAATAGCCAAATGACCTAGACAGAATAGCCAAATGACCTAGACAGAATAGCCAAATGACCTAGACATAATAGCCAAATTACCTAGACATAATAGCCAAATGACCCAGACAGAATAGCCAAATGACCTAGACAGAATGGTCAAATGACCTAGACAGAATAGCCAAATGACCGAGACAGATTAGCCAAATGGCCTAGACAGAAAAACCAAATGGCTTAGACATAATAGCCAAATGGCCTAGAAAGGAAAACCTAATGACCTAGACAGAATAGCCAAATGGACTAGACAGAATAGCCAAATGGACTAGACATAATAGCCAAATGACCTAGACATAATTGCCAAATGAACTAGACATAATAGCCAAATGACCTAGATAGAATAGACAAATGTCCTCGACAGAATAGCCAAATGACCTAGACAGAATAGCCAAATGACCCAGACAGAATAGCCAAATGGCCTAGACAGAATAGCCAAATAACCTAGACATAATAGCCAAATGGCCTAGACATAATAGCCAAATGACCCAGACAGAATAGCCAAATGCCCTAGACAGAATAGCCAAATGTCCTCGACAGAATAGCCAAATGACCTAGACAGAATAGCCAAATGACCGAGACAGATTAGCCAAATGGCCTAGACAGAAAAACCAAATGGCTTAGACATAATAGCCAAATGGCCTAGAAAGAAAAACCTAATGACCTAGACAGAATAGCCAAATGGACTAGAAAGAATAGCCAAATGGACTAGACATAATAGCCAAAAGACCTAGACATAATAGCCAAATGAACTAGACATAATAGCCAAATGACCTAGATAGAATAGCCAAATGTCCTCGACAGAATAGCCAAATGTCCTCGACAGAATAGCCAAATGACCTAGACATAATAGCCAAATGATCTAGACATAATAGCCAAATGGCCTAGACATAATAGCCAAATGACATAGACAGAATAGCCAAATGACCTAGACAGAATAGCCAAATGACCTAGACATAATAGCCAAATGGCCTAGACATAATAGCCAAATGACCCAGACAGAATAGCCAAATGACCTAGACAGAATAGCCAAATGACCTAGACAGAATAGCCAAATGACCTACACATAATAGCCAAATGACCTAGACAGAATAGCCAAATGGCCTAGACAGAATAGCCAAATGACCTAGACAGAATAGCCAAATACCCTAGACAGAATAGCCAAATGGCCTAGACAGAATAGCCAAATGACCTAGACAGAATAGCCAAATACCCTAGACAGAATAACCAAATGACCTAGACAAAATAGCCAAATGACCTAGACAAAATAACCAAATGACCCAGAAAGAATAGCCAAATGGCCTAGAGAGAATATCCAAATGGACTAGATATAATAGCCAAATGGCCTAGACATAATAGCCAAATGACGTAGACAGAATAGCCAACTGACCTAGACATAATAGCCAAATGACCTAGACAGAATAGCCAAATGTCCTCGACAGAATAGTCAAATGACCTAGACAGAATTGCCAAATGACATAGACAGAATAGTCAAATGGCCTAGACATAATAGCCAAATGGCCTAGACAGAAAAACATAATGACCTAGACAGAATAGCCAAATAGACTAGACATAATAGCCAAATGGCCTAGAAATAATAGCCAAATGACCAGACAGAATAGCCAAATGACCTAGACAAAATCGCCAAATGACCTAGACATAATAGCCAAATGGCCTAGACAAAATAGCCAAATGACCCAGACAGAATAGCCAAATGGCCTAGACAGAAAAACCAAATGGCTTAGACATAATAGCCAAATGGCCTAGAAAGGAAAACCTAATGACCTAGACAGAATAGCCAAATGGACTAGACAGAACAGCCAAATGGACTAGACATAATAGCCAAATGACCTAGACATAATTGCCAAATGAACTAGACATAATAGCCAAATGACCTAGATAGAATAGACAAATGTCCTCGACAGAATAGCCAAATGACCTAGACAGAATAGCCAAATGACCCAGACAGAATAGCCAAATGGCCTAGACAGAATAGCCAAATAACCTAGACATAATAGCCAAATGGCCTAGACATAATAGCCAAATGACCCAGACAGAATAGCCAAATGCCCTAGACAGAATAGCCAAATGTCCTCGACAGAATAGCCAAATGACCTAGACAGAATAGCCAAATGACCGAGACAGATTAGCCAAATGGCCTAGACAGAAAAACCAAATGGCTTAGACATAATAGCCAAATGGCCTAGAAAGAAAAACCTAATGACCTAGACAGAATAGCCAAATGGACTAGAAAGAATAGCCAAATGGACTAGACATAATAGCCAAAAGACCTAGACATAATAGCCAAATGAACTAGACATAATAGCCAAATGACCTAGATAGAATAGCCAAATGTCCTCGACAGAATAGCCAAATGTCCTCGACAGAATAGCCAAATGACCTAGACATAATAGCCAAATGATCTAGACATAATAGCCAAATGGCCTAGACATAATAGCCAAATGACATAGACAGAATAGCCAAATGACCTAGACAGAATAGCCAAATGACCTAGACATAATAGCCAAATGGCCTAGACATAATAGCCAAATGACCCAGACAGAATAGCCAAATGACCTAGACAGAATAGCCAAATGACCTAGACAGAATAGCCAAATGACCTACACATAATAGCCAAATGACCTAGACAGAATAGCCAAATGGCCTAGACAGAATAGCCAAATGACCTAGACAGAATAGCCAAATACCCTAGACAGAATAGCCAAATGTCCTCGACAGAATAACCAAATGACCTAGACAAAATAGCCAAATGACCTAGACAAAATAACCAAATGACCCAGAAAGAATAGCCAAATGGCCTAGAGAGAATATCCAAATGGACTAGATATAATAGCCAAATGGCCTAGACATAATAGCCAAATGACGTAGACAGAATAGCCAACTGACCTAGACATAATAGCCAAATGACCTAGACAGAATAGCCAAATGTCCTCGACAGAATAGTCAAATGACCTAGACAGAATTGCCAAATGACATAGACAGAATAGTCAAATGGCCTAGACATAATAGCCAAATGGCCTAGACAGAAAAACATAATGACCTAGACAGAATAGCCAAATAGACTAGACAGAATAGCCAAATGACCTAGACAAAATAACCAAATGACCTAGACATAATAGCCAAATGGCCTAGAAATAATAGCCAAATGACCAGACAGAATAGCCAAATGACCTAGACAAAATCGCCAAATGACCTAGACATAATAGCCAAATGGCCTAGACAAAATAGCCAAATGACCCAGACAGAATAGCCAAATGACCTAGACAGAATAGCCAAATGACCTAGACAGAATAACCAAATGACCTACACATAATAGCCAAATGACCTAGTCAGAATAGCCAAATGACCTAGACAGAATAGCCAAATGTTCTCGACAGAATAGCCAAATGACCTAGACAGAATAGCCAAATGACCGAGACAGATTAGCCAAATGGCCTAGAAAGAAAAACCTAATGACCTAGACAGAATAGCCAAATGGACTAGACAGAATAGTGAATGGCCTAGACATAATAGCCAAATGACATAGACATAATAGCCAAATGACCTAGACATAATAGCCAAATGACCTAGATAGAATAGACAAATGTCTTCGACAGAATAGCCAAATGTCCTCGACAGAATAGCCAAATGACCTAGACATAATAGCCAAAGGACCTAGACATAATAGCCAAATGGGCTAGACATAATACCCAAATGACCTAGACAGAATAGCCAAATAACCTAGACAGAATAGCCAAATGACCTAGACATAATAGCCAAATGGCCTAGACATAATAGTCAAATGACCCAGACAGAATAGCCAAATGACCTAGACAGAATAGCCAAATGTCCTAGACAGAATAACCAAATGACCTACACATAATAGCTAAATGACCTAGACAGAATAGCCAAATGGCCTAGACAGAATAGCCAAATGGCCTAGACATAATAGCCAATTGACCTAGAAAGAAAAACGTAATGACCTAGACAGAATAGCCAAATGGACTAGACAGAATAGCCAAATGACATAGACATAATAGCCAAATGACCTAGACATAATAGCCAAATGACCTAGATAGAATAGACAAATGTCTTCGACAGAATAGCCAAATGTCCTCGACAGAATAGCTAAATGACCTAGACATAATAGCCAAATGGCCTAGACAGAAAAACCTTATGACCTAGACAGAATAGCCAAATAGACTAGACATAATAGCCAAATGGCCTAGACATAATAGCCAAAAGACCTAGACATAATAGCCAAATGACCTAGACAAAATAGCCAAATGACCTAGACATAATAGCCAAATGGCCTAGAAATAATAGCCAAATGACCAGACAGAATAGCCAAATGACCTAGACAGAATAGCCAAATGCCCTAGACAGAATAGCCAAATGGCCTAGACATAATAGCCAAATGACCCCGACAGAATAGCCAAATGACCTAGACAGAATAGCCAAATGTCCTAAACAGAATAACCAAATGACCTACACATAATAGCCAAATGACCTAGACAGAATAGCCAAATGTCCTCGACAGAATAGTCAAATGACCTAGACATAATAGCCAAATGACCTAGACAGAATAGCCAAATGGCCTAGACAGAAAAACCAAATAACCTAGACAGAATAGCCAAATGGACTAGACAGAATAGCCAAATGTCCTAGACATAATAGCCAAATGACCTAGACATAATAGCCAAATGACCTAGACATAATAGCCAAATGACCTAGATAGAATAGTCAAATGTCCTAGACAGAATAGCCAAATGTCCTCGACAGAATAGCCAAATGACCTAGACATAATAGCCAAATGACCTAGACATAATAGCCAAATGGCCTAGACATAATACCCAAATGACCTAGACAGAATAGCCAAATGACCTAGACAGAATAGCCAAATGACCTAGACCTAATAGCCAAATGGCCTAGACATAATAGCCAAATGACCCAGACAGAATAGCCAAATGACCTAGACAGAATAGCCAAATGTCCTAGACATAATAGCCAAATGACCTAGACATAATAACCAAATAACCTAGATAGAATAGCCAAATGTCCTCGACAGAATAGTCAAATGACCTAGACAGAATAGCCAAATGACCTAGACAGAATAGCCAAATGACCCAGACAGAATAGTCAAATGGCCTAGACAGAATAGAAAAATGGACTAGACAGAATAGCCAAATGGCCTAGACATAATAGCCAAATGGCCTAGACAGAATAGCCAAATGCCCTAGACAGAATAGCCAAATGTCCTCGACAGAATAGCCAAATGACCTAGACATAATAGCCAAATGACCCAGACAGACTAGCCAAATGGCCTAGACAGAATATCCAAATGGATTAGACATAATAGCCAAATGACCTAGACATAATGGCCAAATGACCAAGACATAATAGCCAAATGACCTAGACAGAATAGCCAAATGTCCCCGACAGAATAGTCAAATGACCTAGACAGAATAGCCAAATGACCTAGACAGAATAGCCAAATGGCCTAGACAGAATAGAAAAATGGCCTAGACAGAATAGCCAAATGGCCTAGACAGAATAGAAAAATGGACTAGAGAGAATAGCCAAATGGCCTAGACATAATAGCCAAATGGCCTAGACAGAATAGCCAAATGTCCTCGACAGAATGGCCAAATGGCCTAGACAGAATAGCCAAATGGCCTCGACAGAATAGCCAAATGCCCTAGACAGAATAGCCAAATGTCCTCGACAGAATAGCCAAATGACCTAGACAGAATAGCCAAATGACCAGAAAGAATAGTCAAATGGCCTAGAGAGAATATCCAAATGGACTAGATAGAATAGCCAAATGGCATAGACATAATAGCCAAATGACGTAGACATAATAGCCAAATGACCTAGACATAATAGCCAAATGACCTAGACAGAATAGCCAAATGTCCTCGACAGATTAGTCAAATGACCTAGACAGAATAGCCAAATGACTTAGACAGAATAGCCAAATGGCCTAGACATAATAGCCAAATGGCCTAGACAGAAAAACCTAATGACCTAGACAGAATAGCCAAATGGACTAGATAGAATAGCCAAATGGCGTAGACATAATAGCCAAAAGACGTAGACATAATAGCCAAATGACCTAGAAATAATAGCCAAATGACCTAGACAGAATAGCCAAATGTCCTCGACAGAATAGCCAAATGTCCTCGACAGAATAGCCAAATGACCTAGACATAATAGCTAAATGACCTAGACATAATAGCCAAATGGCCTAGAAATAATAGCCAAATGACCAGACAGAATAGCCAAATGACCTAGACAGAATAGCCAAATGACCTAGACATAATAGCCAAATGGCCTAGACATAATAGCCAAATGACCCAGACAGAATAGCCAAATGACCTAGACAGAATAGCCAAATGACCTAGACAGAATAACCAAATGACCTACACATAATAGCCAAATGACCTAGACAGAATAGCCAAATGGCCTAGATAGAATAGCCAAATGGCCTAGACATAATATCCAAATGACCTAGACAGAATAGCCAAATGGCCTAGACATAATAGCCAAATGGTCTAGACAGAATAGCCAAATGCCCTAGACAGAATAGCCAAATGTCCTCGACAGAATAGCCAAATGACCTAGACAGAATAGCCAAATGACCCAGACAGAATAGCCAAATGGCCTAGACAGAATAGTCAAATGGACTAGACAGAATAGCCAAATGGCCTACACATAATAGCCAAATGGCCTAGACATAATAGCCACATGACCTAGACAAAATAGCCAAATGACCTAGACAGAATAGCCAAATGTCCTCGACAGAATAACGAAATGGCCTACACATAATAGCCAAATGGCCTAGACATAATAGCCACATGACCTAGACAGAATAGCCAAATGGACTAGACAGAATAGCGAAATGGCCTACACATAATAGCCAAATGGCCTAGACATAATAGCCACATGACCTAGACAGAATAGCCAAATGTCCTCGACAGAATAGCCAAATGCCCTAGACATAATAGCCAAATGACCTAGACATAATAGCCAAATGGCCTAGAAATAATAGCCAAATGACCAGACAGAATAGCTAAATGACCTAGACAGAATAGCCAAATGACCTAGACATTATAGCCATATGGCCTAGACATAATAGCCAAATGACCCAGACAGAATAGCCAAATGACCTAGACGAATAGCCAAATGACCTAGACAGAATAACCAAAATGACCTACACATAATAGCCAAATGACCTAGACAGAATAGCCAAATGACCTAGACAGAATTGCCAAATGGCCTAGACAGAATAGCCAAATGGCCTAGACATAATATCCAAATGACCTAGACAGAATAGCCAAATGGCCTAGACATAATAGCCAAATGATCTAGACAGGATAGCCAAATGCCCTAGACAGAATAGCCAAATGTCCTCGACAGAATAGCCAAATGACCTAGACAGAATAGCCAAATGACCCAGACAGAATAGCCAAATGGCCTAGACAGAATAGCCAAATGGACTAGACAGGAAAGCCAAATGGCCTACACATAATAGCCAAATGACCTAGACATAATAGTCACATGACCTAGACAGAATAGCCAAATGACCTAGACAGAATAGCCAAATGTCCTCGACAGAATAACCAAATGGCCTGCACATAATAGCCAAATGGCCTAGACATAATAGCCACATGACCTAGACAGAATAGCCAAATGACCTAGACAGAATAGCCAAATGGCCTAGACAGAATAGCCAAATGACCTAGACAGAATAGCCAAATGACCCAGACAGAATAGCCAAATGGCCTAGACAGAATAGCCAAATGGACTAGACAGAATAGCCAAATGGCATAGACAGAATAGCCAAATGACCTAGACAGAATAGCCAAATATCCTCGACAGAATAGCCAAATGACCTAGACCGAATAGCCAAATGTTCTCGACAGAATAGCCAAATGACCTAGACAGAATAGCCAAATGACCGAGACAGATTAGCCAAATGGCCTAGACAGAAAAACCAAATGGCCTAGACATAATAGCCAAATGGCCTAGAAAGAAAAACCTAATGACCTAGACAGAATAGCCAAATGGACTAGACAGAATAGTGAATGGCCTAGACATAATAGCCAAATGACATAGACATAATAGCCAAATGACCTAGACAGAATAGCCAAATGACCTAGACATAATAGCCAAATGGCCTAGACATAATAGCCAAATGACCCAGACAGAATAGCCAAATGACCTAGACAGAATAGCCAAATGACCTAGACAGAATAGCCAAATGACCTACACATAATAGCCAAATGACCTAGACAGAATAGCCAAATGGCCTAGACAGAATAGCCAAATGACCTAGACAGAATAGCCAAATGCCCTAGACAGAATAGCCAAATGTCCTCGACAGAATAGCCAAATGACCTAGACAGAAAAACCTAATGACCTAGACAGAATAGCCAAATAGACTAGACAGAATAGCCAAATGACCCAGACAGAAAAACCTAATGACCTAGACAGAATAGCCAAATAGACTAGACAGAATAGCCAAATGACCCAGACATAACAGCCAAAAGACCTAGACATAATAGCCAAATGGCCTAGACAGAAAAACCTAATGACCTAGACAGAATAGCCAAATAGACTAGACAGAATAGCCAAATGACCTAGACATAATAGCCAAAAGACCTAGACATAATATCCAAATGAGCTAGACAGAATAGCTAAATGTCCTCGACAGAATAGCCAAATGTCCTCGACAGAATAGCCAAATGACCTAGACAAAATAGCCAAATGACCTAGACATAATAGCCAAATGGCCTAGAAATAATAGCCAAATGGCCTAGACAGAAAAACCTAATGACCTAGACAGAATAGCCAAATGGACTAGACAGAATAGCCTTATGGCCTAGACATAATAGCCAAAAGACCTAGGCATAATAGCCAAATGACCTAGACGTAATAGCCAAATGACCTAGACAGAATAGCCAAATGTCCTCGACAGAATAGCCAAATGGCCTCGACAGAATAGCCAAATGACCTAGAAATAATAGCCAAATAACCTAGACATAATAGCCAAATGGCCTAGACATAATAGCCAAATGACCCAGACAGAATAGCCAAATGACCTAGACAGAATAGCCATATGACCTAGACAGAATAACCAAATGACCTACACATAATAGCCAAATGACCTAGACAGAATAGCCAAATCGCCTAGACAGAATAGCCAAATGGCCTAGACATAATATCCAAATGACCTAGATAGAATAGTCAAATGGCCTAGACATAATAGCCAAATGGTCTAGACAGAATTGCCAAATGCCCTAGACAGAATAGCCAAATGTCCTCGACAGAATAGCCAAATGACCTAGACAGAATAGCCAAATGACCCAGACAGAATAGCCAAATGGCCTAGACAGAATAGCCAAATAACCTAGACATAATAGCCAAATGGCCTAGACATAATAGCCAAATGACCCAGACAGAATAGCCAAATGCCCTAGACAGAATAGCCAAATGTCCTCGACAGAATAGCCAAATGACCTAGACAGAATAGCCAAATGACCGAGACAGATTAGTCAAATGGCCTAGACAGAAAAACCAAATGGCTTAGACATAATAGCCAAATGGCCTAGAAAGAAAAACCTAATGACCTAGACAGAATAGCCAAATGGACTAGACAGAATAGCCAAATGGACTAGACATAATAGCCAAATGACCTAGACATAATAGCCAAATAAACTAGACATAATAGCCAAATGACCTAGATAGAATAGCCAAATGTCCTCGACAGAATAGCCAAATGTCCTCGACAGAATAGCCAAATGACCTAGACATAATAGCCAAATGGCCTAGACATAATAGCCAAATGACATAGACAGAATAGCCAAATGACCTAGACAGAATAGCCAAATGAACTAGACATAATAGCCAAATGGCCTAGACATAATAGCCAAATGACCCAGACAGAATAGCCAAATGACCTAGACAGAATAGCCAAATGACCTAGACAGAATAACCAAATGACCTACACATAATAGCCAAATGACCTAGACAGAATAGCCAAATGGCCTAGACAGAATAGCCAAATGACCTAGACAGAATAGCCAAATACCCTAGACAGAATAGCCAAATGTCCTCGACAGAATAGCCAAATGACCTAGACAAAATAGCCAAATGACCTAGACAAAATAACCAAATGACCAAGAAAGAATAGCCAAATGGCCCAGAGAGAATATCCAAATGGACTAGATATAATAGCCAAATGGCCTAGACATAATAGCCAAATGACGTAGACAGAATAGCCAACTGACCTAGACATAATAGCCAAATGACCTAGACAGAATAGCCAAATGTCCTAGACAGAATAGTCAAATGACCTAGACAAAATAGCCAAATGACATAGACAGAATAGTCAAATGGCCTAGACATAATAGCCAAATGGCCTAGACAGAAAAACATAATGACCTAGACAGAATAGCCAAATAGACTAGACAGAATAGCCAAATGACCTAGACATAAAAGCCAAAAGACCTAGACATAATAGCCAAATGACCTAGACATAATAGCCAAATGACCTAGAGAGAATAGCCAAACGTCCTCGACAGAATAGCCAAATGTCCTCGACAGAATAGCCAAATGACA
The DNA here is from genome assembly GCA_963680875.1 of Bathymodiolus brooksi. Lineage (NCBI taxonomy): Eukaryota > Metazoa > Mollusca > Bivalvia > Mytilida > Modiolidae > Bathymodiolus > Bathymodiolus brooksi. Next base: position 25,464,134 of record OY804578.1, on the reverse strand, counting down.
GAAAAACATAATTACCTAGACAGAATAGCCAAATAGACTAGACAGAATAGCCAAATGACCTAGACAAAAAAGCCAAATGACCTAGACATAATAGCCAAATGGCCTAGAAATAATAGCCAAATGACCAGACAGAATAGCCAAATGACCTAGACAAAATCGCCAAATGACCTAGACATAATAGCCAAATGGCCTAGACATAATAGCCAAATGACCCAGACAGAATAGCCAAATGACCTAGACAGAATAGCCAAATGACCTAGACAGAATAACCAAATGACCTACACATAATAGCCAAATGACCTAGTCAGAATAGCCAAATGACCTAGACCGAATAGCCAAATGTTCTCGACAGAATAGCCAAATGACCTAGACAGAATAGCCAAATGACCGAGACAGATTAGCCAAATGGCCTAGACAGAAAAACCAAATGGCCTAGACATAATAGCCAAATGGCCTAGAAAAAAAAACCTAATGACCTAGACAGAATAGCCAAATGGACTAGACAGAATAGTGAATGGCCTAGACATAATAGCCAAATGACATAGACATAAAAGCCAAATGACCTAGACATAATAGCCAAATGACCTAGATAGAATAGACAAATGTCTTCGACAGAATAGCCAAATGTCCTCGACAGAATAGCCAAATGACCTAGACATAATAGCCAAATGACCTAGACATAATAGCCAAATGGGCTAGACATATTACCCAAATGACCTAGACAGAATAGCCAAATAACCTAGACAGAATAGCCAAATGACCTAGACATAATAGCCAAATGGCCTAGACATAATAGACAAATGACCCAGACAGAATAGCCAAATGACCTAGACAGAATAGCCAAATGTCCTAGACAGAATACCCAAATGCCCTAGACAGAATAGCCAAATGTCCTCGACAGAATAGCCAAATGACCTAGACAGATTAACCAAATGGCCTAGACAGAAAAACCAAATGGCCTAGACATAATAGCCAAATGGCCTACAAAGAAAAACCTAATGACCTAGACAGAATAGCAAAATGGACTAGACAGAATAGCCAAATGGCCTAGACATAATAGCCAAATGACCTAGACATAATAGCCAAATGACCTAGACATAATAGCCAAATGACCTAGATAGAATAGCCAAATGTCCTCGACAGAATAGCCAAATGACCTAGACATAATAGCCAAATGACCTAGACAGAATAGCCAAATGACCTAGACATAATAGCCAAATGGCCTAGACATAATAGCCAAATGACCTAGACAGAATTACCAAATGACCTACACATAATAGCTGAATGACCTAGACATAATAGCCAAATGGCCTAGACAGAATAGCCAAATGGCCTAGACATAATAGCCAATTGACCTAGACCGAATAGCCAAATGGCCTAGAATTAATAGCCAAATGGTCTAGACAGAATAGCCAAATGCCATAGACAGAATAGCCAAATGTCCTCGACAGAATAGCCAAATGACCTAGACAGAATAGCCAAATGACCCAGACAGACTAGCCAAATGGCATAGACAGAATAGCCAAATGGACTAGACATAATAACAAAATGGCCTAGACATAATTGCCAAATGACCTAGACATAATAGCCAAATGACCTAGACATAATAGCCAAATGACCTAGACAGAATAGCCAAATGTCCTCGACAGAATAGTCAAATGACCTAGACAGAATAGCCAAATGACCTAGACAGAATAGCCAAATGACCCAGACAGAATAGCCAAATGGCCTAGACAGAATAGAAAAATGGACTAGACAGAATAGCCAAATGGCCTAGACATAATAGCCAAATAGCCTAGACAGAATAGCCAAATGCCCTAGACAGAATAGCCAAATGTCCTCGACAGCATAGCCAAATGACCTAGACATAATGGCCAAATGACCCAGACAGACTAGCCAAATGGCCTAGACAGAATAGCCAAATGGACTAGATAGAATAGCCAAATGGCCTAGACATAATAGCCAAATGACCTAGACATAATAGCCAAATGACCTAGACATAATAGCCAAATGACCTAGACATAATAGCCAAATGGCCTAGACAGAATAGCCAAATGGCCTAGACATAATAGCCAAATGGCCTAGACATAATAGCCAAATAACCTAGACAGAATAGCCAAATGTCCTCGACAGATTAGTCAAATGACCTAGACAGAATAGCCAAATGACTTAGACAGAATAGCCAAATGGCCTAGACATAATAGCCAAATGGCCTAGACAGAAAAACCTAATGACCTAGACAGAATAGCCAAATGGACTAGACAGAATAGCCAAATGGCCTAGACATAATAGCCAAAAGACCTAGACATAATAGCCAAATGACCTAGACATAATAGCCAAATGACCTAGACAGAATAGCCAAATGTCCTCGACAGAATAGCCAAATGGCCTCGACAGAATAGCCAAATGACCTAGAAATAATAGCCAAATGACCTAGACATAATAGCCAAATGGCCTAGAAATAATAGCCAAATGACCAGATAGAATAGCCAAATGACCTAGACAGAATAGCCAAATGACCTAGACATAATAGCCAAATGGCCTAGACATAATAGCCAAATGACCCAGAGAGAATAGCCAAATGACCTAGACAGAATAGCCATATGACCTAGACAGAATAACCAAATGACCTACACATAATAGCTGAATGACCTAGACATAATAGCCAAATGGCCTAGACAGAATAGCCAAATGGCCTAGACATAATAGCCAATTGACCTAGACCGAATAGCCAAATGGCCTAGAATTAATAGCCAAATGGTCTAGACAGAATAGCCAAATGCCCTAGACAGAATAGCCAAATGTCCTCGACAGAATAGCCAAATGACCTAGACAGAATAGCCAAATGACCCAGACAGACTAGCCAAATGGCATAGACAGAATAGCCAAATGGACTAGACATAATAACAAAATGGCCTAGACATAATTGCCAAATGACCTAGACATAATAGCCAAATGACCTAGACATAATAGCCAAATGACCTAGACAGAATAGCCAAATGTCCTCGACAGAATAGTCAAATGACCTACACAGAATAGCCAAATGACCTAGACAGAATAGCCAAATGACCCAGACAGAATAGCCAAATGGCCTAGACAGAATAGAAAAATGGACTAGACAGAATAGCCAAATGGCCTAGACATAATAGCCAAATAGCCTAGACAGAATAGCCAAATGCCCTAGACAGAATAGCCAAATGTCCTCGACAGCATAGCCAAATGACCTAGACATAATGGCCAAATGACCCAGACAGACTAGCCAAATGGCCTAGACAGAATAGCCAAATGGACTAGATAGAATAGCCAAATGGCCTAGACATAATAGCCAAATGACCTAGACATAATAGCCAAATGACCTAGACATAATAGCCAAATGACCTAGACATAATAGCCAAATGGCCTAGACAGAATAGCCAAATGGCCTAGACATAATAGCCAAATGGCCTAGACATAATAGCCAAATGACCTAGACAGAATAGCCAAATGCCCTAGACAGAATAGCCAAATGTCCTCGACAGCATAGCCAAATGACCTAGACATAATGGCCAAATGACCCAGACAGACTAGCCAAATGGCCTAGACAGAATAGCCAAATGGACTAGATAGAATAGCCAAATGGCCTAGACATAATAGCCAAATGACCTAGACATAATAGCCAAATGACCTAGACATAATAGCCAAATGACCTAGACATAATAGCCAAATGGCCTAGACAGAATAGCCAAATGGCCTAGACATAATAGCCAAATGGCCTAGACATAATAGCCAAATAACCTAGACAGAATAGCCAAATGTCCTCGACAGATTAGTCAAATGACCTAGACAGAATAGCCAAATGACTTAGACAGAATAGCCAAATGGCCTAGACATAATAGCCAAATGGCCTAGACAGAAAAACCTAATGACCTAGACAGAATAGCCAAATGGCCTAGACATAATAGCCAAAAGACCTAGACATAATAGCCAAATGACCTAGACATAATAGCCAAATGACCTAGACAGAATAGCCAAATGTCCTCGACAGAATAGCCAAATGGCCTCGACAGAATAGCCAAATGACCTAGAAATAATAGCCAAATGACCTAGACATAATAGCCAAATGGCCTAGAAATAATAGCCAAATGACCAGATAGAATAGCCAAATGACCTAGACAGAATAGCCAAATGACCTAGACATAATAGCCAAATGGCCTAGACATAATAGCCAAATGACCCAGAGAGAATAGCCAAATGACCTAGACAGAATAGCCATATGACCTAGACAGAATAACCAAATGACCTACACATAATAGCTGAATGACCTAGACATAATAGCCAAATGGCCTAGACAGAATAGCCAAATGGCCTAGACATAATAGCCAATTGACCTAGACCGAATAGCCAAATGGCCTAGAATTAATAGCCAAATGGTCTAGACAGAATAGCCAAATGCCCTAGACAGAATAGCCAAATGTCCTCGACAGAATAGCCAAATGACCTAGACAGAATAGCCAAATGACCCAGACAGACTAGCCAAATGGCATAGACAGAATAGCCAAATGGACTAGACATAATAACAAAATGGCCTAGACATAATTGCCAAATGACCTAGACATAATAGCCAAATGACCTAGACATAATAGCCAAATGACCTAGACAGAATAGCCAAATGTCCTCGACAGAATAGTCAAATGACCTACACAGAATAGCCAAATGACCTAGACAGAATAGCCAAATGACCCAGACAGAATAGCCAAATGGCCTAGACAGAATAGAAAAATGGACTAGACAGAATAGCCAAATGGCCTAGACATAATAGCCAAATAGCCTAGACAGAATAGCCAAATGCCCTAGACAGAATAGCCAAATGTCCTCGACAGCATAGCCAAATGACCTAGACATAATGGCCAAATGACCCAGACAGACTAGCCAAATGGCCTAGACAGAATAGCCAAATGGACTAGATAGAATAGCCAAATGGCCTAGACATAATAGCCAAATGACCTAGACATAATAGCCAAATGACCTAGACATAATAGCCAAATGACCTAGACATAATAGCCAAATGGCCTAGACAGAATAGCCAAATGGCCTAGACATAATAGCCAAATGGCCTAGACATAATAGCCAAATGACCTAGACAGAATAGCCAAATGTCCTCGACAGATTAGTCAAATGACCTAGACAGAATAGCCAAATGACTTAGACAGAATAGCCAAATGGCCTAGACATAATAGCCAAATGGCCTAGACAGAAAAACCTAATGACCTAGACAGAATAGCCAAATGGACTAGACAGAATAGCCAAATGGCCTAGACATAATAGCCAAAAGACCTAGACATAATAGCCAAATGACCTAGACATAATAGCCAAATGACCTAGACAGAATAGCCAAATGTCCTCGACAGAATAGCCAAATGGCCTCGACAGAATAGCCAAATGACCTAGAAATAATAGCCAAATGACCTAGACATAATAGCCAAATGGCCTAGAAATAATAGCCAAATGACCAGATAGAATAGCCAAATGACCTAGACAGAATAGCCAAATGACCTAGACATAATAGCCAAATGGCCTAGACATAATAGCCAAATGACCCGGAGAGAATAGCCAAATGACCTAGACAGAATAGCCATATGACCTAGACAGAATAACCAAATGACCTACACATAATAGCCAATTGACCTAGACAGAATAGCCAAATGGCCTAGACAGAATAGCCAAATGGCCTAGACATAATATCCAAATGACCTAGATAGAATAGCCAAATGGCCTAGACATAATAGCCAAATGGTCTAGACAGAATAGCCAAATGCCCTAGACAGAATAGCCAAATGTCCTCGACAGAATAGCCAAATGACCTAGACAGAATAGCCAAATGACCCAGAGAGAATAGCCAAATGGCCTAAACAGAATAGCCAAATGACCTAGACATAATAGCCAAATGGCCTAGACATAATAGCCAAATGACCCAGACAGAATAGCCAAATGACCTAGACAGAATAGCCAAATGACCTAGACAGAATAACCAAATGACCTACACATAGTAGCCAAATGACCTAGATAGAATAGCCAATTGGCCTAGACTGAAAAGCCAAATGTCCTCGACAGAATAGCCAAATGACCTAGACAGAATAGCCAAATGACCGAGACAGATTAGCCAAATGGCCTAGACAGAAAAACCAAAAGGCCTAGACATAATAGCCAGATGGCCTAGAAAGAAAAACCTAATGACCTAGACAGAATAGCCAAATGGACTAGACAGAATAGCCAAATGTCCTAGACATAATAGCCAAATGACCTAGACATAATAGCCAAATGACCTAGACATAATAGCCAAATGACCTAGATAGAATAGCCAAATGTCCTCGACAGAATAGCCAAATGTCCTCGACAGAATAGCCAAATGACCTAGACATAATAGCCAAATGACCTAGACATAATAGCCAAATGGCCTAGACATAATAGCCAAATGACCTAGACAGAATAGCCAAATGACCTAGACAGAATAGCCAAATGACCTAGACATAATAGCCAAATTACCTAGACATAATAGCCAAATGACCCAGACAGAATAGCCAAATGACCTAGACAGAATGGTCAAATGACCTAGACAGAATAACCAAATGACCGAGACAGATTAGCCAAATGGCCTAGACAGAAAAACCAAATGGCTTAGACATAATAGCCAAATGGCCTAGAAAGGAAAACCTAATGACCTAGACAGAATAGCCAAATGGACTAGACAGAATAGCCAAATGGACTAGACATAATAGCCAAATGACCTAGACATAATTGCCAAATGAACTAGACATAATAGCCAAATGACCTAGATAGAATAGACAAATGTCCTCGACAGAATAGCCAAATGACCTAGACAGAATAGCCAAATGACCCAGACAGAATAGCCAAATGGCCTAGACAGAATAGCCAAATAACCTAGACATAATAGCCAAATGGCCTAGACATAATAGCCAAATGACCCAGACAGAATAGCCAAATGCCCTAGACAGAATAGCCAAATGTCCTCGACAGAATAGCCAAATGACCTAGACAGAATAGCCAAATGACCGAGACAGATTAGCCAAATGGCCTAGACAGAAAAACCAAATGGCTTAGACATAATAGCCAAATGGCCTAGAAAGAAAAACCTAATGACCTAGACAGAATAGCCAAATGGACTAGAAAGAATAGCCAAATGGACTAGACATAATAGCCAAAAGACCTAGACATAATAGCCAAATGAACTAGACATAATAGCCAAATGACCTAGATAGAATAGCAAAATGTCCTCGACAGAATAGCCAAATGTCCTCGACAGAATAGCCAAATGACCTAGACATAATAGCCAAATGACCTAGACATAATAGCCAAATGGCCTAGACATAATAGCCAAATGACATAGACAGAATAGCCAAATGACCTAGACAGAATAGCCAAATGACCTAGACATAATAGCCAAATGGCCTAGACATAATAGCCAAATGACCCAGACAGAATAGCCAAATGACCTAGACAGAATAGCCAAATGACCTAGACAGAATAGCCAAATGACCTACACATAATAGCCAAATGACCTAGACAGAATAGCCAAATGGCCTAGACAGAATAGCCAAATGACCTAGACAGAATAGCCAAATACCCTAGACAGAATAGCCAAATGTCCTCGACAGAATAACCAAATGACCTAGACAAAATAGCCAAATGACCTAGACAAAATAACCAAATGACCCAGAAAGAATAGCCAAATGGCCTAGAGAGAATATCCAAATGGACTAGATATAATAGCCAAATGGCCTAGACATAATAGCCAAATGACGTAGACAGAATAGCCAACTGACCTAGACATAATAGCCAAATGACCTAGACAGAATAGCCAAATGTCCTCGACAGAATAGTCAAATGACCTAGACAGAATAGCCAAATGACATAGACAGAATAGTCAAATGGCCTAGACATAATAGCCAAATGGCCTAGACAGAAAAACATAATGACCTAGACAGAATAGCCAAATAGACTAGACAGAATAGCCAAATGACCTAGACAAAATAACCAAATGACCTAGACATAATAGCCAAATGGCCTAGAAATAATAGCCAAATGACCAGACAGAATAGCCAAATGACCTAGACAAAATCGCCAAATGACCTAGACATAATAGCCAAATGGCCTAGACAAAATAGCCAAATGACCCAGACAGAATAGCCAAATGACCTATACAGAATAGCCAAATGACCTAGACAGAATAACCAAATGACCTACACATAATAGCCAAATGACCTAGTCAGAATAGCCAAATGACCTAGACAGAATAGCCAAATGTTCTCGACAGAATAGCCAAATGACCTAGACAGAATAGCCAAATGTCCGAGACAGATTAGCCAAATGGCCTAGAAAGAAAAACCTAATGACCTAGACAGAATAGCCAAATGGACTAGACAGAATAGTGAATGGCCTAGACATAATAGCCAAATGACATAGACATAATAGCCAAATGACCTAGACATAATAGCCAAATGACCTAGATAGAATAGACAAATGTCTTCGACAGAATAGCCAAATGTCCTCGACAGAATAGCCAAATGACCTAGACATAATAGCCAAAGGACCTAGACATAATAGCCAAATGGGCTAGACATAATACCCAAATGACCTAGACAGAATAGCCAAATAACCTAGACAGAATAGCCAAATGACCTAGACATAATAGCCAAATGGCCTAGACATAATAGTCAAATGACCCAGACAGAATAGCCAAATGACCTAGACAGAATAGCCAAATGTCCTAGACAGAATAACCAAATGACCTACACATAATAGCTAAATGACCTAGACAGAATAGCCAAATGGCCTAGACAGAATAGCCAAATGGCCTAGACATAATAGCCAATTGACCTAGAAAGAAAAACGTAATGACCTAGACAGAATAGCCAAATGGACTAGACAGAATAGCCAAATGACATAGACATAATAGCCAAATGACCTAGACATAATAGCCAAATGACCTAGATAGAATAGACAAATGTCTTCGACAGAATAGCCAAATGTCCTCGACAGAATAGCCAAATGACCTAGACATAATAGCCAAATGGCCTAGACATAATAGCCAAATGTCCTCGACAGAATAGCCAAATGACCTAGACAGAATAGCCAAATGACCTAGACAAAATAGCCAAATGACCCAGAAAGAATAGCCAAATGGCCTAGAGAGAATATCCAAATGGACTAGATATAATAGCCAAATGGCCTAGACATAATAGCCAAATGACGTAGACATAATAGCCAAATGACCTAGACATAATAGCCAAATGACCTAGACAGAATAGCCAAATGTCCTCGACAGAATAATCAAATGACCTAGACATAATAGTCAAATTGCCTAGACATAATAGCCAAATGGCCTAGACAGAAAAACCTTATGACCTAGACAGAATAGCCAAATAGACTAGACATAATAGCCAAATGGCCTAGACATAATAGCCAAAAGACCTAGACATAATAGCCAAATGACCTAGACAAAATAGCCAAATGACCTAGACATAATAGCCAAATGGCCTAGAAATAATAGCCAAATGACCAGACAGATTGCCAAATGACCTAGACAGAATAGCCAAATGCCCTAGACAGAATAGCCAAATGCCCTAGACATAATAGCCAAATGACCCCGACAGAATAGCCAAATGACCTAGACAGAATAGCCAAATGTCCTAAACAGAATAACCAAATGACCTACACATAATAGCCAAATGACCTAGACAGAATAGCCAAATGTCCTCGACAGAATAGTCAAATGACCTAGACATAATAGCCAAATGACCTAGACAGAATAGCCAAATGGCCTAGACAGAAAAACTAAATGACCTAGACAGAATAGCCAAATGGACTAGACAGAATAGCCAAATGTCCTAGACATAATAGCCAAATGACCTAGACATAATAGCCAAATGACCTAGACATAATAGCCAAATGACCTAGATAGAATAGTCAAATGTCCTAGACAGAATAGCCAAATGTCCTCGACAGAATAGCCAAATGACCTAGACATAATAGCCAAATGACCTAGACATAATAGCCAAATGGCCTAGACATAATACCCAAATGACCTAGACAGAATAGCCAAATGACCTAGACAGAATAGCCAAATGACCTAGACCTAATAGCCAAATGGCCTAGACATAATAGCCAAATGACCCAGACAGAATAGCCAAATGACCTAGACAGAATAGCCAAATGTCCTAGACATAATAGCCAAATGACCTAGACATAATAACCAAATAACCTAGATAGAATAGCCAAATGTCCTCGACAGAATAGTCAAATGACCTAGACAGAATAGCCAAATGACCTAGACAGAATAGCCAAATGACCCAGACAGAATAGTCAAATGGCCTAGACAGAATAGAAAAATGGACTAGACAGAATAGCCAAATGGCCTAGACATAATAGCCAAATGGCCTAGACAGAATAGCCAAATGCCCTAGACAGAATAGCCAAATGTCCTCGACAGAATAGCCAAATGACCTAGACATAATAGCCAAATGACCCAGACAGACTAGCCAAATGGCCTAGACAGAATATCCAAATGGATTAGACATAATAGCCAAATGACCTAGACATAATGGCCAAATGACCAAGACATAATAGCCAAATGACCTAGACAGAATAGCCAAATGTCCCCGACAGAATAGTCAAATGACCTAGACAGAATAGCCAAATGACCTAGACAGAATAGCCAAATGGCCTAGACAGAATAGAAAAATGGCCTAGACAGAATAGCCAAATGGCCTAGACAGAATAGAAAAATGGACTAGAGAGAATAGCCAAATGGCCTAGACATAATAGCCAAATGGCCTAGACAGAATAGCCAAATGTCCTCGACAGAATGGCCAAATGGCCTAGACAGAATAGCCAAATGGCCTAGACAGAATAGAAAAATGGACTAGACAGAATAGCCAAATGGCCTAGACATAATAGCCAAATGGCCTCGACAGAATAGCCAAATGCCCTAGACAGAATAGCCAAATGTCCTCGACAGAATAGCCAAATGACCTAGACAGAATAGCCAAATGACCAGAAAGAATAGTCAAATGGCCTAGAGAGAATATCCAAATGGACTAGATAGAATAGCCAAATGGCATAGACATAATAGCCAAATGACGTAGACATAATAGCCAAATGACCTAGACATAATAGCCAAATGACCTAGACAGAATAGCCAAATGTCCTCGACAGATTAGTCAAATGACCTAGACAGAATAGCCAAATGACTTAGACAGAATAGCCAAATGGCCTAGACATAATAGCCAAATGGCCTAGACAGAAAAACCTAATGACCTAGACAGAATAGCCAAATGGACTAGATAGAATAGCCAAATGGCGTAGACATAATAGCCAAAAGACGTAGACATAATAGCCAAATGACCAAGAAATAATAGCCAAATGACCTAGACAGAATAGCCAAATGTCCTCGACAGAATAGCCAAATGTCCTCGACAGAATAGCCAAATGACCTAGACATAATAGCAAAATGACCTAGACATAATAGCCAAATGGCCTAGAAATAATAGCCAAATGACCAGACAGAATAGCCAAATGACCTAGACAGAATAGCCAAATGACCTAGACATAATAGCCAAATGGCCTAGACATAATAGCCAAATGACCCAGACAGAATAGCCAAATGACCTAGACAGAATAGCCAAATGACCTAGACAGAATAACCAAATGACCTACACATAATAGCCAAATGACCTAGACAGAATAGCCAAATGGCCTAGATAGAATAGCCAAATGGCCTAGACATAATATCCAAATGACCTAGACAGAATAGCCAAATGGCCTAGACATAATAGCCAAATGGTCTAGACAGAATAGCCAAATGCCCTAGACAGAATAGCCAAATGTCCTCGACAGAATAGCCAAATGACCTAGACAGAATAGCCAAATGACCCAGACAGAATAGCCAAATGGCCTAGACAGAATAGTCAAATGGACTAGACAGAATAGCCAAATGGCCTACACATAATAGCCAAATGGCCTAGACATAATAGCCACATGACCTAGACAGAATAGCCAAATGACCTAGACAGAATAGCCAAATGTCCTCGACAGAATAACGAAATGGCCTACACATAATAGCCAAATGGCCTAGACATAATAGCCACATGACCTAGACAGAATAGCCAAATGGACTAGACAGAATAGCGAAATGGCCTACACATAATAGCCAAATGGCCTAGACATAATAGCCACATGACCTAGACAGAATAGCCAAATGTCCTCGACAGAATAGCCAAATGCCCTAGACATAATAGCCAAATGACCTAGACATAATAGCCAAATGGCCTAGAAATAATAGCCAAATGACCAGACAGAATAGCTAAATGACCTAGACAGAATAGCCAAATGACCTAGACATAATAGCCATATGGCCTAGACATAATAGCCAAATGACCCAGACAGAATAGCCAAATGACCTAGACGAATAGCCAAATGACCTAGACAGAATAACCAAATGACCTACACATAATAGCCAAATGACCTAGACAGAATAGCCAAATGACCTAGACAGAATTGCCAAATGGCCTAGACAGAATAGCCAAATGGCCTAGACATAATATCCAAATGACCTAGACAGAATAACCAAATGGCCTAGACATAATAGCCAAATGATCTAGACAGGATAGCCAAATGCCCTAGACAGAATAGCCAAATGTCCTCGACAGAATAGCCAAATGACCTAGACAGAATAGCCAAATGACCCAGACAGAATAGCCAAATGGCCTAGACAGAATAGCCAAATGGACTAGACAGGAAAGCCAAATGGCCTACACATAATAGCCAAATGACCTAGACATAATAGTCACATGACCTAGACAGAATAGCCAAATGACCTAGACAGAATAGCCAAATGTCCTCGACAGAATAACCAAATGGCCTGCACATAATAGCCAAATGGCCTAGACATAATAGCCACATGACCTAGACAGAATAGCCAAATGACCTAGACAGAATAGCCAAATGGCCTAGACAGAATAGCCAAATGACCTAGACAGAATAGCCAAATGACCCAGACAGAATAGCCAAATGGCCTAGACAGAATAGCCAAATGGACTAGACAGAATAGCCAAATGGCATAGACAGAATAGCCAAATGACCTAGACAGAATAGCCAAATATCCTCGACAGAATAGTCAAATGACCTAGACAGAATAGCCAAATGACCTAGACAGAATAGCCAAATATCCTCGACAGAATAGTCAAATGACCTAGACAGAATAGCCAAATGACCTAGACAGAATAGCCAAATGACCCAGACAGAATAGCCAAATGGCCTAGAAAGAATAGCCAAATGGACTAGACAGAATAGCCAAATGACCCAGACAGAATAGCCAAATGACCTAGACAAAATAGCCAAATGACCTAGACAGAATAGCCAAATGTCCACGACAGAATAGCCAAATCACCTAGACAGAATAGCCAAATGACCCAGACAGAATAGCCAAATGCCCTAGACAGAATTGCCAAATGGCCTACACATAATAGCCAAATGGCCTAGACATAATAGCCACATGACCCAGACAGAATAGCCAAATATCCTCGACAGAATAGTCAAATGACCTAGACAGAATAGGCAAATGACCCAGACAGAATAGCCAAATGACCTAGACAGAATAGCCAAATGACCTAGACAGAATAGCCAAATGTCCTCGACAGAATAGCCAAATATCCTCGACAGAATAGTCAAATGACCTAGACAGAATAGCCAAATGACCCAGACAGAATAGCCAAATGACCTAGACAGAATAGCCAAATGACCTAGACAGAATAGCCAAATTTCCTCGACAGAATAGCCAAATGACCTAGACAGAATAGCCAATTGACCCAGACAGAATAGCCAAATATCCTCGACAGAATAGTCAAATGACCTAGACAGAATAGCCAAATGACCCAGACAGAATAGCCAAATGGCCTACGCATAATAGCCAAATGGCGTAGACATAATAGCCACATGACCTAGACAGAATAGTCAAATGGCCTACACATAATAACCAAATGGCCTAGACATAATAGCCACATGACCCAGACAGAATAGCCAAATGACCTAGACAGAATAGCCAAATGGCCTAGACAGAATAGCCAAATGACCCAGACAGAAAAGCCAAATATCCTCGACAGAATAGTCAAATGACCTAGACAGAATAGCCAAATGACCCAGACAGAATAGCCAAATGACCTAGACAGAATAGAAAAATGGCCTACACATAATAGCCAAATGGCCTAGACATAATAGCCACATGACCCAGACAGAATAGCCAAATATCCTCGACAGAATAGTCAAATGACCTAGACAGAATAGCCAAATGACCCAGACAGAATAGCCAAATGACCTAGACAGAATAGAAAAATGGCCTACACATAATAGCCAAATGGCCTAGACATAATAGCCACATGACCCAGACAGAATAGCCAAATATCCTCGACAGAATAGTCAAATGTCCTCGACAGAATAGCCAAATGACCTAGACAGAATAGCCAAATGACCCAGACAGAATAGCCAAATGGCCTAGACAGAATAGCCAAATGGACTAGACAGAATAACCAAAAGGCCTACACATAATAGCCTAATGGCCTAGACATAATAGCCACATGACCTAGACAGAATAGCCAAATGACCTAGACAGAATAGACAAATGTCCTCGACAGAATAACGAAATGGCCTACACATAATAGCCAAATGGCCTAGACATAATAGCCACATGACCTAGACAGAATAGCCAAATGGACTAGACAGAATAGATAAATGGCCTACACATAATAGCCAAATGGCCTAGACATAATAGCCACATGACCTAGACAGAATAGCCAAATGTCCTTGACAGAATAACCAAATGGCCTACACATAATAGCCAAATGTCCTCGACAGAATAGCCAAATGCCCTAGACATAATAGCCAAATGACCTAGACATAATAGCCAAATGGCCTAGAAATAATAGCCAAATGACCAGACAGAATAGCCAAATGACCTAGACAGAATAGCCAAATGACCTAGACATAATAGCCAAATGGCCTAGACATAATAGCCAAATGACCCAGACAGAATAGCCAAATGACCTAGACGAATAGCCAAATGACCTAGACAGAATAACCAAATGACCTACACATAATAGCCAAATGACCTAGACAGAATAGCCAAATGACCTAGACAGAATAGCCAAATGGCCTAGACAGAATAGCCAAATGGCCTAGACATAATATCCAAATGACCTAGACAGAATAGCCAAATGGCCTAGACATAATAGCCAAATGGTCTAGACAGGATAGCCAAATGCCCTAGACAGAATAGCCAAATGTCCTCGACAGAATAGCCAAATGACCTAGACAGAATAGCCAAATGACCCAGACAGAATAGCCAAATGGCCTAGACAGAATAGCCAAATGGACTAGACAGGAAAGCCAAATGGCCTACACATAATAGCCAAATGACCTAGACATAATAGTCACATGACCTAGACAGAATAGCCAAATGACCTAGACAGAATAGCCAAATGTCCTCGACAGAATAACCAAATGGCCTGCACATAATAGCCAAATGGCCTAGACATAATAGCCACATGACCTAGACAGAATAGCCAAATGACCTAGACAGAATAGCCAAATGGCCTAGACAGAATAGCCAAATGACCTAGACAGAATAGCCAAATGACCCAGACAGAATAGCCAAATGGCCTAGACAGAATAGCCAAATGGTCTAGACAGAATAGCCAAATGGCATAGACAGAATAGCCAAATGACCTAGACAGAATAGCCAAATATCCTCGACAGAATAGTCAAATGACCTAGACAGAATAGCCAAATGACATAGACAGAATAGCCAAATATCCTCGACAGAATAGTCAAATGACCTAGACAGAATAGCCAAATGACCTAGACAGAATAGCCAAATGACCCAGACAGAATAGCCAAATGGCCTAGACAGAATAGCCAAATGGACTAGACAGAATAGACAAATGACCCAGACAGAATAGCCAAATGACCTAGACAGAATAGCCAAATGACCTAGACAGAATAGCCAAATGTCCTCGACAGAATAGCCAAATCACCTAGACAGAATAGCCAAATGACCCAGACAGAATAGCCAAATGCCCTAGACAGAATTGCCAAATGGCCTACACATAATAGCCAAATGGCCTAGACATAATAGCCACATGACCCAGACAGAATAGCCAAATATCCTCGACAGAATAGTCAAATGACCTAGACAGAATAGCTAAATGACCCAGACAGAATAGCCAAATGACCTAGACAGAATAGCCAAATGACCTAGACAGAATAGCCAAATGTCCTCGACAGAATAGCCAAATGACCTAGACAGAATAGCCAAATGACCCAGAAAGAATAGCCAAATATCCTCGACAGAATAGTCAAATGACCTAGACAGAATAGCCAAATGACCTAGACAGAATAGCCAAATATCCTCGACAGAATAGTCAAATGACCTAGACAGAATAGCCAAATGACCCAGACAGAATAGCCAAATGACCTAGACAGAATAGCCAAATGACCTAGACAGAATAGCCAAATGTCCTCGACAGAATAGCGAAATGACCTAGACAGAATAGCCAAATGACCCAGACAGAATAGCCAAATATCCTCGACAGAATAGTCAAATGACCTAGACAGAATAGCCAAATGACCCAGACAGAATAGCCAAATGACCCAGACAGAATAGCCAAATGGCCTACACATAATAGCCAAATGGCCTACACATAATAGCCACATGACCAGACAGAATAGCCAAATGACCCAGACAGAATAGCCAAATATCCTCGACAGAATAGTCAAATGACCTAGACAGAATAGCCAAATGACCCAGACAGAATAGCCAAATGACCTAGACAGAATAGAAAAATGGCCAACACATAATAGCCAAATGGCCTAGACATAATAGCCACATGACCCAGACAGAATAGCCAAATATCCTCGACAGAATAGTCAAATGACCTAGACATAATAGCCAAATGACCCAGACAGAATAGCCAAATGACCTAGACAGAATAGAAAAATGGCCTACACATAATAGCCAAATGGCCTAGACATAATAGCCACATGACCCAGACAGAATAGCCAAATATCCTCGACAGAATAGTCAAATGTCCTCGACAGAATAGTCAAATGTCCTCGACGGAATAGTCAAATGACCTAGACAGAATAGCCAAATGACCTAGACAGAATAGCCAAATGACCTAGACAGAATAGCCAAATCACCTAGACAGAATAGCCAAATATCCTCGACAGAATAGTCAAATGTCCTCGACAGAATAGTCAAATGACCTAGACAGAATAGCCAAATAAACTAGACAGAATAGCCAAATGACCCAGACAGAATAGCCAAATATCCTCGACAGAATAGTCAAATGACCTAGACAGAATAGCCAAATGACCTAGACAGAATAGCCAAATATCCTCGACAGAGTAGTCAAATGACCTAGACAGAATAGCCAAATGACCCAGACAGAATAGCCAAATATCCTCGACAGAATAGTCAAATGACCTAGACAGAATAGCCAAATGACCCAGACAGAATAGCCAAATGACCTAGACAGAATAGCCAAATGGCCTACACATAATAGCCAAATGGCATAGACAGAATAGCCAAATGGCCTACACATAATAGCCAAATGGCCTAGACATAATAGCCACATGACATAGACAGAATAGCCAAATGACCTAGACAGAATAGCCAAATGTCCTCGACAGAATAACGAAATGGCCTACACATAATAGCCAAATGGCCTAGACATAATAGCCACATGACCTAGACAGAATACCCAAATGGACTAGACAGAATAGCCAAATGGCCTACACATAATAGCCAAATGGCCTAGACATAATAGCCACATGACCTAGACAGAATAGCCAAATGTCCTTGACAGAATAACCAAATGGCCTACACATAATAGCCAAATGTCCTCGACAGAATAGCCAAATGCCCTAGACATAATAGCCAAATGACCTAGACATAATAGTCAAATGGCCTAGAAAGAATAGAAAAATGGACCAGACAGAATAGCCAAATGGCCTAGACATAATAGCCAAATGGCCTAGACAGAATAGCTAAATGCCCTAGACAGAATAGCCAAATGTATTCGACAGAATAGCCAAATGACCCAGAAAGAATAGCCAAATGGCCTAGACAGAATAGCCAAATGGACTAGACAGAATAGCCAAATGGCCTAGACAGAATAGCCAAATGACCTAGACATAATAGTCAAATGACCTAGACAGAATAGCCAATTGTCCTCGACAGAATAATCAAATGACCTAGACAGAATAGCCAAATGACCTAGACAGAATAGCCAAATGGCCTAGACAGAAAAACCAAATGGCCTAAACATAATAGCCAAATGGCCTAAAAAGAAAAACCTAATGACCTAGACAGAATAGCCAAATGGACTAAACAGAACACCAAATGGCCTAGACATAATAGCCAAATGACCTAGACATAATAGCCAAATGACCTAGACATAATAGCCAAATGTCCTCGACAGAATAGTCAAATGACCTAGACAGAATAGCCAAATGACCTAGACAGAATAGCCAAATGGCCTAGACAGAAAAACCAAATGGCCTAAACATAATAGCCAAATGGCCTAGAAAGAAAAACCTAATGACCTAGACAGAATAGCCAAATGGATTAGACAGAATAGCCAAATGGCCTAGACATAACAGCCAAATGACCTAGACATAATAGCCAAATGACCTAGATAGAATAGCCAAATGTCCTCGACAGAATAGCCAAATGTCCTCGACAGAATTGCCAAATGACCTAGACATAATAGCCAAATGACCTAGACATAATAGCCTAATGGCCTAGACATAATAGCCAAATGACCTAGACAGAATAACCAAATGACCTAGACAGAATAGCCAAATGACCTAGATATAATAGCCAAATGGCCTAGACATAATAGCCAAATGACCCAGACAGAATAGCCAAATGACCTAGACAGAATAGCCAAACGACCTAGACAGAATAACCAAGTGACCTACACATAATAGCCAAATGACCTAGACAGAATAGCCAAATGGCCTAGACAGAATAGCCAAATAGCCTAGACATAATAGCCAAATGACCTAGACCGAATAGCCAAATGGCCTAGACAGAATAGCCAAATGGACTAGACAGAATAACCAAATGGCCTAGACAAGATAGCCAAATGACCTAGACATAATAGCCAAATGACCTAGACATAATAGCCAAATGACCCAGACAGAATAGCCAAATGACCTAGACAGAATAGCCAAACGACTTAGACAGAATAACCAAGTGACCTACACATAATAGCCAAATGGTCTAGACAGAATAGCCAAATGCCCTTGACAGAATAGCCAAATGACCTAGACAGATTAGCCAAATGAACCAGACAAACTAGCCAAATGGCCTAGACAGAATAGCCAAATGGACTAGACAGAATAACCAAATGGCCTAGACAAGATAGCCAAATGACCTAGACATAATAGCCAAATGCCCTAGACATAATAGCCAAATGACCAAGACAGAATAGCCAAATGTCCTCGACAGAATAGCCAAATGACATAGACATAATAGCCAAATGACCTAGACATAATAGCAAAATGACCTAGACATAATAGTCAAATGACCTAGACAGAATAGCCAAATGACCTAGACAGAATAGCCAAATGATCCAGACAGAATAGCCAAATGGCATAGACAGAATAGAAAAATGGACTGGACAGAATAGCCAAATGGCCTAGACATAATAGCCAAATGGCCTAGACAGAATAGCCAAATGCCCTAGACAGAATAGCGAAATGTATTCGACAGAATAGCCAAATGACCTAAACAGAATAGCCAAATGACCCAGACAGAATAGCCAAATATCCTCGACAGAATAGTCAAATGACCTAGACAGAATAGCCAAATGACCTAGACAGAATAGCCAAATATCCTCGACAGAGTAGTCAAATGACCTAAACAGAATAGCCAAATGACCCAGACAGAATAGCCAAATATCCTCGACAGAATAGTCAAATGACCTAGACAGAATAGCCAAATGACCCAGACAGAATAGCCAAATGACCTAGACAGAATAGCCAAATGGCCTACACATAATAGCCAAATGGCCTAGACAGAATAGCCAAATGGCCTACACATAATAGCCAAATGGCCTAGACATAATAGCCACATGACATAGACAGAATAGCCAAATGACCTAGACATAATAGCCAAATGTCCTCGACAGAATAACGAAATGGCCTACACATAATAGCCAAATGGCCTAGACATAATAGCCACATGACCTAGACAGAATACCCAAATGGACTAGACAGAATAGCCAAATGGCCTACACATAATAGCAAAATGGCCTAGACATAATAGCCACATGACCTAGACAGAATAGCCAAATGTCCTTGACAGAATAACCAAATGGCCTACACATAATAGCCAAATGTCCTCGACAGAATAGCCAAATGACCTAGACATAATAGCCAAATGACCTAGACATAATAGTCAAATGGCCTAGAAAGAATAGAAAAATGGACCAGACAGAATAGCCAAATGGCCTAGACATAATAGCCAAATGGCCTAGACAGAATAGCCAAATGCCCTAGACAGAATAGCCAAATGTATTCGACAGAATAGCCAAATGACCCAGAAAGAATAGCCAAATGGCCTAGACAGAATAGCCAAATGGACTAGACATAATAGCCAAATGGCCTAGACAGAATAGCCAAATGACCTAGACATAATAGTCAAATGACCTAGACATAATTGCCAAATGACCTAGACATAATAGCCTAATGGCCTAGACATAATAGCCAAATGACCTAGACAGAATAACCAAATGACCTAGACAGAATAGCCAAATGACCTAGACATAATAGCCAAATGGCCTAGACATAATAGCCAAATGACCCAGACAGAATAGCCAAATGACCTAGACAGAATAGCCAAACGACCTAGACAGAATAACCAAGTGACCTACACATAATAGCCAAATGACCTAGACAGAATAGCCAAATGGCCTAGACAGAATAGCCAAATAGCCAAGACATAATAGCCAAATGACCTAGACCGAATAGCCAAATGGCCTAGACATAATAGCCAAATGGTCTAGACAGAATAGCCAAATGCCCTAGACAGAATAGCCAAATGACCTAGACAGAATAGCCAAATGAACCAGACAAACTAGCCAAATGGCCTAGACAGAATAGCCAAATGGACTAGACAGAATAACCAAATGGCCTAGACAAGATAGCCAAATGACCTATACATAATAGCCAAATGACCTAGACATAATAGCCAAATGACCAAGACAGAATAGCCAAATGTCCTCGACAGAATAGCCAAATGACATAGACATAATAGCCAAATGACCTAGACATAATAGCCAAATGACCTAGACATAATAGTCAAATGACCTAGACAGAATAGCCAAATGACCTAGACAGAATAGCCAAATGATCCAGACAGAATAGCCAAATGGCATAGACAGAATAGAAAAATGGACTGGACAGAATAGCCAAATGGCCTAGACATAATAGCCAAATGGCCTAGACAGAATAGCCAAATGCCCTAGACAGAATAGCCAAATGTATTCGACAGAATAGCCAAATGACCTAGACAGAATAGCCAAATGACCCAAAAAGAATAGCCAAATGGCCTAGACAGAATAGCCAAATGGACTAGACAGAATAGCCAAATGGCCTAGACAGAATAGCCAAATGACCTAGACAAAATAGTCAAATGACCTAGACAGAATAGCCAAATGTCCTCGACAGAATAGTCAAATGACCTAGACAGAATAGCCAAATGACCTAGACAGAATCGCCAAATAGCCTAGACAGAAAAACCAAATGGCCTAAACATAATAGCCAAATGGCCTAAAAAGAAAAACCTAATGACCTAGACAGAATAGCCAAATGGACTAGACAGAATAGCCAAATGGCCTAGACATAATAGCCAAATGACCTAGACATAATAGCCAAATGACCTAGACATAATAGCCAAATGTCCTCGATATAATAGCCAAATGACCTAGACAGAATAGCCAAATGTCTTCAACAGAATAGTCAAATGACCTAGACAGAATAGCCAAATGACCTAGACAGTATAGCCAAATGGCCTAGACAGAATAGAAAAATGGCCTAGACAGAATAGCCAAATGGCCTAGACAGAATAGAAAAATGGACTAGAGAGAATAGCCAAATGGCCTAGACATAATAGCCAAATGGCCTAGACAGAATAGCCAAATGTCCTCGACAGAATAGCCAAATGGCCTAGACAGAATAGCCAAATGGCCTAGACAGAATAGAAAAATGGACTAGACAGAATAGAAAAATGGCCTAGACATAATAGCCAAATGGCCTAGACAGAATAGCCAGATGCCCTAGACAGAATAGCCAAATGTCCTCGACAGAATAGCCAAATGACCTAGACAGAATAGCCAAATGACCCAGGAAGAATAGCCAAATGGCCTACAGAGAATATCCAAATGGACTAGATAGAATAGCCAAATGGCATAGACATAATAGCCAAATGACCTAGACATAATAGCCAAATGATCTAGACATAATAGCCAAATGTCCTCGATATAATAGCCAAATGACCTAGACAGAATAGCCAAATGTCTTCAACAGAATAGTCAAATGACCTAGACAGAATAGCCAAATGACCTAGACAGTATAGCCAAATGGCCTAGACAGAATAGAAAAATGGCCTAGACAGAATAGCCAAATGGCCTAGACAGAATAGAAAAATGGTCTAGAGAGAATAGCCAAATGGCCTAGACATAATAGCCAAATGGCCTAGACAGAATAGCCAAATGTCCTCGACAGAATAGCCAAATGGCCTAGACAGAATAGCCAAATGGCCTAGACAGAATAGAAAAATGGACTAGACAGAATAGCCAAATGACCTAGACATAATAGCCAAATGGCCTAGACAGAATAGCCAAATGCCCTAGACAGAATAGCCAAATGTCCTCGACAGAATAGCCAAATGACCTAGACAGAATAGCCAAATGACCCAGAAAGAATAGCCAAATGGCCTACAGAGAATATCCAAATGGACTAGATAGAATAGCCAAATGGCATAGACATAATAGCCAAATGACGTAGACATAATAGCCAAATGACCTAGACATAATAGCCAAATGACCTAGACAGAATAGCCAAATGTCCTCGACAGATTAGTCAAATGACCTAGACAGAATAGCCAAATTACTTAGACAGAATAGCCAAATGGCCTAGACATAATAGCCAAATGGCCTAGACAGAAAAACCTAATGACCTAGACAGAATAGCCAAATGGACTAGATAGAATAGCCAAATGGCGTAGACATAATAGCCAAAAGACCTAGACATAATAGCCAAATGACCTAGAAATAATAGCCAAATGACCTAGACAGAATAGCCTAATGTCCTCGACAGAATAGCCAAATGTCCTCGACAGAATAGCCAAATGACCTAGACATAATAGCCAAATGACCTAGACATAATAGCCAAATGGCCTAGAAATAATAGCCAAATGACCTAGACATAATAGCCAAATGACCTAGACATAATAGCCAAATGGCCTAGACATAATAGCCAAATGACCCAGACAGAATAGCCAAATGACCTAGACAGAATAGCCAAATGACCTAGACAGAATAACCAAATGACCTACACATAATAGCCAAATGACCTAGACAGAATAGCCAAATGGCCTAGACAGAATAGCCAAATGGCCTAGACATAATATCCAAATGACCTAGACAGAATAGCCAAGTGGCTAGACATAATAGCCAAATGGTCTAGACAGAATAGCCAAATGCCCTAGACAGAATAGCCAAATGTCCTCGACAGAATAGCCAAATGACCTAGACAGAATAGCCAAATGACCCAGACAGAATAGCCAAATGGCCTAGACAGAATAGCCAAATGGACTAGACAGAATAGCCAAATGGCCTACACATAATAGCCAAATGGCCTAGACATAATAGCCACATGACCTAGACAGAATAGCCAAATGACCTCGACAGAATAACCAAATGGCCCACACATAATAGCCAAATGGCCTAGACATAATAGCCACATGACCTAGACAGAATAGCCAAATGGACTAGATAGAATAGCCAAATGGCCTACACATAATAGCCAAATGGCCTAGACATAATAGCCACATGACCTAGACAGAATAGCCAAATGTCCTTGACAGAATAACCAAATGGCCTACACATAATAGCCAAATGTCCTCGACAGAATAGCCAAATGCCCTAGACATAATAGCCAAATGACCTAGACATAATAGCCAAATGGCCTAGAAATAATAGCCAAATGACCAGACAGAATAGCCAAATGACATAGACAGAATAGCCAAATGACCTAGACATAATAGACAAAATGGCCTAGACATAATAGCCAAATGACCCAGACAGAATAGCCAAATGACCTAGACGAATAGCCAAATGACCTAGACAGAATAACCTAATGACCTACACATAATAGCCAAATGACCTAGACAGAATAGCCAAATGACCTAGACAGAATAGCCAAATGGCATAGACAGAATAGCCAAATGGCCTAGACATAATATCCAAATGACCTAGACAGAATAGCCAAATGGCCTAGACATAATAGCCAAATAGTCTAGACAGAATAGCCAAATGCCCTAGACAGAATAGCCAAATGTCCTCGACAGAATAGCCAAATGACCTAGACAGAATAGCCAAATGACCCAGACAGAATAGCCAAATGGCCTAGACAGAATAGCCAAATGGACTAGACAGGAAAGTCAAATGGCCTACACATAATAGCCAAATGACCTAGACATAAAAGTCACATGACCTAGACAGAATAGCCAAATAACCTAGACAGAATAGCCAAATGTCCTCGACAGAATAACCAAATGGCCTACACATAATAGACAAATGGCCTAGACATAATAGCCACAAGACCTAGACAGAATAGCCAAATGACCTAGACAGAATAGCCAAATGGCCTAGACAGAATAGCCAAATGACCTAGACAGAATAGCCAAATGACCCAGACAGAATAGCCAAATGGCCTAGACAGAATAGAAAAATGGACTAGACAGAATAGCCAAATGGCCTA
Organism: Bathymodiolus brooksi; assembly: GCA_963680875.1. NCBI lineage: Eukaryota > Metazoa > Mollusca > Bivalvia > Mytilida > Modiolidae > Bathymodiolus > Bathymodiolus brooksi. The sequence continues at coordinate 25,439,033 of OY804578.1, read as the reverse complement.
GATATAATAGCCAAATGGCCTAGACAGAATAGCCAAATGCCCTAGACAGAATAGCCAAATGTATTCGACAGAATAGCCAAATGACCTAGACAGAATAGCCAAATGAACCAGAAAGAATAGCCAAATGGCCTAGACAGAATAGCCAAATGGATTAGACAGAATAGCCAAATGGCCTAGACAGAATAGCCAAATGACCTAGACATAATAGTCAAATGACCTAGACAGAATAGCCAAATGTCCTCGACAGAATAGTCAAATGACCTAGACAGAATAGCCAAATGACCTAGACAGAATCGCCAAATGGCCTAGACAGAAAAACCAAATGGCCTAAACATAATAGCCAAATGGCCTAAAAAGAAAAACCTAATGACCTAGACAGAATAGCCAAATGGACTAGACAGAATAGCCAAATGTCCTCGACATAATAGCCAAATGACCTAGACAGAATAGCCAAATGTCATCGACAGAATAGTCAAATGACCTAGACAGAATAGCCAAATGACCTAGACAGTATAGCCAAATGGCCTAGACAGAATAGAAAAATGGCCTAGACAGAATAGCCAAATGGCCTAGACAGAATAGAAAAATGGACTGGAGAGAATAGCCAAATAGCCTAGACATAATAGCCAAATGGCCTAGACAGAATAGCCAAATGTCCTCGACAGAATAGCCAAACGGCCTAGACAGAATAGCCAAATGTCCTAGACAGAATAGAAAAATGGACTAGACAGAATAGCCAAATGGCCTAGACATAATAGCCAAATGGCCTAGACAGAATAGCCAAATGCCCTAGACAGAATAGCCAAATGTCCTCGACAGAATAGCCAAATGACCTAGACAGAATAGCCAAATGACCCAGAAAGAATAGCCAAATGGCCTAGAGAGAATATCCAAATGGACTAGATAGAATAGCCAAATGGCATAGACATAATAGCCAAATGACGTAGACATAATAGCCAAATGACCTAGACATAATAGCAAAATGACCTAGACAGAATAGCCAAATGTCCTCGACAGATTAGTCAAATGACCCAGACAAAATAGCCAAATGACTTAGACAGAATAGCCACATGGCCTAGACATAATAGCCAAATGGCCTAGACAGAAAAACCTAATGACCTAGACAGAATAGCCAAATGGACTAGATAGAATAGCCAAATGGCGTAGACATAATAGCCAAAAGACCTAGACATAATAGCCAAATGACCTAGAAATAATAGCCAAATGACCTAGACAGAATAGCCAAATGTCCTCGACAGAATAGCCAAATGTCCTCGACAGAATAGCCAAATGACCTAGACATAATAGCCAAATGACCTAGACATAATAGCCAAATGGCCTAGAAATAATAGCCAAATGACCAGACAGAATAGCCAAATGACCTAGACAGAATAGCCAAATGACCTAGACATAATAGCCAAATGGCCTAGACATAATAGCCAAATGACCCAGACAGAATAGCCAAATGACCTAGACAGAATAGCCAAATGACCTAGACAGAATAACCAAATGACCTACACATAATAGCCAAATGACCTAGACAGAATAGCCAAATGGCCTAGACAGAATAGCCAAATGGCCTAGACATAATATCCAAATGACCTAGACAGAATAGACAAATGGCCTAGACATAATAGCCAAATGGTCTAGACAGAATAGCCAAATGCCCTAGACAGAATAGCCAAATGTCCTCGACAGAATAGCCAAATGACCTAGACAGAATAGCCAAATGACCCAGACAGAATAGCCAAATGGCCTAGACAGAATAGCCAAATGCCCTAGACAGAATAGCCAAATGTATTCGACAGAATAGCCAAATGACCTAGACAGAATAGCCAAATGAACCAGAAAGAATAGCCAAATGGCCTAGACAGAATAGCCAAATGGATTAGACAGAATAGCCAAATGGCCTAGACAGAATAGCCAAATGACCTAGACATAATAGTCAAATGACCTAGACAGAATAGCCAAATGTCCTCGACAGAATAGTCAAATGACCTAGACAGAATAGCCAAATGACCTAGACAGAATCGCCAAATGGCCTAGACAGAAAAACCAAATGGCCTAAACATAATAGCCAAATGGCCTAAAAAGAAAAACCTAATGACCTAGACAGAATAGCCAAATGGACTAGACAGAATAGCCAAATGGCCTAGACATAATAGCCAAATGACCTAGACATAATAGCCAAATGACCTAGAAATAATAGCCAAATGTCCTCGACATAATAGCCAAATGACCTAGACAGAATAGCCAAATGTCCTCGACAGAATAGTCAAATGACCTAGACAGAATAGCCAAATGACCTAGACAGTATAGCCAAATGGCCTAGACAGAATAGAAAAATGGCCTAGACAGAATAGCCAAATGGCCTAGACAGAATAGAAAAATGGACTGGAGAGAATAGCCAAATAGCCTAGACATAATAGCCAAATGGCCTAGACAGAATAGCCAAATGTCCTCGACAGAATAGCCAAACGGCCTAGACAGAATAGCCAAATGTCCTAGACAGAATAGAAAAATGGACTAGACAGAATAGCCAAATGGCCTAGACATAATAGCCAAATGGCCTAGACAGAATAGCCAAATGCCCTAGACAGAATAGCCAAATGTCCTCGACAGAATAGCCAAATGACCTAGACAGAATAGCCAAATGACCCAGAAAGAATAGCCAAATGGCCTAGAGAGAATATCCAAATGGACTAGATAGAATAGCCAAATGGCATAGACATAATAGCCAAATGACGTAGACATAATAGCCAAATGACCTAGACATAATAGCAAAATGACCTAGACAGAATAGCCAAATGTCCTCGACAGATTAGTCAAATGACCCAGACAAAATAGCCAAATGACTTAGACAGAATAGCCACATGGCCTAGACATAATAGCCAAATGGCCTAGACAGAAAAACCTAATGACCTAGACAGAATAGCCAAATGGAATAGATAGAATAGCCAAATGGCGTAGACATAATAGCCAAAAGACCTAGACATAATAGCCAAATGACCTAGAAATAATAGCCAAATGACCTAGACAGAATAGCCAAATGTCCTCGACAGAATAGCCAAATGTCCTCGACAGAATAGCCAAATGACCTAGACATAATAGCCAAATGACCTAGACATAATAGCCAAATGGCCTAGAAATAATAGCCAAATGACCAGACAGAATAGCCAAATGACCTAGACAGAATAGCCAAATGACCTAGACATAATAGCCAAATGGCCTAGACATAATAGCCAAATGACCCAGACAGAATAGCCAAATGACCTAGACAGAATAGCCAAATGACCTAGACAGAATAACCAAATGACCTACACATAATAGCCAAATGACCTAGACAGAATAGCCAAATGGCCTAGACAGAATAGCCAAATGGCCTAGACATAATATCCAAATGACCTAGACAGAATAGACAAATGGCCTAGACATAATAGCCAAATGGTCTAGACAGAATAGCCAAATGCCCTAGACAGAATAGCCAAATGTCCTCGACAGAATAGCCAAATGACCTAGACAGAATAGCCAAATGACCCAGACAGAATAGCCAAATGGCCTAGACAGAATAGCCAAATGGACTAGACAGAATAGCCAAATGGCCTACACATAATAGCCAAATGGCCTAGACATAATAGCCACATGACCTAGACAGAATAGCCAAATGACCTAGACAGAATAGCCAAATGTCCTCGACAGAATAGCCAAATGGCCTACACATAATAGCCAAATGGCCTAGACAGAATAGCCAAATGGCCTACACATAATAGCCAAATGGCCTAGACATAATAGCCACATGACATAGACAGAATAGCCAAATGACCTAGACAGAATAGCCAAATGTCCTCGACAGAATAACGAAATGGCCTACACATAATAGCCAAATGGCCTAGACATAATAGCCACATGACCTAGACAGAATACCCAAATGGACTAGACAGAATAGCCAAATGGCCTACACATAATAGCAAAATGGCTTAGACATAATAGCCACATGACCTAGACAGAATAGCCAAATGTCCTTGACAGAATAACCAAATGGCCTACACATAATAGCCAAATGTCCTCGACAGAATAGCCAAATGCCCTAGACATAATAGCCAAATGATCTAGACATAATAGTCAAATGGCCTAGAAAGAATAGAAAAATGGACCAGACAGAATAGCCAAATGGCCTAGACATAATAGCCAAATGGCCTAGACAGAATAGCCAAATGCCCTAGACAGAATAGCCAAATGTATTCGACAGAATAGCCAAATGACCCAGAAAGAATAGCCAAATGGCCTAGACAGAATAGCCAAATGGACTAGACAGAATAGCCAAATGGCCTAGACAGAATAGCCAAATGACCTAGACATAATAGTCAAATGACCTAGACATAATAGCCAAATGACCTAGACAGAATAACCAAATGACCTAGACAGAATAGCCAAATGACCTAGACATAATAGCCAAATGGCCTAGACATAATAGCCAAATGACCCAGACAGAATAGCCAAATGACCTAGACAGAATAGCCAAACGACCTAGACAGAATAACCAAGTGACCTACACATAATAGCCAAATGACCTAGACAGAATAGCCAAATGGCCTAGACAGAATAGCCAAATAGCCAAGACATAATAGCCAAATAACCTAGACCGAATAGCCAAATGGCCTAGACATAATAGCCAAATGGTCTAGACAGAATAGCCAAATGCCCTAGACAGAATAGCCAAATGACCTAGACAGAATAGCCAAATGAACCAGACAAACTAGCCAAATGGCCTAGACAGAATAGCCAAATGGAATAGACAGAATAACCAAATGGCCTAGACAAGATAGCCAAATGACCTAGACATAATAGCCAAATGACCTAGACATAATAGCCAAATGACCAAGACAGAATAGCCAAATGTCCTCGACAGAATAGCCAAATGACATAGACATAATAGCCAAATGACCTAGACATAATAGCCAAATGACCTAGACATAATAGTCAAATGACCTAGACAGAATAGCCAAATGACCTAGACAGAATAGCCAAATGGACTAGACAGAATAGCCAAATGGCCTAGACAGAATAGCCAAATGACCTAGACATAATAGTCAAATGACCTAGACATAATAGCCAAATGACCTAGACATAATAGCCTAATGGCCTAGACATAATAGCCAAATGACCTAGACAGAATAACCAAATGACCTAGACAGAATAGCCAAATGACCTAGACATAATAGCCAAATGGCCTAGACATAATAGCCAAATGACCCAGACAGAATAGCCAAATGACCTAGACAGAATAGCCAAAATACCTAGACAGAATAACCAAGTGACCTACACATAATAGCCAAATGACCTAGACAGAATAGCCAAATGGCCTAGACAGAATAGCCAAATAGCCAAGACATAATAGCCAAATGACCTAGACCGAATAGCCAAATGGCCTAGACATAATAGCCAAATGGTCTAGACAGAATAGCCAAATGCCCTAGACAGAATAGCCAAATGACCTAGACAGAATAGCCAAATGAACCAGACAAACTAGCCAAATGGCCTAGACAGAATAGCCAAATGGACTAGACAGAATAACCAAATGGCCTAGACAAGATAGCCAAATGACCTAGACATAATAGCCAAATGACCTAGACATAATAGCCAAATGACCAAGACAGAATAGCCAAATGTCCTCGACAGAATAGCCAAATGACATAGACATAATAGCCAAATGACCTAGACATAATAGCCAAATGACCTAGACATAATAGTCAAATGACCTAGACAGAATAGCCAAATGACCTAGACAGAATAGCCAAATGATCCAGACAGAATAGCCAAATGGCATAGACAGAATAGAAAAATGGACTGGACAGAATAGCCAAATGGCCTAGACATAATAGCCAAATGGCCTAGACAGAATAGCCAAATGCCCTAGACAGAATAGCCAAATGTATTCGACAGAATAGCCAAATGACCTAGACAGAATAGCCAAATGACCCAGAAAGAATAGCCAAATGGCCTAGACAGAATAGCCAAATGGACTAGACAGAATAGCCAAATGGCCTAGACAGAATAGCCAAATGACCTAGACAAAATAGTCAAATGAACCAGACAAACTAGCCAAATGGCCTAGACAGAATAGCCAAATGGACTAGACAGAATAACCAAATGGCCTAGACAAGATAGCCAAATGACCTAGACATAATAGCCAAATGACCTAGACATAATAGCCAAATGACCAAGACAGAATAGCCAAATGAACCAGACAAACTAGCCAAATGGCCTAGACAGAATAGCCAAATGGACTAGACAGAATAACCAAATGGCCTAGACAAGATAGCCAAATGACCTAGACATAATAGCCAAATGACCTAGACATAATAGCCAAATGACCAAGACAGAATAGCCAAATGTCCTCGACAGAATAGCCAAATGACATAGACATAATAGCCAAATGACCTAGACATAATAGCCAAATGACCTAGACATAATAGTCAAATGACCTAGACAGAATAGCCAAATGACCTAGACAGAATAGCCAAATGATCCAGACAGAATAGCCAAATGGCATAGACAGAATAGAAAAATGGACTGGACAGAATAGCCAAATGGCCTAGACATAATAGCCAAATGGCCTAGACAGAATAGCCAAATGCCCTAGACAGAATAGCCAAATGTATTCGACAGAATAGCCAAATGACCTAGACAGAATAGCCAAATGACCCAAAAAGAATAGCCAAATGGCCTAGACAGAATAGCCAAATGGACTAGACAGAATAGCCAAATGGCCTAGACAGAATAGCCAAATGACCTAGACAAAATAGTCAAATGACCTAGACAGAATAGCCAAATGTCCTCGACAGAATAGTCAAATGACCTAGACAGAATAGCCAAATGACCTAGACAGAATCGCCAAATAGCCTAGACAGAAAAACCAAATGGCCTAAACATAATAGCCAAATGGCCTAAAAAGAAAAACCTAATGACCTAGACAGAATAGCCAAATGGACTAGACAGAATAGCCAAATGGCCTAGACATAATAGCCAAATGACCTAGACATAATAGCCAAATGACCTAGACATAATAGCCAAATGTCCTCGATATAATAGCCAAATGACCTAGACAGAATAGCCAAATGTCTTCAACAGAATAGTCAAATGACCTAGACAGAATAGCCAAATGACCTAGACAGTATAGCCAAATGGCCTAGACAGAATAGAAAAATGGCCTAGACAGAATAGCCAAATGGCCTAGACAGAATAGAAAAATGGACTAGAGAGAATAGCCAAATGGCCTAGACATAATAGCCAAATGGCCTAGACAGAATAGCCAAATGTCCTCGACAGAATAGCCAAATGGCCTAGACAGAATAGCCAAATGGCCTAGACAGAATAGAAAAATGGACTAGACAGAATAGAAAAATTGCCTAGACATAATAGCCAAATGGCCTAGACAGAATAGCCAGATGCCCTAGACAGAATAGCCAAATGTCCTCGACAGAATAGCCAAATGACCTAGACAGAATAGCCAAATGACCCAGAAAGAATAGCCAAATGGCCTACAGAGAATATCCAAATGGACTAGATAGAATAGCCAAATGGCATAGACATAATAGCCAAATGACCTAGACATAATAGCCAAATGACCTAGACATAATAGCCAAATGTCCTCGATATAATAGCCAAATGACCTAGACAGAATAGCCAAATGTCTTCAACAGAATAGTCAAATGACCTAGACAGAATAGCCAAATGACCTAGACAGTATAGCCAAATGGCCTAGACAGAATAGAAAAATGGCCTAGACAGAATAGCCAAATGGCCTAGACAGAATAGAAAAATGGACTAGAGAGAATAGCCAAATGGCCTAGACATAATAGCCAAATGGCCTAGACAGAATAGCCAAATGTCCTCGACAGAATAGCCAAATGGCCTAGACAGAATAGCCAAATGGCCTAGACAGAATAGAAAAATGGACTAGACAGAATAGCCAAATGGCCTAGACATAATAGCCAAATGGCCTAGACAGAATAGCCAAATGCCCTAGACAGAATAGCCAAATGTCCTCGACAGAATAGCCAAATGACCTAGACAGAATAGCCAAATGACCCAGAAAGAATAGCCAAATGGCCTACAGAGAATATCCAAATGGACTAGATAGAATAGCCAAATGGCATAGACATAATAGCCAAATGACGTAGACATAATAGCCAAATGACCTAGACATAATAGCCAAATGACCTAGACAGAATAGCCAAATGTCCTCGACAGATTAGTCAAATGACCTAGACAGAATAGCCAAATTACTTAGACAGAATAGCCAAATGGCCTAGACATAATAGCCAAATGGCCTAGACAGAAAAACCTAATGACCTAGACAGAATAGCCAAATGGACTAGATAGAATAGCCAAATGGCGTAGACATAATAGCCAAAAGACCTAGACATAATAGCCAAATGACCTAGAAATAATAGCCAAATGACCTAGACAGAATAGCCTAATGTCCTCGACAGAATAGCCAAATGTCCTCGACAGAATAGCCAAATGACCTAGACATAATAGCCAAATGACCTAGACATAATAGCCAAATGGCCTAGAAATAATAGCCAAATGACCTAGACAGAATAGCCAAATGACCTAGACATAATAGCCAAATGGCCTAGACATAATAGCCAAATGACCCAGACAGAATAGCCAAATGACCTAGACAGAATAGCCAAATGACCTAGACAGAATAACCAAATGACCTACACATAATAGCCAAATGACCTAGACAGAATAGCCAAATGGCCTAGAGAGAATAGCCAAATGGCCTAGACATAATATCCAAATGACCTAGACAGAATAGCCAAGTGGCTAGACATAATAGCCAAATGGTCTAGACAGAATAGCCAAATGCCCTAGACAGAATAGCCAAATGTCCTCGACAGAATAGCCAAATGACCTAGACAGAATAGCCAAATGACCCAGACAGAATAGCCAAGTGGCCTAGACAGAATAGCCAAATGGACTAGACAGAATAGCCAAATGGCCTACACATAATAGCCAAATGGCCTAGACATAATAGCCACATGACCTAGACAGAATAGCCAAATGACCTCGACAGAATAACCAAATGGCCCACACATAATAGCCAAATGGCCTAGACATAATAGCCACATGACCTAGACAGAATAGCCAAATGGACTAGATAGAATAGCCAAATGGCCTACACATAATAGCCAAATGGCCTAGACATAATAGCCACATGACCTAGACAGAATAGCCAAATGTCCTTGACAGAATAACTAAATGGCCTACACATAATAGCCAAATGTCCTCCACAGAATAGCCAAATACCCTAGACATAATAGCCAAATGACCTAGACATAATAGCCAAATGGCCTAGAAATAATAGCCAAATGACCAGACAGAATAGCCAAATGACCTAGACAGAATAGCCAAATGACCTAGACATAATAGACAAAATGGCCTAGACATAATAGCCAAATGACCCAGACAGAATAGCCAAATGACCTAGACGAATAGCCAAATGACCTAGACAGAATAACCTAATGACCTACACATAATAGCAAAATGACCTAGACAGAATAGCCAAATGACCTAGACAGAATAGCCAAATGGCATAGACAGAATAGCCAAATGGCCTAGACATAATATCCAAATGACCTAGACAGAATAGCCAAATGGCCTAGACATAATAGCCAAATAGTCTAGACAGAATAGCCAAATGCCCTAGACAGAATAGCCAAATGTCCTCGACAGAATAGCCAAATGACCTAGACAGAATAGCCAAATGACCCAGACAGAATAGCCAAATGGCCTAGACAGAATAGCCAAATGGACTAGACAGGAAAGTCAAATGGCCTACACATAATAGCCAAATGACCTAGACATAAAAGTCACATGACCTAGACAGAATAGCCAAATAACCTAGACAGAATAGCCAAATGTCCTCGACAGAATAACCAAATGGCCTACACATAATAGACAAATGGCCTAGACATAATAGCCACAAGACCTAGACAGAATAGCCAAATGACCTAGACAGAATAGCCAAATGGCCTAGACAGAATAGCCAAATGACCTAGACAGAATAGCCAAATGACCCAGACAGAATAGCCAAATGGCCTAGACAGAATAGAAAAATGGACTAGACAGAATAGCCAAATGGCCTAGATATAATAGCCAAATGGCCTAGACAGAATAGCCAAATGCCCTAGACAGAATAGCCAAATGTATTCGACAGAATAGCCAAATGACCTAGACAGAATAGCCAAATGACCCAGAAAGAATAGCCAAATGGCCTAGACAGAATAGCCAAATGGATTAGACAGAATAGCCAAATGGCCTAGACAGAATAGCCAAATGACCTAGACATAATAGTCAAATGACCTAGACAGAATAGCCAAATGTCCTCGACAGAATAGTCAAATGACCTAGACAGAATAGCCAAATGACCTAGACAGAATCGCCAAATGGCCTAGACAGAAAAACCAAATGGCCTAAACATAATAGCCAAATGGCCTAAAAAGAAAAACCTAATGACCTAGACAGAATAGCCAAATGGCCTAGACATAATAGCCAAATAGTCTAGACAGAATAGCCAAATGCCCTAGACAGAATAGCCAAATGTCCTCGACAGAATAGCCAAATGACCTAGACAGAATAGCCAAATGACCCAGACAGAATAGCCAAATGGCCTAGACAGAATAGCCAAATGGAATAGACAGGAAAGTCAAATGGCCTACACATAATAGCCAAATGACCTAGACATAAAAGTCACATGACCTAGACAGAATAGCCAAATAACCTAGACAGAATAGCCAAATGTCCTCGACAGAATAACCAAATGGCCTACACATAATAGACAAATGGCCTAGACATAATAGCCACAAGACCTAGACAGAATAGCCAAATGACCTAGACAGAATAGCCAAATGGCCTAGACAGAATAGCCAAATGACCTAGACAGAATAGCCAAATGACCCAGAAAGAATAGCCAAATGGCCTAGACAGAATAGCCAAATGGATTAGACAGAATAGCCAAATGGCCTAGACAGAATAGCCAAATGACCTAGACATAATAGTCAAATGACCTAGACAGAATAGCCAAATGTCCTCGACAGAATAGTCAAATGACCTAGACAGAATAGCCAAATGACCTAGACAGAATCGCCAAATGGCCTAGACAGAAAAACCAAATGGCCTAAACATAATAGCCAAATGGCCTAAGAAGAAAAACCTAATGACCTAGACAGAATAGCCAAATGGACTAGACAGAATAGCCAAATGGCCTAGACATAATAGCCAAATGACCTAGACATAATAGCCAAATGACCTAGAAATAATAGCCAAATGTCCTCGACATAATAGCCAAATGACCTAGACAGAATAGCCAAATGTCCTCGACAGAATAGTCAAATGACCTAGACAGAATAGCCAAATGACCTAGACAGTATAGCCAAATGGCCTAGACAGAATAGAAAAATGGCCTAGACAGAATAGCCAAATGGCCTAGACAGAATAGAAAAATGGACTGGAGAGAATAGCCAAATAGCCTAGACATAATAGCCAAATGGCCTAGACAGAATAGCCAAATGTCCTCGACAGAATAGCCAAATGGCCTAGACAAAATAGCCAAATGTCCTAGACAGAATAGAAAAATGGACTAGACAGAATAGCCAAATGGCCTAGACATAATAGCCAAATGGCCTAGACAGAATAGCCAAATGCCCTAGACAGAATAGCCAAATGTCCTCGACAGAATAGCCAAATGACCTAGACAGAATAGCCAAATGACCCAGAAAGAATAGCCAAATGGCCTAGAGAGAATATCCAAATGGACTAGATAGAATAGCCAAATGGCATAGACATAATAGCCAAATGACGTAGACATAATAGCCAAATGACCTAGACATAATAGCAAAATGACCTAGACAGAATAGCCAAATGTCCTCGACAGATTAGTCAAATGACCCAGACAAAATAGCCAAATGACTTAGACAGAATAGCCACATGGCCTAGACATAATAGCCAAATGGCCTAGACAGAAAAACCTAATGACCTAGACAGAATAGCCAAATGGACTAGATAGAATAGCCAAATGGCGTAGACATAATAGCCAAAAGACCTAGACATAATAGCCAAATGACCTAGAAATAATAGCCAAATGACCTAGACAGAATAGCCAAATGTCCTCGACAGAATAGCCAAATGTCCTCGACAGAATAGCCAAATGACCTAGACATAATAGCCAAATGACCTAGACATAATAGCCAAATGGCCTAGAAATAATAGCCAAATGACCAGACAGAATAGCCAAATGACCTAGACAGAATAGCCAAATGACCTAGACATAATAGCCAAATGGCCTAGACATAATAGCCAAATGTCCTCGACAGATTAGTCAAATGACCTAGACAGAATAGCCAAATTACTTAGACAGAATAGCCAAATGGCCTAGTCATAATAGCCAAATGGCCTAGACAGAAAAACCTAATGACCTAGACAGAATAGCCAAATGGACTAGATAGAATAGCCAAATGGCGTAGACATAATAGCCAAAAGACCTAGACATAATAGCCAAATGACCTAGAAATAATAGCCAAATGACCTAGACAGAATAGCCAAATGACCTAGACATAATAGCCAAATGGCCTAGACATAATAGCCAAATGACCCAGACAGAATAACCAAATGACCTAGACAGAATAGCCAAATGACCTAGACAGAATAACCAAATGACCTACACATAATAGCCAAATGACCTAGACAGAATAGCCAAATGGCCTAGACAGAATAGCCAAATGGCCTAGACATAATATCCAAATGACCTAGACAGAATAGCCAAGTGGCTAGACATAATAGCCAAATGGTCTAGACAGAATAGCCAAATGCCCTAGACAGAATAGCCAAATGTCCTCGACAGAATAGCCAAATGACCTAGACAGAATAGCCAAATGACCCAGACAGAATAGCCAAATGGCCTAGACAGAATAGCCAAATGGACTAGACAGAATAGCCAAATGGCCTACACATAATAGCCAAATGGCCTAGACATAATAGCCACATGACCTAGACAGAATAGCCAAATGACCTCGACAGAATAACCAAATGGCCCACACATAATAGCCAAATGGCCTAGACATAATAGCCACATGACCTAGACAGAATAGCCAAATGGACTAGATAGAATAGCCAAATGGCCTACGCATAATAGCCAAATGGCCTAGACATAATAGCCACATGACCTAGACAGAATAGCCAAATGTCCTTGACAGAATAACCAAATGGCCTACACATAATAGCCAAATGTCCTCCACAGAATAGCCAAATGCCCTAGACATAATAGCCAAATGACCTAGACATAATAGCCAAATGGCCTAGAAATAATAGCCAAATGACCAGACAGAATAGCCAAATGACCTAGACAGAATAGCCAAATGACCTAGACATAATAGACAAAATGGCCTAGACATAATAGCCAAATGACCCAGACAGAATAGCCAAATGACCTAGACGAATAGCCAAATGACCTAGACAGAATAACCTAATGACCTACACATAATAGCAAAATGACCTAGACAGAATAGCCAAATGACCTAGACAGAATAGCCAAATGGCATAGACAGAATAGCCAAATGGCCTAGACATAATATCCAAATGACCTAGACAGAATAGCCAAATGGCCTAGACATAATAGCCAAATAGTCTAGACAGAATAGCCAAATGCCCTAGACAGAATAGCCAAATGTCCTCGACAGAATAGCCAAATGACCTAGACAGAATAGCCAAATGACCCAGACAGAATAGCCAAATGGCCTAGACAGAATAGCCAAATGGACTAGACAGGAAAGTCAAATGGCCTACACATAATAGCCAAATGACCTAGACATAAAAGTCACATGACCTAGACAGAATAGCCAAATAACCTAGACAGAATAGCCAAATGTCCTCGACAGAATAACCAAATGGCCTACACATAATAGACAAATGGCCTAGACATAATAGCCACAAGACCTAGACAGAATAGCCAAATGACCTAGACAGAATAGCCAAATGGCCTAGACAGAATAGCCAAATGACCTAGACAGAATAGCCAAATGACCCAGACAGAATAGCCAAATGGCCTAGACAGAATAGAAAAATGGACTAGACAGAATAGCCAAATGGCCTAGATATAATAGCCAAATGGCCTAGACAGAATAGCCAAATGCCCTAGACAGAATAGCCAAATGTATTCGAAAGAATAGCCAAATGACCTAGACAGAATAGCCAAATGACCCAGAAAGAATAGCCAAATGGCCTAGACAGAATAGCCAAATGGATTAGACAGAATAGCCAAATGGCCTAGACAGAATAGCCAAATGACCTAGACATAATAGTCAAATGACCTAGACAGAATAGCCAAATGTCCTCGACAGAATAGTCAAATGACCTAGACAGAATAGCCAAATGACCTAGACAGAATCGCCAAATGGCCTAGACAGAAAAACCAAATGGCCTAAACATAATAGCCAAATGGCCTAAAAAGAAAAACCTAATGACCTAGACAGAATAGCCAAATGGCCTAGACATAATAGCCAAATAGTCTAGACAGAATAGCCAAATGCCCTAGACAGAATAGCCAAATGTCCTCGACAGAATAGCCAAATGACCTAGACAGAATAGCCAAATGACCCAGACAGAATAGCCAAATGGCCTAGACAGAATAGACAAATGGACTAGACAGGAAAGTCAAATGGCCTACACATAATAGCCAAATGACCTAGACATAAAAGTCACATGACCTAGACAGAATAGCCAAATAACCTAGACAGAATAGCCAAATGTCCTCGACAGAATAACCAAATGGCCTACACATAATAGACAAATGGCCTAGACATAATAGCCACAAGACCTAGACAGAATAGCCAAATGGCCTAGACAGAATAGCCAAATGACCTAGACAGAATAGCCAAATGACCCAGACAGAATAGCCAAATGGCCTAGACAGAATAGAAAAATGGACTAGACAGAATAGCCAAATGGCCTAGATATAATAGCCAAATGGCCTAGACAGAATAGCCAAATGCCCTAGACAGAATAGCCAAATGTATTCGACAGAATAGCCAAATGACCTAGACAGAATAGCCAAATGACCCAGAAAGAATAGCCAAATGGCCTAGACAGAATAGCCAAATGGATTAGACAGAATAGCCAAATGGCCTAGACAGAATAGCCAAATGACCTAGACATAATAGTCAAATGACCTAGACAGAATAGCCAAATGTCCTCGACAGAATAGTCAAATGACCTAGACAGAATAGCCAAATGACCTAGACAGAATCGCCAAATGGCCTAGACAGAAAAACCAAATGGCCTAAACATAATAGCCAAATGGCCTAAAAAGAAAAACCTAATGACCTAGACAGAATAGCCAAATGGACTAGACAGAATAGCCAAATGGCCTAGACATAATAGCCAAATGACCTAGACATAATAGCCAAATGACCTAGAAATAATAGCCAAATGTCCTCGACATAATAGCCAAATGACCTAGACAGAATAGCCAAATGTCCTCGACAGAATAGTCAAATGACCTAGACAGAATAGCCAAATGACCTAGACAGTATAGCCAAATGGCCTAGACAGAATAGAAAAATGGCCTAGACAGAATAGCCAAATGGCCTAGACAGAATAGAAAAATGGACTGGAGAGAATAGCCAAATAGCCTAGACATAATAGCCAAATGGCCTAGACAGAATAGCCAAATGTCCTCGACAGAATAGCCAAATGGCCTAGACAGAATAGCCAAATGTCCTAGACAGAATAGAAAAATGGACTAGACAGAATAGCCAAATGGCCTAGACATAATAGCCAAATGGCCTAGACAGAATAGAAAAATGGACTGGAGAGAATAGCCAAATAGCCTAGACATAATAGCCAAATGGCCTAGACAGAATAGCCAAATGTCCTCGACAGAATAGCCAAATGGCCTAGACAGAATAGCCAAATGTCCTAGACAGAATAGAAAAATGGACTAGACAGAATAGCCAAATGGCCTAGACATAATAGCCAAATGGCCTAGACAGAATAGCCAAATGCCCTAGACAGAATAGCCAAATGTCCTCGACAGAATAGCCAAATGACCTAGACAGAATAGCCAAATGACCCAGAAAGAATAGCCAAATGGCCTAGAGAGAATATCCAAATGGACTAGATAGAATAGCCAAATGGCATAGACATAATAGCCAAATGACCTAGACATAATAGCCAAATGGCCTAGAAATAATAGCCAAATGACCAGACAGAATAGCCAAATGACCTAGACAGAATAGCCAAATGACCTAGACATAATAGCCAAATGGCCTAGACATAATAGCCAAATGTCCTCGACAGATTAGTCAAATGACCTAGACAGAATAGCCAAATTACTTAGACAGAATAGCCAAATGGCCTAGTCATAATAGCCAAATGGCCTAGACAGAAAAACCTAATGACCTAGACAGAATAGCCAAATGGACTAGATAGAATAGCCAAATGGCGTAGACATAATAGCCAAAAGACCTAGACATAATAGCCAAATGACCTAGAAATAATAGCCAAATGACCTAGACAGAATAGCCTAATGTCCTCGACAGAGTAGCCAAATGTCCTCGACAGAATAGCCAAATGACCTAGACATAATAGCCAAATGACCTAGACATAATAGCCAAATGGCCTAGAAATAATAGCCAAATGACCTAGACAGAATAGCCAAATGACCTAGACATAATAGCCAAATGGCCTAGACATAATAGCCAAATGACCCAGACAGAATAACCAAATGACCTAGACAGAATAGCCAAATGACCTAGACAGAATAACCAAATGACCTACACATAATAGCCAAATGACCTAGACAGAATAGCCAAATGGCCTAGACAGAATAGCCAAATGGCCTAGACATAATATCCAAATGACCTAGACAGAATAGCCAAGTGGCTAGACATAATAGCCAAATGGTCTAGACAGAATAGCCAAATGCCCTAGACAGAATAGCCAAATGTCCTCGACAGAATAGCCAAATGACCTAGACAGAATAGCCAAATGACCCAGACAGAATAGCCAAATGGCCTAGACAGAATAGCCAAATGGACTAGACAGAATAGCCAAATGGCCTACACATAATAGCCAAATGGCCTAGACATAATAGCCACATGACCTAGACAGAATAGCCAAATGACCTCGACAGAATAACCAAATGGCCCACACATAATAGCCAAATGGCCTAGACATAATAGCCACATGACCTAGACAGAATAGCCAAATGGACTAGATAGAATAGCCAAATGGCCTACGCATAATAGCCAAATGGCCTAGACATAATAGCCACATGACCTAGACAGAATAGCCAAATGTCCTTGACAGAATAACCAAATGGCCTACACATAATAGCCAAATGTCCTCCACAGAATAGCCAAATGCCCTAGACATAATAGCCAAATGACCTAGACATAATAGCCAAATGGCCTAGAAATAATAGCCAAATGACCAGACAGAATAGCCAAATGACCTAGACAGAATAGCCAAATGACCTAGACATAATAGACAAAATGGCCTAGACATAATAGCCAAATGACCCAGACAGAATAGCCAAATGACCTAGACGAATAGCCAAATGACCTAGACAGAATAACCTAATGACCTACACATAATAGCAAAATGACCTAGACAGAATAGCCAAATGACCTAGACAGAATAGCCAAATGGCATAGACAGAATAGCCAAATGGCCTAGACATAATATCCAAATGACCTAGACAGAATAGCCAAATGGCCTAGACATAATAGCCAAATAGTCTAGACAGAATAGCCAAATGCCCTAGACAGAATAGCCAAATGTCCTCGACAGAATAGCCAAATGACCTAGACAGAATAGCCAAATGACCCAGACAGAATAGCCAAATGGCCTAGACAGAATAGCCAAATGGACTAGACAGGAAAGTCAAATGGCCTACACATAATAGCCAAATGACCTAGACATAAAAGTCACATGACCTAGACAGAATAGCCAAATAACCTAGACAGAATAGCCAAATGTCCTCGACAGAATAACCAAATGGCCTACACATAATAGACAAATGGCCTAGACATAATAGCCACAAGACCTAGACAGAATAGCCAAATGACCTAGACAGAATAGCCAAATGGCCTAGACAGAATAGCCAAATGACCTAGACAGAATAGCCAAATGACCCAGACAGAATAGCCAAATGGCCTAGACAGAATAGAAAAATGGACTAGACAGAATAGCCAAATGGCCTAGATATAATAGCCAAATGGCCTAGACAGAATAGCCAAATGCCCTAGACAGAATAGCCAAATGTATTCGAAAGAATAGCCAAATGACCTAGACAGAATAGCCAAATGACCCAGAAAGAATAGCCAAATGGCCTAGACAGAATAGCCAAATGGATTAGACAGAATAGCCAAATGGCCTAGACAGAATAGCCAAATGACCTAGACATAATAGTCAAATGACCTAGACAGAATAGCCAAATGTCCTCGACAGAATAGTCAAATGACCTAGACAGAATAGCCAAATGACCTAGACAGAATCGCCAAATGGCCTAGACAGAAAAACCAAATGGCCTAAACATAATAGCCAAATGGCCTAAAAAGAAAAACCTAATGACCTAGACAGAATAGCCAAATGGCCTAGACATAATAGCCAAATAGTCTAGACAGAATAGCCAAATGCCCTAGACAGAATAGCCAAATGTCCTCGACAGAATAGCCAAATGACCTAGACAGAATAGCCAAATGACCCAGACAGAATAGCCAAATGGCCTAGACAGAATAGACAAATGGACTAGACAGGAAAGTCAAATGGCCTACACATAATAGCCAAATGACCTAGACATAAAAGTCACATGACCTAGACAGAATAGCCAAATAACCTAGACAGAATAGCCAAATGTCCTCGACAGAATAACCAAATGGCCTACACATAATAGACAAATGGCCTAGACATAATAGCCACAAGACCTAGACAGAATAGCCAAATGGCCTAGACAGAATAGCCAAATGACCTAGACAGAATAGCCAAATGACCCAGACAGAATAGCCAAATGGCCTAGACAGAATAGAAAAATGGACTAGACAGAATAGCCAAATGGCCTAGATATAATAGCCAAATGGCCTAGACAGAATAGCCAAATGCCCTAGACAGAATAGCCAAATGTATTCGACAGAATAGCCAAATGACCTAGACAGAATAGCCAAATGACCCAGAAAGAATAGCCAAATGGCCTAGACAGAATAGCCAAATGGATTAGACAGAATAGCCAAATGGCCTAGACAGAATAGCCAAATGACCTAGACATAATAGTCAAATGACCTAGACAGAATAGCCAAATGTCCTCGACAGAATAGTCAAATGACCTAGACAGAATAGCCAAATGACCTAGACAGAATCGCCAAATGGCCTAGACAGAAAAACCAAATGGCCTAAACATAATAGCCAAATGGCCTAAAAAGAAAAACCTAATGACCTAGACAGAATAGCCAAATGGACTAGACAGAATAGCCAAATGGCCTAGACATAATAGCCAAATGACCTAGACATAATAGCCAAATGACCTAGAAATAATAGCCAAATGTCCTCGACATAATAGCCAAATGACCTAGACAGAATAGCCAAATGTCCTCGACAGAATAGTCAAATGACCTAGACAGAATAGCCAAATGACCTAGACAGTATAGCCAAATGGCCTAGACAGAATAGAAAAATGGCCTAGACAGAATAGCCAAATGGCCTAGACAGAATAGAAAAATGGACTGGAGAGAATAGCCAAATAGCCTAGACATAATAGCCAAATGGCCTAGACAGAATAGCCAAATGTCCTCGACAGAATAGCCAAATGGCCTAGACAGAATAGCCAAATGTCCTAGACAGAATAGAAAAATGGACTAGACAGAATAGCCAAATGGCCTAGACATAATAGCCAAATGGCCTAGACAGAATAGAAAAATGGACTGGAGAGAATAGCCAAATAGCCTAGACATAATAGCCAAATGGCCTAGACAGAATAGCCAAATGTCCTCGACAGAATAGCCAAATGGCCTAGACAGAATAGCCAAATGTCCTAGACAGAATAGAAAAATGGACTAGACAGAATAGCCAAATGGCCTAGACATAATAGCCAAATGGCCTAGACAGAATAGCCAAATGCCCTAGACAGAATAGCCAAATGTCCTCGACAGAATAGCCAAATGACCTAGACAGAATAGCCAAATGACCCAGAAAGAATAGCCAAATGGCCTAGAGAGAATATCCAAATGGACTAGATAGAATAGCCAAATGGCATAGACATAATAGCCAAATGACGTAGACATAATAGCCAAATGACCTAGACATAATAGCAAAATGACCTAGACAGAATAGCCAAATGTCCTCGACAGATTAGTCAAATGACCCAGACAAAATAGCCAAATGACTTAGACAGAATAGCCACATGGCCTAGACGTAATAGCCAAATGGCCTAGACAGAAAAACCTAATGACCTAGACAGAATAGCCAAATGGACTAGATAGAATAGCCAAATGGCGTAGACATAATAGCCAAAAGACCTAGACATAATAGCTAAATGACCTAGAAATAATAGCCAAATGACCTAGACAGAATAGCCAAATGTCCTCGACAGAATAGCCAAATGTCCTCGACAGAATAGCCAAATGACCTAGACATAATAGCCAAATGACCTAGACATAATAGCCAAATGGCCTAGAAATAATAGCCAAATGACCAGACAGAATAGCCAAATGACCTAGACAGAATAGCCAAATGACCTAGACATAATAGCCAAATGGCCTAGACATAATAGCCAAATGTCCTCGACAGATTAGTCAAATGACCTAGACAGAATAGCCAAATTACTTAGACAGAATAGCCAAATGGCCTAGTCATAATAGCCAAATGGCCTAGACAGAAAAACCTAATGACCTAGACAGAATAGCCAAATGGACTAGATAGAATAGCCAAATGGCGTAGACATAATAGCCAAAAGACCTAGACATAATAGCCAAATGACCTAGAAATAATAGCCAAATGACCTAGACAGAATAGCCTAATGTCCTCGACAGAGTAGCCAAATGTCCTCGACAGAATAGCCAAATGACCTAGACATAATAGCCAAATGACCTAGACATAATAGCCAAATGGCCTAGAAATAATAGCCAAATGACCTAGACAGAATAGCCAAATGACCTAGACATAATAGCCAAATGGCCTAGACATAATAGCCAAATGACCCAGACAGAATAACCAAATGACCTAGACAGAATAGCCAAATGACCTAGACAGAATAACCAAATGACCTACACATAATAGCCAAATGACCTAGACAGAATAGCCAAATGGCCTAGACAGAATAGCCAAATGGCCTAGACATAATATCCAAATGACCTAGACAGAATAGCCAAGTGGCTAGACATAATAGCCAAATGGTCTAGACAGAATAGCCAAATGCCCTAGACAGAATAGCCAAATGTCCTCGACAGAATAGCCAAATGACCTAGACAGAATATCCAAATGACCCAGACAGAATAGCCAAATGGCCTAGACAGAATAGCCAAATGGACTAGACAGAATAGCCAAATGGCCTACACATAATAGCCAAATGGCCTAGACATAATAGCCACATGACCTAGACAGAATAGCCAAATGACCTCGACAGAATAACCAAATGGCCCACACATAATAGCCAAATGGCCTAGACATAATAGCCACATGACCTAGACAGAATAGCCAAATGGACTAGATAGAATAGCCAAATGGCCTACGCATAATAGCCAAATGGCCTAGACATAATAGCCACATGACCTAGACAGAATAGCCAAATGTCCTTGACAGAATAACCAAATGGCCTACACATAATAGCCAAATGTCCTCCACAGAATAGCCAAATGCCCTAGACATAATAGCCAAATGACCTAGACATAATAGCCAAATGGCCTAGAAATAATAGCCAAATGACCAGACAGAATAGCCAAATGACCTAGACAGAATAGCCAAATGACCTAGACATAATAGACAAAATGGCCTAGACATAATAGCCAAATGACCCAGACAGAATAGCCAAATGACCTAGACGAATAGCCAAATGACCTAGACAGAATAACCTAATGACCTACACATAATAGCAAAATGACCTAGACAGAATAGCCAAATGACCTAGACAGAATAGCCAAATGGCATAGACAGAATAGCCAAATGGCCTAGACATAATATCCAAATGACCTAGACAGAATAGCCAAATGGCCTAGACATAATAGCCAAATAGTCTAGACAGAATAGCCAAATGCCCTAGACAGAATAGCCAAATGTCCTCGACAGAATAGCCAAATGACCTAGACAGAATAGCCAAATGACCCAGACAGAATAGCCAAATGGCCTAGACAGAATAGCCAAATGGACTAGACAGGAAAGTCAAATGGCCTA
Organism: Bathymodiolus brooksi; assembly: GCA_963680875.1. Taxonomy (NCBI): domain Eukaryota; kingdom Metazoa; phylum Mollusca; class Bivalvia; order Mytilida; family Modiolidae; genus Bathymodiolus; species Bathymodiolus brooksi. The sequence continues at coordinate 25,416,584 of OY804578.1, read as the reverse complement.
CACATAATAGCCAAATGACCTAGACATAAAAGTCACATGACCTAGACAGAATAGCCAAATAACCTAGACAGAATAGCCAAATGTCCTCGACAGAATAACCAAATGGCCTACACATAATAGACAAATGGCCTAGACATAATAGCCACAAGACCTAGACAGAATAGCCAAATGACCTAGACAGAATAGCCAAATGGCCTAGACAGAATAGCCAAATGACCTAGACAGAATAGCCAAATGACCCAGACAGAATAGCCAAATGGCCTAGACAGAATAGAAAAATGGACTAGACAGAATAGCCAAATGGCCTAGATATAATAGCCAAATGGCCTAGACAGAATAGCCAAATGCCCTAGACAGAATAGCCAAATGTATTCGACAGAATAGCCAAATGACCTAGACAGAATAGCCAAATGACCCAGAAAGAATAGCCAAATGGCCTAGACAGAATAGCCAAATGGATTAGACAGAATAGCCAAATGGCCTAGACAGAATAGCCAAATGACCTAGACATAATAGTCAAATGACCTAGACAGAATAGCCAAATGTCCTCGACAGAATAGTCAAATGACCTAGACAGAATAGCCAAATGACCTAGACAGAATCGCCAAATGGCCTAGACAGAAAAACCAAATGGCCTAAACATAATAGCCAAATGGCCTAAAAAGAAAAACCTAATGACCTAGACAGAATAGCCAAATGGCCTAGACATAATAGCCAAATAGTCTAGACAGAATAGCCAAATGCCCTAGACAGAATAGCCAAATGTCCTCGACAGAATAGCCAAATGACCTAGACAGAATAGCCAAATGACCCAGACAGAATAGCCAAATGGCCTAGACAGAATAGCCAAATGGACTAGACAGGAAAGTCAAATGGCCTACACATAATAGCCAAATGACCTAGACATAAAAGTCACATGACCTAGACAGAATAGCCAAATAACCTAGACAGAATAGCCAAATGTCCTCGACAGAATAACCAAATGGCCTACACATAATAGACAAATGGCCTAGACATAATAGCCACAAGACCTAGACAGAATAGCCAAATGACCTAGACAGAATAGCCAAATGGCCTAGACAGAATAGCCAAATGACCTAGACAGAATAGCCAAATGACCCAGACAGAATAGCCAAATGGCCTAGACAGAATAGAAAAATGGACTAGACAGAATAGCCAAATGGCCTAGATATAATAGCCAAATGGCCTAGACAGAATAGCCAAATGCCCTAGACAGAATAGCCAAATGTATTCGACAGAATAGCCAAATGACCTAGACAGAATAGCCAAATGACCCAGAAAGAATAGCCAAATGGCCTAGACAGAATAGCCAAATGGATTAGACAGAATAGCCAAATGGCCTAGACAGAATAGCCAAATGACCTAGACATAATAGTCAAATGACCTAGACAGAATAGCCAAATGTCCTCGACAGAATAGTCAAATGACCTAGACAGAATAGCCAAATGACCTAGACAGAATCGCCAAATGGCCTAGACAGAAAAACCAAATGGCCTAAACATAATAGCCAAATGGCCTAAAAAGGAAAACCTAATGACCTAGACAGAATAGCCAAATGGACTAGACAGAATAGCCAAATGGCCTAGACATAATAGCCAAATGACCTAGACATAATAGCCAAATGACCTAGAAATAATAGCCAAATGTCCTCGACATAATAGCCAAATGACCTAGACAGAATAGCCAAATGTCCTCGACAGAATAGTCAAATGACCTAGACAGAATAGCCAAATGACCTAGACAGTATAGCCAAATGGCCTAGACAGAATAGAAAAATGGCCTAGACAGAATAGCCAAATGGCCTAGACAGAATAGAAAAATGGACTGGAGAGAATAGCCAAATAGCCTAGACATAATAGCCAAATGGCCTAGACAGAATAGCCAAATGTCCTCGACAGAATAGCCAAATGGCCTAGACAGAATAGCCAAATGTCCTAGACAGAATAGAAAAATGGACTAGACAGAATAGCCAAATGGCCTAGACATAATAGCCAAATGGCCTAGACAGAATAGCCAAATGCCCTAGACAGAATAGCCAAATGTCCTCGACAGAATAGCCAAATGTCCTCGACAGATTAGTCAAATGACCCAGACAAAATAGCCAAATGACTTAGACAGAATAGCCACATGGCCTAGACATAATAGCCAAATGGCCTAGACAGAAAAACCTAATGACCTAGACAGAATAGCCAAATGGACTAGATAGAATAGCCAAATGGCGTAGACATAATAGCCAAAAGACCTAGACATAATAGCCAAATGACCTAGAAATAATAGCCAAATGACCTAGACAGAATAGCCAAATGTCCTCGACAGAATAGCCAAATGTCCTCGACAGAATAGCCAAATGACCTAGACATAATAGCCAAATGACCTAGACATAATAGCCAAATGGCCTAGAAATAATAGCCAAATGACCAGACAGAATAGCCAAATGACCTAGACAGAATAGCCAAATGACCTAGACATAATAGCCAAATGGCCTAGACATAATAGCCAAATGACCCAGACAGAATAGCCAAATGACCTAGACAGAATAGCCAAATGACCTAGACAGAATAACCAAATGACCTACACATAATAGCCAAATGACCTAGACAGAATAGCCAAATGGCCTAGACAGAATAGCCAAATGGCCTAGACATAATATCCAAATGACCTAGACAGAATAGACAAATGGCCTAGACATAATAGCCAAATGGTCTAGACAGAATAGCCAAATGCCCTAGACAGAATAGCCAAATGTCCTCGACAGAATAGTCAAATGACCTAGACAGAATAGCCAAATGACCCAGACAGAATAGCCAAATGGCCTAGACAGAATAGCCAAATGGACTACACATAATACCCAAATGGCCTAGACATAATAGCCACATGACCTAGACAGAATAGCCAAATGACCTAGACAGAATAGCCAAACGTCCTCGACAGAATAACCAAATGGCCTACACATAATAGCCAAATTGCCTAGACATAATAGCCACATGACCTAGACAGAATAGCCAAATGGACTAGACATAATAGCCACATGACCTAGACAGAATAGCCAAATGTCCTTGACAGATTAACCAAATGGCCTACACATAATAGCCAAATGTCCTCGACAGAATAGCCAAATGCCCTAGACATAATAGCCAAATGACCTAGACATAATAGCCAAATGGCCTAGAAATAATAGCCAAATGACCAGACAGAATAGCCAAATGACCTAGACAGAATACCCAAATGACCTAGACATAATAGCCAAATGGCCTAGACATAATAGCCAAATGGCCTAGACATAATATCCAAATGACCTAGACAGAATAGCCAAATGGCCTAGACATAATAGCCAAATGGTATAGACAGAATAGCCAAATGCCCTAGACAGAATAGCCAAATGTCCTCGACAGAATAGCCAAATGACCTAGACAGAATAGCCAAATGACCCAGACAGAATAGCCAAATGGCCTAGATAGAATAGCCAAATGGACTAGACAGGAAAGCCAAATGGCCTACACATAATAGCCAAATGACCTAGACATAATAGTCACATGACCTAGACAGAATAGCCAAATGACCTAGACAGAATAGCCAAATGTCCTCGACAGAATAACCAAATGGCCTACACATAATAGCCAAATGGCCTAGACATAATAGCCACATGACCTAGACAGAATAGCCAAATGACATAGACAGAATAGCCAAATGGCCTAGACAGAATAGCCAAATGACCTAGACAGAATAGCCAAATGACCCAGACAGAATAACCAAATGGCCTAGACAGAATAACCAAATGGACTAGACAGAATAGCCAAATGGCCTAGACATAATAGCCAAATGACCTAGACAGAATAGCCAAATGACCTAGACAGAATAGCCAAATGGACTAGACATAATAGCCAAATGGCCTAGACATAATAGCCAAATGGCCTAGACAGAATAGCCAAATGCCCTAGACAGAATAGCCAAATGTATTCGACATAATAGCCAAATGGCCTAGACAGAATAGCCAAATGCCCTAGACAGAATAGCCAAATGTATTCGACAGAATAGCCAAATGACCTAGACAGAATAGCCAAATGACCCAGAAAGAATAGCCAAATGGCCTAGACAGAATAGCCAAATGGACTAGACAGAATAGCCAAATGGCCTAGACAGAATAGCCAAATGACCTAGATATAATAGTCAAATGACCTAGACATAATAGCCAAATGACCTAGACAGAATAATCAAATGACCTAGACAGAATAGCCAAATGACCTAGACAGAATAGCCAAATGGCCTAGAAAGAAAAACGAAATGGCCTAAGCATAATAGCCAAATGGCCTAAAAAGAAAAACCTAATGACCTAGACAGAATAGCCAAATGGACTAGACAGAATAGCCAAATGGCCTAGACATAATAGCCAAATGACCTAGACATAATAGCCAAATGACCTAGACATAATAGCCAAATGGCCTAGACATAATAGCCAAATGACCTAGACAGAATAGCCAAATGACCTAGACAGAATAGCCAAATGAACTAGACAGAATAGCCAAATGGCCTAAAAAGAAAAACCTAATGACCTAGACAGAATAGCCAAATGGACTAGACAGAATAGCCAAATGGCCTAGACAGAATAGCCAAATGACCTAGACAGAATAGCCAAATGACCTAGACAAAATAGCCAAATGACCCAGACAGAATAGCCAAATGACCCAGACAGAATAGCCAAATGACCCAGACAGAATAGCCAAATGGACTAGACAGAATAGCCAAATGACCCAGACAGAATAGCCAAATGACCCAGACAGAATAGCCAAATGACCCAGACAGAATAGCCAAATGACCCAGACAGAATAGCCAAATGACCCAGACAGAATAGCCAAATGGACTAGACAGAATAGCCAAATGGCCTAGACAGAATAGCCAAATGACCTAGACAGAATAGCCAAATGTCCTTGACAGAATAGCCAAATGACCTAGACATAATAGCCAAATGACCTAGACATAATAGCCAAATGACCTAGACAGAAAAACCAAATGGCCTAAACATAATAGCCAAATGGCCTAGAAAGAAAAACCTAATGACCTAGACAGAATAGCCAAATGGCGTAGACAGAAAAACCAAATGGCCTAAACATAATAGCCAAATGGCCTAGAAAGAAAAACCTAATGACCTAGACATAATAGCCAAATGACCTAGATAGAATAGCCAAATGTCCTCGACAGAATAGCCAAATGTCCTCGACAGAATAGCCAAATGACCTAGACATAATAGCCAAATGACCTAGACATAATAGCCAAATGGCCTAGACATAATAGCCAAATGACCTAGGCAGAATAGCCAAATGACCTAGACAGAATAGCCAAATGACCTAGACATAATAGCCAAATGGCCTAGACATAATAGCCAAATGACCCAGACAGAATAGCCAAATGACCTAGACAGAATAGCCAAATGACCTAGACAGAATAACCAAGTCACCTACACATAATAGCCAAATGAACTACACAGAATAGCCAAATGGCCTAGACAGAATAGCCAAATAGCCTAGACATAATAGCCAAATGACCTAGACCGAATAGCCAAATGGCCTAGACATAATAGCCAAATGGTCTAGACAGAATAGCCAAATGCCCTAGACAGAATAGCCAAATGACCTAGACAGAATAGCCAAATGACACAGACAAACTAGCCAAATGGCCTAGACAGAATAGCCAAATGGACTAGACAGAATAACCAAATGGCCTAGACATAATAGCCAAATGACCTAGACATAATAGCCAAATGACCTAGACATAATAGCCAAATGACCTAGTAAGAATAGCCAAATGTCCTCGACAGAATAGCCAAATGACCTAGACATAATAGCCAAATGACCTAGACATAATAGCCAAATGACCTAGACATAGTAGTCAAATGACCTAGACAGAATAGCCAAATGACCTAGACAGAATAGCCAAATGACCCAGACAGAATAGCCAAATGGCATAGACAGAGTAGAAAAATGGACTAGACAGAATAGCCAAATGGCCTAGACATAATAGCCAAATGGCCTAGACAGAATAGCCAAATGCCCTAGACAGAATAGCCAAATGTCCTCGACAGAATAGCCAAATGACCTAGACAGAATAGCCAAATGACCCAGAAAGAATAGTCAAATGGCCTAGATAGAATAGCCAAATGGCCTAGACATAATAGCCAAATGACGTAGACATAATAGCCAAATGACCTGGACATAGTAGCCAAATGACCTAGACAGAATAGCCAAATGTCCTCGACAGAATAGTCAAATGACCTAGACAGAATAGCCAAATGACTTAGACAGAATAGCCAAATGGCCTAAGCATAATAGCCAAATGGCCTAGACAGAAAAACCTAATGACCTAGACAGAATAGCCAAATAGACTAGACAGAATAGCCAAATGGTGTAGACATAATAGCCAAAAGACATAGACATAATAGCCAAATGACCTAGACATAATAGCCAAATGACCTAGACATAATAGCCAAATGACCTAGACAGAATAGCCAAATGTCCTCGACAGAATAGCCAAATGTCCTCGACAGAATAGCCAAATGACCTAGACATAATAGCCAAATGACCTAGACATAATTGCCAAATGACCTAGACAGAATAACCAAATGACCTACACATAATAGCCAAATGACCTAGACAGAATAGCCAAATGGCCTAGACAGAATAACCAAATGGCCTAGACATAATATCCAAATGACCTAGACAGAATAGCCAAATGGCCTAGACAGAATAGCCAAATGGACTAGACAGAATAACCAAATGGCCTAGACATAATATCCAAAGGACCTAGACAGAATAGCCAAATGGCCTAGACATAATAGCCAAATGGTCTAGACAGAATAGCCAAATGCCCTAGACAGAATAACCAAATGACCTAGACAGAATAGCCAAATGACCCAGACAGAATAGCCAAATGGCCTAGACAGAATAGCCAAATGGACTAGACAGAATAACCAAATGGCCTACACATAATAGCCAAATGGCCTAGACATAATAGCCACAGACCTAGACAGAATAGCAAATGACCTAGACAGAATAGCCAAATGTCCTCGACAGAATAACCAAATGGCCTACACATAATAGCCAAATGGCCTGGACATAATAGCCACATGACCTAGACAGAATAGCCAAATGGACTACACATAATAGCCAAATGGCCTAGACATAATAGCCACATGACCTAGACAGAATAGCCAAATGACCTAGACTGAATAGCCAAATGACCTAGACAGAATAACCAAGTGACCTACACATAATAGCCAAATGACCTAGACAGAATAGCCAAATGGCCTAGACAGAATAGCCAAATAACCTAGACATAATAGCCAAGTGACCTAGACCGAATAGCCTAATGGCCTAGACATAATAGCCAAATGGTCTAGACAGAATAGCCAAATACCCTAGACAGAATAGCCAAATGTCCTCGACAGAATAGCCAAATGACCTAGACAGAATAGCCAAATGACCCAGAAAAACTAGCCAAATGGCCTAGACAGAATAGCCAAATGGACTACACAGAATAACCAAATGGCCTAGACATAATAGCCAAATGACCTAGACATAATAGCCAAATGACCTAGACATAATAGCCAAATGACCTAGACAGAATAGCCAAATGTCCTTGACAGAATAGCCAAATGACCTAGACATAATAGCCAAATGACCTAGACATAATAGCCAAATGACCTAGACATAATAGTCAAATGACCTAGACAGAGTAGCCAAATGACCTAGACAGAATAGCCAAATGACCCAGACAGAAGAGCCAAATGGCCTAGACAGAATAGAAAAATGGACTAGACAGAACAGCCAAATGGCCTAGACATAATAGCCAAATGGCCTAGACAGAATAGCCAAATGCCCTAGACAGAATAGCCAAATGTCCTCGACAGAATAGCCAAATGACCTAGACAGAATAGCCAAATGACCCAGAAAGAATAGCCAAATGGCCTAGAGAGAATATCCAAATGGACTAGATAGAATAGCCAAATGGCCTAGACATTATAGCCAAATGACGTAGACATAATAGCCAAATGACCTAGACAGAATAGCCAAATGTCCTCGACAGAATAGTCAAATGACCTAGACAGATTAGCCAAATGACTTAGACAGAATAGCCAAATGGCCTAGACATAATAGCCAAATGGCCTAGACAGAAAAACCTAATGACCTAGACAGAATAGCCAAATAGACTAGACAGAATAGCCAAATGGCCTAGACATAATAGCCAAAAGACCAAGACATAATAGCCAAATGACCTAGACATAATAGCCAAATGACCTAGACAGAATAGCCAAATGTCCTCGACGGAATAGCCAAATAGCCTAGACAGAATAGCCAAATGACCAAGACAGAATATCCAAATGACCTAGACAGAATAACCAAATGACCTACACATAATAGCCAAATGACCTAGACAGAATAGCCAAATGACCTAGACAGAATAACCAAATGACCTAGACAGAATAGCCAAATGATCTAGACAGAATAGCCAAATGGCCTAGACATAATATCCAAATGACCTAGACAGAATAACCAAATGGCCTAGACATAATAGCCAAATGGTTTAGACAGAATAGCCAAATGCCCTAGACAGAATAGCCAAATGTCCTCGACAGAAGAGCCAAATGACCTAGACAGAATAGCCAAATGACCCAGACAGAATAGCCAAATGGCCTAGACAGAATAGCCAAATGACCCAGACAGAATAGCCAAATGACCTAGACAGAATAGCCAAATGACCTAGACAGAATAACCAAATGACCTACACATAATAGCCAAATGACCTAGACAGACTAGCCAAATAGCCTAGTCAGAATAGCCAAATGGCCTAGACATAATAGCCAAATGACCTAGACAGAATAGCCAAATGACCTAGACAGAATAGCCAAATGGCTTAGACAGAAAAACCAAATGGCCTAGACATAATAGCCAAATGGCCTAGACAGAAAAACCTAATGACCTAGACAGAATAGCTAAATGGCCTAGACAGAATAGCCAAATGGCCTAGGCAGAATAGCCAAATGACCTAGACAGAATAGCCAAATGACCTACACATAATAGCCAATTGGCCTAGACAGAATAGCCAAATGGCCTAGACAGAATAGCCATATAACCTAGACATAATAGCCAAATGACCTAGACAGAATAGCCAAATGGCCTAGACAGTAAAACCAAATGGCCTAGAGAGAATAGCCGAATGGCCTAGACAGAATAGCCAAATGACCTAGACAGAATAGCCAAATGACCTAGACAGAATAACCAAATGACCTACACATAATAGCCAAATGACCTAGACAGACTAGCCAAATGGCCTAGTCAGAATAGCCAAATGGCCAAGACATAATAGCCAAATGACCTAGACAGAATAGCCAAATGACCTAGTCAGAATAGCCAAATGGCCTAGACAGAAAAACCAAATGGCCTAGACATAATAGCCAAATGGCCTAGACAGAATAGCCAAATGGCCTAGGCAGAATAGCCAAATCACCTAGACAGAATAGCCAAATGACCTAGACATAATAGCCAATTGGCCTAGACAGAATAGCTAAATGGCCTAGACAGAATAGCCATATAACCTAGACATAATAGCCAAATGACCTAGACAGAATAGCCAAATGGCCTAGACAGTAAAACCAAATGGCCTAGAGAGAATAGCCGAATGGCCTAGACAGAATATCCAAATGACCTAGACAGAATAGCCAAATGACCTAGAAAGAATAACCAAATGACCTACACATAATAGCCAAATGACCTAGACAGACTAGCCAAATGGCCTAGTCAGAATAGCCAAATGGCCTAGACATAATAGCCAAATGACCTATACAGAATAGCCAAATGACCTAGACAGAATAACCAAATGACCTAGACAGAATAGCCAAATGATCTAGACAGAATAGCCAAATGGCCTAGACATAATATCCAAATAACCTAGACAGAATAACCAAATGGCCTAGACATAATAGCCAAATGGTTTAGACAGAATAGCCAAATGCCCTAGACAGAATAGCCAAATGTCCTCGACAGAATAGCCAAATGACCTAGACAGAATAGCCAAATGACCCAGACAGAATAGCCAAATGGCCTAGACAGAATAGCCAAATGACCCAGACAGAATAGCCAAATGACCTAGACAGAATAGCCAAATGACCTAGACAGAATAACCAAATGACCTACACATAATAGCCAAATGACCTAGACAGACTAGCCAAATAGCCTAGTCAGAATAGCCAAATGGCCTAGACATAATAGCAAAATGACCTAGACAGAATAGCCAAATGACCTAGACAGAATAGCCAAATGGCTTAGACAGAAAAACCAAATGGCCTAGACATAATAGCCAAATGGCCTAGACAGAAAAACCTAATGACCTAGACAGAATAGCTAAATGGCCTAGACAGAATAGCCAAATGGCCTAGGCAGAATAGCCAAATGACCTAGACAGAATAGCCAAATGACCTACACATAATAGCCAATTGGCCTAGACAGAATAGCCAAATGGCCTAGACAGAATAGCCATATAACCTAGACATAATAGCCAAATGACCTAGACAGAATAGCCAAATGGCCTAGACAGTAAAACCAAATGGCCTAGAGAGAATAGCCGAATGGCCTAGACAGAATAGCCAAATGACCTAGACAGAATAGCCAAATGACCTAGACAGAATAACCAAATGACCTACACATAATAGCCAAATGACCTAGACAGACTAGCCAAATGGCCTAGTCAGAATAGCCAAATGGCCAAGACATAATAGCCAAATGACCTAGACAGAATAGCCAAATGACCTAGTCAGAATAGCCAAATGGCCTAGACAGAAAAACCAAATGGCCTAGACATAATAGCCAAATGGCCTAGACAGAATAGCCAAATGGCCTAGGCAGAATAGCCAAATCACCTAGACAGAATAGCCAAATGACCTAGACATAATAGCCAATTGGCCTAGACAGAATAGCTAAATGGCCTAGACAGAATAGCCATATAACCTAGACATAATAGCCAAATGACCTAGACAGAATAGCCAAATGGCCTAGACAGTAAAACCAAATGGCCTAGAGAGAATAGCCGAATGGCCTAGACAGAATATCCAAATGACCTAGACAGAATAGCCAAATGACCTAGAAAGAATAACCAAATGACCTACACATAATAGCCAAATGACCTAGACAGACCAGCCAAATGGCCTAGTCAGAATAGCCAAATGGCCTAGACATAATAGCCAAATGACCTATACAGAATAGCCAAATGACCTAGACAGAATAACCAAATGACCTAGACAGAATAGCCAAATGATCTAGACAGAATAGCCAAATGGCCTAGACATAATATCCAAATAACCTAGACAGAATAACCAAATGGCCTAGACATAATAGCCAAATGGTTTAGACAGAATAGCCAAATGCCCTAGACAGAATAGCCAAATGTCCTCGACAGAATAGCCAAATGACCTAGACAGAATAGCCAAATGACCCAGACAGAATAGCCAAATGGCCTAGACAGAATAGCCAAATGACCCAGACAGAATAGCCAAATGACCTAGACAGAATAGCCAAATGACCTAGACAGAATAACCAAATGACCTACACATAATAGCCAAATGACCTAGACAGACTAGCCAAATAGCCTAGTCAGAATAGCCAAATGGCCTAGACATAATAGCCAAATGACCTAGACAGAATAGCCAAATGACCTAGACAGAATAGCCAATTGGCTTAGACAGAAAAACCAAATGGCCTAGACATAATAGCCAAATGGCCTAGACAGAAAAACCTAATGACCTAGACAGAATAGCTAAATGGCCTAGACAGAATAGCCAAATGGCCTAGGCAGAATAGCCAAATGACCTAGACAGAATAGCCAAATGACCTACACATAATAGCCAATTGGCCTAGACAGAATAGCCAAATGGCCTAGACAGAATAGCCATATAACCTAGACATAATAGCCAAATGACCTAGACAGAATAGCCAAATGGCCTAGACAGTAAAACCAAATGGCCTAGAGAGAATAGCCGAATGGCCTAGACAGAATAGCCAAATGACCTAGACAGAATAGCCAAATGACCTAGACAGAATAACCAAATGACCTACACATAATAGCCAAATGACCTAGACAGACTAGCCAAATGGCCTAGTCAGAATAGCCAAATGGCCAAGACATAATAGCCAAATGACCTAGACAGAATAGCCAAATGACCTAGTCAGAATAGCCAAATGGCCTAGACAGAAAAACCAAATGGCCTAGACATAATAGCCAAATGGCCTAGACAGAATAGCCAAATGGCCTAGGCAGAATAGCCAAATCACCTAGACAGAATAGCCAAATGACCTAGACATAATAGCCAATTGGCCTAGACAGAATAGCTAAATGGCCTAGACAGAATAGCCATATAACCTAGACATAATAGCCAAATGACCTAGACAGAATAGCCAAATGGCCTAGACAGTAAAACCAAATGGCCTAGAGAGAATAGCCGAATGGCCTAGACAGAATATCCAAATGACCTAGACAGAATAGCCAAATGACCTAGAAAGAATAACCAAATGACCTACACATAATAGCCAAATGACCTAGACAGACTAGCCAAATGGCCTAGTCAGAATAGCCAAATGGCCTAGACATAATAGCCAAATGACCTATACAGAATAGCCAAATGACCTAGACAGAATAGCCAAATGGCCTAGACAGAAAAACCAAATGGCCTAGACATAATAGCCAAAAGGCCTAGACAGAAAAACCTAATGACCTAGACAGAATAGCTAAATGGCCTAGACAGAATAGCCAAATGGCCTAGGCAGAATAGCCAAATCACCTAGACAGAATAGCCAAATCACCTAGACATAATAGCCAATTGGCCTAGACAGAATAGCCAAATGGCCTAGACAGAATAGCCATATAACCTAGACATAATAGCCAAATGACCTAGACAGAATATCCAAATGGCCTAGACAGTAAAACCAAATGTCCTAGAGAGAATAGCCGAATGGCCTAGACAGAATAGCCAAATGACCTAGACAGAATAGCCAAATGACCTATAGACATAATAGCCAAATGACCTAGACATAATAGCCAAATGTCCTCGACAGAATAGTCAAATGACCTAGGCAGAATAGCCAAATGACCTAGACAGAATAGCCAAATGACACAGACAGAATAGCCAAATGGCCTAGACAGAATAGCCAAATGGACTAGACAGAATTGTCAAATGACCTAGACATGATAGCCAAATGTCCTAGACATAATAGCCACATGACCTAGACAGAATAGTCAAATGACCTAGACAGAATAGCCAAATGGACTAGACAGAATTGCCAAATGACCTAGACATGATAGCCAAATGTCCTAGACATAATAGCCGCATGACCTAGACAGAATAGCCAAATGACCTAGACAGAATAGCCAAATGGCCTAGACAGAATAGCCAAATGTCCTCGACAGAATAGCCAAATGACCTAGAGAGAATAGCCAAATGGCCTAGACAGAATAGCCAAATGGCTTAGACATCTTCTTCCGTTGAGTGGCCTCCGTCATCTGATTGACTATTCTGCCACTTTGGGTGTGCGCATGTAAAAACTACAAAATTTTGTGTGCGGAATATTTACAGTGAGGTTAAAAACGGCACTGGCAGCTTACTGACGGAGGCAAGCCTTGAAAGCTTCAAGACTCGGTGCCCCACCACTGGCATCCTTTAGAGCATTCCAATCCTTGGAGGTTCTTGGATAGAATGATTCCTTCCGTATGGATGTTCTGCATGACGAAATGCTGAATGCCAGGGTGTTACAATTTCTTGATGGTCTTGGGAGTGGTATAAGTTTGTCACTAGTGTCAATATTTGCTAGATTGTTCGTCATTTTATACATCATGGTAAGCCGGGAGTTTGTTCCTCAGCTTTCTAGAGATGGCCATTTAAGCTGATCGCGCATATCACTAACAGATGAGGTGTTGTGGTATCTGTTAGTGACGTATCTTGCAGCTCTTCTTTGTATCCTTTCTAGGCGTTGTTTATCCTGTTGTTGATGTGGATCCCATTCTGCACTAGAGTATTCTAAGGATGGTCTCACTAATGACTGATAAGCTCTTTCTTTGACTGATTTGTTGGCAATATTCAGATTTCTCTTGAGGAAGCCGATGGTAGAATTTGCTTTGTTGCAGATGTTGTTGATGTGAGGTCCCCATTTTAGATCAGATGTTATTGTACAGCCGAGATATTTTGCTGAGGTCACATGTTCAAGTGAATGTCCGTGGAGAGTGTAGTTGAACTTTATTGGATTTCTTTTCTTTGTAATGGTTAGAACATTGCATTTTTCTGGATGGAATGCCATTAACCATGATGTTTCCCATTTTTCTAGCTTATCTAGATCTGATTGAAGCGTTCTTGCATCTTGGTCTGAAGTATGCAATTGTGTCGTCTGCGAAAAGTCTCACTTTTGATGTTATCCCTTCTGGCATGTCATTTATATAAAAAAGAAATAAGCTGGGGTCTAGGACTGACCCTTGGGGTACTCCCGATTCCACCGGTATCTTATCTGATGACTCTCCTTCAATAACGACAGACTGGCTTCGGTCTGAGAGGAAGGTCTTGATCCACTCACCGGTCTTTCCACTGATGCCGTAGTGATCTAATTTATGTTGAAGGAGGCTATGGCTGACCTTGTCGAAGGCTTTTGAAAAGTCCATTATTAAGCAGTCGGTTTGTTTACCTGCGTCTATGTTTCGTGTGATGTCATCAACAAATTCAATTAATTGGGTTTCACATGATAGGCCTTTCCGGTATCCATGCTTTAGCGGATAGAGGATATTGTGTGTGTCATCATGTTTCATTATATAGCTGGTAATAATGTGTTCCATCAGCTTGCATGAAATACATGTGAGCGAGATTGGTCTGTAGTTGATGGCTTCAATTTTTTTCCCTTTCTTAAATACAGGACAGATGTTTGCTGTTTTCCATATGGCTGGTATAGTTCCTGATTCGTATGATATTTTAAATATGACTGTAAGTATTGGTGCTATGAATGGTGCAAGTTCTTTCAAGACTATTGGTGTTATATTGTCTGGTCCTGCAGCTTTAGTTGGGTTTAGCTTACTAAGAAGTTTTTCCACGCCAGATACTGTCGTGCCTTGCATCTTACAGAGGTTGGAGAATTCTTCCTTTGAGATGTTTGTCTTTTTGGAGAAAGCATTCTGAAACTGGTTATTAAGAATGTTTGTTTTTTCTACTGGTTCTGAGTGTAGGAGTCCTTCTGATTTTAATGGCGGTATCTGTCTACCATCTGATCTTTTATGCTTAATGACGGTCCAGAACCGCTTCATAGTGTTGCCCCTTTTTCCTGTCTCTAGTTCAGATTCAGTTTCGCTTGACATGATACCATCTATGTACTTCCAGTAGGCTCGGCGGATTTCTTTTTGCGCTGTGCATTTCAGATCTTTAAACTTTTTGTTATCGCCACATAATAGCCATATAACCTAGACATAATAGCCAAATGACCTAGACAGAATAGCCAAATGGCCTAGACAGTAAAACCAAATGGACTAGACAGAATAGCCAAATGGCGTAGACATAATAGCCAAATGGCCTAGACATAATAGCCAAATGACCTAGACAGAATAGCCAAATGTCCTCGACAGAATAGCCAAATGACCTAGACAGAATAGCCAAATGACCTAGACAGAATAGCCAAATGGCCTAGACAGAATAGCCAAATGACCTAGACATGCCAATGACATGCTTGGACTCAGTAGATTTTTTGCCGACGATACATCTATTGGACATGCAGCCTTAGACGAATCTACTTTAAAAAATATGATTGATATCGACCTAAACAATATAAAAAAGTGGGGGGATACTTGGTTAGTAAAATTTAATCCTAATAAAACTGAGATAATGATATTCAATATTAGAAACCAACAAGATGAACTCAGCTTTGATTTCGACGGAATCGTCCTTAATTCTGTTAATAAGCACAAACATTTAGGCATAATTATCAGTAGTGATTGTAAATGGACAAAACATATAGACAACCTAATTCAGAGAACTTCAAAGCAACTTAATGTCTTGAGGAAGCTTAAATTTAGATTAAAGAGGGAATATCTGGAAAATATTTATTTTACTTTCATTAGACTAATTTTGGAATATTCATCTGAGGTATGGGATAACTGCGGGCAAGTCAATTCTGATAGACTCGAAAAACTACAATTGGAAGCGGCTCGTATTGTTACAGGGCTAACATGCTACACAAGTTTGGATTCAATATACAGGGAGGCGGTTTGGGAGAAACTTAGCACTAGGCGAGAGGTTAAAAAATTATGTATGTTTTATAAATTAAATGTTGGTAATTCTCCTGAGTTTTTATGTGATTTGATTCCTCCCAGTGTTGGAGAAACTAACAACTATAATTTACGAAATAGTGTAATATTAGTCAAACTACAAACAGATTATCGATATCCCAACAGTCATTTTTTCCGTCGACGACCAAGTTATGGAATTTATTAGACCTGAGAATACGTCAACGTTCAACTTTTGAATCCTTCAAGTACAAATTGAAACAACACTACTATAAAAATGCTAAACCCCCCTCCTATTATAATATTGGCAACAGATATTTAAATATACTGCATACTAGAATAAGGAATAATTGTAGTGCATTACATAATGATCTATTTCATGCTAATTTGATTCATAGCCTATCTTGTTCTTGTGGATATTCCACAGAGAATACTGAACATTTTGTATTGTACTGCAAGAGGTTTGGTGCACAAAGAAATAGTTTGTACCGTTCTTTATTCGCTGCAAATGTACACATTGACTTAAACACCTTGCTGTTTGGAAGTCAAATTTATAATATTGACACCAATAGACATGTATTCATTACTGTACAGACATATATTAAGGAAACATGTCGCTTTTCTTTCCGCTGATTATCGCGAATGTAATCAGGTGACAATTGGTTTGTGGCTGACCTGGTGTGAATTAGTAAATGTTGCAATACACACGTGTGAGCACTTTATGTTAAAATTCTTACTGAATAAATAATGATATTGTTATATATTTTGAAACTAAATTTTAAAAGATCCTACCTTTACCGAATTAATAATCCCACTACATTGTATAACAATTATTGATTTTCTTCATTCTAGGTGTGTTCTATAAACGAGTCCATTTATTGGAAAGGTCTGTTCGATTTGTCATTGGGCAAATTTCAAATTGTGTTGCACTCGTACATTTCATGTTGTTGTTTTATGTTGTTTTTCTAATTATTAAGAAAGACTGTAGAAAAACTTGTATCTGATCCTATTGTCATGTTTTTGGACAATAAAATATTTTAAACTAATGACCTAGACAGAATAGCCAAATGACCCTGACAAAATAGCCAAATGGCCTAGACAGAATAGCCAAATCGACTAGACAGAATAGCCAATTGGTCTAGACAGAATAGCCAAATGGCCTAGACAGAAAAACGAAATGGCCTAGACAGAATAGCCAAATGACCTAGACAGAATAGCCAAATGGACTAGACAGAATATCCAAATGGCCTAGACAGAATAGACAAATGGCCTAGACATAATAGCCAAATGGCCTAGAGAGAATAGCCAAATGGCCTAGACAGAATAGCCAAATGGCGAGGACAGAATAGCCAAATGACCTAGACAGAATAACCAAATGGCCTAGACATAATAGCCAAATAACCTAGACATAATAGCCAAATGGCCTAGAGAGAATAGCCAAATGACCTAGACAGAATAGCCAAATGGCCTAGACAGAATAGCCAAATGACCTAGACATAATAGCCAATTGGCCTAGACAGAATAGCCAAATGGCCTAGACAGAATAGCCATATGACCTAGACAGAATAGCCAAATGACCCAGACAGAATAGCCAATTGGCCTAGACAGAATAGCCAAATGGCCTAGACAGAATAGCCAAATGACCTAGACATAATAGCCAATTGGCCTAGACATAATAGCCAAATGACCTAGACATAATAGCCAAATGGTCTAGAGAGAATAGCCAAATGACCTAGACAGAATGGCCAAATGGCCTAGACAGAATAGCCAAATGACCTAGACATAATAGCCAATTGGCCTAGACAGAATAGCCAAATGGCCTAGACAGTATAGCCATATGACCTAGACAGAATAGCCAAATGACCCAGACAGAATAGCCAAATGACCCAGACAGAATAGCCAAATGGCCTAGACAGAATAGCCAAAATGACCTAGACAGAATAGCCAAATGACCCAGACAGAATAGCCAAATGGCCTAAGCATAATATCCAAATGACCTAGACAGAATAGCCAAATGACCCAGACAGAATAGCCAAATGGCCTAGACAGAATAGCCAAATGACCTAGACAGAATAACCAAATGACCTAGACAGAATAGCCAAATGACCTAGACAGAATAGCCAAATGGCCTAGACAGATTAGTCAAATGACCTAGACATAATAGCCAAATGTCCTAGACAGAATAGCCAAATGGCCTAGACAGAATAGCCAAATGACCTAGACAGAATAGTCAAATGGCCAAGACATAATAGCCAAATGTCCTAGACAGAATAGCCAAATGACCCAGACAGAATAGTCAAATGGCCTAGACAGAATAGCCAAATGGCCTAGACAGATTAGTCAAATGACCTAGACATAATAGCCAAATGTCCTAGACAGAATAGCCAAATGGCCTAGACAGAATAGCCAAATGACCTAGACAGAATAGTCAAATGGCCTAGACATAATAGCCAAATGTCCTAGACAGAATAGCCAAATGACCCAGACAGAATAGTCAAATGGCCTAGACATAATATCCAAATGACCTAGACAGATTAGTCAAATGGCCTAGACATAATAGCCAAATGTCCTAGACAGAATAGCCAAATGACCCAGACAGAATAGTCAAATGTCCTAGACATAACAGCCAAATGGCCTAGACAAATTAGTCAAATGACCTAGACATAATAGCCAAATGTCCTAGACAGAATAGCCAAATGGCCTAGACAGAATAGCCAAATGACCTAGACTGAATAGTCAAATGGCCTAGCCATAATATCCAAATGACCTAGACAGAATAGCCTAATGTCCTAGACAGAATAGCCAAATGGCCTAGACAGAATAGCCAAATGGACTAGACAGAATAGCCAAATGGCCTAGACAGAATAGCCTAATGTCCTATACAGAATAGCCAAATGGCCTGGACAGAATAGCCAAATGGCCTAGACAGAATAGCCAAATGGCCTAGACAGAATAGCCAAATGACCTGGACATAATAGCCAAATGTCCTAGACAGAATAGCCAAATGGCCTAGACAGAATAGCCAAATGACCTAGACAGAATAGTCAAATGGCCTAGACATAATAGCCAAATGTCCTAGACAGAATAGCCAAATGACCTAGACATAATAGCCAAATGACCTAGACATAATAGCCAAATGGCCTAGACAGAATAGCCAAATGACCCAGACAGAATAGCCAAATGACCCAGACAGAATAGCCAAATGGCCTAGACAGAATAGCCAAAATACCTAGACAGAATAGCCAAATGACCCAGACAGAATAGCCAAATGGCCTAGACAGAATAGCCAAATGACCTAGACAGAATAACCAAATGACCTAGACAGAATAGCCAAATGACCTAGACAGAATAGCCAAATGGCCTAGACAGATTAGTCAAATGACCTAGACATAATAGCCAAATGTCCTAGACAGAATAGCCAAATGGCCTAGACAGAATAGCCAAATGACCTAGACAGAATAGTCAAATGGCCTACACATAATAGCCAAATGTCCTAGACAGAATAGCCAAATGACCCAGACAGAATAGTCAAATGGCCTAGACATAATATCGAAATGACCTAGACAGATTAGTCAAATGGCCTAGACATAATATCCAAATGTCCTAGACAGAATAGCCAAATGACCCAGACAGAATAGTCAAATGTCCTAGACATAATAGCCAAATGGCCTAGACAAATTAATCAAATGACCTAGACATAATAGCCAAATGTCCTAGACAGAATAGCCAAATGGCCTAGACAGAATAGCCAAATGACCTAGACAGAATAGTCAAATGGCCTAGACATAATAGCCAAATGTCCTAGAGAGAATAGCCAAATGACCTAGACATAATAGCCAAATGACCTAGACATAATAGCCAAATGGCCTAGACAGAATAGCCAAATGGCCTAGACAGAATAGCCATATGACCCAGACAGAATAGCCAAATGACCCAGACCGAATAGCCAAATGGCCTAGACAGAATAGCCAAAATGACCTAGACAGAATAGCCAAATGACCCAGACAGAATAGCCAAATGGCCTAGACAGAATAGCCAAATGACCTAGACAGAATAACCAAATGACCTAGACAGAATAGCCAAATGACCTAGACAGAATAGCCAAATGGCCTAGACAGATTAGTCAAATGACCTAGACATAATAGCCAAATGTCCTAGACAGAATAGCCAAATGGCCTAGACAGAATAGCCAAATGACCTAGACAGAATAGTCAAATGGCCTACACATAATAGCCAAATGTCCTAGACAGAATAGCCAAATGACCCAGACAGAATAGTCAAATGGCCTAGACATAATATCGAAATGACCTAGACAGATTAGTCAAATGGCCTAGACATAATATCCAAATGTCCTAGACAGAATAGCCAAATGACTCAGACAGAATAGTCAAATGTCCTAGACATAATAGCCAAATGGCCTAGACAAATTAGTCAAATCACCTAGACATAATAGCCAAATGTCCTAGACAGAATGGCCAAATGGCCTAGACAGAATAGCCAAATGACCTAGACTGAATAGTCAAATGGCCTAGACATAATATCCAAATGACCTAGACAGAATAGCCAAATGACCTGGACAGAATAGCCAAATGGCCTAGACAGAATAGCCTAATGTCCTAGACAGAATAGCCAAATGGCCTAGACAGAATAGCCAAATGAACTAGACAGAATAGCCAAATGGCCTAGACAGAATAGCCTAATGTCCTAGACAGAATAGCCATATGGCCTAGACAGAATAGCTAAATGGCCTAGACAGAATAGCCAAATGGCCTAGACAGAATAGCCAAGTGACCTAGACATAATAGCCAAATGTCCTAGACAGAATAGCCAAATGGCCTAGACAGAATAGCCAAATGACCTAGACAGAATAGTCAAATGGCCTAGACATAATAGCCAAATGTCCTAGACAGAATAGCCAAATGACCTAGACATAATAGCCAAATGACCTAGACATAATAGCCAAATGGCCTAGACAGAATAGCCAAATGGCCTAGACAGAATAGTCAAATGGCCTAGACAGAAAAGCGAAATGGCCTAGACAGAATAGAAAAATGACCTAGACAGAAAAGCGAAATGACCTAGACATAATAGCCAAATGGCCTAGACATAATAGCCAAATGTCCTAGACAGAATAGCCAAATGACCCAGACAGAATAGTCAAATGGCCTAGACATAACATCCAAATGACCTAGACAGATTAGTCAAATGGCCTAGACATAATAGCCAAATGTCCTAGACAGAATAGCCAAATGACCCAGACAGAATAGTCAAATGTCCTAGACATAATAGCCAAATGGCCTAGACAGATTAGTCAAATGACCTAGACATAATAGCCAAATGTCCTAGACAGAATAGCCAAATGGCCTAGACAGAATAGCCAAATGACCTAGACAGAATAGCCAAATGACCTAGACATAATAGCCAAATGACCTAGACATAATAGCCAAATGGCCTAGACAGAATAGCTAAATGGCCTAGACAGAATAGCCAAATGGCCTAGACAGAAAAGCGAAATGGCCTAGACAGAATAGCCAAATGACCTAGACATAATAGCCAAATGACCTAGACATAATAGCCAAATGGCCTAGACAGAATAGCCAAATGTCCTAGACAGAATAGCCAAATGACCTAGACATAATAGCCAAATAGCCTAGACAGAATAGCCAAATGGCCTAGACAGAAAAACGAAATGGCCTAGACAGAATAGCCAAATGACCCAGACAGAATAGTCAAATGGCCTAGACATAATAGCCAAATGGCCTAGACAGATTAGTCAAATGACCTAGACATAATAGCCAAATGTCCTAGACAGAATAGCCAAATGACCTAGACAGAATAGCCAAATGACCTAGACAGAATAGCCAAATTAACATAGACATAATAGCCAAATGACCTAGACAGAATAGCCAAATGACCTAGACAGAATAACCAAATGACCTAGACAGAATCGCCAAATGGCCTAGACAGAAAAAACGAAATGGCCTAGACAGAATCGCCAAATCACCTAGACATAATAGCCAAATGACCTAGACAGAATAGCCAAATGAATTAGACAGAATAGCCAAATGACCTAGACAGAATCGCCAAATGGCCTAGACAAAAAAACGAAATGGCCTAGACAGAATAGTCAAATGACCTAGAGAGAATAGCCAAATGGCCTAGACAGAAAAATAAAATGACCTAGACAGAATAGCCAAATGGCCTAGACATAATAGCCAAATGGCCTACACAGAATAGCCAAATGGCCTAGACAGAAAAACCAAATGGCCTAGAGAGAATAGCCAAATGGCCTAGACAGAATAGTCAAGTGGCCTAGACAGAATAGCCAAATGGCCTAGACAGAATAGTCAAATGGCCTAGACATAATAGCCAAATGACCTAGACATAATAGCCAAATGACCGAGACAGAATAGTCAAATGGCCTAGACATAATAGCCAAATGGCCTAGACATAATAGCCAAATGACCGAGACAGAATAGCCAAATGGACTAGACAGAATAGCCAAATGACCCACACAGAATAGCCAAATGGCCTAGACAGAATAGCCAAATGACCTAGACAGAATAGCCAAATGACCCAGACAGAATAGCCAAATGACCTAGACATAATATCCAAATGACCTAGACAGAATAGCCAAATGACCCAGACAGAATAGCCAAATGGCCTAGACAGAATAGCCAAATGACCTAGACAGAATAGCCAAATGACCTAGACAGAATAGCCAAATGACCTAGACAGAATAGCCAAATGACCGAGACAGAATAGCCAAATGACCTAGACAGAATAGCCAAATGACCCAGACAGAATAGCCAAATGGCCTAGACAGAATAGCCTAATGTCCTAGATAGAATAGCCAAATGGCCTAGACAGAATAGCCAAATGGCCTAGACAGAATAGCCAAATGGCCTAGACAGAATAGCCTAATGTCCTAGACAGAATAGCCAAATGGCCTAGACAGAATAGCCAAATGACCTAGACAGAATAGCCAAATGTCCTAGACAGAATAGCCAAATGGCCTAGAAAGAATAGCCAAATGGCCTAGACAGAATAGCCAAATGACCTAGACATAATAGCCAAATGTCCTAGACAGAATAGCCAAATGGCCTAGACAGAATAGCCAAATGACCTAGACAGAATAGTCAAATGGCCTAGACATAATAGCCAAATGTCCTAGACAGAATAGCCAAATGACCTAGACATAATAGCCAAATGACCTAGACATAATAGCCAAATGGCCTAGACAGAATAGCCAAATGGCCTAGACAGAATAGCCAAATGGCCTAGACAGAAAAGCGAAATGGCCTAGACAGAATAGCCAAAAGACCTAGACATAATAGCCAAATGACCTAGACATAATAGCCAATTAGCCTAGACAGAATAGCCAAATGGCCTAGACAGAAAAACGAAATGGCCTAGACAGAATAGCCAAATGACCTAGACATAATAGCCAAATGACCTTGACATAATAGCCAAATGGCCTAGACAGAATAGCCAAATGGTCTAGACAGAAAAACGAAATGGTCTAGACAGAAAAGCCAAATGACCTAGACAGAAAAACCAAATGGCCTAGACAGAAAAACCAAATGACCTAGACAGAATAGCCAAATGATCAAGACAGAATAGCCAAATGACCTAGACATAATTGCCAAATGGCCTAGACAGAATAGCCAAATGGTCTAGACAGAATAGACAAATGGCCTAGAGAGAATAGCCAAATGACCTAGACATAATAGCCAAATGGCCTAGACAGAATAGCCAAATGGCTAGACACAATAGCCAAATGGCCTAGCAAGAATAGCTAAATGACCTAGACAGAATAGCCAAATGGCCTAGACAGAATAGCCTAATGACCTAGACAGAATAGCCAAATGGCCTAGACAGAATAGCCTAACGACCTAGACAGAATAGCCAAATTTGGGCAGAGCTTACTATTAGTAGGACAAATTATACTTATATAGATAATTTATAATGATCATTATTGACGTATTAATATATACATTATTTCCAACCAACCACATATAATCAATTAAGGACATATAATTTGCTATACATTATAATGCAATAAATATGGATGAATAGTATGATTATTCGCCATCCTGACGATAAATATTTTCAAATATACCCTCCAACCTCTATTATACGATTCACCAGACATTGTGAAATCAAAAGGTAAACGGTTCCAATTTACTACCAATTATTATATAGATTGTTAAGATTGACCACTTTGATATTCATAATGCTTTAAGCGAAATATTGGTCATCAACAACAATCTGTTTACACGTATTTCTGTACGTATAAATGACCACTGTATGTAACGACGGACACAATGATAGTTCATTAAAACATAATGAACACCAAAGTTATGGACTGTCACAATGTGAAAAACAAATAATAGGCAAGACCTACTAATTAATACCCCACGACCACTAGAGGTACTAGTGGATACAAGGATAAGTCGCTTAAAACATTATGAACACCAGATGTGCTGACGGACAAAATGACAGGTCGCTTAAAACACAATAATTATTAGAGGTACTGATGGACACAAATATCGGTCGCTTAATACATAATGACCACCAGAGGTAGTGACGTATACAATAAACATCACATACATATACAAGTATTATAAGTTAAACTTATCATTTAATCGTACAACAATAACTCCTTAGACCATAAGTGTCCTTCTAACAACTCATATCTAATTGTATGAAAAGGTTAAAATATCAAAGACAATTTACCTGAATGGGGAAATTTATTCTACATTATATCTGAAAGAGGTCGATTATTTCGAGTTAATTCACCCCTACTGAGTTAATTATGAATTATTACACATATCATTATGGAAGACTTATCTGATGAAATTAATGATGGAGATGTACAAGTATTTTACTTTTTTTTATTTCTATTTGAGGTGATAATGGATAATTTTATATGACAATTGCAATGCAAAATTCTAAATAGAATACTGCTTTATATCGACAGCTATAATTAAAGAATGCAGTGAAATGAAGATCTTTACACAATTAGTGAATGGTTCTGTAACCGGAGGGCTGGACATAAATATGTCCACCTACATGTTCAATAGTTTTTTTAATCCTACGTTTTGGCTTAAAAATAAAGAACAAAGAACATTAACTATGATGATGTGTTTGGTATAAATGTCTATACTATAGGAAGCTACAACAGTGTCAAGTGACAATCAGATATCTGTAGTAATATCATGTTAGTCGTCAGATTACGTTTTATCTATGGTACATGTAAGTCGTTAATGTTAAAGTTAGTGAGATATTGTTGGTTACGCCATATGAACAATTTGTCAGCTATATCATGGCGAGAAGAAGTTATATTGAATAAGATGACATCCGCTTTGTACTAACCCAACACACATGTTTGTAGTGCTAGCTCACTGAAACAACAATCTGCGGGTAGACATGTCGCTCCACTCGGAAACATTTTCCGTTTTCCGAGCGGACCTGTCTTCGCTCTTTCTCCTTAATGCTACTTGCTTAGCGGAAAGACAACAAATACCAATTTCACAGCCCTATGATTGACTAGACTAGGCTCGAACACACTCGAGGTGAACACGTTAACTATTACACCACATATGCGGTTTTGAATGTTAAAGGTTTTGTTTCGGTGTGAATTATAGCTCTAATGGTGATTGTAATATAGAAGCTATGGCTTTATTTATGATAATTATAGCTCTAATGGTGATTGTAATATAGAAGCTATGGCTTTATTTATGATAATTATGATCATTGTAATATAGTAGCTATGGCTTTATTTATGATAATTATGATCATTGTAATATAGAAGCTATGGCTTTATTTATGATAATTATAGCTCTAATGGTGATTGTAATATAGAAGCTATGGCTTTATTTTTTGATAATTATGATCATTGTAATATAGAAGCTATGGCTTTATTTTTTGATAATTATGATCATTGTAATATAGAAGCTATGGCTTTATTTATGATAATTATGATCATTGTAATACAGAAGCTATGGCTTTATTTATGATAATTATGATCATTGTAATATAGAAGCTATGGCTTTATTTATGATAATTATGATCATTTTAATATAAAGCTACCTATTGTAATGATAATTTGTTGATATAAAAGCTACTTGCTTATCATGTAAATCGTGAAAGGATAATTAATTCTTAATATACAAAACATAGTGTATGTACACGTATAATACAAGGCGATTAGGAGCAAGATGACAATGTGGATAGTTAATTCTTAATATACAAAATAGAGTGTAGGTACACGTAAAATACAAGGCGATTTTGAGCAAGATGACAATGTGGATAGTTAGAAAAGTTGAAAGATACCACATGGGTAATTAAACAACACAATGGCTAAAAGAGAAAGGAAAGGACAAAACACTTCACACAAAACTAACAACAGAACAAACACACAATTTCGATTATATACAACGATATCGAAGTAGAACTTTGTTCAGCGGGTGGATTAGCACAAACGACAAATTAATGACACGTGTCTTAATTAGCACAATAAACAGAAGTAAGGTAAACCAGTGATTTATTAGATAGGCACTGTATGGAAAAATAGGCAGCACAACAATAATTCTAGTAATGTTAATTCAAGCACTAAAAACCTTCGTGAGTTGTTATTAAGAATGAATTGTTTTACACGTACTCATAGAGTTGTTTCAATAAATTAAGTAATTAGCATTCACAATATCTAAATTGATGTAATGTTGACAAAAACAAAGAAAAAGACCAAAGTTCAAGATAAAATATCAAATCAAAAGATCAACAGAAATATGAAAACAGGAATACAAAAACAGGAAGACAAACACATTTATACAGCTGTCAGCTCGTCAGTTAGTCATTTCCATGTTATAAGGAAGTTGCTTAGATAACGAATTGACATTTTATTCAGTGATGTATTGTATCTTGTATGTTCATTTGTTTTTGTTTTTGCTGTTTTTTTTTGTTGTTGTTGTTTTGTATTATCATTTTTGTATATATATATATATATATATATATATATATAAACGTCTAAAATGTTAGCACAACGATATCAAAAAAAGATGTTAAAATGTAACAAAAATAACTATAAGTCTACAAAAAGACTATAATTATATCGACGGATATTTCGCTTGACCGACAAGCTTCATCAGCGTCTGTAATCTGATTTGAAAAATTGTCACGTGACCATCAGTTATCGTGACGTAAATTACTGAAAATCATAATCTTGAACTTTATACTTTATATTATTCAAGTATATTGCACACTAATTTATAAATATGAACAGAATGAGAAAATGTAATGATGAAGTTTACCAACTAGCTAAGGACCAGGCACTGGTTAAAAAGTTAAAAAACAAAAGATTTGGGCCTTTTTGTTTATGCCTTCTGGGTGTAATGTTTGTAACTCGCGGATCCAAAAACTCTCTTTTTCTGTCTTTGATTTTCTTTCCATCTTGGATTGTGGTCAATGATATAAATTTTGGATCTGCCAAAGTCTTCCAATGAGTGCCCCGGCGACACAAAGTGTTGATTCACGGGCAAAAGCGTCTTTTTCGTAAGGTCACTTCTGTGTCCATTCATTCTTTTGTTGAATGGTTGGACACTTTCTCCTGCGTATTGCGACCCGCAGACGTGACAGTCAAGGAGGTAAACCACATTAGGCGTTTTGCAATTGACATTGCAAAATATATTATACTCCTTTCCTGTCGTCTTGCTATGGAACACTTGTGTGTGTTGCAATTGGAGACAGCATTTGCAACGCTTGTCACCACATGGTTTAGACTGGCCGACCGTCGATGAAGGTCTAGATACCGCATCTCTGACCAGTGTATCTTTAATGCTTCGACGGTCGGCCAGTGTAAACCATGTGGTGACAAGCGTTGCAAGTGCTGTCTCCAATTGCAACACACACAAGTGTTCCATAGCAAGACGACATGAAAGGAGTATAAGATATTTTGCAATGTCAATTGCAAAACGCCTAATGTGGTTTACCTCCTTGACTGTCACGTCTGCGGGTCGCAATACGCAGGAGAAAGTGTCCAACCATTCAACAAAAGAATGAATGGACACAGAAGTGACCTTACGAAAAAGACGCTTTTGCCCCTGAGTCAACACTTTGTGTCGCCGGGGCACTCATTGGAAGACTTTGGCAGATCCAAAATTTATATCATTTACCACAATCCAAATTGGAAAGAAAATCAAAGACAGAAAAAAGAGAGTTTTTGGATCCGCGAGTTACAAACATTACACCCGGAAGGCATAAACAAAAAGGCCCAAATCTTTTGTTTTTTAACTTTTTAACCAGTGCCTGGTCCTTAGCTAGTTGGTAAACTTCATCATTACATTTTCTCATTCTGTTCATATTTATAAATTAGTGTGCAATATACTTGAATAATATAAAGTTCAAGATTATGATTTTTAGTAATTTACGTCACGATAACTGATGGTCACGTGACAATTTTTCAAATCAGATTACAGACGTTGATGAAGCTTGTCAAGCGAAATATCCGTCGATTTAATTATAATTATAGTCTTTTTGTAGACTTATAGTTATTTTTGTTACATTTTAACATCTTTTTTTGATATCGTTGTGCTAACATTTTAGACGTTTATTTATCATTTTTGTTTTGTTTGCACAGTATCGTTAACACTTGTTTCCGATTGTAGGTGTTCATATGTTGGCTACTTTTTCAGACGTTTATATATATATATATATATATATATATATATATATATATATAAATATATACGTCTGAAAATTAAACCAAACAGTGTTAGAATTAGATTTTAGAGCTTTCAATTTTTTTGTTCTTCCCTCGACGGGATTTGAACCCACACCATTGATACACTGCAGCACCATTCGATTAGCCTTACGTCCAGCGCCCTAGACCACTCGACCACATCCACTCCCTAAAAAAGGAGCTTCAATAATCCTAGTGTTACCTTTTCTCGCAAGGCAAATATAGAGATAGACGTAAGACATGTGTAGATGGTACATATATACTTAATATTAAAATTTGACAGCAATATAACTCAGCAAATTTTAATATATTGCATAGGATAATGAAGAATATATATATATATATATATATGATAGTGAATGAACACATTGAACAGCCAAAATATCGCAATGTCGGAACTGTTCCAAAATCATACAAAACGTAGAATTAGAGACAACAACCCTAGTACACATATACATGACTGCTCAATTTAATGCTTTGGTGAAAGCACCTCAATAAAAAGAGACAACGTTAAGCTAGTTTTACGAATTCTTCATAAAAACGATGATCGGTTCGTTTTTAACCCTCAGTTGTTTGTAGGAGGGCTCATGTCTTATTTACGTTATTTGTGTTTGTTTGCGTATGGTTGTGTCCAACAACTATTGTGTTGTGTTTTTCTTCGTCTTGTGTACCCTATGTTGCCAGTTTCTCTGGATTCTCCATTTTTAATTGCCCCTTTGGTGTTCTCGTACGTTTATTGAAAGGTCCAAACATCCAAGTCTCAGTGACATGATGCGGTTATGCATATTTTTCCACATGTGAATCAAATGCCAACTATCACAGCTGTTAACATATCATATATTCTTAATCTTGAACTTAATGCACTCTACATTTAAATCTTCGTGACACACAAATACCCATATGTATACCATTATTCTATAAAAGAGAGCCGGTGGTGTTAACCATCATATGAATATTATATAGTTCAAAAGGATACCGGAAGTCTGCCAGTGACTTGCGACAGATCGGTGGTTTTCTCCAGGTCCTCCAGTTTCCCCCACCAATAAAACTGACCGCCAAGATATAACTGAAATATTGTTGAAAGTGGCGTTAAACTTCATCAAGTTATCAAACAAACAGATGTAATAGGGTAAATGTTAAACTTTCGTAATATGTATCCAAGTACATACTTGATTGTAACATTTCCGTATAAAACTATATATTACTTCGAAAGCTGCCAACATTGATCTTGTTTTTGTTAAACACCATGTATTTTCAGCATCATTCGCAGTTCATTTTAAACTACGACCAACATTGTATTCACGAGCTTATCAAGTAAACTAGCATTACATTATGGTTGTTTTGGGGTTAAATAAAGTGACACACTAACCACACATATTTTCATTAGGGACTTTATCAAACGAAAAAAGGAAGAAATGTAATTTATTTTAGAGACTAATTCATTTCACTTATTGATAACGAATGACATCCCGAGCTGAGATTTTCTGTTGATAATATGGGTAAATGGTTTCCTCTGATTTTGTAATCTAATTGTAACAGCAGAATAGGCCATGATATCACAAGAGTGTAACATCTGGATACTGTTATTTACAATGGCCGTGTCTTCCTTTGCTCCATTTGATCGTTGAATTGGATGCACAGTGCCATTTACAGGATAATCAATAACCATTCATCATTATATAGCTAGAACATACAGTCAAAGTATTTAATAATTATTACATTGAAATATCACCAGTGCGCTTAACAAAATTAAACTGAAATGTTGGATTTTCTCATCGACAAATTTATTTTACGAGTTTTCCCAAAGGTATTGATAACTTTACTGATATAGATTGCCATGCTTACAACTTCTGGTTTGCTAGATGATTTAGGTTGTCCTGTTTAGACCTTTTGGTTTACTAGATGACTTAGGTTGTCCTGTTTAGACCTTTTGTTTACTAGATGATTTAGGTTGTCCTGTTTAGACCTTTTGGTTTACGAGATGACTTAGGTTGTCCCGTTTAGACCTTTTGTTTACTAGATGATTTAGGTTGTCCTTTTTAGACCTTTTGGTTTACTAGATGACTTAGGTTGTCCTCTTTAGACCTTTTGGTTTACTAAAGGATTTAGGTTGTCCTCTTTAGACCTTTTGGTTTACTATATGATTTAGGTTCTCCTGTTTAGACCTTTTGGCTTACTAGATGATTTAGGTTGTCCTGTTTAGACCTTTTGGTTTACTAGATGTTTTAGGTTGTCCTGTTTAGACCTTTTGGTTTACTATATGATTTAGGTTGTCCTGTTTAGACCTTTTGGTTTACTAGATGATTTGGGTTGTCCTGTTTAGACCTTTTGGTTGACTAGATGATTTAGGTTGTCCTGCTTAAACCTTTTGGTTGACTAGATGATTTAGGTTGTCCTGTTTAAACCTTTTGGTTGACTAGATGATTTAGGTTGTCCTGTTTAGACCTTTTGGTTTACTAGATGATTTAGGTTGTCCTGTTTATACCTTTTGGTTTACTAGATGATATAGGTTGTCCTGTTTAGACATTTTGCTTTACTAGATGATTTATGTTGTCCTGTTTAGACCTTTTGGTTTACTAGATGACTTAGGTTGTCCTGTTTAGACCTTTTGGTTTACAAAATGATTTAGGTTGTCCTGTTTAAACCTTTTGGTTTACTATATGATTTAGGTTGTTCTGTTTAAACCTTTTGGCTTACTAGATGATTTAGGTTGTCCTGTTTAGAACTTCTCGTTTACTAGATGATTTAGGTTGTCCTGTATAGACCTTTTGGCTTGATATTTGATTTAGGTTGTCCTGTGTAGACCTTTTGGTTTACTAGATGACTTAGATTGTCTTGTTTAGATATTTTGGTTTACTAGATGACTTAGGTTGTCCTGTTTAGATCTTTTGGCTTACTAGATACACACAAAGGCAATGGTAACTTTACTGATCTAGGTTTTCCTGTTTAGACCTTTTGGTTTACTAGATGATTTAGGTTGTCCTGTTTAGACCTTTTGGCTTACTAAATGATTTAGGTTGTCTTGGTTAGACCTTTGGGTTTACTAGATGATTTAATTTGTCCTGTTTAAAACATTTGGTTTACTAGATGATTTAGGTTGTCCTGCTTAGACCTTTTGGCTTACTAGATGACATAGGTTGTCCTGTTTAGACCTTTTGGTTTACTAGATGATTTAAGTTGTCATGTTTAGCCATTTTGGTTTACTAGATGATTTAGGTTGTCCTGTTTAAACCTTTTGGTTTACTAGATGATTTAGTTTGTCCTGTTTAGTCCTTCTGGCTTACTAGATGATTTAGGTTGTCCTGCTTAGACCTTTTGGTTTACTAGATGCACACAAAGGCATTGATAACTTTAATGACTTAGGTTGTCCTGTTTACACTTTTTGGCTTACTAGATGGTTTAGGTTGTCCTGTTTAGACCTTTTGGTTTACTAGATGATTTGGGTTGTCCTGTTAGACCTTTTGGTTTACTAGATGATCTAGGTTGTACAGTTTAGACCTTTTGGTTTTCTAGATGATTTATGTTGTCCTGTTTAAACCTTTTGGTTTACTACATGATTTATGTTGTCCCGTTTATACCTTTTTGTTTACTAGATGGTTGAGGTTTTCCTGTTTAGACCTTTTGGTTGACTAGATGATTTAGCTTGTCCTGTTTAAACCTTTTGGTTTACTATATGTTTTAGGTTGTCCTGTTTAGACCTTTTGGTTTACTAGATGATTTAGGTTGTCCTGTTTAGATCTTTTGGTTTACTAGATGATTTAGGTTGTCCTGTTTAGACCTTTTGGTTTATTAGATGATTGAGGTTGTCCTGTTTAGACCTTTTGCTTTACTAGATGATCTAGGTTATCCTGTTTATACCTTTTGGTTTATTAGATGATTGAGGTTGTCCTGTTTAGACCTTTTGGTTTACTAGATGAGCTAGGTTTTCCTGTTTATACCTTTTGGTTTACTAGATGATTTAGGTTGTCCTGTTTAGACCTTTTGGCTTACTAGATGCTTTAGGTTGTCCTGTTTAGAATTTTTGGTTTACTAGATGAATTAGGTTGTCCTGTTTAGAGCTTTTGGCTTAATATATGATTTAGATTGTCCTGTTTAGACCTTTTGGTTTACTAGATGACTTAGGTTGTCATGTTTAGTCCTTTTGGTTTACTTGATGGTTTAGGTTGTCCTGTTTAGATATTTTGGTTTTCTAGATACACACAAAGGCATTGGTAACTTTACTGATCTAGGTTGTCCTGTTTAGACCTTTTGGTTTACTAGATGAAATAGGTTGTCCTGTTTAGATCTTTTGGGTTACTAGATAAACACAAAGGCTTTGGTAACTTTACTGATCTAGGTTGTTCTGTTTAGACCTTTTGGTTTTCTAGATGATTTAGGTTGTCCTGTTTAGAACTTCTCGTTTACTAGATGATTTAGGTTGTCATGCTTAGAACTTTTGGCTTGATATATGATTTAGATTGTCCTCTTTAGATCTTTTGGTTTACTAGATGACATAGGTTGTCCTGTTTATACCTTTTGGTTTACTAGATGATTTAGGTTGTCCTGTTTAGTCCTTTTGGTTTACTAGATGACTTAGGTTATCCTGTTTAGATCTTTTGGCTTACTAGATACACACAAAGGCATTGGTAACTTTACTGATCTAGGTTTTCTTGTTTAGACCTTTTGGTTTACTAGATGATTTAGGTTGTCCTGTTTAGACTTTTTGGCTTACTAAATGATTAGGTTGTCTTGTTTAGACCTTTGGGTTTACTAGATGATTTAGTTTGTCCTGTTTAAACCTTTTGGTTTACTAGATGATTTAGGTTGTCCTGCTTAGACCTTTTCGTTTACTATAAGATTTAGATTGTCCTGTTTAGATCTTTTGGTTTACTAGATGACTTAGGTTGTCCTGTTTATACCTTTTGGTTTACTAGATGATTTAGGTTGTCCTGTTTAGGCCTTTTGGTTTACTAGATGACTTAGGTTGTCCTGTTTAGATCTTTTGGCTTACTAGATACACACAAAGGCATTGGTAACTTTACTGATCTAGGTTTTCCTGTTTAGACCTTTTGGTTTACTAGATGATTGATGTTGTCCTTGTTTAGACTTTTTGGCTTACTAGATGATCTAGTTTGTCTTGTTTAGACCTTTGGGTTTACTAGATGATTTAGTTTGTCCTGTTTAAACCTTTTGGTTTACTAGATGATTTAGGTTGTCCTGCTTAGACCTTTTCGTTTATTATAAGATTTAGGTTGTCCTGTTTAGACCTTTTGGCTTACTAGATGACTTATGTTGTCCTGTTTAGACTTTTTGGTTTACTAGATGATTTAAGTTGTCCTGTTTACCCATTTTGGTTTACTAGATGATTTAGGTTGTCCTATTTAGACCTTTTGGTTTACTAGATGATTTAGTTTGTCCTGTGTAGTCCTTTTGGCTTACTAGATGATTTAGGTTGTTCTGCTTAGACCTTTTGGTTTACTAGATGCACACAAAGGCATTGATAACTTTAATGACTTAGATTGTCCTGTTTAGATTTTTTGGCTTTCTAGATGGTTTAGGTTGTCCTGTTTAGTCCTTTTGGTTTACTAGATGATCTATGTTGTCCAGTTTAGACCTTTTGGTTTACTAGATGATTTATGTTGTCCTGTTTAAACCTTTTGGTTTACTAGATGATTTATGTTTTCCTGTTTAGACCTTTTTGTTTACTAGATGGTATAGATTGTCCTGTTTAGACCTTTTGGTTGACTAGATGATTTAGGTTGTCCTGTTCAGACCTTTTCGTTTACTAGATGATTTAGGTTGTCATGTTTAGACCTTTTGGTTTACTAGATGATTGAGGTTGTCCTGTTTAGACCTTTTGGTTTACTAGATGAGCTAGGTTGTCCTGTTTAAACCGTTTGGTTTGCTATATGATTTAGGTTGTCCTGTTTAGACCCTTTGGTTTATTAGATGATTTAGGTTGTCCTGTTTAGACCTTTTGGTTTACTAGATGCTTTAGGTTGTCCTGTTTAGACCTTTTGGTTTACTAGATGATTTGGGTTGTCCTGTTAGACCTTTTGGTTTACTAGATGATCTATGTTGTCCAGTTTAGACCTTTTGGTTTACTAGATGATTTATGTTGTCCTGTTTAAACCTTTTGGTTTACTAGATGATTTATGTTTTCCCGTTTAGACCTTTTTGTTTACTAGATGGTATAGATTGTCCTGTTTAGACCTTTTGGTTGACTAGATGATTTAGGTTGTCATGTTTAGACCTTTTGGTTTACTAGATGATTGAGGTTGTCCTGTTTAGACCTTTTGGTTTACTAGATGAGCTAGGTTGTCCTGTTTAAACCGTTTGGTTTGCTATATGATTTAGGTTGTCCTGTTTAGACCTTTTGGTTTACTAGATGATTTAGGTTGTCCTGTTTAGACCTTTTGGCTTAATATATGAATTAGATTGTCCTGTTTAGTCCTTTTGGTTTTCTAGATGATTTATGTTGTCCTGTTTAAACCTTTTGGTTTACTAGATGATTTATGTTGTCCCGTTTAGACCTTTTTGTTTACTAGATGGTATAGGTTTTCCTGTTTAGACCTTTTGGTTGACTAGATGATTTAGGTTGTCCTGTTTAAACCTTTTGGTTTACTATATGTTTTAGGTTGTCCTGTTTAGACCTTTTGGTTTACTAGATGATTTAGGTTGTCCTGTTTAGATCTTTTGGTTTACTAGATGATTTATGTTGTCCTGTTTAGACTTTTTGGCTTACTAGATGATCTAGTTTGTCTTGTTTAGACCTTTGGGTTTACTAGATGTAGGGATAGCAGCGGGAAATTTATGCTATATGAAATAATTAAACTTGGTCTTTCTAGTGGTAGTATGTAAAAGTAGAAATGGTATGCACTTTAAATTATTAAAATCGGATAATATTTGTAGTTTTTACACTAATTTAAACATTGAAAAATATGCAGTTGTTTTTGGCGGGAAAACCCATTACTATAGATATCTGAAAAATAGGACCTCTTTCGTTTCATAGTTCTGATAGAAAAAATATATGTACATCGACCCTTTTTCCTGTTATGCTTTCCTTTCAATATATTTCCAATAAATAACCAAATAAAGTTGGATATTCAATGGGTTTTTTGGAAGGTTGAAATCAAAAATTACCAAAATTTAGTGCAATTTTCCTTTTCGCCTGCTTTTAGACAACAGATATCGTCAATGTTACACCTTTTCCGCCAAGTTTTTCTTACTTCTGCTATTTAAAGCATGTTCTTGTTACTTTAGAAACATGCAAGAAGTAATAAATAGAGAATATACCATAATACGAACTGTTCCGATCACTTAATTGTCTAAAATCACTGATTTTTGGCCTATAAATACGATTTTTATTCATTGAAAATCGCCATTTTCCTCCATTTTTCGTGTATATTTTTTAAATATTATTTCAGTTCAACTAAAAGTATCAACCTTAAAAGCAATTGCATAATTAGAACTAAAAAATGGAACACATGTTCTATTCAATTTATTTTTTATTTTTGGTGTTTTAGCGCCACTTTCAGCAATATTTCAGCTATATCATGGCGTCCAGTTTTCGTGGTGGCAGAGACCGGAATACCTGGAGAGAACCACCGACCATGGGCAAGCAACTGGTAAACTTTATTACTTGCGGCTGCGAGTCTAGTGCACTCTTTTTGTAATTTACAAAGCCAAGCGCGAACCCACACGTATTGGTGATAGGCTTGTATGAGTTGTTAGGTAATCCAACTACCTAACTCATTGAGCCACCCGGGCCCTATATTCTATTCAAAACACTGCTACATAGTACCAATTCTATGCTAAGGAAATTGGTTTTCCTCACAAAATTTCCAATTTAAACCTGAAATATCTGTTCGTTTTTACAACAAAAAGAAATACATATGAGATGCATACTTGTGTACTATTTTTGAACATAATTTGAACAAATATAAATTGCAAAAACATTTCATTTTTTTTTCAATCTATATTCCTTCAAACTGTACAAATATTCATCAAGTTAAATAATTATTCATAATCATTCCTCTGTTGGATTTTGGTTACGGGCAGACCTCTGAAAAGCAGATATATGTTCATCTTGTTTGTGTAACACAAGCTGCTTCCGTTGCTCCTTTGGAATATTTAAAGTAGCATCTATGCCTGTAAGGACACTGTTTGTGTGATTAACAATCTTCAACAAATTTTGAATCAAAGTCTCACAAGATAACTTTTTCCTTTGTTTGGAGAAGAAAAACAACTTATGGTCAATATTTGGAGGAGACATAACCCATTTAAAATAAGTAATTTGTGCTTTAACAACAGATTCCTTTTCATGTTCATTCATACAGCTTTCGAGTAAGGTTGTAATATCTACGCTTGTTTTACAAGGCTGAATATTCAAACGAAGTAAGTTGTCTATGGCATTTTGTTTATTTTGTAAATGTTGAGCATCCTTTTTTAACTTTTCCAGTTCTTTTTCTTTCATTCTGTTGATTCTTTTTTGTTTTAATTCTTTCCGTCGTTCTTGCCATTTTACTAGGTAATCAGGGGCACGTTTTTTTGCAAGAGTAATTTTGGCATTTTTATCTTGTAAATCCATGGAATCAAGCCATTCAACGGTTTTGTTATTTATCCACATTAGTGTGGCCTCGATGTGTTCAATAGATGCATTTGGTTTGAAATGTCGTATTTGTTTCATGTCAGCAAAGTTTTTCTCACTCGCTCGATTATGTTTCGGTACAGAAATGGATTCTTGTCGCTTGGCTTCATCGTCTGACGTATGACAACCACCTGGTAACTGGTTTTTCATAAGTCGAGAGACAGTTAAGTAAAGATGCGTACAAATAAGGCTGATAACTTCAATCGTAACATCACCATGTTCTTGAGGTTCGCCATCTGTATCATTTACATTGAATAAAGCCTGATATACGACATCTTTAGCCGGGGGAAATCGGGGAATATCACAGAGATTCCAGTAAGATCATCTGGTGTTGATGACCAGTGTTTTAAGTCAATCTGCAACTGGTGGAAATGTTTGTTTAAGTCAAGAATATGTGTTGCAAAAGTTTTACTGTCTACAAGTTTCATGAAAGGCGTGGTAATAATTTTCCCGATAATAGCCAGGGCGACTATTTCCTGATAAATATTTTCATCTTTTAAGTCAGACAAAACAGACCTTTGAAGCATGTTCATTGACGACAATTTTGACAAGAAATCAATTATATCGTCCTTGTGATAAACAACAGCCCCAGCGTTTTCAAATATTACATTAAAGCGGTTATGTTCAAACTTTTTTAGTTTATAAAATTTGTCTTTGGATGCTAGATATGCTTTAAAATCTTCAGGGCAACCAGATGATGAGCTACCACCAGAAGCAAGCAAGCTACAGGCTGTTCGTATACATCTGATAGCAGCACTGTCTTGATCGTTCCAACTTGAAAAATCTTTATTTAGATTTCTACCCATTTTTCCCGATCCACCGGTTAAAATTTGTTCATATTCCTTCAGGGCTTTGCTTGCACTATCACCCATATTAGCCAACACATGGAGATGACAGAAATATTGGTGTATTTGAGAGGCCCTCTCTTTCTCATTTTCCGACAAATTACACCAGTTAGTATCAAACTCTTCAAGAAGGAAAGTTCTCAATTTAGTGAACTCGTCGAGAAAGTTTTTGTTGACAATATGCTGATCGGACATTAAATTCTTAACACTAATTATAAGATTGGCGTAAATTTTATCTTTATTTTCCTCCGTAGAATCAGACGACATTACATCAGACAAGTCATTAAAAACTTGTTTCAATGTGTCAACTTGAGTTTGTGTATCACCACGAATGGTTTCAGATATAGATAACGATAGGTTTTGACCAGGAGTTGAAATTTGAAATCCTAGGAAGTGTTTTTGAGCATCAGTAGTACCATCAAAATGTAAAGTATTTAATCCATGACTTAGCATTTTTTCTCCGACCTGTAGTTTTGCCAATAAATTTGATTCTAGAATCATTCTTCTATTCGAGGATTCACTTGGAACTTTAACACCTTCGATTCCTACTAAATGTTTAAGTACAGTTTGTATTGTCTGACCGATATGTTTCACCCCTACTCCAAATGAATGTAGATCTTGAACAACCTGACGGACGGACGGTAGATATTCTCCTTCGGAAAAAGTTTCAACAGACATTTTGTCTTCAATGAGTTCATTAACTTGTGCTATTAGATTGTCTATGTTTCTGTCTTTGTCCGACAAATCTCTCTGTAGTTGTAAAATTACTTGCTTTTGATTCTGATTGATTTCCCGATATTCAGAGTTTTGTTTTTTAAAGTATGCCATGCTTTTATTTGCTTTACGTTTTTCTGATTCAACTGTCTCCAGTTTTTGTGTGTCTAGTTTCAGTTTCTTTATTTCTGCTTTTTGTTCACTAATAACTTTTTTATGATAGCTCTCCCGTTTCTGATACTTTCTAAATTCGTGATAGTTATACCGCTGCAATATTTGATCAATTGGTTCACTTTGGGTTTTATATTTCTTCTGAATTTGTCTAAGTTTTGAATTTAAAGTCAGTATAGTGTGTTTTTGTTGACAGCATTCATCAACAAGTTCATCTATTTCACCTTGAAGATCGTAAATTTCGTCAAGAGACAGTTCATACTGATGTCTGAAATCGTCAATAATATTGCATGAAATTTCAAGTTTAGATTCGGCGATATGCAGCTTCTTTTCAAAATGACGAAAATAGGAAAATTCAGTAAATGTTGCATTAGTATCAGCTTTTCTTTTGTGGGCATTTTTATTGTTTTGATGACATTGCGGGAGGGAAAACGGTAATTTTAAAAACCGATCTAGTTCATCATATTCTTTGTTTTTCTGTAAATTGCTCTTTATTTCAGTCATTTTTTTATATTTGTTATTCAGCGCTGCGTCTGATGATTTTTCGTCAAAACCAAGGATTTCAATGAAGTAATTGTGGACTTCCTTCAGAGTTTTGTTCTTTATCATTTTCCCAAAAGTAGATAAAAAGTCTTTATTTGTAATACCCTTTTCACGGCAGTTGCAGGGATTGCTAACACCATCGATGTTCGGATAAAGTATTGAAACTTTTTCTGAAAGGTCTTTCAGAATGCTAGACTCGAATGAATTTACTTTTTGAAACCGCTTCAAGACGTGTCGTTTCAAGGAATCAACCCTTGGGACACGAACTTCACCATCAACAGCTTTAATACAATCTATTACATTTATTGGTTTTTGGTTCAAAAACTGGTTTCTCTCAAATAGTGCTCCTACTAGGAGGTAGCTTAACTCAAGACGAACTCTACACTGGCCAGCAGCTGCGAGACCTGAAGCCGAAAAAAAAAGATATAATCAAGAATATGGAATGGATGATCAATGAGACATTTTTACTGTTCAATCGCGAAAGACTGTATGGCAAACTTTTTTATTTGTTTATCACTGTCCAATTACTCCATATTTTGCCACTGATGTTCCTATCTAATTAAATATTAAATAGTAAATGGATGTAACGCTTTCAGGAATAACTACTTCTCACTAACAATTTTTTTCATCCGACATTCCAACTAAATTATCTCTTGAATATTTTGGGATTTATTTTATTTTGAGAATGATTTTTTTTTCAATATAAAATATAACTTTTATGGAAAATTTACTTCATCAGATTAATGACAGTGGCGATGTCTCTCTCTCTCTCTCTCTCTCTCTCTCTCTCTCTCTCTCTCTCTTAAAAATACACCATTATTTACTTAAGCAATAATAGTGAATCAGAATACTTAAAAAAAAGAAACAAATTTCTTTCAATTTTCTTGTCAGAATATTTTGTTTTTTAATCAGTGTCGATTTTTTTTATGAAAAGAAAGCATAGCCCCCTTTTCAAGTTAAAAGGTCGACCTCTACGTTAAAATGGATTCTATTTTAGGAAGAACCATGAACGTTACACATTAATTTTCCGAATTTCCATTATTTCATGCAATATAATTAACTGTTGCGTTTTTCCGTATACTGAGTATAAAAGAAAGTTATTTATAGCCGTGTGTCGATCTAATTTATGACTCAATATACATCACTATCTCTTTTGATGGGATGAGCCCAAGTTGTAACATAAATGATATTGTTTTCACTGTACTTGATTGATATCGTAATATGATTGTAAAAATACAGAGCTGTGTTATCAAGAGTATTAAATTTTTATAAAACGGAGGAATTATTTCTTACCAGGTAATTTTTTATGCAGCACCAGGTGGTCGACATCTTCTGTACTCCAACCGATAACGTCGTGAACGTCCTCAAAATCAATGTGCATCATTTTTTTGTATCCCACGATTTTTTAACTGGTTTACGGGTTGTGTGGCAGACGACCAAGCAGAAAAACAATTGTTTGGAGCATATCTTCATGTTTTGAAGTCTAGAGTAGACGACTTTGGTGGGGAAAAAATCGAGGAAGAACATAGAAAGACTTAAAGACATTTTTTATTTCCGTTTTTCATACTGAATCATTGAATATTTTACTTTGAAACTAATATTATCGTAATCTACGGGATCTCCTCTTTAATTTAACCTATCATTGGTTGTCACTACTACCTGGCCACTCATCCCGGTTTTGTAACTTGTCAAAGTAACATGAAAATCACGGCAACGTCGGCGGTCCAAAATGACGTCATTTTGGAGATATTTTGAAAGTATGCTCGTTTAGAATTAAAAAACAAACAAATATATTTAATATAATTAGGATATTTTTTGTACCATAACAATCGGTAGATTCTAATTTATCAATTGATACCAGATTTTACTTGGTACCTATCGTGGAAATGTAAAAATCACTATAAATAACAGTAGCCTGAAACTGAAAAATATCATGGCTAGGGAATTTTTCTATTGACTGCTATCCCTACTAGATGATTTAGTTTGTCCTGTTTAAACCTTTTGGTTTACTAGATGATTTAGGTTGTCCTGCTTAAACCTTTTCGTTTATTATAAGATTTAGGTTGTCCTGTTTAGACCTTTTGGCTTACTAGATGACTTAGGTTGTCCTGTTTAGACTTTTTGGTTTACTAGATGATTTAAGTTGTCCTGTTTACCCATTTTGGGTTACTAGATGATTTAGGTTGTCCTGTTTAGACCTTTTGGTTTACTAGATGATTTAGTTTGTCCTGTTTAGTTCTTTTGGCTTACTAGATGATTTAGGTTGTTCTGCTTAGACCTTTTGGTTTACTAGATGCACACAAAGGCATTGTTAACTTTAATGACTTAGGTTGTCCTGTTTAGACTTTTTGGCTTACTAGATTGTTTAGGTTGTCCTGTTTAGACCTTTTGGCTTACTAGATGCTTTATGTTGTCCTGTTTAGAATTTTTGGTTTACTAGATGATTTAGGTTGTCCTGTTTAGAGCTTTTGGCTTAATATATGATTTAGATTGTCCTGTTTAGAACTTTTGGTTTACTAGATGATTTACGTTATCCTGTTTAGACCTTTTGGTTTACTAGATGACTTAGGTTGTCCTGTTTAGTCCTTTTGGTTTATTTGATGGTTTAGGTTGTCCTGTTTAGATCTTTTGGTTTACAAGATACACACAAAGGCATTGGTAACTTTACTGATCTAGGTTGTCCTGTTTAGATCTTTTGGTTTACTAGATGAAATAGTTTGTCCTGTTTAGATCTTTTGGGGTACTAGATACACACAAAGGCATTGGTAACTTTACTGATCAATGTTGTTCTGTTTAGACCTTTTGGTTTTCTAGATGATTTAGGTTGTCCTGTTTAGAACTTCTCGTTTACTAGATGATTTAGGTTGTCATGCTTAGTCCTTTTGGCTTGATATATGATTTAGATTGTCCTCTTTAGATCTTTTGGTTTACTAGATGACATAGGTTGTCCTGTTTATACCTTTTGGTTTACTAGATGATTTAGGTTGTCCTGTTTAGTCCTTTTGGTTTACTAGATGACTTAGGTTATCCTGTTTAGATCTTTTGGCTTACTAGATACACACAAAGGCATTGGTAACTTTACTGATCTAGGTTTTCCTGTTTAGACCTTTTGGTTTACTAGATGATTTAGGTTGTCCTGTTTAGACTTTTTGGCTTACTAAATGATTTAGGTTGTCTTGTTTAGACCTTTGGGTTTACTAGATGATTTAGTTTGTCCTGTTTAAACCTTTTGGTTTACTAGATGATTTAGGTTGTCCTGCTTAGACCTTTTCGTTTACTATAAGATTTAGATTGTCCTGTTTAGATCTTTTGGTTTACTAGATGACTTAGGTTGTCCTGTTTATACCTTTTGGTTTACTAGATGATTTAGGTTGTCCTGTTTCGTCCTTTTGGTTTACTAGATGACTTAGGTTGTCCTGTTTAGATCTTTTGGCTTACTAGATACACACAAAGGCATTGGTAACTTTACTGATCTAGGTTTTCCTGTTTAGACC
The DNA here is from genome assembly GCA_963680875.1 of Bathymodiolus brooksi. NCBI lineage: Eukaryota > Metazoa > Mollusca > Bivalvia > Mytilida > Modiolidae > Bathymodiolus > Bathymodiolus brooksi. The sequence goes on along the minus strand of OY804578.1, from coordinate 25,373,135 downwards.
TTTTGGTTTACTAGATGATTTATGTTGTCCTTGTTTAAACTTTTTGGCTTACTAGATGATCTAGTTTGTCTTGTTTAGACCTTTGGGTTTACTAGATGATTTAGTTTGTCCTGTTTAAACCATTTGGTTTACTAGATGATTTAGGTTGTCCTGCTTAGACCTTTTCGTTTATTATAAGATTTAGGTTGTCCTGTTTAGACCTTTTGGCTTACTAGATGACTTATGTTGTCCTGTTTAGACCTTTTGGTTTACTAGATGATTTAAGTTGTCCTGTTTACCCATTTTGGTTTACTAGATGATTTAGGTTGTCCTGTTTAGACCTTTCGGTTTACTAGATGAATTAGTTTGTCCTGTTTAGTCCTTTTGGCTTACTAGATGATTTAGGTTGTTCTGCTTAGACCTTGTGGTTTACTAGATGCAAACAAAGGCATTGATAACTTTAATGACATAGGTTGTCCTGTTTAGACTTTTTGGCTTACTAGATTGTTTAGGTTGTCCTGTTTAGACCTTTTGGCTTACTAGATGCTTTAGGTTGTCCTGTTTAGAATTTTTGGTTTACTAGATGATTTAGGTTGTCCTGTTTAGAGCTTTTGGCTTAATATATGATTTAGATTGTCCTGTTTAGAACTTTTGGTTTACTAGATGATTTACGTTATCCTGTTTAGACCTTTTGGTTTACTAGATGACTTAGGTTGTCCTGTTTAGTCCTTTTGGTTTATTTGATGGTTTAGGTTGTCCTGTTTAGATCTTTTGGTTTACAAGATACACACAAAGGCATTGGTAACTTTACTGATCTAGGTTGTCCTGTTTAGATCTTTTGGTTTACTAGATGAAATAGGTTGTCCTGTTTAGATCTTTGGGTTACTAGATACACACAAAGGCATTGGTAACTTTACTGATCTAGGTTGTTCTGTTTAGACCTTTTGGTTTTCTAGATGATTTAGGTTGTCCTGTTTAGAACTTCTCGTTTACTAGATGATTTAGGTTGTCATGCTTAGACCTTTTGGCTTGATATATGATTTAGATTGTCCTCTTTAGATCTTTTGGTTTACTAGATGACATAGGTTGTCCTGTTTATACCTTTTGGTTTACAAGATGATTTAGGTTGTCCTGTTTAGTCCGTTTGGTTTACTAGACGACTTAGGTTATCCTGTTTAGATCTTTTGGCTTACTAGATACACACAAAGGCATTGGTAACTTTACCGATCTAGGTTTTCCTGTTTAGACCTTTGGGTTTACTAGATGATTTAGTTTGTCCTCTTTAAACCTTTTGGTTTACTAGATGATTTAGGTTGTCCTGCTTAGACCTTTTCGTTTACTATAAGATTTAGATTGTCCTGTTTAGATCTTTTGGTTTACTAGATGACTTAGGTTGTCCTGTTTATACCTTTTGGTTTACTAGATGATTTAGGTTGTCCTGTTTAGTCCTTTTGGTTTACTAGATGACTTAGGTTGTCCTGTTTAGATCTTTTGGCTTACTAGATACACACAAAGGCATTGGTAACTTTACTGATCTAGGTTTTCCTGTTTAGACCTTTTGGTTTACTAGATGATTTATGTTGTCCATGTTTAGACTTTTTGGCTTACTATATGATCTAGTTTGTCTTGTTTAGACCTTTGGGTTTACTAGATGATTTAGTTTGTCCTGTTTAAACCTTTTGGTTTACTAGATGATTTAGGTTGTCCTGCTTAGACCTTTTCGTTTATTATAAGATTTAGGTTGTCCTGTTTAGACCTTTTGGCTTACTAGATGACTTAGGTTGTCCCGTTTAGACCTTTTGGTTTACTAGATGATTTAAGTTGTCCTGTTTACCCATTTTGGTTTACTAGATGATTTAGGTTGTCCTGTTTAGACCTTTTGGTTTACTAGATGAATTAGTTTGTCCTGTTTAGTCCTTTTGGCTTACTAGATGATTTAGGTTGTTCTGCTTAGACCTTTTGGTTTACTAGATGCACACAAAGGCATTGCTAACTTTAATGACATAGGTTGTCCTGTTTAGACTTTTTGGCTTACTAGATGGTTTAGGTTGTCCTGTTTTGTCCTTTTGGTTTACTAGATGATCTATGTTGTCCAGTTTAGACCTTTTGGTTTACTAGATGATCTATGTTGTCCTGTTTAAACCTTTTGGTTTACTAGATGATTTATGTTTTCCCGTTTAGACCTTTTTGTTTACTAGATGGTATAGATTGTCCTGTTTAGACCTTTTGGTTGACTAGATGATTTAGGTTGTCCTGTTCAGACCTTTTCGTTTACTAGATGATTTAGGTTGTCCTGTTTAGACCTTTTGGTTTACTAGATGATTGAGGTTGTCCTGTTTAGACCTTTTGGTTTACTAGATGAGCTAGGTTGTCCTGTTTAAACCGTTTGGTTTGCTATATGATTTAGGTTGTCCTGTTTAGACCTTTTGGTTTACTAGATGATTTAGGATGTCCTGTTTAGACCTTTTGGTTTACTAGATGCTTTAGGTTGTCCTGTTTAGACCTTTTGGTTTACTAGATGATTTGGGTTGTCCTGTTAGACCTTTTGGTTTACTAGATGATCTATGTTGTCCAGTTTAGACCTTTTGGTTTACTAGATGATTTATGTTGTCCTGTTTAAACCTTTTGGTTTACTAGATGATTTATGTTTTCCCGTTTAGACCTTTTTGTTTACTAGATGGTATAGATTGTCCTGTTTAGACCTTTTGGTTGACTAGATGATTTAGGTTGTCCTGTTCAGACCTTTTCGTTTACTAGATGATTTAGGTTGTCCTGTTTAGACCTTTTGGTTTACTAGATGATTGAGGTTGTCCTGTTTAGACCTTTTGGTTTACTAGATGAGCTAGGTTGTCCTGTTTAAACCGTTTGGCTTGCTACATGATTTAGGTTGTCCTGTTTAGACCTTTTGGTTTACTAGATGATTTAGGTTGTCCTGTTTAGACCTTTTGGTTTACTAGATGCTTTAGGTTGTCCTGTTTAGACCTTTTGGTTTACTAGATGATTTGGGTTGTCCTGTTAGACCTTTTGGTTTACTAGATGATCTATGTTGTCCAGTTTAGACCTTTTGGTTTACTAGATGATTTAGGTTGTCCTGTTCAGACCTTTTGGTTTACTAGATGAGCAAGGTTGTCCTGTTTAAACCGTTTGGTTTGCTATATGATTTAGGTTGTCCTGTTTAGACCTTTTGGTTTACTAGATGATTTAGGTTGTCCTGTTTAGACCTTTTGGCTTACTAGATGCTTTAGGTTGTCCTGTTTAGAACTTTTCGTTTACTAGATGATTTAGGTTGTCCTGTTTAGACCTTTTGGCTTAATATATGATTTAGATTGTCCTGTTTAGTCCTTTTGGTTTACTAGATGATTTATGTTGTCCTGTTTAAACCTTTTGGTTTACTAGATGATTTATGTTGTCCCGTTTAGACCTTTTTGTTTACTAGATGGTATAGGTTTTCCTGTTTAGACCGTTTGGTTTACTAGATGATTTAGGTTGTCCTGTTTAGACCTTTTGGTTTACTATATGATTTAGGTTGTCCTGTTTAGACCTTTTGGTTGACTAGATGATTTAGGTTATCCTGTTTAAACCTTTTGGTTTACTATATGTTTTAGCTTGTCCTGTTTAGACCTTTTGGTTTACTAGATGATTTAGGTTGTCCTGTTTAGATCTTTTGGTTTACTAGATGATTTATGTTGTCCAGTTTAGACTTTTTGGCTTACTAGATGATCTAGTTTGTCTTGTTTAGACCTTTGGGTTTACTAGATGATTTAGTTTGTCCTGTTTAAACCTTTTGGTTTACTAGATGATTTAGGTTGTCCTGATTAGACCTTTTCGTTTATTATAAGATTTAGGTTGTCCTGTTTAGACCTTTTGGCTTACTAGATGACTTAGGTTGTCCTGTTTAGATCTTTTGGCTTACTAGATACACACAAAGGCATTGGTAACTTTAATGACCTAGGTTTTCCTATTTAGACCTTTTGGTTTACTAGATGATTTATGTTGTCCTTGTTTAGACTTTTTGGCTTACTAGATGATCTAGTTTGTCTTGTTTAGACCTTTGGGTTTACTAGATGATTTAGTTTGTCCTGTTTAAACCTTTTGGTTTACTAGATGATTTAGGTTGTCCTGTTAGACCTTTTGGTTTACTAGTTGATCTATGTTGTCCAGTTTAGACCTTTTGGTTTACTAGATGATTTATGTTGTCCTGTTTAAACCTTTTGGTTTACTAGATGATTTATGTTTTCCCGTTTAGACCTTTTTGTTTACTAGATGGTATAGATTGTCCTGTTTAGACCTTTTGGTTTACTAGATGATTGAGGTTGTCCTGTTTAGACCTTTTGGTTTACTAGATGAGCTAGGTTGTCCTGTTTAAACCGTTTGGTTTGCTATATGATTTAGGTTGTCCTGTTTAGACCTTTTGGTTTACTAGATGATTTAGGTTGTCCTGTTTAGACCTTTTGGTTTACTAGATGCTTTAGGTTGTCCTGTTTAGACCTTTTGGTTTACTAGATGATTTGGGTTGTCCTGTTAGACCTTTTGGTTTACTAGATGATCTATGTTGTCCAGTTTACACCTTTTGGTTTACTAGATGATTTATGTTGTCCTGTTTAAACCTTTTGGTTTACTAGATGATTTATGTTTTCCCGTTTAGACCTTTTTGTTTACTAGATGGTATAGATTGTCCTGTTTAGACCTTTTGGTTGACTAGATGATTTAGGTTGTCCTGTTCAGACCTTTTCGTTTACTAGATGATTTAGGTTGTCCTGTTTAGACCTTTTGGTTTACTAGATGATTGAGGTTGTCCTGTTTAGACCTTTTGGTTTACTAGATGATTGAGGTTGTCCTGTTTAGACTTATTGGCTTACTAGATGATCTAGTTTGTCTTGTTTAGACCTTTGGGTTTACTAGATGATTTAGGTTGTCCTGTTTAAACCTTTTGGTTTACTAGATGATTTAGGTTGTCCTGCTTAAACCTTTTCGTTTATTATAAGATTTAGGTTGTCCTGTTTAGACCTTTTGGCTTACTAGATGACTTATGTTGTCCTGTTTATACCTTTTGGTTTACTAGATGATTTAGGTTGTCCTGTTTAGTCCTTTTGGTTTACTAGATGATTTAGGTTGTCCTGTTTAGACCTTTTGGCTTAATATATGATTTAGATTGTCCTGTTTAGTCCTTTTGGTTTACTAGATGATTTATGTTGTCCTGTTTAAACCTTTTGGTTTCCTAGATGATTTATGTTGTCCCGTTTAGACCTTTTTGTTTACTAGATGGTATAGGTTTTCCTGTTTAGACCGTTTGGTTTACTAGATGATTTAGGTTGTCCTGTTTAGACCTTTTGGTTTACTATATGATTTAGGTTGTCCTGTTTAGATCTTTTGGTTTACTAGATGATTTATGTTGTCCAGTTTAGACTTTTTGGCTTACTAGATGATCTAGTTTGTCTTGTTTAGACCTTTGGGTTTACTAGATGATTTAGTTTGTCCTGTTTAAACCTTTTGGTTTACTAGATGATTTAGGTTGTCCTGCTTAGACCTTTTCGTTTATTATAAGATTTAGGTTGTCCTGTTTAGACCTTTTGGCTTACTAGATGACTTAGGTTGTCCTGTTTAGATCTTTTGGCTTACTAGATACACACAAAGGCATTGGTAACTTTACTGATCTAGGTTTTCCTATTTAGACCTTTTGGTTTACTAGATGATTTAGTTTGTCCTCTTTAAACCTTTTGGTTTACTAGATGATTTAGGTTGTCCTGCTTAGACCTTTTCGTTTACTATAAGATTTAGATTGTCCTGTTTAGATCTTTTGGTTTACTAGATGACTTAGGTTGTCCTGTTTATACCTTTTGGTTTACTAGATGATTTAGGTTGTCCTGTTTAGTCCTTTTGGTTTACTAGATGACTTAGGTTGTCCTGTTTAGATCTTTTGGCTTACTAGATACACACAAAGGCATTGGTAACTTTACTGATCTAGGTTTTCCTGTTTAGACCTTTTGGTTTACTAGATGATTTATGTTGTCCATGTTTAGACTTTTTGGCTTACTATATGATCTAGTTTGTCTTGTTTAGACCTTTGGGTTTACTAGATGATTTAGTTTGTCCTGTTTAAACCTTTTGGTTTACTAGATGATTTAGGTTGTCCTGCTTAGACCTTTTCGTTTATTATAAGATTTAGGTTGTCCTGTTTAGACCTTTTGGCTTACTAGATGACTTAGGTTGTCCTGTTTAGACCTTTTGGTTTACTAGATGATTTAAGTTGTCCTGTTTACCCATTTTGGTTTACTAGATGATTTAGGTTGTCCTGTTTAGACCTTTTGGTTTACTAGATGAATTAGTTTGTCCTGTTTAGTCCTTTTGGCTTACTAGATGATTTAGGTTGTTCTGCTTAGACCTTTTGGTTTACTAGATGCACACAAAGGCATTGCTAACTTTAATGACTTAGGTTGTCCTGTTTAGACTTTTTGGCTTACTAGATGGTTTAGGTTGTCCTGTTTTGTCCTTTTGGTTTACTAGATGATCTATGTTGTCCAGTTTAGACCTTTTGGTTTACTAGATGATCTATGTTGTCCTGTTTAAACCTTTTGGTTTACTAGATGATTTATGTTTTCCCGTTTAGACCTTTTTGTTTACTAGATGGTATAGATTGTCCTGTTTAGACCTTTTGGTTGACTAGATGATTTAGGTTGTCCTGTTCAGACCTTTTCGTTTACTAGATGATTTAGGTTGTCCTGTTTAGACCTTTTGGTTTACTAGATGATTGAGGTTGTCCTGTTTAGACCTTTTGGTTTACTAGATGAGCTAGGTTGTCCTGTTTAAACCGTTTGGTTTGCTATATGATTTAGGTTGTCCTGTTTAGACCTTTTGGTTTACTAGATGATTTAGGATGTCCTGTTTAGACCTTTTGGTTTACTAGATGCTTTAGGTTGTCCTGTTTAGACCTTTTGGTTTACTAGATGATTTGGGTTGTCCTGTTAGACCTTTTGGTTTACTAGATGATCTATGTTGTCCAGTTTAGACCTTTTGGTTTACTAGATGATTTATGTTGTCCTGTTTAAACCTTTTGGTTTACTAGATGATTTATGTTTTCCCGTTTAGACCTTTTTGTTTACTAGATGGTATAGATTGTCCTGTTTAGACCTTTTGGTTGACTAGATGATTTAGGTTGTCCTGTTCAGACCTTTTCGTTTACTAGATGATTTAGGTTGTCCTGTTTAGACCTTTTGGTTTACTAGATGATTGAGGTTGTCCTGTTTAGACCTTTTGGTTTACTAGATGAGCTAGGTTGTCCTGTTTAAACCGTTTGGCTTGCTACATGATTTAGGTTGTCCTGTTTAGACCTTTTGGTTTACTAGATGATTTAGGTTGTCCTGTTTAGACCTTTTGGTTTACTAGATGCTTTAGGTTGTCCTGTTTAGACCTTTTGGTTTACTAGATGATTTGGGTTGTCCTGTTAGACCTTTTGGTTTACTAGATGATCTATGTTGTCCAGTTTAGACCTTTTGGTTTACTAGATGATTTAGGTTGTCCTGTTCAGACCTTTTGGTTTACTAGATGAGCAAGGTTGTCCTGTTTAAACCGTTTGGTTTGCTATATGATTTAGGTTGTCCTGTTTAGACCTTTTGGTTTACTAGATGATTTAGGTTGTCCTGTTTAGACCTTTTGGCTTACTAGATGCTTTAGGTTGTCCTGTTTAGAACTTTTCGTTTACTAGATGATTTAGGTTGTCCTGTTTAGACCTTTTGGCTTAATATATGATTTAGATTGTCCTGTTTAGTCCTTTTGGTTTACTAGATGATTTATGTTGTCCTGTTTAAACCTTTTGGTTTACTAGATGATTTATGTTGTCCCGTTTAGACCTTTTTGTTTACTAGATGGTATAGGTTTTCCTGTTTAGACCGTTTGGTTTACTAGATGATTTAGGTTGTCCTGTTTAGACCTTTTGGTTTACTATATGATTTAGGTTGTCCTGTTTAGACCTTTTGGTTGACTAGATGATTTAGGTTATCCTGTTTAAACCTTTTGGTTTACTATATGTTTTAGGTTGTCCTGTTTAGACCTTTTGGTTTACTAGATGATTTAGGTTGTCCTGTTTAGATCTTTTGGTTTACTAGATGATTTATGTTGTCCAGTTTAGACTTTTTGGCTTACTAGATGATCTAGTTTGTCTTGTTTAGACCTTTGGGTTTACTAGATGATTTAGTTTGTCCTGTTTAAACCTTTTGGTTTACTAGATGATTTAGGTTGTCCTGATTAGACCTTTTCGTTTATTATAAGATTTAGGTTGTCCTGTTTAGACCTTTTGGCTTACTAGATGACTTAGGTTGTCCTGTTTAGATCTTTTGGCTTACTAGATACACACAAAGGCATTGGTAACTTTACTGATCTAGGTTTTCCTATTTAGACCTTTTGGTTTACTAGATGATTTATGTTGTCCTTGTTTAGACTTTTTGGCTTACTAGATGATCTAGTTTGTCTTGTTTAGACCTTTGGGTTTACTAGATGATTTAGTTTGTCCTGTTTAAACCTTTTGGTTTACTAGATGATTTAGGTTGTCCTGTTAGACCTTTTGGTTTACTAGTTGATCTATGTTGTCCAGTTTAGACCTTTTGGTTTACTAGATGATTTATGTTGTCCTGTTTAAACCTTTTGGTTTACTAGATGATTTATGTTTTCCCGTTTAGACCTTTTTGTTTACTAGATGGTATAGATTGTCCTGTTTAGACCTTTTGGTTTACTAGATGATTGAGGTTGTCCTGTTTAGACCATTTGGTTTACTAGATGAGCTAGGTTGTGCTGTTTAAACCGTTTGGTTTGCTATATGATTTAGGTTGTCCTGTTTAGACCTTTTGGTTTACTAGATGATTTAGGTTGTCCTGTTTAGACCTTTTGGTTTACTAGATGCTTTAGGTTGTCCTGTTTAGACCTTTTGGTTTACTAGATGATTTGGGTTGTCCTGTTAGACCTTTTGGTTTACTAGATGATCTATGTTGTCCAGTTTACACCTTTTGGTTTACTAGATGATTTATGTTGTCCTGTTTAAACCTTTTGGTTTACTAGATGATTTATGTTTTCCCGTTTAGACCTTTTTGTTTACTAGATGGTATAGATTGTCCTGTTTAGACCTTTTGGTTGACTAGATGATTTAGGTTGTCCTGTTCAGACCTTTTCGTTTACTAGATGATTTAGGTTGTCCTGTTTAGACCTTTTGGTTTACTAGATGATTGAGGTTGTCCTGTTTAGACCTTTTGGTTTACTAGATGAGCTAGGTTGTCCTGTTTAAACCGTTTGGTTTGCTATATGATTTAGGTTGTCCTGTTTAGACCTTTTGGTTTACTAGATGACTTAGGTTGTCCTGTTTAGAACTTTTGGCTTACTAGATGCTTTAGGTTGTCCTGTTTAGAACTTTTCGTTTACTAGATGATATAGGTTGTCCTGTTTAGACCTTTTGGCTTAATATATGATTTAGATTATCCTGTTTAGTCCTTTTGGTTTACTAGATGATTTATGTTGTCCTGTTTAAACCTTTTGGTTTACTAGATGATTTATGTTGTCCCGTTTAGACCTTTTGGTTGACTAGATGATTTAGGTTGTCCTGTTTAAACCTTTTGGTTTACTATATGTTTTAGGTTGTCCTGTTTAGACCTTTTGGTTTACTAGATGATTTAGGTTGTCCTGTTTAGATCTTTTGGTTTACTAGATGATTTATGTTGTCCTGTTTAGACTTATTGGCTTACTAGATGATCTAGTTTGTCTTGTTTAGACCTTTGGGTTTACTAGATGATTTAGTTTGTCCTGTTTAAACCTTTTGGTTTACTAGATGATTTAGGTTGTCCTGCTTAAACCTTTTCGTTTATTATAAGATTTAGGTTGTCCTGTTTATACCTTTTGGCTTACTAGATGACTTATGTTGTCCTGTTTATACCTTTTGGTTTACTAGATGATTTAGGTTGTCCTGTTTAGTCCTTTTGGTTTACTAGATGATTTAGGTTGTCCTGTTTAGACCTTTTGGCTTAATATATGATTTAGATTGTCCTGTTTAGTCCTTTTGGTTTACTAGATGGTATAGGTTTTCCTGTTTAGACCGTTTGGTTTACTAGATGATTTAGGTTGTCCTGTTTAGACCTTTTGGTTTACTATATGATTTAGGTTGTCCTCTTTAGATCTTTTGGTTTACTAGATGATTTATGTTGTCCAGTTTAGACTTTTTGGCTTACTAGATGATCTAGTTTGTCTTGTTTAGACCTTTGGGTTTACTAGATGATTTAGTTTGTCCTGTTTAAACCTTTTGGTTTACTAGATGATTTAGGTTGTCCTGCTTAGACCTTTTCGTTTATTATAAGATTTAGGTTGTCCTGTTTAGAACTTTTGGCTTACTAGATGACTTAGGTTGTCCTGTTTAGATCTTTTGGCTTACTAGATACACACAAAGGCATTGGTAACTTTACTGATCTAGGTTTTCCTATTTAGACCTTTTGGTTTACTAGATGATTTATGTTGTCCTTGTTTAGACTTTTTGGCTTACTAAATGATCTAGTTTGTCTTGTTTAGACCTTTGGGTTTACTAGATGATTTAGTTTGTCCTGTTTAAACCTTTTGGTTTACTAGATGATTTAGGTTGTCCTGTTAGACCTTTTGGTTTACTAGTTGATCTATGTTGTCCAGTTTAGACCTTTTGGTTTACTAGATGATTTATGTTGTCCTGTTTAAACCTTTTTGTTTACTAGATGATTTATGTTTTCCCGTTTAGACCTTTTTGTTTACTAGATGGTATAGATTGTCCTGTTTAGACCTTTTGGTTTACTAGATGATTGAGGTTGTCCTGTTTAGACCTTTTGGTTTACTAGATGAGCTAGGTTGTCCTGTTTAAACCGTTTGGTTTGCTATATGATTTAGGTTGTCCTGTTTAGACCTTTTGGTTTACTAGATGATTTAGGTTGTCCTGTTTAGACCTTTTGGTTTACTAGATGCTTTAGGTTGTCCTGTTTAGACCTTTTGGTTTACTAGATGATTTATGTTGTCCTGTTTAAACCTTTTGGTTTACTAGATGATTTATGTTTTCCCGTTTAGACCTTTTTGTTTACTAGATGGTATAGATTGTCCTGTTTAGACCTTTTGGTTTACTAGATGATTGAGGTTGTCCTGTTTAGACCTTTTGGTTTACTAGATGAGCTAGGTTGTCCTGTTTAAACCGTTTGGTTTGCTATATGATTTAGGTTGTCCTGTTTAGACCTTTTGGTTTACTAGATGATTTAGGTTGTCCTGTTTAGACCTTTTGGTTTACTAGATGCTTTAGGTTGTCCTGTTTAGACCTTTTGGTTTACTAGATGATTTGGGTTGTCCTGTTAGACCTTTTGGTTTACTAGATGATCTATGTTGTCCAGTTTACACCTTTTGGTTTACTAGATGATTTATGTTGTCCTGCTTAAACCTTTTGGTTTACTAGATGATTTATGTTTTCCCGTTTAGACCTTTTTGTTTACTAGATGGTATAGATTGTCCTGTTTAGACCTTTTGGTTGACTAGATGATTTAGGTTGTCCTGTTCAGACCTTTTCGTTTACTAGATGATTTAGGTTGTCCTGTTTAGACCTTTTGGTTTACTAGATGATTGAGGTTGTCCTGTTTAGACCTTTTGGTTTACTAGATGAACTAGGTTGTCCTGTTTAAACCGTTTGGTTTGCTATATGATTTAGGTTGTCCTGTTTAGACCTTTTGGTTTACTAGATGACTTAGGTTGTCCTGTTTAGAAATTTTGGCTTACTAGATGCTTTAGGTTGTCCTGTTTAGAACTTTTCGTTTACTAGATGATATAGGTTGTCCTGTTTAGACCTTTTGGCTTAATATATGATTTAGATTATCCTGTTTAGTCCTTTTGGTTTACTAGATGATTTATGTTGTCCTGTTTAAACCTTTTGGTTTACTAGATGATTTATGTTGTCCCGTTTAGACCTTTAGACCTTTTGGTTGACTAGATGATTTAGGTTGTCCTGTTTAAACCTTTTGGTTTACTATATGTTTTAGGTTGTCCTGTTTAGACCTTTTGGTTTACTAGATGATTTAGGTTGTCCTGTTTAGATCTTTTGGTTTACTAGATGATTTATGTTGTCCTGTTTAGACTTATTGGCTTACTAGATGATCTAGTTTGTCTTGTTTAGACCTTTGGGTTTACTAGATGATTTAGTTTGTCCTGTTTAAACCTTTTGGTTTACTAGATGATTTAGGTTGTCCTGCTTAAACCTTTTCGTTTATTATAAGATTTAGGTTGTCCTGTTTAGACCTTTTGGCTTACTAGATGACTTATGTTGTCCTGTTTATACCTTTTGGTTTACTAGATGATTTAGGTTGTCCTGTTTAGTCCTTTTGGTTTACTAGATGATTTAGGTTGTCCTGTTTAGACCTTTTGGCTTAATATATGATTTAGATTGTCCTGTTTAGTCCTTTTGGTTTACTAGATGATTTATGTTGTCCTGTTTAAACCTTTTGGTTTCCTAGATGATTTATGTTGTCCCGTTTAGACCTTTTTGTTTACTAGATGGTATAGGTTTTCCAGTTTAGACCGTTTGGTTTACTAGATGATTTAGGTTGTCCTGTTTAGACCTTTTGGTTTACTATATGATTTAGGTTGTCTTGTTTAGATCTTTTGGTTTACTAGATGATTTATGTTGTCCAGTTTAGACTTTTTGGCTTACTAGATGATCTAGTTTGTCTTGTTTAGACCTTTGGGTTTACTAGATGATTTAGTTTGTCCTGTTTAAACCTTTTGGTTTACTAGATGATTTAGGTTGTCCTGCTTAGACCTTTTCGTTTATTATAAGATTTAGGTTGTCCTGTTTAGACCTTTTGGCTTACTAGATGACTTAGGTTGTCCTGTTTAGATCTTTTGGCTTACTAGATACACACAAAGGCATTGGTAACTTTACTGATCTAGGTTTTCCTATTTAGACCTTTTGGTTTACTAGATGATTTATGTTGTCCTTGCTTAGACTTTTTGGCTTACTAGATGATCTAGTTTGTCTTGTTTAGACCTTTGGGTTTACTAGATGATCTAGTTTGTCCTGTTTAAACCTTTTGGTTTACTAGATGATTTAGGTTGTCCTGTTAGACCTTTTGGTTTACTAGTTGATCTATGTTGTCCAGTTTAGACCTTTTGGTTTACTAGATGATTTATGTTGTCCTGTTTAAACCTTTTGGTTTACTAGATGATTTATGTTTTCCCGTTTAGACCTTTTTGTTTACTAGATGGTATAGATTGTCCTGTTTAGACCTTTTGGTTTACTAGATGATTGAGGTTGTCCTGTTTAGACCTTTTGGTTTACTAGATGAGCTAGGTTGTCCTGTTTAAACCGTTTGGTTTGCTATATGATTTAGGTTGTCCTGTTTAGACCTTTTGGTTTACTAGATGATTTAGGTTGTCCTGTTTAGACCTTTTGGTTTACTAGATGCTTTAGGTTGTCCTGTTTAGACCTTTTGGTTTACTAGATGATTTGGGTTGTCCTGTTAGACCTTTTGGTTTACTAGATGATCTATGTTGTCCAGTTTACACCTTTTGGTTTACTAGATGATTTATGTTGTCCTGTTTAAACCTTTTGGTTTACTAGATGATTTATGTTTTCCCGTTTAGACCTTTTTGTTTACTAGATGGTATAGATTGTCCTGTTTAGACCTTTTGGTTGATTAGATGATTTAGGTTGTCCTGTTCAGACCTTTTCGTTTACTAGATGATTTAGGTTGTCCTGTTTAGACCTTTTGGTTTACTAGATGATTGAGGTTGTCCTGTTTAGACCTTTTGGTTTACTAGATGAGCTAGGTTGTCCTGTTTAAACCGTTTGGTTTGCTATATGATTTAGGTTGTCCTGTTTAGACCTTTTGGTTTACTAGATGACTTAGGTTGTCCTGTTTAGAACTTTTGGCTTACTAGATGCTTTAGGTTGTCCTGTTTAGAACTTTTCGTTTACTAGATGATATAGGTTGTCCTGTTTAGACCTTTTGGCTTAATATATGATTTAGATTATCCTGTTTAGTCCTTTTGGTTTACTAGATGATTTATGTTGTCCTGTTTAAACCTTTTGGTTTACTAGATGATTTATGTTGTCCCGTTTAGACCTTTTTGTTTACTAGATGGTATAGGTTTTCCTGTTTAGACCTTTTGGTTGACTAGATGATTTAGGTTGTCCTGTTTAAACCTTTTGGTTTACTATATGTTTTAGGTTGTCCTGTTTAGACCTTTTGGTTTACTAGATGATTTAGGTTGTCCTGTTTAGATCTTTTGGTTTACTAGATGATTTATGTTGTCCTGTTTAGACTTTTTGGCTTACTAGATGATTTAGGTTGTCCTGTTTAGACCTTTTGGTTTACTAGATGATTGAGGTTGTCCTGTTTAGACCTTTTGGTTTACTAGATGAGCTAGGTTGTCCTGTTTAAACCGTTTGGTTTGCTATATGATTTAGGTTGTCCTGTTTAGACCTTTTGGTTTACTAGATGACTTAGGTTGTCCTGTTTAGAACTTTTGGCTTACTAGATGCTTTAGGTTGTCCTGTTTAGAACTTTTCGTTTACTAGATGATATAGGTTGTCCTGTTTAGACCTTTTGGCTTAATATATGATTTAGATTATCCTGTTTAGTCCTTTTGGTTTACTAGATGATTTATGTTGTCCTGTTTAAACCTTTTGGTTTACTAGATGATTTATGTTGTCCCGTTTAGACCTTTTTGTTTACTAGATGGTATAGGTTTTCCTGTTTAGACCGTTTGGTTTACTAGATGATTTAGGTTGTCCTGTTTAGACCTTTTGGTTTACTATATGATTTAGGTTGTCCTGTTTAGACCTTTTGGTTGACTAGATGATTTAGGTTATCCTGTTTAAACCTTTTGGTTTACTATATGTTTTAGGTTGTCCTGTTTAGACCTTTTGGTTTACTAGATGATTTAGGTTGTCCTGTTTAGATCTTTTGGTTTACTAGATGATTTATGTTGTCCAGTTTAGACTTTTTGGCTTACTAGATGATCTAGTTTGTCTTGTTTAGACCTTTGGGTTTACTAGATGATTTAGTTTGTCCTGTTTAAACCTTTTGGTTTACTAGATGATTTAGGTTGTCCTGATTAGACCTTTTCGTTTATTATAAGATTTAGGTTGTCCTGTTTAGACCTTTTGGCTTACTAGATGACTTAGGTTGTCCTGTTTAGATCTTTTGGCTTACTAGATACACACAAAGGCATTGGTAACTTTACTGATCTAGGTTTTCCTATTTAGACCTTTTGGTTTACTAGATGATTTATGTTGTCCTTGTTTAGACTTTTTGGCTTACTAGATGATCTAGTTTGTCTTGTTTAGACCTTTGGGTTTACTAGATGATTTAGTTTGTCCTGTTTAAACCTTTTGGTTTACTAGATGATTTAGGTTGTCCTGTTAGACCTTTTGGTTTACTAGTTGATCTATGTTGTCCAGTTTAGACCTTTTGGTTTACTAGATGATTTATGTTGTCCTGTTTAAACCTTTTGGTTTACTAGATGATTTATGTTTTCCCGTTTAGACCTTTTTGTTTACTAGATGGTATAGATTGTCCTGTTTAGACCTTTTGGTTTACTAGATGATTGAGGTTGTCCTGTTTAGACCATTTGGTTTACTAGATGAGCTAGGTTGTGCTGTTTAAACCGTTTGGTTTGCTATATGATTTAGGTTGTCCTGTTTAGACCTTTTGGTTTACTAGATGATTTAGGTTGTCCTGTTTAGACCTTTTGGTTTACTAGATGCTTTAGGTTGTCCTGTTTAGACCTTTTGGTTTACTAGATGATTTGGGTTGTCCTGTTAGACCTTTTGGTTTACTAGATGATCTATGTTGTCCAGTTTACACCTTTTGGTTTACTAGATGATTTATGTTGTCCTGTTTAAACCTTTTGGTTTACTAGATGATTTATGTTTTCCCGTTTAGACCTTTTTGTTTACTAGATGGTATAGATTGTCCTGTTTAGACCTTTTGGTTGACTAGATGATTTAGGTTGTCCTGTTCAGACCGTTTCGTTTACTAGATGATTTAGGTTGTCCTGTTTAGACCTTTTGGTTTACTAGATGATTGAGGTTGTCCTGTTTAGACCTTTTGGTTTACTAGATGAGCTAGGTTGTCCTGTTTAAACCGTTTGGTTTGCTATATGATTTAGGTTGTCCTGTTTAGACCTTTTGGTTTACTAGATGACTTAGGTTGTCCTGTTTAGAACTTTTGGCTTACTAGATGCTTTAGGTTGTCCTGTTTAGAACTTTTCGTTTACTAGATGATATAGGTTGTCCTGTTTAGACCTTTTGGCTTAATATATGATTTAGATTATCCTGTTTAGTCCTTTTGGTTTACTAGATGATTTATGTTGTCCTGTTTAAACCTTTTGGTTTACTAGATGATTTATGTTGTCCCGTTTAGACCTTTTGGTTGACTAGATGATTTAGGTTGTCCTGTTTAAACCTTTTGGTTTACTATATGTTTTAGGTTGTCCTGTTTAGACCTTTTGGTTTACTAGATGATTTAGGTTGTCCTGTTTAGATCTTTTGGTTTACTAGATGATTTATGTTGTCCTGTTTAGACTTATTGGCTTACTAGATGATCTAGTTTGTCTTGTTTAGACCTTTGGGTTTACTAGATGATTTAGTTTGTCCTGTTTAAACCTTTTGGTTTACTAGATGATTTAGGTTGTCCTGCTTAAACCTTTTCGTTTATTATAAGATTTAGGTTGTCCTGTTTATACCTTTTGGCTTACTAGATGACTTATGTTGTCCTGTTTATACCTTTTGGTTTACTAGATGATTTAGGTTGTCCTGTTTAGTCCTTTTGGTTTACTAGATGATTTAGGTTGTCCTGTTTAGACCTTTTGGCTTAATATATGATTTAGATTGTCCTGTTTAGTCCTTTTGGTTTACTAGATGGTATAGGTTTTCCTGTTTAGACCGTTTGGTTTACTAGATGATTTAGGTTGTCCTGTTTAGACCTTTTGGTTTACTATATGATTTAGGTTGTCCTCTTTAGATCTTTTGGTTTACTAGATGATTTATGTTGTCCAGTTTAGACTTTTTGGCTTACTAGATGATCTAGTTTGTCTTGTTTAGACCTTTGGGTTTACTAGATGATTTAGTTTGTCCTGTTTAAACCTTTTGGTTTACTAGATGATTTAGGTTGTCCTGCTTAGACCTTTTCGTTTATTATAAGATTTAGGTTGTCCTGTTTAGAACTTTTGGCTTACTAGATGACTTAGGTTGTCCTGTTTAGATCTTTTGGCTTACTAGATACACACAAAGGCATTGGTAACTTTACTGATCTAGGTTTTCCTATTTAGACCTTTTGGTTTACTAGATGATTTATGTTGTCCTTGTTTAGACTTTTTGGCTTACTAAATGATCTAGTTTGTCTTGTTTAGACCTTTGGGTTTACTAGATGATTTAGTTTGTCCTGTTTAAACCTTTTGGTTTACTAGATGATTTAGGTTGTCCTGTTAGACCTTTTGGTTTACTAGTTGATCTATGTTGTCCAGTTTAGACCTTTTGGTTTACTAGATGGTATAGATTGTCCTGTTTAGACCTTTTGGTTTACTAGATGATTGAGGTTGTCCTGTTTAGACCTTTTGGTTTACTAGATGAGCTAGGTTGTCCTGTTTAAACCGTTTGGTTTGCTATATGATTTAGGTTGTCCTGTTTAGACCTTTTGGTTTACTAGATGATTTAGGTTGTCCTGTTTAGACCTTTTGGTTTACTAGATGCTTTAGGTTGTCCTGTTTAGACCTTTTGGTTTACTAGATGATTTATGTTGTCCTGTTTAAACCTTTTGGTTTACTAGATGATTTATGTTTTCCCGTTTAGACCTTTTTGTTTACTAGATGGTATAGATTGTCCTGTTTAGACCTTTTGGTTTACTAGATGATTGAGGTTGTCCTGTTTAGACCTTTTGGTTTACTAGATGAGCTAGGTTGTCCTGTTTAAACCGTTTGGTTTGCTATATGATTTAGGTTGTCCTGTTTAGACCTTTTGGTTTACTAGATGATTTAGGTTGTCCTGTTTAGACCTTTTGGTTTACTAGATGCTTTAGGTTGTCCTGTTTAGACCTTTTGGTTTACTAGATGATTTGGGTTGTCCTGTTAGACCTTTTGGTTTACTAGATGATCTATGTTGTCCAGTTTACACCTTTTGGTTTACTAGATGATTTATGTTGTCCTGCTTAAACCTTTTGGTTTACTAGATGATTTATGTTTTCCCGTTTAGACCTTTTTGTTTACTAGATGGTATAGATTGTCCTGTTTAGACCTTTTGGTTGACTAGATGATTTAGGTTGTCCTGTTCAGACCTTTTCGTTTACTAGATGATTTAGGTTGTCCTGTTTAGACCTTTTGGTTTACTAGATGATTGAGGTTGTCCTGTTTAGACCTTTTGGTTTACTAGATGAACTAGGTTGTCCTGTTTAAACCGTTTGGTTTGCTATATGATTTAGGTTGTCCTGTTTAGACCTTTTGGTTTACTAGATGACTTAGGTTGTCCTGTTTAGAAATTTTGGCTTACTAGATGCTTTAGGTTGTCCTGTTTAGAACTTTTCGTTTACTAGATGATATAGGTTGTCCTGTTTAGACCTTTTGGCTTAATATATGATTTAGATTATCCTGTTTAGTCCTTTTGGTTTACTAGATGATTTATGTTGTCCTGTTTAAACCTTTTGGTTTACTAGATGATTTATGTTGTCCCGTTTAGACCTTTAGACCTTTTGGTTGACTAGATGATTTAGGTTGTCCTGTTTAAACCTTTTGGTTTACTATATGTTTTAGGTTGTCCTGTTTAGACCTTTTGGTTTACTAGATGATTTAGGTTGTCCTGTTTAGATCTTTTGGTTTACTAGATGATTTATGTTGTCCTGTTTAGACTTATTGGCTTACTAGATGATCTAGTTTGTCTTGTTTAGACCTTTGGGTTTACTAGATGATTTAGTTTGTCCTGTTTAAACCTTTTGGTTTACTAGATGATTTAGGTTGTCCTGCTTAAACCTTTTCGTTTATTATAAGATTTAGGTTGTCCTGTTTAGACCTTTTGGCTTACTAGATGACTTATGTTGTCCTGTTTATACCTTTTGGTTTACTAGATGATTTAGGTTGTCCTGTTTAGTCCTTTTGGTTTACTAGATGATTTAGGTTGTCCTGTTTAGACCTTTTGGCTTAATATATGATTTAGATTGTCCTGTTTAGTCCTTTTGGTTTACTAGATGATTTATGTTGTCCTGTTTAAACCTTTTGGTTTCCTAGATGATTTATGTTGTCCCGTTTAGACCTTTTTGTTTACTAGATGGTATAGGTTTTCCAGTTTAGACCGTTTGGTTTACTAGATGATTTAGGTTGTCCTGTTTAGACCTTTTGGTTTACTATATGATTTAGGTTGTCTTGTTTAGATCTTTTGGTTTACTAGATGATTTATGTTGTCCAGTTTAGACTTTTTGGCTTACTAGATGATCTAGTTTGTCTTGTTTAGACCTTTGGGTTTACTAGATGATTTAGTTTGTCCTGTTTAAACCTTTTGGTTTACTAGATGATTTAGGTTGTCCTGCTTAGACCTTTTCGTTTATTATAAGATTTAGGTTGTCCTGTTTAGACCTTTTGGCTTACTAGATGACTTAGGTTGTCCTGTTTAGATCTTTTGGCTTACTAGATACACACAAAGGCATTGGTAACTTTACTGATCTAGGTTTTCCTATTTAGACCTTTTGGTTTACTAGATGATTTATGTTGTCCTTGCTTAGACTTTTTGGCTTACTAGATGATCTAGTTTGTCTTGTTTAGACCTTTGGGTTTACTAGATGATCTAGTTTGTCCTGTTTAAACCTTTTGGTTTACTAGATGATTTAGGTTGTCCTGTTAGACCTTTTGGTTTACTAGTTGATCTATGTTGTCCAGTTTAGACCTTTTGGTTTACTAGATGATTTATGTTGTCCTGTTTAAACCTTTTGGTTTACTAGATGATTTATGTTTTCCCGTTTAGACCTTTTTGTTTACTAGATGGTATAGATTGTCCTGTTTAGACCTTTTGGTTTACTAGATGATTGAGGTTGTCCTGTTTAGACCTTTTGGTTTACTAGATGAGCTAGGTTGTCCTGTTTAAACCGTTTGGTTTGCTATATGATTTAGGTTGTCCTGTTTAGACCTTTTGGTTTACTAGATGATTTAGGTTGTCCTGTTTAGACCTTTTGGTTTACTAGATGCTTTAGGTTGTCCTGTTTAGACCTTTTGGTTTACTAGATGATTTGGGTTGTCCTGTTAGACCTTTTGGTTTACTAGATGATCTATGTTGTCCAGTTTACACCTTTTGGTTTACTAGATGAATTATGTTGTCCTGTTTAAACCTTTTGGTTTACTAGATGATTTATGTTTTCCCGTTTAGACCTTTTTGTTTACTAGATGGTATAGATTGTCCTGTTTAGACCTTTTGGTTGATTAGATGATTTAGGTTGTCCTGTTCAGACCTTTTCGTTTACTAGATGATTTAGGTTGTCCTGTTTAGACCTTTTGGTTTACTAGATGATTGAGGTTGTCCTGTTTAGACCTTTTGGTTTACTAGATGAGCTAGGTTGTCCTGTTTAAACCGTTTGGTTTGCTATATGATTTAGGTTGTCCTGTTTAGACCTTTTGGTTTACTAGATGACTTAGGTTGTCCTGTTTAGAACTTTTGGCTTACTAGATGCTTTAGGTTGTCCTGTTTAGAACTTTTCGTTTACTAGATGATATAGGTTGTCCTGTTTAGACCTTTTAGCTTAATATATGATTTAGATTATCCTGTTTAGTCCTTTTGGTTTACTAGATGATTTATGTTGTCCTGTTTAAACCTTTTGGTTTACTAGATGATTTATGTTGTCCCGTTTAGACCTTTTTGTTTACTAGATGGTATAGGTTTTCCTGTTTAGACCTTTTGGTTGACTAGATGATTTAGGTTGTCCTGTTTAAACCTTTTGGTTTACTATATGTTTTAGGTTGTCCTGTTTAGACCTTTTGGTTTACTAGATGATTTAGGTTGTCCTGTTTAGATCTTTTGGTTTACTAGATGATTTATGTTGTCCTGTTTAGACTTTTTGGCTTACTAGATGATTTAGGTTGTCCTGTTTAGACCTTTTGGTTTACTAGATGATTGAGGTTGTCCTGTTTAGACCTTTTGGTTTACTAGATGAGCTAGGTTGTCCTGTTTAAACCGTTTGGTTTGCTATATGATTTAGGTTGTCCTGTTTAGACCTTTTGGTTTACTAGATGACTTAGGTTGTCCTGTTTAGAACTTTTGGCTTACTAGATGCTTTAGGTTGTCCTGTTTAGAACTTTTCGTTTACTAGATGATATAGGTTGTCCTGTTTAGACCTTTTGGCTTAATATATGATTTAGATTATCCTGTTTAGTCCTTTTGGTTTACTAGATGATTTATGTTGTCCTGTTTAAACCTTTTGGTTTACTAGATGATTTATGTTGTCCCGTTTAGACCTTTAGACCTTTTGGTTGACTAGATGATTTAGGTTGTCCTGTTTAAACCTTTTGGTTTACTATATGTTTTAGGTTGTCCTGTTTAGACCTTTTGGTTTACTAGATGATTTAGGTTGTCCTGTTTAGATCTTTTGGTTTACTAGATGATTTAGTTTGTCCTGTTTAAACCTTTTGGTTTACTAGATGATTTAGGTTGTCCTGCTTAAACCTTTTCGTTTATTATAAGATTTAGGTTGTCCTGTTTAGACCTTTTGGCTTACTAGATGACTTATGTTGTCCTGTTTATACCTTTTGGTTTACTAGATGATTTAGGTTGTCCTGTTTAGTCCTTTTGGTTTACTAGATGATTTAGGTTGTCCTGTTTAGACCTTTTGGCTTAATATATGATTTAGATTGTCCTGTTTAGTCCTTTTGGTTTACTAGATGATTTATGTTGTCCTGTTTAAACCTTTTGGTTTCCTAGATGATTTATGTTGTCCCGTTTAGACCTTTTTGTTTACTAGATGGTATAGGTTTTCCTGTTTAGACCGTTTGGTTTACTAGATGATTTAGGTTGTCCTGTTTAGACCTTTTGGTTTACTATATGATTTAGGTTGTCCTGTTTAGATCTTTTGGTTTACTAGATGATTTATGTTGTCCAGTTTAGACTTTTTGGCTTACTAGATGATCTAGTTTGTCTTGTTTAGACCTTTGGGTTTACTAGATGATTTAGTTTGTCCTGTTTAAACCTTTTGGTTTACTAGATGATTTAGGTTGTCCTGCTTAGACCTTTTCGTTTATTATAAGATTTAGGTTGTCCTGTTTAGACCTTTTGGCTTACTAGATGACTTAGGTTGTCCTGTTTAGATCTTTTGGCTTACTAGATACACACAAAGGCATTGGTAACTTTACTGATCTAGGTTTTCCTATTTAGACCTTTTGGTTTACTAGATGATTTATGTTGTCCTTGTTTAGACTTTTTGGCTTACTAGATGATCTAGTTTGTCTTGTTTAGACCTTTGGGTTTTCTAGATGATTTAGTTTGTCCTGTTTAAACCTTTTGGTTTACTAGATGATTTAGGTTGTCCTGTTAGACCTTTTGGTTTACTAGTTGATCTATGTTGTCCAGTTTAGACCTTTTGGTTTACTAGATGATTTATGTTGTCCTGTTTAAACCTTTTGGTTTACTAGATGATTTATGTTTTCCCGTTTAGACCTTTTTGTTTACTAGATGGTATAGATTGTCCTGTTTAGACCTTTTGGTTTACTAGATGATTGAGGTTGTCCTGTTTAGACCTTTTGGTTTACTAGATGAGCTAGGTTGTCCTGTTTAAACCGTTTGGTTTGCTATATGATTTAGGTTGTCCTGTTTAGACCTTTTGGTTTACTAGATGATTTAGGTTGTCCTGTTTAGACCTTTTGGTTTACTAGATGCTTTAGGTTGTCCTGTTTAGACCTTTTGGTTTACTAGATGATTTGGGTTGTCCTGTTAGACCTTTTGGTTTACTAGATGATCTATGTTGTCCAGTTTACACCTTTTGGTTTACTAGATGATTTATGTTTTCCTGTTTAAACCTTTTGGTTTACTAGATGATTTATGTTTTCCCGTTTAGACCTTTTTGTTTACTAGATGGTATAGATTGTCCTGTTAGACCTTTTCGTTTACTAGATGATTTAGGTTGTCCTGTTTAGACCTTTTGGTTTACTAGATGATTGAGGTTGTCCTGTTTAGACCTTTTGGTTTACTAGATGAGCTAGGTTGTCCTGTTTAAACCGTTTGGCTTGCTATATGATTTAGGTTGTCCTGTTTAGACCTTTTGGTTTACTAGATGATTTAGGTTGTCCTGTTTAGACCTTTTGGTTTACTAGATGCTTTAGGTTGTCCTGTTTAGACCTTTTGGTTTACTAGATGATTTAGGTTGTCCTGTTCAGACATTTTCGTTTACTAGATGATTTAGGTTGTCCTGTTTAGACCTTTTGGTTTACTAGATGATTGAGGTTGTCCTGTTTAGACCTTTTGGTTTACTAGATGAGCTAGGTTGTCCTGTTTAAACCGTTTGGTTTGCTATATGAATTAGGTTGTCCTGTTTAGACCTTTTGGTTTACTAGATGATTTAGGTTGTCCTGTTTAGACCTTTTGGCTTACTAGATGCTTTAGGTTGTCCTGTTTAGAACTTTTCGTTTACTAGATGATTTAGGTTGTCCTGTTTAGACCTTTTGGCTTAATATATGATTTAGATTGTCCTGTTTAGTCCTTTTGGTTTACTAGATGATTTATGTTGTCCTGTTTAAACCTTTTGGTTTACTAGATGATTTATGTTGTCCCGTTTAGACCTTTTTGTTTACTAGATGGTATAGGTTTTCCTGTTTAGACCGTTTGGTTTACTAGATGATTTAGGTTGTCCTGTTTAAACCTTTTGGTTTACTATATGTTTTAGGTTGTCCTGTTTAGACCTTTTGGTTTACTAGATGATTTAGGTTGTCCTGTTTAGATCTTTTGGTTTACTAGATGATTTATGTTGTCCAGTTTAGACTTTTTGGCTTACTAGATGATCTAGTTTGTCTTGTTTAGACCTTTGGGTTTACTAGATGATTTAGTTTGTCCTGTTTAAACCTTTTGGTTTACTAGATGATTTAGGTTGTCCTGTTTAGACCTTTTGGTTTACTAGATGATTTGGGTTGTCCTGTTAGACCTTTTGGTTTACTAGATGATCTATGTTGTCCAGTTTACACCTTTTGGTTTACTAGATGATTTATGTTTTCCTGTTTAAACCTTTTGGTTTACTAGATGATTTATGTTTTCCCGTTTAGACCTTTTTGTTTACTAGATGGTATAGATTGTCCTGTTTAGACCTTTTGGTTGACTAGATGATTTAGGTTGTCCTGTTTAGACCTTTTGGTTTACTAGATGATTTAGGTTGTCCTGTTTAGACCTTTTGGTTTACTAGATGCTTTAGGTTGTCCTGTTTAGACCTTTTGGTTTACTAGATGATTTGGGTTGTCCTGTTAGACCTTTTGGTTTACTAGATGATCTATGTTGTCCAGTTTAGACCTTTTGGTTTACTAGATGATTTAGGTTGTCCTGTTCAGACCTTTTCGTTTACTAGATGATTTAGGTTGTCCTGTTTAGACCTTTTGGTTTACTAGATGATTGAGGTTGTCCTGTTTAGACCTTTTGGTTTACTAGATGAGCTAGGTTGTCCTGTTTAAACCGTTTGGTTTGCTATATGAATTAGGTTGTCCTGTTTAGACCTTTTGGTTTACTAGATGATTTAGGTTGTCCTGTTTAGACCTTTTGGCTTACTAGATGCTTTAGGTTGTCCTGTTTAGAACTTTTCGTTTACTAGATGATTTAGGTTGTCCTGTTTAGACCTTTTGGCTTAATATATGATTTAGATTGTCCTGTTTAGTCCTTTTGGTTTACTAGATGATTTATGTTGTCCTGTTTAAACCTTTTGGTTTACTAGATGATTTATGTTGTGCCGTTTAGACCTTTTTGTTTACTAGATGGTATAGGTTTTCCTGTTTAGACCGTTTGGTTTACTAGATGATTTAGGTTGTCCTGTTTAAACCTTTTGGTTTACTATATGTTTTAGGTTGTCCTGTTTAGACCTTTTGGTTTACTAGATGATTTAGGTTGTCCTGTTTAGATCTTTTGGTTTACTAGATGATTTATGTTGTCCAGTTTAGACTTTTTGGCTTACTAGATGATCTAGTTTGTCTTGTTTAGACCTTTGGGTTTACTAGATGATTTAGTTTGTCCTGTTTAAACCTTTTGGTTTACTAGATGATTTATGTTGTCCCGTTTAGACCTTTTTGTTTACTAGATGGTATAGGTTTTCCTGTTTAGACCGTTTGGTTTACTAGATGATTGAGGTTGTCCTGTTTAGACCTTTTGGTTTACTATATGATTTAGGTTGTCCTGTTTAGACCTTTTGGTTGACTAGATGATTTAGGTTATCCTGTTCAAACCTTTTGGTTTACTATATGTTTTAGGTTGTCCTGTTTAGACCTTTTGGTTTACTAGATGATTTAGGTTGTCCTGTTTAGATCTTTTGGTTTACTAGATGATTTATGTTGTCCAGTTTAGACTTTTTGGCTTACTAGATGATCTAGTTTGTCTTGTTTAGACCTTTGGGTTTACTAGATGATTTAGTTTGTCCTGTTTAAACCTTTTGGTTTACTAGATGATTTAGGTTGTCCTGCTTAGACCTTTTCGTTTATTATAAGATTTAGGTTGTCCTGTTTAGACCTTTTGGCTTACTAGATGACTTAGGTTGTCCTGTTTAGATCTTTTGGCTTACTAGATACACACAAAGGCATTGGTAACTTTACTGATCTAGGTTTTCCTATTTAGACCTTTTGGTTTACTAGATGATTTATGTTGTCCTTGTTTAGACTTTTTGGCTTACTAGATGATCTAGTTTGTCTTGTTTAGACCTTTGGGTTTACTAGATGATTTAGTTTGTCCTGTTTAAACCTTTTGGTTTACTAGATGATTTAGGTTGTCCTGTTAGACCTTTTCGTTTACTAGATGATTTAGGTTGTCCTGTTTAGACCTTTTGGTTTACTAGATGATTGAGGTTGTCCTGTTTAGACCTTTTGGTTTACTAGATGAGCTAGGTTGTCCTGTTTAAACCGTTTGGCTTGCTATATGATTTAGGTTGTCCTGTTTAGACCTTTTGGTTTACTAGATGATTTAGGTTGTCCTGTTTAGACCTTTTGGTTTACTAGATGCTTTAGGTTGTCCTGTTTAGACCTTTTGGTTTACTAGATGATTTGGGTTGTCCTGTTAGACCTTTTGGTTTACTAGATGATCTATGTTGTCCAGTTTAGACCTTTTGGTTTACTAGATGATTTAGGTTGTCCTGTTCAGACCTTTTCGTTTACTAGATGATTTAGGTTGTCCTGTTTAGACCTTTTGGTTTACTAGATGATTGAGGTTGTCCTGTTTAGACCTTTTGGTTTACTAGATGAGCTAGGTTGTCCTGTTTAAACCGTTTGGTTTGCTATATGAATTAGGTTGTCCTGTTTAGACCTTTTGGTTTACTAGATGATTTAGGTTGTCCTGTTTAGACCTTTTGGCTTACTAGATGCTTTAGGTTGTCCTGTTTAGAACTTTTCGTTTACTAGATGATTTAGGTTGTCCTGTTTAGACCTTTTGGCTTAATATATGATTTAGATTGTCCTGTTTAGTCCTTTTGGTTTACTAGATGATTTATGTTGTCCTGTTTAAACCTTTTGGTTTACTAGATGATTTATGTTGTCCCGTTTAGACCTTTTTGTTTACTAGATGGTATAGGTTTTCCTGTTTAGACCGTTTGGTTTACTAGATGATTTAGGTTGTCCTGTTTAAACCTTTTGGTTTACCATATGTTTTAGGTTGTCCTGTTTAGACCTTTTGGTTTACTAGATGATTTAGGTTGTCCTGTTTAGATCTTTTGGTTTACTAGATGATTTATGTTGTCCAGTTTAGACTTTTTGGCTTACTAGATGATCTAGTTTGTCTTGTTTAGACCTTTGGGTTTACTAGATGATTTAGTTTGTCCTGTTTAAACCTTTTGGTTTACTAGATGATTTAGGTTGTCCTGCTTAGACCTTTTCGTTTATTATAAGATTTAGGTTGTCCTGTTTAGACCTTTTGGCTTACTAGATGACTTAGGTTGTCCTGTTTAGATCTTTTGGCTTACTAGATACACACAAAGGCATTGGTAACTTTACTGATCTAGGTTTTCCTATTTAGACCTTTTGGTTTACTAGATGATTTATGTTGTCCTTGTTTAGACCTTTGGGTTTACTAGATGATTTAGTTTGTCCTGTTTAAACCTTTTGGTTTACTAGATGATTTATGTTGTCCCGTTTAGACCTTTTTGTTTACTAGATGGTATAGGTTTTCCTGTTTAGACCGTTTGGTTTACTAGATGATTGAGGTTGTCCTGTTTAGACCTTTTGGTTTACTATATGATTTAGGTTGTCCTGTTTAGACCTTTTGGTTGACTAGATGATTTAGGTTATCCTGTTTAAACCTTTGGTTTACTATATGTTTTAGGTTGTCCTGTTTAGACCTTTTGGTTTACTAGATGATTTAGGTTGTCCTGTTTAGATCTTTTGGTTTACTAGATGATTTATGTTGTCCAGTTTAGACTTTTTGGCTTACTAGATGATCTAGTTTGTCTTGTGTAGACCTTTGGGTTTACTAGATGATTTAGTTTGTCTTGTTTAAACCTTTTGGTTTACTAGATGATTTAGGTTGTCCTGCTTAGACCTTTTCGTTTATTATAAGATTTAGGTTGTCCTGTTTAGACCTTTTGGCTTACTAGATGACTTAGGTTGTCCTGTTTAGATCTTTTGGCTTACTAGATACACACAAAGGCATTGGTAACTTTACTGATCTAGGTTTTCCTATTTAGACCTTTTGGTTTACTAGATGATTTATGTTGTCCTTGTTTAGACTTTTTGGCTTACTAGATGATCTAGTTTGTCTTGTTTAGACCTTTGGGTTTACTAGATGATTTAGTTTGTCCTGTTTAAACCTTTTGGTTTACTAGATGATTTAGGTTGTCCTGTTAGACCTTTTCGTTTACTAGATGATTTAGGTTGTCCTGTTTAGACCTTTTGGTTTACTAGATGATTGAGGTTGTCCTGTTTAGACCTTTTGGTTTACTAGATGAGCTAGGTTGTCCTGTTTAAACCGTTTGGCTTGCTATATGATTTAGGTTGTCCTGTTTAGACCTTTTGGTTTACTAGATGATTTAGGTTGTCCTGTTTAGACCTTTTGGTTTACTAGATGCTTTAGGTTGTCCTGTTTAGACCTTTTGGTTTACTAGATGATTTGGGTTGTCCTGTTAGACCTTTTGGTTTACTAGATGATCTATGTTGTCCAGTTTAGACCTTTTGGTTTACTAGATGATTTAGGTTGTCCTGTTCAGACCTTTTCGTTTACTAGATGATTTAGGTTGTCCTGTTTAGACCTTTTGGTTTACTAGATGATTGAGGTTGTCCTGTTTAGACCTTTTGGTTTACTAGATGAGCTAGGTTGTCCTGTTTAAACCGTTTGGTTTGCTATATGAATTAGGTTGTCCTGTTTAGACCTTTTGGTTTACTAGATGATTTAGGTTGTCCTGTTTAGACCTTTTGGCTTACTAGATGCTTTAGGTTGTCCTGTTTAGAACTTTTCGTTTACTAGATGATTTAGGTTGTCCTGTTTAGACCTTTTGGCTTAATATATGATTTAGATTGTCCTGTTTAGTCCTTTTGGTTTACTAGATGATTTATGTTGTCCTGTTTAAACCTTTTGGTTTACTAGATGATTTATGTTGTCCCGTTTAGACCTTTTTGTTTACTAGATGGTATAGGTTTTCCTGTTTAGACCGTTTGGTTTACTAGATGATTTAGGTTGTCCTGTTTAAACCTTTTGGTTTACTATATGTTTTAGGTTGTCCTGTTTAGACCTTTTGGTTTACTAGATGATTTAGGTTGTCCTGTTTAGATCTTTTGGTTTACTAGATGATTTATGTTGTCCAGTTTAGACTTTTTGGCTTACTAGATGATCTAGTTTGTCTTGTTTAGACCTTTGGGTTTACTAGATGATTTAGTTTGTCCTGTTTAAACCTTTTGGTTTACTAGATGATTTAGGTTGTCCTGCTTAGACCTTTTCGTTTATTATAAGATTTAGGTTGTCCTGTTTAGACCTTTTGGCTTACTAGATGACTTAGGTTGTCCTGTTTAGATCTTTTGGCTTACTAGATACACACAAAGGCATTGGTAACTTTACTGATCTAGGTTTTCCTATTTAGACCTTTTGGTTTACTAGATGATTTATGTTGTCCTTGTTTAGACTTTTTGGCTTACTAGATGATCTAGTTTGTCTTGTTTAGACCTTTGGGTTTTCTAGATGATTTAGTTTGTCCTGTTTAAACCTTTTGGTTTACTAGATGATTTAGGTTGTCCTGTTTAGACCTTTTGGTTTACTAGATGCTTTAGGTTGTCCTGTTTAGACCTTTTGGTTTACTAGATGATTTGGGTTGTCCTGTTAGACCTTTTGGTTTACTAGATGATCTATGTTGTCCAGTTTACACCTTTTGGTTTACTAGATGATTTATGTTTTCCTGTTTAAACCTTTTGGTTTACTAGATGATTTATGTTTTCCCGTTTAGACCTTTTTGTTTACTAGATGGTATAGATTGTCCTGTTTAGTCCTTTTGGTTGACTAGATGATTTAGGTTGTCCTGTTCAGACCTTTTCGTTTACTAGATGATTTAGGTTGTCCTGTTTAGACCTTTTGGTTTACTAGATGATTGAGGTTGTCCTGTTTAGACCTTTTGGTTTACTAGATGATTTAGGTTGTCCTGTTTAGACCTTTTGGTTTACTAGATGCTTTAGGTTGTCCTGTTTAGACCTTTTGGTTTACTAGATGATTTGGGTTGTCCTGTTAGACCTTTTGGTTTACTAGATGATCTATGTTGTCCAGTTTAGACCTTTTGGTTTACTAGATGATTTAGGTTGTCCTGTTCAGACCTTTTCGTTTACTAGATGATTTAGGTTGTCCTGTTTAGACCTTTTGGTTTACTAGATGATTGAGGTTGTCCTGTTTAGACCTTTTGGTTTACTAGATGAACTAGGTTGTCCTGTTTAAACCGTTTGGCTTGCTATATGATTTAGGTTGTCCTGTTTAGACCTTTTGGTTTACTAGATGCTTTAGGTTGTCCTGTTTAGACCTTTTGGTTTACTAGATGATTTGGGTTGTCCTGTTAGACCTTTTGGTTTACTAGATGATCTATGTTGTCCAGTTTAGACCTTTTGGTTTACTAGATGATTTAGGTTGTCCTGTTCAGACCTTTTCGTTTACTAGATGATTTAGGTTGTCTTGTTTAGACCTTTTGGTTTACTAGATGATTTAGGTTGTCCTGCTTAGACCTTTTCGTTTATTATAAGATTTAGGTTGTCCTGTTTAGACCTTTTGGCTTACTAGATGACTTAGGTTGTCCTGTTTAGATCTTTTGGCTTACTAGATACACACAAAGGCATTGGTAACTTTACTGATCTAGGTTTTCCTATTTAGACCTTTTGGTTTACTAGATGATTTATGTTGTCCTTGTTTAGACTTTTTGGCTTACTAGATGATCTAGTTTGTCTTGTTTAGACCTTTGGGTTTACTAGATGATTTAGTTTGTCCTGTTTAAACCTTTTGGTTTACTAGATGATTTAGGTTGTCCTGTTAGACCTTTTCGTTTACTAGATGATTTAGGTTGTCCTGTTTAGACCTTTTGGTTTACTAGATGATTGAGGTTGTCCTGTTTAGACCTTTTGGTTTACTAGATGAGCTAGGTTGTCCTGTTTAAACCGTTTGGCTTGCTATATGATTTAGGTTGTCCTGTTTAGACCTTTTGGTTTACTAGATGATTTAGGTTGTCCTGTTTAGACCTTTTGGTTTACTAGATGCTTTAGGTTGTCCTGTTTAGACCTTTTGGTTTACTAGATGATTTGGGTTGTCCTGTTAGACCTTTTGGTTTACTAGATGATCTATGTTGTCCAGTTTAGACCTTTTGGTTTACTAGATGATTTAGGTTGTCCTGTTCAGACCTTTTCGTTTACTAGATGATTTAGGTTGTCCTGTTTAGACCTTTTGGTTTACTAGATGATTGAGGTTGTCCTGTTTAGACCTTTTGGTTTACTAGATGAGCTAGGTTGTCCTGTTTAAACCGTTTGGTTTGCTATATGAATTAGGTTGTCCTGTTTAGACCTTTTGGTTTACTAGATGATTTAGGTTGTCCTGTTTAGACCTTTTGGCTTACTAGATGCTTTAGGTTGTCCTGTTTAGAGCTTTTCGTTTACTAGATGATTTAGGTTGTCCTGTTTAGACCTTTTGGCTTAATATATGATTTAGATTGTCCTGTTTAGTCCTTTTGGTTTACTAGATGATTTATGTTGTCCTGTTTAAACCTTTTGGTTTACTAGATGATTTATGTTGTCCCGTTTAGACCTTTTTGTTTACTAGATGGTATAGGTTTTCCTGTTTAGACCGTTTGGTTTACTAGATGATTTAGGTTGTCCTGTTTAAACCTTTTGGTTTACTATATGTTTTAGGTTGTCCTGTTTAGACCTTTTGGTTTACTAGATGATTTAGGTTGTCCTGTTTAGATCTTTTGGTTTACTAGATGATTTATGTTGTCCAGTTTAGACTTTTTGGCTTACTAGATGATCTAGTTTGTCTTGTTTAGACCTTTGGGTTTACTAGATGATTTAGTTTGTCCTGTTTAAACCTTTTGGTTTACTAGATGATTTAGGTTGTCCTGCTTAGACCTTTTCGTTTATTATAAGATTTAGGTTGTCCTGTTTAGACCTTTTGGCTTACTAGATGACTTAGGTTGTCCTGTTTAGATCTTTTGGCTTACTAGATACACACAAAGGCATTGGTAACTTTACTGATCTAGGTTTTCCTATTTAGACCTTTTGGTTTACTAGATGATTTATGTTGTCCTTGTTTAGACTTTTTGGCTTACTAGATGATCTAGTTTGTCTTGTTTAGACCTTTGGGTTTTCTAGATGATTTAGTTTGTCCTGTTTAAACCTTTTGGTTTACTAGATGATTTAGGTTGTCCTGTTTAGACCTTTTGGTTTACTAGATGCTTTAGGTTGTCCTGTTTAGACCTTTTGGTTTACTAGATGATTTGGGTTGTCCTGTTAGACCTTTTGGTTTACTAGATGATCTATGTTGTCCAGTTTACACCTTTTGGTTTACTAGATGATTTATGTTTTCCTGTTTAAACCTTTTGGTTTACTAGATGATTTATGTTTTCCCGTTTAGACCTTTTTGTTTACTAGATGGTATAGATTGTCCTGTTTAGACCTTTTGGTTGACTAGATGATTTAGGTTGTCCTGTTCAGACCTTTTCGTTTACTAGATGATTTAGGTTGTCCTGTTTAGACCTTTTGGTTTACTAGATGATTGAGGTTGTCCTGTTTAGACCTTTTGGTTTACTAGATGATTTAGGTTGTCCTGTTTAGACCTTTTGGTTTACTAGATGCTTTAGGTTGTCCTGTTTAGACCTTTTGGTTTACTAGATGATTTGGGTTGTCCTGTTAGACCTTTTGGTTTACTAGATGATCTATGTTGTCCAGTTTAGACCTTTTGGTTTACTAGATGATTTAGGTTGTCCTGTTCAGACCTTTTCGTTTACTAGATGATTTAGGTTGTCCTGTTTAGACCTTTTGGTTTACTAGATGATTGAGGTTGTCCTGTTTAGACCTTTTGGTTTACTAGATGAACTAGGTTGTCCTGTTTAAACCGTTTGGCTTGCTATATGATTTAGGTTGTCCTGTTTAGACCTTTTGGTTTACTAGATGCTTTAGGTTGTCCTGTTTAGACCTTTTGGTTTACTAGATGATTTGGGTTGTCCTGTTAGACCTTTTGGTTTACTAGATGATCTATGTTGTCCAGTTTAGACCTTTTGGTTTACTAGATGATTTAGGTTGTCCTGTTCAGACCTTTTCGTTTACTAGATGATTTAGGTTGTCTTGTTTAGACCTTTTGGTTTACTAGATGATTTAGGTTGTCCTGCTTAGACCTTTTCGTTTATTATAAGATTTAGGTTGTCCTGTTTAGACCTTTTGGCTTACTAGATGACTTAGGTTGTCCTGTTTAGATCTTTTGGCTTACTAGATACACACAAAGGCATTGGTAACTTTACTGATCTAGGTTTTCCTATTTAGACCTTTTGGTTTACTAGATGATTTATGTTGTCCTTGTTTAGACTTTTTGGCTTACTAGATGATCTAGTTTGTCTTGTTTAGACCTTTGGGTTTTCTAGATGATTTAGTTTGTCCTGTTTAAACCTTTTGGTTTACTAGATGATTTAGGTTGTCCTGTTTAGACCTTTTGGTTTACTAGATGCTTTAGGTTGTCCTGTTTAGACCTTTTGGTTTACTAGATGATTTGGGTTGTCCTGTTAGACCTTTTGGTTTACTAGATGATCTATGTTGTCCAGTTTACACCTTTTGGTTTACTAGATGATTTATGTTTTCCTGTTTAAACCTTTTGGTTTACTAGATGATTTATGTTTTCCCGTTTAGACCTTTTTGTTTACTAGATGGTATAGATTGTCCTGTTTAGACCTTTTGGTTGACTAGATGATTTAGGTTGTCCTGTTCAGACCTTTTCGTTTACTAGATGATTTGGGTTGTCCTGTTTAGACCTTTTGGTTTACTAGATGATTGAGGTTGTCCTGTTTAGACCTTTTGGTTTACTAGATGATTTAGGTTGTCCTGTTTAGACCTTTTGGTTTACTAGATGCTTTAGGTTGTCCTGTTTAGACCTTTTGGTTTACTAGATGATTTGGGTTGTCCTGTTAGACCTTTTGGTTTACTAGATGATCTATGTTGTCCAGTTTAGACCTTTTGGTTTACTAGATGATTTAGGTTGTCCTGTTCAGACCTTTTCGTTTACTAGATGATTTAGGTTGTCCTGTTTAGACCTTTTGGTTTACTAGATGATTGAGGTTGTCCTGTTTAGACCTTTTGGTTTACTAGATGAGCTAGGTTGTCCTGTTTAAACCGTTTGGCTTGCTATATGATTTAGGTTGTCCTGTTTAGACCTTTTGGTTTACTAGATGATTTAGGTTGTCCTGTTTAGACCTTTTGGTTTACTAGATGCTTTAGGTTGTCCTGTTTAGACCTTTTGGTTTACTAGATGATTTGGGTTGTCCTGTTAGACCTTTTGGTTTACTAGATGATCTATGTTGTCCAGTTTAGACCTTTTGGTTTACTAGATGATTTAGGTTGTCCTGTTCAGACCTTTTCGTTTACTAGATGAATTAGGTTGTCCTGTTTAGACCTTTTGGTTTACTAGATGATTGAGGTTGTCCTGTTTAGACCTTTTGGTTTACTAGATGAGCTAGGTTGTCCTGTTTAAACCGTTTGGTTTGCTATATGATTTAGGTTGTCCTGTTTAGACCTTTTGGTTTACTAGATGATTTAGGTTGTCCTGTTTAGACCTTTTGGCTTACTAGATGCTTTAGGTTGTCCTGTTTAGAACTTTTCGTTTACTAGATGATTTAGGTTGTCCTGTTTAGACCTTTTGGCTTAATATATGATTTAGATTGTCCTGTTTAGTCCTTTTGGTTTACTAGATGATTTATGTTGTCCTGTTTAAACCTTTTGGTTTACTAGATGATTTATGTTGTCCCGTTTAGACCTTTTTGTTTACTAGATGGTATAGGTTTTCCTGTTTAGACCGTTTGGTTTACTAGATGATTGAGGTTGTCCTGTTTAGACCTTTTGGTTTACTATATGATTTAGGTTGTCCTGTTTAGACCTTTTGGTTGACTAGATGATTTAGGTTATCCTGTTTAAACCTTTTGGTTTACTATATGTTTTAGGTTGTCCTGTTTAGACCTTTTGGTTTACTAGATGATTTAGGTTGTCCTGTTTAGATCTTTTGGTTTACTAGATGATTTATGTTGTCCAGTTTAGACTTTTTGGCTTACTAGATGATCTAGTTTGTCTTGTTTAGACCTTTGGGTTTACTAGATGATTTAGTTTGTCCTGTTTAAACCTTTTGGTTTACTAGATGATTTAGGTTGTCCTGCTTAGACCTTTTCGTTTATTATAAGATTTAGGTTGTCCTGTTTAGACCTTTTGGCTTACTAGATGACTTAGGTTGTCCTGTTTAGATCTTTTGGCTTACTAGATACACACAAAGGCATTGGTAACTTTACTGATCTAGGTTTTCCTATTTAGACCTTTTGGTTTACTAGATGATTTATGTTGTCCTTGTTTAGACTTTTTGGCTTACTAGATGATCTAGTTTGTCTTGTTTAGACCTTTGGGTTTACTAGATGATTTAGTTTGTCCTGTTTAAACCTTTTGGTTTACTAGATGATTTAGGTTGTCCTGTTAGACCTTTTCGTTTACTAGATGATTTAGGTTGTCCTGTTTAGACCTTTTGGTTTACTAGATGATTGAGGTTGTCCTGTTTAGACCTTTTGGTTTACTAGATGAGCTAGGTTGTCCTGTTTAAACCGTTTGGCTTGCTATATGATTTAGGTTGTCCTGTTTAGACCTTTTGGTTTACTAGATGATTTAGGTTGTCCTGTTTAGACCTTTTGGTTTACTAGATGCTTTAGGTTGTCCTGTTTAGACCTTTTGGTTTACTAGATGATTTGGGTTGTCCTGTTAGACCTTTTGGTTTACTAGATGATCTATGTTGTCCAGTTTAGACCTTTTGGTTTACTAGATGATTTAGGTTGTCCTGTTCAGACCTTTTCGTTTACTAGATGATTTAGGTTGTCCTGTTTAGACCTTTTGGTTTACTAGATGATTGAGGTTGTCCTGTTTAGACCTTTTGGTTTACTAGATGAGCTAGGTTGTCCTGTTTAAACCGTTTGGTTTGCTATATGAATTAGGTTGTCCTGTTTAGACCTTTTGGTTTACTAGATGATTTAGGTTGTCCTGTTTAGACCTTTTGGCTTACTAGATGCTTTAGGTTGTCCTGTTTAGAACTTTTCGTTTACTAGATGATTTGGGTTGTCCTGTTTAGACCTTTTGGCTTAATATATGATTTAGATTGTCCTGTTTAGTCCTTTTGGTTTACTAGATGATTTATGTTGTCCTGTTTAAACCTTTTGGTTTACTAGATGATTTATGTTGTCCCGTTTAGACCTTTTTGTTTACTAGATGGTATAGGTTTTCCTGTTTAGACCGTTTGGTTTACTAGATGATTTAGGTTGTCCTGTTTAAACCTTTTGGTTTACTATATGTTTTAGGTTGTCCTGTTTAGACCTTTTGGTTTACTAGATGATTTAGGTTGTCCTGTTTAGATCTTTTGGTTTACTAGATGATTTATGTTGTCCAGTTTAGACTTTTTGGCTTACTAGATGATCTAGTTTGTCTTGTTTAGACCTTTGGGTTTACTAGATGATTTAGTTTGTCCTGTTTAAACCTTTTGGTTTACTAGATGATTTAGGTTGTCCTGCTTAGACCTTTTCGTTTATTATAAGATTTAGGTTGTCCTGTTTAGACCTTTTGGCTTACTAGATGACTTAGGTTGTCCTGTTTAGATCTTTTGGCTTACTAGATACACACAAAGGCATTGGTAACTTTACTGATCTAGGTTTTCCTATTTAGACCTTTTGGTTTACTAGATGATTTATGTTGTCCTTGTTTAGACTTTTTGGCTTACTAGATGATCTAGTTTGTCTTGTTTAGACCTTTGGGTTTTCTAGATGATTTAGTTTGTCCTGTTTAAACCTTTTGGTTTACTAGATGATTTAGGTTGTCCTGTTAGACCTTTTGGTTTACTAGTTGATCTATGTTGTCCAGTTTAGACCTTTTGGTTTACTAGATGATTTATGTTGTCCTGTTTAAACCTTTTGGTTTACTAGATGATTTATGTTTTCCCGTTTAGACCTTTTTGTTTACTAGATGGTATAGATTGTCCTGTTTAGACCTTTTGGTTTACTAGATGATTGAGGTTGTCCTGTTTAGACCTTTTGGTTTAATAGATGAGCTAGGTTGTCCTGTTTAAACCGTTTGGTTTGCTATATGATTTAGGTTGTCCTGTTTAGACCTTTTGGTTTACTAGATGACTTAGGTTGTCCTGTTTAGAACTTTTGGCTTACTAGATGCTTTAGGTTTTCCTGTTTAGAACTTTTCGTTTACTAGATGATATAGGTTGTCCTGTTTAGACCTTTTGGCTTAATATATGATTTAGATTGTCCTGTTTAGTCCTTTTGGTTTACTAGATGATTTATGTTGTCCTGTTTAAACCTTTTGGTTTACTAGATGATTTATGTTGTCCCGTTTAGACCTTTTTGTTTACTAGATGGTATAGGTTTTCCTGTTTAGACCTTTTGGTTGACTAGATGATTTAGGTTGTCCTGTTTAAACCTTTTGGTTTACTATATGTTTTAGGTTGTCCTGTTTAGACCTTTTGTTGTACTAGATGAATTAGGTTGTCCTGTTTAGATCTTTTGGTTTACTAGATGATTTATGTTGTCCTGTTTAGACTTTTTGGCTTACTAGATGATCTAGTTTGTCTTGTTTAGACCTTTGGGTTTACTAGATGATTTAGTTTGTTCTGTTTAAACCTTTTGGTTTACTAGATGATTTAGGTTGTCCTGCTTAAACCTTTTCGTTTATTATAAGATTTAGGTTGTCCTGTTTAGACCTTTTGGCTTACTAGATGACTTATGTTGTCCTGTTTATACCTTTTGGTTTACTAGATGATTTAGGTTGTCCTGTTTAGTCCTTTTGGTTTACTAGATGACTTAGGTTGTCCTGTTTAGATCTTTTGGCTTACTAGATACACACAAAGGCATTGGTAACTTTACTGATTTAGGTTTTCCTGTTTAGACCTTTTGGTTTACTAGATGATTTATGTTGTCCTTGTTTAGACTTTTTGGCTTACTAGATGATCTAGTTTGTCTTGTTTAGACCTTTGGGTTTACTAGATGATTTAGTTTGTCCTGTTTAAACCTTTTGGTTTACTAGATGATTTAGGTTGTCCTGCTTAGACCTTTTCGTTTATTATAAGATTTAGGTTGTCCTGTTTAGACCTTTTGGCTTACTAGATGACTTATGTTGTCCTGTTTAGACCTTTTGGTTTACTAGATGATTTAAGTTGTCCTGTTTACCCATTTTGGTTTACTAGATGATTTAGGTTGTCCTGTTTAGACCTTTTGGTTTACTAGATGATTTAGTTTGTCCTGTTTAGTCCTTTTGGCTTACTAGATGATTTAGATTGTTCTGCTTAGACCTTTTGGTTTACTAGATGCACACAAAGGCATTGATAACTTTAATGACTTAGGTTGTCCTGTTTAGACTTTTTGGCTTACTAGATGGTTTAGGTTGTCCTGTTTAGTCCTTTTGGTTTACTAGATGATCTATGTTGTCCAGTTTAGACCTTTTGTTTTACTAGATGATTTATGTTGTCCTGTGTAAACCTTTTGGTTTACTAGATGATTTATGTTTTCCCGTTTAGACCTTTTGGTTGACTAGATGATTTAGGTTGTCCTGTTCAGACCTTTTCGTTTGCTAGATGATTGAGGTTGTCCTGTTTAGACCTTTTGGTTTACTAGATGATTGAGGTTGTCCTGTTTAGACCTTTTGGTTTACTAGATGAGCTAGGTTGTCCTGTTTAAACCTTTTGGTTTACTAGATGCTTTAGGTTGTCCTGTTTAGACCTTTTGGTTTACTAGATGATTTGGGTTGTCCTGTTAGACCTTTTGGTTTACTAGATGATCTATGTTGTCCAGTTTAGACCTTTTGGTTTACTAGATGATTTATGTTGTCCTGTTTAAACCTTTTGGTTTACTAGATGATTTATGTTTTCCCGTTTAGACCTTTTTGTTTACTAGATGGTATAGATTGTCCTGTTTAGACCTTTTGGTTGACTAGATGATTTAGGTTGTCCTGTTCAGACCTTTTCGTTTACTAGATGATTTAGGTTGTCCTGTTTAGACCTTTTGGTTTACTAGATGATTGAGGTTGTCCTGTTTAGACCTTTTGGTTTACTAGATGAGCTAGGTTGTCCTGTTTAAACCGTTTGGTTTGCTATATGATTTAGGTTGTCCTGTTTAGACCTTTTGGTTTACTAGATGATTTAGGTTGTCCTGTTTAGAACTTTTGGCTTACTAGATGCTTTAGGTTGTCCTGTTTAGAACTTTTCGTTTACTAGATGATTTAGGTTGTCCTGTTTAGACCTTTTGGCTTAATATATGATTTAGATTGTCCTGTTTAGTCCTTTTGGTTTACTAGATGATTTATGTTGTCCCGTTTAGACCTTTTGGTTTACTATATGTTTTAGGTTGTCCTGTTTAGACCTTTTGGTTTACTAGATGATTTAGATTGTCCTGTTTAGATCTTTTGGTTTACTAGATGATTTATGTTGTCCTTTTTTAGACTTTTTGGTTTACTAGATGATCTAGTTTGTCTTTTTTAGACCTTTGGGTTTACTAGATGATTTAGTTTGTCCTGTTTAAACCTTTTCGTTTATTATAAGATTTAGGTTGTCCTGTTTAGACCTTTTGGCTTACTAGATGACTTATGTTATCCTGTTTAGACCTTTTGGTTTACTAGATGATTTAAGTTGACCTGTTTACCCATTTTGGTTTACTAGATGATTTAGGTTGTCCTGTTTAGACCTTTTGGTTTACTAGATGATTTAGTTTGTCCTGTTTAGTTCTTTTGGCTTACTAGATGATTTAGGTTGTTCTGCTTAGACCTTTTGGTTTACTAGATGCACACAAAGGCATTGATAACTTTAATGACTTAGGTTGTCCTGTTTAGACTTTTTGGTTTACTAGATGGTTTAGGTTGTCCTGTTTAGATCTTTTGGTTTACTAGATACACACAAAAGCATTGGTAACTTTATTGATCTAGGTTGTCCTGTTTAGACCTTTTGGTTTACTAGATGATATAGGTTGTCCTGTATAGAACTTCTCGTTTACTAGATGATTTAGGTTGTCATGCTTAGACCTTTTGGCTTGATATATGATTTAGGTTGTCCTGTTTAGACCTTTTGGTTTACTAGATGATTTAGATTGTCCTGTTTAGTCCTTTTGGTTTACTAGATGACTTAAGTTGTCCTGTTTAGATCTTTTGGCTTACTAGATACACACAGGGCATTGGTAACTTTAATGATCTAGGTTTTCCTGTTTAGACCTTTTGGTTTACTAGATGATTTAGGTTGTCCTGTTTAGACTTTTTGGCCTATTAGATGATTTAGGTTGTCTTGCTTAGACCTTTGGGTTTACTAGATGATTTAGTTTGTCCTGTTTAAACCTTTTGGTTTACTAGATGATTTAGGTTGTCCTGCTTAGACCTTTTCGTTTACTATAAAATTTAGATTGTCCTGCTTAGATCTTTTGGTTTACTAGATGACTTAGGTTGTCCTGTTTATACCTTTTGGTTTACTAGATGATTTAGGTTGTCCTGTTTAGTCCTTTTGGTTTACTAGATGGTTTAGGTTGTCCTGTTTAGATCTTTTGGCTTACTAGATACACCCAAATGCATTGGTAACTTTACTGATTTATGTTGTCCTGTTTAGACCTTTTGGCTTACTAGATGATCTCGTTTGTCTTGTTTAGACCTTTGGGTTTACTAGATGATTTAGTTTGTCCTGTTTAAACCTTTTGGTTTACTAGATGATTTAGGTTGTCCTGCTTAGACCTTTTCGTTTATTATAAGATTTAGGTTGTCCTGTTTAGATCTTTTGGTTTACTAGATGATTTAGGTTGTTTTGTTTAAACCTTTTGGTTTACTATATGATTTAGGTTGCCCTTTTTAGACCGTTTGGATTACTAGATGATTTTGGTTGTCCTGTTTAAACCTTTTGGTTTACTAGATGATTGAGGTTGTCCTGTTTAGACCTTTTGGTTTACTAGATGAGCTAGGTTGTCCTGTTTAAACGTTTGGTTTGCTATATGATTTAGGTTGTCCTGTTTAGTCTTTTTGGTTTACTAGATGATTTAGGTTGTCCTATTTAGACCTTTTGGTTTACTAGATGATTTATGTTGTCCTGTTTAAACCTTTTGGTTTACTAGATGATTTATGTTGTCATGTTTAGACCTTTTTGTTTACTAGATGGTATAGGGTTTCCTGTTTAGACCTTTTGGTTGACTAGATGATTTAGGTTGTCCTGTTTAAACCTTTTGGTTTACTATATGTTTTAGGTTGTGCTGTTTAGACCTTCTGGTTTACTAGATGATTTAGGTTGTCATGTTTAGACCTTTTGGTTGACTAGATGATTTAGGTTGTCCTGTTTAAACATGTTGGTTTACTGTATGATTTAGGTTGTCCTGTTTAGACCGTTTGGTTTTCTAGATGAGCTAGGTTTTCCTGGTTAAACCTTTTGGTTTGCTATATGATTTAGGTTGTCCTGTTTATACCTTTTGGTCTACTAGATGATTTAGGTTGTCCTGTTTAGACCTGTTGGCTTACTAGATGATTTAGGTTGTCCTGTTTAGCGATTTTGGCTTAATATATGATTTAGATTGTCCTGTTTAGAACTTTTGGTTTACTAGATGATTTACGTTATCCTGTTTAGACCTTTTGGTTTACTAGATGACATAGGTTGTCCTGTTTAGTCCTTTTGGTTTACTAGATGGTTTAGGTTGTCTTGTTTAGATTTTTTGGTTTACTAGATACACACAAAGGCATTGGTAACTTTACTGATCTAGGTTGTCCTGTTTAGACCTTTTGGTTTACTAGATGATATAGGTTGTCCTGTTTAGATCTTTTGGGTTACTAGATACACACAAAGGCATTGGTAACTTTACAGATCTAGGTTGTTCTGTTTAGACCTTTTGGTTTACTAGATGATTCAGGTTGTCCTGTTTAGATCGTTTGGTTTACTAGATGATTTAGGTTGTCCTGTTTAGAACTTCTCGTTTACTAGATGATTTAGGTT
The DNA here is from genome assembly GCA_963680875.1 of Bathymodiolus brooksi. Taxonomy (NCBI): domain Eukaryota; kingdom Metazoa; phylum Mollusca; class Bivalvia; order Mytilida; family Modiolidae; genus Bathymodiolus; species Bathymodiolus brooksi. Next base: position 25,331,311 of record OY804578.1, on the reverse strand, counting down.
GTCATGTTTAGACCTTTTGGCTTGATATATGATTTAGGTTGTCCTGTTTAGACCTTTTGCTTTACTAGATGATTTAGATTGTCCTGTTTATATCTTTTGGTTTACTAGATGACTTAAGTTGTCCTGTTTATACCTTTTGGTTTACTAGATGATTTAGGTTGTCCTGTTTAGTCCTTTTGGTTTACTAGATGATTTAGGTTGTCCTGTTTAGATCTTTTGGCTTAGTAGATACACACAAAGGCATTGGTAACTTTACTGATCTAGGTTTTACTGTTTAGACCTTTTGGTTTACTAGATGATTTAGGTTGTCCTGTTTAGACTTTTCGGCTTACTAGATGATTTAGTTTGTCCTGTTTAAAACGTTTGGTTTACTAGATGATTTAGGTTGTCCTGCTTAGACCTTTTCGTTTACTATAAGATTTAGGCTGTCCTGTTTAGACCTTTTGGCTTACTAGATGACATAGGTTGTCCTGTTTAGACCTTTTGGTTTACTAGATGATTTAAGTTGTCCTGTTTAGCCATTTTGGTTTACTAGATGATTTAGGTTGTCCTGTTTAGACCTTTTGGTATACTAGATGATTTAGTTTGTCCTGTGTAGTCCTTCAGGCTTACTAGATGATTTAGGTTGTCCTGCTTAGACCTTTTGTTTACTAGATCCACACAAAGGCATTGATAACTTTAATGACTTAGGTTGTCCTGTTTAGACTTTTTGGTTTACTAGATGATTTGGGTTGTCCAGTTTAGACCTTTTGGTTTACTAGATGATTTATGTTGTCCTGTTTAAACCTCTTGTCTTACTAGATGATTTATGTTGTCCCGTTTAGACCTTTTTGTTTACTAGATGGTATAGGTTTTCCTGTTTAGACATTTTCGTTGACTAGATGATTTAGGTTGTCCTGTTTAAACCATTTGGTTTACTATATGTATTAGGTTGTCCTGTTTAGAAATTTTGGTTTACTAGATGATTTAGGTTGTCCTGTTTAGATCTTTTGGTTTAATAGATAATTTAGGTTTTCTTGATTAAACCTTTTGGTTTACTATATGATTTAGGTTGTCCTGTTTAGACCTTTTGCTTTACTAGATGATCTAGGTTATCCTGTTTAGACCTTTTGGTTTACTAGATGATTGAAGTTGTCCTGTTTAGACCTTTTGGTTTACTAGATGAGCTAGGTTTTCCTGGTTAAACCTTTTGGTTTGCTATATGATTTGGGTTGTCCTGTTTATACCTTTTGGTTTACTAGATGCTTTAGGTTGTCCTGTTTGGAACTTTTGGTTTACTAGATGATTTACGTTATCTTGTTTAGAACTTTTGGTTTACTAGATGACTTAGGTTGTCCTGTTTAGTCCTTTTGGTTTTACTAGATGGTTTAGGTTGTCCTGTTTAGGTCTTTTGGTTTACTAGATACACACAAAGGCATTGGTAACATTACTGATCTAGGTTGTTCTGTTTAGACCTTTTGGTTTACTAGATGATTTGGGTTGTCCTGTTTATACCTTTTGGTTTACTAGATGATTTAGGTTGTCCTGTTTAGTCCTTTTGGTTTACTAGATGATTTAGGTTGTCCTGTTTAGATCTTTTGGCTTAGTAGATACACACAAAGGCATTGGTAACTTTACTGATCTAGGTTTTACTGTTTAGACCTTTTGGTTTACTAGATGATTTAGGTTGTCCTGTTTAGACTTTTCGGCTTACTAGATGATTTAGTTTGTCCTGTTTAAAACTTTTGGTTTACTAGATGATTTAGGTTGTCCTGCTTAGACCTTTTCGTTTACTATAAGATTTAGGTTGTCCTGTTTAGACCTTTTGGCTTACTAGATGGCATAGGTTGTCCTGTTTAGACCTTTTGGTTTACTAGATGATTTAAGTTGTCCTGTTTAGCCATTTTGGTTTACTAGATGATTTAGGTTGTCCTGTTTAGACCTTTTGGTATACTAGATGATTTAGTTTGTCCTGTGTAGTCCTTCTGGCTTACTAGATGATTTAGGTTGTCCTGCTTAGACCTTTTGTTTACTAGATCCACACAAAGGCATTGATAACTTTAATGACTTAGGTTGTCCTGTTTAGACTTTTTGGTTTACTAGATGATTTGGGTTGTCCTGTTAGACCTTATGGTTTACTAGATGATCTAGGTTGTCCAGTTTAGACCTTTTGGTTTACTAGATGATTTATGTTGTCCTGTTTAAACCTCTTGTCTTACTAGATGATTTATGTTGTCCCGTTTAGACCTTTTTGTTTACTAGATGGTATAGGTTTTCCTGTTTAGACCTTTTCGTTGACTAGATGATTTAGGTTGTCCTGTTTAAACCATTTGGTTTACTATATGTATTAGGTTGTCCTGTTTAGAAATTTTGGTTTACTAGATGATTTAGGTTGTTCTGTTTAGATCTTTTGGTTTAATAGATAATTTAGGTTGTCTTGATTAAACCTTTTGGTTTACTATATGATTTAGGTTGTCCTGTTTAGACCTTTTGCTTTACTAGATGATCTAGGTTATCCTGTTTAGACCTTTTGGTTTACTAGATGATTGAAGTTGTCCTGTTTAGACCTTTTGGTTTACTAGATGAGCTAGGTTTTCCTGGTTAAACCTTTTGGTTTGCTATATGATTTGGGTTGTCCTGTTTATACCTTTTGGTTTACTAGATGCTTTAGGTTGTCCTGTTTGGAACTTTTGGTTTACTAGATGATTTACGTTATCTTGTTTAGAACTTTTGGTTTACTAGATGACTTAGGTTGTCCTGTTTAGTCCTTTTGGTTTTACTAGATGGTTTAGGTTGTCCTGTTTAGGTCTTTTGGTTTACTAGATACACACAAAGGCATTGGTAACATTACTGATCTAGGTTGTTCTGTTTAGACCTTTTGGTTTACTAGATGATTTGGGTTGTCCTGTTTATACCTTTTGGTTTACTAGATGATTTAGGTTGTCCTGTTTAGTCCTTTTGGTTTACTAGATGATTTAGGTTGTCCTGTTTAGATCTTTTGGCTTAGTAGATACACACAAAGGCATTGGTAACTTTACTGATCTAGGTTTTACTGTTTAGACCTTTTGGTTTACTAGATGATTTAGGTTGTCCTGTTTAGACTTTTCGGCTTACTAGATGATTTAGTTTGTCCTGTTTAAAACTTTTGGTTTACTAGATGATTTAGGTTGTCCTGCTTAGACCTTTTCGTTTACTATAAGATTTAGGTTGTCCTGTTTAGACCTTTTGGCTTACTAGATGACATAGGTTGTCCTGTTTAGACCTTTTGGTTTACTAGATGATTTAAGTTGTCCTGTTTAGCCATTTTGGTTTACTAGATGATTTAGGTTGTCCTGTTTAGACCTTTTGGTATACTAGATGATTTAGTTTGTCCTGTGTAGTCCTTCTGGCTTACTAGATGATTTAGGTTGTCCTGCTTAGACCTTTTGTTTACTAGATCCACACAAAGGTATTGATAACTTTAATGACTTAGGTTGTCCTGTTTACACTTTTTGGCTTACTAGATGGTTTAGGTTGTCCTGTTTAGACATTTTGGTTTACTAGATGATTTGGGTTGTCCTGTTAAACCTTTTGGTTTACTAGATGATCTAGGTTGTCCAGTTTAGACCTTTTGGTTTACTAGATGATTTATGTTGTCCTGTTTAAACCTCTTGGCTTACTAGATGATTGAAGTTGTCCCGTTTAGACCTTTTTGTTTACTAGATGGTATAGGTTTTCCTGTTTAGACCTTTTCGTTGACTAGATGATTTAGGTTGTCCTGTTTAAACCATTTGGCTTACTATATGTATTAGGTTGTCCTGTTTAGAAATTTTGGTTTACTAGATGATTTAGGTTGTCCTGTTTAGATCTTTTGGTTTAATAGATAATTTAGGTTGTCTTGATTAAACCTTTTGGTTTACTATATGATTTAGGTTTTCCTGTTTAGACCTTTTGCTTTACTAGATGATCTAGGTTATCCAGTTTAGACCTTTTGGTTTACTAGATGATTTAGATTGTCCTGTTTAGATCTTTTGGTTTACTAGATGAGTTAGGTTGTCCTGTTTAGTCCTTTTGGTTTACTAGATGACTTATGTTGTCCTGTTTAGATCTTTTGGCTTACTAGATACACACAAAGGCATTGGTAACGTTACTGATCTAGATTTTCCTGTTTAGACCTTTTGGTTTACTAGATGATTGAAGTTGTCCTGTTTAGACCTTTTGGTTTACTAGATGAGCTAGGTTTTCCTGGTTAAACCTTTTGGTTTGCTATATGATTTGGGTTGTCCTGTTTATACCTTTTGGTTTACTAGATGATTTAGGTTGACCTGTTTAAAACTTTTGGCTTACTAGATGCTTTAGGTTGTCCTGTTTGGAACTTTTGGTTTACTAGATGATTTACGTTATCCTGTTTAGAACTTTTGGTTTACTAGATGACTTAGGTTGTCCTGTTTAGTCCTTTTGGTTTTACTAGATGGTTTAGGTTGTCCTGTTTAGGTCTTTTGGTTTACTAGATACACACAAAGGCATTGGTAACATTACTGATCTAGGTTGTTCTGTTTAGACCTTTTGGTTTACTAGATGATTTAGGTTGTCCTGTTTAGAACTTCTCGTTTACTAGATGATTTAGGTTGTCATGTTTAGACCTTTTTGCTTGATATATGATTTAGGCTGTCCTTTTTAGACCTTTTGATTTATTAAATGATTTAGGTTGTCCTGTTTAGACTTTTTGGTTTACTAGATGATTTAGGTTGTCTTGTTTAGACCTTTGGGTTTACTAGATGATTTAGTTTGTCCTGTTTAAACCTTTTGGTTTACTAGATGATTTATGTTGTCCTGCTTAGACCTTTTTGTTTACTATAAGATTTAGGTTGTCCTGTTTAGATCTTTTGGTTTACTAGATGACTTAGATTTTCCTGTTTATTCCTTTTGGTTTACTAGATGATTTAGGTTGTCCTGTTTAGTCCTTTTGGTTTACTAGATGACTTAGGTTGTCCTGTTTAGATCTTTTGGCTTATTAGATACACACAAAGGCATTGGTAACTTTACTGATCTAGGTTTTCCTGTTTAGACCTTTTGGTTTACTAGATGATTTATGTTGTCCTGTTTAGACTTTTTGGCTTACTAGATGATCTAGTTTGTCTTGTTTAGACCTTTGGGTTTACTAGAGGATTTAGTTTGTCCTGTTTAAACCTTTTGGTTTACTAGATGATTTAGGTTGTCCTGCTTAAACCTTTTCGTTTACTATAAGATTTAGGTTGTCCTGTTTAGACCTTTTGGCTTACTAGATGACTTAGGTTGTCCAGTTTAGACCTTTTGGTTGACTAGATGATTTAACTTGTCCTGTTTAGCCATTTTGATTTACTAGATGATTTAGGTTGTCCTGTTTAGACCTTTTGGTTTACTAGATGATTTAGGTTGTCCTGTTTAGACCTTTTGGTTTACTATATGATTTGGGTTTTCCTGTTAGACCTTTTGGTTTACTAGATGATTTAGGTTGTCCTGTTTAGACCTTTTGGTTTACTAGATGATTTGGGTTGTCCTGTTAGACCTTTTGGTTTACTAGATGATCTATGTTGTCCAGTTTAGACCATTTGGTTTACTTGATGATTTATGTTGTCCTGTTTAAACCTTTTGGTTTACTAGATGATTTATGTTGTCCCGTTTAGACCTTTTTGTTTACTAGATGGTATAGGTTGTCCTGTTTAGACCTTTTGGTTGACTAGATGATTTAGGTTGTCCTGTTTTAACCTTTTGGTTTACTATATGTTTTAGGTTGTCCTGTTCAGACCTTTTCGTTTACTAGATGATTTAGGTTGTCCTGTTTAGATCTTTTGGTTTACTAGATAATTTAGGTTGTCCTGTTTAAACCTTTTGGTTTACTATATGATTTAGGTTGCCCTGTTTAGACCGTTTGGTTTACTAGATGATTTCGGTTGTCCTGTTTAGACCTTTTGCTTTACTAGATGATTTAGGTTATCCTGTTTAGACCTTTTGGTTTACTAGATGATTGAGGTTGTCCTGTTTAGGCCTTTTGGTTTACTAGATGAGCTAGGTTGTCCTGTTTAAATCTTTTGGTTTGCTATATGATTTAGGTTGTCCTGCTTAGACCTTTTGGTTTACTAGATGATTTAGATTGTCCTGCGTAGACTTTTGGCTTACTATATGCTTTAGGTTGTCCTGTTTCGAACATATCGTTTACTAGATAATTTAGGTTGTCCTGTTTAAACCTTTTGGCTTAATATATGATTTAGATTGTCCTGTTTAGACCTTTTGGTTTACTAGATGACATAGGTTGTCCTGTTTAGACCTTTTGGTTTACTAAATGATTTACGTTGTCCTGTTTAGACCTTTTGGTTTACTAGATGACTTAGATTGTCTTGCTTAGACCTTTTGGTTTACTAGATGATATAGGTTGTCCTGTTTAGATCTTTTGGGTTACTAGATACACACAAAGGCATTGGTAACTTTACTGATCTAGGTTGTTCTGTTTAGACCTTTTGGTTTACTAGATGATTTAGGTTGTCCTGTTTAGACCTTTTGGTTTACTTAAATTACTTGGCTTTCCAATCTTTTGACTATGAGCCGTACTCGATCACTGTTATTCAGCGTACTCGATCACTGTTATTCAAGAACGAGCCTTTCGTACTAAGTAAGATATCTACGTTTTTATTACACATCACGTTGTCCATAACTCTGCAGGTGTACTACCAGTCTCCTATGATACCATCACCGTAGTGGTTAGAGCTTAGCCACTGACATGGCATATTAGATATATTGATGCTTGAAATTACAGTTTTTAAATAATATAATTATTTTTAAAACTAAGGTGAATCTCTCACATATATACATAACCTTAGTAGATGTTGTATTGTCCTAATGATGCCCTTTGATTTGTTTGATTACGAAGACATTTTAATGATTTGACTTTTCAATGTCTTGACTTTGGTCGTATATGAAGAAAGTTATTTCAGTAGCGAACATGTGCACTCAATTAGATATCCACGTTTTTATTCCAATAAACGTTTTATGTCGAGTGGCCTTTAAATTACGATGTGGGTTTTCACCAGAATTTCTACACTTATTGCAAAAGGAAATTAAGTACTTAGATATGTAATGTCGTTTTTTTTCGACGAATGAAGTTACGACGTACAGCTTATTCAAAAGACATTAAACATAGCGTTAAACACGAAGAAGTCGAACACAAAGAAGTCCAGTGCATCTTTAGAGTTGCTTCTGACATTAATGGAGAGAGACAATTACGTTTTAGTATATGTCATTACATTACAAACGTTCAATATTTAAATAAGACATTTTCTTCTTTCAGAGTATATGGATATTTTATTTGGCCCGATTTACAATTACATTTATAAAAGTATATAAAACAGATCGCCGCGTTGGTAGAATATAAATTGAAGAATCATGCAACATGCTATGACATTTGTAGATACCAAAGTAATAAAAGTGTAACAGGTACTTGGCTTGTTCAGTAGAATTGTCCTCAAAATTTCTGGCGGTGTTAGAATCATCGAAGCATGTTTTCACCTTTGATAGATATATAATCTCGAATTTAGAACCCTGTATATTTCGAAACCCCTAGACGAATCATTCGAAATTAAAGATTCCGAATTAAAGATTCAATAACTGAAGTTCCAGATTCGTAATACAGTATTATGATTAACAAATGGGATGAAAGTTAGATGACTTAGGTTTTCCTGTTTAGACCGTTTGTCTTACTAGATGATTTAGGTTTGCCTGTTTAGACCTATTGGTTTACTAGATGATTTAGGTTGTCCTGTTTATACCTTTTGGTTTACGAGATGATTTAGGTTGTCCTGTTTAGACCTTTTGGCTTACTAGATGTTTTAGGTTGTCCCGTTTAGACCTTTTGTTTACTAGATGATTTAGGTTGTCCTGTTTAGACCTTTTGGCTTACTAGATGATTTGGGTTGTCTTGTTTAGACCTTTTGGTTTACTAGATGATCTAGGTTGTCCTGTTTAGACCTTTTGGTTTTCCTGTTTAGACATTTTGGTTGTCCTGTTTAGACCTTTTCGTTTACTAGATGATTTAGATTGTCCTCTTTAAACCTTTTGGTTTACTAGATGATTTAGGTTGTCCTGATTAGACCTTTTGGTTGTCCTGTTTAGACATTTTGGTTGTCCTGTTTATACCTTTTGGTTGTCTGTTTAGATCTTTTGGTTGTCCTTTTTAGATCTTTTGGTTGTCCTGTTCAGACCTTTTGGTTTACTAGATGATTTAGCTTGTCTTGTTTAGACCTCTTGGGTTATTAGATGACTTAGTTTGTCCTGTTTAGAACTTTTGGTTTCCTAGATGATTTAGGTTTTCCTGTTTAGACCTATTGGTTTACTAGATGACTTAGGTTGTCCTGTTTAGATCTTTTGTTTACTTGATGAATTAGGTTGTTCTGTTTAGACCTTTTCGGTTTACTAAATGATTGAGGTTCTCCTGGTTAGACAATTTGGTTTACTAGATGATTTAGGTTGTCCTGTTTAGATCTTTTGGCTTACTAGATGATTTAGGTTGTCCTGTGTAGTCCTTCTGGCTTACTAGATGATTTAGGTTGTCCTGCTTAGACCTTTTGTTTACTAGATCCACACAAAGGCATTGATAACTTTAATGACTTAGGTTGTCCTGTTTAGACTTTTTGGTTTACTAGATGATTTGGGTTGTCCTGTTAGACCTTATGGTTTACTAGATGATCTAGGTTGTCCAGTTTAGACCTTTTGGTTTACTAGATGATTTATGTTGTCCTGTTTAAACCTCTTGTCTTACTAGATGATTTATGTTGTCCCGTTTAGACCTTTTTGTTTACTAGATGGTATAGGTTTTCCTGTTTAGACCTTTTCGTTGACTAGATGATTTAGGTTGTCCTGTTTAAACCATTTGGTTTACTATATGTATTAGGTTGTCCTGTTTAGAAATTTTGGTTTACTAGATGATTTAGGTTGTCCTGTTTAGATCTCTTGGTTTAATAGATAATTTAGGTTGTCTTGATTAAACCTTTTGGTTTACTATATGATTTAGGTTGTCCTGTTTAGACCTTTTGCTTTACTAGATGATCTAGGTTATCCTGTTTAGACCTTTTGGTTTACTAGATGATTGAAGTTGTCCTGTTTAGACCTTTTGGTTTACTAGATGAGCTAGGTTTTCCTGGTTAAACCTTTTGGTTTGCTATATGATTTGGGTTGTCCTGTTTATACCTTTTGGTTTACTAGATGCTTTAGGTTGTCCTGTTTGGAACTTTTGGTTTACTAGATGATTTACGTTATCTTGTTTAGAACTTTTGGTTTACTAGATGACTTAGGTTGTCCTGTTTAGTCCTTTTGGTTTTACTAGATGGTTTAGGTTGTCCTGTTTAGGTCTTTTGGTTTACTAGATACACACAAAGGCATTGGTAACATTACTGATCTAGGTTGTTCTGTTTAGACCTTTTGGTTTACTAGATGATTTGGGTTGTCCTGTTTATACCTTTTGGTTTACTAGATGATTTAGGTTGTCCTGTTTAGTCCTTTTGGTTTACTAGATGATTTAGGTTGTCCTGTTTAGATCTTTTGGCTTAGTAGATACACACAAAGGCATTGGTAACTTTACTGATCTAGGTTTTACTGTTTAGACCTTTTGGTTTACTAGATGATTTAGGTTGTCCTGTTTAGACTTTTCGGCTTACTAGATGATTTAGTTTGTCCTGTTTAAAACTTTTGGTTTACTAGATGATTTAGGTTGTCCTGCTTAGACCTTTTCGTTTACTATAAGATTTAGGTTGTCCTGTTTAGACCTTTTGGCTTACTAGATGACATAGGTTGTCCTGTTTAGACCTTTTGGTTTACTAGATGATTTAAGTTGTCCTGTTTAGCCATTTTGGTTTACTAGATGATTTAGGTTGTCCTGTTTAGACCTTTTGGTATACTAGATGATTTAGTTTGTCCTGTGTAGTCCTTCTGGCTTACTAGATGATTTAGGTTGTCCTGCTTAGACCTTTTGTTTACTAGATCCACACAAAGGCATTGATAACTTTAATGACTTAGGTTGTCCTGTTTAGACTTTTTGGTTTACTAGATGATTTGGGTTGTCCTGTTAGACCTTATGGTTTACTAGATGATCTAGGTTGTCCAGTTTAGACCTTTTGGTTTACTAGATGATTTATGTTGTCCTGTTTAAACCTCTTGTCTTACTAGATGATTTATGTTGTCCCGTTTATACCTTTTTGTTTACTAGATGGTATAGGTTTTCCTGTTTAGACCTTTTCGTTGACTAGATGATTTAGGTTGTCCTGTTTAAACCATTTGGTTTACTATATGTATTAGGTTGTCCTGTTTAGAAATTTTGGTTTACTAGATGATTTAGGTTGTCCTGTTTAGATCTTTTGGTTTAATAGATAATTTAGGTTGTCTTGATTAAACCTTTTGGTTTACTATATGATTTAGGTTGTCCTGTTTAGACCTTTTGCTTTACTAGATGATCTAGGTTATCCTGTTTAGACCTTTTGGTTTACTAGATGATTGAAGTTGTCCTGTTTAGACCTTTTGGTTTACTAGATGAGCTAGGTTTTCCTGGTTAAACCTTTTGGTTTGCTATATGATTTGGGTTGTCCTGTTTATACCTTTTGGTTTACTAGATGCTTTAGGTTGTCCTGTTTGGAACTTTTGGTTTACTAGATGATTTACGTTATCTTGTTTAGAACTTTTGGTTTACTAGATGACTTAGGTTGTCCTGTTTAGTCCTTTTGGTTTTACTAGATGGTTTAGGTTGTCCTGTTTAGGTCTTTTGGTTTACTAGATACACACAAAGGCATTGGTAACATTACTGATCTAGGTTGTTCTGTTTAGACCTTTTGGTTTACTAGATGATTTGGGTTGTCCTGTTTATACCTTTTGGTTTACTAGATGATTTAGGTTGTCCTGTTTAGTCCTTTTGGTTTACTAGATGATTTAGGTTGTCCTGTTTAGATCTTTTGGCTTAGTAGATACACACAAAGGCATTGGTAACTTTACTGATCTAGGTTTTACTGTTTAGACCTTTTGGTTTACTAGATGATTTAGGTTGTCCTGTTTAGACTTTTCGGCTTACTAGATGATTTAGTTTGTCCTGTTTAAAACTTTTGGTTTACTAGATGATTTAGGTTGTCCTGCTTAGACCTTTTCGTTTACTATAAGATTTAGGTTGTCCTGTTTAGACCTTTTGGCTTACTAGATGACATAGGTTGTCCTGTTTAGACCTTTTGGTTTACTAGATGATTTAAGTTGTCCTGTTTAGCCATTTTGGTTTACTAGATGATTTAGGTTGTCCTGTTTAGACCTTTTGGTATACTAGATGATTTAGTTTGTCCTGTGTAGTCCTTCTGGCTTACTAGATGATTTAGGTTGTCCTGCTTAGACCTTTTGTTTACTAGATCCACACAAAGGCATTGATAACTTTAATGACTTAGGTTGTCCTGTTTACACTTTTTGGCTTACTAGATGGTTTAGGTTGTCCTGTTTAGACATTTTGGTTTACTAGATGATTTGGGTTGTCCTGTTAAACCTTTTGGTTTACTAGATGATCTAGGTTGTCCAGTTTAGACCTTTTGGTTTACTAGATGATTTATGTTGTCCTGTTTAAACCTCTTGGCTTACTAGATGATTGAAGTTGTCCCGTTTAGACCTTTTTGTTTACTAGATGGTATAGGTTTTCCTGTTTAGACCTTTTCGTTGACTAGATGATTTAGGTTGTCCTGTTTAAACCATTTGGCTTACTATATGTATTAGGTTGTCCTGTTTAGAAATTTTGGTTTACTAGATGATTTAGGTTGTCCTGTTTAGATCTTTTGGTTTAATAGATAATTTAGGTTCTCTTGATTAAACCTTTTGGTTTACTATATGATTTAGGTTTTCCTGTTTAGACCTTTTGCTTTACTAGATGATCTAGGTTATCCAGTTTAGACCTTTTGGTTTACTAGATGATTTAGATTGTCCTGTTTAGATCTTTTGGTTTACTAGATGAGTTAGGTTGTCCTGTTTAGTCCTTTTGGTTTACTAGATGACTTATGTTGTCCTGTTTAGATCTTTTGGCTTACTAGATACACACAAAGGCATTGGTAACGTTACTGATCTAGATTTTCCTGTTTAGACCTTTTGGTTTACTAGATGATTGAAGTTGTCCTGTTTAGACCTTTTGGTTTACTAGATGAGCTAGGTTTTCCTGGTTAAACCTTTTGGTTTGCTATATGATTTGGGTTGTCCTGTTTATACCTTTTGGTTTACTAGATGATTTAGGTTGACCTGTTTAAAACTTTTGGCTTACTAGATGCTTTAGGTTGTCCTGTTTGGAACTTTTGGTTTACTAGATGATTTACGTTATCCTGTTTAGAACTTTTGGTTTACTAGATGACTTAGGTTGTCCTGTTTAGTCCTTTTGGTTTTACTAGATGGTTTAGGTTGTCCTGTTTAGGTCTTTTGGTTTACTAGATACACACAAAGGCATTGGTAACATTACTGATCTAGGTTGTTCTGTTTAGACCTTTTGGTTTACTAGATGATTTAGGTTGTCCTGTTTAGAACTTCTCGTTTACTAGATGATTTAGGTTGTCATGTTTAGACCTTTTTGCTTGATATATGATTTAGGCTGTCCTTTTTAGACCTTTTGATTTATTAAATGATTTAGGTTGTCCTGTTTAGACTTTTTGGTTTACTAGATGATTTAGGTTGTCTTGTTTAGACCTTTGGGTTTACTAGATGATTTAGTTTGTCCTGTTTAAACCTTTTGGTTTACTAGATGATTTATGTTGTCCTGCTTAGACCTTTTTGTTTACTATAAGATTTAGGTTGTCCTGTTTAGATCTTTTGGTTTACTAGATGACTTAGATTTTCCTGTTTATTCCTTTTGGTTTACTAGATGATTTAGGTTGTCCTGTTTAGTCCTTTTGGTTTACTAGATGACTTAGGTTGTCCTGTTTAGATCTTTTGGCTTATTAGATACACACAAAGGCATTGGTAACTTTACTGATCTAGGTTTTCCTGTTTAGACCTTTTGGTTTACTAGATGATTTATGTTGTCCTGTTTAGACTTTTTGGCTTACTAGATGATCTAGTTTGTCTTGTTTAGACCTTTGGGTTTACTAGAGGATTTAGTTTGTCCTGTTTAAACCTTTTGGTTTACTAGATGATTTAGGTTGTCCTGCTTAAACCTTTTCGTTTACTATAAGATTTAGGTTGTCCTGTTTAGACCTTTTGGCTTACTAGATGACTTAGGTTGTCCAGTTTAGACCTTTTGGTTGACTAGATGATTTAACTTGTCCTGTTTAGCCATTTTGATTTACTAGATGATTTAGGTTGTCCTGTTTAGACCTTTTGGTTTACTAGATGATTTAGGTTGTCCTGTTTAGACCTTTTGGTTTACTATATGATTTGGGTTTTCCTGTTAGACCTTTTGGTTTACTAGATGATTTAGGTTGTCCTGTTTAGACCTTTTGGTTTACTAGATGATTTGGGTTGTCCTGTTAGACCTTTTGGTTTACTAGATGATCTATGTTGTCCAGTTTAGACCATTTGGTTTACTTGATGATTTATGTTGTCCTGTTTAAACCTTTTGGTTTACTAGATGATTTATGTTGTCCCGTTTAGACCTTTTTGTTTACTAGATGGTATAGGTTGTCCTGTTTAGACCTTTTGGTTGACTAGATGATTTAGGTTGTCCTGTTTTAACCTTTTGGTTTACTATATGTTTTAGGTTGTCCTGTTCAGACCTTTTCGTTTACTAGATGATTTAGGTTGTCCTGTTTAGATCTTTTGGTTTACTAGATAATTTAGGTTGTCCTGTTTAAACCTTTTGGTTTACTATATGATTTAGGTTGCCCTGTTTAGACCGTTTGGTTTACTAGATGATTTCGGTTGTCCTGTTTAGACCTTTTGCTTTACTAGATGATTTAGGTTATCCTGTTTAGACCTTTTGGTTTACTAGATGATTGAGGTTGTCCTGTTTAGGCCTTTTGGTTTACTAGATGAGCTAGGTTGTCCTGTTTAAATCTTTTGGTTTGCTATATGATTTAGGTTGTCCTGCTTAGACCTTTTGGTTTACTAGATGATTTAGATTGTCCTGCGTAGACTTTTGGCTTACTATATGCTTTAGGTTGTCCTGTTTCGAACATATCGTTTACTAGATAATTTAGGTTGTCCTGTTTAAACCTTTTGGCTTAATATATGATTTAGATTGTCCTGTTTAGACCTTTTGGTTTACTAGATGACATAGGTTGTCCTGTTTAGACCTTTTGGTTTACTAAATGATTTACGTTGTCCTGTTTAGACCTTTTGGTTTACTAGATGACTTAGATTGTCTTGCTTAGACCTTTTGGTTTACTAGATGATATAGGTTGTCCTGTTTAGATCTTTTGGGTTACTAGATACACACAAAGGCATTGGTAACTTTACTGATCTAGGTTGTTCTGTTTAGACCTTTTGGTTTACTAGATGATTTAGGTTGTCCTGTTTAGACCTTTTGGTTTACTTAAATTACTTGGCTTTCCAATCTTTTGACTATGAGCCGTACTCGATCACTGTTATTCAGCGTACTCGATCACTGTTATTCAAGAACGAGCCTTTCGTACTAAGTAAGATATCTACGTTTTTATTACACATCACGTTGTCCATAACTCTGCAGGTGTACTACCAGTCTCCTATGATACCATCACCGTAGTGGTTAGAGCTTAGCCACTGACATGGCATATTAGATATATTGATGCTTGAAATTACAGTTTTTAAATAATATAATTATTTTTAAAACTAAGGTGAATCTCTCACATATATACATAACCTTAGTAGATGTTGTATTGTCCTAATGATGCCCTTTGATTTGTTTGATTACGAAGACATTTTAATGATTTGACTTTTCAATGTCTTGACTTTGGTCGTATATGATGAAAGTTATTTCAGTAGCGAACATGTGCACTCAATTAGATATCCACGTTTTTATTCCAATAAACGTTTTATGTCGAGTGGCCTTTAAATTACGATGTGGGTTTTCACCAGAATTTCTACACTTATTGCAAAAGGAAATTAAGTACTTAGATATGTAATGTCGTTTTTTTTCGACGAATGAAGTTACGACGTACAGCTTATTCAAAAGACATTAAACATAGCGTTAAACACGAAGAAGTCGAACACAAAGAAGTCCAGTGCATCTTTAGAGTTGCTTCTGACATTAATGGAGAGAGACAATTACGTTTTAGTATATGTCATTACATTACAAACGTTCAATATTTAAATAAGACATTTTCTTCTTTCAGAGTATATGGATATTTTATTTGGCCCGATTTACAATTACATTTATAAAAGTATATAAAACAGATCGCCGCGTTGGTAGAATATAAATTGAAGAATCATGCAACATGCTATGACATTTGTAGATACCAAAGTAATAAAAGTGTAACAGGTACTTGGCTTGTTCAGTAGAATTGTCCTCAAAATTTCTGGCGGTGTTAGAATCATCGAAGCATGTTTTCACCTTTGATAGATATATAATCTCGAATTTAGAACCCTGTATATTTCGAAACCCCTAGACGAATCATTCGAAATTAAAGATTCCGAATTAAAGATTCAATAACTGAAGTTCCAGATTCGTAATACAGTATTATGATTAACAAATGGGATGAAAGTTAGATGACTTAGGTTTTCCTGTTTAGACCGTTTGTCTTACTAGATGATTTAGGTTTGCCTGTTTAGACCTATTGGTTTACTAGATGATTTAGGTTGTCCTGTTTATACCTTTTGGTTTACGAGATGATTTAGGTTGTCCTGTTTAGACCTTTTGGCTTACTAGATGTTTTAGGTTGTCCCGTTTAGACCTTTTGTTTACTAGATGATTTAGGTTGTCCTGTTTAGACCTTTTGGCTTACTAGATGATTTGGGTTGTCTTGTTTAGACCTTTTGGTTTACTAGATGATCTAGGTTGTCCTGTTTAGACCTTTTGGTTTTCCTGTTTAGACATTTTGGTTGTCCTGTTTAGACCTTTTCGTTTACTAGATGATTTAGATTGTCCTCTTTAAACCTTTTGGTTTACTAGATGATTTAGGTTGTCCTGATTAGACCTTTTGGTTGTCCTGTTTAGACATTTTGGTTGTCCTGTTTATACCTTTTGGTTGTCTGTTTAGATCTTTTGGTTGTCCTTTTTAGATCTTTTGGTTGTCCTGTTCAGACCTTTTGGTTTACTAGATGATTTAGCTTGTCTTGTTTAGACCTCTTGGGTTATTAGATGACTTAGTTTGTCCTGTTTAGAACTTTTGGTTTCCTAGATGATTTAGGTTTTCCTGTTTAGACCTATTGGTTTACTAGATGACTTAGGTTGTCCTGTTTAGATCTTTTGTTTACTTGATGAATTAGGTTGTTCTGTTTAGACCTTTTCGGTTTACTAAATGATTGAGGTTCTCCTGGTTAGACAATTTGGTTTACTAGATGATTTAGGTTGTCCTGTTTAGATCTTTTGGCTTACTAGATGATTTAGGTTGTCCTGTTTAGACCTTTTGGTTTACTAGATGATTGAGGTTGTCCTGTTTAGACCTTTTGGTTTACTAGATGATTTATGTTGTCCCGTTTATACCTTTTGGTTTACTAGATGACTTAGATTGTCCTGTTTAGACCTTTTGGCTTACTAGATGATTTAGGTTGTCTTGTTTAGACATTTTGGTTTACTAGATGATTTAGGTTGTCCTTTTTAGACCTTTTGGTTTTCCTATTTAGACATTTTGGGTGTCCTTTTTAGACCTTTTGGCTTACTAAATGATTTAGGTTGTCTTGTTTAGACCTTTTGGCTTAATATATGAATTAGGTTATCATGTTTAGACCTTTCGGTTTACTAGATGATTTACGTTGTCCTGTTTAGACCTTTTGGTTTACTAGATGATTTAGTTTGTCCTGTTTAGACCTTTTGGTTTTCCTGTTTAGACATTTTGGTTGTCCTGTTTATACCTTATGGTTGTCTCTTTAGATCTTTTGGTTGTCCTGTTTAGATCTTTTGGTTGTCCTGTTCAGACCTTTTGGTTTACTAGATGAGCTAGGTTGTCCTGTTTAAATCTTTTGGTTTGCTATATGATTTAGGTTGTCCTGCTTAGACCTTTTGGTTTACTAGATGATTTAGATTGTCCTGCGTAGACTTTTGGCTTACTAGATGCTTTAGGTTGTCCTGTTTCGAACATATCGTTTACTAGATAATTTAGGTTGTCCTGTTTAAACCTTTTGGCTTAATATATGATTTAGATTGTCCTGTTTAGACCTTTTGGTTTACTAGATGACATAGGTTGTCCTGTTTAGACCTTTTGGTTTACTAAATGATTTACGTTGTCCTGTTTAGACCTTTTGGTTTACTAGATGACTTAGATTGTCTTGCTTAGACCTTTTGGTTTACTAGATGATATAGGTTGTCCTGTTTAGATCTTTTGGGTTACTAGATACACACAAAGGCATTGGTAACTTTACTGATCTAGGTTGTTCTGTTTAGACCTTTTGGTTTACTAGATGATTTAGGTTGTCCTGTTTAGACCTTTTGGTTTACTTAAATTACTTGGCTTTCCAATCTTTTGACTATGAGCCGTACTCGATCACTGTTATTCAGCGTACTCGATCACTGTTATTCAAGAACGAGCCTTTCGTACTAAGTAAGATATCTACGTTTTTATTACACATCACGTTGTCCATAACTCTGCAGGTGTACTACCAGTCTCCTATGATACCATCACCGTAGTGGTTAGAGCTTAGCCACTGACATGGCATATTAGATATATTGATGCTTGAAATTACAGTTTTTAAATAATATAATTATTTTTAAAACTAAGGTGAATCTCTCACATATATACATAACCTTAGTAGATGTTGTATTGTCCTAATGATGCCCTTTGATTTGTTTGATTACGAAGACATTTTAATGATTTGACTTTTCAATGTCTTGATTTTGGTCGTATATGATGAAAGTTATTTCAGTAGGGAACATGTGCACTCAATTAGATATCCACGTTTTTATTCCAATAAACGTTTTATGTCGAGTGGCCTTTAAATTACGATGTGGGTTTTCACCAGAATTTCTACACTTATTGCAAAAGGAAATTAAGTATTTAGATATGTAATGTCGTTTTTATTTCGGCCAACGAAGCTACGACGTACAGCTTATTCTAAAGACATTAAATATAGCGCTAAACACGAAGAAGTCGAACACAAAGAAGTCCGGTGCATCTTTAGAGTTGCTTCTGACATTAATGGAGAGAGACAATTATGTTTTAGTATATGTCCTTAAATTACAAACGTTCAATATTTAAATAAGACATTTCCTCCTTTCAGAGTATATGGATGTTTTATTTGGCCTGATTTACAATTCCATTAATAAAAGTATATAAAACAGATCGCCGCTTTGGTAGAATATAAATTGAAGAATCATGCATCATGCTATGACATTTGTAAATACCAAAGTAATAAAAGTATAACTGGTACTTGGCTTGTTCAGTAGAATTGTCCTCATAATTTCTGGCGGTGTTAGAATCATCGAAGCATGTTTTCACCTTTGATAGATATATAATCTCGAATTTAGAACCCTGTATTTTTCGAAACCCCCAGACGAATCATTCGAAATTTAAGATTCCGAATTAAAGATTCAATATCTGAAGTTCGAGATTGGAAATACAGTATTATAATTAACAAATGGGATGAAAGCTAGATGATTTAGGTTGTCCTGTTTAGACCTTTTGGCTTACTAGATGATTTAGGTTGTCCTCTTTGGACCTTTTGGTTTACGAGATGATTTAGGTTGTCCTGTTTAGACCTTTTGGTTTACTAGATGATTTAGTTTGTCCTGTTTATACCTTTTGGTTTACTTGAATTACTTGGCTTTCCAATCTGTTGACTATGAGCCGTACTCGATCACTGTTATTCACCGTACACGATCACTGTTATTCAAGAAGGAACTTTTCGTACTAAGTAAGATATCTACGTTTTTATTACGCATCACTTTGTCCATAACTCTGCAGGTGTACTACTAGTCCCCGATGATATCATCCCCCATAGTAGTTAGAGTGTAGGCACTGACATGGTATATTATATATATTGATGCTTGAAATTAGTTTCTAAATAATATAATTATTATTAAAACTAAGATGAATCTCTCACATATATACATAACCTTAGTAGATGTGGATTGTCCTGTTCATGCCCTTTGATTTGTTTGATTCCGTAGACATTTTAATGATTTGACTTTTCAATGTCTTGACTTTGGTCGTACATTATGAAAGTTATTTCAGAAGAGAACGTGTACACTCAATTAGATATCCACGTTTTTATTCCAATAAACGTTTTATGTCAAATGGTCTTTAAATTACGATGTGGGTTTTCACCAGAAGTTCTACACTTATTGCAAAAGGAAATTAAGTACTTAGATATGTAATGTCGTTTTTTTTCGACGAATGAAGTTACGACGTACAGCTTATTCAAAAGACATTAAACATAGCGTTAAACACGAAGAAGTCGAACACAAAGAAGTCCAGTGCATCTTTAGAGTTGCTTCTGACATTAATGGAGAGAGACAATTACGTTTTAGTATATGTCATTACATTACAAACGTTCAATATTTAAATAAGACATTTCCTTCTTTCAGAGTATATGGATATTTTATTTGGCCCGATTTACAATTACATTTATAAAAGTATATAAAACAGATCGCCGCGTTGGTAGAATATAAATTGAAGAATCATGCAACATGCTATGACATTTGTAGATACCAAAGTAATAAAAGTGTAACAGGTACTTGGCTTGTTCAGTAGAATTGTCCTCAAAATTTCTGGCGGTGTTAGAATCATCGAAGCATGTTTTCACCTTTGATAGATATATAATCTCGAATTTAGAACCCTGCATTGTTCGAAACCCCTAGACGAATCATTCGAAATTAAAGATTCCGAATTAAAGATTCAATAACTGAAGTTCCAGATTCGTAATACAGTATTATGATTAACAAATGGGATGAAAGTTAGATGACTTAGGTTTTCCTGTTTAGACCGTTTGTCTTACTAGATGATTTAGGTTTGCCTGTTTAGACCTATTGGTTTACTAGATGATTTAGGTTGTCCTGTTTATACCTTTTGGTTTACGAGATGATTTAGGTTGTCCTGTTTAGACCTTTTGGCTTACTAGATGTTTTAGGTTGTCCCGTTTAGACCTTTTGTTTACTAGATGATTTAGGTTGTCCTGTTTAGACCTTTTGGCTTACTAGATGATTTGGGTTGTCTTGTTTAGACCTTTTGGTTTACTAGATGATTTAGGTTGTCCTGTTTAGACCTTTTGGTTTTCCTGTTTAGACATTTTGGTTGTCCTGTTTAGACCTTTTCGTTTACTAGATGATTTAGATTGTCCTCTTTAAACCTTTTGGTTTACTAGATGATTTAGGTTGTCCTGATTAGACCTTTTGGTTGTCCTGTTTAGACATTTTGGTTGTCCTGTTTATACCTTTTGGTTGTCTGTTTAGATCTTTTGGTTGTCCTTTTTAGATCTTTTGGTTGTCCTGTTCAGACCTTTTGGTTTACTAGATGATTTAGCTTGTCTTGTTTAGACCTCTTGGGTTATTAGATGACTTAGTTTGTCCTGTTTAGAACTTTTGGTTTCCTAGATGATTTAGGTTTTCCTGTTTAGACCTATTGGTTTACTAGATGACTTAGGTTGTCCTGTTTAGATCTTTTGTTTACTTGATGAATTAGGTTGTTCTGTTTAGACCTTTTCGGTTTACTAAATGATTGAGGTTCTCCTGGTTAGACAATTTGGTTTACTAGATGATTTAGGTTGTCCTGTTTAGATCTTTTGGCTTACTAGATGATTTAGGTTGTCCTGTTTAGACCTTTTGGTTTACTAGATGATTGAGGTTGTCCTGTTTAGACCTTTTGGTTTACTAGATGATTTATGTTGTCCCGTTTATACCTTTTGGTTTACTAGATGACTTAGATTGTCCTGTTTAGACCTTTTGGCTTACTAGATGATTTAGGTTGTCTTGTTTAGACATTTTGGTTTACTAGATGATTTAGGTTGTCCTTTTTAGACCTTTTGGTTTTCCTATTTAGACATTTTGGGTGTCCTTTTTAGACCTTTTGGCTTACTAAATGATTTAGGTTGTCTTGTTTAGACCTTTTGGCTTAATATATGAATTAGGTTATCATGTTTAGACCTTTCGGTTTACTAGATGATTTACGTTGTCCTGTTTAGACCTTTTGGTTTACTAGATGATTTAGGTTGTCCTGTTTAGTCCTTTTGGTTTACTAGATGATTTAGTTTGTCCTGTTTAGACCTTTTGGTTTTCCTGTTTAGACATTTTGGTTGTCCTGTTTATACCTTTTGGTTGTCTGTTTAGATCTTTTGGTTGTCCTGTTTAGATCTTTTGATTGTCCTGTTCAGACCTTTTGGTTTACTAGATGATTTAGCTTGTTTTGTTTAGACCTCTTGTGTTACTAGATGACTTAGTTTGGCCTGTTTAGACCTTTTGGTTTCCTAGATGATTTAGGTTTTCCTGTTTAGACCTTTTGGGTGTCCTGTTTAGACATTTTGGTTGTCCTGTTTAGACCTTTTGGTTGTCTGTTTAGATCTTTTGGTGTCCTGTTTAGATCTTTTGGTTGTCCTGTTCAGACCGTTTGGTTTACTAGATGATTTAGCTTGTTTTGTTTAGACCTCTTGGGTTACTAGATGACTTAGTTTGGCCTGTTTAGACCTTTTGGTTTCCTAGATGATTTAGATAGTCCTGTTTAGACCTATTGGGTTACTAGATGACTTAGGTTGTCCTGTTTAGATCTTTTGTTTACTTGATCAATGAGGTTGTTCTGTTTAGACCTTTTCGGTTTCCTAAATGATTGAGGTTCTCTTGTTTAGACATTTTGGTTTACTAGATGATTTAGGTTGGCGTGTTTAGATCTTTTGGTTTACTAGATGATTTAGGTTGTCCTGTTTAGACCTTCTGGTTTACTAGATAATTTAGGTTTTCCTGTTTAGACCTTTTGGTCTACTAGATGAGCTAGGTTGTCCTGTTTGCACCTTTTGGCTTAATATATGAATTATGTTGTCATGTTTAGACCTTTTGGTTTACTAGATGATTTAGGTTGTCCTGTTTATATATTTTAGTTTACTAGATGATTTAGGTTGTCCTGTTGAGACCTTTTGGTTTACTAGATGATTTAGGTTGTCCTGTTTAAACCTTTTAGTTTACTAGATGACGTAGGTTGTCCTGTTTAGACCTTTTGGTTTACTACATGATTTAGGTTTTCCTGTTTAGACATTTTGGTTTACTAGATGATTTAGGTTGTCCCGTTTTTACCTTTTTGTATACTAGATGATTTAGGTTATCATGTTTAGACCTTTCGGTTTACTAGATGATTTACGTTGTCCTGTTTAGACCTTTTGGTTTACTAGATGATTTAGGTTGTCCTGTTTAGTCCTTTTGGTTTACTAGATGATTTAGTTTGTCCTCCTTAGATCTTTTGGTTTACTAGATACACACAACGGCATTGGTAACTTTACTGATCTAGGTTGTCCTGTTTAGACCTTTTGGTTTACTAGATGATTTAGGTTGTCCTGTTTAGACCTTTTCGCTTACTAGATGATTTAGGTTGTCCTTTTCAGACCTTTGGTTTACTAGATGATTTAGGTTTTCCTGTTTAGACCTTTTGGCTTACTTGATGACTTAGGTTGTCCTGTTTAGACCTTTTGGTTTTCTAAATTATTTAGGTTGTCCTGTTTATACCTTTTGGTTTACTTGAATTACTTGGCTTTCCAATCTGTTGACTATGAGCCGTACTCGATCACTGTTATTCAGCGTACTCGATCACTGTTATTCAAGAAGGAGCCTTTCGTACTAAGTAAGATATCTACGTTTTTATTACGCATCACTTTGTCCATAACTCTGCAGGTGTACTACTAGTCACCGATGATATCATCCCCCATAGTAGTTAGAGCGTAGGCACTGACATGGCATATTATATATATTGATGCTTGAAATTACAGTTTCTAAATAATATAATTATTATTAAAACTAAGATGAATCTCTCACATATATACATAACCTTAGTAGATGTGGATTGTCCTGTTCATGCCCTTTGATTTGTTTGATTCCGTAGACATTTTAATGATTTGACTGTTCAATGTCTTGACTTTGGTCGTACATTATGAAAGTTATTTCAGAAGAGAACATGTACACTCAATTAGATATCCACGTTTTTATTCCAATAAACGTTTTATGTCAAATGGTCTTTAAATTACGATGTGGGTTTTCACCAGATGTTCTACACTTATTGCAAAAGGAAATTAAGTACTTAGATATGTAATGTCGTTTGTTTCGGCGAATGAAGTTACGATGTACAGCTTATTCAAAAGACATTAAACATAGCGTTAATCACGAAGAAGTCGAACACAAAGAAGTCCAGTGCATCTTTAGAGTTGCTTCTGAAATTAATGGAGAGAGACAATTACGTTTCAGTATATGTCATTACATTACAAACGTTCAATATTTAAATAAGACATTTCCTCCTTTCAGAGTATATGGATATTTTATTTGGCCCGATTTACAATTCCATTTATAAAAGTATATAAAACAGATCGCCGCGTTGGTAAAATATAAATTGAAGAATCATGCAACATGCTATGACATTTGTAGATACCAAAGTAATAAAAGTATAACTGGTACTTGGTTTGTTCAATAGAATTGTCCTCAAAATTTCTGGCGGTGTTAGAATCATCGAAGCATGTTTTCACCTTTGACAGATATATAATCTCGAATTTAGAACCCTGCATTATTCGAAACCCCTAGACGAATCATTCGAAATTTAAGATTCCGAATTAAAGATTCAATATCTGAAGTTCGAGATTCAAAATACAGTATTATAATTAACAAATGGAATGAAAGCTAGATGATTTAGGTTGTCCTGTTTAGATCTTTTGGTTTACTAGATGATCTAGGTTTTCCTGTTTAGACCTTTTGGTTTACGAGATGATTTAGGTTGTCCTGTTTAGTCCTTTTGGTTTACTAGATGATTGAGGTTGTCCTGTTTAGACCTTTTCGTTTACTAGATGATTTAGGTTGTCCTGTTTAGATCTTTTGGTTTACTAGATAATTTAGGTTGTCCTGTTTAAACCTTTTGGTTTACTATATGATTTAGGTTGCCCTGCTTAGACCGTTTGGTTTACTAGATGATTTCGGTTGTCCTGTTTAGACCTTTTGCTTTACTAGATGATTTAGGTTATCCTGTTTAGACCTTTTGGTTTACTAGATGATTGAGGTTGTCCTGTTTAGGCCTTTTGGTTTACTAGATGAGCTAGGTTGTCCTGTTTAAATCTTTTGGTTTGCTATATGATTTAGGTTGTCCTGCTTAGACCTTTTGGTTTACTAGATGATTTAGATTGTCCTGCGTAGACTTTTGGCTTACTAGATGCTTTAGGTTGTCCTGTTTCGAACATATCGTTTACTAGATAATTTAGGTTGTCCTGTTTAAACCTTTTGGCTTAATATATGATTTAGATTGTCCTGTTTAGACCTTTTGGTTTACTAGATGACATAGGTTGTCCTGTTTAGACCTTTTGGTTTACTAAATGATTTACGTTGTCCTGTTTAGACCTTTTGGTTTACTAGATGACTTAGATTGTCTTGCTTAGACCTTTTGGTTTACTAGATGATATAGGTTGTCCTGTTTAGATCTTTTGGGTTACTAGATACACACAAAGGCATTGGTAACTTTACTGATCTAGGTTGTTCTGTTTAGACCTTTTGGTTTACTAGATGATTTAGGTTGTCCTGTTTAGACCTTTTGGTTTACTTAAATTACTTGGCTTTCCAATCTTTTGACTATGAGCCGTACTCGATCACTGTTATTCAGCGTACTCGATCACTGTTATTCAAGAACGAGCCTTTCGTACTAAGTAAGATATCTACGTTTTTATTACACATCACGTTGTCCATAACTCTGCAGGTGTACTACCAGTCTCCTATGATACCATCACCGTAGTGGTTAGAGCTTAGCCACTGACATGGCATATTAGATATATTGATGCTTGAAATTACAGTTTTTAAATAATATAATTATTTTTAAAACTAAGGTGAATCTCTCACATATATACATAACCTTAGTAGATGTTGTATTGTCCTAATGATGCCCTTTGATTTGTTTGATTACGAAGACATTTTAATGATTTGACTTTTCAATGTCTTGATTTTGGTCGTATATGATGAAAGTTATTTCAGTAGGGAACATGTGCACTCAATTAGATATCCACGTTTTTATTCCAATAAAGGTTTTATGTCGAGTGGCCTTTAAATTACGATGTGGGTTTTCACCAGAATTTCTACACTTATTGCAAAAGGAAATTAAGTATTTAGATATGTAATGTCGTTTTTATTTCGGCCAACGAAGCTACGACGTACAGCTTATTCTAAAGACATTAAATATAGCGCTAAACACGAAGAAGTCGAACACAAAGAAGTCCGGTGCATCTTTAGAGTTGCTTCTGACATTAATGGAGAGAGACAATTATGTTTTAGTATATGTCCTTAAATTACAAACGTTCAATATTTAAATAAGACATTTCCTCCTTTCAGAGTATATGGATGTTTTATTTGGCCTGATTTACAATTCCATTAATAAAAGTATATAAAACAGATCGCCGCTTTGGTAGAATATAAATTGAAGAATCATGCATCATGCTATGACATTTGTAAATACCAAAGTAATAAAAGTATAACTGGTACTTGGCTTGTTCAGTAGAATTGTCCTCATAATTTCTGGCGGTGTTAGAATCATCGAAGCATGTTTTCACCTTTGATAGATATATAATCTCGAATTTAGAACCCTGTATTTTTCGAAACCCCCAGACGAATCATTCGAAATTTAAGATTCCGAATTAAAGATTCAATATCTGAAGTTCGAGATTGGAAATACAGTATTATAATTAACAAATGGGATGAAAGCTAGATGATTTAGGTTGTCCTGTTTAGACCTTTTGGCTTACTAGATGATTTAGGTTGTCCTCTTTGGACCTTTTGGTTTACGAGATGATTTAGGTTGTCCTGTTTAGACCTTTTGGTTTACTAGATGATTTAGTTTGTCCTGTTTATACCTTTTGGTTTACTTGAATTACTTGGCTTTCCAATCTGTTGACTATGAGCCGTACTCGATCACTGTTATTCACCGTACACGATCACTGTTATTCAAGAAGGAACTTTTCGTACTAAGTAAGATATCTACGTTTTTATTACGCATCACTTTGTCCATAACTCTGCAGGTGTACTACTAGTCCCCGATGATATCATCCCCCATAGTAGTTAGAGTGTAGGCACTGACATGGTATATTATATATATTGATGCTTGAAATTAGTTTCTAAATAATATAATTATTATTAAAACTAAGATGAATCTCTCACATATATACATAACCTTAGTAGATGTGGATTGTCCTGTTCATGCCCTTTGATTTGTTTGATTCCGTAGACATTTTAATGATTTGACTTTTCAATGTCTTGACTTTGGTCGTACATTATGAAAGTTATTTCAGAAGAGAACGTGTACACTCAATTAGATATCCACGTTTTTATTCCAATAAACGTTTTATGTCAAATGGTCTTTAAATTACGATGTGGGTTTTCACCAGAAGTTCTACACTTATTGCAAAAGGAAATTAAGTACTTAGATATGTAATGTCGTTTTTTTTCGACGAATGAAGTTACGACGTACAGCTTATTCAAAAGACATTAAACATAGCGTTAAACACGAAGAAGTCGAACACAAAGAAGTCCAGTGCATCTTTAGAGTTGCTTCTGACATTAATGGAGAGAGACAATTACGTTTTAGTATATGTCATTACATTACAAACGTTCAATATTTAAATAAGACATTTCCTTCTTTCAGAGTATATGGATATTTTATTTGGCCCGATTTACAATTACATTTATAAAAGTATATAAAACAGATCGCCGCGTTGGTAGAATATAAATTGAAGAATCATGCAACATGCTATGACATTTGTAGATACCAAAGTAATAAAAGTGTAACAGGTACTTGGCTTGTTCAGTAGAATTGTCCTCAAAATTTCTGGCGGTGTTAGAATCATCGAAGCATGTTTTCACCTTTGATAGATATATAATCTCGAATTTAGAACCCTGCATTGTTCGAAACCCCTAGACGAATCATTCGAAATTAAAGATTCCGAATTAAAGATTCAATAACTGAAGTTCCAGATTCGTAATACAGTATTATGATTAACAAATGGGATGAAAGTTAGATGACTTAGGTTTTCCTGTTTAGACCGTTTGTCTTACTAGATGATTTAGGTTTGCCTGTTTAGACCTATTGGTTTACTAGATGATTTAGGTTGTCCTGTTTATACCTTTTGGTTTACGAGATGATTTAGGTTGTCCTGTTTAGACCTTTTGGCTTACTAGATGTTTTAGGTTGTCCCGTTTAGACCTTTTGTTTACTAGATGATTTAGGTTGTCCTGTTTAGACCTTTTGGCTTACTAGATGATTTGGGTTGTCTTGTTTAGACCTTTTGGTTTACTAGATGATTTAGGTTGTCCTGTTTAGACCTTTTGGTTTTCCTGTTTAGACATTTTGGTTGTCCTGTTTAGACCTTTTCGTTTACTAGATGATTTAGATTGTCCTCTTTAAACCTTTTGGTTTACTAGATGATTTAGGTTGTCCTGATTAGACCTTTTGGTTGTCCTGTTTAGACATTTTGGTTGTCCTGTTTATACCTTTTGGTTGTCTGTTTAGATCTTTTGGTTGTCCTTTTTAGATCTTTTGGTTGTCCTGTTCAGACCTTTTGGTTTACTAGATGATTTAGCTTGTCTTGTTTAGACCTCTTGGGTTATTAGATGACTTAGTTTGTCCTGTTTAGAACTTTTGGTTTCCTAGATGATTTAGGTTTTCCTGTTTAGACCTATTGGTTTACTAGATGACTTAGGTTGTCCTGTTTAGATCTTTTGTTTACTTGATGAATTAGGTTGTTCTGTTTAGACCTTTTCGGTTTACTAAATGATTGAGGTTCTCCTGGTTAGACAATTTGGTTTACTAGATGATTTAGGTTGTCCTGTTTAGATCTTTTGGCTTACTAGATGATTTAGGTTGTCCTGTTTAGACCTTTTGGTTTACTAGATGATTGAGGTTGTCCTGTTTAGACCTTTTGGTTTACTAGATGATTTATGTTGTCCCGTTTATACCTTTTGGTTTACTAGATGACTTAGATTGTCCTGTTTAGACCTTTTGGCTTACTAGATGATTTAGGTTGTCTTGTTTAGACATTTTGGTTTACTAGATGATTTAGGTTGTCCTTTTTAGACCTTTTGGTTTTCCTATTTAGACATTTTGGGTGTCCTTTTTAGACCTTTTGGCTTACTAAATGATTTAGGTTGTCTTGTTTAGACCTTTTGGCTTAATATATGAATTAGGTTATCATGTTTAGACCTTTCGGTTTACTAGATGATTTACGTTGTCCTGTTTAGACCTTTTGGTTTACTAGATGATTTAGGTTGTCCTGTTTAGTCCTTTTGGTTTACTAGATGATTTAGTTTGTCCTGTTTAGACCTTTTGGTTTTCCTGTTTAGACATTTTGGTTGTCCTGTTTATACCTTTTGGTTGTCTGTTTAGATCTTTTGGTTGTCCTGTTTAGATCTTTTGATTGTCCTGTTCAGACCTTTTGGTTTACTAGATGATTTAGCTTGTTTTGTTTAGACCTCTTGTGTTACTAGATGACTTAGTTTGGCCTGTTTAGACCTTTTGGTTTCCTAGATGATTTAGGTTTTCCTGTTTAGACCTTTTGGGTGTCCTGTTTAGACATTTTGGTTGTCCTGTTTAGACCTTTTGGTTGTCTGTTTAGATCTTTTGGTGTCCTGTTTAGATCTTTTGGTTGTCCTGTTCAGACCGTTTGGTTTACTAGATGATTTAGCTTGTTTTGTTTAGACCTCTTGGGTTACTAGATGACTTAGTTTGGCCTGTTTAGACCTTTTGGTTTCCTAGATGATTTAGATAGTCCTGTTTAGACCTATTGGGTTACTAGATGACTTAGGTTGTCCTGTTTAGATCTTTTGTTTACTTGATCAATGAGGTTGTTCTGTTTAGACCTTTTCGGTTTCCTAAATGATTGAGGTTCTCTTGTTTAGACATTTTGGTTTACTAGATGATTTAGGTTGGCGTGTTTAGATCTTTTGGTTTACTAGATGATTTAGGTTGTCCTGTTTAGACCTTCTGGTTTACTAGATAATTTAGGTTTTCCTGTTTAGACCTTTTGGTCTACTAGATGAGCTAGGTTGTCCTGTTTGCACCTTTTGGCTTAATATATGAATTATGTTGTCATGTTTAGACCTTTTGGTTTACTAGATGATTTAGGTTGTCCTGTTTATATATTTTAGTTTACTAGATGATTTAGGTTGTCCTGTTGAGACCTTTTGGTTTACTAGATGATTTAGGTTGTCCTGTTTAAACCTTTTAGTTTACTAGATGACGTAGGTTGTCCTGTTTAGACCTTTTGGTTTACTACATGATTTAGGTTTTCCTGTTTAGACATTTTGGTTTACTAGATGATTTAGGTTGTCCCGTTTTTACCTTTTTGTATACTAGATGATTTAGGTTATCATGTTTAGACCTTTCGGTTTACTAGATGATTTACGTTGTCCTGTTTAGACCTTTTGGTTTACTAGATGATTTAGGTTGTCCTGTTTAGTCCTTTTGGTTTACTAGATGATTTAGTTTGTCCTCCTTAGATCTTTTGGTTTACTAGATACACACAACGGCATTGGTAACTTTACTGATCTAGGTTGTCCTGTTTAGACCTTTTGGTTTACTAGATGATTTAGGTTGTCCTGTTTAGACCTTTTCGCTTACTAGATGATTTAGGTTGTCCTTTTCAGACCTTTGGTTTACTAGATGATTTAGGTTTTCCTGTTTAGACCTTTTGGCTTACTTGATGACTTAGGTTGTCCTGTTTAGACCTTTTGGTTTTCTAAATTATTTAGGTTGTCCTGTTTATACCTTTTGGTTTACTTGAATTACTTGGCTTTCCAATCTGTTGACTATGAGCCGTACTCGATCACTGTTATTCAGCGTACTCGATCACTGTTATTCAAGAAGGAGCCTTTCGTACTAAGTAAGATATCTACGTTTTTATTACGCATCACTTTGTCCATAACTCTGCAGGTGTACTACTAGTCACCGATGATATCATCCCCCATAGTAGTTAGAGCGTAGGCACTGACATGGCATATTATATATATTGATGCTTGAAATTACAGTTTCTAAATAATATAATTATTATTAAAACTAAGATGAATCTCTCACATATATACATAACCTTAGTAGATGTGGATTGTCCTGTTCATGCCCTTTGATTTGTTTGATTCCGTAGACATTTTAATGATTTGACTGTTCAATGTCTTGACTTTGGTCGTACATTATGAAAGTTATTTCAGAAGAGAACATGTACACTCAATTAGATATCCACGTTTTTATTCCAATAAACGTTTTATGTCAAATGGTCTTTAAATTACGATGTGGGTTTTCACCAGATGTTCTACACTTATTGCAAAAGGAAATTAAGTACTTAGATATGTAATGTCGTTTGTTTCGGCGAATGAAGTTACGATGTACAGCTTATTCAAAAGACATTAAACATAGCGTTAATCACGAAGAAGTCGAACACAAAGAAGTCCAGTGCATCTTTAGAGTTGCTTCTGAAATTAATGGAGAGAGACAATTACGTTTCAGTATATGTCATTACATTACAAACGTTCAATATTTAAATAAGACATTTCCTCCTTTCAGAGTATATGGATATTTTATTTGGCCCGATTTACAATTACATTTATAAAAGTATATAAAACAGATCGCCGCGTTGGTAAAATATAAATTATAATATAAAAAGTATAACTGGTACTTGGTTTGTTCAATAGAATTGTCCTCAAAATTTCTGGCGGTGTTAGAATCATCGAAGCATGTTTTCACCTTTGACAGATATATAATCTCGAATTTAGAACCCTGCATTATTCGAAACCCCTAGACGAATCATTCGAAATTTAAAATTCCGAATTAAAGATTCAATATCTGAAGTTCGAGATTCAAAATACAGTATTATAATTAACAAATGGAATGAAAGCTAGATGATTTAGGTTGTCCTGTTTAGATCTTTTGGTTTACTAGATGATCTAGGTTTTCCTGTTTAGACCTTTTGGTTTACGAGATGATTTAGGTTGTCCTGTTTAGACCTTTTGGTTTACTAGATGATTTAGGTTGTCCCGTTTAGACCTTTTGGTTTACTAGATGATTTAGGTTGTCCCGTTTAGACCTTTTGTTTACTAGATGATTTAGGTTGTCCTGTTTAGACCTTTTCGCTTACTAGATGAATTAGGTTGTCTTGTTTAGACTTTTTGGTTTACTAGATGATTTAGGTTGTCCTCTTTAGATCTTTTGGTTGTCCTGTTTAGACATTTTGGTTGTCCTGTTTAGACCTTTTGGTAGTCTGCTTAGATCTTTTGGTTGTCTTGTCCAGACCTTTTGGTTTACTAGATGATTTAGCTTCTCTTGTTAATACCTCTTGGGTTACTAGATGACTTAGGTTGTCCTGTTTAGACCTTTTGGTTTTCTAGATGATATAGGTTGTCCTGTTTATACCTCTATGGTTACCAGATGACTTAGGTTGTCCTGTTTAGATCTTTTGTTTACTAGATGAATTAGGATGTTCTGTTTAGACCTTTTCTGTTTACTAAATAATTTAGGTTGTCCTGTTTAGACCTTTGGTTTAGTAGATGACTTAGGTTTTTCTGTTTAAACCTTTTGATTTACTAGATGATTTAGGTTGTCCTGTTTAGATCTTTGGGTTTACTAGTTGATTTAGGTTGTCCCGTTTATACCTTTTGGTTTACTAGAAAATTTAGGTTGTCCTGTTTATACCTTTTGGTTTACTTGAATTACTTCGCTTTCCAATCTTTTGACTATGAGCCGTACTCGATCACTGTTATTCAAGAACGAGCCTTTCGTACTAAGTAAGATATCTACGGTTTAACTACACATCACTTTTTCCATAACTCTGCAGGTGTACTACTAGTCCGCTGTGATATCAGCCCCCATAGTAGTTAGAGCGTAGGCACTGCCATGGCATATTAGATATATTGATGCTTGAAATTACAGTTTCTAAATGATATAATTATTATTAAAACTAAGGTGAATCTCTCACATATATACATAACCTTAGTAGATGTGGATTGTCCTGTTCATGCCCTTTGATTTGTTTGATTCCGAAGATATTTTAATGATTTGACTTTTAAATGTATTGACTTTGGTCGTACATGATGAAAGTTATTTCAGAAGAGAACATGTACACTCAATTAGATATCCACGTTTTTATTCCAATAAACGTTTTATGTCGAATGGCCTTTAAATTACGATGTGGGTTTTCAGCAGAATTTCTACACTTATTGCAAAAGGAAATTAAGTATTTTGATATGTAATGTCGTTTTTATTTCGGCGAACGAAGCTACGACGTACAGCTTATTCTAAAGACATTAAATATAGCGTTAAACACGAAGAAGTCGAACACAAAGAAGTCCGGTGCATCTTTAGAGTTGCTTCTGACATTAATGGAGAGACAATTACGTTTCAGTATATGTCCTTAAATTACAAACGTTCAATATTTAAATAAGACATTTCATACTTTCAGAGTATATGGGTGTTTTACTTGGCCTGATTTACAATTCCATTTATAAAAGTATATAAGGGTAATAACAAAATTACCGAACTCCGAACAATCTTACAAAGGGAAAGTCAAAACTCATAATTATATAAACAGACAAAATCAGTCAACAACCGGAAAACTGTGAAAACCGTAATGACCTTGACTTGGTACAGGCATTTCTAAAGAAATGGTGGGTTGAATCAGATTGTAAGGCGCCAAACCTTCCGCTCTCATTACGGTTCAAAGGTTCCGGCTGTCACTATAACAGTATTTAAATACAGGAACAAGATAGGTAAAATAGTTGTCAAAGCAGTACCATATTCGGTGACGTAAATGTCAAAAATATTTTAACGTCACACATTGATAAAAATATATCCTTGACATTTTTCTTGACTTCTTTATCTTTATGCATTTTCACTATATGAAAATGCATCGCTTATAATATTTCCTGCAGAGACGGAATATATTTCGACAAGATCTTGGTATCGGAATATAAACTTTTTAAGAGATCGAATAAGGCGAATCTTTTTATAGCCCTGGTCCAGTAGCCTGTTTCTCAGATGAAGATGACGTTTCAGGAAATCAGAATAATTGCTACTGGCCCTTGCATAGCGAATCAATTGCGAGATGTAAACACCATATGCAGGAGAAGCTGGTATATTGCTGCACATGTTTGGAAAATTTACGATTTTAAAATTGAAGTCATCCCGTTTATCATAAATTTTAGTACTGAATTGACCACTGTCGTCAAATCCGAGGTACAAGTCCAAAAATGATGCGGACGAAGCTGTATCTGTAGTCTCTTTAACTTCCAGCTCTGGAGGATATATCAATGGAAGAAATTCTGCAAATCTAGAATTATTGATAGATAAAACGTCATCAAAACAGATCGCCGCTTTGGTAGAATATAAATTGAAGAATCATGCAACATGCTATGACATTTGTAAATACCAAAGTAATAAAAGTATAACTGGTACTTGGCTTGTTCAGTAGAATTGTCCTCCTAATTTCTGGCGGTGTTAGAATAATTGAAGTATGTTTTCACCTTTGACAGATATATAATCTCGAATTTAGAACCCTACATTGTTCGAAACACCCAGACGAATCATTCGAAATTTAAGATTCCGAAATAAAGATTCAATATCTGAAGTTCGAGATTCGCAATACAGTATTATAATTAACGAATCGGATGAAAGCTATATGATGATATATGGAAGCGAGACAACTCTTGCTTACCTAACGGGGTGGTTACTCGTAATAAATTTAGATATACGCTGAAGTTAATTGAGTGACTTAGTACAGCATCTAGCGTTGTGTGTGTGCATCTGACTGCAACTCTTTCGACAATCACTAAATGTGC
Source organism: Bathymodiolus brooksi (assembly GCA_963680875.1). Classification (NCBI taxonomy): domain Eukaryota; kingdom Metazoa; phylum Mollusca; class Bivalvia; order Mytilida; family Modiolidae; genus Bathymodiolus; species Bathymodiolus brooksi. The sequence goes on along the minus strand of OY804578.1, from coordinate 25,297,293 downwards.
ACTTCAGTTAATCATTATTTACATGTATCTACTGATTTTTGTAAATTAGTATGCTTGCTATTTTATTTTGGTTTTTTAATGGATTTATTTCAAATAATATTAAAAAAGGTTTGCTTGCTTGTTACCTTTTTCTTACATTATGTTCTGCATTAAATTATGTTAAAAGACAATCCATTTGCCATAAACAAAAACAATGATTTAAAAGCGTTCTCTTGATTGGTTATTTTAAATATTGAACTTCAAATCTCGATCTTCAGATATTCAATCTCGAATTTCGAATCTTGAATCTCGAATAACCCTTCTGGAACTACTGCAAAATCGCCGAAATCATGAGAATGAGGTAACGTTCTGTTTACTTTGAAGCAATGTTTTCAAAAATAAACTTTGTGTTAGTCAGAGTGTAAGCTTTCTAATGACATTATATACCGTTCAATGTTGTGTACGAGGGAAAATATCTACGTTGTTATTACTATACATGGGTCGATAACTCTGCTGGTGAACTATTAGCCCCTCAATGTGTGCTAAACACAGAAGTCGGTGACATTATTTCATAGATACATTTATTACTGACATTTACTGTGCCTGATTAATTTAGATATTATCATAACAAATATTCTCTCTCAAGTATAGGCGTACTCATACGAGCTTAACTATCTTCTTTAGGCTCTTTGGTTTTCTTGCTCTCAATGGCTTTTAAATTATTTTGGTTTCCAATCTTTTGACCTTAAGCGTACATGAGAAAAGTTATTCCAGAAACGCATAGAGTGCATTACATTAGATATCTACGATTTTGATACATACGCTTTAACCTTCATTATATAGTTTTAATATGCCCACACGTTACGTACTGAATGGCATGTGAAAAATCAGTATTCTCTGATTAACAGTTGAATAGGTCGGTGTAAGATTAAATGCCACAAAGGAATATAAATTATTAAATATAATGTTTAAAAAAATAAAAGCATATACCTTCTTTGTCTATTGATATCATTTCATTTAAATACTTGTATATTCTGTACATGTATAATAAATGTAAATGGGTAATTATACTTTAAAGTTGTAAATAGAATATGGCAAGGTCAATATTGGTTCATTTTCAAAAGATTACATAGCATTCTTAGCAAGCAATTACCGTCTTCACAGTTACCACATTGGTCAAAAGATTACATAGCATTCTTAGCAAGCAATTACCGTCTTCACAGTTACCACATTGGTCAAAAGATTACATAGCATTCTTAGCAAGCAATTACCGTCTTCACAGTTACCACATTGGTCAAAAGATTACATAGCATTCTTAGCAAGCAATTACCGTCTTCACAGTTACCACATTGGTCAAAAGATTACATAGCATTCTTAGCAAGCAATTACCGTCTTCACAGTTACCACATTGGTCAAAATATTACATAGCATTCTTAGCAAGCAATTACCGTCTTCACAGTTACCACATTGGTCAAAAGATTACATAGCATTCTTAGCAAGCAATTACCGTCTTCACAGTTACCACATTGGTCAAAAGATTAGATAGCATTCTTAGCAAGCAATTACCGTCTTCACAGTTACCACATTGGTCAAAAGATTACATAGCATTCTTAGCAAGCAATTACCGTCTTCACAGTTACCACATTGGTCAAAAGATTACATAGCATTCTTAGCAAGCAATTACCGTCTTCACAGTTACCACATTGGTCAAAAGATTACATAGCATTCTTAGCAAGCAATTACCGTCTTCACAGTTATCACATTGGTCAAAAGATTACATAGCATTCTTAGCAAGCAATTACCGTCTTCACAGTTACCACATTGGTCAAAAGATTACATAGCATTCTTAGCAAGCAATTACCGTCTTCGCAGTTACCACATTGGTCAAAAGATTACATAGCATTCTTAGCAAGCAATTACCGTCTTCCCAGTTACCACATTTGGTCAAAAGATTAGATAGCATTCTTAGCAAGCAATTACCGTCTTCACAGTTACCACATTGGTCAAAAGATTACATAGCAATCTTAGCAAGCAATTACCGTCTTCACAGTTACAACATTGGTCAAAAGATTACATAGCATTCTTAGCAAGCAATTACCGTCTTCACAGTTACCACATTGGTCAAAAGATTACATAGCATTCTTAGCAAGCAATTACCGTCTTCACAGTTACCACATTGGTCAAAAGATTACATAGCATTCTTAGCAAGCAATTACCGTCTTCACAGTTACCACATTGGTCAAAAGATTAGATAGCATTCTTAGCAAGCATTTACCGTCTTCACAGTTACCACATTGGTCAAAAGATTACATAGCATTCTTAGCAAGCAATTACCGTCTTCACAGTTACCACATTGGTCAAAAGATTACATAGCATTCTTAGCAAGCAATTACCGTCTTCACAGTTACCACATTGGTCAAAAGATTAGATAGCATTCTTAGCAAGCAATTACCGTCTTCACAGTTACCACATTGGTCAAAAGATTACATAGTATTCTTAGCAAGCAATTACCGTCTTCACAGTTACCACATTGGTCAAAAGATTACATAGCATTCTTAGCAAGCAATTACCGTCTTAACAGTTACCACATTGGTCAAAAGATTACATAGCATTCTTAGCAAGCAATTACCGTCTTCACAGTTATCACATTGGTCAAAAGATTACATAGCATTCTTAGCAAGCAATTACCGTCTTCACAGTTACCACATTGGTCAAAAGATTACATAGCATTCTTAGCAAGCAATTACCGTCTTCGCAGTTACCACATTGGTCAAAAGATTACATAGCATTCTTAGCAAGCAATTACCGTCTTCCCAGTTACCACATTTGGTCAAAAGATTAGATAGCATTCTTAGCAAGCAATTACCGTCTTCACAGTTACCACATTGGTCAAAAGATTACATAGCATTCTTAGCAAGTAATTAACGTCTTCACAGTTACCACATTGGTCAAAAGATTACATAGCATTCTTAGCAAGCAATTACCGTCTTCACAGTTACCACATTGGTCAAAAGATTACATAGCATTCTTAGCAAGCAATTACCGTCTTCACAGTTACCACATTGGTCAAAAGATTGCATAGCATTCTTAGCAAGCAATTACCGTCTTCACAGTTACCACATTGGTCAAAAGATTACATAGCATTCTTAGCAAGAAATTACCGTCTTCACAGTTACCACATTGGTCAAAAGATTACATAGCATTCTTAGCAAGCAATTACCGTCTTCACAGTTACCACATTGGTCAAAAGATTACATAGCATTCTTAGCAAGCAATTACCGTCTTCACAATTACCACATTGGTCAAAAGATTGCATAGCATTCTTAGCAAGCAATTACCGTCTTCACAGTTACCACATTGGTCAAAAGATTACATAGTATTCTTAGCAAGCAATTACCGTCTTCACAGTTACCACATTGGTCAAAAGATTACATAGCATTCTTAGCAAGCAATTACCGTCTTCACAGTTACCACATTGGTCAAAAGATTACATAGCATTCTTAGCAAGCAATTACCGTCTTCACAGTTACCACATTGGTCAAATTTCACTTGTTTATTTGCAGCAAACTATAGCAACCTAACATAAGTGCAAAAACAAAGTGCATCCAGGAATTTTAATCTTGCTTTTTCTTGCAAATCAGGTGTTCAGATTCTTTGTTTCTCTTAAGCCATAATACATGTACATACAGGTATAGAGATATGAAAATATGTACACTATTTACAATATATACAGACAGGTTATAACAAGAGGTTAACCGGAAGTCGACACACCTTTATTAATAATCCTGACAAAACGACATAATTTTTGGAGTTCTAATTCTGAAGTTGATGTCATTAATAGTTTGAACTTTATTATGTTTGGATTTATACGAATGTTTTTATTTATATAAATTTTTCTTTGATTGCCGAAATACTGACATTTAATGAAATTCATCTCCATTTTCTCCATTATTACATAAGGGACATATTCTATTCTCTCTGGCTATGTTTTTCCATCTACCATTTTCGACTGGTAACTTATGGTTTGTTGTTCTAAATTTACTTAATGTCAAATTATCCTTATTATTTAAAATATTTAAGTAGTTTTCGAAAACCAAATTATCTTTATATATTCTGTAATTCAATGCCTTCGGAAAATCGTGTACTGAAGAAAGCCACGTTTGGAGATTTTGCTTAATCGAGTGTTTCAACCACAATTCATTAATAAAAGTTTGTGACTCCCAAATATAATTAAAACCACAATTACACAATATATGTTTTACATATTTCAACCACATAAAGTTTCTATCTCTCACTCGCAACATATTATACATACATTTATAAATGATAGCAGATAGTTTTGTTTGCTTTCCACTGATTAAGTTAGCCCAGAAAGATATTGTTCTAACTTTTATATCAATGTCTAGGGGATATCTACCTAGTTCCCCATAAACCATGTAAGTTGGTGTGGAAGTTTTAAAATTAAGTAATTGTTTACAAAATCGAATGAATTATTGTTTTCAAATGCTTTCACTCTGCGTCTAAATCATGTTATATTATTATACATAAAATAATTGATACCATCAATACAAAACAGAAAATGACAAGTTATGAGTTATTACAAAGATCAGCTTAATTACCCGCATCATCCATTTATATATCTCTGCAGTCATGCAGCTTTTTAACAGCATCAAAGACAGATATTCATCACAGTACCTGTTTCGGTGCAATTTAACGACTATCTCGTGGTTTTGCACTGTGTTATATTTAGCGTTATCAATTACAATTACAGCCCATATATAATTTAATTCTTACTATTTGGATTTTGTTCAAACAATCTCATTCAAAGACAATAGTAGATAATGACCATACAGAGAATCCCATGAATTCATCACAATTTATCAATGTATTTGTTGTAAAAGAATGATATGACAATACATTGCTTTATGTCATATTTATAGAGCGGATACACAATTCCCAATACTAATTAAATAATTATAGTTTTAACAAAGAGAGAAATAATACATATGTACTTAAATATGTCACTTGAGAATAAAATGTATCAATTTAGAAGTTTTAGGAGTTTGTTGTCTGATTAGATATACAATAAAATCTCGTTATATACTGGTTTAGTTTTAGTTTAAACATATTTTATTTGCATAAATGTGCAAAAAGGATAAGACACAAGTTAAACAAACTTATGAAGTCTTCTCCTATATACAATAAGTTACAACATTATTTGATAGAGCATGCATGTATATAAATATTTCTTACATTAATATGTGTAGATTGAACTAAAACAGAGAATGAAGAAAGGAATGAGAGAGAGGGTTAGTGGTGGTGATGTGTGCGATTGTTGTTTTGGTGAACAACTAGACAATAAGAAACCTTTCAGACCTCTTTATATATTCAAACACATGCTTAAAAATAATTTCGTTCTGTTCATACGGGAGTGTAGGATTACCACAGGTCAAAAGTGTAAGGTCTAATGCACAATAATTAGGTAGCCAGTTGAGATTTTGAAACAATGTATGTCTTATATTTGAATAATGGGAACAATCGAAGAAGAAATGATAGGAGTCTTCGCGATTGGCACCACAACGACAAGACGGATCTGAGACTATATTTACTTGGAACAAATCGTAATTCAAAAAAGAAGCAAAACATCGAAGCTGGGTTAAAATAATATTCAGTTTTCGAGGTCCAATTTCGTAATGTTTAGGAACTTGGCTAATATCTTTCCGCTTTCTTAATTCAGCTTTAAATTTTGCAATAGAATCCACATTTCGAAGAGATGGATCTAAGCTATTCCATTGACGTATAGTTGAAGGAATATATGAATCATAAGTATTCGATAGTCTACAAAATGGCATTATAATATCACTTCCATTACGCAATGGATAAACGGTTGTACTTTGAATTGATGGTGGAATTAAGTCACAAAGATACATGGGTGCATTATTATTTTGTATGTTATAAAACATTTGTAATATACTGGTCGATCGGACAGATGATTTTAGTGCGAAATGACCGAGTATTCCAGTTATTCGGGATAAACATTGTCTTCGAGTTATTCAAGAAAACGACTTATAAATGATATGGATGGCGAGATTCGAACATTTCCATTCCTGTCTATTGGGTATATACAGTACCAGCCTTAGGATGTGGAGGACCTATTGCTGTTTTCTGTCAAATATGCAGTGTGTTGTTGTGTGCTGATGTACGTTCCTGAACAGCCGAGAGTAGATAACTCCAGCGCAGACCCCCCGCTAAGCGAGGGTCCCAATGCTGTTCTCTGTAAATGTTCCGCTAAGCGAGGGTCCCAATGCTGTTCTCTGTAAATGTTCCGCTAAGAGTGGGTCCCAATGCTGTTCTCTGTAAATGTTGTTGTGTGTATTTGAATAGCTGATAACTCGGATGGCTATGGTGCTAACTCACTGAAACTGTTGTAAGACATGTCGCTCCATTCGGACATATTATGTTATGTAACACATATAAGGCAAATGCATTATGTACTGGTCTGATAGTGCCATTGGTGACTGACTGTCTGACATTATGTAATATAACTGTAGCTCACAAATTAAAATACAATTCCTTATTATACTGATAGTTTGAAAGTCTTATCTTAATGATTTTGACCCAAAGTATCGAGCTTTTGTTATCTAAGAAGAATATACTGTTGTTTTAAGAAACACTATATATGATATTTCATTATTTCATTATGTACGACAGTAATTCAGAATTGTGACATGATTTGTTCTAACATGTCTGCATGTCTGTTGAAATATAAAGCTTTCCATATGTTGTGATATGTAAAAAATGCAATTATTTAGAAAAGAAGACTGATAAAATTTGACAAGATGTAATTTTGTGATGTCAGTTGTAATATATCACTGTCTTAATTGCTTTCAAAATCGTTCAGTGTTATAGTTGTTACATAAAAACAACATTTGACAGTTGTTATTGTTATAACTACGCATTTGTATTACACTCTGTATGATAATGGATGCATGTTGTTAAAATACTGTCATTTTCTCGCACGAATTAAAGAGTTAGGTATTTGTCACTGTTAGCAATTTGTCATTTATATCGTGACTACCAGAGTTATTACCACAGAAATCCTGAACAGATGTACCAAACAGACTGATGAAACGTCCGTCCTTGGACAGACCTCTAAACAACCTAACACATGAGGTGGGTATCGAGCGTAAACCAATGTCATTAGTGTTTTATCTATGATGAAAAGCCAATGACCTAACCACTCATCCACCCTGGTCCCGTCAATCATGTTTCTTCACAATATGTTTCGTACTTGACAAAAATTACTCGTATATATATATATGCCGGTACCAATTGTCTTGAAATGGCATAAAGTAATCAGCTGATTTAAGCTGTAGTTTACATAAGGGTAGTGTGAAGTGAAGTGCTGTGACATCGTAGGTTTTATTAGATATGCGAGATTTTGTTGAGAAATATTTCAAGCTTTTGTCACGATTGGGTGTATTTAGCAACAACTTTAGAAATGGTTGTGCTTAAATACTCATAAACTCCTGTAATTTCATATTCGAATAATAAACCAATTTTGATATTATTTTACCATACAGATAAGGGTAAAACAACTGATATGTTTTTCTAATTCCCAGTCTGATGTCTTGCATAGTATTAAATCATTCATACAACAATAAACATAAAAATAAAGTTATACATGAAAAGCAAATAATGGACTGTGGCTTTCAATTTTTCAGTCATTGACAAACATGGTACAAAACGTGTGTTTGTTATTTAAAAAAGGCCACCGATGATTTGAAGCCCATTTGGACTGCATTTGAATTTGGAAGAGATGAGACAATTATAAAGATTATAACAGCCCAAGGCAATAATGGAATTTTATAATTATTTTAAATAAGTTGACAACATTTCAACAAAATTGGAAATGAAGATCATTTCACAACACAAATAACAAAGATTGAATAGTATTATATCTAGTTAGTCATTAATATATTTGATTAGATCCGTGTCCCTGGTCTTTGTATTTGTGTATTAGTTTTGATTGTCCTTTTTTATTTGTTGACCTAATATTTGTCTCTTTATAATGATTGACAGTTTGTATCCGGTCTCTCTATCTTTTGATAAATTTGAAAAAGAAAGCTTTTCAGTATCTTATGTCATTATATTTTTGTCCTATTCGACATATATAAATAAAGTTAGGGTCTTTATCATGTATACAGATATAGGTAATTATAAACCACAACTAGCTCGTGCTCACATTTTTCACTACGGAAGTTTTTCAACAACACAAACAAGTGAAACATTAAGTGTCAATAACTTCCACTTGGTCTTCACACATATTATTACAGGAGACACTAATTTGATATTAATAGAAAGCAACTATGATTTATCTACTATTCCATTATCGTGTCGATTATCCTGTGTTTTATTAAGCAATGAATCGTGTATCATAACTTATTGATTGTTATTATATAATTATATAGTAAGTAGGATCAGAGTATGAAGTTTGACGGAAAATAGTGTTTGTTTAATGGTATTTAACACAACTTTCAACAACATTTCAGTTATATCATGGCGGTCAGTTGTATTGGTGGAGGAAACCGGAGTACCCGGAGAAAACCACCGACCTGTCGTAAATCACTGACAAACTTTATCACATAATGTTGTACACTTCGTCCTGATTGAGATTCCAACTCCCAACATAAGTGGTGATAGGCACTGATTGCATATATAGTTGTAAATCCAACTACGTTAGATCACGGCCCATCGACGGAAAATAAGTTTGCATGAAATTAAGAGAAATGTTACAGTGAATGAAATTAAGGGTTGATGTTTTGATTGAAACAGGTAAAGGGAAGTTTATATGAATCAAGTTTGAAAAAAATGACATTGAAGAGGACCATTATCGACTACTCAAAAGACGGAACTGTACATCAGGAGTATTTGTAATTTTCATTAGGCGATTTATGTGAATATCAATTTTCCATATCCAACGGACGGCCTTTAAAAAGGAATTATACTCTGCATATTATAAAACATTTCATATTTCGTTGCCCAGGTTTCCCACTGGGTTTCGTGGGAGATGACATGGGTTGAAAATATTTGTATGGAATAGACGGTCTGTATAAAAATCTATTTTGGGTATCATGTCGTTTATGATGCAGCAAAGAAAACTCATCTGCACCCCCAATCAATCAAAGCTGTAAGTGAGTAATTCTCCTCCAATTGTTTCATCCATTTTCACAATAAAATATCGCATATTAACACGAATACAGCTAAGTTTATATATAGACTTGATTCTTGAAATTAGATATGAAACTGACAAAACACTTTGACAAAATACAATGACCTATCGAATTATGGCTGGAAGACTGTAAAATGTCTTGACGGAAACAAGAGTAAAGAATTCGTTAGTAACGTTTGAATGGAATCTGTATATTATATTTCTATGTATATTACTTTCGCATGGTGAATAATAGTTAATGCTTAACTTTTAACTTTGGGAAATCCCAAGATATCTTATGTTAAAATATAATAATACTCATGACATTCTGTTACATAATACAGCCATAATAACTCAATCATACAATAAGCTTTGAAAAAACACATCACTTGTTTCCTGCATTAAAGCAATGTTGACAGAATATATTATCGTTTATTTGACTATAGGATTCCAAGATTACAATGGTGTATACAAAGCTGAATATTTCTATTAAATTAGTGCACAAACCGTTACCACCAACTATTCAGTGCCATTTCAACTACTTTTGGAAAACGCTACAGAAGTAGGTCGGATTGACACAAATGTAAACAACCAGTTAGAAGAATAGTCACAACTAATGGTAATCAGGTTGAAGGCAAACATACACACACACACTCGCGCGCTCGCACATACCAGTAATACAAAGGGCCTTGAATGTCGAGTGGCTAACGTCATAGAGTTCTGACCACAAGCCGAGCACCACTTAAAAGTGTTTGCGCCTTCATACCAACCTCAATTATAAAGGTTCCTCTACACCTCAGGTCGGGGAGTTGTTTCATCGGTATGTACATTATACCTTTCAAGCTTTACTTTTCAAGTGCAAATGCAACTCTTGTTGTCACGGTATAGTTGTGAAAATACTGATGAGAAGCAACAATAATATTAACCTTAACCCCAATAAGACCGCCTACACATCTGAAAGCAATGAGCGACTCAAAAGGATTGATAACTCGCCCAAAATTTGACTGAATTCATAAGACGTATAAACTGGAAAAACGGACGTCGTAGACACCTGGAGTCTTTTAACAATGAAATCATGCATATTACTTGGAAATTGCACCAAAGCCATTAACAACTTTGACCTGTGACCTTTAACCTTGTAATCAAAATAACTCGGAGTCCGTAATTGATAGAGGAAAATGTAAATCATGACAATGATTGATACGTAAAGCCAAAACATTCTCATTTTTTATTTAAAAGATTAAATGGGTCTATATAGCCGCAGTAGGCTCCAATAAAGCAGTAATTTGTCTAAGCACGAAAGCCGCATGGCGTAAGTACCATGGACATTCAATGATGCTATTCTAAATACTTTACCTTGAACTATGTTATAAGATCAACCTACTTTTAAACCAGAAGTGCCTTTTGGTAAACAAAATTTTTGAAAATTAGCAAGTATATATATGATGCGTTCATGTGATCATAAACCTCTCTGATGTCCTTTATTCCTGAAAAGGTACTTCTGGTCTTAAATGGCATTTCTAGTCCTTTATTCCTGAAAAGGTACTTCTGGTCTTAAATGGCATTTCTAGTTGACAAAATAATGTAGGAAACATTTATTTTGGATTCAACTTATTTTAATTTATTCGTACAAAGGAGAAATTCAAACGTATGAATTTCTAACATTTCAAAAATATAGTTTGTGCAAATAATCATAAATCTGAGTGGTCCGTTGTTCTGAGGAAATAATAAATGCTGCATTGTTGTAGCTTAACGCAACAACTATTACCTCACTTGCTATATATAACACATGCTATGCTATATTTACTAAGAGATAGAAGAAAGGATTCAAACCTTTGTAGATCAATATAAATATATACCAAACATAGTCTTTTGATAAAGTAACGTTGTGATTATGTAGTTAAGAAATAGCTTACTGTGGACTTCCCGATCAAAACAGAGTTTAATGTATTACCATAAGAGAGAGAGAGCATTGGCGCAAAATAAAGAATACCAAAATTACATTTCAAAGTCCAAGAAATTAATGATTAAATACTCAATTCATTCTGTGTCCATCCATGGAATTGATGACCGATTGTATACGACGTTACATTGACATGATGATGCGTCAGATATACGAGCGCTGGAGTGAGCCATCAGATGGCGCGGCTATATGTGGTCGCCTATAACGGGGTCGATCTCCTGAGGAACCACTCTGCTGAAAGGGCCATTGGATACCCGTATGGCATCGAATGTCTGTATTCACTAGTCCATGTGATATCAGTGAAATCCATCAGTCACGTTTCCTCATGTACTGGGAAATAATCTTAGCTGTTTTAATGGCATTACAAATTTTTCAGAATGGAACATTATGATGTCCTTATAATAATGTTTAGATACCCAGAATCTAGTCTTATAATATTTGAATTGCACATGCTTGTGGATTTTAATTCATGCACTTGTTGAAGATTACAATTTGATATGTTATCATTTATGGTATCTATTTAGCATTGCTCAATAATTAGATACCAAATCGTCAATACGATGATGTACCACGGTAGGTTTTAGAAGAAACAGGTTTACAAACATACTTATAAAAGAAAGCTTAAACAGTAATGGTCAACAATTCTACCAATATCAACAAAATGAACAATCATGTTTCACCGTAATCCACTGGATACAACAAATGGGTGGAGAACGACATGTGACGTTGGAAATACAGGTTCGGACATGGGACAGGCATATACATGTGGTGGGGTTAAACTGGTTAATGGGATCTCAATCATCACTTCTAGATAACTCGATCTCAATCATCAACTCTAGATAACTGGATCTCAATCATCACCTCTAGATAACTGGATCTCAATCATCACCTCTAGATAACTGGGTCTCAATCATCACCTCTAGACAACTGGATCTCCAACGGCAATACATATATACACTAACGATTAAAAACCTGCAGAAATTCGTTTCCACTCAAAAAATCACATGCTATCACATAAATTAATAACAACAGAAACCGGAATAGGACAAATTAAAGCCCCCGGACAAAATCCCTCCAAACATAAGCCCCAGGACAAAAGCTCCCCCTGACAAAAAAACCCGTTATGAAATAATCATGCAATCTTATTACATTTTGCTATATTGATGGTGATATTAAAGATTAAAGATATCTTAAGGATCAAAGCTCACCCTTATTAAAAAGGAGAGGTGGGGGAATTAATACAAAATATAAAATACTTTACGAACATAAATATGAACAGTACAATAGCATGGTCGAAGTTAATATACGTCTAGTGAATTTAATATTATGGTCATGGACATGTAAGAAAATTAATGGTATTCGTGGGAGAACAGAATAAATAAATCATCAACTAGTTAAGATCAGATATTGAACAAACAATAGTAATATAACATGGAATGAAATACAAATATACCACCTTAATTGCTAGTTGGTCGGGAGTTGCACCTTTCAAAACAATATTTTATTGCTGACAAACTTTATAGCATAGTGTTGTATCTAATACTGCTCTCAATAGGCGGGAATCTTACTCACAATATTAATGGTGGTATGAACTAATTCCACAGATAGATACAACAACCATACGATAACGGCCATTATTATTTTTCTATATAAATTCAGTTTTTTCTATTGGATTAGCACATGACACGTGACAAACTAGAAAACCATGTGTAGCATGCTATGCAATTTTTAGGGACTGGGGATTTCCAAAAATAACTTGTTACTTATCAATTAAATTTGTGTTTCAAAGACTTAATTGGAATATTAAGCCCTTTCAAAAATTGATGATTTAATAGTGAAGATTAAAAAATAATAAAGCAATTGTAGCATGGTGTTTTCGGTCGATGCATGGCTTTATCGCACTGACCAAGAATAACAATATCGACCTGAGGACTTCACTGACCAAGAATAACAATATCGACATGGGACTTCGTCCTCAGGTCGATATTGCTATTCTTGGTCGGTGCAATAAAATCATGTATCGACCTCATGACACGTGACAAACTAGAAAAAAACATGTGTAGCATGCTATGCAATTTTTACGTACTGGGTTTTTCCAAAAATAACCATATTTGAATATCCCGCCAACAGTAAGTCTACGACCTATGACCTTTCGTCTGACGTTGTTGTATACAAAATGGCGACCTCCATGTTCCCGACAGTAAAAGGAGAGGAATTAATCTCTCTTTTTGAGAATGAAGATGCCGCAAATACCAAAACGGACGACAATGACGCAGTAAAATTATTCAGGGAATATTTAGCGTCCAAGAATATTAAGCCCTGTCAAAAAATTGATGATTTAATATTGAAGGTTGAAGAATAATAAAGCAATTGTAGCATGTTGTTTTCGTCAACATGCAATAATTGTATATTGGACTAGTGCTTTTCCAATATCGAATAAATAAACAAAATTCAAATGTAAAGAGAGGACTAACCACATTACACAGACAACTACACACATGATCATTACACAGACAACTACACACATGATCATTACACAGACAACTACAAACATGATCATTACACAGACAACTACACACATGATCATTACACAGACAACTACACACATGATCATTACACTGACAACTACACACATGATCATTACACAGACAACTACACAGATGATCTTTACACAGACAACTACACACATGATCATTACACAGACAACTACACACATGATCATTACACAGACAACTACACACATGATCATTACACAGACAACTACACAGGTGATCATTACACAGACAACTACACACATGATCATTACACAGACAACTACACACATGATCATTACACAGACAACTACACACATGATCATTACACAGACAACTACACACATGATCATTACACAGACAACTACACACATGATCATTACACAGACAACTACACAGGTGAGCATTACACAGACAACTACACACATGATCATTACACAGACAACTACACACATGATCATTACACAGACAACTACACACATGATCATTACACAGACAACTACACACATGATCATTACACAGACAACTACACACATGATCATTACACAGACAACTACACACATGATCATTACACAGACAACTACACACATGATCATTACACAGACAACTACACAGGTGATCATTACACAGACAACTACACACATGATCATTACACAGACAACTACACACATGATCATTACACAGACAACTACACACATGATCATTACACAGACAACTACACACATGATCATTGCACAGACAACTACACACATGATCATTACACAGACAACTACACACATGATCATTACACAGACAACTACACACATGATCATTACACAGACAACTACACACATGATCATTACACAGACAACTACACACATGATCATTACACAGACAACTACACACATGATCATTACACAGACAACTACACACGTGATCATAGTACATGCTATGTTGTAGTCTCTACTTTATTATTCACCAATTAACCTTAATAACCTTAATAACCTTAATAACCAATGGGTGAAGTCACAAATGTTGTGTTGTATTGTGTTCTAGAGTCTATTAATTATTGTATTCATATTTGATTCCTAGTTGTTTTAACAACGATCATCTTCGAAATATAAATTACATTCTCCTACTAAATTATTTAAAGACATTGACAAATAGTTAATCTATGCTTCATTCTATGTAGTTCAATCCACGTATAGATAGTGTACGTTGAATGATAAAATACATCATATAAATGAATATAACTTATAGAGTATTGTTACATAGCAACCATTGGGACAAGTGTAGGCATGAAGCTCACATCTAGGCAACTCTGAAAGAATAACACTACAAAATCATGCTTCTTGGAGACTCGACAAAAAGGATTAACTTGCGAAATTGTATTATTCTAGCTTGTATAATTATATCAATTCAAGGTAAAAGTAAGTATGCTTAATGTTCTGGAAAAATACACGAGTTTGAATTAACAACAATAAACAAATCCTGACTCGAATAAACAGGGGAAAAAACAACAACAAACAACAACAACAAGAAAAGCACAACAGAACAGAAAACTAAAACTAAATAACGTAAAGCAAAAAAGGAATAAAGTACATCTTTAATAACTATACTTGTTCCATTTATGCAGTCATTCGAAGAAAGGCGAAGATTTTTTTTTATTATATATTTCAGCTGCTCGGAAAGGGAGAACACCTCCTGTTAAGTCATAGTTCGCAAACCAAACTTAGGTAACTAGAATAACAAATATTCGCACCGAAAACGTGTCAGTTATCAGTTGATAGCAAGGATTTCAGTAAACAATAAAGAAGTGAAAGATGTTATAACTGTGTATGTTATGTTGTGATTATTGTTTTTAATATTAAATGACATAAATTGTTATAAAGACAATGTTCATGTGTTTTTTGTAATTGAATTTTATATTAATATGTTCATAGTATGTAAATATGTTCTTGATGGTGAGTGTTCTGCGACGTGTGGCAATGGTAGACAGAAATACCATGTAAAATGTCCGTACATTCGAGATTATGACATAGAAAATAAGGGTAATAACAAAATTACCGAACTCCGAACAATCTTACAAAGGGAAAGTCAAAACTCATAATTATATAAACAGACAAAATCAGCCAACAACCGGAAAACTGTGAAAACCGTAATGACCCTGACTTGGTACAGACATTTCTATAGAAATGGTGGGTTGAATCAGATTGTAAAGCGCCAAACCTCCCGCTCTCATTACGGTTCAAAGGTTCCCGCTCTCACTATAACAGTATTTAAATACAGGAACAAAATAGGTAAAATAGTTGTCAAAGCAGTACCATATTCAGTGAAGTAAATGTCAAAAACATTTTTACGTCACACATTGATAAAAAAATATTTTTGACATTTTTCTTGACTTCTTTATCTTTATACATGTTCACTATATGAAAATGCATCGCTTATAATCGTTTCTGCAGAGACGGAATATATTTCGACAAGATCTTGGTATCGGAATATAAACTTTTTAAGAGATCGAATAAGGCGAATCTTTTCATAGCCCTGGTCCAGTAGCCTGTTTCTCAGATGAAGATGACGTTTCAGGAAATCAGAATAATTGTTACTGGCCCTTGCATAGCAAACCAATCGGAGATGTAAACAGCATATGCAGGAGAAGCTGGTATATTGCTGCACATGTTTGGAAAATTTATGATTTTAAAATTGAAGTCGTCCCGTTTATCATAAATTTTAGTACTGAGTTGACCACTGTCGTCAAATTCGAGGTACAAGTCCAAAAATGATGCGGACGAAGCTGTATCTGTGGTCTCTAACTTCCAGCTCAGGGTGATTCATCAGAGGATGAAACAGAAACAGACTGTGTCAGCCATACGCAATGTAAAGGTAAATATGATAAATATCACCACGATAATCTCTGACTTAAATCAAATGTATAACATGAAGAGATGTTGCTGATTTGTCGTGACAACAGGCGAGATTTAAGATATAGCAAAATTGAATACTAGCCATAAACAAAAACAAGAAACTTGTATATATTGTAAGCAATACCAACTATGTTAAAACCCTTTGGATCGACTTTGTGTATGTCTGTTTATTATTTCCAGTATAAAGAAATGAAAATTATTCTTTTTATTTGTAGATCTTATTTGTTCTCTTTTTCCCATTTATTTTTACTAGTTCTGAGATTGTTTTCAACGCTTTAATTGTTCCGTTGCAACCTTCACTCAATCACCTTGCGACCATACATAATGTCGACTATTTGGTGCTGATTAACTTAGATGTTATGATAAATATAACATAGAAAGCATTTTCATATGTTCTCACCTATTGAAAGACACAAGGTTCAAGAGGAATGTAATTTATCCTTGGAAGCATGAGCTAGACCAGAGTACGAGATCAGTATCTTGGATAAATAGTGTATAGATTGGCGTGCTCGATATGAGTACGAGGGTTGATTTCGTTGCTCCGTAATGCAAGTGTTACTTTTACCACCTGAATACATAAGATAGTTTTGTGACTCCATGTAATACGGGTTAATGTGATCGGACCTCATAAGGGGTTGTCTTGTGGTTCCGTAGTGTAATGTTTAGCGTACGTCACTTGCGTACTATGACTAGTTTCGTGGGTCATTTGTTTCTAAAATTGGTAGTTTTTGCTTTTTCACAAAGCATGGAATATTATAACGGCGGATAAAGGATTGACTAGACTTTAGAGGTATAGTAATGTGTAATACTGATAAACCTGCATTCGTCTCACCCAACCATTCTACACAAGTTTTGGATCAATTCTACATGCTGTACAGTTTCTTATTTCAATACCCCAGGTATCCCTCGCCCATAGTTTTTCTAACACTAGAGCAATGTATACCCTGGTTTAAAACAGAATTTCAGTAAAATGTTGACGAACCGAAATTTTGAGTCAACCAATTTTATCATAACGAGATTCAACTGTATTATAAAGCTCGATGGTCGTAGCTGCGAATTTTCATGTTAGCTTACCTTGGTCGGAACTCATCTTTTTCCATTCATGTGGATGCCAACTGATTCAAATGAAAATTAGAATGGCAAGATGGATTGTCAATGAATTTGGAAAACAATCCTTTTGGCTTTTTTATGTCAGTTTTACAAATGAAACAATTTACTGCCCCATCCATTTTCCTGAACTGACAAACATGCATTTTAGTTATTTAAGAAGAGTAAGTCTGAACAATACACCATAAAATTTAATATTCCAACTTTATCTTGGCCCAGTTATTTATCTTTAATTAATTATATTTTTTATAAATGTTGCAATAAAAGGAGGAAAATGCTCCACTGTCTGAACAGTTCCAATATCAAAATGGTAGAAAGAGCAAAATATATACCCCTAACACACATAGTCGATGTTATGATAGTTAGTGAATAGACAAACAAATGTGATATAGACTTTTATAATTTTATATTTTTGTTTTTTAATCATTACTTTCAATGTGTTTTTAATTCATTCATTCCACATTAATGGCAGAAATTAAAATATTTATCAGGACAATTATGTCATAATTCATACACCAAGAAATTAATGTATAACATCCATTTTCGAGCTAACAAAAACATGTCCTTCAACAAAACCGTGCTATCACATAAATTAATAACAGAAACCGGAATAGGACAAATTAAAGCCCCCCGGACAAAATCCCGCCGACATAAGCCCCAGGACAAAAGCCCCCCTGACAAAAAAACCCGTTATGAAATAATCATACAATCTTATTACATTTTGTTATATTGATGGTGATATTAAAGATTAAAGATATCTTAAGGATCAAAGCTCACCCTTATTAAAAAGGAGAGGTAGGGGAATTAATACAAAATATAAAATACTTTACGAACATAAACATGAACAGTACAATAGCATGGTCGTAGTTAACTGGCTACTAAATAGGAAGGTCAAATCTGTTGATTAAAGAACAATAGTCTTAGTACAAAACAAACACACAATGTATACGTCTAGTGAATTTAATATTATGGTCATGGACATGTAAAGAAATTAATGGTATGCATGGGAGAACAGAATAAATAAATCATCAACTAGTTAAGATCAGATATTGAACAAACAATAGTAATATAACATGGAATGAAATACAAATATACCACCTTAATTGCTAGTTGGTCGGGAGTTGCACCTTTCAAAACAATATGTTATTGCTGACAAACTTTATAGCATAGCGTTGTATCTAGTACTTCTCTCAATAGGCGGGAATCTTACTCACAATATTAATGGTGGAATGAACTAATTCCACAGATAGATACAACAACCATACGATAACGGCCATTATTATTTTTCTATATAAATTCAGTTGTTCTATTGGATTAGCACATGACACGTGACAAACTAGAAAACCATGTGTAGCATGCTATGCATTTATTAGGGACTGGGGATTTCCAAAAATAACTTGTTACTTATCAATTAAATTTGTGTTTCAAAGACTTAATTGGAATATTAAGCCCTTTCAAAAATTGATGATTTAATAGTGAAGATTAAAAAATAATAAAGCAATTGTAGCATGGTGTTTTCGGTCGATGCATGATTTTTTACGCACTGACCACGAATAACAATATCGACCTGAGGACTGCACTGACCAGGAATAACAATATCGACCTGGGACTTCGTCCTCAGGTCGATATTGCTATTCTTGGTCAGTGCAATACAATCTAGAAAAAAACATGTGTAGCATGCTATGCAATTTTAACGAACTGGGTTTATCCAAAAATAACCATATTTGAATATCCCGCCAACAGTAAGTCTACGACCTGTGACCTTTCGTCTGACGTTGTTGTATACAAAATGGCGACCCCCATGTTCCCGACGGTAGAAGGAGAGGAATTAATCTCTCTTTTTGAAAATGAAGATGCCGCAAATACCAAAACGGACGACAATGACGGCAGTAAAATTATTCAGGGAATATTTAGCGTCCAAGAATATTAAGCCCTTTCAAAAAATTTATGACTTAATAGTGAAGGTTGAAGAATAATAAAGCAATTGTAGCATGTTGTTTTCGTCAACATGCAATAATTGTATATTGGACTAGTGCTTTTCCAATATCGAATAAATAAACAAAATTCAAATGTAAAGAGAGGACTAACCACATTACACAGAAAACTACACACATGATCATTACACAGACAACTACACACATGATCATTACAAAGACAACTACACACATGATCATTACACAGACAACTACACACATGATCATTACACAGACAACTACACACATGATCATTACACAGACAACTACACACATGATCATTACACAGACAACTACACACATGATCATTACACAGACAACTACACACATGATCATTACACATACAACTACACACATGATCATTGCACAGACAACTACACATATGATCATTACACCGACAACTACACACATGATCATTACACAGACAACTACACACATGATCATTACACAGACAACTACACACATGATCATTACACAGACAACTACACACATGATCATTACACAGACAACTACACAGGTGATCATTACACAGACAACTACACACATGATCATTACACAGACAACTACACACATGATCATTACACAGACAACTACACACATGATCATTACACAGACAACTACACATATGATCATTACACATACAACTACACATATGATCATTACACAGACAACTACACACATGAGCATTACACAGACAACTACACACATGATCATTACAAAGACAACTACACACATGATCATTACACAGACAACTACACACATGATCATTACACAGACAACTACACATATGATCATTACACAGACAACTACACACATGATCATTACACAGACAACTACACCCATGATCATTACACAGACAACTACACACATGATCATTACACAGACAACTACACACATGATCATTAGACAGAAAACTACACACATGATCATTACACAGACAACTACACACATGATCATTACACAGACAACTACACACATGATCATTACACAGACAACTACACACATGATCATTACACAGACAACTACACACATGATCATTACACAGACAACTACACACATGATCATTACACGGACAACTACACACATGATCATTACACAGACAACTACACACATGATCATTACACAGACAACTACACACATGATCATTACACAGACAACTACACACATGATCATTACACAGACAACTACACACATGATCATTACACAGACAACTACACACGTGATCATAGTACATGCTATGTTGTAGTCTCTACTTTATTATTCACCAATTAACCTTAATAACCTTAATAACCTTAATAACCTTAATAACCAATGCGTGAAGTCACAAATGTTGTGTTGTATTGTGTTCTAGAGTCTATTAATTATTGTATTCATATTTGATTCCTAGTTGTTTTAACAATGATCATCTTCGAAATATAAATTACATTCTCCTACTAAATTATGTAAAGACATTGACAAATAGTTAATCTATGCTTCATTCTATGTAGTTCAATCCACGTATAGATAGTGTACGGTTGAATGATAAAATACATCATATAAATGAATATAACTTATAGGGTATTGTTACATAGCAACTATTGGGACAAGTGTAGGCATGAAGCTCACATCTAGGCAACTCTGAAAGAATAACACTACAAAATCATGCTTCTTGGAGACTCGACAAAAAGGATTAACTTGCAAAATTGTATTATTCTAGCTTGTATAATTATATCAATTCAAGGTAAAAGTAAGTATGCTTAATGTTCTGGAAAAATACACGAGTTTGAATTAACAACAATAAACAAATCCTGACTCGAAAAAACAGGGGAAAAAACAACAACAAACAACAACATACAAAAAAGCACAACAGAACAGAAAACTAAAACTAAATAACGTAAAGCAAAAAAAGAATAAAGTACATCTTTAATAACTATACTTGTTCCATTTATGCAGTCATTAGAAGAAAGGCGAAGATTTTTTTTTATTAAATATTTCAGCTGCTCGGAAAGGGAGAACACCTCCTGTTAAGTCATAGTTCGTAAACCAAACTTAGGTAACTAGAATAACAAATTCGTACCGAAAACGTGTCAGTTATCAGTTGATAGGAAGGATTTCAGTAAACAATAAAGAAGTGAAAGATATTATACCTTTGTATGTTATGTTGTGATTATTGTTTTTAATATTAAATGACATAAATTGTTATAAAGACAATGTTCATGTGTTTTTTGTAATTGAATTTTATATTAATATGTTCATAGTATGTGAATATGTTCTTGATGGTGAGTGTTCTGCGACGTGTGGCATTGGTAGACAGAAATACAATGTAAAATGTCTTGTCGCACCATGGTATAGCACACAAACACCCTGTGTCAGCCATACGCAATGTAAAGGTAAATATGATAAATATCACCACGATAATCTCTGACTTAAATCAAATGTATAGCATGAAGATATGTTGCTGATTTGTCGTGACAACAGGCGAGATTTAAGATATAGCAAAATTGAATACTAGCCATAAACAAAAACAAGAAACTTGTATACATTGTAAACAATACCAAATATGCTAAAACACTTTGGATCGACTTTTTGTATGTCTGTTTATTATTTCCAGTATAAAGAAATGAAAATTATTCTTTTTATTTGTAGATCTTATTTGTTCTCTTTTTCCAATGTAATTTTACTAGTTTTGAGATTGTTTTCAACGCTTTAATTGTTCCGTTGCAACCATCACGCAATCACCTTGCGACCATACATAATGTCGACTATTCGGTGCTGAATAGCTTAGATGCTATGATAAATATAACATAAAAAGCATTTTCATATGTTCTCACCTATTGAAAGACACAAGGTCCAAGGAGGAATGTAATTTATCCTTGGAAGCATAAGCTAGACCAGAGTACGAGATCAGTATCTTGGATTAATAGTGTATAGATTGGCGTGCTCGATATGAGTACGAGGGTTGGTTTCGTTGCTCCGTAAAGTAAGTGTTACTTTTACGACCTGAATACATAAGATAGTTTTGTGACTCCATGTTATACGGGTTAATGTGCTCGGACCTCATAAGGGGTTAGTTTGTGGTTCTGTAAAGTAATGGTTAGCGTACATCACTTGCGTAATATGACTAGTTTCGTGGGTCATTTGTCACAAGATATAATTGTTTCTAAAATTGGTAGTTTTTTGCTTTTTCACTAAGCATGGAATATTATAACAGCGAATAAAGGATTGACTAGACATTAGAGGTATAGTAATGTGTAATTTTAGAGTAACATGTAATACCTCATCTCTATAAAAACCAATCATTTCATTGGGCATATATAGTACATCCAAACATCAAGTTCTGAAGTTCGCGATATCAATTATAGTCGCACTGTTATATTTGATTACATAGGCTAATCAAGCAATAAGATCAATCAATCAATGAACCTTTGTTGTAGGTGGTTGGGGTTATTGGGAAAAAGCTGGAGAATGCTCTGTAACATGTGGCAACGGTATGCAATTGTACACACGAAAATGTAACAATCCTCTTCCTGGTCGTTTTGGGAGCTATTGTGACAACGGCACGAGTTTTAAATACATGGAATGTAAAACTATCGGATGTATAGGTAGGTCTTAAGTTGTGATGATAGTCCACCAAATTGTCTATGGTATTGGTAGACAATGTGTTACGTTGTCTCTAATATTAGCATTCAGATTTCATATTTTCATGGATAAGCGTTTATATTCTGTTTGTATGTACTTTTCTAAAATAGAAAACACAAAAGCAAAAACAAAAAACCAACACACAACACTTCCGCCCCCTCCCCTCCCACCCCACCGAAAAAAACAATAACGGGATTTCATATACAGAGAGAGAGAGAGAGAGAGAGAGAGAGAGAGAGAGTCTAGAAACTAGTTAACATTCAATCTTACAGGATGCTGGATCGCCAATGAACATGACGATAATGCACAAATAAAAAATAATATTTACTTCCAAAAGGTTTGCACAACAACGCCAAATGGATGAGTATCAACAAATAGCTACTGTTTTGAAATGAAAGATGTTCCGCTCAGCAATATTGTTTATGTACTGTGATGTTAAGTAAAGTTTGTTGTAAAGTGCAAAGCTGGAGAAAATCACAAAATGTAATGGACTAAGCGAAAATGTCGTTGACAGAAGAGAGTTAGTTAGTTTGTTTGTTTGTTTTTTATTTTAAGTAACAGATTTATGTTTTAATACGTGTATGCATAGCTACTTAATCCATGTTTTGTAATCTCAAAAAGAACTTCAGTAAGTATTGTCAACTGCTTACGTTTACGATTTTATGAAAACGGAATCTGTGGCAAAATTCTACAAAATACGATACGCATATAATGTAATAGGTAATTCAAGGTTGTCCATACCAGGGTTGTTTCTTAATGATTGACATTTCTAAATAAGATATGGTATATTATTATTATTGTGTGTCTATCGTGAACACGCACGTCAATATGCACCTAACATATTATTTGTAATTGGCTGTAATCTTGCGTAAAAAGGGTCATGGAGTTGTTGGCTGAACGTTGGTGTTTGTTCTACGTCTTGTGGAAATGGAACCCAGTTAAAGGAACGACAGTGTAACATTCCAACTGATGGGGGATACGACTGCAATGGGGATAACACGACGAGAGACTACTGCAATATACGAGATTGTCCAGGTATGTTAACATTGACTTAAATACAAAACTTGTCACTGCAATATATGTGCGGGTACCACTAGAGGAGCAGGCACTACCTACCCTTCCGGAGTACTTGAGTTCATCCCGACTTGTGGGGTTCGTGTTAATGGTTCTTTAGTTTTCTGTGTAGTGCTTTGAAGGTCGTTGTTTGTCCTTTTATCCTATTTTTCATTTGGCCATTGTATTAGTGTCTGTCCTTCGATTACCCCTTTGGTATCTTCAAACTCTTCGTATATCGCCAGTCAAATAAGCATGTTTCAAGTATGTAAGTTGAGCTCCTAGTAAGAATTTTCTGTGGGGTTACATGCACCTTTCAAATAAAAACTGTTACAATTAAATCCGTAGGATTCTAAATGAACGATGTTCGAGATCGTGAGTTGCCATCATCAATCGCTGCAGGTCTTTCCATCGAAAAATGTTCACCTACGTTAACTGCATACAAATACAATTTCTTTGACAATTAAGATGAATACAAGCATGTTGATGATACGGACGATCCAATTTTTTAAAACTTTTGATTATTTACATATTTTGAAAAGTCTTATAGACATTTGTCCAATAATGAATACAACCCCCACGTTTATGTCAGCATTTGTTGTTGTTGATAGCACCTGGAATATTCCATTAATGAAATGCGGCGATTCTATTCCACCAAACCCTAACACGACCATCTGTCGCCGTCAACTAAAATAGTCCCCAATTACGATTATCCTAATGAGCATCCAATTAAGCATGTTGATGAAGACACGATAGTTATGGTTGTGTAATCGCTCATAAGCGATAAATATTTAACAATCTAATAAAAGAGAATTTTTGTGTGTGTAAGTTTCCGGATTTTAAATCCATTTTTTTTTTTTTTTTTTTTATTCTTGACTTCGTTTTGCCCTTCAAACTGAGATATCACTACGTGTACCAGCACCTATTGGCAATCCTTTCACTTTTTGGCCAGCAGAAGTTAATTCATCACAACTGGTGGATTTAGAGAAGGATGTCTTCTTTAGGGTTACTGTGACTGGGCAGTACTGCACTGGCATATATTCATGAAGTGTTCTCGTTGCTAATAAGCACTGCATACAACGATTAATTGCAGTCTGGAGTACTCTCATCTGTAACCTTCTGTTGTTAAAATCCGTTTTTATATGTCAACAACTTCTCATACTTTCGTCATAGGCAATGCCAGCCTAACTATGCTCTAACGGAAAAAAATAAGCGAAAAACTAAACACGCTTTGCATAATCTCAATGTGATACTAGTTGTAAATCTGTTTGGAACATACACTATATTATCAATATACGCCATGTTATACATTTCATTGAAGCTAGCATGTACTGTATTTAGTCAAACAATGATATCTGAGAATGTTAATTATTAGGAAGTGATATTGATGAATTCAAAGTCAGGTGGTGCTAAGCTTTTGTCACATGGTATACACAATACCAGGATGACAATAGAAATGGAATCCAACTATCAAACAAAAATAATTACTATTATAAAACCCTACAATTAAGACAATACCAATTTATTCTTTACAAGCCATTGTAAACATATTGGTACAAAGAATGAGAGAATACATGTAAGAAAAGATCAACGATACCAAAGTATAATCAGAAGCCGTAAATCCCGAACCGCACTTAAAATCGGGGGTGTTAGCATTTCAGAATAACTCAGAACAACCGTAACGATTAATATACATATTACATATAGTGTACTACGTATTTTATTTCTTATATTCCCGATGTTTCTTTTTCAGTAAACAAGTGGGGATATTTGAAAGAGCAAAACTTGACTAAAACTGATCTGAAAGAAATAATGATGGAAGAACTGAATGAAATAAAATCTAATCTCACCATTGACAAGAAAACAACTACAGCTAACATCAGAGCTCATACTTCAGCACGGGACAACAGGCAGTCTGCTGTGTCAATGGGTTACATAGGAATATTATTATTGCTAATTCCGGTTGTTATAATCATTGGTGTTGACCTACCAAGACTGTTTAGTAAATAAGACAGACAGTACCAGTTTAAGACCCAAACAAACACCGATGGTACCTGTGTTGGATATTGAATGTAGTAAAAAAGGAACAAGCGAAGTGCATGTTTATTATAAAGATGGTATTATTAATAGTGACGATTTGCTAACTAAAACTGTTATGTCAATTATAATCCTATTCTTGACAGAAACAATGGAAATTGTAGCTAGGTATGATAAAATCAATATCAGTAGAATTAAATATTTAATTTAATAGAAAAATCCATGACATGAATACACTTCAAATGTCTTTTTTTATTTTTAAGATGTAAAATATTAATTAATTTATTTAACTACTGTTAATATATTTATCTTCACAGTTATAGCATTTATAACATTTATAGTTTTATACAGTATCATAATGATCATATACAATTATTGCACTTCATTGAGTGCGATATGATGTGTTATGGAGCACTGAAAAGCAATATTGACCAAGGTCGAAGGCCGCGGTCAATATTGCTTTTCAGTGCTCCATAACACATCATATTGCACAAAATGAAGTGCTGTAATTGTTTTATTACATTTAACATTCCAGTATTTTTGTTTACCTGGATCAATTTTTAGGGATTGTTTGTTGGGGTTTTTTTCAAATTCAAAAGCACATGAGCTGAACCATTTAATATAATAGATACTTGTACTAATTCATTGTGTGCAAATTTATATTACTAATTCAATGTGTACAAATTTATATTATTAATTCAATGTGTACAAATTTATATTATTAATTCAATGTGTACAAATTTATATTTGCATTCTGCTTCCGTTTGTAAAACTTCTGTGCCACTTTCTGTTTGTGTTTGTGTGACGTCATTGCAACGGACGTAGAAAACGTTTGGCTAGTAAATTTTAAAATTTTGCCGAGATTTCGGCCACCGCTAAATAGATCGTTCAATATGAAATTTTGCCGTGCAATATGACTATTTATCACAAAAAACGAATTATATGGTTTTATAATACTGTATAAAACCATAAATGTAATAAAACCATATAATTCGTGTTTTGTTTTTTAGATTAATCGTCATATTGCACAGCAGATTTTCATATTGAACGGTATCTGATCTATTTTTAGCAGCGGATGAAATCCCGGTTAAATTTTAAAATATACCAGCCAATCGTGTTCTACGTCCGTTGCAATGACGTCACACAAACACAAACACGGCAGTTAGAAAACGAAAGTGACACAGAAGTTTTACAAATGCAGCAGAATGCAAATAAGAATTGTGTTATATGGTATTAAATAGATCAGCTCAGCTGCTTTTGAATTTGAAAAAAAAAAAAAAAAACAATCCTTTAAAAACATGGAATGCTAAATGTAATAAAACAATTACAGCACTTAATGTTGTGCAATATGATGTACTCCATAACACATCATATCGCACTCAATTAAGTGCTATAATTGTATAATTTAGTCCTGGTGTTAGATATTAAATTAATACACATGCTGTAAATAAGCAGATAGGTCAAATCAAATAAATCAGGTATTTATTCATATGTTTACCAGAGACGTCCTGGTTACTACCATTTTATTTACTTTTGAAAGTATTATGACAAAAAAAGAGCTAAGGGTATCGATAAGTGTTTTGAAAATAAAAATAAATAATGAGAATCCGTTAATAAGTAGTTACTGATACCAATATATAAGAAATGTTTGAAGATACCAAAAAAACTAATCAGAGGCCGTCTATGAATACAATCTTACCAGAAATATAATATATCAGATCATTTCTTAACGAAAGTATTGATATTATTTCCTGGGTGGCTTACCTAACAACTCATACAAGCATATCACCAATACGGCGTGGGTTCGCGCCCGGCTTTGTGAATGGGGATCA
This sequence comes from Bathymodiolus brooksi, assembly GCA_963680875.1. Taxonomy (NCBI): domain Eukaryota; kingdom Metazoa; phylum Mollusca; class Bivalvia; order Mytilida; family Modiolidae; genus Bathymodiolus; species Bathymodiolus brooksi. The sequence continues at coordinate 25,269,086 of OY804578.1, read as the reverse complement.
TTCACCAAATTTCTTTCGACAGACGTCGCTGCTGTTCCATAAGTGGTTAGCGGAACGTTTTAATCTCGATCACGCTTGAATTGTTAACGTTAGGTACAAGGACACGTCAATATATAATGCCCTTATAACATTAATAGGAACATTCTGTACATTTCGTTCACAAACAAAACTGTTCTCACGACTCTTTTTTATTTTATAAATTATAACATTATTGTACAAGTTAGATAAACTACTATGAAACAGAAGAAGTTGCCCGTATTTCGGGATATTCAATATTTTTCTTTTAATAGTACTGTATCTTATATATAAGTTTGTATTTCAGAATAATGATTTAGAATGTGTATCTCGTTATAAATATTTAGGAATATGGTATAACAACTCTGGCTCCTTCAAATTTGCTCAAAATTAACTTTACCAGAAAGCCTTAAAAGCCCTTTTTAAATTGAAGAGTGATTTTCTAGTCCACAACCCTGAAGTTAAAACCTCAATTCACGTTTTTGATCACACTTATTAAGCCGATTCTGTTATATGGCTGTGAAATTTGGGGTTATTTTAACCCGTTTACCTCACGGTTTAAAAATGGAAACATTCCAATAGACCAATTTTTTTCTAAACTACATTGTGAAAAGTTACACTTGAAATTCTGTAAATTTCTTTTGGGAGTGCATAAAAAAAGCACCAATCTTGCAGTACAGTCAGAACTATGCCGGTTCCCTCTTCATTTCGATATATTAAAGCAAATTTTAAGATTTTGGCATAGACTTGAAAATTTGGATTCATCTTTCCCACTTCTTAAAGCTGCATATAAATGTACTAAAAATGTATATGAAGGCAAGCAACCATCATGGTATGGCTCTGTAAAACATATTTTGCAAAATATGCCAAGCTTAACTAATTTCTTGACAGACAAAACATCAACCTTTAAATATAAATGCAATAAAATTGTAAAACAACACCATTTGGAATTGTGGACAAAACAAGCCCATTCACTTAAAGAGGGAAAATTAAGAACTTATTTAAAACTAAAAACCAATTTTGGATATGAAAATTATTTGTCAATCATTAAAAATTTTGAGCAGAGAAGAAGGTTGTCCAAATTAAGAATATCAGCTCACAAATTACAAATAGAAATAGGAAGGTACAAGGATACTCTTCGGGAAAACCGAATCTGCTGCAGGTGCACTTCGGGTCAGGTAGAAGATGAGATCCATTATTTACTTCATTGTACTTGCCATGCAAACCATAGGGAAATTTTTACTACATATTTCACATCTGAGTGTCAAAATTTTCAAAATTTAGATGGCAAATGTAAACTCATATGGATCTTAAATAATGAAAACCCAACTATACTCAGATATCTTTGTGAATATCTTTAATCAACAACTATTTGATTAAATGGAATTGGATATCTGGAAACTGGATGACCTGCATTGAGCATGAGAAAGAAAATATTCTTTTTGGCATCATCCCTTGATGCTCGCTGCTGGATATCCAAAAGCTCTGATCCCTTTCCATGTTCCAAACAATATTACATGTTGTGTGTCTCTCCCCTTTCCTTCCACATCGAAATTCTTCTATATCAACATGGCCGGTCTGCACTAGACACAAGTAGGACTTTATTCCTTTAAGCATCGACTCAAGGTGTCTTGCAGATTGGTGATGAATCACCTGATATATGTGCATGTTCTCTCTCATCCCCCCCCCCCTCATATATATGTGAGTAAGTGTATGTACGTTTATGTGCATATATCTCTTTTCCTGCCCGAGTGTGCCTGTACTACAATTATTGATATTTCACCGCTAATATTTAGTTTGATGTATTGTTGTTGTGTATCAAAGATAATTGTTATTTGTTTATGCCCTCCTGGGGACCTGATTTGGTTAATAAACTTATTGCTATTTCTATTTCTATTCTATACTTACAACCATTGCGCTGGAACAGTTGACTACAGAACGACAGGGATATTAGGTTAATATGGATTAGACACAGCCTACAGGCGAGCATCGCATCTACGCATAGACATGTACATGTACAAATAGTAGTTTTGGGTTCTTTTCTTCATTATTCTTGATTAGTTTTCTTTGTTCTCCATTTCGACTTACCCAATTAATTCCATTGCAAAGGAGATTAGTTGGGCCGAGATATATCGGGGACGACTTTTCTTTAGGGCCGAGATATATCGGGGACGACTTTTCTTTAGGGCCGAGATATATCGGGGACGACTTTTTTTAGGGGCGAAACAAGAAGGTCTAACGATTGTCCATTTTTTAAATAAATTGATCGTTTCGTGTAAAGAAGTTGCACGGGTTCCTTTCTATTTATTTTTATTTTTAAACTGGATCGTTATTTTTTATTTAAATTAATAGGCTATTTCCGGTGATTCCTTCCGATTGCTCATTCTATGCTGAAACTTAGAATCCACTTCCGGGTTGGTATTGATCGTATATATTGATTCATCTCCTTACACACATGTTGCTGTTTATCTCGCATCTTGCGATGCTCGCTATTAATTAAATTCCTAACGGTGTATACGTGTATCACATTTCATTTCTTTGCATTAGCATTAGGGGAAAAGGGTGTCTTTTACTCTGATAAAAAGATTTCGATGCTACATTTTTGTACCTGGGAAAAAAATGTCCCTTTATGACTAATGATAAAAATCTGGGTAAAAGGATAAAAAATCTAAACCATACATGTACAATACACTGAGGAACACAACCAATTCATTTATACCTTTAGGCAGTAATACACAATTTTCAACAAACACAGCAAAAGAACAAGTAATAATAAAAAAAAAATTTAACAATAAACAAATAGAATACTCTGTGTGTATAGACACATTTTCAAGTAGCATAGTTGGTACTTTATATCATTTATATAAATATAAAAACGGCCAATAATAAAAATAAAATTAATAGCAATAATAAATTTATGTTTGTAATTAACAATCCAAAGGGAACACATTTATGATTATCTTCAAAACATTTCAGCAAACAATAATCTTCATCTGTATGATATATCCAGTCTACGGAAAGGAAAAACTTAATTGACCTTCCCTACCTAGATCAAGGATTTATATAGTAGTTCTACTATACAAATCCTTGCCTAGATGATCTGCATCACACTTTTTATTTTTGAAACATATTTTCCTTTTCTCATTTTTGTTTCAATTGTTGGTTTAAGCCACACAAAAAAATCTTTATAGATTCTCATCCCCTCCCTTCCCACTTTTTGCCATTAAATTCACGATTTTCTATTTTCAATCAATTCATTTTCAAAATTAGGGTATCAGTATACCAAATATAGTATATATATTTTTATTATGTAATGATATATCACGATAGTTACCATATACAAAATGAATATCTAGTTCTACAATATTTAACTCAGTAGTCCGTAAGGAACCTTCGTGGTCGTGATCGTTTGGTAGCTGGATTTACAACTACCTATGCAATCAGTACCTATCACCACTAACGTTACGAGTTCGAATCTCGCCCAGACGATACAACATTATGTTATAAAGTTTGCCAGTGACTTGTGGCAAATAAAACTGACCCCTACTGAAATTTGTTGAAAGTGGTGTTAAACACCAAACCCAGTAGTCCGTACGTTTCCAATCGTGTACGTTTACATTTTTTTTTATGTTTATTTTTTTTTATTGCATAGAACGCTGGGTTTTATGCAAATTCCCGATTTTTTTCGTAGCATTACTGAAATTGTAATTTAAATCGTTTGACTGTTCATTTCAATAACAGGTAGTTAACTAAAGTTATCAATAACGTTTTTATCTGCATTAGCATGGAATAAACCTACAAAAGTCATGTGCTTTGCCTTTAGTCCTTTACCATTAAAAAGTTCATTATGCCAAATAATTGTAATCTTCAATATATGTTTACATATATATTACAATGAAATAAATTTGATAATTGGGATAGCATATCGGTGCGTGTATAGGTCAACAGATAAGAAAAAATTGTAGATGCCAAAAGGGTTATCGGAAGTCATAAATCGAAGAAGGGCAGGCAATGCAATGGCCAAACGAAAAAGGACAAAATGATAAACAGTGGTCTACAAAACAATTACACAGAAAACTGAAGATTGAGCAGCACGAATCCCACTTAAACCCCTGACGGAACTCTGTCGGTGACAACTTAAGTCTTTAGTTTTACATTGTATGGCAGTTCCAGGTTTTTTACGATGATCCGCCAGTCTGATTGTACAAAATTATTTGAATGCTACCAAAATCTGTCGAAAATGATTTAAAATAGTAAGAAACAACGAATTTTCTTTATTTAAATATTTATTATGCCATTCATAATACATCTGCTCAAATTTTTCTAAAATAAATGCTATGATTAACCCGCTTGTTATCGAATCTTTAACAGTTAATAACACTACACGACAACAAGTATGCAAACCAGTGTCAGAACAGAGAGAACCGATTAACACATGCAAGATCGACACAGTGGAAACCCGTGAAACGTTTGAAATTAATCACGTGATCATGGGGCATTGCTTTCAGGCGGCACAAGATGGGAGAATTGATTCAGATGTTTCATTTTGAAGCATTATATTTTTATGAGTAGCAAATGATTTAATTTAATTAATTGATAAAGATTTGTCGAAATTATTTGTTTGCGATGCGTACAACGTGATTTAGATTATTTCTTCATGAGTCGAACAACAGTTGCGATCAATCCTTAAAATGATCTCATTTCGAAATCCCTGAATTCGTCCAAGGTCCACATTTCATATAAATATTAAAATTTCACAATTGCATTGATTTCTTTCAAAAGTTTTTGGACGAAAACATACAGACGAGGAACAAATATAAAGTTCACGACAGAGAAATTTCATCTCATCTTTGTAATATTTCAAATGTATGGTCTATACATATTTTGCATATGTTTATGCTACAACGATGTAGCTATACACATGCAGATATTATTTTAAAGGATTATTTACCGTACCGTACTGTTCAATTATTTTAACCGATGTCCTTCATTTTAACTTTTCCTAGATATAAAGCAATTATGGATTTAGTTGCACCGCATTTTGGAAAAATTCACTATGTCACAATGGATAATTGGTTTACGTCCCCAAAGCTTTCACAATATTTGAGGAATGGGGGGGAGACGTTACGCGCGCTATTGGTGATACTTTGACTAAATAAAACATGAAATAAGTATTTAAACGAATGTAGATTTTTTTTTAGATTGATAGGTTTTGATTTCCGATACATGATTGTATAGGGAATTATACGAATAATTGTTTTATCATATTAGATTAGGTTTAATTTTGCTTTTGAAAACGAATTTATTGGAAGAAAACGTCACTAACGCACAATGTTCTCATGTAACGCGTTACAAAATATCCGCATGTCTTATACATTTTTCTCAGTAAAAACCTAAAAATACGTTTTTCGGACCATTTTTTTGTACGCCCAGAAGCAGAGTCAGCATACTCTATGACCTCATTAACGATTTCTGAATAAAAGGAATGCTTGAAGGAAAAAAATCGGTGAGTTCATGGAAAGAAAAGAATGTAACGCTGAAGGAAAAACATCTGCATGCCAAATAAAAAAGCTTTATTTCAGCTATGTTTTACAAAATTTTCACAAAAAAGTATACATATCAAATGTGATTATCTTATAAAACGAAAGAATCTTTTCAAAAATGATTTTTTTAAAGAAAGTTAAAAAAATATTCCTAAAGGAGTAAGGTCAACAAAAATGTCCAGTTGCAACTACTTGACGGCAATTCACGAAGTATAAAACTTTACACATTCGAAACTATATTTGTCGCTCATAATTTCGTGCTAAATCCAAATAGCAAAAATGTTCATTTTCATTGGAAGAGAATGAACTTAACAAACTTGATTTCGGATAAAAATTACGATTTCTACGTAAAATTGTAGAAGTTCAACCAATTTGTCCAGTAAACGTTTTATCTTATCGACGACAAAATAACGTCGCGCTACATACAATCTTGCTATATTTTTCAAAGTTTTCTATTTTAAAAATGAAAACAAATAAACAACACGATATTACGATAATTTTTTTAAGAATACAACGTATACAATCAATCAATAAACAAACAGAATATGATAATCTCATTTTAGAGCAACATATACTTTCAAAGAAAAATTGATACAGTACAGTCACATAACATAAACAATAAATAAATACAAAAAGGGAATAAAAACGAAATAAAACAACAAAACAAATAAGCAAACAAACAAACATTGAAACAAACACCGTAAAGGAAAAACACTTAACAACACATATATAGACAAGCAAGTGAAAATAAAATAAAAATCAATAAAAACAAAAAGTGAAATTCCGAAATGAAGAACAATACATCAAAACACACCCACCCCACCTCCACCCTAACCAAATCATCCATCATCCATTTACCAGTAGCACACCATAATCAACACCACTACATAGACATCATCCCCGAGGGGAGGAGGCGGAAATGTGCTGTGTGTGCAGACAGGAACAACACATTTATGAAAAGTAGAATAAGTACTTGGTGTTCTACCTGTGTCGTTGGCCTATGCGTTGGTGATTGTTTCCTCAAATTGCATGCAGGACAGGAAGAATGAGCTACATTTAAAATCCACCTGTTATGTAAATCTATTGTCAAAACTCTCCATTATTTTTAAGGAATGGAGAGTTATTGTTCTCTTTGTTCTTTAGATACTATACACAGACTTTTTTTTGTTACAAGATTAATAATTGATAAAAATTAATAAAGTACAATGGGTGGATTTTAAGTTGGAGAATGTCCTCGTATCTCTCCATTCCTTAAAAACAATGGGCCTCGGCTCCATTATTTTTAAGGAATGGAGAGTTACTCGGACATTCTGCTATGCGTATTAACGGCAACGTTCAACTGTACCCTACGGATGTTTGTGACATTTAAATACACAATGTGCTAAAAATATGCTTTATCAATTTAAATTATGTACATGCAACTGACTCAATCATTAGCATTACGATTTTTTTTATAAAGTAATTCATTAAAAAACTTTTAAAATTTCAAATAAACTTTGTGCTTTAATGGATCGAGCAACCTTTTATTGCATAACTCAAAGTCCATTTCATCTCAAACTAGCTGCTTATGTACATGTACAGTCCATGGATATAGGTATTCGTCACCCTCGATTTTACCCTATATATTTCATATAAAACCACATTTTTCAAAAAAATTATTGTGAAGTCATTTCTAAACGGATTTTGATCATTTCTGCACCAGAAGAAGCAGAACTATTTAAAGATTATTTGTTTATTTTAGCATGATTTTCCGTTAGATTGCCTTTATTTTCTTATGATTTAAAGACATTTTATTTCTGACGTCAAATTTGCTATATATTTTAACAAAAATAAAATCTGAAAAATCAACATTTGTGTTTAAATCACTAGAAACCAAAAACCATGCAGACAAAAATTACTATCAGATAAACAAATAAAATTCAAAGAAATCTGCGTGTCTTGAAATATATTTCATAAAAATCTGCCCAGAAATAGCTTTAAAATATTTTTTTTTTTAAAATGTGGTTTTATATGAAATATATTGTAAAAAAAATCGAAGGTGACGAATACTTATGTCCATGGACTGTACTTATCCTAATAGTTCCTCTACATTCTATAGTAATCGTAGATCGTTTAAGTATAACGCAAATATTATTCAGGTGACTGCATGCACTTGATGAAAACCGAAAATCGAAGAGTATGAATTGCGCGACGTCAGAACGATTTAATTTATTTGGCGCCGAGACGTCTTATGACGTGGTATAATTCGACAACGTTGCAAACGTTATAATTTTGAATCTGGCACTGAAAGGGTTAAAACACAAAAAATCAACAACAAAAAATCAATCGATATTATTACATATATATCGACGTTAAAACACAAAAAATCAATCGATCTTATTACATAAATATCGACGTTAAAACACAAAAAATCAATCGATATTATTACATAAATATCGACGTTAAAATACAAAAAAATAATCGATATTATTACATAAATATCGACGTTAAAACACAAAAAATAATCGATATTATTACATAAATATCGACGTTAAAACACAAAAAATCAATCGATATTATTACATATATATCGACGTTAAAACACAAAAAATCAATCGATATTATTACATATATATCGACGCTAAGACACAAAAAATCAATCGATATTATTACATAAATATCGATATGACATCACGTATACCTATACTACAATATATTACACAAAAATAATTTAACTTCGAAAGTGTGCTGCATGATCTCAACGTTGACGACTGTGCAAGTTCCTCGTACATATATGACCCGGCTTGTCATGTTATAACTGGTGAATTTAACATTATTAACAACACTTCTCTACGATATGTGTGAGCAAAAGGGCTTTTAATAATATGAACCAAAATCCATCAATTGGAAGCATACTTTAAACTGTGTATGGACACATAATATTCTTTCCAAATGTGGACCTTGAAACAAATTAGAATTAATCAAACTCACGCAACACAAATGTTGCGGAGGGCCCCTAACAATGTCGGTTTGGTGTGTAATCTCCAGTAGGATAATCAGTTTTTGCTCCACTAGTAACACCCATCGTATTACTCTTGTGAAAGAGGATGGGATTGTAGCTAAGAGCAACGGAATATGCATACCGTCATTTGTGACGTAATATTTTGTAACGCCTTGTAACGGTTTACCAAAGTCGTATTGAGTTATGGGAGCATAATTTTGAGAAATAATGATACTGCGAATGGCAGCTCTGTCCAGAAAATCACTCTACTTGGTACATATTCAAGCCCTATACTAGCGTGTGACTCGTGAAATGTAAACTCTAAACGATGGTGCCATATTGCTATAAAAGTGAAGACCCTCCGTTGTCGACATCCAGCTGATGGTCAATGTAAGAATATATGAAGCGGAGCTATGTGTATCAGTAGTATCCTTTAACTCAAGCTCATTTTCGATAGATGCGATGTAGATAATCACCGAATCGATAATGTGGCTCAGTGATAAAACATCATCTATATAGTGGAAGCTGGCTGGAATATTTTTTATCCTGATTCTTGAGAAGCCGTTGCAGGAATATAGGCTTGAAAATATATATTGGTAAGACTAACCTATTGAAAGTGTATACTTCTATTTTGGAAATTATAAAAAAAAATGTGAAACATTAAACTTTGAAAAACATATGATAATATTAAAATACAAAAAAATGTATTCACTAATTCATTGAAAAAAGATCGTTATTCAAGATAAGTAGAAAGGCAATTCCCCAATTGTTAAATTATTAATATATCACGTAATGACATATCTAGAACCAGTAACTATGATACAAACATGTTATCTCACTATCATCAAGCAAATTATTTATGAATTGCTGTTGAAAAGTAAACACGACAAAGCTCAATTGGCCACTCTAGCTACAGAATATGCGAGGATTAAGTGATTAATATTCATCCCTATTGAAGAAGAAAAAACACTTCAACTTAAAATGTGTAAAAAATGCAGATTTGAGAAAAACAAGGCCATTTTTAGCTAATTTTATATTCACTTCAGTGCTAATTACTTAATGTTTAAAATGAACATTGACACTTGGTATAAAACATCCAGATTACTAATTTTAAATGCTGAAAACCTGGACAATTTCTGGTTGTGATAGGAAGACAAAACTGAAGAATACTTCAAATCAGTTCTTATGACATGGTTTATGTTCAAAGTTTTCTGCTAGTCATTTTTTATTTTTTTTTTTTAATATAGTTTTTGGCGATGACGTGTTTCATCAAATTGTTGGAATAGCAATAGGAACATGATAAAAATATGTGCTCTTCTCGTTACTGATGCGCTTTATAGTGCTATGAATCTAATGTATGACTACAACTTCAAAATGTTCATACTTCGAACTCACTGATTAGTGTATTCAACAAATGGCCGATATCGTAGCTGCATATTGAAGTATATATCTCTTAGTTGATACTATATTCCAGCAGAACTTCTGGTTCCTGTCTTAATTTTATTGATATATTGTTGCTGTTGATATGAAATATGCTGAACCAAGGGTCCTAGTGGTTAAGTTGAAGTCATAGTATGACTTTTCGTATGTGCCTTTTTCTTGGCGAACTAGTATTGACTATTCATTAATTATTTCACAATAATGGAAGGTGGTGACAAATTCATAGAACTTTCTGATTGTTTTTATGTTGATCGGGTTTAATCGTCTTGAATATGATGCTAAGTATATGTTGCTGATGTGGTTTATATTATCATATGGTTTCATCAGCTACCAAACTAATGTTCAAACGTTATTGCGTTATTTAGTGCACAAATATATGTGTGTCCCAAATATATATAAAATACAGCTATCAAGATCTTATACAAATCTCCTTCTCGTCGGTAGCTTGAACGAATACTAAAATAACATCATATTTGTATCAGTAACATTAACTATATCTACATTTTCTTCACCATACTGTGCGCAATGAAATGCAACAACTGCACAATAAAACCCGAGTATATATTATATAATCAATGATTTGGTCACGAGTGAAAATTTTCGGAGTGGTGTTCGTCTATTAAAATTAAAACGCTATTTCGATTCATATAAATTGATCATTTAGTCTTTTGTTAACAATTTATAAATAATTGAATATCTTTAGAATCGGTGTATTTAAAACGTATTGATCGCACTAAAGTTAGAATTCACAATCGTCGATAATAATCATTTGCATCCATAATACATAAACCACACAGGATTGTACTAATTCTAAAATATATAAAGTTAACACTTTTTTTTAACATAAAAAGCTTGCTGCAGTAAGCATACATGAGTTGACTTCCATATGAATCTAAGATAAACATTAAATTATAATTCCCCTATTGTACCTAGCCACGTGATATGTTTTAATAATGGTTAATACCCATAATGAGTGTGCGACTGTCCTGAGTCTACCGTTTAGGGATTCAGTTAATTGACAGCATATATGACTTCTTGATGGGTGTCATTAAAGCGGAAAACATAAACTAATTATTGCATCCGTTGTTTGTTGCAGATTGTTTGTCTTATAATTTGTTTTACATTTGTTTTAGTAAAGTATTATTGTGTATCAGGATCATCCCTTTGACCTAATATCTCCTCAGTCTTGGAAACTCTGCTTTCATTTTATAGGCAACAAACTATTTATATAACCAGTCCACCATTGTCCATCAACTAGAACACATGTTTATATTAATGAAATGTAATAAGACTGTATTTGTTTTGGAGTAAAAGCATATCATTACATTGCTGTGTAGTGTTTTGTAGATCATTGTTTACACTTTTGTTCTATTATATTATTATTAGCTATTCTGTTCTTAGATTTACGGTTTGTCATCACCTCTTTATTATCTTCAAACTTTTCTTTAGTTCAAAATAAAGTAAAAATATAATTTCATAACAATGGCTTAAAGAAGATATAAACGATGATCTCAAATATGACAACATATTAGTTTGATGTTGTCGACTTTGATGGCGGAGAACAGAGTACCCAAGTCCAAGTGTACAATACTTTATGATTGATGATTTTCGTAAGTGAACATGATCTTGCACAATTATTTATAAATCTTTCTTCTGGGTTTTATTGTTAATATTTTTCCATGCAAATGTTCTTTGCAATGGTGAAATAACATTTCTTATTTGGTAGCACTAAAAATAGAACATCCACATTTCTGGCAATATTTTTATAAACACCAACGATATGGTTGTCATTTTCTTTGTCACAATTTAATCTCATAAACATTATCAAAGGTACAAAAATTTCGTGAAATCAGCAAAACATATATAGCAAAAACAAATAAAATGTATAGGGAACGTTTGTCTTAATCACAATCCGGTCATGTCGTCATTCATGACCTACCGCCAGGTTTGTAATCAGATTAACACGACGACCCTTGGAGTAGGAACTGCTTACCCTTTCGTAGCACCTGATTTCATACCGTTTATTAGATGGCTTCGTGTTGCTACCTTTTGAGTTGTCTGGCAGATTATTGTTTCTCATCTATATCTTTTTCTTGTGGACATTGTATTGTCTGTTTTTCCTCGATTTACGACTTCTGTTAATAACCAATACATATACATGGAATAAAACGATTGTATATCAATAAAACATTCAGGACTTCAACAGTTGACATATGTATCACAAATGTTATCTCCAAAAATACGTTTTTGGTCAAATCCATGCAATAATTATAAATTATATTTCATACTCTTGCCTTTTAATGCTGATTTCTGTGAATCAGATCCTCGGTTCAAAATGTAAAACGTAATTCCAGTAATTAGTAAGCAAACTGTGAAGGTAATTAAACATCCTATTATCAACACTATGGCTGTATTAAACCATTGTTTTGTCTCGAAGTCTGATACTACTCCTCTTATGCATTAAACTAAATTCCATTTTAGGATATTAAATTCGCGTATATTTAGCAATAAAATATCCAGCATTGATTGTTTGTATAACAAATTCTCCAACAATACGTTGGCTAAGAATCTTTTAATGAGAAGTTTGAAACTCTTCATCCTGTATATACGTGTAACAATAGGTCGACGGTATTTATATCTCTTTATTAACGTCACTTTTATTATTATTATAGTGTAAGTGTTCAAAATATTTCCTGCAATTTAATATAATTACTTATATCAAGTACATGTAATAATGCAAACTAAACTTTGTTTCGTGTTAAGATGAACACTTTATCATGTATCAAACTGAACTGTGTTTCGTGTTAAGATGAACACTTTATCATGTATCAAATTGAACTTTGTTTCGTGTTAAGATGAACACTTTATCATGTATCAAACTGAACTTTGTTTCGTGTTAAGATGAACACTTTATCATGTATCAAACTGAACTGTGTTTCGTGTTAAGATGAACACTTTATCATGTATCAAACTGAACTGTGTTTCGTGTTAAGATGAACACTTTATCATTTATCAAACTGAACTTTGTTTCGTGTTAAGATGAACACTTTATCATGTATCAAACTGAACTTTGTTTCGTGTTAAGATGAACACTTTATCATGTATCAAACTGAACTTTGTTTCGTGTTAAGATGAATACTTTATCATGTATCAAACTGAACTTTGTTTTGTGTTAAGATGAACACTTTATCATTTATGCAGATTATGAAATAACAAACACAGAGCAATACATTAATGTTTGACTTTTTGTCTAGTATATGCTAACTGACAATATATACTCAGAATGAAATAAACGTTAAAGTATCCCGAAGGGGCAATCGAAAATGGACAAGCCGGAGAAACTGGCAACATAGGGTACACAAGACGAAGAAATACAAAGCAAACATACAATATAATATGTGTTGGACACCACTATGCGTAAACAAACACAAATAATGGACACGAGACATGAACACTCATCAATACAAACAACTGGAGGTATAGACGAACCGATTATATACAGTGGAGAAATATTACGGTTCAAATGGATGAGCATATTATTTTATAATACAACAGCAACTTTACTGTCATTGGATACATACAATCGTATTGATAGTCAAAACAGAAATGCAACGATTGCATCTTTACGTTTGAGTTTAAAATGGAAATATTTTTATAAACGCGTGCAAAAGTTTTTCGGATGATATCAACACTTTGTTGAAATATATTCTGTCAGTTGCATACAGATGATAAAAGATGGTATTGGCAATTATATTTTAGTACAATGTTGACTATTGTTTCACTATTATGTCATACGATGACCTTGTATACTATATATTATCTAGATAATGTCTGACGTCATCAGCTCCCTCTGTTAGAACTAACATTATGCATATGACAACTTATATGCATATTATTTTCCACAATTATACTCTATTTTACCGAGCTTCAATGTTATTGAAAAGGTCAGAAATGAAAACGACTTACAACGTTGCGTCAAACTGAAGTGCATGTTAAAGATTAATTGTTTTGCACTTTAAATTCTACAATGTCATATCCTTCATTTGGATCGTTGAATGTGCGTGTTTAATTTGCATGTCATTGATGACTTAACATGGACATTTAGGCCAGTGCTTATGCCGGAAGTGTACTATGGGTGCATTGGGTCGGATGTTAAGAGGATTCTTAATGCCAACCGCTAAGCAAATAGAAACCGAACATTTGGCAGACGATGTACGACAATATGTCATATGCAACTCACAAGCAAACCTGATAAATAGAAAGTTGTCATTGAAAATCTAGCGAGTCAAACAACCCAACGCCCCACTAGAGACAACGATGGTTACTGTGTAAGTATACATCGCCATGATGAATGTCAAGGACGTATTGATTCATTCAAATTGTCTGAAATATTCAAGGACACGTGAAATTAAAAGGCATCAATTCCAACTGCAAATACCGTCATTCCAAGAATGCTTACACACACTCATGTCCTGAGTAAATCATCGGTTTTCTTTAATTGCGCGAAATGTATAGGCCACGAGTGTAGGTTGTGCTTATTTCCTGAGTAGATTGTCGGGTTTTGTTACTTGCGCGAAATGCCTAGGCTACAAGTGTAGACTGTACTCATTTTCTGAGTAGATCATCGACTTCTTTTATTGCTCGAAATGCATAGACTATGAGTGTAGGCTGTGCTCATTTCCTGAGTAGATCATCGCTTTTCGTTAATTGCTCGAATTGTCTAGACCATTAGTGTAGGCAGTCATCAATATCCGCAACATCACAATAAAATAACATGTAATCTTGTCATTGTTCACAAATATGTTTTATACTTAGAATTAATTCCATGGTATGTTTCTATAAATATAAGAAACATATTTGGTTAGATTATACATTGATAGTGGAGCTGGCAGGTCATCATTAAAGATAATGATCGATTTGTCTCCATGAAACCCTTTTTGCACTTAAAGTATAGTGCTGAATTTTCAATTAGGATTTAAAATGATCTGCATAGCGACGAATGAAGGTGCCATTTCAAATAATGATTTTTCACTTTGATATTTGATGGGTTCATTTGTTATGAATAATTATTTTTGCGATAATACAATTGCACATCACGCTGTTCATCAAATTACTGTTGGCTCCTGCATGCCATATTTGTTAAGTAAAAAATTATTTCTATTATCTGTATTAAGCATAAGCTTTATAGATTATTTCAGACTTGACTATTTCATCGACAACACTTCAACAATTTGCTGGTCATATTTGCTTAGGAGATATCAGTCTAGATTTATCACTAATTCGGGAATTTCCTTCTTTTTCACACCGAATAATATTGTCAGTGTCAACCAATAGACTATATTACTGTCAGACGTCAAACACATTATGACGTTACCGATAAAAGTAATAAAGTTATTTCTGAAGATCCAGTAGCATTTGCCTCGATACTACATGTTGCGATAAGACCTATCTCAACCCCCATAACCACCTTTATTCTATATCATATCAAGTAATATAACTTTTTGTTATCTGTAATAGGACTTTGAGATCACCGAATGACCATGTCCGTATCAGATGATGCTGAAAATTATCAGTCAGTGTGACATTAAGCACGTTATGACGTTACTGATAAAACAACAATGTCAATTATTAAGGTCATATTGAACTCATTGTGATACTAGTGATAATGTTTGTCTTGACCTTCAAAACTGCCATTATTACTATGAAAAGGTTTACACAGTGAGGGTCATAATTTTCACCAATATCAACAACACGAACAATCATCTCTCATCTAATTTGAACTCACTGAACATAAAAAAGATCACGACATCCAAGTGCTGTCTTGGGACATTCTATTCATATCTGCTGTAAGCGTCATATATACAAAATGTGGTGCGGTAGATCTTGAGTTGGGTCGAACCAAATACTATAAAATTGGTATTTCTTGCTTCTCCGAAATAAGGGTAATAACAACATTATCGAACACCGAGCAATCTTTCAAAGAGAAAGGCAAAACTCATAAGTCAACAAACAGACAAAATCAGTCAACAACCGGAAAACTGGGAAAACCGCAATGGCCCTGACTTGGTACAGGCATTTCCAAAGAAATGGTGGGTTGAATCAGATTTTACGGCACCAAACCTCCCGCTTCCATTACGGTTAAAAGGTTCCGGTTGTCTCTATAACAGCATTTGTAACAATACTTTGACAAATTATGTATAATAGTAGTCAACGCAGTACATTATGAAAATCCATCGTTTATTATCGTCTCTGCAGAACGTTTAACTAAACGGTCATCTTCTTACACAATTTGATTTCAAATGAGATGTTGAATGACGTCATGTCTAACCCACGATTACTTAATCCTTATCTTTATACATTTTCCATATTTACTTTATGAAAATCCATCGTTTATTATCGTTTCTGCAGAGACAAAATATTTTTCGACAAGATCTTGGTATCGGAATATAAACTTTTTAAGAGATCGAATAAGGCGAATCTTTTAATAGCCCTGGTCCAGTAGCCTGTTTCTCAGATATCAATGACGTTTCAAGAAATAAGAATAATTGCTACTGGCCATTGCATAGCGAATCAATTGCGAGATGTAAACACCATATGCAGAAGAAGCTGGTATATTGCTGCACATATTTGGAAAATTTAAGATTTTAAAATTGAAGTCATCCCGTTTATCATAAATTTTAGTACTTATTTGACCACTGTCGTCAAATTCGAGGCATAAGTCCAAAAATGATGCGGACGAAGCTGTATCTGTGGTCTCTTTAATTTCCAGCTCTGGAGGATATATCAATGGAAGAAATTCTGCAAATCTAGGATTATTGATAGATAAAACGTCATCAATATATCTGTATGTGAAATTAAAGGCTTTAGCTTCATGAATCTTCTTATCTTTAACAAGATTTTGAAGAAACTCCGACTCATATGAGTACAAAAATCAATCGGCTAGAAGAGGGGCACAATTCGTACCCATTGGTATGCCGACGACCTGCTGAAACAGTGCCCCCCAAAGGAGACAAGTATGTTATCGATGAGGAACTCCAGCATGCTGATCACTTGTTCCTCGGAGTAGCATGTTTTACCTTTTTGAATTTTGTTTGAAAAATAGGTGGAATTGTAGCCTAATACAAATAATTTTGAGCCATAGTTTCTATGACTGAACACTTTGTGAATGGTTTCTTTTAAGCGGATTTTTAATTTGTCATGCAATAGGGTGGTATACAGAGTTGAAAAATCAAAAGGTTTGATGGAGGATACCTGAAAGAAAGATCTTGATTTAAGGTTATCCAAAAGATCTTTAGAGCTTTTCAAATCCACATGTGATTTATGCCACTACGCGAGTAACCAGTTTCATAATATTTCTGTTGTCCCTCTTTTACTGCAGACAGAATCTTTGTCAGGTGAATAAACAATTCTTTCGTCGAACAAGTTGATGATCCCGCTATGTACCTTTCTTTGTATGGTTTCTTATGAAGTTTAGGTATCCAATACAAATAGGGTAAATGTTCAGACTCTTTACCGGAGGGAAAATCACTCAGCTTTAAGGAGAATGAGCAAAGACAAGTTGAATCGGAATCATGATAATGTGGGCGACATTTCTATTAGCGGACTGTTCAGTGAGCTATCACTATAAAATACACTTAAGCGTGTGGGTGTAGTATCAAACGAACCTCCTTATTATCTCATTGAAAATTAATGTGTTCTCGCTATGATATGAATGAAAAATTGCTGACTTGACGTTAATCAGTAATCAGTTAGCTCACTCACTCAACTACAAAATTCGAATGCTAAGTAATGATACAAGGTCATGTTATTATTTCTGAGACATGTTGATGGGCAGTGATAAGAAGTAAAAACTAGTGCACAGTTGGAATGATGCAAGTATTTTCAAATAGTTATACATTCCTATCATCGACACAGTTTAATATAATCCTTTAATTCTTCTTTGTTAGTATGTATATACTGACCTGTACTTTTAATAGCTGTCATTACTGCCTCCTTCCTATTGTGTTAGTTTTCATGTGGAGTTATGCCACAAACTGGTGTTTACTAGTTCGTTTTATACATCAGAAAATAGTTATGATATTATTTATAACTTTTATTTATCTGGATCTATTATGTTCATAATTTGGTTTTCTCACCAGGAAGCCATTTGCACTGATCGCGTTGCATTATGTTATTCACAATGTGAAAATGTTTGATTTTATTCAAAAAACTATTTTGTATTACATGAAATACGATTAACCAACATCATTTTTGTTTCATTAAGCATATTTACATAGAAATATTATCTATTAATGTCCATAAAAGTAAAAATATCATCGTAATATGCAACACATGTACTCTTCTACAATTGTATTATAAGCCATTATTTTGTACTAAATATGATTTATTGCAGTATTGTGGGATACATCACTGTCTGGGTTATATTTTCTATGTATTTAAATTTTATCATTAGCTCTCTTTCCTATTCTGGAAACTGAATTGTGCATGTTTCTTAAAACAGATAGAAATACGTAAAACCGACAGTTGTAAGCTTAGAAACATTTTATTTAAGATATCATTTCAATGAAAACGTAGATACATAATTGTGTGCGCACGACATGTCTCCGGAATAACCTTCATCAGGTAAAAAATCGACAGATTTGTAAGCAAAGTAATTCAAAAATGTCTGGGAGCAATAAAACCAAAGGGCCCACTCTAAATCCTATGAATACGCTTTTAATTATGAGCGAACCTAATGAAGACTATTAAAAAATCTACTTTTTCCTGGCAACACCATAATACATTGATATTACAGTTTAATGTCTTTCAGCCCACATGTCTTTATTAAGATCTTCAGTTATGTGTGAAATTTGAACAAATATATAATGAAAACCAGTCTAATTAACTCATATATTAATTGATTGATTGATTGATTGATTGATTGGTGTTTAACCCAAAGAGGTTTGACTACAAGTATAAGCACTAATGTAGAAGAAAAAGTTGCAACTGTTCTAGATAAGACATGGTATTATCATCATCGCTAAGGAAATTGATAAATATGTGCTCGCCGCCAGTGCTGTAGCTAGATTTGTGAATGTTCGATTTCCGGTTGGATCAAAGCAAAGACGGTAAAATATGTTACTGGTTCTCTGCTAAACAGATGGAATTAATGAGTGAGAGTACAAAGCTTGATAGCCCGGATGCAGGATAATGTGCCAGTGTGGAACGACATGTCTCCTTCTTGAAATGTTCATTGTGAAATCACAATGAAAATCCAGCTCAGTATTTTGGTGTAGTAAAAGGCAAACACCACCATTCCATCATTTCATCAAAATGTTACATTTTAGCTCCACTACATAGCTGCAAAAATATTCACTTGGCGTTAAACAACATTCACTCTATCTCTAACGTAAAAAACGGAAATTCCCTGTATATTCTAAGAAAGGTATGACAGATGAAGTAGGCGTTGCAATAAAACAAAACTTGTCTACATGAAAAGATACCAAAGATGTAATCAGAAGCCGTAAATCAAAGAAGAATACACAATACAATGACGAAAAATAGATCTACAAAACACTACACAGAAAACTAATAATAGAGCAACACGAACCCGACTAACAACAGGGGCGAACTCAGGTGCTCCGGAAGGGTTAGCAGTTCAGAAGAACTTAGAGGAAACAACTGTAATAAGGAATATACAAATTATATATATTGTATGTATTATATAATACTATGTATTATATTTCCTGATTTACGTTCACGGACATTCCCGATGTTTCTTTTCCAGTAACCAAGTGGGGATATCTGAAAGAACAAAATTTGTCCAAAACTGATCTGAGCGAAAAAATGATGGAAGAACAGAATGAAATAAAATATCTTCTTAAACATCGACAAGAAAACTACGACAACTGACACCAGAAGGGTAAGTGGTTCATGTTCCACATGCGGTAGCCGTCATATTACTCTTGTTGCAAACCCGGTGATCATGCATGAGGACAGGATCAGATTGTAATTACGACAAATTGAACATAGTCATGGTCATTGGTGACACAGTTAACCTGGTCAGGTCATGGTGGCGATAGCAAAACCTTGGAGGTGTTGACTTCATATTGACAACTACAAACCCTGTGATATCTTCACACTTTTCAATAGCTTCCTTGTTAACAGCAAATTATTATAGGAACAATAAGAGCTGGAATATCGGATCAACGCAAAGATGTATACTCCATATGCAGGTGCTGCTGGAATGTTGCTAAATAAATGGGATGTTCACAGTAAGAAATTTGAAATCACCTCTTTTGTTCTTAACCGGTTCTCACTGTCAGTCATGTTTGTGATAGTAAAGTGTTTTCGAAAGTTGCAACTAACGCCATGTGTTCGAACCTATCACATGATGAAGTATATTAAGTGCAATGTTATACAGTTTGATTCATTCCACAAATTTGTGGTTTTCGCCGTCTACTACTGTTTACGTCAGCACTAAAACTAACTACCACGACATTACTGTACTGCTGTTGAACGTATTGTTAAACACCCATCATTCATCTGCAGCACATCTAAAGTGGTAATCAATTATAACCTAATAAATACATTTATCAATATTAATTTAACAAAAGAAATTCAATTTAACACTATTTGTAAAAAATATTATATCATTTCTTTGTTCATTACAACAATGTACTTTACTTTTGATAAAATTGCATTTGATTTAGTTGAATAATTCAAAACAAAAGTATATTATAATAATGATACATTTCCTGATGAGTAACACATATAGAATAGAATGTCATATTGGTAAATTACAGATTTATTCTTCTAATTGTATACAAAATTATTTATATCGTATTTAAATGATGTATACATTAGAGAACTTATTATTATTTTATATTTACATTGTATTTAGATAATTTATATATTGACATATATTATGATGATTCAGCAGTACATACAAATAAAACACAAAACATATAATCAAGACGTTGGCAGGCTGAAACCTAACTTCAAGATGGCCACCATGTACTATACACTTTCCTTTGATTAAGTAAAGTCACCCAAGCAGAGTTTTTTCTGGATGTCTTCATCTTCGTTTTATTCTTTCATTCGCCAATGCATTATCCGTCTCTTTGGAGCTCGTCATTGCCTATAATGTCATTGATCTCTATACAAATATAATGACTTTGGATAGATGAGCATGATATTTTTAAAATGTTAGCTATTGCCAGGCAAATGAACAAATACAAACATTGAAATCATTTTCATTTTCATAAACGTTCTCAGGAATAATTCAAATATGAACTGAATTTGGATAGGGTAACAAAATTGGAATCAGTTGAACAACAGCATGATTATCAACCATATCAATCCAAGTTTGATTCCATCTACTTTCGAATCAACAGGTTTCATCTTCTAAATAGAGGTAAGCAAATGTATATGGTATATATAAATGATTTTTGCTTACTATTCCCGGGAATCAAACTTACGGAACTTTAATTCATGAATTAGTAATAAAACAATAATCCACAACGTAACATAAATAACATATTACGTATTTTAAATTATTCACAGGGTCTCTGTAATGTGACACCAAGACAGATCAAAATAAAACTGAACAGGAAGCAGAATCACAGTTAATATGATATAAAAGCTCTATAAGAAGACATACATGAATACAATTAATGTTGAACGTTTTAATATTTCCTTAAGCTATTTGACATTAAGTCAAAAGCAAAACACGTAAAATATCAACAAGAACACCACTGAAGTCTGCGAATGAATTTCGAAAGAGTAAACAGTGTGTGTGCTACTATTAGCACCCGTCGTTCTGAAAAGAAAGTATAAAAACAGTGATGGTAAAACATTACATAGATATTCACAAAACCAACGATCACCTCTCATCTAAAGTCATTGATCATAAAAAGACAAAGAGGTTGGAAATCCAGTTCTGTCTTGGAACAGGCACAACAACGTCGCGGGATTAGATTGGTTAATGAGATCTTAACACTTCCCTCTACATAATTAAATCTCCAAAGACAATACAACATTAAACTGGGTAATGAGATCTCAACACTTCCCTCTACATAATTAAATCTCCAAAGACAATACAACATTAAACTGGGTAATGAGATCTCAACACTTCCCTCTACATAATTAAATCTCCAAAGACAATACAACATTAAACTGGGTAATGAGATCTCAACACTTCCCTCTACATAATTAAATCTCCAAAGACAATACAACATTAAACTGGGTAATGAGATCTCAACACTTCCCTCTACATAATTAAATCTCCAAAGACAATACAACATTAAACTGGGTAATGAGATCTCAACACTTCCCTCTACATAATTAAATCTCCAAAGACAATACAACATTAAACTGGGTAATGAGATCTCAACACTTCCCTCTACATAATTAAATCTCCAAAGACAATACAAACCATACAAAGCATGCACGAATTTACTTCCTACTACATACTATCACAAGAATGAATGACAGCATGAACACAGGAAGTACAATATCGGGGTCAACGAATGCTCGCAGCTCACTTGCTAGTAGCTTGAAAAGTAGAATATGTTGGATACTCTTAGGGCAAGGAATAATAACTGATACTTCTAAAAGATTTTAGTCATAAACATATAATGTATGATCTTAGTGTTAAAAATCCAATGATCAGTATTATTGGGTGAACAAGGATAGAATGGTAGTAATGTGATTATACCAAAGGGAACATATCTGCTGTGATATGTGACACACGATTCTAAAACTTTCAAAGTGACGACTTTACCACTAGCAACAGCCGTATTAATTACATTAAACACAATGTTGACATTGCATTTGCAATACACTGTCAATTGGAATATCCGAATCTTTTCAAATAGCGCTATAAATGAAGTAGTGTTTATTACATTAGTTTTATCGCCATATCAATATAATGTCCCCGGTATTTATAGAAGGTCGGTCCTTTGTTGTCCTAGCTACGGTTAATTTAAATTCGAAAGCAAACGTAATAATGCCTAGAATAAATCTAAACAAGCATTAATCACGTGACATGTAATTCTGTTACATCTCAAGTTACAATTTACAATGCATCCATCCAATTTGAAATCCAATCAAGCCCACTAATTTACAGTAAAACATTTTAGGCAAATAATTTTAGAATTATTGCACATTACCAAAACTTTAGAATTATTACACATTACCAAAACCCAATTAAAGATGAACTTTAGTGATAAAACTCTTCATCAAATTAAAATGTTTTTTTCACTGCTTTCATTTATTTCCAATAAGGAATTATATCAACACATACGGACCTTTAATGTGCTGTATTCTTCTAAAGTCAATTTATAGTGTACATTAAGATCAGCACTAGATTATGACAAACAGAGACATGTTTTAACCATAGTGAAAGGCATAAATCGCATCGACTCATCAACTAGTTTCTATGTTAACATGTTGATTTTGATTCATACGAACTTTGATTCTGATTTCGACAACTTCGGAGCTGTGAATCGATTGTCTGTTTTTCACATCTGGATATTATATTAAATGTAGCTGCTTCTTAATTAAGAGGTTAGTAATCGAGCTGGCCTTGTCACAGAAATCAACAAATATTTACTGAATTCGACCAATCAGTTTTTGGTATTGACCACTCCGACAGTTTTCCAATTTAGAAAATGTGTCGGTTTGTGGTTCGTCAAGATTTACCCTTCATCACTGTGATGTAAGGCTTATGTACACATACGTATAATCAATGGTTACAAATTGAAAATCATTAAAAGTAAACAAATATGGCTAATACGAAAAATAGGCGAACATCATTCATAAGAGACAGTCACCTACCATTATGAAAATGCTACGTCAAGCAAGAACAAGTTGAGATGGCATGACGACAACACAAAATCAAACCTTCTGATCACCTTATATTGACGTGTATGTTTTTATTAGACAATGTGTCCATAAATAGTATTTATTTATATCATATATTTATAAACGTCGTGTATAATGCACTAATATGAAATAACCATCAAGAGCATCTCAGTTCATCCCGGTTTGATGGGGCTTGTGTTGCTCGGGATTTATTTTTCTGTGTACTGTCTTGTAGATCAGTGTTTGTCCTTGTTCTTTTGACAATAATTTTGTTTGTTTTTCGATTTACCATTCCTCTTACCCTTATGATATCTTCATTTGTTTCATTAATCAAGTTTCTATTGTTCATGTTAATCCGTGTAAATGTTAGTTAAAAACTGTCAATCCATTTGGACACAGACAACTGACTATCCTAAATTATTACTCTTCATGTAAGAAACTTTCATTATAATTGACATGATATTATCGACACATAATTTTACAAAGAATAAATAGCGTCGTTGTACTATGCACTCGCATATTACTATTGTTGGAGTCATTACTATGCTGATGGGTGAAACTTAGAACAATGTTACGTCATTTAAATAGGCGGGGTCTAAACGGAATCACCTGAGCGCTTTTAACAGTGTACAATTTACAATGTATTATACGTTTTTCTTTAACGTTGATGCTGTCGTCTGTCAAAATAATGGCCAGTTCCAGGTTGGGAATTAAATATTTGACAGTTCATTGTTATTGTTGAAATAATATATTTCTTGAATTTAAATGAATATTATTTGCCAATCCTTATACTATCAATATATTTTAGACAAATTTCATTTTTTAAAATCACCAAAGACATTCAGAGTAATAATAACAATAATATTGTGTTGTCCATGTTATATGCCGAAATATGTCCCAAGGTGGTTAGAAGGCATAATGCACTCCCCTTTGGGTCAACATATTATTGTATGAATATCGTGTTGTTCACCTACTTATTAAACCACCATATATTAAGTCGATCAAACGTTGTTTCGTACTTTTATTATTGATCTGAATGTTCACTCCCATATGAGCAACTTCCATGTCTTTATATCTTTCTCGCTGCATTTTGTTAATTACATGTTCTTCAAAAACAATACGCTAGATATCATAATTTTCGTTCCATGTTGTATTTTAATAGATCATTGTATTGACTTCCGTCATTCCTGTAAAACAACATTGAAAACATGACTACATAGATATTTCGCCAATTTTATATGCAGTTAAGTTTTCATATTACTGTATAAATGAAATGTTATCAGATTTAATTATGTGAGTGAAGATATATTTACACGTTTTACAATAAAACATGATAATATAGATTTGTTTCCTCGTGTTAGACTTCGTTTCAACAAAATCCCAGTTGGATTTGTCATCTTATAATAGAAATAATTTTCATATTATTCTTCATTTTATATTGCTTTCGTCAAGTGTGTTGAAACAATAACAATAACAATAATATCGTAATTATTAAAAGATAAATGTCATTGGAGATAAAATGATAAAAAATACATTGCTTATTTGAATTATCCCATCATTTAACTAAGAGAGGTAGTTTTGGCCGATAAAACAGGTCTAACCCCCGCATTTTTGTGCCATGACAGGAAAGTGAGCGGGCACGGAAGCGGTCATGTATTTGTGATTTGCTTCTTTCTGCAAAGTTTGCTATTAGATTTTGGAATTATTCTGACAGCGGTATTATTTTTTTCTTCATTTTATTCGTAAGTAGTCAGTGAAGACAATAACATGACAATTTAGTGTTCTTGTACTGTATTTATATAATTGATCTCAGATCCAACAATTTACAACTTTCAAAATTACGCAACCTTTGTTTATAAGAAACCCACCAAGACTGTCATGATACAATGTCTTGTATTTATATTTCTCTTCACTTATTGTTTATCTGTTCTGAAGATTGTATAACAAAAACATGTATGGCTTCATACGCACCATTCGTCTTAACAGACAATGGTGGCTGTGTATACCGTTATATAGTCTTCACTAATCTTGTTCCGTTTTTTACAATACTTGATAAGGGATGTTTTACTCTTTGTGGATTCGTAATGCGACTCTAATCTTTTCCAGTGATTATATTGCGATACCTATAATACCGCTAGCGATATTTGTCTCCACCAAGAACTGACTAGATCTGACGATAATTAAATAACGTAAGTCCATTAAATGTCTTTATCATCAAGTCTTGTGTTGTAATTATGATGGTACTATACAATGAAATCATGAGAAGGTTTCACCAAAGTTGCTGTGCCAATCGGTAGAAGTAATTTGGTATAGAGAGAATGTACTAGTCTAACATTGTATTAGGGATTTATCAAATTCAGATATCATTGTTCATTTGTAATCACTTTTTCACAGAACGTCTGGTTTATTGTGTAACAAAAATAAAATGGTCAATATATGAAGACGAGAATTTTGTTACATTTCAACTGAGAATAATACCCGCCAAATCACATCCGTGGTAGTATTAATATATTTGTCCTGACTTTGACATTGTCGTTTGTAGACGTAAATAAAAGAAATCGAATCAACAAAATAGACGAAAACGTCACATAATGATCATCCCGGAAGTAGTATTTAATTGTTTTACCAAAGTTAAATGATATATATGTTACTTTCTATAAATAAATAAAAAGGCTAAAATCCTGATATATGAGAAATTAGTAGCAGCTATGGAGAACCAGGAAACTGAGAAATGAAATAATTCACATATGTATTGGACAATTTTCGCTAAATAAGATAAAATCACATTTTTGTATATGATATTCATATTTGCATTAATAAATTGTTACATTTAAAGATTTACTTGTGTCGGCACATTTAAAGAATTACTTTTTTTTTTACATTTTAACCTGTTTTCAAAATTTAAATACAATATTTGCAAAATCAAATTCTTCTGTTAACGGTTAATATTTAGAGTGCAAATTGAAATAAATTAATCAATTTGATTTTACTATTTTATTTCTAATTTTAGAAAATGTCAGTCTTTATAACATGACAAAAACGAGATTAATTGAAGATTAATGCCTAGATTGTAGATAATAAAACTGGATCTATCAATGAAATATATTGATTTTAAGTTTTAAGTGAAATGTAATTTAGATTTCGAATGTGCGTGAACTTTTAGTTTTTGTTCTTAAATTTATCTTGACATTATTAGAAGATAGACTCGACACTGTCGGTAATATCACCTTTTTATTTCCCATGGTAAATGTATTGTTGAATTCTTTCATTGACAGTCTTTGTGTTGTTGTTTTTTTAATATATGTATTGACGTTTAAGAACCAGTTATCAAGATGGGAGGATTAGGATCCCATTAACCGATCTAATCCCGCCACATTTCTGTGCCTGTCCCAAGTCAGAACCGACCTGGGTTGCCGACGTCATATGTCATGGTCTTTTCTGGTGTTGGGGGGGGGGGGGGTTTCAGCGTGTTGATATTGGTGGAATTGTTGACACTCACTGTTTAAAATTCCTTTTCATAATGAATGTCAAGGAAACTGGCTTTAAAACATTACAAAAAATGTTATTGTTGATGAACTGGTGGATTTACTTGAATTATTACACAATTTATTTTCTTGACTACATTTTGCCTTGGTAAGCTTATTGGTCCATGCAACAGTTGTCAATTTTGTTTTTTCTAATGATGAGCAACCATCTGAATAGTTACTCAAATAATAATCTACAATATAAGATTTAGTCAACATTTGAATCAGGTGAGTACAACTGGTATGCTGACCTTTCTTATAGCAAAATAAAGACGGCATACAACGACCTTCTCCGTTGGAACGATGAGTGTTTTCAATTAATGCCACACATCGCCAGAGAGTATGCAATTATTATTTGGTCTTTATTCATTACACATATCCGAGTGTAATACTAAGAGTGAATAACAGGAGGTATCACATTTAGTGCACATGAAGTGTTCCTGGAATAGTCTTCATCAGGTGAGAGCCAAAAATATAGGAGAAAGGCTATATTAATGGTTTTATTTTATAACCAAGTGTACATGTGTATTTTGTTGTACCTTTATGATATAATATAGATGAATAAAACTAGTAAACCTATCATTTGTTTTCAATATTGAAACCTAGTTCCCTGTGTCACTGTCCAATTAATGATTTAAAAAATACATTTTAGCAAACTAGTATATGTATTTCCTTTGATTGTATTGATATATAGTTGGGAGATTGTTAAATAAAGACATTATATATTGTTTTAAGCTAGCTGTATATATGTTGATGGAGATGCATTTACATTTGAAATTCCAGAAATACCACAATTTAATTTAGACAAACAAATTGAGAGGGAATAATTGTATTAATTGCCAATTGGAATTTCCTGGTTTCATATTACGAAGTAGTTTTTTCCCAAATTCAACCGGAACATATTCCCGACAGTATACTAAATATGTAGGATATTTACTTTTGAACCTTGAAATATCTTTGAGGGATACAAAAAAGGGTTACGCACTAAATGAAAAACCAATTATTTCTGAAATACTACACATTAAAGCACATGACCCATAGTATGACATTTGACATATTGGGTAATATCGTAATACTGTTTAGTATCCGTTTTTATACAGAATGGTGCTTATAAATAAAGTTTAGCTTTCTAGCTTTCGTTTCTGTCTTTAAATAATTGACAATATATTATATATCAGTTTTGGCTCGTTTAAGACGTTTTCATGGTTACATTTTGAATCTAGATAAATGACTTTCAGTAAAACTCAATTTTATCTATTAATAGTTACTGATGCTATCCTTCTACTTGTCAATGATCGGCCATCGAAATTGCCAAGTTAAATTGATAATGGGTCTCAAACTTCAACAGAATTTCATTCAGAGATTTATTGACGCTTCTTTTCCAAACAAATGATCTGTCGGATATTAGACGTCGTATTATTGGCTATTGGAGAGGATTTCCTAAATTAATGCGTAACTAGTTCATGCAAGGAATTAATCAAAATAAGAATTGTTAATTAAAAGATTTTAGACTGAAGCATTTTTTTTTTTTTTTATTTGATATGTTAAGTGGGCAGTTGTTGTCAAATCTTGCCTCCCACTAATAAGGTATTACACTACTCAGTAGTATTTTTCATTTTCTTCATAAGACACACAATAAATATAAGCATATTTAAAAAACATTCCTATTCCGCAATAAGCTAAGATTATTTGGGGCAAAAGGTAAGCTGAATACAACATTGTATTGTCTATCCATCTTCGATTCACGGCTTCTATTTAACACTTTGGTTTAGAGGATATGGTATAAAACTCCACTACCAGCAATATTTCAGCTATATCGTGGCGATCAGTTTTATTGGTGAGGAAAACCGGAATACCCAAATAAAAAACCACATATCTGTCGTAATTCACAGACAAACTTTATCACATAATGTTGTATCGAGTACACCTCGCCATGATCAAGATTCGAACTAACACCTTTAGTGGTGATATGCGCTGATTGCATAGGTAGTTGTAAATCCAACTACCATACGATCATGACCACAACGGCCCCTTAACCCTGTTTTATTTTCAAACTCGTTTTTTAATTAAAAAACGAAATCAGGTTAAAGGCACAGAAATACAGATGGATGAAATCTGGTGAACATAAAGCAAATCATAAACCAAACAACATTAACTACTAAAGTAACTAATAGTTACATAATTTATTCGGGATGCTAAAATATTCTATTTATTACACCGTGTACTTGAAATGGACGGTCGCCCAGTCGCCAAATGCGACTAATATCTTATTCGGGCGACCAAAAGCTGCTCCAAATTAGGTAGTCACTGGCCCAACAAAAAACGTTTGGGCGATTGCCTATTAGACCGTTAAAAATTGTTGTTTTTCCGAAACCCGACATAAACTGTAACGGTAGATAACTCTTCTGTTCTGGTCGAAAACAGTTTGTTACGAGCACAGCGATTGGTCCAAATACATTTTTGTAGCCAAAATACACAGCTAATGTAATTTACTGTTCTCCCCAATTTGGTATTTTTATCGAGCCAATCAATACACGTTTCCTGCACGTTTTCATGTAATACACAAGTATTCACTAAATATTAGAAAAGAAACGTGGTTTTTTTGTTTCTTTATGATTTAATTATTAAAATTGTTAAAAATCACGGACGAAGTGGAAAGTTGTGAACAATAAAGAGAATTCTGTCAACTTATAATGTTTGCGATCTGGTATCCACGACCAATGTTCGGAAATTTATTCATTCAATCTGCTGCAAAATGTACATCATACAACATGTACGAATTTCATTTTACAGAAATCGAAAACCTTGTTGTGTCAATCCTTAGGTAATCATTGAAAAACATTTCCCCAACAACGGAGAGAAAATCGTTGACAGTAATGTCAAACTACGGAAACGATCTGGCCTGTCACTTCTTTTAAACTTTTCATAGTTCATGTGTACACTGCTACATTTTAATGACAATTAGGAGTAGTTTTCTTTTTTGGAACCAGAACTTTTGTTTACAAATTAAAAAAAACAGGAAAAGTTAACTGTTGTTTAATATATAACAGAAAATGACAGCACCGTTTGTTATTTCAACAAACAGGTGAGATACTTGTTTGGAATGAATAACCAACTGACGTTACCCCGAACTGAGAGGTTATTTTACTTTAAAATCACTTCTTCATAGTGGATTGAAACAAGTGATGTCACTCTGGGGAGTGCAAGAGCGGTCCTTGTAGTGGCATTAGTCTACTCTTTTCCGGATGTCTTTAATGTGATCATGGCATTGATCTCCCCTTACACACAAACCAGCCTTCTATTGTCCCCATCCGATGGACTAGCATCGATTCTTAAGACCACCCTAGCCAATGGCGTCAAGGTTGTCAAAAAGGTTATAACAAGTAAATTCAGGTTTCATTAGATAGCAATATAAGCATTGGGGTGTTTTCGCAATTTCAGCTGCACACCTGTACCTACCAAAATTACCTTGAAGACCCCCCCCCCCCCCCCCCCCCAACCCTCGTTAGACTAGTGAAATAATTAATTTTAATGTTATTAATAAAAATTAATTAATCTGAACTGTTTATATATTGATATCTGATGTCTTTTTTTCAAAAAAAATGTGTCACAAAATGATTGGGCCACCATTCTGCCATTTGGACCAGTGACTTTAATTTTTTACTGGCCCAAAAAAAAAATTTCGGGCCAGCCAAAGGCTAGCCCTCATTTCAGGTACTGTACACGAGAACCATTGTTGAGTTCAACAACTGAGTCATTGTAATATCTCAACTAGGGATTGACTTAAATATATTACACTGAGAGACTTATAAAAACATAATGGACAAGCAGTGGGTGGTAATCAAAATATATAGAAATGTGGGAATTACTATAATTATATATCTATGAAATGGTATTAATTATGTCAATATTCGTGGTATTCTCTCAGATTACATTAAAAAAAAACAAGTCTGTCCATTTTTAAGTTTTCGTGGTAATTGACGAGTATATGATATATTTAGACCTCAACATCAAAGTTGTTCAATTTTTGTAAGGCGGTGGACTATTTTGAGGAAATAATAACTCTGGCCAATGGAATAAATATTAGAGAATATCACAGGGCCAATCAAAAATGGGAAATCCAGAGAAACTGAAAACATAGGGTACACAGGACAAAGAAAAACAAACTAAAAACAGAACACAATATGGGATGGACACCGCTATGCGCAAGCAACCAAAAATAACGTAAGTAAGACATGAACCCTCATACAAACAACTGGAGTTAAAAACGATCCAAACATCGTTTGCATGCGGAAATCGTGAAGAACATCACAACACGGAACTCAGAACGTAAAGACACATAATAGGACAACACAAAAAAAACAAGAAGATGAGCAACACGGACCTCACCAAAAACATCAACAGCAAAAATCATTTAATGGGTTAATAAAACAAAACGATGTAAATGATAATCACTGCTGAAATTTTGAATATAATATTGATCTTATTTAATGCAATCAATTTACAAACTTATTTTCATAAGAAGTACATGTACACTGTATGATTTGTGGTGTAAGATTAGTTGATCTATCCTTTAGTGAACTTAGGGCTGCTCAAATCTTTAAGTCGCTGTGTAGTGTTTTGTTGTTAATTATGTGTCTGTTCGTATATGTCCTTTTGACCATTGTATTATCTGTGTTTCTGTGATTTACTGCTTCTGGTTTGCACGTCTATTTGACATCGTCATTTAATTTTATCTTCACTCAGAAACGAATAACTTGATAAATGCTGAATTTGCACAAGATACATTTTCCCCGCTTCACGTGTTGCACAAATATCAGTCAGACGATGACCGGAAACGGTTTATATGCTGTATGGATATGCTGAACATTGAATCTTTTGTGGATTGTTATTCGGAACTAATACACAAATGATGACAGCAACTGTTTGAGCAACTTATTGTCAACCTTAATTTATCTGTGAATATTGAGGACGCAGTCTGGTTTTAAATATATATATATTCCTTACTTAAGATCGTTGGTCGTCTATTTGTACTGTTGGAACAAACACTTCAATAAACAATTCATATATAACCAAACCAAATATAGAATGCTTATTGACGTAACATTTTGTTGTTCAAAACAAATATTCTATTATGAAAATCGTTCGTTCTATTTTTATCGAATGTAGAGCTAAAATTTACAATCACAAATAAAGTATATTGCACCTTTTATCGACACGAATATTATTGAAAAACAATCAACATAAAAATACCCTTTAGTTTATGAACCAAAAATGTGAAAATAATCGATTCTATCGATCGTATATCGGCAAACCTAGTGGATGGATTGTGTTCTTAATGTTCATGACGTTGTCGACTATTATTTAACTTATCTTCCACGATATCACCAAGTAAGCAATGGCAAGCAAATATCTAAAACGAACAACTGCTAAAGAGCGACAAAATAACATTACAAACTCCAACAAAACTGAAGAATTTTTAATTGTTGTATTCCAAGTACCATTAATAATTTATTTAGTAATCCTTTAGTAATTCTTATCTGCGCATTGGGCAATAAAAACCTACACGAAAAGACAAATATGGTAGGGGAAAAAGAACCATATATACGTTGTAAATCAAAACTTTTATTTTTTATCGAAAATATTTCTTAAATACTGCAACACAATGATAAATCTGTCTTTCAAAAAATTGCAAAATGTACTATTCCATCCAAAACAGATTGATGGATTATGATTTGCCAAATCAGACGCTAATAACTGATGCATGTTCAGAACGAGGAAAAGTGCATCAATATAATAAAGAAAAAATACAGCAATAGTGGGGAATAAAAGGAAAACAGGACAAGGACTGTTGACACCCACTGGAAAAGGGCATTGGAACGAAAAAATCAGTCTTTTGTACCGACTACAACACGCCTACTCTTTTTCGAAATCTACAAAATATATCTTAATCATTTGTTTATGTGCGTATTGCAGTTCGACATCCAATTATTAAGAGTGACACCAGAGGAAACAGTGGCACATTCACGATTTAATAAATTAGATAACACAAATTTGAGTGCGCAATATTTGCATGGATGGCAGATTGTATATGACGTTTCATTGACATGCTAATACGTGAGATTACAACCTATGAACTCCATCCGTTGGATTTGACGAGGATCTACCAGAGTTGTTTGGCTGTGTGGTTTGCGTCAATGCGGCTCAGTTGTGTCAAATGGTCAAATGATTTCGACGGCTAAGGCGTGACATTTTTAAAATCTGATTCAACCCACCATTTCTTTAGAAATGCCTGTACCAAGTCAGGGTCATTACGGTTTGCACAGTTTACCGGTTGTTGACTGATTTTGTCTGTTTATATACTTATGAGTTTTGACTTTGCCTTTGGAAGATTGTTCGGAGTTCGGTAATTTTGTTATTACCCTTATCAACATTGGGCTGACAGAGACAATGTCAAAGATAGGCGAACAGCTTATGGTGTGGTATTGTTCTTCTGATACGAAAGTCTGGTTTGTTCTAATACATAAAATTGATAATTTAATTAGATTTAAAATTTGCTTGCATATCTAACATCAATAAATGTACGGTAAGGTCGTCAACAAAACACATGATTTGTCCTCCTAGGTGGCGTGATTTCATCCAAAGCCATCGCACGTTCCACCAGCAAATTAGTCATCCAGAAGTCGTTCTCTTGTGGAACCACTCTGTAAATTTGTAGAATTTCCTACACTCAAGCCAGTGAGTGACATAGATAATGTACGTTTCCTCAATTATGCAAGGAATGTGACATTCTGTTGATTTGATGCAAAAGATTGTTTTTATTCCAGTCAGAGCGTAAACTTTTTTATTGAAACTACATGATTTCAAAATAGTGCGTGGGAACATTTGATAAAACCGTCAAAACTAAATTATAATACCGATATCATTACGATTGACCAATGTTTGAAAAATCAATAATTCCATCATTAATAATTGCGTACATTGTATGTAGGTGTTAGTTTTAAATATCACAAAGGGTTTACTTTATTAAATCTTATATTTCTAAAATAAATTTACATCCCTTCTTTTGTTCGCTATCATATGCCCTATCATAATCAATATTTCCTTTATAATTGTTTTCCAAGTTAAAAAACAAAACGTTAGCTGTGTTTGTAGAGGTCTGAAATATATCCAGTGAATTTTGTAAACATAATTTTAGAAGTATTTTTCAGTGCAAATTCTTTGTTTGAAGGATGTATTTATAAAACGGCTAGACAAAATCTTTTCTCAGAAATGAGAAATTGACGTTTATTAGCAATAGCGATGTAAATTGAAACCTCTGTAATTTACTATTTTCTTGATATTTTTGTCAAATTTCAAATTTGATAATCTTTTGATTAAGCTTCTGCGAACACATTTCCCAACAGTTAGTCGGTGTCTTTTACATCATAGTATGGCTTTATTGTATACCATCGTCACATGATACTGGAATGATAGCATATGAGCAATGGTGATCGATATCTTGCAAGCTAAACATCTTACAAGTTCCATAATAAACAAAATATAACCCACAGTTAGTAAAGGGGATCAACATGTTGTTTTTATTGTTTTACAGATGATGGATATATGAAGGTGTATACCACCAGTATAAACACAATAGTATTAATGGGGAATAATGGTGCCGATTGTATATTGCATATAAATATCTCATTTAGATTTGTTAACGGTCCCTTTCTTATCAATGACCCTTTTAAATGAATTTGGTTTTTATATGAAAGTTGAAATATAGACTGACCACTAATAATTACGATGCATATGGTGAATCCCTAAATAAATGTTGTTAGTTAATATTAGTGGTTATTCAATATGTAAACTGTCACCATTATCAGTTTTGATAGGGAATATTAATAAAAAGAAAGGGACTCATGGGAAGCAATGAAGTGTATCAGTATTGTGTGTATCTGTCTGGTATCTTCTAACCACGATATATTTTAAATGTTGTTGAACACTTCAATTTAATAAATCAAAATATATGCTTGTTGGATCTTTATTCATTTTGGCGATACACTACCATCTAACAATATTCCTCTTGCAGTCATGTCTCAGGTCATATTTTAAATCTACTAATCAACGGGATGTCACGTTATAATACAGACAACTGACATGACGATCCTAGTGTGTAACGTGCTTGGAGAGTGTCACGCTCCACTCCCTATGCATTAAAGACCTTATGGTGTAGGTTTCGATATATAATAGGCGTATTGCAGCAGCTACAAGAAACCTTTGTCCCGTTGCCTTTCTCATTTTTTGTAATTTTTAGACATTTTTGAACTTGTTCTTGTCCCGAATATGCATGGAATATTTGTCCTGATTCGTTAGCAACCAACAACCAATTAATCGGTCAGTTAAGTAAATCATTACCACTGCTAACCTTATACCTGATTTCTTTTAGCAAAATCTTTATTTTTGATTACTCTTCTTTTGTAATCATTATTTTCCACATCAAATCTACATAAAAGGCCTTCAGATGGATCATTTTTCTTTGTGAATAAACCTTTACTGTATGAATCCGATAAGTTGCCAAGAAACGAGACATAGAAATCCTTGTCTATTTTTGTTCCATGTGACGATTTGTAGTCCCTAATACCAATAAAACCAAATAAGCCGATTTATACAGGAAATTTAAGTAGGAGAGCACAATATAGATGTAGGTCAAGTTATTTGATTTTCATTCTCTATCAATGCAAAGTGTCAAATGTGACCATGTGAGATTATGAACTAATTCCCAAAATGCAACAGTATGACAATTTCCTAGAATGCTTCTGAAGCAAATTTTTATCTTGCTTTTTAATCTATGGATTTATACATTTTGTGTGGACATATACGTGATTAGATTGTCTTATATAATTAACATATAACCTTTCTTTATTTACGATTCTATTTTGGAATTTATTTCATTCGTTTTGATTATATTATTTGTTTTGAATATGGATAAACAGTCGGACCTTTTGTCCAATTATGTTGCGAAAGCAGTGATTAACAATAGTGGTATAAACATTTCTCCTGATGCCGAAATGGAATCAGAACACTCTAGTGTGTAAGCAGGCTGTGTCTGATTTAATGCACACGTCGAAAACTCGTAAGCGAGTTGATGTGCCAGCGCAGGAGATCAACATTGTTACTTTGGACGATGGTTTGTTCGGAGTGGAACATCTACCTTTGGTTGACAATAAACCACTGTCTTGCTCGGCCAGTGTAAGCACTGCCAGCATAAGAAATATATCTGCAAGATCTGAAGAGACAGAATTTATTACTGCGGCTATGTTTATCTCTCATGTTGCTGAACATGTCATCTAAATTTGCTGTTGTTTAGTGGGTTTGCTTTAAATATCTCACATGGTCACATTTGACATTTTGCATTGATAGAGAATTATTAAATTAAATGATACTTACCTGTAAGTTGAAGTTTAATTGGGATTCTCTGAAATGCAAAGTGTCATTAAATGTGACCAAGTGCCCACCGCTTTACACTCCATGTGTTTGAAGTTTTAAACCCACTAA
Organism: Bathymodiolus brooksi; assembly: GCA_963680875.1. NCBI lineage: Eukaryota > Metazoa > Mollusca > Bivalvia > Mytilida > Modiolidae > Bathymodiolus > Bathymodiolus brooksi. Next base: position 25,232,199 of record OY804578.1, on the reverse strand, counting down.
ACAACTTCTTTAAAAACTTTGCATTCTGGGAATTAGTTCATAATCTCACTTGGTCACATTTAATGACACTTTGCATTTCAGAGAATCTCAATTAAACTTCAACTTACAGGTAAGTATCGTTTAATGTAATAATTATCTGTGAAACGAATGTCAAAAGCTAATGCGTGATTTATACGATAGCATTAAGATATTCTTGTAGGTCATCCATCAATTGTATTATTTCTAAATCTACACTAGTCATATTTTCAATAACAGGAAGATAATACTTATTAACTTAATGGTAGGATGATAGTGGTATTCTATCGGTTTTTATCAGATTTAGACAATCTAATACACCCACTCGATACCAACACAGAATGGTTTTACCAATGAACCACTCCATATATATCCATCATCATTGATATTTGCTTTTCGAATTGTGTGGTATCTTTGGCGTTTGTTTGTTGTTGTTTTTTTTTGCTTCTTTTTAATTTTTTTTTTTTTTGTTTGTTAATTTTATCACAACAAACATGAAAATAAAACAAATCAACATAACAAAAGTTTGAATTAAGCTAACTCCCACAATAATCGTGATTGAAACCATATCTTCAAAGGGCTAACTGCTGTGATTCTATATGGTCATATACTATAATAAACAATGCTTCATATTTAAATTAACTTCAATTCAAGAAAAATATAAAAGAATTCGACACAAAAATATTCACCGATTATTATGTATTGTTATATAATATACTCCTGCTCAGATAAATAATATATATATATATATATATATATATATATATAGGTGATGACAAAATTACTGTGTCTATGTCAGATGAAAAAAGAACAGCTGATCTGAAACTCGCGACACGATATACATCTTAAAAACTAAACATCTGCTTCATTGTCCTTATCATTTTATTTTGCATTATGTTTCTTGTATCTTGTATTTATACGCTGTTTTAATATGAGTAAAATTTCCCAAGCAAAGTAAGGAGAAACCAAATAGTACCTACCTGTTTCCTTCAGCTATTCTAAAATTGTTCATCGTGACCTGATTGTTTGATACATAACTTCCTTATTTTAACTGATCACTGATTACGGTTCTATGGTAAAGATGTAAGTCTTTGTTTTGCTTGCTGGTGTTGGGTGATCTTGTTTTAAAGACGGAATCATATATGGACGGAACAGGGAAAGCTAAGCATTCTCGGGCATCTTGGTCCATTCTCTGTTTTATGAGCCATGCTTTGTTCTCTCGCTCTCAAATTTCTTCAGACATGTGTACTATGTGTTGATCTTAAAGGTATTTCAAGTATGTGATAGACAAATTGGTTGTGTGTATAGATGATCATTGCACATTGGTGTATGATTGAAGTGTGTTGGTGATATTGAGATGATTACAGATGATCATTGCACATTGGTGCATGATTGAAGTGTGTTGATGATATTGAGATGACTTGAAATATTCTAAAACAGGACTGATAATCTGAAACAGGAAAAAACAAATTAAATTACCATTGATTAATGTGATGTTAGCGAACAATAAAAATATCATATTCCTGATTATCAAAGCAACACCAATTGTAGCATGATATAAAATTACACAAAAAGGCAATGTGAAATTAAAATCACTGGATGTTTTTTGATGGATGATGACTATTAAGCTGTTCTATGCTATGATCGTTTTTATTCTGATTAAACGTTTGTAATGACCTCAACTGTATAGAACCTTGTGAAACTCATAGTATTAAATAAAACAATTAATAACCCGGCGAAATTTTGATTTCAGGAAGGGAATTGATTCAAGCGATTATAAATGTGACGTTTTAGTTAATACTTGATAGCCATTTCGCTTATATGAAATAATAAACATATACTCCATACAAAATGTTGTACTCATATCACTGCAAATTTCCCCCATCTCCAATAGTCAACATATACACTATACAAAATGTTGTACTCATATTATTGAAAATTTTCCCCATCTCCATAGGGTAATAGATTATAAACTTATCACAGCATACCAAATATATAGAAGGTATAATTCTACAGCAGTGAAAATAAATCTAAATAATCATTAATATCAGTGGTTTCCAGATTGTTTCATTTTCAATCAATAAATTTTCCTTGACGTTGTTGAACCTTCATACTGCATACTTTACAGGGTTGTTATTCTATTTACCTGACCAGATCAACCTTTTGTATTTTATTGATAATATTTCAATCTTAATCCCTCCATAGATCTTCACGCTCAAATCTTTTATGAGACGTTTCCTGTTTCCACGACAAAATAACAAGTTCAACCATGAAAGCTAATATTCATTAATAAAATACAAAGACGGGATTAGATAACTATGAAATTCTCATTTATAGGCTTGAGAATGTCATAGAATGTTAAAACGTCATCATATATCATTTTTGACAATTGGGGATTTACAGATCATAACAAAGAATGAACTACTTTACAGTACGTACGTTATGCATACCACGTGTAGAGTGATGTACATTACCGTACATACGCTTTGCCCAACGTATATAAAGTGAGCTACATTACTGTACACATGTTTACTCTAACGTGTATAAAGTGATCTACATTAAAACACGCACTTTTAATATAAAGTGTATCAAGTGATCTACATTAACATACACACGTTTATTCTAAAGTGTATCAAGTTATCTACGTTACCGTACACACGTTTACTCTAACGTGTATTACGTGATCTACATTAACATACATCTTTGCTCTAAAGTGTATCAAGTGATCTACATTAATATACCCACGTTTACTCTAAGGTGTATCAGATGATCTACATTACTGTACACACGTTTACTCTAACGTGTATCTAGTGATCTACATTAACATACACACGTTTACTCTAAGATGTAATAGGTGATCTACATTACAGTACACACGTTTACTCTAGCATGTATAAAGTTATCTACATTAACATACACACGTCTACTCTAATTTGTATCAAGTCATCTACATTAATATATACACGTTTACTCTAAAGTGCATAATGTGATCTACATTAACATACACACGTTTACTCTGACGTGTATCAAGTGATCTACATTAACATAAACACGCTTACTCTAACGTGAATAGAGTGATCTACATTACAGTACACATATTTACTCTAACGTGTATGAAGTGATCTACATTAACATACACACGTTTACTCTAACGTGTATAAAATTATCTACATTAACATACACACGCTTACACTAACATGAATAGAGTGCTCTACATTACACTACACATGTTTACTCTAACGTGTATGAAGTGGTCTACAATACCGTACACACGTTTACTCTAACGTGAATAAAGTGATCTACATTAACATACACACGCTTACTCTAACGTGAATACAGTGATCTACATTACAGTACACACGTTTACTCTAACGTGTATAAAGTGATCTACATTACCGTACACACGTTTACTCTAACGTGTATAAAGTTATCTACATTAACATACACACGCTTACTCTAATGTGAATAGAGTGATCTACATAACAGTACACATGTTTACTCTAACGTGCATAAAGTGATCTACATTACCGTACACACGTTTACTCTCACGTGTATAAAGTGATCTACATTGCCGTACACACGTTTACTCTAACGTGTATGAAGTGATCTACATTAACATACACACGTTTACTCTAACGTGTATAAAGTGAACTACATTACTGTATACATGTTTACTCTAACGTGTATAAAGTGATCTACATTGCCGTATACACGTTTACTCTAACGTGTATAAAGTGATTTACATTGCCAAATGCTTCGATCGGCGTATTCTGCTTCAGTATTTGTCCAATGATTGGATCTGTCATGGTTTCCTACAGACCTGCCGCAAGTCACTGACAAACTTTATCATTACCCAATACACGTTGACGCTCACGTGTATAAAGTGATCTACATTACCGCATACATGTTTACAGTAATGTGTATAAAGTGATCTACATTATCTACGTACGCTTACTCTAATGTGTGGAGAATGGTCTACATTACAGTATATACGTTATGCCTAACGTGTGGAGAATGATCTACATGACAGTACACGTGTATTGCATTGATTCCTCCAATACTCCTCGTGGTGCAACTTACTGTGAAAGTACTAATGAAACACGCTCTATCTTACACAAAGAATTGTTATTAGAACCTCATTTGAAGCGGCCGAGATAACCGTATGGAATTTGACAGAAAAGAAAATTAATCTATGATTAGGATGGCGGATGTCTTTTAATAAAAACAGGAACTGCTTACCCTTCGTGAGCAGTTTTGCGCGTGATTTTCTTAATTTTCTCTTTAGTACATTGTTTAATTTTGCTGATTGATTCGTTTTTGAAAATCCCCATTTATTTCTGGGATGAGGAAATATGACCGTTTATAGGGGGCGTCCTATAAGTGTGTGGTACAAATCAACCATACTACTCATCTTTAGGACTCAACATTACTGTGTGCTCTTGTATTGAAAATCTCATGATCCTTGTGTGCAAAATACAACGTGCGGTAGCTCACAATCAGCATCCGTTCGTTAGCAGTGAACCTTGTGGACCGATACCAGGATAACCTTTCCATCCTATTCGTTATTTCTCCCTATCTTGGTTGGAATCAAAGCATCAGTCCATATGTTACTTCTTGCCTAGATGGCTTAGTGTTCATCAACATTTTCATGTTTTCGCTAGTCATATAATTAGGTCAAATACTACGTTAAGTAATCAGCAACGAGGTTCAACAATAAATTAATTGATTTTGAGTAAATATGATTGATAATGCATTTGTAGCTTCCGGTAGCAAATTAAATGTTACGCAACATGATTGTTATTGATGTTCTTCAACATACAAATATCAAGAGTTGTTCAATCACCAAGGTAACTGATACTCTAACATTAGTGTATCATGCATTCTATCCAGCAGATAATTTCAATTTTAGTTATGATTATTTAAACACGATCTTCAACTCCTCGGTAAGTTTTTAGCAATTACATAATGTTTAATTGAGTACACATTCACCTTGCCAGAAGTCAAATTCCCAACAATAAATTGTTTCCTCGTGGATTATTACATTGGTCTGTAATCCAGTAAAACGTTGAATTATTGTTAACGTCACAATTAGCTCATTTCAAATTGTGTTCCAATATCTGGTCAAAATTTTATATTGGGATAAATGGTTGGGAGTTAACTATTTGTGGCTGTGCTCCATTCTGTCGACAAATACAGAACAATTCAATCCTAAGTATTAATAATGATGTCATATAAAACAGATTCACTTTGTAGAAAATAACAAACAATAGTGTTACATTAAACATAACATTAAAAAATATGCCGTACATCAGATAATGTTTAGTTGGGTTATTAATATTTATCGTCACTTTCAGGAATAGAAAATCTTAGCGGACTTTGGATATTATGTGTAGGTCGTTTGGATATCATATGTATGCCGTTTGGATATCATATGTATGCCGTTTGGATATCATGTGTAGGCCATTTGTATATCATGTGTAGGCCGTTTGGATATCATGTGTAGGCCGTTTGGATATCATGTGTAGGCCGTTTGGATATCATGTGTAGGCCGTTTGGTTTTCTTGCTTTCAAATACTTCTAAGTTATTTGGCGTTCTAATCTTTTGGCTTGAGCGTACCTGAAGAAGGTTATTCCAGAAACACGTCGTGTGCATTAAGTTCCTATCAGGATTTCCTTGATAGAGGGTTGTTGCTAACAAGGAAGCTACTGAACCAAGGGTTTCTTTTGATAAAGTTGAAGTCAACACCTCGAAATATTTTCGGTCCCCACCATGACTGGGTTGACCGTTATGGAATATCTGTGTCACAAATGACCACGGATATATTCCACTTGTCGGAAACACTTTCCGGTCCTTTCCTCATTCACGACTTACTACCGGATTTGTAACTAGATCAAAGCGACAGGTGTCACTAATGGAGCAGGAACTGCTCACCCTTCCGGAGCACCCGAGTTCACCCCCGGATTTTAGTGGGGTTCGTGTTACTCGATCTTTAGTTTTATATGTATGTTTTGTAGATCGTTGTTTGTCCTTTGTACTTTTTCTTTTGGCCATTGTGTTGTCTGTCCTTCTTCGATATACGGATTCTGATTACCCCTTTGGTATCTTCAAACTCTTCTTAGATGACGTTTTCATTGCAATTTTTATTTACTGGAGGAAAAACGCGGACATATATAACGAACTGATCGGTGAACTCTCCGACCTTGTGTAGGTGTCTGGAGACTTACACACTTGAAATGTATATTGGGGTTGAAAACCGACGTCAGTGGTTTTAAGTTTGTTCCCAGAATTCGACGTCCTTTCAGTACTCGACAAACTCAGGATGGTCTTACATCGACGGTAGGATATCAATAGTTTGCAGAAATGAATGAAAACATTATCCGTGGACAAACATATTATGTACGTATGCTATAGTTATGAGATAGAATGATGTCTATGATTTATTTCATTATAGATGAAGGTTCAACTGTTGAACATAAACCTCAGCGGTACTTTATTCTAAAAAGTTTTCAATAGGAAATTCTCCAGACAATTTGTAAAATGAAAGATAGCGTTCTGCTATTGTTAAACATTTATGGCAGTACTATAACAGAGTTATCGCCATCTTTTATTCCAATTAATTGATGAACAGACAGTGGGTGTTCGTTATTTCTCCTTTGGTAACCTCAGGACAGCTTCCGTCGGTAGAAATAACAGACTGCATGATTACTTCTCCAGTGCCATTATGCCATGAATTGGTTATTAATAAACTCACATGATTGTAAATTAATGTCACCCTAGTTGGTAAGTGATTACCTTTTTTTCTTTAAAAAATAATAAAATGTTGTTTTCGTATTAGCCCTGTTATATGTTCGATGTCTCTCATATCATCCCTAGAAAGGCTGTATTTGCACGAATCATCAATGTTATGATGAAAATAATTACTGCATATTCAGTTTCCTATAAGACATAACTTGCTGAAATAAGCAAATATGGGCATGAGGAAAAAAGAGCTATTATGGACAAATGTATATCCAGTTCCGTCTATATATAACACAGGTAAAAGATTTCACATTTTTTTTTCGCTATTTCCTATAGCGATTACCGGTTTGTGTGTGCTTTAGAAACTAACAGTGCCATTTTTAGCACCATGTTATCAGATTCTTATAATAATGAAATTTGATATGAACTATAACCTGAGCTGGTAACAAGGTCGTATCTAACGTCAACAAACATAGACGACAAGAAAATAATGTTGTGCCACTCCGGTTATGTAGTGGAGTCCGGTATGTCATAATATTCAGCAAGGAGTATCTATGAAATGATACATTTTCTTATGACATAATGAACACCAGATTGCAACGAAAGCAATGAGTGACACGCGCTAACAGCAAAGTATTACACCATATTGCTTAATGGAAATATGTTATATTAAGGATGATAATATTTGTTCATTGTACTGCCTGTTCTACGTTTCAAAGCTTCTGATTACGCGTGTTGCTCAATCTTTTCACTTTGTTGGTTTGTTTTTTTTTGTCTTCGTTCTGTGTCTGTGTCCAAGGTTTCCCATTTCTCTGGATTTTCCATTCTTGATTTCCCTTTCGGTTTTCTATAACGCTAACTTACGTTTTCGAAGAAATGATTTGTATGTAGAAATTGATTTTGTTTTATTTTAGGTTCTCTTGCAATTGAGTTACAACTTACAATTAATTCTTAAATACTCTTCCATGAAACTGTACCATTTTGTTTAGTCAGAACAATGTGATGCATTATAAATCATGGTGTTATGCTGTTGTTTGCCATAGCCACGTTTACACTGTCACATAGATCTTTTTTCAAGTAAATACTATTTATGAACGCATCAATTATGTACACTAACAGCTATTAATTACATTGTACTTGATGGCACACGTCTGATGTTCGTCTGATGAATAATACCAACATAAACAAAATAATATGAACATATCAAATTTATGCAAGAACAGCATGCTTTGCATACAAAAAAAACTTGTTTACGATTGGATAGTCATTTTTGGTAGTTGAATTAATTTAGAGATATTTATTTGTCTTATACGAAGCAATCATATGACACAATTTATGTTGCAGTCTTAGTTATTTACATGATAAGCAAACAACGAAATACACTGATATAAACTACTTTTAATATACTAGCTATTGATGGAAGAGATCAAACAAGCATGTACAAAGCAAATTGTGTTTATCGAGTACACCTTTTCATGACAAGACGTAGAAGAAGGAAAACGAAGCGTGAATGGGAAATTTCATATATTAGCTGTCGCTATATCTAGCTATGAGGACAACAAAGAGACCCATGCCTGCAGTTCCATTACTCTTATTTCAAAATTAGACAATGAAGCGCCCGTGTGCTTTGATAAATAGATTTCCATGATTTCGACTGCATCGATATAATGTAATACATTGAATACAAACTGTTTATTTGTTTATTTCATATGATTGTTCAACTTATTTCTGGGATAACATAAAAAACATATAGAAGATAATGTTCAACAGACTACTTATAGTATCTATGAACAAAGTGGATTGCTTTCTGATCTCAGAGATCATATCTTAAAGAACTACATTTTCGGTGTAATCTGATATTATGTATATTCGGGTATTTATTGTCTGTAAGGGAATATGTTGATGTTTTGGGAAAGTGGAAGTATTTAAAAAAATATGTACAGATGGATAAGTTCGTGAAAATATATCTTTATTATTCGAAAGCTTGAGAGTTGGCAGGAATATGATTACTAAAACAGAATAAGACGTGATTGGGGCATCGTGTAATTGTTACCACTTCGCAATGGTTAGTAGTTTCAGAAATAAGTTGATGGCATTCAAAACTGGTGGCCCCGGTTGTACCATCCTTCCATTTTTCTGTTTAGCTTTAAGGCATTTCTGAGCTTGTTCCCGTCCTCAGTATGCTGATAATGTTTCTCACCATTTGACCTTAAGCAGCCAACGATCAAATTGATACATGGTGAGGCATCATGTTAATCTTATATTCAGAGCATCAGCCTTTGGAATATTCTCGAAATGACACAAAATAGTGTTTTCGCTGTTTTCATCTGACTGCGACTTTTTCCAAAATGTTTTGCGATGTAGTGATTCTGTGCTTGTGTAATCCGACCTGTAATTTGTGTAGCGGGTTCCAGATTGATTTTATCTAAGTGGTCGGCATTCAGTTCACTACAGTTCTACCAATATCTCGGAAGAATTTCCATAATAAGGAAGATTTAATTCTAGAAATATAATATCTCTATATTTGGTCAAGCTTGCACGCAAGTTTCCTTAGACACTTTTTCTAATATTTGGATACAATGAATAGTTCAGGTGTAACTGTGGGGCAATTGGGCTAATTGCGATGTTATTAAAAGTAACTCGCGAAATGAAATCGCGTATTCTAATACCGGATACATTTGTATCTCTTTTACCCGCATTGTAATTAAGAAGCCATTGTTCTGACCACTTTGATATATTATATTTGTCTTATTGATAAGGGTATGCCCGTCATTAGTAAATTAATATATCGATGTGTCGTTTGCAAATATCTACATAAGCCTATTATTTCAACGGTAATATCAATGATATATACTAAAAACAAAGAGGTTATAACTGACACGATGACGTAAGATAACCACTTCAGATATATCGCGCAGCAATAATACTCTCTGGCTTCTATGTTTTTAAGGGATTGTCTAGCCATAGCAAGACACTATATTTAATATCACATATTTCTCGCTTGAACATCTAATCACTAATCCGAAATCTGAAGGTTATAAAAGTCAATTAACTAATATATAATAACAGCAGAAAGTTGTAATATAATTCACTATGGTAGAGATTTTTAAGAGTGCCCCGATAAAACACAAATTGAAATTTATAGAATAGCAGAGTTTGATATAAATGGTCAAATATATTCACATAGACGACGATTTTCTCTTAAGACCTGACTAACGCAGCATATTACTTAACATATCTGTAATTGGCAATCGAAGAGTTACCTCATGTTTTAAAGTTGGATAGCCTGTGACATTTACCAATTTGACAGAAAAACAACTAGTCTCTGAATTAACTACTACGGCATCTGAGTTCACCCACGGTTTTCAGTGCGGTTCGTGTTTTTCTATTTTTAGTTTTATGTGTATGTTTTGTAGATCGTTGTTTGTCCTTTTGTCCTTTTTCTTTTGGCCATTGTGTTGTCTGTTCTTCTTCTATTTACGGATTTTGATTCCCCATTTGGAATCTTCAAACTCTTCTATGAAATCAGTGTATATCACCACAAACGTTATGAGTTCCATTTCCATCCGTGGAAACGTTTGTCACTATTCTGAGATGTTTCATAGTTTTCTTTTTCTTCTTCTGTTCCATCCACCAACACTTTTGTGGAAAATGACGCTATGCATCCACAATCCACTTACGCATTCCGACCTGCCTATCGTATGTACACGCTGTGAGTTCGATTCCTCTTATTCAATATTGAAGGAGGCGACATTTCTCTTACATTTAACTCAAGTATGCTAGGGATTTAAAAAATGTTTACGAACATGATTTTATCAACTTATTTTCCAGTTACTCCGGTTTACACTTGCACCAATGGGTAACATATACTTCTATAATTAATTTCTATTAATATTTTATCTTTGAAATGAAGGCCATTTTAAGTGTAAACAATTGTTGCAAGGGATCATTTGTAATTACAGATATTGCTGTGAAGTCAGGAGTCATGTGGATGAAAATCATTCAGTTGCTTACCTAACTGTAAAGAAGGAAACTACAAAATGACGACGATGTTACCCTAGTAACGAAGACAGCACGATCCATATTAAAACAACACGACAGGACGGCTATATATAACTACGACATAGCTTTCACATTTCCCTGTAATAAATAGGAATTGAATGTAGAATTCTGATGAAAAAGCCATTCAACATGGATGACTTCAAAAATGTAAGGCAAATTGATTCGTTTGAGACTTGTGTTTTAAATCTCCTTACATTTGGTTGAGTGCACTTTTGGTAAATTGTTGTTATTCACAATACGACGTACTCCAGACTGATTACGATGACTATATTCTAAGATGTTCTTCTATTTTTTGTCAACAATGGCCAGTCTAATAATTACTTGTCACTTATGTTAGCATACCCTACTTGCTAATTTCCTTTCTCTGTTCCTAAATCGGTATCATATAGTGGACAAAATTAACATAAAACGTATCTGATTGAATTTGTAATATAAACAGTGACTTCCATCTTTCCTATGTATATATTATCTGGCTGTCTGCGTATATATGTATCGTAACATGTCAGCCGTGAGACGGAATATAAAACTTTGATGAGCAAGTCGGCTTCAGCCAACGAGCCAGAAAACATCACATTCCATCAAGTGAATTATATTTTGTATGTTCTGTTAAAAGAAAAAACAGATTATACTGTATTGCATTATCGTCTGTTTACATTGTTTACCTTTAAAATTAGTATAAGACATACACATTTGTACGAAAACGAAAGTAGTGTCAAAGGATTTATTTGTTTACCTCTTCATAATTTCCAGCCAACAACAATTAACAACATTGTTATGTATTCACTGCACCGTTGGTTTTAATGAAATTCAAGAGGCGACATAAATAATACGTGCAAATACATATATATGGAGTAGTAGTATGTAAGAAACATCGTTAGCTTCACATGTTGAATCACATGTGGTGTTCATCTTGTCCTATATATGATTAATGCGCTTTTGTATCTCACCTTTCACATTTTGTATCAAATAATGAATTAATATGGCATTTTGGTCATTCGTTTTACCTGTATGTCTCATTTGAATACGACATTTGTTTTATTGCGACATTAATCGCTGATGATAACGTTTAGAAACAAATTCACTCTTTGCTACCCGAGCATTTCAGCATAAAAGGGTGTTCGTATCTTTTGTACACAATGGGTTCGATGGGTGATTGAAGAAGAATTTCAAGATACCAAAGGGCTAATCAAAATCTGTAAATCGAAGAAGGACAAACAACACAATGGCCAAACGAAATAGAACAATTGGACAAACAAAGATCTAAAAAACACTACACAGAAAACTAAAGATCGAGCGACACGAACCCCACAAAAAATCGAACGAACTCAGGTGCTCTGGAAGGGTAAGCAGTCCCTGCCCCACGTGTGGCACACGTTGTATTACTCTGGCTTCAAACTAGGCGACAAGTCACCAATGAGCAGAAGGCGCGAGAAGTGCCTATGACAAGTTGAAAATATTCGTGGTCTTTTGTGACATGTATATTCCGTAACGGCTAACCAGGTCATAAAACTTTCGAAATGATGACTTCAACTTATCCAATAGGAACCATTGGTTCAGTAGCTTCCTTGTTAGCAGCAACCCTTTATCAAAGAAATCCTGATAGGAACCACATGCTCTGGAATATCGGATCAACTAAGAGATATATACTCCATATGTAGGTGCTGCTAGAATGTTGCTACATATAAATGGAAAGTTCGCAATTGGAAAATTCAAATCATTTTCGTTAGTAAATTTCATTCTTAGCCGGTTCTCAGTCAATGTCGATATAGAGGTGATGTGAAGCAGGCCTGTCTGTATCTATGGTGTCCTTTATTTCAAGCTCAATAGGATAGATACGATCAACAAAATAACCAATTTTAGAATTATTCAGTGAAAGGACATCATCTATATAGCGGAACATGAAATTAAAGCATCAAGCTAGCTTCTTTTCGTTGTTCTTGCGAAGCCCCATCTATGATGGCTGTCTCATACAAATAACGGAACAAATCGATGAGAAGAGGGCACAGTTTGTACCATTAGGTATGACGAGTGTCTGTTGATCAGCACATTCATTAAACATTACAAAATAAGAATTGTCCTTTTCATCGAATCTTTCTCTCTTCAGATTACATGCATGGCTTCGATTTTTTTTTTAGATTTCATGTTATTCAACCTAATATCATTTTGCTTTTATGTTTGCTTCCGTGTATATAGTGTTGGTGTTTTTATATACAGATAGGACATTTTGGTTTTAAATATCTTCTTACATAGGTTTGTTTTGTATTACCATCGAGTAGGTGTATTAAATAAAATAAATTGATCAATATATATGTCTTCTTAATGAAAATATTAACACGGTAGATTAACAAAATTACATGATGGATGACCTACAAGGATGTGTGAATGCCATTTGATAGACCGAATTGTATATTTCTCCCATTAGCTTTTAACAGATAATGAAAAAGGTAGATGACTTGTCGTACAATTCTATTCACTTATATAGGTATATTGTGCATGGTAACTTTTGTTTCCTTTACAAACAAAGTATGTTCATGTACTTTATTCATGCCTTTTTGTTCTGTGTTTGCTAGTTTTTGTGATCGTATATAAACTTGCTCGTCAATCTTATCTGACACTCTGTTGCTCTTGAATTAAATCTATAATATTGGAACAATTGAAACATACACAGCAAATAATGCACTAGTTAGAAGGGTAAACATATTAGGTAATCATGAGGTGGGTCATTAGTATAAAATTATATATTATATTGAACATTAAATCAAATATCATTAGAAACAATGCAAGGTGTTAACATACGATTCATTACCGCATCGTTTAATTAAGAGGGGGTGCTTGAGCCCCAATAACTAGCTTAACAACCCCACCTGTTGTTGAAATGACTATACCAGGACGGGAAGGAAAGTGAGTGATGATGTATTTGTGCTTAGGATATCGATTTTGCTTCTTTCAACGATTTGTCTAGTGGATTTTGGTACTGTTCCGACATTGTGGTATATTTCTTTGTTGTGTGTTTATTTTTATGCCTATTTCAGTTGTAACTTAGAAATACTTATGTTCTATTATAGTCATGTTTAAGTTTACAAGTCATGTGTGTTGCAATTTAGACATTTATATTTGCATTTTAACCAGCAAAATCCGATCAGGATGCATTCAAAACAATAAAACTGTTCACTTCAGTATTTTTACATATGAGTATTACAAAATGGTAATTTTATAACATTATAATACATGATATCCTGTGTTGTAAGATTTTATCGGGGAAATATTCTGCTTTATCTTGAATAATCTTTTTCATGATCTCAACAGTGTCAACATATTGCTTAATTTGAAAATTAAAGAAGTAAACCCTTTTTGATACCAGTTTTACTGGTTTACATCGATAATAAACCTATCACTAATCATTATTTTATTCTCTTCTTCATATGACATTAATGTGTGCGTGGAAATTTTTAGTGAAGTACGGAACTTGAAAACGTGCTGGGATTTCGATTCGAACATTACGTAGTGTGGATTGAGACTTGTACTTATAATGGGTTTTAATTCGAACCTTAGGTAGTATGGACGGTAAGTGACAGTCGTAATGGATTTCGATTCCAGATTTTAAATACTATGGAATATAACTGCCACGTTTGAATCTTTGATTCAGACAAGAAGAGTTTGAAGATACTAAAGGGGTAATCAGAATCCGTTAATCAAAGAAGGACAGACAATACAATGGTCAAAATAAAAAGAACAAACAACGATCACCAAAACATTACACATAAAAGTAAAGATCGAGTAACACAAACCCCGGGGAGAACTCATGTGCTCCGGAAGGGTAACCAGTTCATTATCCACTAGTGTTAACCTTGTTACAAAGCAAGTTATTAATCATGCGTAAGGAAAGGACCGGAAAGTGTATCTCTCTACATGAAAAGCAAGAATCTCGCAATATAATGCAACACATATGATGATTTTTCTACTACTTAGTGGACACGGTGAACTCAACATATATAAGCTTTGTTCGAGCAACAAAGGTACCAGCTTATGTAGTGAGCTCATACTTTATTATTAATTACCCGTGTACCGATGCCGTCTCAGTATTAAAATAGACGTAAAGAAAAGAAAGAAACAGATTTATCTGCTGAAATATGGCCGACATAATGGATCTTACAGATGATGACGCACGGTAGAAGACCACCCAAAACTTGACACTATTGTAGATTTGTATGTTCATGATATTTCTAGATAGGGACAACAGATTATGATCAATAGGTAACTTCAAAGTAACACAACGTTTGAAGTGATGTCTATATATACATATACCTAGATATATACAACATCTTACTAAGATACCAATAAATGGTAATTACCAGTACTGAATTCATCTAAAACATCTGTGGTGGTCATTAGGAATTAGTTCAATTTTACGTGATTTCTATGTCTTAACTAGATTCCATGTTCTTTATTGAACGCTATTGAATGCCAAAATTGTATTTGCCGGCTCAGAACAAGGCAGTACTGTTTAAACTTTCTTTCTATAATACAGTTTCTACCAAGCATTAAAATGTAGTTTTATTTTAAGATTTTTACTTGGTTAACTTCTTGGCCATATTTTATAGGTTAAGTAACATTAACTAATAATTATTTCAGTATTAAATCATGGGTTATATACGTGTCTGGTTTTAAAACTATAATAATTAATATAGCCTATATTTTGGTTGGGAGTCTATGACCGAAACATAAATTTCTAGTGATTTTAAATGAAAAATGGCGGTCTGTCATCCTTGATTTACCCGTAATGGTATATACTGGTATAAATTCTGAGTGGGACAAACACCGATTAGAGATAACAGAAGTTATCTATAGCAATAACATATTGTCTAGTTATATATTAAAGAAGTGGAATTGTTGTGTGATTTATGATGGAATCTACTGGAGTACTACAATAATACGGGTTAGGGTTATGGTGCTTAATTCAACTTTTAACAATATTTCAGTTATATTAGCGGAGGAATCTGGAGTACCTAAAGAAAACCACCGACCTGCCAAAAGTCACTGACAAACTTGGTTACACAATGTTTTATCAAGTATCACAATGCGACCTTCATAGATGATCTACATGTATTAAGCATAAATCACCATAGCTATCCATCAAAACTAATGTTTACCAGCAGGTACGCTTATTAATTGAAGAGCACCATTGCAAATAGCTATTTGTGTATGTGTGTGTTCAGCTATTGAACGTTTTTGGAAATCCACATGTGTTCAGTTATTTAATATTTGTATATGTGTGTTCGATGATATTTGCCGCTGCCGTTATGCACATAAAAATCATTCCTTATAAACTATTATTTAGCCAAGTTATTCAGCTAAGTTGACAATGTCTTTGAAACTGTTAAATTCAGTAATTGTAATTTTATTATTTGAGCCTCGCATTTGATGTGTTTCTCTTATTATCTAATATTTAAACCACAAAATTGCACAAGCAGTTCTCGAAGATCAAACACAATTACAAATCATTATGGCTGACAAGAAAAGAGTCACAAAAATATAATTTAAATTACATTTGTTCCACTCGTGAATTATTTACATTAACATGACTCTTTCTTTTTTCTCCAGAATTCGATATCTTTAATTACGTTAGTATAATGTACAGGAGAAATTATGTGAATCTTTTATTACCGGATGTCAAGAAATTGAAATTTTCATTTGTATCCAATTATTGAAATAGGAAATATAATATACCGCCGACGGCACGTATTAAGACTTCATGGCATAATAATCTTACTGTAAATACAGAATAAAATAGAGACCTTTCTAAAAACACGCATTTTTGTATTATGATCGCACCAACATTGCTCGAGTAACTGAGGGAAAAATTAAAATTTACAGTTCCCAAATAATGTAATAATTTCTACAATACTTCTCCACTCTAGAGCAAGGGGACCTTGGCTGAGTTTCCTGTGGCGTCCCTTCCTCTAAAACACGCTTAAATACTCTTTTGACATAGAGCGTATTTGATGAAGGTTAATACAGACAAAACGTCATGCGCACTAGATATCTACAATTTTGTCAAAAAGATTTTTAGCTTTTTTCTTTTCTTTTTAAATACTAATGCGACATCATTTTTTTTATAATGCACCAGCCTCATATGATTATCACAGGAAGGTCTTTGAATTGTTTACACAATCTGAAGATGATCATATGGGCCCCCTTGTGACATAACATAGATACAACTTTAATAAGTATGGACTATTCTATGATATAGAGGGATGTTAAAGCATGGTATTTAACGCCACTTTTAGCAATATTTCAGCCATATCGTGGCGGTTTCTATCTTATTAAATGTCCTTAGTTTTCAGATATACAATTATGAAATCCAGCAAGTAGTCACAACTTTTGTTTCTAAATCGTTAACACCCGATACCGTCTAATATATTTATAAAACTTGTTTTCTCTCTTATTTTAATCAAATAATTATTCAGTAAATTTTGAACGATGTGTCGATTTCGTAAATAAATATATTTTTACATTGATCCGTATTCTGTCACAATATATGAAGCCATTCGTGTTCGACATTGCCATGTTAAAATCGACAAGACCGTCTGGTCTTTTTTCTTTACACATTGGTAGAAATTCTGAATCATTTAAAGCCGAAAGGGAAAACCTTTCAATGTGCCACCATCATTATTTTAATGGAAACTATAACATCTAAGTCGTGTCTGTCTCATTATCTTGATACTTCTAAGTCTGCCTGGGGGATGCTATATATATATACGATTGTTATATATATTTTAAAAATTATATTAGAGCGTTCTTCAGTTACTGACTCCCTTCTTTGGAGAACTGTAATTGACATCGAAGTTCAAGTTGTATAATTTACTTATTCAATTCTGCAGACATTCAACTATAGGGTGTAATGATCCATATATTCAATAAATAAAAGTAATCTATTGTACTTTCGTTTGGCATTAAAATCATCTACATAAAGAACTCATTGCCGTTTGTAATTTACATATCACGTTTTTTATCTGTAGAGATGTAGTCTTACGTGGCTGATGTCAATACCATTATCATTGTTTACATAAACACAATAGATGTCGACTTATCAAGTCTCAATAATTGTACGAACATTTACAAACACTCATAGAATATTACCAAACAATTCAACACATCAACAGTGTCATACTTAACAGAAACCAAAACTAAAATAACACAATAACAGGCAATATACTTTAATCTACAACCACAGACTCGGAATATAGTTCATGTTGTAGATCGCTTCGTTGTCTTCCAACAAACACTTCTGATGCATTCTATCATGTCATCGTATATAGCTTATGTCCCAAACAATACTGGAACTCCTACATGATATATGCATAAAGACAACATATGTTAAGACTTTCTTGAATTTTACAGGTTTTTGCAATTTTCAAAATTATTGTATAATATTACATGTTATATATTGCTGTATTAAAACAGTTTGAGGATGCCAAATGGGTAGTCAGAAGCCGTGTGTTGAAGAAGGACAGACAATACAATGACTAAAAGAACAAACAATAATCTACAAAACACCACACAGAAACCTCAAGATTGAGCAACACGAACACCACAAAAACCCGAGGTTAAATCATGTGCCCCGGACTTGACATGTATACAAGATCAAGTATTCTGTATGCCGATCAGTTATTTAATGCTGATTTTATTTAATCGCAAACCAGGACCACATATCTGATTTCTCCCTTACATGATACGACCACGATGCATGTCATTATAACATGTAGATATGGAAACCTAATATTACTTATATTGATTGTTGCACCGGATAGTCGCCGTAAATGAACTCTCATATTTCATAACCCGGACATATAATTGTATATATTTAAACAAATTAAAGGTCAATAGTACAAATAATGTATCAATAATAGTTGATTAGCTAAATTGGTTGATAATGTACTTTGCCGTTCTGAATCCTATACTGTAACAATATTATCGTTGAAGGCACACCTAATTGAATTATTCTAAAGATCGGGTTCAAGCTTCCAACTAGATATTCAATAATAGCTTTATTTTATTATTGGATCAAAAGAAAATTTATTGGAAATACGTGTAATTTGTAATAATTTTGTATTATTGATCGGAATTTACCCTTTGTGCAGTTGCAAACTCATTTCATGGTCACATAACTCTTTATCATATTAAACGCTTTCGCAAACTTAGAATTCCTTTCATTTCACACAGACAATTAAGACGTTATAGATTTTGTTGTATTTCCAGCCTTAAAGAGACGGGATTATAATATACGTTGCATTCTATGATACAGTTTATCTCAATATTAATCAGAGTTTTTTTTTGTTTCCGTTCAACTAAGCATTACGATACATACCACAGCAGAACTATTCTGTCAATATGGATAAGCTTATCAAGGTATTCAGTAGGACGGTGTTACCTTGTGGTTTTATGTACAAACGAGTTTTTACGTTAGTAAGGATATTTCCCTGAACTTCACATACATCTTGTTTACAAAATATTGACAACTATCTGTTTTATTATTTTTTCTATCTTTGTGTACTTTTTAGGGCTTCTTCTAAACAAACTTATCATTAAAGACTTCTTTATTATACAACAAACAGTAACAACGACTTAAGACAGTTTTATATATATTGATGCTTGTTTTTTTATATTCCAAAAATGAAAAACAAAAAATACCACACTGTCGAAACAGTTCTAAAATGTAATAGAACAATTGTAGAAAGCAATAAGCCTAATTCACATATACATAACCGCTCACTCTCCTGGCTTGGTACATGAACTTCAATAAAAGGTGGCGAAGTTAAACTAGTTTTAACGACTAAAACCCGGTATGTAGCTTTATTTCTTTAATGAATCGTTTCCCCTTTATTTATTAAAATATTCTGGTTGTATCATCATTATGGAAACTTTTTACATTAAGACAATTATTTTCCATAAATTGAAAATTCATGTTCTGTGTTTTATTAATAGTATTTGGATCTACGTTATCAAAAACAGTCTAATTAAAATAAATTTATTCAATCATATATATTAGGGGATCGCTTAAGCACATTGTGTCATATTTGTTCTTTCATTTTGAATTGATCTACTTTTATCCTCTGTCGGGGTATTTGAATGAAATGTACCTGTTTGTCACGGTATTTACCAAAGCGTATTTATTGGGTATTGGTGATGGTGTCCAACGTTAAACGTAGAAGTGGTTGTCGGTTTGAAATACGAAAATCATGGCTCATAAAATGTTTGCCATCTCTCGACTGGTATGTGTTTATGTGTCTACTTTTTTTGTTGTGTGTTTGTTTGCTTGTTTTTGTGTTGTGTGTTTGTTTGCTTGTTTTTTTGTTTCTGTGTTTTGCTTATTTTTTTTTTACTTGATTTTTTTTTCTTTTTTTTTTCTGATTTTTTTTTAATTTTATTTGTGTTTTTGTGTTCTGGTTTCGTTTGGTTTTTGTTCTTGCTATGTACTTTTCCATCAGATATCTATATGGCTTGCGTACATGTTAAACCAGATTTGTGTATATATAAGACTAAACAATCGCAGAATAATTTGAACAATTGCATTGGTGTTGTAACGACGATTATACAAGTGTGATGTTGTCATTATTTAACTCAAACACATGGGTTTTATATTATTTGATAAAAGTTGTTGATACTACTTGATATACTGGGAGAAATATCTATGTTTTCTCATAGGAATATGTAATAAATTTAAAATACGATAGACACAGCGAAGTTTGTGGAAAAAATAAATTGAGTTTTCATATTCCAATTCTAAACAGGAAATGATACATAAATAAGTTTTAATATCCACCAATAACATGTCGAAAATCATCAGCCATAATGGCATTGTTACATAATTCAAATATAAAGTACACACCACTATCTAATCGTACACTGAACCTAGTACATGTACCAGTATAACACTATACCCATTATCTAATTAAAACAGCACTATATCTAGAAGGACCGATACAGAACTTGGCTTTCGCTTCAGATGAATTTCTTTCAACGCGATAAGTTTTTCAGACACAACAAGTTTATATGGTCAGATTTAATCCTTGCTTAACAAAATCGATGTATAAATACAATGTAATACTATTGAATGGTTTCCATATAAAAGGGGGATTGATTATTGTAGTTTATGAGATGACATACAGCTGTTGTGGTACAGTAAAATCACATTTGTTTTAAATGAAAAACAGCAAAATGTCAAAAGAGAAAAGTTTGAAGATACCAAACGGGCAATGAGAAACTGTAAATGATAAAGCTTGCACAAAACCTCGTCATCAATATCTTCTTACTATTTCCTGACGACAACTATTATTTTTAGTTTTTATATTTGTGTGAAAATGTCAATTTGATGGACATAAAACTCTGATATTCAAAATGCACATATCGAAATTTCTTTTTTTTTAAAAGCACCAAAAAAATTAAAAAAAACAACAAAATTAAATAAAAAAGAAAATATTTTCACTTTTATTTTGTGCCATCGACAAATCTGTGCGATTAAGATGAGTGTCTAAGATTTTGTCCGATTTTGTAAATCGGATTTTTTTTCTCCCAAACTTGAACAAATGTGAGTAAGAATTCATCTAAAATAGCCAAAAACACCGAAAAGTGGTTTTCACGAAATATTTCGGGGGAAATGTGTTAGCAAGCAATTTGTGTCTTGGTTATTATAATTCAAGTCAATCAAGATAACTCCGTCTCTGTATGATGAACTACGCAGGCGCGGAATAGGTTTGAAACAGCTTATGTTGTTTACAAATTAAAATTGTTACAAAAATGGCTAATAATTTGAGTTTTGATTGATAAATTGTGTTCTTAAAGGTAAGTATGACTAATGTATCATTAAACATGTATGAATTATACATTATAGTCTAAAGATAGGTTAAATAAACTGCTTACGACATCATGCATGTCCTTGTTTTGATAAATCTGGGTCAATGAATCATGAATAATTCATGAGCTTGACCAGCAGACAATGTTTAATTACATCTAATCAAACAAATTTCTGTTTATCTGAAACGGTTATTTTGTCATTTTATTGATTTATCTATCTTATTTTCAAGTTGTTGTCAAACTTAAAAATTATGAGAAATCGTGGACACTGTCACTTTAAATAATCAAATGAAGACATGAACTTGAGAGTGATAATGTACAAACCTAGGAATTTCACAATTCAAAACAAAACACCTGATCAAAGCGAGATAACTCAGAAACACCTACCTAAAGCATATTTATATAGGTTTACGATTCCTATTATTCAGCAATTGTAGCTATTTTATTATTTGTCAAAGAAGAGATTATGTCATTTTTATTTATTTCCACGTACTGACACAAGTATATTATCGTCATGCCATAAACACGTTCACTCTATAGACACATTAATAATAGGAATATTATTTCTCAATATCTCGTTCATAATACTCTTGTGAGTTCCTTCTCACATTTATCAAAAGTAATTACTAGTAAAAACCAATCTTTTTAATGTAAAATACGGAAATAATATCTCTATTGTATGTAATGAGTATATGTGATATTGCTTTGATAAACGTCATGTCAGGATTTCATTCCACTAGACAATTTATGTTTTTGTCTATAAATTACTCGTGTTAGGGTGCATTATACAAATTATAGAATCTTATTGACAATACTTATAATTAATTATATATTATATGTACTACACGTCAAAATAGTCTCTGGATCCCCCATCTACAGTAGATATAGAACATGGCCTACATGACCTCCATATCTATCATAAATTCGTTAATTTAATTGTGGATGCAATTTTTTTCTTACAAACTGTAAAATATATCAACTAGGAAACACTATTATTATAGTTTAATAAAGGTCGAATCACCATGATTTTGAATCAAATTTTAATAGCCAATTATGACATTTTTTTATTCAGAATTAGATATACATGTATATGCAATATCATTTTCCCATGGAATTTAAAAAGCCGAATACAATAATTGCATGTCTGGAAAATTAAATAAAATCACAAAATGGGAAAGATATTACTGACATCTGTTAACGACAACCCTGAAATATGAACGCAAATGCTTAGCTTCAATTTTGGAAAAGTAGAATCGACCAACATAATCATGTGTTTATTAACATCATGTAGTGATTTGTCTGTCACCAGGTGAACTACACATCATGGCATTCTTTCCATTTACAGTTGTCCGTGTTATCTCGTAGACATGGATATCCCCATCCATTCCCGTCCTTTGGTGTATAAGTACAAGAGTCACTCTCATCTGGACAATTATTAGCCTTGCATTTCTCGTAAATGATCTGCAAACATACATTCAGGCAATATATAATATATATGCAATGTATGTATAATGTCATTTAATTGTCAACATTATTTATTATTGGACAGTGGACGCATATTTTGTATGTGTATCAATGTCCAAAAGTTAAAAACAAATCAAACATTTGCCTACAATTACTAGACGCAAGCAAACGGATCAAGTATCTTCATTTACCAATGGTAATAATGCAAACAACCTCCATCCTCTTCACACTTGACAGCGTTTGCTGTAATTTTGTAATTTCCAGGCAAGAGAATTTGCTGGATTTTGTCAGTTATTTCCGTTATGCAGGGTTTGTTATATTTTCAGCCAATCAACTAAAGACATTAATTTACGATAAGTTTGAAGATACCAAAGGGGTAAA
Organism: Bathymodiolus brooksi; assembly: GCA_963680875.1. Lineage (NCBI taxonomy): Eukaryota > Metazoa > Mollusca > Bivalvia > Mytilida > Modiolidae > Bathymodiolus > Bathymodiolus brooksi. The sequence continues at coordinate 25,208,684 of OY804578.1, read as the reverse complement.
CAGAAAGGGTAAATCCAAAGGCAGAATATAATGGCTTAGAGAATAAATACAAAAAGATAACTAATGATCTACAAAGCCTAAACACAAAACTCCAACTATGTACGCAGTTGACTGAAAATTCAAAATGTGTCCCCGAATTTTTGACAGAACTTCATGACAAAACCTACACCTGTCCATTTTATGCTTAGTTTTTTTATCCAAATGATATCTGTGTTTGAAACGCACATTCTGATTGGATGGGTGTCACTATCGCTGGCTGTATCAAGTTACCTCTATGTAAAAAGTTATTAGAGAGCATTTGACTTTAAAGATCCTTACTTATTCACAACAGATCACATACCTTGCAGTCACAGTTTTTATAGTCTTCTGTCATGCATGGTAGATTAAAACTGTAGACAACTAAATTACACAATGATATCCATGGCTTTCCATCTACAAAACAATAAACAAAATATATATAGCTATATTATGTAGATAAAATTTAAGACAAATGTATTGAGGCAATAAGCATGAACTCTGTATGTCGTGTGTCTGGTTCACCATTTTAAGGTTATGTTCGCTGATGCATAATTTATTGTGCCTCGAATACAGAAGAGGAAAGCGTTATCCCTTTACTTTGGACTTAGGTAAGGGTTTTTTTCATGACAGTCTAAAAACTTTATTTAGTTGGGGGTGGGGAGGGGGAAACTAGGATAGCAATCCCCACATTCCTAATCTAATAGTTTATGTAATACAGTGTGCAATCTGATTAAAATTAAGAATCCAATTAAATTAAATTGTTCTCATCAACTTAAGTACATATATATAGGTTCTATTGTGCTGCTCACTGTTATATAACAAATATACAACACAAAACAAAATGTTGAATAAATTTCAAAAGACAAAACAACTTAATTTAATTCTGAAATTATGTAATTATTAAATTATTCCTCTCATTCTTGAAACTTTATCTTAATTTAATTTCTGAAAATACCATTCAATTTGTTTTGTTCTGAACGATATTTATAATCGAATGACCGGTAACAATTTGCAGGTCAATGATACTCTTAGAGATGTTATTTCTACGTCTAGTTTTTAAGGGTATATGTGCTCACTTCAGTGCTGGTCTTAGATAATGAAATGAAAAACGAAGAATACTACACTGTCTGAACAATTCCAATGTCAAATATCAAAATCGTTAAACATTCTCTTAAAATAAAGATAAAAACAGTTATTTTTGTGGAAAATATTGTTACATGTAGAGGAGAAACTTGATAAAAGGTATATACAAAAAGATATTACAATGTAATAAAGCGACAATAAAATAAAAGTATACTAAACTGTCGAAACAGTTTCAAAATCAAATCGCAAAACCGTAGAAACAGATCAAAATCTATGTTTAGGTTACAACTATATTTATAATGTCTAGATTGAGACTCCATTAATGATACAAGTGCAGTGTACTTCTTAAGACAATATTTATAATATTTATAATATAAGTTTGATACTCTATGTATTAAGAATGAAGATGAAATAAGCTGATAAATAATGCACATGTGTTCAATGCACCATGTACACAAAAAACCAGAAAGATAATTAATAACTTCATATTCGACAATTACTGGTCAATAGCTATACAAGAGACAGGAACTGCTTACCATTGGCGAGCACCTAGGTTCACTCCCGGTGTTGGTGGGGTCCGTGTTGATCATCTTTTTTGGTTTTCTTTGCTGTTTTGTGTTTTTATGATTTGTTAATCTTCGTCCTGTGTCTTGTGTTTCCAATATTGCAATGTCTCTGGATTGTTCATTCTTGATTGTCCCTTCGTGTTGCCAGTGTCTCTGGATTGTTCATTCTTGATTGTCCCTTCGTGTTGCCAGTGTCTCTGGATTGTTCATTCTTGATTGTCCCTTCGTGTTGCCAATGTCTCTGGATTGTTCATTCTTGATTGTCCCTTCGCGTTGCCAACGTCTCTGGATTGTTCATTCTTGATTGTCCCTTCGTGTTGCCAATGTCTCTGGATTGTTCATTCGTGATTGTCCCTTCGTATTGCCAATGTCTCTGGATTATTCATTCTTGATTGTCCCTTCGCGTTGCCAATGTCTCTGGATTGTTCATTCTTGATTGTCCCTTCGTGTTGCGAATGTTTCTGGATTGTTCATTCTTGATTGTCCCTTCGTGTTGCCAATGTCTCTGGATTGTTCATTCTTGATTGTCCCTTCGTATTGCCAATGTCTCTGGATTGTTCATTCTTGATTGTCCCTTCGCGTTGCCAATGTCTCTGGATTGTTCATTCATGATTGTCCCTTCGTGTTGCCAATGTCTCTGGATTGTTCATTCTTGATTGTCCCTTCGCGTTGTCAATGTCTCTGGATTGTTCATTTTTTATTGTCCCTTCGTGTTGCCAATGTCTCTGGGTTGTTCATTCTTGATTGTCCCTTCGTATTGCCAATGTCTCTGGATTGTTCATTCTTGATTGTCCCTTCGCGTTGCCAATGTCTCTGGATTGTTCATTTTTGATTGTCCCTTCGTGTTGCCAATGTCTCTGGGTTGTTCATTCTTGATTGTCCCTTCGTGTTGCCAATGTCTCTGGATTGTTCATTCTTGATTGTCCCTTCGGTTTTCTCTAACTTTTATCATCTACAAGTTCATTTGTTTTTCATTGTATATAGATAATAATGTTCTATCGTGGTAACCAATTATGGACAGACAATAAACCAAAACATACATCTAGAAAATATCGAACTGACATTTATAGACCTGGAAACAACATTACCGTTAACAGGAAAACATTGTATTTCTTCCTGAGACTTCAAAGCATAAACTATATGTTCTGATAATAATTATCATGGAAGCAAAATAAAAATGGTATTAAAAAATTATATAACGATTAACGACTTAGTACTTGCGATGTTTCAATGGTTCAACCCAAAGATCTTGCTAACACATCCCCATGGCTATCAGGTTGTAATGCGGAATATCTGACCGTAAGCCAAAATTAGTATCCTGTTTGGAAAGTGACACGCTCCTTGTGCGTAAATTATCCCTAAATGTGTTGCTGGGCGTTAAATAACCAACAATCAATCAATCAACTACAGATTCCAGTTTCTCTCTATCCAATAAAATGTTTTACTGTCTGACCTTCTAATGATGATCGATGCTTTTAAATTGAAGACAAAGAACAGCAGTATATTATTCTTACCAACAAAAATCACTGAAATCAAAGAATACAAACTAATAATTTACAATACATTTATATACTGAACATCATGGTATCACAATTGTTACAAACAGTTATTTCCCTACATTGTATTGTCATTAACACTGTATCCGAGTGACATTCATTGTTTATTTTGTTTTCATTTCAAATAATGTATTTTAATGACAAAACACAAGCATGTGCTACGAGTAAGGTAATCTACCTACAGTGGTATGTCTATAACAAACATATAATCTCAGCGTTCGACATAATGTATACATATTATGGGCATACTTGTAATCAGGAAAACATGGACAGGGATCAAACTATTAGTATCTGCTTACTACACAGAACACGTGATGAAGCCAATTTGGCATTATGACATCACTTAGCAGATTTACAAATACGTGAACAGTATTTACATAATTTTTGATAAAATAAATAACAGAACCTTAAACCATATTTGTACAAAGATACTTTGACTGTGTAGAATGATAAAAAGTTGATCAGACCTGTTTAATTTGAATGTGCTTTTAGGATACAAAAAATACTGAAATATAATTATATAGCTATTAAGACATGATTGTTTTTTTGTTACTTAATTTGTGTAGTTATGGACAGGTGTATCATATGGAGCAGGTGATGGCTACAATGTCGCGTATGTTGTCCAATTCTTTTTCAATTTATGCTTCAATTAAGTTGTTTTCTATTTTATGTAGAGCAGATCGTGTTGTCTGATTTATTTTTGTATGTTACTCTTTTTTTTTAGATCTCATTGATGTTGTTTTGTAATTTATATACTGATTCCTCTCTAATAGGTATTCTATTTTTAGATCTCATTGATGTTGTTTTGTAATTTATATACTGATTCCTCTCTAATAGGTATTCTATTTTTAGATCTCATTGATGTTGTTTTGTAATTTATATACTGATTCCTCTCTAATAGGTATTTTATTTTTAGATCTCATTGATGTTGTTTTGTAATTTATATACTGATTCCTCTCTAATAGGTATTCTATTTTTAGATCTCATTGATGTTGTTTTGTAATTTATATACTGATTCCTCTCTAATAGGTATTCTATTTTTAGATCTCATTGATGTTGTTTTGTAATATATATACTGATTCCTCTCTAATAGGTATTCTATTTTTAGATCTCATTGATGTTGTTTTGTAATTTATATACTGATTCCTCTCTAATAGGTATTCTATTTTTAGATCTCATTGATGTTGTTTTGTAATTTATATACTGATTCCTCTCTAATAGGTATTCTATTTTTAGATCTCATTGATGTTGTTTTGTAATTTATATACTGATTCCTCTCTAATAGGTATTCTATTTTTAGATCTCATTGATGTTGTTTTGTAATTTATATACTGATTCCTCTCTAATAGGTATTCTATTTTTAGATCTCATTGATGTTGTTTTGTAATTTATATACTGATTCCTCTCTAATAGGTATTCTATTTTTAGATCTCATTGATGTCGTTTTGTAATTTATATACTGATTCCTCTCTAATAGATATTCTATTTTTAGATCTCATTGATGTTGTTTTGTAATTTATATACTGATTCCTCTCTAATAGGTATTCTATTTTTAGATCTCATTGCTGTTGTTTTGTAATTTATATACTGATTCCTCTCTAATAGGTATTCTATTTTTAGATCTCATTGATGTTGTTTTGTAATTTATATACTGATTCCTCTCTAATAGGTATTCTATTTTTAGATCTCATTGATGTTGTTTTGTAATTTATATACTGATTCCTCTCTAATAGGTATTCTATTTTTAGATCTCATTGATGTTGTTTTGTAATTTATATACTGATTCCTCTCTAATAGGTATTCTATTTTTAGATCTCATTGATGTTGTTTTGTAATTTATATACTGATTCCTCTCTAATAGGTATTCTATTTTTAGATCTCATTGATGTTGTTTTGTAATTTATATACTGATTCCTCTCTAATAGGTATTCTATTTTTAGATCTCATTGATGTTGTTTTGTAATTTATATACTGATTCCTCTCTAATAGGTATTCTATTTTTAGATCTCATTGATGTTGTTTTGTAATTTATATACTGATTCCTCTCTAATAGGTATTCTATTTTTAGATCTCATTGATGTTGTTTTGTAATTTATATACTGATTCCTCTCTAATAGGTATTCTATTTTTAGATCTCATTGATGTTGTTTTGTAATTTATATACTGATTCCTCTCTAATAGGTATTCTATTTTTACATCTCATTGATGTTGTTTTGTAATTTATATACTGATTCCTCTCTAATAGGTATTCTATTTTTAGATCTCATTGATGTTGTTTTGTAATTTATATACTGATTCCTCTCTAATAGGTATTCTATTTTTAGATCTCATTGATGTTGTTTTGTAATTTATATACTGATTCCTCTCTAATAGGTATTCTATTTTTAGATCTCATTGATGTTGTTTTGTAATTTATATACTGATTCCTCTCTAATAGGTATTCTATTTTTAGATCTCATTGATGTTGTTTTGTAATTTATATACTGATTCCTCTCTAATAGGTATTCTATTTTTAGATCTCATTGATGTTGTTTTGTAATTTATATACTGATTCCTCTCTAATAGGTATTCTATTTTTAGATCTCATTGATGTTGTTTTGCAATATATATACTGATTCCTCTCTAATAGGTATTCTATTTTTAGATCTCATTGATGTTGTTTTGTAATTTATATACTGATTCCTCTCTAATAGGTATTCTATTTTTAGATCTCATTGATGTTGTTTTGTAATTTATATACTGATTCCTCTCTAATAGGTATTCTATTTTTAGATCTCATTGATGTTGTTTTGTAATTTATATACTGATTCCTCTCTAATAGGTATTCTATTATTAGATCTCATTGATGTTGTTTTGTAATATATATACTGATTCCTCTCTAATAGGTATTCTTTTTTTAGATCTCATTGATGTTGTTTTGTAATTTATATACTGATTCCTCTCTAATAGGTATTCTATTTTTAGATCTCATTGATGTTGTTTTGTAATTTATATACTGATTCCTCTCTAATAGGTATTCTATTTTTAGATCTCATTGATGTTGTTTTGTAATTTATATACTGATTCCTCTCTAATAGATATTCTATTTTTAGATCTCATTGATGTCGTTTTGTAATTTATATACTGATTCCTCTCTAATAGGTATTCTATTTTTAGATCTCATTGATGTTGTTTTGTAATTTATATACTGATTCCTCTCTAATAGGTATTCTATTTTTAGATCTCATTGATGTTGTTTTGTAATTTATATACTGATTCCTCTCTAATAGGTATTCTATTTTTAGATCTCATTGATGTTGTTTTGTAATTTATATACTGATTCCTCTCTAATAGGTATTCTATTTTTAGATCTCATTGATGTTGTTTTGTAATTTATATACTGATTCCTCTCTAATAGGTATTCTATTTTTAGATCTCATTGATGTTGTTTTGTAATTTATATACTGATTCCTCTCTAATAGGTATTCTATTTTTAGATCTCATTGATGTTGTTTTGTAATTTATATACTGATTCCTCTCTAATAGGTATTCTATTTTTAGATCTCATTGATGTTGTTTTGTAATTTATATACTGATTCCTCTCTAATAGGTATTCTATTTTTAGATCTCATTGATGTTGTTTTGTAATTTATATACTGATTCCTCTCTAATAGGTATTCTATTTTTAGATCTCATTGATGTTGTTTTGTAATTTATATACTGATTCCTCTCTAATAGGTATTCTATTTTTAGATCTCATTGATGTTGTTTTGTAATTTATATACTGATTCCTCTCTAATAGATATTCTTTTTTTAGATTTCATTGATGTTGTTTTGTAATTTATATACTGATTCCTCTCTAATAGGTATTCTATTTTTAGATCTCATTGATGTTGTTTTGTAATTTATATACTGATTCCTCTCTAATAGGTATTCTATTTTTAGATCTCATTGATGTCGTTTTGTAATGTATATACTGATTCCTCTCTAATAGGTATTCTATTTTTAGATCTCATTGATGTTGTTTTGTAATTTATATACTGATTCCTCTCTAATAGGTATTCTATTTTTAGATCTCATTGATGTTGTTTTGTAATGTATATACTGATTCCTCTCTAATAGGTATTCTATTTTTAGATCTCATTGATGTTGTTTTGTAATTTATATACTGATTCCTCTCTAATAGGTATTCTATTTTTAGATCTCATTGATGTTGTTTTGTAATTTATATACTGATTCCTCTCTAATAGGTATTCTATTTTTAGATCTCATTGATGTTGTTTTGTAATTTATATACTGATTCCTCTCTAATAGGTATTCTATTTTTAGATCTCATTGATGTTGTTTTGTAATGTATATACTGATTCCTCTCTAATAGGTATTCTATTTTTAGATCTCATTGATGTTGTTTTGTAATTTATATACTGATTCCTCTCTAATAGGTATTCTATTTTTAGATCTCATTGATGTTGTTTTGTAATTTATATACTGATTCCTCTCTAATAGGTATTCTATTTTTAGATCTCATTGATGTTGTTTTGTAATTTATATACTGATTCCTCTCTAATAGGTATTCTATTTTTAGATCTCATTGATGTTGTTTTGTAATTTATATACTGATTCCTCTCTAATAGGTATTCTATTTTTAGATCTCATTGATGTTGTTTTGTAATTTATATACTGATTCCTCTCTAATAGGTATTCTATTTTTAGATCTCATTGATGTTGTTTTGTAATTTATATACTGATTCCTCTCTAATAGGTATTCTATTTTTAGATCTCATTGATGTTGTTTTGTAATTTATATACTGATTCCTCTCTAATAGATATTCTATTTTTAGATCTCATTGATGTTGTTTTGTAATATATATACTGATTCCTCTCTAATAGGTATTCTATTTTTAGATCTCATTGATGTTGTTTTGTAATTTATATACTGATTCCTCTCTAATAGGTATTCTATTTTTAGATCTCATTGATGTTGTTTTGTAATTTATATACTGATTCCTCTCTAATAGGTATTCTATTTTTAGATCTCATTGATGTTGTTTTGTAATTTATATACTGATTCCTCTCTAATAGGTATTCTATTTTTAGATCTCATTGATGTTGTTTTGTAATTTATATACTGATTCCTCTCTAATAGGTATTCTATTTTTAGATCTCATTGATGTTGTTTTGTAATTTATATACTGATTCCTCTCTAATAGGTATTCTATTTTTAGATCTCATTGATGTTGTTTTGTAATTTATATACTGATTCCTCTCTAATAGGTATTCTATTTTTAGATCTCATTGATGTTGTTTTGTAATGTATATACTGATTCCTCTCTAATAGGTATTCTATTTTTAGATCTCATTGATGTTGTTTTGTAATTTATATACTGATTCCTCTCTAATAGGTATTCTATTTTTAGATCTCATTGATGTTGTTTTGTAATTTATATACTGATTCCTCTCTAATAGGTATTCTATTTTTAGATCTCATTGATGTTGTTTTGTAATTTATATACTGATTCCTCTCTAATAGGTATTCTATTTTTAGATCTCATTGATGTTGTTTTGTAATGTATATACTGATTCCTCTCTAATAGGTATTCTATTTTTAGATCTCATTGATGTTGTTTTGTAATTTATATACTGATTCCTCTCTAATAGGTATTCTATTTTTAGATCTCATTGATGTTGTTTTGTAATTTATATACTGATTCCTCTCTAATAGGTATTCTATTTTTAGATCTCATTGATGTTGTTTTGTAATTTATATACTGATTCCTCTCTAATAGGTATTCTATTTTTAGATCTCATTGATGTTGTTTTGTAATTTATATACTGATTCCTCTCTAATAGGTATTCTATTTTTAGATCTCATTGATGTTGTTTTGTAATTTATATACTGATTCCTCTCTAATAGGTATTTTATTTTTAGATCTCATTGATGTTGTTTTGTAATTTATATACTGATTCCTCTCTAATAGGTATTCTATTTTTAGATCTCATTGATGTTGTTTTGTAATTTATATACTGATTCCTCTCTAATAGATATTCTATTTTTAGATCTCATTGATGTTGTTTTGTAATATATATACTGATTCCTCTCTAATAGGTATTCTATTTTTAGATCTCATTGATGTTGTTTTGTAATTTATATACTGATTCCTCTCTATTTTTAGATTAAAACGTACAAAAATATCAAAATATATGGTTCAATAGATCACTAATGTAATTAGTGTATGAGGAAGTTGTTTCTTAGATATGAACTTGACTGTGCTGTCCATGCAAGAAAAACTGAGGCCATTGCATTCTGTTGATCATAGGGTTATGGGTTAGAGAGTATGGTGTTAGAGAGTATGGTGTTAACACCGTTTTCAACAATATTTCAGCTATATCTTGGCGGTCAGTTTTATTTGTAGAGAAAACCGGAGAATCCGGAGAAACCCACCCAACTGATGTAAGTCACTGACAAGCTTTATTATATGTTTTACCGAGTACACCTCGCCATGAGCGGGATTCGAATTCACAACTTTAGAGGTGATAGACACATACTGCACTGGTAGTTGTAAATTCAACTAACATACGATCACGACGACCCCCTTTTGATTATAACTTACCACCAAGAATATAATGATGGAATGGTATAAGAGTCAATCCACACGTGGCACTGGTGGCGTTTGTATACAGGTCCATCATAGTCCACTGCTTTATGTTCTTATTTCCCTAATAAAAAATTCACATTCGGTAAATAGAATGCCTAACTTCATAATGCCTTACAGTTACAAGAATAATGAAATTCTTGACCAAATTGAAAACAAAACAAAAAAGCACAACACAGAAAAGATCAGTAACACAGAACTCAACAGGGTGTGAACCCAGATGGTCGCGAAGGGTAATCAGTTTCTGCTTCTTATAAGGCACCCGTCGTGTTACTCGTATATACAGTCTGGTAAATCTGGTAATTTGTGCCCCAAAAAATTGTGTCGATTTTAAATTTTCAACATAACAAGTTTCATTGGGTAGCGAATCTTCGAGAAAACTGCAGACAGAACTAGATGAGCCGTTGAATTATGTAATCGGAAGTGAAATGTGAATATTAAAGTGTTCATTTTTACAGTTGTAAAAAAATCCGGCATTTGTAAATTAAGCAGTTTATTTTATCGAATTTGAAAATTTAAAAATATCATCTGAAATTATTAACACGTGCATTAGCAATTTCCTTCAATATACATTATCTTTTATTACCCTTTATCTCAGATAGAAATCACTCATAGTTGTGTCACCAGATTAATCCTGAACCAGGGGCAAATATACAGTTAACTTATACATGATTTAATTGTTTAAAGGCGTTGAAAGGTGATAAAATATGTTTATTGAAGGTTGTTATGATTTAATAGAGAAATGTTTATGCAACTCTTAGAAGTGTGTCACCATTAGTGTAGGGTTTTGAAGTAAATGTTATTTCTATGACCGGAAGTTGTTAAAATCTTTTCAAAAATAAGCATTTCTGTCGCTTTTACACATGCATTCAAAATCAAATCATTAGCAAACATGTTCATGTGGATTATAACCCATTACAAATTATGCTGGTACTTATTTCGTCGTTAAAATTGTCAAATGTGTCCTATGCAGCTGGTCCAGAAAGTCGAGGTCACTCGAGGACAGCATATGGCTATATATCGATGTCAAACTGATTCACAAGTTTCATTTTTCGTTGGATTCTTAATTTCGTGGATCAGCCTACCCACGAAAACCACGAAAATTTGTACCCCACGAATAACAGTGATTTCGCAGTAACTACAATGTGAAAAAAATATCATTTTTCTCCTTTTTTGTAGCAAATAAAATAGAATCTTTTAAAACACGATGTTTCAAAGTTGTAATAAATTTAATACCTTGTGATTCGTGAGTACAAATGACTCATATTTTCTTTCGTTTCCGTTGTCATCTTTTGGGGTGTGCTCGAGTAATATTACTGTGATAACTGAAAAAACAAAGGTAATGGTAAAATAATAGATATATTGTACCAATGGTCTCAGATGATTTATATGAGGGTACGACCCCAATTCTATAGCTTCAGTTCAAGACAAAACTGTAAGATACCATAGGGGTAATCAGAAGCTGTAATTCGAAAGACAGAAATTACAATTGCCAAAATATAAAAGTACAAAAAGATTAATGATGTCAACAAAACATCATACAGAAAACAAATGATTAAAGCCATGCGAACCCGACTAAAGTAAGGGGGTAAGCTCGGGTGTTCCGGAAGGATAGGTAGTTCCTGCTCCACTAGTGGCACCTGTCGTTATTATTAATTACATTTGTTAAAACAAAATAAAGCGAATGCTGAGTACCCAAAATCAAAGGATGTCTTAGTAAACATCTCTATCGTTATTCTATTTTTATCAACATACCAATAACGTATTCTATTATATGTTTATAAACTTGTACTTATTGTATAGAAGAGCGAGGACTAACAATAAAGAATATTAACTTCTGGATTTAAAGCATATAGTCAGCACATATTACTCTTAAAACTAAAAAAATATTTATATTTGTCTTTAATGAACCACATTGAAAATAATCCATCATTGATAACAAAGAAGCTTAAAACATTTACCAATGTCTTATACATACCAAAGTGATCGTCACAGAATTGTTGATGGAGTGTTTTCTTCTCACACTGACACTCTGATGATATATTGACTGTTAGCTGTGCTGATCCTAATGTCAACACTAACATTGTTATAGTTAGCACTAACAACATTCTTCCTGAAAAGGAAAAAAAATGTAGAACAACGTGAAATACAACTATTATAATAACATGATATTGTTTCAATTGTAAGAATTGGAGAAGCATACACGAATTAAAACACAAGCCATCATGACCTATAAATTCCAATAAAAACGTGGATATCTAATTTAGTGCACACAATGCCTTTTTGGGATAATCTTCATCAGGCAGCTCAATGTCTAAAGATTGGAAAGCCAAATCATTTATAACTTGTTGACAATATATTTATACATGATATATATGACGGGACAAAATAATAACATTTGTAATGCATGGTGGTAGTTTAGCGGTTCATCTTAAAACCATTGATTTCCATAGATAAACGTTAGAGAAAATAGAAGAGAGAACCAAGAATGGTGAATCTAGAGACACAGGAAATATTAGACACAAGAAACAAAATTAAGACAAACAAAGCAAAACATATAACACAGAATACTAAAAAGATGAACAAGACGGACCCCACAAAAAAAGAAGGGGCATTCAGGTGCCCGAGAGGTATAAGCAGTTTCTGTTTCTTATAAGGAACCTCCTTGTAACTCATATAGTAAAATCATTGTTAAAAGGGAAATGGATACTTCGTAACAGTGAACCAGTTCGTGATGACGACCGCATGCTTTTTGTAGCGATGACTACGACCTATGATCTATATACCCTTCTTTTAGTAACGATTACTAATTTCTGTCTAGAATAGCGTATGAGTTGTGAAATGCAAATTCTATAAGGTGGTGCTGCTGGAATATTACTACTGACTTTTGAAATGTAAGGTCATTATGTTTGTCATAGACGTTTGTCTTTAATCTTCGTCCATTGTCAATTTCAAGGTGAAGGTCAAGGTAGCAAGAATTATTTTAGTGTCATTAGTATCCTTTACTTCAAGGTCGTTTGTATGGATGTTCAGTGATAGAACATTATCTATATATCGGAAGCTGGCATTATGGGTGCGGGCTAATTGTCCGCTTTTTTTCAGAGAATACTTTGAAGAAAATCGTCTTCATCTGCCTCATTCATACTTAATGCATACAATGCATTTTTCTTGTTTAAAAATCTAATTGTGAGCATCCGTTCCTTACTATGCTTTGTGTAATATAACAATACATACACGATATATTAATAACAAAACACAGCCATCACGACCTGTGGAAAATCCAGATCCTTATGAATTTGGTTTGTTTTTATTCTTTGATCCTTCAATTACCACGGAATCATTTATTTACAACGAATGTATTGTCTAATATGTTCACCATGTAATCCATGTGTATACTCATGGATCGGCGCGATTATACAAAATGCTATAGAATGATACATTTTGAGTAATCTCCCTTTTACCCGCAGTATTACGAATTTGTCAGTTTTATTAATGAACAAGTACTTTTCATGTCATTTCCCCCAAAGTCATGTACAATGCAAAACTTGCTATTGTCCCCAACAATAACACATTATTAAAGGTACCAAAATAGGAAGCTGTGTGAATATAATACGACAAAATATTAAGTTTTAGATGATTGTGTGGTTGCTCTTTAAGTAAAGTTTGCAGATAATTATGTGTTCTTAGTCTTTGATTTGATTCAACGGAGCATCGAGCTCAAGATATACGACTGTTGATGCGATCATTGTAACCTTTGCATCACCGAAACGGGCTATGCTTTGATTTTAATATGCATGATAAATCAAACATATTTCATCAGGATTCATAATTACATTACATGTACATAGTGCTTCATCACCCTACATTAAATTGTTATTATTATTTATGTATTGCTTAATACGTTCATAAGCAATATTTCAACCACATCATGCAGTAAAAGTTTTATTGGACACGCTCAAATTAAACAAGGAAATATTACCTAATATTATGAAAAGAAATATTAAAGAGTGATTGCCAACAATTCCACCATCCAAACGAACACATAACACGTAATACCAATAAAACGTAGATATTATATTTAGCGTACACGACGCGTTTCTGGAATAACCTTTTTCAGGTACGCTCAAAATCGAAAAATTGGAAAGCCAAATAATTTGAAGTTTTACGAGCAATAAAACCAAACGGCATAAACAGGATAGACAACATCGGCTAAGGTCATCTGAGGATAAACTAAGCAACATGAAAAACAAACAGGATGTAATAGTATTACAAACTATAAGAGTAGATATAAAACACAACTCTGTATTTGATAATTGATTTCTGTTGAAAAATACGTAAATCGCTATATCTTATGAATAAAGAATGCATTACAACTTAAGAAGGTTGCACGGCCTATTTTACTCTCTTTAAATAAACATGAAAAATTATCCCTTTCACATATTATCTAGTATATATTTATTCTGTATTTTATGATTGTTGAATATTATTTATATTAAAGAAGTAGGTCAAATATAATACATTTATCGTTAAATGTGTCAATCCAGACAACCAAACAAAGTACCAAAGTGAATACATTAAACTAATACATGAAGGTACAAATAGGTGGCAATAGAAAAACTGATGGTAGACATCAGCATTCAGAATGTCATTGATCACCTGATGTGCTACAATCACTTTAGAGAAACTGAGAATAAAAATGTAAGCAGTAACAAGACCATAGGTTGTCACACAACGGGATAGGCACAAAGAAGCGGGAGAGACAGTAATTGCTTAAGTGAATTATTACGAAAAAGTCAATAAATGATGGTTGAAACATTATGACATCGATTTTTCTTTCCCAAAGAGTCTGAAAGAGAGACAATAGCTTTTACGATATGTTGGTTGTTTTGTTGCTTCGACATTCAACATCTAAAAAGCTATCGTGACTTAATATATAATATTTAAGGGGAACAAACGTGTCGTATTAAGACAAGCTTGAAGATGCAATGTATCAAAAAGGTTTTTAGCGTTTATGCTTTGTCACGCAAACAGCATCGATGGTGTAATTGTACAGGTGTTCACTTTCAGTGCGGTAGATAGTCGATTTGAACCTCGGTCGAGTCAAACCAAATACTGAAAAATTGGTATGTGCTGCAGTATTAAGGATCAAGATCAATGGCTGATTGACTTGGAATCAGCATAATATGTCCGAGTGGAGCGAACCGTCTACCCATGAAATGAAATTGCAGTGCGCTAGCACTATAAAAATCCAACTAAGAATAAGGGTAATAATAAAATTACCGAACTCCGAACAATCTTCCAAAGGGAAGGTCAAAACTCAAAAGTATATAAACAAAATCAGTCAACAACTGGAAAACTGTGAAAACGTAATGACCCTGACTTGGTACAGGCATTTATAAAGAAATGGCGGGATGAATCAGATTTTAAGGCGCCAAACCTCCCGCTTTCATTACGGCTCAAAGATTCCGGCTGTCACTATAACAGTATTTATAACAATACTGGAACAAAATAGGTAAAATAGTTGTCAAAGCAGTACCAAATTCAGTGAGGAGAGTGGAACATCTATCGTGAACCATCTCCATCAACAACCCCGTGTTGATCTAGTACAAAAAGAACAACATAATCATCGCAACGAAATATAACTTTTTCGCGGTATGATATAGCTGACAAATTGCTTACGTGGTGCTAAGTACCAATGGTTCACTCACTTTATCATGTATTAAACAAATTGGTTTATTTAGAATGTTTTATCATTTGTCAGACATTAAACAAATACACTCACCTGTTTATTTATATGGAGTATACTGTCTATATGGCATTGAAACTAACAATTTGTGCTAATTTTGTTCCTTCCAACTGAACTACGTTTTCGTAATGTTTTGCATAAATGGTTTGTTTTACAGGGAATATGATTTAACATGCGCATGAAAGAGTAACATCTGCTGGGACAGGATAATTTAGTACAATAAAATGATATTTGAAATCAAATATACAATTTAGATTATCTCAAATAGTTCAAGTAAAGCTTCATTTAACAACGCAAAAAGAAAAAAATTATGTGGGTTTGGTTAGCTTAAAAGTGTGAAATATACTTTATCTAAAAATCCCAGTATAAAATATTCTGCAACAGGATGTACATTAAACACATGGTGTAAATTATGTTTATATTTGTCCCAGATTATAAGTGAAAATGCATATATCCGAAACAACGGAAATCTATAATTGTATCCTAAAAACTGCTAATGGAGCATTTGAGTTCACCCCTTTTCGTGCAGTTTTTGTGTATTGTTTTGTAGATCATTGTATGTCCGTTTGCCCTTTTTCTTTTCTTTCTAAAATGCCTCTATAATTGATAATTCTGTTAAATTGTATATATGTTTTTTAATGTCTTTGATGTGCACAGTTACTGAAAATAGCATAATTTCTGTTTTATCTGGTTAAAAGACATCAACCATTACCTTGTTCATTCGTCCCCCTCTTGCAAGTGGTGATCAATCACAGTTTGTATCTGAAATTCATTACGTTTGGAATATCTGAAAGAAGTGACTTCCTCAAAGAGATGACTAAGAGAGATTATATTTTCAGCAATATCGTTAATATACATTTGAAATGTAAAGGTCCAGCTAGTGATCCTTGTGTTTCCCCAGCTGAAACATTGTGCTTATACCAGATACGTTATGCTAACCAATAAACTGTTGCATCAGAGAAACGTATCTTTATGTTATGGATAATTTCCCATAGGAAGACACGTATAAATAGTGGTCTTAATAGTAAAACACTAAATAAGAGATAATTTTAGTTGATAATCTACTTAATAAACGCTAAAAAATATGTAAATATAGCAAGCCTGGATAGTGACTAGATTATGGTTATATCATCGAGTAGTGCCAGATTTAATAGGAACTTCCGGATTTATAGTTCAATAACACATTTTTGCATGTTGCATCTTAATATGGAATGGCGGTATATATTGGTTTTTCAATTACCAACAGTGATTGTATGTATTCAATGTATTACCTAGCTTTCCTGTTTATGTATTTTAGGAACTATCATGCCAGTTAATGGTTATTTATCTCATTGCTTTTCTCAGATTCTACTATTTATTGACATTTTGTAATGTTGTTTATATTTCAATTTATAACTCTGGTTTTTTTCCCCAAATAATAATGTAAATATAGTTGATAAACAAGGGTCAAATAAAGGTCAATCTACATGTAAATCTGATATTGTCATATATGATTTTTGAATTGTTCCGACGGTGTGGCATTGTTTTTGTTTTTCGTTTTATTATCTTTGTTATTTTTCAATAATGACCAATTGATTTTTCATCTTATAAAACTTACTACTTACGAAATTGCAACCTATATTGATAGATAAATTGGTACAATTGTTAAATAAAATAAACACCGAAGACATAGCTTTCTTACACTCCGTATTTCAATGTACTGGAGGGTTGCTTAGATATATTTGATTCAGTGATTATTTGATCTTTGGCTTTATGTGTATGTTTTGTAGATCGTTCTTTTGTCCATTGTATTTTCTCTCCTCCTTCGGTTAACTGGGTCTGATTACCCCTTTTGTATCTTCAAACTCTTCTTGATTCAGTGAAGTGTTCATTTGTACAAATGAGTAAACTTGAGTAATGTATTAACACACATGTGTACTTAATTATAAGGGCAGTGCTATTACCATTGATAACATACCATTACCTTACCAAAACATAAAGACCCACACTGTGTTCAAGAAGCGATGTAATCTCAATATTGTTAACATTATATGTTTATTGAATCTTTTTAGTTATTGTTGACGATGTACGCACATCTGACGGTCCTGTCACTTAACCTTGTTATTCATCTTTCAACTTCCAATCTAATGAAAAATTGTAAATTGTATTGAACAATCGGACTTAAGTTATCATCATATGTTTCGTTTAAATATAATCAGCCTGACGTCCGTAATAGAAACTGCTATATGAAAAGAAAAACCAATTCAAATAAAAATGCATGTCTGTTGTATAATTTGTTCTTCTTTTGTGATACACTAACATCTAACGACATCACGTCGAGGTGCATATTTACAACTGACCAATCAGCGAAGAGATTATTATATCCTTAGGTATCAAAACTAAGTTCATGCTAAGAGTTGTTGTCTGATTGGCTAATGTATATAACTGTTTTGCATATGATTGGAAGGTCAACGATGAATGAATGTATATATGACATGACTCCAAAAGGGATGTTGTTAGATGTTACTGTATGGCCAAAGAAAAATAAAGACACAACAAATTTATAATTCTAATGTAGTTGTTTAATATTCCTGGTTTGTGATTGGCCAAAGCTGTAATTTTCACGGTGTCAATTCCACGGTTGAAATAGCATGAGATATTTTTTTTAGAATTTTAGCTCCTTACGTCATCTTGTCAATAATGTGGCAATACACATCTATACACATGATTACATTAGAATGGAGATAACTGTATTGTATTTGAAAATTTCACGGCATCAATTGTCAATTTAATGGTCGCAAATATCCGTTTTACTGGATCCGCGAATGCGTCGCCAGTAAGCTCAATTTGCGATCATCAAATCTCCAATTGATGCCGTGAAATTTTCAAATTCAATACAGTTATCTCCAAATTTTAAATATATTGAAAACAATCCAAATCACGTAATTTAAGATGCAAACCCACATATTACACTTTAATTAGTTCCTTTATAAATATTACTTTGAGTTAACGAACAACAAATTTACTACTACTAGTAGCCTCTGACTGTATGTAATCCTCATAAAATAAATAAAGAATTAAACCAGGAACGGGGGTATAAGTAACAGTGAGCGGAGCAAACATTCAGATTGCTCATTATTCTGATCACGGTTATCTTGAGGATGAAAAATCAATGATACGTAGTTTCACAGTTACTTTTGGAGCAAAATATTTGACAGGCATGGTTACTAGTGTTCCTCCCTACGAAACGTTCAGTCTTATTAAGAAAAATATTCTTCATCAGTCTAAAAACTACAAAAATCACTTCGAAAATTCGAATTTCTGAGGTATGCAATCTTTAGGTCCCGTTGGTCATGTGACATACAGTTTCATAAATATGCTGTTCATATCAACGGGTATTTTTGATGATAAGCTCCGCCCACAAATTTTGTCGGTAGCACTACCGCAAATGCCGCATTAAATTTAAAATTTAACAAATTTACAAAATTACCGGGGCTTTCCGTACACAGGCGTTGACATCTTAGATTTTAATACCTCAAGATGTAGATGGCTTTTCCCAGATTGATCGGTCAATAACATAATAACTAAAGTTTGGAGTGAACGACATTTTGTAGACGATCAATCGGCAAAAATGTTGAAACTATGTTTTCTACATAGGCTTTGTACCAAGTGTGGCTTCTTGGATGATAATACCTTAAGATGGCAATGGTTCGTCGCTGATTATTTTGCATATTAGCCAGAAACCAATGTTTATCTGTTTTATCTGGTAGTGTGTCTAATCCAGACATAACTGCAATATTGTTGAGGAAAGAGAATATTAATACAATCAGTATTCCTTTTCTGTTAAAATTACTACATATTTCTTGACGAAGTCAGCTGACAACATAAGTTTTCTTAGCAAAAGAATAAACCCCAATGATTAGGTAAAATTAAGCACCTATTTAAGTTTAAGTTTAAGTAAGTTTAATCATGGTCGTTTACATGAAGTGACTTAATACATATTATTGAAGCGTTGCATGTGCACTTATCATACACTGAGTAACCCGATCGTCAAGAACTGACAATTTATTGTGCCGACATTCAATTAATGAAAATATTATTCAATAAGTGCAAAAAAGTATTCTTTATAAAGGAACTACGGAAAGGATGCAAAGCTTTGGAAAATCGATATTTATGTCAAAATAGTATTTATAAGTACAGTATCATAATGATGATTATGTTCTTAATAAACTACTAACATTTCACTTTCCGATCAACGCAAGTCTTGTCGCTCACAATGTCATAAGAGTGACAATGTCATAAGAGTGGCAATGGTACAACAAAGACGTAGATATCAATTCTATTGAGCACGACGCATTTCTGCAATATTCTTAGTTTTAATAATAATTGCACTATTTAGGAACTGTAAATGCCGATAATGATCTATCTAATAAACCATGTTAGTACCGACACACTGGGCTGATAATACCATCGGGGTCTAATAGTCCACCAGCAGACGTATTGACCAAGTGATTGTAACAAAAACGTATCACATTTAGTGCGCACGGCGCGTTTCTGGAATAATTTTCATAAGGAACGCTCAAAGCAAACGATTGGAAAGGTATGAATAACAAAATACGTTTCAAAGCCAAGTGTAAACATGTTAACAGTAAGTCAATACACTTGTGTGTCAATCATTGACATAGATAACAGATCGTAGACGATGTTTCATTGACATTATGTAGGATATTAAAGCCTATAGAATGTTGTTACATTTCTTCTGCAAGGGTTGTCGGAGATCTACAAGAGCGGTTACTCTTTGTTGTCTGTATTTAACACGTCGTTCAATTCGTTCCATATGTTTTCAATGCAATGAATTGCCTTTTGCTGAAGAAATGACAAAGACACGCATGTAGTCTATGTTTCTATGGTTTTGCATTCTCAAGAGTAGACCTACAACTGTGGCCAGTCTCATAAATTAATTGACAGCTCCTTTGGCTAAATATGTACCTGTGTATCAGAAAGCAGTTAACATACCGTAAGCAAATGCAAGATTTGACCTACGTTACTTCAAACCATCACACTTCATCACCATCGTGTATCGTGCGTTCGTTTCGTGTATCGTGCGTTTTTCGCATCGCTCGTGTGAAGCGTTCGTTCGTTTTTCGTTCGTTACGTTTGCGTTTTTCGTTCGTTTGCGTTTGGTACGTATTGTAAACTAATACGATCCAGGATCTGTATGTCATGTGGGCCTTCAGACGTGGTATTCTCCTGAAACGTCAAACATTTACAACAAATAGACCATACTATAGCTGTGACGTCACCGTCTGCTTGGATCATACCTGATGTGCGTTCTTCAAATCTTAAAAAAGAGGTGGCATTCTGTTGATTATGCTGATAAGCAATACTGTTCCCTAGGGCATCATTCGTCCAATAGTCAGCACTGACATAGTTTATTTGAAATATATATTGCTTGCAATTAATAGTTTTAGATGATGTATGCTAAGGTAATCTTGGGTGATTTTGGTCATCCTTTTTAGGCCCTTTGGTCTACCTGCTTCTCAATACTCTTACATTATTCGGCTTTTTTAGTATTAGTGTGACGTGTCATGCGTTCTGGATTGATTATCTATGTTTTCCTTTGTACCACCGTAAATATCGTCATGTGTTTAGTAATATTTTGGAGTGGGCTATCATCAACATTATATAACACAATTGTAGTATTATAATTTACACTATTCAATAAAACATGGATCTAAAACATATATTCAATTACCATGTCGATATCTATCCAACTACATATATATATATCGTGTATTATATCCTAATGTACATTTCCTTAAGTTCAGTCAATATTCTATACCTAACAATTAATTCTAAAAAAAAAAAGTTTTAAGATACAAAGAGGTAATCAGAAGCTGTAAATCGAAGGAATAATAAAACATTGGCCAAAAAATGACAAAAGGGAAAATAATTATGTACAAAACACTGCACTGAAAATAGAGATCGAGGAACACGAGCCCTCACTAAAAACTAGGTTTGAACGCAGGTGTTCTAATGCCCTTGAACCATTATATTGTATTGATGCTCTCCCTTGTATCGTTGTACAGAGCATGGTAACATTACAGACAATTGTTCGACAATGTCAATAAGTGTTATATTATTTTTTTTTCAAAATCAAGTTGACTATGATACATGTATTAGCTTGAATATGGTTATTGGTGCTTTAATCTCTGTTAATATGTGCGTTCATAGCATAATAAACAATTTTTAATAGTTTTGTTGAAAACAGCTACAGTTATTTTAAATATGTATTATTGTAGAATAAATACGTAAATATGAAGCCCAGAAGACACCACACGCTCCCGGAACAATCCTCACCAACAATGGATGTTGATAAATGAATCGCATGTTGAATAACTGATTGTTTTGTTTTTATTTATGATATGATATACAAAATGATCATTTGAATTATTTGATTGATGTATGAAGGTTGCGGGTAAATATTCTACATACCTAGGGAATAACCATTTATTTTCCATGAACCTCGATCATATTATAGTTGGATTTGTTGTCTGATGATGTAATTGTGTGACCTATGTATGGTCGGTGGTTTCCACCACCAGTGCAACTAACTGACTGTCATAATATAAGTGAAATAACGGCGAATACCCATAAACATCTAATCTGTTATCATCAAATAATTGTTAATATCGTTTGATACGTACATTCTTAGAAGCTCATTAATAGAGATTACAATTAGTATATTTTAAATAGTTTTCCGAACATTGTTTTGACCAAAGAATAGAGATATGCAAGCGTTACGTATTAGATAGGTCATAGTTCAAGAGAAATGCACTGTATACAACATTATGAATTTCAATGGGCGGAATGATTCTTCAATCGTGCATTTTGTAAGCATTTTTTTTTATAGAATCTATATCTAACGCAAGAGGTCGGTTCAAGACAATGAGGCTTTGATGCATATATAGTAAAACAATACTGGCATTCATATGTAAAGATACGTTGACTCTTTACACACAATAACACAGATGAAATGTTTATCGATTAAAGGTTAATAATACCACTCTGATTTCTAGAGATCTGTACAGCCTCAATTTGAGGAATAAGTTCTGGTCATGTAGACTTGACGGTGTTTGTGAGATGTTGATCAACAATAAATACACTGTTGGTGTCTTTCTACCTTTACATTAGGGTCCATCGTGGTCGTGATCGTATGGTAGTTGGATTTATAACTACCTATGCCATCAGTACCTATAACCACTAACGTCAAGAGTTCGAATCCCGTTCAGGCGAGGTCTACTCGATACAACTTTATGTGATAAAGTTTGTCAGTGACTTGCGACAGTTCGATGGTTTTCTCCGGATCCTCCGGTTCCCTCCACCAATGAAACTTACCGCCACGATATAACCGAAATATTGTTGAAAGTGGCATTAAACACCATAATCCCTTTTACTTTCTTTTACAGATGCTTTTTGAAAAGAATAGGACGAAATAGATATTGGAGTTATTAGTGATTCATTGCATTATTATTTTATTGGTAGGAGTAAATTGCTATTATCAGTAATTATCTAAGGACATCACAATAGCTGTCTCTATTAGTGCATTAAGACAATGAGAGACATATATTATAATAGAAAAGAAGCACGCAAACCCAAATTTAAACCAACTAACGATAATACAACCATTACAAAATAGCTATAAACAAGATATGGGTGAACACAGCTTTAAATCAAAATATACCAGTGTATTTATGACAAAATAAGTTGAACCTATAAGTAAATGCATTTATTTGAAGTAGTTTGGCTCCAACCAAAATTTTATACCATTAGTAGGAGATGAGCCATGACTTGGTTTATGGGGTGGTTTGCTTGTTATGTGATGAGGTTGGGTCCGTATGGGAGTAGGAGGAGGAGGGGGAGGAGCAGTTGGAGGTGTTGTCTTGGAGGAAGTCATATACATTGGTATGAAATAATCAGGAATATTTGATGGATGAGGCGGTATTGGTGGTACATAAATAGGAGGAGGGTTGTATATTTTAGCTGGCTTAGACCTTGATAAGTGCGATAGTGAGTCTAATGGGTAAGGAGGGGGAGTGTAATCGCCTATTATTTTTGTTGAAAATATCGTCATGTCTGCACATTCTTGCCATGTACATCTTCCTGTTGGTCCAGGGACACATGCGTCGTCGTAACGTTTATTCGACTGGTTCCTTCTATATTTACATTCATCGTTACGGTCTGAACAATAACCAGAGCCGCATCGTTTTATCTGAAAAAAAACATAGAAAAGTAAGCACGCGAATAATCCTCTGTATTATTAAATTCCTCACAGGTATTTTCAGAGCGCATGATCTCACTTCTAAGTTGTTTTTCAGTTTGTCTGTTATTGGTGTATTATAATAATCAATTGTCGTCTTTTACATTAGGGACTCTCGTTTTCATGATCGCATAGTTAAATTTATAACTACATCTGTGCATATTACCACTAAAGTTGTGAACTCGAATCTCACTCACGGCGAGATGTACTCGATACAATATTATGTGATAAAGTTTATCAGTGAATTGCGACAGGTCAGTGGTTTTCTTGAGGTACTCCGGTTTCCTCCACCAATAAACAAACCGCCACAATATTGTTGAAATATTATTGAAAGTGGCATTAAACACTATAGCCATAACCCTCTTAATTTAAGATTTTCTTATTACTGTAATCATTTTGTTATCTACCTTCTTCATGTCGTTTTACTAATATGAAGAATACATTTTTTCACCTATTTTGTAAAATTGTAATTTGTCCTACCGTGAGATTCGCAATTCACTAAATACTCTTAGAATGCTCTGGGGATTACGACTACAATTTGTTTTGTCGTATATGTTACGTAATCGCATGGTTGCATTTTCTAATTAGATGCTACTATTACATGTGTTTTGTTTTGGTTCATTAACTGTCCTGGTTGAATAAGTTTTGTAGTGGATTCACCATTTTCTGGTGCATGACTGTTTTTCCTTTACTTATATTTTTACTTTCCTCTCTCTTCGACAACACATTTACCGAACTTGACTATATGAAAAACACTGCGCCAGTCTTATAGGAATCATGAACTCCTTACCCCTTTCGCTAGCACCTACCCACCTCCCCACCCCCCCCCCCCCCCCCCCCATTCATTAGAGAGGTCTGTTTTGCTCATCTTTCTTATTTTCTGTGTTGTCATTTTGTTTGTCTTCTTCAAGTGTCTGTTGTCCTATGTGTCAAGTGCCTTTTGTCCTATGTGTCAAGTGTCTTTTGTCTTATGTGTCAAGTGTCTTTAGTCTTATATGTCAAGTGTCTTCTGTCCTATGTGTCAAGTGTATTGTGTCCTATGTGTCAAGTGTCTTTTGTCCTATGTGTCAAGTGTCTTTTGTCATATGTATCAAGTGTCTTTTGTGCTATGTATCAAGTATTTTTGTCCTATGTGTCAAGTGTCTTTTGTCCTATGTGTCAAGTGTCTTTTGTCCTATGTGTCAAGTGTCTTTTGTCCTGTGTCAAGTGTCTTTTTTCCTATGTATCAAGTGTATTTTGTCCTATGTGTCAAGTATCTTTTGTCCTATGTGTCAAGTGTTTTTGTCCCATGTGTCAAGTGTATTTTGTCCTATGTGTCAAGTGTATTTTATCCTATGGGTCAAGTGTCTTTTGTCTTATGTGTCAAGTGTTTTTGTCCTGTGTCAAGTGTCTTTTGTCCTATGTGTCAAGTGTCTTTTGTCCTATGTGTCAAGTGTTTAATTTATTTTGTCCTATGTGTCAACTGTTTTTGTCCTATGTGTCAAGTGTCGGTTGTCCTATGTGTCAAGTGTCTTTGTCCTATGTGTCAAGTGTCTTTTGTCCTGTGTGTCAAGTGTCTTTTGTCCTATGTGTCAAGTGTCTTTTGTCCTATGTGTCAAGTGTATTTTGTCCTATGTGTCAAGTGTCTTTTGTCCTATGTGTCAAGTGTCTTTTGTCCTATGTGTCAAGTGTCTTTTGTCCTGTGTCAAGTGTCTTTGTCCTATTTGTCAAGTGTATTTTATCATATGTGTCAAGTGTTTTGTCCTATGTGTCAAGTGTCTTTTGTCCTATGTGTCAAGTGTCTTTTGTCCTATGTGTCAAGTGTATTTTGTCCTATGTGTCAAGTGTCTGTTGTCCTATGTGTCAAGTGTATGTTGTCCTATGTGTCAAGTGTTTTTGTCATATGTGTCAAGTGTCTTTTGTCCTATGTGTCAAGTGTGTTTTGTCCTGTGTCAAGTGTCTTTTGTCCTATTTGTCAAGTGTATTTTGTCCTATGTGTCAAGTGTCTTTTGTCCTATGTGTCAAGTGTTTTTATACTATGTGTCAAGTGTCTTTTGTCATACTAGTCAAGTGTCTTTTTTCCTGTGTCAAGTGTCTTTTGTCCTATGTTTCAAGTGTCTTGTCCTATATGTCAAGTGTATTTTGTCCTATGTGTCAAGTGTCTTGTCCTATATGTCAAGTGTCTTTTGTCCTATGTGTCAATTTTTTTTTGTCCTATGTGTCAAGTGTCTTGTCCTATGTGTCAAGTGTCTTTTGTCCTATGTGTCAAATGTCTTTTGTCCTATGTGTCAAGTGTCTTGTCCTATGTGTCAAGTGTCTTGTTCTATTTTTCAAGTGTCTTTTGTCCTATGTGTCAAGTGTTTTTGTCCTATGTGTCAAGTGTCTTTTGTCCTATGTGGCTGATACTTCTAGATTGTCCATTACTGATTACCCTTCAGATTTTACTTCATGTTCTTTGTGATAATTATACTCACTTTACAATACTTGCATCCCTCAATGAACAGCTTAGGATTACATGGCAGATCATACCCAGGATAATTCAGAAAACATGTACTTATCCAATTCTTACCACCTAAATACAAAATTTGTAGAATACACAATAAATATAGGCAACTGTTATTTAATTCTATCAATGCTATGGACTTTATTATCTAAGTTTCCTTAATGCTTTTATAAGTATTTTGTGCGAGGGGGGATAATCCATTTTCAGAACCGTAAAAAATGGCTATTGTAAATGCAATCTCGATGGAAAAAATACACGTTTATTCCTACCAATAGAACAAATTATTTGTCCTTCATTACAGATAAGCTACTATATAGGTATTTTATTTGATTTCTGACTAATATAAAATGATTTTTCTCTATGGATCATGCATGCTCGATACAATTTATTAATTCGTACATCACAGATTTTGGTAATCAAGTTACAATTTCAAGAAAATCTTACTTGAAATATCAATTTAAAATTAAGTTCAAACTACTTACCTTCGACTTTACCTGTAAAATAACAGAATTTACAATGTTATGGGTAATATAGTGTAGTATGTACATACGTGTAGCACAGTTTGAACTAATGGTTATTTCTTAATCTTATCTCTCATTGTATGGGAGAGTCAGCTTATCTTGACCTTTTTCAATATTATATGATAATCTTATATAGCAAAATATAGGCATAGAATGGAACGTTTGCTTTGTTTTACGTTTCAATAACTTCGATGATATCATTCATACATCTTACAAGATTAGGCGAATACCCACTAATCGGTTTCTGTACATTTCTGTTTGTCACAAAATGATAATACAATATGTACTCGTAGAAGATACCAAATCATTTTGTGTGAGTGAGTGATTGAGTGATTGTTGTTTAACGCCAATTCAGCAATTTGTCAGCTATATCATGGCGAGAACAAGTTAATTTTCAATGAGGTGATGATGAGGTCCGCTTTGTCCTAGCCCAACACGCTGAGTTGGATTTTTATAGTGCTAGCTCACTGAAACAACACTCCGCGGGCAGACATATCGCCACACTCGGACACATTATTCTGTTTCCGAGCCTTTCTCCTTAATGATGCGAGCTTAGCGGAGAAGCAACAAATACAATGTTTACAGTCTTTGGTTGGACCCGACCGGGGCTCGAACCCACGATCTATCACACTCGAGGCGAGCACGCTAACCATTATGCCACTGATAAGGTTCCAAATAATTTTGGTATCAATCGAGCAAGTTCATAAATTAATTTTAATTTGTGAAAAAGAAAACTAGAATCATACAATTTGGAGACTTATTGTCTTCATTACAATTGTTTTGAGTATGCAATGTGGAATAACACGACAGCAATCGTACACTTAGTTAAATACAAACACGATGTTGGTAACAATCATTGTCAGTGTAAGATATAAAATATTTACGTGTAAAACAAATGTTTGTTATGTATGTTGATTGCTGGGGTATTTTATTTTCCTATAAAAGTATCCACAATATTTAACAGAATGCTTTGTTATGCTTTGATAATCATATTTATTTTGATATTAGTAATACTTCTACTGGCTAGACTCCAACTAGTTTTGGAGCTTAAGAACATAAAATCATATAATTTCTACTTTATATGTTGTATTAGGAAGAAATAATTTTGAAATGAGATTAAATGGTTATGGTCATAGATACAACAATACATCATATATATAATAGCGGCTAATATTATTTTCGAAGGACACCTATGTACTAGGAGATAGCATCAACTTTACCCACATCACTGACACATTTTTGTCATATACATTTGCTCACTCACCTACAGAAATCGAATTCTGAATATTAGTGGTGATAGTCATTTGTTGCATAAGTAGATATATTGTATATCTAATTATTATACGATCGTGTCCATGACGGTCCTATGACTTTATAAAATATACGGTACTAATATCTAAGGGGCTATCCGATAAGAAAATAACCTTTAGGGTGGTAACTATCCATTCTTAATGGCGTGTAATGTATAATGTGAGATCGTTTTCATCGATCATTAAGAAACAATTAATGGATACCATTCAGCATGGGTAACATTATCTTCATAGAGAAAACGAAGGATAAAATGCAACAAACATGATGTAGCCAGACAAACATGATGTAGCCAGACAAACATGATGTAGCCAGACAAACATGATGCAGCCAGACAGACATGATGTAGGCAGACAAACATGATGTAGTCAGACAAACATGATGTAGCCAGACAAACATGATGTAGCCAGACAAACATGATGTAGTCAGACAAACATGATGTAGCCAGACAAACATGATGTAGCCAGACAAACATGATGTAGCCAGACAAACATGATGTAGCCAGACAAACATGATGTAGCCAGACAAACATGATGTAGTCAGACAAACATGATGTAGCCAGACAAACATGATGTAGCCAGACAAACATGATGTAGTCAG
This sequence comes from Bathymodiolus brooksi, assembly GCA_963680875.1. NCBI lineage: Eukaryota > Metazoa > Mollusca > Bivalvia > Mytilida > Modiolidae > Bathymodiolus > Bathymodiolus brooksi. The sequence goes on along the minus strand of OY804578.1, from coordinate 25,179,873 downwards.
ACAAACATGATGTAGCCAGACAAACATGATGTAGCCAGACAAACATGATGTAGTCAGACAAACATGATGTAGCCAGACAAACATGATGTAGCCAGACAAACATGATGTAGCCAGACATTCATGATGTAGCCAGACAAACATGATGTAGCCAGACAAACATGATGTAGCCAGACAAACATGATGTAGTCAGACAAACATGATGTAGCCAGACAAACATGATGTAGCCAGACAAACATGATGTAGCCAGACAAACATGATGTAGTCAGACAAACATGATGTAGCCAGACAAACATGATGTAGTCAGACAAACATGATGTAGTCAGACAAACATGATGTAGCCAGACAAACATGATGTAGCCAGACAAACATGATGTAGTCAGACAAACATGATGTAGTCAGACAAACATGATGTAGTCAGACAAACTTGATGTAGTCAGACACACATGATGTAGCCAGACAAACATGATATAGCCAGACAAACATGATGTAGCCAGACAAACATGATGTAGCCAGACAAACATGATGTAGCCAGACAAACATGATGTAGCCAGACAAACATGATGTAGCCAGACAAACATGATGTAGCCAGACAAACATGATGTAGTCAGACAAACATGATGTAGTCAGACAAACATGATGTAGCCAGACAAACATGATATAGCCAGACAAACATGATGTAGCCAGACAAACATGATGTAGCCAGACAAACATGATGTAGCCAGACAAACATGATGTAGCCAGACAAACATGATGTAGCCAGACAAACATGATGTAGTCAGACAAACATGATGTAGTCAGACAAACATGATGTAGTCAGACAAACATGATGTAGCCAGACAAACATGATGTAGCCAGACAAACATGATGTAGTCAGACAAACATGATGTAGCCAGACAAACATGATGTAGCCAGACAAACATGATGTAGCCAGACAAACATGATGTAGCCAGACAAACATGATGTAGTCAGACAAACATGATGTAGCCAGACAAACATGATGTAGTCAGACAAACATGATGTAGCCAGACAAACATGATGTAGCCAGACAAACATGATGTAGCCAGACAAACATGATGTAGCCAGACAAACATGATGTAGCCAGACAAACATGATGTAGTCAGACAAACATGATGTAGCCAGACAAACATGATGTAGCCAGACAAACATGATGTAGCCAGACAAACATGATGTAGTCAGACAAACATGATGTAGCCAGACAAACATGATGTAGTCAGACAAACATGATGTAGCCAGACAAACATGATGTAGCCAGACAAACATGATGTAGTCAGACAAACATGATGTAGTCAGACAAACATGATGTAGTCAGACAAACATGATGTAGCCAGACAAACATGATATAGCCAGACAAACATGATGTAGCCAGACAAACATGATGTAGCCAGACAAACATGATGTAGCCAGACAAACATGATGTAGCCAGACAAACATGATGTAGCCAGACAAACATGATGTAGCCAGACAAACATGATGTAGCCAGACAAACATGATGTAGTCAGACAAACATGATGTAGTCAGACAAACATGATGTAGTCAGACAAACATGATGTAGCCAGACAAACATGATATAGCCAGACAAACATGATGTAGCCAGACAAACATGATGTAGCCAGACAAGCATGATGTAGTCAGACAAACATGATGTAGTCAGACAAACATGATGTAGCCAGACAAACATGATGTAGCCAGTGTCAAAATGACAAACTGATTGTTTCTTTGAATTATTTCTACTCTAACCGGAGAAACTATTTGCAAGTTGTAATTAAGTTACTTACATTTTCAAATTGATGACATTTTGAGTATATTAGTTAAAATAAGTAACATTCTAAAGCAAATTTGTAAAATAAATTAGTAACCATGTCGTCATCGTTGAATTTATGATTCAACAAGACGATAATGTACATTCGTGCAAGTAGATAGACAATCAATCATCTTAATTATGTGTTCCCGATAAAATGAATATATAAAGAAATAAACACATTATTTTCATGACATAATCCCCCAGAAATATATCCACAATGTGTGCGGCAATACGCATATACGAATCATAATATATCTGGAATTTCATCACGGTACTGCTTACATGACCAATGAAATAAAGACATATAATAATTCAAATTTCATAGTAAGCAACCTTGTTGTCATGGAGATTTCTAATGTCATTATCTTATTTTTCCAACAGCCCTGAGCGTATTCAGTATTATAATGAAGTAGGTTGACTACGTTTTAATAAGAAAGTATTTTCCTTCAGAAAGTTTTATATTAGCAATGAATTTTGTTTTATATTAATACCATCTTGTGAAGATATAGAAATATACAATTTTGTTGTCATTTGCATGCAAAAGTAATTTTTTCTTCCAAGTTTTTAAGTTTAGTTAACTTAATGGCTTCAATAACCTTGTCAATATCTTTAGTTTCTTGCTTACCATCCCAGATAATGTGAAGTATAGCTTATTTATATGTTATCATGTTGTCTATGTTAACTTCCTGGTGCTAAATAATTACTACAAGGAAGTACGAAATTGAGTTTTTAGAAATAATGTGTCATTGGGATTGCCTTTTAATGCCTTCTTATATTTGGAACATTACTATCGTGCTTTATTCAACATATCAAAATATCAAAAAGTGAAATGAGCGAACTGAAAGAATAACTTTTACGGCTAACTTTCAGGAAAAAAGCTAAAATAGTTGTATTTCTTAATACTTATATAATTCATTTATTTATATCAATTATATTCTTGTCGCCAATTTAAAATAGCAAATTGGAAACTATATATTCTTGTAATGTAAAAATCAGGTGTCGTGTAAGATGAAATAGGGACATGTTTATGACTACGACAAACGGTTAACCAAGTGATAAATGAGTACAATATTAGATTAAGAAGAGGTGTGGGTCTATAATGCACAGGGGGTAAATTTCAGCAGCAATCTAATTAAATGCATATGTTTTAAATCTTTTTCGCGATATACTAATATCTAACAACATCACGTGCATATTTTTAAAATCGAGTACACGTCAAGGACTGTTGTCAGATCAATATATTCATCTGTCTTGCATATGTTTAAACCATAAGGTGAATCAAAAAGCTACCTGACATGACCATTCAAACGGGATGGTGTTACATATAAGTGTATCGCCAACGACAAAATGTAAAAATAAGTACAACAATCATTGTATTTCGATTACATTGTCTCAGCACCACCCTGGTGTTAAATGCACATATAACCATAATAATCTAAGCATAAATAATATTACAGAATGAACAGAAACAATTTTAACATGGACAGTATTGGAATTAAGACTACTTTTAATAGCATTGCCTAGTTTCATTGAATTGTTAACTCTCCTTATTTGTAGTGCAACCCACTAAGCTGGTCATGAACATATTGCTTTTTTTATGAAAATACACAAGTAGTTTTAGAACTTTGAACAAGTGAAAATTGTCTGAATAAGTTATTGTAATTTTAAATTGTGTTCAAAGTCTTACCTCCAACTACATATAAACTCTTAGGTAGTAATGTGATGCCACATTTCTCTTCAGTGGCGTAGGTATACAGAGATGTAGTCTTATAAAGACTGAACTTCCTGTCAACATTTACTGGCTTTCCCTTAATAAGAAACAAATCCAAAATATAATTTTCAATCACATTCTATGTGCTATTATTTTCTACAGATGAATGTTTTATTGTATAACATGTTATCTGGATACAAGACCGTTTAATAATATAAAATTCTGTACTCATTTGGGATATAATTGAACATCTACATATACGTAATGAAATCATACAGCGAAAAATCAAAACAAATAGTTCCAAAATATAATTGAAAACAAAACAGGGCCAAATTATATACGCATATACATGACCGCTTACTCTCTTGCAAAGCGCCTATTTGCGCTAAACCGGATGAGAAGGACCGCCATAATGAACACACCGCCCCAACTGTGAACCCCATGCGCAATACATCTATTATCCGTGACATAGAAGTTGTCATGTGTATAATATTAGTTCTGTAAAGTACAAACGTAGATATCGAATTTAGTGGCACAGCACATTTCTGGAATAACCTTCATCAGATATCCTCATAATCAACAGAGTGGAAAACAAATAATGTAGGAATTTTCGGATCAAGTAAGCAAGAAGAATCTTAGTTTTATTAATTATTGCATTACTTAGGAACTCAAAATAAAAGAGAGGCGATGGTCTGAACCATCATTTGAATGGAAAATAGCATGCAATGACACAGGATAACTTAACATGGAAACAATGGTAAACTTTGAGAGATAAAATGAGATGATGTTCTTTAAATCTTTGAAAACAAGTTTCCTCGGGGTAACTTGAACTCAGTTCCTACCATTCTACAACCATGTAGGTGTTGTCAGCATAAGACACATTCCTCTTGATTTATTGAAGGCGTGGGTAACCAATGCTAGATAATTCAGATAGATATGCCATACTCTCGCATTTAATAACTTGGTGAAACTACACAAATAGTGTAGTCAATGGTACCCCTTCTCTTAATGTTAATGTCCAGAGCTATAGCTTGTATTTCTTGAGTAAAGTGAGAAGAATTTTATGACAACTGATTACCTTGAATATATCTTTAAGATGTACTTCATATTTTCTGTCAGCATTAGCGTTACCGGTACCCTCGTGACTTACAACTGCAATACCGATTACTGAAAGAGAATTTAATGTTCTTGTTAACGAACGAATAATAAAGTTTGATTACATAAAGTCATATATGGAGTCAACATATGGATTTAAAAATGATCATTATTGCCATGGAAACCTATCGTGCTAAATCCAAAAATGATTTTTTTTTTATTTTGCAACATTTCAACACAATTTCACCACTTTTTATCTTATTGATAAAGTAACCCGTCCAATTAGATGACATATCTGTCAACTAGGTATATATATGTCGCTACTTAACATTATATTTGAGTTATACTGTAAAGTAGGTTCCATTCAAATAAACCAGTTCCGTTCATTCCATTCATTTCATCATTCAGTAAAAGTTGTGTAGATGAGACGGTAATAACGAGATAAACAAAGGCAAGATCCATCATAAATGTGAAAAGCAGTAATATTCCATCACCTGCTACTTTAAAGGAACATACATGTTGGTCACATTGAAAACATTTTTTTCTTAATTCTAGAACCACCATTTTTAATATGTCAGGCTAGGGCAGTTATGCTTCAATAAAAACGTAGATATCAAATTGATTTCGCACGACTCGTCTCCGGAATAACCTTCATCTGGTACACTCAATATAGAAACATTGGAAAGCCACATAATTTAAAAGTGTTTGGAAGCAATACAACCAAAGAGTTTATAAACAGTATAGCCAAAATCGGTCAAGGTCACATATGCCTGACAGTATGATCTTTTTCCAGCTACATTTTATTAATTGTTATCTTACCAAACTCAGCATCACAGAATTCTTGCTGAAGGGTCTTGTAATCACTATACTGGACACAGTCGCATGATAATGATAATGGTATCGTAATCAACAACACTGCTAATGTAAGAAGATTCATGGTACCTGCAATATTATGCTGGTTTAAGCTGGATTGAAATACCTTAATTATATATCAGTATTATCGTTTGACTTGGTTTATGGTGTTTAACTCCACTTTCAACAATATTTCCGCTATGTCGTGGCGGTCAGTTTTATTGGTGGAGGAAACCGGAGTTCCCACAGAAAACCACAGACAAACTTTATCACATAATGTTGCATCGACTGCACAGCGCATTGAACGGGGCTCGAGCTCACGACTTTAGTGGTGATAGGAACTGGTTGTACAGGTAGTTGTAAATCCAACTATCCTACGATAACGACCACGACGGCCCCTATTAGTATTACCTTTAGCAGAAAAAAAATTATCCCAAATTGCATTGATATACTGGTAAAGTATACACAGTCGTACAAGATTGACACATTGAAACACAATTTTGTTTATTTCGGTTCTTATTGTTCAAGCATGTTTTTTGTGTTTTGTTCTAATGTTGCCTTGTATTATATATCTGGTTCTGAATCTATGTTTATATAAAACAACTGCCATATTGCTGTAGCAGTCTATTATATATATTTGATAATTTAAAATGTAAAATGAAATGTGTACGGTTATTTATTATTTTAATATAATGTATATTTATGTTATACGCAGAACAATACTATGTTCTAAAACATTTCACGGGTTTAAAGCAGAGTTGCTAATACATATAATCTGCATATAGCATAACTAATTGCTTTGATAGTTAAATACATATTTGAGTAACCTCAGAGGAACCCTCTGTGTACGAACTTCGAGGTAGTTCTATATAATTGTTCCATATTCTATTTAATGTAAAATTGTAGTTCTTACCTCTTTTGGTAACGTTCCGAAGACTAACTACACAAAACGTCATGCCAACCCTTCTAATACGTAATATGGATTAGACAAAACATAATGCACAATAAATTAGAAATAAAGGACTGATTTATGAGACAGAAACAACTCTAAGTTCAATCTTTTACAGCAGACAGCTGTTTGGCAGTTTGCAAATGTCAAAATAAACAGTAAAATGTGATGCACAATTTCTTTTCAATAACACAATCAGACGCAATTATGAAAAAAAGTCGTCAGACAATTTCAAGGTTGCAAATTTATGACACAAATCTTTTAGCACAAACTTCAAAAGCTATGGTAGTATCCTTTCGAATATAAAATTAAAATTAAATGCAAAAATAAACCTCTCTGACGAAACAGTTCCAAATTCTAACAAAAATGTTTGTAATCTGTCCTTCAACTGACATAATATTTTTCAACAAGTTGTTGATATCTTCCGCAAAACTATTTGAAAGATAAGATGATACGATTTTTTAAATAACCTTGAATTAATAGTTAGTACTCAGATTACTGTGACGTTGCAAGACCTCAGACTACTGTGACGTTGTAAGACCTCAGACTACTGTGACGTTGTAAGACCTCGGACTACTGTGACGTTGTAAGACCTCGGACTACTGTGACGTTGTAAGACCTCAGACTACTGTGACGTTGTAAGACCTCGGACTACTGTGACGTTGTAAGACCTCAGACTACTGTGACGTTGTAAGACCTCAGACTACTGTGACGTTATAAGACCTCAGACTACTGTGACGTTGTAAGACCTCGGACTACTGCGACGTTGTAAGACGTCTGAATACAAACTGCAAGCTCGAGCTTAGCATACGAGTGTGGAAAATTTATAATTACAAATTGAAATTGTCTCTTTTGTCAGAGGATCTGGTAGAAAGTTGAACATTGGTGTCAAATTTGAGGTAAATGTCAAGAAATGTCTGGGCAGAGGAAGCAGTTTTTAGTGTCTCTTTTATTTCAACTTCTTCTTGGTTATATTAACGGTATCCTATTAGCAAAATTTGGATTATTAATTGATAGAACATTATCAATATTCCTGAAAGTGAGATTAAATGTTTTAGCTTCTGTCATTATGTTGCCTTTGATAAGTTTTTGCTTAGAAGGAGTAAAAGAAAAGAAGGAGGCAGTACAGTTTCTTCCCATGTTAATACCGATGAATTGCTGAAAAATGTCCTCCGATCTCGACAAATATGATGTAGATAAAGATGAGGGACATACTGATTACTTCATGTTTGTAGTACCTTTTGTTCGTGTCCAAAAATTATAAATTTGTAACGTTCCTCACCTTTTTTGAAGTCACATGCGTCGTGGACGATTTGGGTTAGGGTTATGGTGTTTAACGCCATTTTCAACAATATTTCAGTTATATTGTGGCGGTCAGTTTTATTGGTGGAGGAAACTAAAGTACCAGGAAAAAACCACCGAACTTTATCACATAATGTTATATCGAGTACACCTCGCCATGAGTAAGATTCGAACTTCAATTAAACATTGTTTTTTTTCATTTGCATAAAGAAATGGTAGTGTAAAGTGTAGAAAAGTCAAATTTATTGCAATATATAATTATTATTTACAATTGTTCCAAACAAAATAAAGTCCTACAGTTGAAATCTGAACTCATTTTTGTTTGTTAGTTTTAGCTAGAGATTATCATAACCCATGTTTTGTATTAAATATTACGTCACAATATGAAATATTGTCAAATATGGCGTAAAACAACCAGCAATAACATTGTTTATTCATTCTTTGGTTATTGTTTTCTGTGTTTGTTTGTCCTAATGCTGATAAAAGTACTCGAAACCTTTCTTCTGATTGTAATCATTTGGTGTAATTTAAATAGTTCGTTACATGGTAACACATAAATGCACAATTTATCACCTAACTGGCGTCAATATCTTTTTTTTATTCGCCATCTGTTCCTTTTGATAAGTTTTTAATGTGTAAATAATCAAAGTGATTCCATTTTATTTCCAATTTACGATTAACTGCTATTTTATGCGCTTGAAATGGATTTCTGAAATCTTACGATATTGGAATCTACTTTGAGTACAAAATAAATAAGATTTCAGTTGTGTGTCCTTATTACAATACCACAATGACCCTCAAGACCAAGTCTGCAATATAGTTCAAAAAGGCAATGTTTTAACAGATATTGCAAAATCTGTGTGATATGAGTATATGTGATGCTAACAGCTATTCATTTGGAGTGAGAAGTGATGAGAGTTCAGTCACCAAACATCAATACCCAGGTTTTTAGTGTGTTTCGTGTTACTAGATCTTTAGTTTTATGTGTATGTTTTGTAGATCGTTGTTTGTCCTTTTGTTCTTTTTCTTTTGTCCATTGTGGTCTATTCTTCTTCTTCGATTTACGGATTCTGATTACACCTTTGGTATCTCCAAATTCCTACTTTAATGTTATATTAGTTTCCGTGTCTAGACGATAGATGCAGTAGTACACTTGTATGAATTCGTGACAATAGTCGAATGAAATCTTATATTTTGTATATTTTGTATACGTACAATAATATTATATTTGTTCCTATGTCAGAAACAATCAATTTAATGCTATATTTTCGGGGTTTAATTTTACGTGTTCAAATATTAGTGTTAGGCGTTTATGGATTATTGCTAGGCGTTTGAAGTTTAGTGTTATGTGTTCAGAGATCAATATTAGGGTTCAAATTTTCATGTTATGCGTTCATATATTACTGTTAGGCGTTCAGAGTTTAGTGTAATGTGTTCCGGGTTGAATGTTAGGGGCTTAATTTTTACTGTTAGGTGTTTAAGGAAAACATAAAAGAGTTCAGATTATTTCATCTAGCCTTATTAAAAGTGTTAAATTACAACTCACTTGATTTTTCTTCTTCAAATTTGTGAAAGTTGTTTTGTCTTCATTTTAAAAAAAACACTAACGGGTTCCATGCGCTTTGAAATGTTATGATGGTGAAGGATCTAAACGACCACAACATGGACTGATACATAAACCCAACTTCGAATAGAGCAAACAACACCAATGACGAAAAATGGCATTTGATTTTGATTGATTTGATTGATTTTTGGTGTTTAACGCCACTTTCAGCAATATTTCAGCTATATCATGGCGACCACTTTCAGTGGTGGAAGAAGCCGGAGTACCCGGAGAGAACCACATTTGTCATAAATCCTTTATTTACTAAACAAATTACTAGTTTCTGAAAAAGGGCCATTTTCCCCCTGATGGTCTTGTATTAAAACTATGTCCTGTCATGGTGGCAATGGTGGATTTCTCAGACGAATTTTGAAATGTCAGCAAACCAGAAAAGAAATAGGAAGTGTTATACTTGTCATAAACATTATGGTGTATTTTTGCAGTTTGGAATATTCTTACCAACAAATGCCAAATAGCATATACCTGAAAATGGGTCTGTGAAATACTAGATGCTCATACATTTTACTATTTGCATTTTATAATTTTCGCCCCCTTGGCACAAGTACTTAATGCAAATTATTAGGTTTTGTTTATCGAAAACATTGAATGCGTAATACTTTCTAATCATCTATTCGAAAGCTTTACTTTTTAATGATTCAAAAAGATAGAAGAGGATTGTGCTATGGTGTTTTACGCCACTTTTAATAATAGTTTAGTTATATCGTGGCGGTCAGTCTCATTATTAGAGGAAACCGGAGTACCCAGAGAAAACCACCAATCTGTCGCAAGTCACTGGCAATTTTTATCACATAATGTTGTATCGAGTACTCCTCGCCTGAGCGGGATTCGAACTCACAACGTGGTAATAGGCACTGATTGCAGAGGTAGTTATACATCCAACTACCATACAATCACGACCACGATGGCCCCACAAACGAGAGACGAACATAATGTTATATACCTTTATTTAGCACTATAATGCTGGAACGTAGCAAATCCAAATTAGAAAGCGGGTATCTTAGCAACACAATTTATAAAATATGCTGCTATTTTAACAAAAAATAAACCTCTAGAAATTTCAATATACATATATTATCAATATACATTTATTAAACTTCATAAATTGTCGCCTTTGTGTATATAGTTACAATATATTGCTGCCGTGACTGTCTAATAATTATACTATGTTTAATTATTACATATACTGACTCATTCAGACAAATATTAAACTCTATTTCTAATATTTACAGATGGTAAGTTTCAAAACATATACATATGAGAGATGGTTGTTCGTTATGTTAATATTAGCGGAAGTGTTGGTCATCAGTGCTTATAATTTCTTTACATAATGTTATAAACTACAAATTGAAGAAAGAACTGGTGGTTTTCTCCGGTTTCCTCCACCAATAAACTGAGCGCCACGATATAGCTGAAACTTAGTGGAATGTGGCATTAAGCACCATAACCCTGAAGAAATAACTGTTGTAATGTAATTATCTAATACCACGATTATACATAGCTGTTCCTCTATTTTGTTTATTCGAGTTTGTTTTCCCTATATTATAATTCCTAAATGTCGTGTCTAATCAATATGCTTAAGACATCAGTATAAATATTATCATCGTTTTCACTCCTTGTGTGTTCTACTCGAAAACACCTCAACATGTGCCGATTAACTTTTAAAAGTCAGTATATGTTTGTAAAGTATCTTTCGCACACAACGATGATATTCCATATGTTTAATATTTCGTTCGTTATCTGAATTTCATTAAATTAAAACATGTCAGCATTAGTACTGTTAATATTGCCATTGCTATGCCATATATTTTAAACCAGCCTAATGCTTTTTTTTTATCTAGCAAAACTCTACTCACAAAGAATACGTACATATAAGAAAATCGAAAATGCCTATTTAAATAAAAACAAAAGCAAAATACGACACTGTCGCAACAGTTAAAAATACTAATATTGTCATATCCTCAGCTTTAGAAGTATGACATCACTGTTTGTCTAAACATTATATCACTGTTTGCTTGAAAATAGCGTTCAAAGGTTTAGCCTAAATGAGGCAAATAATATATTCAAAACCACGCGTTGTTTTCTTAATTTCAGATGTGTCTAGCCAAATGGAGTGTGTGAATGACATGTTGCTGAGTTAAACTGACAAGTCCTTGTATTAGAATCGAACACTAGATTGTTGGGACATGGTCTTATGTAAACAATGCCTTCTGAACAAGTAGCAAAGTAACGACAGTCTCCACATGTCTGGAAATCTCCGTTACCAAACCTGTTACAATCTGACTGGGTGCGGATACATTTATCTGAAATATAAACATGAAAATAAATAAAAGACTTGATCGGTTTACTGAAAGCCATTTACTTAATTGTGATGCCGCATAAATACAACCAGAGTAGCGTTCGTTTTTACAGACAGATCAACTTGAAATTTTACGATATCCATGATGGGTGTGGGTGTGGTAAGAGAACCCCATTCAAAATGAGTGTGCCTTTCATCTTAATGTTGTAACCTGGTCTATTCGTGTCAATTTGTAATCTAGATTAGAGGTAGTTGTTTGCTTAGTTGATATTGGTTGAATTATTCAACATCTCATTGTTTCAGCTGTCTTTTTTTTCTTCTTATATAAATGATTGGTATGTTAGTAGATTAATTGCAGCGGACATAAAATGGTTAGAAGATGCCCTAGTATACATCAATATTTGATATATATATATATTATACTTTACGATTAGATTACCCCTATTTGTCTATGTTAGCGCAGCCGGTCAATATTTTAGTATATTGACCGGTCAATATTCTAGTATATTGACTGGGCCCGGTCAATATAATGTTTTCTTCCAGATTGTGTCCGAACTCGTTTTTTGTCTTAGAAATACAACAACAAAAACATGTCGTCTGACAGATTTGCATGTATTGAGTATAATATAGCAAATAGTTCATGGCACTTCGGCCCAAATGGCAGTTTATGGTCTGTCACCCACAAAATAGTATATGGACCTCAGCTTCGCTTCGGTCCATATAATATATATATATATATAAGAGTACGGTGGTATTGGGTTGTTAGCTTGTGCATAAACAGTCGCTAAACGACTACTACTATTGAAACATATTGTATACGGAATACTTCACAATATAACAATACAATAATACAAACTTACGTGTAAATGGTGGCTGTGTTGTGCTCGACACGTGGTCAATTGCTGTAAAATATTTATTAAAACATTAAAATTTCGTAATTGTGGAAATAGGTAAGTGTATTATCCTATTTATGCCCTTTGGATTACTTGCTCCCAAATCTTTTTAAATTATTTGGCTTTCCAACCTTTCGACTTTGAGCGTACCTGATGAAGGTTATTCCAGAAACGCGTTGTGCGCACTACATTTGATATCTACGTTTCATTATAAACTGTTTTGTCATTTTGCCATTTGTATTATTTCTACGTTTGCAGTTAAAATGGATAAAAGATTGCTTGTCCTCGTTCTGAATCTTGTGCTCAATGTTGCCTATATCTCTGGATTTTACATTCTCGATGCCCCTTCTGTTTTCTCTAACATTTATTCAAGCTTTCTATAAAATCATAATATCTCAAAATTGTTCCTTTTTGTACAAATAGGCTGACAAAGACTTGTGTACTTTCAACGCATTTTACATACATACCAATACAAGCAGGAAATACTTTATTGCCATCCCATTGGCCAGTCTGTATCTGACACCTGAGTCTGACTAGTAAGTGTGACGTAGCGAACTGAAACCCATCGTTACAAAGGGCAGTACAAGACCTTTAACAAAAAAGAGAACAATTACTTATTACATAGGTTGCCTCAACGTCTAATTAATGAGTCTATGAACTTATTTTGCTTTCTATATTCGCTTCAATACATTCATTTATTCCGGTGTCTACAAGCTTTTCGTGTATCAAACAATATACCGGGCACTCCAAAGCACATTATTTGTATCTCCCAACACCATATCAAATTGTATAAACTTACAGTACGTTGTTTGTTTTTTGACAGTTGACAGCACCATTGGCTGGCGGTAATATAGCAGAACACGCCTGGAAAGGATGTGACGTAGCTCCTATAAAAAAAGCACCAAAAAACATAACTATGAAAATATTTATTTAAAGTTATTCATGTTTATTGCTTATAATTTACTCCCAGAGACGTTTGTTTATTTAGCTTAATTAATATCAAAATGTTGACATCATTGCCAGTTTTTATCATCGTTACCATTGTTTGTCTATAACCTATTACAATATTTACATATCAAACATGTTGTAGACATGCATCCAGTGCCATATTATTTTAATCATGATTGTTAGCACATCTTACCCAAATTGACAATAGATGTCGCACAACACTGAAATGTTGTCGCTCCAAAACGCAGATGTATTGTCATGAGACACACAACCAGTTTTGCTAGAATTTTCCGAGTTATATTACGGTTGTCATGTATTTCCAATATGCATATTAAACTCTGTGTGTTTAGCGATATATTTTGTTTGTGTCTTGTATTGTTATTTATAAGACAACAAATCGTCATATGTATACATACCTGAAGAACTCGGTGTAAGTGGATTTCTTGTTGTTTTGTCTGTTATTGGAGATGGCGTAGTTGTCGGGAACGCTAAAATATAGTTTTCATATTTCAAACATGAGTGTGACACAAAGTCAGAAGTCATATTACATAAGACTTTGTTGAATGAAGATGAAAATGTATATATTTAATTTAGTGTGAACGCCACTTGCCTGGAATAAACGTTATCAGGTACGTTCATAGACAAATACCCTGAACAGGACAACGAGCATCATATAAGATTACCTATGTCTGATAGCGATGAACTTCAGTTTTAATAATAAATATATAATTGAATGGAACAATGCATTTATTTTTATTGTATTTTACATATATACCATTTTCAAATCCATACAATTTCCCAACGAATATTTTATGCACAAGTGTTAGACTTAGTGAACTTGAAGAGATGGAAACTTAGAGGCTGCATTTAACTAATGGATTGGATTGCCTACAATGTTCTTACATATGCGTAGTATGATTAAACATCATGTCAAAATGTTACAAATACAAACATAGAGTGGTGTACACTTTCTGTTGTTTTACATTCGAGACTTTAGTTAACCCACTACATTTGTCAAGTATTTTATTTTATTTTAGGTTGTTTAAAAATCTAGCAGTTAATCAACTTAAGCTTACTCTTTATGTCACAGCCCAGCAGATCAAACCGTAGACCTATTCCATCGTTCCATTCCAATGGATTAAGTCTGATATATTGTGCTTGGAACGGACAGCTGAATATATTTAGCCTTGCTGTACTTCCGTCCGAGTTCCCTGAAAAGAACTGAAAAAAAAATGTATCGGTCGATTGGATTATTAACTCCAAGTGTACCATTGAGTAATTGATGATAGGTGCCAAGTGAACTTGTTCTGCTATATCATGACCAAAACATGTTACGTTTTGATGAGATTATGTCTTCCTTGAACGATAGAAGCACACTTAACTGTATTCTAATATTGCTAGCTCACTGCAACAAGAGTTTATTGGTAGTTATATCGCTTCACTTAGAGCTTGGCACTTGACTTAACTTCTTCCAGAGACAGTTCTACCGCATTCAAGACGAGCATTCTGGATTCAAACCATTGTGGGGGGTTACTAGAATGGATACATCGTTGTTGCTGTAGCAATTAATATTATTAAATTTACATTGCTTATGTTGTCCCATTGTTTTTGTGGTGTAAATAGTGCATACGTTTACAAAGAAAGTTGAATGTCTTACATGTAGCATTTTCTTCTCTATTTTTTTATTCCAATTACATCTTCTCTTTCCATATAGTATTTGTTTCAAAGTTATTTTGTGTGATGTTAAATCATCCTAATATTCATCGTCGAACACCTACGATTAACCACGTTCCGATATTCTCCATTGATAGTGTGATGAGTGGAGCGTAATCAACCGTGGGTTTATCGACGATAACTAATACATGTATGTTGATTTAAAAGAGGAAAACAGGATACCAAGGATGATATATTTCCGATACAAACACAACAGTACAAGTTATATATGTAGTTATGGTATCAGTTTGACATACCCGATCCGTAACATTGCGATCACTATATGGCACAAATGTCCTTCCATCCATACTGTGTAGAATTCTAAACCTGGTTACAAATAACTCATTAGCATCTAATGTCAGTCCTTTGGTAACTACTCCTAACAAACGACGGGCTTTCAGCAAGTTTATCTACAGAGATAAGTGTGAATAAATTATTAAATTCCATTAAAACATTGCATTGACATTCGTGCTAATTTTGCATGTTCTAAAATTGTTTGTGTTGGTGTCTTATAGTGAATGCGTGAGTGACTGATTGTTGTGTGAGTGACTGATTGTTGTGTGAGTGACTGATTGTTGTGTGAGTGACTGATTGTTGTGTGAGTGACTGATTGTTGTGTGAGTGACTGATTGTTGTGTGAGTGACTGATTGTTGTGTGAGTGACTGATTGTTGTGTGAGTGACTGATTGTTGTTTAGCCCCAACTCAGCAATTGTTCAGCTATATCATGACGAGAACAAGTTTGTTGTCTTATATGCTATGGCAATAATGTTCATGACGTATATATAAAGAATGGCTTCGTTTGTTTCACTTGCAAATGTGTAAATTATGGATACTTGATTACCGATGTATCACCCTTTATTGGCTAATTCAGTACTCACTTCTTAAAGCTTACTCAGTTGACTTACCCCAAGTAAACAACTAAACTCTATTATAAGGCCTAGTTGATCCACGTGTGTCATAATGCTTTTGTCTCCACATCAAAAGAGATAGAAATAGTGTGTGTTAATATATCTTTTGGGGGACATAACTATAGTAAATCTGAATAGACGTTGCCTCCTAGGTTTGAATGTGCATGTTTTTACCATGATAGTAAGCGGATGCAGTACTTACCTGTACAAATTGGTTCAAGTCAGAAGATGTTGGCCTCCATCCACAGTCACTGGGACAGTATATGTCAGATTTTTTAGGGTTAAATGATTTCCCACTAATTGACATTGTTGAGGAGACAATAAAGTCTGAATCTTTAATAGTAGGGTTTCCTGATATCAGGTACTGAGTATTACAAGAAGCTGTAAGCATAATAATACACACAAGGTTAACAGATAATTTACTTCAATATCGGCTTATGGTGTTTGGCGCCACTTTCAACGATATTTCAGTTATATCGTGGCGGTCAGTTATATTGGTGGAGGAAATCGGAGTATCCGGAGAAAACCACCGACCTGTTGCAAGTCACTGACAAACTTTATCACATAATTTTGTATCCAGTACACACAACCTGAGCGGGGTTCGAACTTACAACCGTAGCGGTGATGGCAATGATTGCATAGGTAGGTGTTTATCCAACTATCATACGATCACGACCACGACGGTCCCCACATCAATATATACTCTTGATAGTATACCATTTGATCTTCGATTGATTCCAAATTTAATCAACTGCTAAAGCTGATTGATTAACACCGACAATGGCAACACTGTGGCTTATTAAGGAATAATAGTTCCATTTGCTGAACATATTGTGTACCAAATAAAGAATAATTTGGAAAGTTAAACATAAAATGTTGATACGATGTTAACGAAGATGACATTATAGTATTTATTGTGTATATATTAAAGACCATGTGTGCAAGAGCATGTTCCTTCCGAATATGCCATTATATTAATTCTTGAAAACAATGTGTACTAGAGAATGTGGCACGCGAAGAAATCATTTTCCCATTAATTGGAAACGACGTGTGCTTTAGAATATAGCTCAAGGTAATATGTAGTACATTGTTATTATCTTATATAGTCTACAATGAAGAATGGATGACGAAGTACCTATACAGTTGGGTATTTGATTTTCTGGCTGCCATCCTGTTGTTGCGTTACAAACTTGTTTAATAGTTGACTGTCCTGATGGAAATATATATTGTTTGTCACATTTTGCTGTACAAATCCTTCAATAATAAAAATGAATTATTGGATTATGATAACACGATGTATCTATTAAATAGAATATAAGCGTTGTTATCAATAGTGTTCTCCTCTATCTACTCATATTGTGGTCGTGAATGTACCCATTTCTTTATTCTAATATACAAAACAACACTAAATCGTAAGGGACTGGAATTGACTTTCCCTTTGTAAGATTGCTCGGAGTTCGGTAATTTTGTTATTACCCTTATTGTTAAGTAAATAGAATTAGTGAGGACTACATACAAACAATTCTATGACAAAGTCAACCAGATGTCAGTAATTGTACAATTAATAATGTTATCAATACCAGCAGTCTTTACCAGGTTAGCGACATTTCATGTTATGTATTACATGTACTTTTCTCTTGCTATGTTTCTTTAACCTGTTTTCGTTTTATTCCAGTTTTTAAAAGTGCATTAAATATACTATTGTATATAAGGCTTTTAATCGACTGTAAATGAAACGTGTAACTTTTATGTTGTTCTTTAATCAACCATGGTGCATAAATGTCTGTATTCATGACATCAATAAACAGATTTATTGTTTATTTAAGTAACATATTTTCCACTAAATCAAATTCACCCTACTCATTAAACATATCTTTGCATTTAGTACTAAAAAAGTAACTCCGAGCATTGTAAAGCTGTCAAGTGACAAATAAATTACAAATCCGTATATTATCTTTATAGATGGGATGTAAATGTGTCTTAAAATGAGTGAAATATACTTTAAATCTAATCTATGTTATGTGTGTTTTTAACACATTGTATCGCATAATGCACAATGTTTTAATGCATTATTAAATAAATACGTCATAATGAAGGATATGACGTTGAATTGTGTACAGCTGATGTCGTGATTTTCCAGAGAAAACCAATGTTAACATGAATGTCAATAAAACTGTTTTGGACTTTATTTCATTTGGTATGTGTTGCTTCTCTATCATCGTTGTCTCAGTGAGCTGGCACTATTAAAAAATTCAACTAAGCGTGTTAGTGTAGTACAAAGCTGACATCATTGTCATCTCACAGAATGTTCGTAATTTAGCTGAAATATTGCTTATTTGGCGTTAAACAAAACCACACACTCACTATTTCATTAGGACAAGCTACATAAGTTTTATATCCACCTCAACATTCCAACAGCACCTGCATATGGAGTATATCTCTCTCAGATGATACGATATGACAGAGCTTGTGGTTCCTATAAACATTTCCTTGATAGAGGGTTGCTGCTAACAAGGAAGCTACTGAACAGAGGGTACCTCTTGGTTAAGTTGAAGTCATCACTTCGACAGTTTTACGGTTGTCACCATGACTTGGTTGACCGTAATATATGTGTCACAAATGACCATGTATATGTTCCTCTTGTCGTAAACACTTCCCGGTGCTTTCTTCATTCGTGACTTATAACCGGGTTTATAACTAGATTAACACGACGGGTACCACTATTGAAATAGGAACTGTTTACCCTTGCCGAGCGCCTGAGTTCACCCCCGGTTGTTAGTGGAGTTCGTGTTACCCGATCTTTTATGTGTATGTCTTGTAGATTGTTGTCTGTCCTTTTGTACTTTTTCTTTTGGCCATTGTGTTGTCTGTTCTTCTTCGATATACGGATTCTGATTACCCCTTGGTATCTTCAAACCCTTCTCAATTCTCTGCTCCAACAATTTTAAAATATTTGACTTTCTAAATCTTTTGAGTTATGGTGTACCCGATGTAGGTTATTCCACGTGTTACATGCTCCAACTTAGACATCTACGTTTTTATTACTGAATCGATACCTCTATTTTTGGACTATTAGTCCCCAAGGGTATCATCCTCCTAGATGTCAACTCTTCGACACTGCCACTGCTATTAGATATATCTGTTATTTGAATTTTACAATTTGTAAATAATGTAATCACTAAAACGAAGGTTCTCCTTCCCCAGACACAAGTGACCATGCAGGATGCAGTCATTTGATACTTTCGGTACAAATCTAAAAGCATTGCTTGCAAATTGTACACTCATAAATAAGGGTTCTACTTGATATAATAAAACTTCTGATTTATGAAGAGTACAAACAATTGTATTTATTTACACCAGTGTCTAGACATCTTTTTTAATTAAACTGATCATTTGATAATATGGCTGTCACACGTTGTTTCTAAAACATAATTTTACAGCTGGTTTGACCAATCACTATTATTAGATCATCATATCAAGCATTATTGACCAATCACTATAAGTAGATCATCATATCAAGCATTATTGACCAATCACTATAAAATAGATCATCATATCAAACATTATTGACCAATCACTATAAGTAGATCATCATATCAAGCATTATTCTAAAAGTAATTATTTTACTTACAAGTTACCTTTAGCTGTTTCACACTTGACAACTCCGTTCTTCGGAGGAGTTAATGACTGGCATTTGGAAACAGATTCTGTAAAACATATCATCAGTATATATTGACAGTTTATAAAGAAAATAAATTTATTTTATATGAAATGAAAACTAAGCAGTAGACATTAACAATATAAGAATACATGAACAGTTTTGATTCAACCCACTAAGATCATAGAAATGTAAACATCAACATTGAATGTAGATACTTAGAGTACTTCCCTGTTTTGTGGTATCACGTAAAATGGTATAGGTATTTGTGAGATATACTTAGATCGAGTCAATGTCCCTCCTCTAATGCAGGGATAACGATATGATTAGAGCATGTCAATGATATGCTCTTGTTCATGTAGCATAAAGCTACTTATATTAAATTTCATTGAAGTCATATGCAACTAGTAATTGAGTTTAGAGTGAATGATTGTTGTCTAACGCCAAATGAGCAAAATTTCAGCTATATTATGGTAGACAAGTGGATTTACTCGGACATATTAACCTAATTCCGAGCCAACCAGTCTTTGTTATTTCTTCCCAATGCTTCATGCTTAGCGGCGAAACAACAAATACAAATGTTATAGTCTTTGGCTTGACCCGACCGTGACTCGAACCCACAATCTACCGTACTCGAGGCGAGCCCGCTAACCATGGATGGTAGAATAAACATTCCACAAGAGTACAGACAGCATTGAAAATGTTAAAGCTGGAATTTAATCTATTGACTGAAGGATTGAGTACAAAGACTTCTGGTTTATGACTTAAAATCATATTTTTGTCTCTTATTTTATGTTAAGTAAACTCTAACTGATAATAAAAAATAAAAAATTAGAGTGTAAAGTTAAACCTGTCTTAAAGGGCTGTCTATAAAGGACAGTTTCATTTTCTCCATATAATAAATAGTTCATTTACTTTGAACCAATATATAAAGGGCAATTACACATAAAGCGAACATGTCTAAGTTCACGTCAGTGCACTTTATATGCAGACTTGACTGTACTTTGATATCGCCTCTTTTCTTGATCAATTTTATCAATGCACCACCACATCTATGTTAAATATCAATTATTTACCAACACAGTCTGGAAATGTCTGTCCTGTAGGCCATGTACCATCCCTCTGATTACAGGTACGAAATTCAACTGATGTATGTTGAAAGGTAAAGCCACTGTTGCAAGTGGCATAGCATTTTCTATAAAAAGAAATGCATTTGTATTAAAAAAAAAAAGCAATTTGTTAAGAAACAGTTCCAGAAACATATTAAATGAACACAGAAAACAGAATAAACTCAAGATTTATTATAAGCTCAAAAGCAAAATCGAGCTGTCTGTGTCTTGTAACGGGAAATTTATGGCTTTAAGAATATTTGTGAGACTAAACGTGTAGGCTTTGGTCTACCCTCATTGTGTTTTTAGATCTATCCGTCTCCTACTTTGAATGGCTTAAATAATAGGTGGTTAGCTTCTTCATGGAATATTAATACCATATGTTAAGAAGACAAATATTAAGATATATGTATTTATTACTGAAAAACAGACTTAAAATATTTTCAAAATTCAACAACATCCAGACTACTACTAGGAGCCGTCCTGGTCGCTATCTTATGGTACATGACTGTATTTGTATTGAATACGTTGGGTGATTTTATTTTGTATTTTTTAATTAAATGAACTGTGGTTTGCAATGATACCTCATCCCTATCAAATATTGCCAGCCCATAGGTCTCGATGAATGTTCATAGTTGTTATTATACATTCTTGATAATCTAATTTATACACAGTGTACTTAGGTCATTGGGGACAACACCATATTGTTCACGATGGAAAGAATCTTATCTCCTAATACTTATTTTGATCAAAATTCACACGAAGATTAAATTTGTGGATGTGACAGGAGAATTACACATCCTATCTATTGAAATAGTGAACGTATAAATTCAATAATATAACTGAATTTAAAATGGGGTCATTGAAATGACTAAATATGGAAACACGTAATAGTTCTATCATGACGATACAGGTGCATCAGTATAATAATGAATTACAATTTTTATCCAATCTCAATATTAGAAACGATCAACCTTTTTTTAATCTTAAGAGTATCCAAATTAGAAAAATATTTTGTAACATATTTGAACTACAATTAAACCATGGGGAAATCAGTACCATTTCCGTCTTATCGTAAATATTATCATTGGTTAAGCCACATAACTCTGAATCTACCTTAATAATTCCCCATCAGGGAAATATTCCAGCCAATTTTCGCGTATAAATTTGCAATTTCCAATCTATCGTACTATAAAATATCATTTTGATGTATATGTTTATCAGTTTCTCTTAAGCTTAATGCTAAAGGGATATTAAAGCTCGTTTTAACATATATTTTTTTCAACTCGTGACGAAGGTTGTTTCTTTTCAATGTAATTAAAAAAAAATCCAAAAATACTTTCCACGCCCATATAATCCCTAATATCGTTAAAAATATCACTTAAATGGGTCGAAACTAATTTTTGTCCAGGAAGCAAAAATTAAATTATTGGAAAAACCGCAAGATATGACAGAATTATCAACGAATTGTCAATTTTACAAAGTTTCATTGATAAAAACCGGGTTAATGTTTCATAAATATCATTTATTGAACCAATTGCAAGTTTTCATGAGATACAAAAAAAATTAAAAATGAGCTTTAGTATCCTTTTAAAAGCTCACATTAAAATATGATATTAGAAATATACATATTATTTGATTTTAAGTGCGTATTTTAGTAGCGTTGATGTTGCTCGATCTTTAGTTTTCTGTGTAGTGTTTTGTAGATCGTTGTTTGTCCCTTTGTCCTTTTTTCTTTTGGTTATTGTGCTGTCTGTCCTGCTTCGATTTACAGCTTCTGATTACTCCTTTGGTATCTTAGATTTACGGCTTCTGATTACTCCTTTGGTATCTTAGATTTACAGCTTCTGATTACTCCTTTGGTATCTTAGATTTACAGCTTCTGATTACTCCTTTGGTATCTTAGATTTACAGCTTCTGATTACTCCTTTGGTATCTTAGATTTACGGCTTCTGATTACTCCTTTGGTATCTTAGATTTACAGCTTCTGATTACTCCTTTGGTATCTTAGATTTACAGCTTCTGATTACTTCTTTGGTATCTTAGATTTACGGCTTCTGATTACTCCTTTGGTATCTTAGATTTACGGCTTCTGATTACTCCTTTGGTATCTTAGATTTACAGCTTCTGATTACTCCTTTGGTATCTTAGATTTACAGCTTCTGATTACTCCTTTGGTATCTTAGATTTACAGCTTCTGATTACTCCTTTGGTATCTTAGATTTACAGCTTCTGATTACTCCTTTGGTATCTTAGATTTACGGCTTCTGATTACTCCTTTGGTATCTTAGATTTACAGCTTCTGATTACTCCTTTGGTATCTTAGATTTACGGATTCTGATTACTCCTTTGGTATCTTAGATTTACAGCTTCTGATTACTCCTTTGGTATCTTAGATTTACGGATTCTGATTACTCCTTTGGTATCTTAGATTTACAGCTTCTGATTACTCCTTTGGTATCTTAGATTTACGGCTTCTGATTACTCCTTTGGTATCTTAGATTTACAGCTTCTGATTACTCCTTTGGTATCTTAGATTTACAGCTTCTGATTACTCCTTTGGTATCTTAGATTTACGGCTTCTGATTACTCCTTTGGTATCTTAAATTTACAGCTTCTGATTACTCCTTTGGTATCTTAGATTTACGGCTTCTGATTACTCCTTTGGTATCTTAGATTTACAGCTTCTGATTACTCCTTTGGTATCTTCAAGATTTTCTTACATGCATTATGTATGTCGTGTGATAACCTTGGGATGCATTAAGAAAATATATTTTTCGCACGACACTTTTGTTTGTGCTGACAAGATCTGACCGACTAATTGTGTAGATGACAATATGTTTGTTTTACAGTAGGTAAACGTTTGTATATTGATAAAATAGAGATCAAGTTAAGGATTAATTGTGACATAAAAATAAATGTATCCCTGCATTCTTTCATCTCTCGAGAAATATACCTGGTAATTCCCATACAATCTGTAGTAATAATTTCCATATAGAAAGTAGAAATACGTCTGCACACGTCTGTTTTAAAAAGGATTTTAAAATTATTTGGTTTTCCAATATTTTGACTTTGAGTGTTCCTGATGAAGATGATTCCAGAAAAGCATCGTTCACACTACATTTGATATCTACGTTTCATTTTTATTTTATTATAATGAAGTGGAAAAGGGGAAATAACTCCTTCAAAATGGTTTGATCAAATGGTCGTTCCGAAATGTGAATCTGTATTGCAATTTTTATAAATTAAAGTCAAAATGTGGGAGGAAGTAGCGTGCAAACTTTTATGATGGACAGAACGAAAATAATAGGTATCCCCGTAAGGAGGAGGCATATAAATATACGTAAAACAACGTACAACACATTACTGTCGTCGTTAACACAGTTCACTTGTCCATTGCTTGGATTCTTGGGAATTTGACACAAACTAGACCGACCAAAACTTCCACCAATGAAAATATCTGGAAAAAAATTATCACAATATGCAATTATTTTTGTTGGTTTTTAAACTACAAATAACGATTCAATTTTCATGAATAATTTCGCTGGGCGAGAAAAGCCAGCTATAAACTGAACGAACAAAATGGTTATTAATGCGAAGAACATCTGTTTGTGTGATTGTTTGTTTGTTTGTTTGTCTGCTTGCCTGCTTGCTTGATTGCTTGTTTGTTTGTGCTATAAATTTATCATTCTAAAAACGCAGGATGTATGTTAAAAATCCATTTATTTCTACAATGATAAATCTTAGTTTGGTGTTCCTTATGATAAAATAATACAAATACCAATATTGAGAGATTATAAGAGACTCACATTACAACATCAATGAAAGTAAAAAGTTATACAAGTACAAAATATGCTGAAACAAGTTTTTTTAAATACATTTTCGTTCTTTTTTAGGGGGGGGGGGGGTCATGTTTTTAGTTTACATTGACATTTACAATTCATTTTAATAATATTAACATGCATAATTGCACGTACGTTATTTTCAATTAGCTTCTTAAAGCGACGTTTTGACGAATCTTAATTTGTGAAGCTATAACTTAACAATTTGGTAACCTATCCGTCAAATATTCAAGGCACATATGCGCATAATTGATTAGAGCTTTTAATTTCATTTTTTAGCTGATTAATTAACAAAAAATAATCTCAAAAATATTATTAATAAAAAAAATGGCAAAATGATGCCTAAATATATCGGTGAAATTAATTTCTATACGCTGTCAACATTGTAATTCGACAGATACATCATGATATAATCTAAACGTTCCCTCCTATAGAGGTAAATGTATACAAAATAGTTATACATCAAACAAGTAAATATCAGCATTAACCTCGGTGTTTCCTTCTGATGAAAACTTACCTAGAACGAGCAACGTAATTATCAGGGCGGTGGCCATTTTGGTTCTGAAAACACGTCCATTAGTCAAGGTGTGACGGTATACAACATGGAATCTAAGGCTATATTTTTATTATTTATATTTATCTCTTTATTAACACGTATCAGACAGGCATACTTTTGATTTAAATACATTAAATGCCATTATTTATTGACGGTAGTGGACGGTGTTTAGGTATAAATGACGAGGTGTACAAATGTACTTGGAGATTCAACAATGTCAATACAAGTTCTAGATATACAAGTCGATAGTGTCATAACTGAAGGGAAGTGTTTGTCAAGAATTATAACACATTTTATAAAAACAACAATGTTGCTACGTGGTTACTGTAAATCAGGTCTATATTCGTGAAATAATATTCAATAATGGTTATCAACGTGGAAACAGAAGTCTCATTTAGTTGTTTTATAGTTAAATAGGTATATTTAATTAAACGTAAATTGCTTTTTTTTGGAGGGCAAAATTCTTGATTGACAGTGGTGTTGTTAATTACCTTGACCATGGAGGTATTTTAATACCTCAGAAACCTAAATTGGTTCGGATTTTTTTTTTATTTTGTGACTCAACTGGTGATGTACTTTATATAATTTGGAAGAAATGGTGATGTTAGCTGAATTTAGATAACAGGTTTTTTTTATATTTCCTTATTATGCTACGATAGGCTCGAATTGTCGTCTATGGGAGTGTTTTTTCTGGTTGCAAGTTTGAAAAATCGAGCATATCTTAAAGCATCATTCCATATATTTTTTTTCATATGGTAACATTTCTAAGACAAAGATAATGTAGAGTTGCAATAACATCTGTTAGATGTAAATGTAGAATTTCTACCTTAATTATAATACCACGCCTTCATATCATAAAAGAAAGCTATTGTGACGTATTCTTAAATCATTTTCCTTTTCACGGATGAATACAGTGTAGCCATTTTAGAAGAAATGTTTGATAAATGGGCGACCTGGACACGACAAAGCAATGGTACAAACACCAAACGAGAGCTCGTATAACACGAGCTCGGCAGTAACAACAGGAAAGATAACACGAGCTCGGCAGTAACAACAGGAAAGACACTCCGGTATTAGCTTCTCACCTGCAGTTTCACAAAACATTTTAAGGAAATGCTGGGTATACACTGCTAATACGTATTACACAGAAACCGAGAATACTAGTATATATATAATGCTATTGAATGATGTTGATTGATTGTTGCTTAACGTCACGGGAGCCGTATCACAGCTATATTCCTTGCCAGAACAAGTCTACAAACAAATAAGCATGTAGGTAAAATTGGGACTTGAATGAAACTTGGAAGACGTTATAATTGCCACAATGCAGATATGTCAATAGACCCGAATGTTGCGTATCAGATCGGCAGTTGTACGGAAGGTTTGAAATAAATGGTTTCCCACTCACCAGCTAATCACCCAAAGGGGAATTTTATGTTAATTATTAAATGCAGAATGGTTATTCGTCCGACCATTGTATTGCACATGTTGCTTAACAGCATCATAAGCCTAATTCAAGAACTATTCTTTCAGCGAAGAAGAAAGAATCAAAAGATGAATAGATGTCGTCCTGACGTTTCATTCAATTCGCTATGCCTAATAATTATGGTAAAGAATGCGGTCGATTATGAGGTAAATTGTAATGTGAAATGCATTGGACGGACTTGGGGCCAGTAGATTTCACAGATTTGTTTTATTTCTTAATATTTAAAAAAATTGGGTTGCAACCCCGTCCCAAAGGCGTATACTTTCGGTGCTCCATCCACTAAACCGCAATTAACTCGTTTGGAGTTATGAGCTCTGCAATGGAAGGGGAGATCACAAATAGGGGCCAGCAATTTTGTTTTTGCACGTTCGAAGCTGCTGCAAATTATCTTTTACGTACAAAAAAACCTGGCCTTTTCTTTTCGCAAGATACTAATCTACACCCTGCCTTTAGGACGAGTTGTATATTTCTTTCGTTCTGCCCAATTAGAGAACGCGACTTTTTCTATACATCGAAGTTTCGAAGTGGAATATAAGAAATCAATCGAAATATAAAAAACACTTCAGCATTAAACCAAAACATGATGAGTTAATGGCTTTTGTTATGATGGTCTGCGTTGGAATAGCTAACTTGATAAAACAAATATTTATGATTGCTTACTATGGCAGACTGGAAAGCTGCAAAGACGACATTTAAAGTGTATACTGAGAAATATAAATGACTTATCTCCCTTTGTCCTGATATAGTATTTAAACATCCAGGTTTCCTTTAGACCACTAGAGAGTAAATACAATGTACGTTTTGGTTGAAACATTATGTACAAATGGTTGCTTTTTCATTCTTTTTTTTTCTCGATGTGTTCAGATTTTGAGGAGTAAGATTAAATAGTATAGGACACATCTATATATTTACAACATGATTGTATTGTATATTGAGTTTTCTGTAAATACTTGATTCACAAAATATTCTTATTAAAGTGCTATCTAACTGCAGGACACTTTTTTTAATTCGTAAGCATATGCCTTTAACATTCAAATCGGTCTTTTCGTTTTTGGTTTCGTTTGATTTATTATTATAACGAAAGCAGACAATAAGACAAACGATTGTCTAAATTACACGAAAAGAAAACTGACGATTTCGCTACACAATTTTCGCTCGCTAAGGGTTTCGATCCGCCACCCGTCTATCATCATTGACGGTTCTTGTTACAATTTCGTAATTCCCATGCGTTGCCATCTGTTGGATTTTGTTTGCTACGTCCATTATAATGATACCATTTTCAGCCAATCAGCACAATGTATTCATTTTACCTAACTATATACATAATTAACTGGCAAAACTAAATTATCTCCCCAAAAATAGTCTGTGCATTTTTGGCAGTTGCTCATGGCAAATCCTAAAATATTTCACGTTTACACTTTTTTCTACAAACCAGGTGTTTTTTAACGCGCATACTGATTGGTTGTCGCTATCACTGGCTGCATCCAAATAGTCATCTGTCATCACGAAAATCCGCCAGCACAGCAAAGGGTGAAGAGGGGATTCGGATAGCTACCCTTGAAAGGTGACGATAGAGCAACATGAATACCACTAAAAGCCTGCGGTGAGCTCAGATGTTCATAAAGAGTAAGCCGTTTCTGTGCCACCAGTGGCATCCGTCGTACTAATCATGTAAAAATACGATGATATGCTATGATAGAGGAAATGACAGGATAGGGGCTATGACAAACGGGATATATGTGGTTATCTGTAAAACAATTATTTCCTAGCGGTTAACCAAGTCATGATGGCGACCGTAAGCCTATCGATGTAATGACATCAATTCACACACGTTGATTTCTATGACAATATTCACGAATTTCCCGAAATTTATATATTTATAGCATTCATAGCATTGGATTCACTAATCATTGCCCTTATAAGTAGTTGTTGTTCCACCAAATCGTATTCTTACTCAGTTAGAAATTATACAATTTTTTTCATTTGCAAATCAAAACGTTCAATAATATTTTTGCAATGGTAAGTTTTTCATCTGAAATAAGGGTAATAACAAAATTACCGAACTCCGAACAATCTTACAAAGGGAAAGTCAAAACTCATAAGTATATAAACAGACAAAATCAGTCAACAACCAGGAAAACTGTGAAAACCGTAATGACCCTGACTTGGTACAGGCATTTCTAAAGAAATTGTGGGTTGAATAAGATTTTAAAGCGCCAAACCTCCCGCTTTCATTACGGCTCAAAGGTTCCGGCTGTCACTATAACAGTATTTATAACAATAATGGAACAAAATAGGCAAAATAGTTGTCAAAGCAGTACCAAATTCAGTGAGGAGGATGGAACATCTATCATGAACCATCTCCATCAACAACCCCGAGTCACCTGAAGTATTTTAACTACGAAAGTAAATGTCAAAAACACTTTTACGTCACACATTAATAAAAAGATATCTTTGACTTTTTAAATAACCGATGTTTTTCTCGTAAATACAAACGGTCTTACTGTCTACGCCTTTACTAACACTACCTGCTTGTGTATATTTTTAGCCAGATAATGTGTGATATATTGATTAATTGATTGATTGCTGTTTAACATCAACTGAGCAGTATTTCAGCTTTATGCCAGACAAATAAATGTGCTGTTATTTAGAAAGCAAGAAACCAGAATAATAGATATAATATTATTCCAAGCTGGGAATATTGAATTAATATTCCTCATGTAGTAACCTCTACAGCATTTTTAAAGATGGGGTAACATTACCTCTCACAATAAACGACAGAAGCAACACGAAAATCTAGATCCTGACATAATGATGTTAGACCGGTTAGTGTGATATCTGTCTATCGATCATAATTTCGTGCGACCAAACAGATAGCACAAAGACAATAAAAGGCCACATAATTTTGCAGAAAAAGAACAAAAGCAGGGTTAGTAAATGCTGGCAGTTACCTGACTACTATTTGAGCAGCACATTTACCTCATAGACGTCTATAGATATAAATACAATTATATTTCAAGTGTCTTTTATTTGAGTGAGTGATTGTTGCTTAACGCCAAATGAGCAATTTTTCAGTTATTCCATGGCGCGAACAAGTCATATTCAATGAAATAATGATATGTCCGTTGTGTTCTAGACCAACATACTGGGTTTTATTTTGTATAGTGCCGGCGCAATAAAACAACAGTCCGCGGGTAAACATTATTCTTACTCCTTAATGCTTCGTGCTGAGCAAAGAAGCAATAAATACTAATGTTATACTCTTTAGTTTGATCCGACCTGGTTTTGAACACACGAGGCGTTAACCATTACACCACAGATGTGGGTTTCTTTTATTTGAAGTACACATGTCATGCAATGTGCAAACAAAAGGATCCCTGAAATCAGATTTGCTGAGTGATAAAATATCATATAAATGTCACAAATAAATGCTTTATTAAAACATGATTGTAACATAGAACATGCTTCCATCATTTAACGTGACAAACAGTTAATGAATCAGGGAAACAACCAGAGCACACAGTATGCACTCCTTATCGTTCACTTATGAATTCTTTCAAACGTTTGAATAAGGCAAAACTTTAAGACACATCTAATTTATTTTATTGTTAAAACTTTCAAAGAAATTGAAATAATTGACACCTACTGTAAATTTAAATAAGTATGTACTAAATATGGGATATATATATAAGTAGTGAATGTTTTATGAGCATGTAGATGATACAAGGGCACAACGTTTCAAAGTATCATCCCAATATGTTGCTTCTGGACAGTTGCGTATGAATATTCCATCTGGTGCGCATGTCACAAACTGACTACAGGATGTGCAGGCATGGAAGTCACCCTCTGATGGACAAGCTGTCAACATTGATACACAAGTACCTACAAAACAAGATGTAAAAATATATAATTCCCTTCCCAAATTATTTCACGGGTAATTTTCGATTATTTCGACTCTGGAAAATGTTACAAATAAATGATCTCTTACTATATGCATAATAATGTGAATAATGTGATTTTTTTATATAAATCATCATCCATATTAAGGTTATCGTTGCAAGACTGCCGCAGGCGTCCTCGTGAACTGGTTGTCCATTACGAAATTACCATGGATCTCTATCACCTACTAAGCTTGGCTAAAATATCAAATTTAGTGAATATGACTCGTTTCATGAGTAACCTTCATGAGGTATTTTCAAGGTAAAAATATTATAAAGCAAAATAATGTACAATTCTTTGATAGCAAGCTGGTCAATGGGTGTAAACAGGATAGCCAAAATCGATTTGATTTGCCTATTGCTAAATATCATGATTCACACATATACATATTGGTGTCTGACTGCTTTGTATACAATCTAATTAAGTTAGATGATTGGTGTATTAAACAAACCCAAAGAGGATTGGAGACAGAAATAACAGATTTAGGTGAGCAAACAATAACAATACAGCATAAGATTGAAGAATGAAGATATCAAGGTATAATGCATTGAAACTAAAAACATAAATATCGAATTTAGTGCACACGACGTGTTTTTGGAATACCCTTCATCAGGTACGTTTCTGGAATACCCTTCATCAGGTACGTTTCTGGAATACCCTTCATCAGGTACGTTTCTGGAATACCCTTCATCAGGTACGTTTCTGGAATACCCTTCATCAGGTACGTTTCTGGAATACCCTTCATCAGGTACGTTTCTGGAATAGCCTTCATCAGGTACGTTTCTGGAATACCCTTCATCAGGTACGTTTCTGGAATACCCTTCATCAGGTAAGCTCATGTGATAATGTGGGAAAGCCAAATAATCTAAACGTCTTTGAGGCAAAGAAAATCAAAAGGCCTTAACAGGATAGTCACATTCGACTAAGATCACATATGCGTGAGGAGAGAGAAATAGGAATTGCCCTCCCTTCGGGGGGGGGGGGGGGGGGGGGCTGAGTTCACCGCCGATTTTTTAAAAGGAGGCCGTGTTGATTCTGGGCTGTGTTTTTTTATTTGTTTTCTTATATTTTTTGTAATTGGTTTTTTTTTTGTTCTGTGTATTATGCCCAATGTTACACGTTTCTTTTGATTGTCCATTCTATATCCCTCTTCGGATTACGTTGTTTCCATTGATAACTCGAAATAACATAGTGTTTAATGTAATTATAATTGTTTACCGGGACAGCTCGAATACTGGGTTAACTCACAGTTAAGTCGTTGGTCTGTTCGACTTCGAAATGTATATCACCATCAATATAAGTTGTCAACGTATATATTATATATTAATAGCCACTGAATGGTCCTTATTTATGCTAACAAAAATTTGAAGATACCAAAGGTGTAATCAGAAGCCGTAAATCGAAGAAGAACAGACAATACAATGGCAAAAGGAAAAAGGACAAACAATAATCTACAAAACATAACACAGAAACTAAAGATTGTGCAACACGAACCCCACTAAGATTCAGGGGAACACATGTGCTCCAGAAGGGTAAGAAGTGCTTGCTCCACAAGTCTAAAAGAGTGTGTCTAAAACGTGCCATTGTCTACAGGGATTGATAATTATGAAAAGAAAGTTTAAACAGTGAAGGTCAACAATTCCACGAAAACCAACAAAACGAACAATCACCTCTCATCTCAAATCATTGACCATGAAATCCCAACAACATATGACTGACGATCCATGTCCTTATACTGTTATAAGATGCGCGATTCAAGAATTTTGTTTTCATATTTACCTTTTATCATTGGTGGCCTAAGACTTGGCATAGTTCCGGTTCCGGTTCCAGTACCAGTTCCGGTTTGTCCACTACCACCTATAAAATATTACAAGCATACATATCAACTGAACAGGAAACTAAGTTCCGCATATGTGGAGTTATTTTATAATCATAAATACTTTTATCTCATTGATCCTTTTACTCAGACATTTATATGATGGTCGCACTACATTGATATGTAATTGATCTGTGACTGGACTTACTATGGTTATGTGACAATGCACATCAACGTATTAATATCACAATTGTTGTCCTTGTATATCAGGAACCTTCCAGTATTTTTAAGCTCGTAGTATTAAATGTTATTGGAAGAAGTAAACTTACTGATACATGTAGGAAAATTGACTCCATTAGGCCATACTTTAGTAGTTGTGCACTTCAAAGAGATTTTTCCATTAACCGGAAAACCATCAAAATGGAACCCAGCATCACATGAAGCTGTACATGTTCTGAAAATATAAAGTTGTGGAACAATATATGTGCTTTATTATTTGCATAGCAAATACATTAACATTGTGAATGCTTAATGTAGAACAATAAAAGAGATGTTTCCTTACTTTAATTTATGTCAAATTGTAATGTTGGGTAATCTTTTGTGTTCATTTACATCCATATACTTTCCTACTAAGGTATATCCTCTTATTAACTAGGGGGCCCGGGTGGGTTAATGAGTTAGGTAGTTGGATTTACCTAACAACTCATACAAGCCTATCACCAATACGGCGTGGGCTCGCGCCCGGCTTTGTAAATTAAAAAAGGGTGTTCTCAACTCGCAGCCGCAAGTGATAAAGTTTACCAGTTGCTTGCCCATGGTCGGTGGTTCTCTCCGGGTACTCCGGCTTCTTCCACCACTAAAACTGGCCGCCATGATATAGCTGAAATATTGCTGAAAGTGAAGTTTAACTCCCAAAATCAATCAAGAAATCTTATTAACTAGTACCTCTCTATAAAAATCAAATTAAAAGAAAATCTAGCGTCACTTACAAATGCTGTTATTTTTTCTCACAATGCTTTAGCGTCCCATTCAATCGACAAACCAAGACAAAATGCTTCACAACAAGTACATCATGAGTATACGTTCAGAAGCAACGCTGTACAAACTGAACTATTTCAGAGTGAAGCTATTATTCCTTATGAAAAATACCGATACTACTATATTAATTAAAAGTAATAAGATTCACTATCGATAATGGTGTAACTACATTATTTTGCTATGTCGGAACAGTTCCAAAATGCAGTAAAACAAATGCAGAAACAGAGGCAAATTTGATATCTCTTAAACACAAATACATGAACGCACACATTCATGGCTTGGTACAGACGCTTCAATACAAAGTGGCTAATTTGTACGAAGCTTTAATTGGACATTCAATTACATCTCGATTTCATACTTACAGATCTACAGCACTATAGGCACATGACACACTACCATGCATTGGGGCTGCTATTGGTCTGCAAGCCTTCACCAGAAAAGCATCTGTAATCAAACAATAAAATAATGAATGAAATATTTAAAATAAATTACCACAAATTATTTCAAATAATTATGTTCTAATAGAAAACGTCAAAAACAGAAGGAAGCGTGCAATTTTGGTAATTTACTTTGAATGTTTATTTTATTATTTTTGCTAATACGAGGCTACACGTTCTGTACATATATACGTATTACTTTGATTTGTTTCAGTTGATTATGTACGAAATTACAATATTTCGCTTCGCTATCTCTGTTCTATATATTCATATGGGAGTCCTAACGTTGGTATATTTTAGGCTTAACATTATCAACTTAGTAGTATTATTTATAAGTAATCCTTACCAAGTTGCTTTAATCCGCCGACAACATCAAAGAGTAAGGCATTACTACCAACAGCCAAAACACAGGCAACTGTAAACAAAATAGAGTGAATTAGTGCGAGATTTTGTTGTTTTACCTAAAGGAAGCGATGTTGCAGTTATATTATGACAAAAACAAGTCAGATGAAAATAATAGACCTATCTATCTGACTTACAATTGCTTCAAATTTTAAGAGAACTGTGGCCAGTTGTATTATTGCACATGTGGATAAATATGACAAATTTTATCTTCTTGGGTTTCAACATGGGTTTCGTAAATCGACATCATGTGAGATCCAAATAGGGGTGCTTAGTGTGATTCCTAGGGGGTGCACTTCTTTTATCCGCATATGTTCTTCCTAGATGTACGCAATACATGGTACTAGTTAACACAAGTCAGACAACAAGTGTCTTCCGTGGAAGACTCATGTGTAAGGTGCTTTTTCGTGAACTCTTCTAATTAAATCTCCCAAACAAAGTTTGAATACTTATTGTTTTTGCTCAGATTTTTTATTATTATTAATATTATTCTTTCTTTCTGTGACACGTGATTGGCCATAGGTTCTAACCATCTGAGTTTGTTTGGTAGACTTTATAGTCGGAAGACTACGTGAATTTAATTTACACATGTATTCACACTTGAACGGTCATCAACTCTTATACGTCTGGCTTGATAAATCATGTAGATATCTGATAAGTCGACTTTAGTTTGCCTGTCAGTTGTGTTGACCCGGCCAAGCCAGTTATTGGGTTTGTATGTCATGATCTTTAGACCTTATCTAACATATTATAATACAGAATGACATGACCCCTTGTGCCAACGTGGTAATCACGCGATATATGAAATAGACCATTATTTTAGAATAAATTACATTTTATCTTTGATGTTTTTATGAAGTATCCGACATAAAAAAATGTGTTTTTATTAAGAGAAACCGAGGGGAGTATCAAGAATGGACAACCTAGAGACACTGAGAACATTGGGTACACAAGGCACAGGGCGAAGGCTAACAAAACAAAACAAAACCAACACCGAAAACTAAAGAGATGCCTAACAAGAACCCCACCAAAACACCGAGGGTGGACACTGGCACTCGCGAAGGGTAAGCAGTTCCTGCTTCTTATCTGACACCCGCCGTGGTACTCATATATACAGTCAAGTTTGTGTCTATTATCTGGGATTGAAATTGTACCATATTCAATTAAACAGCCATTACATTTGTGTTAAATCCAACTGCATAGGCTGGGCTTATGCCATGGTACAACATGCCAAATATCAATCATTTTATTTCTGTTACAAAAGATATCTTACCAATGAACTTTCGGATTTAATTGTTTAAATAAGTTAATTCGTAAAAAAACAAAACATAAATAACATAGATAAGACATGAATCCTCCTACAACTGGAAGTGAACCGAAAATCGTTTTTATTATGCGGATAACAACGTCTTTATTGCTTCCACTTGGTCAATACCTCCAACTTTGTCACCAGGGATTCGATTTTGTAAACTGTAAAAACATTTTATCGCAGGAATATTACTGATATTCTGGACATATCGATAATAGGTTGTTAAAATTAGATTTTGATAAATAAAAAATAAGAAATATCCAGTGGAATAGAATATGTGTTAGGGTGTGCCTTAAGATATGCAAACCAGCTTTTACCCTTGGATTTAATGAAATTACATCCGATTTAAATTTTCATCGAACTTCAGTGATTTTCTTGCAGGACTCATTTTGCGCCTCAACAAAGGAGCTAGAGCAAGGGAATGTGATTCCTTAATGTTTAAAATGATGTGTACAATCACATTTTTAATTTATAGCTGCAAACATATTTAATGAAAACGTCCAGATTTGCTAAGCACTGGTACTTTATTTTTGGAAACATTCATATTAGTGCAATCTAATTAAATTAGATGTTTGTTGTATCATTTTTAAGCGTGTTCTTTGACGATACGTTAATACCTAACAACTTCTCGTTTTGAGTCATGTCGTGCAACTTTTCATTCATCTTGACCGTCCAATCATATACAAGATAGTTAAATATATCAACCAATCGAATAATAGCTCGGTCTTGATGCGTAAAGATTTAGTAGGTTCATCAATGATTGGTAGGTTTAAGAAATTAACCCATATAAGATGTCGTTAGAAGTATCGCAAAGAAAAACAAATAATGCAACAAAGATATGATTTTAATTAGATTGCCAGTCAGTGCAAATTCTTTCTAGATTGTGATATTTATGCTGTAAACCAATTTTAATGTTTGATAATAAAAAAAAACATCAGCATTAAAAAAAACAGTTAATTCTGCGCTT
This sequence comes from Bathymodiolus brooksi, assembly GCA_963680875.1. Lineage (NCBI taxonomy): Eukaryota > Metazoa > Mollusca > Bivalvia > Mytilida > Modiolidae > Bathymodiolus > Bathymodiolus brooksi. The sequence goes on along the minus strand of OY804578.1, from coordinate 25,143,199 downwards.
ATTCATATATAGGGTAATGTGGTTGATGAATAACAAAGATAATTTGGTAGATCCTTTATAAATAAAATTAGAGATTTGGACTCCGGGAATTATCTTATTTGATTGGTTGTGGGTTTTTTTCTCTTTTTTAGTTCATAAAAAGTCATTCCAATAAAACATCCACTTTTTTGCAGATAATTTGAATAAGAGAAGAATTTTAAAAGAAGCGCTGCAAAATGAGTGAAAATGGAGATACTAAAGTTTTAAAAACTTATTTAATTAACTTAACATATATTGCCCATTAAACACAATGTCGTCTATTCGTGAAATGATGTACACAATGATGTCAACTGTAGGGACGTTCTTATCTAAGGTTGAACTGTGCTTCCTGGTTCGTTTCTTATTATGTTGTTCTATTTAATCTTCTTGCTTTCAAACTAAACGGGAATATATCTTCCTACGACAAATACATTATTAAGCAGTGAATACTGAGGCTTAAGATATTATTTAGTAATACATCAATTTTATCTTAATGTATATACGTTAAGGAGGGACCGTCGTGGCCGTGATTGTGTGGTAGTTGGTTTAACAGCTACAACTACCTATGCAATCAGTGCCTATCACCACTGATGTTGTGAGTTCGAATCTCGATCAGGGAGAGGTGTACAACATTATGTGATAAAGTTTGTCAATGACTTGCGACAGGTCGGTGGTTTTCTACGGGTCCTCCAGTTTCCTCCACTAATAAAATTTATCCTGCATTGACAGCATTTACCGACCAATATAGCCTGCCTAATATTTGTTTTGATATTGGTCAGTTATAAATAGAACATACAAATTTAACATCGGGTCACATCGGGGGATATTGTTTTCAAATACATACACAAAATTATTTCAAATACTTTTATCATCGTCCAGTAAACGTTTATTTACGATTTAAAATTGCAGGATTAATACAATACATGTGCACTGTCGAAGCATATAGGTAAATATGTGTATTACCTATATGCTTCGACAGTGCACAAGTATTGTATATTGACGGCCACGATATAACTGATATATTGGTGAAAATGGCGTTAAACAACAAACAAACAAACAAACAAACAAACAAACAATACGTTATGGTCCTCTTTTCTAACTCTTCTTCTTTTATATTGAAAACGAAGATTGCGTTGTTTTTCCATTTTTCGAGATATTTTTAAGTTGGTTAAAACAAAATAAATAAATAAATAATGCAAAATAAGTACGTGGGTGTATTCTAATTTATGTACGTCAGTAGCTGATAATATACCAAGCATGTACCACAAATCACATTATATTTTACTTACTTGTTAATGTGATAGTATTCATGTTGATGCCGAGTGTGTAAGGTACCACCTTGGACTATTGGACTTGTGATGAGAAAGGCTGGTATTGGCTATCTTGACAAACGTTCCTTATCACAACTTTACAAGATATAAGTAAAGTTAGTTAATGATAAGACACACACCTTTACGTCACATTATCACTGTGGTTTATTCCTTAGTAATATTTCATCTTATGCTTTGAAATGATATGTTGTTGAAATATACCATAGTAACCATGTAACACTGTATATTTGCATGTCATGTGCTTTGTTCCGAATTATGTTAATTTTTTATTCAAAATATGTGTAATGCACAATGGTTATTTATTATCCCCATTAAGACATGATTGAGTTTTAACTTATGCAATATAAGTTTATGGAAAGGTGCTATGTTAAGCTGTAGGGCGTTTGCTAAATGGTTGTAAAAATCATTGAAATCAGTCTCTCCCTTGCTCGGTTATATGTGTGTATTGCCATTTTACTCATATGTGATAAACATGACATGACCGCATTGTTATGGAGCAGGTTTGATCCAATAAAACTAGTTTAACTCGGACACCTGGAGAGAATTTCATATAAGTTGTAAAACTTGTGTTCAATCCTATTGTATATATTTGACAATACGATATGCTTAAATCAATTCCGACACTTTTGTATGTGTTGATATCAAGCCAGGAAAGTAAGCAGTCATGTATTTGTGTGTTAGGGGTATCAAGCCAGGAAAGTAAGCAGTCATGTATTTGTGTGTTAGGGGTATCAAGCCAGGAAAGTAAGCAGTCATGTATTTGTATGTTAGGGGTATCAAGCCAGGAAAGTAAGCAGTCATGTATTTGTGTGTTAGGGGTATCAAGCCAGGAAAGTAAGCAGTCATGTATTTGTATGTTAGGGGTATCAAGCCAGGAAAGTAAGCAGTCATGTATTTGTATGTTAGGGGTATCAAGCCAGGAAAGTAAGCAGTCATGTATTTGTGTGTTAGGGGTATCAAGCCAGGAAAGTAAGCAGTCATGTATTTGTGTGTTAGGGGTATCAAGCCAGGAAAGTAAGCAGTCATGTATTTGTATGTTAGGGGTATCAAGCCAGGAAAGTAAGCAGTCATGTATTTGTGTGTTAGGGGTATCAAGCCAGGAAAGTAAGCAGTCATGTATTTGTATGTTAGGGGTATCAAGCCAGGAAAGTAAGCAGTCATGTAGTTGTATGTTAGGGGTATCAAGCCAGGAAAGTAAGCAGTCATGTATTTGTGTGTTAGGGGTATCAAGCCAGGAAAGTAAGCAGTCATGTATTTGTGTGTTAGGGGTATCAAGCCAGGAAAGTAGTCAGTCATGTATTTGTATGTTAGGGGTATCAAGCCAGGAAAGTAAGCAGTCATGTATTTGTATGTTAGGGGTATCAAGCCAGGAAAGTAAGCAGTCATGTATTTGTGTGTTAGGGGTATCAAGCCAGGAAAGTAAGCAGTCATGTATTTGTGTGTTAGGGGTATCAAGCCAGGAAAGTAAGCAGTCATGTATTTGTGTGTTAGGGGTATCAAGCCAGGAAAGTAGTCAGTCATGTATTTGTATGTTAGGGGTATCAAGCCAGGAAAGTAAGCAGTCATGTATTTGTGTGTTAGGGGTATCAAGCCAGGAAAGTAGTCAGTCATGTATTTGTATGTTAGGGGTATCAAGCCAGGAAAGTAGTCAGTCATGTATTTGTGTGTTAGGGGTATCAAGCCAGGAAAGTAGTCAGTCATGTATTTGTATGTTAGGGGTATCAAGCCAGGAAAGTAGTCAGTCCTGTATTTGTATGTTAGGGGTATCAAGCCAGGAAAGTAGTCAGTCATGTATTTGTGTGTTAGGGGTATCAAGCCAGGAAAGTAGTCAGTCATGTATTTGTATGTTAGGGGTATCAAGCCAGGAAAGTAAGCAGTCATGTATTTGTATGTTAGGGGTATCAAGCCAGGAAAGTAGTCAGTCATGTATTTGTATGTTAGGGGTATCAAGCCAGGAAAGTAAGCAGTCATGTATTTGTGTGTTAGGGGTATCAAGCCAGGAAAGTAGTCAGTCATGTATTTGTGTGTTAGGGGTATCAAGCCAGGAAAGTAGTCAGTCATGTATTTGTATGTTAGGGGTATCAAGCCAGGAAAGTAGTCAGTCATGTATTTGTGTGTTAGGGGTATCAAGCCAGGAAAGTAGTCAGTCATGTATTTGTGTGTTAGGGGTATCAAGCCAGGAAAGTAGTCAGTCATGTATTTGTATGTTAGGGGTATCAAGCCAGGAAAGTAGTCAGTCATGTATTTGTATGTTAGGGGTATCAAGCCAGGAAAGTAAGCAGTCATGTATTTGTATGTTAGGGGTATCAAGCCAGGAAAGTAAGCAGTCATGTATTTGTATGTTAGGGGTATCAAGCCAGGAAAGTAAGCAGTCATGTATTTGTGTGTTAGGGGTATCAAGCCAGGAAAGTAAGCAGTCATGTATTTGTGTGTTAGGGGTATCAAGCCAGGAAAGTAAGCAGTCATGTATTTGTGTGTTAGGGGTATCAAGCCAGGAAAGTAGTCAGTCATGTATTTGTATGTTAGGGGTATCAAGCCAGGAAAGTAGTCAGTCATGTATTTGTATGTTAGGGGTATCAAGCCAGGAAAGTAGTCAGTCATGTATTTGTGTGTTAGGGGTATCAAGCCAGGAAAGTAGTCAGTCATGTATTTGTATGTTAGGGGTATCAAGCCAGGAAAGTAGTCAGTCATGTATTTGTATGTTAGGGGTATCAAGCCAGGAAAGTAGTCAGTCATGTATTTGTATGTTAGGGGTATCAAGCCAGGAAAGTAAGCAGTCATGTATTTGTGTGTTAGGGGTATCAAGCCAGGAAAGTAGTCAGTCATGTATTTGTGTGTTAGGGGTATCAAGCCAGGAAAGTAGTCAGTCATGTATTTGTATGTTAGGGGTATCAAGCCAGGAAAGTAGTCAGTCATGTATTTGTGTGTTAGGGGTATCAAGCCAGGAAAGTAGTCAGTCATGTATTTGTGTGTTAGGGGTATCAAGCCAGGAAAGTAGTCAGTCATGTATTTGTATGTTAGGGGTATCAAGCCAGGAAAGTAGTCAGTCATGTATTTGTGTGTTAGGGGTATCAAGCCAGGAAAGTAGTCAGTCATGTATTTGTGTGTTAGGGGTATCAAGCCAGGAAAGTAGTCAGTCATGTATTTGTATGTTAGGGGTATCAAGCCAGGAAAGTAATCAGTCATGTATTTGTATGTTAGGGGTATCAAGCCAGGAAAGTAGTCAGTCATGTATTTGTGTGTTAGGGGTATCAAGCCAGGAAAGTAGTCAGTCATGTATTTGTATGTTAGGGGTATCAAGCCAGGAAAGTAGTCAGTCATGTATTTGTATGTTAGGGGTATCAAGCCAGGAAAGTAGTCAATCATGTATTTGTGTGTTAGGGGTATCAAGCCAGGAAAGTAGTCAGTCATGTATTTGTATGTTAGGGGTATCAAGCCAGGAAAGTAGTCAGTCATGTATTTGTATGTTAGGGGTATCAAGCCAGGAAAGTAGTCAGTCATGTATTTGTATGTTAGGGGTATCAAGCCAGGAAAGTAGTCAGTCATGTATTTGTATGTTAGGGGTATCAAGCCAGGAAAGTAGTCAGTCATGTATTTGTGTGTTAGGGGTATCAAGCCAGGAAAGTAGTCAGTCATGTATTTGTATGTTAGGGGTATCAAGCCAGGAAAGTAGTCAGTCATGTATTTGTGTGTTAGGGGTATCAAGCCAGGAAAGTAGTCAGTCATGTATTTGTATGTTAGGGGTATCAAGCCAGGAAAGTAGTCAGTCATGTATTTGTATGTTAGGGGTATCAAGCCAGGAAAGTAGTCAGTCATGTATTTGTGTGTTAGGGGTATCAAGCCAGGAAAGTAGTCAGTCATGTATTTGTGTGTTAGGGGTATCAAGCCAGGAAAGTAGTCAGTCATGTATTTGTATGTTAGGGGTATCAAGCCAGGAAAGTAATCAGTCATGTATTTGTATGTTAGGGGTATCAAGCCAGGAAAGTAGTCAGTCATGTATTTGTGTGTTAGGGGTATCAAGCCAGGAAAGTAGTCAGTCATGTATTTGTATGTTAGGGGTATCAAGCCAGGAAAGTAGTCAGTCATGTATTTGTATGTTAGGGGTATCAAGCCAGGAAAGTAGTCAGTCATGTATTTGTGTGTTAGGGGTATCAAGCCAGGAAAGTAGTCAGTCATGTATTTGTGTGTTAGGGGTATCAAGCCAGGAAAGTAGTCAGTCATGTATTTGTATGTTAGGGGTATCAAGCCAGGAAAGTAGTCAGTCATGTATTTGTATGTTAGGGGTATCAAGCCAGGAAAGTAGTCAGTCATGTATTTGTATGTTAGGGGTATCAAGCCAGGAAAGTAGTCAGTCATGTATTTGTGTGTTAGGGGTATCAAGCCAGGAAAGTAGTCAGTCATGTATTTGTATGTTAGGGGTATCAAGCCAGGAAAGTAGTCAGTCATGTATTTGTGTGTTAGGGGTATCAAGCCAGGAAAGTAGTCAGTCATGTATTTGTATGTTAGGGGTATCAAGCCAGGAAAGTAGTCAGTCATGTATTTGTATGTTAGGGGTATCAAGCCAGGAAAGTAGTCAGTCATGTATTTGTGTGTTAGGGGTATCAAGCCAGGAAAGTAGTCAGTCATGTATTTGTATGTTAGGGGTATCAAGCCAGGAAAGTAGTCAGTCATGTATTTGTATGTTAGGGGTATCAAGCCAGGAAAGTAGTCAGTCATGTATTTGTATGTTAGGGGTATCAAGCCAGGAAAGTAAGCAGTCATGTATTTGTGTGTTAGGGGTATCAAGCCAGGAAAGTAGTCAGTCATGTATTTGTGTGTTAGGGGTATCAAGCCAGGAAAGTAGTCAGTCATGTATTTGTATGTTAGGGGTATCAAGCCAGGAAAGTAGTCAGTCATGTATTTGTGTGTTAGGGGTATCAAGCCAGGAAAGTAGTCAGTCATGTATTTGTGTGTTAGGGGTATCAAGCCAGGAAAGTAGTCAGTCATGTATTTGTATGTTAGGGGTATCAAGCCAGGAAAGTAGTCAGTCATGTATTTGTGTGTTAGGGGTATCAAGCCAGGAAAGTAGTCAGTCATGTATTTGTGTGTTAGGAGTATCAAGCCAGGAAAGTAGTCAGTCATGTATTTGTATGTTAGGGGTATCAAGCCAGGAAAGTAGTCGGTCATGTATTTGTATGTTAGGGGTATCAAGCCAGGAAAGTAGTCAATCATGTATTTGTGTGTTAGGGGTATCAAGCCAGGAAAGTAGTCAGTCATGTATTTGTATGTTAGGGGTATCAAGCCAGGAAAGTAGTCAGTCATGTATTTGTATGTTAGGGGTATCAAGCCAGGAAAGTAGTCAGTCATGTATTTGTGTGTTAGGGGTATCAAGCCAGGAAAGTAGTCAGTCATGTATTTGTGTGTTAGGGGTATCAAGCCAGGAAAGTAGTCAGTCATGTATTTGTATGTTAGGGGTATCAAGCCAGGAAAGTAGTCAGTCATGTATTTGTATGTTAGGGGTATCAAGCCAGGAAAGTAGTCAGTCATGTATTTGTATGTTAGGGGTATCAAGCCAGGAAAGTAGTCAGTCATGTATTTGTATGTTAGGGGTATCAAGCCAGGAAAGTAGTCAGTCATGTATTTGTGTGTTAGGGGTATCAAGCCAGGAAAGTAGTCAGTCATGTATTTGTATGTTAGGGGTATCAAGCCAGGAAAGTAGTCAGTCATGTATTTGTGTGTTAGGGGTATCAAGCCAGGAAAGTAGTCAGTCATGTATTTGTATGTTAGGGGTATCAAGCCAGGAAAGTAGTCAGTCATGTATTTGTGTGTTAGGGGTATCAAGCCAGGAAAGTAGTCAGTCATGTATTTGTGTGTTAGGAGTATCAAGCCAGGAAAGTAGTCAGTCATGTATTTGTATGTTAGGGGTATCAAGCCAGGAAAGTAGTCAGTCATGTATTTGTATGTTAGGGGTATCAAGCCAGGAAAGTAGTCAGTCATGTATTTGTGTGTTAGGGGTATCAAGCCAGGAAAGTAGTCAGTCATGTATTTGTATGTTAGGGGTATCAAGCCAGGAAAGTAGTCAGTCATGTATTTGTATGTTAGGGGTATCAAGCCAGGAAAGTAGTCAGTCATGTATTTGTGTGTTAGGGGTATCAAGCCAGGAAAGTAGTCAGTCATGTATTTGTGTGTTAGGGGTATCAAGCCAGGAAAGTAGTCAGTCATGTATTTGTATGTTAGGGGTATCAAGCCAGGAAAGTAGTCAGTCATGTATTTGTATGTTAGGGGTATCAAGCCAGGAAAGTAGTCAGTCATGTATTTGTATGTTAGGGGTATCAAGCCAGGAAAGTATCAGTCATGTATTTGTATGTTAGGGGTATCAAGCCAGGAAAGTAGTCAGTCATGTATTTGTGTGTTAGGGGTATCAAGCCAGGAAAGTAGTCAGTCATGTATTTGTATGTTAGGGGTATCAAGCCAGGAAAGTAGTCAGTCATGTATTTGTATGTTAGGGGTATCAAGCCAGGAAAGTAGTCAGTCATGTATTTGTGTGTTAGGGGTATCAAGCCAGGAAAGTAGTCAGTCATGTATTTGTATGTTAGGGGTATCAAGCCAGGAAAGTAGTCAGTCATGTATTTGTATGTTAGGGGTATCAAGCCAGGAAAGTAGTCAGTCATGTATTTGTATGTTAGGGGTATCAAGCCAGGAAAGTAGTCAGTCATGTATTTGTGTGTTAGGGGTATCAAGCCAGGAAAGTAGTCAGTCATGTATTTGTGTGTTAGTGGTCATGTATTTGTGTGTTAGGGGTCATGTATTTGTGTGTTAGAGGTCATGTATTTGTGTGTTAGAGGTCATGTATTTGTGTGTTAGTGGTCATGTATTTGTGTGTTAGTGGTCATGTATTTGTGTGTTAGACGTCATGTATTTGTGTGTTAGGGGTCATGTATTTGTGTGTTAGTGGTCATGTATTTGTGTGTTAGAGGTCATGTATTTGTGTGTTAGTGGTCATGTATTTGTGTGTTAGAGGTCATGTATTTGTGTGTTAGGGGTCATGTATTTGTGTGTTAGTGGTCATGTATTTGTGTGTTAGAGGTCATGTATTTGTGTGTTAGGGGTCATGTATTTGTGTGTTAGACGTCATGTATTTGTGTGTTAGGGGTCATGTATTTGTGTGTTAGACGTCATGTATTTGTGTGTTAGACGTCATGTATTTGTGTGTTAGGGGTCATGTATTTGTGTGTTAGACGTCATGTATTTGTGTGTTAGGGGTCATGTATTTGTGTGTTAGGGGTCATGTATTTGTGTGTTAGAGGTCATGTATTTGTGTGTTAGGGGTCATGTATTTGTGTGTTAGACGTCATGTATTTGTGTGTTAGACGTCATGTATTTGTGTGTTAGGGGTATCAATTTTGCCTCTTTCTACGATTTTTATATTTTATTTAGGAATTGTTCCGACAGTGTGGTATTTTTTGCTTTTCATTTTATTGCTGGCGTTATGTCGTATTTTTTGTAACTGAAACAATATGCTACTGTCAATGAGCTAAATTATACAGTATAGCTGTAAAATTTATAGAAGTGTTTTGGATAATAAAAATTTTTAAAATTAAAAAAATATGTTTCTTTTCGTAGTAGCTGCAGCAATATATTTATTGTAATATTCTATGATTTTGCTTTACTGATATTGTCTGTAAAGAAATAAAGCCAAATACATTTTCTACTAAAATATTCTGCAAAAGTCCATTATGCACATCCACGTGTATACGATGGGTCTCATCACATGTCTGTGGCACCTACATTGACATAAATCCCAACACACTAAGTATTGTTCGAATCTGTATTCAATATAAGCATGTATTTTGATATTTTAGGTCAGTTTTAGTCTAAAATAAACAAGAGAAACAAGTAGTTTGAATTTTACTACTTTGATATATAAAAGATAGGAAAATATTAAAACAAAGGCATATTAACCGTGTTCTCTCGGTTATATATGAGGGCTGGCATTTCACTCACACTTACACAACGGCATCATTTAACTATTTAACTAAGAAGGGAGGCTTTGGGTCCATAACACTTGCTTTACCCCGTCACTTTTTCATTGCTGTCTCTGTATCCAGGAAACTAAACTGTCATGTATTTGTGTGTTAAGCTATCGATTTTACCTCTTTCTACAATTTTGATTATGTAATTGTTGCGATATTATGGTATTTTTTATTCTACCATTTTTCTTTCATATATAATACACACAATCATTCACTAAATATTGAATTGTAGACTGGTTGTGTTGTGCAATATATACACCAGATTATAAATTCCCCAATAGCGACGAGTACTGCTTGTTGAGCTCTGCCCATGCAATTACAATCTAAATAGGACACAATTGGAATATCTAACAGAAAAATAACCAATATCGACGAGTATTGCCAAATCGCTTATTGTCAAGTAGTATTTTAAAAAGTGAACAAATGAGAAGGTTGGGATCAATAAAATGAAAACCCAAAAATACCACACCTTCACAATGAAAAGAACGTTATTATAGAGGCACTGTCAATACCCCTAACTAACACTCATAGTGATAATCAGAAGGCTTAAACCGAGGAAAGACATACAATGCAATGGCCAAAAGAAAAAGGACAAAAGGACAAACAATGATCTACAAAACATTACATAGAAAACTAAATATATTGAGCAACACGAACCCTACTAAAATACAGGAGTGAACCCCCGTACTTCGGGTGGGTAGGCAGGTTCAGCTCCACTAGTATCACCCGTCGAGTTACACTTCTTACAAGTCCACTGATAAGTCATAAATGAGGAAAGGATAGGTTTATGTTTAATACAAATGAAGACATCCGTGGTCATTTCTCACACAGATATTTCGTAGCAGATATCGCAAATGATGGCGACGACCGTAAGACTTTCGAAGTGTGTAAATCCATGCTTAGATGCGTAAGCTCAAATGTATTTGTCAGGAATCTTAAAATATTCGAATTGCGGAGCATCTTTGTCCATAGATTGGATTTCTTTCTGGGATTGTTGGTAAAAGTGTTGCTAAGTAGTGTGATAATAACTAACCCCTTTACTGGCGAGGTATTCTGTGTTTGTCATTATACATGTCAAATAATAGGGAGGGGTCGTCGTGATCGTACATGGGTATGATAGTTGGGTTTACCTGTAAACGTTGTAAGTTCGAATCCCGTTCTGGGTGAGGTGTACATACAACATTATGTGATAAAGTGTGTCAGTAACTTGTGACATGTCGATGATTTCCTCCACCAATAACACTACCCGCCACGGTATAATTGAAATATTGTTGAAAGTGGCGTTAAACAGCATAAACCCCCAAACCCAAACAATAGGGATGTATTCGATAGATGTAACTGACATACAAGTTTACTTGCTCCCAAATACCGCTAAATTATTTGGCTTTCAAATCTTTTGGTTATGAGCGTACCTGATGAAGGTTAATCCAGAAACGTGTTGTTCCCACTATATTTGTTGTTTACCTTTTTATTTTGTTATTATTGATATATATTGTAATTCTAACATGACGTCCTTCTGTCGCTTTGTACAAAAACGAGCGATTTATCGATGGTATAATCTCATTCGCACATGTGACGGTGAATGTGACTGACTTTTCCATTGGCAGCATAAATTGTGTACGACATTTTCCGCAAACGTAAATATAAAGAATCATACTAGAACAACCAAGTGATCTGTTATTGCGCAGATACAACACGGACGATCCATCATTCATAATTACAAATTCGTGACAATAAGACTTGTATTCATTTATTACAGTAATATATTATATACACAACAATAGTTACTCATATATTACCCCAAAACAGTCACGGGGAAACTAAATTTCAAAACCATACAGTATATTTTAAATAATTTTTTTATTTTTGTGCTATTGGCTATTAGCCACACTTTGCAAACTATAAAAAAAACATGATTAACAATTTGATATTTCCTATGTAATATGGAAATGTTTATCTTAAATTTACCAGCATTAACAATATGATAGCTGAATTGCACTTCTTGATATCGCAAATGACATTGAACATAATTAAAACAAAGATACCATTATCACATGGTTCATTTATTTAATTAAATATATATATTAATTAGACATAATGTGGATGAGTACTTTTCACATTACAAACAAAATAATAGAAATGAATCATAACGTTCATGGTCCTCTACACGTTGATGATATACCGACACAAGCTTTCAAATTATCATCAAATTTAAGTTGGACAGGACATGGTCTGGTGAAGACACCACTGGGAGCACATGTAAGGTACCAATGACAGCCTCTACATGATTGGTGATCGCCTAATCCTTTGTTTGTACATACGTCAGTTCCGTTTCCACAACCATCTGTGAATATAGTATTTATTTCATAAGATCAAGGTTTCTATATAAGTTTAAATACGTGTAAGGTATGTAAACAAATATTCAGAAAGGTCATTTAAATCTCATATTACAAACTATATATTTTCATTGCTGGAAGAAGAAAAGAATCCACATAGATGTGTCTGTCTTTCTCTTTGCTTAATTGTTTGATTGCAATTATTGAGCAAACTTTTGTTTCAATATGTATTTTCCTATTGAATTATATATATATATAACTGGATGTTACTCTCATTTTGCTTCACTCAGTCATTACCTTCGGCATGTGTGTGTTTCCATTAAAGATGCTTTTATGTGGTATTTTGTTATTCAACAATAACAAGATGCATCATTATACAGATACACATATCCTTTCAACAATATCTAATAAATGAGACCAATTATACACATATATGACAGTTAGTGGATGTAAATGAACATAAGAGACTATTCAACATTACACTTAGACACAAATCAAGTAAAGGAACAGCGCGTTTATTGCTGTTTTGCATTTCAGTCACGGTGGGTCTTCAACAATGAGCAAATATAATACCATAAAATTCATTTGGGCTCGTTTCACACTCGTCTTTTTTTAATTTGTGTTTTGTTTTAGTTTTTAAATTTGGCGTTGGTTTTATTTTTATTTTGTTTGTAAGAGTTTCATGTTTCATCTTTCTTCTACTTTAGTTGATTATTTACTATTGTTGTTTCATCTATTTAGAATGTTATGGTTGCACTGCAGTGACAGATTTTTGTTATCTACCATTCTATTTTATACACATATAGCCTTACTTGTAAAGAAATTGTTTCCTATTGTTACGCACTGACCACCGACTGGACACGGTAATTGGTAACCACCTGGTTCTGAAATAAAATAAATATTAGAATATTAGTGCACTGTGTGTCCTTCCTTGACTTCTCACAAGCTCCAAACCACTGACGCGGGTTAATCTGTAATACCTATCTCAAGTGATAATAATTCCAGACTCCCACTCAAGACCGGCGTTTTCACTGGTCAGTTCTGTTATATCTTCCCATACTTTCCTCTGCTATATACTATATATATATATATATATATATATACAAAATGATGATAAACACCAACAACCCTATGATAACTTCCTTATGGTTAGAGTTATGATGTTTAATACCACTTTCAACATTATTTCAGCTATATCATGGCGGTCAGTTATATTGATGGAGGAAACCGGAGAAGTCGGAGAAAACCACCGACATTTCGCTAGTCACTGACAAACTTTATAATATAAAGCTGTATTGAGTACACCTCGCCATGAATGGGATTCGAACTCACAACTTTAGTGGTGCTAGGCATTGATTGCATAGGTAGTTGTAAATCAAACTGTCATACGAGAACGACCACGATGGCCTTGCTTACTTATACTGGTGGTTTTCTAAATGGTAAATATTTATTCCCTTCAAAATATCAATTTATACTGTATAATCAGTAGTATAACTATCTTATTTGTTTGGTAAAATTTGCTCTATTTGTTAACGTTGAATTTGAATTATTTGAGCCTGTTTTCAAATTAGCGTAATACTCACTTTTTGTGGGTGCAATCTGTTTAATTGTAGTTGGAATAAGGAGAGCTGGTGGTGTTACCAGTCCTCCGGTATTACCACTTCCACTGCCTGTACCACTACCACTACCTGTTCCACTTCCGCTACCCGTTCCGGTTCCGGTGTTAGGACAACCACTTCCACCAGACCCGCCATTGTTTGGATGGTTGTTATTATTATTGTTACTGTTGATATTGTTGTTGTATATTGTGTTTGCAGGTGGAGACCAAACTAGTCAACAACAAGAAAGACAAATATTATAAATAGCCAATCAATTTTATCATCAATGTTATGAGGAAGACTTATAAAAGTTATATCCTATGTGGGGTCAATCAAATTAATTATCCACCAAGCACGTGAAATTAATGTGAAAGAGCTCGGATTCATGATTGATTGGAGCATGATTATGGTCTAGTACAAAACTACACAATCCTCAACTCCTCAAAAAGTATCTTGCTATCACTGTGATATAGCTGGTACATTGCCGTTATGACAACCACTCCATTACATTATTTAAGACAAAATAAAATACTTACATTTCTTTTTCTCACAGACATACGGCAATGGAGCAAAACAATTGACATCATTCAACTCGGCGTTGACAAATTCCCCACAATGTTCTTGGCCGGCAAAATTATCAGGGTTAGTTTTCTTCCATGGTCTGAAATACATACATTTTAACATACGTAACGAAAGTATAGATTTGAAAAGGGTTAACATTGAGGATGAAAACCAACGCATTTCATTGCAAGAACATTGCTCTGGCGTGTCTGTTATGCATAGGGGCAATATTGATAAAAAAAAACATTGTTTAATAACTTGGTTTCCAAGTTGATGGTATGAACCGATTTCTATATAAACCATACTAAATTCTCAGTCGATATAAATACCGAAATGCATATCACTAAATACTTGTCTAATATCAGAGTCATCCGCGGTCTGATTTGAGTTCATTTTCTGTTGTGTACTTGGTAATAGGATAAATGTAAAATGTCAGTATAATATAAATGAAGAGTACAACAACATGTCTAATCGGGAAATCCGGAGAGGATAAAAACTCAGCGTGAAATGAAATAAAAACTACTACTATGATGGAAAACATATTAAAACGTGATTAAGACCAGATATTTCAAAAAGATTAACTTGTTTCTATAAGGTTAAAAGATTAACTTGTATATACGGGTTTCTATAAGGTTAAAAGATTAACTTGTATATATCGGTTTCTATAAGGTTAAAAGATTAACTTGTATATACGGGTTTCTATAAGGTTAAAAGATTAACTTGTATATACGGGTTCCTATAAGGTTAAAAGATTAACTTGTATATACGGGTTTCTATAAGGTTAAAAGATTAACTTGTATATATCGGTTTTTATAAGGTTAAAAGATTAACTTGTATATACGGGTTCCTATAAGGTTAAAAGATTAACTTGTATATACGGGTTTCTATAAGGTTAAAATATTAACTTGTATATACGGGTTCCTATAAGGTTAAAAGATTAACTTGTATATACGGGTTTCTATAAGGTTAAAAGATTAAATTGTATATATCGGTTTCTATAAGGTTAAAAGATTAACTTGTATATACGGGTTCCTATAAGGTTAAAAGATTAACTTGTATATACGGGTTTCTATAAGGTTAAAAGATTAACTTGTATATACGGGTTCCTATAAGGTTAAAAGATTAACTTGTATATACGGGTTCCTATAAGGTTAAAAGATTAACTTGTATATACGGGTTTCTATAAGGTTAAAAGATTAACTTGTATATATCGGTTTCTATAAGGTTAAAAGATTAACTTGTATATACGGGTTCCTATAAGGTTAAAAGATTAACTTGTATATACGGGTTCCTATAAGGTTAAAAGATTAACTTGTATATACGGGTTCCTATAAGGTTAAAAGATTAGCATGTATATACAGGTTTCTATAAGGTTAAAAGATTAACTTGAATATACGGGTTTCTATAAGGTTAAAAGATTAACTTGTATATATGGGTTCCTATAAGGTTAAAAGATTAACATGTATATACAGGTTTCTATAAGGTTAAAAGATTAACTTGTATATACGGGTTCCTATAAGGTTAAAAGATTAACATGTATATACAGGTTTCTATAAGGTTAAAAGATTAACTTGTATATACGGGTTTATATAAGGTTAAAAGATTAACTTGTATATACGGGTTCCTATAAGGTTAAAAGATTAACATGTATATACAGGTTTCTATAAGGTTAAAAGATTAACTTGTATATACGGGTTTCTATAAGGTTAAAAGATTAACTTGTATATACGGGTTTCTATAAGGTTAAAAGATTAACTTGTATATACGGGTTTCTATAAGGTTAAAAGATTAACTTGTATATACGGGTTCCTATAAGGTTAAAAGATTAACTTGTATATACAGGTTTCTATAAGGTTAAAAGATTAACTTGTATATACGGGTTTCTATAAGGTTATTGTTGAACTTATCTTTCAGAGTGGTAATAGCTCTAAATATACTAACATTAATGTAGGATCGTGAGGAGTTCCGTCAGTCCATACGTATTTCAACGAGTCCTTTCGTGGTCGATTGTTTAATCCAATCCATACTTGGAATAGTTGATTTGATTGAAATCTGGAGTGTTGTATTTGTTTTAATCTTAATATCAACCATTGCTACAAAATATATAAATAATATAGATTATTTGTTATCAATCATTTTAGAGTAATTCAACAAAAAATATTGCAAATTGCTTTTTTTTCCTTTTGTTTTGTTTTGTTTGTTTTTTATTTTGTTTTGTTTGTTTTTTGGTTTTGTCGTGACGTTTTTTAAACGCTGAAATAACGTTTGTGTGCCTGTTAGGTTGTACTCGGTGGTTTATGTACCACAATTCGACTGATGTTTTTCTTTCAGTTTTTTTCGTGGAGTTACATCACAGCATTGTCAAAAACGCATTAATTTGTTTTAATTTCCCTAATAACATTGACACAACCATAGTATTCAATTATGAAATGTTATTGCAAATAAAATATCTACCTTTTCTGCTACACTGTCTATTTTGACGAGGTCACCTTGATTGTTCAAACAATCTTGTCTAGCTTCCATCCATGACTTCATTTTTTTAGATGTAATAATATAACAATCATCACTGCCTGGTCTTTCTTCCCAACCTTTAGGACATTTACCTAGTGGATCTGCGAACGAAATATGTTAGTTACAGTGTCATTAATGAACAGTATGCATAGCAAATAGTTCATGGCACTGAGGGTCAGATGGCAGTATATGGACCGGTCCGTCACCAAAAAAATATTATATGGACCGAAGCTTATGGCAGTATATGGACCGGTCCGTCACCAAAAAAATATTATATGGACCTCAGAAGCTTCGGTTCATATAATATTTTTTTGGTGACGGACCGGTCCATATACTGCCATATGACCCGAAGTGACATGAACTATTTGCTATATTATACTTTTTATCTAAAAAAATAATGCAGGTACCTGACCGGTCCATATACTAAAATAGTGACTGGTCCATATACGAAAATAGTGACCGGCTAACAAAGACAAACAAGGAAAATAAAAACGTAAAGTGTAATATAGTATTATATCTAATAGCCTATCATCAAAATGAATTGCAGAAATATTATATGAAATATTATATTATATATTCTTCATTGTAAATAATATGAATGTTTATATCTGTGTATGCCTGCATGCTGTAGTTGAATGTATTGTTTGTTGTTTGATGACAATCCAACCTTTGGATTTTAAATCAATAAAATCTTAACTTATCTTATCTTATTGTAATGCATTTTATTTAATGCGAAATACAGTTAATTATGAAAGTATAACTTGAATATAGAAATATAATATAATGATACCAATAGTTATCAGAGCACCAGTAGTATATTTTTCATTTCGGAACTTTCCTAGTGTGATATATTTTTTTCTTCAATTTATATCATTAGAGGTTACCACTACTATGCTGGTGAAGAGATCGTTTTTCCTAAGAGCATACCTGAATCTGTTGGGCATCCAATTAGGTCAAATCTCATAGAGATGTGGGACAGCCAATCAACAGGGTGTATTCTAACAAACTTGGCAATGATTGGACATCCTAACATATTTGTGACCACTGATTCCTGATCTCTAACATTTCCAGTAAATATCTGTAAGAAGAATCAAACTAGTTTACAGTCAATGTTATATATTTTAGTAGCTCCTGCTACACATAGCGCATATTATTGATAAATAAAATTAGACAATTAAAAACAACAGTTGTTAATATTCTAGAGACACAAGAAATGTTTGAATATACCAAAGGGCAACCTGAAAATGTAAGATTAAGTAACAGACACCCTACTTAAAACCTGGAATGAACTCATGTGCTCCGGAATGGTAAGGAGTTCCTGATCTACGAGTGGTAACCTGTCATGTTACTCGTGTGACAAATCCGGTGATAATTTATATTCTGTAATGTAATAATTCAAATTATACCATCGCCATTTGTTGTGATATACGCTGATGTTTTCTAATTGCATTCTAACAATTCCATACACAAATATTGGACAATGTTTGAAAGACTAAACATACTGCTATTCTTCAGTCAAATCATTCAATGAAACTGTCGTACATACTTTTTTTATTTCGGTTTTACGATTTGCTCCAATTTGTTTCGTCCAGGTATATTTTATTTATTATATTTTTTGTTACACATTTGAAGCATTTTAATTTTTATATGAATATGGTACTATATACCTGTTTATTTCCTTGTGGATCTTTGACGAATTCGTACTTTACTCCATCAATACTGTAAGATACAGCAAACTTCGTCACCCTCTCATTACAACAATGGGTTATAAGATCTACATTTCTTCCTTGTGTAACTACACCACGTACGGTACTAACTTTATTCAGTTCAACCTGAAATATAAAAGCCAAATAAAGGTATGACTGGTGGTTTTTAATATGCTTCGATATATGTATACAACAACACAGTTTCAAATGATGGCGTACAATTGTCTATATGAAAACTTTTGGTACCTGGAGCAAACACGCGTAACGTTCTCTTCATATTCTCCCTGGTTTAAGATGGGAAAATGCCTTTACTGTTACATTTTGTTCTTTTCTAATTTTGTTTCTCATCCTTAAAAAATGATTCTGTTTGTAGATGTTATTTGTTTCACTTTATTGGTTCCTATATATCAAAATATTTTGCAATGATTTTTCGGTTTATAATATTTCACTATCACACACTATCCATTTTCACCAAATCTATTTGATTTCAGAAAATGTTTTCATTTTTTTCACTTCGATTACGACATAATATTGTTATTAATTCTACATGCATTTGAAAGTCCGCGCATATGCCCACATCTTACTTTTCCCTACCCGCAAAATTAGTGTCTTCATAATTCTCCTCACAGTTATATTTTATTTTATGTCTAAACCGAACCTTGACTACACAGAATCCTGTATAAACCGAACTTTCAATAAAGTCCCATTTTATGAAATGCTTCGCTAATTTAACACTACAATGTATATATGAATGGTAATTCTTATAGCTTTCTTTACCAGTTTTCATTCTGACACGTGCTTACATGTACAAGAAAAGTTTGAAGGTACCAAAGTGGCAATCAGAAACCGTAAATCGAAGAAGGAAAGATAATACAAAGTCTGAAAGAAAAACAACGATCTACAAAACTTTTCACAGAAAACTAAAGATAGAGCAACACGAACTTCACTATAAAACGAGGTGGTCTAGAAAGGTAAGTAATTCCTGCTCTACATGTAGTACCCGTCGTGTTACTCTTGTTATAAACCAGGTGATAATTCATGAATACATAAATTAACTTTTCATTCTGACAAGTGTTTGTCTTTACCTGTATAAATTAACTTTTCATTCTGACAAGTGTATGTCTTTACCTGTATAAATTAACTTTTCATTCTGACAAGTGTATGTCTTTACCTGTATAAATTGACTTTTATCGTTAAGAGCAGCTGACCAGCCTCCACCTAATACAGTTCCATTATGATAGTCAATTGTTGGAGTGTGTAATCTTCCTCTTGAAGGTCCAAATTCATTCCTGGATGCGTTAGTAAACCGTGTAGATACCTGTATCTGTGTGTCTCTTACACCATTAGGACCAGATACAAGATGTTGATGACATACCTGGTGACCTGTATGATAACAAGATATTGTTTATGACATGTCTTCCGCATTATTAGATGTCGTGAAGACCAAGACTACTAAAAACTAATACAAATGTAACCGTATATGCCATTTAAACACAAACAATGTATGAGGATCATTTTTGACTTAGCCATTTGTCTTTCGGTCAATAAGAAATGCTGTCAGATCAATCAAAATTTAAATATTAATATTATTGGTATATAGAACAATTTAATGACTTGTATATTAAAACTAAGGTACTCCTCCCTCAGGCATAGGTACTTTGGTTTTTTGGTTTTTATTTTTTGCTCCCAAAGATTTTAAAATCATTTGGCTTTCAATTATTTTGGCTTTGGACATACCTGAAGATGGTTATTCCAGAAACGCGTCGTGTGCACTAAATGTGATAGCTACGTTTTAATCTACATGATAATGTCAACAATATTATAAACACAGCCTCACATTCAAAATAAAATTGCTGAGAAACATCATGACACGAAACCTCAAGTTAGACAAGGGTCTTTGAAAAGGCATTGCTTCTCCCTATTCATGGTGCCAGTCATGGATTCCATATCGAAGTATATTTAATATCGATTCGTAGGAGTCTGCAATTGGGTTGACTTTCAGTGAAAATGTAGCTTGTCAGTGGATTCATTATCGGTAAAGATTTTAGGTTTGAGTTGTATCTAAGTGTTTTAACTATCTGTATATTATGTATAGTTTTAAGAAGCATCAAAGTTAGTGTACTCTTAGTAAAGATGTATCTATGAGTAGCATCAATTGGTTTGATCGTTATGTATATTTTAGCGTAGCTACTAGTTTTGATTGTTGGTTTGCAGTTTGACTGATAGTGAAGATGTACTGAATTGACTGGCATAATGCAGTCTTTGCTAATCTGTAAGTGGATTGCCTGTCGGTGATATAGAATCGTAACTAACCTGAGAGTGGTTTGACTGCCGGTGATATAGAATCGTAACTAACCTGAGAGTGTTTTTACTGCTGGTGATATAGAATTGTAACTAACCTGAGAGTGGTTTGACTGCCGGTGATATAGAATCGTAACTAACCTGAGAGTGGTTTGACTGTCGGTGATATAGAATTGTAACTAACCTGAGAGTGGTTCGACTGTCGGTGATATAGAATCGTAACTAACCTGAGAGTGGTTTGACTGCCGGTGACATAGAATCGTAACTAACCTGAGAGTGGTTTGACTGCCGGTGACATAGAATCGTAACTAACCTGAGAGTGGTTTGACTGCCGGTGATATAGAATCGTAACTAACCTGAGAGTGGTTTGACTGTCGGTGATATAGAATCGTAACTAACCTGAGAGTGGTTTGACTGTCGGTGATATAGAATCGTAACTAACCTGAGAGTGGTTTGACTGTCGGTGATATAGAATCGTAACTAACCTGAGAGTGGTTTGACTGTCGGTGATATAGAATCGTAACTAACCTGAGAGTGGTTTGACTGTCGGTGATATAGAATCGTAACTAACCTGAGAGTGGTTTGACTGCCGGTGATATAGAATTGTAACTGACCTGAGAGTGGCTTGACTGTCGGTGATATAGAATTGTAACTGACCTGAGAGTGGCTTGACTGTCGGTGATATAGAATTGTAACTAACCTGAGAGTGGTTTGACTGTCGGTGATATAGAATTGTAACTAACCTGAGAGTGGTTTGACTGCCGGTGATATAGAATTGTAACTGACCTGAGAGTGGCTTGACTGTCGGTGATATAGAATTGTAACTGACATGAGAGTGGCTTGACTGTCGGTGATATAGAATCGTAACTAACCTGAGAGTGGTTTGAACCTGAGAGTGGTTTGACTGTCGGTGATATAGAATCGTAACTAACCTGAGAGTGGTTTGACTGTCGGTGATATAGAATCGTAACTAACCTGAGAGTGGTTTGACTGCCGGTGATACAGAATCGTAACTAACCTGAGAGTGGTTTGACTGCCGGTGATATAGAATCGTAACTAACCTGAGAGTGGTTTGACTGTCGGTGATATAGAATTGTAACTAACCTGAGAGTGGTTTGACTGTCGGTGATATAGAATTGTAACTGACCTAAGAGTGGCTTGACTGTCGGTGATATAGAATCGTAACTAACCTGAGAGTGGCTTGACTGTCGGTGATATAGAATTGTAACTAACCTGAGAGTGGTTTGACTGTCGGTGATATAGAATTGTAACTGACCTGAGAGTGGCTTGACTGTCGGTGATATAGAATCGTAACTAACCTGAGAGTGGCTTGACTGTCGGTGATATAGAATTGTAACTAACCTGAGAGTGGTTTGACTGTCGGTGATATAGAATTGTAACTGACCTGAGAGTGGTTTGACTGTCGGTGATATAGAATCGTAACTAACCTGAGAGTGACTTGACTGTCGGTGATATAGAATTGTAACTAACCTGAGAGTGGTTTGACTGTCGGTGATATAGAATCGTAACTAACCTGAGAGTGGTTTGACTGTCGGTGATATAGAATCGTAACTAACCTGAGAGTGGTTTGACTGCCGGTGATACAGAATCGTAACTAACCTGAGAGTGGTTTGACTGCCGGTGATATAGAATCGTAACTAACCTGAGAGTGGTTTGACTGTCGGTGATATAGAATCGTAACTAACCTGAGAGTGGTTTGACTGTCGGTGATATAGAATTGTAACTGACCTAAGAGTGGCTTGACTGTCGGTGATATAGAATCGTAACTAACCTGAGAGTGGCTTGACTGTCGGTGATATAGAATTGTAACTAACCTGAGAGTGGTTTGACTGTCGGTGATATAGAATTGTAACTGACCTGAGAGTGGCTTGACTGTCGGTGATATAGAATCGTAACTAACCTGAGAGTGGCTTGACTGTCGGTGATATAGAATTGTAACTAACCTGAGAGTGGTTTGACTGTCGGTGATATAGAATTGTAACTGACCTGAGAGTGGTTTGACTGTCGGTGATATAGAATCGTAACTAACCTGAGAGTGACTTGACTGTCGGTGATATAGAATTGTAACTAACCTGAGAGTGGTTTGACTGTCGGTGATATAGAATCGTAACTAACCTGAGAGTGGTTTGACTGTCGGTGATATAGAATCGTAACTAACCTGAGAGTGGCTTGACTGTCGGTGATATAGAATTGTAACTAACCTGAGAGTGGCTTGACTGTCGGTGATATAGAATTGTAACTAACCTGAGAGTGGTTTGACTGTCGGTGATATAGAATCGTAACTAACCTGAGAGTGGTTTGACTGTCGGTGATATAGAATTGTAACTAACCTGAGAGTGGTTTGACTGTCGGTGATATAGAATTGTAACTAACCTGAGAGTGGTTTGACTGTCGGTGATATAGAATCGTAACTAACCTGAGAGTGGCTTGACTGTCGGTGATATAGAATTGTAACTAACCTGAGAGTGGCTTGACTGTCGGTGATATAGAATTGTAACTAACCTGAGAGTGGTTTGACTGTCGGTGATATAGAATCGTAACTAACCTGAGAGTGGTTTGACTGTCGGTGATATAGAATTGTAACTGACCTGAGAGTGGTTTGACTGTCGGTGATATAGAATTGTAACTAACCTGAGAGTGGTTTGACTGTCGGTAATATAGAATTGTAACTAACCTGAGAGTGGTTTGACTGTCGGTGATATAGAATCGTAACTAACCTGAGAGTGGTTTGACTGTCGGTGATATAGAATCGTAACTAACCTGAGAGTGGCTTGACTGTCGGTGATATAGAATTGTAACTAACTTAGAGTGGCTTGACTGTCGGTGATATAGAATTGTAACTAACCTGAGAGTGGTTTGACTGTCGGTGATATAGAATCGTAACTAACCTGAGAGTGGTTTGACTGTCGGTGATATAGAATTGTAACTAACCTGAGAGTGGTTTGACTGTCGGTGATATAGAATTGTAACTAACCTGAGAGTGGTTTGACTGTCGGTGATATAGAATCGTAACTAACCTGAGAGTGGCTTGACTGTCGGTGATATAGAATTGTAACTAACCTGAGAGTGGCTTGACTGTCGGTGATATAGAATTGTAACTAACCTGAGAGTGGTTTGACTGTCGGTGATATAGAATCGTAACTAACCTGAGAGTGGTTTGACTCTCGGTGATATAGAATTGTAACTAACCTGAGAGTGGTTTGACTGTCGGTGATATAGAATTGTAACTGACCTGAGAGTGGCTTGACTGTCGGTGATATAGAATCGTAACTAACCTGAGAGTGGCTTGACTGTCGGTGATATAGAATTGTAACTAACCTGAGAGTGGTTTGACTGTCGGTGATATAGAATTGTAACTGACCTGAGAGTGGTTTGACTGTCGGTGATATAGAATCGTAACTAACCTGAGAGTGGCTTGACTGTCGGTGATATAGAATTGTAACTAACCTGAGAGTGGTTTGACTGTCGGTGATATAGAATCGTAACTAACCTGAGAGTGGTTTGACTGTCGGTGATATAGAATCGTAACTAACCTGAGAGTGGCTTGACTGTCGGTGATATAGAATTGTAACTAACCTGAGAGTGGCTTGACTGTCGGTGATATAGAATTGTAACTAACCTGAGAGTGGTTTGACTGTCGGTGATATAGAATCGTAACTAACCTGAGAGTGGTTTGACTGTCGGTGATATAGAATTGTAACTAACCTGAGAGTGGTTTGACTGTCGGTGATATAGAATTGTAACTAACCTGAGAGTGGTTTGACTGTCGGTGATATAGAATCGTAACTAACCTGAGAGTGGCTTGACTGTCGGTGATATAGAATTGTAACTAACCTGAGAGTGGCTTGACTGTCGGTGATATAGAATTGTAACTAACCTGAGAGTGGTTTGACTGTCGGTGATATAGAATCGTAACTAACCTGAGAGTGGTTTGACTGTCGGTGATATAGAATTGTAACTGACCTGAGAGTGGTTTGACTGTCGGTGATATAGAATTGTAACTAACCTGAGAGTGGTTTGACTGTCGGTGATATAGAATTGTAACTAACCTGAGAGTGGTTTGACTGTCGGTGATATAGAATCGTAACTAACCTGAGAGTGGTTTGACTGTCGGTGATATAGAATCGTAACTAACCTGAGAGTGGCTTGACTGTCGGTGATATAGAATTGTAACTAACTTAGAGTGGCTTGATTGTCGGTGATATAGAATTGTAACTAACCTGAGAGTGGTTTGACTGTCGGTGATATAGAATCGTAACTAACCTGAGAGTGGTTTGACTGTCGGTGATATAGAATTGTAACTAACCTGAGAGTGGTTTGACTGTCGGTGATATAGAATTGTAACTAACCTGAGAGTGGTTTGACTGTCGGTGATATAGAATCGTAACTAACCTGAGAGTGGCTTGACTGTCGGTGATATAGAATTGTAACTAACCTGAGAGTGGCTTGACTGTCGGTGATATAGAATTGTAACTAACCTGAGAGTGGTTTGACTGTCGGTGATATAGAATCGTAACTAACCTGAGAGTGGTTTGACTGTCGGTGATATAGAATTGTAACTAACCTGAGAGTGGTTTGACTGTCGGTGATATAGAATTGTAACTAACCTGAGAGTGGTTTGACTGTCGGTGATATAGAATTGTAACTAACCTGAGAGTGGTTTGACTGTCGGTGATATAGAATTGTAACTAACCTGAGAGTGGTTTGACTGTCGGTGATATAGAATCGTAACTAACCTGAGAGTGGTTTGACTGTCGGTGATATAGAATCGTAACTAACCTGAGAGTGGTT
Source organism: Bathymodiolus brooksi (assembly GCA_963680875.1). Taxonomy (NCBI): domain Eukaryota; kingdom Metazoa; phylum Mollusca; class Bivalvia; order Mytilida; family Modiolidae; genus Bathymodiolus; species Bathymodiolus brooksi. The sequence goes on along the minus strand of OY804578.1, from coordinate 25,118,013 downwards.
TGACTGTCGGTGATATAGAATCGTAACTAACCTGAGAGTGGTTTGACTGTCGGTGATATAGAATCGTAACTAACCTGAGAGTGGTTTGACTGTCGGTGATATAGAATCGTAACTAACCTGAGAGTGGTTTGACTGTCGGTGATATAGAATCGTAACTAACCTGAGAGTGGTTTGACTGTCGGTGATATAGAATCGTAACTAACCTGAGAGTGGTTTGACTGTTGGTGATATAGAATCGTAACTAACCTGAGAGTGGTTTGACTGTCGGTGATATAGAATCGTAACTAACCTGAGAGTGGTTTGACTGTCGGTGATGTAGAATCGTAACTAACCTGAGAGTGGTTTGACTGTCGATGATATAGAATTGTAACTAACCTGAGAGTGGTTTGACTGCCGGTGATATAGAATCGTAACTAACCTGAGAGTGGTTTGACTGTCGGTGATATAGAATGGTAACTAACCTGAGAGTGGTTTGACTGTCGGTGATATAGAATTGTAACTAACCTGAGAGTGGTTTGACTGCCGGTGATATAGAATCGTAACTAACCTGAGAGTGGCTTGACTGTCGGTGATATAGAATTGTAACTAACCTGAGAGTGGTTTGACTGTCGGTGATTTAGAATCGTAACTAACCTGAGAGTGGTTTGACTGTCGGTGATATAGAATCGTAACTAACCTGAGAGTGGTTTGACTGTCGGTGATATAGAATCGTAACTAACCTGAGAGTGGTTTGACTGTCGGTGATATAGAATCGTAACTAACCTGAGAGTGGCTTGACTGTCGGTGATATAGAATTGTAACTAACCTGAGAGTGGCTTGACTGTCGGTGATATAGAATTGTAACTAACCTGAGAGTGGTTTGACTGTCGGTGATATAGAATTGTAACTAACCTGAGAGTGGTTTGACTGTCGGTGATATAGAATTGTAACTAACCTGAGAGTGGTTTGACTGTCGGTGATATAGAATCGTAACTAACCTGAGAGTGGCTTGACTGTCGGTGATATAGAATTGTAACTAACCTGAGAGTGGCTTGACTGTCGGTGATATAGAATTGTAACTAACCTGAGAGTGGTTTGACTGTCGGTGATATAGAATCGTAACTAACCTGAGAGTGGTTTGACTGTCGGTGATATAGAATTGTAACTGACCTGAGAGTGGTTTGACTGTCGGTGATATAGAATTGTAACTAACCTGAGAGTGGTTTGACTGTCGGTGATATAGAATTGTAACTAACCTGAGAGTGGTTTGACTGTCGGTGATATAGAATCGTAACTAACCTGAGAGTGGTTTGACTGTCGGTGATATAGAATCGTAACTAACCTGAGAGTGGCTTGACTGTCGGTGATATAGAATTGTAACTAACTTAGAGTGGCTTGACTGTCGGTGATATAGAATTGTAACTAACCTGAGAGTGGTTTGACTGTCGGTGATATAGAATCGTAACTAACCTGAGAGTGGTTTGACTGTCGGTGATATAGAATTGTAACTAACCTGAGAGTGGTTTGACTGTCGGTGATATAGAATTGTAACTAACCTGAGAGTGGTTTGACTGTCGGTGATATAGAATCGTAACTAACCTGAGAGTGGCTTGACTGTCGGTGATATAGAATTGTAACTAACCTGAGAGTGGCTTGACTGTCGGTGATATAGAATTGTAACTAACCTGAGAGTGGTTTGACTGTCGGTGATATAGAATCGTAACTAACCTGAGAGTGGTTTGACTGTCGGTGATATAGAATTGTAACTAACCTGAGAGTGGTTTGACTGTCGGTGATATAGAATTGTAACTAACCTGAGAGTGGTTTGACTGTCGGTGATATAGAATTGTAACTAACCTGAGAGTGGTTTGACTGTCGGTGATATAGAATTGTAACTAACCTGAGAGTGGTTTGACTGTCGGTGATATAGAATCGTAACTAACCTGAGAGTGGTTTGACTGTCGGTGATATAGAATCGTAACTAACCTGAGAGTGGTTTGACTGTCGGTGATATAGAATCGTAACTAACCTGAGAGTGGTTTGACTGTCGGTGATATAGAATCGTAACTAACCTGAGAGTGGTTTGACTGTCGGTGATATAGAATCGTAACTAACCTGAGAGTGGTTTGACTGTCGGTGATATAGAATCGTAACTAACCTGAGAGTGGTTTGACTGTCGGTGATATAGAATCGTAACTAACCTGAGAGTGGTTTGACTGTTGGTGATATAGAATCGTAACTAACCTGAGAGTGGTTTGACTGTCGGTGATATAGAATCGTAACTAACCTGAGAGTGGTTTGACTGTCGGTGATGTAGAATCGTAACTAACCTGAGAGTGGTTTGACTGTCGATGATATAGAATTGTAACTCACCTGAGAGTGGTTTGACTGCCGGTGATATAGAATGGTAACTAACCTGAGAGTGGTTTGACTGTCGGTGATATAGAATGGTAACTAACCTGAGAGTGGTTTGACTGTCGGTGATATAGAATTGTAACTAACCTGAGAGTGGTTTGACTGCCGGTGATATAGAATCGTAACTAACCTGAGAGTGGTTTGACTGTCGGTGATATAGAATTGTAACTAACCTGAGAGTGGTTTGACTGTCGGTGATATAGAATCGTAACTAACCTGAGAGTGGTTTGACTGTCGGTGATATAGAATCGTAACTAACCTGAGAGTGGTTTGACTGTCGGTGATATAGAATCGTAACTAACCTGAGAGTGGTTTGACTGTCGGTGATATAGAATCGTAACTAACCTGAGAGTGGTTTGACTGTCGGTGATATAGAATCGTAACTAACCTGAGAGTGGTTTGACTGTCGGTGATATAGAATTGTAACTAACCTGAGAGTGGTTTGACTGTCGGTGATATAGAATGGTAACTAACTTGAGAGTGGTTTGACTGTCGGTGATATAGAATTGTAACTAACCTGAGAGTGGTTTGACTGTCGATGATATAGAATGGTAACTAACCTGAGAGTGGTTTGACTGTCGGTGATATAGAATTGTAACTAACCTGAGAGTGGTTTGATTGTCGGTGATATAGAATGGTAACTAACCTGAGAGTGGTTTGACTGTCGATGATATAGAATGGTAACTAACCTGAGAGTGTTTTGACTGTCGGTGATATAGAATGGTAACTAACCTGAGAGTGGTTTGACTGTCGGTGATATAGAATTGTAACTAACTTGAGAGTGGTTTGACTGTCGGTGATATAGAATCGTAACTAACCTGAGAGTGGTTTGACTGTCGGTGATATAGAATCGTAACTAACCTGAGAGTGGTTTGACTGTCGGTGATATAGAATTGTAACTAACCTGAGAGTGGTTTGACTGTCGGTGATATAGAATGGTAACTAACCTGAGAGTGGTTTGACTGTCGGTGATATAGAATTGTAACTAACCTGAGAGTGGTTTGACTGTCGATGATATAGAATGGTAACTAACCTGAGAGTGGTTTGACTGTCGGTGATATAGAATTGTAACTAACCTGAGAGTGGTTTGACTGTCGGTGATATAGAATGGTAACTAACCTGAGAGTGGTTTGACTGTCGATGATATAGAATGGTAACTAACCTGAGAGTGGTTTGACTGTCGGTGATATAGAATGGTGACTAACCTGAGAGTGGTTTGACTGTCGGTGATATAGAATGGTAACTAACCTGAGAGTGGTTTGACTGTCGGTGATATAGAATGGTAACTAACCTGAGAGTGGTTTGACTGTCGATGATATAGAATGGTAACTAACCTGAGAGTGGTTTGACTGTCGGTGATATAGAATGGTAACTAACCTGAGAGTGGTTTGACTGTCGGTGATATAGAATGGTAACTAACCTGAGAGTGGTTTGACTGTCGGTGATATAGAATCGTAACTAACCTGAGAGTGGTTTGACTCTCGGTGATATAGAATCGTAACTAACCTGAGAGTGGTTTGACTGTCGGTGATATAGAATTGTAACTAACCTGAGAGTGGTTTGACTGTCGGTGATATAGAATCGTAACTAACCTGAGAGTGGTTTGACTGTCGGTGATATAGAATCGTAACTAACCTGAGAGTGGTTTGACTGTCGGTGATATAGAATGGTAACTAACCTGAGAGTGGTTTGACTGTCGGTGAAATAGAATGGTAACTAACCTGAGAGTGGTTTGACTGTCGATGATATAGAATGGTAACTAACCTGAGAGTGGTTTGACTGTCGGTGATATAGAATGGTAACTAACCTGAGAGTGGTTTGACTGTCGGTGATATAGAATCGTAACTAACCTGAGAGTGGTTTGACTGTCGGTGATATAGAATCGTAACTAACCTGAGAGTGGTTTGACTGTCGGTGATATAGAATCGTAACTAACCTGAGAGTGGTTTGACTGTCGGTGATATAGAATCGTAACTAACCTGAGAGTGGTTTGACTGTCGGTGATATAGAATGGTAACTAACTTGAGAGTGGTTTGACTGTCGGTGATATAGAATCGTAACTAACCTGAGAGTGGTTTGACTGTCGGTGATATAGAATGGTAACTAACTTGAGAGTGGTTTGACTGTCGGTGATATAGAATGGTAACTAACCTGAGAGTGGTTTGACTGTCGGTGATATAGAATTGTAACTAACTTGAGAGTGGTTTGACTGTCGGTGATATAGAATCGTAACTAACCTGAGAGTGGTTTGACTGTCGGTGATATAGAATCGTAACTAACCTGAGAGTGGTTTGACTGTCGGTGATATAGAATCGTAACTAACCTGAGAGTGGTTTGACTGTCGGTGATATAGAATTGTAACTAACCTGAGAGTGGTTTGACTGTCGGTGATATAGAATGGTAACTAACCTGAGAGTGGTTTGACTGTCGGTGATATAGAATTGTAACTAACCTGAGAGTGGTTTGACTGTCGATGATATAGAATGGTAACTAACCTGAGAGTGGTTTGACTGTCGGTGATATAGAATTGTAACTAACCTGAGAGTGGTTTGACTGTCGGTGATATAGAATTGTAACTAACCTGAGAGTGGTTTGACTGTCGATGATATAGAATGGTAACTAACCTGAGAGTGGTTTGACTGTCGCTGATATAGAATGGTAACTAACCTGAGAGTGGTTTGACTGTCGATGATATAGAATGGTAACTAACCTGAGAGTGGTTTGACTGTCGGTGATATAGAATCGTAACTAACCTGAGAGTGGTTTGACTGTCGGTGATATAGAATCGTAACTAACCTGAGAGTGGTTTGACTGTCGGTGATATAGAATCGTAACTAACCTGAGAGTGGTTTGACTGTCGGTGATATAGAATGGTAACTAACTTGAGAGTGGTTTGACTGTCGGTGATATAGAATCGTAACTAACCTGAGAGTGGTTTGACTGTCGGTGATATAGAATGGTAACTAACTTGAGAGTGGTTTGACTGTCGGTGATATAGAATGGTAACTAACCTGAGAGTGGTTTGACTGTCGGTGAAGGTGTGGTTGTGGTAGTCGTCGTTGTTGTTGTTGTCGGTACTGGATCACAGTCATACTGTACATCTAGATATTTTGGAACATTTTTGCAAGGATCCTCTCCCAATGCTACCGGCGATGCCGTTAATTGACACACATCTTTATTATTACATGCTTGGGCAATTTGAGCGGTTACCCGTCCAGAAGAATAACAGTTTACTGTTGGATGGCTTCTGCAAATTCTTGATGAAGTTCGTCCGAAATTTACACTCCTTATTTGCAGCGTAAATCCACTTTGACAAGAGATGGACTTTGTTTTATAATCACAAATAATTGAATTTACTGCAAGAAAATATATAAACGGTCAGATGTTTTACATTTCATAAATGTTATATTTCTGACTACATTATGGCATACTTTTTAATATTGCAACTTCCAGTTACATGCCCTTTGACCTTGAAGTCGTTCTTAAGATCATATAATTTAACTTTAAATGCTGAAAGCCCTAAGTCTGTACAATTAAATGCTTAATAGTTATAGATAAATGTCCTTTGTCAAACCGTTAATTACAGTGCTGGTCTCATCATTTTAGTCAAATCATAACAAAGTTGTAACAGTGACCTTTGACCTCGAGCCCATTTTCTAGGTAACATGAACTGTGATAACAGTTGAAGATTGGGTTCCTAGTTGTAAACAATACAATTTAGCATTAGATTCTATCACTTTCATACTCTCATATGAGCCATCGGACTGCAAAGGTCATGACATAGGGTCACAAGCACGTGATCTGTCATGTTGTTTCGTCAGATCTCTTACGCCGCGACCTAGCAATAACGGGAGAAAGTGAGAGATGTGGTTTTGCTTTATATTAGTTTTAAGTTAGTTTTTCATGTTAAAAAATGTTGCGACAAAAGGTATGCAATAACAAATCTTTTTCATTGCTAAAAATGACAGGAAAAGACTAAGGTTGTCTCGTCAATTTATAATTTCAAGTAAATTAAATTTTGCTGATACTAAAGTTTTAGTCTAAATACAATAGTGAAATAGTGATCTAGACCAAACCACCGTAATATAGAAAGTAAGTTCGTAATATTGAACCATTAGTTCGTACTATTGAACAATTAGTTCGTAATATTGAAAATTAGTTCGTAATATTGAACAGTAAGTTCATAATATTGAACCATTAGTTCGTAATATTGAACAATGTGTTCGTAATATTGAACCATTAGTTCGTAATATTGAACAATTCGTTAGTAATATTGAACAACAAATTCGTAATATTGAACCATTAGTTCGTAATATTGAACAATTAGTTCGTAATATTGAACAATTAGTTCGTAATATTGAACAGTTAGTTCGTAATTATTCTTACAATAAATTATTCCAAATAAATACTCATAGCTTAAACATTTATAATAGTTCAATACTTACAAGATAATGCAAATGCTGGAAGGCACACTGAAAAGAGAAAACTGTTATTATCATCTAAAATATAATCTGTGCGTCTTGCATTTTTCTTTTCTTATTCATTGCAAATGTTTTCTAAATTTTATAGAGAATGAAATATTGGAAAAAATACATGCAAACTGATTTTTTATGTCTTTTTTTCATAAATAAAGCGATATTTTCATTGAATTTTTTTTAGAGAAAAATGCTACTTACCGAACAGCAATATTATTTTCATCGTTTTCGTGTGATAAGATACAAAAAAAATCCGAATTTGTCGAAATTGTATCAAATATTCCCCAAACCCGGGTTGTATAAATATTGTCCAGACACAATGTTATGTTCAGTGGTCGTATCTTGTTCTGGTTAATGTGCCGGCCACGGAAGAATTTATCTGATTTTATTTGTGACAAACCCACTTAACTTTGGGCTATATTTGTGTCAGGGATGTGACTAGGGGGTGTTGTTTGTTTTTACATATTAGAGGGGTACCTGTCCAATCAGCATGTCAATGACGCCACCATGTGTACAACCTTGTCATGCAAATCATTAGTAAAAACAACACGAAATATGTGATAACATACACGGATGATAAAAGTTTTCATATTTTAAAGTTACGTGTATATGTAATATTAGAGTACATATAGACCTCACATGAATGCGTGTGGTCATCGTTATATTAACTACGTGCTTGTTTGGTGTAAACTTTCTTCTAATAATAGATAGAAGTTCAACATTAATCGGTCTCTTAAGATTTTGTTTAGAGACAAATTAATTATTCTTGTTTCAAACAAAACAACAAGCGGATTAAGAAATAATTCTCAAATGTTTCCAGAAGGAATTCGTGTTGGAATTTTAATACACAATAAAAATCAGAATGTTTCGTAAGATCTCGTAAATATATAAATACTTTTGGCCTACTCATATTAATATATATATATATGGACTTTGTCCTAATATCTTTTAATGCCAAAAAACAAACGTAGATATCTAATCTAGTGCGCACGACCAGTTTATGGAATGACCTTCATCCTTTGACTTTGTGATTCGTACTTATGTGTATTACTCGTTTTGAAGACTGCTATATGTGTGTGGGTGGTGGTGTGTACGTAATACTGTCAGAAAATAATGATTTTATGTCAGGTTGTTTCTCAGTATTATCAGAAAATGTTGAACAAACATCTGAATATAAAGATGGACAGACCAAACAAAGAAAGAACGGCAAAAAGACAAACAATGCTGGACAAAATACTACACAATCATGCTGGACAAAATACTACACAATCGTGCTGGACAAAATACTACACAATCATGCTGGACAAAATACTACACAATCATGCTGGACAAAATACTACACAATCATGCTGGACAAAATACTACACAATCATGCTGGACAAAATACTAGACAATCATGCTGGACAAAATACTACACAATCGTGCTGGACAAAATACTACACAATCGTGCTGGACAAAATACTACACAATCATGCTGGACAAAATACTACACAATCGTGCTGGACAAAATACTACACAATCATGCTGGACAAAATACTACACACTCATGCTGGACAAAATATTACACAATCATGCTGGACAAAATCCTACACAATCATGCTGGACAAAATACTACACAATCGTGCTGGACAAAATACTACACAATCGTGCTGGACAAAATACTACACAATCATGCTGGACAAAATGCTACACAATCATGCTGGACAAAATACTACACAATCGTGCTGGACAAAATACTACACTATCATGCTGGACAAAATACTACACAATCATGCTGGACAAAATACTACACAATCGTGCTGGACAAAATACTACACAATCGTGCTGGACAAAATACTGCACAATCATGCTGGACAAAATACTACACAATCATGCTGGACAAAATACTACACAATCGTGCTGGACAAAATACTACACAATCGTGCTGGACAAAATACTACACAATCGTGCTGGACAAAATACTACACAATCATGCTGGACAAAATACTACACAATCGTGCTGGACAAAATACTACACAATCATGCTGGACAAAATACTACACAATCATGCTAGACAAAATACTACACAATCATGCTGGACAAAATACTACACAATCATGCTGGACAAAATACTACACAATCGTGATGGACAAAATACTACACAATCGTGCTGGACAAAATACTACACAATCATGCTGGACAAAATACTACACAATCATGCTTGACAAAATACTACACAATCGTGCTGGACCAAATACTACACAATCGTGCTGGACAAAATACTACACAATCGTGCTGGACAAAATACTACACAATCGTGCTGGACAAAATACTCCACAATCATGCTGGACAAAATACTACACATTCATGCTGGACAAAATACTACACAATCATGCTGGACAAAATACTACACAAACATGCTGGACAAAATACTACACAATCGTGCTGGACAAAATACTACACAATCATGCTGGACAAAATACTACACAATCGTGCTGGACAAAATACTACACAATCGTGCTGGACAAAATACTACACAATCATGCTGGCCAAAATACTACACGATCGTGCTGGACAAAATACTACACAATCATGCTGGACAAAATACTACACAATCATGCTGGACAAAATACTACACAACCATGCTGGACAAAATACTACACAATCATGCTGGACAAAATACTACACAATCATGCTGGACAAAATACTACACAATCATGCTGGACAAAATACTACACAATCATGCTGGACAAAATACTACACAATCATGCTGGACAAAATACTACACAATCATGCTGGACAAAATACTACACAATCATGCTGGACAAAATACTACACAATCATGCTGGACAAAATACTACACAATCGTGCTGGACAAAATACTACACAATCGTGCTGGACAAAATACTACACAATCATGCTGGACAAAATACTACACAATCATGCTGGACAAAATACTACACAATCATGCTGGACAAAATACTACACAATCATGCTGGACAAAATACTACACAATCGTGCTGGACAAAATACTACACAATCGTGCTGGACAAAATACTACACAATCATGCTGGACAAAATACTACACAATCATGCTGGACAAAATACTACACAATCGTGCTGGACAAAATACTACACAATCGTGCTGGACAAAATACTACACAATCTTGCTGGACAAAATACTACACAATCGTGCTGGACAAAATACTACACAATCATGCTGGACAAAATACTACACAATCGTGCTGGAGAAAATACTACACAATCATGCTGGACAAAATACTACACAATCATGCTGGACAAAATACTACACAATCATGCTGGACAAAATACTACACTATCATGCTGGACAAAATACTACACAATCATGCTGGACAAAATACTACACAATCATGCTGGACAAAATACTACACAATCATGCTGGACAAAATACTACACAATCGTGCTGGAGAAAATACTACACAATCATGCTGGACAAAATACTACACAATCATGCTGGACAAAATACTACACAATCATGCTGGACAAAATACTACACAATCGTGCTGGACAAAATACTACACAATCCTGCTGGACAAAATACTACACAATCCTGCTGGACAAAATACTACACAATCGTGCTGGACAAAATACTACACAATCGTGCTGGACAAAATACTACACAATCGTGCTGGACAAAATACTACACAATCGTGCTGGACAAAATACTACACAATCGTGCTGGACAAAATACTACACAATCGTGCTGGAGAAAATACTACACAATCGTGTTGGAAAAAATACTACACAATCGTGCTGGACAAAATACTACACAATCGTGCTGGACAAAATACTACACAATCGTGCTGGACAAAATACTACACAATCGTGCTGGACAAAATACTACCCAATCGTGCTGGACAAAATACTACATAATCATGCTGGAGAAAATACTACACAATCACGCTGGACAAAATACTACACAATCATGCTGGACAAAATACTACACAATCGTGCTGGAGAAAATACTACACAATCATGCTGGACAAAATACTACACAATCGTGCTGGACAAAATACTACACAATCATGCTGGACAAAATACTACACAATCGTGCTGGACAAAATACTACACAATCGTGCTGGAGAAAATACTATACAATCATGCTGGACAAAATACTACACAATCATGCTGGACAAAATACTACACAATCATGCTGGACAAAATACTACACAATCGTGCTGGACAAAATACTACACAATCGTGCTGGAGAAAATACTACACAATCCTGCTGGACAAAATACTACACAATCGTGCTGGACAAAATACTACACAATCGTGCTGGACAAAATACTACACAATCGTGCTGGACAAAATACTACACAATCGTGCTGGACAAAATACTACACAATCATGCTGGACAAAATACTACACAATCGTGATGGACAAAATACTACACAATCGTGCTGGACAAAATACTACACAATCGTGCTGGACAAAATACTACACAATCGTGCTGGACAAAATACTACACAATCGTGCTGGACAAAATACTACACAATCGTGATGGACAAAATACTACACAATCGTGCTGGACAAAATACTACACAATCGTGCTGGACAAAATACTACACTATCGTGCTGGACAAAATACTACACAATCGTGCTGGACAAAATACTACACAATCATGCTGGACAAAATACTACACAATCGTGCTGGACAAAATACTACACAATCATGCTGGACAAAATACTACACAATCGTGCTGGATAAAATACTACACAATCATGCTGGACAAAATACTACACAATCATGCTGGACAAAATACTACACAATCGTGCTGGACAAAATACTACACAATCGTGCTGGACAAAATACTACACAATCATGCTGGACAAAATACTACACAATCGTGCTGGACAAAATACTACACAATCGTGCTGGACAAAATACTACACAATCGGGCTGGACAAAATACTACACAATCATGCTGGCCAAAATACTACACAATCGTGCTGGACAAAATACTACACTATCGTGCTGGACAAAATACTACACAATCGTGCTGGACAAAATACTACACAATCGTGCTGGAGAAAATACTACACAATCGTGCTGGAGAAAATACTACACAATCGTGCTGAACAAAATACTACACAATCGTGCTGGAAAAAATACTACACAATCGTGCTGGAGAAAATACTACACAATCATGCTGGACAAAATACTACACAATCATGCTGGACAAAATACTACACAATCGTGCTGGACAAAATACTACACAATCGTGCTGGACAAAATACTACACAATCATGCTGGACAAAATACTACACAATCGTGCTGGACAAAATACTACACTATCGTGCTGGACAAAATACTACACAATCGTGCTGGACAAAATACTACACAATCGTGCTGGAAAAAATACTACACAATCGTGCTGGAGAAAATACTACACAATCATGCTGGACAAAATACTACACAATCATGCTGGACAAAATACTACACAATCATGCTGGACAAAATACTACACAATCGTGCTGGACAAAATACTACACAATCGTGCTGGACAAAATACTACACAATCATGCTGGACAAAATACTACACAATCGTGCTGGACAAAATACTACACTATCGTGCTGGACAAAATACTACACAATCGTGCTGGACAAAATACTACACAATCGTGCTGGAAAAAATACTACACAATCGTGCTGGACAAAATACTACACAATCGTGCTGGACAAAATACTACACAATCGTGCTGGACAAAATACTACACAATCGTGCTGGACAAAATACTACACAATCGTGCTGGACAAAATACTACACAATCGTGCTGGAGAAAATACTACACAATCGTGTTGGAAAAAATACTACACAATCGTGCTGGACAAAATACTACACAATCGTGCTGGACAAAATACTACACAATCGTGCTGGACAAAATACTACACAATCGTGCTGGACAAAATACTACCCAATCGTGCTGGACAAAATACTACACAATCATGCTGGAGAAAATACTACACAATCACGCTGGACAAAATACTACACAATCATGCTGGACAAAATACTACACAATCGTGCTGGAGAAAATACTACACAATCGTGATGGACAAAATACTACACAATCGTGCTGGACAAAATACTACACAATCATGCTGGACAAAATACTACACAATCGTGCTGGACAAAATACTACACAATCGTGCTGGACAAAATACTACACAGTCGTGCTGGAGAAAATACTACACAATCGTGCTGGACAAAATACTACACAATCGTGCTGGAGAAAATACTACACAATCGTGCTGGACAAAATACTACACAATCATGCTGGACAAAATACTACACAATCATGCTGGACAAAATACTACACAATCATGCTGGACAAAATACTACACAATCATGCTGGACAAAATACTACACAATCATGCTGGACAAAATACTACACAATCGTGCTGAACAAAATACTACACAATCGTGCTGGACAAAATACTACACAATCGTGCTGGACAAAATACTACTAGGAGAGGAGGTTTGGGCTCCATTTTGTCACTAGGAGGGGAGGTTTGGGCTCCATTGTGTCACTAGGAGGGGAAGTTTGGGCTCCATTTTGTCACTAGGAGGGGAGGTGCATTGTGTCACTAGGAGGGGAGGTTTGGATGACCGCATTGTGTCACTAGGAAGGGAGGTGCATTGTGTCACTAGGAGGGGAGGTTTGGGTTCCATTGTGTCACTAGGAGGGGAGGTGCATTGTGTCACTAGGAGGGGATGTTTGGGCTCCATTGTGTCACTAGGAGGGGAGGTTTGGGCTCCATTTTGTCACTAGGAGGGGAGGTTTGGGCTCCATTGTGTCACTAGGAGGGGAAGTTTGGGCTCCATTTTGTCACTAGGAGGGGAGGTGCATTGTGTCACTAGGAGGGGAGGTTTGGGTTCATAAAACCAGCTTACAACCGCCATGTTGTTCTTGAAGTGCCTGTACCAAGACAAGAAAGTAAACAGTCATGTATTTGTGTGTTAGACGTCATGTATTTGTGTGTTAGGGGTCATGTATTTGTGTGTTAGGTGTCATGTATTTGTGTGTTAGGGGTCATGTATTTGTGTGTTAGGTGTCATGTATTTGTGTGTTAGAAGTCATGTATTTGTGTGTTAGGTGTCATGTATTTGTGTGTTAGGTGTCATGTATTTGTGTGTTAGAGGTTATGTATTTGTGTGTTAGTGATCATGTATTTGTGTGTTAGGTGTCATGTATTTGTGTGTTAGAAGTCATGTATTTGTGTGTTAGGTGTCATGTATTTGTGTGTTAGGTGTCATGTATTTGTGTGTTAGGGGTCATGTATTTGTGTGTTAGGTGTCATGTATTTGTGTGTTAGGGGTCATGTATTTGTGTGTTAGAGGTTATGTATTTGTGTGTTAGTGATCATGTATTTGTGTGTTAGACGTCATGTATTTGTGTGTTAGGGATATCGATGTTGCCTCTTTCTACGATTTTGTTATATGATTTTGGAATTGTTCCGACAGTGTGGTATTTTCTAATTTTTACCTTATAATATTCCGACAGTGTGGTATGATTTGTATTTCAGTTTATTCGAAGAGTTTGAAGATACCAAAGGGGCAATCAGAATCCGTATATCGAAGAAGAACAGACAACACAATGGCCAAAAGAAAAAGTACAAAAGGACAAACAACGATCTACAAAACACACATATATACGCCTTTCTCTTTCTTTAGATTACAAATATATTTGAGGCATTATGATAAAGAATACCATTATTACAGGTGGGATCTGTAAGCAATAATTCAATGCTTGTTATCATAGAATTATTCACAAATGAGTATATTACATGTTACATATAAAATTGATGTTGAATTAAACAGACATATTACGTCAGTACTACGCCTACAGTGACAAAATATATTAGCTTAAAAACAATTTTTAATAATAAAAATCCGTTTTATTTACAAAAAAATATATTTCTGTAAAACCTTAAATACAATGTACTAATAAACATTGTTTTAATCATCTCTCAAAATCCAGTTATCATCGGATTAAGCATGTTGAGAATGACATTAAAGTAAATTAATATGTATTTTTGTCAAATCCAATTAAAGGGAGTTCGAAAAAAGTATATTGTCCTAGAAACACTCGGGGAGATATCAGTACAATTAATTTTATGTTGTAAATATATTCATTTAGACTATTTTTTAAGAAATTAATGGGGTTTAGCATCAGAGCAGTGCTAATAAATCAAACAATTTTTAAAACCTCCCATAATTTAATATCATGTACCTTACATCTGCAACAGTAATTACTATCTAAGAACATGGGGGTAGCATATTTAAGGTCTTTGAATTACATTATGTCATAAATATTCTATATGTAGAAGTCGTATGTAATGGAGAATACACTCCAGTGGTAGATTCCTAAAACGATTTAACGAGACCCGTAAGGATTGAGTTAATTCTCTTTAAAAATCAAAAAGTTGGAGTGTTTTCTCTTGCTTAAGACAGTTACATCTACAGGGAATTAATTAGATTGCAATTAAGAAAAAATAAAACGATATATATCTTTATTTCTCATAACCAATTTTACAAAGGTACAGAGATAACAACAATATAACACATATTATTACATTTAAAGGAAGATAGAAGGTGGATCAACCTGGAGGACATACCCTCATATTTACAATTCTGATATATTTACACATATTACATAAAACGCTAACTGATTTTGAATTCATCAGATTACAAAACTTAAGTATATTTGGTCTATTTATAAAGTGTGGTTCAAAATACTTCTTACGTTCATTTGACAAAGATGGACATTCAAATAGATAGTGAAATTCATCACCTAAGTTTCTTCCGATGCATAGGTTACAAATCCGATTTTCCCTTTTTATATTACGCCAACGCCCAACTTCTATCGGTAGCCTATGGTTTGAAGTCCTAAATTTAACAAGTAAGAATTTGTCCTTATCATCTAATACATCCAAATAATCTTCAAATTTTAAATCATGCTTAAATAACTTATAATTATCCCCTTTTGATGAATGTTCAATCATTGAAGTCCATGTTTGTTTAAATTGATCCACTAAATTATTTTTAACTACTAATTTCAACCATTTATCAGAAATACAATTCTGCATGTTCCAAATATATGACATACCACAATCATTCAAAATACAACGAATTCTATTTAACCAAGCACATGTAACATTTTTATTTTGAAAATCTTTTATATACAATAGTTTGTATGATAATGATGAAATTTTTGACTGATTTCCTAAAATGAGTTTTGACCAATATGAAATCATACGAACTTTAATGTCAATGTCAATTGGATATCGACCCAATTCCCCATAGACCATAAAATTTGGTGTGGATGTTTTTACATGCAAAAGAAGCTTACAATATTTTAGATGAATACGCATTAAGATAAAAACAGCTAATTAGTTTAATCCGTACTGTGCGCTTCTGGGGTAACATTCATAATGTATGTTTATAGTTATAAGATTGGAAAACTAAATTATTTAACAGTCTTTGTGAGCATGAAAACAAAAGGTATTATAAGATTTGCAGGTGCCACACTCTGGAATGAGCTACCCAATGAATTGCGGAATGTTTCTAGTCTCAGTCAGTTCAAAAGTTTAATTAATTCATGGAGTGGTGGCTCATGCAGGTGTGGCTCTTGTAAATCTTAAAAGT
The DNA here is from genome assembly GCA_963680875.1 of Bathymodiolus brooksi. Taxonomy (NCBI): domain Eukaryota; kingdom Metazoa; phylum Mollusca; class Bivalvia; order Mytilida; family Modiolidae; genus Bathymodiolus; species Bathymodiolus brooksi. The sequence goes on along the minus strand of OY804578.1, from coordinate 25,101,473 downwards.
ATGCTCTTATTCAGTTCATTCTTACTCATGCTACATATACTTATTCATTTGCTTAGTGCTTTCATTTTTATTTTTATTTTGCTAGTTTTAGTGGCTAATTTATATGCATGGCTTTTATTGATGTAATGCATTGCTTTGTATGTTTGTCTGTAATATGCAATTATTTGTATGCTCTTACTTAGTCCATGCGGTTTTCTGGTCCTATGAAGTCAGTGTGCAGAGAGGCACTTGCCACATGTGCACTGACTGGAGGCCCAGAAATCTAATATGTGGTTTTAATGCATGACATTGTTTTATTTTATTGTTGTTATTTTTTTTATTTACTGTGTTGTAATTTATATCTTAAAATGCATGTTGGTTTAAAAAGCGCATGAGAGCTTGTGTTTGTACTGTTTGTAAATGTACCGACATTAAATAAAACTTTTGATTTGATTTGATTTAGTTCAGTTGCTCATGCTACATGTACCTATTCTTTTTGCCTAGTGCTTTTTATGTTCTTATGCTAGTTTTAGTACTTTATAAACATGTTTTAAGCTATTTATGTAATGCTTGTATATTTATCTGTTATCTGCAAATGTTTGTATGCCCCCTGTCATAATATATTTTGTCTATTGTTATATATGTCGGTAAAAAGCTCTACAGAGCTTATGTTATATGTTTGTTAAAAACTCCGACTTTAAATAAAACTTTTATACTTTATACTTTATAAACCAGAATAGCTAAGTTACATATGCCTGAGGGAGGACAATCTTATTTTAATAAATTATATTATTTAGGAACAGTAAATTCCTAACTTAAATATATCTTTCGTTTCTCGTTTATATCAAGATATTTCAAGAATCCCAAATGTTCGCCTATGGTCTGTCTGAATTGTAATAAAGGACGAAGTCCTTATAACGGTAAGCTGTCCGATTTTTCCTTCTATATTGATAGCCAAATATCTGTTCACCGGAAGTTTAAAAAATAGATCAATTGATAATTTAGAAACGCAAAAGAAATATATTTCAATGAAAAATTCCCAATTCTTTGATTATTTACTCTATGCAAAATTGAAATAAACTTGAAATAAAATTCTAATAAAAAAATCTCTTTCTACGAAACTCCCGACGGAAGAGCGGCGTACAGTAGGTAAAATGAGCCATAGCAAATCGGCTACAAAATTCATTCAAAATAAAAGATAATAGCCTCACCGGACGCAATTACGAACGAAATAAAAAGTATGTCTCCTAATTGTTCCTTCAAAACATGAATTAAAAAAATGCTTTTATAAATAGATACCCCGCTAAATTACTCGTGTTTTGGGAGACAATTATTCATGCGCAGTTGTTGGATGTTGCAGACGACGGGTTTTCATATTTGTAAACAGAAAACGATCGACAATTGCACTTGGAATCTATCGCTAAAATTCATTGAGGTACGCATATTTTGTTATCTTATGCCTGTAATTGGAAAGAATATGATCTCCTGGTTCTATGCATATGTAGAACACATTGAAATTAAAACAAAAACAGTCAATATAATACATTTTCCTTACCTTGATCTATCCCAAAATGTCAAAATCCGTGATGTACCTTATTCATTGAAGAGTCCAAGGAATTCCGAATGCAAACTGGCACACATTTATGTTATGAATAAAGGAAAGGTTTTTATTTCATGTGTATTATATACAAATGGATATGTGAACGTAAACGAATGAATGCTCTTTCAATTTTAACAGTTGTCATTAAATAATTTACACTAGAAAGGTTATTATGATGTCGTTCGAAATTGTGTCCGGATCTAGGTCACAGAGTGACTAAAACGGGGTCATGAAAATCTGTTTAAAACCCGTAACAATGCATTGAATAATATATGGGCTATGATTCAAAAGGAATATTGGTGTTTAATCTGAAATATGAACATGCAATCAGCTTCATCAATTTGTTCAAATTTATTATCAAATGTCAATACCATCGAAATTGTTCGTAATTGCGTCCGGTGAGGCTAACGTGTACGGATCATCGTATTATTGAAATTTTAGGACTTCGTCCTTCAAACAGGTTGCCTGTCTCATATTAACAGACAATCGGTTTGTTATTATTGGCGGAATATATTTTATAAGTTGAGCACTCGTCAGTTCTGAATAAAAGTTACATTTCTTTGAATTGAATTGACTTGTGTTTACCAGAATTGAAATACTTGTATCATGATTAGAAAAATTGATCAATTATTTAAGTTGTTGATATTTTTTATGATATAGTTTATTGTCAAGAGTCATATATATTTATGATGTAGAATACTAATACGATCACCCTGGCCTGATGGTAAGAAGGAGGTTTTGAAACTGGACGATCCAGCAGGTGTTTGACACATGGAAGTACCAAAATTTTAATAACGCAACGCATATTTAAAAAAGCTAAGATAATAAAAGATCAAAGTTCAAATACACAAGAACAAAAGAAAGAAATGCATGGATTTAAAAAAAACAATCAACTGTCTGAGCAAAGGTGTGACGTCACAGAAATGTATTCATGTATAATAACTACTCTGTTAAATTAAATGTGTAATTAAACATATTCATCCATAAATTCTCATGAATATGAAAGAAAATAGAGTTAATAGTTTACAACTGAACCAGACAAATATGATTGACAAAAATGTCATGCAGAAAACTAAAGATTGAGTAACACGGTCTTACTGAAAACCGAGGTGAACTTGGCTGCCCTTGGAGGTGTAAAAAGTTCCTCCTACATTAGTTCTTTTGTGGAATATGGCTGGATATCATCAAAGTTCTTTCCCCTTGTACTGTTTACTTTCTGGTTAAAAATCATTATCCCTTACAATACTCTGAATAAAGAAACATGTGACTGCAAAATTACTTAGTATTCTACTTTGTCAGAAATAAATCTGGAAATAGTAATATATAAAAATAAAAATTATAGCAACCACTTTATAGAATTTACGCTATTTTCCAACCCCTGATTATTATTGTTTAACAAAACAACGCATCTTATTCGTCTGAATGAGAACAAATGTATACAGACAATGCATCTCGGGGATCGTATTTTTCAGTCTGGTGACGGTCAAGTATAGACAAAGACAAAAGGCCAGGTTTATTAAGAAAATATAACATTACAATATTAGGCAAGTTGTACAATCTTCTGGTTGTGTATATGCGCGATGTCTGCATGAAGTGTTCGACCAAAACTAGCTTGAATATTGCATTATGGGAGTGTTAGGATGCCTTGGAACAACATTAATGACGTAACAGGTAACAGAAGAACTAAGGTCGATACCTCTGCTGGTGGACTATTAGTTCCCGAGGGTATCATCCGCCCAGTAGTCAGTGTTTCAGCACTAACATGGTTTATTAGATATACTGTATTTATTACTAAAATTTACAGTTCCTACATAATGTAATTATTAATAAAACTAAGGTTGTCCTCCCTCAGGCATAGGTGACCTTAGCCGATTTTGGCTATCATGTTTAGGCCCTTTGGTTTTATTGCTCCCAAAACTTTAAATTATTTGGCTTTCCAATCTTTTGATCTTGAGCGTAACTGACGAAGATTATTCTAGAAACGCGTTGTGCGCACTAAGTTTGATATCTACGTTTTTATAAATGGGAGTATGTACACATAATAATGGCGGAGGTAAACGAAGCATATTATCTTATATGTTTATTACATAACAGGCCCACCACATTTTGTACATATCCCGAAATGTACACCCTTCCCCCTTTCGAGACCGGTCAGGGGCGTCCTTACATTAGAACAGCAAGCAATCTCTCGACTACCTTGGCAAGGCACTAGTAGTTCTCATGCAATACTGGGCACCCAATGGGGTCTGAGGTAAGGGAGCTCAAACATGATTCTACACTTGACATCGTAATTGTATGCTTGGTAAACAAAGTAGGTCTGTGAGGTTATTACTCATTTCCTGACCAGGAAAAGATATTATCAAATTTGAAGTTAATGCAATGCAATTAGCACATGACTTAGTTTTTAACATAGGACCTTATGAGGAAATGAATACTTGCAAACAAAATTGACCTTTGTCTGACTAAGCAAAGTATATTTTCTCAAAAAACCTGGCCTTTGCCATTTATAAACTTTATCTTCACCAGACTGATAATGAGATTCCAGAGATGAATTGTCTGTATAAACTTGATCTCTTTCAGACAGAATAAGCTTGATATTTCGATGTTGTGCAATATAGGCCTAAAATTTTATAGTTTCATATGGTAATATCTAGATGCCGAATTGCAGAAACTCAAAATGACTTCCAGCAAATGTACTCCATCATTTGGATATTGTAGTTTTATAAACAACATAAACACTGGATGAAACGCATCGATACTTTCGTCGTTATTACACAAAATATCATATGATTGACTGCTAAGTCGACGGGATTTGTACCATTCTTGGTGGGCAATATCCCCAATATATACTACGGTTGTAAAGGACGCAATTCGAAGACTTCAATATTCATATCCAAATCTGTTTCTCTACTTAATGTTGTGTTTTGGTTTTATACCAAACAGAGTTATTCCTCTTCTCTTTATGTTGTGTTTTAGTTTTATACCAGAGTTATTCCCCTTCTCTTTATGTTGTGTTTTAGTTTTATACAAGAATTATTCCTCTTCTCTTTATGTTGTGTTTTAGTTTTATACCAAACAGAGTTATTCCTCTTCTCTCTATGTTGTGTTTTAGTTTTATACCGAACAGAGTTATTGCTCTTCTCTTTATGTTGTGGTTTAGCTTTATACCGAACAGAGTTATTGCTCTTCTCTTTATGTTGTGTTTAGTTTTATACCGAATAGAGTTATTCCTCTTCTCTCTATGTTGTGTTTTAGTTTTATACCGAACAGAGTTATTCCTCTTCTCTCTATGTTGTGTTTTAGTTTTATACCGAACAGAGTTATTCCTCTTCTCTCTATGTTGTGTTTTAGCTTTATACCGAACAGAGTTATTGCTCTTCTCTTTATGTTGTGTTTAGTTTTATACCGAATAGAGTTATTCCTCTTCTCTCTATGTTGTGTTTTAGTTTTATACCGAACAGAGTTATTCCTCTTCTCTTTATGTTGTGTTTTAGTTTTATACCGAACAGAGTTATTGCTCTTCTTTTTATGTTGTGTTTAGTTTTATACCGAATAGAGTTATTCCTCTTCTCTCTATGTTGTGTTTTAGTTTTATACCGAACAGAGTTATTCCTCTTCTCTCTATGTTGTGTTTTAGTTTTATACCAGAGTTATTCCTCTTCCCTTTATGTTGTGTTTTAGTTTTATACCAGAGTTATTCCTCTTCCCTTTATGTTGTGTTTTATTTTTATACAAGAGTTATTCCTCTTCTCTTTATGATGTGTTTTAGTTTTATACCAGAGTTATTCCTCTTCTCTTTATTTTGTGTTTTAGTTTTATACCGAACAGGGTTATTCCTCTTCCCTTTATGTTGTGTTTTAGTTTTATACCAAACGGAATTATTGCTCTTCTCTTTCTGTCGTGTTTTAGTTTTATAGCGAACAGAGTTATTGCTCTTCTCTTTATGTCGTGTTTTAGTTTTATACCGAACAGAGTTATTCCTCTTCTCTTTATGTTGTGTTTTAGTTTTATACAAGAGTTATTCCTCTTCTCTCTATGTTGTGTTTTAGTTTTATACAAGAGTTATTCCTCTTCTCTTTATGTTGTGTTTTAGTTTTATACAAGAGTTATTCCTCTTCTCTTTATGTTGTGTTTTAGTTTTATACCGAACAGAGTTATTCCTCTTCTCTTTATATTGTGTTTTAGTTTTATACCAGAATTATTCCTCTTCTCTTTATTTTGTGTTTTACTTTTATACCAAACAGAGTTATTGCTCTTCTCTTTATGTTGTGTTTTAGTTTTATACCGAACAGAGTTATTCCTCTTCTCTGTATGTTGTGTTTTAGTTTTATACAAGAATTATTCCTCTTCTTGTTATGTTGTGTTTTAGTTTTATACCAACCAGGGTTATTCCTCTTCTCCTTATGTTGTGTTTTAGCTATATACCAGATTTATTGCTCTTCTTTTTATTTTGTGTTAAAGTTTTATACCGAACAGAGCTATTGCTCTTCTCTTTATGTTGTGTTTTAGTTTTATACTGAACAGATTTATTCCTCTTCTCTTTATGTTGTGCTTAGTTTTATACCAAATAGAGTTATTCCTCTTCTCTTTATGATAAGTTGTAGTTTTATACCAGAGTTATTCCTCTTCTCTTTATGTTGTGCTTAGTTTTATACCAAACAGAGTTATTCCTCTTCTCTTTATGCTGTGTTTTAGTTTTATACCAAACAGAGTTATTCATCTTCTCTTAATGTTGTGTTTTAGCTTTATATCAAACAGAGTTATACCTCTTCTCTTTATGTTATGTTTTAGTTTTATACCAGAATTATTGCTCTTCTCTTTATGTTGTGTTTTAGTTTTATACCAAGCAGAGTTATTCCTCTTCTCTTTATGTTGTATTTTAGTTTTATACCAAACAGAGTTATTCCTCTTCTCTTTATGTTGTATTTTAGCTTTATACCGCACATAGTTATTCCTCTTCTCTTGATGTTGTGTTTTAATTTTATACCAGAGTTATTGCTCTTCTCTTTATGTTGTGTTTTAGTTTATACCAAGCAGAGTTATTCCTCTTTCTTCATGTTGTGTTTTAGTTTTATACCAAACAGAGTTATTCCTCTTCTCGTTATGTTGTATTTTAGTTTTATACCAAACAGAGTAATTCCTCTTCTCTTTATGCTGTGTTTTAGCTTTATATCAAACAGAGGTATCGCTCTTCTCTCTATGTTGTGCTGTACTTTTATACCGAACAGAGTTATTCCTCTTCTCTTTATGTTGTGCTTAAGTTTTATACCGAACAGAGTTATTCCTCTTCTCTTTATGTTGTGTTTTAGCTTTATACCGCACATAGTTATTCCTCTTCTCTTGATGTTGTGTTTTAGTTTTATACCAGAGTTATTGCTCTTCTCTTTATGTTGTGTTTTAGTTTTATACCAGAGTTATTCCCCTTCTCTCTATGTTGTGCTTTAGTTTTATACCAGAGTTATTCCTCTTCTCTTTATGTTGTGCTTTAGTCTTAAACCAAACAGAGTTATTCCTCTTCTCTGTATGTTGTGTTTTAGCTTTATACCAGAGTTATTCCTCTTCTCTCTATGTTGTGTTTTAGTTTTATACCAGAGTTATTCCTCTTCTCTTTATGTTGTGCTTTAGTTTTATACCGAACAGAGTTATTCCTCTTCTCTTTATGCTGTGTTTAGTTTTATACCAAACAGAGTTATTCATCTTCTCTTTATGCTGTGTTTTAGTTTTATACCGAATAGATTTATTCCTATTCTCTTTATGTTGTGTTTAGTGTTATACCAAACAGAGTTATTCCTTTTCTCTTTATGCTGTGCTTTAGCTAGATACCGAACAGAGTTATTCCTCTCCTCTTTATATTGTGTTTTAATTTTATACCAGAGTTATTCTTCTTCTCTTTATGTTGTTCTTTAGTTTTATACCAAACAGAGTTATTGCTCTTCTCTTTATGTTGTGTTTTAGCTTTATACCGAACCGAGTTATTGCTCTTCTCTTTATGTTGTGTTTTAGTTTTATACCGAACAGAGTTATTCCTCTTCTCTTTATTTTGTGTTTTAGTTTTATACCGAACATTTATTCCTCTTCTCTTTATGTTGTGTTTTAGTGTTATACCGAACAGAGTTATTCCTCTTCTCTTTATATTGTGTTTTAGTTTATACCGGAGTTATTCCTCTTCTCTTTATATTGTGTTTTAGTTTTATACTGATCAGAGTTATTATTCTTCTCTTTATGTTGTGTTTTAATTTTATACCAGAGTTATTCCTCTTCCCTTTATGTTGTGTTTTAGTTTTATACCAGAGTTATTCCTCTTCTCTTTATGATGTGTTTTAGTTTTATACCAGAGTTATTCCTCTTCTCTTTATGTCGTGCTTTAGTTTTAAACCAAACAGAGTTATTCCTCTTCTCTGTATGTTGTGTTTTAGTTTTATACCAAACAGAGTTATACCTCTTCTCTTTATGTTGTGTTTTAGTTTTATACCAAATAAGGGTAATAACAAAATTACCGAACGGCGAACAATCTTACAAAGGGAAAGTCAAAACTCATAAGTATATAAACAGAAAAAAATCAGTCAACAACCAGAAAACTGTGAAAACCGTAATGACCCTGACTTGGTACAGGTATTTCTAAAGAAATGGTGGGTTGAATCAGATTTTAAAGCGCCAAACCTCCCGCTTTCATTACGGCTCAAAGGTTCCAAACAGAGTTATATCTCCTCTCTTGATGTTGTGCTTTAGCTTTATACCAGAGTTATTGCTCTTCTCTTTATGTTGTGTTTTAGTTTTATTCCTCTTCTCTTTATGTTGTGTTTTAGTTTTATACCAAACAGAGTTATTCCTCTTCTCTTTATGTTGTGTTTTAGTTTTATATCAGAGTTATTCCTCTTCTCTTTATGTTGTGTTTTAGTTTTATATCAGAGTTATTCCTCTTCTCTTTATGTTGTGTTTTAGTTTTATACCAAACAGAGTTATTCCTCTTCTCTTTATGTTGTGTTTTAGTTTTATACCAAACAGAATTATTGCTCTTCTCTTTGTGGTGTGTTGTAGCATGATATCAAACAGAGTTATTGCTCTTCTCTTTATGTTGTGCTGTACTTTTATACCGAACAGAGTTATTGCTCTTCTCTTTATGTTGTGCTTTAGATTCATACCAGAGTTATTGCTATTGTCTTTATGTTGTGTTTTAGTTTTATACTGAACAGAGTTATTGCTCTTCTCTTTATGTTGTGTTTAGTTTTATACCAGAGTTATTCCTCTTCTTTTTATGCTGTGTTTTAGTTTTATACCGAACAGAGTTATTGCTCTTCTCTTTATGCCGTGTTTTAGTTTTATACTGAACAGAGTTATTCCGCTTCTCTTTATGTTGTGTTTAGTTTTATACCGAACAGAGTTATATTGTTTAGTTTTATACCGAACAGAGTTATACCTCTTCTCTTTATGTTGTGTTTAGTTTTATACCGAACAGAGTTATTGCTCTTCTCTTTATGTTGTGTTTAGTTTTATACCGAACAGAGTTATTGCTCTTCTCTTGATGCTGTGTTTTAACTTTATACCGAACAGAGTTATTCCTCTTCTCTTGATGCTGTGTTTTAGCTTTATACCGAACAGAGTTATACCTCTTCTCTTTATGTTGTGTTTAGTTTTATACCGAACAGAATTATTGCTCTTCTCTTTATGTTGTGTTTTAGTTTTATACCAGAGTTATTCCTCTTCTATTTACATCCTTTCTCTTTCTCACAGACTTCGTTCCTTTGGTTTGGGTGTGTGTAGTCTTAAATTGTCTTTTTGTTTTAATTATATTATTGGTCGTTGATTATCTTTTGAATTTCTGGTTAAAATAATCCATAATTTTGTGTGGTTGGGTATTAAACCAAAATGTCTATAATTCAGACGTTGTCTTTTCTGGACAACTTAAATAATGTTTTCTTAATATGTTCTTATAATGTTGTATTTTGGCATTGCAAATAACTAAATGTCAGACATTTTTCTTCAACCTGCCAGCCACATAAACTAATATAGTAGTAAAGTAAAAAAAAACAACTTTAAAATGTGTTGTATTAGACTGAGCATATTGATATGTCAGTGGGATATTCAACATCTAGAGGCACAGGAATGGGATGGTAAGTATGAGGGGAAAAGGTAGGATTGTACCAGAAAGGGGGTACAATTTAGAAGTGGGCCTGACAGTGAATGGGCAGGCTTCAAAATAGGATCAGAAGGTGGGTAGCAAGCTTTCAAAACTGACCAAAAACTGGGTGAAACAAAGTTTTGGCCTTACCCCCAGCAAACACCATCCCCCACTCCTACGCTTCTGATATCTATACCACCACTAATGAGTAACACCACAATGTATTGCTCTAACTTTTGTTACCATCTCTATTTTGTTTTATCAAAATGCAACAAATTAAAAGTTTGATCCTTACACCAGCTTAGACAAGTGTACAAAAATAACACAAAGATATATCAGATATTTTATTTCAGAAATGTATTTAAACATTGATGATAACTGTATCACAGAGAGATTTAAACCACTATCACAGCATAATACTACAACAAAACGCTGAGATGTGAAATTGAGATAAATAAGAAAAATTTGCAAGGAAATTAAATACTTGTATTTTACATATGGATAAATGTCAATTATGGCAGTTATTTGGACCATGTTGTGTGCAGTGAAGTCTGAATTTATAGAAAGACGCACTGTCATTATGTCATTTCGTTTAACAATTGTGTTTGACCTCAGATCTACTTTTGTAAACGGGACATTGATTTTATACCATTCTTGTGAGAGTAGATGCTTGAAGTGAGATCTATTTTATATTTGTAACACACACACAGCTTTTATGCCATCCATATATTTGGCATGGCTGAATAGAGCACTTTATAAAAAAAAAATATAAGAATATATCTATATATATATATATATATATATCTAGTATAATATAAAATAAAATATTTATGGAATAACAAATCTTTTGTCTTTAGGAAATTACATACATTTCCACTATTAACAAAATCTGATAAACACATTAAAACAAACTAAGAGATTGTCAAAGTAGTAAAATGGCAAGGAATTGTGGTAGTAGAATATTAACATTAAAAAAATTTAAATATTTTAAAAAATATTGAACAATCTATTAACAAACATTATAGACATATAATATTTAATAAATACTGAAATGTAATTGTAATTCTATGAAAAATAAATCTATATTCTATATTATTAATGGTGAAATAGATCAACTTATGATTTACTAAATCTTTTCTGGCTACAAACATTTTCGAAATTCGGATTTTATCCAGAGAGGCAAATTTGGATCATATCCTGTGCCAACTTTATTTTAAAAAATATTATATAAAAATATACATAGATAAAAAGATAATTCATAAGTACTGGAGTCATTTTAACGAAAATACGCACACTATAATTATTCACAGAGCTACATATGCATACAAAGACAGCTTGTTGTCATTTCAAATGCCTTTGTTGTCAATCATCATTTCGAAAACGTAGTAAAATCCACTACAAAAATTGTCAGTTTCAGATTAGCTATACATTGAATAAAAATGCACTCTATCTGGTAACGAATCTAGAGTTACATACATGACGGTGTTTGATTCTGTCACCCCTAACAACATCAGAGTATTTTATCATTACACTGTTATATACCTCCCTTATGATAACATGACCCTAACATTCTTAGTACGAAAACTATTAAATGAAATACAAACCTAAATTAGAAAGAATAAGAAATATCAATTGTATATCTGTGAAACAAATTAGCAAAACTGATTAACATAATATACTTAAATAAACATAGTATGACATTATATATTGAAAAATAACTAATTTCGTGGGTAACATCCAACAAAATACATTAATAAACACAGATTGATGAAAAATAAAAGTAATTTATTGTTAAGTTTACATGTTGACCCTGTCAAATATTCAATACATAATTTGTCTGTGATAAAACATACAAGCTCGCTCTTAAAAGAAAATCAGCAGTTTACCTTTATAAAAATTATCTATCAAAATATTTGTTTAAATCATTTTGCAGTAATTGCTGGTGGATCCGATACCTCCCTCTCCTGTTTTAACCTTTTTAGTTCTCTTTGCAGTAAAAATAACTGGGCTCTACAGGGCTTGACTACAGGTTGTACATAGGTCTGCATATGAACTGTCCTAAAGTCAAAATCTCCTTCATTAGCCACTGGCTTTGGTTCTGGTTTAAAGTCCTTTAGTGGTACGTATTTCTTGGGTATGAAAGATGTCTTTGTTATGCTATCATGATCAAATTTTGTCTGTGGTGGTACGTATGGTCTGTTCTCATGGAAATCACCATATCGGGGGCGAACCTGGGTTCCCCAGTTCTGAAAGAAATCTTTAGACATGGTTCTGTCATCAAACTTTAAGTCCCCTCGAGGTTGCATCTGACTTTCAGGTGGTCCAGGTCTCATTGTCATCTTCGGCATTTCTTTAGGGACATAGTCACGCTGTAATAAATGTATAACATCTTTATAATCATTTGAAGGGGATTGCTTGATACTGATACAGTTTAATCTTATATTGTTATGAAAGTATTGCATGTGCATAATTATGTGGAAGTCACCAAATGTTATATTATACTTAGTAAGACAATAGGTTCAATACTTAATAAGACAATAGGTTCAGTACTAAATAAGAAAATAGGTTCAGTACTTAATAAGACAATAGGTTCAGTACTTAATAAGACAATAGGTTCAGTACTTAATAAGACAATAGGTTCAGTACTTAATAAGACAATAGGTTCAGTACAAGTTGGAGCCTTTCTTAATAAGACAATAGGTTCAGTACTTAGTAAGACAATAGGTTCAGTACTTAATAAGACAATAGGTTCAGTACAAGTTGTAGCCTTTCTTAATAAGACAATAGGTTCAGTACTTAATAAGACAATAGGTTCAGTACTTAATAAGACAATAGGTTCAGTACAAGTTGTAGCCTTTCTTAGTAAGACAATAGGTTCAGTACAAGTTGTAGCCTTTCTTAGTAAGACAATAGGTTCAGTACAAGTTGTAGCCTTTCTTAGTAAGACAATAGGTTCAGTACAAGTTGTAGCCTTTCTTAATAAGACAATAGGTTCAGTACTTAATAAGACAATAGGTTCAGTACTTAATAAGACAATAGGTTCAGTACTTAGTAAGACAATAGGTTCAGTACAAGTTGTAGTCTTTCTTAGTAAGACAATAGGTTCAGTACAAGTTGTAGCCTTTCTTAATAAGACAACAGATTCTGTACTTAATAAGACAATAGGTTCAGTACAAGTTGTAGCCCTTCTTAGTAAGACAATAGGTTCAGTACAAGTTGTAGCCTTTCTAATAAGACAATAGGTTCAGTACAAGTTGTAGCCTTTCTTAATAAGACAATAGATTCAATACAAGTTGTAGCCTTTCTTAATAAAACAATAGGTTCAGTACAAGTTGTAGCCTTTCTTAGTAAGACAATAGGTTTTGTACAAGTTGTAGCCTTTCTTAGTAAGACAATAGGTTCAGTACAAGTTGTAGCCTTTCTTAATAAGACAATAGGTTCAGTACTTAATAAGACAATAGGTTCAGTACTTAATAAGACAATAGGTTCAGTACTTAATAAGACAATAGGTTCAGTACTTAATAAGACAATAGGTTCGGTACAAGTTGTAGCCTTTCTTAATAAGACAATAGGTTCAGTACTTAATAAGACAATAGGTTCAGTACTTAGTAAGACAATAGGTTCAGTACTTAATAAGACAATAGGTTCAGTACTTAATAAGACAATAGGTTCAGTACAAGTTGTAGCCTTTCTTAATAAGACAATAGGTTCAGTACTTAATAAGACAATAGGTTCAGTACAAGTTGTAGCCCTTCTTAGTATGACAATAGGTTCAGTACAAGTTGTAGCCTTTCTTAATAAGACAATAGGTTCAGTACAAGTTGTAGCCTTTCTTAATAAGACAATAGGTTCAGTACAAGTTGTAGCCTTTCTTAGTAAGACAATAGGTTCAGTACAAGTTGTAGCCTTTCTTAATAAGACAATAGGTTCAGTACAAGTTGTAGCCTTTCTTAATAAGACAATAGATTCAGTACTTAATAAGACAATATGTTCAGTACAAGTTGTAGCCCTTCTTAGTAAGACAATAGGTTCAGTACTTAGTAAGACAATAGGTTCAGTACAAGTTGTAGCCTTTCTCCAGACAAACATTGTAAATATCATTTTTAATCTATTCATACTCTCTATATCGTAAAAAAAAAAATGAAATCAAAATGGTTGCATTTATTCAAAAATAAATCTGCGATCATATCTTCCTGTCTTAATAATATTTCTGATTCTGACTAATGTTTTCTGAATGTGAACATTTACAGGGAACAGGGATTGGAACTGCCTTGAAAAGAACACAAAAGTAACTCTTTATGAAGAACAAATTCTCGGAAAACACGACCTCCAGTAAAACTGGGAGGATTAGCATGGCCTGTCTCTTATATAACACCTGTTGTGAAATCATAATTTCCACAACAAGTTAAAAAAACAAAGCCTAATGGTTACCACCGAAGTGTTTAAGTTTATAATGTATTCTGGTAACCATGGTTAAGTAATCAACCAGTCAGAAGTTGATGCTGTCAGACGATGATGCTGTTCAAAGGGTTCCGATAACAAATGGGCTCTTTCATGGCATGTGCTATTGGGTGACCAGATGATAGTAACTATTATTATGTACTTGGTCTGGGAAGTGGAAGCGGAAAGAATGTAAACATGAACTGTATAACCAACATGAATTTTAAGTTTGTTACAATCTAAAATATAAATTACCTTATTTGATGTTTCTGTTTCAAATTTAACTGTTGGTGGTTCATATTCAGCATTGTCTGTCCTGATAGCCTTAGCCATTGGATTGACAAGTACATCGTGACCTTTAAAGATGTCCTTCTGTTCTGTAGTTAAACTACGTCTGTAGGAAAATAAAATATTCATTTAATCACATGTTCACCTGTCCAGCAGTCATGCTTATTTCATGACACCTCCTATTGCTGCTGGATCTTAAACAGCCAACAAAATACAGTCAAACCTGCCCATGTGGTCACCTCTATTAAGCAGTTGCCTGTATTAAAAAGTCACCTTATTCTTGTCCTGTCATAGATAATTTTATATGAATTGAACCTTTTTTAAGAGGTCACCTGTCTTATAAGGCCCCCTTTTCTTTGTCCCAAAGGTGACCTCTTAATACAGGTTTGACTGTATATCAATCTTCATTTTATTTCAATCAATACATTTATCAACAAAACAAAACATAATTCAAAAATCAAAAATGACCATCAATAACAATGTTACAATGGCAATAATAGCCATGCGTAGACCCTTTCCTAAACAATATGTTTCTGAATATAACTCCAAATACTACTAGCATCTTAATTGGGATTAATTAATATAATTTTTGCTTAAGCCCACTTTCATAATTCTGTTGCAACAATATACAATGGTCCAAAGACATTAAACTTGATAGAAAACTAATGAAACCAATATATACACTAACTTCACAGAGAATTACTTTGTACAAATACAGTAAACTTGATAGAAAACTACTACAACTAATATATACACTGACTTTATTAAGAACTTACTTGTTATCAAACTTAAGGTCTATTGTACACGGTGCAGGTTCAGCTGGAATAGCACGCTCAGGGTTCCTATACTGAGGAAAGTCTCGTTTGCTTTGTGTTTGATTTTCAAATTTTCCAAGAGCCTTTCCTACTTTTAATGTTGGTGAGTGAGTTGTTCTCTTCACACGGTTGTCTCCTTCGTGTCTGGTAAATGTGTCATTGTTTGTCGTCTTCATAAACATGTCACCTGATTTATAATATACAATGCTAATATTAAACCAAGATAATGCTAAGAAATACCAAAATGACATTATCAAAGATCTATATATAAACTTCTAAAATTCCACGTAATTCAATCAGATTAAATAATGTCCTTAATAATGTATTTCTGGTTTCTTGAGGTATCAATTTTGCTTCTTTCTACGATTTTTCTATTGGATTTTAGAAATCTTCCCACATTATAAAAAAATTTGTTTTTCGTTTTATTTTTTAGCATTTGTATTCGTATTTTTCTAGAAACCATACTATTAAGCACTATTGAATACCTGTGGTCTATATATTTCTGGATATGCATCAGTCCTAAAACCATATATTAGTTTTTACCTTATGGTTATAGCATGTAATACCATATTTATAAACTTTTTGTTACATTTGGATGTTTTAACATATCATACAGTTCAACAGTAATACAAAATACAGTAGAGTTCGTGTATAATGAAATCCAGGGGACTCTCGATTTAGTTCGTTATAAGCATCGTTCGATATAAGAGAAACAATGTAGAATTACCTCCCCTTTTGAAAATCGTACAGTAGAACTTCGCTGGCTCGAACTCGAAGGGACTGTCAAAATGTGTTCTAACTATCGGTAGTTCGAGCCACCGAGGTCGCGTAATTTTAGAGAGAACAAAATCTGGTTCTGACCCGGGCAGTTTCATTACGCTATGATAACTGATGCACATTAAAGTGAGCCTCTGTCGTAAAAAAATATTTAATCCTTTAGACAGTTCTCAAAGACTATGGCTTCTGAATACCTCTTTGGTATCTCCAAATGTTCAACTTTGTTCACGATCTATTTTATAAACAGGAAATATAAGGTCGGTATTATGCTGATAATTCGGATATATATTTCTAATGGCCAATTTTAAGATTGTAGCCATTTTCTTTTTGTTTTATTTGAATTTGAAGAATAATTGTTTCTTTTTGGTATTATATACACATAACAACTCAGGTTAATCGAATTTTCAGAACGAGTACATTTCTTTTGTTTTTGGTATTTAGATGAACCTTGAGACCAAGCAATTTGTTTTTTAATTAAAGAGTCTATCATCAAAGAAAAAATAAACAATAACGAATGAATTAATCTCACACACGACTTTGTTTTTAATTTCTTTAGCTTGTGCATCCATTCATTAAAATTTAGATTACGTTTTATTAATTTTTAATGCAATAAATTAGCGCGTGTGTTATTAATTGACAACTCGTTAATCACATCATTAATACCCATTTTATTGTTGGAATATTTTAAAGAAAAGTCTTATTTGACATTATTAACAACATCAAAGGTGGGATTATTGATTTTTCAATTATCAATAACGGAAGTGTCAAGTGCACTAACTTGACCATTCTAATATGTGATCGTCCATGCATAACGGAAGACAGGTAAACGATTTGTTTGTTCAGCAATTTTCTTTGTTATATCATGTCAAATTTGAGTAATAAAAACGTTGTTTGGGTTTAAAATTCTCTTTGTTATAAGCCTGATTTCGCTATAAAAAATTTGTAATAGGCCTTCTCAAATACATTGTTTAAATAGCGATGGGACCGGGGATTTATCTTTACTTCGCTATAAGCCTGATTTCGCTATAAGCCTGATTTCGTTACAAGCCTGTTCGTTATAAACGAACTCTACTGTATATGGTACTTGTAACCATTCTACCTTATAGAGGAATATAGAAAAACAATTAACAAAAATATGTATTATGTTTCATAGAGTTAAATCATGGAGCTAGTCAGACTGGTATAACAGGTCAATTTTCATGAAATCATCTCTACACTACGGTTGCTGCATAAAAAATATGTTCAATTCGTGTTTACCTTCAGTTGCTTGCAGGAGGGCTCATGTCTTATTTACATTATTTATGTTTATTTGTGTATATTGGTGTCCAACACATATTGTGTTGTGTTTTTTGTTTTATTTGTCTTCTTCTTATGTTTTGTGTACCCAATGTTGCCCGTTTCTCTGGATTGTCTATTCTTGATCACCCCCTTTCATATTTTCTAACATTTATTTACAAGTAAAATGATACATTTATTCTTTAGATTACCTTCCATTTTGATGTTAGATTCAGATAATCTAATGGCGTCTGGTCGCTTTACATATTCTCCTTTAAATGAATGTTGTGTCACTGTCTCTGGCATCTTTTCCTTCAGTTCAGGATACAGAATTGAACCTATTGATTTGAAAGATAGACTGGTGAATAAATTAGAAATATAGTGTGTCAGAACATTTGAAATTGTCTCATTTCTAAAGATCTCATTTCTAAAATATCCATGGAGTGCAATAACACTTGTTGCTTTAATCACCAACAGTTGGTATACTTTATATACAGACGTGTGTAAATACAGAGGTTTAATCACCAACAGTTGGTATACTTTATATACAGACGTGTGTAAATACAGAGCTTTAATCACCAACAGTTGGTATACTTTATATACAGACGTGTGTAAATACAGAGCTTTAATCACCAACAGTTGGTATACTTTATATACAGACGTGTGTAAATACAGAGGTTTAATCACCAACAGTTGGTATACTTTATATACAGACGTGTGTAAATACAGAGGTTTAATCACCAACAGTTGGTATACTTTATATACAGACGTGTGTAAATACAGAGCTTTAATCACCAACAGTTGGTATACTTTATATACAGACGTGTGTAAATACAGAGGTTTAATCACCAACAGTTGGTATACTTTATATACAGACGTGTGTAAATACAGAGGTTTAATCACCAACAGTTGGTATACTTTATATACAGACGTGTGTAAATACAGAGGTTTAATCACCAACAGTTGGTATACTTTATATACAGACGTGTGTAAATACAGAGCTTTAATCACCAACAGTTGGTATACTTTATATACAGACGTGTGTAAATACAGAGCTTTAATCACCAACAGTTGGTATACTTTATATACAGACGTGTGTAAATACAGAGGTTTAATCACCAACAGTTGGTATACTTTATATACAGACGTGTGTAAATACAGAGGTTTAATCACCAACAGTTGGTATACTTTATATACAGACGTGTGTAAATACAGAGCTTTAATCACCAACAGTTGGTATACTTTATATACAGACGTGTGTAAATACAGAGGTTTAATCACCAACAGTTGGTATACTTTATATACAGACGTGTGTAAATACAGAGGTTTAATCACCAACAGTTGGTATACTTTATATACAGACGTGTGTAAATACAGAGGTTTAATCACCAACAGTTGGTATACTTTATATACAGACGTGTGTAAATACAGAGGTTTAATCACCAACAGTTGGTATACTTTATATACAGACGTGTGTAAATACAGAGCTTTAATCACCAACAGTTGGTATACTTTATATACAGACGTGTGTAAATACAGAGGTTTAATCACCAACAGTTGGTATACTTTATATACAGACGTGTGTAAATACAGAGCTTTAATCACCAACAGTTGGTATACTTTATATACAGACGTGTGTAAATACAGAGGTTTAATCACCAACAGTTGGTATACTTTATATACAGACGTGTGTAAATACAGAGGTTTAATCACCAACAGTTGGTATACTTTATATACAGACGTGTGTAAATACAGAGCTTTAATCACCAACAGTTGGTATACTTTATATACAGACGTGTGTAAATACAGAGCTTTAATCACCAACAGTTGGTATACTTTATATACAGACGTGTGTAAATACAGAGCTTTAATCACCAACAGTTGGTATACTTTATATACAGACGTGTGTAAATACAGAGGTTTAATCACCAACAGTTGGTATACTTTATATACAGACGTGTGTAAATACAGAGGTTTAATCACCAACAGTTGGTATACTTTATATACAGACGTGTGTAAATACAGAGCTTTAATCACCAACAGTTGGTATACTTTATATACAGACGTGTGTAAATACAGAGTTTTAATCACCAACAGTTGGTATACTTTATATACAGACGTGTGTAAATACAGAGCTTTAATCACCAACAGTTGGTATACTTTATATACAGACGTGTGTAAATACAGAGGTTTAATCACCAACAGTTGGTATACTTTATATACAGACGTGTGTAAATACAGAGGTTTAATCACCAACAGTTGGTATACTTTATATACAGACGTGTGTAAATACAGAGCTTTAATCACCAACAGTTGGTACACTTTATATACAGACGTGTGTAAATACAGAGTTTTAATCACCAACAGTTGGTATACTTTATATACAGACGTGTGTAAATACAGAGCTTTAATCACCAACAGTTGGTATACTTTATATACAGACGTGTGTAAATACAGAGCTTTAATCACCAACAGTTGGTATACTTTATATACAGACGTGTGTAAATACAGAGGTTTAATCACCAACAGTTGGTATACTTTATATACAGACGTGTGTAAATACAGAGGTTTAATCACCAACAGTTGGTATACTTTATATACAGACGTGTGTAAATACAGAGGTTTAATCACCAACAGTTGGTATACTTTATATACAGACGTGTGTAAATACAGAGGTTTAATCACCAACAGTTGGTATACTTTATATACAGACGTGTGTAAATACAGAGCTTTAATCACCAACAGTTGGTATACTTTATATACAGACGTGTGTAAATACAGAGTTTTAATCACCAACAGTTGGTATACTTTATATACAGACGTGTGTAAATACAGAGGTTTAATCACCAACAGTTGGTATACTTTATATACAGACGTGTGTAAATACAGAGCTTTAATCACCAACAGTTGGTATACTTTATATACAGACGTGTGTAAATACAGAGCTTTAATCACCAACAGTTGGTATACTTTATATACAGACGTGTGTAAATACAGAGCTTTAATCACCAACAGTTGGTATACTTTATATACAGACGTGTGTAAATACAGAGGTTTAATCACCAACAGTTGGTATACTTTATATACAGACGTGTGTAAATACAGAGGTTTAATCACCAACAGTTGGTATACTTTATATACAGACGTGTGTAAATACAGAGGTTTAATCACCAACAGTTGGTATACTTTATATACAGACGTGTGTAAATACAGAGGTTTAATCACCAACAGTTGGTATACTTTATATACAGACGTGTGTAAATACAGAGGTTTAATCACCAACAGTTGGTATACTTTATATACAGACGTGTGTAAATACAGAGTTTTAATCACCAACAGTTGGTATACTTTATATACAGACGTGTGTAAATACAGAGCTTTAATCACCAACAGTTGGTATACTTTATATACAGACGTGTGTAAATACAGAGGTTTAATCACCAACAGTTGGTATACTTTATATACAGACGTGTGTAAATACAGAGCTTTAATCACCAACAGTTGGTATACTTTATATACAGACGTGTGTAAATACAGAGCTTTAATCACCAACAGTTGGTATACTTTATATACAGACGTGTGTAAATACAGAGGTTTAATCACCAACAGTTGGTATACTTTATATACAGACGTGTGTAAATACAGAGCTTTAATCACCAACAGTTGGTATACTTTATATACAGACGTGTGTAAATACAGAGCTTTAATCACCAACAGTTGGTATACTTTATATACAGACGTGTGTAAATACAGAGGTTTAATCACCAACAGTTGGTATACTTTATATACAGACGTGTGTAAATACAGAGGTTTAATCACCAACAGTTGGTATACTTTATATACAGACGTGTGTAAATACAGAGCTTTAATCACCAACAGTTGGTATACTTTATATACAGACGTGTGTAAATACAGAGCTTTAATCACCAACAGTTGGTATACTTTATATACAGACGTGTGTAAATACAGAGCTTTAATCACCAACAGTTGGTATACTTTATATACAGACGTGTGTAAATACAGAGCTTTAATCACCAACAGTTGGTATACTTTATATACAGACGTGTGTAAATACAGAGCTTTAATCACCAACAGTTGGTATACTTTATATACAGACGTGTGTAAATACAGAGCTTTAATCACCAACAGTTGGTATACTTTATATACAGACGTGTGTAAATACAGAGGTTTAATCACCAACAGTTGGTATACTTTATATACAGACGTGTGTAAATACAGAGCTTTAATCACCAACAGTTGGTATACTTTATATACAGACGTGTGTAAATACAGAGCTTTAATCACCAACAGTTGGTATACTTTATATACAGACGTGTGTAAATACAGAGGTTTAATCACCAACAGTTGGTATACTTTATATACAGACGTGTGTAAATACAGAGCTTTAATCACCAACAGTTGGTATACTTTATATACAGACGTGTGTAAATACAGAGCTTTAATCACCAACAGTTGGTATACTTTATATACAGACGTGTGTAAATACAGAGCTTTAATCACCAACAGTTGGTATACTTTATATACAGACGTGTGTAAATACAGAGCTTTAATCACCAACAGTTGGTATACTTTATATACAGACGTGTGTAAATACAGAGGTTTAATCACCAACAGTTGGTATACTTTATATACAGACGTGTGTAAATACAGAGCTTTAATCACCAACAGTTGGTATACTTTATATACAGACGTGTGTAAATACAGAGGTTTAATCACCAACAGTTGGTATACTTTATATACAGACGTGTGTAAATACAGAGCTTTAATCACCAACAGTTGGTATACTTTATATACAGACGTGTGTAAATACAGAGCTTTAATCACCAACAGTTGGTATACTTTATATACAGACGTGTGTAAATACAGAGCTTTAATCACCAACAGTTGGTATACTTTATATACAGACGTGTGTAAATACAGAGGTTTAATCACCAACAGTTGGTATACTTTATATACAGACGTGTGTAAATACAGAGCTTTAATCACCAACAGTTGGTATACTTTATATACAGACGTGTGTAAATACAGAGCTTTAATCACCAACAGTTGGTATACTTTATATACAGACGTGTGTAAATACAGAGGTTTAACACTGTATCTCTCATGCTTAGAAAAACTATTGTGTAATGGGAGTTATGTCCTTTTGTAGACTTGTTTCCAGTAGATAGATTGTAACATTAATAATTATCATATACAATATATTATAATTGCTGGATTAATCAACAGACACTATACCACATGTATTGTTTAACATAAGTATCTATTGCACTTAGTCATAATTACATTATAATTTATTTCATTTAGAAAGCCCACTATGATTGGGGGCCGTTGTGGTCGTGATTGCATGGTAGTTGGATACCTATACCTAAATGACATTAAACACCTTAAACCAAACCACCAAACATATGATTGGCTTGCTAATCGTTTCAGAATATCTGTGAGACAGACGACCACAGATATGTTAAGTTTGTTGCAGTCACAATCATGTCCTTCTTTCCACTTTATGACTTATCACCGAATATTTAGTTTAGTTTAAACATATTTTATTTGCTCAAATGTGCAAAAAGGATAAGACACAAGTTAAACAAACTTATGAAGTCTTCTCCTATATACAATAAGTTACAACATTATTTGATAGAGCATGCATGTATATAAATATTTCTTACATTAATATGTGTAGATTGAACAAAAACAGAGAATGAAGAAAGAAATGAGAGAGGGGGGTTAGTGGTGATGATGTGTGCGATTGTTCTTTTGGTGAACTACCAAATATGACTTATTATAGGACTTTGAACTTGAGTAGCACTACGGGTGTCGCTGGGGAGTCAGTGACTGCTTACCCTTCTAGAGCACATGAGTTCTACCCCTGTGGACTTTGAACTTGAGTAGCATTACGGGTGTCACTGGGGAGTCAGTGACTGCTTATCCTTCAAGAACACATGAGTTCTACCCCTGTTTTTATCACAGTTCTTGACCTATAGATTTCTGTGTTTTGTGGGTTCATTATTTGCCTTTTTGTTTGTTTTCTTTCTGTTGCTCGTTGTATTGTCAATCTTTCGATTAACATTTCTGGTTAGTTCTTTGGTATCTTGAAAATTGTCTTACACAAGCTCTACGTGTACAAGACTTGATGAAATATTTAGCACCAACACTGTTATATCTTATTGTACAAACCCCTTAAAAAGATCATTGTGCATAAAATCAAGTGATGATACCAAAAACATATTAAATTTGCCATTGGACGAGGGGACAAAAGCCGGGTTTGTAACAAGAGTACCACGATGGGTGCCACAAGTGGAAGAGGAACTGCTTACACTTAGGGGGCACCCGAGTTCACCTCTCCCCCCCCCCCCCCCCCCCCGACTTTTTGTTCGATTATTAGTATTCTGTATATTGTTTGCTTGTGATTGTTTTTCATGTTGAGCTTTGACTTTTGTCCATTACATTGTCTGTCCTTCGTCGATTTTCAGCTTTGATTGCCCCTTTGGTATCTTAGATTTATGGCTTTGATTACCCCTTTGGTATCTTAGATTTACGACTTCTGATTACCGCTTTGGTATCTTAGATTTACGGCTTTGATTGCCCCTTTGGTATCTTAGATTTACGGCTTTGATTGCCCCTTTGGTATCTTAGATTTACGGCTTTGATTGCCCCTTTGGTATCTTAGATTTACGGCTTTGATTGCCCCTTTGGTATCTTAGATTTATGGCTTTGATTGCCCCTTTGGTATCTTAGATTTACGACTTCTGATTACCCCTTTGGTATCTTAGATTTACGGCTTTAGTTGCCCCTTTGGTATCTTAGATTTACGGCTTTGATTACCCATTTGGTATCTTAGATTTACGGCTTTGAATTCCCCTTTGGTATCTTAGATTTACGGCTTTGATTACCCCTTTGGTATCTTAAATTTACGGTTTTGATTACCCCTTTGGTATCTTAGATTTACGGCTTTGAATTCCCCTTTGGTATCTTAGATTTACGACTTTGATTACCCCTTTGGTATCTTAGATTTATGGCTTTGATTGCCCTTTTGGTATCATAGATTTACGTATTTGATTGCCCCTTTGGTATCTTAGATTTACGGCTTTGATTGCCCCTTTGGTATCTTAGATTTACGGCTTTGGTTACCCCTTTGGTATCTTAGATTTATGGCTTTGATTGCCCCTTTGGTATCTTAGATTTACGGCTTTGATTGCCCCTTTGGTATCTTAGATTTACGGCTTTGATTGCCCCTTTGGTATCTTAGATTTATGACTTCTGATTACCACTTTGGTATCTTAGATTTATGACTTTGATTGCCCCTTTGTTATCTTAGATTTATGACTTCTGATTATCCCTTTGGTATCTTAGGACTTTGATTGCCCCTTTGGTATCTTAGATTTACGGCTTTGATTGCCCCTTTGGTATTTTAGATTTACGGCTTCGAGTACCCTTTGGTATCTTAGATTGATGGCTTTGATTGCCCCCTTGGTATCTTAGATTTATGGCTTTGATTACCCCTTTGGTATCTTAGATCTACAATTTCTGATTACCCCTTTGGTTTCTTAGATTTACGGCTTTGATTGCCCCTTTGGTATCTTAGATTTACGGCTTTGATTACCCCTTTGGTATCTTAGATTCATGGCTTTGATTGCCCCTTTAGTATCTTAGATTCACGGCTTTGATTGCCCCTTTGGTATCTTAGATTTACGGCTTTGATTTCCCCTTTGGTATCTTCAATCATTTCTTTATCTTTTCAACAAATAAGTAAATTATTATACCTGTAAAGCTAGGCATTTCTCCAAATGGAACTTGTTTTGTTGGTACCCACTTCCTGAAATGTTCTTTGTTTGTTGTTCTGTTTTCAAATTTAGCATTTGAAGGGATATAATTTGGTCTTGGTTCCGTTCGTCGGTATTCTGTTTGTAGTTGCTTGGGAATAAATTCTTGTGTGTATGACGTAATTCCATCTACTTTAGCAGTAGCTGGTTCAAACATTTCTTCCTGTAGTAAATCATTATAATCTTATTTTAGTTTTTGATCATGAAAATTAATTTGAACTTTTATATAAGTTCTAAGCATATATCCCACAAATCACAAAATATATAACATTAAATATTAGGGAGTGGAGTGGTCAGGAGGGAAGGTTACCAGTAAATAGTGTTAGGGGGCTTTATATGCTGATAAATTTGTATCTATTCTTTTTGTCTTCATGAGCAAATAAAATGACTAAAAACCATATATTAACCAAAGTATTGTCTTATAATTAATACATTAACACAGATATAAATCATTTTTCGTTTTACAATTGATTGACACAACATCAACGACTTCTTTTCAAGAGGGCAGTTTGATCTCCATTATACAAATAAAATGTATTAGGCTGCATATTTGCTTCTTGTTGTGTTTTCAACTACATTGCATGTATTTTTTTGATTTGTTCAGTAAGGATGTTTCTTCTTATAATAGTTGATTATATAAAGGACAACAGGATGTCTCCTATATTGTATATATATATATAATATATATATCTTTATCTTTATTTCTCATAACCAATTTACAGAGGTACAGAGATGACATATACAATTAACACAATATACATAAGAAATAAATACATGTAATACATAATTAAACAAATATTGAATTGTGAAAAGTGGATCAACCTAGAGGAAATATCCTCTTGTTTACTATTCTGATAAATTTACAGAGTTTACTTAAAGTATATATAAACTTAGAAGACATCAGGTTATTATATTTAATGATATTATGTCTATTTATATGGACAAAATCAAAATAAAGTTTTCTTTCATTAATAAATTCAGTACACTCAAAAATATAGTGATACTCGTCTCCCAATTCTCTTCTTGAACATAAATGACAGAACTTATTTTCTCTAATAATTGTTTTCCACCTCCCCACTTCTACCGGTAGTCTGTGGTTTGTAATTCTAAATCTACACAATGTAAATTTGTCCTTATCTTCTAAAATGTCTAAATAATTCTAGAATTTTAATTCCCCTTTAAACAGTTTATAATTATTCCCCTTTGAAGATGTTTCGATGGATGAGTTCCATATTTGCTTAAACTGATCAATTAAATTGTTTCTAATTACTAATTTTAACCATTTTTCAGATATTCAATTTTGCAAAGTCCATATATAGAACATTCCACTGTCATTTAAGATTAGTCGTAACTAAGGACCAATGGTAATATAATTACATCATTAACGTTTTCAATCATTTGCATATTGATGAACAAACTTTCAAATATATAATTAGAAAGAAAATTGTCTCCATTGAACACAAATGTCAGTGTTTTCTAAAGGAAGTATACAAAAGATATTTAAAATGAAATAGAAAGCATGAAAGAATATGTTCTTTGAAGATAAATAGGTACTATATTAAAGTAGATTTAGACATGCATGACTGAATACACTCTCTATACAAGCGTTACATGTATATTAAAGATTTTGGCATACATATTATTTTTGTTAAAGTTAAAGTAGACAATTAAGTAGAGATTAAAATAAAGCATACATGTTAACATTGTAATACATGTAATGGCGGTGAATACATAAGGTAGATGACAAAACTTTATACGATGAAGAATGGTAATAATGACAATACTTCGTACGATGGAAAATGATAATACATCATGCAATATTTCCCCATTACAATAGCTCATACAACGGTATACATAGATTCTCCCTCTGTTACCGGTAGAATACAGTGGAGAAATATCGTAGTTACCGGTGGAATACAGTGGAGAAATATCGTAGTTACCGGTGGAATACAGTGGAGAAATATCGTAGTTACCGGTGGAATACAGTGGAGAAATATCGTAGTTACCGGTGGAATACAGTGGAGAAATATCGTAATCCACTGGTAGCAGAAGGAGAACATGTTTCTCCTATGACCTAAGAATATCTAAAGTTGTTTAATTTCTGTCGCTAATGGCCGTTCGCGAGAATTATCATGCAAAACTTTACCCAGTGTTGATTAAAAATATTACGAAAATTTAACCAACTGGTCAAACAAGCTTAGAATATGAGACATGTTGATATTTCGTACAATGGTAAATGATAATACTTCACACAATACTTTCCCCTATTGTTCTTTGGAATTAAATACACGAAGCTGTGTTTTCACACTGAATGTTAACTTTGTAGAAGAAATACGTGTAACAAACTACAACAGTTACTATTACAAAAACAGTATGTACTTAATATGCATGCGATTCAAAAAACATGAATGCACTGGCAGAAACAAGTACCGATATTAAGAATCTTAATAATCAATATCTTCCTCATAAATAAATATTGCAATTAACTTTGGCAGGATCAAATTTACTGAACTCAAATTTAAGAGTTCAGGTAACAATTGTATTATATCGGTAGAGATCGATGAATTCTATATAGTACAATAGTGATTCATTTTAAATGGTTTTTAAATGTTAATTCGTCTTTTAAGTGAACGGCCATATAACGACTATATTTGGGTTTGTACAAACATTGGACTTCCATGTTAAATAAATAAAAAATATTCGTAATCACAAAACAATTATAGAATTGACCGTTATTTTTGTCATTTTTCAATAAATATAACAATTAAACTATTAAAATTGTGCTTGGTTGAGGCGTACGAATTAGGTTTTGGTCTAATATTTTGAACAAATATATTGTAGACCTCTATTTATTGTGCAAATATATGTTAAGATGAAAAGATTTTGATTTGGAACATTTAAATTTAAAAGTATAATTTAAACTGTAATATAGACTACCACTATGCTATCCTAATTTACAGTATTACTACCTGTATTTAGAAATAGTTTATATCTGGTGCAAGCAATATGGTTTTTTTTTTCTAAATCTTACTAAAACTTTAAAATCATATCTCACATTTACATTACTATTATCTGGCTTTAAAATGGTGGATTTAATATTGATAGTGGATAATTAGTCCACATTGTTATCACCGGATAACTGTTAGTCCACAATGTTGTCAGTGGATAACTGTTAGTCCACAATGTTGTCAGTGAATAACTGTTAGTCCACAATGTTGTCAGTGGATAACTGTTTGTCCACAATGTTGTCAGTGGATAACTGTTAGTCCACAATGTCATCAATCGATAACTGTTAGTCCACAATGTTGTCAGTGGATAACTGTTAGTCCACAATGTCGTCAGTCGATAACTGTTAGTCCATAATGTCGTCAGTCGATAACTGTTAGTCCACAGTGTTGTCAGTGGATAACTGTTAGTCCACAATGTTGTCAGTGGATAACTGTCAGTCCACAATGTCGTCAATCGATAACTGTTAGTCCACAATGTTGTCAGTGGATAACTGTTAGTCCACAATGTTGTCAGTGGATAACTGTTAGTCCATAATGTCGTCAATCGATAACTGTTAGTCCATAATGTCGTCAATCGATAACTGTTAGTCCACAATGTTGTCAGTGGATAACTGTTAGTCCATAATGTTGTCAGTGGATAACTGTTAGTCCACAATGTTGTCAGTGGATAACTGTTAGTCCATAATGTTGTCAGTGGATAACTGTTAGTCCACAATGTTGTCAGTGGATAACTGTTAGTCCACAATGTTGTCAGTGGATAACTGTTAGTCCACAATGTTGTCAGTGGATAACTGTTAGTCCATAATGTCGTCAATCGATAACTGTTAGTCCACAATGTTGTCAGTATATAACTGTTAGTCCATAATGTCGTCAATCGATAACTGTTAGTCCATAATGTTGTCAGTGGATAACTGTTAGTCCACAATGTTGTCAGTGGATAACTGTTAGTCCACAATGTTGTCAGTGGATAACTGTTAGTCCACAATGTCGTCAATCGATAACTGTTAGTCCACAATGTCGTCAATCGATAACTGTTAGTGCACTGTGTTGTCAGTCCACAGTCCTAAAATCACCTTAGTAACCAATTTGTTGGCATGTTCTATCTATTATTTATATTATTTACTTATTCTATGTTATTGGAATCGTGTCATAGCCTCATTCTAAATCAATTTTAATATGCATACCATAATAGTTTCACATTAGAAGAAATCTGTTGAATACAATAGGCGCCTCATGTCTTAGTAGAATTTGATTGTACATTGTATATAGTAATACGTCTTTATACTGTTTAGCTTTCTACTATTTTTATATACGAAAATATGTGTCAATATTACATTATTGTGAAAATATACATCAAAAAGGATTAACTAAATGTTCCGATAAAATTGATAGGAAGAATATTGATTAATTTTCATTCATAATTGTGTTACTTTTATGTCCCTTTGTCATATTAAAACGACTGTCTATATAAAATAGTGTGTTGCATCCAGCATTGTACGGTCCATTACGACAAATGTGACTGATCTAGCAATCAATAAATATGTAATTCTAGCCTTAGCATGCTACATGTTATTGTCATTTTCACCAATAACTCTTGTTATTACATAAGGCTCTATTTTACTGTTTTTCTATTGGCCAGAAGCAATACATATTGATTAGCAAAAAGCAATTTCTGTGCAATAAATAATCATATTGCACTCTCGTGCAAAATCAATGAATGAAATTACGTGGCACGGGAGTGCAATATGGTTTTTTATTGCACAGAAATTGCTTTTTGCTAATCAATATGTTAGAAAAATTCATAGAATTTCAAAATTTTCAAAAAATTTCTAAATTATAAAATTTAAAACAAAAAATTTAAAGGTCAATTTTTTTTTAAATTTGAAAATTTCAAAAATTTCTTAAAAATTTAAATTTTTTTTGAAATTCAAATATTTCATAAAATTTCTAAACTTTCAAAAATTTCATAAGATTCCAAAAAAATTCAAAATGATAAAATTTTCAAAAAGTTTTCATAAAATTTCAAAATTAAAGTAAACTAGAGCCGTATGTAATAAAACAATTACTACACTTGAACTTGATCAATATGAGGTTTAATGGAGCAGAGAACAACAATATTGAACTCGGCTTTGCCTCGTTCAATATTGTTGTACTCTGCTCCATAAAACCTCATATTGATCTCGTTCAAGTGCAGTAATTGTATATTATTGCAATAAAAACAGATTGTCACTTGTAGAAACTAAATATATGGGTACAATTTTACCTGTAGTCATCTTTACACTTGTATTTTGTACCATATACACAAGATTCATACAGTATAAAAGTAAGAAGTGGTCATTGGTACACACGTTTTACAGTACAAAGAACAAGACATGTTAATTGAGACGCACGTTTTAAGCTGCGCACAGGACAATAAATGGTAATTGGAACACACGTTTTACAGTATACACAGAACAGGAAATGGTAATTGAGACATGCATGGTATATAATTACAATATACACAGAAGGGGAAATTATATTAGTAATTGAGAAATGCATTTTACAGTACACACAGAACGAGAAATTGCAATTGAGACACGTGTTTAACAGCACACACAAACCAAGAAATGGTGGTTGTGACATGCATGTTACAATATACACAAAGCCAGAAATGGTAATTGGAACACACGTGTTGATGTTACGCAGAGTACAACAAATAGTAATTTGGTCAGATGTTTACTGCTATACACAGCAAAGGAAATGGTAATTTGGACATACCTTTTACAGAAACCACAGAACAAGAAATGGTAATTGAGACATGTTTTACAGTACACACTGAACAATAAATTATGAGACAATATGAATGAAGATGTTTTAAAAATAATATTATATTGTAAAGAATAATGTCTTTTTTCTATAATATAACGAAAATGAGCAATAATGATACATTTGTCATAATTCATTTATGATTGTACATGATTCTGGTCATACATTCTACATATTATTGTGCATCAGTTAACAAAATTTAGATTTCACTTTAAATTACATAACGATTTCATTTCATAAGTGAATATCAACTTTTCAGATTCAATTATAAACTAATGGTGTTTATCATTAACATAATTGCTGCAATGAATCGTGTGGTAAGTCAGGAAAAAACGCTCGAAATTATAGAATCTTGCATATTGTCATTACTGCACTCTTTTGCACTGGATAGTGAAAATAGAATTATGGAAAATATATTTTTTATAATGAATTTTGACACTGGATCATTATTTTTCATTAGATAGAAGTTATAAGAAGATAACTTGTTATGTTTTATTATCAGCACCTAGAAATAAAGAAAAGAACTACATAGATAAGATACACCAAATACTATATTGTATTACACTACTGTGGTTGGCTTACACTTCGACTGACACGGCGGCCATGTTGAATTTTTCTGCTTCTTGTTGGAAAAATGACACTTCCATATAAATCCTAAAAATGTTATATGTGCAAAAGTACTACATAAAGTGATTGTAAGTAACATAAACCAATACCATAAAAAATGTAAATAAACACAAATACCATGGAAACTAGTAGACATATACCTTTAATAGCCATATACCTTTAATCTTGTCACACATGATTGGATATTGTAATGTGAATATGAATACATGAAAATGTGACTAAAAGTTGGTGTTAAAACAAACTGTGAACAAAAAATATCTCGTGGGTGTCAGGTATTTTAGGATGTTGGTTATAGACAGGTGAGGAATGTATGAAGTTAATTACTAGACCATGTGGAAATGGACACAATCATAGACCCATTTATGTACCAGTAATGGACATTCATTGTAATATCTTTCCGAATATCATTAAACTGCAGTGTTTGGTTGCTATCAGTACATGGAGCCTGAATTGTTTAAAAATATATGACCACTACTTATATGCATTCTAGTCGTAGCCTCGGAAATAATACGATTTACCAGGAGAATGATCATCTCATTGTCTGAAAATTATCAAATTATACAAAAATGTTTTTCCTTGGTATATCTCTATGACCAATGGATTGAAAATTTCAAAATCAGCTTTAAAAGAACAATTACATTTTGAAAATGTATATGCTTCTGTAAATCTGATAGGGATGTTATACACTTTGGGCATTCCTGTTACAATTTCAAGCCACAACACTGGTTAGTACATATACATCATGGATATGTCCCATATAAAAAAATACCAGGAAATTCTCAAAATAAATTTAAGCGAAATTAATAAATACATATTTTGACAGTTTGTCTTTTTTCATTTTAAACAAATATGTGCATTTCTATCTGTTCATAAATGTAAATTAAATTCAACAATTATTTAACTCAATGACTTGTATAAATATTAAATGTGGCAGTTCAGTGAAGAGGAAAAATATTTCAAGCATGAGGAATAGGAATCTTTAAAATGTTAATTGAACTTTTAATTATTGAAGTGTTAAACTGATACCACAAATCAACAACCTTTGTACCTCACTATTTCACTTAAACTCCTTAACTACACTAACTGACTAGGAACAATGGTAACACCACCAACAATGGTTTACATGGTACAACATACCGGTATAATTGGTTTCGTTCTCTCTATATATCCATGTGACCGGAAGTCACTTCTCTGGTTGGTATCAAAGAACATGGGTTCTCTAGGAATATTTGTTCTCAGGCCCTCTGATGCAGGTCGCTTGCTAGAACGTGGTCGCTGGAGGGTACCTTTGAATGTTGATCTGTAATCCGTTTCCGGTAGTGGGATAGTTTTTCTTGGAATGGGAGGAGGGCCCTGTGTTCTCTTTTTATGTTTCCTGAAATAAGTTGCTTTGTAAAATATCTTGTACTGAAACACATTAATCATGGGTAACCTCAGATTAATGCTGTGAGATTTTGAAATGCTATATATAGAATATACGTACAATACCTTAGTGGTACAAAGGAAAGAGACTAGAGTGTTCGCCTCAAGGTTTCGATTCCCAATGAAAGGCAATACAATTGGTAATGGTTGCCTCTCTGCTAAGCAAGCATTAAAGAGAAAGGGTAACGGTCGGCTGGCTAGGAGTAAGCATAAATTTTATCCATGTGGAGCCACATATCTACCTTTACTGTTGTATAATTAGCGAGGTAGAAATATAAAAATGCAAATTGACAAGTTGGTCTAGTACAAAACAGACATCATCATCATCGTCAATTCAAAAGTGACTTGTACTCGTCATGATATAACTGAATTGCTCACTCACTCACTAAATGTATATTTGTTATTTGTCTTGCATTCGGTGTCAAAGCAATATTTCTAAATTCATAACACTTTGGTAGTCAGCTAAAGAACAACACTGGCATTATGTGATATATTATTTCTTATTGTAAAACTTACAAATACAACCAGACCTGTATGTGGTCATCTAGAAAGAAGTTTAATTGGGGGTATTGATTGGTTCAATCAAAAAATGTCATTTCACAAACGAAGCAATGTGAAGTAATGCCCTAACTACGAAATTCTATTCAAGCTAGGTCCAACAGAAGGTCTGATTAAATCCATGCCCCATACTTCACTGTGCTCGTCATGTTTGGGTGGTTTTAATCGGACTGAAAGAACTATAATTGCAACAAATGTAATGATTATAAACCTGCTGTCAAAGCTCAAGAACCTGCTGTTCTATTCACTAAACACTGTTGCGTCCTTTTCGAAGGCAGGTATCACTACATTCAAATAGATTTGTTCACATTATGTTTCAGTATGTATACGAAGTGAGTCTGGATTTTCTTAAATGTGCCAATGTTTAATATCATATTGTTCAACAGAGATAACTTCGCTCATCTTTTGTAACATTTTAGTGTTATTTGATACTAATTGCTGTACAATTATCTAAGTTGCGCCCATTTTAATCTTATCTATTTTATGCAATACCTTTTAATACCTGTTGCAATTTTTTTTATATCTAGGATTATGTTCATACATTTAATATGACATAATAAATTATATAAGTTAAGCCTGGTTTAAAGTACAATTTCAAATACTGTGTTAAATTTAGCCTGAGCATATAATTTCAACCTAGACATTTGAATTGAGATTGCAAATTGGAATGCGAATTAATTTGATTTGTCTGTTATTTTCTACTGTATTTCGGTGGATTACAATAAAATTCACAGAACATCAAATTTGTTCAATTAGTCCTATTGTGCAGTGTCGTGTAATCAAGATAACTCAAGGGTTGTTCAGGTCAATTTCCCCCAACAATTTATACATTTAAACCGTACAATGTCTTCAAAACGTACACATTTAGTGTCTAATAAAATAACATTTCAACCGCATACACGTGTATCTCAGACATTTCGTGTGTAAATCTTTATTTAAAAACTTCACACCTATCTGTCAACATATTGTGTTTGCTTTTGTACTTGAAAAGATAATTTTAAACCTTACCCACAATCACACAGATCGCTGATAGAAACATTATCCGGAAATTGTTCTCTCAAAATCTCGTCTGGATTTAACGGCATCTTCCTGATTGTTTGTAGAAACTAAAATGTACTATAAATTCCTGCTACCCTACATTTCCGGTCACCAGGCACCATAAACTTCCTTTAATAACCAAACAAATATATTATAATTAAAGGATCTACGGTGTTAATTGAACAAACAATGTGATCACGTATCCAATCCGGAACGATTTATCCCTAGCGACGTTGATAGAGACGGCTGTTCTATTGACACCCCGCTGGATTATTTAATCAATATGTAAACTATGTTTAAAAACAATCAAAAACCTTGAAAATACCAACATCTATAAAATAATATGAATTTATTGGAAGCAGTTCATTTGATAGAATCAAGGATTTATACATGCATTACAAAACATAATACTTTCTTTATATTAACGAGGGAGGAGAAAGGATACATACAATATAATTAAAAACCAGCAATATCTAAAATAGTGTTAACATAGAACGGACATAATTTAATCTTACGCAGATCTTCACATCAACAATGTCTTATATGTTTACTTAAAAATTAGCAGAGAGTACGTTTTTGCATTGATAAACATTAATATTTAATTAAGATAAAAACATGGTCAAAGGGGAAAAAAAGTTATAAATACATTAAAAATCTATATTTTGTATGCAAGAAATATAGTTGCCAACTGCAGTGATTTTTAAGTCGTGTGGTACATGTCTCTATTCTTGATTTAAAACAACACTATTTTCTCTAATTGAATCTAATTACAATCAAATCTTTACTAGCCCCCCCCCCCCCCTTTTTTTTGTGTCACGCATATAGATCCCTAAAGCACCCTCATAAGAGGTTATCGTCCAGTCAGTCAGTATAACCCTTTACAAGTTGATGACAAATTAGATGGAGCTCTCCTTCATGCGTCCTTGATTACTTTAAAGTTTGATATAGTTCAAACAAGTTTTTCCCTAATATATCAGTATTTTAGTCTTAAAGTTGTTTATCCATTAATCATCACTTTTGTTACCGTATGCTGTTTGATTAATTGATTAAATCGAAGAAATGTTGCCTTTCTTGGGGGGTGCTGCATTTATTCAGTTCAAAGCTGGCCATGCATTACCGTATAGTGCATTTCTTATAGAAACAGAAAGTTCGTTCAAATGGTTCAAGGTAAATTGTCGAATATAATACGTGTAAACTAAATTAACGATAAGAGAGCAGCGGACTCACTCGAGCTTGGTCGAGTGAATCATATTTTACTTTCAAGACTTGGTAAGCGGCAATTAGAAAAGGTCAACTGATAAGATTATGAATTATCTTCTTTACTCCAAACGTGGTTTGTAATCAAACATCTCTTCAGATGCCTCTCAAGAGAAACTCTTACTATAGATAGGGATGGATCCTCCATTTATATAGAATACGCTGTATTGAAAACTAAACACACTGTCCTTTTATTTTGAGCAAGTTGTGATAAAAGCAAACGCTACGTATATCACAATTTTTAAAACATAAATCGAGTTTTAGATTGTAAGTAGCAGTAAGAAATAATCTAATTTAAATAAGATTGCAGTAAGAAATATGCTCTTATTAATTTTTAGATATTGATAGTTTTCGTATTTCTCGTGGTTTTTTTTTACGAATTTCCACTACATTTCGATCAAATATTACTTGGGCGCCAACCATTTTCTTATATGTGCCTGAATTTGAAAAATAAATTGTCTCCTGTCTTGCCAAATATTTTGTCAAATACTTCAAAATCCCCGGGTTCTTTTTCGCCATAGTAGTATGACATTTGTAAATCAAGTTGGGGTGTCTGATATTTGTGCAGGACGAATCAAATAACTCGCCATTACGAAGGGATTCTAATAAGAACATCTTGCATGTAGAATGCTGCACTCCTTGCAAGTAAAAAATTTCCACATACATGTGCACACACACGGCACTTAGAAAACCAAGAGTAATCGGTGTCAGTTATCATAGTTAGGCATTGCTTGAATTTTCTTCATACTTTTAATGAATAGTATCAATGTGGAAATCTATTATCAATAATCATAGTAGACAAATCAAACCTTGGTAAGACCATCCTTTTCAAAGCCCCGGCAATGTATGGCATTCCATATAAATTTTACCAACATTAAATGTCCATCTGTGTTTAGAGACCATGTTTTGACTCTTCCTTGTGTTGTCTTTGAAGACACTGTGATTGCATTTACCAAAGTTTGCATGTCCCGATGTCTTTTTCGTTGATTGTGTCCGTCGATATTTTTCATATACTCATTGGGTTTTTGTCTTATCTAAATTTAAATGCATTTAAACGAAGTATTGCAAAAATTTTCGACGGCACAACCGTCTTCGTCAGTTGCAAAACATAAACTGCTAAGAGATACAAAAAAAAAAACAAGACAACGTATATCGCTAGAAAAAAAAAGATAAAAGAAACATCTTCTTTAGCTATGTATTTGTGTGCAATGTCATACTTTATTGCTATTTAATAATTTGTGGTTATTAGCTTTACCAATGATCTTGTTTTCAATGATAGTATCAATTTTTTGTACACTTCCGGAAAGTCACATGATTTTGTAGGCTGAAAATGGCAACATTGGATGTTCGTTTAAAGAAAGTGAATAAAATATACAAAGAAGGTGTAAGTCTGACAAACAATATATAAATTTAATGACATATATTCTATTCTTCTTCCTCCGAATAGATGGCCGACTTTAAGAAGAGTATTGCCCCTGTGGCTTTGACAGCACTATCTTCTTCTTCTTCCAATACTCTGCAAATCGCCTCTCCTACTCCTACTCCTAGGCTCTGGCGTATTGTCGCAGATTGACGCCGCATGCCCACCGGGAAACAGCATCCAAAATCCAAATTAAAATCCCAAACTGGAGTATGTACAATTAAAAACATCTATATACATCTAATGGAGTGCTGTTGGTAGGCTGGTCTTGAAGTTGAAGGCATCTACTGTTGATGCTGAGACAGCCTCTGCAGGTAGTTCATTCCATAGACTGATGGTTGATGAGAAGAACAATTGTTGGTGGCACTGGAGTCTTGAGTATGGAAGTTGGTATCTTTGACAATGACCTCTGGTGGTGGAGGCTACTCCCCGTGGTATAAGATAGGGCTGTGCTGGTATAGCCACTACCTGGTGGATTATCCTGTATAGCATTGTGACCTTTGCTCTTTTTCTTCGTTCTTCCAGGGTTAGCCATTTTAGATGTTCAAGCATGGATCTTACGCTACTGGTGGTTTTGTAGTCCCCCATTACAAATCTCGCTGTCTTTCGTTGTACCCTCTCCAATTCAGTGATGTTCTTCTGTGTTATTGGATCCCACACCATGCAGGCATATTCCATGATTGGTCTCACTAGTGTTAGGTAGCATTGCTCCTTGATCTTCTTTGGGCATGAGCTGATGTTCCTGCTGAGAAAGGCTCGGTTGTTGTTGGCTTTCTTTGCTACACTGCTGATGTGGGTATTCCACGAGAGGTCAACAACAACTTGAACCAACAACAACTTGAACAAGTTGAAGTTTTGCCGGGGAGATACTCAGAATCAGATAGATAGCTAGAGGAGTTTTAAACGTGCACTCATACAGTGTTTTCATTTGAAGCCAGGAACCGGCACATTTCACCGGCTATTGCTATAAAATCCTCGACTATGAACTTTCCAAGCATGGATTTTAATGTTCAAAAATAGATCGCGTTGTCTTTTCTATTTTAATTCTGTAAATTTGTCATTTGCAGACACGTACTCTCGGAGGACTGAAAACAAATCTTAGTGTTTGAACTTGGCTACGATTTGACCTTAATTTCGTGTATGAAAAAGCGCTGTGACTAAGAAACGAGTCGATGGGCATTTTTAGCTCACCTGACCCAGGGTCAGGTGAGCTATTGGTCACCACTGAGCGTCCGTCGTATGTCGTCCGTCCGTTAACTTTTTAACATTTTAATCAACTCCTCTGAAGCCACTGGGCCAATTTGAACCAAACTTTGGTGGAATGGTCCTTGGATGGCCCCCTTCCAACATTGTGTCCGATGATCCCGACTTCCAACCAAGATGGTCGCCAAGCTAAAAATAGAAAAAAGGGGGGATGAAATTTTAATTGTTCATTGCTGCTTTAGTATAAGTCAAAATGAACTCAAATTTTAAATGCAGCTACATGGTAAGGAGTAGTTTAACATATATTCCGGGTTTTTCTGTTTATTTTTTTCTTTCAGCCGATATATACCGATTATGCAAATTAGGCATATTTTGATAAAAGATCACATTTAAATCTTCTCCTCTGAAACCGCTGAACCAAATTAAATCAAACCTGGCAGGGATGGTCTCTGGGTGGGTCCCTTTCAAAATTGTGTCCAACAGCCCCGCCCTCCATTCAAGATGGCTGCTGTTACTAAAAATAGAAATTTCTTCTATTGTCCATTGCTGCTTTAGTATAAACCAAAATGAGCTCAAATTTTAACTGCAGCTACATGGCAATGAGTAGATTAACATATATTCTAGGTTTTTCTGTGAATTTTTTCTTTCAACCGATTTATACTGATTATACAAATTAGACATATTTTGATAAAAGATCACATTTAAATCTTTTCCTCTGAAACCGCTGAACGAAATTAAACCAAACCTGGCAGGGATAGTCCTTAGGTAGTCCCATTTCAAAATTGTGTCCGACAGCTCCACCCTCCATTCAAGATGGCTGCTGTTACTTAAAATAGAAATTTCTTTAGTTGTCAATTTCCGCTCTATTACAAATCAAAATGAACTCAAATTTTAACTGCAGCTATATGGCAATGAGTAGTTTAACATATATTCTGGGTTTTTCTGTGAGATTTTTTCAGCCAGTTTATTCCGTTTAGGAATATTATGAGATAAAAATCACATCAAAATCTTTTGCTCAGAAATTTGAGTTGAAATGATTTTTGGGTGGCCCTCTTTCAAAATTATGTGTAACACCCCCATTTTCTATCAACTTTAGATGTCAAATTGAAACCAGGTGAGCGATTACAGGCTCCTGGGAGCCTCTAGTTTTTCTTTCAGCCCAAAATCCTCGTCCCATTTATGAGATTTCAATTACTTCCGGATTTTATCTAACGGTTTCGTTTACTTCAGAGGATAAATATGCTATGAATGAAGGCTGAAGAAGTGAAGAATTAATTATTTATTATAGTAAAATAGTACGATTCACAGTAGGAATAATAAATAAAAGTTTAATTATTCCAACGGAAGATTGAAGGCTGACTAGCTTTGGTCCGAATGACCTCGATATCACGACCTAGCAGCAGAAATAAATTTTGGACTTTTGTCCAAAAAAGCAAAACAGTGATTAAAATAATTTGATTTAATTGATTGAAAGAGTGAAGGAAATATAACCCACTTTTATGCTTTCTATCAAATTAAGCAGGGTTTGATCTTGTAAAGTTGTATCAGTATGGAGAAAAATAAGGGGGTGGGGGAGGTCCTCACGAATATATGATGAGCACAAGTCCTCCGTCCCAAGACCAGTAAAACTTTGTTCAGACCAGTAATTATTTTTAGTTTTTATTTAGAACTATATAGAAATAAATGCAGGAATTTGATTCAGACCAGTAAATTCAAAGGTTCATTTCGGGGACTGGGCTAGTTGGGGTGTAAGATGCCACATTCCTTTCAAGTTCTGATGTCGATATCCAGTCATTTTCAAGAGTCCCCTGCCTGAAATTATTTTGATTTTCAGTTTGATGACATGTGATATACATGTAAATGCATTAACATGAAAAGGTCTCTAATCTGTCAAACTATAGACTATCTGCAGATGTCAAGAATATAAGGAACTGACTGATCCCCTTCTGAAGCACATGAGTTCCCCCTTAAAATATTTTATGGGGGTTTGTTTCATTTGTGATTGTATATTTATACTGTTTTACCTCTGTCCGTCTTTTCGTCCTTCCGTCCATCCAAGATATTTTTCGTCATGTTGATGGCAGAAATCTGATATTTGGTCACAAGCGTCATATAGGTATACCATATTGTGGGTAGCGTTTTTGGACCCGTCAGATTCCTACTTCCTGTTTGTCGACTTAGTTGGTTTTTATACACATTGAACATATATGCACATTTTTCGTCACATTTTTCTCAGCAACTATTGATGGCAGAAATCTGATATTTGGTCACAAGCTTCATATAGGTACCCCATATCGTGGGAAGCGTTTTGGGACCCATCAGATTCCTACTTCCTGTTTGCCGATTTTGTTGATATTTATACACATTGAACATACATTTTGTATATTCCCATTTTTAGTCCCATTTTTCTCAGCAACTATTGATGGCAGAAATCTGATATTTGGTCACAAGCTTTATATAGGTACCCCATATCGTGGGAAGCGTCAGATTCCTACTTCCTGTTTGCCGAAGAGCGGGGGTATCATAAGTGAGCATTAGCTCACAGTTCATCTTGTTTCAACAAAATAAAAGTTTATTGAAATGTATGAGTCTTTGACTACTTCCATTCTTCATTTTGTATTGATACTGGTTTGTGGTTACATTAACAATCAGATTCTTGAATATTTCTTGCTTTTGAAAGTTCTTTTCTGTTATTAAAAAAAGTTAAATGCATACTTTATTTCAAAATCTTAAGAGAGAAATTACATTAAGAATATAGAAAAGGCTAGCAAATTAACAAGTATATTCTTTAAATGTGCATTTGATATGATAATATACACTCCGACAAAAGTTAAGCACCACCATATATTTTTATTGATATATTTTTTTACATCAATACTGTTAAAACAATAAAATAGATATCACCATTTTTCTTACACTTCTTAAAAGACTACACCAATGGCTCTAAAATGACCAATCTACGAAGTATTTATCATCCTGAAAGACGTGACTATGACGTGGCAAAAATGGGGTTCAAAACAGGTGCTGGAAAAACGTAAAACCAGTTTGTCTTTGATGGAAGTTTTTAATATTGCATTAAAATGCAGAGTCTTCAGATTTTAAGAACTTTTAAATGCATCTATTGTGCGTATGTGTAAGGCATAAAAATCAATAACGAGTATATCCACCGCGTTTACTGTGAAGTTCTGTAACATGCCTCGTCATGCTTTGCACAAGACGCCTAAGCCATTCTGGGGGGAACTGTTGCCACTCCTGTAAGATAGCAGTTCTTAATTCGTCAATATTTTGACATTTTGGATTGCGTTGGTTAATTTTGCGGCCAATAAAGTCCCATACATGCTCTATAGGATTCATGTCTGGCGACATCGCAGGCCATGGAATTGCCTCTTGCTGTAAAAAATGTTGTACAATTCGGGCTCTATGTGGCCTAGCGTTGTCGTCCATGAACATTGGCCTGTCAGCCAACGCATGATTGTCAAAATGGGGGACTACGCGTGGAGCGAGCACATTGTCACGGTATTTTTGGCCTGTCAGATTACCATGAGGAACGTACAAGTCCAACTTACAGTCAAAAGAAAAACAACCCCAGACAGTTACACCCCCACCCCCAAAAGCAGTTGTGCCCAAAATGTGGTTGTCCTGAAATGAAGTGTTTCGTTGGCGCCAAACCCTTGCACGACCGTCGGTAGGGCGTAGCAAAAAACGTCTTTCATCAGACCAGTGGACCCGTCTCCATGTGCGAATAGTCCACTCCAAATGATCATGTGACCAGTCAAATCGAGCATGGCGATGACGTAATGTCAACTGTGGACGTTTTATGGGTCGTCGTGCTCGCATTCCCTGATGGTGGAGGCGTCTGATTACAGTATATGTGTTAATGTGGCCTCCAAACGCTAAATTACCACAAAGTGCACCAACTGTACTGAACGGCCGTTGCCGCGCTCGTCTGAATATGAGCCGGTCCTCTCTCATTTTGCGAGGTCTACCTGCACGTGGACGGTCAGTAACATTCCCCATTTGACGAAAACGCTGCATCAGTCAGGTGGTGCTTAACTTTTGTCGGACTGTATATAAGCTTTAAGATAAGAAATTCCTATAATGATGCTATTTTAGTTATTCAAAAACTGCAAAGAATCTGAATATTGATATAACTTCATGCTATGTCAAGGAAATGAAGCAAACACCAATATTATCAAATCTTTATTTTCAATAGTACATAATCATAGGGGAAGTCCATATTTCTTTTCTGAATGATCAAGTTTATTTCTACCAAACTTATACATTTGTCTTTGACTTGAAAAAATGCAGAACCATGTGACATCTTTCTAAGAAATAACAATGGAAAATGACTGATGGTTGTTATTATGTTAACCTTGAGAAATCATTCTCAATGCACTACTAGTACTAGTCTTATGAAAAATTGTTCAATGGTCAAGAAAATCCTGATAATCCTGTCTGAAAAAAGGTTTATTACATTTTTCTTTTTCTCAAAGTTAATCAGGGTAAATTTAAGCAAAAAGAAACCATTTTAAAACTAGGAAACCCCTCAAAAGCAAGTCAAAATTCACCAAATCCAAAATCGGCTGGGATGCTTTACCCTGAACCCACTGGGGGCCTTCTGACTCTCGGTCGAATTTTCTCTCCATCTATAATTCTAAAATCTCCTCCTATCAAAATGTGTAGTGAAAACACTGTCATATAGGCAGTGTTCCGGTTTGCTTCACTTTACTTCACTTTACAAACCTTCTTTTTCGATAAATCTGATTTTTTTTCCCTTCAATATCAACTTGACCGAAATTTTTAATTATGGCCCAATGGTGGTAATCACATTGACATTGTTAATAATGACATAACTGCATTTTGCAATTAAGAAATGACTATTTTGGCTTTCCAATATTTTTAAATGATTGAAGTTAACATCTTTTTTTGCAGTTGTTATTTGCTCATATGGCAGACAACATGATTAGGACATATGCTTTTAAATTAATAGGCCACAGCTGTTATTTAAAGTATATTTTAAGAATTTAGGAGTTAAAATGGAGGATAATTGTGCACTATTCAAACCATCACTGTGTCATTGTTAAATAATTGTGAGTTACAACAGTAGACTATATTTGTGGATGAAAACATTGCATTATAACCTGACACAGGTAATCTGTTCACATGAAATTATTTATGCAAAATAATGCTATGACGATAAATAGATTTGGCAAATGCATTATGATTACTCACGCTTTATTATTCAAATTTTCAATTCAGCTTAAAAGTATGGTTTCAGAGACATTTTTGTTGTTATCATCTACGATTGACCTAAATTGTCATTTTCCACATTAGTTACAAGGATAACTATAAAACAGTTCAATATAATTTGGCATATATGAAACAATTTGATATATGTCCATGGCATGAATGAAAAATATCATGACACATCATGACATGAGGTGCTTTATATTGCTTCTTTTATAAAAAAAAATGTCTTTAAAACAGATGTCTTGGGGTCAACTTTGCTTATTACATGTAGCTTTTATGTAGTGAAATCGTATATATATAAGGTAAACTAATACACAAAATGTAGTTAACGAATATAACATTTGACTTTTTCAAATAAAACATGGCATATACAGTAAAACCTGGTTAATTTTTATAAGCCCCTCGTTTCTTTTGCCACGTCAATTACTGCCATAAATTTTGTGTGCCCCCTTTTCTAATTTCCCCATTGATTCTATAATTTCCCTCGACCTATCACCAAACCCCTTTATAATGCTAAAATTTGGCTGGACAAATGATGGCGATATATAACAAGGTATTACTGTATATATTGCTGTTACCAACTCATTGATACATGTGTTATCTCCCCTTATTTTCTAGGATGTAGTAGCAAGAGTTGCTACCAGTACATATTACATGTGTTATCTCCTTTAATTTTGTAGGATATAGTTGTTGTTACATGTGTTATCTCCCTTTATTTTGTAGGATATAGTTGTTGTTACATGTGTTATCTCCCTTTATTTTGTAGGATATAGTTGTTGTTACATGTGTTATCTCCCTTTATTTTGTAGGATATAGTTGTTGTTACATGTGTTATCTCCCTTTATTTTGTAGGATATAGTTGTTGTTACATGTGTTATCTCCCTTTAT
The DNA here is from genome assembly GCA_963680875.1 of Bathymodiolus brooksi. NCBI lineage: Eukaryota > Metazoa > Mollusca > Bivalvia > Mytilida > Modiolidae > Bathymodiolus > Bathymodiolus brooksi. The sequence continues at coordinate 25,056,863 of OY804578.1, read as the reverse complement.
TTTGTAGGATGTAGTAGCAGGAGTTATTGTTGTTTCTAGTAATGGAGATTTACAACATCAAGGAATCATGCTGACAGTAGAGGGTGCTGTCACATTACAACTTAGTGCTAAAAGTGTTGGACTGTTTGAAGCATTTTACAACTCACTAAAGGTGAAGCATTATAGACATACATAATAGATTGTATTGTATCACACTGTACTGTAGGGGCATAACTACATTTCATGCCTCATATAAGGAGACAATTCTAATAATTGTAAAAGAATACAAAAAGCACAAAACCGTGAAACCATGCAGTTCAAAAATATATGACACAAGTTCAGCTGACTTTAAAAGGAAATATATATTTCCTCTTTAGAAACAAATAAATGTAAAATGAATATTATCTTATTGCTTTCAGTTTCTGCATTAATTTCAGTCTTACAGGGTCTGATATTATAAGTGACAAACATAGCTTATATCATTAAGCAGATATTGAGGAATAGCTTGCTACGAGTGTTTTGTTGTTGTTTTTTTTTGGTGATCTGTTCATTACTAGCCAAAATTATTTGTCCTTGGCCACTATGGGTGGCAATTATAATTTCCACCTATGATCCTATCCCAGTATGGAATGTAAAATTTGGTTCTATTGACAGATTTATTTTTACTTCTGTCGTCAGATATTAACACTTTCATATTATTATTTTTAAAACAAATGATTGTACCCAACTAATCATGAATACATGTGCGATTATCGTCCAAATCTATTTTTACAGACAATATATTGTGTTTATCCTGAAATGTCAGATAATTTTAATTTAAAAATATGAATTTATGTGAAAACAAAACTCGAAAGAAAAACTAAAATCCCAAGATAAGGAACACCATTTTTATTGTTGTTCTTCATCTCACAGGATTGCAAGGACATATCTGTACATATCAAATATACAATCAAATCTGTCTTATGTGAACTTCCAAGGGAACAGTGAAATATGGTCACATAAGACAGGTGGTCCCTAAATTCAGGTTTAATTAATATGAAATGCACTGTGAACAGAAATTGAAATTAAGATCACATAATGCAAGGTATTGCTTAATGGATGTGGTCACTAAAGCAGGTTTTATTGTATACATGTATTTGTTTGTATGTATCTAAGGGTATCAGAATTGAGCAGAAATTAACATATCAAGTTCAGAGTGAGTGAGTGATTGTTCTTTAACAGCAACTCAGTAGGTTTTTAGCTATGTCATGCCAAGAACAAGTTTATTTTTAATGAGATGATGATGATGAGGTTCAATTTGTACTTGACCAACACAATTAGATGGATTTTTATAGTGCTAACTCACTGAAACAGTAGTCTGCAGGTAGACATGTCGCCCCACTCTGACACATTATTTAATTCCGAGACATTCAGTCTTTGCTCTTTCTCCTTAGTGCTGCATGCTTAGAGTAGAAGCAACAAATACCAATTTGATAGTCTGTGGTTTGACCCGACAGAGGCTAGAACCCACGATCTACTGCACTCGAGGCGAGCATGCTAACAATTACACCACCGATGCGGTTATATCAAGTTCAGAATTCTGTAATACTACAAATATGTGCTAACAAAAACTATTTTTACTTTCATTGACAGCCAATTCACTTGATCAATTACTCATTAGAGATTGCCAAAGCAGGAAAACTACCATCAGGAAAGACAGAAATACCATTTGAAGTTCCTCTAAAACCAAAGGGAAATAAAACATTGTATGAAACTTATCATGGTGTTTTCATTAATGTACAGGTAAAAATCTTATGCTTTTTTAATTGGCTTATAACATTAACCAATCATTTCTCATCCATTTGCATCAATTATGAAAAGAAAGTTTAAAAGTGATGGTAAACACTTCCACCAATATCAATAAAACAAACAACTACATTTTGTACCTCTCATCTCAAACAACTGAAGAAAAAATAATATGATGACCTAAGACGGTATGATAAAAAAGTTTTCTTTTGTTAGAAGAATTTTCTTTAATAGAATAAGAATATGTGCATTCATTAAATAAGATCTTTGCTATATTTAGTAATGCTTGTTATGTGAATGTTTAATATACAAAACTTTCCTTACTGTATTTGTTGATGTGGAATACACTGCTATGCCAAAAATAATGGACAGAATTTAAGCAATTTCTGGAATTTGGTAAACATGCCTTTGCTTTTTCTCATACATTTAAATTGTAAAGGAGTAATTGTGATTGTACCATTTTGAGTTTAGAGTGGATTGTTGGTGTTGAAACAATATTTATAGTTATACAATGTATCTGGTTGGTCAATTAAATTGATGGATGAAACCAGATTACCCAGTAAAAACTACCCTCCTGTTGCAAGTCACTGTGGCAATTTTGATGGGGGAAAAAAAAGATTTAAAAATTATATGGCTTATATGTGACTATCACCGCTAACATTATGAGTTCGAATCCAGCTCATGGCAAAGTGTACTCGATACAACAGTATGTATTCAAGTTTTACAGTGGTTTTCTGTAGTTACTCTGGTTTCCTCCACCAATAAAACTGACTGCCGCAATATAATTGAAAAATTGTTGAAAATGGTGTTTAACAACATAACCCTAAACCTTATTGATTGTAAAAGTACTATTGTCATTTTAGTATTCTATAAAGATTGACATAAAGAGGTCATTACTGAGTAAAGATTTACAGAAACAGATAGAATTCATTGTAGAAAATAAAACATCAGTAAGTGTTACTATATATAGAAAGTGTAATATCAGTAAGTGTTACTATATATAGAAAGTGTAATATCAGTAAGTGTTACTATATATAGAAAGTGTAAAAGAAGGACATTATAAGTTATCTACGTGTCTACCCGTGGGCATTGAGATTGTACCACCCTGAAGCACTTCTGTATAGCCTGAGGCGAAGCCGAAGGTTGTACAGTGGTGCTGAAGGGTGATACAATCTCAATGCCCACGGGTAGACACGTAGATAACGTTTTTATCCTCGGTTTGAAAACAAAAACTGATTTTAATGGATTTTCTCGTTCTTTTTTTTAACATAATCGTAACGTTTTTGTATTTGCGGACTAAAATGCCATAGCTCAGGTGAAATTTGGGTACATTTTGACAAAGTGTAGGGAGATACCTTTGGTATTACTCTACAGTTAACTAATTTTTAACGTTTTTCAGTATTCTTTTGTTGTAATTTAATTTCTTGTATTTGGCGCGTATTGTCACGTGGATAGCGTTACATTATTCATGACATCACTAGTAATAGGATCGAGAATTCTATTGATAAAAAAATATGCGTGGTAAATATTTTGGGTGGTATTATAGTACGATAAAACAAATGAAGAATTGATGTGAAAACAATAATGAGAAATGATTTTAAAATGATTGTATTCAAACAATTGACCATTTCTATAAAGACACAACATGACAACAAAATCAACGTTTCATGTAGCGTGAATCAACAAAATGTTACACTACATGTTAAACATGACCATCAATACCGTAGGAACTTTAAATCTCTCAACATAATTTGGTGCATTGTTTGTTTTTTCTGCATTTATTGAGATGCTTGATTTTTTTTTTCTCTCAAGAAATACGTCCTCCGTTCTCCATTCCATGCTTTGAGATTGTTTACGTTTTACACCATCGTTACATCATGTATAGCAACATAAAGACCCCCCAGTGACGTTACGTAACTACCAGCCGGTAGAATGGGTTTTGTACCAACGGGTCATCGACCAATCAAAAGCCGACATTTTTATCAAGCCGTGTATAATATAAGTTATTTACGTTCCTATCTGTAGATATGGAGATTATAACACCCTGAAGTAACCAAGTACATCCTGAGGCGCAGCCGAAGGGTGTACAGGCTACTGAAAGGTGTTAAAATCTCCATATCTACGGATAGGAACGTAAATAACGAATTTATCCCCGTCTAGTCAAAAATAAGACATTTTGAACCCCGGTGGGCCACGTAAAAGTGACGTTTTCTTTGTTTTTGGAAAGAATAAGTAAAAAATATGAACGTTTCGAGTCTTTTTTACCCGGTGTAGGGTACTACCTTTGGTAGAATCCTACAGTTGATCAAATTAACAGCTTTTTATTCAATATATAGCCAAAATTAACTAAATTTGATTTTGGAGCGTAACGTCGCAAGCTTTGACGTCATATTATCCATGTTTTAAAAATTATAACAACATTTGATTGGTTAAATGGTTAGTTACACCCGGTAATATGGCCTAGCAACACCCGAGAATATGGATTTTTTATGACCAGGGTTTTAACCAATCAAAAGTTGTTATAATTTTCAAGCCGGGGATAAGGTTACATATATATCATGTTACACTATGTGTTTATTATGTTCTTAAATTTAAGGAGTTCAGTCATAAAATGCAGTGATATGATATCATATATCAAATATAATAGTAAATTAGAGAAAGAATTAATTATTTGTTAATTACTGTAAAGAATTAATTGCTAATTAATGTTGTATAATTATAACAATTCAGAAGTATTTGATGATTTTACTTCAAAATATTCAACTTTTCAAGTTATCAATGATCAATTAAATTAAAAGCATCTATGAACGAACAAAATTTCTGCTGTGAAATATCAAAGAAAACGACTTATCCGAGTTCTAGATAACAAGGCTTGACTGTACGTGTAGAGAGAACAACCTGAACTATGAATATCTCTGTCAGGACTGTATTTTGGAACATATCAGCCCATAGTCTAGAACAACTGTCTTGAAACCACAAATATTATCTTAGACTACAGTCTTCTTTGACATTCATAGTATGTTTGTATTAACTTTAGTGATGTTTCTGTTGTAGAGTAAAGATGAGAAAAATAAGTCAAAATCGATACCATTTACAATCTCTCCAGAGACGTTAACTAACATCAAAGAGGTATAGAATAGTATAAGATTTCTGATAAATCTAGTTAAAACACAGTTTTAACATAGAACATTGAATAGCCAGATACTATGTTTGTATACATGTATTTGAATATTTGTAAACACTTAATTGATTATTTTAGTTAAAAAATAGCTAATTGAGTTAGTACATAGATATTTTAAATTGTTATATGTAGATAAACATTTGATTATTATCCAGCTATTTTTATACTAATGCTGTGAATGAACACAGTAAAACCTGTCTAAACTGAACCTACTTAGAACCATCTTTTGGGTTCGAAATAGACAGTTTTGACTTTATACAGGCTTAAATGACAAAGATTTCTTACATTGGAACATTAATTAAAGTACAGTTTATACAGGATTCCGGTTTATTCAGGGTTCGGTTTAGACAGGTATATATATGTATATGTATCATAAACAGCTGGAATATGGGTAAATAGTGTGATTAATTAAGTAGTTTATCACCTCAGAATTTGAACATTCTCCAATGGTTAATAATTTGTCATCACAGTAGTTACATGAGAGGATTTGAATATAAGGAAAGTTTGAATATACCAAGGGGGAAATCAGAATCTGTAATTCAAAGAACAGACAACACAATGGCCAAAATAAAAAGGCCAAACAACGATCTACAAAACATTACACAGAAAACTGAAGATCGAGCAACACAAACCCCACTAAAAACAAACAACGATCTACAAAACATTACACAGAAAACTGAAGATCGAGCAACACAAACCCCACTAAAAACAAACACCGATCTACAAAACACTACACAGAAAGCTGAAGATCGAGCAACACAAACCCCACTAAAAACAAACAACGATCTACAAAACATTACACAGAAAACTGAAGATCGAGCAACACAAACCCCACTAAAAACAAACAACGATCTACAAAACACTACACAGAAAACTAAAGATCGAGCAACACAAACCCCACTAAAAACAAACAACGATCTACAAAACATTACACAGAAAACTGAAGATCGAGCAACACAAACCCCACTAAAAACAAACAACGATCTACAAAACACTACACAGAAAACTAAAGATCGAGCAACACAAACCCCACTAAAAACAAACAACGATCTACAAAACATTACACAGAAAGCTGAAGATCGAGCAACACAAACCCCACTAAAAACAAACAACGATCTACAAAACATTACACAGAAAACTGAAGATCGAGCAACACAAACCCCACTAAAAACAAACAACGATCTACAAAACATTACACAGAAAACTGAAGATCGAGCAACACAAACCTCATTAAAAAAACAGGGTGAACTCATGTGCTCCAAAAGGGTAAGCAGTTCCTTCTCCACTAGTGTCATCTGTTGTGTTACTCTAGTTACACACCTGGTTATCAGACATGGATGAGGAAATGAGAATCCATCTAAAACTCTGGCAGAAGTTAAAAGCTAAGGATCCATGCTTTCATTGCTATTGTTCATCTCACAATCAGTGTTATTATAAGTTCTAGGATATTACCTACTTGCATATGTACAATATAAATGATTTTGTTTTACACATATATGTGTAATTTATTTATTTTTTCCTACAGAAAAATAATGTGCCAAAGTTCAAGATTAAAGGGAAGCTAACATCATCAGTATTGAACATAACAGAACCATTGACAGGGGAGGTAATCAATAAGTTAATTGGAATTAGTTATGTAAATTTAGTGATTTAGTTTAAATTTTATAGTTCTAGCACAATAAAACAACAGGTAGATCTAGACATGTCATGTTACACAGAAACATTTTTATGTCTCACAGATAGTTGCAGATTTGAATTGAACAAGTTTTCAGTTAGAGTCAATTCATGTCAGGATACACAATGAGTATTAATGTAACCTTATGGCATGGACTGTTGAAAAAAGCTATCAACATTTATTTGACATATTATAACTTCATACAGGGGACGTCGTGGTCGTGATCGTATAGTAGTTGCATTGACAACTACCTTTGCAATCAGTGCCTATTGCCACTAAAGTTGTGAGTTCGAACTCTGTTCATGACGGGGTGTACTCGATACAACATTATGTGATTTACGACAGGTCTGTGATTTTCTCAGGGTACTCTGGTTTCCTCCACCAATAAAACTGACTACCATTATATAACTGAAATACTGTTGAAAGTGGCGTTAAACACCATAAACCAAACCAAATTATACAGTCATACATACAAATAAGACTGTTTAATGACATTGTGGATACTTTCCTAAATATGATAGTTATCTGCCCCTGATGATGCCCTGCTAGAGTGTTTCTTATAGACAAGGATACACTTATGTGTTCATTTTGAAGCTTGAAAACTTATAATTAAAATTTGTGTCAATATTTAAACTTAATTTAAGCCTAAAAATGATACAACCTGGACATATCTAGTCCTACAAAATTGTATTTCTTTAAATTAAAATAATAAAATGGTTTTATTTAAATCTTTTTCAGTTAATGGTTGAAAGTTGTCATGCCCAGATCAAGTCAATTGAGATACAGTTGGTTAGAGTAGAAACATGTGGTTGTGCTGAAGGCTATGCTAAAGATGGTAGGTTTACATGTTTTCACTTAGATAGCCTTCAGCAATACTTGGAACATGGTTAAATATGAAATGACAGGTTTAAAACAATATAAGACAAACTTTCTCATTTTTAAAGAAATTGAGGACCATAACTCTGGAACCATATTAAATCTAATTAAAGTATATCTCCTCACATGCTCCCTCCTTTTTTTGTCGCTGTATGGGAGATCTTACAATGCTCCCTGCATAAATTGAAATTCCTCAAAACTTTGCATATATACTTATTTCCATATGAAGATTTGCATATCATTACATCAATATGATCTGACCATTTTTGAAGGAGTTATTGCCCTTTTTGATTTGGAATATTTCATCCACAAGTTTGTACTCAGAAATCATTCCACATTTTAAAATATATCTCAAAAGGTGGAAGAATGTAAGCAGGGTGGAGAGTGTCAAAAATAATCTTTTAATTATAAAATATTCTTATTTATCGCCACAGAATATAGATAGCAGATGGTAAAATTAGTAGGGGAATTCTTGATTATTTATAGCAGTGTTATTTATAGCCACAGAAATACAGAACATACAGATAGCAGATGGTGATATTAGTAGGGGAATTCTTGTTTTATATATAGCCCTAGAAATACAGAACATACAGATAGCAGATGGTGATATTAGTAGGGGAATTCTTGTTTTATTTATAACATTGTTTTATTTTTAGCCACAGAAATACAGATAGCAGATGGTGATATTAGTAGGGGAATTCTTGTCCTATTTATAACATTGTTTCATGTATAGTCACAGAAATAGAGATAGCAGATGGTGATATTAGAAGGAGAATTCTTGTTCTATTTATAACATTGTTTTATATATAGCCACAGAAATACAGAACATACAGATAGCAGATGATGATATTAGTAGGGGAATTCTAGTTTTATTTATAACATTGTTTTATTTATAGCCACAGAAATACAGATAGCAGATGATGATATTAGTAGGGAAATTCTTGTTTTATTTATAACATTGTTTTATTTATAGCCACAGAAATACAGAACATACAGATAGCAGATGGTGATATTAGTAGGGGAATTCTTGTTCCTATTTACATGATATTTCCACGATTATTTACATGTCCGACCCTGTCGACAAATAACTTTAAAATAGGTAAGATTTGATTGTATAATTGTTAGACTTTTAACAAAATACCGAATTAACCATATAATGACTTGCTATGAATGTGGTTGACATGTTCATACATGTACCTCTGTCAAGTCTTATCAAACTAGTGTTGAGGGTGAATTGATTGGTTCAAAGACAAACTAAAGTATTTAGATTGGAAGACATGTGATACTGATATTCTATCTGAAATAGAAAGGAACCTCATCCGTGGTGTAATAGTTAGTATGTTCATCTTGAGTGTGGTAGATTGTCAGGTCAAACCAAAGACTAAAATAGGTATTTTCTTCTTCTCTGCTAAGCATGCAGCATCAAGGAGTAAGAACAAAGACTGGTTGGCTCGGAATTGGGATCATTTTATCGAATATATCTTGTTCACGCCATGGCATATCTGAATAATTGATCACTCACTCACTCACTGAAATAGAAGGGGGCAGAATCAGCACCTACATGCACAGACTGTCACTGCAACATTTCTGACAATGATATTTAACATAACCATTATAAAACTACCATGTGTGAAGACTTCAACACAGTATGTACTACTAGTCTATGTCCTGCTCCCCTAGTCTATATGCCTACCAGTAGCATGTTACTTACAATCAAAATAAAGAAATATCACAATGCAAACAGTTGAAATCAGTTTTGAATGTCAGACATATTTCTTTTCAAGAGGGTAGTATTAGTATAAAATTAAATTTCTAGAACAAATATGTAGAGAAAATATGATTTATAGAAAGATCATATATTTTATTGAGTAAATGTCAACTCATCTTTGCAAAATTTCTCATTGTCAAAATGTTCAAATGGTTTTTGTTTTTTGTTGGGTTTTTTTTTGATGATTTATGAGTGCAAAATAGTACAATTTTAAATTGAGAAATAATACTGCTAATTTTTCTGGTTTGGGCACTTAAAAGTGATGAGGCTAACAAAAGGTTTTACAGTACAACAAATGTACCATACATACTAGTGCATTGTGATATCCACACAATTGGTTTAAACCAACCTGATTTTTGTGCCTGTCCCAAGCCAGGACTTGGATTTCCATCTACATATGGTGTGGTCTTTTTTGTGTTGAATGATCTTAGGCGAGTCATGTTGTTAATTTTGTTTATATTGGTGGAAGTACTGACCATCACTAAACTTTCCTTTCATAATTGGAAGTTTAAATAATGAATCACTTGTAGAATTTATATTGAGTCATACTGAACTGAATACCGTTACATTTTTATTTTTAGATTTTGAAATCAATGTTGTAGTAGTATTTAAAGATGACCATCTGGTGACGGAGAACTTTCCCATCAAACTTGTTAGATACTGAACATTGTTATCATTCCAACTGGTGCAATATTGTTTGTTTGTTAATGTATATTTTATTAATAATCAATAAAAAAAATATTAATCTAGTTCCTATTGTTTAGCTCACCTTGCCAAAGGCAATGTGATCTTTTGCCATCACTTGGCATCCGTCGTCGGTTCACTTTTCACATTTTAATCTTCTCCTCTGAAACCTCTCAGCCAAATGAACTGAAACTTGGTAGGAAGCATCTATGGAAGGTCCTCTCTAAAGACTGCTCATTTTGTCCTGCTCTATTAACAAACATGGCCACCACAGGCAATTCTTGTTTCTGATTGGCCAATTTTTTTTAATCTTCTTCCCCGAAATCACTTGGCCAAATGAACCGAATCTTGGTAGGAAGCATCTATGGAAGGTCCTCTATAAAGATTGCTCATTTTATTCCGATCTGTTAAGAAACATGGCCACCACAGGCAATTTTTGTTTCTGATTGGTTCATTTCTAAAAAAAACTTCTCCATTGTAATAAACTGTTAAAAGAGAGATAACTCTTGCCTTTAAACTGTTAAATGAAAGATAACTTGCCATTATCTCCCTTAGAAATTAACTAATGTTGATATAGTGCAACATGTTTATACTATACATTACATGTAGGTATTCACATTTTAATATTCTTTTTAGCTCACTTTGCCAATTGCAATGTGGGCTTTTGGTGTCCGTCGTTTGTTGTCTGTCATCTGTTAACTTTTCACATTTTAATCTTCTCCTCTGAAACCCATCAGCCAAATGAACTGAATCTTAGTAGGAAGCATCTATGGAAGGTCCTCTCTAAACAGTGCACATTTTGGTATGATCCATTACCAAACATGGCCACCACAGGCAATTCTTGTTTCTGATTGGCCAATTTTTAAAAATCTCCTCTGAAACCGTTTGGCCAAATTAACCGAAACTTGGTAGGAAGCATCTATGGAATGTCCTCTATGACGATTGTTCATTTCGTCCCGATCGGTTAACAAACATGGCCACCACAGGCAATTCTTGTTTCTGATTGGTCGATATCTAAAAAGTCCTCCTCTGAAACTGCCTAGCCAAATGAACCGAAACTTGGTAGGAAGCATCTACATGTACATGTTTGGAAGGTTCTGTATTAAGTTTCCTCAAAGCAGAATGAAAGGTGAGCGACACAGGCTCAGCCCACTGAGCCTCTAGTGTAAAGAATGTAGGCAAAACTTGGGAGGACAATGTGGTTGTGATCGTGATCTTATGGAAGTTGGATTTACAACTACCTGTGCAATCAGTGCCTATCGCCACTTAAGTTATGAGTTCAAACCCCATTCATGGCGAGGTGTACTCGTTACAACATAATGTGATAAACTTTGACAGTGACTTATGACAGGTCTTGGTTTTCTCTGGGTACTCCCGTTTCCTCCGCCAATAAAACTGATCGCCACGATATAACTGAAATATTGTTGAAAGTGGCATTAAACACCATAAACCAACCAACCAAACAAAACTTTAATTACTGTTACAACATAATACAAGATCAATTCTATGTTGTGCTGTATAGCTATCTTGTACACATGTGCAGAATATTGAGGGTTCATTACTTTGTAGGTTCAAGCCAAATGCTGTAAAACTAATATTTTTGCTACTCTACTATGCACACATGCACTCCAAATGCAAAATGGCTGCCATTAAAAGATACAAATTTAAATGTATTGTCTTGTAGGTACAACCTCCCAGGAAGTGTAATGGTAACCATGCTCACCTCTATTGCTATAGATGATGGGTTTGATCCTCTGTCTTGTGTGTAACGGGGCTCAGCCCATCTCAGTAAGAAAAGTCTGAAGATACCTATGGGGTAATCAGAAGTTGTAAATCAAAGAAGGACTGCCAATACAATGGCCAAAAGAAAAGGGTCAAAACGACGAACAATAATCTACAAAACATTACACAGAAAACTAAAGATTGAGCAACATGGAACCAACTAAAAACTGTGGTGAACTTTGGAAGAGTAGGCACTTCCTACACAAATGATATTGTTAGGGGTTTTGTTTGTAGAGACAACATCATACTTGTCATGGAGGTAAGACAGATGTTTAGCAACATTATGGTCTTTTAATGTTTGACTTGCTGTCTGAACTCAACAGCATTAACCATTAGGCTACCTAGACCCCACATTCATTGTATATAGATGCAAACCTATATATGAACAATAACAAAATACAAAAACTTCTTTTCATAACATAAAAACATTGAAACAAAACTTAAATGCACATCCCCTTGATCTACATTTCTTACAAATAGAGTAAAAGAAATTCCTTCAGATCAATACATGTATCATCAAAAATGTTGAAGAGGTCAGAAGTCAAGTGAGTCGAACACATACATTGAGATGATGTGGTCCATAAAAATGTCTTGCATAAACATTGAATTCTATCTATCTTGTCTTATCAAGATTTTTCCTTTTCCCTGAAAACCGAAACTTGGTAGGAAGCATCTATGGAAGGTCCTCTATAAAGATTGCTCATTTTATCCCGATCTGTTAAGAAACATGGCCGCCACAGGCAATTTTTGTTTCTGATTGGTTCATTTCTAAAAAAAACTTCTCCATTGTAATAAACTGTTAAAAGAGAGATAACTCTTGCCTTTAAACTGTTAAATGAAAGATAACTTGCCATTATCTCCCTTAGAAATTAACTAATGTTGATATAGTGCAACATGTTTATACTATACATTACATGTAGGTATTCACATTTTAATATTCTTTTTAGCTCACTTTGCCAATTGCAATGTGGGCTTTTGGTGTCCGTCGTTTGTTGTCTGTCATCTGTTAACTTTTCACATTTTAATCTTCTCCTCTGAAACCCATCAGCCAAATGAACTGAATCTTAGTAGGAAGCATCTATGGAAGGTCCTCTCTAAACAGTGCACATTTTGGTATGATCCATTACCAAACATGGCCACCACAGGCAATTCTTGTTTCTGATTGGCCAATTTTTAAAAATCTCCTCTGAAACCGTTTGGCCAAATTAACCGAAACTTGGTAGGAAGCATCTATGGAATGTCCTCTATGACGATTGTTCATTTCGTCCCGATCGGTTAACAAACATGGCCACCACAGGCAATTCTTGTTTCTGATTGGTCGATATCTAAAAAGTCCTCCTCTGAAACTGCCTAGCCAAATGAACCGAAACTTGGTAGGAAGCATCTACATGTACATGTTTGGAAGGTTCTGTATTAAGTTTCCTCAAAGCAGAATGAAAGGTGAGCGACACAGGCTCAGCCCACTGAGCCTCTAGTGTAAAGAATGTAGGCAAAACTTGGGAGGACAATGTGGTTGTGATCGTGATCTTATGGAAGTTGGATTTACAACTACCTGTGCAATCAGTGCCTATCGCCACTTAAGTTATGAGTTCAAACCCCATTCATGGCGAGGTGTACTCGTTACAACATAATGTGATAAACTTTGACAGTGACTTATGACAGGTCTTGGTTTTCTCTGGGTACTCCCGTTTCCTCCGCCAATAAAACTGATCGCCACGATATAACTGAAATATTGTTGAAAGTGGCATTAAACACCATAAACCAACCAACCAAACAAAACTTTAATTACTGTTACAACATAATACAAGATCAATTCTATGTTGTGCTGTATAGCTATCTTGTACACATGTGCAGAATATTGAGGGTTCATTACTTTGTAGGTTCAAGCCAAATGCTGTAAAACTAATATTTTTGCTACTCTACTATGCACACATGCACTCCAAATGCAAAATGGCTGCCATTAAAAGATACAAATTTAAATGTATTGTCTTGTAGGTACAACCTCCCAGGAAGTGTAATGGTAACCATGCTCACCTCTATTGCTATAGATGATGGGTTTGATCCTCTGTCTTGTGTGTAACGGGGCTCAGCCCATCTCAGTAAGAAAAGTCTGAAGATACCTATGGGGTAATCAGAAGTTGTAAATCAAAGAAGGACTGCCAATACAATGGCCAAAAGAAAAGGGTCAAAACGACGAACAATAATCTACAAAACATTACACAGAAAACTAAAGATTGAGCAACATGGAACCAACTAAAAACTGTGGTGAACTTTGGAAGAGTAGGCACTTCCAACACAAATGATATTGTTAGGGGTTTTGTTTGTAGAGACAACATCATACTTGTCATGGAGGTAAGACAGATGTTTAGCAACATTATGGTCTTTTAATGTTTGACTTGCTGTCTGAACTCAACAGCATTAACCATTAGGCTACCTAGACCCCACATTCATTGTATATAGATGCAAACCTATATATGAACAATAACAAAATACAAAAACTTCTTTTCATAACATAAAAACATTGAAACAAAACTTAAATGCACATCCCCTTGATCTACATTTCTTACAAATAGAGTAAAAGAAATTCCTTCAGATCAATACATGTATCATCAAAAATGTTGAAGAGGTCAGAAGTCAAGTGAGTCGAACACATACATTGAGATGATGTGGTCCATAAAAATGTCTTGCATAAACATTGAATTCTATCTATCTTGTCTTATCAAGATTTTTCCTTTTCCCTGAAAACCGAAACTTGGTAGGAAGCATCTATGGAAGGTCCTCTATAAAGATTGCTCATTTTATCCCGATCTGTTAAGAAACATGGCCGCCACAGGCAATTTTTGTTTCTGATTGGTTCATTTCTAAAAAAAACTTCTCCATTGTAATAAACTGTTAAAAGAGAGATAACTCTTGCCTTTAAACTGTTAAATGAAAGATAACTTGCCATTATCTCCCTTAGAAATTAACTAATGTTGATATAGTGCAACATGTTTATACTATACATTACATGTAGGTATTCACATTTTAATATTCTTTTTAGCTCACTTTGCCAATTGCAATGTGGGCTTTTGGTGTCCGTCGTTTGTTGTCTGTCATCTGTTAACTTTTCACATTTTAATCTTCTCCTCTGAAACCCATCAGCCAAATGAGCTGAATCTTAGTAGGAAGCATCTATGGAAGGTCCTCTCTAAACAGTGCACATTTTGGTATGATCCATTACCAAACATGGCCACCACAGGCAATTCTTGTTTCTGATTGGCCAATTTTTAAAAATCTCCTCTGAAACCGTTTGGCCAAATTAACCGAAACTTGGTAGGAAGCATCTATGGAATGTCCTCTATGACGATTGCTCATTTCGTCCCGATCGGTTAACAAACATGGCCACCACAGGCAATTCTTGTTTCTGATTGGTCGATATCTAAAAAGTCCTCCTCTGAAACTGCCTAGCCAAATGAACCGAAACTTGGTAGGAAGCATCTACATGTACATGTTTGGAAGGTTCTGTATTAAGTTTCCTCAAAGCAGAATGAAAGGTGAGCGACACAGGCTCAAGCCCACTGAGCCTCTAGTGTAAAGAATGTAGGCAAAACTTGGGAGGACGATGTGGTTGTGATCGTGATCTTATGGAAGTTGGATTTACAACTACCTGTGCAATCAGTGCCTATCGCCACTTAAGTTATGAGTTCAAACCCCATTCATGGCGAGGTGTACTCGTTACAACATAATGTGATAAACTTTGACTGACTTCTGACAGGTCTTGGTTTTCTCTGGGTACTCCCGTTTCCTCCGCCAATAAAACTGATCGCCACGATATAACTGAAATATTGTTGAAAGTGGCATTAAACACCATAAACCAACCAACCAAACAAAACTTTAATTACTGTTACAACATAATACAAGATCAATTCTATGTTGTGCTGTATAGCTATCTTGTACACATGTGCAGAATATTGAGGGTTCATTACTTTGTAGGTTCAAGCCAAATGCTGTAAAACTAATATTTTTGCTACTCTACTATGCACACATGCACTCCAAATGCAAAATGGCTGCCATTAAAAGATACAAATTTAAATGTATTGTCTTGTAGGTACAACCTCCCAGGAAGTGTAATGGTAACCATGCTCACCTCTATTGCTATAGATGATGGGTTTGATCCTCTGTCTTGTGTGTAACGGGGCTCAGCCCATCTCAGTAAGAAAAGTCTGAAGATACCTATGGGGTAATCAGAAGTTGTAAATCAAAGAAGGACTGCCAATACAATGGCCAAAAGAAAAGGGTCAAAACGACGAACAATAATCTACAAAACATTACACAGAAAACTAAAGATTGAGCAACATGGAACCAACTAAAAACTGTGGTGAACTTTGGAAGAGTAGGCACTTCCTACACAAATGATATTGTTAGGGGTTTTGTTTGTAGAGACAACATCATACTTGTCATGGAGGTAAGACAGATGTTTAGCAACATTATGGTCTTTTAATGTTTGACTTGCTGTCTGAACTCAACAGCATTAATCATTAGGCTACCTAGACCCCACATTCATTGTATATAGATGCAAACCTATATATGAACAATAACAAAATACAAAAACTTCTTTTCATAACATAAAAACATTGAAACAAAACTTAAATGCACATCCCCTTGATCTACATTTCTTACAAATAGAGTAAAAGAAATTCCTTCAGATCAATACATGTATCATCAAAAATGTTGAAGAGGTCAGAAGTCAAGTGAGTCGAACACATACATTGAGATGATGTGGTCCATAAAAATGTCTTGCATAAACATTGAATTCTATCTATCTTGTCTTATCAAGATTTTTCCTTTTCCCTGAAAACCGAAACTTGGTAGGAAGCATCTATGGAAGGTCCTCTATAAAGATTGCTCATTTTATCCCGATCTGTTAAGAAACATGGCCGCCACAGGCAATTTTTGTTTCTGATTGGTTCATTTCTAAAAAAAACTTCTCCATTGTAATAAACTGTTAAAAGAGAGATAACTCTTGCCTTTAAACTGTTAAATGAAAGATAACTTGCCATTATCTCCCTTAGAAATTAACTAATGTTGATATAGTGCAACATGTTTATACTATACATTACATGTAGGTATTCACATTTTAATATTCTTTTTAGCTCACTTTGCCAATTGCAATGTGGGCTTTTGGTGTCCGTCGTTTGTTGTCTGTCATCTGTTAACTTTTCACATTTTAATCTTCTCCTCTGAAACCCATCAGCCAAATGAACTGAATCTTAGTAGGAAGCATCTATGGAAGGTCCTCTCTAAACAGTGCACATTTTGGTATGATCCATTACCAAACATGGCCACCACAGGCAATTCTTGTTTCTGATTGGCCAATTTTTAAAAATCTCCTCTGAAACCGTTTGGCCAAATTAACCGAAACTTGGTAGGAAGCATCTATGGAATGTCCTCTATGACGATTGTTCATTTCGTCCCGATCGGTTAACAAACATGGCCACCACAGGCAATTCTTGTTTCTGATTGGTCGATATCTAAAAAGTCCTCCTCTGAAACTGCCTAGCCAAATGAACCGAAACTTGGTAGGAAGCATCTACATGTACATGTTTGGAAGGTTCTGTATTAAGTTTCCTCAAAGCAGAATGAAAGGTGAGCGACACAGGCTCAGCCCACTGAGCCTCTAGTGTAAAGAATGTAGGCAAAACTTGGGAGGACAATGTGGTTGTGATCGTGATCTTATGGAAGTTGGATTTACAACTACCTGTCCAATCAGTGCCTATCGCCACTTAAGTTATGAGTTCAAACCCCATTCATGGCGAGGTGTACTCGTTACAACATAATGTGATAAACTTTGACAGTGACTTATGACAGGTCTTGGTTTTCTCTGGGTACTCCCGTTTCCTCCGCCAATAAAACTGATCGCCACGATATAACTGAAATATTGTTGAAAGTGGCATTAAACACCATAAACCAACCAACCAAACAAAACTTTAATTACTGTTACAACATAATACAAGATCAATTCTATGTTGTGCTGTATAGCTATCTTGTACACATGTGCAGAATATTGAGGGTTCATTACTTTGTAGGTTCAAGCCAAATGCTGTAAAACTAATATTTTTGCTACTCTACTATGCACACATGCACTCCAAATGCAAAATGGCTGCCATTAAAAGATACAAATTTAAATGTATTGTCTTGTAGGTACAACCTCCCAGGAAGTGTAATGGTAACCATGCTCACCTCTATTGCTATAGATGATGGGTTTGATCCTCTGTCTTGTGTGTAACGGGGCTCAGCCCATCTCAGTAAGAAAAGTCTGAAGATACCTATGGGGTAATCAGAAGTTGTAAATCAAAGAAGGACTGCCAATACAATGGCCAAAAGAAAAGGGTCAAAACGACGAACAATAATCTACAAAACATTACACAGAAAACTAAAGATTGAGCAACATGGAACCAACTAAAAACTGTGGTGAACTTTGGAAGAGTAGGCACTTCCTACACAAATGATATTGTTAGGGGTTTTGTTTGTAGAGACAACATCATACTTGTCATGGAGGTAAGACAGATGTTTAGCAACATTATGGTCTTTTAATGTTTGACTTGCTGTCTGAACTCAACAGCATTAACCATTAGGCTACCTAGACCCCACATTCATTGTATATAGATGCAAACCTATATATGAACAATAACAAAATACAAAAACTTCTTTTCATAACATAAAAACATTGAAACAAAACTTAAATGCACATCCCCTTGATCTACATTTCTTACAAATAGAGTAAAAGAAATTCCTTCAGATCAATACATGTATCATCAAAAATGTTGAAGAGGTCAGAAGTCAAGTGAGTCGAACACATACATTGAGATGATGTGGTCCATAAAAATGTCTTGCATAAACATTGAATTCTATCTATCTTGTCTTATCAAGATTTTTCCTTTTCCCTGAAAACCGAAACTTGGTAGGAAGCATCTATGGAAGGTCCTCTATAAAGATTGCTCATTTTATCCCGATCTGTTAAGAAACATGGCCGCCACAGGCAATTTTTGTTTCTGATTGGTTCATTTCTAAAAAAAACTTCTCCATTGTAATAAACTGTTAAAAGAGAGATAACTCTTGCCTTTAAACTGTTAAATGAAAGATAACTTGCCATTATCTCCCTTAGAAATTAACTAATGTTGATATAGTGCAACATGTTTATACTATACATTACATGTAGGTATTCACATTTTAATATTCTTTTTAGCTCACTTTGCCAATTGCAATGTGGGCTTTTGGTGTCCGTCGTTTGTTGTCTGTCATCTGTTAACTTTTCACATTTTAATCTTCTCCTCTGAAACCCATCAGCCAAATGAGCTGAATCTTAGTAGGAAGCATCTATGGAAGGTCCTCTCTAAACAGTGCACATTTTGGTATGATCCATTACCAAACATGGCCACCACAGGCAATTCTTGTTTCTGATTGGCCAATTTTTAAAAATCTCCTCTGAAACCGTTTGGCCAAATTAACCGAAACTTGGTAGGAAGCATCTATGGAATGTCCTCTATGACGATTGCTCATTTCGTCCCGATCGGTTAACAAACATGGCCACCACAGGCAATTCTTGTTTCTGATTGGTCGATATCTAAAAAGTCCTCCTCTGAAACTGCCTAGCCAAATGAACCGAAACTTGGTAGGAAGCATCTACATGTACATGTTTGGAAGGTTCTGTATTAAGTTTCCTCAAAGCAGAATGAAAGGTGAGCGACACAGGCTCAAGCCCACTGAGCCTCTAGTGTAAAGAATGTAGGCAAAACTTGGGAGGACGATGTGGTTGTGATCGTGATCTTATGGAAGTTGGATTTACAACTACCTGTGCAATCAGTGCCTATCGCTACTTAAGTTATGAGTTCAAACCCCATTCATGGCGAGGTGTACTCGTTACAACATAATGTGATAAACTTTGACTGACTTCTGACAGGTCTTGGTTTTCTCTGGGTACTCCCGTTTCCTCCGCCAATAAAACTGATCGCCACGATATAACTGAAATATTGTTGAAAGTGGCATTAAACACCATAAACCAACCAACCAAACAAAACTTTAATTACTGTTACAACATAATACAAGATCAATTCTATGTTGTGCTGTATAGCTATCTTGTACACATGTGCAGAATATTGAGGGTTCATTACTTTGTAGGTTCAAGCCAAATGCTGTAAAACTAATATTTTTGCTACTCTACTATGCACACATGCACTCCAAATGCAAAATGGCTGCCATTAAAAGATACAAATTTAAATGTATTGTCTTGTAGGTACAACCTCCCAGGAAGTGTAATGGTAACCATGCTCACCTCTATTGCTATAGATGATGGGTTTGATCCTCTGTCTTGTGTGTAACGGGGCTCAGCCCATCTCAGTAAGAAAAGTCTGAAGATACCTATGGGGTAATCAGAAGTTGTAAATCAAAGAAGGACTGCCAATACAATGGCCAAAAGAAAAGGGTCAAAACGACGAACAATAATCTACAAAACATTACACAGAAAACTAAAGATTGAGCAACATGGAACCAACTAAAAACTGTGGTGAACTTTGGAAGAGTAGGCACTTCCTACACAAATGATATTGTTAGGGGTTTTGTTTGTAGAGACAACATCATACTTGTCATGGAGGTAAGACAGATGTTTAGCAACATTATGGTCTTTTAATGTTTGACTTGCTGTCTGAACTCAACAGCATTAACCATTAGGCTACCTAGACCCCACATTCATTGTATATAGATGCAAACCTATATATGAACAATAACAAAATACAAAAACTTCTTTTCATAACATAAAAACATTGAAACAAAACTTAAATGCACATCCCCTTGATCTACATTTCTTACAAATAGAGTAAAAGAAATTCCTTCAGATCAATACATGTATCATCAAAAATGTTGAAGAGGTCAGAAGTCAAGTGAGTCGAACACATACATTGAGATGATGTGGTCCATAAAAATGTCTTGCATAAACATTGAATTCTATCTATCTTGTCTTATCAAGATTTTTCCTTTTCCCTGAAAACAGAAAGAATAACACTATTAGACTAAGTAATCCAATTAGTAACAGGATATGGGTGTCAATAAACATGAGAGACTCAAACAGTTTAACATGAATACATTCTTTTCCTTTTATCTTTTTATGGTTTATATACCAGAATGTAAGCAACAGTTAAGAACTATGAAATAATACACGCATATACATAATATTGCACACTTTAAATCTGGGCTGTAATTTTATTACTCTCAGAGAGCTGTGCAATAATCAACAACCTAGATGTGATATTGCATGGCTTCATGTTACAAATCATTTAAACCGCAGGTTTCTGAATTAAACGATTAAACAAGGGCAACGCAAAGGGTGGTGTATCCCCTCGCCTAAAAATTAGACCCTGTGACTTTGACCTTGAAAATCAATAGGGTTCCAGTCTTCCAGATTCTCTTAAGGTCTAAGTATGTACCAAGTTTGGTCAAAATCCATTGAAGGATGTTGATTCTAGTGTTCACAAGGATGTTACGCAGTAAAAATTTGACCCGGTGACTTTGACCTATGACCTTGAAAATCAATAGAGTTCCAGACTCTCCTAAGGACTACGTATGTACCAAGTTTGGTCAAAATCCATTGAAGGATCTTGATTCTAGAGTGTTCACAAGGATGTCATGCGGTAAAAATTTGACCCTGTGACTTTGACCTTGAAAATCAATAGGGTTCCAGACTCTCGTAAGGATTAAGTATGTACCAAGTTTGGTCAAAATCCATTGAAGGGTGTTGATTCTAGAGTGTTCACAAGGATGTTACACGGTAAAAAAAATTACCCAGTAACCTTGACCTATGACCTTGAAAATCAATAGGGTTCCAGACTCTCCTAAGGACTAAGTATGTACCAAGTTTAGTCAAAATCCATAGAAGGATGTTGATTCTAGAGTGTTCACAAGGATGTTATGCGGTAAACATTTGACCGTGACCTTGAAAATCAATAGGGTTCCAGATTCTCTTAAGGACTAGATATGTACCAAGTTTGGTCAAAATCCATTGAAGGATGTTGATCCTAGATTGTTCACAAGGATTGTGATGGACAGACGGTAGCGTTACTATATCCCCTCGCAACTTCGTTGGCGAGGGGATATCAATCGAAAGCGGAAAAGCTGTGGTATAAATATTGCTTATACTTAGATATAAATTACAGCAAAGTAAGAGTGTTGTTATTGCTGTTCCATATCATAGTATGATCTACTCAGCAAATCTTGTCTCCACAAATGAGTGTGAAGCAGCAGTTGAGTTACTCTTTACTTCTATCTGGGCATCTTTGTCATTTTGATGTTATTTGGTGTATAAACTTGTATTTCCTAGATGAGGCCAGAAGTTATCAACAAGGTTATCAGTGACTTGTAGCAAGTTTGTGGTTTCAAATCAGGATACACAGGTTTACTTCACCAATAAAACTGATTGTCACGATATAACTGAAATATTGCTGTCAGATAGTGGTGTTATATTTAAATGACCATTAAAAACTTTTATCAAAACATTTTTTTTTTAATTTCAATGTAATTGAAATTTTGTATTCAAATAGAATTGTATATTGCTAAATCATGGCCTGATCTGATTTCCAAGATGACTATAAATTTTCAAGTGTACATCATTCTGATAAATTGTGTATAATGTTTGCTCCGTGCCATGTTGGCTCTACTGGTCGAGGACCAATTATTGCCAACTTGCACGCTACTCGCGAGTAAACGCAAATTTTCTGGCCATTTTTTGCAGACGACAATAATAAATGGCGACAAAGCAGACAGCAAAATCCTACATTTGTATCTTGGCTAATTCAAAAGAAATCAGGTAAAACCCCATTAGAAACCATACCTCTTTATATAAACCTCGCTGGGGGTCACGTAAATGGAGTGGAAATGCCAGTCGCAATTTTTAATAGAAAAATATAGCAGATTGGTATTCTAATGATCGCAAAATACTGGTGACATCTTCATTTTTTGTGGTAAGGCAATTTCTTTTAACTTCACTGCTGATTTATATATATTTTCCCACATCTAACAAGATGGCAATAATTGGTACTCTTCCCTCCCGATTCAGTGACAAAAATTAACAACTTTACAAAGGCTCCCTGATAAGAGCATGTGCATAAAAATTATTTATATTTCCGTCCAAGGTAAGTCGATTGGTAACATTCACAATTATGAGGCACTTGAAGGGGTGTATTGGACTACATAGAAATAATCTTGACAAAAACAAGAAAAAAATGGCGATAATTGGTCCTCGACCAGTAGAATACCGGTATTGCATAAGCTAACGGTAGTAAGATTTCTATAATGTTTTTATAACTTGTGTTATTTGTTTTACTAGGTTCTAGAGTTCTCAGGATTTGGTTTGAATTAATCAGTTTAACCCTGCCACTTTTTTGCCTCTTTTTGTTTTAACCATTTAGACTTAGATTCTCATTGACAGTGGGTTTTTTCAATTCCGAGTAGATATGTTGAGAATGATGGAGATGTTATTGGTTGCTGTGATTATTTGGATTAATGAACATCACTGTTTTTGTATTAATTGTTGAGAATTTGACCCAACCATTAGTAGAAGACTTTCAATGTGGCCATCAGTTTTGAGGATTGGGTTATTGGTGTTTGTAGTCATGCTCAGCAAGGTTTATCTACATCCACCAGCATGAACAGTATAACACATCAACATGTAAAACACCCTGCAATATGTAAGTGCCTGGAAACCTTACAACATGTGAGGTGGGTATCACCATGACTTTTAGTATTTTTCTTCTAAACCTAGTAAACAAACTAAAGTTTTCCAATGTTTGATTGATGGGGTCAAATGTTTTGGCCTGAAAAAAATCATGTGAGTGAATAAAACTCAGTGTAATGGTTTATGGTTGACCATTGCCTAACATGGTTTAAGGACTTGTATAGTTTTAGGTTTAGTTTTAAATCCTCATATTTTATCATTTTGCATCATTTTTTTGTCAAGCTTTTTAACTTAATGATATCAATAATTTGTCTATTAGCTTGACTCTTAGGAAAACTGCAGACCAAATTTCACATGTGGTTACAGTTTAGGAAATGAAACTGGGCATTCCTTTATGACAACAGGTCTGATTTTGACAGGGTCTTTTTCTTTAGAGTCCTTATGAAATTCCCTGCCTGCAATTGTCAAACAGATTTAACCTAGTTTTTATGGTTTCCACGATAAAAATGGTAAAATGGAACCCACAATGAGAACTGTGTACATAATTTTCTATGGAATACCACTGAAAAATTATGATCTGGAGTATTCAAAACAGACTTGTTTTTGATAGATATTTGTACTCGATACATATGTATATACAATTATAATGACAACACAAATAAAAAATCTCATTTTATTTTCACCATCATAAATACCCATATTTGTTTAACATACAAAACATTTCAACTGCAAATTGAAACAAAACAAATTCAGAATAAAACTTAAAACAAATACACATAACACAGCACTATCTTATCACAAATGAACTACACAAAATTTACTAAAAATCAAGACAACGGCTTACCCTATAATTCTAAATGTACACTTGCAGGCTGAAAATCCTGTCAAGTCATAATTATTTCATTCTAAAAATGGTGGTAATTTGGGTTAAAATTAAATACGTATTATCTTATGTCTGGAAATGCTGTGAATTGTTATACTTTTATTATTAGCCAAATAAAGACAGTCAGGTCCTGGTGACCTTTTCTTAATATATGTCATAAACAGTCCCCTTTTCATTGAAAACAATGGTCTGTCCCACATCCCTATACATTTTATTGTATTAAAAGGGGGAGATAACTCAAGTTTGCACCATTTATTTTTGACATTAGTTTATGTCTAATAAGCATACATTACTAATTTGTTAGTTTGACCAGTCTAGATGTATTGAACATCAAATTTTATATCTGTTCTACATTGTACATGTACTTACCAAGATTTTCTAAAAACTATTTTAACAAATGACAATAAGAAGATTGAATGGTTAAATAGAGCACCATAATTTATTCATAGAAATTTGGGATGGGTTGTTGATTACAAAATGGTCATTGTATACAAAGATACAGATGCATGTGGCAGTTTTTCTTTAAATCATTCATTCATGTTAATGACCATTTACCTTCTTTCTTCAGTTACAGGGATTGTGTGGGGGAGGGTAGGGAAAACCATAAAAAGCAAAGTACTGATATATGTTTTAGCAATGAATAAAGGCCTTGAATACTCACTTATTTCTAACATTTACAATAATATAAAGATATATTCTATTAAAACTTTCCTAATGAACTTTCTCTCATTCTACAATGAAATGGCACTTCACAATCAAGATTGATAACAAACAATTGAAGGAGTACATTAATATCATAAAGATTATTGCTTATTAATCCCAATATAATTAAGGATTATTCCATAAAATATATCAGATGGACAGAAAAAGCCTCCTTACTGATTTCCCAGTCAAGAAAGTTTGATAAAAAAATTATATGAATCACATATTTAAGTCCATCCATCTTCATGTACAAAAATGAAATTGTTTTAAACACTTTTTCCCACCAAACTACCAAATTTCTGATGTAATATGAAAGTTGTATATTGTTAAATTAATAAATAATAACTTAGATGGTGCTTAAATCTTGTCCATTTAATTCCAAATAATAATTGTTTACAAAAATATTTTTTTTACAAGAGAGCACCAAAACGTACATGTTTTGGGTTTTCTTCCTTTTAAACATCAACATTATACTTTGTGTGTCCAACAAAACTCAAAAAATCCTCTTTTATATATAAAATCTATAATATACCATGTACTTTGGGGTAATTTTTCAGTATTACTGTAACACAGCCAGTCATAACTAAAATATTAGAAATATTGAGTAAATTTCTGTTCAGAAAATTAAAATAAAATAGGACAAAAATAATGTTTGTATGACATTTCCCATCATGATTGTACATGTGGACAAAGAAAAACCAAAATATAGTAAGTTTTATATTGCATTGATTATTTAATACATAGTTATTTTTCAAATAAATTTTCTAAAAAAATTTGAAAACAATTTTTTGGTCAAATGAAATCGTTCTCTGTTCCATACCGTTTATCATCCAATACAATTTAGCATTTGAAATACCTGTTTTGCAGGAAAAAAAATCACAAATGTATTGATTCCTCTGTTCATTAAATGACAAGTTTCTTCGCCAAAAAAATATACTTTTGGAGTTTCGTGAAATATTCACACTTGTGACAAAAATGCAATGCAATGAAGAAAGTGTAGAGAAATAGCATTAGATAACATAAACTTGAAGAAAACTAAACACAAACAAGAAAACAGCTGTGCAGTGTAAACATAACAAGTGCTAACATAAGAGTGCAGGTCATACTGACAACCTTGTTATCTGATCGTTCAATCCTGACATAAGTCCATCACATCTCTCTAAAAGTACCTACAATAAAAGTATAACATAATAAATATTGTATCATTAGCGTGCTTGCCTCGAGTGTGGTAGATATATAGATTCTCCTTCAGTTGCCCATGGGTTACGATATTTCTCCACTCAAGAGAGTTAAATTAAAAATTTTAACCACAAGCCGTCAGGCGAGTGGTTAAATTTTTTAATTTAACTCTCGAGAGTGGAGAAATGTCGTAACCCACATGGGCAACTGAAGGAGAATTTGTTTCTCCCATTATTTAACACAAACTTTATTTCAAAATCCTTCAAAATTACTGATTTGACAACATGTAGGGAAAGGCACGAGACATTTTAATCCTCTAGAGGATTACAGATTTTTCCACTACTGGTTCAGCGGGGTTAAATAATGGGAGAAAGTGAGTTCCAGAACTTATCGGTTCAAACCAAAGATTATAAAATTGGTATTTGCTGCTTTTCTGCTAAGTATTAAGGAGTATGAACAAAGACTGGTTATCTCAGAATAGGGATAATGTGTCAGATTGGAGCGACATATCTACCTGCTCACTGTTGTTTCAGTGAGCTAGCACTATATAAAAGTGTGTGGATCTAGTAGAAAGCAGATATATTCATCATCTCATCGAAATTTAACTTGTTCTCAACATGATATAGCTGAACAATCACTCACTCACTCAGTTTTTGTTTATATTTTATAACTAACCATGAAACAAGCTTTAAAACAACTGGCATCATAAATGTTCAATCATTCAATAATTTTACTCAAAATGTGCATGAATTTGTTTTTTTAAAGGGTTTTCAAACAAATTAAATACTCTCTTCTAACTCGACCAATAATATAAATTTTGTGGCATCCCACATGCCAACATGAAAATATTTTTACTTAAGCACATAATTATATTCTTTTATTACCCATTTTATAAGGAATTAAAAGATACTTTCACTTTAGGAGGTCTAAAAGTGTCCTTATCATTTCTTGTCTTTTTAACCATGCCATGGCTATAATCTCTGAACAACAATTACAGCTAATAGATAATTCTCTAAAATTTATGCTCAAGTTTTCAGTCATACAACATTAGATAGCAAAATGTGAGTATCAGTATGTCAAAGTTGCTACTAAATATTCTTAAGCAATTATAAAATTACATTTTACCTGTATTCTGTGAACTACTATTTGTCAAATTTGGCTATATAACATTCTTCATCGTTTATAAAATTACCTGTATTCTGTTTACTACTGTTTTTCGCTTCCCTCGTCCTCCTCTATTGCTCTCATCAAATCGTAAAGCATCAAGAGATTCTAATTGTTTCATAAATAGTTCTGTAGTTCCACCTAGTCTCTTCTTAAGTTGATTTAAAGATGGTAATCTTAAATCGTCATTTATAAAACCCTGAAATGTAGACACTCTAATTTAGATTATAGCTTTTTTCACACTAAGCCTGGCCTTACGATCATAAAATTTGGATTTGTCTAATTTTCATAATCATCCAACCAGAACTCTGTATTTATTGGATGCAAGGTTCTGATTGGCAGTTTTATTGTCAAGAGCAGATAAAAGTTTTTATGGGTGTAACCCTTGGCATCAGTTCCAACCTTCCCACAATTAGTGTGATTTCACTGTACATAAAATTAAAACTAATTCATTGAAGTAGAATGCAGTATGAGAAATGCAACTCATAACAAAATCTACTAAACATTGTGTAGACAAATATATCTTAGTTGTAATTACAGTGTAAGTTACTGACATTTTCCAATTTGATGGTATTTTGATTTTAGTGTTTAAAACAAGTAAAATACACAAAAATTTTAAATATATCAGTTGACAGTCATCAATGTCAGCAGCGTTCCTTGGAATCAAATTCACTGGAATTTGAACATTTACAAAAAACTAGCATAAAAGAAACAACACAAACATTTCAATGTATATATGTACATGTACCATGGTTCTGTGTAAGTACTTAAAATGACATGGGGAAGGGGGAGCCACAACTTATCTCACAATTTGCATAAACACATAATACCAGTATATCAGGAGTTTTATACCAGCATTGTTTACATAGCCAATGAAGGACATCATATTAGATTCAGTTGGAGAGGAAGAATTTTCTTTTAGTTTCTGCTCATCATAAACAAGAATTTCCCATAGAGGGCATGTTATTTGCTGGATCCACATGAAATGAGGAATTTCTGTGAAAGAAGTCATAAACATTATTTCTAACAAACTGACAAATAATTTAGACTTCAGAAGAAAAGATTTTTAAAGTTTCAGCTAATCAGAACCAAAAATTGTCAATTGACGTCATGTTTTGCCTGATCAAGACATAATGATGAATTTTGGTAGAGGACCTTGTAACATCATTCTGGAAAAGTTAAATTCTAATTGTACTAGTAGTTTCAGAGAAGAAGATTTTTAAAGTTTCAGCCATTCAGGACCAAGAATCACCCATGACTGCCATGTTTTTTGAGGGATCAAGATGAAATGAGGATATGTTGTAGAGGACCTCACAAACATCATGCTTGAAATATTTGGTTCTAATTAATTAGCCACATAGTTCCAGAGGAGATGATCAAAATGTACAATGTTAACAATGACGACAAACCGACAACGGATGATACATGTTAAGTGATGGCATTAGCTCACATGATCTTTAGGGTCAGGTGAGTAAACAAAAGGTCAGTCAGAGATACTTGTTACTCATCACTTTTGTTTAGGACTCACCATTTAGCACTAAAAATTACAAAGAATGCACTAGTGGGACTTATGATTTTTTGGCTTGGATTCATCAAAATTTTATCCTACAAGGATCTCTGCTAAAGCATCCACAACTTACACGATGTATGCCATCTAGTTCATATGTTATATCACTTACACAATGTATACCATCTAGTTCATATATTATATCACTTACACGATGTATACCATCTAGTTCATATGTTATATCACTTACACGATGTATACCATCTAGTTCATATGTTATATCACTTACACAATGTATACCATCTAGTTCATATGTTATATCACTTACACGATGTATGCCATCTAGTTCATATGTTATATCACTTACACAATGTATGCCATCTAGTTCATATGTTATATCACTTACACAATGTATACCATCTAGTTCATATATTATATCACTTACACAATGTATACCATCTAGTTCATATGTTATATCACTTACACGATGTATACCATCTAGTTCATATGTTATATCACTTACACGATGTATACCATCTAGTTCATATGTTATATCACTTACACGATGTATACCATCTAGTTCATATGTTATATCACTTACACAATGTATACCATCTAGTTCATATATTATATCACTTACAAAATGTATACCATCTAGTTCATATGTTATATCACTTACACAATGTATACCATCTAGTTCATATGTTATATCACTTACACGATGTATACCATCTAGTTCATATATTATATCACTTACACGATGTATACCATCTAGTTCATATGTTATATCACTTACACGATGTATGCCATCTAGTTCATATGTTATATCACTTACACGATGTATACCATCTAGTTCATATGTTATATCACTTACACAATGTATACCATCTAGTTCATATGTTATATCACTTACACGATGTATACCATCTAGTTCATATGTTATATCACTTACACAATGTATACCATCTAGTTCATATATTATATCACTTACACAATGTATACCATCTAGTTCATATATTATATCACTTACACAATGTATACCATCTAGTTCATATGTTATATCACTTACAAAATGTATACCATCTAGTTCATATGTTATATCACTTACACGATGTATACCATCTAGTTCATATGTTATATCACTTACACGATGTATACCATCTAGTTCATATGTTATATCACTTACACGATGTATACCATCTAGTTCATATATTATATCACTTACACAATGTATACCATCTAGTTCATATGTTATATCACTTACATGATGTATACCACCTAGTTCACATGTTATATCACTTACACGATGTATACCATCTAGTTCATATGTTATATCACTTACATGATGTATACCATCTAGTTCATATGTTATATCACTTACACGATGTATACCATCTAGTTCATATATTATATCACTTACACAATGTATACCATCTAGTTCATATATTATATCACTTACACAATGTATACCATCTAGTTCATATATTATATCACTTACACGATGTATGCCATCTAGTTCATATGTTATATCACTTACACGATGTATACCATCTAGTTCATATGTTATATCACTTACACAATGTATACCATCTAGTTCATATGTTATATCACTTACACGATGTATACCATCTAGTTCATATGTTATATCACTTACACAATGTATACCATCTAGTTCATATGATATATCACTTACACGATGTATACCATCTAGTTCATATGTTATATCACTTACACAATGTATACCATCTAGTTCATATGTTATATCACTTACACAATGTATACCATCTAGTTCATATGTTATATCACTTACACGATGTATGCCATCTAGTTCATATGTTATATCACTTACACAATGTATACCATCTAGTTCATATGTTATATCACTTACACAATGTATACCATCTAGTTCATATATTATATCACTTACACGATGTATGCCATCTAGTTCATATGTTATATCACTTACACAATGTATACCATCTAGTTCATATATTATATCACTTACACGATGTATACCATCTTGTTCATATGTTATATTACTTACACGATGTATACCATCTAGTTCATATATTATATCACTTACACGATGTATACCATCTAGTTCATATATTATATCACTTACACGATGTATGCCATCTAGTTCATATGTTATATCACTTACACAATGTATACCATCTAGTTCATATATTATATCACTTACACGATGTATACCATCTAGTTCATATGTTATATCACTTACACGATGTATACCATCTAGTTCATATATTATATCACTTACACAATGTATACCATCTAGTTCATATGTTATATCACTTACACGATGTATACCATCTAGTTCATATGTTATATCATTTACACGATGTATACCATCTAGTTCATATGTTATATCACTTACACGATGTATACCATCTAGTTCATATGTTATATCACTTACACAATGTATACCATCTAGTTCATATATTATATCACTTACACGATGTATACCATCTAGTTCATATATTATATCACTTACACAATGTATACCATCTAGTTTATATATTATATCACTTACACAATGTATACCATCTAGTTCATATGTTATATCACTTACACGATGTATGCCATCTAGTTCATATGTTATATCACTTACACGATGTATACCATCTAGTTCATATGTTATATCACTTACACAATGTATACCATCTAGTTCATATGTTATATCACTTACACAATGTATACCATCTAGTTCATATGTTATATCACTTACACAATGTATACCATCTAGTTCATATGTTATATCACTTACACGATGTATACCATCTAGTTCATATGTTATATCACTTACACAATGTATACCATCTAGTTCATATGTTATATCACTTACACAATGTATACCATCTAGTTCATATGTTAGATCATTTACACAATGTATACCATCTAGTTCATATATTATATCACTTACACAATGTATGCCATCTAGTTCATATGTTATATCACTTACACGATGTATACCATCTAGTTCATATGTTATATCACTTACACGATGTATGCCATCTAGTTCATATATTATATCACTTACACGATGTATGCCATCTAGTTCATATGTTATATCACTTACACGATGTATACCATCTAGTTCATATATTATATCACTTACACGATGTATGCCATCTAGTTCATATGTTATATCACTTACACAATGCATACCATCTAGTTCATATGTTATATCACTTACACGATGTATACCATCTAGTTCATATGTTATATCACTTACACAATGTATACCATCTAGTTCATATGTTATATCACTTACACGATGTATACCATCTAGTTCATATGTTATATCACTTACACAATGTATACCATCTAGTTCATATGTTATATCACTTACACGATGTATACCATCTAGTTCATATGTTATATCACTTACACAATGTATACCATCTAGTTCATATGTTATATCACTTACACAATGTATACCATCTAGTTCATATGTTATATCACTTACACGATGTATACCATCTAGTTCATATGTTATATCACTTACACGATGTATACCATCTAGTTCATATGTTAT
Source organism: Bathymodiolus brooksi (assembly GCA_963680875.1). Classification (NCBI taxonomy): domain Eukaryota; kingdom Metazoa; phylum Mollusca; class Bivalvia; order Mytilida; family Modiolidae; genus Bathymodiolus; species Bathymodiolus brooksi. Next base: position 25,024,441 of record OY804578.1, on the reverse strand, counting down.
ATCACTTACACAATGTATACCATCTAGTTCATATGTTATATCACTTACACGATGTATACCATCTAGTTCATATGTTATATCACTTACACAATGTATACCATCTAGTTCATATGTTATATCACTTACACGATGTATACCATCTAGTTCATATGTTATATCACTTACACAATGTATACCATCTAGTTCATATGTTATATCACTTACACAATGTATACCATCTAGTTCATATGTTATATCACTTACACGATGTATGCCATCTAGTTCATATGTTATATCACTTACACAATGTATACCATCTAGTTCATATGTTATATCACTTACACAATGTATACCATCTAGTTCATATATTATATCACTTACACGATGTATGCCATCTAGTTCATATGTTATATCACTTACACAATGTATACCATCTAGTTCATATATTATATCACTTACACGATGTATACCATCTAGTTCATATGTTATATCACTTACACGATGTATACCATCTAGTTCATATATTATATCACTTACACAATGTATACCATCTAGTTCATATATCATATCACTTACACGATGTATACCATCTAGTTCATATATTATATCACTTACACGATGTATGCCATCTAGTTCATATGTTATATCACTTACACAATGTATACCATCTAGTTCATATATTATATCACTTACACGATGTATGCCATCTAGTTCATATGTTATATCACTTACACAATGTATACCATCTAGTTCATATATTATATCACTTACACGATGTATACCATCTAGTTCATATGTTATATCACTTACACGATGTATACCATCTAGTTCATATATTATATCACTTACACAATGTATACCATCTAGTTCATATGTTATATCACTTACACGATGTATACCATCTAGTTCATATGTTATATCACTTACACGATGTATACCATCTAGTTCATATGTTATATCACTTACACAATGTATACCATCTAGTTCATATGTTATATCACTTACACAATGTATACCATCTAGTTCATATGTTATATCACTTACACGATGTATGCCATCTAGTTCATATGTTATATCACTTACACAATGTATACCATCTAGTTCATATGTTATATCACTTACACAATGTATACCATCTAGTTCATATATTATATCACTTACACGATGTATGCCATCTAGTTCATATGTTATATCACTTACACAATGTATACCATCTAGTTCATATATTATATCACTTACACGATGTATACCATCTTGTTCATATGTTATATTACTTACACGATGTATACCATCTAGTTCATATATTATATCACTTACACGATGTATACCATCTAGTTCATATATTATATCACTTACACGATGTATGCCATCTAGTTCATATGTTATATCACTTACACAATGTATACCATCTAGTTCATATATTATATCACTTACACGATGTATACCATCTAGTTCATATGTTATATCACTTACACGATGTATACCATCTAGTTCATATATTATATCACTTACACAATGTATACCATCTAGTTCATATGTTATATCACTTACACGATGTATACCATCTAGTTCATATGTTATATCACTTACACGATGTATACCATCTAGTTCATATGTTATATCACTTACACGATGTATACCATCTAGTTCATATGTTATATCACTTACACAATGTATACCATCTAGTTCATATATTATATCACTTACACGATGTATACCATCTAGTTCATATATTATATCACTTACACAATGTATACCATCTAGTTTATATATTATATCACTTACACAATGTATACCATCTAGTTCATATGTTATATCACTTACACGATGTATGCCATCTAGTTCATATGTTATATCACTTACACAATGTATACCATCTAGTTCATATGTTATATCACTTACACAATGTATACCATCTAGTTCATATGTTATATCACTTACACAATGTATACCATCTAGTTCATATGTTATATCACTTACACAATGTATACCATCTAGTTCATATGTTATATCACTTACACGATGTATACCATCTAGTTCATATGTTATATCACTTACACAATGTATACCATCTAGTTCATATGTTATATCACTTACACAATGTATACCATCTAGTTCATATGTTAGATCATTTACACAATGTATACCATCTAGTTCATATATTATATCACTTACACAATGTATGCCATCTAGTTCATATGTTATATCACTTACACGATGTATACCATCTAGTTCATATGTTATATCACTTACACGATGTATGCCATCTAGTTCATATATTATATCACTTACACGATGTATGCCATCTAGTTCATATGTTATATCACTTACACGATGTATACCATCTAGTTCATATATTATATCACTTACACGATGTATGCCATCTAGTTCATATGTTATATCACTTACACAATGTATACCATCTAGTTCATATGTTATATCACTTACACGATGTATACCATCTGGTTCATATGTTATATCACTTACACAATGTATACCATCTAGTTCATATGTTATATCACTTACACAATGTATACCATCTAGTTCATATGTTATATCACTTACACGATGTATACCATCTAGTTCATATGTTATATCACTTACACGATGTATACCATCTAGTTCATATGTTATATCACTTACACAATGTATACCATCTAGTTCATATGTTATATCACTTACACGATGTATACCATCTAGTTCATATGTTATATCACTTACACAATGTATACCATCTAGTTCATATGTTATATCACTTACACGATGTATACCATCTAGTTCATATGTTATATCACTTACACAATGTATACCATCTAGTTCATATGTTATATCACTTACACAATGTATACCATCTAGTTCATATGTTATATCACTTACACGATGTATGCCATCTAGTTCATATGTTATATCACTTACACAATGTATACCATCTAGTTCATATGTTATATCACTTACACAATGTATACCATCTAGTTCATATATTATATCACTTACACGATGTATGCCATCTAGTTCATATGTTATATCACTTACACAATGTATACCATCTAGTTCATATATTATATCACTTACACGATGTATACCATCTAGTTCATATGTTATATCACTTACACGATGTATACCATCTAGTTCATATATTATATCACTTACACAATGTATACCATCTAGTTCATATATCATATCACTTACACGATGTATACCATCTAGTTCATATATTATATCACTTACACGATGTATGCCATCTAGTTCATATGTTATATCACTTACACAATGTATACCATCTAGTTCATATATTATATCACTTACACGATGTATGCCATCTAGTTCATATGTTATATCACTTACACAATGTATACCATCTAGTTCATATATTATATCACTTACACGATGTATACCATCTAGTTCATATGTTATATCACTTACACGATGTATACCATCTAGTTCATATATTATATCACTTACACAATGTATACCATCTAGTTCATATGTTATATCACTTACACGATGTATACCATCTAGTTCATATGTTATATCACTTACACAATGTATACCATCTAGTTCATATATTATATCACTTACACGATGTATACCATCTAGTTCATATGTTATATCACTTACACGATGTATACCATCTAGTTCATATGTTATATCACTTACACGATGTATACCATCTAGTTCATATGTTATATCACTTACACAATGTATGCCATCTAGTTCATATGTTATATCACTTACACAATGTATACCATCTAGTTCATATATTATATCACTTACACAATGTATGCCATCTAGTTCATGTTATATCACTTACACGATGTATACCATCTAGTTCATATGTTATATCACTTACACGATGTATACCATCTAGTTCATATGTTATATCACTTACACGATGTATACCATCTAGTTCATATGTTATATCACTTACACAATGTATGCCATCTAGTTCATATGTTATATCACTTACACAATGTATACCATCTAGTTCATATATTATATCACTTACACAATGTATGCCATCTAGTTCATGTTATATCACTTACACGATGTATACCATCTAGTTCATATGTTATATCACTTACACGATGTATACCATCTAGTTCATATGTTATATCACTTACACGATGCATACCATCTAGTTCATATGTTATATCACTTACACGATGCATACCATCTAGTTCATATGTTATATCACTTACACGATGTATACCATCTAGTTCATATGCTATATCACTTACACGATGTATACCATCTAGTTCATATGTTATATCACTTACACGATGTATACCATCTAGTTCATATATTATATCACTTACACAATGTATGCCATCTAGTTCATATATTATATCACTTACACGATGTATACCATCTAGTTCATATGTTATATCACTTACACGATGTATACCATCTAGTTCATATGTTATATCACTTACACGATGTATACCATCTAGTTCATATATTATATCACTTACACAATGTATACCATCTAGTTCATATGTTAAATCACTTACACAATGTATACCATCTAGTTCATATATTATATCACTTACATGATGTATACCATCTAGTTCATATGTTATATCACTTACACGATGTATACCATCTAGTTCATATGTTATATCACTTACACGATGTATACCATCTAGTTCATATGTTATATCACTTACACAATGTATACCATCTAGTTCATATATTATATCACTTACACAATGTATACCATCTAGTTCATATATTATATCACTTACACGATGTATACCATCTAGTTCATATGTTATATCACTTACACGATGTATGCCATCTAGTTCATATGTTATATCACTTACACGATGTATGCCATCTAGTTCATATGTTATATCACTTACACGATGTATACCATCTAGTTCATATGTTATATCACTTACACGATGTATGCCATCTAGTTCATATGTTATATCACTTACACGATGTATACCATCTAGTTCATATGTTATATCACTTACACGATGTATACCATCTAGTTCATATATTATATCACTTACACAATGTATGCCATCTAGTTCATATGTTATATCACTTACACGATGTATACCATCTAGTTCATATATTATATCACTTACACGATGTATACCATCTAGTTCATATGTTATATCACTTACACAATGTATACCATCTAGTTCATATGTTATATCACTTACACAATGTATGCCATCTAGTTCATGTGTTATATCACTTACACAATGTATACCATCTAGTTCATATGTTATATCACTTACACAATGTATGCCATCTAGTTCATGTGTTATATCACTTACACAATGTATACCATCTAGTTCATATATTATATCACTTACACAATGTATGCCATCTAGTTCATATGTTATATCACTTACACGATGTATACCATCTAGTTCATATATTATATCACTTACACAATGTATGCCATCTAGTTCATATGTTATATCACTTACACGATGTATACCATCTAGTTCATATATTATATCACTTACACGATGTATACCATCTAGTTCATATGTTATATCACTTACATGATGTATACCATCTAGTTCATATGTTATATCACTTACACGATGTATACCATCTAGTTCATATGTTATATCACTTACACGATGTATACCATCTAGTTCATATGTTATATCACTTACACAATGTATGCCATCTAGTTCATATGTTATATCACTTACACAATGTATACCATCTAGTTCATATGTTATATCACTTACACGATGTATACCATCTAGTTCATATGTTATATCACTTACACAATGTATACCATCTAGTTCATATATTATATCACTTACACGATGTATACCATCTAGTTCATATGTTATATCACTTACACAATGTATACCATCTAGTTCATATGTTATATCACTTACACAATGTATACCATCTAGTTCATATATTATATCACTTACACGATGTATACCATCTAGTTCATATGTTATATCACTTACACAATGTATACCATCTAGTTCATATATTATATCACTTACACGATGTATACCATCTAGTTCATATGTTATATCACTTACACAATGTATACCATCTAGTTCATATGTTATATCACTTACACGATGTATACCATCTAGTTCATATGTTATATCACTTACACAATGTATACCATCTAGTTCATATGTTATATCACTTACACAATGTATACCATCTAGTTCATATGTTATATCACTTACACGATGTATACCATCTAGTTCATATGTTATATCACTTACATGATGTATACCATCTAGTTCATATGTTATATCACTTACACAATGTATGCCATCTAGTTCATGTTATATCACTTACACGATGTATACCATCTAGTTCATATGTTATATCACTTACACGATGTATGCCATCTAGTTCATATGTTATATCACTTACACAATGTATACCATCTAGTTCATATATTATATCACTTACACGATGTATACCATCTAGTTCATATGTTATATCACTTACACGATGTATACCATCTAGTTCATATGTTATATCACTTACACAATGTATGCCATCTAGTTCATGTTATATCACTTACACGATGTATACGATCTAGTTCATATGTTATATCACTTACACGATGTATACCATCTAGTTCATATGTTATATCACTTACACAATGTATGCCATCTAGTTCATGTTATATCACTTACACGATGTATACCATCTAGTTCATATGTTATATCACTTACACCATGTATACCATCTAGTTCATATGTTATATCACTTACACGATGTATACCATCTAGTACATATGTTATATCACTTACACGATGTATACCATCTAGTTCATATGTTATATCACTTACACGATGTATACCATCTAGTTCATATGTTATATCACTTACACGATGTATACCATCTAGTTCATATGTTATATCACTTACACGATGTATACCATCTAGTTCATATGTTATATCACTTACACGATGTATACCATCTAGTTCATATGTTATATCACTTACACGATGTATACCATCTAGTTCATATGTTATATCACTTACACGATGTATACCATCTAGTTCATATGTTATATCACTTACACGATGTATACCATCTAGTTCATATGTTATATCACTTACACAATGTATGCCATCTAGTTCATATGTTATATCACTTACACAATGTATACCATCTAGTTCATATATTATATCACTTACACAATGTATGCCATCTAGTTCATGTTATATCACTTACACGATGTATACCATCTAGTTCATATGTTATATCACTTACACGATGTATACCATCTAGTTCATATGTTATATCACTTACACGATGTATACCATCTAGTTCATATGTTATATCACTTACACGATGTATACCATCTAGTTCATATGTTATATCACTTACACGATGTATACCATCTAGTTCATATGTTATATCACTTACACGATGTATACCATCTAGTTCATATGTTATATCACTTACACGATGTATACCATCTAGTTCATATATTATATCACTTACACAATGTATGCCATCTAGTTCATATATTATATCACTTACACGATGTATACCATCTAGTTCATATGTTATATCACTTACACGATGTATGCCATCTAGTTCATATGTTATATCACTTACACGATGTATACCATCTAGTTCATATGTTATATCACTTACACGATGTATGCCATCTAGTTCATATGTTATATCACTTACACAATGTATACCATCTAGTTCATATGTTATATCACTTACACGATGTATACCATCTAGTTCATATGTTATATCACTTACACGATGTATACCATCTAGTTCATATGTTATATCACTTACACAATGTATGCCATCTAGTTCATGTTATATCACTTACACGATGTATACCATCTAGTTCATATGTTATATCACTTACACGATGTATACCATCTAGTTCATATGTTATATCACTTACACAATGTATGCCATCTAGTTCATGTTATATCACTTACACGATGTATACCATCTAGTTCATATGTTATATCACTTACACAATGTATGCCATCTAGTTCATGTTATATCACTTACACGATGTATACCATCTAGTTCATATGTTATATCACTTACACGATGTATACCATCTAGTTCATATGTTATATCACTTACACAATGTATGCCATCTAGTTCATGTTATATCACTTACACGATGTATACCATCTAGTTCATATGTTATATCACTTACACTATGTATACCATCTAGTTCATATGTTATATCACTTACACGATGTATACCATCTAGTTCATATGTTATATCACTTACACGATGTATACCATCTAGTTCATGTGTTATATCACTTACACGATGTATACCATCTAGTTCATATGTTATATCACTTACACGATGTATACCATCTAGTTCATATGTTATATCACTTACACGATGTATACCATCTAGTTCATATGTTATATCACTTACACGATGTATACCATCTAGTTCATATGTTATATCACTTACACGATGTATACCATCTAGTTCATATGTTATATCACTTACACGATGTATACCATCTAGTTCATATGTTATATCACTTACACGATGTATACCATCTAGTTCATATATTATATCACTTACACAATGTATACCATCTAGTTCATATATTATATCACTTACACGATGTATACCATCTAGTTCATATGTTATATCACTTACACGATGTATGCCATCTAGTTCATATGTTATATCACTTACACGATGTATGCCATCTAGTTCATATGTTATATCACTTACACGATGTATACCATCTAGTTCATATGTTATATCACTTACACGATGTATGCCATCTAGTTCATATGTTATATCACTTACACGATGTATACCATCTAGTTCATATGTTATATCACTTACACGATGTATACCATCTAGTTCATAGATTATATCACTTACACAATGTATGCCATCTAGTTCATATGTTATATCACTTACACGATGTATACCATCTAGTTCATATATTATATCACTTACACGATGTATACCATCTAGTTCATATGTTATATCACTTACACAATGTATACCATCTAGTTCATATGTTATATCACTTACACAATGTATGCCATCTAGTTCATGTGTTATATCACTTACACAATGTATACCATCTAGTTCATATGTTATATCACTTACACAATGTATGCCATCTAGTTCATGTGTTATATCACTTACACAATGTATACCATCTAGTTCATATATTATATCACTTACACAATGTATGCCATCTAGTTCATATGTTATATCACTTACACGATGTATACCATCTAGTTCATATATTATATCACTTACACAATGTATGCCATCTAGTTCATATGTTATATCACTTACACGATGTATACCATCTAGTTCATATATTATATCACTTACACGATGTATACCATCTAGTTCATATGTTATATCACTTACATGATGTATACCATCTAGTTCATATGTTATATCACTTACAAGATGTATACCATCTAGTTCATATGTTATATCACTTACACGATGTATACCATCTAGTTCATATGTTATATCACTTACACAATGTATGCCATCTAGTTCATATGTTATATCACTTACACAATGTATACCATCTAGTTCATATGTTATATCACTTACACGATGTATACCATCTAGTTCATATGTTATATCACTTACACAATGTATACCATCTAGTTCATATATTATATCACTTACACGATGTATACCATCTAGTTCATATGTTATATCAATTACACAATGTATACCATCTAGTTCATATGTTATATCACTTACACAATGTATACCATCTAGTTCATATATTATATCACTTACACGATGTATACCATCTAGTTCATATGTTATATCACTTACACAATGTATACCATCTAGTTCATATATTATATCACTTACACGATGTATACCATCTAGTTCATATGTTATATCACTTACACAATGTATACCATCTAGTTCATATGTTATATCACTTACACGATGTATACCATCTAGTTCATATGTTATATCACTTACACAATGTATACCATCTAGTTCATATGTTATATCACTTACACAATGTATACCATCTAGTTCATATGTTATATCACTTACACGATGTATACCATCTAGTTCATATGTTATATCACTTACATGATGTATACCATCTAGTTCATATGTTATATCACTTACACAATGTATGCCATCTAGTTCATGTTATATCACTTACACGATGTATACCATCTAGTTCATATGTTATATCACTTACACGATGTATGCCATCTAGTTCATATGTTATATCACTTACACAATGTATACCATCTAGTTCATATATTATATCACTTACACGATGTATACCATCTAGTTCATATGTTATATCACTTACACGATGTATACCATCTAGTTCATATGTTATATCACTTACACAATGTATGCCATCTAGTTCATGTTATATCACTTACACGATGTATACGATCTAGTTCATATGTTATATCACTTACACGATGTATACCATCTAGTTCATATGTTATATCACTTACACAATGTATGCCATCTAGTTCATGTTATATCACTTACACGATGTATACCATCTAGTTCATATGTTATATCACTTACACCATGTATACCATCTAGTTCATATGTTATATCACTTACACGATGTATACCATCTAGTACATATGTTATATCACTTACACGATGTATACCATCTAGTTCATATGTTATATCACTTACACGATGTATACCATCTAGTTCATATGTTATATCACTTACACGATGTATACCATCTAGTTCATATGTTATATCACTTACACGATGTATACCATCTAGTTCATATGTTATATCACTTACACGATGTATACCATCTAGTTCATATGTTATATCACTTACACGATGTATACCATCTAGTTCATATGTTATATCACTTACACGATGTATACCATCTAGTTCATATGTTATATCACTTACACGATGTATACCATCTAGTTCATATGTTATATCACTTACACAATGTATCCATCTAGTTCATATGTTATATCACTTACACAATGTATACCATCTAGTTCATATATTATATCACTTACACAATGTATGCCATCTAGTTCATGTTATATCACTTACACGATGTATACCATCTAGTTCATATGTTATATCACTTACACGATGTATACCATCTAGTTCATATGTTATATCACTTACACGATGTATACCATCTAGTTCATATGTTATATCACTTACACGATGTATACCATCTAGTTCATATGTTATATCACTTACACGATGTATACCATCTAGTTCATATGTTATATCACTTACACGATGTATACCATCTAGTTCATATGTTATATCACTTACACGATGTATACCATCTAGTTCATATATTATATCACTTACACAATGTATGCCATCTAGTTCATATATTATATCACTTACACGATGTATACCATCTAGTTCATATGTTATATCACTTACACGATGTATGCCATCTAGTTCATATGTTATATCACTTACACGATGTATACCATCTAGTTCATATGTTATATCACTTACACGATGTATGCCATCTAGTTCATATGTTATATCACTTACACAATGTATACCATCTAGTTCATATGTTATATCACTTACACGATGTATACCATCTAGTTCATATGTTATATCACTTACACGATGTATACCATCTAGTTCATATGTTATATCACTTACACAATGTATGCCATCTAGTTCATGTTATATCACTTACACGATGTATACCATCTAGTTCATATGTTATATCACTTACACGATGTATACCATCTAGTTCATATGTTATATCACTTACACAATGTATGCCATCTAGTTCATGTTATATCACTTACACGATGTATACCATCTACTTCATATGTTATATCACTTACACTATGTATACCATCTAGTTCATATGTTATATCACTTACACGATGTATACCATCTAGTTCATATGTTATATCACTTACACGATGTATACCATCTAGTTCATATGTTATATCACTTACACGATGTATACCATCTAGTTCATATGTTATATCACTTACACGATGTATACCATCTAGTTCATATGTTATATCACTTACACGATGTATACCATCTAGTTCATATATTATATCACTTACACGATGTATACCATCTAGTTCATATGTTATATCACTTACATGATGTATACCATCTAGTTCATATGTTATATCACTTACACGATGTATACCATCTAGTTCATATGTTATATCACTTACACGATGTATACCATCTAGTTCATATGTTATATCACTTACATGATGTATACCATCTAGTTCATATGTTATATCACTTACACGATGTATACCATCTAGTTCATATGTTATATCACTTACACGATGTATACCATCTAGTTCATATGTTATATCACTTACACAATGTATGCCATCTAGTTCATATGTTATATCACTTACACAATGTATACCATCTAGTTCATATGTTATATCACTTACACGATGTATACCATCTAGTTCATATGTTATATCACTTACACAATGTATACCATCTAGTTCATATATTATATCACTTACACGATGTATACCATCTAGTTCATATGTTATATCACTTACACAATGTATACCATCTAGTTCATATGTTATATCACTTACATGATGTATACCATCTAGTTCATATGTTATATCACTTACACGATGTATACCATCTAGTTCATATGTTATATCACTTACACGATGTATACCATCTAGTTCATATGTTATATCACTTACATGATGTATACCATCTAGTTCATATGTTATATCACTTACACGATGTATACCATCTAGTTCATATGTTATATCACTTACACGATGTATACCATCTAGTTCATATGTTATATCACTTACACAATGTATGCCATCTAGTTCATATGTTATATCACTTACACAATGTATACCATCTAGTTCATATGTTATATCACTTACACGATGTATACCATCTAGTTCATATGTTATATCACTTACACAATGTATACCATCTAGTTCATATATTATATCACTTACACGATGTATACCATCTAGTTCATATGTTATATCACTTACACAATGTATACCATCTAGTTCATATGTTATATCACTTACACAATGTATACCATCTAGTTCATATATTATATCACTTACACGATGTATACCATCTAGTTCATATGTTATATCACTTACACAATGTATACCATCTAGTTCATATATTATATCACTTACACGATGTATACCATCTAGTTCATATGTTATATCACTTACACAATGTATACCATCTAGTTCATATGTTATATCACTTACACGATGTATACCATCTAGTTCATATGTTATATCACTTACACAATGTATACCATCTAGTTCATATGTTATATCACTTACACAATGTATACCATCTAGTTCATATGTTATATCACTTACACGATGTATACCATCTAGTTCATATGTTATATCACTTACATGATGTATACCATCTAGTTCATATGTTATATCACTTACACAATGTATGCCATCTAGTTCATGTTATATCACTTACACGATGTATACCATCTAGTTCATATGTTATATCACTTACACGATGTATGCCATCTAGTTCATATGTTATATCACTTACACAATGTATACCATCTAGTTCATATATTATATCACTTACACGATGTATACCATCTAGTTCATATGTTATATCACTTACACGATGTATACCATCTAGTTCATATGTTATATCACTTACACAATGTATGCCATCTAGTTCATGTTATATCACTTACACGATGTATACGATCTAGTTCATATGTTATATCACTTACACGATGTATACCATCTAGTTCATATGTTATATCACTTACACAATGTATGCCATCTAGTTCATGTTATATCACTTACACGATGTATACCATCTAGTTCATATGTTATATCACTTACACCATGTATACCATCTAGTTCATATGTTATATCACTTACACGATGTATACCATCTAGTACATATGTTATATCACTTACACGATGTATACCATCTAGTTCATATGTTATATCACTTACACGATGTATACCATCTAGTTCATATGTTATATCACTTACACGATGTATACCATCTAGTTCATATGTTATATCACTTACACGATGTATACCATCTAGTTCATATGTTATATCACTTACACGATGTATACCATCTAGTTCATATGTTATATCACTTACACAATGTATACCATCTAGTTCATATGTTATATCACTTACACGATGTATACCATCTAGTTCATATGTTATATCACTTACACGATGTATACCATCTAGTTCATATGTTATATCACTTACACAATGTATGCCATCTAGTTCATATGTTATATCACTTACACAATGTATACCATCTAGTTCATATATTATATCACTTACACAATGTATGCCATCTAGTTCATGTTATATCACTTACACGATGCATACCATCTAGTTCATATGTTATATCACTTACACGATGTATACCATCTAGTTCATATGTTATATCACTTACACGATGTATACCATCTAGTTCATATGTTATATCACTTACACGATGTATACCATCTAGTTCATATGTTATATCACTTACACGATGTATACCATCTAGTTCATATGTTATATCACTTACACGATGTATACCATCTAGTTCATATGTTATATCACTTACACGATGTATACCATCTAGTTCATATATTATATCACTTACACAATGTATGCCATCTAGTTCATATATTATATCACTTACACGATGTATACCATCTAGTTCATATGTTATATCACTTACACGATGTATGCCATCTAGTTCATATGTTATATCACTTACACGATGTATACCATCTAGTTCATATGTTATATCACTTACACGATGTATGCCATCTAGTTCATATGTTATATCACTTACACAATGTATACCATCTAGTTCATATGTTATATCACTTACACGATGTATACCATCTAGTTCATATGTTATATCACTTACACGATGTATACCATCTAGTTCATATGTTATATCACTTACACAATGTATGCCATCTAGTTCATGTTATATCACTTACACGATGTATACCATCTAGTTCATATGTTATATCACTTACACGATGTATACCATCTAGTTCATATGTTATATCACTTACACAATGTATGCCATCTAGTTCATGTTATATCACTTACACGATGTATACCATCTAGTTCATATGTTATATCACTTACACTATGTATACCATCTAGTTCATATGTTATATCACTTACACGATGTATACCATCTAGTTCATATGTTATATCACTTACACGATGTATACCATCTAGTTCATATGTTATATCACTTACACGATGTATACCATCTAGTTCATATGTTATATCACTTACACGATGTATACCATCTAGTTCATATGTTATATCACTTACACGATGTATACCATCTAGTTCATATGTTATATCACTTACACGATGTATACCATCTAGTTCATATGTTATATCACTTACACGATGTATACCATCTAGTTCATATGTTATATCACTTACACGATGTATACCATCTAGTTCATATGTTATATCACTTACACGATGTATACCATCTAGTTCATATGTTATATCACTTACACAATGTATGCCATCTAGTTCATATGTTATATCACTTACACAATGTATACCATCTAGTTCATATATTATATCACTTACACAATGTATGCCATCTAGTTCATGTTATATCACTTACACGATGTATACCATCTAGTTCATATGTTATATCACTTACACGATGTATACCATCTAGTTCATATGTTATATCACTTACACGATGTATACCATCTAGTTCATATGTTATATCACTTACACGATGTATACCATCTAGTTCATATGTTATATCACTTACACGATGTATACCATCTAGTTCATATGTTATATCACTTACACGATGTATACCATCTAGTTCATATGTTATATCACTTACACGATGTATACCATCTAGTTCATATATTATATCACTTACACAATGTATGCCATCTAGTTCATATATTATATCACTTACACGATGTATACCATCTAGTTCATATGTTATATCACTTACACGATGTATACCATCTAGTTTATATGTTATATCACTTACACGATGTATACCATCTAGTTCATATGTTATATCACTTACACGATGTATGCCATCTAGTTCATATGTTATATCACTTACACGATGTATGCCATCTAGTTCATATGTTATATCACTTACACGATGTATACCATCTAGTTCATATGTTATATCACTTACACGATGTATACCATCTAGTTCATATATTATATCACTTACACGATGTATACCATCTAGTTCATATGTTATATCACTTACACAATGTATACCATCTAGTTCATATATTATATCACTTACACAATGTATACCATCTAGTTCATATATTATATCACTTACACAATGTATACCATCTAGTTCATATGTTATATCACTTACACAATGTATGCCATCTAGTTCATGTGTTATATCACTTACACAATGTATACCATCTAGTTCATATGTTATATCACTTACACAATGTATGCCATCTAGTTCATGTGTTATATCACTTACACAATGTATACCATCTAGTTCATATATTATATCACTTACACAATGTATGCCATCTAGTTCATATGTTATATCACTTACACGATGTATACCATCTAGTTCATATATTATATCACTTACACGATGTATACCATCTAGTTCATATGTTATATCACTTACACGATGTATACCATCTAGTTCATATGTTATATCACTTACACGATGTATACCATCTAGTTCATATGTTATATCACTTACACGATGTATACCATCTAGTTCATATGTTATATCACTTACACAATGTATGCCATCTAGTTCATATGTTATATCACTTACACAATGTATACCATCTAGTTCATATGTTATATCACTTACACGATGTATACCATCTAGTTCATATGCTATATCACTTACACAATGTATACCATCTAGTTCATATATTATATCACTTACACGATGTATACCATCTAGTTCATATGTTATATCACTTACACAATGTATACCATCTAGTTCATATGTTATATCACTTACACAATGTATACCATCTAGTTCATATGTTATATCACTTACATGATATATACCATCTACTTCATATGTTATATCACTTACACGATGTATACCATCTAGTTCATATGTTATATCACTTACACGATGTATACCATCAAGTTCATATGTTATATCACTTACACGATGTATACCATCTAGTTCATATGTTATATCACTTACATGATGTATACCATCTAGTTCATATGTTATATCACTTACACAATGTATACCATCTAGTTCATATGTTATATCACTTACACAATGTATACCATCTAGTTCATATGTTATATCACTTACACAATGTATACCATCTAGTTCATATGTTATATCACTTACACAATGTATACCATCTAGTTCATATGTTATATCACTTACACGATGTATACCATCTAGTTCATATGTTATATCACTTACACAATGTATACCATCTAGTTCATATGTTATATCACTTACACAATGTATACCATCTAGTTCATATGTTATATCACTTACACGATGTATACCATCTAGTTCATATGTTATATCACTTACACGATGTATACCATCTAGTTCATATGTTATATCACTTACACGATGTATACCATCTAGTTCATATATTATATCACTTACACGATGTATACCATCTAGTTCATATGTTATATCACTTACACAATGTATACCATCTAGTTCATATATTATATCACTTACACGATGTATACCATCTAGTTCATATGTTATATCACTTACACAATATATACCATCTAGTTCATATATTATATCACTTACACGATGTATACCATCTAGTTCATATGTTATATCACTTACACAATGTATACCATCTAGTTCATATGTTATATCACTTACACGATGTATACCATCTAGTTCATATGTTATATCACTTACACAATGTATACCATCTAGTTCATATATTATATCACTTACACGATGTATACCATCTAGTTCATATGTTATATCACTTACACAATGTATACCATCTAGTTCATATATTATATCACTTACACGATGTATACCATCTAGTTCATATGTTATATCACTTACACAATGTATACCATCTAGTTCATATGTTATATCACTTACACAATGTATATCATCTAGTTCATATGTTATATCACTTACACAATGTATACCATCTAGTTCATATGTTATATCACTTACACGATGTATACCATCTAGTTCATATGTTATATCACTTACACAATGTATACCATCTAGTTCATATGTTATATCACTTACACAATGTATACCATCTAGTTCATATGTTATATCACTTACACGATGTATACCATCTAGTTCATATGTTATATCACTTACACAATGTATACCATCTAGTTCATATGTTATATCACTTACACAATGTATACCATCTAGTTCATATGTTATATCACTTACACGATGTATACCATCTAGTTCATATGTTATATCACTTACACGATGTATACCATCTAGTTCATATGTTATATCACTTACACGATGTATACCATCTAGTTCATATATTATATCACTTACACGATGTATACCATCTAGTTCATATGTTATATCACTTACACAATGTATACCATCTAGTTCATATATTATATCACTTACACGATGTATACCATCTAGTTCATATGTTATATCACTTACACAATATATACCATCTAGTTCATATATTATATCACTTACACGATGTATACCATCTAGTTCATATGTTATATCACTTACACAATGTATACCATCTAGTTCATATGTTATATCACTTACACGATGTATACCATCTAGTTCATATGTTATATCACTTACACAATGTATACCATCTAGTTCATATATTATATCACTTACACGATGTATACCATCTAGTTCATATGTTATATCACTTACACAATGTATACCATCTAGTTCATATATTATATCACTTACACGATGTATACCATCTAGTTCATATGTTATATCACTTACACAATGTATACCATCTAGTTCATATGTTATATCACTTACACAATGTATACCATCTAGTTCATATGTTATATCACTTACACGATGTATACCATCTAGTTCATATGTTATATCACTTACACGATGTATACCATCTAGTTCATATGTTATATCACTTACACGATGTATGCCATCTAGTTCATATGTTATATCACTTACACGATGTATACCATCTAGTTCATATGTTATATCACTTACACGATGTATGCCATCTAGTTCATATATTATATCACTTACACGATGTATACCATCTAGTTCATATATTATATCACTTACATGATGTATACCATCTAGTTCATATATTATATCACTTACACGATGTATACCATCTAGTTCATATATTATATCACTTACATGATGTATACCATCTAGTTCATATATTATATCACTTACACGATGTATACCATCTAGTTCATATGTTATATCACTTACACGATGTATACCATCTAGTTCA
Organism: Bathymodiolus brooksi; assembly: GCA_963680875.1. NCBI lineage: Eukaryota > Metazoa > Mollusca > Bivalvia > Mytilida > Modiolidae > Bathymodiolus > Bathymodiolus brooksi. The sequence continues at coordinate 25,005,035 of OY804578.1, read as the reverse complement.
TATGTTATATCACTTACACGATGTATACCATCTAGTTCATATGTTATATCACTTACACGATGTATACCATCTAGTTCATATATTATATCACTTACACAATGTATGCCATCTAGTTCATATATTATATCACTTACACGATGTATACCATCTAGTTCATATGTTATATCACTTACACGATGTATGCCATCTAGTTCATATGTTATATCACTTACACGATGTATACCATCTAGTTCATATGTTATATCACTTACACGATGTATGCCATCTAGTTCATATGTTATATCACTTACACAATGTATACCATCTAGTTCATATGTTATATCACTTACACGATGTATACCATCTAGTTCATATGTTATATCACTTACACGATGTATACCATCTAGTTCATATGTTATATCACTTACACAATGTATGCCATCTAGTTCATGTTATATCACTTACACGATGTATACCATCTAGTTCATATGTTATATCACTTACACGATGTATACCATCTAGTTCATATGTTATATCACTTACACAATGTATGCCATCTAGTTCATGTTATATCACTTACACGATGTATACCATCTAGTTCATATGTTATATCACTTACACCATGTATACCATCTAGTTCATATGTTATATCACTTACACGATGTATACCATCTAGTTCATATGTTATATCACTTACACGATGTATACCATCTAGTTCATATGTTATATCACTTACACGATGTATACCATCTAGTTCATATGTTATATCACTTACACGATGTATACCATCTAGTTCATATGTTATATCACTTACACGATGTATACCATCTAGTTCATATGTTATATCACTTACACGATGTATACCATCTAGTTCATATGTTATATCACTTACACGATGTATACCATCTAGTTCATATGTTATATCACTTACACGATGTATACCATCTAGTTCATATGTTATATCACTTACACGATGTATACCATCTAGTTCATATATTATATCACTTACACGATGTATGCCATCTAGTTCATATGTTATATCACTTACACAATGTATACCATCTAGTTCATATATTATATCACTTACACGATGTATACCATCTAGTTCATATGTTATATCACTTACACAATGTATACCATCTAGTTCATATATTATATCACTTACACGATGTATACCATCTAGTTCATATGTTATATCACTTACACAATGTATACCATCTAGTTCATATGTTATATCACTTACACGATGTATACCATCTAGTTCATATGTTATATCACTTACACAATGTATACCATCTAGTTCATATATCATATCACTTACACGATGTATACCATCTAGTTCATATGTTATATCACTTACACAATGTATACCATCTAGTTCATATATTATATCACTTACACGATGTATACCATCTAGTTCATATGTTATATCACTTACACAATGTATACCATCTAGTTCATATGTTATATCACTTACACAATGTATACCATCTAGTTCATATGTTATATCACTTACACGATGTATACCATCTAGTTCATATGTTATATCACTTACACGATGTATACCATCTAGTTCATATGTTATATCACTTACACGATGTATGCCATCTAGTTCATATGTTATATCACTTACACGATGTATACCATCTAGTTCATATGTTATATCACTTACACGATGTATGCCATCTAGTTCATATATTATATCACTTACACGATGTATACCATCTAGTTCATATATTATATCACTTACACGATGTATACCATCTAGTTCATATATTATATCACTTACACGATGTATACCATCTAGTTCATATATTATATCACTTACATGATGTATACCATCTAGTTCATATATTATATCACTTACACAATGTATACCATCTAGTTCATATATTATATCACTTACATGATGTATACCATCTAGTTCATATATTATATCACTTACACGATGTATACCATCTAGTTCATATATTATATCACTTACACGATGTATACCATCTAGTTCATATATTATATCACTTACACGATGTATACCATCTAGTTCATATATTATATCACTTACACAATGTATACCATCTAGTTCATATGTTATATCACTTACACAATGTATACCATCTAGTTCATATATTATATCACTTACACAATGTATACCATCTAGTTCATATGTTATATCACTTACACAATGTATACCATCTAGTTCATATATTATATCACTTACACGATGTATGCCATCTAGTTCATATGTTATATCACTTACACAATGTATACCATCTAGTTCATATGTTATATCACTTACACGATGTATACCATCTAGTTCATATATTATATCACTTACACAATGTATACCATCTAGTTCATATGTTATATCACTTACACGATGTATACCATCTAGTTCATATGTTATATCACTTACACAATGTATACCATCTAGTTCATATGTTATATCACTTACACGATGTATACCATCTAGTTCATATGTTATATCACTTACACAATGTATACCATCTAGTTCATATATCATATCACTTACACGATGTATACCATCTAGTTCATATGTTATATCACTTACACAATGTATACCATCTAGTTCATATATTATATCACTTACACGATGTATACCATCTAGTTCATATGTTATATCACTTACACAATGTATACCATCTAGTTCATATGTTATATCACTTACACAATGTATACCATCTAGTTCATATGTTATATCACTTACACGATGTATACCATCTAGTTCATATGTTATATCACTTACACGATGTATACCATCTAGTTCATATGTTATATCACTTACACGATGTATGCCATCTAGTTCATATGTTATATCACTTACACGATGTATGCCATCTAGTTCATATGTTATATCACTTACACGATGTATGCCATCTAGTTCATATATTATATCACTTACACGATGTATACCATCTAGTTCATATATTATATCACTTACATGATGTATACCATCTAGTTCATATATTATATCACTTACACGATGTATACCATCTAGTTCATATATTATATCACTTACATGATGTATACCATCTAGTTCATATATTATATCACTTACACAATGTATACCATCTAGTTCATATATTATATCACTTACATGATGTATACCATCTAGTTCATATATTATATCACTTACACGATGTATACCATCTAGTTCATATATTATATCACTTACATGATGTATACCATCTAGTTCATATATTATATCACTTACACGATGTATACCATCTAGTTCATATATTATATCACTTACACAATGTATACCATCTAGTTCATATGTTATATCACTTACACAATGTATACCATCTAGTTCATATATTATATCACTTACACAATGTATACCATCTAGTTCATATGTTATATCACTTACACAATGGATACCATCTAGTTCATATATTATATCACTTACACGATGTATGCCATCTAGTTCATATGTTATATCACTTACACAATGTATACCATCTAGTTCATATGTTATATCACTTACACGATGTATACCATCTAGTTCATATATTATATCACTTACACAATGTATACCATCTAGTTCATATGTTATATCACTTACAAGATGTACACCATCTAGTTCATATGTTATATCACTTACACGATGTATACCATCTAGTTCATATGTTATATCACTTACACGATGTATACCATCTAGTTCATATGTTATATCACTTACACGATGTATACCATCTAGTTCATATGTTATATCACTTACACGATGTATACCATCTAGTTCATATGTTATATCACTTACACAATGTATACCATCTAGTTCATATGTTATATCACTTACACAATGTATACCATCTAGTTCATATGTTATATCACTTACACGATGTATACCATCTAGTTCATATGTTATATCACTTACACGATGTATACCATCTAGTTCATATGTTATATCACTTACACGATGTATACCATCTAGTTCATATGTTATATCACTTACACGATGTATGCCATCTAGTTCATATGTTATATCACTTACACGATGTATACCATCTAGTTCATATATTATATCACTTACACAATGTATACCATCTAGTTCATATGTTATATCACTTACACAATGTATACCATCTAGTTCATATATTATATCACTTACACAATGTATACCATCTAGTTCATATGTTATATCACTTACATGATGTATGCCATCTAGTTCATATGTTATATCACTTACACAATGTATACCATCTAGTTCATATATTATATCACTTACACGATGTATACCATCTAGTTCATATGTTATATCACTTACACGATGTATACCATCTAGTTCATATATTATATCACTTACACAATGTATACCATCTAGTTCATATGTTATATCACTTACACGATGTATACCATCTAGTTCATATGTTATATCACTTACACGATGTATGCCATCTAGTTCATATGTTATATCACTTACACAATGTATACCATCTAGTTCATATATTATATCACTTACACAATGTATACCATATAGTTCATATGTTATATCACTTACATGATGTATGCCATCTAGTTCATATGTTATATCACTTACACAATGTATACCATCTAGTTCATATATTATATCACTTACACGATGTATACCATCTAGTTCATATGTTATATCACTTACACGATGTATACCATCTAGTTCATATATTATATCACTTACACAATGTATACCATCTAGTTCATATGTTATATCACTTACACGATGTATACCATCTAGTTCATATATTATATCACTTACACAATGTATACCATCTAGTTCATATGTTATATCACTTACACAATGTATACCATCTAATTGATATATTATATCACTTACACAATGTATACCATCTAGTTCATATGTTATATCACTTACACGATGTATGCCATCTAGTTCATATATTATATCACTTACACAATGTATGCCATCTAGTTCATATGTTATATCACTTACACAATGTATACCATCTAGTTCATATGTTATATCACTTACACAATGCATACCATCTAGTTCATATGTTATATCACTTACACGATGTATGCCATCTAGTTCATATGTTATATCACTTACACAATGTATACCATCTAGTTCATATGTTATATCACTTACACGATGTATGCCATCTAGTTCATATGTTATATCACTTACACAATGTATACCATCTAGTTCATATGTTATATCACTTACACAATGTATACCATCTAGTTCATATGTTATATCACTTACACAATGTATACCATCTAGTTCATATGTTATATCACTTACACAATGCATACCATCTAGTTCATATGTTATATCACTTACACGATGTATGCCATCTAGTTCATATGTTATATCACTTACACAATGTATACCATCTAGTTCATATGTTATATCACTTACACGATGTATGCCATCTAGTTCATATGTTATATCACTTAATTTCTTCTCATTTTTCTCTACTTCTTTCTCTAAATCTAGTAGTTTTTTCATCTGTTTATCTTCTTCTGGATCAGCCTATAATAAGAAAAAACCAAAACATATGATTTGCCCTTTTCAAAATCCTTCAATGAAAGTATCACAGAGGATTTGCTTTCCTTATTAATAAAATGTTTTACTTATATCTTGCTTATTTCTAGATATTGTTGAAAATTTGGTAAATTTCCATTGTTACAACTGTTTACTATTAATGGTATAATGATATTTGTACACTTACAGCACAAATTTGTTTTGTACCTTATAAACTATTAAAGTTGACGGAAAATACAGTCATGTTATTTACCATTCCACTAGTCAATCATTGACAAAGTCAATTGTTTTATATATAGTTTATTAATCAAAGAAGATCAAATAAAATACTGATGTAATTTAAATATATATTTGTAAAAAGTTTGAAAACTTTAAAAATAGTAATAGTTTTAAGCATACATTCATCTAGATTTTCTGGTTTACATTCATATCACATAATGTAAACAACATACAAGGATCAACACACAGACACTAATGTGGAAATACATAATAAATACTGTAGACAAATTGACAATCTGTTACACACTTGACAAGTAAAGCAAAATTAATAAAAAAAAACAAAAATAAGTTATAAATCAGATCAAATAATGAAGGCCTTGTACTCTTGATAGCAATTCCAGAACAACACATAAGACCACAAAAGGCCTTCCTAAATGTATTTGTTGGTCGATCGACTATTCTAATATGACGTCCCGTATTCAGTATACAAATAAAGGCATATTTTAATAACAATAAAATATAGGCCACACATGTGCACTGAGCTAAAAAAAAAGCACCTACATAAACACTGACTATTTTCAGAAAATTCTTCATGGTTAGCGATTTTCTATTATTGTTTATCTAAAAATTGTTGAAATAAATGAAGCTAAATTTAAATAATTCTTATATTTACATAATTAGAAATCCTATACTCTGACAAAAACCCTGCCTGACATTTAAGCACTTATGGAGGCAGGGTTTTTGTCAGTTTATTTTTTGAGAGACGATGTTCACCAGACATTTTTACGTAATGATAATAAAAAAAGATAAAAGAAACAATGTTTATTGTTAGATATGAAATAAAAAAATAAATGCCAATGAAAAAAAAGCTTGTATTGTTGACAAAAAATAATTCCGGAAAAAATACTTAAGACAACCATCTATCGACTTTGACTTTTGTAATATATCGTCATCCTGTGACGTTGTTTACAAGGGACGCTGATTGACACAAGCTGGTTATTGATTTATTTTACGATTTTGTGAGCATTTTACTTGTTTGAGTAGCTAAATGCAAAATGCCATCAAATTGGAAAATATCAACTTAATTACATCACCGTCTTAGTTATCAATGTAGGAAAACAAGGTTAGTGCATTTTGTTATTCATGGCCGACACACATCAATGGAATGTATGTGTGCATACTGGGGATCCCCAAAGATAAATTTTCAAAACAAATGAAAAAAAAAATACTTAGTTACAGAATTATAAGGATTAAACGCATTTTTTTCGGAGTTTATTGATGTATAACCTGGACCAAGTCACTCACAAACTTACATAAAAGTCTTCGGACTTTTATTTGTTTGTGAGTGAATTGGTCCAGGTTATACATAAATAAACTCCGGAAAAAATGTGTTTAATCCTATAATAAAATTTATATTGAACCTTGCCAATAAATTTTTTTTCGGTATTTTAAGCCACAATTTCAACCACAATTTCACTTTCAATCTCTTAATTCCCAATTTTACCATTTTTAAAATTCTGTGACATAGCAGATTGATGGAATAGCCACTACCAGCACATCACCTTGACCGCCTCAAATTTTAAAATTATGGTATTTGTCCTATTAGAATCGAAATAATTCATGCCGGCCATCCAGCCATACTTTATTGTTGGCTGGATGGCCGGGGTTAAATATTCATGAATATAATACCTACCCATATTTGAATAACAATAAAGTATGGCCGGCATGAATTATTTCTTAAATAGTAAATGTTTTCACCACTATTTTCTAAAAATTAGTATTTGCTGCTTCTCCGCTAAGCCTGTAGCATTAAGGAGAAAGATCAGACTGTTTTGCTCAGAATCAGGATCATGTGTTAGAGTGGAGCATCATGTCTATCCATGGACTGTTGTTCCAATGAGCTAGCACTATAAAAATCCAACTACAAGTTAAGTACAAAGCGTACCAACCTCATTATCATCTTGTTGATATGTAATTTGTTCTCGCCATAATATAGCTGTAACATGGCTCACTTAGTGTTAACCAACAATCAATTATATAAACCTATTTATAAACCTTCATAATTATGATACCTTCTTTCCTAACAACATTATGGTAGCACCATCTTTAACACCTAAATCTGTTAATGAGTCATCAGCATTCTTCAAAGTTTTCCCTGAAATAATAAACAGGTCAAAATAAAGCTCAGAGATACCTGCAACTCATCTATGTGAGTCCTGGACTCATCATTTGTGTTTGGGACTTTTGGGACCATTTATTACAAGAAATAACAAAGAATGCACTTAAATGGGACTCATGGTTTTATAGTTGGGGCTTGTCAAAATTGAGAAAAGTCTCCAAGAAAAACCTGGAAGGTATGTTGAACAACTCATTGTCATGCAGTAAATGTTCAAATTTGACCTCATTTTGACTTAAAAATAATGCAGTAATTGGTCAACTGAAGAAATTTCTATTTTTAGTTATGGTGGCTAACTTTGGTTGAGATTGGCCAAGTGGTTTCAAAGAAGATTCATTAAGAAAATTACGACGACAGACCTACACAATTCTACATGGAAACTAACAGAAATACCTTTCTTGAGTAACACACTTATCTTGTAACATAACCCCTGTCACTCTTGTGTTCTTCACATGTCACCATGGCTCATGTTAATTTAAGTGTGGCTCTAGTCTGTAACAAGGTGTACTACTTATACAACACACTTATCTTGTAACATAACCCCCGTCACTCTTGTGTTCTTCACATGTCACCATGGCTCATGTTAATTTAAGTGTGGTTCCAGTCTGTAACAAGGTGTACTACTTATACAACACACTTATCTTATAACATAACCCCTGTCACTATTGTGTTCTTCACATGTCACCATGGCTCATGTTAATTTAAGTGTGGGTCTAGTCTGTAACAAGGTGTACTACTTATACAACACACTTATCTTGTAACATAACACCCGTCACTCTTGTGTTCTTCACATGTCACCATGGCTCATGTTAATTTAAGTGTGGTTCCAGTCTGTAACAAGGTGTACTACTTATACAACACACTCATCTTGTAACATAACCCCCGTCACTCTTGTGTTCTTCACATGTCACCATAGCTCATGTTAATTTAAGTGTGGTTCCAGTCTGTAACAAGGTGTACTACTTATACAACACACTTATCTTGTAACATAACCCCCGTCACTCTTGTGTTCTTCACATGTCACCATGGCTCATGTTAATTTAAGTGTGGTTCCAGTCTGTAACAAGGTGTACTACTTATACAACACACTTATCTTGTAACATAACCCCTGTCACTCTTGTGTTCTTCACATGTCACCATGGCTCATGTTAATTTAAGTGTGGTTCCAGTCTGTAATAAGGTGTACTACTTATACAACACACTTATCTTGTAACATAACCCCCGTCACTCTTGTGTTCTTCACATGTCACCATGGCTCATGTTAATATAAGTGTGGTTCCAGTCTGTAACAAGGTGTACTACTTATACAACACACTTATCTTGTAACATAACCCCTGTCACTCTTGTGTTCTTCACATGTCACCATGGCTCATGTTAATTTAAGTGTGGCTCTAGTCTGTAACAAGGTGTACTACTTATACAACACACTTATCTTGTAACATAACCCCCGTCACTCTTGTGTTCTTCACATGTCACCATGGCTCATGTTAATTTAAGTGTGGTTCCAGTCTGTAACAAGGTGTACTACTTATACAACACACTTATCTTATAACATAACCCCTGTCACTCTTGTGTTCTTCACATGTCACCATGGCTCATGTTAATTTAAGTGTGGGTCTAGTCTGTAACAAGGTGTACTACTTATACAACACACTTATCTTGTAACATAACACCCATCACTCTTGTGTTCTTCACATGTCACCATGGCTCATGTTAATTTAAGTGTGGTTCCAGTCTGTAACAAGGTGTACTACTTATACAACACACTTATCTTGTAACATAACCCCCGTCACTCTTGTGTTCTTCACATGTCACCATGGCTCATGTTAATTTAAGTGTGGTTCCAGTCTGTAACAAGGTGTACTACTTATACAACACACTTATCTTATAACATAACCCCTGTCACTCTTGTGTTCTTCACATGTCACCATGGCTCATGTTAATTTAAGTGTGGGTCTAGTCTGTAACAAGGTGTACTACTTATACAACACACTTATCTTGTAACATAACACCCGTCACTCTTGTGTTCTTCACATGTCACCATGGCTCATGTTAATTTAAGTGTGGTTCCAGTCTGTAACAAGGTGTACTACTTATACAACACACTTATCTTGTAACATAACCCGTCACTCTTGTGTTCTTCACATGTCACCATGGCTCATGTTAATTTAAGTGTGGTTCCAGTCTGTAACAAGGTGTACTACTTATACAACACACTTATCTTGTAACATAACCCCCGTCACTCTTGTGTTCTTCACATGTCACCATGGCTCATGTTAATATTATAAGTGTGGTTCCAGTCTGTAACAAGGTGTACTACTTATACAACACACTTATCTTGTAACATAACCCCTGTCACTCTTGTGTTCTTCACATGTCACCATGGCTCATGCTAATTTAAGTGTGGTTCCAGTCTATAACAAGGTGTACTACTTATACAACACACTTATCTTGTAACATAACCCCCCGTCACTCTTGTGTTCTTCACATGTCACCATGGCTCATGTTAATTTAAGTGTGGTTCCAGTCTGTAACAAGGTGTACTACTTATACAACACACTTATCTTGTAACATAACCCCTGTCACTCGTGTGTTCTTCACATGTCACCATGGCTCATGCTAATTTAAGTGTGGTTCCAGTCTATAACAAGGTGTACTACTTATACAACACACTTATCTTGTAACATAACCCCCGTCACTCTTGTGTTCTTCACATGTCACCATGGCTCATGTTAATTTAAGTGTGGTTCCAGTCTGTAACAAGGTGTACTACTTATACAACACACTTATCTTGTAACATAACCCCTGTCACTCTTGTGTTCTTCACATGTCACCATGGCTCATGCTAATTTAAGTGTGGTTCCAGTCTATAACAAGGTGTACTACTTATACAACACACTTATCTTGTAACATAACCCCCGTCACTCTTGTGTTCTTCACATGTCACCATGGCTCATGTTAATTTAAGTGTGGTTCTAGTCTGTAACAAGGTGTACTACTTATACAACACACTTATCTTGTAACATAACCCCCGTCACTCTTGTGTTCTTCACATGTCACCATGGCTCATGTTAATTTAAGTGCGGTTCCAGTCTGTAACAAGGTGTACTACTTATACAACTTTATGTGACTGGTTTTCTCCACCAATTGACCACCGAAATATACACAACATATTCTACTTAAACTTTCACCGTGAAAACTCTGATCAATGATCATGGCCACCATGTTTTTCAACTGAAATGCCTTGTTGGTACTGTACATAAATGAAATATTGTTGACATTTAAATATCAACAATCCATGTCACACTAACCTTTATGCACAATTTTCTGACATTCATACGGTACTTCAAACAACTCTACCATTTTATCCATAAGATGTTGTACTTTTAATACATCACAAGAGTTAGGTGGCAACTCTATAACAGCATTGTATTTACATGGTCCTGAAATAAGAAATAATAAGTTGACAATGAAAATTATAGGGCAATAAAACAAAGGAGGTTATTGTTTCCCCAACTCAAAATTCAAAAAAATTAGGACGAGGTAAAACCTTAACTGTAGATATTTGCCTCCCAAACATAAATAAAGAGTTATGCTGCATTTATCAAAGAAGGGCTTATAAAACAGATTGTATTTACATTAATTTGATTAAAACAAACCATTTATTTTTTTTATTATTTATCGTGAAACCTGTCTATAATGGACCCTGAATAAAACGGAATCCTGTATTAACCGAACTTTAAATAAAGTCCCAATGTAGGATCATTTGTCAATTTAACTTGTATAAAGGTGGTTATTTGCTATAAGATTTGGATACTGTTGTGCAGCTGGAGTTTTATCACCACCCATTCATATATTCCCTCAGCATGAAAACCATGCCCATTCATATAATATATTATTGATTGTCTAGATATTAGAAGAGGGGATTATTGTTGTCATAAGTAGTGTTTATATGTATAGTGTATATCATTACTTTTTCTCTGATTTTGTCCGGCATACAATGTTGTATTGTTATATGTACATTGAATCAATATTTGTTTTTTATGTAACTCTCTGCCTCTTCAGGGGCCCTTAATTGGAACAATAAAATTATTATTATTATTATTATTATATTTAGTTATTGGTGACCCATTCATATACTTATAAACCTAAATTCCAAAAGAAACACACATACCGTATGTTAAATTATAACATAATTATACATGTAGTAGAATTTGTCTAGGAAATAGAGAAGTTTCATGGGATTGTTGAAATACACAAAATGTATGACCTATTGATATATCATGCATCACCATTGATATATTGAAGTGGAAAATGTATGACCCAATCATAACTGAAAGCTTAAAAAGTTTACCCATTCCAGCAGCATGTCTATAATATATATTATTAGATAGGAAGTTATCCTCCCTCATGTATAAATCAAACACCTGCATACACCAACATATAATAAACTGTTTCCAAGGAGGTTCAGCTAAGACAGATTTAACTGTAATAGCAATACTGTGCATGAACATGATGCTTTAAATATGCTGTCGGGGCTGTCGTGGTCGTGATAATATGGTAGTTGGTTGGTTTATGGTGCTTAACGCCACTTTCAACAACATTGCAGTTATATTGTGGCAGTCAGTTTTATTGGAGGAATCCGGTGGGTATAACCGGTAACAGGTCAAAATGCCCCCACTACCAAAACGCCCCCACTTTTTACCAAAGCGCCCCCACCTTTTACCAAAACGTCCCCACTTTTTACCAAAATGCCCCCACTTTTTACCAAAACCTCCCCACTTTTTTGTTGTTGAATAAACGGCATATGTAATAATTTTTTCTACTCAAAGTATGATATTAAAAAAATAGTGTCACTGTTATATAATAGAGAAGGCTTCCAATGCATTTTTTGGCACAAATGTAAACAAATCGGTTTATTTTTTCGTGTACGGTTTTCGCTTGACCTTTGAGGTATTTATGGATGGAGAACCTAATAGTTTCTCCGCCGCATAATTTATTGGAGAGCAGACGATTATACTTCACTAAACCATACTTTTGTGACGTCCCCAGAAATATCCAACTTCCGTTAAAGAGCAACCATGAGTGACATTGCAAGACCGCACAGAATAATATATAATTATGACCGATTACTGGACAATTGAACTAAAAAGCACATCAAAGACCATCGGCAATTATAAAGGCTTTTGATTATTGTAATAATTAATGAAACATAAATTTAATTAAATGCAATCATCATTAATTAAATTTATAATTTAAATAAAAATATAATTAAACGAAAACAAAATATTCGAACAAAACGGATTGTGGGAAGACGTTTATAAACATTTGATACACAAAAATAGTGGGGGCGTTTTGGTACAAAAAAAATTTGTGATTCGTTTTTGTTGGAATATTTTGTTTTTGTTTTATTATATTTTTATTAATCTATTTATTAAAATTATAAATTTAATTAATGATGATTGCATTTTGGTAAAAAAAAAACGGGGGCGTTTTGGTAGGAGGCATTTTGAATATCATTTTTTAATCGATTGCCCCATATATAATAGTAGTAGAAAGATTTGTTATCAGAAAATTTCAGAATTATGTTCTAATTTCAATAATATGTCAGATAAATCAAAATTCTATTATTTATTTACCAATGAAGATCTTTCAATAATCAATATTTTTGGAAAATGTATAATAGAGTGCCTTGAGACAAGAAAACTGAAACAGGGTTTATGATACTGAAATATTTTTTCTCTTTCTGTTTATACTATTAATTTTTTTAAGACTCTGAACCCGACAAGAAACATTGTATTTATATATTTTTTTCTTTTTTATATATATGCATAATTGCCTCCAATGACAATAATCAATGTATGCAATTAGTTTGCCCCTATTGTGGGCCCATTGATTGGAATAATAAATATTCTTATTCTTATTCTGTATTCAATCCGGTGTACCGGGAGAAAACCATCGACCTGCCACAAGTCACTGACAAACTTTTATCACATAGTGTTGTATCAAGTACACCTCGTCTGAGCGGGATTTGAACTCAAAATGTTAGTGGCGATAGGCACTGATTGCATCTTGGTCGTGATTGCATGATAGTTGGACTTATAAGTACCTCAGTGTCTATTAGTATTACCACGCTGCAAGTTCAAATTCCACTCACTGCTCAGGCGAGGTATACTCTGTACAATATTATGTGATAAAGTTTGTCAGTGACTTGTGGCAGGCTGGGGTACCTGGAGAAAACCACCAACCTGCTGCAAAGTCACTGACAAACATTATCACATAATGAGAAAGACACTACCAATGGCAATATTTATAAATTTCATATAAAACTACAATTTTCAAATAATATATATAACTTCTACTCATAAGAACCCCAAAGGCACTTGTTTCATGATCTGGTCATGTACCACAAGATTGGCGTGATGCTAATGTGACTCCTTTATTTAAGAAAGGCTCTCGATCTATTGCTACTAACTATAGACCCGTTTCATTAACCAGTCAGATTGTGAAATTATTTGAAAGACTTATTCAAGATGCTATTATTACTCATATTACTAGAAATCGTATTATATCTTGCCATCAACATGGATTTCAAAGAATGTGCTCATGTATTACGCAACTTATTGAATGTCTGAACGATTGGACTGATTCTTTTGACAATAAATTAGGTACAGATGCCATTTACTTAGATTTTGCCAAGGCTTTTGACACAGTGCCGCATAACAGATTAAAATTGAAACTTAGAAATGCTGGGATTCGTGGTAATGTTTTAAGATGGATTGTATCCTTTCTTAATAACCGCCGCCAAAAAGTAGTTTTACCAGGTGGATCTTCTAGTTGGATGAATGTTACTAGCGGCGTTCCACAAGGCTCAATCTTGGGCCCTATACTCTTTTTATTGTATGTAAACGATTTACCAGACTGTGTCAACTCTACAGCAAAACTCTTTGCCGATGATACAAAGCTTTATCGTGAAATTATTGATCCTGATGATTGTCAAGAGATACAGGAAGATTTGAACACTTTATCAGCTTGGTCTAAAATATGGTTGTTGCGTTTCAATGAAACAAAATGCATAGTACTTCGAATACGTAAATGTTTCGAATTTATATACTACTTGAATGGAATACCTTTAATAGAAGAGGATAACCAACGAGATTTAGGAGTTATCATTTCTAATAACTTACACCCGGATTGTCATATTTCTCATATAGTTAAGAAAGCAAATCAACGTATTGGTCTTATTAGAAGATGTTTTACTAATCTTACATCTGAGAAAGTATCTATATTATACAAATCAATCGTACGTCCAATTTTAGAATACGGATCAACAGTTTGGTCACCATATTTAGTTAAAGATATAGAAGCTTTAGATAAAGTTCAGCGTAGGTGTACTAGAATTTCAAACCACCCTTTTCATATTGAACCACTGGAACTTCGTAGGCGTAGACAAGATATGTGTGAAGTTTATAAATACCTTCATCATAGTTATAAAACTAACACTGACAATTTATTTAAACTCAACACATCTATAACACGAGGACATAACTTTAAACTTACTAAACATTTCGCCAGAACGGATGTCAGAAAAAACTTCTTCTCAAATAGAGTGGTTAACTATTGGAATGACTTGCCATCTGCTGTTGTCAGCGCACCTACCTTGGACAGCTTTAAAAGAAGACTGAGGTCCTTACCAGATTGGTGAAGAGGACAGAACAACAAAGTAAAGTAACAAAGATATACTGTGTAGTGATAGGGTCTGGACCATTGGCATTGCATTAAACAAGTTCCAATGGACGCGGGTACCTGTACGATTCATCCCCCTTTTTTACTCCGACTTCCCATCTAGACTTAGACTGAGCACATAGACATGAACAATTTATATTGTCGATTTGACAAAAAAATATTGAATAAGCACCATGCTTAATGTTTAACTTCATCCGTTGTCTTGGATCAGTCATTGTTTGAAATTTAAGGTGGAAAAGGTAAACAAACTGCAAAATAAACTTCCAATGTCAACAACATCGAATATTTTAAAACATCAAATGTATTCGGAAAGGACATGGATATAATCCGCGGGCATTTATTGTCTGGAGTTTTTACCAGGTTACGCATGCTCAGTTAACGTCAATCCGCGTGATCCAAAAGATACACATTTAGCGGTGAAAAACTTATGTCGATATATCCTAATATATATGATTACAGGAAAAGGACCGACCGGGGACAGTCTCATAATAGTTTTAGAAAGATTTGAAACCGGTATATCGGCATTTTTTTTATTTGCTCTGGATATTTGCATTCCATAATTGGCTATAAGTGGAGGAATGGATCCGTTTTGGGATTGACATTCGGCAGACAAATATGTCCTTGGATAATAGTGTTTTATTACTCTCGGGTTCGAGTCGACACAAATCTCAATCATACACACTTGCTCAGTCGGTGTCGTTCAAATTGGGGTTTATGATGGCTAATTGGGTGATTTTGGAATAAGAAAAAGATATAACTGTACGACACCTTTGAAGATTTATTTCATACTTGATTGGATAGGAAGAGGCAATTTAGACAATAAATTGTTTGCAGATGACTGTCTTCTGTATAGAAGGATTAGAACCAAAGAGGATCAGACTATTCCACAGAGAGACTTGGACAACTTGCAACAGTGGGAAAACAACTGTTTAATGAGATTTAACCCTACACATGTGAGGTGCTCATAGCAACAAATAAGAAGTCTCCTATCCATAGCGAATTTCCCATCCATGGCAAACAGGTTCAGCCAAGTACCTAGGACTGAATATTCATAAGAGTTTAAGCTGGGATAGCCACATTGATAAGATCACTAAGAAGGCGAACTCCACCTTAGCCTGCTTAGGATGTAATGTGAGCCGTTTCCCATCTACCATCAAGACACAGTGCTATACCACCTTAGTACGCTTGAATATGCATCCAGCATATGGAACCACAGCAAAAAAGAGAGCATCAATAAGGTTGAGGCAGTACAACGTCGAGCCGCCAGGTTAAAATTTGCCACTGGAGATTACCAGCGCACACACAGTGTCGCAGCCATGCTACAGCAACTCCATTGGCAGACACTACAGAGCAGAGGAGTGTACGGCCAGACAGTGATGTACAACCTTGTTGATATTCCAGCGGAACACCACTTCAACCGCACCTCTCTTCAAACCAGAGGCCATTCCCAGCGATTTCACACACACACACGCACGCACACACACACACACACACACACACACACAGTGTACAGGACATCATAATTATTTTCCACAAGCCATACCCCTCTGGAACCAACTACCGGCAAGTGTGGTCGAAGCATACACCCTAGACAGCTTCAAGGCTCAGCTGTCTATGACAACTCTCATGTAAATTTATTGCTGTTTTTATCCTTTTAACCTGCACTGCATGTACATAGATGTCACTCCACTCAAAAGTGCCAGAATACCTTATTGGTTTTGCACTACACCCGGAAGAAGAAGAAGAAGAAGAAGAAGAAGAAGAAGAAGAAGAAGAAGAAGAAGAAGAAGAAGAAGAAGAATGGCTGCAACTCCCACAATAACGTGTAATTACTTGATTCTGACAAAATGACATTCGGTCACACCAGACAATGTGTTAGTGATATGCTCGATCAGCTTAAATGGCCATCTCTAGAAAGCCGAAGAACAAACTCCCGGCTTACCATGATGTATAAAATGACGAAAAATCTAGCAAATATTGACACTACTAGTGACAAACTTATACCACTCCAAAAACCATCAAGAAATTGTAACACCCTGGCATTCAGCATTCCATCATGCAGAACATCCATACGGAAGGAATCATTCTATCCAAGAACCACCAAGTATTGGAATGCTCTAAAGGATGCCAGTGTTGGGGCACCGAGTCTTGAAGCTTTCAAGGCTTGCCTCCGTCAGTAAGCTGCCAGTGCCGTTTTTAACCTCACTGTAAATATTCCGCACACAAAATTTTGTAGTTTTTACATGCGCACACCCAAAATGGCAGAATAGTCAATCAGATGACGGAGGCCGCTCAACGGAAGAAGAAGGCACTTGAAATTTCTTTTTTCTGTCGAGTCTAGTAAAATTAGATGTTTGTAGTCTCTTTTATTTTTGGCGGTACACTAACATCTAACGACATCATGTATTGTGGTCAATGATCATGGCTATATTTCAACCGACCAATCGGCGATGAACTTAACATGTATCAAAACCGAGAACACGCCAGGAACTGTCGTCCGATTGTAACCGTTTGCATATGATTGGATGGTCAAAGATGAATATATCGTCTATTTTTTGTGTGTTATTTTGACGAAGTACGCTTCAGATTATATATATGTAATATTCTACCGGCAGTAAAAATGAAACATTTCAAAATTATGAGTAGTTAATAAATAATCAACGGTGGTTGTACTTAACCCGAATAATCCAGTGGTTAATTTACAATTTAACAATTTGAAGAAGAAAAAACACGTGTATGTGTAGCATTTAATTGTGTCCTCTAGTTCAAAGTGTCCGCCGGACACATTTACATATGTTATAGTGTCCAGCAGACACTATTTCATATCGCAATCTCTATAAAATATTGTCCGGGGGGGGGGGGGGGGGGGGGGGGGGGCACTTTAACATAGGACACTATTATATCTGACCCTAACCCTAACCCTAACCCTACTGACTAACCCTATACGGACACAATTTCATAGCACCAGACACTATTTCATATCGCAATCTCTATAAAATATTGTCAGGGGGAACACTTTATCATAGGACACTATTATGTCTTACATATGCATATGCAATGTTGTGGGGGAATCTCGTTGAGATTAGACCAGGGGCGGATCCAGGATTTCAAGTTAGAGGGGGCGGACTTAAAAAAATTGCGCCGAGCGGAGGGAGGCGCGAAAATGTTTTGGGTATTTCGTGTGGAAAATCACGATTTTACGCCAAAAAATCATATTTTTTCCAATTTTAGGAGGGGGGGGCGCGTGCCGGGTGCGCCCCCCCTGGATCCGCCCCTGTAGACTTCCAAAGAAATTTTCTGTTGTGTATCTCTGGACAGTCCATCCGCCTAGACTGGATATACAGAGCAGAAAATTTCTTCGGAAGACTGGAGATACAGAGCAGAAAATTTCTTCGGAAGCCTATTCTCAACCAGATTAAGAAGCAGTGTCTTCTTGTGTGTGTGTGTGTGTGTGTGTGTGTGCTTTATCTGTTGTGTAAAGGTGCCAGTGTGTTTTCTAATGATAGAAAATACGTCTTTTGATGATTACCACAGTTGTATATGACAGTTGTCAAATAACCTTACCTTACCTCCGGATCTTCAACCCCTCTGTAGGGGAACCATACAGGGTCCTCTGTATGTAGAACTAGTGCTCCAAAATGATATACAGTGATATATCCTCCACCAAACGCATATTTATGTGCACAGATTAAAACAGGAAAATGTCTAATTTGCAGGTTGCAGGTTTCGGGTTTAAGTTTAAGTGCATACATGATTGTGATCATATAACATTGGAATTGCATATTTGGGACTTTAGAATTTCCTAATGACATTTAGGATCAATCACCTTAAAATTGTGATGCAAGACATTTTCTTTTGTTACATTAAAAAATAAGGAAATACAAATATCTTGTGTTGGACCTTAAAGGACCACAAATTTGAAATTCAAGTATGGTATGGGTCTGTCGTCTGTCTTTTCGTGAGGGAAATGTGATGAGGAAGGAAAATTTTGCTTGCTTTAGCAACTGAACACACTTCTGTTTTAAAAGTCATTTTTCATTAAATTCTGTATTTTGATCAGAATTTAGCTATTGGGGTCGTTGTCTCATGGGCATTTTCCCCGGCCACATCTCTGTTTTACTAAGAAACTGGACAGTCAGAGGTGCAATATGGTAGTAAACTTTTATATTCATCCAACAAATTTAGATACAAGCAAGTCCAAAGAACAACTAATTGATTTGGAATGGTCTTTACAGTTATGTTTTTCTAAGCATGAGAAAATCCTGCAGAATGTAATTTGTTTATGTGAGATTCAGTGAGGTTTACTGTTACTGGAACAGTAACTGAACTTGGACAGAAACTTGTGGGATTTTTTTTTACACACTGAATGTTTGCATGATAATATGCATTTGATATTTTCCCATCATTTCGTATGAACCACTCGCGTAAATAATAATAAATATATGGGGTTTTCTTTGCAAATGACAAATGGAATACACGTGACGTGTACTTAATTTAAATTAAATTCATTTTTGACTTTTTTTGAAGCCCCCCCCAAGAAAAAAAAGATAAAAAGGAAAAAAAGAATACTTGCCCTTTTCACTTGTTGTGGGTCTGCAAAATAATGTTGACCTCTCAAGCACTTCTAGAATGTATGGGTGTCATACATAAAACTTTTCAATTTCCCCCAAAAGTTTGACTTTTGAACCATTATTATTTTATTTGTTTCTGGCATCAAATTTTGTACGTTCAAGAAAAGGCATAAAACAATTTCTTTATATTGGCCTCAAAGATGTTGAAAGTCCACTGTTATGAATTTAATTGTTAATGCAACTGGATAATGACAGATTTATGTGTCCAGAAAACTAATCAGATTCTTACACTAGGTCAACCTCCTCAGAACCTGTTTAACCTAGGTCAATTTGAAGTTTTTATTACTAAAAAAAAATGACTTCACTAACATGACTTTCCAGAATAATTTTGCAATATATTGAAATTCTGATTATTGAATTTGAAGATTAAAGAACTGATTAACTGACGACTGACAAAACTAACTACTAACAACTGATAACTGACAAAATACCTATACACTACAGTGTTATATTAGAAATTATTTGTAAACTTAGAGGCAAAAACAAAAGGTACCAAAAGAACTACACACCAAATCGAATGGTTGAATATTAATTCGACAGTAAAAATGATATCCCCAATGCTATAATTGTTCCATGGATGTTCTTATAAGATGTATAAAGCATATTTTTATATGTATACAATACAGAATTGTGCAAAGTTAAATTGCCAAACTTTCATTTTATCAATGTTTAAGAATAATAAACTACTATTAATTTTAAAGTGTTCATGGCCACAGGCGACATTTTATATTTGTGACCTGCAACCTGCAACCCGCAACCTGCAAAATAGCACTTCCCTTAAAACCGATAACATTGCATTTCATTTTTTGGGGGGTAGAAAGCTAATTAGAGCTTAGGTTTATTGTTTTTATATGCCCGACTTAAAATAAAACTGTTTTTGTATTTGTGGGTACCCTTAACTTTAGTCAAATGATCATGAGTGGTGACCTCCCCTTAAACCGTGCGAGTATTGTCCCCTTACGGAAATCTCTAATGTTTACATAAAACGAAGAAAGTCGGCCAGGATTTTACAGTTTTTATCGATCTCTGTTGTACTCTATAGAGTATCAACATAAAGTAAACTGACAAAATGAATGGAAATGCAGCGACTGAGCTCAAGAGAACTTCTGGTAAAATAATGACAGTATTATCTATATTTGTTGTTGAAAAAGGATTAATAATCAAGCTCAAAAATGACAAAATTACAACCTTCAAAATGGCACGTCTACAATTTTTAATTCTTGAAGCATGTGTCATTGTTAATATTTGCCCTCATTACCATCATTTCGTTGGATTTATTTTTCTTTTTTCATTTATTATTATATATTTTTTTTAATTTACAAGGAAAAGGTAACACATAGACCGAATTCTTCTGTCTTGAAATAAAAACGTAGATAATGGCTTGATGTATGAAACATAGAATATAGTCTCTAACATTGCTTCCCGTTTATTACGATAATTTCTCAAATCAAGATAGTTAAATTTTCACATTTTAAAGTTCGAGGTTTACCGAGAACTTTAAAATGTGAAAATTTAACTATCGAGATTTAACAAAATATATGGCCATTTTTCACTTTCTCAAATCGACGAGCAATGACGTCACTGACGTATACTTCAATTGACGTCACACCCGTTAAGGAATGTTTTTGAAGCAATGACGCCAATGATGGAGAAGGGACAAGATTCCAGATGAGGGGTTCTTGATTACGGTACGGTTAGTTACGGTTAATTAAACGATTTTATTGATAGAATGACATTTTGCGAAACGTAACATTTTTATGGGAAAAGTAGCGTGAAATTCTTATCTCACCCAATCAGCGACTGAGAACAAAGTGATCCACACGTTGATTATGGATTTGTTCTCACACGGGTGGGAAGTGTGAAAATTGAACAAGAATTAGAGAAAATGAAAATATTAATGCCAGAATAACAAAAAATGAATATTAGACAGGCTGATGGAGCATGTAGGGAGAATAGAATCAAGAGACTAATAAATGATGCTCTGACAAAGTTGAATTTGTTATACATGTACCCCCTAAATGACAATAAAGAATCCTGCCAATGATGATGTCAAACTCAAACTGTACATTATGCGGGCAGTTAGTAAAAGTGGTAACCCGGGCCCGGGTCTGGTTCCAAAAACCTGGGCCCAAATTCGTATTTTCTTTATTACATCTTTGTTAAGGCATTAATTTTAATAAAATTTGAACATAATGCATAAAATTATGTATTTTATCACATTTTTTAAACAAATATAAAAAAAAATAGTTTTTATACGAAATATCGGCAATATAAATTTTCCAAGTTAGTAAAAGTTGTAACCCGGGCCAAGACGAAATTTTCAGTTAATCAATGATTGCAGCTTTATTACTTCTTTAAAATTCTTGAAATTTTGTAAAAACATACTTCAATACAACAACAACAAATATATTTGATCAATTTAAAAAAAAGTTTTCTTTTTTCTCCACGATGCAATATTAATTTATTAAGATTTGTAAACAAAGACTGGTCACGTGGGTGTACAGGTAAATATTGATACTGATACACAATATTTTTTTTTATTTTTTTATTTTTTTGTAAAGTTTATACTGATATCTCAAACTGACCAAAATTTGAATCGATTATATTGAGTAGTAAAAAAGATATAGACGATCATATCTTTTCAGGTCAATTTTCAAGTACCCTCAAAACAATGCATTACTTCCGGCCCGGGTTACAACTTTTATCAGAATCTAAAATGCCCCCATAATGACAAAAGAGAACATTACCATTGAATTTAAAATATTTTTTACATTTCTTTAATACTGAAAAATGTTCATTCTGAATATTGTGAAGTTTTAACGAGAAATAAAGGTGTAATCGTCGATTAATTGAAAATTTTGCCTTGGCCCGGGTTACAACTTTTACTAACTTCGAAAACTTGTATTGCCGATATTTCGTATAAATTTTTTTTTTATATTTGTTTAAAAAATGTGATAAAATACATAATGTTATGCATTATGTTCAAATTTTATTAAAATTTATGCCTTAATAAAGATGTAATAAAGAAAATACGAATTTGGAACCGGACCCGGGGCCGGGTTACCACTTTTACTAACCACCCATTATGCGTCCACACTCCGGTTCGGCCATAGTACGTTTCGTCCACAAACCATTTCGGCCATAGTCGTTTCGGCCATAGTTTATATTTAATAAGTATGGATGAAGAAACTGAGTGTCGTAGTCTGTACTTTAGTATGGATTATTAGGGGATTTTTTTAAAAATTAATCATGGTAATACACATCACAGTGATACATATATGCATTACATATTGGCATCGAGATGACTGACCATTTATTTACTTTGTTATTTTGTAAGTATGGATGAAAAAACCGAGTGTCGTAGTCTGTACGTTTTAGTATCGATTCTTAGGGGAATTATTTTTATAGTAATCGTGGTAATTACACATACGCATATCATATTGGTGTCTAGATGGCGTTTTAAAATGCATATTACATGTATATGTTTTTTGAATATGTTAATGATTTATTAGCTCCTCTATCGTTATTTTTTCATTTCAACAAAATGGTCAGTTTTTACGGACAATATCAAACGATCTCGGTCGGGTCGCTTAATATAAAAAAATTATTATATAGAAATAGAAATAAGTTTATTAACCAAATCAGGTCCCCATTATTCTTCTCCTCTCAATCGCCGCGATTATCAGATCTGCAAATCGCCACGATTGGGAAAAGAAGAACAATGATAATATTTGCTAGCTTATATCATTTTAAATATATATTTTTTTTGTAATAAAGTACAGAAAATGATGATTAATTCCAGATTTTCATATAGGTAACACTCAAAACTAAGTAAATCGTAGATTATGACTTCTTTTCTTCGTGTCGATCTGCAAATGGCAGCGATTGGGAAAAGAAGAACAATGATAATATTTGTTAAATAATTTTTTTTTTAAATAAAGTACTGAAAATGGTTATTAAATCTAGATTTATAAGACTTAAAACTACAATGTATGTAAAACGTAGATTTTGGTTTCTTCTCTTCATGTGGACCTGCACATCGCCGCGATTGGGAAAAGAAGAATAGTGATAATATTTGCTAAACTATATCGTTTTTCTCAATTTTTTATTTATTTTTGTATTCAATATGATTATTAATGCATAATATTGTTATAAATAACACATAAGACAACATAAATAAAACCATGGTCTTTATAAAGTGTGGCCGAAATGGTACTATGGACGAAACGTCCTGTACCCATTATGTATGTGCAATTGCAATGACCAGGATTGAGTCCACCAAAATAGTTTCATTTCTTTAAATAACTTTGGTGGCAAAGCTAAGAATATATAATTGGTATTTGTTGCTTCTCCGCTAACCATGCAACATCAAGTAGAAAAATTTGTCCGAGTGGAGCAACATGTTTATCCACGGACTGTTGTTTCAGTGATTTATTGTTATAAAAAACAGTGTGGTGGTCTAGTACAAGGGATATCATCATTATCTCATCGAATGTAACGTCTTGCCATGATATAGCTGAAATCACCCAGTTTCCTTTAGCAAGTTTTGAAAGATTTTTTATTGCAAATTTTTGCAATATCATTAAAACAGTTGACTTCTATATCCTTTACATGACTATTCCTCAATCTAATCTATGTTTTTTTTTATACATGTATTACTGTTTTAGAGATCCTGTTATCAAGGGGGAGGGTTGGCATCCCATTTCCAATGTGACATGTCATGGTCTCTTTTTGTGTTCAGTGATTTAAGATGATATTTGATTGTTCTTTTTGTTGATATTGGTGGAATTGTCGATCATCACAGTTTTTTAACTTTCTTTTCATTAGAGAAATTAAAAGATTTAGTTCAACTTTGTGTCATCAAGTAAATGAAAAAAAAGACCAACCTGGGAAACAAATATCTTGCTTTAGGAAGATAGCTCACTAAGGATGGAATCAAACTTGCAAACTTTAGTGTTGTTTGAAGCTAAATTGCATGGATACTGGCAGATGTATGTTGTATATGTATTTCCATACTATTGCAGCCATGATGCATGTAACAACAGAATATAAATATACTTAAAAATTGTATAAACATTTTGCTGGTCGACAATCTATATTTTAATGAGTATATCTATGAACCTCTTTAAAGAGTGATTTTGGAACACTAAATCAGTTCAGGCTCAGCATGGCTTAATCTTTACCTAATTTTGGCCCAAAAATATAAGATTATGATAAAACCTCTTTCTGATTTTGTAAGCATATCTGTTGAATTTTGGTGCTTTGGTATTGATTATGACAGATTTTGTTAATACATTAATGATTAGAATTATTTTCAGATGGGCTCACGTCTCCAACCTTTGCACCTGCCAAATTAAAGTTCCCGAAGCACATCCATACACCTGTTGATGACAAGTTTCAGGAAATTGCTGATTCTATGTTAAGGAGAAAAACGGATGGACCAGAACTGCGCTATCAAGTTTCAGCTCCTTATGAAATTGATGAATATCCCATAGAAGAGAATGAAAGCAAAAATTATTTTGAGCGACAACTAAGTACAAGGTATGGTGGCCTGGTTTGTTTGTATGTATGTATATATAATTGAAGTCTGTCCTCCTTTCTAATATTTGTTTGTCATTAATGTACACTGGTATCAACCAATATCAATGATCCAAATTTATAACAGAATTCTGCATTATCTAAATTACATACATGAAAAAGAAACATTAATTACTATATATATATATTTAAATTTTTATTAAAATATTATGTTTTTTATGCTGTAAATTACAATTAAAAGTTCAGAAAAAAAAACAAATTTTCATTCGTCTTATATATAAAAATATCAGGTTAACGCTTTTGAGAAATTTTGAAAACCAGTAATTTTTCTGAATCCAATTTTTGTATATTTTGATAAAATTCAGTGTTGTTACATATCGTATAGGAGTTAAATCATGCAGAACTGTTATTTGGTCTTGCAAGCCCTTCAAATTGCAAGCATTGTTTTGCATGTTGTGATACATTTATGTACATGTATCTATATGAGTGCATATATTTATTTTTGTAAATGTACTAACAATCTTTATGATGGGGACTTTCTCAAACTATGTAGCATCAATATTTTATATCAGAATTAGAATGTACTTATTAGTTATATATAAGATAATTAATTTCAGACCATTAAATGGATCCTTAGAGCAGATCTCAGAAGAAAAGTGAGTGATTGAGAATGCTACATGTATCATTATGCATGATCAAATATTGTTGTAAATGTTTTAATTGTTAATATATAGTCAAAAAGGCACAAGCAGGTAAATGATATAGTGTATTAATGCAAATAATAAAGCAGTCTTCATGCTAACCCACTTGCCCGAAGACCGGGACAAGTAAAACTGGATTCGAGCAATTGAAAATTATGAAAGAATTTGTTTGAATAAATAGAATTTTTTTCTAAATTGGCTTTCGGGCAAGTAGGTGAAAAAAATTAAGGCAAAGACTGATAAAGAATATAATAATTCTTCTCTAGTCTTGTGGTAAGTTTTCCTGTGATGTCATACAAACAAAGTACAGTGTAATCATAATGGTGTAGCTTAGCTTATTCTTCATTCAAACATTTTATTCTTCACCCCCTTTTTTTCATCGATAGAAACTGAAAAGCATGATTTTATTTCCTGTAGGTTTCAAAGATTTGTCCTGTACATGTGCATACTCTTTTATTATCCCCTCGCCAACGAAGCTGCAAAGGGATATAGTAACGCTACCGTCCTTCCGTAACATCCTTGTGAACACTCTAGAATCAACATCCTTCAATGGATTTTGACCAATCATGGTACATACTTAGTCCTTAAGAGAATCTGGAACCCTATTGATTTTCAAGGTCAAAGGTCAAGGTCACCAGGTCAAATTTTTAGGCAAGGAGATATGCCACGCTTTGCATTGCCCTTGTTCTTTATTAATTAAACAATAAACAGCTTACTTAAGTATATATTTTAAGGGGAAACAACCTCCTTATGTACATACACTGTGTACCCTTCTTAAAAATTAAAATGTAGGATGTGATATCAGTAATTATAAGCATTAGTTAGTATTTTTATCACACAATTTAGCCCAATTTACAAATAGATAATCAAATTAATTTTGTTGTACTAAAAGTTTATATTTGAAATCAAGTATCAGATATAATTTCAGATCAACTATCCTAGGTGGCAGTAGTATAACTCATTATATTAAATATTGTATGGTGAAATTTTCATTTTTATCTTACTATTGACTTTTACAGAGTACTGGTAATTGACTTACAACAGGTCAGGGGTTTTCTCCGGGTTCTCTCTTTTCCTCCACCAATAAATTTGACAGCCACGATATAACTGAAATATTGTTGAAAGTGGTGTTAAACACCCTAAATATGACCCCTAAAAACTTGACATATGATCCAGGCGATTGTCAGAGCTGTATGACAGTATACTAGAAAATGGTCCCTGTAAAGTATTATACAAATGTATAGCCTTATTGCAGTACTCATTGTTTGCCTATGCTGGAAGCTTTTAGTACAGCCTTCTTTTTTTTAGATTAATTTTTAGCTCACCTGGCCATAGGCC
Source organism: Bathymodiolus brooksi (assembly GCA_963680875.1). Taxonomy (NCBI): domain Eukaryota; kingdom Metazoa; phylum Mollusca; class Bivalvia; order Mytilida; family Modiolidae; genus Bathymodiolus; species Bathymodiolus brooksi. The sequence goes on along the minus strand of OY804578.1, from coordinate 24,977,204 downwards.
ATGTGAGCTTTTGTCATGGGTAAGCGTCCGTCGTCCGTCCGTCCGTTAGCTTTTCACATTTAAATCTTCTTCTCTGAAACCGCTGAACAGAAATCAGCCAAACTTGCCAGAAATGTTCACTGGATGGTCCTCTACCAGATTTGTGTTTTTGGTGCTGATTTGAAATCCAACATGGCTGCCAGGGTCCATAATGTGTTCTCATTGGCTGAAATTTTAAAAATCTTCTTGTCAGAAACCACGAAGTCAATTGAATTGTGACTTTGCAGGAATGATCATTGGGTGGTCCTGTACTAAAATTGTGAATCGTTTGCCGATCGGAAATTCAAGATGGCCGCCATGACTCGACTTAGTTTAACATTGGACCTTATGGGAATTTCACATTTTCATCTTTTTTTCTGAAACCACAAAACAGATTTGAATCAAACTTGGCAGAAATGTTCATTGGATGGTCATATACAAGATTTGTGTTCTTGGTGCTGATCGGAAATCCAACATGGCTGCCAGGGCCCATAATGTGTTCTGATTGGTTGAAATTTTAAAAATCTTCTTGTTAGAAACCACTAAGCCAATTGAATTGTGACTTTGCAGGAATGATCATTGGGTGGTCCTATACTAAACTTGTGAATCGTTTGCCGATCAGAAATTCAAGATGGCCACCATGACTCGACTTAGTTTAACATTGGACCCTATGGGAATTTCACATTTTCATCTTTTTTTCTGAAACCACAAAACAGATTTGATTCAAACTTGGCAGAAATGTTCATTGGATGGTCATATACAAGATTTTTGTTTTTGGCACTGATCGGAAATCCAACATGGCTGCCAGGGCCCATAATGTGTTCTGATTGGTCGAAATTTAAAAAATCTTCTTGTTAGAAACCACTAAGCCAATTGAATTGTGACTTAGCAGGAATGATCATTGGGTGGTCCTGTACTAAACTTGTGAATCGTTTGCCAATCGGAAATTCAAGATGGCCGCCATGACTCGACTTAGTTTAACATTGGACCCTATGGGAATTTCACATTTTCATCTTTTTTTCTGAAACCACAAAACAGATTTGAACCAAACTTGGCAGAAATGTTCATTGGATGGTCATATACAAGATTTGTGTTTTTGGTGCTGATCGGAAATCCAACATGGCTGCCAGGGCCTATAATGTGTTCTGATTGGTCGAAATTTTAAAAATCTTCTTGTTAGAAACCATTAAGCCAATTGAATTGTGGCTTTGCAGGAATGATCATTGGGTGGTCCTGTACTAAACTTGTGAATCGTTTGCTGATCGGAAATTCAAGATGGCCACCATGACTCGACTTAATTTTAACATAGGTCCCTATGGAAAAAATGTTTAAAAGTCTTCTCCTCTGAAACCAGTAAGTCAGTTTAAAGCAAACATGGGATGAATGGTCCTTAGGTGGTCAACTTTCAAAATTATGTCCTGTGACCCCAACCTCCATCCAAGATGGCAACCATCAGCGAACATAGTTTTAACATAGGACCCTATGGGAAATATATTTAAAAATCTTCTTCTCTGAAACCAGTAAGCCAATTTAAAGCAAACATGGCATGGATGGTCCTTAAGTGGTCAATTTTCAAAATTGTGTCCAGTGACCCTGACCTCCATCCAAGATGGCCACCTTCAGCAGACATACTGTAGTTTTAACATAGGACCCTATGGGAAAATATGTTTTAAAATCTTCTCCTCTGAAACTAGTAAGCCAATATAGCAAACATGTCATCGATGGTCCTTAGGTGGTCAACTTCCAAAATTGTGTTCAGTGATCCCGATCTCGGTTCAAAATGGCCACCGTCAGCAGACATAATTTTAACATAGACCCTATGGGAAAATTGTTTAAAAGTCTTCTCTTCTGAAACCAGTCAGCCGATTTAAAGCAAACATGGCATGGATGGTCCTTGGGTAGTATACTTTAAAAATTGTGTCCGATGACCACGACCTCCATCCAAGATGGCTGCCATGAGCAGACATAGTTTTAACATAGAACCCTATGGCAGTATGGGATTTGAATAGTAACTTAGATGTATTCAGCATGCAGACATTCTTAAGAGGACTTATTTATGTCAGGTGAGCGATACAGGCTCACCTGAGCCTCTAGTTAGAATTCTATACACTAATCATGGGGAATGGTACCTACATTGGACTGGAGATAATACATGCTCTGGTAAAATGTATATTTCTTGTTAACTCATGTTTACATGTGGTCATTTCTTGTCAAACATTTTGGACGGTTTAATGATATGTTGTTCTTTATGGTAATATTATATAGAACAATATTTTTAAATAGAAATGTATGTAGGTCAAGTTTAAAGATTTATATACTACAGTGAAACCTGTTTAAACCAAACCTACTTGGGACCAACTTTTGTGTACAGATTAGAATAGACAGGTGTTCGGTTTATGCAGGTGAAATTAACAAAGACTTCCTTCATTGGGACTTGGGTTTATCCAAGGTTCAGTTTAGACCGTTTTAACTGTATTCCTAATGTTCTTTGTGATTATAGCTACAGTTGACTTGAAAACAAAACAAAATTGTGTGTCTATATATCTGTTTATAAGTTACTGTACTCTAAGTGACATATCACAAATATATTAACAAGAGAATACATTTTGAAATATTATAGAAAAGTTTTTAGATTCCAGAGTCTTATTGTATTCATTTAGTAGCTGCCTATGAATTTGCAGATCAGATGTGATTTTCCTTTTATATTTTTAATAAATTTTAACAATTTTAATAGCTCTATTTTAGGACAAATGTCTCTAACGGTATGTCAATTCATCTCTTTTCTCAGGCATTCATCTTTCCAACAGCTGCTCAGTCCATTTTTATTCTATGACATCCAACTTTCCAACAACTTCCCAATCCGTCTTCATTCAATGACACCCAACTTTCCAACAGCTACTTTTTCGTGCCTTCTAATAGCTACTAAGTCCATCTTTTTTAAATGACATCCAGCTTTCCAACAGTGAGGCTTACCCTCATACAACGTTGGGGTACGATTTCTATTATCAAACTCCAAAATTGTCCAATCAGAACTCTTTATTTATTGAATATGATGTTTTGAATGGATTATTTTGCAATAAAAGTACAAAACTCATATTTGAAAGTTTTGTGACTTGGTCAATCAATCTTTTTTTCTCAGACACCCATTTTTCCAACATCTGTTCAGTCCATCTTTATTCTCAGATGTCCACTCTTTTAACAGCTGGAAGATTACAATCCATCTGTTTTAGGGCCTCCATCTTTTTATTCCATCTCTATTCTAACGATATTAAGCATCAGTGATGACTATGTGTAGCATCTTGGTTAGATCGGAGACATTTGAAATATGAGCATACAATGTACATTGTATTTATTTTGACTTTTAGTAGTGCTCTAATCATATTAATAGGTGTAAAACACGGTAACAATTGCTTATTACTGACCTTGACAAACAATTATATTTTCCATACTATGTATTTGCATGGTAATAAGATTGCTGACAAGTCAGGTTCAGTTAGAACACATTAAAACTATGCAGAGGTGCATTATGCATAAGAAATGTAAAAATAACAAATTGTAATCATGTGACATAGGTTATTGGCTTGGCTTATATATATCGTTCATTGCACTTGCAGACCTGTACATTTTTGTATTTATCTATTAGTAGCTTCTTTAACTGTTTATGACCCCGAGAGTCAGCTTTTATTGAACCTGTAAGGTCTAGCATTGCTGACAAATTTGGAGTTCTCATTGCTACCTCATACACCTTAGTAATTTATCAAACTGAATATTTTTTTACATTAATCCACAAAAATTGATATCAATGAAAATTTAGAATCGGGGATAACTTTATATTATTCAATACTAAAGTAGAATTCTGTTTATTTTAATATACATTGTATATTTTAGAGTTCTACTTCACAAACATATAAAAATTCAATAGAATAAAAGAATAGAAATTTCAATAAGATATGAAAATCTGCTTGAATTGTGTTCTGGAAACACTTCACTTCAAGCATTGAAGAGAGACATTAGATGTACTGTAGGGCCTAGTGGTAGAGGGTGGCAATGGGATCTTCAGTAAAAAAAAATTGTATTTAATATTTTTTTCAATGTATTTAATTTTGCTCATTGTTTAAACCATGTATCAGTAATATATTCTCAGATATATATTTTTTTCCTTAAGAAAACTGATATCGGTTGTTAAAAAATTGTTTGATCATATACACTACAGTAAGTAAATGCAACTTGGTCATACAGAACATAATACTGTATGACTTGATTGTAAATACCTGAAGTGCTAGGTTAACAAAGGTGTGTTGTAAACTGATTATCAGTATATATTATGTGTATTATGTTGTAAATCATGTTGTTGGAATGTAATTATACAAACAGGGATGGGAGGTTTTCTTTTATTTCCTATTTTCTAACAATAGAAGATATAAATACATGTACATTCAAACCTTCCCAAGAGGTCACCTCTATTAAGCAGCCACCTGTATTAAAAAGTCACCTATTCCCTGTCCCGTCATAGAAAATTTCATATGAATTGAACCTCTTTTAAGAGGTCACGTGTCTTATAAGGCCACTTTTTAGCTCACCTTGCCAAAGGCAATGTGAGCTTTTGCCATCACTTGGTGTCTGTCGTCCATCGTCCGTTAACTTTTCACATTTTAATCTTCTCCTCTGAAACCCCTCAGCCAAATGAACTGAAACTTGGTAGGAAGCATCTATGGAAGGTTTTCTATGAAGATTGCTAATTTCGTCCCGATCCATTAACAAAGATGGCCACCACAGGCAATTCTTGTTTCTGATTGGCCGATTTTTTTAAATCTTCTCCTCTGAAACATGGCCGCCACAGGCAATTCTTGTTTCTGATTGGTTGATTTCTAAAAAAATCTTCTCCTCTGTTAAAAGAAAGATAACTCTTGCCATTTAATTTCTCCCTTAGAAATTAACTAATGCTGATATAGTGTAACATGTTTATTCTATACATTACAAGTAGGTATTCACATTTTAATATTCTCTTTGCAAAGGCAATATGAGCTTTTGCCATCACTTGGTGTCCGTCGTCTGTCATCCGTTTACTTTTCACATTTTAATCTTCTCCTCTGAAAACCCTCAGCCAATTGAACTGAAACTTGGTAGGAAGCATCTATGGAAGGTCCTCTCTAAATAGTGCACATTTTGTTATGATCCATTACCAAACATGGCCACCACAGGCAATTCTTGTTTCTGATTAGCCGATTTTAAAAAATCTTCTCCTCTGAAACCGCTTGCCCAAATGAACTGAAACTTAGTAGGAAGCATCTATGGAATGTCTTCTATGAAGATTGCCCATTTCGTCCCGATCGTTAACAAACATGTCTACCACCGAAACTTGGTAGGAATCATCTATGGAATGTTCTCTATTAAGATTGCTCATTTCGTCCCGATCGGTTAGCAAGCATGGCTACCACCGAAACTTGGTAGGAAGCATCTATGGAATGTCCTCTATGAAGATTGCTCATTTCGTCCCGATCGGTTAGCAAACATGGCCGCCACAGGAAATTCTTGTTTCTGATTGGTCGATTTTTAAAAACCTTCTCCTCTGAAACCGCTTGGCCAAATGAACCGAAACTTTGTAGGAAGCATCTATGGAATGTCCTCTATGAAGATTGCACATTTCGTCCCAATCGTTAACAAACATGGCTACCACCGAAACCTGGTAGGAATCATCTATGGAATGTCCTCTATTAAGATTGCTCATTTCATCCCGATCGGTTAGCAAGCACTTTTTTTTGGCTACCACCGAAACTTGGTAGGAAGCATCTATGGAATGTCCTCTATGAAGATTGCTCATTTCGTTCCGATCGGTTAGCAAACATGGCCACAACATGCAATTCTTGTTGTTGATTGGTTGATTTCTAAAAAATCTTCTCCTTTGAAACTGCTTAGCCATATGAACCGAAACTTGGTAGGATGCATCTACATGTATGGAAGGTTCTGTATTAAGTTTCCTCAAAGCAGAATGAAAGGTGAGAGGCTCAGCCCGCTGAGCCTCTAGTTCACAGACTTTGTCCTAAGGATGACCTCTTAATATAGGTTTGACTGTACATTGTCATTGTATATGATGTTATTACATGTATCATACTTTTCAATTTAGCCAAGAAATTTTAGAAGAGAAACAAAAATGTACAAATGTAGATTATTTTATGATATAATAGTGATTATAGTAAAGTATCCTGGTTGTCCAGGAAGTAATATTATTGTATGTCAGTATATTATGTAGATATTTTGTCATTTAAGTTGATTGTATTCAAAAGTTGAATATAAAAGGAATTTTTTTTTTATTAATTAAAACTTTCACTTTAAAACTTGAAATAGAATATCAGTACATAGAACTTGTAATTTTTTTAAATTTATTTCAAATTCACAGATCAGATGTCATTGGGTCAAAGTTTGAATGTGTAATTTTATTTTAGGAAGTTTCTAGTTACATGTATGTTCAATAAAACCTGTATAACAGCTCTCATCTGTCTACTTGATCAATTACTAGTCTTTGCACTAACCCACTTGCCCGAAGTAAAACTGGATTAAGACAAGTGACAATTCTGAAAGAATTTGTTTGAATAAAAAGAAAAGTTTTCTGAAATTGGCTTAAGGGAAATTAAAGTAGGTGAAAAAAATTAAGACAAAGACTGAATTACTGTTATGTTCGTCTAAATCTATATGATTCCATTTTGGACCAAACTGACATATCAATGCAGGTCCAATAAACTTAAAAATCAGCAGTCACCATTTAGGCTTACTCATAGAATAAGTTTGTAGCCAGTCTGGGCTCATTTCCTCATGTGGCATTGTGCCCATAATATGCATGAAATGATTGCTGTTGGAGGTTAAGCAACAAAACAAACAAACCATGTGGCATGAAATCTGTTAAAATGTATACCCTAGCAGGGCATTCAATATTTTTCAAGTGTACCAGTACTTCACCATTCACAGGTGGTACCTTTTCTTAAAATTTGAACAATTTTGCATGAATATCTTATGCAACACTCGTTGAAATTGGGAGGGGCCATTTTAAGTGGGTAAAAGTACCTGGTACCACCCCTTATTGAAAGGCCTCTCCTAGCCCTATTAATGATAGTGAATGTGTATTATACATTTGTTTCCAGGTCAACATTGAAAGATATGAGAATTAGACTTGTATTTTACAAATGGAGAATAACTGAATATGATTTTGTACAACTAAGATATTTTTTGTTTCTTTAGGACAGAATTTAAACTAGATCCTATAAATATTACAAGGTAACTATCTGCATGTTACACCACATATTTCCCAAGGTATCAGCATGTATACATATAATACTATATAGCACAGTCTGTATATTGTACCCTGTAATGCCTTATGTTTCTTTATGCAAATAATGATGCCAATTGCTTTCCATAATTATCCCCTCGCCAACGAAGTTGCGAAGGGATATAGTAACGCTACCATCGTCCGTCCTTCCGTAACATCCTTGTGAACACTCTAGAATCAACATCCTTCAATGGATTTTGACCAAACTTGGTACATACTTAGTCCTTAAGAGAATCTGGAACCCTATTGATTTTCAAGGTCAAAGGTCAAGGTCACCGGGTCAAATTTTTAGGCGAGGGGATACGCCACGCTTTGCGTTGCCCTTGTTATGATACATTACAAGTTGTTGAAGAACAACTGCCTTTCTAAATGTGATAAATTGTTCTTACATTAGATATATTAAGGGCTTCTACGTTTTCTAAATATAGTAAAGTGTTCTTGCAAACAAGGGCTTCTACGTTACACATTACATGTGTACTATGACTTTTTCATCAAGCAAGTGTTAGAAAAAATATGGTAGACAAATGAATATGATTACTGTGAACAATAGGCATGATAATCTGATTGCCAGTACTATAGTTGGGATAAAGCCTAGTCTTTGGTTTATGAGTCAATCTCATCACTTACAGCAAAGCTTTCAGCTATATTGTGACTGCCATAACTTAGTGGAGGAGGGAACCCATTGAAACTCACGACCTTAGTTACGTGTCTGTCTGGAAACCTTAACACTTGAGGCTGGTGTCTGGCTCAAGCTCATGTCAGATGTGTTAGACTTGTGGTCAGAAGTCTGTGACATTCATTGCTAGGCTGCCCAACAAGATTGATTTTTTTATGCTATAAATAACTGTTTAATTACCACTTTATGGAGTTGCTTCATTTCAATTGGCTGAAGCATTATAAAGTCCATTTTGTACTTTATGTTTCTTAATGTTTATCCATACATGTATGTTGTTACATTTTCAGTGTTTACTTGTTTTGGTCATGTTATATACCGGTATATTATAGTGTCGAGATGCCTATGCAGAATAATGTAGTAGATAGCTACGTAGCACATAGCTTAGGCAGCAATATTTATAATGTTCAGAATTCTTATCGCTATAGTAGTCAATTAATAATTGAGTCCCTATTGAATTAATATTATGCTCAGGGGTCCGTTGTTGAACTTATGATTAAGCTAATCATATGATTAGCCCTAATTACATTTTTAATTCCTAATCACATAATTAGCTAATACAATGATTAAATATGATTAGTTAATACATTGATTAAAAACAGTTCAGCAACAGAACTTAATCATTGTATTACTTAAGTATGTGATTAGGAATTAAAAATGTAATTAGGGCTAATCATATGATTAGTTTAATCACTAGTTCAACAACGGACCCCAGATGTCTGGCCCTACTGCTATTTAATTACTGTCCAGTAGTAATCAATATTCAGTCCAGTGTCTATAATAAGAATGTAATACCTGTATTTAGTATTATTATGCTTTCTGTAATGTAATATAAGTTCATACGATATTTTGGCATATATCACAAAGAATTATATAGCGTTGATATACTATGGGAAAATAGTACATCTACTATGCCAGTTTCACGTGGGGAAAGTTGGGTTTTCAGCTGTCTGTCAAGCTATATATAGCTAGTCCACGTGCAAGGGGGCGGATCCAATCTGTCAATCTATCATAGTCGTCTAAACGTTTTTTAATACTTGTTATTGTTGTTAATTAAATTTCAAACTTCAAAAATCTTTATATTTTTAAAGCCTTAAATTAAACAAAGAATATTATCACACTTTCAAGACTATCTGATCCAATATATTAGTCACCAATATCAGGACCTCCTTTATTGTAATAGTTCTCAATATATTATGTCTACATATAACAGTCGGCATAATAATAATAATAATGTTGTGTTAGCAATGACTATGCCATATTGTGGTCAGGATTGAAGACATAGTGCACTGACCACTATATTGGCATAGTCATAGCTAACACAACATTATTATATAAATGACCCTCACATTAATCTATGTATTAAATGATTAGAAGTCAGACTGGAGCAATGATTAGTGTATTGTCTATACAATATTATAATAGTTAATGCCCAGACTGATCACTATTGCAGTTATCAGTAGATTATAATTTAGTGTACTTGTAATAATCATCATGCTATACTTATTGTCTGGTCATTGCTTTATTAGACAGATTACTGACTGTACATTTATTAAAATATACACATATCTTGCTGGGTAAGAGCTACCTAGCTAATAACTGATTATCTGTGTAATAATCTTGTTAACATCTAGACTTCTTTAAAAACTTAGACTTCACTATGTAAGAAAAACAGCAAAAAAAAAAACCTAAAAAATAAACGGTTTGATTTTGACCTGATTTTACCTAACAACTAAACATCTGTGTAATAAATTGTCTTAGACTTCACAATGTCAGACAAACAGAACAACAAACAGTTTGATTTTGACCTGATTTTACCTAACAACTAAACATCTGTGTAATAAATTGTCTTAGACTTCACAATGTCAGACAAACAGAACAACAAACAGTTTGATTTTGACCTGATTTTACCTAACAACTAAACATCTGTGTAATAAATTGTCTTAGACTTCACAATGTCAGACAAACAGAACAACAAACAGTTTTATCTTTACCTGAATTTATTTTAGTTTTTTTTTTAAATTCACTTACATTCAAGTCTTTTTTTGGGTTAAATTTCTAAAAGAAGTAGGTGTAAGGGTTTGCCACTTTCAACAATATTTCAATTATATTGTGGTGATCAGTATTATTGATGGAGGAAACTTGAGTACCTGGGGAGAAACCACCAACCTGCCGCAAGTCACTGACACTTTTATCACCTAGAGTTATGCACCTCGTCATGAGCTCGATTCAAACTCACAAGCTTTGTGGTGATAGGCACTGATTGCACAGGTAGTTGTGAATCCAACTACAATGCGATCACGGCCATGACGGCCCATTAAATTTCTAAAATTATGAGCTTTATACTAGCTTAGTGTCTGTACACTAGCTCTTGTAATTACCTAGTTACTATCCTATAATTTAGTGTATATACAATTGATTAGTGCTATGTAGTAACCTAGTGTATATCTGATAATTTAGTGCTTGTGTAATGGCTTAGTGCTAGTATAATTACCTAATGCTTATCTTAAAGCTTAGTGCTTATGTAATGGCTTAATGCTTATGGAATAGCTTAGAATATTTGCAATGACTTAGTGCCTATACAATAGCTTATATTAGTGCTTAGATTTAATAATTTTATTATATAAATAAATTTTGTGAAAATTTAACAAAAAGTTCTTGTGCATGTATTTCTTAATATTGATATCACTTTTGATAAGATGTTCAATGAATTACCATTAAGATAAGAAAGTTTAAACAGTGATAGTCAACAATATGACCAATCACCTCTCACTTAACAAACAAAATGGACCATGACATATATGATGTTGGAAATTCAGGTCTTGGCTTGGGAGAGGCACAAACATTTGGTGAGGTTAAACCATGTTAATCTCTGAAGGGGGTTCAATATTTTTCAAGTGTACCTGAAATCCACAAAATGTTTTCTTGATTTAAGAGTGACAGTGTCAGACTAAAAACTTAATAGATTTTCATATCAGCTCTGCATATAAATTGATAATAGAGCAATGGTTGACAACCTAACCAACTATAACAACATCAGAACATCTATAGGTGTGTCTAAGAATTTGTTCATATTGGAATGAATTTATCATAATGATACAGTGAAACATGTCTAAACTGTTTCTCATTGGAACAAACTTTTGTGTTTGGAAAAGACAGATGTGTGATTTATACAAGTTAAATTAACAAAGATTTCCATCATTGGGACTTTATTTAAAGTTTGGTTTATACAGGATTCCTGTTTATTCAGGGTTCAGTTTAGATAGGTTTATACAGGATTTCCGTTTATTCAGGGTTCAGTTTAGACAGGTTTATACAGGATTCCTGTTTATTCAGGGTTCAGTTTAGACAGGTTTAACTCTGTATAGAATGAAAAATAAATAATACCACACTGTCAGAACAATTCCAAAATCCAATAATAAAAAAAAGTAGAAAGAGGTCAAATAATACCTCTCAGTTACTGGTTAGAGCCTAACTCACTAATACGTCACCCCTAAGTTAGGGCCTAACACACAAATGTATGACCGCTCACTTTCTGGACTTGGTATGATTATGATTAAAACATCTTTTATAGTCTGGTAATGGAATCCAGCCTAAATGTTGCCATAGCTACAGTTGACTAGCACCATACCTAGATGGAGAGCTTAAAAATACAAGTATCTTACATGTTTAATATGAAACTTTTGGGTAGCGAAATTATGTCTGTTCATCTTTAAAATTATTTGTATAGATTCTGATCAGCATATTAAGTAGTCAGAATGTATTTATGTATTATACTAATTATAAAATGGTAAAATCCATCAAGTCAATATTTTTTCAATTACGTTGATTAGACTAAGTTAAGACCTTCAGAACATTCAACGATATTTCCACATAAAAAATACTATCAATATCATGTCAGTTCCGTTAAGAAGATGGCAGAATGATAGTCCTAAACTTTATGTCTTCTGTTTTGGGAGAAATATCCAGTGACAAATGGTCCAGGTTTGATGCTTATTAATTATATTTACATGCTCCAGCTTTTACACAGAATCAATATATAATTAGGATTTTTCGTTACTCATTAAAAATATATAAATTAGTCTTTAGAATGTACAAATTTCGCTAAAGCACGTTTTTATGTATTTTGTTCTTTCTTGTTTTTTCTATTATTCATTTTAAAAATTTTGTTGTTATTCTTTGTACAAGTGGTTATGTCATATTTTTCTTGCTTACTTTTTACAGTGCAAAAGAACCCAAGAAAGAAAGGGAGATAACTACACCAAAGTTTCCATTTGTAGAAGATACATTCTCAGAGTTCCCAGAATTGAAGGAGGAATATGATCTGGCACCAGACTTTCAGAGGATTAACATTAGTGGAGAGGATACTAGTGGGGTATAATTATATCATCATCAGTGGAATAAAATGTAAAACTAAAAATACCACACTGTCGGAACAGTTCCAAATTCGAACAGAAAAATCATAGAAACAAAGGAAAAATCAATACCCCTAACACACAAATACATTACCACTCGCTTTCCTACCTTGGTACAGACACATCAATACAAATTATTTAAGCTTCAAAATTTGAGGTTCTTCTGGAGTTGTGCCCTTTAAAATTTCAAAATTGCATAGATTAACATACATCTTCTGTAAAAATAATAAAACATAATGTCTAAAAGTTAATAGGATAGTCAATATAAATAATATGTATCATATATATCAAAAAGGCAATTTATCTATTGTTTCTCTTTTACATTATTCTTCTGGAAAATTACTGAAAATATGCAAAATATACTGTCACTAACATTTCTTCTACTGAAAATATCCAAAATATAATGTCACTAACATTTCTTCTACTGAAAATGTGCAAAATATAATGTCACTAACATTTCTTCAACTGAAAATATACAAAATATAATGTCCCTAACATTTCTTCTACTGAAAATATACAAAATATAATGTCACTAACATTTCTTCTTCTGAAAATATACAAAATATAATGTCACCAACATTTCTTCTACTGAAAATGTACAAAATATAATGTCACAAACATTTCTTCTTCTGAAAATATACAAAATATAATGTCACCAACATTTCTTCTACTGAAAATATACAAAATATAATGTCACTAACATTTCTTCTACTGAAAATATACAAAATATAATGTCACTAACATTTCTTCTACTGAAAATATATAAAATATAATGTCACTAACATTTCTTCTACTGAAAATATACAAAATATAATGTCACTAACATTTCTTCTACTGAAAATATACAAAATATAATGTCACTAACATTTCTTCTTCTGAAAATATACAAAATATAATGTCACCAACATTTCTTCTACTGAAAATGTACAAAATATAATGTCACTAACATTTCTTCTTCTGAAAATATACAAAACATAATGTCACCAACATTTCTTCTACTGAAAATATACAAAATATAATGTCACTAACATTTCTTCTACTGAAAATATATAAAATATAATGTCACTAACATTTCTTCTACTGAAAATATACAAAATATAATGTCACTAACATTTCTTCTTCTGAAAATATACAAAATATAATGTCACCAACATTTCTTCTTCTGAAAATGTACAAAATATGATGTCACTAACATTTCTTCTTCTGAAAATATACAAAATATAATGTCACTAACATTTCTTCTACTGAAAATATATAAAATATAATGTCACTAACATTTCTTCTATTGAAAATATACAAAATATAATGTCACTAACAATTCTTCTACTGAAAATATACAAAATATAATGTCACTAACATTTCTTCTACTGAAAATATACAAAATATAATGTCACCAACATTTCTTCTACTGAAAATGTACAAAATATAATGTCACTAACATTTCTTCTTCTGAAAATATACAAAATATAATGTCACCAACATTTCTTCTACTGAAAATATACAAAATATAATGTCACTAACATTTCTTCTACTGAAAATATATAAAATATAATGTCACTAACATTTCTTCTACTGAAAATATACAAAATATAATGTCACTAACAATTCTTCTACTGAAAATATACAAAATATAATGTCACTAACATTTCTTCTTCTGAAAATATACAAAATATAATGTCACCAACATTTCTTCTACTGAAAATGTGAAAAATATAATGTCACTAACATTTCTTCAACTGAAAATATACAAAATATAATATCACTAACATTTCTTCTACTGAAAATATACAAAATATAATGTCACTAACATTTCTTCTACTGAAAATATATAAAATATAATGTCACTAACATTTCTTCTACTGAAAATATAAAAATATAATGTCACTAACAATTCTTCTACTGAAAATATACAAAATATAATGTCACTAACATTTCTTCTTCTGAAAATATACAAAATATAATGTCACCAACATTTCTTCTACTGAAAATGTACAAAATATAATGTCACTAACATTTCTTCTTCTGAAAATATACAAAATATAATGTCACCAACATTTCTTCTACTGAAAATGTACAAAATATAATGTCACTAACATTTCTTCTACTGAAAATATACAAAATATAATGTCACTAACATTTCCTCTACTGAAAATATATAAAATATAATGTCACTAACATTTCTTCTACTGAAAATATATAAAATATAATGTCACTAACATTTCTTCTACTGAAAATATAAAAATATAATGTCACTAACAATTCTTCTACTGAAAATATACAAAATATAATGTCACTAACATTTCTTCTTCTGAAAATATACAAAATATAATGTCACCAACATTTCTTCTACTGAAAATGTACAAAATATAATGTCACTAACATTTCTTCTTCTGAAAATATACAAAATATAATGTCACCAACATTTCTTCTACTGAAAATGTACAAAATATAATGTCACTAACATTTCTTCTACTGAAAATATACAAAGTATAATGTCACTAACATTTCTTCTACTGAAAATATACAAAGTATAATGTCACTAACATTTCTTCTACTGAAAATATACAAAGTATAATGTCACTAACATTTCTTCTACTGAAAATATACAAAGTATAATGTCACTAACATTTCTTCTACTGAAAATATACAAAGTATAATGTCACTAACATTTCTTCTACTGAAAATATACAAAGTATAATGTCACTAACAATTCTTCTACAAATATAGGCTGCTAGCATGTCATAACACTCACAATACTCACCCCCTTGCTAACTTACACTAAAATACTTGCTCATCATTGTCTACTTTTGCCCTCATTTTGCTCTGAAACATTGCTTTTTATAAATTGCATACAGGGCATTAACATCATTTTAAGCAGAATTTGAAGCACAGTTAAATTTTTGGTAAGTGTACTGAAGTACATTGTTTACAATAGGACCCTCAAGCATTAAATCTGAATGTTGGAGTATTGTTCTTTGGATGGCTTTCCATATATTGTATATTTTCAGTGTTGATGTAGATTTTTTGTTTACAGACTAGGTGTTGATTCTGGTTTTCACTTTTCTATTCTATATTTAGGTACATATCAGTGATTTGGAGCACGCTTCTAAAGCCTTGGTCAAAGCCTTGATTTTAAGAGAGAAGTATATGGCTTTATCACACCAAAGTTTCCCTAAGATCACTGCCAGATTTCTTCAGAATTTATTAGATAATGAAGATTTTAAAGGAATGAGGGAAGGATATGCTGGGAATTGTCTAAATTCTGAAGGTATGTCTATTACTTATTAAATGTAGGATAAACTTTTTATTTGTTTATATACAAATTTAAACTTTACACACGATATTTTGTACAATTTAAGAAAAACCAAATTACATGTGCTATTTTTCCTATTCACAGAAATGCAAACAGGTGACATTTTAAATTTATATCAGTTTTATAAATCTTAATCATACTGGAGTGTTTTTTAGATGGCTACTTTTGCTTCAATTAATATGCATCTTGAAATTATATTTCACATAATTTTATTTGTAATTTTGAAGTGTCACTAACTTCACATTTTAGAAACAGTTGTCAAATCAGAAATTGCACATATCTATGACAACTAAAGCACCAAATTTTATACCATTATATTTATTTTTAATTCTCTTTGACAAATACATAATATAATAAAGATTAACAAAATTTCCCTATTTGGTGTTTGCTTTGCTAACAGTCAGAATATTATTAAGTATTTGTAATTTTTCAATACACAAAAATATAATACCATGAGATCAAAATTTGTGTGTTTTGAAATCTGATGTAAAGTAATTATATTAGTGAAGTCCTTTTACTAAAAGAAAAAGTAACAATTAGTAAAACATAAGGCATACAGGTAATGAAAAAGTACAGGATTTAAAATAAATGTCAATGTATGAGCAATCTATTCCATGTTATGTTTATTGTTGATGTCTAGGTCAGGTGAACTTACACAGTCTGGTTAAGGTTTAAAGAACTTTATATTTGGCAGTTACCTTTCATCATTGTCATAGAATGGCAATGGATTGTGGACATTAACGTGATAAGTAATGAATCATGAATACAATCTCCATAGAATATATTAACATTGCAGAAAAAAAGTTTTCATAAAATGGCTTATGAATATAAAGTTTAAACAATGATGGTCAATTTCAACGATTTCACCAATATCAAAATAATCAACAATTACCTTTTCATTCAAACAATTGAACACATGAAAAAAAAACATGACATATTGCATTGGAAATCCAGATCCTGGCCTGCTACAGGTAAAAAAAAATGTGGCAGTGTTAAACCGGATAATGGGATCCCAACCTTCCCCTTCTTGATAATTGGATCTCCGACGACAACACAGATATAAACAAAAAATAAAAATCTTGTCACATTTGTGTCCTGAATTCATCATGACTCTATGACAGTGATAATATGCTTGCTTCAACAGTAATGTTTAGCTCCTTACAACCGGCCTAGACTATTATGTACATCAGCTTATTTCACCTACAGTTAGAATGCTAATTGCCACACATTTTAATGATGTTACATGACAGAGGATATTATGTTCGATGATATTGTGCTATTGCATGAATCATGTCTCAAGTATAATATAATTATTATTGAAGAGCTTACCCTATAAGTGTAATTCATATGTATTGAAGGAATATCTGTCATTACAGAGTAAAATTTCAAGTTTTTTCATCCCCCCCTCCCCACTCATTATGAACTAATCCTTACTAATGTTTTATTTTAAAGATATACACAGGCCTTTCAATAAGGGTTGGTACCAGGTACTTTTACCCACTGAAAATGATAATTGGTACATTTTGTACTTCCTAATTTCAAAGAGTGTTGCTTAAAATATTCATGCAAAATGTTCAAATTTAAAGAAAAAGTACCGCCTGTAAATAGTGAAGTACTGGTACAATTGACAAATGTTAAATGTAATAATTGGTGTAACTATCGTATTAAATATTATTATGCTTTCTGTAAATTTCTTCTGTAATATAAGTTCATACGATATTTTGGCATATATCACAAAGAATTATATAGCGTTGATATACTATGCGAAAATAGTACATCTACTATATATGCCAGTTTCACGCGAGGAAGGTTGAGTTTTCAGCTATATAACATGTACTGGTAGTTGGTATATATATTACTAAACAGGGATTTTTTTGATTTTTTTCTCTAAATGTTTGGCACTGTTAACAAACATTTCAGGGTCTATATTAAGTTGATTATCTATTACAACATCTATTTCTTGGTATGTCAGAATGAAATATAAATTGATATTAAACACTGATTAAAATCTTTTTTTAAAATGCTTACCCATCTAACAACATCTCTTATTGGGTCATGGCAGCAAGCCTAGATAATGTTTAGTTATTGAACATCAGGTTTATGAAAGAGCTTCAGAATAGAAATACATCTGAAATCTGGTCTGATAAGAGGGGTGGCCTTATTTGAGGACTACTTTGATAGGTTGCCAGAGGTTGACCTGAGGATGTTGTTAAGATATTAGTGGATCACATTATATTATAGTAATAAAAGAGTCGACAAACATCTTATTCTAAGTAGATTGTGATATTATATGATGTAAAACGTTAATCAGTCAGGGGTGTAACTTAAATATGACATTACAGAATGGCATCCGTATAGTCAAAACTGCAGTACCTTTTCTCACAGAAAAACACAATACTTGTTATTTTCTCTAATAACTTATTTACGTAACAGTTCTCTGGCTGTTTTTTGAGTATCAGTACAAAAGTCCTTGAACGTTTAATGACTGCGTCTACAAGGCCCAGTACCATAGTGCAGCATTTGTTAGGCCACAGTTATTGTGAAAGGGTTTATATTTATATAATCAGTGATATTTGAATGTTAAGTATGGAATGTTTTCACCTCTTGATTGAGTCAGATAACATATTATGATTGGTCCTCTGGTGAGGGTAAGAAATCACCTCAATAAATCAAATTACTGTACTATTGAGTCTGAATATTATTTCTCATAGATGAAAATCTTTCTGACAGAAATCAGCTGTTGTTTACTTTGATATACTTTCTACTGACTGTGTCCTGAGGAACATTTTTAGAACATTTAATATGTGGTAAATAGTGATAAGGTGCCTTTCTCTGGAGTAGATAGTGATAAGGTGCCTTTCTCTGGAGTAGATAGTGATAAGGTGCCTTTCTCTAGAGTAGATAGTGATAAGGTGCCTTTCTCTGGAGTAGATAGTGATAAGGTGCCTTTCTCTAGAGTAGATAGTGATAAGGTGCCTTTCTCTAGAGTAGATAGTGATAAGGTACCTTTCTCTAGAGTAGATAGTGATAAGGTGCCTTTCTCTGGAGTAGATAGTGATAAGGTGCCTTTCTCTAGAGTAGATAGTGATAAGGTGCCTTTCTCTAGAGTAGATAGTGATAAGGTGCCTTTCTCTAGAGTAGATAGTGATAAGGTGCCTTTCTCTGGAGTAGATAGTGATAGGGTGCCTTTCTCTAGAGTAGATAGTGATAAGGTGCCTTTCTCTGGAGTAGATAGTGATAAGGTGCCTTTCTCTGGAGTAGATAGTGATAAGGTGCCTTTCTCTGGAGTAGATAGTGATAAGGTGCCTTTCTCTGGAGTAGATAGGGATAAGGTGCCTTTCTCTGGAGTAGATAGTGATAAGGTGCCTTTCTCTGGAGTAGATAGTGATAAGGTGCCTTTCTCTGGAGTAGATAGTGATAGGGTGCCTTTCTCTAGAGTAGATAGTGATAAGGTGCCTTTCTCTAGAGTAGATAGTGATAAGGTGCCTTTCTCTAGAGTAGATAGTGATAAGGTGCCTTTCTCTAGAGTAGATAGTGATAAGGTGCCTTTCTCTAGAGTAGATAGTGATAAGGTGCCTTTCTCTGGAGTAGATAGTGATAAGGTGCCTTTCTCTGGAGTAGATAGTGATAAGGTGCCTTTCTCTGGAGTAGATAGTGATAAGGTGCCTTTCTCTGGAGTAGATAGTGATAAGGTGCCTTTCTCTGGAGTAGATAGTGATAAGGTGCCTTTCTCTAGAGTAGATAGTGATAAGGTGCCTTTCTCTGGAGTAGATAGTGATAAGGTGCCTTTCTCTGGAGTAGATAGTGATAAGGTGCCTTTCTCTAGAGTAGATAGTGATAAGGTGCCTTTCTCTAGAGTAGATAGTGATAAGGTGCCTTTCTCTAGAGTAGATAGTGATAAGGTGCCTTTCTCTGGAGTAGATAGTGATAAGGTGCCTTTCTCTGGAGTAGATAGTGATAAGGTGCCTTTCTCTGGAGTAGATAGTGATAAGGTGCCTTTCTCTGGAGTAGATAGTGATAAGGTGCCTTTCTCTGGAGTAGATAGTGATAAGGTGCCTTTCTCTGGAGTATATAGTGATAAGGTGCCTTTCTCTAGAGTAGATAGTGATAAGGTGCCTTTCTCTGGAGTAGATAGTGATAAGGTGCCTTTCTCTGGAGTAGATAGTGATAAGGTGCCTTTCTCTGGACAATAGACTAATTCCTCTTATTGTAATTAGAGTTAGGTTTCAGATTTAATACAGATCAAAGGTGTATAATCAGGCTTTGATCATGTCCTTGTCCCATATCAATCATTTCAAAGGTATACAATACAATACAATACAATACAATACAATACAATACAATACAATACAATATATTTTATTCCAATTAAGATCCCTCAAGGGGCAATAACAAATATACATTCATAATTATATCAACAGTTACAACAATACAGAATGGAGACATATGTTCATAAACAAGACAATTCTAACTTTCCAAACAATGTTGCTTTGATTTTTTTTATCTTTATGAATATGATTATCTCTGTTTTAAATAATTACAATGGAACCTGTCTAAACCAAACCTCCTAGATACCAGCTGTTGTGTTCAGAATAGACAGGTGTTCAGTTTATACAGATGAAATTAAAAGGAATTTCCTACATTGTAACTTTATGTAAAGTTTGGTTTATACAGGATTCCTTTTTAAGCAGGGTTCAGTTTAGACAGGATTCACTGTATATATATAGAATTGTATTACAATTGTCAATCAGACCAATTGGTCACCATGGTAACAGGTAAATAATATTGGAGCTGACATATGATCAGCTGAACACTATTATTAGTAAATCTATTTATATTTTAAAACTGGTGTCAATACTACATTACATTGTATATTAAAAACTTAACAAAATAAGAATGAGGATTTATATTTGTATGATATAGATTTAAGTATGAAATGCTTTGCCCCCATCAGTTAATATGATGATGTAGATTGTGACTTGTTTTTGTAGATGCCGTTGGGTTCAGTGATTACATTGGCCGAGGTATAGTTGTGTGATTATGTGTGACATTTTCCTGCAGTTATCTACCACCGTATCATAACACACATTCAAAACTTAAGACTTAAAAAGAAAAACATTTTAACCTAAATACATTATTCTTGTAAATGAACAGAAACATGGAGGTCTTTATTGATTAAAACATGAATTATTTATGTAGCTTAATCTAGTAATTTATTCATAGAAAGTCACGCTTACTGTTACATATTTCTCCACAACGACAGGTGGAGTTACCTGTATATTGTTGTACAATATTATCATAACCATGGATCTCTACGGAGTCACTTAACACATTTTAACTGACATGCAGCCATTATATATGCTTGTTATTTTGAAGTTTCCTAACATTTTACAATAATTTCTTGTTATCTCCCCTTTTTGAGTGAATGAGAAATGTATATTTCTTGTTATCTCCCCTGGCTTTTTTGAGTGAATGGGAAATGTTTAATTGTAATTTTTGTTTTCGTTTCTATGGAGTAAAATATCAGTTTTGTTACAATTGTCACTTGCATACACAAGTAACAGCTTCTGTAATCTTAAAATATACCCAAGTACAGTATCTTGAATGTTGCATGAATATGTGTTATTGAAACATACATTAATGATTGGTCATGAATAGCAGTTATTCACGATTTATTGTTTTTGTAATGTAATAAGCTATTTTTCCTAAAATATATTAAAGTGCAGGGAAAGTTGAGCAGTTGATTTCCTTAATACTTACATGTACATGATTGCTTTGAAATGTAAATGAGTAATTACTCTTGAAATTTAAATGAGTAATTACTTTAACTGTATATGAACAAATATTCATATGATGAATGCCAGTAGTGTTTATTATACCCCCCGCAACAAAGTTGTAGGGGGGTATACTGGTTTCACCATGTCCGTCCGTCTGTCTGTCCGTCTGTAGACAAATCCTATGTCGTATGATAACTTGAGAGGAGGATCCCTTTCATTTTTGACGATTTTCAATTTTGCCGTTCAAGATCTAGAGTTATTGGACTTGATATGATGGAAAATAGGATTTTTACCCTATGTCATATAATAACTTGAGTAGTGTTTCTCGGAATGTTTTGAAATTTTATCAGCGGCTTACCGGTGAAGAGAGGAGGATCACTTTCATTTTTGACGATTTTCACTTTTGTCGTTCCAGAGTTATTGGACTTGATATGACGGAAAATGGGATTTTTACCCTATGTCGTATGATAACTTGAGTAGTGTTTCTCAGAATGTTTTGAAATTTTATCAGCAGCTTACTGGTGAAGAGAGGAGGGTCCCTTTCATTTTTGGTTGGAACAATCAGTAATGTTTTGGTAATGGAAATAGGTTGGTCAGATGTGGGGAGTGGGGGGTATATCTTAGTGAGCTGTGCTCACAGTAATACTAGTTTGCCTAACCGTTTACATGTAGCATTAGTAAAATAGGCTATGGCCTATGGGAATGCAGGAAAACTAATTTGATCGAAGTTGAAATGTCTATGTTTTGTTTTTAAATTTTAGCTAAAATGTCATACAACAGTTTAAAAAAAATAGATTTAGAGAAGGTCATTTATTTTAAATTTTTAATTTTGATATTTTATAGAATTTTATTTTTATTAGAAAAAGATAACATACATAAATTTCTGCGGTTTTCAGAATTGCTGCTAGAAATATACTGTATAGCTGTATAGTCATTTTGGTACTTTTTAAGAATCTATAAGAGTTAATTTTTTTATACCATGTAGAAAATCCACTTTGCCACCTTTTATGCATACATATGAAAGTAGTTCTTATAATTTATATTATTTAAATCATTAATTATAAGTAAATATTTATTCCCTAAAATACAATTAGTTTATGATAAAAGGAATTCTTTGAGTACTTTTAATTGTTTTTGTTATAGATTCTAATATACCATATGTGTGCTCTCAGCTAAAGTAATGGGTATGGGTTTTGCTTTACAATCTGAAAGAGCCTTATAAATTAGACAAAGATGTTTTTTATGTGTTTGTAATATACTGAAATATTTTTGTTTTATCAAAGTTAATTTATATAGAATTTGTTTATCCACATGCACAAACATATATTTATATATAAACAAAGGAGTATTCTTTTTTCTTTAATTTACATGAGAGACAATGTGCACTGATTCTTGATAATTCTCATATGATATATATATAGAATAAAAGTAGTTATGAAGGTCAAGACAGACATTATTACAAGTATCACAGTGAGTCCTATAATATGAGCTGTGATACTGGTGATAATGTTTGTTAAGACATTCAAAACTGACGTTATTATACCCCCGCTCCCCGGAGTGGGAGGGTGGTATACTGTTTTACCTCTGTCCGTCTGTCTGTCCGTCCCAAGATATTTTTCGTCGCATTTTTCTCAGCAATTATGGATGGCAGAAATCTGATATTTGGTCACAAGCTTCATATAGGTATGCCATATTGTGGGTAGCGTTTTTGGACCCGTCAGATTCCTACTTCCTGTTTGCCGACTTAGTTGGTTTTTATACACATTGAACATATATGTTCATTTTTCGTCACATTTTTCTCAGCAAATATTGATGGCAGAAATCTGATATTTCGTCACAAGCTTCATATAGGTACCCCATTTTGTGGGAAGCATTTTTTGACCCGTCAGATTCCTACTTCCTGTTTGTTGGCTTTTACACAGGCGCATGGGGCATGGATTTCGTTTCCTCCTCCCTCCTTTTCTCTACTACCCCCCCTTTTTTCAAAATTTTCATATAAATCATTCCTTTTTCAAAATTTTCATAATCATTCGTTTTTTCTTCATTTGACAATATCAGTAGACGTCATACATCATGAATAATACATGTATTCTGTGTCCACAGTTTTTCGACTGATACAGTATAAGATAGAAGGTAAGCAACTCCATTTTCATATTTCGTGCCATATCGCTCACCTCGGTTGGGAAACCCCCGTGTTTTTTTACACTTTTTACCTTGTCTACATATGGCACTGTCGTATCAAACTGCTTCTAAGACACTTACCTAAATGCCCATGTTCAAATTTCAGTCTGTACGTCGATCTTTTCCAAGAAATCTCGCCGAGAATAGCGAGGCAGCTTCGTTTCTAGGTCAAACTACATCATTTGAGACGGAAGTGCAAGAACGGGAACCCTGGGATTTTTACGAATGGATTACCTGCAATGAAAAACCCAGATACGCTCCGAATATTTTCCCCATAATGTTTTGGCAGGAAATATAAACCGCTGAAAAAACATAACAGCAGACGGATTATTTCGTAAAAATGGCACAACGACCATCTGAATATGGAAACATTGAAATAATTTGATGGTAGATAACTGTTCAAAAAGAAATTCAAACTGAGAAATAGATGATTGAATGGTTAGAACTGAAGTCAAAATTTCAATGAAAAAGAAATATTCAGCTTGCCTCTACTTCAAATTATTAAAATTATTAAAAAGTGTAAAAAACATGGGGGTTTCCCAACCGAGGTGAGCGATATGGCGCGAAATAAGAAAATGGAGTTGCTTACCTTCTATCTTATACTGTATCAGTCGAAAAACTGTGGACACAGAATACACGTATTATTCATGATGTATGACGTCTACTGATATTGTCAAATGAAGAAAAAACGAATGATTATGAAAATTTTGAAAAAGGAATGATTTATATGAAAATTTTGAAAAAGGGGGTGGGGGGGGTAGTAGAGAAAAGGGGGGAGGAGGAAACGAAATCCATGCCCCATGCGCCTGTGGGCTTTTATACACATTTAACATGCATGTATATGCACATTTTTCGTCGCATTTTTATCAGTAAATATTGATGGCAGAAATCTGATATTTCGTCACAAGCTTCATATAGGTATCCCATTTTGTGGGAAGCGTTTTTTGACCCGTCAGATTCCTACTTCCTGTTTGCCGACTTGGTTGGTTTTTATACACATTGAACATATATGCGGGAGTATCATAAGTGAGCATTAGCTCACAGTTCATCTTGTTGTTTTATCGGTAGTGTCATACTGTCATACCGACTGATAATTTTCAGTATCATTATACAGATCAGTCTGAAGATACTGAATATATCTCTGAGATC
Organism: Bathymodiolus brooksi; assembly: GCA_963680875.1. Lineage (NCBI taxonomy): Eukaryota > Metazoa > Mollusca > Bivalvia > Mytilida > Modiolidae > Bathymodiolus > Bathymodiolus brooksi. The sequence goes on along the minus strand of OY804578.1, from coordinate 24,952,357 downwards.
AAAGGGAAAATTTATGAATTACCAATAATAGGAAATATAAAATAACAGATACATGTACCTGCATAAGGGTACAGGAATATATTTCTGTATAAAGTGTTTATTTTTTGTGGATTTCACGATTCATTTAATCCATCAAATCAAAACATGAACAAAATTATCATTTGTGATTATAGTTAAAAAAAAAACACTTAAGAGGTTCACTAACCCATGATCATGTTGTTATTTATTATTCTTTTTGTATATGAAAAGAAAATTAATTTAGTTTGAATAAATATTGAAAATAAAATACTTGTTTTATTTGTTTCCAGAGAAAAGTCACCCTATACACCCACCCAGGAAGACAGGAGATCCCTTTCAGGTACCGCTGGAAGAAAATGTTGGTTGTTCTATTAAGATGAAACAAGGAATTGCATATGTTTATGCCAGTAAGGAAGACATGGAGAAAGATAAACCATTAGAGCTGCCATATTCTGATTATCAATCTTTTGTTGCTGATCAGAATTTGATGTATGCTTTTATCAGTGATGGTCCATTGTAAGTGAGATAATACAGTAACCCCCCTCTTATAATACCCCCTCTTGTAAGACCCCTCCCACCAAAGACCACCCCTCTTATAAGACCAGATTTCAGATGCACTGACATAGTAAAGTACAACTAAATTGCTTCCTCAAGAGTGCCCACCCTTTTTATAAGGCTACGTATGGTAGTTGGATTTACAACTAAATTTGCTATCATTACCTATCACCACTAAAGCTGTAAGATCGAACCCCCTTCACAGAGAGGTGTACTCGATACAACATTATGTGATAAAGTTTATCAGTGACTTGTGACAGGTTGGTGGTTTCTTGTGACATTATATCATATACTTCTATGTAACTTTGATGTATCTCATGATACAGGTTAAATAACTAAATTCTACAACAATGTGTATAGGATCATATTGGAATAAAAGAACATTGAGGTGGGGAGATTACTTTTTTACACCATAATTTCAATATATATCTTTCTACAGCTGGGAATCAGTATAATCTTAAAAGTTAAAACAATTTTCTGAAAACTGTGTTCCACAGTCATCACTATAAATAGATCAAAGTTAAAGATCTTTTCATCAATGGCTTAGGTATTAACATGCACCATAGAAAACATAATATGTCTTTTCTTAAGGATTAAAGCAAACTTGGCTGTTAGGTGTTTTATAAAACAACATATGAACACAAGTTTGGAAGATCTTTATGTCTAAAGTATCTGTAAATTGAGTATATTATTCATCTTTATAATATTTTCTTGACAGAAATTCAACAAAATGCTGCCATGTTTAATCTACATATTTCAATGGCTGCAAAAATATTTTTAGCTGTAGAAGGCTGTGTAATCTGCTGTTAAGTTTATTATACACATATTATATTTACAGGAAATCTTTCTGCTATAGAAGGCTGTGTTATCTATCTGTCAAGTTTAATGTACTTATTTTATATTTACAGGAAATCTTTCTGCTATAGAAGACTGTGTTATCTATCTGCCAAATTTAATGTCCATATCTTGTTGAATGAGTTAAAGGAATCAGCAGCACAAAAAGAAGTATCTCACAGAGATTTCTACAATATCAGAAAGGTTAATCATATTATTTTACGTATATTTTAAGAATACCCCCCTTTTTTTCTTTCTTTTGTGCAATATGTAAACTACTTTACTACATTTACCAAAACTCCATTGACGTATCAATGGTTCTCCACAAAGCTTTGTAATTTGTTAGGATCTGACATCCAGTATGACTGCTGTAGTTGATAATTGGCCAAAATAAGTAAAATTCATCACAGAAACCCATCTGCCATTTGTATTGAAACTTTGCAGTAATTTATTACATTGAAATTTTAATTAATCAGTTATCAGAATGATTTTAGTCACACATTTCTATTATTAAAGGTTTTTTTTCAAATTTAAAAGAGAAAAAAAAGTGACAAGTAACTTCTCTTTGTAATGTATTGTGAAACTCCCTATCAACGACAATGCAACATTATGTGATAAAGTTTGTCAGTGACTTTCGACAGGTCAGTGGTTTTCTCTGGGTACTCCGGTTTCCTCCACCAATAAAACCACCATGATATAACTGAAATATTGTTGAATGTAGTGTCAAATACTATTACCCTCGCCATAATCAACAAAATGATAAATAAATTGTGGATGTATTACATTTTAGTGTTAGTATATGATCTACTACCAGTTACCGATACATATAAATATTCTGTCGATTAAGAAAAAATCGAAAACTGCAATTATTTCTCACATTTTTATTATTAGCTCACCTTGCCAAAGGCAGTAAGCTTTTGCCATCACTTGGCATCCATCGTCTGTCGTCCATTTTTTTTTAACTTTTCACATTTTAATCTTCTCCTCTAAGACCCCATAGCCAAATGAGCTGAACCTTGGTAGGAAGCATCTATGGTTTCTGATTGGTTGATTTCTAAAAAATCTGTTCATCTGAAGCCGCTTGGCTAAATGAACCGAAACTTGGTAGGAAGCATGTATGGAGGTCCGTTATAAAGATTGATAATCTCGTCCCGATCCACTAACAAACATGGCAGCCACAGGCAATTCTTGTTTTTGGTTGGTCGATTTCTAAAAATATTCTTCTCTGAAACTGCTTAGCCAAATGAACCAAAACTTGGTAGGAGGCATCTATGGAAGGTTCTATATTAAGTTTCCTCAAAGCAGAATGAAAGGTGAGCGACACAGGCTCAGCCCACTGAGCCTCTAGTTATTTTTTTATTTTAACATTATTTATATTTTTCACATTGTTTATATTTTTAATAATTTTTTTATTTTTTTAGCATTATTAATATTTTTGACATTATTTGTATTTTAACATAATTTCTATTTTTTCAGGTTGATACTCACGTTCATGCCTCATCCTGTATGAATCAGAAACATCTTTTAAGATTTATTAAGAAGAAGATGAAGACAGCTGCTAATGAAGTCGTTTGTGTTGACAAAAAGCTGAAAAAAGAAATGACACTTAAAGAGGTAAAACAAACAATTTATGTTCTATACCATTAAGACAAAAACACTACCAATTTTATGTAATAAATCTTGCGAAATTGATAGGGGCTGTCATGGTTGTGATCGCATGGTTGTTGGATTTTCATCTACCTATGCAATCAGTACCTATCACCACTAACGTTGTGAGTTCGAATCCCACTCAGGCAATACAACATTATGTGATAAAGTTTGTCAGTGACTTGCGACAGGTCGGTGGTTTTCTCCGAATACTCCGGTTTCCTCCAGTAATAAAACTGACTGCCATGATTAAACTGAAATATTGTTGAAAGTGGCACTAAGCACCATAAACCAACCAACAAAATTGATATGAATGAGTAAGTAATTGTTGTTTCACGCCGAGTGAGCAATTTTTCAGCTATATCATGGCAAGAACAACTTACATTGCGATGAGATGATGTCTGCTTTGTACTAGACCAACAAGCATAGTTTGATTTTTTATACCCCCCACAACTTCAACGAAGTTGTAGGGGGTATACTGGTTTCACCATGTCCGTCCGTCTGACCGTCCGTCCTTTCGTCCGTTTGTCCGTCCGTCTGTAGACAAATCCTATGTCGTACGATAACCTGAGTTGTGTTTCTTAGAATTTTTTTAAATTTTATCAGCTGTTTACTGGTGATGAGAGGAGGATCCCTTTCATTTTTGACGATTTTCACTTTTGCCGTTGCAGAGTTATTGGACTTGATATCACGAGGATTTTTATACGCCCGTTTATATTATGTGATTGGGTATGGCGGTTGGGCAGTCGTCCACACAGATTTCTGCACAATAACTCTATTTCTGTATATCGGATCTTTACCAAACTTGGCCACATGAGTCCCCTGTAGAAGGGGAAGAACCCTATATATTTTGGGGTCATTAGGTCAAAGGTCAAGGTCACTTGCTATAAATAGTATTTTTGACAACAGGGTCATTTCTGCATAATAACTTTAGTTCTGTATATTGGATCTTTACCAAACTTGACCACATGATTCCCCTGTGGAAGGGGAAGAACCCTATTTATTTTGGGGTCATTAGGTCAAAGGTCAAGGTTACTGTTACTATAAATATAATTTTTGACAACAGGGTCGTTTCCACACGATAACCTTAGTTCTGTATATTGGATCTTTACCAATCTTGGCAACATGATCTCAGAATGTTTTGAAATTTTATCAGCAGCTTACTGGTGAAGAGAGGAGGATCCCTTTCATTTTTGACGATTTTCACTTTTGCCGTTCCAGAGTTATTGGACTTGATATGACGGAAAATAGGATTTTTATCCTATGTCGTATGATAACTTGAGTAGTGTTTCTCAGAATGTTTTGAAATTTTATCAGCAGCTTACCGGTGAAGAGAGGAGGGTCCCTTTCATTTTTGGTGGGAGCAATCAGTAATGTTTTGGTTATGGAAATAGGTTGGCCAGATGTGGGGAGTGGGGGGTATATCTCTACTAGTATATTGCTAGCTGACTGAAACAACATTCTGCAGGTAGACATGTCGCTCCACTCTGATACATTATCCTGATTCCAAGCTTTGCTCTTACTACTTCATGCTGCATACTTAGTGGAGAAGCAACAATGTTATTGTCTTTGTCTCCAGGATCTACTCAATGAAAGGTGTGAACCATTACACAACAGTTCAAAATTGAGGGGGGTATGGTATTTAATACCACTTTCATCAATATTTCAGTTATATCGTGGGGGTTGATATGAATGTAATGAAATAGATATCATCAGCTATACCACTCATATTTCTTTCACTTTTACTGGAAGTAGATACTGGTAACAATTCCACAAGCAGTCCATAGATCATACATTCAGACAGGCAGGTTTCCAATAACTTAGAATTAAAATGCATAAGGTTCCACTAGAAAAGAGAAAGTATATTTTACAAATACAATTGATAATTGGGTCCTGTTTCTGTGTCAGTTAAGAATGGCTTCTTCAAGTGTAACCATAGAGTTAAATAAATCATGTCATATCAAGTGAAAAAGATTATTAGGAGGCTTGAATTGTTGTTCTCCATCTTGTAGTCACTGTACAAAAAAAATCTGCTTGTAGACTTACAAAATAACTTTTTTTTTTAACTAGACAGTTGAATCACAGTTAGGGTAAGGATTAGGATTATGGTTGTTAACGCCACTTTCAACAATATTTCAGTTATTTCGTGGCTGTCAGTTTTATTGGTGGAGGAAAACTTTAGTGGTGATAGGCACTGATTGCACAGGTTGTTGTAAATCCAACTACCATAAGATCATGGCTGCACTTGTCCCTGAATCACAGTTAACCTCTGTCATATGATAATATTTTAATAGAGTGTTTATTTTAGGGTGATAGCCATGTCTACATGATGGTCATTATTATAAAAATAACTATACAACAAACAATTTCAAATAATTTTTCTTCAAATTTTGCTCCCAATCTAGTTATTTTAATAAGCAATGATAATTTAAATCCAAAAATAAAAGTCAGTTGTAAAGGATTGTACAGGAAAAGAGTTTTGTTTTCAAAAAATAATAAAGACTCAATAATTAGAAATAGGAATTTGGGACAAGACAGTAAAAAAGTCAATCTTTTTGTTAAATAAAAGAAAAAGGAGATACCTGTCCTTGTTTCTGTTGTAGATATTACAATATGACAAAAACACACAAATCTGAGTCATTTTTAGAGAAAATTATCTCCCCTTTTCCAAAACATGAAAAATTTTGACCTAGATATACATTTAAATAAGATTAACAACTAGTAATTTGTTAAATTAGTAATAATGAATATATTAAGATAATTATTCATACCATGTGAAGCTTTCTTCTTCAAGAATAATTGTAAATCAATGTACAATACTGCTTGCATTGATATTAGTTAAAAAATGGAAAGTTTCACCAAAAAAAGGGGGAAATGTTATGTCAGTAGTGTATATAGCTACCATATGACAGAATATTTAAATAATTCTAATTTTCTGACTTAAATGAGTATTGTATAATGATGATAAGGTGTGCAGTACGGTAAGTAGACCATGTAGACTTTGTTAACTTACATGTAAGTGAGAATCACATAATACAACTAGTGTAAAGTTATATGATATTTAACATGTTCACTGCTCCAGAAAATATAATGTCCTGTAAGTTCTCATGAGAAAGACACTTTACAATGGTAATATTAGGACTGTTATAAATATTTTACATATTGAATTGACTTATACCTATTCAGGTGTTTGAAACACTGGAGTTGACAGGTTACGATCTGAACATTGACAGCTTAGATGTACATGCTGTAAGTCAGGGTTATAATGAAGCATGAATGTCAAAGGTCATGTTATTTATACAAACCTTTGTTGCATTGTGAAGGCACGAACTATAAATGCTGTGATCAACTTAAAGTTAAATCCACTGAATGTTTACCATTAAAAGTAAGGATTATTGCAAAATATTGTTAGAACACAAATCACATATAGTTTTTGTGTTGTAAGTCAGTTATCACAATTTTACTCCATCAACATATTATTAACACATGTTGTAAAGTTAAGGTAAAGCCATCTGTTTTCTACATTAACAGTGAGAGTACCAGTTCCTTGTTAAGTAATATTTTCTCTAATTTCCCTCAAATTTCTCAAAAAATTAATTATCTAGAAACTGTTCTTTTTTTTTTAGCAATAAAGTTTCTGTATACATGTTAGCAGAGTTTATCTTTGTAGGTAATTGAAAGTTTGCATTGCCTAAAAATTATGGGAGTGTCTTTTAAAAAGACAAGATTGATATATATCAATATGCAAATGTTTCATGGCACTACAACTTCACTACAAGGCATAATATTATGCAAAATTTTTTCACGAAGAGAAGATCAGAAAGGATTGCTCTTTGAAGCCAGTATGTCATTTTAAAAATCAGAAAGCTTATTTTATGCAAAGGGAACTTGCTGGCCACTTTATGTGAAGATCACTAAAAGTAACATTTTTTCTGTAGTCTCTTTTCAAATTGCTTATGACCCCATTTTGCAATATACCGATCCTGCTTTGAAGACTGATTAATATTTTTAATTATTACACGGAAATATTGCTGTGTGATGAACATATAAAGATTGGATGGAAATTTAGTAACCATTGATAAAACCTACAATCACTGAATGAATTGAAATGTTTGTCCTTCATAGTAATAGTGTAGTGAATTCATACATGAAGTCAGGCTATCAGTTTATCCTTCATAGTAATATTGTATTGAATTCATACATGAAGTCAGCTGGCTGTCAGTTTATCCTTCATAGTAATATTGTATTGAATTCATACATGAAGTCAGGCTATCAGTTTATCCTTCATAGTAATATGGTATTGAATTCATACATGAAGTAGGCTATCAGTTTATCCTCCATAGTAATATTGTATTGAATTCATACATGAAGTCAGCTGGCTATCAGTTTATCCTTCATAGTAATATTGTATTGAATTCATACATGAAGTCAGGCTATCAGTTTATCCTTCATAGTAATATTGTATTGAATTCATACATGAAGTCAGCTGGCTGTCAGTTTATCCTCCATAGTAATATTGTATTGAATTCATACATGAAGTCAGCTGGCTGTCAGTTTATCCTTCATAGTAATATTGTATTGAATTCATACATGAAGTCAGCTGGCTGTCAGTTTATCCTTCATAGTAATATTGTATTGAATTCATACATGAAGTCAGCTGGCTGTCAGTTTATCCTTCATAGTAATATTGTATTGAATTCATACATGAAGTCAGCTGGCTGTCAGTTTATCCTCCATAGTAATATTGTATTGAATTCATACATGAAGTCAGGCTATCAGTTTATCCTTCATAGTAATATTGTATTGAATTCATACATGAAGTCAGCTGGCTGTCAGTTTATCCTTCATAGTAATATTGTATTGAATTCATACATGAAGTCAGCTGGCTGTCAGTTTATCCTCCATAGTAATATTGTATTGAATTCATACATGAAGTCAGGCTATCAGTTTATCCTTCATAGTAATATTGTATTGAATTCATACATGAAGTCAGCTGGCTGTCAGGTTATCCTCCATAGTAATATTGTATTGAATTCATACATGAAGTCAGCTGGCTATCAGTTTATTCTTCATAGTAATATTGTATTGAATTCATACATGAAGTCAGGCTATCAGTTTATCCTTCATAGTAATATTGTATTGAATTCATACATGAAGTCAGCTGGCTATCAGTTTATCCTCCATAGTAATATTGTATTGAATTCATACATGAAGTCAGCTGGCTGTCAGTTTATCCTTCATAGTAATATTGTATTGAATTCATACATGAAGTCAGCTGGCTGTCAGTTTATCCTCCATAGTAATATTGTATTGAATTCATACATGAAGTCAGGCTATCAGTTTATCCTTCATAGTAATATTGTATTGAATTCATACATGAAGTCAGGCTGTCAGGTTATCCTTCATAGTAATATTGTATTGAATTCATACATGAAGTCGGCTGGCTATCAGTTTATCCTCCATAGTAATATTGTATTGAATTCATACATGAAGTCAGCTGGCTGTCAGTTTATCCTTCATAGTAATATTGTATTGAATTCATACATGAAGTCAGGCTATCAGTTTATCCTTCATAGTAATATTGTATTGAATTCATACATGAAGTCAGGCTATCAGTTTATCCTTCATAGTACTATTGTATTGAATTCATACATGAAGTCAGCTGGCTGTCAGTTTATCCTCCATAGTAATATTGTATTGAATTCATACATGAAGTCAGGCTATCAGTTTATCCTTCATAGTAATATTGTATTGAATTCATACATGAAGTCAGCTGGCTGTCAGTTTATCCTCCATAGTAATATTGTATTGAATTCATACATGAAGTCAGGCTATCAGTTTATCCTCCATAGTAATATTGTATTGAATTCATACATGAAGTCAGCTGGCTGTCAGTTTATCCTCCATAGTAATATTGTATTGAATTCATACATGAAGTCAGGCTATCAGTTTATCCTTCATAGTAATATTGTATTGAATTCATACATGAAGTCAGCTGGCTGTCAGGTTATCCTCCATAGTAATATTGTATTGAATTCATACATGAAGTAGGCTATCAGTTTATCCTCCATAGTAATATTGTATTGAATTCATACATGAAGTCAGCTGGCTATCAGTTTATCCTTCATAGTAATATTGTATTGAATTCATACATGAAGTCAGCTGGCTGTCAGTTTATCCTCCATAGTAATATTGTATTGAATTCATACATGAAGTCAGGCTATCAGTTTATCCTCCATAGTAATATTGTATTGAATTCATACATGAAGTCAGTTGGCTGTCAGTTTATCCTCCATAGTAATATTGTATTGAATTCATACATGAAGTCAGGCTATCAGTTTATCCTTCATAGTAATATTGTATTGAATTCATACATGAAGTCAGCTGGCTGTCAGGTTATCCTCCATAGTAATATTGTATTGAATTCATACATGAAGTAGGCTATCAGTTTATCCTCCATAGTAATATTGTATTGAATTCATACATGAAGTCAGCTGGCTATCAGTTTATTCTCCATAGTAATATTTTATTGAATTCATACATGAAGTCAGCTGGCTATCAGTTTATCCTCCATAGTAATATTGTATTGAATTCATACATGAAGTCAGCTGGCTGTCAGTTTATCCTCCATAGTAATATTGTATTGAATTCATACATGAAGTCAGGCTGTCAGTTTATCCTCCATAGTAATATTGTATTGAATTCATACATGAAGTCAGGCTATCAGTTTATAAGGTAAATTCTAGTAAACAGAACATACATTTTAGTATGTAACAATCACATGACATGAGTTCAGAGTTTAGAAATGACAAGGTTTCAGTTGAAAAAAATGATATGAATGTTACAGGATGCTGGACAAATTAAAATGAGTGCTTTTGGGAAGGACATGTAATAAAAAATATTGAAAATATGAATTTAACTTGTAATTTTTCTGACTTCAGGTTTTTGAGAGCATGAATTTGAAACCATATGATATAAATGTTGACATGTTGGATGTGCATGCTGTGAGTATCACCTTCCCTTGTTTATTTTTATAACAGTTGTTCTCTTAATATTGTGTGATTTGCATTTGTAAAAACCGAGTGATAGCAGTGATTCATGAAAATATAATTTTTATGATTATAACATTATTACCGGTATTTAAAATTGTCTTCTTTTTTTACTGCTTTGAAAATAAGATTTAAATATAAAACATGTAGCAAAATAATTATTCATGTGTATAATTTCTGTTTTTCTAAACATTATTTTCCTCATTCAAGAGGGTAATATTTTATGGAGTATATATTTTTGTATAATCTTATGTGTTAAAAAATATCCATTACATGTCAAAAATATTGTTTTATATACCAAACATACAGTACTGTTTCTACATATGAAAAATGAACATGACATATTATGAAAGCCAACACTATTTTCATGTAAAGGTTCCAGTCATTATCTTAAGTTATATTACAATATTTACTACAAAGTTTAAAATTAGCATCTGATGAATAATATACAAACCAAATTTGCTTTTCAATTTGGTAATATTTCCCAATTATTTTCTTTGATTATGCAAAAAATAATGAGTTAAGACTTCAAAGTTCATGTTTTCTGTATATAGGTTTAGTTATTGGTGTTTTATCATCACTGTCAGTAATTGTTCTACTATATCTTGACCCCAAACTTTAAAGGGGGAGCCTATACAGTGTTAACAAGCTGACTTGGGTAGAAACACAAGAGATGGGTATTTTTGGCACGAACACACCTTAGTGATGTTAGTCTTGTGGTCAGAAGTTGACGACCTCAGCCTCCATGCCAGCCATTCCCCCTCAGTATATACATGTATGTGATGTGATATGCTTTAACTGGCATAGGTCATATATAATTTGTGTGTATTGGGGTAGGGTGGAGGGGCATCAAATACAAGATAACTATCTAAATGTACAATTTTTCTTGTTAGTAAATTACTGAATTCTTGTATTGTTGACATTTTATATTTCTATATTTACAGGACAGAAATACCTTCCATAGATTTGATAAATTTAATGCCAAGTACAACCCTATTGGAGAGAGCAGACTGAGAGAGATCTTTATAAAAACTGACAACTACATCAATGGAAAATACTTTGGTCAAATTCTTAAAGTAAGATTTTACTTAAGTGTTAAGTACTGTGTGATGTGAAATCTTCTAATGATTACTAGTACAGTTAAACCTGCCCATGAGGTCACTTCTATTAAGTCAAACCTGCCCATGTGGTCACTTCTATTAAGTCAAACCTGCCCATGTGGTCACTTCTATTAAGCAGTCACCTGTATTAAAAGGTCACATTTTTCTTGTCTTGTCATAGAAAATTTAATATGAATTGAACCTCTTTTAAGAGGTCTCCTGTCTTATAAGGCCACTTTTTTTTTGTCCCAACGGTGACCTCTTAATACAGGTTTGACTGTATTATGTTTCATCTTCAATAAAGAGAGACATATTGGTTTACTCTGAAGAAATTTTGTTGTTCTTCTTCACATACAAGCTTCTCCACTATTAAATCTGGTCCCATTATATAGCAGTGAAATTGGCCTAAATCATTTAATCAATCTTATAATGGAAAATTATGCATGTTGTATTTCAATTAAACAATGGCTCAAGTCAAGACCTGGATTTCCAACATCATATGTCATGATCTTGTTTTGTGTTCATTGAGTTAAGGTGGTTGATATTGGTGGATTTGTTGACATCACTGCTTGAACTTTCTTTTCATAATAATAATTTATATGTTCCTGACATATTTTAGAGTGATCATCAGAGTTGTGTATATTTTTTCAGGAAGTAATGAGTGACCTTGAAGAGAGTAAATACCAAAATGCAGAGTACAGGTTGTCTATTTATGGTAGATCTCGTGATGAGTGGGATAAACTGGCTAAGTGGGCCGTGGATAACAAAATTTACTCTGATAATGTGCGATGGCTGATTCAAATACCAAGACTTTAGTAAGTACAGACTTGTCTGATGTCAAATTGTCTGACATATTTCCTGAGTTGTGCTATTTCTACTTCCTTCGGTGATATATACATTTATCCTGCGCTCGTTCTATATGAACAGTCAAATTGCATTGACTTGATCAATTTTTGTTATATACGGTCACTGACCAATTATAGCTTATCTGGTACCTGATTCCTGTTGAGAAACAGAAAGAAACGGTAACAGTATAAGTGCTGACGTCACAGATGACGCCTTTGAAAACATTTAGAACGACGCTTGTTTCAGTTATTTTCAGACAATTTGGCAATTGTTTTGGGCCTTTTGATATTGCAGAATAAGCACAATATACGTACATTATCGTTAAATATAAAGTTAATTTGCAATCGATGTGAAACAGGCTAGAAAAGCTCACCAAAAGCAAGCAAATAAATTATATATTTTCCAACAATGTATGAATATTGTATATATATATATATATATATAATAGCAGCAGATTTGAAGGTCGAGCCAGACATTATCGCTAACATCACAGTGAGTTTGATTGTTTTTATCAATAACATCATGCAATTGACATCACACTGACCGATCATTTTTAGTATCATGGTTCGTTCATTGATTTTGTCATTATAACTCCGTGATATCTAAGGAAAAATGTCCAAATTACTGATAAGTATAATTAAAGAAATTACCTTTATTATTTCAAACTTAATTTAGAATAAAAACGTAGATATCAAATTTAGTGTGCACAACACATTTCTGGAATAACCTTCATCAGGTACTCGCAAGTATATCAAAGTTTGATGTAAAACAGATATTTTTTCCAACTCAAAGGAACATTTTTGATGAAGAATGCTTTTGATAAATTCAAACTTTGAAGAACATTTTCTTTGCCGAAAATTGCCAATAACACACAGAATTATGATTCTCAGTATTTTTTGATTATCTGTTTCCAGTGATGTGTACAGATCTAACAAGTTAGTTAACAGTTTCCAAGATATTCTGGAAAACATTTTCTTGCCACTGTTTGAAGTTACCAATGATCCAAGCTCTCACCCAGAACTCCATGCTTTCCTGAAATATGTAAGTTAATTAAAAATATATTGATTTAAATTCTCACCCAGATTAATCCTTTACTCAAGCATCCAAGTCAACACACTTAAATTGGTCTTGTAAATTTTGTGACAGTTCACATGTAGATAAAATTTCAAGATACTTTATATCACTAAACACATGACATTTCACTTTTGTGGCTTTATAAGAAAACAAAAATATTTCTCGATGTCATTTGATTGGAAATGTAATTGCTTGCTTCACATTACAAGGACTATTGTGGCCCTGGTCGTATGTTAGTTGGATTTACACCTACCTGTGTAATTTATACCTATCACCATTAAAGTTGTCAGTTTGATACCTGCCAATGTCAAGGTGTACTCAATACAACATTATATGATAAAATTTGTCAGTGACTTGCGATAGGTCAGTGGTTTTCTCCAGGTACTAGAGTTTCCTCCATTAAATAAGACTGACCACCACAATATAACTAACATATTATTGAAAGTGGCATGGCATTAAACATCCATAACTTCACTCCTTACCATTGCATATACACAAGAAATGACAAACAATTACAACCTAACTGGAAAAAATTATGTTACCTTACATATTTACAATATCATATGATGTCAATGAGTAAAAGTTCGAGAACATTGACTACATCCATAGTGCTTAAAACAATATAGTGATATTCGGGGCCTGCATGATCGTATGGTAGTTATATTTACAACTACCTATGCAATCAGTGCCTATCACCACTGTAGTTGTGAGTTCGAATCCTGCTCAGGCGAGGTTTACTTGATAAAACATAATGTGATAAAGTTTGTCAGTGACTTGCAGCAGATCAGTGGTTTTCTCCGTGTACTCCGGTTTTCCCCACCAATAAAACTGACCACCATGATATAGCTGACATATTGTTGAAAGTGGCATTAAACACCATAACCCTAACCCTAAAACAATATACTGATATTGAAATATATGTATATGTAATTGTTATCTTGATCCTTATATTAGCTATGTAAACTTTCAATCTCTCATCCAGCACTTTAGGATTGTTTATTATGTCTCAAAAGGTTCTGGTCCTCATTAAGAACTTCATGGTTTCCTGAAATTATCTCTCAGAATATTTTACTTTCAACCAAATTAATTGCTGAAGCTAATAGCTCAACCAATTTTACTAAATACAAAGGTGACAAGTTTAAATTATGGAAGAAGAGAATCACTATTTGTTTATATGTAGTTGTCAAATTTCCTTTTATAATACATTGTAGCTGAGTTAAGGACATCTAATACTATGTTTAACATAAGATTATTTAAGTATTTTCTTGTTATGTTTCTGTAGGTATCTGGATTAGATTCTGTTGATGACGAGTCAAAATCAGAACATATTCAGTTTACCAAGGACACACCACAGCCAGCTGATTGGACAAGTCCAGAAAATCCTCCCTACACATACTATCTTTACTACATGTATGCCAACCTGGCTGTGTTAAATCACTTTAGAAGGTAAATATTTGTTTATGGTATATGCCAACCTGGCTGTGTTAAATCACTTTAGAAGGTAAATATTTGTTTATGGTATATGCCAACCTGGCTGTGTTAAATCACTTTAGATGGTAAATATATGTTTATGGTATATGCCAACCTGGCTGTGTTAAATCACTTTAGAAGGTAAATATCTGTTTATTATGTATGCCAGTCTGGCTATGTTTAATCTCTTTAGAAGGTAAATATCTGTTTATTATGTATGCCAGTCTGGCTATGTTTAATCTCTTTAGAAGGTAAATATCTGTTTATTATGTATGCCAGTCTGGCTATGTTTAATCTCTTTAGAAGGTAAATATCTGTTTATTATGTATGCCAGTCTGGCTATGTTTAATCTCTTTAGAAGGTAAATATCTGTTTTTCTGGAAGTGTTAATTTTCTTCAGAAGGTAATATCTGTTTTTTATCATGTCTGCTAACTTTTACTTCATTTAATTTGACAGTAGTTTTCTAAGAAATTCCTTGTTTTTGTATTTTCTCCCCTGATAACTCTTTTTTAAAACTAATATCTTCTGAAATCAAAATTACAATAGTACTTCAGAATAGGAACTCTTAGTATCAATGGTGTTCTTTCTGATAATAATTTCTATCAAAAAGATATTTCTCTTAGAATTATAGATATTTTGTTCTATGTACATACAGATACCAGTAGTATTATCACAGATTTGATACTCTTGTTTTACTACTTTGTCTTTTAATCAAACTTGTGAAACTCTTTTAAGTTTTTCAAAACCACATCTGTGGTGTAATAATCATCGTGCTCACCTTGAGTACAGTATATTGTGTATTCAAGCACCATCCAGGTGTAATAATCATCGTGCTCACCTTGAGTACAGTATATTGTGTATTTGAGCACCATTCAGGTGTAATGGTCATCATGCTCACCTTGAGTACAGTATATTGTGTATTTGAGCACCATTCAGGTGTAATGGTCATCATGCTCACCTTGAGTACAGTATATTGTGTATTTGAGCACCATTCAGGTGTAATGGTCATTGTGCTCGCCTTGAGTACAGTATGTTGTGTATTTGAGCACCATTCAGGTGTAATGGTCATTGTGCTCACCTTGAGTGCAGTATATTGTGTATTCGAGCACCATTCAGGTGTAATGGTCATCATGCTCACCTTGAGTACAGTATATTGTGTATTTGAGCACCATTCAGGTGTAATGGTCATTGTGCTCACCTTGAGTACAGTATATTGTGTATTCGAGCACCATCCAGCTGTAATGGTCATTGTGCTCACCTTGAGTACAGTATATTGTGTATTTGAGCACCATTCAGGTGTAATGGTCATCATGCTCACCTTGAGTACAGTATATTGTGTATTTGAGCACCATTCAGGTGTAATGGTCATTGTGCTCGCCTTGAGTACAGTATATTGTGTATTTGAGCACCATTCAGGTGTAATGGTCATCGTGCTCACCTTGAGTACAGTATATTGTGTATTCGAGCACCATTCAGGTGTAATGGTCATCGTGCTCACCTTGAGTACAGTATATTGTGTATTCGAGCACCATCCAGCTGTAATGGTCATTGTGCTCACCTTGAGTACAGTATATTGTGTATTCGAGCACCATTCAGCTGTAATGGTCATCGTGCTCACCTTGAGTACAGTATATTGTGTATTCGAGCACCATCCAGCTGTAATGGTCATCGTGCTCACCTTGAGTACAGTATATTGTGTATTCGAGCACCATCCAGCTGTAATGGTCATTGTGCTCGCCTTGAGTACAGTATATTGTGTATTCAGGTGTAATGGTCATCGTGCTCACCTTGAGTACAGTATGTTGTGTATTCAAGCACCATTCAGGTGTAATGGTCATCGTGCTCACCTTGAGTACAGTATGTTGTGTATTCGAGCACCATTCAGGTGTAATGGTCATCGTGCTCACCTTGAGTACAGTATATTGTGTATTCGAGCACCATTCAGGTGTAATGGTCATCGTGCTCACCTTGAGTACAGTATATTGTGTATTCGAGCACCATTCAGGTGTAATGGTCATCGTGCTCACCTTGAGTACAGTATATTGTGTATTCGAGCACCATCCAGCTGTAATGGTCATTGTGCTCACCTTGAGTACAGTATATTGTGTATTCGAGCACCATTCAGGTGTAATGGTCATTGTGCTCGCCTTGAGTACAGTATATTGTGTATTCGAGCACCATCCAGGTGTAATGGTCATTGTGCTCACCTTGAGTACAGTATATTGTGTATTCGAGCACCATTCAGGTGTAATGGTCATCATGCTTGCCTTGAGTACAATATATTGTGTATTTGAGCACCATCCAGGTGTAATGGTCATCATGCTCACCTTGAGTACAGTATATTGTGTATTCAAGCACCATCCAGGTGTAATGGTCATCGTGCTCAGCTTGAGTACAGTATATTGTGTATTCGAGCACCATTCAGGTGTAATGGTCATCATGCTCACCTTGAGTACAGTATATTGTGTATTTGAGCACCATCCAGGTGTAATGGTCATCATGCTCAGCTTGAGTACAGTATATTGTGTATTCAAGCACCATCCAGGTGTAATGGTCATCGTGCTCAGCTTGAGTACAGTATATTGTGTATTCGAGCACCATTCAGGTGTAATGGTCATCATGCTCACCTTGAGTACAGTATATTGTGTATTCAAGCACCATTCAGGTGTAATGGTCATCGTGCTCACTTTGAGTACAGTATATTGTGTATTCAAGCACCATCCAGGTGTAATGGTCATTGTGCTCACCTTGAGTACAGTATATTGTGTATTCGAGCACCATTCAGGTGTAATGGTCATTGTGCTCACCTTGAGTACAGTATATTGTGTATTCGAGCACCATTCAGGTGTAGTGGTCATCGTACTCACCTTGAGTACAGTATATTGTGTATTCGAGCACCATTCAGGTGTAATGGTCATCGTGCTCACCTTGAGTACAGTATATTGTGTATTCGAGTACCATTCAGATGTAATGGTCATCGTGCTCACCTTGAGTACAGTATATTGTGTATTCGAGCACCATCCATGTGTAATGGTCATCGTGTTCACCTTGAGTACAGTATATTGTGTATTCAAGCACCATTCAGGTGTAATGGTCATTGTGCTCGCCTTGAGTACAGTGTATTGTGTATTCGAGCACCATTCAGGTGTAGTGGTCATTGGGCTCACATTGAGTACAGTATGTTGTGTATTCAAGCACCATTCAGGTGTAATGGTCATCATGCTCACCTTGAGTACAGTATATTGTGTATTCGAGCACCATCCAGGTGTAATGGTCATCGTGCTCGCCTTGAGTACAGTATGTTGTGTATTCGAGCACCATTCAGGTGTAATGGTCATCATGCTCACCTTGAGTACAGTATATTGTGTATTCGAGCACCATTCAGGTGTAATGGTCATTGTGCTTGCCTTGAGTACAGTGTATTGTGTATTCGAGCACCATTCAGGTGTAGTGGTCATCGTGCTCACCTTGAGTACAGTATGTTGTGTATTCAAGCACCATTCAGGTGTAATGGTCATCATGCTCACCTTGAGTACAGTATGTTGTGTATTTGAGCACCATTCAGGTGTAATGGTCATTGTGCTTGCCTTGAGTACAGTGTATTGTGTATTCGAGCACCATTCAGGTGTAGTGGTCATCGTGCTCACCTTGAGTACAGTATGTTGTGTATTCAAGCACCATTCAGGTGTAATGGTCATCATGCTCACCTTGAGTACAGTATGTTGTGTATTCGAGCACCATTCAGGTGTAATGGTCATTGTGCTTGCCTTGAGTACAGTGTATTGTGTATTCGAGCACCATTCAGGTGTAGTGGTCATCGTGCTCACCTTGAGTACAGTATGTTGTGTATTCAAGCACCATTCAGGTGTAATGGTCATCATGCTCACCTTGAGTACAGTATGTTGTGTATTCGAGCACCATTCAGGTGTAATGGTCATCGTGCTCACCTTGAGTACAGTATGTTGTGTATTCAAGCACCATTCAGGTGTAATGGTCATCATGCTCACCTTGAGTACAGTATATTGTGTATTCGAGCACCATTCAGGTGTAGTGGTCATCGTGCTCACCTTGAGTACAGTATGTTGTGTATTCAAGCACTATTCAGGTGTAATGGTCATCATGCTCACCTTGAGTACAGTATGTTGTGTATTCGAGCACCATTCAGGTGTAGTGGTCATCGTGCTCACCTTGAATACAGTATGTTGTGTATTCAAGCACCATTCAGGTGTAATGGTCATCATGCTCACCTTGAGTACAGTATATTGTGTATTCGAGCACCGTTCAGGTGTAATGGTCATCATGCTCACCTTGAGTACAGTATATTGTGTATTCGAGCACCGTTCAGGTGTAATGGTCATCATGCTCACCTTGAGTACAGTGTATTGTGTATTCGAGCACCGTTCAGGTGTAATGGTCATCATGCTCACCTTGAGTACAGTATATTGTGTATTCGAGCACCGTTCAGGTGTAATGGTCATCATGCTCACCTTGAGTACAGTATATTGTGTATTCGAGCACCGTTCAGGTGTAATGGTCATCATGCTCACCTTGAGTACAGTATATTGTGTATTCGAGCACCGTTCAGGTGTAATGGTCATCATGCTCACCTTGAGTACAGTATATTGTGTATTCGAGCACCGTTCAGGTGTAATGGTCATCATGCTCACCTTGAGTACAGTATGTTGTGTATTCAAGCACCATTCAGGTGTAATGGTCATTGTGCTTACCTTGAGTACAGTATATTGTGTATTCGAGCACCGTTCAGGTGTAATGGTCATCATGCTCACCTTGAGTACAGTATATTGTGTATTCGAGCACCGTTCAGGTGTAATGGTCATCATGCTCACCTTGAGTACAGTATATTGTGTATTCGAGCACCGTTCAGGTGTAATGGTCATCATGCTCACCTTGAGTACAGTATATTGTGTATTCGAGCACCGTTCAGGTGTAATGGTCATCATGCTCACCTTGAGTACAGTATATTGTGTATTCGAGCACCGTTCAGGTGTAATGGTCATCATGCTCACCTTGAGTACAGTATATTGTGTATTCGAGCACCGTTCAGGTGTAATGGTCATCATGCTCACCTTGAGTACAGTATGTTGTGTATTCAAGCACCATTCAGGTGTAATGGTCATTGTGCTCACCTTGAGTACAGTATATTGTGTATTCGAGCACCGTTCAGGTGTAATGGTCATCATGCTCACCTTGAGTACAGTATATTGTGTATTCGAGCACCGTTCAGGTGTAATGGTCATCATGCTCACCTTGAGTACAGTATATTGTGTATTCGAGCACCGTTCAGGTGTAATGGTCATCATGCTCACCTTGAGTACAGTATATTGTGTATTCGAGCACCGTTCAGGTGTAATGGTCATCATGCTCACCTTGAGTACAGTATATTGTGTATTCGAGCACCGTTCAGGTGTAATGGTCATCATGCTCACCTTGAGTACAGTATATTGTGTATTCGAGCACCGTTCAGGTGTAATGGTCATCATGCTCACCTTGAGTACAGTATGTTGTGTATTCAAGCACCATTCAGGTGTAATGGTCATTGTGCTCACCTTGAGTACAGTATATTGTGTATGCGAGCACCGTTCAGGTGTAATGGTCATCATGCTCACCTTGAGTACAGTATATTGTGTATTCAAGCACCGTTCAGGTGTAATGGTCATCATGCTCACCTTGAGTACAGTATATTGTGTATTCGAGCACCGTTCAGGTTAAACCAAAGACTATAAAAATTGGCATTTGCTGCTTCTCAGCTAATTACTCAGCATGAAGGAGTAAAAACAAAGACTGGTTTGCTTGAATTGAGGATAATGTGTCAGGTTGGCACGACATGTCTACCCCTGTCTTGCTGTTTCAATAAGCTAGCACTATAAAAATATTTAAAAAAATAAGTATGTTAGTCTAATACAATGCAGACTTCCTCATCACCATCATCTCATCGAAATGTAACTTGTTCTTACTATGATACAGCTGAAAAATTACTCATTTGCATGAACACTAACTAATATCTTCAATGAAATCTGTTTATGTAATGTTCATTATGTAATGGAAATGTGCAGATTTTTATTCCATATTTTATTAAAGGCCACAAAAACAACAGCATTGAAGAATGGTGTGAAGGTTATTACTTGTGATATAATACCGATAATTTAGTTATAATGGGTTGTTATATTTTCAGAGAGAGAGGTTTCCATACATTAGTACTAAGACCTCATTGTGGGGAGGCAGGCAATGTTACACATCTTGTGGCTGGATTTTTGTTTGCAGAAAATATATCTCATGGCTTAATCCTCAGAAAGGTAATAATAATCTTGCTTTTTTTACTTTCTTTTTTGAGAGGTTATATTTTAGAGAAGGTTTCAAATTGATAAAAGCAGTCTCATATTTTAGATCTAGAATCTGATTACAGGATAAAATTCTTCACAACAAAGAAGTTTGTGATTATAAGTTTTTGTACAAACTGTATTATTAGTTTGAGACAATAACTTTTCTCTATAATATAATGCAAATTATTCAAGATAATGAGAATTAAAAGTCTTTGAAATTTTGAAAAGGTGAAATAGAATTTTTTTTGAGATTTTTAAATTTGTAAGTTTTTTATTTTATGAATCTGTTAAATTAAACTTATTTTATTGCTGTGGACAAGGTTTAAATGTAGTTTATTATTATATAATATATACCTACATCCAAGATGTAACATGGCATGTTGTGTCAGAGAGAGAGAGAGCTGTTGCTGAATCATTATATTTCTAACCTTAGACTCGAGATATTCATCTATTTAAATAAAATGTTCTCTTTTTTCTCTCTTGCTATAATGTAGGTACCAGTGCTTCAGTATTTATACTACTTGTCTCAGATAGGAATAGCTATGTCACCACTGAGTAATAACTCCTTGTTTCTGAATTATCATCGTAATCCACTACCAGAATACTTCAACAGAGGATTGAATGTGTCCCTCTCTACAGATGATCCACTTCAATTCCATTTCACAAAGGTAGGACAAATTTCAACAATGTTGCCACTCAGTGCAGCATTAACATAGTAGCAAAAATAGTCTATGCTATCGGCACTGCATTTTCGTAGCCCACATACTAAATACTGGCAAGCTGTCTGGTGAAATCAGCATCTTATGATATGGTAATGTTATTGTTTAAATGTCGGGGGAGCTGTATCATTAATTATTAATCTTGTCAGGAAACATTATATCGAAGCTGCTAAATTGCCTAAAAAATCTTGTTAGAATCATTTTTCTCAAATTTTCCTTGGATTTGGTCCCTTTATAGCATATGCTATAGGCCCCACACTAGCTTAATCTTACCCTGTTGTTACTATAAGAATTCTATTACACAGTATGTATATGGACCAAAAGTCCTTCAATACTAAAAAAAAAAAAATTATTTAAGAATCTACATAGATCACATATTTGTGTCACCTTCTTAGAATGTCAGACAGAAAAGAGTACAGTGTCTTCATCTAAGTAACAAGGTTTAATAGTTAATAGGGTAATAATACTCAGATCATGTGGAAAGACAACTAGTTCTTTATTTTAAAAAACCACATTGAAGGTAGTAGAGCTAAACAAATGCTATTGTGTAAGTCCTTTTTAGTACAATGTCTAGTTACATCATTATATTTGTCTTGTGTTTTTCTCTCTACAGGAACCTTTAATGGAGGAGTATAGTATTGCTGCCCAGGTGTGGAAGTTAAGTACCTGTGATATGTGTGAGATTTCTAGAAACAGTGCTTTACAAAGTGGATTTGAACATCAGGTAATCTTGATTTTTACATCAAAAATTTAGTGGTCATTTTATGTTATGAATCTGTCGTCGTCTGCCATTTGTTGACACAATAGTGTCCATGTGATAACTTTAGTTCTAGTTGACGGATTCTTCTTAAATTTAAACTCAAAGATCCATGCCACAGAATAAAGGTTGGGATTTATTTGCGATATTGTAACCTTACACGTTTCCAAACAAGAGGCCCAAAGGTTCAAAATTAGGTGTTTCCGTTTTTTGTACAAGGAGAGTTTAATTTTCTTTTGATTTTGTTGAGCTTTTTAAAATAATATTAAATATATAGCAAAAATTAAAAATCTCTGATACACCATTGGAAGAATATATTTAAGGCAATTATTTTTATGATTTAATCTCTTTTTTTTTTTAGGCTAAGCAAAACTGGCTTGGTTTAAACTATACCAAAGAGGGCGTGGCAGGAAATGACGTGACGAGAACAAATGTTCCAGATATCCGTGTGGCATATAGATACGAGACATTGGTAGATGAACTACGATGTATCTGTCGTGGCGCTCAGTCCTATGACAGATCACAAAGGACTGGTTCGACCTCCTCCTCATCATAATTTGTTGATTTACAACAAATTATATCTTTATGTGGAACAGATTTACTTATATCTGTTAAATTCAATGATTAGGCCAACCAATAAAATTCTGAAAGTATCCTATTAATAGATTTTTATAGATTTTATTGATGTAAAATACAGCTTTCTAAAGAAAAGACATATAAATGATATCATGTTGTCTTGTATAATTGTTTTTAATACCTTGTCAGTAATTCATTTTTAAAACAAGGTAGGTCTACAGTATGTTATTCTGCCATATAATTTGTCAGTAGATTGACACCCTAGACAGAATATTTCTGCTTTGACCTTAGTCACTAGATAGATTGACACTAGAGACAGAATATTATTGTTTTGGTCTTAATTACTATATAGATAAAACAGAATTTTGTTGTTTAGGCCTTATTTACTGGATAGACTGACACTAGAGAGATAATTTTATTGTTTTGGTCTTACCTATTGACATCAGAGAGATAATTTTATTGTTTTGGCCTGACCTATTGACATCAGAGAGATAATTTTATTGTTTTGGCCTGACCTATTGATATCAGAGACATAATTTAATTGTTTTGGCCTGACCTATTGACATCAGAGAGATAATTTTATTGTTTTGGCCTTACCTATTGACATCAGAGAAATAATTTTATTGTTTTGGCCTGCCCTATTGATATCTGAGACATAATTTAATTGTTTTGGCCTGACCTATTGACATCAGAGAGATAATTTTATTGTTTTGGCCTTACCTATTGACATCAGAGAGATAATTTTATTGTTTTGGCCTGACCTGTTGACAGAAACAGAATATTATTGTTTTGGCCTGACCTATTGACATCAGAAACAGAATTTGATTGTTTTGGCCTGACCTATTGACATCAGAAACAGAATTTGATTGTTTTGGCCTAACCTATTGACATCATGTACAGAATATTATTGTTTGGCCTGACCTATTGACATCAGAGAGATAATATTATTGTTTTAGTCTGACCTATTGACATCAGAGAGATTGTTTCGGTCTGACCTATTGACATCAGAGACAGAATGTTATTGTTTTGGCCTTACCTATTGACATCAGAGAGATAATATTATTGTTTTGGTCTGACCTATTGACATCAGAGAGATAATATTATTGTTTTGGTCTGACCTATTGACATCAGAGAGATAATATTATTGTTTTGACCTTACCTATTGACATCAAAGACAGAATTTTATTGTTTTGGCCTGACCTATTGACATCAGAGACAGAGAGATAATTGTATTGTTTTGGCCTGACCTATTGACATCAGAGACAGAGAGATAATTGTATTGTTTTGGCCTGACCTATTGAATATGATAGTTTTTTTACACCTATTGTTAAATCATAGATATTCTGATTATATTGTTTTTGTGATGTAGAAATGTTAAACAGTGCTTCAGATTCAAATATTTTAAAAATGTATGTATGTAATATAATAGTACAATGCTAGACTAGTATTGACATGTTGTGTATGTCTCTGTGTTGAATATACCTGTAGCACCTTTAAGTGTTCACTTTAAATACAACTTACATGTTAAGATGTGTTCACACGATTGCACTTTTCCTTCAAATTCTCTTCAAACTTTTCCTGTGTAGCTGTTTCATACACAAATTTGACACATCTCAAGCTTCCTTACAATATTTTATGGCCCCGTCACACATGTTTGACGGAGTGTTTAGACTCAAATTTTAGTTTGAAACAGATTTACAGGTAAAGTTTGAAGGAAAAGTTTGACCATGTGAACGCACCTTTACACACCCCTTGTTATTGTTATATTTCAATTTAATGGTGTTTGTTGTGTATTACCTTAAGGTTATGATTATGTCATAAACATATAGGTGTGTGTTTGTCTGATGTTACAGGACAAATGTTGTATAACAGAACAATAAAGCTAATTATATGGGAAACCTGAACACATACCAAAATATATTGTGTATATATTAATATAATAAATTTCTATATTTTTATGCAACTTGGTTGTAATGAAGATTTACTCTATTTCTCAAATTAGCAGGTTGAAGATTTTTTTTCTTTTTTACTAAAACCACTTTCTGGTTTTCTTTTATATCTTGTGTATTAAGTGCCAATGTATAAATCAATGTTGTCAGAAGTGTTTATAAGATTGTGTATTATATAGTATTAACAGTCTCTGCCATGTGAATATTCAAGTTGTTTAGGCTTACATTCACTTTCCCAGGACTGTTAACATTATTTAGGGATACATTCCCTGCCTGTAACTTCGAACATTGTTTTGTTTTAAGTCAATTTCCTATGATTATTAATATTGTCATGGTTTGCAGCCTCTTTAATGTAACAGTTGACATTTTTAGGCTTACAGCTTACAGTTTATTTCCTATGACTAATAATATTCTTTAGGCTTGAAATCCATTTCCTGTTACTCTTACCATTGTTTAGGAGTCCAGTACATTTTTTCAACTATTAACAGTTCCTTTCTGATGACTGTCAACACTGATACAGTTTACATCCCTTTACTGTAACTTTCAATAAAGATATTAATAGCAGATTATCAATAAATAGTGTAACATTGGCATGCCTGGTGTAGGATAATATATCTTCTCTATCCCTATTACAATGTTTACAACATGATTGTTTATATACCTGTATATACTGTATAGCATCATTTCTTGTACAGGATTTACTCTTTGTGGTGCTACATACAGATAGAATTTTAATACATGTAGCAAATATAAAATTACAGATGATGGTAGTACATGTATTAATCATATGACAATGTCAAACACTTAGGAAGGGGTTGTTATGACAATGGTCATATGGTAATTAGATTTACATCTACATATATAATCAATGCCTATAAGTGTTCAAGTTGTGAGTTTAATAACTGCCCATATCTGGATGTACTAATACAAATTTATGTGATAAAGTTTGGCAATGACATGTGACAAACAAGATATTATTGAAATATTATTAAATAATGTTAAACACTGATAATCTAACACAATCAGTACATGGGATACATATGATTGACACATGTGGGAAAATCAACCAAGAAGTGTGATATCTGATTCTACCTTATAAATGACATTTTCTGTACTTGTGTGTCAACATGAGAGACACATATGATTATCACATGTGTGAACCAAGCTAGGAATCACATGTTATGATCATATGTGATGCACATGTGTGAAAAAGAAGACATGCATATGTGGCTTAATATGTAAAACATTAGATAGAATTACATATGTGCCATAAGTATATGTGCATCATAAGTACATGTGTGCCATAAGTACATATGTGCCATAAATACATGTGCACCATAAGTACATATGTGTCATAAATACATGTGCATCATAAGTACATGTGTACCATAAGTACATATGTGCCATAAATTTATGTGCACCAAAAGTACATGTGTGTCATAAGTACATATGTGCCATATATTGAAAGTTTTACCAAATGTGTAGTTTAGAAATTTTAAACAGGTTTTGATTTTGAGATGCATGTAGTTTGATGAACATATAATTATTTTGCATAATTAATTAACAGTTATGAATACATATGGTGCATATTTATAGAAATATATAGTCCTATTATATAAATGCATTATCATACCAAGAAATGTAGATATATAAACACAATCGTAGTATTACACTCTCATAATAAATATGCTTAGACAGGTAATATATGACCACCAACCTTCACCTCTTAATATAGGTAAAATGTGTCTACCAACCCTCACCACTTGACATCTAGATAGCCTATGAATGAATATAAATAAACATTAGAAAAAAACTTTACAGAGTGATTGACTCAAAACTCATCACACTTTGTGGCTGGTTTTGTTTTTTTATGTTAGAATGTTACAATTTAATAAAACCAATTAATAAGACCAATACCTGATTCTTGAATAAAATCTCCCACTAAAATTACAATTTTTTTTTAGTATTGAAGGACTTTTGGTTCATATACGTTCTGTGTAACAGATTGCTTCTAGTTACATTGCTATGCGTGTGATCATTCCTGTTTTCTGCAGGAATCTCCCATCAAATTGGGACCAATACCTGATTCTTGAATAAAATCTCCCACTAAAATATTTTTTTTTAGTATTGATAACCTTTCAGTTCATATATAGACTGACTGTGTACAAGATTGTTTATAGATATAATAGTGTTGAAATTCTCCTTACCACAGTGAAATGTGATTGAAGTGGATCATTCATAGATAGCAACAGTCTAATCCTCTGTTGAAGTATAGTGGATTATGATGATATAACAGAAACAAGTAGTTTACCTGATCCCTAGAAATTTGTGGTATTAGTTTTACTGTTTAATGTCCCCTCCCCTCCCCCTCCAATGTAACTAAGTTGATATATATTCCACTTGAACAATAGATTCATATCTCATTCTCTAGGTACCAGTATAATAAATAGATGTTGTTAACTTAGAGGATACAAGATAAATATTTTAACCAGAAATCCCCATTGACTGTTTCCTTATACAATGCTTTATACCCCCTGAATGTTATAAGTAATATGATACTAAGGATACAAGATGCATATTTTACCCAGAAAACCCAGTTGTTGTTTTATATCATGCTTAATACTCCTGATTATAATACAATGAAACCTGTTTAAACCGAACCCTGAATAAACCTGAATGCTGTATAAACCAAACACCTGTCTATTTTGAACACAAAGCTGGTCACAAGACGGTTCAGTTTAGACAGTTTTCACAGTGGTAATATTAAAGGATACAAGATAATCATTTTACCCAGAAATCCCTGTCGTTGTCTTATGCCATGCTTGACAGCCATGATTGTTAATGTAGTATACTGTTATTGTCTGTACTTCACTGTGTTGTGTTAATGTTTAAAATAATGAGACCATGTATAATAAATACAAAACTTTTATAATCCAAGTTATACTGCCAAAATTAATCTACCTACCAATTGGATTACAAAAAAGATACGTTTTACTTGTTTTTTTTAAACATTTTTTGCCAAAAAAGATGTGTTTTAGTTGTGTTATTTAGCATTTTAAAATAAACAGAACATCCTATGTTAATATTAAACCTGTGTTCAAAAGTTCCAGGGCATTAAATATATGTAATACATTGCCACATCCTATGGTAATTTTAAACCTGTGTTCAAAAGTTCCAGGGCATTAAATATATGTAATAAATATATGTAATATATTGCCACAAACCATATACTGATAAAACAAGCAGTCTGAATATTGCCACGAACCATGAAACATATACTGACAAAAATAAGCTTTTTATAAAATATTACAAGTAGACCATGTTCTCATCTGTTCTGGTAGAGTGCAGTACTTGCTATTAGTTTTACTTGAATCATCTTCCTCTTCTTGAAGTGGGTTTTCAGTGTGACTTTATTTTATCTCAATCTTGACTCACTCTCTTGTTTGTAGATACACAAATTATACCTCATTAGACAATCCATGAAATTTCAATTTCATTAATGAATGTCACAAAACTGCATGAAAGTAAAGTAAAGAGGAATTAGCTTATTAATACAGTAAAGTGATGTTCAGTAATCTTTGCTTTCTGAAATTACCAAAATTTTGCAATTAAAAATGTTAATACAGCTATTTGTAAAGCAAAGAGGAATTAGCTTAGTAATACAGTAAAATTATGTGCAAGATTCATTACTTTGTGAAATGACAATGTTTTTGCAATTAAAAAAGTTAATACAGCTATTTGTAATTGATAATTGTAATTTAACATTTTATAAAATTTATCCATGATTTTATAGCTATGTTTTGAACCTATTCTATTAATTGTGAATTATTTTTATCTGTGAGGTCACATGATATTATGGATAGATGCTAATTAAAACTTTGAGGAAATGAAAATTAGATTTTACTCTTAAAAACAATAACCATGATATCATATTTTTGTTTCATTTTTAAGCTTAATGAAATTGATGAAAATGTTATGATGTTGTCAAGTGCTGCACTCTGTCATGGATTCTGGTTCTTAAGACTTAAACAAAAATTTCATTGCATAGAGTCTCAGTCTAGTATAGATAGATTGTGTAGTTATTACATAGAGTCTCAGTCTAGTATTGATAAATTGTGCCATTTAAATGCGTAGTTATTGCATAGAGTCTCGATCTGGTGTACTAAATTGTGTAGTTATTACATAGAGTCTCAGTCTAGTATAGATAGATTGTGTAGTTATTGCATAGAGTCTCGATCTGGTGTACTAAATTGTGTAGTTATTACATAAGTCTTAATCTGATGGATTGCATAATTAATGTCTTATTTATTAAATGTACAGTTGATTTGTGTGATAATTGTTATGATATCTGTCTGTGATTTTAAGTGCAATTTATAGTTAATAAATAAACCAAAGATATATCTGCTATACCATAGTATTCTTTTTTAAAGTAAACAAAATCAAGTCATTGGACAGTATATTAAATATTTCCTGCAAATTCCTTTAGATTGTAATGTTAGATAGTCTCACATGTTCATTTACACCCATATCCTTCTTGCTAAACAATGTAGATTTCTAAAAATAAAAAACAATTTAGGATTGGAAACTTGTGTTTGCAACATTGTATGGTTTTCAAAACATTTGGGAATTTGGAATAGCTAGAAATACTTTTTAAAGTTTCACTTCAAATTAGAATAAAACAATGTAATAATGTAGTTTGTTATGTACTTATTTCTCTTTAGATGACATTGGAGGAGTATAATACATTTCCTAACTTTCTACATACAAATAACTCTAATGAATATGCTACCAGGGTTAGGGTTAGGGCTATGGTGTGTAAGGCCACTTTCAACAATATTTCAGTTTTATTGGTGGAGATATTTTTCTATTTGAACAGAATGTTTTCTTTGAATGTGTGTCATCTTCTGTGTCTTGTACCCAGTGTGCCTATCTCTGGAATGTCATGTCTTGATTGTCCCTTCACGTTTATTTAAACTCTTGTATCACTAGATTGATGGTTTACAACTAACAAATTCTACCTTGTCAACTAGCAGTCAGTAATTCATAAGCATTATCTTGCCTTCTTTTATGCTGTTAATTTCCATGGATTACGATCAAGTTTATGACTGTTTGGAACTATGATCCGAATGATTTTGATGTGTATTTTTCTATTTTATGTATTGGGCTTGCCAAAGGAGTGGTCCGTACATCTACTGAGGGGGGGTTATGATTGTAGTATTTAACACCACTTTCAACGATATTTCCGTTTTATCATGGCAGTCAGTTTTATTGATGGAGGAAACTAGAGTTCCCAAAGAAAACCACCACCCTGTTGCAAGTCACTGACAAGCTTTATCACATAATGTTGTATGGCGTAGTGAACAGGATTTGTACTCACAACGTTAGTGGTGATAGGCGCTGATTGCATAGGTAATTGTAAATCCAACTACCATACTATCATGACCACGGTGGCCTCAACATACTACCAAGCTTCATATTCCTTCAAACAATTGTATTTGACAATATCTGCTGAATAAAATCAAGATAGTTTTATCATATTTTAAACTAACCTTTTCATTTTTTTATAATGCTGGCCAGAAGTTTACTAAATCAGAAGTGATATTAACCAAGTTAAAAGTTTCAATGGTCATTATTATGAAAGAAATTTTAAACAATGATGATCAACAATTCCACCAATATCAACAAACCAAACAATCTCCTCTCACCTAAAGAAAGTTTAAACAATGATGATCAACAATTCCACCAATATCAACAAAGTTAACAATCACCTCTAATCTTAATTTACTGAACACAAAAAGGGGGGACCAAGATATATGACATTGGAAATCCAAGTTCTGGCTGAAGACAGGCATAAATGTGGCGTAGTTAACTGGGTTAATGAGATCCCAACACTTACCCAACTTTTCATGAATAACTAAGCAATCTGATATAGACGAGGGGAATTTGAAAGGATATCATGGTATATTAGTTTAAATGATATATGAGCAAATGTCATACAACACTTTGGAGTAATAAAAAACCTAGATATCTAATTTATTGTGCAGGACATGTTTCTGGAATAACCTTCATCAGTTATGCTCAAAGTCAAAAGATTAGAAAGCTAAATAACCTTCATCAGGTACGCTCATAGTCAAAAGATAAGAAAGTTAAATAACCTTCATCAGGTACGCCCATAGTCAAAAGATAAGAAAGTTAAATAACCTTCATCAGGTACGCTCATAGTCAAAAGATAAGAAAGTTAAATAACCTTCATCAGGTACGCTGATAGTCAAAAGATAAGAAAGCTAAATAACCTTCATCAGGTACGCTCATAGTCAAAAGATTAGATAGCTAAATAACCTTCATCAGGTACGCTCATAGTCAAAAGATAAGAAAGCTAAATAACCTTCATCAGGTACGCTCATAGTCAATATATAAGAAAGATAAATAACCTTCATCAGGTACGCTCATAGTCAAAAGATTAGAAAGCTAAATAACCTTCATCAGGTACGCTCATAGTCAAAAGATAAGAAAGCTAAATAACCTTCATCAGGTACGCTCATAGTCAAAAGATAAGAAAGCTAAATAACCTTCATCAGGTACGCTCATAGTCAATATATAAGAAAGATAAATAACCTTTATCAGGTACGCTCATAGTCAATATATAAGAAAGCTAAATAACCTTCATCAGGTACGCTCATAGTCAATATATAAGAAAGATAAATAATCTTTATCAGGTACGCTCATAGTCAATATATAAGAAAGCTAAATAACCTTTATCAGGTACGCTCATAGTCAAAAGATTAGATAGCTAAATAACCTTCATCAGGTACGCTCATAGTCAAAAGATAAGAAAGCTAAATAACCTTCATCAGGTACGCTCATAGTCAATATATAAGAAAGCTAAATAACCTTTATCAGGTACGCTCATAGTCAAAAGATTAGATAGCTAAATAACCTTCATCAGGTACGCTCATAGTCAAAAGATAAGAAAGCTAAATAACCTTCATCAGGTACGCTCATAGTCATTATATAAGAAAGA
This sequence comes from Bathymodiolus brooksi, assembly GCA_963680875.1. Taxonomy (NCBI): domain Eukaryota; kingdom Metazoa; phylum Mollusca; class Bivalvia; order Mytilida; family Modiolidae; genus Bathymodiolus; species Bathymodiolus brooksi. The sequence continues at coordinate 24,920,400 of OY804578.1, read as the reverse complement.
TAAATAACCTTCATCAGGTACGCTCATAGTCAAAAGATTAGAAAGCTAAATAACCTTCATCAGGTACGCTCATAGTCAAAAGATAAGAAAGCTAAATAACCTTCATCAGGTACGCTCATAGTCAATATATAAGAAAGATAAATAACCTTCATCAGGTACGCTCATAGTCAAAAGATTAGAAAGCTAAATAACCTTCATCAGGTACGCTCATAGTCAAAAGATAAGAAAGCTAAATAACCTTCATCAGGTACGCTCATAGTCAAAAGATAAAAAAGCTAAATAACCTTCATCAGGTACGCTCATAGTCAGAAGAGTAAATAACCTTCATCAGGTACGCTCATAGTCAAAAGATTAGAAAGCTAAATAACCTTCATCAGGTACGCTCATAGTCAAAAGATAAGAAAGCTAAATAACCTTCATCAGGTACGCTCATTGTCAAAAGATTAGAAAGCTAAATAATCTTCATCAGGTACGCTCATAGTCAAAAGATAAGAAAGCTAAATAACCTTCATCAGGTACGCTCATAGTCAAAAGATAAGAAAGCTAAATAACCTTCATCAGGTACGCTCATAGTCAAAAGATAGAAAAGCTAAATAACCTTCATCAGGTACGCTCATAGTCAAAAGATAAGAAAGCTAAATAACCTTCATCAGGTACGCTCATAGTCAAAAGATAAGAAAGCTAAATAACCTTCATCAGGTACGCTCAAAGTCAAAAGATAAGAAAGCTAAATAACCTTCATCAGGTACGTCCATAGTCAAAAGATATGAAAGCTAAATAACCTTCATCAGGTACGCTCATAGTCAAAAGATAAGAAAGCTAAATAACCTTCATCAGGTACGCTCATAGTCAAAAGATAAGAAAGCTAAATAACCTTCATCAGGTACGCTCATAGTAAAAATATAAGAAAGATAAATAACCTTTATCAGGTACGCTCATAGTCAAAAGATTAGATAGCTAAATAACCTTTATCAAGTATACTCAGTCAAAAGATTAGAAAGCTAAATAACCTTTATCAAGTATACTCAGTCAAAAGATTAGAAAGCTAAATAACCTTTATCGAATATACTCAGTCAAAATATTAGAAAGCTAAATAACCTTCATCAGGTACGCTCATAGTCAAAAGATTAGAAAGCTTAATAACCTTCATCAGGTACGCTCATAGTCAAAAGATAAGAAAGCTAAATAACCTTCATCAGGTACGTTCATAATCAAAAGATAAGAAAGCTAAATAACCTTCATCAGGTACGCTCATAGTAAAAATATAAGAAAGATAAATAACCTTTATCAGGTATGCTCATAGTCAAAAGATTAGAAAGCTAAATAACCTTCATCAGGTACGCTCATAGTCAAAAGATTAAAAAGCTAAATAACCTTCATCAAGTATACTCAAAGTCAAAAGATTAGAAAGCTAAATAACCTTTATCAAGTATACTCAAAGTCAAAAGATTAGAAAGCTAAATAACCTTCATCAGGTACGCTCATAGTCAACAGATAAGAAAGCTAAAAACCTTCATCAAGTATACTCAAAGTCAAAAGATTAGAAAAGTAAATAACCTTTATCAAGTATACTCAGTCTAAAGATTAGAAAGCTAAATAACCTTTATCAAATATACTCAAAGTCAAAAGATTAGAAAGCCTAAATAACCTTCATCAGGTACGCTCAAAGTCAAAAGATTAGAAAGCTAAATAACCTTTTTCAAGTATACTGAGTCTAAAGATTAGAAAGCTAAATAACCTTTATCAAGTATACTCAAAGTCAAAAGATTAGAAAGCCTAAATAACCTTCATCAGGTACGCTCAAAGTCAAAAGATTAGAAAGCTAAATAACCTTTATCAAGCATACTCAGTCAAAAGATTAGAAAGCTAAATAACCTTTATCAAGCATACTCAGTCAAAAGATTAGAAAGCTAAATAACCTTTATCAAGCATACTCAGTCAAAAGATTAGAAAGCTAAATAACCTTTATCGAGTATACTCAAAGTCAAAAGATAAGAAATCTAAATAACCTTTATCAGGTACGCTCAAAGTCAAAAGATTAAAAAGCTAAATAATGTAAAAAAAAAATCTCTAGGAGCAAGAAAACCAAATCCCCAACAAAATAGTAAAAATCAGCTGTCATCAATGCCTGAAGAAAGCGAACCTTGGTTTTAATAATAAGCCAATCCATCCTGACATAGTTCATGATCTCTTGTATTTCGCCATTTATTGCCATCAATATAATGTCGATGCTTCTATTGGGATATTGCCAAGAAATCTTATATGTATAGGCTAAAGGAAATTAAATGTTTCATATTCTGTTTTATCTCTCAGTAAAACAACATTCACCATTCAAATGCCCTAGATTTCAAAGATCACTTCACTTTGTTCATCTTTGGTATTTTGATGTTAACTTTTGAGGTCCATATTCGTTTTATGGCTTCTGATTACACCTTTTGTATCTTCAAACTTTTCTTGTGGAAGTTGTTAAAGTAAAATATGTACTGTGTGATATAAGCCAAATATAATTGTCTGGATTTTATGGTTCTCATTTTAGCTCACCTGCTTAGAATGGCTATGTTAGTTATAAGCATGTGGTTCACATTTAAATTTTCCTCTGCCAACGAGATCACTGGGAAAAAATTTTGACTTTTTGATATTGATCACCACATGGTTGCTAGGACCAATAACACCCAATTATTGGTTGATGTTAATAACTTCTCAAAGGAAAAGTATTGGAATTAATCTAGTTTGTATGACATTTAGATAATTCTATGTGTTTAACAAAAGTAACTATGTACAAAAATGTATGTATTCAAATAATCCTTTTTTTTAAATGGTTCCATGTTGCTCCTGTTTTGTCTGTGTTTGGTTTGTTTGTTAGTCTTTGTTCTGTGTCTTGTGCCCAATGTTGGCTGTGTCTCTGGATCACCACTTCGATATTCTCTAACATTTAAATAAGCTTGCCATGGTTTCTGCATATCTAAAAGGTAAATCATTGGTTGTGGTTTTAATTTTTTTTTGTCAATTTTTGCCTGGATTGGAAATCAAAGATGACCACCATCACAGGGCTAAGCTTTAACATGGGACCCTATTGGAAAATATGTTTATCATCTGAAACCATTGAACCATTTGACAGGAAATTTGGCTGAAATGGTCCTCGTGTTGTAGTCTACCACGTGTCTTTTTTGTTTCAAGATGGCCACCACCACATGACAACGTTTTAGCTAGGACCTTATGAGAAACTGAATACATATATTTTCACAGAAAATAGAAACTTGTTTGAACCCAAAATGTACATGTACAGTGTATTTGAAGTTTTGCTTGGTATATTTTCCGTTTTTATTTCATAAAATTGTAGTCTTGATGAGATTGACCTTTAGTGCAATCCGGAGACAATAATGAAATATAAAAAGTAATAACAAGCAATATGACCAACCACAACAACACGAACCGAGCTACTCCCATGTCAAATATCATGTGTTTAAACATTAAAACCACAACATGCTGATGGAAATGTTCAAGTCATAAACGAGTTGTTTGTGCTGATATGGTTGGTTGTATTGTCTATCATTACTGTTTAAACTTTGTATTTTCAATTGGTGTATGGTATCTGTATTGAATTATATTTAGGTGTTTATATTAGGCTGCGGTAAAGTCGTGATCGTATGGTAGTTGGATTTATAATTACCTGTGCAATCACCACTAAAGTTGTGAGTTCGAATCCTGCTAATGGCGAGATGTACTCGCTTCAACATTATGTGAGAAAGTTTGTCAGTGACTTGTGACAGGTTGGTGGTCTTCTCCTGGTACTCCTGTTTCTTCCATCAAGAAAACTTACCGCCACCATATAGCTGAAATATTGTTGACAGTGACGGAAAACCTTAACCCTAACCCTATATTATGTTTCACGTCTTATTTATTCTCAGATTTGTAGCTACTATCAGGGGCGGATCCAGGATTTGTGGTTAAGGGGGCGTGAGTAGGCGATGGGTCTGGGAACCGCATACGGTCCCCAGTGGGTCCAGGGCAGAGCCCCGGTAGGGGGTCCAGGGGGGGCCAAGCCCCCCCGGAAGCTCTGGAGGTTTGAGGAATTACAGACATTTATTTGAACGACAATTTTGAACCAACCACACCATTTTTATCAGACCAAAAAAACTTGACTTTGAGTCTTAATTTTGTCGGATAATTGTTAATAGTATGTTTTTGTCAGATTATAAGAACCTATAAAGTAAAACTTTTTTTGAACAACCGTGATGCGAATTGTTCAACCCATGACTGATTGATCACGATATTTTAACCCTTCAAAGAACTATTGGTTTACTAGTTTTAACGCATTCCTCATTTCACTGTACTTTCGGTGCTTGTCCTTTCGGGTGGTTCGAGTTAATACTGCCCGTCCGGATGGAGCTTTTCTTTTCGTCGTTTGATTCATTCATTGAAAACGTATGATTCGACCGTTCTTGTTTATAGACAAACAAAAGCAGAAATTGTCAATACATGAACTTGTTGTTGATTTCTGATTAACTAGCGTAACTAAATTAGATGATCAGAATCGTTTCATGCAGCATTAATGTTAACATATTCGCCTTTGTTTGTCTATAAACAAGAACGAATCATACGTTTTCAGTGAATGAACCAACGGCGAAACGAAAAGCTTCATCCGAGCGGACAGTACTATGATCATGAAGATGTCTTCTGCGTGTAATTCATCAATTTGTATCTGGTTAGGGACCGACCATTTAACTTGCAGGGGGGGGGGACTATGGTTTTTTATTTTCGTTCATAAATTTTTTTTCGGACAACACGAGAGTTAGTTAGAATATTAATTTTTTTAGAAAAAAAAACCATAGCTCCCCCCCCCCCCCCCCCCTGGAAGTTAAATGGTCCGTCCCTTATGAATGATACTGATGTTGAAAGAACATCAGTATTAGGATTTAAGTTTACTAAATGCTTTGATCTGTAAAGATTTGTTTTTCTTATAGTTATAAAATTGACTGAAGAAATAATGTTTAATCAGCGTGAGAAAATAGTTGATGTCTGGTACCTCGGAACCAATCAGAATGGAATAATCTTTGAACTACTGACAGCGTACACACCCAACGTGTATTTACAAGGTGTAGGAATATTTTACTACAGGTCACGAGTCAGCCATTCATGAAAAAGTTGTTTGTTGAACTGCTTAATTAACGTTGTATAACATATGCTTTGCGAATTTTAGGGAGGCGCACGCCCCGCACGCCCCCTCTAAATCCGCCTCTGACTATGTTTTAATCCTTTGTATGTATTCATATCTTTCAAAAAGAGGGACAACCTTCAGTGATATACTGCAATTTCAAATGAGAAGTTTACTGGTTGTGCCAGACGAATTTATACACAACTCGTCCAAAGGTGAATACGTACATGAGTTTCTCTCATCTCTAGAATACCACGCTCCTTACACGCAAAACACAATAACTGGTAGCAGTGGTTGTCAATGGTTGCCCGTTTCAAGGTAAAATTGCCAATCACATCCATTATCTCTCATTTGTATGTAGCAAATTAAATATATATCAATAGGTTCATCCTAGTACCATCTTCTCAGCTACCTGATTTATTGTATGTAAGCTTGGTGTCATGATAAATATGCCCCGCGTTCGATTGTTTAACCGTTTATCTCGGCATAAAGTGGTATAAATGACTTGTAGCATGAAGCCATGCAATTTGATATCTATGTTGTTGATTATTGCACGGATCTCTGAGAGTAGTAAAACTACAGCCCATATTTAGTGTGCAATACCTCGTATCTGTGTGTATTATTTCATAGTTCTAAGTTGTTACTTACATACAATATTTATACCTTAGCCAAACGAGTTAAACTGTTTTAACAATTGAACACGAATCTTGAAATAGCATTGTATGTCCTTCGAATTAGGTCTCTGAATACCCATAATTAGGTCTCTGAATACCAATTAGGTCTCTGAATACCCATTCTGTATCTTCCAACTTTTTTTAAAACACAGTTTAACGAGTTGGTCGTGGTATAAATATTTTGGTTTTTTCTTTTTTTTTCTTCTTTTTTTCTTTTTTTAATTGACTGAACGTGGCGGATAAAAAGTCCGTGTAAATTATCTGCATGTATTTAGATTTGCTTGTGGAAAACAGTGACGACTTTTTACTTTCACAAGTCTTGTAATAATTTGAGGAAAATCATGCGTTTTATGAAATCTTTATTAATTCGACATTTATTGAGAGTAAATAAGAAAAGTTGAAAACAATATTTCCAGTTTTGTTTAAAATGGAAGACTAATACAGATTTTCTCTCAGTTGTTCTCTATTTTCATAAGTTTTCCTTGGTCATGTACGATATTTAAGCCTGGCAAATGCATAATAAAGATATTTTTGTGAAAACTGACTTTTTAGTCCGTGGTCCAGACATCTTGCATTTGTTGTTGAATTGGTCTTATGAAAAGAAAATGCAAAATATAAAAATATAGCTCGAGAGCTCGTTTTGTGTGTGTATGTATGTGTGTGTGTGTGTGGGGGGTGGGGGGGGGGGGGGGGAGGTTATGAAATAACAAGACATTAGTTAGCCCAACACATTTCTATTTACACCATCTTTACACTCATATCTACTCTCATCTTCTTACGCATCTGAAATATATATAGAATAAAATTGTTAAAATGGTTCAGAAAGGAAGCATGAAAGGAAACACCCTGAATCACTGAGTTATACCTTTGTATTTCACCCTGAATCACTGAGTTATACCTTTGTATTTCATCCTGAATCACTGAGTTATACCTTTGTATTTCACCCTGAATCACTGAATTATACCTTTGTATTTCACCCTGAATCACTGAGTTATACCTTTGTATTTCACCCTGAATCACTGAGTTATACCTTTGTGTTTCACCCTGAATCACTGAGTTATACCTTTGTATTTCACCCTGAATCACTGAGTTATACCTTTGTATTTCACCCTGAATCACTGAGTTATACCTTTGTATTTCACCCTGAATCACTGAGTTATACCTTTGTATTTCACCCTGAATCACTGAGTTATACCTTTGTATTTCACCCTGAATCACTGAGTTATACCTTTGTATTTCACCCTGAATCACTGAGTTATACCTTTGTATTTCACCCTGAATCACTGAGTTATACCTTTGTATTTCACCCTGAATCACTGAGTTATACCTTTGTATTTCACCCTGAATCACTGAGTTATACCTTTGTATTTCACCCTGAATCACTGAGTTATACCTTTGTATTTGAGATACTTGCTCTATTAAAAGATTTTCTACTAACAATTTTAGTTGCAATATTGAATTTGATAAGGAATACATTTATACATTCTGATCTTAAAACGGGTAAAAAGATATTTTTTTTTTTTTTTATAGTGGCCGAGCATTCTTATATCGAAATTAACTGTGACCTAATATATTCATTTAAATAAAAACTCTTACAATTTCCACAAATATTAGGATTTTGTTGGTGTGGTTTTGCATTTTTGTCTTTTAGAATTTTATCACTTTTCTATTGAAGATTGAATTTTATACTTCAATTAAAATTTATTGCGACAAAAATATAACACTAGAAAAATAGGATTAAACAATAAAACTTAGTGTCGTCATAATTTACAAGTTCTAACCACACACTGACATAGAATAATTTGTATTCAACATGTGATATTGTCTTGTCAGTCTTCTACACGAAGACAGGGTTAATTAAGGTTAATGAGTCACTTCTGACAAACGTTCTTGTTTTTTGTGTGTGAAAATGTGCGTCGAAAAAAGTCGATAAAAATTTAATATCTTTGTTTGTCAAAATAATAAGATAATTTACTAATAATTAAAGTGCCTTGCGGTTTTCTGTGCATATTTTCTATATACACTTGTATAAGACATTTAAATTAATGTGTTTGTGGTTGGTAATGCTATGTAGTTCTCATTTTAGTACCATGATTGACGGACAAGTATTTCTTTTTTAATAGACAGGGTATTCATTTATTTTTTCTGTAATTGCAAAATAATCCTAATAGTTCCTTAAATTTACATCCAATATAAATGAAAATTCACTAGTACAGAAACAAGGACTTATTTCTATACATCGAAGGAACCATGGGATATAGAAATATAATCTAGTTTCTCCGCAGTGGAGAACACCCCCTCCGAATGGTCGCACCGGCCATTAGAAAGAATCAAATACACAACTCATCCTTGAGATAGGATGATAGTATAATGAGTGTCTCGTTTATGGAGAATGCACGGGCACTTCACGTAAAATACAACTTGCAGACGCTCTTAATGAGCAACAACTGGTCAAGAGTGGTTGCGGTGGACTGTTGCACGGAATATGTTCCGACCCTAAGCTTAGCTTCTGTGGCAGGTCCTATGCCATCTTTTTACCCACAAGATGTATTGATTGTATATAAACGTTAGAGAACTCCAAAGGGACAATCAAGAGTGGAAAACCCAGAGACACGCGCAACATTGGAAACATAAGATTAAGACAAAGGACGATGACAAATAAAACAAAACAAAAACACAACACAGAACATTAACAATGATAAACAACACAGAACATTAACAATGATAAACAACACAGAACATTAACAATGATAAACAACACAGAACATTTACAATGATAAACAACACAGAACATTAACAATGATAAACAACACAGAACATTAACAATGATAAACAACACAGAACATTAACAATGATAAACAACACAGAACATTAACAATGATAAACAACACAGAACATTAACAATGATAAACAACACAGAACATTAACAATGATAAACAACACAGAACATTAACAATGATAAACAACACAGAACATTAACAATGATAAACAACACAGAACATTAACAATGATAAACAACACAGAACATTAACAATGATAAACAACACAGAACATTAACAATGATAAACAACACAGAACATTAACAATGATAAACAACACAGAACATTAACAATGATAAACAACACAGAACATTAACAATGATAAACAACACAGAACATTAACAATGATAAACAACACAGAACATTAACAATGATAAACAACACAGAACATTAACAATGATAAACAACACAGAACATTAACAATGATAAACAACACAGACACTACAAAAAAACAAATGAATAACAAACAACGGGGTGAACACAGGATGACGCTTAGTGCCGGATTTACCTATAGGCTCTCGATAGGCTGAAGCCTAGGGCCTCAGAATGTAGGGGGCCTCCAGCCAAGGTGTATAATATTTTAAACACTGTTATTGGACTTTCACACTTATGCTGTCAAAAAGTACTGTACTTTCTAAACAACCCTTCAGTAATTTTCCTTACACAGTTGCACTCCATTTCAGCATATTGCAGGATTTTAAAAACCCCTCATCATCTCCGCCTTTATTCACACATCCATCTTCCTCTAGTCGTGAACGTGGGTAATTGGGAGGGGACTCACAAGTGGAATAGCATAGGGCTTCTCTTTATCTAAATCCGGCACTGATGACCCAAGCAACAATCACTCAATAGGTCTTGTGCATATCACACCCTCCCCTTTTCCGAGGGAACCAAATTCCTCCTGTGCGCGATATGACACTTCGGAACATCTGTCCACTAGCTTTGTGGGACGAATCAAATACACATTGAATTGAACCGAAATACTACTCATGTGGTGTTAAACAACAATCAATCGTGTACTTATTATAAACAAAAATGATGAATAAATATCAAAAATAATTTTTACCATTCTAGATTTCGACCTCTTTGTTCTAAAAATAAATGTATTTATTATAGGATTATCCAACATATGGATGGAAATCGTATTATTTACTAATAGTCCTATATCTTAATGTTGTGACCTTGACAAAAGTCAAAGATCAAGAGGGTGAACGTAGAAGATCGAAATCTTTGTGATATTTGAGTTTTATTGGTTGCAACTCATGTATAAGGGATATAGCACTGACAACAAAGTACTGCAACTACTTTTCGGTGTCTTCTATATGGGGGTATAAATCACGATTCTCAGAAAACATCTTTTGCAAATTACAGTTCATAGAAAATAACATTTCTCCATTTCGACAGACCTGAGCAATCAGTGTTTATCACCACTAATGTTGTGAGATCGCAATCCCATTCATGGCGAGATGTACTCGATACAACATTTTTTTGCCAGTGACTTGTGGCAGGTCGATGGTTTTCTCCAGGTACTTCGATTTCCTCCACCAAAAAAAAAATAAATACCTGACAGCCACGATATAACTGAAATATTATTGATAGTGAAGGTAAACACTGTAACACTAACCGGGGTCCTCCCAATAGTCCGACAACCTATAAATGCAAGAGGCATACCAAGTCTCATTAATATCCTTCAAGGCATTCCGACAGACCATGAGGGTGGTTCCTATATACATGTACCCTATATAACTGAACGTCGTCCATACATGTCAACTCATCCGGTTTTTTTGCGGGTCACATCGGTCATGAATTTGCCGAAATGTGTCCTCTCACCCAAGATTTTTCAATCACCCGACGGGTTCCTGGAATTCGGTAAATGACACGTTTTCACCCGTCTTCTTGTCATGGATGGTATCCAGTTTTTAGAATGGAAATATATTGAAACAATTTCCCAATAATGCAAGTTGATTAACCGGTTTGGCTATGAGACAAACGCAACCAATCCGTTAAACAGGAAATCGAAAATCAAGGAACACATATGACAAATCCGTTACACACAAAACTAAAAAGAACAGACAACACGAACTCCACTAAAAACCGGGAGTGACTTCAGGTGCTCCGGAAGAGTAGGCAAATCCTGCCTTGTTAACAACACCCGTCGTGTAACATGACGACAACACCGATATCGTTTTGACACAGATATATATATTAACCTAACTGCCATTAGCTCATTTGTTCACAACACAGGTACTTGGGGTCAACACCCCTCCTTTTTACTCAAAGCGCGACCATGGATTTTATCATTATTTTAATTTTCTCCCCTTTTCAACTAAAAATATGCGAAACTGGTCAAATTAGAGCTCTCATATTACATGTATATAGGATGGGGCTATTTCAAGCAGTTATTAGTGGTTTAATATATTTTCAGATTCAGACGTTATCAAATGTTAATCCTGTCCTTTTGAGAAATCTGCCATTTTAAACACACTTTCTTGAGGGGTCTAGCTAGCCTAATGAGGGGTCGAGCTAGGGTAACAAGGTGTCGAGCTCGTTTGACGCGATCGCTGGAAGAAAGCTGGCGAAATGTGTTCAAGATCGATCCCTTGGGTGATGAAATGGTATCGAGCTTCGTCAGTATTTCGGCATACGAGGGGGTAGAAATGGGCTTTCTAACGGACTTCTTTTCGACAGCTTGTGTATAACTTTCGACAGGACGCATCAGTAGTTAATCAGAGTGGACATTTTTGCCCAGAAATCCCAAGTTCGATCCATGTCAAATTACAAATACAATGTGCAAGTGTAAAATTTTATGATTATCTCCTACACATGACCCCAAAAGTGCTCACATTTGAGATAAGAGCTTCGCCATATGCAAGGGAATAAACCACACAAATTTGGTTCCAATCTGTTGAGAAATGATTGTGACTTAGATCAGCAGAGCAGTTTCCAAGTGAACAAACCGGTCGAAAAACCAATGTTGCTGAAACCACAATATAACCTTATGTGGATTTGTTTTTGAAATCTCGTCTGACTGTTTCGTTTCGTTCCTTGTAATAGCAGTCCCCATTCCTAACTGACCCAACAGGTAATTAAACATGCATGTACACATGCATGTACCACCTGAGCGTACGATTTTTCTATTTCCCAACTAACTGACATCCCGAAGACTTCCATAAAGACGGGGACTACTATTACAAGGCAAGAAACTAAACCAGAAAAGGAAACTTATAGTAAAAATGGTAATACAATGTAGAATTTAGTCCCCCACCATGACGAACTGTCATGTCGGACTAATGGGTTGTCGGACTAATGGGCTGTCGGACTAATGGGTTGTCGGACTAATGGGCCGTCGGACTAATGGGTTGTCGGACTAATGGGCCGTCGGACTAATGAGCTGTCGGGACTAATGGGCCGTCGGACTAATGGGCCGTCGGACTACCGGACCCTCCCCACACTAACCTTATAATTTTTTTAATTTTACGAACTTAATCAATCTTAAAGAGAAAAAAGATTTTAATAGTGTGTGATTTTAATGTCAAGCAGTACGAAAGGCGATGAAAGTACAGTGTGTATATACAATGTGATTGATATTTGAGCAATATAAATTGGAATTTAGATTCTGCTATTAGTGAATAATAATAATAAAGAACATTATTACATGACTGGAATTTAGCTTGCATTCAATTGGCTTAAAACTGATTAAGAGGTTTTGGGTACTTGCGATATCTCCTCGCGGCTAAAAATAGATCATGGCAGGTGTGCGGAAAGTCTCGCAAGGTATAAAAATAGATGGGGAAAAACCAGACTTTTGCTATCCTCTCAAATTCGGTCTTTCGATGAGATTGCGTTTAACATTTGTTTTTCGACTTAATCATAAACAAACGCTCCAAAGTTGTGATATTTCATTGGTATGATGATGAATTTGTAAGTAGATAACAATAAAACATGTTCATGAAATAAAACAATTATTGACTTTGGAATAGGTTGCTATCTGGTTTATCAACCTTTAAAGGAAGACGCCATGGTCTTAACAAGTGAGCGTGAAAATTTAAATGACAGTAAATACAAGACATCTGTGTTAATGAATGCTAAAAATAGTATATCGTAAGGTAGAATTTGGTCATTGAAGTTGCATGTAGCACCAAATAATGGGGATCGCCATTTTTCAGAACTCTTCAATGTGAGGAGACAAAAGGCATAATCCATTCTCGGATTATACCTGCAATTAAAGCTCTTCCGAAAGAGCCGTGACGTTACGGTGTCGGTATCGTCTATTATATCAGCATTGATCAGTTGCAATTTTATCAATAACAATTATGTAAATCGTAAAATAACGTCGTATATTTATCTTTTGATATTTACAAAATCATTATGACTTCATGTCAAACATTTTATTGCACTAACGAAAAGGGAAAGTGTGAGAAGAATTGTTTTTTATGTAATTACCGATCAGGACTACCCTTGTCAACACATCGACCAGTGACCACGAAAAACAAGGGAAAGTACGACAACATTGGCGACAAAAAAGGGGAAAAAACATGTGTACGCATAAAACGAGTAAAAAGTTACAGTTATTTAACCTACGGTCAATTATGTAGAACATACATGGAATTATACGTAGATACCCCCTCCCCCTCCCCCCAAAATACCAATAAACTCATATATTTTATGAAAATGTAACATGGGATGGGAATATTAAGAAAATAATTAGGACGATATACAAATTGTTAACATTGTATTGCAGTTGATCTGATATTAAAACATAACCAAAAGGGCTCGATGTTGGGAAGAGTCAGATACATTATTTATTCAACTAACATGATCCGTCTCCGTGACGTCACATGAAGAGGTGTCATGGCCGCTTACACTACGACAGGAAATTCCAAATATTCATATTTCTAATTGGGTATATTAATGTTTATAAAGGTGTTTTTTGTTTAATAATTAGTTATTTACGAATAAAAAGTTACAATGTATTGAATTATAACAATTGTTCAACTGACTGGAGTTTTCCTTTAAAAACGTATATTAACCTCGCTTGTGGTTCGGTGAATATTACATTTTTTCAGGTTGATAAATCCAGATAGCAACCTATTCCAAAGTCAATAATTGTATAATATTTACCTCCGCGATCAAAACAGCAGACTCCCCACCCGTCATCGGATCCTGTCATAGACTCGCATTTAAACCACCTCCTCCATGGACAACCTCTCCAGAGACCGTCACAAAAGAATGGTTGTCGGGTGTAGGGATTTCTTAGGTAGAATCCACTCTTACATACTGCTGAATAAGGATCATACCAAGACATACCTCTCCCATATCCTCTTCCTCCTCCTCCTCCTCCTCCTCTTCCTCCTCCTCCTCCTCCTCCTCCTCCTCCTCCTCCTCCTCCTCCTCCATAATTACCATAGTAACATGTTACTGTGAACAAACAATATTTAATAAAGTAATAAAATGAAAAACAAACAATAACCAGACTGTTGGGACATTTCTAAATTCAATAGAAATATCGTATAGAGAAGCAATATTGATACCCTTACAAACAAATCCATGACCGTTCACTTTCTTGACTAGAGACAGGCACTTCAATAAAAAAGTGGGGGGGTTATGCTAGTTTTACGGGACCAAGCCTCCTCCTTAAGGGAAATGTATAGTTTAATTGAAATATAAGCATTCACGTAAAGAGTAAAACTGTTTTCCCCTCCAAATGTGTAATCATAAATCCATCCCGTTTTATATTTATTGCATGTAACAATCTTATTCAATATTTAGATTGATTTGATTTATAAATGTAATGTCTTATTGATATTTCATGTCTTACCCGTCGATGTAAGCAATCCTAAGCACACGAGGGACAAAACAAGCTTCATTTTGATGTTATTTTCCAGCCGGACTACTTTGCACGAGGTAACGAGATAATTATCTGACAAGGTGCTAAGTATGTAATTAGTTTCATAGAGCTCATTTGCATATAACGTTAGTTGAATAATATGCACGTTTTCACAAGAGAATGTTCGACCACGGCCACTGTCACAGACATACAACTTGTCTGGTAATTCGCCGTTTTGTTTGACAGGGTAATTAATAGGTACAATTAATTAGAAACTGCTAAAAATACACATTTTGTTTCTCATTTGAAGTCATGACATAAGTAGTAATGTATTCTAATCATATTTCCTGCTTTTTCTGTAGCATTGTTGACGAAAACTTTAGATTACATGTATAAACTATTATTAAAAATGTTTTGTGTTGCAAATTTAAAAAAAAATGAAGAAAAAAAATACCATACTGTCAGAACAGATCCAAAATCTAATGAACAAATCGTAGAAACAGGTGCAAAACAATTATATACATGACAACTCGTTTATCATGCTGTTACAACGCTACAGAAAGGTGAAGAAAAAGCTACATATAACTCCATTAAACATATGGTCATTGTAAATATCTCAACGTTGCAACGAATTCGGAATTCAAGGTCAATCTAGAAACCGTGTTATTTAATGAGTTTCAATTGGACTAAAATATATTTTATGTAATTTTAAAGAGAACAAAACTAAATAAATACCGACAGCGCAATCAAAAATGGACAATCCAGAGAATCCTGCAACATAGGGTACGCAAGACGAAGAAAAACAAATCAAAAACACAACACAATATGCGTCGGACACCATTATATGTAAACAAACACAAATAACGTAAATAAACATTTGGAGGTAAAGACGAACCGAACATCTTTTTATGGGAAAACTGTAACGGACATCACAACACGGAACACAGGTGCTCGCGAATGGTAAGCCGTTCCTGCTTCTTATAAGACACCCGCTGTGTTACTCATGTATACAGTCAAGTTCAGTAAAAGTCTTGGCAGTGATAGAGGAAAGAAAACATCTACGTAAAAAGTAAAATATCCATTGTCATTTGAGATATAGATTGTGATGATGATCGTAGAATGTTTGTAGCGATGACTTCACCTTGGAGCAACGTATCCTTGTATGGGAAGCTTTTGCGTCAGCATCTGAGCTCTGTCCAGAAAATCACTGTATAGAGCAAATTCATGTTTCATGAGTTGTGAAATGTAAACTCCATACGCTGGTGATGATGGAATATTGCTACTGATGAAGGGGAAGTTGACAATTGGAGAAGTGAACTCACCGCATTTGTCGCCGAGTTTTGTTTTGAACCTTCCTGCGTTGTCGATTTCAAGGTGAAGGTCGAGGTAAGAAGCAGACTTTGAGTATCAGTAGTATCTTTAACTGCAAGCTCATGTGGATAGATGCGATGTAGATAATCACCGAATCGAGAATTGTTCAGTGACAGAACATCGTTTTGGATGCTACATATGAAGTCTTAATGGTTCCATGTAGTCAGCTATTTCCCCAAGAAAACCCAAGGGGCAATCAAGAATGGACAATCCAGTGACACTGGCAACATTTGGTACACAAGACACAGCACATCAAAAACTGGGGGTGAACTCAAGTGCTCCAGAATGGTAAGCTGTTCCTGCGCCACTGGTGGCACACGTCGTGTTCCTCGGAGAAAACATCTTTTAATAGAAATTTCGTGGATGATCGATAATATATAGCGGCCAGTCAAATGTATAACTTGTCATACAAATACTGTTGTATACAAATTTAATGAATATGCGCTCTTTGTGGAAGGAGAAACTAAAATGGATCACAGGAACAACGAGAATTAGATCTATCTAGTATACAGACGATGAATAAACAAAATAATGTTGCATTTGGAAAAATTGTTGTTATGGTTAGTGTGCTGGCCTCGAGTGCGATAGATCGGGTTCCAGCTCAGTTCGGGTTTAACCAAGGACTATGAAAGTTGTATTTGCCGCTTCTTTGCCAAGCACACAACATTACAGGGTAAGAGCAACAACTGGTTAACTCAGAATCAGGATAATGTGTCCGCGTGGAGCGACATGGCTAATCACGACCTATTATTTCAGTGAGCTAGCAGTATAAAAATCCAGCTAATCGTATTGGTCAAGTATAAAGTCTAGAGGGAAAACAGGTAGATCATCACATCTCCATGAACTTAGATACACAGCTTAAATGAGCGTCAACCTGGAGACTCGTGTGTCTTTTGTCACAGCAGCACCAGTATATGAATTATATCTCTTTCTGATGAAAGGATATTCCGAAACACTAAATTAGAAATATACGTTTTTACTAAAATATGCTGTTAACCATTATAACTGTATTGTTAACCAGCTCCTCTCGATTGATTATACAGCTATTTAATGCCTGTTCAGGGAACAGTCAAACCTATTGTCCCGAGGTGCTGGAGATGACTTGAGAACTGTTGCCTGAGGCCGAAACAGGCATGGAATAACTATTTTATTATCTTATATACATGCACATAACCACAAATCCACTGAAGATGATAATGTCAGCATATCATACCATTAAAAAATTGGGGCACAACATTGTTTTGAAAGAAATACAGCATTTGACAGGAATGACGCACTGCGCATCGTTCTCGGGCATGGAACAGTTCGGATCCGGAAGTAAGGGAACAGTCAACTGTTTCACTCCGCCGGATATTTTTAAAATTTTCTTGTAATCAGTTTACAAATATAGCATATGCAAAATATATACTATAAGTTAATAAAATGTATTGTAGAGCTTTTTGTTCCTATAATGATTTCCTTTATAGAGGGGTTGCTATTAATAAGTAAATTACTGAACACAGGGTTTTTATTAGTAAATTGAAGTTATTACTTCGATATATACATGGTCGCAATCATGGGTAACGTTTAGGGATATCTGTGTTACAGATGACCACATACTGGTATATGTACCATTTGTCGTAAAACCGCATCGGTGGCCTAATGGTTAGCGTGCTCGCCTCGAGTGTGGTAGGTCGTCCGGTCGGGTCAAACCAATTACTATAAAATTGGTATCTGTTGCTTCTCCGCTAAGCACACAGCATTAAGGAGAGAGAGTAAAGACTGGTTGGCTTGGAATCAGGATAATGTGTCCGAATGGAGCGACAAGTCTTTCCATGAACTGTTGTTTCAGTGAGCTAGCAATATAAAAATCAGTGTGTTGGTCTAGAACAAAGCGGACCTCATCATCATCTCATTGAAAATTAACTTGTTCTCGCCATGATATAGCTGAACAATTGCTGAATTGGCGTTAAACAACAATCACTCACTCACTCACTCATTCCCCAATTGTCGTACTCACAATATCTTTCATGACGCATCATAGGAGTTTAGGCAAGAAATAACACGACGGTGCCACTAGTGGAGCAGGAGCAGCTTATCATTCCCGAGCATCTGAGTTCGCCCGGTTATAATGGAGTTCGTGTTGTATATGTTATCCAATTACATGTTGTTTTTACATTGTTAGTTTAGTGCTGTGGTGTCTGTTACGATTTTCGTCTTTTTTAAAATGCTTGGTTTGTCTTTACTACAATTGTGTTTTGTATGGGGTTCGTATTTTATTTATCTTATTTGCATTTATTGACGTATACTGGTGTCCAGCACGATGTTCATGATATTCGTATCTTTTAACAGTAATACAACGGATACCCATGTGGAGCAACTTAGTTCGACCCCCTGGTTTTTCGTTGCTCAATCTCATGTTGTCTGTACAATGCTTTTTTGACTATATTTGATCCTTAAGCTTATTGTCTGTACTTCTTCAATTTACGACTTCTGTTTATTCAATTGGTATCTTCATACGTATTTAGAAACTAACCTTTAATAACGAACTGCTTACCCTTCCGGAGCACCTGAGTTCACCCCCGGTTTTTAGTGGGGTTTGTGTTACTCGATCTTTAGTTTTATATACATGCTTTGTTGATCGTTGTTTGTCCTTTTGTACTTTCTCTTTTGGCCATTGTGTTGTCTGTTCTTCTTCGATATACGGTTTCTGATTGCCGCTTTGGTATCTGCAAACTCTTTCCCATGATCTTACCGTATTTACCTCAGAATTGTTAATGATATATAGCAAAGGTCCCACAAATTGTGGACACATGATCTCAGACTAGTGAAATGGGATGAAAGATGTTTATGGACATATATGTAGTAAACATACAGAGCATTCTATCCAGTGGATATTGATGTATAATCGTGGTTTACATAGAGCTTATGTAATAGGTGATATATGTACGGAAAAATATGATCGCTATGAAGCTTGTGACGGACCGGTCCATATATTGCCATATGACCCTCAGTGCCATGCACTATTTGTTATTTATTCATTCAGCGAGAACTAAGTTTTGTCCATTTCAGCCACAACAACAGGTGCTTGTTACAAGAATTTTGACACATATATTATCAATACACTTTTGTTGCAAAGCTACCCCCAGTATCCTTATAAACAGGAGAAGATGCGACAACCACCAGGGATGATCCATGTATAATCTTCATTACTCACAACTACCTCATATATCTGATACGTCTTTCTCGGAGGTTTACTTCTGGAGTAAAAAGATACATTCTAGAGTATTTAACACTACATTTGTACTTCTTTTGTTCTATTTAAAACCAGAAAGATAAAGAAATATGTCCGTTACATAACACCTTAAAACATGTCCTTCGTTTATTAATGTCAACAATATTGTCATAAATATCGCATAACAACATTAATCAGCAGCAATTAAAAAAAATAATTAACACAAAAATAGTTTATAGCCCATGTTCTGATCTAAAATTTTCGAGAGAAAACATTATTTGTATAATTACTTTTAAAAGCTCCCAAAATCAAACAAAAAGATATAACGAACGATAATTTTAGCACTTTCAATCGCCCTTATCTTCAAATTTGAAATTAATTAAATTCAATCACACACTCCTATTTTCTACTCATTATGCTGTTTGTTTGTTTGTTTGTTTGTTTGTTTGTTTGTTTGTTTGTTTGTTTGTTTGTTTGTTTGTTTCCTTGTTGTTGTTTTTGTAGAAAGCAATGAAAAAAATATTTTGCTGAAATCCATTTTTAGCAAAATATTGTTTTCATTGCTTTCTACAAATATTGAAGATTGCATTTTCAAAATGCTGTATTTTCCAATCTGAGTAAAATCACACCAACTCTTTACTGATATATCGTGGCGTTGGAGGTCTAAAGAAAGCCCATTACGGGTCGCACGCGAGTACACATGAGTGGCCTTATGTCGTACACATATAACAATATGATAAATACGGTTATAACATTTTCGGCAAATCGGATTGCTAGTAGGCTGCAAAGCACTTTAGTAACACTTTCAGTGTCGCAATCGCCATTTTCATTCGATGGTTCACAGAGTCACTCGCATATGACTCTGTAATCTGGTATACTCATATCTTCCACGCCGCGACATATCAGTAAAGGGGAGCAACTGAGAAATCTGATTTTAATCAGAGTTCTGTATTTACAAGATCAATATATTTTTCGATTTTGATGGAATAAGTTTTTTGACAGACTTGGAAATCCAACTGGAATAAAAAAAA
Source organism: Bathymodiolus brooksi (assembly GCA_963680875.1). Lineage (NCBI taxonomy): Eukaryota > Metazoa > Mollusca > Bivalvia > Mytilida > Modiolidae > Bathymodiolus > Bathymodiolus brooksi. The sequence goes on along the minus strand of OY804578.1, from coordinate 24,900,309 downwards.
CTTTGCACCACTACTTGTTTTGCAGTCTTATCAAAGTTTTTTTTTCAAATATAAGAATAAGAATTATTTAGCCGGAACCTGATTTTCATTCTTCTATATATAGATATTTTGTCGTTTAGAAATACCAACAGTTTTAGGGATCACCTAAGCTAATATATCCAATGATCTCTAAAATAGAAATACAACTGATGATGATAGATCCTCCATTTCGTATTAAGACGTATACTTCTATGATAAGAAGGCACATTTGCCCCAAACGATTATTATAAACCTTATTATTTTGATTTACAGTTTTGTCTCCCATGGATACGGGTTGCTTGTTATCCAGCAGATGAATCGATATTCCAGAAGGAATTTAGAACACGGGGAATACCAGTGTTTCAATTGATTGCAGCTAAATATGTCAAATTACTGTTTGGTTAACTGATCTTGTGAATGCCTACTTTTACAGAAAATCTGGTTCCCTTTGCAGTTTTGGGCATTCTTGTCCGTGTGTTTTCTCTTTTATTTTGCTTTGTACTGTTATTGTTTCACGGAAGATCTGGTTTCGCCCCCTGTTTTTGTATGCGTTTTTGTCCGAGCATTTTCTCTTTTATGTTTGCCTTTGTGTGTGTACTGTTACTGTTTTACGGAGGATCTGGTTTCCACTTCGGTTTTGTGTACGTTATTGTCCGAGCGTTGCTTTTCTTATATTTTGTTTTAGTATTTGTCATGTAATTTGTGTGTGTCTCAGTTCCAATTATACGAGTAATATAACAATACAGAGACAGATGTTTGATTTGATTTAATTTGTTGTGTTTAACAGCTTTGTTCCTGTCACATGCCAGGACCTGGATCCCATTAACCACTGTAGTCCGTGTTACAGCTTTGTTCCTGTCACAAGCCAGGACCTGGATCCCATTAACCACTGTAGCACGTGCTACAGCTTTGTTCCTGTCACAAGCCAGGACCTGGATCCCATTAACCACTGTAGTCCGCGTTACAGCTTTGTTCCTGTCACAAGCCAGGACCTGGATCCCATTAACCACTGTAGCCCGTGCTAGAGATTTGTTCCTGTCACAAGCCAGGACCTGGATCCCATTAACCACTGTAGCCCGTGCTAGAGATTTGTTCCTGTCACAAGCCAGGACCTGGATCCCATTAACCACTGTAGCCCGTGCTACAGCTTTGTTCCTGTCACAAGCCAGGACCTGGATCCCATTAACCACTGTAGTCCGCGTTACAGCTTTGTTCCTGTCACAAGCCAGGACCTGGATCCCATTAACCACTGTAGCCCGTGCTACAGTTTTGTTCCTGTCACAAGCGAGGACCTGGATCCCATTAACCACTGTAGCCCGTGCTACAGCTTTGTTCCTGTCACAAGCCAGGACCTGGATCCCATTAACCACTGTAGTTCGTGATACAGCTTTGTTCCTGTCACAAGCCAGGACCTGGATCCCATTAACCACTGTAGCCCGTGCTACAGCTTTGTTCCTATCACAACCCAGGAACTGGATCCCATTAACCACTGTAGCCCGTGCTACAGCTTTGTCCCTGTCACAAGCCAGGACCTGGATCCCATTAACCACTGTAGTCCGTGTTACAGTTTTGTTCCTGTCACAAGCCAGGACCTGGATTTCCAAAGACATATGATTTTTTATTTTTGGTGTTTAACGCCACTTTCAACAATATTTCAGCTATATCATGGCGAACGGTTTTAGTGGTGGAGGAAGCTGGAGAGAACCACAGACCATGGACAAGCAACTGGTAAACTTTATCACTTGCGACTGCGAGACGAGTGCACCCTTTTTGTAATTTACAAAGGCGGGAGCCACACGGGCCCACGACAGAAGTTTGAGTGACATTGTGCCCTTGACAAGTACACAAATGCAAGAGAAGGTTGGACGAAGGACAATTTATTTTATTTTATTCAAAATATTTTTTCTTGTTTTGGAACATATATACATCTATCTAATGAAAACCGTGAGTGAACCGGAATCATGTGATAAAGTGCTATCATCTTCCTCTCTCGAATGCAATTGTTGATCGTAGAACAACCATTAATAAATATCCAAATAATTACTATACTCATAGAAAACAACTACAAGAATTTGGAAACATTGACAGGCTCGTTTATCTTTCATTCAAAATATCATAAAATTTACAAAAAAATGTAAAACTAACTATGTCCCATTCATGAATCCAGCACATGACCTCCGAATATCGGTATGCAAAGTTACAATCCACAAGGACAACACTAACAGCAACAGGACATTTCCTGAAAACTAAGACAAAAAAGACAGAACATCAGAAATCATCAAATGGAATCTTCGTTAAAATCATTACACCTATGGAATGTTATTTTAAAAATACAAATATTTGGAATGCTTAAGATTGTGAAATTGTAATAGGGTCGGTAGACAATACCTTAAAATTAAACCAGTAGTAATTGGGTAAACAAACCAGTAGTAATTGGGTAAACAAACCGAATACTTTATAAATGTAAGGTCTTAATTAACCTTCTTTCATTTCACACCTATCATTATTTTATTCTAAAGAAATAGAAAAACCCAAAAAATTTCTATCGAAAATAAATAACATTTAAAAAAAAATGATGACAGTGTTTTAACAAAGACGATATAAAGCATGTAATATATCACAATATGAGTTGGCCATCTTCTACTTCAATACTGTCAGTTGGTTCAGGGTCAGATATTAAAACTACCATTTGTCCCAACTTCCGTTGACTATCTTTATTTGAACATTTTATCTGAAAAACAATATATATTTTATATAAAAGATGCTATGTGAATGTTTTGTCAACTCATGTCTTATTGACGTTATTTGTGTTTGTTTGTATATAGTGGTGTCCAACACATTGTTGTTGTATTTTTGTTTTGTTTTTCTTCGTCTTGTGTACCCTACGTTGCCAGTTTCTCTGGATTGTCCATTTGTTATTTCCCCTCGAGTTTCTCTGGATTGTCCATTAGTTATTTTCCCTCGAGTATTCTCTAACCTTTATTGTTTATGTCGGAAACATAAATTATACTTTATCTCCCAGTAAACATAAATTATACTTTATCTCCCAGTAAACATAACTTATACTTTATCTCCCAGTAAACATAAATTATACATTATCTTCCAGTAAACATAAATTATACATTATCTCCCAGTAAACATAAATTATACATTATCTCCCAGTAAACATAAATTATACATTATCTCCCAGTAAACATAAATTATACTTTATCTTCCAGTAAACATAAATTATACTTTATCTCCCAGTAAACATAAATTATACATTATCTCCCAGTAAACATAAATTATACTTTATCTCCCAGTAAACATAAATTATACTTTATCTCCCAGTAAACATAAATTATACATTATCTCCCAGTAAACATAAATTATACTTTATCTCCCAGTAAACATAAATTATACTTTATCTCCCAGTACTAGATTAACTGAAATAAATTTAATTATTAGAGGGGAGTATTGTGCCGATAAAACTAGTTTAACCCCGGCACATGTTATTGAAGTGCCTGTACCAAGCCAGGAAGGTAAGCAGACATGTAATGATTGTACCTCTTTCTACGATTTTTCTATTAGATTGTGGAACTGTTCCGACAGTGTGGTATTTTTTTTCTTCATTTCATAAATATATGGAACATGAAGTCGATAATCAAAGGCTAATAATGTTCGTCTCGTCTCCACAAGATTATGTTATGTGTGGTGCCGCCACTTTCTATCCTGCCATATTTGATTGCACTATCGTTGATATTATTTATGTGCACGTTTGACTTTGTTATAATTTGCCCTTCTTCGATTTACGGATTCTGATTTTATATCTGTATTGTGTTTTTGTAATGCTAATATGTTCATTTCAATAGTTGCTGTCTCCTCTTAACACATACCAATCAAACGCCCTATATTACCTGTTAATTAATAACCTTCAAAGGAAATGTTGTAGAATAAAATTACCGAATCTCTGATTATAATGTCGTTGTCAAAGGTTTGAGATATTGACGACCACAATAAAAGAATTGATGGCGTTCATTAATCAGTTTTAACATTATAATTACAATGATGATATAACCCGAAGCAATACAATGCACATTTAAATATTAATATTTCCAATTTCATACAAATATATTCTCTTTTAAATTGGTCCTAATGCACCTGCCCTTGATGGCCTCTGTATCTGGATGATGGAAATTTCCTCCATGTACATTGGCCATGAGGAGGACTTTAATTTCATTTTAATTTCATTTTGTTTAATCATTTCCAGTCTAAATGTCCTTTAGGCACCGGCCCTTGATGACCTCTGTATATGAATGGCATTTCTCTCATGCATGTACATTGATCACGAGGAGGACGCTGGATCTGCCTTCTGTCATTGAATTAGCCCCTTGTAAATATAAAAGGGTTTATTTCTATTTCGGTGTTCAGAAGAAGTTAATAACTTACTACATATCAACAAATGATATATATTTATTATTGTTTTTTTTTTGTAATTGCCCAGTGGACTCTTCCAAATATTATACTCATCAGAGACATAGATATGTTTAGTATTTATGTACCAATCTAATTTCTGCAAATTGCTTGTTTGTATATTGTTTATTACATTTATGTATTAGAATGTTGTTGTTTTTTTGTAATATGAATCACTGTAATGACTCTGCCCCTTGCTGGGACCTTGATTGGACAATAAAATCTTATCTTATCTTATCTTATAATACTAAAAATAAAACAGTTATATTCTTTTACCCAAATATCTTGCTATTTGTATATTTCTGGCACAACACCTAGCAATGCCATGTTCTGTCATCCGGCTACACACCAAGATGTTCCGTTGTCTTCCAGCTCCTCCTATGCCACCCATTCCAGGCATGCCACCAAGCATTGGCATACTAGCACTTAACATTGAGCCAGTTTGACATTGATTAGGAGCCTGAGGGTTGCATATGTAATTAAAATTGCTTGGTGTTTTTTCACATGATTGATATTGCATCATATTTCGTGCATTAAAATTTCTTCCCATCATCATTGGTGGTAATTCACCGTTCATTGCCATATTCATTCTCATCCAACTGTTTCCGCCACCCATAAAAGCAGACGGGTCAAAACCACCTAGCATACCATTGCTGAATCCACTGTGTCCCATTCCCCCTCCACCCCCGGTGTTCTGTCCTATTCCTGCGCCTCCACCTCCGTTCTGATTATTATGCATCCCTTGTGCAGGCATTGTATGTGTTTGTCCTTGTCCTTGACCGTGCGCGTTCATTCCGATTCCCTGTCCGATAGTTCCTCCTGCTGTTGTATCAGTCGGTGCATTATTCATAGATACCACTTGTCCATTACCAGAAGTACCAGTTCCCATCCCACCTCCTCCCATTTGTCTTCGTGGGAAATTACGTCTCTGTCCCAGTTGTCCTATTTGAGGATGCATCATCTGTCCATTGATGACTGAAAAATTCAAACAAATGAACCTAACATCTACGTTTAAAACCAAAAACTACTTCAATATGATAGATAATAAGATGCTTTAAACACCTAAAATCCTAACGAAATGTCATGTATACAGTAATAATTTAAAAGACATGTGCTCATAATTTAATATCAAACGTCAGATTTGAAATTTCATCTTTTCATTTTAGAAATTTTAGAAATTTTACCGCTTAACAGTATAAAAATAAACAGAATTTCGGATTTAGAATGTTTTAAATTCAAGATGTCAGCGGGTATCGAAAACTTAGCGGAAAATTATTTCCAGATTTGTCTGTGTTGTATTTTCGTGTCGTTTCATCCACGATAGATTTGTGAACAAAATAGTTCATATATAAATATAGTATGTAGGTTTCCATTTGTCCAAAATAAAATTAAGTTATCGGATAGTTTTTACTTTCACATTTTCTAATAAACCTAGTACATTATAAGAGCTGTTCTGTGATTGGTCAGTATATTATTACCGTCTTGCACTATCATTGGACGGTCAAAGGTCAATGAAAGGCTAGCTGACATGGTCCCCATTTTGAATGTTGATAGGATGTTAGTAGATAAAAAACTGCAAGCAAAAGCCCCAACTAAAATAATAATACTAACACTTCACTACTATAAATGTGCCGTCGTATCTTTAGATAAATATATGGTGTTGTAATAGTATCGAGTTCTCCACATACAATATAATATATTATTTGGTTCAGATTGTACATACAAGGAGCAGACTTATTTGTTTTATTTTTTCCATTTCAACTTGAAGATCTAACATCAGTTGCATGCAGATAACCTATTCAGCAATGACAGCATTCTGTCTTATTTCTACTGCTTTTTCTAAGTTTTAATACTGCTTAGTTATTTTTATGTTTGCTTGATATGGCCTCAGCATGTTTAGTATGTCCTTTATCTTTGTGCTTTTTATGTTGCATTTGCTAACTGTATGTTAATAACTGATTTATGTGTATGTATATATATATGTGTGTATAATGTTAATATTTGTATGTGTCTTGTGCTGCTATGTATATTCGGTCAAAAGCTCCTGAGAGCTTGGGTTTATTGTTACACAAAAACCGAATTCAAATAAAGTTTTCTTATCTTATCTTATTCTTGTAGAGATAATATTTTCTATTTGCCTAACTAAAATATTGCATACGTCTACATGATAGTAGTAGTATTTGCGGTAACAATAACTAAGCTGAAATACTGTATATGTACAGTGGCGTAGCTTCCATTGAGGTAACCGAGTAAAAAATGAACGACAAAAATTAGGCGTTTCATTTTTTTCATTTTTTTTTAAATTCCCACATGCTCAGTGGCAATGGAAGAATCAAATTAGTTTTGTATATAAAGGCCATAACTACTCGTTTTAATACAAAAAAAATGTGTTTTCCTTACTTAAAATGTCGCCGGCTTCGTGGTGGTGGTGTGGGGGGGGGGGGGGGGGTGCTTCCCTCCCGAGACCCCTTGCCTCGGCAGTATTTGACCCCAAGCTACGCCCGTGATTTAGACCCAGAATGTCTCTTTCATTGTAATATATTTACATTTGTATATTGCAAATTAAACCTGTCACGTGAATAGAAATAATGTGCCTTTGTGCTCAGTCATACGCATAATATCTTTGCCCTATTTGTAGACTTCGGACAAGTGCACCACGTCTAATGACGTCACAAATATCTATTCGCACCTCAGGCTCCGATCAGATTAACAGTTCAAATTCTCCCTTAATAATGAAGTGAATCAAGGAAGCGAATATACTATTGCTTTAAATGCTTTAATAAGAATTCTTTTCCGTAAATGTGAAAGTTGTCATCTGTTAAATAACGATAACTTACTTTGGTTGAATTGCTAGTTATATTGTCCATAGACCTGTTAAATAACGATAACTTACTTTGGTTGAATTGCTAGTTATATTGTCCATAGACCTGTTAAATAACGATAACTTACTTTGGTTGAATTGCTAGTTATATTGTCCATAGACCTGTTAAATAACGATAACTTACTTTGGTTGAATTGCTAGTTATATTGTCCATAGACCTGTTAAATAACGATAACTTACTTTGGTTGAATTGCTAGTTATATTGTCCATAGACCTGTTAAATAACGATAACTTACTTTGGTTGAATTGCTAGTTATATTGTCCATAGACCTGTTAAATAACGATAACTTACTTTGGTTGAATTGCTAGTTATATTGTCCATAGACCTGTTAAATAATGATAACTTACTTTGGTTGAATTGCTAGTTATATTGTCCATAGACCTGTTAAATAACGATAACTTACTTTGGTTGAATTGCTAGTTATATTGTCCATAGACCTGTTAAATAACGATAACTTACTTTGGTTGAATTGCTAGTTATATTGTCCATAGATCTGTTAAATAACGATAACTTACTTTGGTTGAATTGCTAGTTATATTGTCCATAGACCTGTTAAATAACGATAACTTACTTTGGTTGAATTGCTAGTTATATTGTCCATAAACCTGTTAAATAACGATAACTTACTTTGGTTGAATTGCTAGTTATATTGTCCATAGACCTGTTAAATAACGATAACTTACTTTGGTTGAATTGCTAGTTATATTGTCCATAGACCTGTTAAATAACGATAACTTACTTTGGTTGAATTGCTAGTTATATTGTCCATAGACCTGTTAAATAACGATAACTTACTTTGGTTGAATTGCTAGTTATATTGTCCATAGACCTGTTAAATAACGATAACTTACTTTGGTTGAATTGCTAGTTATATTGTCCATAGACCTGTTAAATAACGATAACTTACTTTGGTTGAATTGCTAGTTTTATTGTCCATAGACCTGTTAAATAACGATAACTTACTTTGGTTGAATTGCTAGTTATATTGTCCATAGACCTTTTGCACATTTCCGATTTGATTCTAAAATTATACGTTTTTATACTTTTCTATGCGAGTTATTTCCCTTATAACAGGAAAACTGGTACCAGGTCAAGCAAGAGCAATGTAAATGACAATGAATATTCTAATATAATGTTCTCATAATTTGTAGATATTTTAACCTTGGAAAAAACATCTGAGAATAATTTAATTGCAAAGAGAAAAGTTGTTACAACATAAAATTTTGAGCAGATTATGGGAAAATAAATGTTATTTTTATGAAACTTTTCATGAAAGAGGTCCCTTTTACCGCTTTAATAAATAAAAGGAAATAACTGTAAAACGCATAATTTTAGAATCAAAGTCTATTGATTGAATTTGCATATATTATTAGTGTATATTAGCAGAATATATGTATTCAGACCAAAGCTCATCTTGGCATTCATAAAAAAATGACTTGAAAACATGTTTATTTTGATTCCCATAACTGTACCAAGTCAGGGTCATTACGGTTTTCCCAGTATTCCGGTTGTTGACTGATTTTGTCTGTTTATATACTTATGAGTTTTGACTTTCCCTTTGTAAGATTGTTCGGAGTTCGGTAATTTTGTTATTACCCTTGTTTACGACTGTAAACAATAATTAAATTATATATGTATATCACGTTGTCTATAATAAATACAGAAACAAATCTTACCCGAAAAAGTGAGTCCCAATGTACAAAGGAAGAGGTATGGGTCCATTGTTAGAACTGTCGAACAAAATCTAGGTGTGATGCACAAATCCTCATTACTCACAGTTGTCTTATATTAAATGTTCCTCACGTCATGTTGGCTGTCTAGAACATTACATGCTTTCTTTATCTGACAGTAAAAACGTGACGTTCTAATGAATAAATGTAACAGCTATTTAATTTAACAACTTAATATTATTAATTTATTAATTATAATTAGTTTGACAAAACCGCTTTTATATCTGCATAAAATATGTCTGGGGGTAAATACCAAAGTATTATATTGCATAAACTTGTTTATTTTTATAACAATGGAATATGTGTCTCTGAGAGTATATTGAGTGGTTCTACCAATAAATGTTTTTTTCTTTTTCTCTCCAACCCACAACAAAGGAGACCATTGACGTACACAGCTCTGAGATAAACAACAAGATATAGAACCCCCTTACCGTCAGAACATGAATCATCTGTGCCATTTCTGTCACGTTGTATAATTATATATACAGAAATAATTTGAATACATGTACTAAGTACGGTTATTTTGGAAAATAAGAGAAACAAGAAACTGGGTTGACTTGATTGGTTGATGTTTAACACTAACTGCACCATTGAGAGTGGCGTTAAACATCATAAACCCATCACCCAACGGTAGCAATATATCAGCTACGTAATTGCGTTAATTCATAATCTTTTAACAATCTGAATAATTTTTGTTTTTTAACCTGGCATGGTCTTTTTTAACCTTTAACTTGGCATGGGAAGTCATGTTTATGTGAGAGGTGGTTGTTAATATTAGTGAAATTATTGTCATCACTGTTTAAGCTTTCTTTTCATAATTAATATGTATTACTTCTTATAGATATATTTCATCTAGAATCTGCATGACATATACTGATGACATTTAGATATATCATTTATCATTTTAATGATATCATAAATTCATTTAAAGATGTCTTATAAAATTTGTTTATATGATATCTTTAAAACTTTTACTGATATCTCCTAATTAATTTAAGGATATCTCTAAATGATTCAAAATATCTCTAAAATGGTAAAAGATATATAATATTATTTAGGATATCTCATTTTAGAAACTGCTATAAGATGTCATCAAAATATTTGTAGATATCTTATGTATACAAATCTTTATCTTACATTATTTTAGTGATATGTTTAATGTTTTGAAAACAGCTTATATGTTTGTCTAGATTAGCTTGAACGTTTGATATGTAAATGTCAAGAAAGGAGGGTTGGGATCCCATTACCAGATTTAACTACGCCACATTTTTGTGTCTCCTAATTCAAAGCATGTTTGTGTGTTTTGAAATGTTAGGTTATAATGTGGTTTGATTCTTGGTTGATGATATGGTTGACTATCATCGTTTTACATTCGTTGTTTTGTTCAGTATAAATGATACATAATTAACGGCAAATTATTAACTACAGTCAGACCTGTATCAAGAGTTCACATGTGGGACAAAGAATAAGTGGCTTTATTAGACAGATGAACTCTTAATAGAGGTTTAATTCATATGTAATTTTCTATGATTGGACAAGACAAAGTTTACCACATGGGCAGTTTTGACTACATGTATAGTTTCTATCACTACCAAGACTTTAACCGGACTTGACTGTATATATGAGTAATACAGGTGGTGTCCAGACTTGACTGTATATATGAGTAATACGGTTGGTGTCCAAACTTGACTGTATATATGAGTAATACGGTTGGTGTCCAGACTTGACTGTATATATGAGTAATACGGTTGGTGTCCAGACTTGACTGTATATATGAGTAATACGGTTGGTGTCCAGACTTGACTGTATATATGAGTAATACGGTTGGTGTCCAGACTTGACTGTATATATGAGTAATACGGTTGGTGTCCAGACTTGACTGTATATATGAGTAATACGGTTGGTGTCCAGACTTGACTGTATATATGAGTAATACGGTTGGTGTCCAGACTTGACTGTATATATGAGTAATACGGTTGGTGTCCAGACTTGACTGTATATATGAGTAATACGGTTGGTGTCCAGACTTGACTGTATATATGAGTAATACGGTTGGTGTCCAGACTTGACTGTATATATGAGTAATACGGGTGGTGTCCAGACTTGACTGTATATATGAGTAATACGGATGGTGTCCAGACTTGACTGTATATATGAGTAATACGGTTGGTGTCCAGACTTGACTGTATATATGAGTAATACGGTTGGTGTCCAGACTTGACTGTATATATGAGTAATACGGTTGGTGTCCAGACTTGACTGTATATATGAGTAATACGGTTGGTGTCCAGACTTGACTGTATATATGAGTAATACGGTTGGTGTCCAGACTTGACTGTATATATGAGTAATACGGTTGGTGTCCAGACTTGACTGTATATATGAGTAATACGGTTGGTGTCCAGACTTGACTGTATATATGAGTAATACGGTTGGTATCCAGACTTGACTGTATATATGAGTAATACGGTTGGTGTCCAGACTTGACTGTATATATGAGTAATACGGTTGGTGTCCAGACTTGACTGTATATATGAGTAATACGGTTGGTGTCCAGACTTGACTGTATATATGAGTAATACGGGTGGTGTCCAGACTTGACTGTATATATGAGTAATACGGTTGGTGTCCAGACTTGACTGTATATATGAGTAATACGGTTGGTGTCCAGACTTGACTGTATATATGAGTAATACGGTTGATGTCCAGACTTGACTGTATATATGAGTAATACGGTTGGTGTCCAGACTTGACTGTATATATGAGTAATACGGGTGGTGTCCAGACTTGACTGTATATATGAGTAATACGGGTGGTGTCCAGACTTGACTGTATATATGAGTAATACGGGTGGTGTCCAGACTTGACTGTATATATGAGTAATACGGTTGGTGTCCAGACTTGACTGTATATATGAGTAATACGGTTGGTGTCCAGACTTGACTGTATATATGAGTAATACGGTTGATGTCCAGACTTGACTGTATATATGAGTAATACGGTTGGTGTCCAGACTTGACTGTATATATGAGTAATACGGGTGGTATCCAGACTTGACTGTATATATGAGTAATACGGTTGGTGTCCAGACTTGACTGTATATATGAGTAATTCTGGTGGTGTCCAGACTTGACTGTATATATGAGTAATACGGTTGGTGTCCAGACTTGACTGTATATATGAGTAATACGGGTGGTGTCCAGACTTGACTGTATATATGAGTAATACGGGTGGTGTCCAGACTTGACTGTATATATGAGTAATACGGGTGGTGTCCAGACTTGACTGTATATATGAGTAATACGGTTGGTGTCCAGACTTGACTGTATATATGAGTAATACGGTTGGTGTCCAAACTTGACTGTATATATGAGTAATGCGGTTGGTGTCCAGACTTGACTGTATATATGAGTAATACGGTTGGTGTCCAGACTTGACTGTATATATGAGTAATACGGTTGGTGTCCAGACTTGACTGTATATATGAGTAATACGGTTGGTGTCCAGACTTGACTGTATATATGAGTAATACGGTTGATGTCCAGACTTGACTGTATATATGAGTAATACGGTTGGTGTCCAGACTTGACTGTATATATGAGTAATACGGTTGGTGTCCAGACTTGACTGTATATATGAGTAATACGGGTGGTGTCCAGACTTGATTGTATATATGAGTAATACGGGTGGTGTCCAGACTTGACTGTATATATGAGTAATACGGTTGGTGTCCAGACTTGACTGTATATATGAGTAATACGGTTGGTGTCCAGACTTGACTGTATATATTAGTAATACGGTTGGTGTTTTATAAGAAGTAGGAACTGCTCACTCTTCACAAACACCTCGCTTTTTGTGTGGGTCCACGTCGCTCATATTTCTAATTTTCTGTGTTGTGTTATTTGCTTTGTTTATCTTTGTCTTGTGTCTTATCTACCCAATGTTGCCAGTTTCTCTAGAATGTCCATTCATGAATTCCTTCTTCGGTTTTCTCTAACGTTTATTTAGTTTTATTTGTTAGTGACATTCATGTTGCTCAAACTGTCGTTTTCTGTATAATGTTTTGTAGATCATTATTTGTCCTTTTTTCCTTTCTGTTGTTGGTCATTTCATTTGTCTTTCCTTCTTCGGTTTACGGCTTCTGATTATGCCTTTAATATATTCAAACTTTTCTTTATTAGGACGTATTCAAATACTTTGTTTTTGATATAGACATTTATCATATGTTCCTCAAATAAGAATTGATTTTAAAGTGCAGTTCAATTGGAATATTATGTCATTTAAATACGATATTAACATCGAAATTGTGTTCTATTTATAGAACATGTCAATTAAATAGGCCCTTTAAGTTAAAAATGACTGGATTGATTTATTACTGTGTAATAGTCTTATTTTAATTTTGATTCATAATTAATGTCTCTTTATTTGAATCACATTGATTTTAATATTTGGAAAGTAAAGACACTGTAATGTATGTATTTAGACTATCAAACTATTTATATTTAGAACCACCACATGAGCCACCATGACTTGGTTAATCGTTACGGAATATCTGTTTTACAAATGATCACATATATGTTCCGCTTGCCGAAATCAAAATCCTGTCCTTTCCTCATTTATGACTAGCCGCTTATTTTAAGCAAGAGTATTGCAACAGGTACCAATAGTAGTGAAGGAACTGCTTACCCTTCCGGGGCACTCAAAATCACCCCGGTTTTGAGTGTTGTTCATGTTGCCTAGTTTTCTGTGTATTATTATGTCGATCATTGTTTGTCCCTTGCCTGGTAGCCATTTAATTGTCTGTCTTTCTTCACATTACTGCTTTTTGTTGCCCCTTTGACATATTCAAATATTTCTTTTTCTTTCCAACGAAAATTATTTGTAAAAAATGTTGGTATTTAGATATATCTCTCTGAAACATTGTGGTAGAATGTTTTCAGATTTGGATATTGTGTTTATTGACTAAATCATGCTTCCATCCGATTCAGCAATAACAAGTTGCTTCGTCTTGTTTTTTTGTGTGTTTTTTTTTGTGTTTTTTTGTTGTTGTCATTTCAATAGTTTTGTTGATTGCATGAAAATATTCATTTATATTTATGATGTTTGTTACACAGGTACGCACAAGTCAAAACATTGGAGAGCAAAATAATTTAAAAACCTTTCGGAGCAAGTAAACCAGATGACCAAAACGGATAGCCTAAATCAGCTAAGGTCACCTACGGCCGAGTGAGATTAATCTTAGTTTTATAACATGCAGTGAATAACACCTTTGATTAAGCAATACACATCTAAGAATCCAAACATGCATGGAATAGTAGGAAAATCTGCTATTCATGCCAGCGTGTCACGTGTTTCATAAATGATATCGCTTCCTTTGTGTGTTGTTTTGTCTGTCTATATCTTTGTCACGTTGATCTAAATGGAGAACAACAAATTAAATTCCAACGAGTACTGCTAATACTAATTCAACACCGAGTACTGCTAATGCTAAATCAACACTGAGTATTGCTAATACTAAATCAACGAGTACTGCTGATACTAAATCAACACCGAGTACTGCTAATACTAAATCAACGAGTACTGTTAATACTAAATCAGCGAGTACTGCTAATACTAAATCAGCGAGTACTGCTAATACTAAATCAACGAGTACTGCTAATACTAAATCAACGAGTACTGCTAATACTAAATCAACGAGTACTGCTAATACTAATTCAACACCGAGTACTGCTAATACTAAATCAGCGAGTACTGCTAATACTAAATCAACGAGTACTGCTAATACTAAATCAACGAGTACTGCTAATACTAAATCAACACTGAGTACTGCTAATACTAAATCAACGAGTACTGCTAATACTAAATCAACACTGAGTACTGCTAATACTAAATCAACGAGTACTGCTAATACTAAATCAACACTGAGTATTGCTAATACTAAATCAACGAGTACTGCTAATACTAAATCAACGAGTACTGCTAATGCTAAATCAACACTGAGTACTGCTAATACTAAATCAACGAGTACTGCTAATACTAAATCAACGAGTACTGCTAATACTAAATCAACACTGAGTACTGCTAATACTAAATCAACACTGAGTACTGCTAATACTAAATCAGCGAGTACTGCTAATACTAAATCAACGAGTACTGCTAATACTAAATCAACGAGTACTGCTAATACTAAATCAACAAGTACTGCTAATACTAATTCAACACCGAGTACTGCTAATACTAAATCAACACTGAGTACTGCTAATACTAAATCAACGAGTACTGCTAATACTAAATCAACACTGAGTACTGCTAATACTAAATCAACATACTAAATCAACGAGTACTGCTAATACTAAATCAACACTGAGTACTGCTAATACCAAATCAACGAGTACTGCTAACACTAAATCAACACCGAGTACTGCTAATACTAAATCAACGAGTACTTCTAATACTAAATCAACACTGAGTACTGCTAATACTAAATCAACACTGAGTACTGCTAATACTAATTCAACACTGAGTACTGCTAATACTAAATCAACGAGTACTCCTAATACTAAATCAACACCGAGTACTGCTAATACTAAATCAACACCGAGTACTGCTAATACTAAATCAACACTGAGTACTGCTAATACTAAATCAACACTGAGTACTGCTAATACTAAATCAACGAGTACTGCTAATACTAAATCAACACTGAGTACTGCTAATACTAAATCAACACTGAGTACTGCTAATACTAAATCAACACTGAGTACTGCTAATACTAAATCAACAAGTACTGCTAATACTAAATCAACACTGAGTACTGCTAATACTAAATCAACACTGAGTACTGCTAATACTAAATCAACACTGAGTACTGCTAATACTAAATCAACAATGAGTACTGCTAATACTAAATCAACACTGAGTACTGCTAATACTAAATCAACACTGAGTACTGCTAATACTAATTCAACACTGAGTACTGCTAATACTAAATCAACACTGAGTACTGCTAATACTAAATCAACACTGAGTACTGCTAATACTAAATCAACACTGAGTACTGCTAATACTAAATCAACACTGAGTACTGCTAATACTAAATCAACGAGTACTGCTAATACTAAATCAACACTGAGTACTGCTAATACTAAATCAACACTGAGTACTGCTAATACTAAATCAACACCGAGTACTGCTAATACTAAATCAACGAGTACTGCTAATACTAAATCAACACTGAGTACTGATAATACTAAATCAACACTGAGTACTGCTAATACTAAATCAACACTGAGTACTGCTAATACTAAATCAACACCGAGTACTGCTAATACTAAATCAACACCGAGTACTGCTAGTACTAAATCAACACATATTACTGCTGAAGATAAAGCAACGCCAAGCCTACATCACGTTTCATATTACATCATCGGTATTTATTTGGGTTAACGCTTGTGTAGGTCACACCTCTTTAGTGGTAATAGCAAGATTTCCAACCGATTCATGTCGTAAAGCGTTCATATTTTGTTTTATTTTTTACATCTTTAAACTAATGTTTCACTGCAAAAACATAAAATGACAGAAAGAAATAACAGGTCCTGTCCTCCATCTTGTTATTACACGAGTGTCGTCCTTCATTATGAAAAGAGAGTTTAAACAGTCAACAATTCCACCAATATCAACGAAGGAACAAACACTTCTCACCTCAAACCGCCAACAGTTGAACACAAAATAGACCACGACATATGGCATTGGAAATTCAGGACAGGCACATAAACGTGGCGGGATTAAACAAGCTAATGGGATCCTAATCCTATCTTCTTGATAATTGGATCATCAACAATTCAGATTCACACATATCAACATCATTTCGTGTATAAAACACTTCAGGGGAGGGGGGGGGGGGGTAGGGAACTCATGGTTTACAAATAAAACCTAGTTTATCATTGTGGGTAATGACCCCTCTAAACAAAGCATCCACGGATTGTGTCGTTGGTGGCCTGTTACAAGGCAAAATGGCCAGATTCTATCCAGTATATCCTCTTTGTTCCCGTGGCCACCCAGATGCCACTTTTGTACATAAATGATTTATTGTTTGTAATAAAAATGTAGATATCAAATTTAGTGCACACTGCGCGTTTCTGGAATAACCATCATCAGGTACACTCAGAATAACCATCATCAGGTACACTCAGAATAACCATCATCAGGTACACTCAGAATAACCATCATCAGGTACACTCAGAATAACCATCATGTAAACCAGTTTTGGTCATGAATATAGTTGAAATATTATTCACCTGACGTTAAACATCAATCAATCAGTCCAGGTGAAATATCTAACCAATAAAATACGACGGTGTTACGAGGGAGATTCTGTGTAATTTAAAAGTCGAGATTCATAATGAAAGCGTTATTTAGTAAACCTTTATTTTTCTATCAATCAGGATCTCTCAATCTGAAAGAAAACAAAAGGGTAAAATTAAAGATACACGTTGTCAAATTATACAGCATGATTTAATATGAGTTCTCCAATTTTTCTGAATATGTTAGGATTTATTTATTTTCTATGACGTAAACATGTCTTCCTGTCAAATCAAATGTCATTGTATAAAAAATAACTTTTATAATGTAAATGATAAAATAAAAAATTATGAAGTAATTATCTCAGTGTGAGTTCTCCGCTAGATTATTGCAACAAAAGTTAAAACCCCAATACGAGGGATGGGATAGGATTATGGGGTTTATCGCCACTTTTAACAATTATTCAGTTATATTGTGGCGGTCAGTTTAAATGGTGGAGGAAACCGGAGTACCTGGAGAAAACCATCGACCTGCCGGAAGTCACTGACACACTTTATCACATAATGGTGTATCGAGTACACATCTCCTCATCGAGATTCGAGCTCACAACGTTAGTGATGATAGGCACTCGTTGCATGGGTAGTTGTAAATCCATCTACCATACGATCACGACCACACATCCAGTATGAGGGAATATATACCTATTTAATGATAGATAATACAATGCCAGTGGAATATAAAATTGCAATGACCAAAAGACAAACACACACAGGACAACAGTCTCACAAAACATGAGGCAGGGACTGGGTTGCTCAAATATTAATTAAACTTAAATGTCCTTTAAAACTTAATTGACATTTAAAATTACTTGAAATGTTACACATAAGTTTTAATTGAAAATTAATCTTAAGTGACGTTTTTGGAACCCAGCACATATGATCTGTAATGGCCAGCATAGTTTGCCTCATGTATGACAAAACGTTAAAAAGTAATTCAATTTTGAAAATATTTCCTTAATTCATAAGCACATGTTATGTCATATGAAGATGACGGTGTGATATATTGGGTTTGATATTTTATTTTGAATTGCTGAACTTAACAGATTATTGTTATTTGGTGAAATCTTAAATACAATCAACATGATTATTTTGGGGTTACAAATTTCTCAGGATTGGGATGTGTATCTATTTACTTCCAGATGTTATCTACAAATCTTTAGTCAAATACAACTTTCATATAATAAGAATATTGGTATATATACATTGTATGACTTTATCTGATCTATGTATTTATAAGTGAAATCTTTATATTTATATAACAGTCCCATGTAAACATTTTGGCACCTCTGAAATAGAATACATGTATGATGGGAGGAGTCGAGTGTGTGAATGCAACTTGTAAGAGAGACATGTTTTGACCATCATCACTGTAACATCTATTAAGATAATTTGGATAATAAACTATTAGAACTTTACACTGGTTTATAAACAAAAGCCTCTCATATAAATTAGAACATTACATTGTGTGAAAATAAGACCATAACAACGGTCTGATTTCTAACCTTGAAACTACAGTCATTAAAGTTTCCCCTGTAAGAACGTATCTGTATCTGTAATGTTACGTCATATGATCCCTGCTGGGCTATGATATGACGGGTGTGTTGTGAATAATGTATTATTCGTCATTTTAACTAAGATTTAGTTTAGTTCTCGTGGATATCACACTTAAAATTGGTAATAAAACCAAATTCGCAACAGGAAATTTCCTCTTATGTTAGTGGAGAGCATTTTCGGATTTGCAATAAATAATCAATTTTTTCAGACATTTAACCTAGATTTAGTGGACAGGACGTGTAAGGAAGATTTCAAAGATGAGTAAACATACATATCTAATATAGTGTACACGCCTCGTTTCTGGAATAAAAATCATTATGTAGGTCAAACGATTGGAAAGACAAATAACAATGAAAAATAATTGGTGGACAGTACACTCAAGATTTGCTATAGATAAAATCCCATCATGATTTTCTCTACCTACCAATTATTTCTAATGCGCCATAATTCTTTGCACAACACATGCCTCCCACGCACTCCAAAATGCCATTAAGAGCACATTTACGAGACGGTGAGCAAGACATCATCTTATATATAGACGGGGTCTCTTTACAATAATGTAACTTGACAAGACCTTGTAGTCCTCCGCCAAACCCTCGACCTCCACTCAAACTCCTTTGTCCAAGAGAACCTAGTAAACTACTGCCAAGCCCACCTCCTCTTCTGCTAGAGGTTCCAGATTGCCGCGATAGTACAGAACTCAACATCTTAAGTTCTAGTATATTGTCGGCGAGGAATGCACCTGCGAAAACAAAAAAAATATATAATGAAAAGAGAAATTGGATAGCAGACTTGACAAGAGAAATATATGCTGTCAATTATTTTAAAGTATTAAAACAAATAATGTTCCTAATTTTCTTGTACATGTATTCCCCTGAATTATAAATTGTATAACATGTCCTATTGTCTGACTATATTTCGTTCAGTGGTATAATAAGTCCTAATAAATAATGGATCACTCCAGGTTATGGCTGAAGTATTGCCAAAGATGGCGGTGTACAACGAATAATAATTATTCAAGTGATTATCTGTCATATTTTGTCAATCAATTGATTGTTCAGGGACATTTAGCATTTATCTCAAAAATGGTCATACACCGCCACTTTATGATGTCATAGATATACCACACAAAAGGTCGGATTGCTACTTCTCTAATTTCCCACGTCCGGTGTAGCGACAGACTCTACTAAATCAAATACATAAGCGGCAATAATAACGTTATAGAAATATTCGAATTTTCTATAACTTCACTTTTACTGTCAATGTCCTTTTCTTTGAAAAAAATAAAAATAAATAAACAACATACCTTGGCCCAGGAATAGCAAACGGGCCGTATTTTCTGTCAATTATTTATACACGAATCGTTTGAAGATATATCAAAGCGGTTATCAGAACATGAAAATCGAGGAAGGACAAAAAATTAATGGCAAACAATGACCAACAAAAGGATTAGTGTTAGGTCTATTGTGTTTAATGCCACCTTGAACTATATTTCAGCTACATCGGAAACCGGAGCAGCCAGAGAAAACCACCGACATGCAACAAGTCACTGATAACATAGCAATACGGTTGTTTCGAATCATTTCCATTCCGTCAAAAGTTTTGTTATTTTCATCCGCCAGATCACGTGATTTCGATGGAATGTACCAATCGTAACTACTCGGCCATTCTCGCTACCCTGCAAATAACCTCGTATGCATTAGGCGTATAAATCGCACTACTTTTCACATGTAAGTTACATGAAAGTTTGATAAAGTTGTATTTTAAACAATTTTCTATATTTCAATTAAAGTTTTAATTAGTATTGCATGATTAGATTTTAATTAGTATGTCTTCCATATTGGATTTTCGTGGACTATATTTTTGTGCGGCTTAACTTAACTTAACTTCCGGCAAACAATTTAAGAAGAATTTCTACTATGTACGTACGAGGTTATTTGCGGGGTAGCGAAAATGGCCGAGTAGTTACGATTGGGAATGTACAACACTGGACTTCCGGTGTCAATGTACACAACAAAAACTCCAATCGATATGTGCCGTTTTAACGTTCGATCCTCAACTTAAAAACATCTTAACATTTTCTGTAAAAGACAGATATCAATTTGAATTATTTTATTTGTATCAAAGACTTCAATGCAGAGACAATTACTTCTTTAAAATAAAATTTGTTTCCTTTCTTTATTTGCGGCTGTCAGCAACATGAAAGGAAAACGATCTGCCTTTATGTATATATTTCTGATATCAACCAGACAGTGAGGTACAGAACACCAGTATTTATTCAGCCGTTTCCTTGGCGTCTCCATATTACAATAACTTATAATCTACTGCATCTACGACTATGATCTGCTGACGTTGTCACAGTAATAGCGTAAATACCGGAGGTCGTCTGCCGAGCAATTCACACGTCAAGACACGAAAAAGATGGAACGTGGTCGGAATTGACATGATTCGAAACAACCGTATTGTATTGAATACACCTCATCATGAGCGGGATTAGAACTCAAAACTTAAGAGGTGATAGTTACTGATTGCACAGGTAGTTGTAAATCCAACTACCATACGATCACGATCACGACGGCCACTGATTAACAAAATACTTCACAGAAAACTAAAAATTAAGACAAACAGACCTAATAAAAATCTACATTGAGCTCAGGGGCCCCGGAAGGGATAGTAATTCCTGCTTTCATAGAAATCGTTGACGTGGTCTCATTTCTTTCTTCATAGATTTTTGAATCAGATGTAAATATGTTCGATGAGATTCATTTAATAAAATAGAACTACTACTATTTTGTTTCAATAAGTTATACTTTTGACTATTCCAACATCCTGATTGGTAGATATAGTGGAGTCTGACCGTAAACATATTTTATTTCCTACTTTTCGTGGTACCAGTTTTTGAATAAATATAACAACATTCGATGCTATGATGCAGAATTAATAAAGTTTCAATTTGACAGATTTATGCTTGTTTTACATAGGTTCAATATCATGACGAAACTACAGACTAGAGGCGGACTGGTCATAAAGGCATTTGAACAGTGTCCGGTGCGCCGCTCAGATAAGCAATATATTAATGAACAATGAGCCGAATTGATAAATGATGGATTTTAACACTCAGTCCCTTTCTACCACGATCGACGAATAATCCAAATTTAAGTGGTGAAATAATATAGATGATTTATATATCAATTGTCCTACATACAATTTATTCTTCTTCATTTACATGATTTATACTTTAATTGATAAAATATGTTGTGTAATACCTTCACAATATTATAACCTGTATTACTGAAGAAAAACAAATCATCATTAACCATTCCAGCTCTCTCATTTAAATTTCAATAAGCTGTAGTTTATGTTAAAAAATCTGTGAAAAAATAAACACAGATTACGTTTTATCATCTTGTTGACAGTTACGAAATATCCATATCTCATATGATAGCTGATCTTTCTTTCCTAGATCACCTTTTACCGGATATTACTATATATATATATGAATAACACGGCGGATTTCTTATAAGAAGAAGAAACTGTTTACCCTTCGCGACCACCTTAGTTCACCCCCGGTTTTTGTTGGGGATCCCTATTGATCATCTTTTTAGTGTTCTGTGTTGTGCTGTGTTAAGCTTTGTTTGTCTTCGTCTTGTGACTTGCATTTGTGTGCCCAGTTTTGGCAGTGTCTCTGGATTGCCCTATTGTTGATTGCCCTTTCGATTTTGTCTAGCGATTATTAATTAATATAATATGGTTTCTCTCTGTACATTTTTGAAAATATTTCATTTAAATTCAAATTTCTGTAACAATATTATATGAAATAACAAAAATATATTAAATCCTCACCAACCCACGACCAATATCATATGTCTTGAACCACATCCCTCCGAAATATATTGGAATCGTATGTATAAGACGTTAACCGTATTGAAAAAGTCTAACCGTAAAACATATCTCCTCCCTCATGCATAGGTGACCTTAGTTGATTTTGGCTATCCTGTTTAGGCCCTTTGGTTTTATTGCTCCCAAGAAATTTTAAATTATTTGGTTTTCTAAGTTTTCGACTATGAAAATACCTGATCATGATGATGATGAAGGTGATTACAGAAACGCGTGGGGCGCACTAAAATAAATATCTACGTATTTTTATAAAAAAGCAGTAGCCGTAAAAATAGGAATCAAATATACATAATATTCAGCTGAATAAAAAATAAATCCTTGCAAATATTTGGAATCTGAAATTAATTGATAAATCTGTTTTTTCTCAATATTATAGTAAATCTGAAGTATTTTTACATACCTGAAGTTGACAAAACAGTGACTAAAACTAAAGCAGTATAGAGTTTCATTTTGTTTTAGTAACGACGGCGAACGTTTTCTTGAAAACCGAAGTATGTGGATATAAAGAAAGACAGTACTTGCTGAACGACGTAAACGTCAGGGCATGTATGTGACATGCATTAAATTATATAAATTAACATATAACTGTAATTAACTTTGTTGACAGTTGTTTTAATTATATGACAATGTCGTTTTAATATTTCTTAAATTTGATTACGACGTTGTCTTCTAGAAATTAAATGTGGGGGGAAAAATTTCCAACCGCAATGTTTTATTTTATATGATTTCATTTAGAGATAATAAGCATGCCCTATGGGGTTGATTGAACCAAATAAATGTTCTAGTATGCTATGAAAATATAGGCAACATAAACTGCGCATAATAACTCGGCACAACTTTACAAATGTCAAATACGGTTCAAAGAATCAAAATTACACAAAAGTTCACAAAGGGCATAAGTCAATGTACTCGATATACAATGTTCATAGAATACATTCAACGGTATAATTACCACCAATTAAATCAACAGAAAATACAAACAAAGGAACAACCAAGTGTATGGGGAATGACATCGAAATACGGAAAAATATACTCAAACACACATACACACATACGGGAAATATGAATAAAGGGGAATCTCACATTTCTTGAAATATAATCTTGAAGTACAAGAAAACAAAATAAAAGTCGTAATACAATTTACGAATCATACATAAAAAAAAACAATATACGGGAAATACAATAAAAGACAAGTCAGACTATGAGAGGAGAAACGACAGATAAAATCATTAGTACTGTACGGTTAATACAATTCTGTCTGTGGGACGATGAGAACTACAATCAAAGATTTAGAAGACGTAGATACATGATTAGCATGCATGTTGCTTAAAAAGTATGAACCCATTGAGACTCAGACCAATGAACATGGACAAATTCAGGATCAGACTAATGAACATGAATCATCCGAATCTCAGACGAATGAACATGAATCATCTGAACCTTAGGCTAATGAACATGAATCATCCGAATCTCAGACGAATGAACATGAATCATCTGAACCTTAGGCTAATGAACATGAATCATCCGAATCTCAGACGAATGAACATGAATCATCCGAATCTCAGGCTAATGAACATGAATCATCTGCACCACAGGTTATTAAGCATGAACCATCTGAACTTCAGACTAATGAACATGAACCATCTGAACCTCAGGCTAATGAACACGAATCATCTGAACTTCAGGCTAATGAACATGAATCATCTGAGCCTCAGGCTAATGAACATGAATCATCTGAACCTCGGGTTAATGAACATGAATCATCTGATCCTCAGACTAATGAACATGAATCATCTGAACCTCAGATTAGTAAACACGAATCTTCTGAGCCTCGGTCTAATGAACATGAACCATCTGAACACCAGGCTAATGAACATGAACCATCTGAACCTCAGGCTAATGAGCATGAATCATCTGAGCCTCAGGCTAATAAACATGAACCATCTGAACATGAGGCTAATGAACATGAATCATCTGAACCTCGGGGTAATGAACATGAACCAAAAGGTGCCACACACTATGGTGGATATTCCTACAGTTTCATGAAATTTGATGAAAGGAATCAAATTTTTTTTTAAATCCCCCCTTTTTTGTTTCCATGGCAACTGCGGCAAAGTTTGTCCTACCGATTCCAATTTTTTTGGCTTATCTCGTTCCACTAGATGTGGATGTGACAGAACACATTACTGCAAAAAATTGTGAAGTTTGGAGTGAATTTAAAATTTTTTGCACCTTGGTTACCATGGCAATGGCCGCCATTTTGAATTTGTTTAACCCCGAAAAGCTGCCACACACTATGGTGGATATTCCTACAAAGCTTCATGAAATTTGATGAAAGGAATCCAAAAATTTTGTAAATTCCCCTTTTTTTGTTTCCATGGCAACTGTGGCAAAGTTTGTCCAACCGATTCCAAATTTTTTGGCTTATCTCGTTCCACTAGATGTGGATATTGTTCCCATCAAACTTCAGCAATTTCTGTTCCTTTCTACGATGTTTCATGAAGTTTGATGAAAGAAATCAAAAAAAATTCTAAATCCCCCTTTTTTTATTTCCATGGCAACTGCGGCAAAGTTTGTCCTACCAATTCCGATTTTTTGGTTTTTCTCGTTCCACTAGATGTGGATGTGACAGGACACATTACTGGAAAAAATTGTGAAGTTTAGAGTGAATTTAACATTTTTTGCACCTTGGTTACCATGGCAACGGCCGCCATCTTGAATTTTTTCAACCCCAAAAGGTGCCACACACTATGGTGGATATTCCTACAAAGTTTCATGAAGTTTGATGAAAGGAATCCAATTTTTTTTTAAATCCCCCCTTTTTTGTTTCTATGGCAACTGCGGCAAAGTTTGTCCAACCGATTCCGATTTTTCTGACTTATCTCGTTCCACTAGATGTGGATGTTGTTCCTATCAAGTTTCATCAATTTCTGTTCCTTCCTACGATGTTTCATGAAGTTTGATGAAAGAAATAAAAAAAAAATTAAAATCCCCCCTTTTTTATTTCCATGGCAACTGCGGCAGAGTTTGTCCTACCGATTCCATTTTTTTGCTTATCTCGTTCCACTAGATGTGGATGTGACAGGACACATTACTGCAAAAATTTGTGAAGTTTGGAGTGAATTTAACATTTTTTGCACCTTGGTTACCATAGCAATGGCCACCATTTTGAATTTTTCCATCCCCAAAAGGTGCCACACACTATGGTGGATATTCCTACAGTTTCATGAAATTTGATGAAAGGAATCAACATTTTTTTTAAATCCCCCCTTTTTTGTTTCCATGGCAACTGCGGCAAAGTTTGTCCTACCGATTCCAATTTTTTTGGCTTATCTCGTTCCACTAGATGTGGATGTGACAGGAAACATTACTGCAAAAAATTGTGAAGTTTGGAGTGAATTTAACATTTTTTGCACCTTGGTTACCATGGCAATGGCCGCCATTTTGAATTTGTTTAACCCCCAAAAGCTGCCACACACTATGGTGGATATTCCTACAAAGTTTCATGGAGTTTGATGAAAGGAATCCAAAAATTTGTAAATTCCCCCTTTTTTGTTTCCATGGCAACTGCGGCAAAGTTTATCCAACCGATTCCGAATTTTTTGGCTTATCTCGTTCCACTAGATGTGGATATTGTTCCTATCAAACTTCATCAATTTCTGTTCCTTTCTACGATGTTTCATGAAGTTTGATGAAAGAAATAAAAAAACAATTAAAATCCCCCTTTTTTTTATTTCCATGGCAACTGCGGCAAAGTTTGTCCTACCGATTCCGATTTTTTTGGCTTATCTCGTTCCACTAGATGTGGATGTGACAGAACACATTACTGCAAAAAATTGTGAAGTTTGGAGTGAATTTAAAAAATTTTGCACCTTGGTTACCATGGCAATGGCCGCCATTTTGAATTTGTTTAACCCCGAAAAGCTGCCACACACTATGGTGGATATTCCTACAAAGCTTCATGAAATTTGATGAAAGGAATCCAAAAATTTTGTAAATTCCCCTTTTTTTGTTTCCATGGCAACTGTGGCAAAGTTTGTCCAACCGATTCCAAATTTTTTGGCTTATCTCGTTCCACTAGATGTGGATATTGTTCCCATCAAACTTCAGCAATTTCTGTTCCTTTCTACGATGTTTCATGAAGTTTGATGAAAGAAATCAAAAAAAATTCTAAATCCCCCTTTTTTTATTTCCATGGCAACTGCGGCAAAGTTTGTCCTACCAATTCCGATTTTTTGGTTTTTCTCGTTCCACTAGATGTGGATGTGACAGGACACATTACTGGAAAAAATTGTGAAGTTTAGAGTGAATTTAACATTTTTTGCACCTTGGTTACCATGGCAACGGCCGCCTTCTTGAATTTTTTCAACCCCAAAAGGTGCCACACACTATGGTGGATATTCCTACAAAGTTTCATGAAGTTTGATGAAAGGAATCCAATTTTTTTTTAAATCCCCCCTTTTTTGTTTCTATGGCAACTGCGGCAAAGTTTGTCCAACCGATTCCGATTTTTCTGACTTATCTCGTTCCACTAGATGTGGATGTTGTTCCTATCAAGTTTCATCAATTTCTGTTCCTTCCTACGATGTTTCATGAAGTTTGATGAAAGAAATAAAAAAAAAATTAAAATCCCCCCTTTTTTATTTCCATGGCAACTGCGGCAGAGTTTGTCCTACCGATTCCATTTTTTTGCTTATCTCGTTCCACTAGATGTGGATGTGACAGGACACATTACTGCAAAAATTTGTGAAGTTTGGAGTGAATTTAACATTTTTTGCACCTTGGTTACCATAGCAATGGCCACCATTTTGAATTTTTCCATCCCCAAAAGGTGCCACACACTATGGTGGATATTCCTACAGTTTCATGAAATTTGATGAAAGGAATCAACATTTTTTTTAAATCCCCCCTTTTTTGTTTCCATGGCAACTGCGGCAAAGTTTGTCCTACCGATTCCAATTTTTTTGGCTTATCTCGTTCCACTAGATGTGGATGTGACAGGAAACATTACTGCAAAAAATTGTGAAGTTTGGAGTGAATTTAAAATTTTTTGCACCTTGGTTACCATGGCAATGGCCGCCATTTTGAATTTGTTTAACCCCCAAAAGCTGCCACACACTATGGTGGATATTCCTACAAAGTTTCATGGAGTTTGATGAAAGGAATCCAAAAATTTGTAAATTCCCCCTTTTTTGTTTCCATGGCAACTGCGGCAAAGTTTTTCCAACCGATTCCGAATTTTTTGGCTTATCTCGTTCCACTAGATGTGGATATTGTTCCTATCAAACTTCATCAATTTCTGTTCCTTTCTACGATGTTTCATGAAGTTTGATGAAAGAAATAAAAAAACAATTAAAATCCCCCTTTTTTTTATTTCCATGGCAACTGCGGCAAAGTTTGTCCTACCGATTCCGATTTTTTTGGCTTATCTCGTTCCACTAGATGTGGATGTGACAGAACACATTACTGCAAAAAATTGTGAAGTTTGGAGTGAATTTAAAAATTTTTGCACCTTGGTTACCATGGCAATGGCCGCCATTTTGAATTTGTTTAACCCCGAAAAGCTGCCACACACTATGGTGGATATTCCTACAAAGCTTCATGAAATTTGATGAAAGGAATCCAAAAATTTTGTAAATTCCCCTTTTTTTGTTTCCATGGCAACTGTGGCAAAGTTTGTCCAACCGATTCCAAATTTTTTGGCTTATCTCGTTCCACTAGATGTGGATATTGTTCCCATCAAACTTCAGCAATTTCTGTTCCTTTCTACGATGTTTCATGAAGTTTGATGAAAGAAATCAAAAAAAATTCTAAATCCCCCTTTTTTATTTCCATGGCAACTGCAGCAAAGTTTGTCCTACCAATTCCAATTTTTTGGTTTTTCTCGTTCCACTAGATGTGGATGTGACAGGACACATTACTGGAAAAAATTGTGAAGCTTAGAGTGAATTTAACATTTTTTGCACCTTGGTTACCATGGCAACGGCCGCCATCTTGAATTTTTTCAACCCCAAAAGGTGCCACACACTATGGTGGATATTCCTACAAAGTTTCATGAAGTTTGATGAAAGGAATCCAATTTTTTTTTAAATCCTCCCTTTTTTGTTTCTATGGCAACTGCGGCAGAGTTTGTCCTACCGATTCCATTTTTTTGCTTATCTCGTTCCACTAGATGTGGATGTGACAGGACACATTACTGCAAAAATTTGTGAAGTTTGGAGTGAATTTAACATTTTTTGCACCTTGGTTACCATAGCAATGGCCACCATTTTGAATTTTTCCATCCCCAAAAGGTGCCACACACTATGGTGGATATTCCTACAGTTTCATGAAATTTGATGAAAGGAATCAACATTTTTTTTAAATCCCCCCTTTTTTGTTTCCATGGCAACTGCGGCAAAGTTTGTCCTACCGATTCCAATTTTTTTGGCTTATCTCGTTCCACTAGATGTGGATGTGACAAGAAACATTACTGCAAAAAATTGTGAAGTTTGGAGTGAATTTAACATTTTTTGCACCTTGGTTACCATGGCAATGGCCACCATTTTGAATTTGTTTAACCCCCAAAAGCTGCCACACACTATGGTGGATATTCCTACAAAGTTTCATGAAGTTTGATGAAAGGAATCCAAAAATTTGTAAATCCCCCCTTTTTTGTTTCCATGGCAACTGCGGCAAAGTTTGTCCTACCGATTCCAATTTTTTTGGCTTATCTCGTTCCACTAGATGTGGATGTGACAGGAAACATTACTGCAAAAAATTGTGAAGTTTGGAGTGAATTTAACATTATTTGCACCTTGGTTACCATGGCAATGGCCACCATTTTGAATTTGTTTAACCCCCAAAAGCTGCCACACACTATGGTGGATATTCCTACAAAGTTTCATGAAGTTTGATGAAAGGAATCCAAAAATTTGTAAATCCCCCCTTTTTTGTTTCCATGGCAACTGCGGCAAAGTTTGTCCTACCGATTCCAATTTTTTTGGCTTATCTCGTTCCACTAGATGTGGATGTGACAGGAAACATTACTGCAAAAAATTGTGAAGTTTGGAGTGAATTTAACATTTTTTGCACCTTGGTTACCATGGCAATGGCCACCATTTTGAATTTGTTTAACCCCCAAAAGCTGCCACACACTATGGTGGATATTCCTACAAAGTTTCATGAAGTTTGATGAAAGGAATCCAAAAATTTTGTAAATTCCCCCTTTTTTGCTTCCATGGCAACTGTGGCAAAGTTTTTCCAACCGATTCCGAATATTTTGGCTTATCTCGTTCCACTAGATGTGGATATTGTTCCTATCAAACTTCATCAATTTCTGTTCCTTTCTACGATGTTTCATGAAGTTTGATGAAAGAAATAAAAAAAAAATTAAAATCCCCCTTTTTTTATTTCCATGGCAACTGCGGCAAAGTTTGTCCTACCGATTCCGATTTTTTTGGCTTATCTCGTTCCACTAGATGTGGATGTGACAGAAAACATTACTGCAAAAAATTGTGAAGTTTGGAGTGAATTTAACATTTTTTGCACCTTGGTTACCATGGCAATGGCCACCATTTTGAATTTGTTTAACCCCAAAAGCTGCCACACACTATGGTGGATATTCCTACAAAGTTTCATGAAGTTTGATGAAAGGAATCCAAAAATTTTGTAAATTCCCCCTTTTTTGTTTCCATGGCAACTGCGGCAAAGTTTGTCCAACCGATTCCAAATTTTTTGGCTTATCTCGTTCCACTAGATGTGGATATTGTTCCCATCAAACTTCAGCAATTTCTGTTCCTTTCTACGATGTTTCATGAAGTTTGATGAAAGAAATCAAAAAAAATTCTAAGTCCCCCTTTTTTATTTCCATGGCAACTGCGGCAAAGTTTGTCCTACCAATTCCGATTTTTTGGTTTTTCTCGTTCCACTAGATGTGGATGTGACAGGACACATTACTGGAAAAAATTGTGAAGTTTAGAGTGAATTTAACATTTTTTGCACCTTGGTTACCATGGCAACGGCCGCCATCTTGAATTTTTTCAACCCCAAAAGGTGCCACACACTATGGTGGATATTCCTACAAAGTTTCATGAAGTTTGATGAAAGGAATCCAATTTTTTTTTAAATCCCCCCTTTTTTGTTTCTATGGCAACTGCGGCAAAGTTTGTCCAACCGATTCCGATTTTTCTGACTTATCTCGTTCCACTAGATGTGGATGTTGTTCCTATCAAGTTTCATCAATTTCTGTTCCTTCCTACGATGTTTCATGAAGTTTGATGAAAGAAATAAAAAAAAAATTAAAATCCCCCCTTTTTTATTTCCATGGCAACTGCGGCAGAGTTTGTCCTACCGATTCCATTTTTTTTCTTATCTCGTTCCACTAGATGTGGATGTGACAGGACACATTACTGCAAAAATTTGTGAAGTTTGGAGTGAATTTAACATTTTTTGCACCTTGGTTACCATAGCAATGGCCACCATTTTGAATTTTTCCATCCCCAAAAGGTGCCACACACTATGGTGGATATTCCTACAGTTTCATGAAATTTGATGAAAGGAATCAACATTTTTTTTAAATCCCCCTTTTTTTGTTTCCATGGCAACTGCGGCAAAGTTTGTCCTACCGATTCCAATTTTTTTGGCTTATCTCGTTCCACTAGATGTGGATGTGACAGGAAACATTACTGCAAAAAATTGTGAAGTTTGGAGTGAATTTAACATTTTTTGCACCTTGGTTACCATGGCAATGGCCACCATTTTGAATTTGTTTAACCCCCAAAAGCTGCCACACACTATGGTGGATATTCCTACAAAGTTTCATGAAGTTTGATGAAAGGAATCCAAAAATTTGTAAATCCCCCCTTTTTTGTTTCCATGGCAACTGCGGCAAAGTTTGTCCTACCGATTCCAATTTTTTTGGCTTATCTCGTTCCACTAGATGTGGATGTGACAGGAAACATTACTGCAAAAAATTGTGAAGTTTGGAGTGAATTTAACATTTTTTGCACCTTGGTTACCATGGCAATGGCCACCATTTTGAATTTGTTTAACCCCCAAAAGCTGCCACACACTATGGTGGATATTCCTACAAAGTTTCATGAAGTTTGATGAAAGGAATCCAAAAATTTTGTAAATTCCCCCTTTTTTGTTTCCATGGCAACTGCGGCAAAGTTTGTCCAACCGATTCCAAATTTTTTGGCTTATCTCGTTCCACTAGATGTGGATATTGTTCCCATCAAACTTCAGCAATTTCTGTTCCTTTCTACGATGTTTCATGAAGTTTGATGAAAGAAATCAAAAAAAATTCTAAGTCCCCCTTTTTTTATTTCCATGGCAACTGCGGCAAAGTTTGTCCTACCAATTCCGATTTTTTGGTTTTTCTCGTTCCACTAGATGTGGATGTGACAGGACACATTACTGGAAAAAATTGTGAAGTTTAGAGTGAATTTAACATTTTTTGCACCTTGGTTACCATGGCAACGGCCGCCATCTTGAATTTTTTCAACCCCAAAAGGTGCCACACACTATGGTGGATATTCCTACAAAGTTTCATGAAGTTTGATGAAAGGAATCCAATTTTTTTTTAAATCCCCCCTTTTTTGTTTCTATGGCAACTGCGGCAAAGTTTGTCCAACCGATTCCGAATTTTCTGACTTATCTCGTTCCACTAGATGTGGATGTTGTTCCTATCAAGTTTCATCAATTTCTGTTCCTTCCTACGATGTTTCATGAAGTTTGATGAAAGAAATAAAAAAAAAATTAAAATCCCCCCTTTTTTATTTCCATGGCAACTGCGGCAGAGTTTGTCCTACCGATTCCATTTTTTTGCTTATCTCGTTCCACTAGATGTGGATGTGACAGGACACATTACTGCAAAAATTTGTGAAGTTTGGAGTGAATTTAACATTTTTTGCACCTTGGTTACCATAGCAATGGCCACCATTTTGAATTTTTCCATCCCCAAAAGGTGCCACACACTATGGTGGATATTCCTACAGTTTCATGAAATTTGATGAAAGGAATCAACATCTTTTTTAAATCCCCCTTTTTTTGTTTCCATGGCAACTGCGGCAAAGTTTGTCCTACCGATTCCAATTTTTTTGGCTTATCTCGTTCCACTAGATGTGGATGTGACAGGAAACATTACTGCAAAAAATTGTGAAGTTTGGAGTGAATTTAACATTTTTTGCACCTTGGTTACCATGGCAATGGCCACCATTTTGAATTTGTTTAACCCCCAAAAGCTGCCACACACTATGGTGGATATTCCTACAAAGTTTCATGAAGTTTGATGAAAGGAATCCAAAAATTTTGTAAATTCCCCCTTTTTTGCTTCCATGGCAACTGTGGCAAAGTTTTTCCAACCGATTCCGAATATTTTGGCTTATCTCGTTCCACTAGATGTGGATATTGTTCCTATCAAACTTCATCAATTTCTGTTCCTTTCTACGATGTTTCATGAAGTTTGATGAAAGAAATAAAAAAACAATTAAAATCCCCCTTTTTTTTATTTCCATGGCAACTGCGGCAAAGTTTGTCCTACCGATTCCGATTTTTTTGGCTTATCTCGTTCCACTAGATGTGGATGTGACAGAACACATTACTGCAAAAAATTGTGAAGTTTGGAGTGAATTTAAAAATTTTTGCACCTTGGTTACCATGGCAATGGCCGCCATTTTGAATTTGTTTAACCCCGAAAAGCTGCCACACACTATGGTGGATATTCCTACAAAGCTTCATGAAATTTGATGAAAGGAATCCAAAAATTTTGTAAATTCCCCTTTTTTTGTTTCCATGGCAACTGTGGCAAAGTTTGTCCAACCGATTCCAAATTTTTTGGCTTATCTCGTTCCACTAGATGTGGATATTGTTCCCATCAAACTTCAGCAATTTCTGTTCCTTTCTACGATGTTTCATGAAGTTTGATGAAAGAAATCAAAAAAAATTCTAAATCCCCCTTTTTTATTTCCATGGCAACTGCGGCAAAGTTTGTCCTACCAATTCCGATTTTTTGGTTTTTCTCGTTCCACTAGATGTGGATGTGACAGGACACATTACTGGAAAAAATTGTGAAGCTTAGAGTGAATTTAACATTTTTTGCACCTTGGTTACCATGGCAACGGCCGCCATCTTGAATTTTTTCAACCCCAAAAGGTGCCACACACTATGGTGGATATTCCTACAAAGTTTCATGAAGTTTGATGAAAGGAATCCAATTTTTTTTTAAATCCTCCCTTTTTTGTTTCTATGGCAACTGCGCAGAGTTTGTCCTACCGATTCCATTTTTTTGCTTATCTCGTTCCACTAGATGTGGATGTGACAGGACACATTACTGCAAAAATTTGTGAAGTTTGGAGTGAATTTAACATTTTTTGCACCTTGGTTACCATAGCAATGGCCACCATTTTGAATTTTTCCATCCCCAAAAGGTGCCACACACTATGGTGGATATTCCTACAGTTTCATGAAATTTGATGAAAGGAATCAACATTTTTTTTAAATCCCCCCTTTTTTGTTTCCATGGCAACTGCGGCAAAGTTTGTCCTACCGATTCCAATTTTTTTGGCTTATCTCGTTCCACTAGATGTGGATGTGACAGGAAACATTACTGCAAAAAATTGTGAAGTTTGGAGTGAATTTAACATTTTTTGCACCTTGGTTACCATGGCAATGGCCACCATTTTGAATTTGTTTAACCCCCAAAAGCTGCCACACACTATGGTGGATATTCCTACAAAGTTTCATGAAGTTTGATGAAAGGAATCCAAAAATTTTGTAAATTCCCCCTTTTTTGCTTCCATGGAAACTGTGGCAAAGTTTTTCCAACCGATTCCGAATATTTTGGCTTATCTCGTTCCACTAGATGTGGATATTGTTCCTATCAAACTTCATCAATTTCTGTTCCTTTCTACGATGTTTCATGAAGTTTGATGAAAGAAATAAAAAAAAAATTAAAATCCCCCTTTTTTTATTTCCATGGCAACTGCGGCAAAGTTTGTCCTACCGATTCCGATTTTTTTGGCTTATCTCGTTCCACTAGATGTGGATGTGACAGAAAACATTACTGCAAAAAATTGTGAAGTTTGGAGTGAATTTAACATTTTTTGCACCTTGGTTACCATGGCAATGGCCACCATTTTGAATTTGTTTAACCCCAAAAGCTGCCACACACTATGGTGGATATTCCTACAAAGTTTCATGAAGTTTGATGAAAGGAATCCAAAAATTTTGTAAATTCACCCTTTTTTGTTTCCATGGCAACTGCGGCAAAGTTTGTCCAACCGATTCCAAATTTTTTGGCTTATCTCGTTCCACTAGATGTGGATATTGTTCCCATCAAACTTCAGCAATTTCTGTTCCTTTCTACGATGTTTCATGAAGTTTGATGAAAGAAATCAAAAAAAATTCTAAGTCCCCCTTTTTTATTTCCATGGCAACTGCGGCAAAGTTTGTCCTACCAATTCCGATTTTTTGGTTTTTCTCGTTCCACTAGATGTGGATGTGACAGGACACATTACTGGAAAAAATTGTGAAGTTTAGAGTGAATTTAACATTTTTTGCACCTTGGTTACCATGGCAACGGCCGCCATCTTGAATTTTTTCAACCCCAAAAGGTGCCACACACTATGGTGGATATTCCTACAAAGTTTCATGAAGTTTGATGAAAGGAATCCAATTTTTTTTTAAATCCCCCCTTTTTTGTTTCTATGGCAACTGCGGCAAAGTTTGTCCAACCGATTCCGATTTTTCTGACTTATCTCGTTCCACTAGATGTGGATGTTGTTCCTATCAAGTTTCATCAATTTCTGTTCCTTCCTACGATGTTTCATGAAGTTTGATGAAAGAAATAAAAAAAAAATTAAAATCCCCCCTTTTTTATTTCCATGGCAACTGCGGCAGAGTTTGTCCTACCGATTCCATTTTTTTTCTTATCTCGTTCCACTAGATGTGGATGTGACAGGACACATTACTGCAAAAATTTGTGAAGTTTGGAGTGAATTTAACATTTTTTGCACCTTGGTTACCATAGCAATGGCCACCATTTTGAATTTTTCCATCCCCAAAAGGTGCCACACACTATGGTGGATATTCCTACAGTTTCATGAAATTTGATGAAAGGAATCAACATTTTTTTTAAATCCCCCTTTTTTTGTTTCCATGGCAACTGCGGCAAAGTTTGTCCTACCGATTCCAATTTTTTTGGCTTATCTCGTTCCACTAGATGTGGATGTGACAGGAAACATTACTGCAAAAAATTGTGAAGTTTGGAGTGAATTTAACATTTTTTGCACCTTGGTTACCATGGCAATGGCCACCATTTTGAATTTGTTTAACCCCCAAAAGCTGCCACACACTATGGTGGATATTCCTACAAAGTTTCATGAAGTTTGATGAAAGGAATCCAAAAATTTGTAAATCCCCCCTTTTTTGTTTCCATGGCAACTGCGGCAAAGTTTGTCCTACCGATTCCAATTTTTTTGGCTTATCTCGTTCCACTAGATGTGGATGTGACAGGAAACATTACTGCAAAAAATTGTGAAGTTTGGAGTGAATTTAACATTTTTTGCACCTTGGTTACCATGGCAATGGCCACCATTTTGAATTTGTTTAACCCCCAAAAGCTGCCACACACTATGGTGGATATTCCTACAAAGTTTCATGAAGTTTGATGAAAGGAATCCAAAAATTTTGTAAATTCCCCCTTTTTTGCTTCCATGGCAACTGTGGCAAAGTTTTTCCAACCGATTCCGAATATTTTGGCTTATCTCGTTCCACTAGATGTGGATATTGTTCCTATCAAACTTCATCAATTTCTGTTCCTTTCTACGATGTTTCATGAAATTTGATGAAAGAAATAAAAAAAAAATTAAAATCCCCCTTTTTTTATTTCCATGGCAACTGCGGCAAAGTTTGTCCTACCAATTCCGATTTTTTGGTTTTTCTCGTTCCACTAGATGTGGATGTGACAGGACACATTACTGGAAAAAATTGTGAAGTTTAGAGTGAATTTAACATTTTTTGCACCTTGGTTACCATGGCAACGGCCGCCATCTTGAATTTTTTCAACCCCAAAAGGTGCCACACACTATGGTGGATATTCCTACAAAGTTTCATGAAGTTTGATGAAAGGAATCCAATTTTTTTTTAAATCCCCCCTTTTTTGTTTCTATGGCAACTGCGGCAAAGTTTGTCCAACCGATTCCGATTTTTCTGACTTATCTCGTTCCACTAGATGTGGATGTTGTTCCTATCAAGTTTCATCAATTTCTGTTCCTTCCTACGATGTTTCATGAAGTTTGATGAAAGAAATAAAAAAAAAATTAAAATCCCCCCTTTTTTATTTCCATGGCAACTGCGGCAGAGTTTGTCCTACCGATTCCATTTTTTTGCTTATCTCGTTCCACTAGATGTGGATGTGACAGGACACATTACTGCAAAAATTTGTGAAGTTTGGAGTGAATTTAACATTTTTTGCACCTTGGTTACCATAGCAATGGCCACCATTTTGAATTTTTCCATCCCCAAAAGGTGCCACACACTATGGTGGATATTCCTACAGTTTCATGAAATTTGATGAAAGGAATCAACATCTTTTTTAAATCCCCCTTTTTTTGTTTCCATGGCAACTGCGGCAAAGTTTGTCCTACCGATTCCAATTTTTTTGGCTTATCTCGTTCCACTAGATGTGGATGTGACAGGAAACATTACTGCAAAAAATTGTGAAGTTTGGAGTGAATTTAACATTTTTTGCACCTTGGTTACCATGGCAATGGCCACCATTTTGAATTTGTTTAACCCCCAAAAGCTGCCACACACTATGGTGGATATTCCTACAAAGTTTCATGAAGTTTGATGAAAGGAATCCAAAAATTTTGTAAATTCCCCCTTTTTTGCTTCCATGGCAACTGTGGCAAAGTTTTTCCAACCGATTCCGAATATTTTGGCTTATCTCGTTCCACTAGATGTGGATATTGTTCCTATCAAACTTCATCAATTTCTGTTCCTTTCTACGATGTTTCATGAAGTTTGATGAAAGAAATAAAAAAACAATTAAAATCCCCCTTTTTTTTATTTCCATGGCAACTGCGGCAAAGTTTGTCCTACCGATTCCGATTTTTTTGGCTTATCTCGTTCCACTAGATGTGGATGTGACAGAACACATTACTGCAAAAAATTGTGAAGTTTGGAGTGAATTTAAAAATTTTTGCACCTTGGTTACCATGGCAATGGCCGCCATTTTGAATTTGTTTAACCCCGAAAAGCTGCCACACACTATGGTGGATATTCCTACAAAGCTTCATGAAATTTGATGAAAGGAATCCAAAAATTTTGTAAATTCCCCTTTTTTTGTTTCCATGGCAACTGTGGCAAAGTTTGTCCAACCGATTCCAAATTTTTTGGCTTATCTCGTTCCACTAGATGTGGATATTGTTCCCATCAAACTTCAGCAATTTCTGTTCCTTTCTACGATGTTTCATGAAGTTTGATGAAAGAAATCAAAAAAAATTCTAAATCCCCCTTTTTTATTTCCATGGCAACTGCGGCAAAGTTTGTCCTACCAATTCCGATTTTTTGGTTTTTCTCGTTCCACTAGATGTGGATGTGACAGGACACATTACTGGAAAAAATTGTGAAGCTTAGAGTGAATTTAACATTTTTTGCACCTTGGTTACCATGGCAACGGCCGCCATCTTGAATTTTTTCAACCCCAAAAGGTGCCACACACTATGGTGGATATTCCTACAAAGTTTCATGAAGTTTGATGAAAGGAATCCAATTTTTTTTTAAATCCTCCCTTTTTTGTTTCTATGGCAACTGCGCAGAGTTTGTCCTACCGATTCCATTTTTTTGCTTATCTCGTTCCACTAGATGTGGATGTGACAGGACACATTACTGCAAAAATTTGTGAAGTTTGGAGTGAATTTAACATTTTTTGCACCTTGGTTACCATAGCAATGGCCACCATTTTGAATTTTTCTATCCCCAAAAGGTGCCACACACTATGGTGGATATTCCTACAGTTTCATGAAATTTGATGAAAGGAATCAACATTTTTTTTAAATCCCCCCTTTTTTGTTTCCATGGCAACTGCGGCAAAGTTTGTCCTACCGATTCCAATTTTTTTGGCTTATCTCGTTCCACTAGATGTGGATGTGACAGGAAACATTACTGCAAAAAATTGTGAAGTTTGGAGTGAATTTAACATTTTTTGCACCTTGGTTACCATGGCAATGGCCACCATTTTGAATTTGTTTAACCCCCAAAAGCTGCCACACACTATGGTGGATATTCCTACAAAGTTTCATGAAGTTTGATGAAAGGAATCCAAAAATTTGTAAATCCCCCCTTTTTTGTTTCCATGGCAACTGCGGCAAAGTTTGTCCTACCGATTCCAATTTTTTTGGCTTATCTCGTTCCACTAGATGTGGATGTGACAGGAAACATTACTGCAAAAAATTGTGAAGTTTGGAGTGAATTTAACATTTTTTGCACCTTGGTTACCATGGCAATGGCCACTATTTTGAATTTGTTTAACCCCCAAAAGCTGCCACACACTATGGTGGATATTCCTACAAAGTTTCATGAAGTTTGATGAAAGGAATCCAAAAATTTTGTAAATTCCCCCTTTTTTGCTTCCATGGCAACTGTGGCAAAGTTTTTCCAACCGATTCCGAATATTTTGGCTTATCTCGTTCCACTAGATGTGGATATTGTTCCTATCAAACTTCATCAATTTCTGTTCCTTTCTACGATGTTTCATGAAGTTTGATGAAAGAAATAAAAAAAAAATTAAAATCCCCCTTTTTTTATTTCCATGGCAACTGCGGCAAAGTTTGTCCTACCGATTCCGATTTTTTTGGCTTATCTCGTTCCACTAGATGTGGATGTGACAGAAAACATTACTGCAAAAAATTGTGAAGTTTGGAGTGAATTTAACATTTTTTGCACCTTGGTTACCATGGCAATGGCCACCATTTTGAATTTGTTTAACCCCAAAAGCTGCCACACACTATGGTGGATATTCCTACAAAGTTTCATGAAGTTTGATGAAAGGAATCCAAAAATTTTGTAAATTCCCCCTTTTTTGTTTCCATGGCAACTGCGGCAAAGTTTGTCCAACCGATTCCAAATTTTTTGGCTTATCTCGTTCCACTAGATGTGGATATTGTTCCCATCAAACTTCAGCAATTTCTGTTCCTTTCTACGATGTTTCATGAAGTTTGATGAAAGAAATCAAAAAAAATTCTAAGTCCCCCTTTTTTTATTTCCATGGCAACTGCGGCAAAGTTTGTCCTACCAATTCCGATTTTTTGGTTTTTCTCGTTCCACTAGATGTGGATGTGACAGGACACATTACTGGAAAAAATTGTGAAGTTTAGAGTGAATTTAACATTTTTTGCACCTTGGTTACCATGGCAACGGCCGCCATCTTGAATTTTTTCAACCCCAAAAGGTGCCACACACTATGGTGGATATTCCTACAAAGTTTCATGAAGTTTGATGAAAGGAATCCAATTTTTTTTTAAATCCCCCCTTTTTTGTTTCTATGGCAACTGCGGCAAAGTTTGTCCAACCGATTCCGATTTTTCTGACTTATCTCGTTCCACTAGATGTGGATGTTGTTCCTATCAAGTTTCATCAATTTCTGTTCCTTCCTACGATGTTTCATGAAGTTTGATGAAAGAAATAAAAAAAAAATTAAAATCCCCCCTTTTTTATTTCCATGGCAACTGCGGCAGAGTTTGTCCTACCGATTCCATTTTTTTTCTTATCTCGTTCCACTAGATGTGGATGTGACAGGACACATTACTGCAAAAATTTGTGAAGTTTGGAGTGAATTTAACATTTTTTGCACCTTGGTTACCATAGCAATGGCCACCATTTTGAATTTTTCCATCCCCAAAAGGTGCCACACACTATGGTGGATATTCCTACAGTTTCATGAAATTTGATGAAAGGAATCAACATTTTTTTTAAATCCCCCTTTTTTTGTTTCCATGGCAACTGCGGCAAAGTTTGTCCTACCGATTCCAATTTTTTTGGCTTATCTCGTTCCACTAGATGTGGATGTGACAGGAAACATTACTGCAAAAAATTGTGAAGTTTGGAGTGAATTTAACATTTTTTGCACCTTGGTTACCATGGCAATGGCCACCATTTTGAATTTGTTTAACCCCCAAAAGCTGCCACACACTATGGTGGATATTCCTACAAAGTTTCATGAAGTTTGATGAAAGGAATCCAAAAATTTGTAAATCCCCCCTTTTTTGTTTCCATGGCAACTGCGGCAAAGTTTGTCCTACCGATTCCAATTTTTTTGGCTTATCTCGTTCCACTAGATGTGGATGTGACAGGAAACATTACTGCAAAAAATTGTGAAGTTTGGAGTGAATTTAACATTTTTTGCACCTTGGTTACCATGGCAATGGCCACCATTTTGAATTTGTTTAACCCCGAAAAGCTGCCACACACTATGGTGGATATTCCTACAAAGTTTCATGAAGTTTGATGAAAGGAATCCAAAAATTTTGTAAATTCCCCCTTTT
Organism: Bathymodiolus brooksi; assembly: GCA_963680875.1. Classification (NCBI taxonomy): domain Eukaryota; kingdom Metazoa; phylum Mollusca; class Bivalvia; order Mytilida; family Modiolidae; genus Bathymodiolus; species Bathymodiolus brooksi. The sequence continues at coordinate 24,858,886 of OY804578.1, read as the reverse complement.
TTGCTTCCATGGCAACTGTGGCAAAGTTTTTCCAACCGATTCCGAATATTTTGGCTTATCTCGTTCCACTAGATGTGGATATTGTTCCTATCAAACTTCATCAATTTCTGTTCCTTTCTACGATGTTTCATGAAGTTTGATGAAAGAAATAAAAAAAAAATTAAAATCCCCCTTTTTTTATTTCCATGGCAACTGCGGCAAAGTTTGTCCTACCAATTCCGATTTTTTGGTTTTTCTCGTTCCACTAGATGTGGATGTGACAGGACACATTACTGGAAAAAATTGTGAAGTTTAGAGTGAATTTAACATTTTTTGCACCTTGGTTACCATGGCAACGGCCGCCATCTTGAATTTTTTCAACCCCAAAAGGTGCCACACACTATGGTGGATATTCCTACAAAGTTTCATGAAGTTTGATGAAAGGAATCCAATTTTTTTTTAAATCCCCCCTTTTTTGTTTCTATGGCAACTGCGGCAAAGTTTGTCCAACCGATTCCGATTTTTCTGACTTATCTCGTTCCACTAGATGTGGATGTTGTTCCTATCAAGTTTCATCAATTTTTGTTCCTTCCTACGATGTTTCATGAAGTTTGATGAAAGAAATAAAAAAAAAATTAAAATCCCCCCTTTTTTATTTCCATGGCAACTGCGGCAGAGTTTGTCCTACCGATTCCATTTTTTTGCTTATCTCGTTCCACTAGATGTGGATGTGACAGGACACATTACTGCAAAAATTTGTGAAGTTTGGAGTGAATTTAACATTTTTTGCACCTTGGTTACCATAGCAATGGCCACCATTTTGAATTTTTCCATCCCCAAAAGGTGCCACACACTATGGTGGATATTCCTACAGTTTCATGAAATTTGATGAAAGGAATCAACATCTTTTTTAAATCCCCCTTTTTTTGTTTCCATGGCAACTGCGGCAAAGTTTGTCCTACCGATTCCTTTTTTTTTGGCTTATCTCGTTCCACTAGATGTGGATGTGACAGGAAACATTACTGCAAAAAATTGTGAAGTTTGGAGTGAATTTAACATTTTTTGCACCTTGGTTACCATGGCAATGGCCACCATTTTGAATTTGTTTAACCCCCAAAAGCTGCCACACACTATGGTGGATATTCCTACAAAGTTTCATGAAGTTTGATGAAAGGAATCCAAAAATTTTGTAAATTCCCCCTTTTTTGCTTCCATGGCAACTGTGGCAAAGTTTTTCCAACCGATTCCGAATATTTTGGCTTATCTCGTTCCACTAGATGTGGATATTGTTCCTATCAAACTTCATCAATTTCTGTTCCTTTCTACGATGTTTCATGAAGTTTGATGAAAGAAATAAAAAAAAAATTAAAATCCCCCTTTTTTTATTTCCATGGCAACTGCGGCAAAGTTTGTCCTACCGATTCCGATTTTTTTGGCTTATCTCGTTCCACTAGATGTGGATGTGACAGAAAACATTACTGCAAAAAATTGTGAAGTTTGGAGTGAATTTAACATTTTTTGCACCTTGGTTACCATGGCAATGGCCACCATTTTGAATTTGTTTAACCCCAAAAGCTGCCACACACTATGGTGGATATTCCTACAAAGTTTCATGAAGTTTGATGAAAGGAATCCAAAAATTTTGTAAATTCCCCCTTTTTTGTTTCCATGGCAACTGCGGCAAAGTTTGTCCAACCGATTCCAAATTTTTTGGCTTATCTCGTTCCACTAGATGTGGATATTGTTCCCATCAAACTTCAGCAATTTCTGTTCCTTTCTACGATGTTTCATGAAGTTTGATGAAAGAAATAAAAAAAAATTCTAAATCCCCCTTTTTTATTTCCATGGCAACTGCGGCAAAGTTTGTCCTACCAATTCCGATTTTTTGGTTTTTCTCGTTCCACTAGATGTGGATGTGACAGGACACATTACTGGAAAAAATTGTGAAGTTTAGAGTGAATTTAACATTTGTTGCACCTTGGTTACCATGGCAACGGCCGCCATCTTGAATTTTTTCAACCCCAAAAGGTGCCACACACTATGGTGGATATTCCTACAAAGTTTCATGAAGTTTGATGAAAGGAATCCAATTTTTTTTTAAATCTCCCCTTTTTTGTTTCTATGGCAACTGCGGCAAAGTTTGTCCAACCGATTCCGATTTTTCTGACTTATCTCGTTCCACTAGATGTGGATGTTGTTCCTATCAAGTTTCATCAATTTCTGTTCCTTCCTACGATGTTTCATGAAGTTTGATGAAAGAAATAAAAAAAAAATTAAAATCCCCCCTTTTTTATTTCCATGGCAACTGCTCAGAGTTTGTCCTACCGATTCCATTTTTTTGCTTATCTCGTTCCACTAGATGTGGATGTGACAGGACACATTACTGCAAAAATTTGTGAAGTTTGGAGTGAATTTAACATTTTTTGCACCTTGGTTACCATAGCAATGGCCACCATTTTGAATTTTTCCATCCCCAAAAGGTGCCACACACTATGGTGGATATTCCTACAGTTTCATGAAATTTGATGAAAGGAATCAACATTTTTTTTAAATCCCCCCTTTTTTGTTTCCATGGCAACTGCGGCAAAGTTTGTCCTACCGATTCCAATTTTTTTGGCTTATCTCGTTCCACTAGATGTGGATGTGACAGGAAACATTACTGCAAAAAATTGTGAAGTTTGGAGTGAATTTAACATTTTTTGCACCTTGGTTACCATGGCAATGGCCACCATTTTGAATTTGTTTAACCCCCAAAAGCTGCCACACACTATGGTGGATATTCCTACAAAGTTTCATGAAGTTTGATGAAAGGAATCCAAAAATTTGTAAATCCCCCCTTTTTTGTTTCCATGGCAACTGCGGCAAAGTTTGTCCTACCGATTCCAATTTTTTTGGCTTATCTCGTTCCACTAGATGTGGATGTGACAGGAAACATTACTGCAAAAAATTGTGAAGTTTGGAGTGAATTTAACATTTTTTGCACCTTGGTTACCATGGCAATGGCCACCATTTTGAATTTGTTTAACCCCCAAAAGCTGCCACACACTATGGTGGATATTCCTACAAAGTTTCATGAAGTTTGATGAAAGGAATCCAAAAATTTTGTAAATTCCCCCTTTTTTGCTTCCATGGCAACTGTGGCAAAGTTTTTCCAACCGATTCCGAATATTTTGGCTTATCTCGTTCCACTAGATGTGGATATTGTTCCTATCAAACTTCATCAATTTCTGTTCCTTTCTACGATGTTTCATGAAGTTTGATGAAAGAAATAAAAAAACAATTAAAATCCCCCTTTTTTTTATTTCCATGGCAACTGCGGCAAAGTTTGTCCTACCGATTCCGATTTTTTTGGCTTATCTCGTTCCACTAGATGTGGATGTGACAGAACACATTACTGCAAAAAATTGTGAAGTTTGGAGTGAATTTAAAAATTTTTGCACCTTGGTTACCATGGCAATGGCCGCCATTTTGAATTTGTTTAACCCCGAAAAGCTGCCACACACTATGGTGGATATTCCTACAAAGCTTCATGAAATTTGATGAAAGGAATCCAAAAATTTTGTAAATTCCCCTTTTTTTGTTTCCATGGCAACTGTGGCAAAGTTTGTCCAACCGATTCCAAATTTTTTGGCTTATCTCGTTCCACTAGATGTGGATATTGTTCCCATCAAACTTCAGCAATTTCTGTTCCTTTCTACGATGTTTCATGAAGTTTGATGAAAGAAATCAAAAAAAATTCTAAATCCCCCTTTTTTATTTCCATGGCAACTGCGGCAAAGTTTGTCCTACCAATTCCGATTTTTTGGTTTTTCTCGTTCCACTAGATGTGGATGTGACAGGACACATTACTGGAAAAAATTGTGAAGCTTAGAGTGAATTTAACATTTTTTGCACCTTGGTTACCATGGCAACGGCCGCCATCTTGAATTTTTTCAACCCCAAAAGGTGCCACACACTATGGTGGATATTCCTACAAAGTTTCATGAAGTTTGATGAAAGGAATCCAATTTTTTTTTAAATCCTCCCTTTTTTGTTTCTATGGCAACTGCGGCAGAGTTTGTCCTACCGATTCCATTTTTTTGCTTATCTCGTTCCACTAGATGTGGATGTGACAGGACACATTACTGCAAAAATTTGTGAAGTTTGGAGTGAATTTAACATTTTTTGCACCTTGGTTACCATAGCAATGGCCACCATTTTGAATTTTTCCATCCCCAAAAGGTGCCACACACTATGGTGGATATTCCTACAGTTTCATGAAATTTGATGAAAGGAATCAACATTTTTTTTAAATCCCCCCTTTTTTGTTTCCATGGCAACTGCGGCAAAGTTTGTCCTACCGATTCCAATTTTTTTGGCTTATCTCGTTCCACTAGATGTGGATGTGACAGGAAACATTACTGCAAAAAATTGTGAAGTTTGGAGTGAATTTAACATTTTTTGCACCTTGGTTACCATGGCAATGGCCACCATTTTGAATTTGTTTAACCCCCAAAAGCTGCCACACACTATGGTGGATATTCCTACAAAGTTTCATGAAGTTTGATGAAAGGAATCCAAAAATTTGTAAATCCCCCCTTTTTTGTTTCCATGGCAACTGCGGCAAAGTTTGTCCTACCGATTCCAATTTTTTTGGCTTATCTCGTTCCACTAGATGTGGATGTGACAGGAAACATTACTGCAAAAAATTGTGAAGTTTGGAGTGAATTTAACATTATTTGCACCTTGGTTACCATGGCAATGGCCACCATTTTGAATTTGTTTAACCCCCAAAAGCTGCCACACACTATGGTGGATATTCCTACAAAGTTTCATGAAGTTTGATGAAAGGAATCCAAAAATTTGTAAATCCCCCCTTTTTTGTTTCCATGGCAACTGCGGCAAAGTTTGTCCTACCGATTCCAATTTTTTTGGCTTATCTCGTTCCACTAGATGTGGATGTGACAGGAAACATTACTGCAAAAAATTGTGAAGTTTGGAGTGAATTTAACATTTTTTGCACCTTGGTTACCATGGCAATGGCCACCATTTTGAATTTGTTTAACCCCCAAAAGCTGCCACACACTATGGTGGATATTCCTACAAAGTTTCATGAAGTTTGATGAAAGGAATCCAAAAATTTTGTAAATTCCCCCTTTTTTGCTTCCATGGCAACTGTGGCAAAGTTTTTCCAACCGATTCCGAATATTTTGGCTTATCTCGTTCCACTAGATGTGGATATTGTTCCTATCAAACTTCATCAATTTCTGTTCCTTTCTACGATGTTTCATGAAGTTTGATGAAAGAAATAAAAAAAAAATTAAAATCCCCCTTTTTTTATTTCCATGGCAACTGCGGCAAAGTTTGTCCTACCGATTCCGATTTTTTTGGCTTATCTCGTTCCACTAGATGTGGATGTGACAGAAAACATTACTGCAAAAAATTGTGAAGTTTGGAGTGAATTTAACATTTTTTGCACCTTGGTTACCATGGCAATGGCCACCATTTTGAATTTGTTTAACCCCAAAAGCTGCCACACACTATGGTGGATATTCCTACAAAGTTTCATGAAGTTTGATGAAAGGAATCCAAAAATTTTGTAAATTCCCCCTTTTTTGTTTCCATGGCAACTGCGGCAAAGTTTGTCCAACCGATTCCAAATTTTTTGGCTTATCTCGTTCCACTAGATGTGGATATTGTTCCCATCAAACTTCAGCAATTTCTGTTCCTTTCTACGATGTTTCATGAAGTTTGATGAAAGAAATCAAAAAAAATTCTAAGTCCCCCTTTTTTTATTTCCATGGCAACTGCGGCAAAGTTTGTCCTACCAATTCCGATTTTTTGGTTTTTCTCGTTCCACTAGATGTGGATGTGACAGGACACATTACTGGAAAAAATTGTGAAGTTTAGAGTGAATTTAACATTTTTTGCACCTTGGTTACCATGGCAACGGCCGCCATCTTGAATTTTTTCAACCCCAAAAGGTGCCACACACTATGGTGGATATTCCTACAAAGTTTCATGAAGTTTGATGAAAGGAATCCAATTTTTTTTTAAATCCCCCCTTTTTTGTTTCTATGGCAACTGCGGCAAAGTTTGTCCTACCAATTCCGATTTTTTGGTTTTTCTCGTTCCACTAGATGTGGATGTGACAGGACACATTACTGGAAAAAATTGTGAAGTTTAGAGTGAATTTAACATTTTTTGCACCTTGGTTACCATGGCAACGGCCGCCATCTTGAATTTTTTCAACCCCAAAAGGTGCCACACACTATGGTGGATATTCCTACAAAGTTTCATGAAGTTTGATGAAAGGAATCCAATTTTTTTTTAAATCCCCCCTTTTTTGTTTCTATGGCAACTGCGGCAAAGTTTGTCCAACCGATTCCGATTTTTCTGACTTATCTCGTTCCACTAGATGTGGATGTTGTTCCTATCAAGTTTCATCAATTTCTGTTCCTTCCTACGATGTTTCATGAAGTTTGATGAAAGAAATAAAAAAAAAATTAAAATCCCCCCTTTTTTATTTCCATGGCAACTGCGGCAGAGTTTGTCCTACCGATTCCATTTTTTTTCTTATCTCGTTCCACTAGATGTGGATGTGACAGGACACATTACTGCAAAAATTTGTGAAGTTTGGAGTGAATTTAACATTTTTTGCACCTTGGTTACCATAGCAATGGCCACCATTTTGAATTTTTCCATCCCCAAAAGGTGCCACACACTATGGTGGATATTCCTACAGTTTCATGAAATTTGATGAAAGGAATCAACATTTTTTTTAAATCCCCCTTTTTTTGTTTCCATGGCAACTGCGGCAAAGTTTGTCCTACCGATTCCAATTTTTTTGGCTTATCTCGTTCCACTAGATGTGGATGTGACAGGAAACATTACTGCAAAAAATTGTGAAGTTTGGAGTGAATTTAACATTTTTTGCACCTTGGTTACCATGGCAATGGCCACCATTTTGAATTTGTTTAACCCCCAAAAGCTGCCACACACTATGGTGGATATTCCTACAAAGTTTCATGAAGTTTGATGAAAGGAATCCAAAAATTTGTAAATCCCCCCTTTTTTGTTTCCATGGCAACTGCGGCAAAGTTTGTCCTACCGATTCCAATTTTTTTGGCTTATCTCGTTCCACTAGATGTGGATGTGACAGGAAACATTACTGCAAAAAATTGTGAAGTTTGGAGTGAATTTAACATTTTTTGCACCTTGGTTACCATGGCAATGGCCACCATTTTGAATTTGTTTAACCCCCAAAAGCTGCCACACACTATGGTGGATATTCCTACAAAGTTTCATGAAGTTTGATGAAAGGAATCCAAAAATTTTGTAAATTCCCCCTTTTTTGCTTCCATGGCAACTGTGGCAAAGTTTTTCCAACCGATTCCGAATATTTTGGCTTATCTCGTTCCACTAGATGTGGATATTGTTCCTATCAAACTTCATCAATTTCTGTTCCTTTCTACGATGTTTCATGAAGTTTGATGAAAGAAATAAAAAAAAAATTAAAATCCCCCTTTTTTTATTTCCATGGCAACTGCGGCAAAGTTTGTCCTACCAATTCCGATTTTTTGGTTTTTCTCGTTCCACTAGATGTGGATGTGACAGGACACATTACTGGAAAAAATTGTGAAGTTTAGAGTGAATTTAACATTTTTTGCACCTTGGTTACCATGGCAACGGCCGCCATCTTGAATTTTTTCAACCCCAAAAGGTGCCACACACTATGGTGGATATTCCTACAAAGTTTCATGAAGTTTGATGAAAGGAATCCAATTTTTTTTTAAATCCCCCCTTTTTTGTTTCTATGGCAACTGCGGCAAAGTTTGTCCAACCGATTCCGATTTTTCTGACTTATCTCGTTCCACTAGATGTGGATGTTGTTCCTATCAAGTTTCATCAATTTCTGTTCCTTCCTACGATGTTTCATGAAGTTTGATGAAAGAAATAAAAAAAAAATTAAAATCCCCCCTTTTTTATTTCCATGGCAACTGCGGCAGAGTTTGTCCTACCGATTCCATTTTTTTGCTTATCTCGTTCCACTAGATGTGGATGTGACAGGACACATTACTGCAAAAATTTGTGAAGTTTGGAGTGAATTTAACATTTTTTGCACCTTGGTTACCATAGCAATGGCCACCATTTTGAATTTTTCCATCCCCAAAAGGTGCCACACACTATGGTGGATATTCCTACAGTTTCATGAAATTTGATGAAAGGAATCAACATCTTTTTTAAATCCCCCTTTTTTTGTTTCCATGGCAACTGCGGCAAAGTTTGTCCTACCGATTCCAATTTTTTTGGCTTATCTCGTTCCACTAGATGTGGATGTGACAGGAAACATTACTGCAAAAAATTGTGAAGTTTGGAGTGAATTTAACATTTTTTGCACCTTGGTTACCATGGCAATGGCCACCATTTTGAATTTGTTTAACCCCCAAAAGCTGCCACACACTATGGTGGATATTCCTACAAAGTTTCATGAAGTTTGATGAAAGGAATCCAAAAATTTTGTAAATTCCCCCTTTTTTGCTTCCATGGCAACTGTGGCAAAGTTTTTCCAACCGATTCCGAATATTTTGGCTTATCTCGTTCCACTAGATGTGGATATTGTTCCTATCAAACTTCATCAATTTCTGTTCCTTTCTACGATGTTTCATGAAGTTTGATGAAAGAAATAAAAAAAAAATTAAAATCCCCCTTTTTTTATTTCCATGGCAACTGCGGCAAAGTTTGTCCTACCGATTCCGATTTTTTTGGCTTATCTCGTTCCACTAGATGTGGATGTGACAGAAAACATTACTGCAAAAAATTGTGAAGTTTGGAGTGAATTTAACATTTTTTGCACCTTGGTTACCATGGCAATGGCCACCATTTTGAATTTGTTTAACCCCAAAAGCTGCCACACACTATGGTGGATATTCCTACAAAGTTTCATGAAGTTTGATGAAAGGAATCCAAAAATTTTGTAAATTCACCCTTTTTTGTTTCCATGGCAACTGCGGCAAAGTTTGTCCAACCGATTCCAAATTTTTTGGCTTATCTCGTTCCACTAGATGTGGATATTGTTCCCATCAAACTTCAGCAATTTCTGTTCCTTTCTACGATGTTTCATGAAGTTTGATGAAAGAAATAAAAAAAAATTCTAAATCCCCCTTTTTTATTTCCATGGCAACTGCGGCAAAGTTTGTCCTACCAATTCCGATTTTTTGGTTTTTCTCGTTCCACTAGATGTGGATGTGACAGGACACATTACTGGAAAAAATTGTGAAGTTTAGAGTGAATTTAACATTTTTTGCACCTTGGTTACCATGGCAACGGCCGCCATCTTGAATTTTTTCAACCCCAAAAGGTGCCACACACTATGGTGGATATTCCTACAAAGTTTCATGAAGTTTGATGAAAGGAATCCAATTTTTTTTTAAATCTCCCCTTTTTTGTTTCTATGGCAACTGCGGCAAAGTTTGTCCAACCGATTCCGATTTTTCTGACTTATCTCGTTCCACTAGATGTGGATGTTGTTCCTATCAAGTTTCATCAATTTCTGTTCCTTCCTACGATGTTTCATGAAGTTTGATGAAAGAAATAAAAAAAAAATTAAAATCCCCCCTTTTTTATTTCCATGGCAACTGCTCAGAGTTTGTCCTACCGATTCCATTTTTTTGCTTATCTCGTTCCACTAGATGTGGATGTGACAGGACACATTACTGCAAAAATTTGTGAAGTTTGGAGTGAATTTAACATTTTTTGCACCTTGGTTACCATAGCAATGGCCACCATTTTGAATTTTTCCATCCCCAAAAGGTGCCACACACTATGGTGGATATTCCTACAGTTTCATGAAATTTGATGAAAGGAATCAACATTTTTTTTAAATCCCCCCTTTTTTGTTTCCATGGCAACTGCGGCAAAGTTTGTCCTACCGATTCCAATTTTTTTGGCTTATCTCGTTCCACTAGATGTGGATGTGACAGGAAACATTACTGCAAAAAATTGTGAAGTTTGGAGTGAATTTAACATTTTTTGCACCTTGGTTACCATGGCAATGGCCACCATTTTGAATTTGTTTAACCCCAAAAAGCTGCCACACACTATGGTGGATATTCCTACAAAGTTTCATGAAGTTTGATGAAAGGAATCCAAAAATTTGTAAATCCCCCCTTTTTTGTTTCCATGGCAACTGCGGCAAAGTTTGTCCAACCGATTCCGAATATTTTGGCTTATCTCGTTCCACTAGATGTGGATATTGTTCCCATCAAACTTCAGCAATTTCTGTTCCTTTCTACGATGTTTCATGAAGTTTGATGAAAGAAATCAAAAAAAATTCTAAGTCCCCCTTTTTTTATTTCCATGGCAACTGCGGCAAAGTTTGTCCTACCAATTCCGATTTTTTGGTTTTTCTCGTTCCACTAGATGTGGATGTGACAGGACACATTACTGGAAAAAATTGTGAAGTTTAGAGTGAATTTAACATTTTTTGCACCTTGGTTACCATGGCAACGGCCGCCATCTTGAATTTTTTCAACCCCAAAAGGTGCCACACACTATGGTGGATATTCCTACAAAGTTTCATGAAGTTTGATGAAAGGAATCCAATTTTTTTTTAAATCCCCCCTTTTTTGTTTCTATGGCAACTGCGGCAAAGTTTGTCCTACCAATTCCGATTTTTTGGTTTTTCTCGTTCCACTAGATGTGGATGTGACAGGACACATTACTGGAAAAAATTGTGAAGTTTAGAGTGAATTTAACATTTTTTGCACCTTGGTTACCATGGCAACGGCCGCCATCTTGAATTTTTTCAACCCCAAAAGGTGCCACACACTATGGTGGATATTCCTACAAAGTTTCATGAAGTTTGATGAAAGGAATCCAATTTTTTTTTAAATCCCCCCTTTTTTGTTTCTATGGCAACTGCGGCAAAGTTTGTCCAACCGATTCCGATTTTTCTGACTTATCTCGTTCCACTAGATGTGGATGTTGTTCCTATCAAGTTTCATCAATTTCTGTTCCTTCCTACGATGTTTCATGAAGTTTGATGAAAGAAATAAAAAAAAAATTAAAATCCCCCCTTTTTTATTTCCATGGCAACTGCGGCAGAGTTTGTCCTACCGATTCCATTTTTTTTCTTATCTCGTTCCACTAGATGTGGATGTGACAGGACACATTACTGCAAAAATTTGTGAAGTTTGGAGTGAATTTAACATTTTTTGCACCTTGGTTACCATAGCAATGGCCACCATTTTGAATTTTTCCATCCCCAAAAGGTGCCACACACTATGGTGGATATTCCTACAGTTTCATGAAATTTGATGAAAGGAATCAACATTTTTTTTAAATCCCCCTTTTTTTGTTTCCATGGCAACTGCGGCAAAGTTTGTCCTACCGATTCCAATTTTTTTGGCTTATCTCGTTCCACTAGATGTGGATGTGACAGGAAACATTACTGCAAAAAATTGTGAAGTTTGGAGTGAATTTAACATTTTTTGCACCTTGGTTACCATGGCAATGGCCACCATTTTGAATTTGTTTAACCCCCAAAAGCTGCCACACACTATGGTGGATATTCCTACAAAGTTTCATGAAGTTTGATGAAAGGAATCCAAAAATTTGTAAATCCCCCCTTTTTTGTTTCCATGGCAACTGCGGCAAAGTTTGTCCTACCGATTCCAATTTTTTTGGCTTATCTCGTTCCACTAGATGTGGATGTGACAGGAAACATTACTGCAAAAAATTGTGAAGTTTGGAGTGAATTTAACATTTTTTGAACCTTGGTTACCATGGCAATGGCCACCATTTTGAATTTGTTTAACCCCAAAAGCTGCCACACACTATGGTGGATATTCCTACAAAGTTTCATGAAGTTTGATGAAAGGAATCCAAAAATTTTGTAAATTCCCCCTTTTTTGCTTCCATGGCAACTGTGGCAAAGTTTTTCCAACCGATTCCGAATATTTTGGCTTATCTCGTTCCACTAGATGTGGATATTGTTCCTATCAAACTTCATCAATTTCTGTTCCTTTCTACGATGTTTCATGAAGTTTGATGAAAGAAATAAAAAAAAATTCTAAGTCCCCCTTTTTTTATTTCCATGGCAACTGCGGCAAAGTTTGTCCTACCAATTTCGATTTTTTGGTTTTTCTCGTTCCACTAGATGTGGATGTGACAGGACACATTACTGGAAAAAATTGTGAAGTTTAGAGTGAATTTAACATTTTTTGCACCTTGGTTACCATGGCAACGGCCGCCATCTTGAATTTTTTCAACCCCAAAAGGTGCCACACACTATGGTGGATATTCCTACAAAGTTTCATGAAGTTTGATGAAAGGAATCCAATTTTTTTTTAAATCCCCCCTTTTTTGTTTCTATGGCAACTGCGGCAAAGTTTGTCCAACCGATTCCGATTTTTCTGACTTATCTCGTTCCACTAGATGTGGATGTTGTTCCTATCAAGTTTCATCAATTTCTGTTCCTTCCTACGATGTTTCATGAAGTTTGATGAAAGAAATAAAAAAAAAATTAAAATCCCCCCTTTTTTATTTCCATGGCAACTGCGGCAGAGTTTGTCCTACCGATTCCATTTTTTTTCTTATCTCGTTCCACTAGATGTGGATGTGACAGGACACATTACTGCAAAAATTTGTGAAGTTTGGAGTGAATTTAACATTTTTTGCACCTTGGTTACCATAGCAATGGCCACCATTTTGAATTTTTCCATCCCCAAAAGGTGCCACACACTATGGTGGATATTCCTACAGTTTCATGAAATTTGATGAAAGGAATCAACATTTTTTTTAAATCCCCCTTTTTTGTTTCCATGGCAACTGCGGCAAAGTTTGTCCTACCGATTCCAATTTTTTTGGCTTATCTCGTTCCACTAGATGTGGATGTGACAGGAAACATTACTGCAAAAAATTGTGAAGTTTGGAGTGAATTTAACATTTTTTGCACCTTGGTTACCATGGCAATGGCCACCATTTTGAATTTGTTTAACCCCCAAAAGCTGCCACACACTATGGTGGATATTCCTACAAAGTTTCATGAAGTTTGATGAAAGGAATCCAAAAATTTGTAAATCCCCCCTTTTTTGTTTCCATGGCAACTGCGGCAAAGTTTGTCCTACCGATTCCAATTTTTTTGGCTTATCTCGTTCCACTAGATGTGGATGTGACAGGAAACATTACTGCAAAAAATTGTGAAGTTTGGAGTGAATTTAACATTTTTTGCACCTTGGTTACCATGGCAATGGCCACCATTTTGAATTTGTTTAACCCCCAAAAGCTGCCACACACTATGGTGGATATTCCTACAAAGTTTCATGAAGTTTGATGAAAGGAATCCAAATATTTTGTAAATTCCCCCTTTTTTGCTTCCATGGCAACTGTGGCAAAGTTTTTCCAACCGATTCCGAATATTTTGGCTTATCTCGTTCCACTAGATGTGGATATTGTTCCTATCAAACTTCATCAATTTCTGTTCCTTTCTACGATGTTTCATGAAGTTTGATGAAAGAAATAAAAAAAAATTCTAAGTCCCCCTTTTTTTATTTCCATGGCAACTGCGGCAAAGTTTGTCCTACCAATTTCGATTTTTTGGTTTTTCTCGTTCCACTAGATGTGGATGTGACAGGACACATTACTGGAAAAAATTGTGAAGTTTAGAGTGAATTTAACATTTTTTGCACCTTGGTTACCATGGCAACGGCCGCCATCTTGAATTTTTTCAACCCCAAAAGGTGCCACACACTATGGTGGATATTCCTACAAAGTTTCATGAAGTTTGATGAAAGGAATCCAATTTTTTTTTAAATCCCCCCTTTTTTGTTTCTATGGCAACTGCGGCAAAGTTTGTCCAACCGATTCCGATTTTTCTGACTTATCTCGTTCCACTAGATGTGGATGTTGTTCCTATCAAGTTTCATCAATTTCTGTTCCTTCCTACGATGTTTCATGAAGTTTGATGAAAGAAATAAAAAAAAAATTAAAATCCCCCCTTTTTTATTTCCATGGCAACTGCGGCAGAGTTTGTCCTACCGATTCCATTTTTTTTCTTATCTCGTTCCACTAGATGTGGATGTGACAGGACACATTACTGCAAAAATTTGTGAAGTTTGGAGTGAATTTAACATTTTTTGCACCTTGGTTACCATAGCAATGGCCACCATTTTGAATTTTTCCATCCCCAAAAGGTGCCACACACTATGGTGGATATTCCTACAGTTTCATGAAATTTGATGAAAGGAATCAACATTTTTTTTAAATCCCCCTTTTTTTGTTTCCATGGCAACTGCGGCAAAGTTTGTCCTACCGATTCCAATTTTTTTGGCTTATCTCGTTCCACTAGATGTGGATGTGACAGGAAACATTACTGCAAAAAATTGTGAAGTTTGGAGTGAATTTAACATTTTTTGCACCTTGGTTACCATGGCAATGGCCACCATTTTGAATTTGTTTAACCCCCAAAAGCTGCCACACACTATGGTGGATATTCCTACAAAGTTTCATGAAGTTTGATGAAAGGAATCCAAAAATTTGTAAATCCCCCCTTTTTTGTTTCCATGGCAACTGCGGCAAAGTTTGTCCTACCGATTCCAATTTTTTTGGCTTATCTCGTTCCACTAGATGTGGATGTGACAGGAAACATTACTGCAAAAAATTGTGAAGTTTGGAGTGAATTTAACATTTTTTGCACCTTGGTTACCATGGCAATGGCCACCATTTTGAATTTGTTTAACCCCCAAAAGCTGCCACACACTATGGTGGATATTCCTACAAAGTTTCATGAAGTTTGATGAAAGGAATCCAAAAATTTTGTAAATTCCCCCTTTTTTGCTTCCATGGCAACTGTGGCAAAGTTTTTCCAACCGATTCCGAATATTTTGGCTTATCTCGTTCCACTAGATGTGGATATTGTTCCTATCAAACTTCATCAATTTCTGTTCCTTTCTACGATGTTTCATGAAGTTTGATGAAAGAAATAAAAAAAAAATTAAAATCCCCCTTTTTTTATTTCCATGGCAACTGCGGCAAAGTTTGTCCTACCGATTCCGAATTTTTTGGCTTATCTCGTTCCACTAGATGTGGATGTGACAGAAAACATTACTGCAAAAAATTGTGAAGTTTGGAGTGAATTTAACATTTTTTGCACCTTGGTTACCATGGCAATGGCCACCATTTTGAATTTGTTTAACCCCAAAAGCTGCCACACACTATGGTGGATATTCCTACAAAGTTTCATGAAGTTTGATGAAAGGAATCCAAAAATTTTGTAAATTCCCCCTTTTTTGTTTCCATGGCAACTGCGGCAAAGTTTGTCCAACCGATTCCAAATTTTTTGGCTTATCTCGTTCCACTAGATGTGGATATTGTTCCCATCAAACTTCAGCAATTTCTGTTCCTTTCTACGATGTTTCATGAAGTTTGATGAAAGAAATAAAAAAAAATTCTAAATCCCCCTTTTTTATTTCCATGGCAACTGCGGCAAAGTTTGTCCTACCAATTCCGATTTTTTGGTTTTTCTCGTTCCACTAGATGTGGATGTGACAGGACACATTACTGGAAAAAATTGTGAAGTTTAGAGTGAATTTAACATTTTTTGCACCTTGGTTACCATGGCAACGGCCGCCATCTTGAATTTTTTCAACCCCAAAAGGTGCCACACACTATGGTGGATATTCCTACAAAGTTTCATGAAGTTTGATGAAAGGAATCCAATTTTTTTTTAAATCTCCCCTTTTTTGTTTCTATGGCAACTGCGGCAAAGTTTGTCCAACCGATTCCGATTTTTCTGACTTATCTCGTTCCACTAGATGTGGATGTTGTTCCTATCAAGTTTCATCAATTTCTGTTCCTTCCTACGATGTTTCATGAAGTTTGATGAAAGAAATAAAAAAAAAATTAAAATCCCCCCTTTTTTATTTCCATGGCAACTGCTCAGAGTTTGTCCTACCGATTCCATTTTTTTGCTTATCTCGTTCCACTAGATGTGGATGTGACAGGACACATTACTGCAAAAATTTGTGAAGTTTGGAGTGAATTTAACATTTTTTGCACCTTGGTTACCATAGCAATGGCCACCATTTTGAATTTTTCCATCCCCAAAAGGTGCCACACACTATGGTGGATATTCCTACAGTTTCATGAAATTTGATGAAAGGAATCAACATTTTTTTTAAATCCCCCCTTTTTTGTTTCCATGGCAACTGCGGCAAAGTTTGTCCTACCGATTCCAATTTTTTTGGCTTATCTCGTTCCACTAGATGTGGATGTGACAGGAAACATTACTGCAAAAAATTGTGAAGTTTGGAGTGAATTTAACATTTTTTGCACCTTGGTTACCATGGCAATGGCCACCATTTTGAATTTGTTTAACCCCCAAAAGCTGCCACACACTATGGTGGATATTCCTACAAAGTTTCATGAAGTTTGATGAAAGGAATCCAAAAATTTTGTAAATTCCCCCTTTTTTGTTTCCATGGCAACTGCGGCAAAGTTTGTCCAACCGATTCCAAATTTTTTGGCTTATCTCGTTCCACTAGATGTGGATATTGTTCCCATCAAACTTCAGCAATTTCTGTTCCTTTCTACGATGTTTCATGAAGTTTGATGAAAGAAATCAAAAAAAATTCTAAGTCCCCCTTTTTTTATTTCCATGGCAACTGCGGCAAAGTTTGTCCTACCAATTCCGATTTTTTGGTTTTTCTCGTTCCACTAGATGTGGATGTGACAGGACACATTACTGGAAAAAATTGTGAAGTTTAGAGTGAATTTAACATTTTTTGCACCTTGGTTACCATGGCAATGGCCGCCATTTTGAATTTGTTTAACCCCCAAAAGCTGCCACACACTATGGTGGATATTCCTACAAAGTTTCATGGAGTTTGATGAAAGGAATCCAAAAATTTGTAAATTCCCCCTTTTTTGTTTCCATGGCAACTGCGGCAAAGTTTTTCCAACCGATTCCGAATTTTTTGGCTTATCTCGTTCCACTAGATGTGGATATTGTTCCTATCAAACTTCATCAATTTCTGTTCCTTTCTACGATGTTTCATGAAGTTTGATGAAAGAAATAAAAAAACAATTAAAATCCCCCTTTTTTTATTTCCATGGCAACTGCGGCAAAGTTTGTCCTACCGATTCCGATTTTTTTGGCTTATCTCGTTCCACTAGATGTGGATGTGACAGAACACATTACTGCAAAAAATTGTGAAGTTTGGAGTGAATTTAAAATTTTTTGCACCTTGGTTACCATGGCAATGGCCGCCATTTTGAATTTGTTTAACCCCGAAAAGCTGCTACACACTATGGTGGATATTCCTACAAAGCTTCATGAAATTTGATGAAAGGAATCCAAAAATTTTGTAAATTCCCCTTTTTTTGTTTCCATGGCAACTGTGGCAAAGTTTGTCCAACCGATTCCAAATTTTTTGGCTTATCTCGTTCCACTAGATGTGGATATTGTTCCCATCAAACTTCAGCAATTTCTGTTCCTTTCTACGATGTTTCATGAAGTTTGATGAAAGAAATAAAAAAAAATTCTAAATCCCCCTTTTTTTATTTCCATGGCAACTGCGGCAAAGTTTGTCCTACCAATTCCGATTTTTTGGTTTTTCTCGTTCCACTAGATGTGGATGTGACAGGACACATTACTGGAAAAAATTGTGAAGTTTAGAGTGAATTTAACATTTTTTGCACCTTGGTTACCATGGCAACGGCCGCCATCTTGAATTTTTTCAACCCCAAAAGGTGCCACACACTATGGTGGATATTCCTACAAAGTTTCATGAAGTTTGATGAAAGGAATCCAATTTTTTTTTAAATCCCCCCTTTTTTGTTTCTATGGCAACTGCGGCAGAGTTTGTCCTACCGATTCCATTTTTTTGCTTGTCTCGTTCCACTAGATGTGGATGTGACAGGACACATTACTGCAAAAATTTGTGAAGTTTGGAGTGAATTTAACATTTTTTGCACCTTGGTTACCATAGCAATGGCCACCATTTTGAATTTTTCCATCCCCAAAAGGTGCCACACACTATGGTGGATATTCCTACAGTTTCATGAAATTTGATGAAAGGAATCAACATTTTTTTTAAATCCCCCCTTTTTTGTTTCCATGGCAACTGCGGCAAAGTTTGTCCTACCGATTCCAATTATTTTGGCTTATCTCGTTCCACTAGATGTGGATGTGACAGGAAACATTACTGCAAAAAATTGTGAAGTTTGGAGTGAATTTAACATTTTTTGCACCTTGGTTACCATGGCAATGGCCACCATTTTGAATTTGTTTAACCCCCAAAAGCTGCCACACACTATGGTGGATATTCCTACAAAGTTTCATGAAGTTTGATGAAAGGAATCCAAAAATTTGTAAATCCCCCCTTTTTTGTTTCCATGGCAACTGCGGCAAAGTTTGTCCTACCGATTCCAATTTTTTTGGCTTATCTGGTTCCACTAGATGTGGATGTGACAGGAAACATTACTGCAAAAAATTGTGAAGTTTGGAGTGAATTTAACATTTTTTGCACCTTGGTTACCATGGCAATGGCCACCATTTTGAATTTGTTTAACCCCCAAAAGCTGCCACACACTATGGTGGATATTCCTACAAAGTTTCATGAAGTTTGATGAAAGGAATCCAAAAATTTTGTAAATTCCCCCTTTTTTGCTTCCATGGCAACTGTGGCAAAGTTTTTCCAACCGATTCCGAATATTTTGGCTTATCTCGTTCCACTAGATGTGGATATTGTTCCTATCAAACTTCATCAATTTCTGTTCCTTTCTACGATGTTTCATGAAGTTTGATGAAAGAAATAAAAAAAAAATTAAAATCCCCCTTTTTTTATTTCCATGGCAACTGCGGCAAAGTTTGTCCTACCGATTCCGATTTTTTTGGCTTATCTCGTTCCACTAGATGTGGATGTGACAGAAAACATTACTGCAAAAAATTGTGAATTTAACATTTTTTGCACCTTGGTTACCATGGCAATGGCCACCATTTTGAATTTGTTTAACCCCAAAAGCTGCCACACACTATGGTGGATATTCCTAAAAAGTTTCATGAAGTTTGATGAAAGGAATCCAAAAATTTTGTAAATTCCCCCTTTTTTGTTTCCATGGCAACTGCGGCAAAGTTTGTCCAACCGATTCCAAATTTTTTGGCTTATCTCGTTCCACTAGATGTGGATATTGTTCCCATCAAACTTCAGCAATTTCTGTTCCTTTCTACGATGTTTCATGAAGTTTGATGAAAGAAATCAAAAAAAATTCTAAATCCCCCTTTTTTTATTTCCATGGCAACTGCGGCAAAGTTTGTCCTACCAATTCCGATTTTTTGGTTTTTCTCGTTCCACTAGATGTGGATGTGACAGGACACATTACTGGAAAAAATTATGAAGTTTAGAGAGAATTTTATATTTTTTGCACCTTGGTTACCATGGCAAAGGCCGCCATCTTGAATTTTTTCAACCCCCAAAAGGAGCCACACACTATGGTGGATATTCCTACAAAGTTTCATGAAGTTTGATGAAAGGAATCCAATTTTTTTTTAAATCCCCCCTTTTTTGTTTCTATGGCAACTGCGGCAATGTTTGTTCAACCGATTCCAATATTTTTGGCTTATCTCGTTCCACTATATGTGGATGTTGTTCCTATCAAGTTTCATCAATTTCTGTTCGGCGAGTAACCTGCTATGATCATATTTGTGTTTTTCAATTTTTTAGCATTTTGGTCGTTTCCATGGCAATGGCAGCCATTTTGAAAAAATCAACCCTTAAAAGCACAACTTCACATGGCATATGATATTCCTACAAGGTTTCATATAGTTTGATCAAGGCATCTCCGAGAAATCGAGCGGACAAAAATGTGTGGAAGAATAATAATAATAGTGAAAATAAGTAGAATAGCAATACGTCACCCGACAGTAGTCGGGGTGACGTAATAATAATAAGAAACGGAGCAAGCACAATATGTCTCCCAAACTTCGGTTGGGGGACATAATTACGATTTTGTTTATCCTAGATTCCAGATACGCTTCGTCCTTGCTAAATTATATATCTACAATTTGATCACTGGATCATTACCTCTTCTGATCTACTACTAGTCTCTGGGATGTTTGACACTGGCATCATTAATAAGATATATTACGAATTAAGTTTGTTACACATATTTTCATTGGTTCTTCAACCCTGAATGTCAGCATATATTCGGAAAACAAACGGGGTATATATTTCAGTCCCCCAAAACGATTAAAACATGGACGACAAAACATTACGCTTCACTGAATCAATGGTATAATACGGAATAATAAATGTATTTTTAACAAATTAAATGCTGTTTTTTATACTCAAAACGGCTGCATGAACAAAAAAATATTACAACCCTTAATTCCGTCACAAATACCTGATCGATTCAGCAAACTCCTATGTTCCACGGCTGTACCATAACAAATAAACAAAATGTTGAGCCTTGAAAACTTTCGACGTCATGGAGCCACACCAAGGTTTTATTTACATGTTGTTAACATTTAAATTATTGAAACTGTTTCGCAAACCCGTTGTTTTGTTATGTGATATATTAATGTTATATTTATAAAGTTTATAAAATTTACTACATATGAAACTGTATTTAGAAATTTAGTACAGTATTTTCCTTCATGAGACATGAAATATGACGCGACACATATTTTAACGTCATTGAAGAATGACGTCAAAGGTACGGAAACGGACATCTAGAGATACGAAAAATGAAAATAAAAGAGGCAAATTTATTTAATACAGTTGGATGTTGTATTTAAAAAAAACCAATGGTTAAATCCGTAATATATCTGTTATTCAGCTATCAGACAGGGTATATAATGTGACATTCCCGGCTTATGATATATATATTCCCTTCGTCTGCGCCTCAGGGAATATAGATCCTAAGCCAGGAATGTCACATTATATACCCTGTCTGATAGCTGAATAACATATAATATCCAAGTTTAAAATTTACAATGCTTAAATAATGTGACTATTATTAAAAATTGAGTTCATCTCCTTCAGATCTATGTAACCTCGGTTGAATCTGGATGAGTGAGTGAGTTATTGTTGCTTAACACCATTCCAGCAATTTTTCAGCTATATCATGGCGAGAACAAGTTAATTTTCAATGAGATGATGAGGTCCGCTTTGTACTAGACCAACACACTGAGTTGGATTTGTATAGTGCTAGCTCACTGAAACAACAGTCCACGGGTAGACATGTCGTTCCACTCGGACACATTAGTCCGATTCCGAGCCAACCAATCTTTGTTCTTTCTCATTAATGCTGCGTGCTTAGCGGAGAAGCAACAAATACCAATTTTTTAGTCTTTGGTTTGACCCGATCGGGGTTCGAACCCACGCACTTGAAGTGGGCACGCTAATCATTACGTCATCGGTCGAATTTGACTTTCCTGTTTAGACTCTTTGATTTTCTTACTGCCGAAGACTTTGTTATTATTTATTTGTGTTTCCAATCTTTTCACATATCTGATAAAGATAATTCCAGAAACGTGTCATCGGGGCTTAAATATATAGCAACATACTGCTAACTTCACAGCTAGTAGTCAATAATTACGAACATTCGTTACCCCTTGCTTTTGTATGTACATTCCTATGTTGTAAGTTTATTATCTTTTGAATTAAAGCGAATGTATGCAGCTGACTTATAGTTTATTTATTTCTTTATGGTTGCTGAAAATCTATATATCCAAATGGGAGGCTTGGGATTGCAATGTCTGTCACATAAAATACATGTCATTTCTGTGTTTGGAAATTTGACGTTTGTCTGCGGAGTGGTTTCTGGTGTTGTTGGTTATATTATCAACCATTACTATTTATCTAATAATGCACAATTTACTCCCATGTGGAAAACACTTGCTTGACGGGATCATTACACTAAGAGAGGAGACTTGGGTTAATTAAAGTAAAGTAACCCACTCATTAGTCATTGACGGGATCATTACACTTAGAGAGGAGACTTGGGGTTAATTAAACTAAAGTAACCCACTCATTAGTCATTGATGGGATCATTACACTAAGAGAGGAGACCTGGGTTAATTAAAGTAAAGTAACCCACTCATTAGTCATTGACGGGATCATTACACTAAGAGAGGAGACTTGGGTTAATTAAACTAAAGTAACCCACTCATTAGTCATTGACGGGATCATTACACTTAGAGAGGAGACTTGGGGTTAATTAAACTAAAGTAACCCACTCATTAGTCATTGATGGAATCATTACACTTAGAGAGGAGACTTGGGTTAATTAAAGTAAAGTAACCCACTCATTAGTCATTGACGGGATCATTACACGAAGAGAGGAGAC
This sequence comes from Bathymodiolus brooksi, assembly GCA_963680875.1. NCBI lineage: Eukaryota > Metazoa > Mollusca > Bivalvia > Mytilida > Modiolidae > Bathymodiolus > Bathymodiolus brooksi. The sequence continues at coordinate 24,836,578 of OY804578.1, read as the reverse complement.
TTGGGGTTAATTAAACTAAAGTAACCCACTCATTAGTCATTGACGGGATCATTACACTAAGAGAGGGGACTTGGGTTAATTAAAGTAAAGTAACCCACTCATTAGTCATTGACGGGATCATTACACTAAGAGAGGAGACTTGGGTTAATTAAACTAAAGTAACCCACTCATTAGTCATTGACGGGATCATTACACTAAGAGAGGAGACTTGGGTAAATTAAACTAAAGTAACCCACTCATTAGTCATTGACGGGATCATTACACGAACAGAGGAGACTTGGGTTAATTAAACTAAAGTAACCCACTCATTAGTCATTGACGGGACCATTACACGAAGAGAGGAGACTTGGGTTAATTAAACTAAAGTAACCCACTCATTAGTCATTGACGGGATCATTACACTAAGAGAGGAGACTTGGATTAATTAAACTAAAGTAACCCACTCATTAGTCATTGACGGGATCATTACACTAAGAGAGGAGACTTGGATTAATTAAACTAAAGTAACCCACTCATTAGTCATTGACGGGATCATTACACTAAGAGAGGAGACTTGGGTTAATTAAACTAAAGTAACCCACTCATTAGTCATTGACAGGATCATTACACTAAGAGAGGAGACTTGGGTAAATTAAACTAAAGTAACCCACTCATTAGTCATTGACGGGATCATTACACGAAGAGAGGAGACTTGGGTTAATTAAACTAAAGTAACCCACTCATTAGTCATTGACGGGATCATTACACTAAGAGAGGAAACTTAACTAAAGTAACCCACTCATTAGTCATTGACGGGACCATTACACTAAGAGAGGAGACTTGGGTTAATTAAACTAAAGTAACCCACTCATTAGTCATTGACGCGACTGTATAAAGCCAGGAAAGTGACCAGCGTCATGTACCCTGTATTTGTGTGTTACTATTTATTTTATTAGATTATGGAAATATCCGGAGGTGTGGTATGTTTTTTAACATAGAGCATTATTTTATATATTCTTAAAAACATTTCTGATTGAGGTATAAATATCTTCATAACATAACAACATATTCCGACTGTAAGATGAAGAACAGTAATAAAGGCGCTGTTGCTTTACTTTTAATGATGAAACCAAGCAAGACGACGCATACTACTAGTGGAGCAGGAAGTTCCTACACTTTTGGAGCTCATATAGTGTTTTGTGGATCATTGGGTCTTTTGTCCTTTTTATTGTGGCCATAGTATTATCTGTCATGTTTCGAATTACGACTTTTGATTATCCCTTTTGATATTCTTGAAACATTTCTAATACGATACCTCATGTTTTCATGTCTTTCACTTTTAAATATCATTTCATAGAACATCATTTATTGTCAATAGTAATGTTAAATGTTACGATTCTCGTGCAAGTAATATTTTGACAATATCATTTCTGCCATGTCTTCTAGCATTCATCAGAGGTGTGACGCCATTTTTACAAGCGCGATTCAAAATAGCTCCTTTGTCAAGAAGCAGTTGAACAGATGTGGGTTTTAAATATTGACATGCCCAAAACAAGGGAGTCATTCCAATACTGTCCTCCTTATTGACAAGCTCAGACATGCTAAAGATATTCTTCTGGATTGTTTGTACATCACAACTACTTGATTCTATGTTATGTTCATGTATTATATTGCTGTTTAACAGTGTTTTAACGATACTGTTAGATCCTATTTTGATAGCAAATGTAAGGGCAGTCCTTCCTTCTTTATTATCTATCTTCATAATGTCCACATTTCGCCGAAGAAGTATTGACACAATTTGTTTATGACCACCCTGACATGCTGTCATTAGCGGGGTCATACCGGTTTGGTCGACTTGATTAACATTAGCACCTTTTTCCATTAGTAATTCAACAAGACCACAATGGCCCTTTCCACACGCTTTCGTGAGAGGTGACATTCCAGCTTCATTCCCTTGATTGACATCAGCCCCAGTGTCAATCAGTATAAGAGAAATATTATATAGTCCTTGTAAACAACACCAACAGAGAGGAGACATTCCATAATTATTACATTTGTTCATGTCAGCATCATTTGCTATAAGTACATTAACTATACCTTCGAATTCATTTCCAGGACGACACGCTCTAAGGAGAGGTGTTCCGCCATCATTACTGTCTCCCCTGTTAACAGACTCACCTTTTTCAATAAGTAAAGTCACTACTTCTAGTTGTCCACCTAAACATGCACCGTGCAAAGGTAAAAATGTGCTACATTTGGATAAATTGACGTCACCTGTTACAGAGATTATAAATCTAACTACATCAACGTACCCCTCAACACAGGACATATATATCAATGATTTACCATGTTTTGTTTTTGTTAGTAGTGTTTTTATATTATCATAATGTTGTAGGTATTTTATCAACTTTGATCTATATTTACTAAATTTCATTTGCCTGTTGTAAATCATATCACGTATGTTACCATTACACGACTCGTCTATAACTCGTTTGAAATAGTACTCTTCGTTCTTTTCTTCTATAATGATAGCAAACTCCTCATATAATTCATTTAGACTTTTGAATTGAGTTCTATCGCGGATAACTTTTCTGTCTGCACATTTGATAAGACCTATTTGCATTTTATTACCAAAATAAAAACAAATAAAATCGAATAGTTTATCGTGAACAGTGTGGTAAATGATATATTTATCAATAGATTTATCAGTGTAATTTACCTCCGCTTTCTGCAAGTATGTATCTAGTAAGGAATTCAATTGCTCTACTACTATTTTAGAAGGAGTACCGCGATTAACTCCACATTCTTCTAACACGTGTATCAATTTAGATCTGCTTTGTTCGTCTGTAATTGTAGATACATCAATGCGATCATCATACACTACACATAAAAACAGAGCACATAGTTTGGTTTTATCATGCTGTTCATATAACTTATCTAACTCCTTCGTATATACTGTAAATGGATTATTAAAGAATTCCGTCGCGTTATCACATTTACTTCTCACATACAATGAACATAGTAACGGGAAATATTCGAATTTATTTAAATCTGCTTCAATTTCATGTACAACATCTTTTGAAAGATATTTGCTGGCAATTTGTTGTTTCTCTTCAAAAGAAAGTTGATATTTTGCAGACGATAAGTCGCAAGTATTTTGTAAAAATAAAGAAATTCGTTGAAACTGGTTTTCGTTGAATATTTGCAATCGACAGGTAGCCAGTATTATTGTTTTTTCGTTCTCTACCATTCTTTTGATAGCGTCTTCATCTCTAATCCATTCTTCAATATCATTTTGATTGACTGTGTACTTGCCACAGACATCATCAACAACAAACACCTGGTATCTGTCTCTGTTGAAATGTGTTTTGATGTCAGTTGGACAGGTACAAGGAATAATTTCATACGTCTGTTGTTTCCATAGTAACAAGGCCACATGATGAACTGTTGCAGACTTCCCCATCCCAGGTTTCCCGGTGACTGTCATTGTATGGTATTTCTGTATGTTAGTGTCAATGTATTTAACAGCTTCTATTTCTACGAAATTTTCATCTTGTTGTCTCCATTCATCTAGTTCAAGTTGGTGTATGGCTACAAATAATATGAAGAAAACAGGATGGGCATTAAAATGTATATTTTTGACAAATATACAAATTTCGAAACAATGAATAGACGTATTGAATCTGAGCACATTGGAACTTAAATAATAATGTATGTAGATAACTTATCTCTATATATTATGGTGTTCTTTGATGTACGGCTTCAGATTACCCCTTTGGAATGTTCAAACTTTTCTAACATGTCTTATTTATGTTATTTGTACTTGTTTGCTCATAGTATATATATTGTCAAACACGTCTTGGCTATATCAGTAACATGGCGGGTGTTTTATAAGACACAGAATCACTTACCCCTTGCAAACATGAGTTTATCCCCGTTTTTTTTATTGTGGGGTCCGTGTTACTAATCTTTTTATTTTTTTGTGCTGTTTCTTTATGTTTTGTTTGTCTGTGTACTGTGTTGTATGTGCCCAATGTTGCCAGTTTCTCTGGATTGACCATTGTTGATTGTCCCTTCGGTTTTCTCTAACATTTATTATCTAACAACATCCGGTTTGAGATCATACCAGTTAACCTTTCATTCACATTTGACTCTCCCATCATATAAACGATAGTAATAATATATTGACCAATCGGACAATAACTCTCAACATGCTCTGTTTTGGATACTTATAACCAAAATAGAAACTTATCATAGACAAACCACATTACGTGATGACTATAGAGACATATGAAAAACCACATATTACACGTAATTTAGATTTGTTTGCATGGAGTCAGTTACATATTTAAATAGACAACAAACATATTGGAGCTATGTCAAATCTATGGAGGCTGATACCTTGCATTATATACCTCAATATTATATAAGCTCCTTGCTGATTAGTTTGTTGAAATAAAACCCATAGCAAACATAAACATCTAATTTGAATTAAGATTGGTGCTTGGTTATGAAATGTATCAATAAAAACATAATTACTCAGCTTGTGAATTTTACCTAGGTTTTAGATTTTAGTTAATTTTGACTTTATCCAAATCCCTTTTTATTGAGAAACAATATCAGTAACATTGGCATTTATATATCTTTCATATTGCAAGAGTTTTTTTTTGCATCTATACATATTACACCAGAATGTTTATACATTTACAGTACCTTTATAATGTATTTTAATATTAATAAATCTCAGGTTCTCGTCCCTCTGTCATAGGTAACATGATCCGATATTGTCTACCCTGTTTAGGCCCTTTGGTTTTCTTGCTCCCAGATTTTGTCTACCCTGTTTAGGCCCTTTGGTTTTCTTGCTCCCAGATTTTGTCTACCCTGTTTAGGCCCTTTGGTTTTCTTGCTCCCAGATTTTGTCTACCCTGTTTAGGCCCTTTGGTTTTCTTGCTCCCAGATTTTGTCTACCCTGTTTAGGCCCTTTGGTTTTCTTGCTCCCAGATTTTGTCTACCCTGTTTAGGCCCTTTGGTTTTCTTGCTCCCAGATTTTGTCTACCCTGTTTAGGCCCTTTGGTTTTCTTGCTCCCAGATTTTGTCTACCCTGTTTAGGCCCTTTGGTTTTCTTGCTCCCAGATTTTGTCTACCCTGTTTAGGCCCTTTGGTTTTCTTGCTCCCAGATTTTGTCTACCCTGTTTAGGCCCTTTGGTTTACTTGCTCCCAGATTTTGTCTACCCTGTTTAGGCCCTTTGGTTTTCTTGCTCCCAGATTTTGTCTACCCTGTTTAGGCCCTTTGGTTTTCTTGCTCCCAGATTTTGTCTACCCTGTTTAGGCCCTTTGGTTTTCTTGCTCCCAGATTTTGTCTACTCTGTTTAGGCCCTTTGGTTTTCTTGCTCCCAGAATTTGTCTACCCTGTTTAGGCCCTTTGGTTTTCTTGCTCCCAGAATTTGTCTACCCTGTTTAAGCTCTTTGGTTTTCTTGCTCCCAGATTTTGTCTATCCTGTTTAGGCTCTTTGGTTTTCTTGCTCCCAGATTTTGTCTACCCTGTTTAGGCCCTTTGGTTTTCTTGCTCCCAGATTTTGTCTACCCTGTTTAGGCTCTTTGGTTTTCTTGCTCCCAGATTTTGTCTACCCTGTTTAGGCCCTTTGGTTTTCTTGCTCCCAGATTTTGTCTACCCTGTTTAGGCCCTTTGGTTTTCTTGCTCCCAGATTTTGTCTATCCTGTTTAGGCTCTTTGGTTTACTTGCTCCCAGATTTTGTCTACCCTGTTTAGGCTCTTTGGTTTACTTGCTCCCAGATTTTGTCTACCCTGTTTAGGCTCTTTAGTTTTCTTGCTCCCAGATTTTGTCTATCCTGTTTAGGCTCTCTGGTTTACTTGCTCCCAGATTTTGTCTACCCTGTTTAGGCTCTTTGGTTTACTTGCTCCCATATTTTGTCTACCCTGTTTAGGCTCTTTGGTTTACTTGCTCCCATATTTTGTCTACCCTGTTTAGGCTCTTTGATTTTCTTGCTCCCAGATTTTGTCTACCCTGTTTAGGCTCTTTGGTTTACTTGCTCCCAGATTTTGTCTACCCTGTTTAGGCCCTTTGGTTTTCTTGCTCCCAGATTTTGTCTATCCTGTTTAGGCCCTTTGGTTTTCTTGCTCCCAGATTTTGTCTACCCTGTTTAGGCCCTTTGGTTTTCTTGTTCCCAGATTTTGTCTATCCCGTTTAGGCTCTTTGGTTTACTTGCTCCCAGATTTTGTCTACCCTGTTTAGGCTCTTTGATTTTCTTGCTCCCAGATTTTGTCTACCCTGTTTAGGCTCTTTGGTTTACTTGCTCCCAGATTTTGTCTACCCTGTTTAGGCCCTTTGGTTTTCTTGCTCCCAGATTTTGTCTATCCTGTTTAGGCCCTTTGGTTTTCTTGCTCCCAGATTTTGTCTACCCTGTTTAGGCCCTTTGGTTTTCTTGTTCCCAGATTTTGTCTATCCCGTTTAGGCTCTTTGGTTTACTTGCTCCCAGATTTTGTCTACCCTGTTTAGGCTCTTTGATTTTCTTGCTCCCAGATTTTGTCTACCCTGTTTAGGCTCTTTGGTTTTCTTGCTCCCAGATTTTGTCTATCCTGTTTAGGCCCTTTGGTTTTCTTGCTCCCAGATTTTGTCTACCCTGTTTAGGCCCTTTGGTTTTCTTGTTCCCAGATTTTGTCTATCCCGTTTAGGCTCTTTGGTTTACTTGCTCCCAGATTTTGTCTACCCTGTTTAGGCTCTTTGATTTTCTTGCTCCCAGATTTTGTCTACCCTGTTTAGGCTCTTTGGTTTTCTTGCTCCCAGATTTTGTCTACCCTGTTTAGGCCCTTTGGTTTACTTGCTCCCAGATTTTGTCTACCCTGTTTAGGCCCTGTGGTTTTCTTGCTCCCAGATTTTGTCTACCCTGTTGAGGCTCTTTGGTTTTCTTGCTCCCAGATTTTGTCTACCCTGTTTAGGCTCTTTGGTTTACTTGCTCCCAGATTTTGTCTACCCTGTTTAGGCCCTTTGGTTTTCTTGCTCCCAGATTTTGTCTACCCTGTTTAGGCTCTTTGATTTTCTTGCTCCCAGATTTTGTCTACCCTGTTTAGGCTCTTTGGTTTTCTTGCTCCCAGATTTTGTCTATCCTGTTTAGGCCCTTTGGTTTTCTTGCTCCCAGATTTTGTCTATCCTGTTTAGGCCCTGTGGTTTTCTTGCTCCCAGATTTTGTCTACCCTGTTTAGGCCCTTTGGTTTTCTTGCTCCCAGATTTGTCTACCCTGTTTAGGCTCTTTGGTTTTCTTGCTCCCAGATTTTGTCTACCCTGTTTAGGCTCTTTGGTTTTCTTGCTCCCAGATTTTGTCTACCCTGATTAGGCCCTTTGGTTTTCTTGCTCCCAGATTTTGTCTACCCTGTTTAGGCCCTTTGGTTTTCTTGCTCCCAGATTTTGTCTACCCTGTTTAGGCTCTTTGGTTTTCTTGCTCCCAGATTTTGTCTATCCTGTTTAGGCTCTTTGGTTTACTTGCTCCCAGATTTTGTCTACCCTGTTTAGGCTCTTTGGTTTACTTGCTCCCAGATTTTGTCTATCCTGTTTAGGCCCTTTGGTTTACTTGCTCCCAGATTTTGTCTACCCTGTTTAGGCTCTTTGGTTTACTTGCTCCCCGATTTTGTCTACCCTGTTTAGGCCCTTTGGTTTTCTTGCTCCCAGATTTTGTCTACCCTGTTTAGGCCCTTTGGTTTTCTTGCTCCCAGATTTTGTCTACCCTGTTTAGGCTCTTTGGTTTACTTGCTCCCAGATTTTGTCTACCCTGTTTAGGCTCTTTGGTTTACTTGCTCCCAGATTTTGTCTACCCTGTTTAGGCCCTTTGGTTTTCTTGCTCCCAGATTTTGTCTACCCTGTTTAGGCCCTTTGGTTTTCTTGCTCCCAGATTTTGTCTACCCTGTTTAGGCTCTTTGGTTTTCTTGCTCCCAGATTTTGTCTCCCCTGTTTAGGCTCTTTGGTTTTCTTGCTCCCAGATTTTGTCTACCCTGTTTAGGCTCTTTGGTTTACTTGCTCCCAGATTTTGTCTACCCTGTTTAGGCTCTTTGGTTTACTTGCTCCCAGATTTTGTCTACCCTGTTTAGGCTCTTTGGTTTACTTGCTCCCAGATTTTGTCTACCCTGTTTAGGCTCTTTGGTTTACTTGCTCCCAGATTTTGTCTACCCTGTTTAGGCTCTTTGGTTTTCTTGCTCCCAGATTTTGTCTACCCTGTTTAGGCCCTTTGGTTTTCTTGCTCCCAGATTTTGTCTACCCTGATTAGGCCCTTTGGTTTTCTTGCTCCCAGATTTTGTCTACCCTGTTTAGGCCCTTTGGTTTTCTTGCTCCCAGATTTTGTCTACCCTGTTTAGGCTCTTTGGTTTTCTTGCTCCCAGATTTTGTCTATCCTGTTTAGGCTCTTTGGTTTACTTGCTCCCAGATTTTGTCTACCCTGTTTAGGCTCTTTGGTTTACTTGCTCCCAGATTTTGTCTACCCTGTTTAGGCTCTTTGGTTTACTTGCTCCCAGATTTTGTCTACCCTGTTTAGGCCCTTTGGTTTTCTTGCTCCCAGATTTTGTCTACCCTGTTTAGGCTCTTTGGTTTACTTGCTCCCAGATTTTGTCTACCCTGTTTAGGCCCTTTGGTTTTCTTGCTCCCAGATTTTGTCTACCCTGTTTAGGCCCTTTGGTTTTCTTGCTCCCAGATTTTGTCTACCCTGTTTAGGCTCTTTGGTTTACTTGCTCCCAGATTTTGTCTACCCTGTTTAGGCCCTTTGGTTTTCTTGCTCCCAGATTTTGTCTACCCTGTTTAGGCCCTTTGGTTTTCTTGCTCCCAGATTTTGTCTACCCTGTTTAGGCTCTTTGGTTTACTTGCTCCCAGATTTTGTCTACCCTGTTTAGGCTCTTTGGTTTTCTTGCTCCCAGATTTTGTCTACCCTGTTTAGGCTCTTTGGTTTACTTGCTCCCAGATTTGTCTACCCTGTTTAGGCCCTGTGGTTTTCTTGCTCCCAGATTTTGTCTACCCTGTTTAGGCTCTTTGGTTTTCTTGCTCCCAGATTTTGTCTACCCTGTTTAGGCTCTTTGGTTTACTTGCTCCCAGATTTTGTCTACCCTGTTTAGGCCCTGTGGTTTTCTTGCTCCCAGATTTTGTCTACCCTGTTTAGGCTCTTTGGTTTTCTTGCTCCCAGATTTTGTCTACCCTGTTTAGGCCCTTTGGTTTTCTTGCTCCCAGATTTTGTCTACCCTGTTTAGGCTCTTTGGTTTTCTTGCTCCCAGATTTTGTCTACCCTGTTTAGGCCCTTTGGTTTACTTGCTCCCAGATTTTGTCTACCCTGTTTAGGCTCTTTGGTTTTCTTGCTCCCAGATTTTGTCTATCCTGTTTAGGCTCTTTGGTTTTCTTGCTCCCAGATTTTGTCTACCCTGTTTAGGCTCTTTGGTTTTCTTGCTCCCAGATTTTGTCTACCCTGTTTAAGCTCTTTGGTTTACTTGCTCCCAGATTTTGTCTACCCTGTTTAAGCTCTTTGATTTACTTGCTCCCAGATTTTGTCTACCCTGTTTAAGCTCTTTGGTTTACTTGCTCCCAGATTTTGTCTACCCTGTTTAAGCTCTTTGGTTTACTTGCTCCCATATTTTGTCTACCCTGTTTAAGCTCTTTGGTTTTCTTGCTCCCAGATTTTGTCTACCCTGTTTAAGCTCTTTGGTTTTCTTGCTCCCAGATTTTGTCTACCCTGTTTAAGCTCTTTGGTTTACTTGCTCCCAGATTTTGTCTACCCTGTTTAAGCTCTTTGGTTTTCTTGCTCCCAGATTTTGTCTACCCTGTTTAAGCTCTTTGGTTTACTTGCTCCCAGATTTTGTCTACCCTGTTTAAGCTCTTTGGTTTACTTGCTCCCAGATTTTGTCTATCCTGTTTAGGCTCTTTAGTTTACTTGCTCCCAGATTTTGTCTACCCTGTTTAGGCTCTTTGGTTTTCTTGCTCCCAGATTTTGTCTACCCTGTTTAGGCTCTTTGGTTTACTTGCTCCCAGATTTTGTCTACCCTGTTTAGGCCCTTTGGTTTTCTTGCTCCCAGATTTTGTCTACCCTGTTTAGGCTCTTTGGTTTACTTGCTCCCAGATTTTGTCTACCCTGTTTAGGCTCTTTGGTTTACTTGCTCCCAGATTTTGTCTACCCTGTTTAGGCCCTTTGGTTTTCTTGCTCCCAGATTTTGTCTACCCTGTTTAGGCTCTTTGGTTTTCTTGCTCCCAGATTTTGTCTACCCTGTTTAGGCCCTTTGGTTTACTTGCTCCCAGATTTTGTCTACCCTGTTTAGGCTCTTTGGTTTTCTTGCTCCCAGATTTTGTCTATCCTGTTTAGGCTCTTTGGTTTTCTTGCTCCCAGATTTTGTCTACCCTGTTTAGGCTCTTTGGTTTTCTTGCTCCCAGATTTTGTCTAACCTGTTTAAGCTCTTTGGTTTACTTGCTCCCAGATTTTGTCTACCCTGTTTAAGCTCTTTGGTTTACTTGCTCCCAGATTTTGTCTACCCTGTTTAAGCTCTTGGGTTTACTTGCTCCCAGATTTTGTCTACCCTGTTTAAGCTCTTTGGTTTACTTGCTCCCAGATTTTGTCTACCCTGTTTAAGCTCTTTGGTTTACTTGCTCCCAGATTTTGTCTATCCTGTTTAGGCTCTTTGGTTTTCTTGCTCCCAGATTTTGTCTACCCTGTTTAGGCCCTTTGGTTTTCTTGCTCCCAGATTTTGTCTACCCTGTTTAAGCTCTTTGGTTTACTTGCTCCCAGATTTTGTCTACCCTGTTTAAGCTCTGGTTTTCTTGCTCCCAGATTTTGTCTACCCTGTTTAGGCTCTTTGGTTTACTTGCTCCCAGATTTTGTCTACCCTGTTTAAGCTCTTTGGTTTTCTTGCTCCCAGATTTTGTCTATCCTGTTTAGGCCCTTTGGTTTCTTGCTCCCAGATTTTGTCTATCCTGTTTAGGCTCTTTGGTTTTCTTGCTCCCAGATTTTGTCTACCCTGTTTAGGCCCTTTGGTTTTCTTGCTCCCAGATTTTGTCTATCCTGTTTAAGCTCTTTGGTTTTCTTGCTCCCAGATTTTGTCTACCCTGTTTAGGCTCTTTGGTTTTCTTGCTCCCAGATTTTGTCTACCCTGTTTAGGCCCTTTGGTTTTCTTGCTCCCAGATTTTGTCTATCCTGTTTAGGCTCTTTGGTTTTCTTGCTCCCAGATTTTGTCTACCCTGTTTAGGCCCTGTGGTTTTCTTGCTCCCAGATTTTGTCTATCCTGTTTAGGCCCTGTGGTTTTCTTGCTCCCAGATTTTGTCTACCCTGTTTAGGCCCTTTGGTTTACTTGCTCCCAAATTTTGTCTACCCTGTTTAAGCTCTTTGGTTTACTTGCTCCCATATTTTGTCTACCCTGTTTAAGCTCTGGTTTTCTTGCTCCCAGATTTTGTCTACCCTGTTTAGGCTCTTTGGTTTTCTTGCTCCCAGATTTTGTCTACCCTGTTTAAGCTCTTTGGTTTTCTTGCTCCCAGATTTTGTCTATCCTGTTTAGGCCCTTTGGTTTTCTTGCTCCCAGATTTTGTCTATCCTGTTTAGGCTCTTTGGTTTTCTTGCTCCCAGATTTTGTCTACCCTGTTTAGGCTCTTTGGTTTTCTTGCTCCCAGATTTTGTCTATCCTGTTTAAGCTCTTTGGTTTTCTTGCTCCCAGATTTTGTCTACCCTGTTTAGGCCCTTTGGTTTTCTTGCTCCCAGATTTTGTCTATCCTGTTTAGGCTCTTTGGTTTTCTTGCTCCCAGATTTTGTCTACCCTGTTTAGGCCCTGTGGTTTTCTTGCTCCCAGATTTTGTCTATCCTGTTTAGGCCCTGTGGTTTTCTTGCTCCCAGATTTTGTCTACCCTGTTTAGGCCCTTTGGTTTACTTGCTCCCAAATTTTGTCTACCCTGTTTAAGCTCTTTGGTTTACTTGCTCCCAGATTTTGTCTACCCTGTTTAGGCTCTTTGGTTTTCTTGCTCCCAGATTTTGTCTACCCTGTTTAGGCCCTTTAGTTTACTTGCTCCCAGATTTTGTCTATCCTGTTTAGGCTCTTTGGTTTTCTTGCTCCCAGATTTTGTCTACCCTGTTTAGGCTCTTTGGTTTACTTGCTCCCAGATTTTGTCTACCCTGTTTAGGCCCTTTAGTTTACTTGCTCCCAGATTTTGTCTACCCTGTTTAGGCCCTTTAGTTTACTTGCTCCCAGATTTTGTCTACCCTGTTTAGGCTCTTTGGTTTACTTGCTCCCAGATTTTGTCTACCCTGTTTAGGCCCTTTAGTTTACTTGCTCCCAGATTTTGTCTATCCTGTTTAGGCTCTTTGGTTTTCTTGCTCCCAGATTTTGTCTACCCTGTTTAGGCTCTTTGGTTTACTTGCTCCCAGATTTTGTCTACCCTGTTTAGGCTCTTTGGTTTACTTGCTCCCAGATTTTGTCTACCCTGTTTAGGCTCTTTGGTTTTCTTGCTCCCAGATTTTGTCTACCCTGTTTAGGCTCTTTGGTTTTCTTGCTCCCAGATTTTGTCTATCCTGTTTAGGCCCTTTGGTTTACTTGCTCCCAGATTTTGTCTATTCTGTTTAGGCCCTGTGGTTTTCTTGCTCCCAGATTTTGTCTACCCTGTTTAGGCCCTTTGGTTTTCTTGCTCCCAGATTTTGTCTACCCTGTTTAGGCCCTTTGGTTTACTTGCTCCCAGATTTTGTCTATCCTGTTTAAGCTCTTTGGTTTACTTGCTCCGAAAGACTTTTAAATTAGTTGTGTTTCCAATCTTTAGATTTTGAGCATACCTGATGAAGGTTATTCCAGAAACGGGTCGTGAGCATTAAATTTGATATCTACGTTTTTTATTACTGCAGAAACTCGCCGTGTACACTGAGTTCGATATCTACGTTTTATTTTATTACTATACCTTGACAACTACATTCCTCCATCTGATGCTGCATTGTTGCTGTTTGTCTACTTAACTCTGTTATTTCTGTCGTCATTCCTCTTTGGTTTTGCTCTAGTTGCTGATGGTCCAAGTGCATAGATTGTAAATCTTGTTGAATATTTCTGGTTTCTCCATGGACTGCTTTCATTTCATCATCATATCGTTTACTCAGAGTATCGATATCATTACGCATGTCTTTTGTTTGAGAAGAAAATTCGTCCAGTTGACTCTGTATCTCTGAACGAAATTCACTGATCTCCTGGTGTACATGTATTATAATATCATTAGTCATTTTCATTTCAATCAACTTGTCACAACGGGATTCGTATTCTGGTCCACCCAGCCTGATAACGGCCTGTAAAAATAAAGACTACATATATAACATGAGCACCGTTTTAAATGTAGTGACAAATCCAGATATTGTTTCTGACAATAGTATTGTAATGTAGCTGTATCCCTCATTCAAATGATAAAAGGATGAAATTCACAAAACGATTTGTATGGTGTATAATAAACAGAAAAATGAATATATTTAAGAATAATCGCTTAAGGTGTATTTTTCGTTTTTCTTTTCAAGTATATTTATATCTGACAAAATCTGTTGTTGCTTAAATATTGTGGTATGGAATTATATTTTTATGTTCCTTCATCACTTGGAAGCCTGGACCAAGGTGATATTTGTTAACAGGCAGAATAAGACAATAAAGAAATAAATAAAAAATGTTGCAGTATGCTATTTCCACAATGGACCACACTAAATATGTAGTGCTTTTTAGCTTTTTTCACTTTGGCAGATAAAACCAATAGATTGCTATGACAACTATTAGGTTGCTATGACGACAATGTGTCTTTCATCTTGATTTGGGTCTTAAGCAGTTTATTGGTAGATTAGGTGAAGCATTCTGTAACAAAAATATAATTTCTGCAGAAATTTGGTACTTTGCATTCGTCCTCTTTATTACCATCAAACTTTTTTTATGCACATCGAATTTCAAATTGACTCCATGGTGAGTGCTACAAATGACCAAGGAAAAGATTACATTTCAAATCACTGGACCAAATTAAGGGATCAGTGTTTTATGGAGTTCGTATTGTCAAATCTTGTTATTTTATATACTGTTGCTTTGTCTATCCCAGTCATGATTGGTTAGTCGTTTCGTCAAGAAAAACTTGAAGATACCAAAGGGATAATCAAAGCTGTAAATCGAAGGACGGTTAATATAATGAAGGAAGGTTAATATAATGAAGGACGGTTAATATAATGAAGGAAGGTTAATATAATGAAGGAAGGTTAATATAATGAAGGAAGGTTAATATAATGAAGGAAGATTAATATAATGAAGGAAGGTTAATATAATGAAGTACGTTTAATATAATGAAGGAAGGTTAATATAATGAAGGAAGGTTAATATAATGAAGGACGGTTAATATAATGAAGGAAGGTTAATATAATGAAGGAAGGTTAATATAATGAAGTACGGTTAATATAATGAAGTACGGTTAATATAATGAAGGAAGGTTAATACATGTATAATGAAGGAAGGTTAATATAATGAAGGAAGGTTAATATAATGGTCAAAAGATAAAGGACATGAAGACAAACAATGATCTACACGTTGTAAAGGAAACTAAAGTAGTGATCACCATAAGGATTAAAGGATTACAAAAGCTGGGTCAAACTCAGCAGACTACTTTGTAATATATCATTGATGATCACAAAATACATGTAATATTTATTATAAAAACATGAATTTCGTTTCTATTATCAGATATCCTCCTTGTTTGTAGCCAAATTATTACCTTGTGAGACATTTTATCACCTGACAAAGTCCCTACAAACCAACTACAAAACCTGTCACCACTCTATATATATATAATTATAGTCTACTGGAGTAAATTTTGAATTTTAGATGTATATTTATCTTTTCAAACTCATAACCTTTACAGCAAACCTTCAGACATGCATCTATATTGACATCATAAATCATGTCATCCGCAAAATACCAAAAGAGCGATACGGTATGGCCATGGTGTACGTGCCAAACGTAAATGCACAAACAATAATCTTTATCTCAAAAAAAAAGAAGAAACGAAATTTCGCAACAATTAATAAATCGTGGATACAATAAGGATCATGTAGAATCCCAACTTACTTTATGTTCATAGGGGCAAATTATTGAAATACCAAATAAAGGAAAAAAACAGACTGTGTACCACTTGCTTGATTGATTGATTTATTGTGTTTAACGCCACTTTCAGCAATATTTCAGCTATATCATGGCGACCAGTTTTAGTGGTGGAGTAAGCTGGAGTACCCGGAGAGAACCACCGATCATGGACAAGTAACTGGTAAACTTCATCACTTGCGGTTGCGAGTCGAGTGCACCCTTTTTGTAATTTACAAAGCCGGGCACGAACCCACACCGTATTGGTGATAGGCTTGTATGAGTTGCTAGGTAATCCAACTACCTAACTCATTGAGCCACCCGGGCCCCACCACTTGTTTGAACTTTTTCGCTCTACCTAATGTGAATAAAATACTTTAAACCGACATCAAACTTAGAAATTTCACATTATCTAAAGAAACTGTATACTAAAATACTGATTGTTGCATATCGCTCCGACACGAATTTGAAAGATGTTTTTGTACATAGAAACATAACAAATGCGAACCATGTAGTCAAATTGTTCTCTTTGTCCGCATATCCTCAACACCAGTAAATTCGCTGATTTAGAAGGAAATTAATACTCTGTTCGAAATTATGCTAACTGTAAATCCGTAAATGTTGTATACAGACTTTTGTGTGAAATTTGTAATAAAATAATATATGTTGGAGAAACCGGAGATATACTGTATCAAAGACATTTATTGAATTTATCTCTTATCTGTAGAAAAGTAGATGATTCAGTGACTAATCATTTTTATACTAATAATCATAGTTGATTTCCGTGATTGGATTGGAAAAACTTTACCAAAATGAATTTTACAGGAAAAAAAATATGGAGAATTTGCGGAAAAAGAAACTGAACACTTTTAAGCCGTATGGCATCAATACTAAAGAATAAGTCGTTTAATTTTTAAATCTTTAATAAATTTATTTATATACATGTATTTATGTTTCTTCCGTAGGATTAATAAACCGTGAAAAGTTGATGTAAGACAATGATAATTGTATTGGTACGTTATATATTGTTATTTATATATGTTTATTGGCTGAAAAAGATGGAGACTATGGCATTTGAGTGCCCGGAGAAAACCACCAACCTGCTGCAAGTCACTGACAAACTTTATCACATAATGTTGTATTGAGTATACCTCGCCTGAGCGGCATTCAAATTCACAACGTAAGTGGTGATAGTCACTGACAGGTAATTGTAAATCCAACTTACTATCATACGATCACGACCACGACGGTCACTAAATGAAGATGGGTAGCGCAATGGAAAGCTCCAAGTAATGTTATAGTTTTTAATATACATGTATATATATATATATATATTAGAGAAAACCAATGGGGCAAGAATGGACAATCAAGAGAAACATGCAACATTAAGCATAAGACAAAAACAAAACAAAGATGAGCAAAACAAGAACCACAACACAGCAAACTAAAACGACGAGGAACACAAGCCCCACCAAAATACTGACGAGGAACATGAACCCCACCAAAATACCGACAAGAACTCAGGTGTACGGGAAGGGTAAGCAGTTCATATTTCTTATAAGACACCCGTCATGTTACTCATATTCGATTCCGGTAAAAGTCTTCTTGGTGATAAAGAAAGAACATATCTGCATAAAAGGGAAACGATCCATTGCCATTTGAGAAATGGATATGACGACCGTATATTTTTGTTATCTTGTATTTCTGATCAACACATAAAAACCGTGAACTATCTAGAAAGCAACAATCAATATCCCAGCAAAGTTCGTTTTTACTACTTTTGTGGTTATAACTAAGCAAGACATTTTTCATATTTTCTATTTAATTCTATATAAAAACGTATATCAGGTGATGGTATCATCTCGTATTTGGTCCACACACAAAAAACCAAATACTTTGTAAGGGTATGCACATATAACAAACATTTACAATTATTGCTCAAAGAAGTTCTTTATATACAAATGTACTTTCAAATAGGAATATATGCAAATAATTAGCACACCATTCCATATGTGAGAACACCAATCTAAAATTGTCATGCCTACCTGCGTTAAATACTTCCATATATTATTGAAATCTGATGTGGATATTGTGTCTTTGTCAGGATGGGAGATCATATTTCTGTAGAATTTTACTCTTGCTAAATCGGCTCCATCGTTCATTTCTGTTGTGTTTGGTAATTTGTCGAATCCTTGCAATGGTGGCGCAATCTTTTTTAAATTTCGTAGTAAACATATCATTAGAGCAGTGTCATATTTGGTTGATGAGGGTAATCCTACAAAACAACACAATTAAAATTAAGTCATAGAACAAAGAAAACAACATGGGTAAATACACAATAAATTTATTTTTTACGGCTTCACATCTTGAATTTCGAATGATCCTTCTAGACTTTCATACTTAAGCCTTGTCATATGCATTGTAACTTTAACATTTCAATTTTTGACACAACAGATCTTTTAAAATTAAAAAGTTAAAGTTATCAAATAAATGATCAATGCGAATATCAAATAAATTAAATTCTTGGTTTGAGTTACTTCCCCTTATACAAACATTTTACTTTGAACTACTTTTATTGAAAATACATTTGTGTCTTGTCTTTAAAATGATAAAAATCCTCTTTAAGAATATATTCAAAATAATAATAATAATAAAAAGAATTGTTTTCACACGAGTGCTAACCTATAGATGGATAGAGAAGTGACATCTGTTTGGCTGTAAGATATTTGTTGTACTTTAGATTTTCAATCTTGTGCTTTTCATTATTTAGTATTGCTGCTAGGTTGCCAGGAGGAAAATACCTATCAAATATTTCTCTGACTGCTCTAGGGGCTATGCCGCTGAGTAATTTAATTAGTCGTACAAAGTTTACTTCATCCTCAGTCATTAATAAACTGAAACCAAATAGACTTTTGATTCGGTCCAAAATGTGCTTCTGCAATAAAATAAAATAAGACTGCCATTTATTCATTGTTATTATATAAATTATCTAGTCAATTATATTGTTTTAATGTAGATATGTATGTAGTTTGTGTTGTTTTACTTCGTAGTTCTTAAGAAACGGCAATCAGAATCCGTATATCGAAGAAGAACAGACAACACAATGGTCAAAAGAAAAAGTAGTAAAGGACAAACAACGATCTACAAAACGTACACATAAAACTAAATATCAAGTAACACGAACACCACTTAAAAAACCATGTGTTTTTAGAATTCTGACTTCACAAACACTCCTACTTATATAAGTGCTGGTAGATATATTCTAATTAAACTTATGCTAGCACTCAACTTTAATAATCTGAGGAACATGCGACCCCGATCTATCAATAAGATATTGATACAAATTATATATCTGTAAAGATGTCATTTCCAAAATAGAAAACATATATAAAAGATGAGTGTGAATTTTCAGCACTGCTTACAAGTATGTAATAAAATGATGTTCATGATACACCGACATTAAACCAAGATACTCAATACATGTCTTATTTTACAATATAGAAATCGAGGAAATTCAAAATTTTACTATTACACCCGGCTTTTGACTATAGCACACAGTGTTTTACTGTAGCACAAGGTGCATGACTACAACCACTCGGTATGAGAATAAAACACCCAGTGCTTGACTATGACACCTGGTATTTTTTACTATAGCATCCGGTATCTGACTAATTACAATCAGCTATTTCATTTTATTATATTTCATGTAAATTTCCTGTCTTCTCATTGGTTAAGGAGGTGTGCCAACTTACTCTATCACATGGCAGAGGGTGATAATTTAGTCTATCACATGGCAGATGGTGATAATTTAGTCTATCACATGGCATAGCTGACAAAATAGCTCACTTTTCATTTGAGAACACCCATCTGTATAAAGCATACACCAAAATGGCAGAAAAATATTAACAAATACAAAAAATGTATGTACTCTTATTAATTACACATCATCGATATCACAGTTTAGCACATTTAAAGACAACAGCAATTGAAATTCAGGACATCAAAATCATAAAAAAGAACATTCAGCATAATAAAACAAATAACACATAGCTGAGAGGGTGGTAGAGCAGATTGTTACCCCGAGAAATTCATTGTCAACCGAGGCGAAGGTAGAGCAGATTGTTACCCCTAGAAATTTCATTGTCAACCTCGGCACACCCGGTGTTTGACCATAACCATCCGGTATTTTATTATAACACATGGTATTATATAAACATACTGCCTTTAGTTGAGGGTGTTATGGTAAATTACCACACGAGGGAAAAAATATCACACTCTGGAAAAAGAATATCACCGAGACAAAGGGTGATATTCTTTTTCCAGAGTGTGATTTCAATTCAAAGCTTTATTTAGAGTCGATATAAATCATACATATAACACAAGCTCTAATGAGCTTTTAAAATCGACTGATATTTGTTTCCAGAGTGTGATCATCTACCATAACACCCTCAACTAAAGGCAGTATGTTTATATTATACTGAATGCCAGTAGTAAAAAAGAGGACTTTGAATTTTTATTGGAGTCAGTTAACCAATGGGACACACTATGTATATATCACTACCTAAATAAATCAACAACTACTATCATTTCAACAAGTAATATTTTCATTAACAATAACAGAGGGCATGGGATGTCATAGGGAAAGGGGATGGAATCAGCAAATAATGATGCTAGAAAATGGCCGATTTTACCATTCGATGTATCTCGGGATTTTATAATAAGTAATGAATTTCTCTTCTAGTTCTCGTATATCGAGAAACTTTTCATTGGATAATTATTTGACGTATTTGAAGTGTCTATGCAAATTTAGAATCGACCGAAATAAATCGGAAAATACCGAAGTATAATTGTAATATACGGAAAGTATCGAAGGAAATTCTGCAATATATTTATAATAAAGTGGGCGTTGATTATATAAATAAATCTAAAGTTCTTCAAGGTAGGTATATTTAATTTAAATACTTGCAACTATAATATTCATATAAATATGAACATAAAAAAAAATTATTGTTTAATATTGATAACAATTTCAAAATATAACTATTAAATGCAAAAAGTTGAATTAACAATAATTATTGGGGAAAATGCTTTTTAAGGAACATAAATAAAGGGAGATAATCATAGTACTGTATAGTATTATAAAATTACTACTCGAGAACTTTTTGTAAAAAAATTTTGAACCAACAGTGATTAACACAGTTTGTTTATAAGTTTATATTTAAAAAAAATGAAATAAATATTTTACAATACTGTCTATACTCCTGTAGGAGTGTGAAGCCCATCTATGATCTAAATAGATCCTCTGTTTTTAATATTCATAAAATAAAATAATCAAAATGCATATGTATGCTAAATAAAACTTGGATTAAGTGTTAACTATGTTAGATACAATGTATCTACATACCATTAGTTGTTTACAAAATACACTTATATATATAATTATTGTTTGTAAACAAACATCTGCTTTGCATATCATCCTCGGATTTACCATATTCTAAGAAAACACGTGTTTCTTTTAATTAATTTATTTCATAAAAATATATAACCTATATTTTCTGTTTTTATATATAATTATTAAGGTAAAAATACCTTACAAAAGAACAAAAAGCCATTCAGAAAAATTTGTCAAACTGAAAATCTTCCTGATTCTGATCCTGATCTTACCAGCAGCTCGCTGGTAACATTTGGCCCAAATTTTGATTGTATTTTACTTCACATCCAAAATTTTACATGAAGACGTATGTTGAATGTAAAATAATACAAACCTCCTTGGGAAATATATATTTCAAACAATTACATCCATATTTTGTCACAATATATCCATTAATAAATCTCTGGCAAACTCATTTACCTAACACGATACACACATTAGCACCCCCCTTTATTTTGTAATGGCTGACTATATAGCCAAGGGAGATCATCGTTTCCATAGCCTGCAGAAGGTGTTATTACCGGAAATGACTAATCGGCAAAACTCGGACGGAGCGGGTGTTATTTTCCGGTTCGGCAAACTTCGACTCAGGAGGGTGATATTGCAGAGGGTGTTATTACGGCAGAGAGTGTTATTACGATCTGATTCCTACACCAAAAAAAGTTATTGAGGAATGTCAAATGCCTATTATCCAATGAAATTAATAGATTTTTGCATGAAGTATAATAATCTACTATAACACACAGTGTATGACTATAACCACCCGGTATTTTTTTCATAACACCTGTTTTTTTTACTATTAGCACCGGTGTTTGATTATAACACCCGGTATGATTTTTTTTCCTATAACACCTGGGGTTTGACTATAACATCCAGTATTTTGTTTTACTACAACACCCGCTGTATGACTATAACCACCCGGTATTTGATTATAACACACAGTATTTTTTTACTATGACACCCTTAGTAATAGTCATATTTTTAATCCTTAAATTAGAGAATTGTAATATAACACATGTTTGAATCAGGTGAAGCTATCCTTCCGAAGTACATCACTCTAGTCTATTGGAAGATCGTGTTGCCTGGTTTCATGGTATTTTATTTCATATGTTTAACTGGTGTTGTTTTTGTTTTTGTGAAAAGAAAGTTTAAGTACATATGGTAAGGGACCGACCATTTAACTTGAAGGGGGGGGGGGGGTTATGGTTTTTTGTTTCGTTCAGAAATTTTTTTTTCGGACAACACAACAGTTAGAATATTTTTTTTATTTGTTGCGCAAAGCACGAATTTTTTTTCCAGAATTTAACATTAGGTTATATGACAAAAACTCTGAATCAGATTATTTTTTTTCCTCCACCAAAATCAGAATATTTTTTTCAGCTACATTGGGAATCAGAATATTTTTTTAGAAAAAAACCATAACCCCACCCTTCAAGTTAAATGGTCGTTCCCTAAACAATTCCACAAATATCCACAAAACGAACAAACACCTCTTACCTTCTCATTGTGCACAAGAAAAGACCACGACATGTGACGTTGGAAATCCAGGTCCTGTATTGGGACAGGCACAAAAATGTGGCGGGGGTAAACCGGTTAATGATATCCCAATGCAACCATCCTCTCTTGCTAATCAGATCTCTGACGACATTTAGATTGTAAAGTTTTGTACTGTTTTTGGGAACTTTTGGAATTTTTGGTTTTATCTTCCACCATTTTGAATTTGTATTTGTTCGTGACAGAAAATAGTCAAATATATTACTATATACATGTACAGGTATATATATTTTGTTCAACGGATAATTTCTTTTCATACCTTTTTGTTTACGATTTAGCTAGATTTCGTTGTAGAATTAATAATTTAGTTATAAAAAGTAATATTTAAAAATTCTTACGTGTTTCTTAAGTGGAAGAATCTTTGACCCGAGAACCAATACTATGCCGTGACAAAAACCAATAACCACCGCGCCAATGACTAGTGTTAGTACTACATAAATCATAATGGCGTCTCATTCAGAAAATGTCCATGCAGTCCCACTCTATTTTGTCTTGTGTGCTACTGAAACAAAAACAGGAACAATAAACTGATTTTCATTGCTCAAGACACATTTGTATTTGTTCTTTACATTGTTATAGATACAATATAACATTCTATATTTGTAGCTGTTTGTTTGTCTCAGAACATGAACAAGGACAGAGCAATAAATGATAACAATATCGAAGCATCATGTCTCACTTCCAATTATATTGAGATAATGCTTGCTGTTCGACTCTATCTCATTCTTGATGGTATTGTTTGATCAATTCTGAATGTTGTTTTTATATACTCTGTTTTACATTTTATCATATTGATTAATCTTCCATATAAGAACAATACAAATTATCTTAAAAAATTAAGACTTTTTAATGACCGCCACGATATAACTCAAATATTGCTGCAAGTGGCGTTAAACACCATAACCATAACCCGAATACGAAATACAAAAGTAAGACATATATATGGACAAAATCTAGAACAATGCCATCTAACATAAACTATTTGGTCATAATAATTACAACAAACGTAGATATCTAATTAAATGCGCACGACGCGTTTCTGAAATTCCCCAGGTACGCTCAAGAACTCGGGATTACACATGTGTCACTTATGATTTTTATATTTTGTTTATTTTTAGCGTCAAGTGATGGTAACATACAGGTACCTGTACAAAACAAAGTTTTATTGTAAACAATTATGATAAATCCTAAAATGTATATTGGTCAATGAATCGTATCATTATTATTTTTATAATTTGTGTAATATGTTAACAACCACGCACAGGGCCTTGTCACTATCCACGTAAATATACTATCAATGTATAATCATATACAAGGGCGGACATCTTTTTTACCCCCGCTCGCTTCAAGTCGTGTTTGTTTTTTAAATTCCTTCTAATATATTCAAAACCCTGTTTGGTTCAACTCCCAAGACCTTATTCTTTTCCAAAAATATCATGACCCCCCCTCGACTACCTCTTGTGAAGGCGCAGCGGTCGTTTTTGTCAGGAATTCGCCTGAGTAGAGAACAACATGGACCCAAAGTTGTATAAAAAAACGGAAGTTCAGAACTCTCGGGGTTTTACCATTCGATATTTGGTTTTCTCGCTAGTTATCGTGTTTCTAAGTATAAGATACCGCTGGAAATAACAGACGAAATAATAAATTAAAGAAAAGGGACAGCAATCAAGAAAAAGCCTTGAAAATGGCATTTATCATTCATTGTATGTACAAGTCAGAAATGTTCAGTTTTCACTTCAAATCGTCCCGCTCGTTTAATGATGTTTGAATCTTAACGGTATTTTCCTTACCTCAAAGCTAAAGCCCCGAGAGTTCCGAACTTCCGGTTTTTTTTTAGGTGGCGCTGTTACTTTCACTTTGGGTCCATGTTGTTCTCTACTCGGGCGAATTCCTGACAAAAACGACCGCTGCGCCTTCACAAGAGGTAGTCGAGGGGAGGTCATGATATTTTTTTAAAAGAATAAGGTCTTGGGAGTTGAACCAAACAGGGTTTTGAATATATTAGAAGGAATTTAAAAAACAAACACGACTTGAAGCGAGCGGGGGTAAAAAAAGATGTCCACCTTTGTATATGTTTATACATTGATAGTATATTTACCTGGATAGTGACAAGGCCCTGTAAACCACGTATGTTTATCCATCTCAGTTTAAAACGGATATGATAAATGTTTGTAAACATATCAGAATTTTTATGATTACTCCATTCTGCTGTTTTGCACAATTGTTTTGAAAAGAAATATTGAT
This sequence comes from Bathymodiolus brooksi, assembly GCA_963680875.1. Lineage (NCBI taxonomy): Eukaryota > Metazoa > Mollusca > Bivalvia > Mytilida > Modiolidae > Bathymodiolus > Bathymodiolus brooksi. The sequence goes on along the minus strand of OY804578.1, from coordinate 24,812,277 downwards.
CATGAATGTGTTTTGTGACGACACCACTGCCTTGAGTGTTGACTACTTGCTGTTAGCAACCCCCATTCCCTCAAAATATCCGATATTTTCTAAAAACATAGCTACATTTCTTACCTTTTACATTAGTAGTTGTTTGTGTAAAACTGTGTAATATCGAGCAAAGATATGCTATAAAGCACACATTAGATAGTATCAAGTGGTGTTAAGTTTCCGTAAACACGTAATAAATATTCATTTTTATACTGTGTGTTTAAGTGTACAATGTAGGTCAACTGAATAAAACTAAACAGGAAGACATGACTTTACCTTACAACAATGTAGATAAATACCACACACAATGTAGATAAATACCACAATGTAGATAAATACAACATTGTAGATAAATACCACAATGTAGATAAATACCACAATGTAGATAAATACAACATTGTAGATAAATACCACTAGATAAATACCACAATGTAGATAAATACAACAATGTAGATAAATACCACAATGTAGATAAATACCACAATGTAGATAAATATCACATTGTAGATAAATACCACAATGTAGAGGTGTAGAGACAAGAAACATTTGAAGATAACAAAAGGGTAACTAGAATCCGTCACTAACCAAAAGATACCAAAAGGGTAACTAGAATCCGTCACTGGAAAAAAGATACCAAAGGGATAGTCAGAATCCGTCATTGGCCAATAGATACCAAAGGGGTAACCAGAATCCATCACAGGCAAAAAGATACCAAGGGGGTAACCAGAATCCATCACAGGCCAAAAGATACCAAAGGGGTAACCAGAATCCATCACAGGCCAAAATATACCAAAGGGGTAACCAGAATCCATCACAGGCCAAAAGATACCAAAGGGGTAACCAGAATCCATCACAGGCCAAATGATACCAAAAGGGTAACCAGAATCTGTTACTAGCCAAAAGATACCAAAGGGGTAACCAGAATCCATCACAGGCCAAAATATACCAAAGGGGTAACCAGAATCCATCACAGGCCAAAAGATACCAAAGGGGTAACCCGAATCTGTCACCAGCCAAAAGATACCAAAGGGGTAACCAGAATATATCACAGGCCAAAAGTTACCAAAGGGGTAACCAGAATCCATCACAGGCCAAAAGATACCAAAAGGGTAACCAGAATCTGTCACTAGCCAAAAGATACCAAAGGGGTAACCAGAATCCATCACAGGCCAAAAGATACCAAAGGGGTAACCAGAATCCATCACAGGTCAAAAGATACCAAGAGGGTAACCAGAATCTGTCACTAGCCAAAAGATACCAAAAGGGTAACCAGAATCCATCACAGGCCAAAAGATACCAAAGGGGTAACCAGAATCCATCACAGGCCAAAAGATACCAAGAGGGTAACCAGAATCTGTCACTAGCCAAAAGATACCAAAGGGGTAACCAGAATCTATCACAGGCCAAAAGATACCAAAGGGGTAACCAGAATCTGTCACTAGCCAAAAGATACCAAAGGGGTAACCAGAATCCACCACAGGCCAAAAGATACCAAAGGGGTAACCAGAATCTGTCACTAACCAAAAGATACCAAAGGGGTAACCAAAATCCATCACAGGCCAAAAGATACCAAAGGGGTAACCAGAATCTGTCACAGGCCAAAAGATACCAAAGGGGTAACCAGAATCCATCACAGGCCAAAAGATACCAAAGGGGTAACCAGAATCCATCACAGGCCAAAAGATACCAAGAGGGTAACCAGAATCTGTTACTAGCCAAAAGATACCAAAGGGGTAACCAGAATCTATCACAGACCAAAAGATACCAAAAGGGTAACCAGAATCTGTCACTAGCCAAAAGATACCAAAGGGGTAACCAGAATCTATCACAGGCCAAAAGATACCAAAGGGGTAACCAGAATCCATCACAGGCCAAAAGATACCAAAAGGGTAACTAGAATCTGTCACAGGCCAAAAGATACCAAAGGGGTAATCCATCAAAGGCCAAAAGATACCAAAGGGGTAACCAGAATCCATCACAGGCCAAAAGATACCAAAGGGGTAACCAGAATCCATCACAGGCCAAAAGATACCAAAAGGGTAACTAGAATCTGTCACTAGCCAAAAGATACCAAAGGGGTAACCAGAATCCATCACAGGCCAACAGATACCAAAGGGGTAATCAGAATCCATCACAGGCCAAAAGATACCAAAAGTGTAACCAGAATCTGCCACTAGCCAAAAGATACCAAAGAGGGTAACCAGAATCCATCACAGGCCAAAAGATACCAAAGGGGTAACCAGAATCCATCACAGGCCAAAAGATACCAAAAGGGTAACCAGAATCTGTCACTAGCCAAAAGATACCAAAGTGGTAACCAGAATCCATCACAGGCCAAAAGATACCAAAGGGGTAACCAGAATCTGTCACTAGCCAAAAGATACCAAAGGGGTAACCAGAATCTGTCACTAGTCAAAAGATACCAAAGGGGTAACCAGAATCCATCACAGGCCAAAAGATACCAAAGGGGTAACCAGAATCAGTCACTAGCCAAAAGATACCAAAGGGGTAACCAGAATCCATCACAGGCCAAAAGATACCAAAAGGGTAACCAGAATCCATCACAGGCCAAAAGATACCAAAAGGGTAACCAGAATCTGTCACTAGCCAAAAGATACCAAAGGGGTAACCAGAATCCATCACAGGCCAAAAGATACCAAAAGGGTAATCAGAATCTGTCACTAGCCAAAAGATACCAAAGGGGTAACCAGAATCCATCACAGGCCAAAAGATACCAAAAGGGTAACCAAAATCCATCACAGGCAAAAGATACCAAAGGGGTAACCAGAATCTGTCACTAGCCAAAAGATACCAAAAGGGTAACCAGAATCTATCACAGGCCAAAAGATACCAAAGGGGTAACCAGAATCCATCACAGCCCAAAAGATACCAAAGGGGTAACCAGAATCTATCACTAGCCAAAAGATACCAAAGGGGTAACCAGAATCCATCACAGGCCAAAAGATACCAAAGGGGTAACCAGAATCCATCACAGGCCAAAAGATACCAAAGGGGTAACCAGAATCCATCACAGGCCAAAAGATACCAAAAGGGTAACTAGAATCTGTCACTAGCCAAAAGATACCAAAAGGGTAACCAGAATCCATCACAGGCCAAAAGATACCAAAGGGGTAATCAGAATCCATCACAGGCCAAAAGATACCAAAAGGGTAACCAGAATCTGTCACTAGCCAAAAGATACCAAAGGAGTAACCAGAATCCATCACAGGCCAAAAGATACCAAAGGGGTAACCAGAATCCATCACAGGCCAAAAGATACCAAAAGGGTAACCAGAATCTGTCACTAGCCAAAAGATACCAAAAGGGTAACCAGAATCCATCACAGGCCAAAAGATACCAAAGGGGTAACCAGAATCTGTCACTAGCCAAAAGATACCAAAGGGGTAACCAGAATCTGTCACTAGTCAAAAGATACCAAAGGGGTAACCAGAATCCATCACAGGCCAAAAGACACCAAAGGGGTAACCAGAATCTGTCACTAGCCAAAAGATACCAAAGTGGTAACCAGAATCCACCACAGGCCAAAAGATACCAAAAGGGTAACCAGAATCTGTCACTAGTCAATAGATACCAAAGGGGTAACCAGAATCCATCACAGGCCAAAAGATACCAAAAGGGTAACCAGAATCTGTCACTAGCCAAAAGATACCAAAGGGGTAACCAGAATCCATCACAGGCCAAAAGATACCAAAGGGGTAACAAGAATCCATCACAGTCCAAAAGATACCAAAGGGGAAACCAGAATCTGTCACTAGCCAGGCCAAAAGATACCAAAGGGGTAACCAGAATCCATCACAGGCCAAAAGATACCAAAGGGGTAACCAGAATCTGTCACTAGCCAAAAGATACCAAAGGGGTAACCAGAATCTATCACAGGCCAAAAGATACCAAAGGGGTAACCAGAATCTATCACAGGCCAAAAGATACCAAAGGGGTAACCAGAATCTGTCACTAGCCAAAAGATACCAAAGGGGTAACCAGAATCCATCACAGGCCAAAAGATACCAAATGGGTGACCAGAATCCATCACAGGCCAAAAGATACCAAGAGGGTAACCAGAATATGTCACTAGCCAAAAGATACCAAAGGGGTAACCACAATCCATCACAGGCCAAAAGATACCAAACGGGTAACCAGAATCCATCACAGGCCAAAAGATACCAAAAGGGTAACCAGAATCTGTCACTAGCCAAAAGATACCAAAGGGGTAATCCATCACTAGCCAAAAGATACCAAAGGGGTAACCAGAATCCATCACAGGCCAAAAGATACCAAAGGGGTAACCAGAATCCATCACAGGCCAAAAGATACCAAAAGGGTAACTAGAATCTGTCACTAGCCAAAAGATACCAAAGGGGTAACCAGAATCCATCACAGGCCAATATATACCAAAGGGGTAATCAGAATCCATCACAGGCCAAAAGATACCAAAAGGGTAACTAGAATCTGTCACTAGCCAAAAGATACCAAAAGGGTAACCAGAATCTGTCACTAGCCAAAAGATACCAAAGGGGTAAACAGAACCCATCACAGGCCAAAAGATACCAAAAGGGTAACTAGAATCTGTCACTAGCCAAAAGATACCAAAAGGGTAACCAGCATCTGTCACTAGTCAAAAGATACCAAAGGGGTAACCAGAATACATCACAGGCCAAAAGATACCAAAGGGGTAACCAGAATCCATCACAGGCCAAAAGATACCAAAGGGGTAACCAGAATCCATCACAGGCCAAAAGATACCAAAGGGGTAACCAGAATCTGTCACTAGCCAAAAGATACCAAAGGGGTAACCAGAATCTATCACAGGCCAAAAGATACCAAAGGGGTAACCAGAATCTGTCACTAGCCAAAAGATACCAAAGGGGTAACCAGAATCCATCACAGGCCAAAATATACCAAATGGGTGACCAGAATCCATCACAGGCCAAAAGATACCAAGAGGGTAACCAGAATATGTCACTAGCCAAAAGATACCAAAGGGGTAACCACAATCCATCACAGGCCAAAAGATACCAAAGGGGTAACCAGAATCCATCACAGGCCAAAAGATACCAAGAGGGTAACCAGAATCTGTCACTAGCCAAAAGATACCAAAGGGGTAACCAGAATCTATCACAGGCCAAAAGATACCAAAGGGGTAACCAGAATCCATCACAGGCCAAAAGATACCAAAAGGGTAACCAGAATCTGTCACTAGCCAAAAGATACCAAAGGGGTAATCCATCACAGGCCAAAAGATACCAAAGGGGTAACCAGAATCCATCACAGGCCAAAAAATACCAAAGGGGTAACCAGAATCCATCACAGGCCAAAAGATACCAAAAGGGTAACTAGAATCTGTCACTAGCCAAAAGATACCAAAGGGGTAACCAGAATCCATCACAGGCCAAAATATACCAAAGGGGTAATCAGAATCCATCACAGGCCAAAAGATACCAAAAGGGTAACCAGAATCTGTCACTAGCCAAAAGATACCAAAAGGGTAACCAGAATATGTCACTAGCCAAAAGATACCAAAGGGGTAAACAGAATCCATCACAGGCCAAAAGATACCAAAAGGGTAACTAGAATCTGTCACTAGCCAAAAGATACCAAAAGGGTAACCAGCATCTGTCACTAGTCAAAAGATACCAAAGTGGTAACCAGAATACATCACAGGCCAAAAGATACCAAAGGGGTAACCAGAATCCATCACAGGCCAAAAGATACCAAAGGGGTAACCAGAATCCATCACAGGCCAAAAGATACCAAAGGGGTAACCAGAATCTGTCACTAGCCAAAAGATACCAAAAGGGTAACCAGAATCTGTCACTAGCCAAAAGATACCAAAGGGGTAACCAGAATCCATCACAGGCCAAAAGATACCAAAGTGGTAACCAGAATCCACCACTAGCCAAAAGATACCAAAGGGGTAACCAGAATCCATCACAGGCCAAAAGATACCAAAGGGGTAACCAGAATCCATCACAGGCCAACAGATACCAAAGGGGTAACCAGAATCCATCACAGGCCAAAAGATACCAAAGGGATAACCAGAATCTGTCACTAGCCAAAAGATACCAAAGGGGTAACCAGAATCCGTCACTAGCCAAAAGATACCAAAGGGGTAACCAGAATCCATCACAGGCCAAAAGATACCAAAGGGGTAACCAGAATCCATCACAGGCCAAAAGATACCAAGAGGGTAACCAGAATCTGTCACTAGGCAAAAGATACCAAAGGGGTAACCAGAATCTATCACAGGCCAAAAGATACCAAAGGGGTAACCAGAATCTGTCACTAGCCAAAAGATACCAAAGTGGTAACCAGAATCCATCACAGGCCAAAAGATACTAAAGGGGTAACCATAATCCATCACAGGCCAAAAGATACCAAGAGGGTAACCAGAATATGTCACTAGCCAAAAGATACCAAAGGGGTAACCAGAATCCATCACAGGCCAAAAGATACCAAAGGGGTAACCAGAATCCATCACAGGCCAAAAGATACCAAGAGGGTAACCAGAATCTGTCACTAGCCAAAAGATACCAAAGGGGTAACCAGAATCTATCACAGGCCAAAAGATACCAAAAGGGTAACCAGAATCCATCACAGGCCAAAAGATACCAAAAGGGTAACCAGAATCTGTCACTAGCCAAAAGATACCAAAGGGGTAACCAGAATCCATCACAGGCCAAAATATACCAAAGGGGTAATCAGAATCCATCACAGGCCAAAAGATACCAAAGGGGTAACTAGAATCTGTCACTAGCCAAAAGATACCAAAAGGGTAACCAGAATCTGTCACTAGCCAAAAGATACCAAAAGGGTAACCAGAATCCATCACAGGCCAAAAGATACCAAAAGGGTAACCAGCATCTGTCACTAGTCAAAAGATACCAAAGGGGTAACCAGAATCCATCACAGGCCAAAAGATACCAAAAGGGTAACCAGAATCCATCACAGGCCAAAAGATACCAAAGGGGTAACCAGAATCCATCACAGGCCAAAAGATACCAAAGGGGTAACCAGAATCTGTCACTAGCCAAAAGATACCAAAGGGGTAACCAGAATCTGTCACTAGCCAAAAGATACCAAAGGGGTAACCAGAATCCATCACAGGCCAAAAGATACCAAAATGGTAACCAGAATCCGCCACTAGCCAAAAGATACCAAAGGGTAACCAGAATCCATCACAGGCCAAAAGATACCAAAGGGGTAACCAGAATCCGTCACAGGCCAAAAGATACCAAAGGGGTAACCAGAATCCATGACAGGCCAAAAGATACCAAAGGGGTAACCAGAATCCGTCACTAGCCAAAAGATACCAAAGGGGTAACCAGAATCCGTCACTAGCCAAAAGATACCAAAGGGGTAACCAGAATCCATCACAGGCCAAAAGATATCAAGAGGGTAACCAGAATATGTCACTAGCCAAAAGATACCAAAGGGGTAACCAGAATCCGTCACTAGCCAAAAGATACCAAAGGGGTAACCAGAATCCATCACAGGCCAAAAGATACCAAGAGGATAACCAGAATCTGTCACTAGCCAAAAGATACCAAAGGGGTAACCAGAATCTATCACAGGCCAAAAGATACCAAAGGGGTAACCAGAATCCATCACAGGCCAAAAGATACCAAAAGGGTAACCAGAATCTGTCACTAGTCAAAAGATACCAAAGGGGTAACCAGAATCCATCACAGGCCAAACGATACCAAGAGGGTAACCAGAATCTGTCACTAGCCAAAAGATACCAAAGGGGTAACAAGAATCTATCACAGGCCAAAAGATACCAAAGGGGTAACCAGAATCCGTCACTAGCCAAAAGATACCAAAGGGGTAACCAGAATCCATCACAGGCCAAAAGATACCAAAGGGGTAACCAGAATCCATCACAGGCCAAAAGATACCAAAAGGGTAACCAGAATCCATCACAGGCCAAAAGATACCAAAAGGGTAACCAGAATCTGTCACTAGCCAAAAGATACCAAAGGGGTAACCAGAATCCATCACAGGCCAAAAGATACCAAAGGGGTAACCGGAATCCATCACAGGCCAAAAGATACCAAAGGGGTAACCAGAATCCATCACAGGCCAAAAGATACCAAGAGGGTAACCAGAATCTGTCACTAGCCAAAAGATACCAAAGGGGTAACAAGAATCTATCACAGGCCAAAAGATACCAAAGGGGTAACCAGAATCCGTCACTAGCCAAAAGATACCAAAGGGGTAACCAGAATCCATCACAGGCCAAAAGATACCAAAGGGGTAACCAGAATCCATCACAGGCTAAAAGATACCAAAGGGGTAACCAGAATCCTTCACAGGCCAAAAGATACCAAAAGGGTAACCAGAATCTGTCACTAGCCAAAAGATACCAAAGGGGTAACCAGAATCTATCACAGGCCAAAAGATACCAAAGGGGTAACCAGAATCTGTCACTAGCCAAAATATACCAAAGGGGTAACCAGAATCCATCACAGGCCAAAAGATACCAAAGGGGTAACCAGAATCCATCACAGGCCAAAAGATACCAAAGGGGTAACCAGAATCCGCCACTAGCCAAAAGATACCAAAGGGGTAACCAGAATCCATCACAGGCCAAAAGATACCAAAGGGGTAACCAGAATCCATCACAGGCCAAAAGATACCAAAGGGGTAACCAGAATCTGTCACTAGCCAAAAGATACCAAAAGGGTAACCAGAATCTGTCACTAGCCAAAAGATACCAAAGGGGTAACCAGAATCCATCACAGGCCAAAAGATACCAAAGTGGTAACCAGAATCCGCCACTAGCCAAAAGATACCAAAGGGGTAACCAGAATCCATCACAGGCCAAAAGATACCAAAGTGGTAACCAGAATCCGCCACTAGCCAACAGATACCAAAGGGTTAACCAGAATCCATCACAGGCCAAAAGATACCAAAGGGGTAACCAGAATCCATCACAGGCCAAAAGATACCAAAGGGGTAACCAGAATCCGTCACTAGCCAAAAGATACCAAAGGGGTAACCAGAATCCGTGACTAGCCAAAAGATACCAAAGGGGTAACTAGAATCCATCACAGGCCAAAAGATACCAAAGGGGTAACCAGAATCCATCACAGGCCAAAAGATACCAAAGGGGTAACCAGAATCTGTCACTAGCCAAAAGATACCAAAGGGGTAACCAGAATCTATCACAGGCCAAAAGATACCAAAGGGGTAACCAGAATCTGTCACTAGCCAAAAGATACCAAAGTGGTAACCAGAATCCATCACAGGCCAACAGATACCAAAGGGGTAACCAGAATCCATCACAGGCCCAAAGATACCAAGAGGGTAACCAGAATATGTCACAGGCCAAAAGATACCAAAGGGGTAACCAGAATCCATCACAGGCCAAAAGATACCAAAGTGGTAACCAGAATCCGCCACTAGCCAAAAGATACCAAAGGGTAACCAGAATCCATCACAGGCCAAAAGATACCAAAGGGGTAACCAGAATCCGTCACAGGCCAAAAGATACCAAAGGGGTAACCAGAATCCATGACAGGCCAAAAGATACCAAAGGGGTAACCAGAATCCGTCACTAGCCAAAAGATACCAAAGGGGTAACCAGAATCCGTCACTAGCCAAAAGATACCAAAGGGGTAACCAGAATCCATCACAGGCCAAAAGATATCAAGAGGGTAACCAGAATATGTCACTAGCCAAAAGATACCAAAGGGGTAACCAGAATCCGTCACTAGCCAAAAGATACCAAAGGGGTAACCAGAATCCATCACAGGCCAAAAGATACCAAGAGGATAACCAGAATCTGTCACTAGCCAAAAGATACCAAAGGGGTAACCAGAATCTATCACAGGCCAAAAGATACCAAAGGGGTAACCAGAATCCATCACAGGCCAAAAGATACCAAAAGGGTAACCAGAATCTGTCACTAGTCAAAAGATACCAAAGGGGTAACCAGAATCCATCACAGGCCAAACGATACCAAGAGGGTAACCAGAATCTGTCACTAGCCAAAAGATACCAAAGGGGTAACAAGAATCTATCACAGGCCAAAAGATACCAAAGGGGTAACCAGAATCCGTCACTAGCCAAAAGATACCAAAGGGGTAACCAGAATCCATCACAGGCCAAAAGATACCAAAGGGGTAACCAGAATCCATCACAGGCCAAAAGATACCAAAAGGGTAACCAGAATCCATCACAGGCCAAAAGATACCAAAAGGGTAACCAGAATCTGTCAATAGCCAAAAGATACCAAAGGGGTAACCAGAATCCATCACAGGCCAAAAGATACCAAAGGGGTAACCGGAATCCATCACAGGCCAAAAGATACCAAAGGGGTAACCAGAATCCATCACAGGCCAAAAGATACCAAGAGGGTAACCAGAATCTGTCACTAGCCAAAAGATACCAAAGGGGTAACAAGAATCTATCACAGGCCAAAAGATACCAAAGGGGTAACCAGAATCCGTCACTAGCCAAAAGATACCAAAGGGGTAACCAGAATCCATCACAGGCCAAAAGATACCAAAGGGGTAACCAGAATCCATCACAGGCTAAAAGATACCAAAGGGGTAACCAGAATCCTTCACAGGCCAAAAGATACCAAAAGGGTAACCAGAATCTGTCACTAGCCAAAAGATACCAAAGGGGTAACCAGAATCTATCACAGGCCAAAAGATACCAAAGGGGTAACCAGAATCTGTCACTAGCCAAAATATACCAAAGGGGTAACCAGAATCCATCACAGGCCAAAAGATACCAAAGGGGTAACCAGAATCCATCACAGGCCAAAAGATACCAAAGGGGTAACCAGAATCCGCCACTAGCCAAAAGATACCAAAGGGGTAACCAGAATCCATCACAGGCCAAAAGATACCAAAGGGGTAACCAGAATCCATCACAGGCCAAAAGATACCAAAGGGGTAACCAGAATCTGTCACTAGCCAAAAGATACCAAAAGGGTAACCAGAATCTGTCACTAGCCAAAAGATACCAAAGGGGTAACCAGAATCCATCACAGGCCAAAAGATACCAAAGTGGTAACCAGAATCCGCCACTAGCCAAAAGATACCAAAGGGGTAACCAGAATCCATCACAGGCCAAAAGATACCAAAGTGGTAACCAGAATCCGCCACTAGCCAACAGATACCAAAGGGTTAACCAGAATCCATCACAGGCCAAAAGATACCAAAGGGGTAACCAGAATCCATCACAGGCCAAAAGATACCAAAGGGGTAACCAGAATCCATGACAGGCCAAAAGATACCAAAGGGGTAACCAGAATCCGTCACTAGCCAAAAGATACCAAAGGGGTAACCAGAATCCGTGACTAGCCAAAAGATACCAAAGGGGTAACTAGAATCCATCACAGGCCAAAAGATACCAAAGGGGTAACCAGAATCCATCACAGGCCAAAAGATACCAAAGGGGTAACCAGAATCTGTCACTAGCCAAAAGATACCAAAGGGGTAACCAGAATCTATCACAGGCCAAAAGATACCAAAGGGGTAACCAGAATCTGTCACTAGCCAAAAGATACCAAAGTGGTAACCAGAATCCATCACAGGCCAACAGATACCAAAGGGGTAACCAGAATCCATCACAGGCCCAAAGATACCAAGAGGGTAACCAGAATATGTCACAGGCCAAAAGATACCAAAGGGGTAACCAGAATCCATCACAGGTCAAAAGATACCAAAGGGGTAACCAGAATCCATCACAGGCCAAAAGATACCAAGAGGGTAACCAGAATCTGTCACTAGCCAAAAGATACCAAAGGGGTAACCAGAATCCATCACAGGCCAAAAGATACCAAAGGGGTAACCAGAATCCATCACAGGCCAAAAGATACCAAAAGGGTAACAAGAATCTGTCACTAGCCAAAAGATACCAAAGGGGTAACCAGAATCCATCACAGGCCAAAATATACCAAAGGGGTAATCAGAATCCATCACAGGCCAAAAGATACTAAAAGGGTAACCAGAATCCATCACAGGCCAAAAGATACCAAAGGGGTAACCAGAATCCATCACAGGCCAAAAGATACCAAAAGGGTAACAAGAATCTGTCACTAGCCAAAAGATACCAAAGGGGTAACCAGAATCCATCACAGGCCAAAATACACCAAAGGGGTAATCAGAATCCATCACAGGCCAAAAGATACCAAAAGGGTAACTAGAATCTGTCACTAGCCAAAAGATACCAAAAGGGTAACCAGAATCTGTCACTAGCCAAAAGATACCAAAGGGGTAACCAGAATCCATCACAGGCCAAAAGATACCAAAAGGGTAACCAGCATCTGTCACTAGTCAAAAGATACCAAAGGGGTAACCAGAATCCATCACAGGCCAAAAGATACCAAAGGGGTAACCAGAATCCATCACAGGCCAAAAGATACCAAAGGGGTAACCAGAATCCATCACAGGCCAAAAGATACCAAAGGGGTAACCAGAATCTGTCACTAGCCAAAAGATACCAAAAGGGTAACCAGAATCTGTCACTAGCCAAAAGATACCAAAGGGGTAACCAGAATCCATCACAGGCCAAAAGATACCAAAGTGGTAACCAGAATCCGCCACTAGCCAAAAGATACCAAAGGGGTAACCAGAATCCATCACAGGCCAAAAGATACCAAAGGGGTAACCAGAATCCTTCACAGGCCAAAAGATACCAAAGGGGTAACCAGAATCCATCACAGGCCAAAAGATACCAAAAGGGTAACCAGAATCTGTCACTAGCCAAAAGATACCAAAGGGGTAATCCATCACAGGCCAAAAGATACCAAAGGGGTAACCAGAATCCATCACAGGCCAAAAGATACCAAAGGGGTAACCAGAATCCATCACAGGCCAAAAGATACCAAAGGGGTAACCAGAATCCATCACAGGCCAAAAGATACCAAAAGGGTAACCAGAATCTGTCACTAGCCAAAAGATACCAAAGGGGTAACCAGAATCCATCACAGGCCAAAAGATACCAAAGGGGTAACCAGAATCCATCACAGGCCAAAAGATACCAAAAGGGTAACAAGAATCTGTCACTAGCCAAAAGATACCAAAGGGGTAATCAGAATCCATCACAGGCCAAAATATACCAAAGGGGTAATCAGAATCCATCACAGGCCAAAAGATACCAAAAGGGTAACCAGAATCTGTCACTAGCCAAAAGATACCAAAAGGTTAACCAGAATCCATCACAGGCCAAAAGATACCAAAGGGGTAACCAGAATCCATCACAGGCCAAAAGATACCAAAGGGGTAACCAGAATCCATCACAGGCCAAAAGATACCAAAGGGGTAACCAGAATCTGTCACTAGCCAAAAGATACCAAAGGGGTAACCAGAATCTGTCACTAGCCAAAAGATACCAAAGGGGTAACAAGAATCCATCACAGGCCAAAAGATACCAAAGTGGTAACCAGAATCCATCACAGGCCAAAAGATACCAAAGGGGTAACCAGAATCCATCACAGGCCAAAAGATACCAAAGGGGTAACCAGAATCCATCACAGGCCAAAAGATACCAAAAGGGTAACCAGAATCTGTCACTAGCCAAAAGATACCAAAAGGGTAACCAGAATCTGTCACAGGCCAAAAGATACCAAAGGGGTAACCAGAATCCATCACAGGCCAAAAGATACCAAAGGGGTAACCAGAATCCATCACAGGCCAAAAGATACCAAGGGGGTAACCAGAATCCATCACAGGCCGAAAGATACCAAAGGGGTAACCAGAATCCATCACAGGCCAAAAGATACCAAAGGGGTAACCAGAATCCATCACAGGCCAAAAGATACCAAGAGGGTAACTAGAATCTGTCACTAGCCAAAAGATACCAAAGGGGTAACAAGAATCCATCACAGGACAAAAGATACCAAAAGGGTAACCAGAATCTGTCACTAGCCAAAAGATACCAAAGGGGTAACCAGAATCCATCACAGGCCAAAAGATACCAAAGGGGTAACCAGAATCCATCACAGGCCAAAAGATACCAAAGGGGTAACCAGAATCTGTCACTAGCCAAAAGATACCAAAAGGGTAACCAGAATCTACCACAGGCCAAAAGATACCAAAGGGGTAACCAGAATCCATCACAGCCCAAAAGATACCAAGAGGGTAACCAGAATCTATCACAGGCCAAAAGATACCAAAGGGGTAATTAGAATCTATCACAGGCCAAAAGATACCAAAGGGGTAACCAGAATCCTTCACAGGCCAAAAGATACCAAAGGGGTAACAAGAATCCATGACAGGCCAAAAGATACCAAAGGGGTAACCAGAATCCGTCACTAGCCAAAAGATACCAAAGGGGTAACCAGAATCCGTCACTAGCCAAAAGATACCAAAGGGGTAACCAGAATCCATCACAGGCCAAAAGATATCAAGAGGGTAACCAGCATCTGTCACTAGTCAAAAGATACCAAAGGGGTAACCAGAATCCATCACAGGCCAAAAGATACCAAAGGGGTAACCAGAATCCTTCACAGGCCAAAAGATACCAAAGGGGTAACCAGAATCCATCACAGGCCAAAAGATACCAAAAGGGTAACCAGAATCTGTCACTAGCCAAAAGATACCAAAGTGGTAACCAGAATCCATCACAGGCCAAAAGATACCAAAGGGGTAACCAGAATCTGTCACTAGCCAAAAGATACCAAAGTGGTAACCAGAATCCATCACAGGCCAACAGATACCAAAGGGGTAACCAGAATCCATCACAGGCCCAAAGATACCAAGAGGGTAACCAGAATATGTCACAGGCCAAAAGATACCAAAGGGGTAACCAGAATCCATCACAGGTCAAAAGATACCAAGAGGGTAACCAGAATCTGTCACTAGCCAAAAGATACCAAAGGGGTAACAAGAATCTATCACAGGCCAAAAGATACCAAAGGGGTAACCAGAATCCGTCACTAGCCAAAAGATACCAAAGGGGTAACCAGAATCCATCACAGGCCAAAAGATACCAAAGGGGTAACCAGAATCCATCACAGGCCAAAAGATACCAAAAGGGTAACCAGAATCCATCACAGGCCAAAAGATACCAAAAGGGTAACCAGAATCTGTCACTAGCCAAAAGATACCAAAGGGGTAACCAGAATCCATCACAGGCCAAAAGATACCAAAGGGGTAACCGGAATCCATCACAGGCCAAAAGATACCAAAGGGGTAACCAGAATCCATCACAGGCCAAAAGATACCAAGAGGGTAACCAGAATCTGTCACTAGCCAAAAGATACCAAAGGGGTAACAAGAATCTATCACAGGCCAAAAGATACCAAAGGGGTAACCAGAATCCGTCACTAGCCAAAAGATACCAAAGGGGTAACCAGAATCCATCACAGGCCAAAAGATACCAAAGGGGTAACCAGAATCCATCACAGGCTAAAAGATACCAAAGGGGT
The DNA here is from genome assembly GCA_963680875.1 of Bathymodiolus brooksi. NCBI lineage: Eukaryota > Metazoa > Mollusca > Bivalvia > Mytilida > Modiolidae > Bathymodiolus > Bathymodiolus brooksi. The sequence continues at coordinate 24,796,844 of OY804578.1, read as the reverse complement.
AACCAGAATCCTTCACAGGCCAAAAGATACCAAAAGGGTAACCAGAATCTGTCACTAGCCAAAAGATACCAAAGGGGTAACCAGAATCTATCACAGGCCAAAAGATACCAAAGGGGTAACCAGAATCTGTCACTAGCCAAAATATACCAAAGGGGTAACCAGAATCCATCACAGGCCAAAAGATACCAAAGGGGTAACCAGAATCCATCACAGGCCAAAAGATACCAAAGGGGTAACCAGAATCCGCCACTAGCCAAAAGATACCAAAGGGGTAACCAGAATCCATCACAGGCCAAAAGATACCAAAGGGGTAACCAGAATCCATCACAGGCCAAAAGATACCAAAGGGGTAACCAGAATCTGTCACTAGCCAAAAGATACCAAAAGGGTAACCAGAATCTGTCACTAGCCAAAAGATACCAAAGGGGTAACCAGAATCCATCACAGGCCAAAAGATACCAAAGTGGTAACCAGAATCCGCCACTAGCCAAAAGATACCAAAGGGGTAACCAGAATCCATCACAGGCCAAAAGATACCAAAGTGGTAACCAGAATCCGCCACTAGCCAACAGATACCAAAGGGTTAACCAGAATCCATCACAGGCCAAAAGATACCAAAGGGGTAACCAGAATCCATCACAGGCCAAAAGATACCAAAGGGGTAACCAGAATCCGTCACTAGCCAAAAGATACCAAAGGGGTAACCAGAATCCGTGACTAGCCAAAAGATACCAAAGGGGTAACTAGAATCCATCACAGGCCAAAAGATACCAAAGGGGTAACCAGAATCCATCACAGGCCAAAAGATACCAAAGGGGTAACCAGAATCTGTCACTAGCCAAAAGATACCAAAGGGGTAACCAGAATCTATCACAGGCCAAAAGATACCAAAGGGGTAACCAGAATCTGTCACTAGCCAAAAGATACCAAAGTGGTAACCAGAATCCATCACAGGCCAACAGATACCAAAGGGGTAACCAGAATCCATCACAGGCCCAAAGATACCAAGAGGGTAACCAGAATATGTCACAGGCCAAAAGATACCAAAGGGGTAACCAGAATCCATCACAGGCCAAAAGATACCAAAGTGGTAACCAGAATCCGCCACTAGCCAAAAGATACCAAAGGGTAACCAGAATCCATCACAGGCCAAAAGATACCAAAGGGGTAACCAGAATCCGTCACAGGCCAAAAGATACCAAAGGGGTAACCAGAATCCATGACAGGCCAAAAGATACCAAAGGGGTAACCAGAATCCGTCACTAGCCAAAAGATACCAAAGGGGTAACCAGAATCCGTCACTAGCCAAAAGATACCAAAGGGGTAACCAGAATCCATCACAGGCCAAAAGATATCAAGAGGGTAACCAGAATATGTCACTAGCCAAAAGATACCAAAGGGGTAACCAGAATCCGTCACTAGCCAAAAGATACCAAAGGGGTAACCAGAATCCATCACAGGCCAAAAGATACCAAGAGGATAACCAGAATCTGTCACTAGCCAAAAGATACCAAAGGGGTAACCAGAATCTATCACAGGCCAAAAGATACCAAAGGGGTAACCAGAATCCATCACAGGCCAAAAGATACCAAAAGGGTAACCAGAATCTGTCACTAGTCAAAAGATACCAAAGGGGTAACCAGAATCCATCACAGGCCAAACGATACCAAGAGGGTAACCAGAATCTGTCACTAGCCAAAAGATACCAAAGGGGTAACAAGAATCTATCACAGGCCAAAAGATACCAAAGGGGTAACCAGAATCCGTCACTAGCCAAAAGATACCAAAGGGGTAACCAGAATCCATCACAGGCCAAAAGATACCAAAGGGGTAACCAGAATCCATCACAGGCCAAAAGATACCAAAAGGGTAACCAGAATCCATCACAGGCCAAAAGATACCAAAAGGGTAACCAGAATCTGTCACTAGCCAAAAGATACCAAAGGGGTAACCAGAATCCATCACAGGCCAAAAGATACCAAAGGGGTAACCGGAATCCATCACAGGCCAAAAGATACCAAAGGGGTAACCAGAATCCATCACAGGCCAAAAGATACCAAGAGGGTAACCAGAATCTGTCACTAGCCAAAAGATACCAAAGGGGTAACAAGAATCTATCACAGGCCAAAAGATACCAAAGGGGTAACCAGAATCCGTCACTAGCCAAAAGATACCAAAGGGGTAACCAGAATCCATCACAGGCCAAAAGATACCAAAGGGGTAACCAGAATCCATCACAGGCTAAAAGATACCAAAGGGGTAACCAGAATCCTTCACAGGCCAAAAGATACCAAAAGGGTAACCAGAATCTGTCACTAGCCAAAAGATACCAAAGGGGTAACCAGAATCTATCACAGGCCAAAAGATACCAAAGGGGTAACCAGAATCTGTCACTAGCCAAAATATACCAAAGGGGTAACCAGAATCCATCACAGGCCAAAAGATACCAAAGGGGTAACCAGAATCCATCACAGGCCAAAAGATACCAAAGGGGTAACCAGAATCCGCCACTAGCCAAAAGATACCAAAGGGGTAACCAGAATCCATCACAGGCCAAAAGATACCAAAGGGGTAACCAGAATCCATCACAGGCCAAAAGATACCAAAGGGGTAACCAGAATCTGTCACTAGCCAAAAGATACCAAAAGGGTAACCAGAATCTGTCACTAGCCAAAAGATACCAAAGGGGTAACCAGAATCCATCACAGGCCAAAAGATACCAAAGTGGTAACCAGAATCCGCCACTAGCCAAAAGATACCAAAGGGGTAACCAGAATCCATCACAGGCCAAAAGATACCAAAGTGGTAACCAGAATCCGCCACTAGCCAACAGATACCAAAGGGTTAACCAGAATCCATCACAGGCCAAAAGATACCAAAGGGGTAACCAGAATCCATCACAGGCCAAAAGATACCAAAGGGGTAACCAGAATCCATGACAGGCCAAAAGATACCAAAGGGGTAACCAGAATCCGTCACTAGCCAAAAGATACCAAAGGGGTAACCAGAATCCGTGACTAGCCAAAAGATACCAAAGGGGTAACTAGAATCCATCACAGGCCAAAAGATACCAAAGGGGTAACCAGAATCCATCACAGGCCAAAAGATACCAAAGGGGTAACCAGAATCTGTCACTAGCCAAAAGATACCAAAGGGGTAACCAGAATCTATCACAGGCCAAAAGATACCAAAGGGGTAACCAGAATCTGTCACTAGCCAAAAGATACCAAAGTGGTAACCAGAATCCATCACAGGCCAACAGATACCAAAGGGGTAACCAGAATCCATCACAGGCCCAAAGATACCAAGAGGGTAACCAGAATATGTCACAGGCCAAAAGATACCAAAGGGGTAACCAGAATCCATCACAGGTCAAAAGATACCAAAGGGGTAACCAGAATCCATCACAGGCCAAAAGATACCAAGAGGGTAACCAGAATCTGTCACTAGCCAAAAGATACCAAAGGGGTAACCAGAATCCATCACAGGCCAAAAGATACCAAAGGGGTAACCAGAATCCATCACAGGCCAAAAGATACCAAAAGGGTAACAAGAATCTGTCACTAGCCAAAAGATACCAAAGGGGTAACCAGAATCCATCACAGGCCAAAATATACCAAAGGGGTAATCAGAATCCATCACAGGCCAAAAGATACTAAAAGGGTAACCAGAATCCATCACAGGCCAAAAGATACCAAAGGGGTAACCAGAATCCATCACAGGCCAAAAGATACCAAAAGGGTAACAAGAATCTGTCACTAGCCAAAAGATACCAAAGGGGTAACCAGAATCCATCACAGGCCAAAATACACCAAAGGGGTAATCAGAATCCATCACAGGCCAAAAGATACCAAAAGGGTAACTAGAATCTGTCACTAGCCAAAAGATACCAAAAGGGTAACCAGAATCTGTCACTAGCCAAAAGATACCAAAGGGGTAACCAGAATCCATCACAGGCCAAAAGATACCAAAAGGGTAACCAGCATCTGTCACTAGTCAAAAGATACCAAAGGGGTAACCAGAATCCATCACAGGCCAAAAGATACCAAAGGGGTAACCAGAATCCATCACAGGCCAAAAGATACCAAAGGGGTAACCAGAATCCATCACAGGCCAAAAGATACCAAAGGGGTAACCAGAATCTGTCACTAGCCAAAAGATACCAAAAGGGTAACCAGAATCTGTCACTAGCCAAAAGATACCAAAGGGGTAACCAGAATCCATCACAGGCCAAAAGATACCAAAGTGGTAACCAGAATCCGCCACTAGCCAAAAGATACCAAAGGGGTAACCAGAATCCATCACAGGCCAAAAGATACCAAAGGGGTAACCAGAATCCTTCACAGGCCAAAAGATACCAAAGGGGTAACCAGAATCCATCACAGGCCAAAAGATACCAAAAGGGTAACCAGAATCTGTCACTAGCCAAAAGATACCAAAGGGGTAATCCATCACAGGCCAAAAGATACCAAAGGGGTAACCAGAATCCATCACAGGCCAAAAGATACCAAAGGGGTAACCAGAATCCATCACAGGCCAAAAGATACCAAAGGGGTAACCAGAATCCATCACAGGCCAAAAGATACCAAAAGGGTAACCAGAATCTGTCACTAGCCAAAAGATACCAAAGGGGTAACCAGAATCCATCACAGGCCAAAAGATACCAAAGGGGTAACCAGAATCCATCACAGGCCAAAAGATACCAAAAGGGTAACAAGAATCTGTCACTAGCCAAAAGATACCAAAGGGGTAATCAGAATCCATCACAGGCCAAAATATACCAAAGGGGTAATCAGAATCCATCACAGGCCAAAAGATACCAAAAGGGTAACCAGAATCTGTCACTAGCCAAAAGATACCAAAAGGTTAACCAGAATCCATCACAGGCCAAAAGATACCAAAGGGGTAACCAGAATCCATCACAGGCCAAAAGATACCAAAGGGGTAACCAGAATCCATCACAGGCCAAAAGATACCAAAGGGGTAACCAGAATCTGTCACTAGCCAAAAGATACCAAAGGGGTAACCAGAATCTGTCACTAGCCAAAAGATACCAAAGGGGTAACAAGAATCCATCACAGGCCAAAAGATACCAAAGTGGTAACCAGAATCCATCACAGGCCAAAAGATACCAAAGGGGTAACCAGAATCCATCACAGGCCAAAAGATACCAAAGGGGTAACCAGAATCCATCACAGGCCAAAAGATACCAAAAGGGTAACCAGAATCTGTCACTAGCCAAAAGATACCAAAAGGGTAACCAGAATCTGTCACAGGCCAAAAGATACCAAAGGGGTAACCAGAATCCATCACAGGCCAAAAGATACCAAAGGGGTAACCAGAATCCATCACAGGCCAAAAGATACCAAGGGGGTAACCAGAATCCATCACAGGCCGAAAGATACCAAAGGGGTAACCAGAATCCATCACAGGCCAAAAGATACCAAAGGGGTAACCAGAATCCATCACAGGCCAAAAGATACCAAAAGGGTAACCAGAATCTGTCACTAGTCAAAAGATACCAAAGGGGTAACCAGAATCCATCACAGGCCAAACGATACCAAGAGGGTAACCAGAATCTGTCACTAGCCAAAAGATACCAAAGGGGTAACAAGAATCTATCACAGGCCAAAAGATACCAAAGGGGTAACCAGAATCCGTCACTAGCCAAAAGATACCAAAGGGGTAACCAGAATCCATCACAGGCCAAAAGATACCAAAGGGGTAACCAGAATCCATCACAGGCCAAAAGATACCAAAAGGGTAACCAGAATCCATCACAGGCCAAAAGATACCAAAAGGGTAACCAGAATCTGTCACTAGCCAAAAGATACCAAAGGGGTAACCAGAATCCATCACAGGCCAAAAGATACCAAAGGGGTAACCGGAATCCATCACAGGCCAAAAGATACCAAAGGGGTAACCAGAATCCATCACAGGCCAAAAGATACCAAGAGGGTAACCAGAATCTGTCACTAGCCAAAAGATACCAAAGGGGTAACAAGAATCTATCACAGGCCAAAAGATACCAAAGGGGTAACCAGAATCCGTCACTAGCCAAAAGATACCAAAGGGGTAACCAGAATCCATCACAGGCCAAAAGATACCAAAGGGGTAACCAGAATCCATCACAGGCTAAAAGATACCAAAGGGGTAACCAGAATCCTTCACAGGCCAAAAGATACCAAAAGGGTAACCAGAATCTGTCACTAGCCAAAAGATACCAAAGGGGTAACCAGAATCTATCACAGGCCAAAAGATACCAAAGGGGTAACCAGAATCTGTCACTAGCCAAAATATACCAAAGGGGTAACCAGAATCCATCACAGGCCAAAAGATACCAAAGGGGTAACCAGAATCCATCACAGGCCAAAAGATACCAAAGGGGTAACCAGAATCCGCCACTAGCCAAAAGATACCAAAGGGGTAACCAGAATCCATCACAGGCCAAAAGATACCAAAGGGGTAACCAGAATCCATCACAGGCCAAAAGATACCAAAGGGGTAACCAGAATCTGTCACTAGCCAAAAGATACCAAAAGGGTAACCAGAATCTGTCACTAGCCAAAAGATACCAAAGGGGTAACCAGAATCCATCACAGGCCAAAAGATACCAAAGTGGTAACCAGAATCCGCCACTAGCCAAAAGATACCAAAGGGGTAACCAGAATCCATCACAGGCCAAAAGATACCAAAGTGGTAACCAGAATCCGCCACTAGCCAACAGATACCAAAGGGTTAACCAGAATCCATCACAGGCCAAAAGATACCAAAGGGGTAACCAGAATCCATCACAGGCCAAAAGATACCAAAGGGGTAACCAGAATCCATGACAGGCCAAAAGATACCAAAGGGGTAACCAGAATCCGTCACTAGCCAAAAGATACCAAAGGGGTAACCAGAATCCGTGACTAGCCAAAAGATACCAAAGGGGTAACTAGAATCCATCACAGGCCAAAAGATACCAAAGGGGTAACCAGAATCCATCACAGGCCAAAAGATACCAAAGGGGTAACCAGAATCTGTCACTAGCCAAAAGATACCAAAGGGGTAACCAGAATCTATCACAGGCCAAAAGATACCAAAGGGGTAACCAGAATCTGTCACTAGCCAAAAGATACCAAAGTGGTAACCAGAATCCATCACAGGCCAACAGATACCAAAGGGGTAACCAGAATCCATCACAGGCCCAAAGATACCAAGAGGGTAACCAGAATATGTCACAGGCCAAAAGATACCAAAGGGGTAACCAGAATCCATCACAGGTCAAAAGATACCAAAGGGGTAACCAGAATCCATCACAGGCCAAAAGATACCAAGAGGGTAACCAGAATCTGTCACTAGCCAAAAGATACCAAAGGGGTAACCAGAATCCATCACAGGCCAAAAGATACCAAAGGGGTAACCAGAATCCATCACAGGCCAAAAGATACCAAAAGGGTAACAAGAATCTGTCACTAGCCAAAAGATACCAAAGGGGTAACCAGAATCCATCACAGGCCAAAATATACCAAAGGGGTAATCAGAATCCATCACAGGCCAAAAGATACTAAAAGGGTAACCAGAATCCATCACAGGCCAAAAGATACCAAAGGGGTAACCAGAATCCATCACAGGCCAAAAGATACCAAAAGGGTAACAAGAATCTGTCACTAGCCAAAAGATACCAAAGGGGTAACCAGAATCCATCACAGGCCAAAATACACCAAAGGGGTAATCAGAATCCATCACAGGCCAAAAGATACCAAAAGGGTAACTAGAATCTGTCACTAGCCAAAAGATACCAAAAGGGTAACCAGAATCTGTCACTAGCCAAAAGATACCAAAGGGGTAACCAGAATCCATCACAGGCCAAAAGATACCAAAAGGGTAACCAGCATCTGTCACTAGTCAAAAGATACCAAAGGGGTAACCAGAATCCATCACAGGCCAAAAGATACCAAAGGGGTAACCAGAATCCATCACAGGCCAAAAGATACCAAAGGGGTAACCAGAATCCATCACAGGCCAAAAGATACCAAAGGGGTAACCAGAATCTGTCACTAGCCAAAAGATACCAAAAGGGTAACCAGAATCTGTCACTAGCCAAAAGATACCAAAGGGGTAACCAGAATCCATCACAGGCCAAAAGATACCAAAGTGGTAACCAGAATCCGCCACTAGCCAAAAGATACCAAAGGGGTAACCAGAATCCATCACAGGCCAAAAGATACCAAAGGGGTAACCAGAATCCTTCACAGGCCAAAAGATACCAAAGGGGTAACCAGAATCCATCACAGGCCAAAAGATACCAAAAGGGTAACCAGAATCTGTCACTAGCCAAAAGATACCAAAGGGGTAATCCATCACAGGCCAAAAGATACCAAAGGGGTAACCAGAATCCATCACAGGCCAAAAGATACCAAAGGGGTAACCAGAATCCATCACAGGCCAAAAGATACCAAAGGGGTAACCAGAATCCATCACAGGCCAAAAGATACCAAAAGGGTAACCAGAATCTGTCACTAGCCAAAAGATACCAAAGGGGTAACCAGAATCCATCACAGGCCAAAAGATACCAAAGGGGTAACCAGAATCCATCACAGGCCAAAAGATACCAAAAGGGTAACAAGAATCTGTCACTAGCCAAAAGATACCAAAGGGGTAATCAGAATCCATCACAGGCCAAAATATACCAAAGGGGTAATCAGAATCCATCACAGGCCAAAAGATACCAAAAGGGTAACCAGAATCTGTCACTAGCCAAAAGATACCAAAAGGTTAACCAGAATCCATCACAGGCCAAAAGATACCAAAGGGGTAACCAGAATCCATCACAGGCCAAAAGATACCAAAGGGGTAACCAGAATCCATCACAGGCCAAAAGATACCAAAGGGGTAACCAGAATCTGTCACTAGCCAAAAGATACCAAAGGGGTAACCAGAATCTGTCACTAGCCAAAAGATACCAAAGGGGTAACAAGAATCCATCACAGGCCAAAAGATACCAAAGTGGTAACCAGAATCCATCACAGGCCAAAAGATACCAAAGGGGTAACCAGAATCCATCACAGGCCAAAAGATACCAAAGGGGTAACCAGAATCCATCACAGGCCAAAAGATACCAAAAGGGTAACCAGAATCTGTCACTAGCCAAAAGATACCAAAAGGGTAACCAGAATCTGTCACAGGCCAAAAGATACCAAAGGGGTAACCAGAATCCATCACAGGCCAAAAGATACCAAAGGGGTAACCAGAATCCATCACAGGCCAAAAGATACCAAGGGGGTAACCAGAATCCATCACAGGCCGAAAGATACCAAAGGGGTAACCAGAATCCATCACAGGCCAAAAGATACCAAAGGGGTAACCAGAATCCATCACAGGCCAAAAGATACCAAGAGGGTAACTAGAATCTGTCACTAGCCAAAAGATACCAAAGGGGTAACAAGAATCCATCACAGGACAAAAGATACCAAAAGGGTAACCAGAATCTGTCACTAGCCAAAAGATACCAAAGGGGTAACCAGAATCCATCACAGGCCAAAAGATACCAAAGGGGTAACCAGAATCCATCACAGGCCAAAAGATACCAAAGGGGTAACCAGAATCTGTCACTAGCCAAAAGATACCAAAAGGGTAACCAGAATCTACCACAGGCCAAAAGATACCAAAGGGGTAACCAGAATCCATCACAGCCCAAAAGATACCAAGAGGGTAACCAGAATCTATCACAGGCCAAAAGATACCAAAGGGGTAATTAGAATCTATCACAGGCCAAAAGATACCAAAGGGGTAACCAGAATCCTTCACAGGCCAAAAGATACCAAAGGGGTAACAAGAATCCATGACAGGCCAAAAGATACCAAAGGGGTAACCAGAATCCGTCACTAGCCAAAAGATACCAAAGGGGTAACCAGAATCCGTCACTAGCCAAAAGATACCAAAGGGGTAACCAGAATCCATCACAGGCCAAAAGATATCAAGAGGGTAACCAGCATCTGTCACTAGTCAAAAGATACCAAAGGGGTAACCAGAATCCATCACAGGCCAAAAGATACCAAAGGGGTAACCAGAATCCTTCACAGGCCAAAAGATACCAAAGGGGTAACCAGAATCCATCACAGGCCAAAAGATACCAAAAGGGTAACCAGAATCTGTCACTAGCCAAAAGATACCAAAGTGGTAACCAGAATCCATCACAGGCCAAAAGATACCAAAGGGGTAACCAGAATCTGTCACTAGCCAAAAGATACCAAAGTGGTAACCAGAATCCATCACAGGCCAACAGATACCAAAGGGGTAACCAGAATCCATCACAGGCCCAAAGATACCAAGAGGGTAACCAGAATATGTCACAGGCCAAAAGATACCAAAGGGGTAACCAGAATCCATCACAGGTCAAAAGATACCAAAGGGGTAACCAGAATCCATCACAGGCCAAAAGATACCAAGAGGGTAACCAGAATCTGTCACTAGCCAAAAGATACCAAAGGGGTAACCAGAATCCATCACAGGCCAAAAGATACCAAAGGGGTAACCAGAATCCATCACAGGCCAAAAGATACCAAAAGGGTAACAAGAATCTGTCACTAGCCAAAAGATACCAAAGGGGTAACCAGAATCCATCACAGGCCAAAATATACCAAAGGGGTAATCAGAATCCATCACAGGCCAAAAGATACTAAAAGGGTAACCAGAATCCATCACAGGCCAAAAGATACCAAAGGGGTAACCAGAATCCATCACAGGCCAAAAGATACCAAAAGGGTAACAAGAATCTGTCACTAGCCAAAAGATACCAAAGGGGTAACCAGAATCCATCACAGGCCAAAATACACCAAAGGGGTAATCAGAATCCATCACAGGCCAAAAGATACCAAAAGGGTAACTAGAATCTGTCACTAGCCAAAAGATACCAAAAGGGTAACCAGAATCTGTCACTAGCCAAAAGATACCAAAGGGGTAACCAGAATCCATCACAGGCCAAAAGATACCAAAAGGGTAACCAGCATCTGTCACTAGTCAAAAGATACCAAAGGGGTAACCAGAATCCATCACAGGCCAAAAGATACCAAAGGGGTAACCAGAATCCATCACAGGCCAAAAGATACCAAAGGGGTAACCAGAATCCATCACAGGCCAAAAGATACCAAAGGGGTAACCAGAATCTGTCACTAGCCAAAAGATACCAAAAGGGTAACCAGAATCTGTCACTAGCCAAAAGATACCAAAGGGGTAACCAGAATCCATCACAGGCCAAAAGATACCAAAGTGGTAACCAGAATCCGCCACTAGCCAAAAGATACCAAAGGGGTAACCAGAATCCATCACAGGCCAAAAGATACCAAAGGGGTAACCAGAATCCTTCACAGGCCAAAAGATACCAAAGGGGTAACCAGAATCCATCACAGGCCAAAAGATACCAAAAGGGTAACCAGAATCTGTCACTAGCCAAAAGATACCAAAGGGGTAATCCATCACAGGCCAAAAGATACCAAAGGGGTAACCAGAATCCATCACAGGCCAAAAGATACCAAAGGGGTAACCAGAATCCATCACAGGCCAAAAGATACCAAAGGGGTAACCAGAATCCATCACAGGCCAAAAGATACCAAAAGGGTAACCAGAATCTGTCACTAGCCAAAAGATACCAAAGGGGTAACCAGAATCCATCACAGGCCAAAAGATACCAAAAGGGGTAACCAGAATCCATCACAGGCCAAAAGATACCAAAAGGGTAACAAGAATCTGTCACTAGCCAAAAGATACCAAAGGGGTAATCAGAATCCATCACAGGCCAAAATATACCAAAGGGGTAATCAGAATCCATCACAGGCCAAAAGATACCAAAAGGGTAACCAGAATCTGTCACTAGCCAAAAGATACCAAAAGGTTAACCAGAATCCATCACAGGCCAAAAGATACCAAAGGGGTAACCAGAATCCATCACAGGCCAAAAGATACCAAAGGGGTAACCAGAATCCATCACAGGCCAAAAGATACCAAAGGGGTAACCAGAATCTGTCACTAGCCAAAAGATACCAAAGGGGTAACCAGAATCTGTCACTAGCCAAAAGATACCAAAGGGGTAACAAGAATCCATCACAGGCCAAAAGATACCAAAGTGGTAACCAGAATCCATCACAGGCCAAAAGATACCAAAGGGGTAACCAGAATCCATCACAGGCCAAAAGATACCAAAGGGGTAACCAGAATCCATCACAGGCCAAAAGATACCAAAAGGGTAACCAGAATCTGTCACTAGCCAAAAGATACCAAAAGGGTAACCAGAATCTGTCACAGGCCAAAAGATACCAAAGGGGTAACCAGAATCCATCACAGGCCAAAAGATACCAAAGGGGTAACCAGAATCCATCACAGGCAAAAAGATACCAAGGGGGTAACCAGAATCCATCACAGGCCGAAAGATACCAAAGGGGTAACCAGAATCCATCACAGGCCAAAAGATACCAAAGGGGTAACCAGAATCCATCACAGGCCAAAAGATACCAAGAGGGTAACTAGAATCTGTCACTAGCCAAAAGATACCAAAGGGGTAACAAGAATCCATCACAGGACAAAAGATACCAAAAGGGTAACCAGAATCTGTCACTAGCCAAAAGATACCAAAGGGGTAACCAGAATCCATCACAGGCCAAAAGATACCAAAGGGGTAACCAGAATCCATCACAGGCCAAAAGATACCAAAGGGGTAACCAGAATCTGTCACTAGCCAAAAGATACCAAAAGGGTAACCAGAATCTACCACAGGCCAAAAGATACCAAAGTGGTAACCAGAATCCATCACAGCCCAAAAGATACCAAGAGGGTAACCAGAATCTATCACAGGCCAAAAGATACCAAAGGGGTAATTAGAATCTATCACAGGCCAAAAGATACCAAAGGGGTAACCAGAATCCTTCACAGGCCAAAAGATACCAAAGGGGTAACAAGAATCCATGACAGGCCAAAAGATACCAAAGGGGTAACCAGAATCCGTCACTAGCCAAAAGATACCAAAGGGGTAACCAGAATCCGTCACTAGCCAAAAGATACCAAAGGGGTAACCAGAATCCATCACAGGCCAAAAGATATCAAGAGGGTAACCAGCATCTGTCACTAGTCAAAAGATACCAAAGGGGTAACCAGAATCCATCACAGGCCAAAAGATACCAAAGGGGTAACCAGAATCTATCACAGGCCAAAAGATACCAAAGGGGTAACCAGAATCTGTCACTAGCCAAAAGATACCAAAAGGGTAACCAGAATCTGTCACTAGCCAAAAGATACCAAAAGGGTAACCAGAATCCATCACAGGCCAAAAGATACCAAAAGGGTAACCAGCATCTGTCACTAGTCAAAAGATACCAAAGGGGTAACCAGAATCCATCACAGGCCAAAAGATACCAAAGGGGTAACCAGAATCCATCACAGGCCAAAAGATACCAAAGGGGTAACCAGAATCCATCACAGGCCAAAAGATACCAAAGGGGTAACCAGAATCTGTCACTAGCCAAAAGATACCAAAGGGGTAACCAGAATCTGTCACTAGCCAAAAGATACCAAAGGGGTAACCAGAATCCATCACAGGCCAAAAGATACCAAAGTGGTAACCAGAATCCGCCATTAGCCAAAAGATACCAAAGGGTAACCAGAATCCATCACAGGCCAAAAGATACCAAAGGGGTAACCAGAATCCTTCACAGGCCAAAAGATACCAAAGGGGTAACCAGAATCCATGACAGGCCAAAAGATACCAAAGGGGTAACCAGAATCCGTCACTAGCCAAAAGATACCAAAGGGGTAACCAGAATCCGTCACTAGCCAAAAGATACCAAAGGGGTAACCAGAATCCATCACAGGCCAAAAGATATCAAGAGGGTAACCAGAATCTGTCACTAGCCAAAAGATACCAAAGGGGTAACCAGAATCCGTCACTAGCCAAAAGATACCAAAGGGGTAACCAGAATCCATCACAGGCCAAAATATACCAAGAGGATAACCAGAATCTGTCACTAGCCAAAAGATACCAAAGGGGTAACCAGAATCTATCACAGGCCAAAAGATACCAAAGGGGTAACCAGAATCCATCACAGGCCAAAAGATACCAAAAGGGTAACCAGAATCTGTCACTAGTCAAAAGATACCAAAGGGGTAACCAGAATCCATCACAGGCCAAAAGATACCAAAGGGGTAACCAGAATCTGTCACTAGCCAAAAGATACCAAAGGGGTAACAAGAATCTATCACAGGCCAAAAGATACCAAAGGGGTAACCAGAATCCGTCACTAGCCAAAAGATACCAAAGGGGTAACCAGAATCCATCACAGGCCAAAAGATACCAAAGGGGTAACCAGAATCCATCACAGGCCAAAAGATATCAAAGGGGTAACCAGAATCCATCACAGGCCAAAAGATACCAAAAGGGTAACCAGAATCTGTCACTAGCCAAAAGATACCAAAGGGGTAACCAGAATCCATCACAGGCCAATAGATACCAAAGGGGTAACCAGAATCCATCACAGGCCAAAAGATACCAAAGGGGTAACCAGAATCCATCACAGGCCAAAAGATACCAAGAGGGTAACCAGAATCTGTCACTAGCCAAAAGATACCAAAGGGGTAACCAGAATCCATCACAGGCCAAAAGATACCAAAGGGGTAACCAGAATCCATCACAGGCCAAAAGATACCAAAGGGGTAACCAGAATCCATCACAGGCCAAAAGATACCAAAAGGGTAACCAGAATCTGTCACTAGCCAAAAGATACCAAAGGGGTAACCAGAATCTATCACAGGCCAAAAGATACCAAAGGGGTAACCAGAATCTGTCACTAGCCAAAAGATACCAAAGGGGTAACCAGAATCCATCACAGGCCAAAAGATACCAAAGGGGTAACCAGAATCCATCACAGGCCAAAAGATACCAAAGTGGTAACCAGAATCCGCCACTAGCCAAAAGATACCAAAGGGGTAACCAGAATCCATCACAGGCCAAAAGATACCAAAGGGGTAACCAGAATCCATCACAGGCCAAAAGATACCAAAGGGGTAACCAGAATCTGTCACTAGCCAAAAGATACCAAAAGGGTAACCAGAATCTGTCACTAGCCAAAAGATACCAAAAGGGTAACCAGAATCCATCACAGGCCAAAAGATACCAAAGTGGTAACCAGAATCCGCCACTAGCCAAAAGATACCAAAGGGGTAACCAGAATCCATCACAGGCAAAAAGATACCAAAGTGGTAACCAGAATCCGCCACTAGCCAACAGATACCAAAGGGTTAACCAGAATCCATCACAGGCCAAAAGATACCAAAGGGGTAACCAGAATCCATCACAGGCCAAAAGATACCAAAGGGGTAACCAGAATCCATCACAGGCCAAAAGATACCAAAGGGGTAACCAGAATCCGTCACTAGCCAAAAGATACCAAAGGGGTAACCAGAATCCGTCACTAGCCAAAAGATACCAAAGGGGTAACCAGAATCCATCACAGGCCAAAAGATACCAAAGGGGTAACCAGAATCCATCACAGGCCAAAAGATACCAAAGGGGTAACCAGAATCTGTCACTAGCCAAAAGATACCAAAGGGGTAACCAGAATCTATCACAGGCCAAAAGATACCAAAGGGGTAACCAGAATCTGTCACTAGCCAAAAGATACCAAAGTGGTAACCAGAATCCATCACAGGCCAACAGATACCAAAGGGGTAACCAGAATCCATCACAGGCCCAAAGATACCAAGAGGGTAACCAGAATATGTCACAGGCCAAAAGATACCAAAGGGGTAACCAGAATCCATCACAGGTCAAAAGATACCAAAGGGGTAACCAGAATCCATCACAGGTCAAAAGATACCAAAGGGGTAACCAGAATCCATCACAGGCCAAAAGATACCAAGAGGGTAACCAGAATCTGTCACTAGCCAAAAGATACCAAAGGGGTAACCAGAATCTATCACAGGCCAAAAGATACCAAAGGTGTAACCAGAATCCATCACAGGCCAAAAGATACCAAAAGGGTAACCAGAATCTGTCACTAGCCAAAAGATACCAAAGGGGTAACCAGAATCCATCACAGGCCAAAAGATACCAAAGGGGTAACCAGAATCCATCACAGGCCAAAAGATACCAAAAGGGTAACAAGAATCTGTCACTAGCCAAAAGATACCAAAGGGGTAACCAGAATCCATCACAGGCCAAAATATACCAAAGGGGTAATCAGAATCCATCACAGGCCAAAAGATACCAAAGGGGTAACCAGAATCCATCACAGGCCAAAAGATACCAAAGGGGTAACCAGAATCCATCACAGGCCAAAAGATACCAAAAGGGTAACAAGAATCTGTCACTAGCCAAAAGATACCAAAGGGGTAACCAGAATCCATCACAGGCCAAAATACACCAAAGGGGTAATCAGAATCCATCACAGGCCAAAAGATACCAAAAGGGTAACTAGAATCTGTCACTAGCCAAAAGATACCAAAAGGGTAACCAGAATCTGTCACTAGCCAAAATATACCAAAGGGGTAACCAGAATCCATCACAGGCCAAAAGATACCAAAAGGTTAACCAGCATCTGTCACTAGTCAAAAGATACCAAAGGGGTAACCAGAATCCATCACAGGCCAAAAGATACCAAAGGGGTAACCAGAATCCATCACAGGCCAAAAGATACCAAAGGGGTAACCAGAATCCATCACAGGCCAAAAGATACCAAAGGGGTAACCAGAATCTGTCACTAGCCAAAAGATACCAAAAGGGTAACCAGAATCTGTCACTAGCCAAAAGATACCAAAGGGGTAACCAGAATCCATCACAGGCCAAAAGATACCAAAGTGGTAACCAGAATCCGCCATTAGCCAAAAGATACCAAAGGGGTAACCAGAATCCATCACAGGCCAAAAGATACCAAAGGGGTAACCAGAATCCTTCACAGGCCAAAAGATACCAAAGGGGTAACCAGAATCCATCACAGGCCAAAAGATACCAAAAGGGTAACCAGAATCTGTCACTAGCCAAAAGATACCAAAGGGGTAATCCATCACAGGCCAAAAGATACCAAAGGGGTAACCAGAATCCATCACAGGCCAAAAGATACCAAAGGGGTAACCAGAATCCATCACAGGCCAAAAGATACCAAAGGGGTAACCAGAATCCATCACAGGCCAAAAGATACCAAAGGGGTAACCAGAATCCATCACAGGCCAAAAGATACCAAAAGGGTAACCAGAATCTGTCACTAGCCAAAAGATACCAAAGGGGTAACCAGAATCCATCACAGGCCAAAAGATACCAAAGGGGTAACCAGAATCCATCACAGGCCAAAAGATACCAAAAGGGTAACAAGAATCTGTCACTAGCCAAAAGATACCAAAGGGGTAATCAGAATCCATTACAGGCCAAAATATACCAAAGGGGTAATCAGAATCCATCACAGGCCAAAAGATACCAAAAGGGTAACCAGAATCTGTCACTAGCCAAAAGATACCAAAAGGTTAACCAGAATCTGTCACTAGCCAAAAGATACCAAAGGGGTAACCAGAATCCATTACAGGCCAAAAGATACCAAAAGGGTAACCAGCATCTGTCACTAGTCAAAAGATACCAAAGGGGTAACCAGAATCCATCACAGGCCAAAAGATACCAAAGGGGTAACCAGAATCCATCACAGGCCAAAAGATACCAAAGGGGTAACCAGAATCCATCACAGGCCAAAAGATACCAAAGGGGTAACCAGAATCTGTCACTAGCCAAAAGATACCAAAGGGGTAACCAGAATCTGTCACTAGCCAAAAGATACCAAAGGGGTAACAAGAATCCATCACAGGCCAAAAGATACCAAAGTGGTAACCAGAATCCATCACAGGCCAAAAGATACCAAAGGGGTAACCAGAATCCATCACAGGCCAAAAGATACCAAAGGGGTAACCAGAATCCATCACAGGCCAAAAGATACCAAAAGGGTAACCAGAATCTGTCACTAGCCAAAAGATACCAAAAGGGTAACCAGAATCTGTCACAGGCCAAAAGATACCAAAGGGGTAACCAGAATCCATCACAGGCCAAAAGATACCAAAGGGGTAACCAGAATCCATCACAGGCCAAAAGATACCAAGGGGGTAACCAGAATCCATCACAGGCCGAAAGATACCAAAGGGGTAACCAGAATCCATCACAGGCCAAAAGATACCAAAGGGGTAACCAGAATCCATCACAGGCCAAAAGATACCAAGAGGATAACCAGAATCTGTCACTAGCCAAAAGATACCAAAGGGGTAACAAGAATCCATCACAGGCCAAAATATACCAAAAGGGTAACCAGAATCTGTCACTAGCCAAAAGATACCAAAGGGGTAACCAGAATCCATCACAGGCCAAAAGATACCAAAGGGGTAACCAGAATCCATCACAGGCCAAAAGATACCAAAGGGGTAACCAGAATCTGTCACTAGCCAAAAGATACCAAAAGGGTAACCAGAATCTACCACAGGCCAAAAGATACCAAAGGGGTAACCAGAATCCATCACAGCCCAAAAGATACCAAGAGGGTAACCAGAATCTATCACAGGCCAAAAGATACCAAAGGGGTAATCAGAATCCATCACAGGCCAAAAGATACCAAAGGGGTAACCAGAATCCATCACAGGCCAAAAGATACCAAAGGGGTAACCAGAATCCATCACAGGCCAAAAGATACCAAAAGGGTAACCAGAGTCTGTCACTAGCCAAAAGATACCAAAGGGGTAACCAGAATCTATCACAGGCCAAAAGATACCAAAGGGGTAACCAGAATCTGTCACTAGCCAAAAGATACCAAAGGGGTAACCAGAATCCATCACAGGCCAAAAGATACCAAAGGGGTAACCAGAATCCATCACAGGCCAAAAGATACCAAAGGGGTAACCAGAATCCATCACAGGCCAAAAGATACCAAAAGGGTAACCAGAATCTGTCACTAGCCAAAAGATACCAAAAGGGTAACCAGAATCTGTCACTAGCCAAAAGATACCAAAGGGGTAACCAGAATCCATCACAGGCCAAAAGATACCAAAGGGGTAACCAGAATCCATCACAGGCCAAAAGATACCAAGGGGGTAACCAGAATCCATCACAGGCCAAAAGATACCAAAGGGGTAACCAGAATCCATCACAGGCCAAAAGATACCAAAGGGGTAACCAGAATCCATCACAGGCCAAAAGATACCAAAAGGGTAACCAGAATCCATCACAGGCCAAAAGATACCAAGAGGGTAACCAGAATCTGTCACTAGCCAAAAGATACCAAAGGGGTAACAAGAATCTATCACAGGCCAAAAGATACCAAAGGGGTAACCAGAATATGTCACTAGCCAAAAGATACCAAAGGGGTAATCAGAATCCATCACAGGCCAAAAGATACCAAAGGGGTAACCAGAATCCATCACAGGCCAAAAGATACCAAAGGGTTAACCAGAATCCATCACAGGCCAAAAGATACCAAAAGGGTAACCAGAATCTGTCACTAGCCAAAAGATACCAAAAGGGTAACCAGAATCTGTCACTAGCCAAAAGATACCAAAGGGGTAACCGGAATCCATCACTAGCCAAAAGATACCAAAGGGTAACCAGAATCCGTCATCGGCCAAAAGACAAAAGGACAAACAATTGGCGACACTACACAGTAAACTAACGACACGAACCAATATTTAAAAAAAATAGATTGTGTGTAGACAACTAAAAGCTAGTTGATATTTTGATTATATAGTTTCTAAAAGTATGGAGGGAAATACTGTATATTTACATCATTCTAACTATCGGTCGAACAATCAGTTATCATATGAATATTAATCTGGATGTACATATCTGGATGTATATACACATGTACTTATTTACCAGATACTTGTTTGATATGATTATCAATGTCAAACAACAAAAGGTATATTACTATATGATTATGTTATCGTTACAAAATACGTGTTATACTGTTTTGCGTAATAAACTAAAACTGATGAGCATGTGATTTAGGTAATGTCTTCAGTTACATGTCATTCTAGATGCACAGAACATATATTATTACTGTTATTTGTAGTAGTACCCTAGTTATGAAAAAAAAGGTTTAAACAGTGATGATAAATAATTCCATTAATATCCACAAAACGACCAATAACCTCTCACCTTTACTCATTGAATACAAAATAAAGAGAGACCACGACATATGACATTGGAGGGCCCGGGTGGCTCAATGAGTTAGGTAGTTGTAGGGCCCGGGTGGCTCAATGAGTTAGGTAGTTGTAGGGCCCGGGTGGCTCAATGAGTTAGGTAGTTGTAGGGCCCAGGTGGCTCAATGAGTTAGGTAGTTGTAGGGCCCGGGTGGCTCAATGAGTTAGGTAGTTGTAGGGCCCGGGTGGCTCAATGAGTTAGGTAGTTGTAGAGCCCGGGTATCCCAATGAGCTAGGTAGTTGTAGAGTCCGGGTGGCTCAATGAGCTATGCACATGTAGTTGTAGGGCCCGTGTGACTCAATGAGTTAGGTAGTTGTAGGGCCCATGTGGCTCAATGAGTTAGATAGTTGTAGGGGCTGTGTGGCTCAATGAGTTAGGTAGTTGCAGGGCCCGGGTGGCTCAATGAGTTAGGTAGTCGTAGGGCCCGGGTGACTCAATGAGTTAGGTAGTTGTAGGGCCCGAGTGGCTCAATGAGCTAGGTAGTTGTAGGGCCCGGGTGGCTCAATGAGTTAGGTAGTTGTAGGGCCCGTGTGGCTCAATGAGTTAGGTAGTTGTAGGGCCTGTGTGGCTCAATGAGCTATGTAGTTGTAGGGCCCGGGTGGCTCAATGCGATAGATAGTTGTAGGGCCCGTGTGGCTCAATGAGTTAGGTAGTCGTAGAGCCCGGTTAGCTCAATGAGCTAGGTAGTTGTAGAGCCCGTGTGGCTCAATGAATTAGGTAGTTGTAGGTCCCGTGTGGCTCAATGTCATAGGTAGTTGTAGGACCTGGGTGGCTCAATGAGTTAGGTAGTTGTAGGTCCCTGGTGGCTCAAAGAGTTAGGTAGTTGTAGGGCCCGGGTGGATCAATGAGTGATGTAGTTGTAGGGTCCGGATGGCTCAATGAGTTAGGTAGTTGTAGGGCCCGGGTGGCTCAATGAGTTTGGTAGTTGTAGGGCCCGGGTGGCTCAATGAGTTAGGTAGTTGTAGGGCCCGTGTGGCTCAATGAGTTAGGTAGTTGTAGGGCCCATGTGGCTCAATGAGTTAGGTAGTTGTAGGGCCCGTGTGGCCTCAATGAGTTAGGTAGTTGTAGGGCTCGGGTGGCTCAATGAGTTAGATAGTTGTAGGGTCCGGGTGGCTCAATGAGTTATGTACATGTAGTTGTAGGGCCCGTGTGGCTCAATGAATTAGGTAGCTGTAGGGCCCGTTTGGCTCAATGAGTTAGATAGTTGTAGGGGCTGTGTGGCTCAATGAGTTAGGTAGTTGCAGGGCCCGGGTGGCTCAATGAGTTAGGTAGTTGTATGGCTCGGGTGGCTCAATGAGTTAGGTAGTTGTAGGGCCCGTGTGGCTCAATGAGCTAGGTAGTTGTAGGGCCCGTGTGGCTCAATGAGTTAGGTAGTCGTAGGGCCCGGGTGACTTAATGAGTTAGGTAGTTGTAGGGCCCGAGTGGCTCAATGGGCTAGGTAGTTGTAGGGCCCGGGTGGCTCAATGAGTTAGGTAGTTGTAGGGCCCGTGTGGCTCAATGAGTTAGGTAGTTGTAGGGCCTGTGTGGCTCAATGAGCTATGTAGTTGTAGGGCCCGGTTGGCTCAATGAGATAGATAGTTGTAGGGCCCGTGTGGCCCAATGAGTTAGGTAGTCGTAGAGCCCGGGTATCCCAATGAGCTAGGTAGTTGTAGAGCCCGTGTGGCTCAATGAGTTAGGTAGTTGTAGGGCCCGAGTGGTTCAATGAGTTAGGTAGTTGTAGGGCCGGGTGGCTCAATGAGTTAGGTAGTTGTAGGGCCAGGGTGGCTCAATGAGTTAGGTAGTTGAAGGGCCCGGGTGGCTCAATGGGTTAGGTAGTTGAAGGGCCCGGGTGGCTCAATGAGTTAGGTAGTTGTAGGGCCCGGGTGGATAAATGAGTTAGGTAGTTGTAGGGCCCGGGTGGCTCAATGAGTTAGGTAGTTGTAGGGCCCGGGTGGCTCAATGAGTTAGGTAGTTGTAGGGCCCGGGTGACTCAATGAGTTAGGTAATTGTAGGTCCTGGGTGGCTCAATGAGTTAGGTAGTTGTAGGGCCCGTGTGGCTCAATGTGTTAGGTAGTTGTATGGCCCGTGTGGCTCAATGAGTTAGGTAGTTGTAGGGCCTGTGTAGATCAATGAGTTAGGTAATTGTAGGACCCGGATGGCTCAATGAGTTAGGTAGTTGTATGGCCCGGGTGGCTCAATGAGTTAGGTAGTTGTAGGGCCCGTGTGGCTCAATGTGTTAGGTAGTTTTAGGGTCCAGGTGGCTCAATGAATTAGGTAGTTGTAGGGCCCGGGTGGATCAATGAGTTATGTAGTTGTAGGGTCCGGATGGCTCAATGAGTTAGGTAGTTGTAGGGCCCGGGTGGCTCAATGAGTTTGGTAGTTGTAGGGCCCGGGTGGCTCAATGAGTTAGGTAGTTGTAGGGCCCGTGTGGCTCAATGAGTTAGGTAGTTGTAGGGCCCATGTGGCTCAATGAGTTAGGTAGTTGAAGGGCCCGGGTGGCTCAATGAGTTAAGTAGTTGTAGGGCTCGGGTGGCTCAATGAGTTAGATAGTTGTAGGGTCCGGGTGGCTCAATGAGTTATGTACATGTAGTTGTAGGGCCCGTGTGGCTCAATGAATTAGGTAGCTGTAGGGCCCGTGTGGCTCAATGAGCTAGATAGTTGTAGGGGCTGTGTGGCTCAATGAGTTAGGTAGTTGCAGGGCCCGGGTGGCTCAATGAGTTAGGTAGTTGTATGGCTCGGGTGGCTCAATGAGTTAGGTAGTTGTAGGGCCCGTGTGGCTCAATGAGCTAGGTAGTTGTAGGGCCCGTGTGGTTCAATGAGTTAGGTAGTCGTAGGGCCCGGGTGACTCAATGAGTTAGGTAGTTGTAGGGCCCGAGTGGCTCAATGAGTTAGGTAGTTGTAGGGCCCGTGTGGCTCAATGAGTTAGGTAGTTGTAGGGCCTGTGTGGCTCAATGAGCTATGTAGTTGTAGGGCCCGGGTGGCTCAATGAGATAGATAGTTGTAGGGCCCGTGTGGCCCAATGAGTTAGGTAGTCGTAGAGCCCGGGTATCCCAATGAGCTAGGTAGTTGTAGAGCCCGTGTGGCTCAATGAGTTAGGTGGTTGTAGGGCCCGAGTGGTTCAATGAGTTAGGTAGTTGTAGGGCCGGGTGGCTCAATGAGTTAGGTAGTTGAAGGGCCCGGGTGGCTCAATGAGTTAAGTAGTTGTAGGGCTCGGGTGGCTCAATGAGTTAGATAGTTGTAGGGTCCGGGTGGCTCAATGAGTTATGTACATGTAGTTGTAGGGCCCGTGTGGCTCAATGAATTAGGTAGCTGTAGGGCCCGTGTGGCTCAATGAGCTAGATAGTTGTAGGGGCTGTGTGGCTCAATGAGTTAGGTAGTTGCAGGGCCCGGGTGGCTCAATGAGTTAGGTAGTTGTATGGCTCGGGTGGCTCAATGAGTTAGGTAGCTGTAGGGCCCGTGTGGCTCAATGAGTTAGGTAGTTGTAGGGCCCGTGTGGCTCAATGAGTTAGGTAGTCGTAGGGCCCGGGTGACTCAATGAGTTAGGTAGTTGTAGGGCCCGAGTGGCTCAATGAGTTAGGTAGTTGTAGGGCCCGTGTGGCTCAATGAGTTAGGTAGTTGTAGGGCCTGTGTGGCTCAATGAGCTATGTAGTTGTAGGGCCCGGGTGGCTCAATGAGATAGATAGTTGTAGGGCCCGTGTGGCCCAATGAGTTAGGTAGTCGTAGAGCCCGGGTATCCCAATGAGCTAGGTAGTTGTAGAGCCCGTGTGGCTCAATGAGTTAGGTGGTTGTAGGGCCCGAGTGGTTCAATGAGTTAGGTAGTTGTAGGGCCGGGTGGCTCAATGAGTTAGGTAGTTGTAGGGCCAGGGTGGCTCAATGAGTTAGGTAGTTGTAGGGCCCGGGTGGCTCAATGAGTTAGGTAGTCGTAGGGCCCGGGTGACTCAATGAGTTAGGTAGTTGTAGGGCCCGAGTGGCTCAATGGGCTAGGTAGTTGTAGGGCCCGGGTGGCTCAATGAGTTAGGTAGTTGTAGGGCCCGTGTGGCTCAATGAGTTAGGTAGTTGTAGGGCCTGTGTGGCTCAATGAGCTATGTAGTTGTAGGGCCCGGGTGGCTCAATGAGATAGATAGTTGTAGGGCCCGTGTGGCCCAATGAGTTAGGTAGTCGTAGAGCCCGGGTATCCCAATGAGCTAGGTAGTTGTAGAGCCCGTGTGGCTCAATGAGTTAGGTAGTTGTAGGGCCCGAGTGGTTCAATGAGTTAGGTAGTTGTAGGGCCGGGTGGCTCAATGAGTTAGGTAGTTGTAGGTCCCGTGTGGCTCAATGTCATAGGTAGTTGTAGGACCTGGGTGGCTCAATGAGTTAGGTAGTTGTAGGTCCCTGGTGGCTCAAAGAGTTAGGTAGTTGTAGGGCCCGGGTGGATCAATGAGTGATGTAGTTGTAGGGTCCGGATGGCTCAATGAGTTAGGTAGTTGTAGGGCCCGGGTGGCTCAATGAGTTTGGTAGTTGTAGGGCCCGGGTGGCTCAATGAGTTAGGTAGTTGTAGGGCCCGTGTGGCTCAATGAGTTAGGTAGTTGTAGGGCCCATGTGGCTCAATGAGTTAGGTAGTTGTAGGGCCCGTGTGGCCTCAATGAGTTAGGTAGTTGTAGGGCTCGGGTGGCTCAATGAGTTAGATAGTTGTAGGGTCCGGGTGGCTCAATGAGTTATGTACATGTAGTTGTAGGGCCCGTGTGGCTCAATGAATTAGGTAGCTGTAGGGCCCGTTTGGCTCAATGAGTTAGATAGTTGTAGGGGCTGTGTGGCTCAATGAGTTAGGTAGTTGCAGGGCCCGGGTGGCTCAATGAGTTAGGTAGTTGTATGGCTCGGGTGGCTCAATGAGTTAGGTAGTTGTAGGGCCCGTGTGGCTCAATGAGCTAGGTAGTTGTAGGGCCCGTGTGGCTCAATGAGTTAGGTAGTCGTAGGGCCCGGGTGACTTAATGAGTTAGGTAGTTGTAGGGCCCGAGTGGCTCAATGGGCTAGGTAGTTGTAGGGCCCGGGTGGCTCAATGAGTTAGGTAGTTGTAGGGCCCGTGTGGCTCAATGAGTTAGGTAGTTGTAGGGCCTGTGTGGCTCAATGAGCTATGTAGTTGTAGGGCCCGGTTGGCTCAATGAGATAGATAGTTGTAGGGCCCGTGTGGCCCAATGAGTTAGGTAGTCGTAGAGCCCGGGTATCCCAATGAGCTAGGTAGTTGTAGAGCCCGTGTGGCTCAATGAGTTAGGTAGTTGTAGGGCCCGAGTGGTTCAATGAGTTAGGTAGTTGTAGGGCCGGGTGGCTCAATGAGTTAGGTAGTTGTAGGGCCAGGGTGGCTCAATGAGTTAGGTAGTTGAAGGGCCCGGGTGGCTCAATGGGTTAGGTAGTTGAAGGGCCCGGGTGGCTCAATGAGTTAGGTAGTTGTAGGGCCCGGGTGGATAAATGAGTTAGGTAGTTGTAGGGCCCGGGTGGCTCAATGAGTTAGGTAGTTGTAGGGCCCGGGTGGCTCAATGAGTTAGGTAGTTGTAGGGCCCGGGTGACTCAATGAGTTAGGTAATTGTAGGTCCTGGGTGGCTCAATGAGTTAGGTAGTTGTAGGGCCCGTGTGGCTCAATGTGTTAGGTAGTTGTATGGCCCGTGTGGCTCAATGAGTTAGGTAGTTGTAGGGCCTGTGTAGATCAATGAGTTAGGTAATTGTAGGACCCGGATGGCTCAATGAGTTAGGTAGTTGTATGGCCCGGGTGGCTCAATGAGTTAGGTAGTTGTAGGGCCCGTGTGGCTCAATGTGTTAGGTAGTTGTAGGGTCCAGGTGGCTCAATGAATTAGGTAGTTGTAGGGCCCGGGTGGATCAATGAGTTATGTAGTTGTAGGGTCCGGATGGCTCAATGAGTTAGGTAGTTGTAGGGCCCGGGTGGCTCAATGAGTTTGGTAGTTGTAGGGCCCGGGTGGCTCAATGAGTTAGGTAGTTGTAGGGCCTGTGTGGCTCAATGAGTTAGGTAGTTGTAGGGCCCATGTGGCTCAATGAGTTAGGTAGTTGAAGGGCCCGGGTGGCTCAATGAGTTAAGTAGTTGTAGGGCTCGGGTGGCTCAATGAGTTAGATAGTTGTAGGGTCCGGGTGGCTCAATGAGTTATGTACATGTAGTTGTAGGGCCCGTGTGGCTCAATGAATTAGGTAGCTGTAGGGCCCGTGTGGCTCAATGAGCTAGATAGTTGTAGGGGCTGTGTGGCTCAATGAGTTAGGTAGTTGCAGGGCCCGGGTGGCTCAATGAGTTAGGTAGTTGTATGGCTCGGGTGGCTCAATGAGTTAGGTAGTTGTAGGGCCCGTGTGGCTCAATGAGCTAGGTAGTTGTAGGGCCCGTGTGGTTCAATGAGTTAGGTAGTCGTAGGGCCCGGGTGACTCAATGAGTTAGGTAGTTGTAGGGCCCGAGTGGCTCAATGAGTTAGGTAGTTGTAGGGCCCGTGTGGCTCAATGAGTTAGGTAGTTGTAGGGCCTGTGTGGCTCAATGAGCTATGTAGTTGTAGGGCCCGGGTGGCTCAATGAGATAGATAGTTGTAGGGCCCGTGTGGCCCAATGAGTTAGGTAGTCGTAGAGCCCGGGTATCCCAATGAGCTAGGTAGTTGTAGAGCCCGTGTGGCTCAATGAGTTAGGTGGTTGTAGGGCCCGAGTGGTTCAATGAGTTAGGTAGTTGTAGGGCCGGGTGGCTCAATGAGTTAGGTAGTTGAAGGGCCCGGGTGGCTCAATGAGTTAAGTAGTTGTAGGGCTCGGGTGGCTCAATGAGTTAGATAGTTGTAGGGTCCGGGTGGCTCAATGAGTTATGTACATGTAGTTGTAGGGCCCGTGTGGCTCAATGAATTAGGTAGCTGTAGGGCCCGTGTGGCTCAATGAGCTAGATAGTTGTAGGGGCTGTGTGGCTCAATGAGTTAGGTAGTTGCAGGGCCCGGGTGGCTCAATGAGTTAGGTAGTTGTATGGCTCGGGTGGCTCAATGAGTTAGGTAGCTGAAGGGCCCGTGTGGCTCAATGAGCTAGGTAGTTGTAGGGCCCGTGTGGCTCAATGAGTTAGGTAGTCGTAGGGCCCGGGTGACTCAATGAGTTAGGTAGTTGTAGGGCCCGAGTGGCTCAATGAGTTAGGTAGTTGTAGGGTCCGGGTGGCTCAATGAGTTATGTACATGTAGTTGTAGGGCCCGTGTGGCTCAATGAATTAGGTAGCTGTAGGGCCCGTGTGGCTCAATGAGCTAGATAGTTGTAGGGGCTGTGTGGCTCAATGAGTTAGGTAGTTGCAGGGCCCGGGTGGCTCAATGAGTTAGGTAGTTGTATGGCTCGGGTGGCTCAATGAGTTAGGTAGTTGTAGGGCCCGTGTGGCTCAATGAGCTAGGTAGTTGTAGGGCCCGTGTGGTTCAATGAGTTAGGTAGTCGTAGGGCCCGGGTGACTCAATGAGTTAGGTAGTTGTAGGGCCCGAGTGGCTCAATGAGTTAGGTAGTTGTAGGGCCCGTGTGGCTCAATGAGTTAGGTAGTTGTAGGGCCTGTGTGGCTCAATGAGCTATGTAGTTGTAGGGCCCGGGTGGCTCAATGAGATAGATAGTTGTAGGGCCCGTGTGGCCCAATGAGTTAGGTAGTCGTAGAGCCCGGGTATCCCAATGAGCTAGGTAGTTGTAGAGCCCGTGTGGCTCAATGAGTTAGGTGGTTGTAGGGCCCGAGTGGTTCAATGAGTTAGGTAGTTGTAGGGCCGGGTGGCTCAATGAGTTAGGTAGTTGAAGGGCCCGGGTGGCTCAATGAGCTAAGTAGTTGTAGGGCTCGGGTGGCTCAATGAGTTAGATAGTTGTAGGGTCCGGGTGGCTCAATGAGTTATGTACATGTAGTTGTAGGGCCCGTGTGGCTCAATGAATTAGGTAGCTGTAGGGCCCGTGTGGCTCAATGAGCTAGATAGTTGTAGGGGCTGTGTGGCTCAATGAGTTAGGTAGTTGCAGGGCCCGGGTGGCTCAATGAGTTAGGTAGTTGTATGGCTCGGGTGGCTCAATGAGTTAGGTAGCTGTAGGGCCCGTGTGGCTCAATGAGCTAGGTAGTTGTAGGGCCCGTGTGGCTCAATGAGTTAGGTAGTCGTAGGGCCCGGGTGACTCAATGAGTTAGGTAGTTGTAGGGCCCGAGTGGCTCAATGAGTTAGGTAGTTGTAGGGCCCGTGTGGCTCAATGAGTTAGGTAGTTGTAGGGCCTGTGTGGCTCAATGAGCTATGTAGTTGTAGGGCCCGGGTGGCTCAATGAGATAGATAGTTGTAGGGCCCGTGTGGCCCAATGAGTTAGGTAGTCGTAGAGCCCGGGTATCCCAATGAGCTAGGTAGTTGTAGAGCCCGTGTGGCTCAATGAGTTAGGTGGTTGTAGGGCCCGAGTGGTTCAATGAGTTAGGTAGTTGTAGGGCCGGGTGGCTCAATGAGTTAGGTAGTTGTAGGGCCAGGGTGGCTCAATGAGTTAGGTAGTTGTAGGGCCCGGGTGGCTCAATGAGTTAGGTAGTCGTAGGGCCCGGGTGACTCAATGAGTTAGGTAGTTGTAGGGCCCGAGTGGCTCAATGGGCTAGGTAGTTGTAGGGCCCGGGTGGCTCAATGAGTTAGGTAGTTGTAGGGCCCGTGTGGCTCAATGAGTTAGGTAGTTGTAGGGCCTGTGTGGCTCAATGAGCTATGTAGTTGTAGGGCCCGGGTGGCTCAATGAGATAGATAGTTGTAGGGCCCGTGTGGCCCAATGAGTTAGGTAGTCGTAGAGCCCGGGTATCCCAATGAGCTAGGTAGTTGTAGAGCCCGTGTGGCTCAATGAGTTAGGTAGTTGTAGGGCCCGAGTGGTTCAATGAGTTAGGTAGTTGTAGGGCCGGGTGGCTCAATGAGTTAGGTAGTTGTAGGGCCAGGGTGGCTCAATGAGTTAGGTAGTTGTAGGGCCCGGGTGGCTCAATGAGTTAGGTAGTTGTAGGGCCCGGGTGGATAAATGAGTTAGGTAGTTGTAGGGCCCGGGTGGCTCAATGAGTTAGGTAGTTGTAGGGCCCGGGTGGCTCAATGAGTTAGGTAGTTGTAGGGCCCGGGTGACTCAATGAGTTAGGTAATTGTAGGTCCTGGGTGGCTCAATGAGTTAGGTAGTTGTAGGGCCCGTGTGGCTCAATGTGTTAGGTAGTTGTATGGCCCGTGTGGCTCAATGAGTTAGGTAGTTGTAGGGCCTGTGTAGATCAATGAGTTAGGTAATTGTAGGGCCCGGATGGCTCAATGAGTTAGGTAGTTGTATGGCCCGGGTGGCTCAATGAGTTAGGTAGTTGTAGGGCCCGTGTGGCTCAATGAGTTAGGTAGTTGTAGGGCCCGGGTGGTTCAATGAGTTAGGTAGTTGTAGGGTCTGGGTGGCTCAATGAGTTATGTAGTTGTAGGGCCCGGGTGGCTCAATGAGTTAGGTAGTTGTAGGATCCGGGTGGCTCAATGAGTTTGGTAGTTGTAAGGCCCGGGTGGCTCAATGAGTTAGGTAGTTGTAGGGCCCGTGTGGCTCAGTGAATTAGGTAGTTTTAGGGCCCGTGTGGCTCAATGAGTTATGTAGTTTTAGGGCCCGGGTGGCTCAATGAGTTAAGTAGTTGTAGGGACTGTGTGGCTCAATGAGTTAGGTAGTTGGATTACCTAGCAACTAATATAAGCCTATCACCAATATAGCATGGGCTCGCGCCCGGCTTTGTAAATTACAAAAAGGGTGCACTCGACTCGCAGTTGCAAGTGATAAAGTTTACCAGTTGCTTGCCCATGGTCGGTGGTTCTCTCCGAATACTCCGGCTTTTTCTACCACTAAAACTGGTCGCTACGATATAACTGAAATATTGCTGAAAGTGACGTTAAACACCAAAAATCAAAAATCATATGTAATTGGAAATCCAGGTCCTGGCTTGTGACAGGAACAAAGCTGTAGCACGGGCTACAGTGGTTAATGGGATCCAGGTCATTGCTTGTGACAGGAACAAAGCTGTAGCACGGGCTACAGTGGTTAATGGGATCCAGGTCCTGGCTTGTGACAGGAGCAAAGCTGTAGCACGGGCTACAGTGGTTAATGGGATCCAGGTCTTGGCTTGTGACAGGAACAAAGCTGTAGCACGGGCTACAGTGGTTAATGGGATCCAGGTCCTTGCTTGTGACAGGAACAAAGCTGTAGCACGGGCTACAGTGGTTAATGGGATCCAGGTCCTTGCTTGTGACAGGAACAAAGCTGTAGCACGGGCTACAGTGGTTAATGGGATCCAGGTCCTTGCTTGTGACAGGAACAAAGCTGTAGCACGGGCTACAGTGGTTAATGGGATCCCAACCCTTCCATTTCAATAAATTGATCTCCAACTCTAATACATCTATCGTTTGCTTAAAATGATAACAACAAAAAACTCGCACAGACTCACTTGCGCCCAAACAGACCACATACTATCACAAAAATGAATGAAAACATAAAAATGGACAGTACAACAGAAGGGTCAGCGAATGCTCCTAGTTAACTGACTACTGGCTAGGAAGGCAAAATATGTTAGTTGAAGGTGGTACCGGCATATTACAACCTTATTGTTGTGTGTGACATTGCAATATAATTTACCCGAAGCATAAGTTTTAAAATCAAAATGCAATCATAACCAGAAGACAAATGATCATAGTGATATCCAGAGATGATATTTTTAAGAAACAATACCATGAATATTCTCGTTATTTGAATGTAATAACAGAACTATTATTTATTTCTATTAACCATGTATTATTTAAATCGTCGTAGGAATACGACACTATACAATACTCACGTACAGAGAAATGTTCACATAAGTATTGTATGTGTGATAACTAATTTAGGTAGTGTTATATACTATATTGTATAAATGCTATTACGCGTTTGAATGTCCTTATTTCTGAGTCGTTAATCAACCTACGGGAATTTCTTTTATTTGTTGCAATGACGTTTACAAATTTTAAGACACAAATCGATATTTAAGCAACATCTTACACCGAATACCATAGTTTGATCATTAGAAAATAAATATGAACTGCTTCTGCAAATTAGGGATGTGTTTCTTGGTTATA
Organism: Bathymodiolus brooksi; assembly: GCA_963680875.1. Classification (NCBI taxonomy): domain Eukaryota; kingdom Metazoa; phylum Mollusca; class Bivalvia; order Mytilida; family Modiolidae; genus Bathymodiolus; species Bathymodiolus brooksi. Next base: position 24,765,620 of record OY804578.1, on the reverse strand, counting down.
CTAAATTTAGTTTTTATGGTAAGTCACTTCAGCCATGATTCATTCAATATTGAGGCACCATAAATAAAACAAAATGAAGATAAAATGTTAAATAGTAAGGATTCACAATTCAACTAACCACTCCGAATCCTCTGCCAAACGTAATACACTCGGTCAAAGTCATGGTAATCTACGCCCTGTTTTTGGGAAAGATTGTTTTTCCAATGTGGCGGGGTCAAACCAGTCAATGAGATCTCTTATCAACTTCCCTTCTAGATATTTGTTGATGTTGTCTACATCTTGTAAGGTTTTCATTGTATAAAATACTTATTTGACTGCTGAGAATATGGATATTAACAACTGGAATTTTCGATCCAATTGCCTGGTTAATTCCGCTACAGTTTTGTGTATATCCTATGTCATAACCTAGAATTCCATTTGTTTTTTGTTTTTTTTCCCATGAGTCCTTAAATCATATGCATAGCAAAAGCTATCTAACATATCATGATTTCTGGTACACAAACTACACATGATTCAGTAACTACCACTTGAAATATGTATTCTAGGAATTGTGCTTATAGATAAAAGGAAAGTTAACAATTGGAAAATATAATTGTCAGGGTTGTCAGAAATCCTTAAATGTGGTTGTAGCTGTTTGAATTTCCAGAAAAACAAGGCTATAATAATTGACAGCAAACATCAAGGTATATATCTATATTTATATTATTAGTAATTAATAGATCTTTGGAAAACTCGAAAGAAAGTGACTGTGTATGAATTCTTTCCACTATCCTGAACCACAGTTGTCTGATGTTGAGATATTGTGACATTTCGGAAGTTGAGTGTATGACCATTTAATGTCTGCTTTGTAGATTTGTGGAGCAGGTATGATTGTCGGTGGAATAATGCTGCGTTCAAACAGTGAGACAATTGGAGGAGATTATTTCCCCATGCTAGACGATAAGATATTGCCATTAATGAGTAATGTTGGAATTACCCCTAGTTTTACACTGCAGGAAGTGCTAGAAATGATAGCGACGGTGTTAACGGTCACTGGTGGAATAATTGGCGGTGTTACTTTTGTAGGGTTTTGTGGAGCATGTTGTAAATTAAGACCTTTTCTGATACTGGTAAGGACAACTGAAACAATGGATTATAATAATTAAATGTATACTAACATATGAGATGGTTGTTTTATCAGAGCAAGTTTAAGATCATGTATTTCTTCCACTAGTATTAGAACCACGTCGGTGGTATAATGGATAGCGTGCTTGCCTCGAGTGCGGTAGATCGTCAGTTTGAGCCCCGGCCGGGTCAAACCAAAGACTATATATAGGAGAATGTCCAAGTAACTCTCCATTCCTTAAAAATAATGGAGCCGAGGCCCATTGTTTTTAAGGAATGGAGAGATACGAGGACATTCTCCAACTTAAAATCCACCCATTGTACTTTATTAATTTTATTAATTATTAATCTTGCAACAAAAAAATGTCTGTGTATAGTATCTAAAGTACAAAGAGAACAATAACTCTCCATTCCTTAAAAATGATGGAGAGTTTTGACAATAGATTTACATCACGGATGGATTTTTAAAAAATGGTATGTGCTGCTTCTCCGCGAAGCACGCAGCATTAAGGAGAAAGAGCAAAGACTGGTGCTGCGAATAACATGTCCGAGTGGAGCGACATGTCTACCCGCTGACTGTTGTTTCAGTGAGTTAGCACTATAAAAATCCAACTCGGGGTGTTGACTAGTGCAAAGCGGACTTCATCGTCATCTCATTGAGAATTAACTTGTTCTCGCCATAATATAGCTGAAAATTGCTGAATTGACGTTAAACAACAATCACTCACCCACTCAAAGAGTGCGTATTCACATAACATTTATTTTATTTATATTCTATTTATATACAGTATGCTGTTATTGTGACTGTAGTGTCTGGAGCAGAGATTTTTGCAGTTTACTACATTCTTGAACTAAAGTCTGAAGTAAGTGTTCATAACCATAGGAGTTTAAGCGAGTATCAAATATTATGAACAGAAAGTTTAATCAGTGGTGGTGTCACCAATATAAAGAGAACGAACAATCATCTCTCATCTCAACTGAATACACCAAACACTAAGAAAAGACCACGACATATGACGTTGGAAATCCAGGTCCTGGCTTGGTATAGTATACATCTGGTCTCTCATGAAGACCAATGATGCATCAATTACTTAAGCAGATCTTATTTTATATATCCAATTGCTAACAACTGCTGGCATGATTTATAAATATCCATTTGATATGATGATATACAACTGCAATATACTACACAAGAATAACAAATTATCAAAACTTTTTGTACATACATTTCTAGAACATTCGATATGCCACGGGAAATAAAAGACTTGTTCCGACTGGGTTAGCTCAAAACTTATTCTATTCCCGAAGTCGGCTTATCAAATTTCAAGTAGATATACTCTCTTATACTTTAATGTAAACGATTTTTAGCTTAATAAAACTAACAACAAACGGGACAAGGAAATTCTTATGACAATAAAACAAGACTTACAAAACTAGAACAGTTACTAAATGTAACATGCTTACAGAACGTTTTTGTAGGCAACAAATTACAATCATCATTTTTGTCTGTCGTAAGTATTAGCTGTTCTATGTCTTTTACTAATACCTTTGCATTTGTATTCATCGTAAATATTTCCTATTTATCTTATTTTCTAGGTGTTTTGACTTTGTATTCTCGTTTGAAATCAATTAAGGTGTCCAGATTGGGTGGTCGAAATCTCCATTCTCGTCCATTTTAAGAAAGTTGTGTGTGGTTTTCTAACAATACGTTTTTCCATGTTATTAGATAGTAATTTGATTGTTGTTAAGATCTCAGATGTTTATTAAATAAGTCTGATGTACATGTAAATATAAATATATCGATATGTTGGTGTTTTGTTGAAGCGGAAAAAAATTAAGAATCGAAAAAGTAAATTCCAACAACACAGAGGCAATTTATTATTTATAAAGAAGCAAGTTATCGGAACAATACGGAATCAACTATAAAATCATTTGTTTTGAAGGTGTGAGTTGGCTTGGTTTAGTGTTATTGGTATTAATCGTCATTCTCAGTTATTTACCTGCTATATCGTCATACATATTGGTGTGGGAAACACATCTAACTGTCAATAGTGTGTGGAGGAGGACATGGATGACGACGGAATATGACAAGTGTCTTACCGTGGATGACGGATCTCTTGCAGATTGATAAAAGGAATTAACTTTTAGAACTATGATTTATAGCAAGGTGTGTTTGGTGTTGTTTTAATAGAAATCTTTACTATTTACAGTGAGCAATATTTTCTCACTAGTTTATCTTATATCTATATAGGTAAATGATACTGTCAAAGGGACATTACTAGGACTATTGGTAGCATATGAAGGCAATGTAGGTGGCTTAGTAACTATGGCTTGGAATTCACTCTTTGTCATGGTAATTATAACATGTATTTCTATTTAAGTGCTCTTTCTGCCTATCTAACACATATATAACTACTAGATAAAGACGTTTATTTGAAGTTGTTTTTCCTTATCTAATTAGTTTTGTCTCTTTTTTGTAGTTTTCTTGGTTGCCTTAAACAAACATATGCAATAATCCAAATTACATCGTCAATATTTCATTTTTAATGTAATATCTTCCTTGTTTTTATACTTTTCAAGTGAGTTTTTTTTTTTTTAAATGATGTCGTCTTGGATTAAAACGTACTATTTTAACCAATCATATCACTAAGACTAGTCACATGTGATGATCAACAATTGTATTAGAATGACTTCAATTTATTCTTTATCCAACTGTTGATTTTTGTTTTAGTTCAAGTGTTGTGGGGTAAATAGGCAGTCTGTAATAGACGACTTCGAAGCGTCAGTATGGAATGCTACTCGTGGTGCAGACATCATACCCGGATATTGCTGTAAAGGAGCAACTTACCTCTCTGGTTTACAGCTATCTGGAGAACCATGTACCACAGTACCTACTGCTAACAATTCTTATTATAAATCAGTATGTAGTAATACAATACATAATGTTGGTTTACATGGTGTTGATAATCTGTTGATAACATTAACTAGTCTACTGTGTATTTGTTTTACTTATCCGTTACTTCAATCAGTGTTGAGGGCCCGGGTGGCTCAATGAGTTAGGTAGGTGGATTACCTGACCACTCATGCAAACCTATCACCAATACGGCGTGGGTTCGCGCCCGGCTTTGTAAATTACAAAAAAGGTGCACTCGACTCGCAAATGATAAAGGTTACCAGTTGCTTGCCCATGGTCGATGGTTCTCTCCGGGTACTCCGGCTTCTTCCACTACTAAAACTGGTCAACATGATATAGCTGAAATATTGCTGAAAGTGGCGTTAAGCACCAAAAATCAAATCAAATCAATCAGTGTTGGCTTGTCGTCTACAGTCAAATGATAAAAATGTAGATATCTAATTTAGTACACACGACAAAACCTTCATCAGGTGCAGTAAAAAAAAAATACATATCATGCGATCATCGCTTTAATAACCATGACTTTCTATACAGGGAACGGCATCTTTCAAATATAAACAAAACTGCCTAAACTATAGCCATCTTTTAAAATATTGTATGTGTACTATTACTTTTTTTAATACAAGATATCATTTTCTCAGCTCCTTGCTGACACGTTTCTGATGAAACTAATAAAGCTTTGATTGTTTGACCAATTTATACTCTACTTATTTCTAAATTATATCATTTATGAGATTTTTTCTTACATGTATCGTATGCAGACATAGTTAAACTATGCGTAATATAACTATTATTGTTCAGGGTTGTTACACTGCCGTCTATGTGTTGTGATATATCTATTTCTTTCAAGACTATTGTGCAGCTATCGATATGTTGTCATATTACTATTATTTTTGCAGGGTTGTTACACTGCCATTGAAGAAGCAATCGAACAGTATTCTAACATATTCATATATGTGTGCGTTGGTGTGTTGGGTGTAGAAGTGAGTAACTGTAAAAGTAGCTTCTCCACATAGTGAATCAAATATATGAAAATCTCGTTTTATCCAAGATGCACAGATATGCAGCACAACATTGTATCATGGATAATAATTAATAGTAGTGAGATATAAACAGACTTAAACAGTGATGATTGACAGTTTCATCAATCGCAACAAAATCAACCATATTTTGTACAAGTAATCTTCTTTTAAGTAACCTTTAATTCTAAATTTTCTAATATTGTCAATTAAAACGTATATATCTAATTTTAAAATTGCAATTAAAAATGTGCTATGACATAAGTAGCAACATTCCTCCTGAACCATTCCGGGTATCCATCAACTTGCTCCTTAAATAATACCATTATCTACAACCCTGTTCTGTTGGTTGTGACCAGAATCCTCATCTTTGCAACCTTTGCTTCAGAACTTATATGGTCGTCATCATGATCATTACCGAATTCGTGTCTCAACTTATTTCACACATGTTACTAATAAAACATCATACATTTTCATTGACAGGCTTAATAATTAGAACTACAAATCGGTAACCATTGTAGGAAAAATATGATTTAGCTTCCGGGTCACTTGTCCTAAGTCAGTTTTTTGCTTTGTTTGTTTGATAAATTCTTAGACAAAACATACATGTTGTTCGAGCAGTTGTTAACCCTTGTCTTTCAAACTCGTTTTTTTTTGTAAAAATACGGGTAGTCCATGAACTGTACTATTTCGTCTGTCATATATTATTTGTACTCTGTTTATCTGATATATAAATGTAACCACTTAGATTTAAGTAATGTTTAATAGTCGACATGTTAACCTTCATTTTCGTTAGGCTGCAGCTGTTGTATGTTCCTGCTGCATGACATATCAGATATCTACCGACCTTAAAACAGAGAAGAACAGAAATGTTAGTAGAAGAAAAGTCAACCCGAATATAAATACCTGAAGTACAGATGTACTTTTGCTTCAATTTAATTATTATGGCTGACTTTGATATTTTTTGTAATATTATTTATTATAATTGATTACAGGTGTCTTATTTCATCATTTTTCATTCCCAAATTTAAATATCCTGTGAATTGTTGTGGCACATTTGATTTTTAAATATGTATTTTTCTAATTGCCCATTGGTATATATGTATATATATACCTAGTATCACAAATAACTTTGAGATCCAGTGGGACAGATATATTGTATGGTTGTCACTTGCTTAGACGTTTGTATAATATACTTTATTTCCTGTGACTGTATAATGAATTCTTCATTATCCTATACAATATATTAAAAATTGCTGAGTTAGATTGCTGTCAAATTATAATATTAAGTATATGTGTACCATCTACACACGCTTATACACATGTCTTACGTCTATCCCTAGATTTGCCTTACGAGAAAAGGTAACGTTACGATTATTGAAGCTCCTTTTTAAGGGAGTGGGTGTGGTCGAGTGGTCTAGGGCGCTGGCCGTAAGGCTAAGCGAATGGTGCTGCAGTGTATCAATGGTGTGAGTTCAAATCCCGTCGAGGGAAGAACAAAAATTTGACAGCTCTAAAATCTAATTCTAACACTGTTTGGTTTAATTTTCAGACGTATATATAGGGAGTGGATGTGGTCGAGTGGTCTAGGGCGCTGGACGTAAGGCTAAGCGAATGGTGCTACAGTGTATCAATGGTGTGGGTTCAAATCCCGTCGAGGGAAGAACAAATATTTGACAGCTCTAAAATCTAATTCTAACACTGTTTGGTTTAATTTTCAGACGTATATATATATATATATATATATATATATATAAAGTCTAGGGGAATCTACCAACCAGAGAACTTAATGAGTAATTAAAAATCATATTATATGTATATGTATTTTTCTAATTACATATGTTTTTCTAATTAAATATATATATGTATTTTTCTAATGGCACATTGGACATAATATAAAGCAACACTGGGAAATTTATATACGGAATTTGAAGATCGCTACCACCTCTGAAATATGCAAAATATGGGACAAGAAATTGAAAGCACAACCAGAGCAGCTGTTCTCGTTCTGTGTTTTGTGGAATAATATTTTGTTTTACTTTTGCTGTTTTGTCTGTTTGTATTCTGATATAAATATATTCTTTGACATGGTTATTGCATTTTCGTTTTCCGAAATACGTGTATCGTAGAATACGGTAATGGTAATGTACTTGAATTTGTGTGTTTGCTTGATGGTGTTTAACGCCACTTTCAACAATATTTCAGTTATATCATTGCGGTCAGTTTTATTGATGGAGGAAACCGAAGTATCCAGAGAAAACCCCCGACCTGTAGCAAGTCACTGACAAACTTTATCACATAATGTTGTACACCTCTCCCTAATGGAGATTCGAACTCACAACATCAGTGGTTATATGCACTGATTGCATAGGTAGTTGTAAATCCACCTACCATACGACGGCGGCCCCTTGAACTAGTCGGCGTTAACATGTAGCAATTATGTAAACAAATATATAAATGTTGTCTCAATGTCCGCCTGATAATATTTTCCAGTAATTAACAACATACAAAATTGTATTTTCACCATCATATCTACTCTTTAAAATAAGACATGCATTTTTCTTAAATGTTATGAAAAACAAATATTAATCTATTGATTTAACCACATCTTAACAAATACCTTCCATATTGGTTGGTTGGTTGGTTGATTGTATGGTGCATAACGCCCCTTTCAACAATATTTCAGTTATATCGTGGCGGTTACTTTATTGGTGGAGAAAACTGCAGTGCCCGGACAAAACCAGCGACCTGTCGCAAGTAACTGACAAACTTGATCACATAATGTTGCATCGAGCACATCCCGCCTGAGCGAAACTCGAAGTCATAACTTTAGTGGTGATAGGTACTGATTGCACAGTTGTAAATCTAACTATCATGCTATCATGGCCACGACGGCCGCTTCCATATTGAGGTATAAACCATGACATAATGAGAGATTCTGATACATAATTTCATAATGCATGTATGAATTGAATTCAGCAAACCTTAGCTCAGTATCATGTTTAATACTCATCTGTTAAAATTGACAAAGCTGTTATAATGTATGGAGCCGGTTAAGTGCCACATAGAGAATATTGTAATATATTAAGTTACACGTATGAGTTACACGGTGCACATGACTTTAAAACTGGTACGCAAGAGTTTTGATAAACTAATGTACACAAGAAGGGGTAATCATAATCCGTATATCGAAGAACAGACAACACAATGGACAAAAGAAAAAGTACAAGTTTTACAATATAGTCCGCATCACTTTTAAAAGTGAGCGCACGAGTCTTGAAAAGTGGTGCAAGCAATTATGAGAATGGCACCCATGACATATACAATGGTGCAGAAGAGAATTGGCAATTCATGCAGTCGTGTATGAAAGCAGACATTGATGAACAAGCTTTTAAGAATTATGCACAGCAATGTTGAGATACATTGTATGAATAGAAAAAAAGCTATCTTAGTTTTATGTTTCTGCTCAAAACTTTTACAATGATAAATAGTCCATCGCTGTTATACACAAATTAGGCTACAAGATCTGCATTGGTTAGAAATCTTAAGTAGGTACCCAAACCACTGCTTTGGCAAGCCTAAGACTTAAAACAGAATAATCCCACAATAGAAGCCCACAGGTCATAGTCTCGAACGGTCATACGATATAGCTCTGATAAACCGAATCATAATTCATGAACATTAACAGTATAAATGTGCATGGCTCACCGACTATTAGTCCAGAAGGTAAGCTTTCTTTGTACCTGATGCAGGTTATTCCAGAAACGCGTCGTGCGCACTAAATTTGATATCTACGTTTTTATTACTATCACTGGGTCGATACCTCTGCTAGTGAACTATTAGTCCCTGAGGGTATCATCAGCCCAGTAGTCAGTACTTCTGCACTGACATGGATTATTAGTTATATTTATTACTGAAATTGAGTCCCTAAATAATGTAATTATTAATAAAACTAAGGTTCTTCTCCCTCAGACACAGGTGACCTTAGCAGATTGTGTCTATCCTGTGTATGCCCTATTATTTTATTGCACCCAAAATTTTAAATTATTTGGCTTTCCAATTTTTTGATTTTGAGCGTACCTGATGAAGGTTATTCCAGAAACGTGTCGTGTGCACTAAATTTGATATCTACGTTTTTATTGTTATAGACTATTACTCCAATGAAGCAAGAGTTTTCAACTTTCAAAGAAAGTAATGTTTTTCATATAGACCAGGTGTATAAAGACATGTCATAAAATTGTAGAAATGAAATCTTCACATATAGCAACCGTGACAATTTATCTATAGCACTCAAATATTTAGTTGCACGACAGACATACTCCTTCGTAATTAAATAGATATATTTTGGCAACGGAACTTTGTCTCACACACGGAACTGTTGCTGGAAAGGTATAACTTTTGAGACTGATATTTTCAAGCGTAAATTTTGAGTTGAACTGAGAGGTTATTGTTCGTTTTGTTTGTATTGGTGGAATTGTTGAAACTTTCTTTTCATCCTCCTCACATAAACAAGGAGAGGAGACTTATTTGATTTTATTAAATAGTTGAATATTCAATTATATTTGTATACAAGATGTTTATAACGTCAATTAATTCATTAATTGGTTAACGTTTCAGCTCAAATTACTAGATCTATAGTCAATTAAAAAAGGGATAGTCCAAATAGAGTTAAATTAACATATTATTTTTAAACATAAATATCAATCAATGAAAATGAAACAATGAAAAGTAAATTGAACCAACACAACAATTTTGAAATGTTGACATAAGAAAGCAGATAATAATTTAACATCGGGTGTTAATTATCAACAGCCTCGTAAAGTTTGTTGTTTTTTGTTTATCTATATTCTGCTACGACTCGGTAATATCCTAAGATTTAAATTCATTTAAACAAAGTATTGCAAAAAAAAAAATATATATGTATTTGTCTTTTTTTTCTTAAAGACGATGGATGCAAACAGTAGAATAACTTAAAATAAATGTAGCGTTAAGATGTAATCATTCCATCTTTTAAAGTTCTAACTTGACTGTCTTTATAAATAAAAATCTACAATTGATTTAAATAATCTACCATGCAAATTAAGGTAATAAATGATCAAATATATCTCATGTCTATATGATATACCAGTCACACATATTGATTAAGATAGGATCAGTATTATTTGTATCAACATTACACGTTCAGCAATAACAGTATGTACATATATATATTTTAAACGACTACTATGGGGACAAGATAAAGTACTTGTTTATTTGGGGAAAATAGATCTGAGGAGCAATTAATCTTGAAAAGTTTGGTTTTGAATATAGATGTTTTACATAAAAAGGTAAGTATCATTTCATTCGAATTCAGTAAAAGAGGAATTTTGCATGAATATGAGCTATATTTCAAATTCTATAAATTGAATAATAATAAAAGCAAAAATACGACACTGTCTGAACAATTCTACAATCAAATCGAAAAATCGTAGAAATAGAGGCACACTCGATCCTTAATACAAATATACATGACTGTTCGCTTTCCTCACTTGCTAGAGGCACTCCAATAAAAAGTCACGGAGTTTTATTAAGCTCCCCCCGTAATTACTTTTATTCAATTACTACCAAAAAAAAAACTAGTATAATATTCTATTTAGTAGCTATAAATAAAACCAGTACATTTAGTAATGCGGGATAGGTTTCAAATAACTATTCCCTGTACAGAACATATTGGTACAATGGAAATGCAAAATAATTAATTCGTTCTACCATGTATGGGCATAGTTATTGTTACGAAATTGATAGTCGAACATCAGTTTCTTTTTCTTTTTATATATTAAACCCCTGTAAGAAGCACCAAAGAATGAAACACAAGTCGGTGGCCCTGAGTTAGTATAATGTGCCCGAGAGTAGTGACATATCTACCAGAGTGGACTGTTGTTTCAGTGACCTTGCACTATAACAATCAAGCACAAGTCGGTGGCCCTTAGTTAGTATACTGTGTCCGAGAGTAGTGACATATCTACCACAGTGGACTGTTGTTTCAGTGACCTTGCACTATAACAATCAAGCACAAGTCGGTGGCCCTTAGTTAGTATACTGTGTCCGAGAGTAGTGACATATCTACCACAGTGGACTGTTGTTTCAGTGACCTTGCACTATAACAATCAAGCACAAGTCGGTGGCCCTTAGTTAGTATACTGTGTCCGAGAGTAGTGACATATCTACCACAGTGGACTGTTGTTTCAGTGACCTTGCACTATAACAATCAAGCACAAGTCGGTGGCCCTTAGTTAGTATACTGTGTCCGAGAGTAGTGGCATATCTACCAGAGTGGACTGTTGTTTCAGTGACCTTGCACTATAACCATCAAGCACAAGTCGGTGGCCCTTAGTTAGTATACTGTGTCCGAGAGTAGTGGCATATCTACCACAGTGGACTGTTGTTTCAGTGACCTTGCACTATAACAATCAAGCACAAGTCGGTGGCCCTTAGTTAGTATACTGTGTCCGAGAGTAGTGGCATATCTACCACAGTGGACTGTTGTTTCAGTGACCTTGCACTATAACAATCAAGCACAAGTCGGTGGCCCTTAGTTAGTATACTGTGTCCGAGAGTAGTGGCATATCTACCACAGTGGACTGTTGTTTCAGTGACCTTGCACTATAACAATCAAGCACAAGTCGGTGGCCCTTAGTTAGTATAATGTGCCCGAGAGTAGTGGCATATCTACCACAGTGGACTGTTGTTTCAGTGACCTTGCACTATAACAATCAAGCACAAGTCGGTGGCCCTTAGTTAGTATACTGTGTCCGAGAGTAGTGGCATATCTACCACAGTGGACTGTTGTTTCAGTGACCTTGCACTATAACAATCAAGCACAAGTCGGTGGCCCTTAGTTAGTATACTGTGTCCGAGAGTAGTGGCATATCTACCACAGTGGACTGTTGTTTCAGTGACCTTGCACTATAACAATCAAGCACAAGTCGGTGGCCCTTAGTTAGTATACTGTGTCCGAGAGTAGTGGCATATCTACCACAGTGGACTGTTGTTTCAGTGACCTTGCACTATAACAATCAAGCACAAGTCGGTGGCCCTTAGTTAGTATACTGTGTCCGAGAGTAGTGGCATATCTACCACAGTGGACTGTTGTTTCAGTGACCTTGCACTATAACAATCAAGCACAAGTCGGTGGCCCTTAGTTAGTATACTGTGTCCGAGAGTAGTGACATATCTACCACAGTGGACTGTTGTTTCAGTGACCTTGCACTATAACAATCAAGCACAAGTCGGTGGCCCTTAGTTAGTATACTGTGTCCGAGAGTAGTGACATATCTACCACAGTGGACTGTTGTTTCAGTGACCTTGCACTATAACAATCAAGCACAAGTCGGTGGCCCTTAGTTAGTATACTGTGTCCGAGAGTAGTGGCATATCTACCACAGTGGACTGTTGTTTCAGTGACCTTGCACTATAACAATCAAGCACAAGTCGGTGGCCCTTAGTTAGTATACTGTGTCCGAGAGTAGTGACATATCTACCACAGTGGACTGTTGTTTCAGTGACCTTGCACTATAACAATCAAGCACAAGTCGGTGGCCCTGAGTTAGTATACTGTGTCCGAGAGTAGTGGCATATCTACCACAGTGGACTGTTGTTTCAGTGACCTTGCACTATAACAATCAAGCACAAGTCGGTGGCCCTTAGTTAGTATACTGTGTCCGAGAGTAGTGGCATATCTACCACAGTGGACTGTTGTTTCAGTGACCTTGCACTATAACAATCAAGCACAAGTCGGTGGCCCTTAGTTAGTATACTGTGTCCGAGAGTAGTGACATATCTACCACAGTGGACTGTTGTTTCAGTGACCTTGCACTATAACAATCAAGCACAAGTCGGTGGCCCTTAGTTAGTATACTGTGTCCGAGAGTAGTGACATATCTACCACAGTGGACTGTTGTTTCAGTGACCTTGCACTATAACAATCAAGCACAAGTCGGTGACCCTGAGTTAGTATACTGTGTCCGAGAGTAGTGGCATATCTACCACAGTGGACTGTTGTTTCAGTGACCTTGCACTATAACAATCAAGCACAAGTCGGTGGCCCTGAGTTAGTATAATGTGCCCGAGAGTAGTGACATATCTACCACAGTGGACTGTTGTTTCAGTGACCTTGCACTATAACAATCAAGCACAAGTCGGTGGCCCTTAGTTAGTATACTGTGTCCGAGAGTAGTGGCATATCTACCACAGTGGACTGTTGTTTCAGTGACCTTGCACTATAACAATCAAGCACAAGTCGGTGGCCCTTAGTTAGTATACTGTGTCCGAGAGTAGTGACATATCTACCACAGTGGACTGTTGTTTCAGTGACCTTGCACTATAACAATCAAGCACAAGTCGGTGGCCCTTAGTTAGTATACTGTGTCCGAGAGTAGTGACATATCTACCACAGTGGACTGTTGTTTCAGTGACCTTGCACTATAACAATCAAGCACAAGTCGGTGGCCCTTAGTTAGTATACTGTGTCCGAGAGTAGTGACATATCTACCACAGTGGACTGTTGTTTCAGTGACCTTGCACTATAACAATCAAGATCAACGCACTTGTCTAGTGCAAAGCAGGCATTTTAATTACATCATCAACAAGTAGCTTGTCCTTGAAACACTATAGCTGATCATGTAGTCACATAGTGTAAAACAACAATCAACCACTCAGTCTTATGTATTAAAAAATATATAACATACGATCACTATAGCTACTTATCAGATTTATCTAATTCTACATTCCTAGGTATCAACAATAGACCAAATGGCAAAGCAAAGGGACGGTAAAATAGCAATTATACGGTGCCATCTTTTGAATGAATGTGTCCCTATTTATAATGTATCTACGATCTTCAAAAGCTTCCACTTAGTACCAACAGAACATGTTCTAAGTAAAATAATTTACAGGGATCTATTACCAACAGTAAACACAGCAGATTTTGTCGTACTGGTTGTTTGTAAACATTTGCAATTAAAATTAAGTACAATTTTACAGTGCTTAACAAATACTAAGACTGTTATTACGGGGAATTATAACGATCCGGACACACAAGACACATTAAAACACTTTCAACAGTTCGCCGTTACGGTAGTGGACAACATAGCTAGTTATGTACACGCTAACTTTAATTATGATTCCTTGTCGATTGAGACTGAAGACATGCAGGCATACTCTGAATGCGACAATAATATGGCAGATTTCAATCGTTGCAGCAATACTGACATTGTAGATTCCAAATTATTTGAATACGACTGTGGCCAAGATATAATAGACACAATACATAAACACACAGAAGAAGACTTCAGCTGTTTGACAACTATCCCTCCACCTGAGCAATTTGCATTACATTCAGACAATTTAACAGGTAATATTTTCTGTAGAAATGCATTTAGAATCATTTCAATGTTTTGATGACTTTCATATGTTTTGTTCATTTCTCTGCTAATAAGGTTAATCAAAACTGTATGAAATTCTACTATTATTAAAACTAAGGTTATCCCCCCTTAAGCGGCATTGGTGACTGATTTTTGACTCCCCTGATTAGAACATTTTGTGTTCTTTCAGAAGGACATTGTGCACACTAAATTAGATTTCTACGTTTTTATTCCTATTATTGTGTTGATACCTCTGCTTGGTAGACTATCAGTACGCTCAATATTTACATGTACCGTGTCGGAACTAACATGGCTTATTAGATATATTTGTTATTGAAATTTACAGCCCCTAAGTAATGTAAATAATCGTTAGAGAATACCGAAGGGGCAATCAAAAAGGGCATTCCAGAGAAACTGGCAACCAGACAAAGAAAAACAGAACAAAAACACGAGACAATATGTATTGGAAACCATTATACGTAAACAAACACAAATAACGTAAATAAAACATGTGCCCTCCTACAAAACTAAGATTCTCCACCATTAAGCATACGTGATTTTGGAACTTCGGTTTCCTTGCTTTCTACGACCTATAAATAATTTGGCTTTTTAATCTTGTGATTTTGAAGCGACTTTGAAGACGGCTATTCCAAAAACACGCCGTGTGCTGTTGATTATATATATAGGGAGTGGATGTGGTCGAGTGGTCTAGAGCGCTGGACCTAAGGCTAAGCGAATGGTGCTGCAGTGTATCAATGGTGTGAGCTCAAATCCCGTCGAGGGAAGAACAAAAATTTGACAGCTCTAAAATATAATTCTAACACTGTGTTTGGTTTAATTTTCAGACGTATATATATATATATATATATACACGCTTTTAAACTAAATTATAGTATTCTTAAGAAAATCAGGAAGGGAATGCTTCCAATTATGCACAATTATCTGCCAGAGAAACAAGTTACAATGTTTATCTATAATGCGCTAATTATAATCTTATGAAAAGAAACATTTAAATCAATTAATTCATTTTAATTTAACTGTTAAATAGGTAACTCTTAACACTTCCGTGTTGTTAACACGAGCTCAATCAAACCAGTCAAACATTTGTTATTCAACATGATTATGCTATATGATATTCAGTTGTTCCTATTTTAATGAAATATGACGTTAAGTGGCATGCTTGTTAACTATGTTTTTGTGCCTGTCTCAACCCAGGATCGGGATTTTCAACGTCCTATGTCGTGTTTTGTTTTTAGTTCAATGGTTTGACGTGAGAGTTTTGTTAATATTGTTGGAATCGTTGACCATCACTGTTTAAGCGTTCCTTTTCATATGTTGACATCTGATCCAATTACTTTTTTTAAGACAAAGATATCTTCACGTACGAGGAAAAGACGATGTTCGAACCTACCTATATAAATGCAGATGATTCTAAAGGTGTTGTGGTCATGAGATGTATTTTACAAGACAGGTGTACATGGGCTTCAAATTTGCTAGCAACACTAGAAGAACATAACCTGACTACAACGGACTTTATCATAGAATCCAACATGCTTAATCTGGAATTACCAAGTGTTGTTAGCCAATCAGATTTTGTTATTCTTGTAATTTGCAACCATCTAAACCAGAATCTTCGAAAAATAAAACGTTATCTGCAGACATTAGCTAGCAGAGTGATCATTACAGGAGCTCTACATGGACCTCAAATCAAAGATATTTTTCGTGATTTCACACTTTTCAAGATCAGTGATATTGAGACCATTACAACACACATCAAAATTTCGATGGCGAGTAATATCAGAGAATCAGACAATGAGAGTTCATCAGGGTATTATGTTGACATCAGTGATTATGGAAGTTCCCTGGAAAATAAACAAGACAAACAGACAGACCGTCAACATACTGGATTCGTCCATGCAATAACCCTTACATCAACTGATGCCATCAGAGGGACATTTGTCAGTGTACAGTCGTGTTTCCCTAAAGGTAAGCCATAATATTTTCATATACATGTACATATATAGTGAAAAACAAAAACATGACACTTTGTCTGAACAGATCCAAAATCCAATTTTAATATCGTAAAAAGAGGCCAGATCGATACCCCTATCACACATATACATGACCGTTCATTTTTCTGACATGGCACAGACAGTTCGATAAATGTGGCGGGGTTGTGTCCAAGAAACGCTGATCACCTTGAAATGCGCAGGTAGACTGAATTACTTTACAAATGTTTTAGCATCTTACTTCTTTAAGTTGCAAACAAATTAATGTATTCAAATTGCAAATTGTCAGTATCTTCAAAAGGAATGTTAAGCAAATTTCGAAATGATATGCTATTTCCATAATTTGTTTGACATTTTTACACGGCTAACATTATTTGTGTTCCATTTATTCCCTTGCTATCGCTCGGTATAAACTTTGAGCAAAATACTATTCCTATGTCAAAATCTACTACAAACCATGGAGTATTATTTAATTATTATCAGCGTTGAATGATGTATCATTTTTTCGATGGCATTATTTTCAGTTATGATACGAACAGATGCCTTAGAGAATTTAAAGAGACGATTTTATGCAGTTGGAAATGAGGAAAAGAAAGATTTAATAAAACAAATACAAAATGTGACTATAAAATCGCTCGTTTCGAATTCCGATTTCTTAGGCTTGATAACGTTAATGGGAATACCAGATTATCACCTACAGGAATCCTTTATCAAAGGATTAAATCGCATTCAAATAGATGATAATATCATGAGTAGGTGCATTCGTGGAAACGATCTTCTAACAGCAGCAAAATGGTTGCTAGGAATTGCAAAATCAAATTCTGGAGATTCACATGTTCTGTTGAACCTGTTTCCGGTAACTTTAGATACCATAGCGATGCTTTACATGTCAACACTAACAATGGCTGATCTTGGAGATCAATTGAAAGAAGAAATAGAAACATTTTGTGAGGAATCAGAGAAAACAATATGCTCATTTTTGGCAGCATTCTCATCACAGGATAAAGATACATTTTCTAGTTTGATAGCTTCTCTTCGCTTGATGCTATCAGATTTCAAATCGCGCATTGGATATTCTACAGCTTTGCAAATAGGCAATTTAAAAGACGCATTAGCCATACCAGAAAATAGAAATCGCATAGGGAAACATTTTGATAAGACGATGTGTTTCTTAGAGCAATACACATGTCTTTGTCTAGTTGGAAATCAGGTATGTCTAGAAATGAGTGAGTGAGTGAGTGAGTGAGTGAGTGGGTGAGAAATTGTTCAGCTATATCATGGTGAGACAAGTTACTTGTTGATGAGATTATGATGATATCTGTTTTGTACTGGACCCACCTGTTGAGTTTGCTTTTTTATAATGCTTGCTCATTGACACATCAGTCCACACATGTCGATCCAGTCGGACACATTATCTGACATATATACATGCTCGCTCGCTTTTCTGGCTTGGTACAGTCATTTCAATGTGATTAAAATGCTAACACCGCATACAACTCAATGAGCAGCGTTGAAAAAATTGCCGAGTCTTGATCTTGACATATATTATATTTATTCTTCGTGGTACTGATAAGAGATAACCAGATATTACGTTAAAATGACTTATATCTTGATAAGATTGTATTATTTTCTTTCCATTATTCCGCATATTCTATTTTATAATGAAAGGTGCTTAATCTAAAGTAATTCGCTTACTTTGTCAGATAACTATGTATGTCGTTATCGCCCTTTGTCAGATAACTATGTATGTCGTTATCGCCCTTTGTCAGATAACTATGTATGTCGTTATCGCCCTTTGTCAGATACATATATATGTCGTTATCGCCCTTTGTCAGATAACTATATATGTCGTTATCGCCCTTTGTCAGATAACTATGTATGTCGTTATCGCCCTTTGTCAGATAACTATGTATGTCGTTATCGCCCTTTGTCAGATAACTATGTATGCCGTTATCGCCCTTTGTCAGATAACTATGTATGCCGTTATCGCCCTTTGTCAGATAACTATGTATGTCGTTATCGCCAGTAAGTGAAATGTAGTTAGCGAATTTGACAATTAAGGTATATATAAGAAGGGGAGTGTTTATTATGACTTCATTTTCGGAATAGTATGTTAATAATTTCTATTAAGCAATCAATCTTTGTATTTTAACAAGGTAATGAGAACCATGGATTTACATATTATTGAGTTTTTCTATCAGCTAGTTCGTCAGTTCATACGAAAAGCCAGAAGGAAACAAAATATAGAAGATGTACTATTCTCTGCTCTTCATTTCGTTACCAGAATAGTAGTATTTAGACTGGAAACAGGTAAGCTATGTTATTTAGTAAAGGTGTGCGTAAAGAAGATGGGAAGTCACAGAGATTCGGTTACGTCCTTTGTAAGCTGTAACAGAATATAACTGGCATCATGTAGCGTCTTGTCATTTTGATTGCGAACTTCATATACCAAGAATACAGTGCATAGGGGGGGGGGGGGGGGGGGGGGGGGGATAGAAAAGACAACCATAAACTTCTTATCCCCTACACAAAAAGAATATATATGTAAAAAGTGGTTGCCATTTGAAACTGTTCTTGGTGTTTGAAATTTCAGTGCAGTGTTGCAAAATGTTTATTTTTGTAAATTTTGTCTTCTGTCTATGTAAAATTGTATATACATGTCATATGTCTTCTGTCTGTGTAAAATTGTATATACATGTCATATGTCTTCTGTCTATGTAACATTGTATATACATGTCATATGTCTTCTGTCTATGTAAAATTGTATATACATGTCATATGTCTTCTGTCTATGTAAAATTGTATATACATGTCATATGTCTTCTGTCTATGTAACATTGTATATATACATGTCATATGTCTTCTGTCTATGTAACATTGTATATACATGTCATATGTCTTCTGTCTATGTAACATTATATATACATGTCATATGTCTTCTGTCTGTGTAAATTGTATATACATGTCATATGTCTTCTGTCTATGTAACATTGTATATATACATGTCATATGTCTTCTGTCTATGTAACATTATATATACATGTCATATGTCTTCTGTCTATGTAACATTATATATACATGTCATATGTCTTCTGTCTATGTAACATTATATATACATGTCATATGTCTTCTGTCTATGTAACATTATATATACATGTCATATGTCTTCTGTCTATGTAACATTATATATACATGTCATATGTCTTCTGTCTGTGTAAATTGTATATACATGTCATATGTCTTCTGTCTATGTAACATTGTATATATACATGTCATATGTCTTCTGTCTATGTAACATTATATATACATGTCATATGTCTTCTGTCTATGTAACATTATATATACATGTCATATGTCTTCTGTCTATGTAACATTATATATACATGTCATATGTCTTCTGTCTATGTAACATTATATATACATGTCATATGTCTTCTGTCTATGTAACATTATATATACATGTCATATGTCTTCTGTCTATGTAACATTATATATACATGTCATATGTCTTCTGTCTATGTAACATTGTATATACATGTCATATGTCTTCTGTCTATGTAAAATTGTATTTACATGTCATATGTCTTCTGTCTATGTAACATTATATATACATGTCATATGTCTTCTGTCTATGTAACATTATATATACATGTCATATGTCTTCTGTCTATGTAACATTGTATATACATGTCATATGTCTTCTGTCTATGTAACATTATATATACATGTCATATGTCTTCTGTCTATGTAACATTATATATACATGTCATATGTCTTCTGTCTATGTAACATTATATATACATGTCATATGTCTTCTGTCTATGTAACATTGTATATACATGTCATATGTCTTCTGTCTATGTAACATTATATATACATGTCATATGTCTTCTGTCTATGTAACATTATATATACATGTCATATGTCTTCTGTCTATGTAACATTGTATATACATGTCATATGTCTTCTGTCTATGTAACATTATATATACATGTCATATGTCTTCTGTCTATGTAACATTATATATACATGTCATATGTCTTCTGTCTATGTAACATTGTATATACATGTCATATGTCTTCTGTCTATGTAACATTATATATACATGTCATATGTCTTCTGTCTATGTAACATTATATATACATGTCATATGTCTTCTGTCTATGTAACATTATATATACATGTCATATGTCTTCTGTCTATGTAACATTATATATACATGTCATATGTTTTTGTATTTGTATCTGCCTTTGCTTTTCTTTAAAAATAAACAAATTACAAAACAAAAAAGAATACAGTGCATAATATTGACATTGAATATAATATTGAGGAATTGTGAAAGTGTAATTTCTAAATTCTAAAGTGAGTGACTCATTATTGTTCAACGCCAAAGGGCAATAATTTCAACTAAATCATCAGAGGATGAATGTGTCTGCTGTGTACTAAGCCAACAATATTGGATATGTTTTTGTCGTGTCAGTGTTCACTGAAACAGCAGTCCACAGGTAGACATGTCGCTCCCTCGGGCACATTGTACTGACTTAGAGCAAACACGTTGCTCCTTAATATGCATGCTTAATAGAGAACGAAGCTGCCAAAACCAATGATATAGTATTTGGTTTGACTAGACAGGAAATTGAACCAACAGGAATCCGCACTCCAGGCGAGCATTCTAACAACAAAATTATCATTACAAATTTTATTTTGAAATAACAATTTATACATGTGACGTTAAGCGTTGGTTTTCAAACAAGATGTCTTCTTAGGAGTATATGACGGTAGCACATTAATCAGACCTTCTCTCTATATATAAAGAATATATCTAAACAGATAGTATACTAAGTACCATAAAACGAGAATACCATTGATACACAACAAACATAAATAGCGTGGAGACACTTTAAACCTAATACGTGCAGACAAGTCGTAACATCATTCATTATTTTTGTAGACATTTTCTTGTACATAATAATAAGGGTAACTTAAAAAAAAAATTAAATGTAGAAGAATGAAATAAAATTCAGGAATTTATATCGAATTACTGCAGTGTTGCATGATGGGATATGAAAGCTATTTATAACAGTAAAATTTAGACTCTATGTGCAACACATGCTTTATATTTCTACCGGTTTATTTGTAGATGTTCCGACAGACAAAGCACCATCTGAATTATATAGTAGGCTGGGAAAGGTATTGAACCTGTATCTTGACAACAGTAGAGTACGACAGTGTTACCGTCAAAGATTACTACACATGATCGATCCTCTCTTATTCAGTAACAGTCAACAAATAATTGTCAATACAGTGTATTTATTACGTAAACATGACGTACAGTCAGAAGATATCAGAAATAAACTGTTGACTCTTGTGGAAAATAAGACAAATGCCATCAACTTTAAGATTAAAAAACCTATTGCTAAATACCCGGATGTTGGGTTTAAATCTCATTGGGTGAGTCTGCATGGTACCATCGCAGAAGACATAGATGTAGTACTGAATATGCTTGTTCCTACTCTTAGCTGTGTATCAAAGGGTGACGTGGACGAGTATATGTCAAAATCAAACAAAGAGGAAACGAAAAAACATATGAATGAATTACGAATACTTACCAGTCTGCAAGACCATTGCACTCATCGCAATATTGTTCAATTATTTTCGTTTCAGTGTCGACCCATACCAATTTTTTATATTACAGAAATAGCTGACAATCCGAATTTGTTGACATATTTATTAAATACTAGAAACAGCGAAAATATGTTACAGGATCAAACTTTGTTAAGGTTTACAAAAGATGTTTTGGAAGCGGTACTCTTTCTTCATGATAATCACATCATTCATCGAAATTTAACATGTTCAGCTTTTAGTGTCAAACATCCAGATTTGACCGTATTTTTACATGATTTCAGTATTGCAAGTGTTTTAAAAACAGAAGGCGGCTATATTTCGGGTGAGTGTATCATTGAGTATTTTACACTAATTAACTGAAGAACATGACGATGAAAGCATTATTAAAATGTAGAACTTTGTTTATCGAGTTTTTTATTAAACAAATTGCTACTTTAAACATATTTTATTGTTCAAAAATAGACAACACATTGTTGACAGTGAATAAACCACGTGTTGACATGTTGTTGTTTTCAAAAGGAGAGTTCATCTAATGTCTTGTCAAAACTTAAAAAGAATGGTGCTTCCCAATATTCTCGTATTATTTTGCGTTCGTCATTTTATTGTTGGTAGATCATCATACTGTTATGAGAAAATAAAAAGTAAAATTTTTGATAAAACTCCTGTTATAATTACAGGTGACTTAAAGTCATATGAAAGGCGAATATCGTGGAATTTTTGGATTAAATATTTTTACTTAATATGTCACGTAATTTAACTAAAATCAACTGCATAACATTAAAAATCCGCTCAAAAGCAGAATTTATGAGCAAATCGCTAAATATTTGACAGCAAATAATTATGTTGTGCACAACAGTAATGCAAATAATATGCGCGTGACCCAAAATTTGAACTCTTTCGGAGATTGTGTAACGGGTGTGTTCGATTTGTGTTTAAATTATCTCCCTTTTGAAAACCTGGCTGTCAAAAGTAGACACTTATGTTTATGTTGATATGTTTTATTGATATATTTTGTAATGATAAGGCTATTTGTAATATATTTATCGTATTTAAACATTGACAAACTTCTGCAAATAAAATTTGCTAAGAAATTTGCAGAATCAAAATAATAACCATACCATTGTCAAGGTGACGGATGTTTTATATAATCCTTAATGTTTACATTTTCAACTCGTTCAAGGGAATATTGGCTATTAACAGTATGGTCTACTTAGTATAACTTTGATGTTTGATATATAAAAAAGTATAAATTTTGATCCTGTGTCTGTATGTCTGTGAGCTTTTTGCTTGGCAACCACCAAGCGAGACATATCCAAACACGCTTCTGTTACAGAAAGGGATTGAATTAGTTGACGATGGATACAAAATGAGATTTAGACATATCAGGTTTGTTCCACTGGGATTCGAGCTTATGGCGATAGGAATTAAGGCTAATAAAGTTTACAATACTTTATATAGTCAACAAAAGGCATGATATAACAGAACATAAAAATCAACAATTGTAAAGGCTTCAAATAAATACTGCACAAAAAAATAGATGCAAAAACGGCAGTAAAACATCAATATCAAAAATAACCTAGGTAGCACTGAGGATCAAATGTAAAAAATCAACCCAGAAAAACATGATGTGGTGAGCAGCTAACAAAAAGTTTATATTTTAAAGCATTCTGGGGTTAAAGCTAATCTAAATTTAAAGCCGAAAATTAACAAAATTTAGTCTCCTATTTTAAGCTATCCCAAAAACAAGAAGATTGGGTACTACTCCTATAGAAGCAGGATCAAAAGTTATACTAAATAGGCCATACTGTTAATAGCCAATGGTTCCTTGAACAAGTTGAAAATGTAAATATTAAACATTATATAAAACATTCGTCGCCTTGACAATGGTATGGTTATTATTTTAATTCTGCAAATTTCTTAGCAAGTTTTATTTGAAAAAACTTGTCAATGTTTAAATACGATAAATATATTACAAATAGCATTATCATTACAAAATATATCAATAAAACATATCAACATAAAAATAAATGTACTTTTGACAGCCAGGTTTCAAAAAGGGAGATAATTGAAACGCAAATCGAACACACCCGTTTATCTTTTCTTGATCGGCACTCATCGGACCAAAATTTTTCTTTACGAGGTATAATGATCGGCAATCATCGGAACAAAACAACCGAAAGTTAATTAGTCTCCACGACAATGGTGAGGGCGAAAAACATGCATGCGGATTTGCAGATTTCTAGTTGTTGGGAACATAGTTTGACTTGAAACATGCATGGATAGCTTAGTAAAGGTACCACCGTATTCTAAATGAATTTTCAGGGAAAAATTTTCTTCACTCAAAATTGGTGTAATATTACAATAAATTGCAATTTGTTGTCTTTTCCAAATGTCACCGGAAATATAGTTATTTAAAGAATTGTCGTCATTATCTTACATGAAATTGCTTTGGTTGTTGTTGTTGTTATCTTGACATTACAGATATAGAGGCAATAGATATACCCGTTTTGTGGTCGGCACCGGAAAGCAGTTTTGAAGACCGATATGACACACGGACAGATGGATGGATGACAGGGAATGTTCTATATGAGGTGTTCACAAGAGGGTGTCATCCATACACAGAGGTTTACAATACCTCAACGGTGATAATACTAGAATATGTAAGATATAATATTAAGTAGATTTGTTAATGAATATAAACAAAAAATGAAAATAATTATGATGATAATAATCTGATTCCAGGGTTAGGGTTGTGGTGTTTAACGCCACTCTCAACAATATTTCAGTTATATCGTGGCGGGCAATTCGATTGGTGGAGGAAACCGGAGTACCCGAAGAAATCCACCGACCTGTCTCTAGTCACTGACAAAGTTTATCACATAATGTTGTATCGAGTACACCTCGCCTGAGCCAGATTAAAACTCACATCGTTAGTAGTAATATGCACTGATTGCATAGGTAGCTGTAAATCCAACTACCATACGACTACGACGGTCCCCCACCTTATTCCAAATACTTAAGGGGCTACCAATATATTCTAAGTGGAGGGGTTGGCAGAAATTGTAAACAACGAGATCTTGTTGTGTATGAAAAATAGGCCCAGTTGTGTATTTTATTCGTCCCCAACAACCAGGGGAGATTCCGCACAGTTTATATTGTCAAATATACATTGCATATCTAAATTCTGTAAAGGCTGAATGTGACCATTGTGTGTATAATTTTTGCCTGATATTATTTTTCATTAAACGATATTAGAGAAATGAATTACTTGCTCGATTATAAATTGTGTGTGCCCATAAAACTAGTGTAATCATGTATTTTAAATTAAAGGTCACAGGAAGTAAGCGGTCATCTAAATGTGTGTTAAGGATATCGATTTTGCCTCTTTTTACGATTGTGTTTCGGAACTGTTCCGACAGTGTTGTATTTTAGAACTGTTCCGACAGTGTTGTATTTTAGAACTGTTCCGACAGTGTTGTATTTTAGAACTGTTCCGACAGTGTTGTATTTTAGAATTGTTCCGACAGTGTTGTATTTTAGAACTGTTCCGACAGTGTTGTATTTTAGAACTGTTCCGACAGTGTTGTATTTTAGAACTGTTCCGACAGTGTTGTATTTTAGAACTGTTCCGACAGTGTTGTATTTTAGAACTGTTCCGACAGTGTTGTATTTTAGAACTGTTCCGACAGTGTTGTATTTTAGAACTGTTCCGACAGTGTTGTATTTTAGAACTGTTCCGACAGTGTTGTATTTTAGAACTGTTCCGACAGTGTTGTATTTTAGAACTGTTCCGACAGTGTTGTATTTTAGAACTGTTCCGACAGTGTTGTATTTTAGAACTGTTCCGACAGTGTTGTATTTTAGAACTGTTCCGACAGTGTTGTATTTTAGAACTGTTCCGACAGTGTTGTATTTTAGAACTGTTCCGACAGTGTTGTATTTTAGAACTGTTCCGACAGTGTTGTATTTTAGAACTGTTCCGACAGTGTGGTATTTTAGAATTGTTCCGACAGTGTGGTATTCTAGGACTGTTCCGACAGTGTTGTATTTTAGAACTGTTCCGACAGTGTTGTATTTTAGAACTGTTCCGACAGTGTTGTATTTTAGAACTGTTCCGACAGTGTTGTATTTTAGAACTGTTCCGACAGTGTTGTATTTTAGAACTGTTCCGACAGTGTTGTATTTTAGAACTGTTCCGACAGTGTTGTATTTTAGAACTGTTCCGACAGTGTTGTATTTTAGAACTGTTCCGACAGTGTTGTATTTTAGAACTGTTCCGACAGTGTTGTATTTTAGAACTGTTCCGACAGTGTTGTATTTTAGAACTGTTCCGACAGTGTTGTATTTTAGAACTGTTCCGACAGTGTTGTATTTTAGAACTGTTCCGACAGTGTTGTATTTTAGAACTGATCCGACAGTGTTGTATTTTAGAACTGTTCCGACAGTGTTGTATTTTAGAACTGTTCCGACAGTGTTGTATTTTAGAACTGTTCCGACAGTGTTGTATTTTAGAACTGTTCCGACAGTGTTGTATTTTAGAACTGTTCCGACAGTGTTGTATTTTAGAACTGTTCCGACAGTGTTGTATTTTAGAACTGTTCCGACAGTGTTGTATTTTAGAACTGTTCCGACAGTGTTGTATTTTAGAACTGTTCCGACAGTGTTGTATTTTAGAACTGTTCCGACAGTGTTGTATTTTAAAACTGTTCCGACAGTGTTGTATTTTAGAACTGTTCCGACAGTGTTGTATTTTAGAACTGTTCCGACAGTGTTGTATTTTAGAACTGTTCCGACAGTGTTGTATTTTAGAACTGTTCCGACAGTGTTGTATTTTAGAACTGTTCCGACAGTGTTGTATTTTAGAACTGTTCCGACAGTGTTGTATTTTAGAACTGTTCCGACAGTGTTGTATTTTAGAACTGTTCCGACAGTGTGGTATTTTAGAATTGTTCCGACAGTGTGGTATTCTAGGACTGTTCCGACAGTGTGGTATTTTAGAACTGTTCCGACAGTGTTGTATTTTAGAACTGTTCCGACAGTGTTGTATTTTAGAACTGTTCCGACAGTGTTGTATTTTAGAACTGTTCCGACAGTGTTGTATTTTAGAACTGTTCCGACAGTGTTGTATTTTAGAACTGTTCCGACAGTGTTGTATTTTAGAACTGTTCCGACAGTGTTGTATTTTAGAACTGTTCCGACAGTGTTGTATTTTAGAACTGTTCCGACAGTGTTGTATTTTAGAACTGTTCCGACAGTGTTGTATTTTAGAACTGTTCCGACAGTGTTGTATTTTAGAACTGTTCCGACAGTGTTGTATTTTAGAACTGTTCCGACAGTGTTGTATTTTAGAACTGTTCCGACAGTGTTGTAATTTAGAACTGTTCCGACAGTGTTGTATTTTTAGAACTGTTCCGACAGTGTTGTATTTTAGAACTGTTCCGACAGTGTTGTATTTTAGAACTGTTCCGACAGTGTTGTATTTTAGAACTGTTCCGACAGTGTTGTATTTTAGAACTGTTCCGACAGTGTTGTATTTTAGAACTGTTCCGACAGTGTTGTATTTTAGAACTGTTCCGACAGTGTTGTATTTTAGAACTGTTCCGACAGTGTTGTATTTTAGAACTGTTCCGACAGTGTTGTATTTTAGAACTGTTCCGACAGTGTTGTATTTTAGAACTGTTCCGACAGTGTTGTATTTTAGAACTGTTCCGACAGTGTTGTATTTTAGAACTGTTCCGACAGTGTTGTATTTTTTAGAACTGTTCCGACAGTGTTGTATTTTTTTTGTTTTTTATGTATATGTACATGTTATATTAAGGTGTTGTTCAGGGATCTGAAATTGTACAAGTGGCCGTGTATTCCTATAGAGATCCATGACATCATCCTCGATCTGACACACACAGATCCTAATGAGAGAGCAAGTATTTCATTGGCTAAAACAAAACTGGAACTGTTTACCAAACAACACGAATCTAGAAATAAAGGTTAGTAATAGTAAAAACGGAAAATACGTCTATTGCTTTTTTTTCCTTAAAAAAAACGGATTCAAGTACTTTTCATGCGATTCTAGCGTGTACGCGACAATCGCGTGACTTCCTTTTTTTCAAATCAAACACCTTATTCGTATTGTCATATCTTTTTATTCTTACAGTTTATCGGATTTTTTTTTATTGAAATTCAATTAATAGCCAAATCAAGGTACAATTTCAGACACAATAATTAATTTTTTTTCCCTTACAAATACCATTGTAACATATGGTATGTTACCAAAATATATTTACATCATGATTTCTTCTCCAAAACAGACAAAATGTGAAACTTTTCATTTAATAAAAGTTTACAATATTTATAAATTCTACGATATACGGATTCTGATTACCCCTTTGGTATCTTCAAACTCTTTTTATAATTGCTATAAATTATTATTTATGTATGCTTTAATATTTCATATATTTATTACACAGTTACAAAAATCAACATTCCAATGACTTCAGATGACACTCCATATTACCCAGAGTTAGATATTAATCAAGGAGTACCTGAAACGGTAGGTTATACAAACAGTAAATCTCATACATCACTAATTAAGGATTTTATTTTAATTATTGATTGTGCTAAAACAGAATAATGTTCTTTGACGGCATACCGTCCAACATACACGTTAGAGAATACCGAAGGGGCAATCAAAGATTGACAATCCAGAGAAACAGGCACAATTTATCTTGTTCAGATAGCAATATTTATATTATGATTCTATTTGAACGATTATAGATTATGAATAAGAAACTCGTACTGATACTGTATGATTCTTCAGTAAGGCTTACATATCTTTTTACATGTATGACACACGTTGGTCTTAATGAAGAAACGTCATGGGTGCTTATATTGCCACAGGAAGTGATAATATATGACCTAAATGCAATATCATAATACCGATGCATATATTTTACAAATTTAGAAGAATATGTGATAAAACAAAAGTTGAAGATACCAAAGAGGTAGCAAAAAGTCGTAATACAGACAATACAATGGCCAAAGACAAAACATTACACAGAGCAACACGAATCCCATTAAAGTCGTAATACAGACAACACAATGGCCAAAGACAAAACATTACACAGAGCAACACGAATCCCATTAAAGTCGTAATACAGACAATACAATGGCCAAAGACAAAACATTACACAGAGCAACACGAATCCCATTAAAGTCGTAATACAGACAATACAATGGCCAAAGACAAAACATTACACAGAGCAACACGAATCCCATTAAAGTCGTAATACAGACAACACAATGGCCAAAGACAAAACATTACACAGAGCAACACGAATCCCATTAAAGTCGTAATACAGACAATACAATGGCCAAAGACAAAACATTACACAGAGCAACACGAATCCCATTAAAGTCGTAATACAGACAATACAATGGCCAAAGACAAAACATTACACAGAGCAACACGAATCCCATTAAAGTCGTAATACAGACAATACAATGGACAAAGACAAAACATTACACAGAGCAACACGAATCCCATTAAAGTCGTAATACAGACAATACAATGGCCAAAGACAAAACATTACACAGAGCAACACGAATCCCATTGAAGTCGTAATACAGACAATACAATGGCCAAAGACAACACATTACACAGAGCAACACGAATCCCATTAAAGTCGTAATACAGACAATACAATGGCCAAAGACAAAACATTACACAGAGCAACACGAATCCCATTAAAGTCGTAATACAGACAATACAATGGCCAAAGACAAAACATTACACAGAGCAACACGAATCCCATTAAAACTGGGGTTGTACACAGTGGTGCAGAAGGATATGTAGTTCCTTCTGCGGTAGTGACAATCGTTGTGTTACTCATATCAGGACGGGATGTGATTTTGACAATAAGAACATATTCGTGGTCATCTATAACACAGATATTCGATAGCGATTAACTAATCGTCATGGCGACCATAAATCTTTCGAAGTGCTGCCTTCAACTTTACTGATAGATACGTATACTCTAGTTTTTGTAGCATCGTTATTAGCAGCAACTCCCTGTCACGGAAATCATGATAGGGAAATACCATCTCTTGAATAACATATCTACTCAGAGATATTTACTCCATATACAGGTACTGCTGGAATGTTGCTAAACACGTCCACCAATCATAGCAAAAAAAATATATTGGAAATTAAAACTCATACGTGTTGTCAAAATAAGGGTAATTTTTTATAAGATATGATTTGTCCCCTCCTAAATCAATATGTTAATACTTACCTTTTTATGAAACAAAGTTGAATTAATTCTTGTAATAAGCTATATATGTATTCTAAGACGAGCACAATATCTCTATGTTTTAAGAGAGCAAAGGTTTAAGATAATGGCACTAAAATCACCGATATAAAACTAAACATAAGAGCAAAGCCTCACATAGGACGAAACTACCACTGAGCCGGAAGTGCCACCATGTTCATTTAACATCTTAATGTGACGGAAAATACTATTCCTAAGTGAGAAATGTAAATGGAGTGTTCTCCTACGTTTATTTAAACCATTGCAACCTATATCGGCCTTTGGGTATAATAATACTTTCTGAAACCTATATATCGGTCTTTAGGTATAATGATCATTTTTATGTTATTCTATATCGGCCGTTAGGTATAATAATAATTTCCATGGTATTCTATATCAGTCTTTAGGTATAATAATAATTTCCATGGTATTCTATATCGGCCTTTAGGTATGATAATAATTTCTATGTTATTCTATATCGGCCTTTAGGTATAATAATGATTTCTATGTTATTTATTATCTTTATTTAGACAGTACCGGATGCGTTCCATCAATGGAAGTGTACAAATGGGCGGTCAAGTAGTGAGTATAGAAAAAATTTAATACCTATATTCTATGTGAAATTTCTATTGCATTTCAAGCTAGCGGTGTAAATAAATTTGTATAGTTTAATACTTTGTACTCGAGTATTATTTTTGTTACTTGTAATTTTAATCATTTTCAGTTTTCAACTGGAATGTTCATTTTACTACCTCCAATTATAACTTTCATTTCAGTACTTTTCTTACAAAGGCAAATGATAGTTCTAATACATATTACTTATTATGCATAAACTAGGGAGAGGGATTGTCATGGTCGTGATCGTATACTACTACCTATGCAGTCCGTGGCCTATCACCACTAGCGTTGTGTGTTCGAACCTCGCTAAGGCGAGGTGTCCTCGATACAATATTATGTGATAAAGTTTGTCAGTGACTTTCGGTAGGTCGGAGATATTCTCCGGGTACCGCTACGATATAGCTGACATATTGTTGAAACACTATTGCCATAACCCTAACCCTATTCTGATTACCCATTTGGTATCTTTAAGCTCTCCTTTCTAACACTATTAGGGAGCTATATATTTGGAATACATTTAGCAACAAAAAATTATCAAATGTTTGTATTGTATTTGACAATAGGTGCCACCAAGTTCTCTGGTAATATTTACATCAACACAAGAATCAGTCAGAGACTTGTCAGGAATACATTGGTAGTAACACCTATGGATCAATCAGCACCTGATCAACCTAGAATTCAAAAAAGTGTAAGACATATAATATATCATTATGATCTTTATTTTATATTCCTTTTGATTCAAAGCACATATTATTTGAAGAATACACAAGAAATATGAGTAGAAAATGGGTCAGTTTAAGTGTTTTCCCTTCCTTTGTCGATCTACTATCGCCTAAAAGTTAAATACAACATATTTACTCAATGTACAAATAACTCACATAATCTTCTTGTCTTAAAATGTAATCCTTGTGTATATCGACATCTTATTCTAAACCTCAATTACATGGTGTCGATCATTTTGCTAATCAAATGAATTGATGAGAGTCACATCGTTTTCGAAACTAATTTATCGTTACATTTGCACGTATTTACTCACGTGCAACCACTCAGAATCCTAATATATAGATTCATCAAGATTTGCATAATCAGAAAATTGTAATTTATTTTAATGCAGCGTGTTGTCAAGAGGGAGAAAGATGAAACGATTAACAGGCGTTTGTTTAGTGTTAATTGATTAGGGGTTTCCATGTAATATTATTCTGCATTGTTATACATTCAACCATCTTGAAGGGCCCGGGTGGCTCAATGATTTTGGTAGTTGTAGGGTCCGGGTGGCTCAATGAGTTAGGTAGTTGAATTACCCAACAACTCATATAAATCTATCACCAATACGTCGTGGGATTGCGCCCGGCTTTGTAAATTACAAAAAGGGTGGACTCGACTCGCAGCCGCAAGTGATAAAGTTTACCAGTTGCTTGCCCATGGTCGGTGGTGCTATCTGGGTACTGCAGCTTCTTCCACCACTAAACTGGTCGCCATAATATAGCTGAAATTTTGCTGAAAGTGACGTTAAACACAATAAATAAAATCAAAATCAAATCAACCCTCTAGATACAAACTGGTTGACTTATGTTACAGTAAATACTTTTATTAAATTAGGCACATTTTATTACTCTAATATCATCCATGAGAGTGGGTACGAATTATAACAACATTATAAACGCCCTCTCCCTTATATATACAAGTTATATTGGGTGCATGAATAGGATTTCTAGAAACTATGAATTATTGACTATAGTCATATCTAAATACCATACTTTAGCCGAGAAATAATGGCGCGTATTATTTATGTCCTTTTATGTTCATTGCTATTCATTCATTTTGAAATATTAGAACTAATTTCAAGTTTGTTAGTAAGTGCACTTAATTCAAAAGATAAAAAGTAACTTCTTGCTATATATGTTAATTTCTTATTTATTTCAGTATGGTTTTCTAGACGTGCGGGAACCAGTGACGTTAAAGTTTTTACGACTTCTACCAAACATTGATGAAGAAACTTACAAGCAAATTCTGTGTCTATTTGATTCTCCTCAAAGACATCTTACGCAGACTAAACAAAATTTACAACACCAGAACTTCTCATTTTATTTAGTGAGTATACCAAGTATTTAGAGGAATGCATGATTGTCAAAAGAATTAAATTGAAATGAAAAAAACCCAATAAAATTTAAAACAAAAAGCAAAAAGAACGCACTGTTGGAACAGTTTCAAATTCTTATAGAAATATCATGATCGCCCACTTGTCTGATTTGGTGCGAGCGGCGGCGGTGTCAAGCTAGTTTTATGGGCCCAATTATGTTATTATTATTGACTTAACCAGTCTCTTTAGACCCAGCCGAACTAGACGGAATAGATGGCCGTTTATATATAACGTATGTAATAATTCTACTACATTGTTTTTGTCCATTATTGCAAATTCAACGACTTCGGCCAAACTTTCATTAAAGAAAATTATACACGGTTTTTAATAACAGCAGATATCAATTTATTTGCACCTTTTACATGTTTTGTGGAGATTCATTTCACCGATTGTAGTTTATACTCACGTTTTAATCGTATTCTCTAGTAGTTTATTATCCAACGTTTAGTCCAGCGGTATCTTCTGTGATCAATAATCTACGTACAACCTCTGTATCTTTAAAACATTATGAATACTGCGTTTCACAAATTGAAGGCAAAGTAAACCTCCATACACAATCACAAACAACTTGACATTAAAATTGACTAAGCATATATTGATTGTCGGTTGTTTTAAGGTTCAGTGTGAAATGTTTCATGAATAATATGGACGAGAACACATTCAGCAATATATAATTATTATGTGAAGGGGTCGTCGTGGTCGTGGTCGTATGATAGTTGGATTTACAATTACCTATGCAATCAGTGCCTATCACCAGTAAAGTTGTGAGTTCGAATCCCACTAGTGGCGATATGTACTCGACACAACTTTATGTGATGAAGTTAGTTAGTGACTTGTGGTAGGTCGGTGGCTTGCCCCAATTGCAAGTCCTCCGGTGTCTTCCACCAATAAAACTGACCGCCACGATATAACTGAAATATTGTTGAAAGAGGCGTTAAACACCATAATCCCCCTCTTATCAGCACAAGTGGGAGTCAGTAAATAAGGGCGTATAATTTGTACCAACAGGAAAAATAATTATTCTGAATTGGAATTTATTTCCTTAGAATTTACGCTTTTAGTAGTGTCCATATCATTTTGGTCAGGTTGTTTATGGTACTTTACATGGTAAACCTTATTTTTTGTTTGTTTGTAGAAATATAAAATGGTGAGAGGAACCAATATTCTCGATATTGCATTTGCTCATCAGTTTGGTGATCCAGGTGTAAATAGAGAACAATATGCTCAGATTGTTGTCAAAATGGCACATTTTATACATGAAATGCACCGACGAAGATGGATTATGGGAGATATTTGTGCAGAACATTTGTACCTTTCAGACGATACAGGGCAGGTACGTATATCTATATGTTTTATGTCATTCAATCACAGATATATTTACCTGGGTTTAAAGGTAATTTGGGGTATTTTTTGACATTTTGTATTTACCTTGCAATTTAATGCCGAATACTACTGAAGACGTTTAATGCATACATATTTAATGTTTCTTGCTGAAGCTTAATATTTATGGATGGTAAAGTTGCAATTTACATGTTCAACCACTAGAATAGGTATCAACAGTAGTGACACACCACACTCCCGTGTAGAATTAGAGTTATAATATTGTAATGAAAATGGACCATTAACTCTATTAATGGAATATTCCTTTTATTTACTGCTTTTATATCCATTGTTTTAGGTATATATGCCTAGACTGGGTAGAATGTTATTCTTCGAGGGAACAGATGGGATTGAAGATTGCATTGTTGGAAACTTGTTCAACGATAGAAGACGCTGGTAATTCCATTTATTAGATATGGATTCCGAATCAATGTCTAATCTCAAATTAATGTCCAGCCCCAACTATATGTCCAATCACAAATCAATGTTCATTCCCAAGTCACTGTCCAATCCCAAATATATGTCCATCCAAATCAATTGCCATTCCCAAATATATGTCTAATCCAAAAATTATGTCCATTTCCAAATATATGTCCAATCCCAAATTAATGTCAAATCCCAAATATGTGTCATTTCCCAAATCTATGCCCATTCTCAAATATATGTCCTATCCCAAATCAATGTCCAATCCCAAATATATGTCCATTTCCAAATCTATGTCCTCCCAAATAAATGTTCAATCATAACTCAATGTCCATCTCAAATATATGTCAATTCCCAAATTTATGTCCATTCCCAAATATATGTCCAATCCCAAATATATGTCCCATCCCATATCAATGTCCAATCCCAAATATATGTCCAATCCCAAATATATGCTCATTCCCAAATATATGTCCAATCCCAAATCAATTCCCAATCCCAAATATATGCCCACCCAAATATATGTCCACCAAAAACCGTTCTCAGATCTATGTCCAATCCCAATCTGAATTTAATTTTTTTCAAACAGCTCAGTGGTGGGAAACCTTGTGCTTAGAAGGTAAAGAAATGTATGTAGAGTTCTGAAAAATATGTTTTGTATTAGTTAAGATTATGTATGGACTATTCTCACATAAACTTCGTTGTTTCCACAGTCCTTTTACAGTGCCTACATCGTCATTATATATCAGTTATAGGACTTCCAATGTCTAAGTTGTAATATATATTACATTTGTATGTTGTTATTTATTTATTTATAATATTGTTTTTTTTGGGTTTTTTTTTTATTATTATTTTTATTATTGATTTTGTTTTTTTGGGTATTTATTTAATTTCTGGTGTCCAAGAAGCATGATGCAGATAATAATTTTACTACAGTAAACTGAATCGTGTGAAAATAGCTTGAATAATATTGAAATGTGTCTTAGGTCAATTATTTGCAGGGTAGAGTATACAATGCTCTTAGAGAAATATCCAAAACAGAAACCGGAAAAATGGATACCCCTAACACACTTATACATGGCTGCTCATTTTCCTGGCTTGGTACAGGCACTTCAATAACAAATGGCAGAGCTAAACCATGATTGTATGCCTGTCCAGAGACAATACTGAAATAGATGCTTTATTCACTATTTATATTTTCTTATTATTGCATAGGAATCCTATCGAAGTCTTGCAGCATGGACAGTATTCCTTTGAAAGTGACATATATAGGTTAGCTATGTCAATATACGAGTTTTATAGAGCTTTTGATATACACAGTATGGATCCAATGGCCAACCAGCTTCACTGTACACCATTTTGTAATATAGAAAATGATGAGGTAATACCTACCAGTATTTTCTTTTGTCTGCGGCTTTACAATTCATCATAAATAAACGTTAGAGAATACCGAAGGAGCAATCAAACAAATGGACAATCCAGAGAAACTGGCAAAATAGAGTACGCAAGACGAAGAAAAACAAAACAACAACACAATATGGGTTGAACACAACTATATACGGAAACAAACACAAATAACGTAAATAAGACATGCGCCCTCCTACAAACAAGTGGAGGTAAAGACGAACACAAATAACGTAAATAAGACATGCGCCCTCCTACAAACAAGTGGAGGTAAAGACGAACACAAATAACGTAAATAAGACATGCGCCCTCCTACAAACAAGTGGAGGTAAAGACGAACACAAATAACGTAAATAAGACATGCCCCCTCCTACAAACAAGTGGAGGTAAAGACGAACACAAATAACGTAAATAAGACATGCCCCCTCCTACAAACAAGTGGAGGTAAAAACAAACACAAATAACGTAAATAAGACATGCGCCCTCCTACAAACAAGTGGAGGTAAAGACGAACACAAATAACGTAAATAAGACATGCGCCCTCCTACAAACAAGTGGAGGTAAAGACGAACACAAATAACGTAAATAAGACATGCCCCCTCCTACAAACAAGTGGAGGTAAAAACAAACACAAATAACGTAAATAAGACATGCGCCCTCCTACAAACAAGTGGAGGTAAAGACGAACACAAATAACGTAAATAAGACATGCGCCCTCCTACAAACAAGTGGAGGTAAAGACGAACACAAATAACGTAAATAAGACATGCCCCCTCCTACAAACAAGTGGAGGTAAAAACAAACACAAATAACGTAAATAAGACATGCCCCCTCCTACAAACAAGTGGAGGTAAAGACGAACACAAATAACGTAAATAAGACATGCCCCCTCCTACAAACAAGTGGAGGTAAAAACAAACACAAATAACGTAAATAAGACATGCCCCCTCCTACAAACAAGTGGAGGTAAAGACGAACACAAATAACGTAAATAAGACATGCCCCCTCCTACAAACAAGTGGAGGTAAAAACAAACACAAATAACGTAAATAAGACATGCCCCCTCCTACAAACAAGTGGAGGTAAAGACGAACACAAATAACGTAAATAAGACATGCCCCCTCCTACAAACAAGTGGAGGTAAAGACGAACACAAATAACGTAAATAAGACATGCCCCCTCCTACAAACAAGTGGAGGTAAAGACGAACACAAATAACGTAAATAAGACATGCGCCCTCCTACAAACAAGTGGAGGTAAAGACGAGCACAAATAACGTAAATAAGACATGCCCCCTCCTACAAACAAGTGGAGGTAAAGACGAACACAAATAACGTAAATAAGACATGCCCCCTCCTACAAACAAGTGGAGGTAAAAACAAACACAAATAACGTAAATAAGACATGCCCCCTCCTACAAACAAGTGGAGGTAAAGACGAACACAAATAACGTAAATAAGACATGCCCCCTCCTACAAACAAGTGGAGGTAAAAACAAACACAAATAACGTAAATAAGACATGCCCCCTCCTACAAACAAGTGGAGGTAAAGACGAACACAAATAACGTAAATAAGACATGCCCCCTCCTACAAACAAGTGGAGGTAAAAACAAACACAAATTACGTAAATAAGACATGCCCCCTCCTACAAACAAGTGGAGGTAAAGACGAACACAAATAACGTAAATAAGACATGCGCCCTCCTACAAACAAGTGGAGGTAAAGACGAACACAAATAACGTAAATAAGACATGCCCCCTCCTACAAACAAGTGGAGGTAAAAACAAACACAAATAACGTAAATAAGACATGCCCCCTCCTACAAACAAGTGGAGGTAAAGACGAACACAAATAACGTAAATAAGACATGCCCCCTCCTACAAACAAGTGGAGGTAAAAACAAACACAAATAACGTAAATAAGACATGCCCCCTCCTACAAACAAGTGGAGGTAAAGACGAACACAAATAACGTAAATAAGACATGCGCCCTCCTACAAACAAGTGGAGGTAAAGACGAACACAAATAACGTAAATAAGACATGCCCCCTCCTACAAACAAGTGGAGGTAAAGACGAACACAAATAACGTAAATAAGACATGCCCCCTCCTACAAACAAGTGGAGGTAAAAACAAACACAAATAACGTAAATCAGACATGCGCCCTCCTACAAACAAGTGGAGGTAAAGACGAACACAAATAACGTAAATAAGACATGCGCCCTCCTACAAACAAGTGGAGGTAAAGACGAACACAAATAACGTAAATAAGACATGCGCCCTCCTACAAACAAGTGGAGGTAAAGACGAACACAAATAACGTAAATAAGACATGCCCCCTCCTACAAACAAGTGGAGGTAAAAACAAACACAAATAACGTAAATAAGACATGCGCCCTCCTACAAACAAGTGGAGGTAAAGACGAACACAAATAACGTAAATAAGACATGCGCCCTCCTACAAACAAGTGGAGGTAAAGACGAACACAAATAACGTAAATAAGACATGCCCCCTCCTACAAACAAGTGGAGGTAAAAACAAACACAAATAACGTAAATAAGACATGCGCCCTCCTACAAACAAGTGGAGGTAAAGACGAACACAAATAACGTAAATAAGACATGCGCCCTCCTACAAACAAGTGGAGGTAAAGACGAACACAAATAACGTAAATAAGACATGCCCCCTCCTACAAACAAGTGGAGGTAAAAACAAACACAAATAACGTAAATAAGACATGCCCCCTCCTACAAACAAGTGGAGGTAAAGACGAACACAAATAACGTAAATAAGACATGCCCCCTCCTACAAACAAGTGGAGGTAAAAACAAACACAAATAACGTAAATAAGACATGCCCCCTCCTACAAACAAGTGGAGGTAAAGACGAACACAAATAACGTAAATAAGACATGCGCCCTCCTACAAACAAGTGGAGGTAAAGACGAACACAAATAACGTAAATAAGACATGCGCCCTCCTACAAACAAGTGGAGGTAAAGACGAACACAAATAACGTAAATAAGACATGCCCCCTCCTACAAACAAGTGGAGGTAAAAACAAACACAAATAACGTAAATAAGACATGCCCCCTCCTACAAACAAGTGGAGGTAAAGACGAACACAAATAACGTAAATAAGACATGCCCCCTCCTACAAACAAGTGGAGGTAAAGACGAACACAAATAACGTAAATAAGACATGCCCCCTCCTACAAACAAGTGGAGGTAAAAACAAACACAAATAACGTAAATAAGACATGCCCCCTCCTACAAACAAGTGGAGGTAAAGACGAACACAAATAACGTAAATAAGACATGCGCCCTCCTACAAACAAGTGGAGGTAAAGACGAACACAAATAACGTAAATAAGACATGCGCCCTCCTACAAACAAGTGGAGGTAAAGACGAACACAAATAACGTAAATAAGACATGCCCCCTCCTACAAACAAGTGGAGGTAAAGACGAACACAAATAACGTAAATAAGACATGCCCCCTCCTACAAACAAGTGGAGGTAAAAACAAACACAAATAACGTAAATAAGACATGCCCCCTCCTACAAACAAGTGGAGGTAAAGACGAACACAAATAACGTAAATAAGACATGCCCCCTCCTACAAACAAGTGGAGGTAAAAACAAACACAAATTACGTAAATAAGACATGCCCCCTCCTACAAACAAGTGGAGGTAAAGACGAACACAAATAACGTAAATAAGACATGCGCCCTCCTACAAACAAGTGGAGGTAAAGACGAACACAAATAACGTAAATAAGACATGCCCCCTCCTACAAACAAGTGGAGGTAAAAACAAACACAAATAACGTAAATAAGACATGCCCCCTCCTACAAACAAGTGGAGGTAAAGACGAACACAAATAACGTAAATAAGACATGCGCCCTCCTACAAACAAGTGGAGGTAAAGACGAACACAAATAACGTAAATAAGACATGCCCCCTCCTACAAACAAGTGGAGGTAAAGACGAACACAAATAACGTAAATAAGACATGCCCCCTCCTACAAACAAGTGGAGGTAAAAACAAACACAAATAACGTAAATAAGACATGCGCCCTCCTACAAACAAGTGGAGGTAAAGACGAACACAAATAACGTAAATAAGACATGCGCCCTCCTACAAACAAGTGGAGGTAAAGACGAACACAAATAACGTAAATAAGACATGCGCCCTCCTACAAACAAGTGGAGGTAAAGACGAACACAAATAACGTAAATAAGACATGCCCCCTCCTACAAACAAGTGGAGGTAAACACAAACACAAATAACGTAAATAAGACATGCGCCCTCCTACAAACAAGTGGAGGTAAAGACGAACACAAATAACGTAAATAAGACATGCGCCCTCCTACAAACAAGTGGAGGTAAAGACGAACACAAATAACGTAAATAAGACATGCCCCCTCCTACAAACAAGTGGAGGTAAAAACAAACACAAATAACGTAAATAAGACATGCCCCCTCCTACAAACAAGTGGAGGTAAAGACGAACACAAATAACGTAAATAAGACATGCGCCCTCCTACAAACAAGTGGAGGTAAAGACGAACACAAATAACGTAAATAAGACATGCCCCCTCCTACAAACAAGTGGAGGTAAAAACAAACACAAATAACGTAAATAAGACATGCGCCCTCCTACAAACAAGTGGAGGTAAAGACGAACACAAATAACGTAAATAAGACATGCGCCCTCCTACAAACAAGTGGAGGTAAAGACGAACACAAATAACGTAAATAAGACATGCGCCCTCCTACAAACAAGTGGAGGTAAAAACAAACACAAATAACGTAAATAAGACATGCGCCCTCCTACAAACAAGTGGAGGTAAAGACGAACACAAATAACGTAAATAAGACATGCGCCCTCCTACAAACAAGTGGAGGTAAAGACGAACACAAATAACGTAAATAAGACATGCCCCCTCCTACAAACAAGTGGAGGTAAAAACAAACACAAATAACGTAAATAAGACATGCCCCCTCCTACAAACAAGTGGAGGTAAAGACGAACACAAATAACGTAAATAAGACATGCCCCCTCCTACAAACAAGTGGAGGTAAAAACAAACACAAATAACGTAAATAAGACATGCCCCCTCCTACAAACAAGTGGAGGTAAAGACGAACACAAATAACGTAAATAAGACATGCGCCCTCCTACAAACAAGTGGAGGTAAAGACGAACACAAATAACGTAAATAAGACATGCGCCCTCCTACAAACAAGTGGAGGTAAAGACGAACACAAATAACGTAAATAAGACATGCCCCCTCCTACAAACAAGTGGAGGTAAAAACAAACACAAATAACGTAAATAAGACATGCCCCCTCCTACAAACAAGTGGAGGTAAAGACGAACACAAATAACGTAAATAAGACATGCCCCCTCCTACAAACAAGTGGAGGTAAAGACGAACACAAATAACGTAAATAAGACATGCCCCCTCCTACAAACAAGTGGAGGTAAAAACAAACACAAATAACGTAAATAAGACATGCCCCCTCCTACAAACAAGTGGAGGTAAAGACGAACACAAATAACGTAAATAAGACATGCGCCCTCCTACAAACAAGTGGAGGTAAAGACGAACACAAATAACGTAAATAAGACATGCGCCCTCCTACAAACAAGTGGAGGTAAAGACGAACACAAATAACGTAAATAAGACATGCCCCCTCCTACAAACAAGTGGAGGTAAAGACGAACACAAATAACGTAAATAAGACATGCCCCCTCCTACAAACAAGTGGACGTAAAAACAAACACAAATAACGTAAATAAGACATGCCCCCTCCTACAAACAAGTGGAGGTAAAGACGAACACAAATAACGTAAATAAGACATGCCCCCTCCTACAAACAAGTGGAGGTAAAAACAAACACAAATTACGTAAATAAGACATGCCCCCTCCTACAAACAAGTGGAGGTAAAGACGAACACAAATAACGTAAATAAGACATGCGCCCTCCTACAAACAAGTGGAGGTAAAGACGAACACAAATAACGTAAATAAGACATGCCCCCTCCTACAAACAAGTGGAGGTAAAAACAAACACAAATAACGTAAATAAGACATGCCCCCTCCTACAAACAAGTGGAGGTAAAGACGAACACAAATAACGTAAATAAGACATGCGCCCTCCTACAAACAAGTGGAGGTAAAGACGAACACAAATAACGTAAATAAGACATGCCCCCTCCTACAAACAAGTGGAGGTAAAGACGAACACAAATAACGTAAATAAGACATGCCCCCTCCTACAAACAAGTGGAGGTAAAAACAAACACAAATAACGTAAATAAGACATGCGCCCTCCTACAAACAAGTGGAGGTAAAGACGAACACAAATAACGTAAATAAGACATGCGCCCTCCTACAAACAAGTGGAGGTAAAGACGAACACAAATAACGTAAATAAGACATGCGCCCTCCTACAAACAAGTGGAGGTAAAGACGAACACAAATAACGTAAATAAGACATGCCCCCTCCTACAAACAAGTGGAGGTAAAAACAAACACAAATAACGTAAATAAGACATGCGCCCTCCTACAAACAAGTGGAGGTAAAGACGAACACAAATAACGTAAATAAGACATGCGCCCTCCTACAAACAAGTGGAGGTAAAGACGAACACAAATAACGTAAATAAGACATGCCCCCTCCTACAAACAAGTGGAGGTAAAAACAAACACAAATAACGTAAATAAGACATGCGCCCTCCTACAAACAAGTGGAGGTAAAGACGAACACAAATAACGTAAATAAGACATGCCCCCTCCTACAAACAAGTGGAGGTAAAAACAAACACAAATAACGTAAATAAGACATGCCCCTCCTACAAACAAGTGGAGGTAAAAACAAACACAAATAACGTAAATAAGACATGCCCCCTCCTACAAACAAGTGGAGGTAAAGACGAACACAAATAACGTAAATAAGACATGCCCCCTCCTACAAACAAGTGGAGGTAAAAACAAACACAAATAACGTAAATAAGACATGCCCCCTCCTACAAACAAGTGGAGGTAAAGACGAACACAAATAACGTAAATAAGACATGCCCCCTCCTACAAACAAGTGGAGGTAAAAACAAACACAAATAACGTAAATAAGACATGCCCCCTCCTACAAACAAGTGGAGGTAAAGACGAACACAAATAACGTAAATAAGACAGGTGCCCTCCTACAAACAAGTGGAGGTAAAGACGAACACAAATAACGTAAATAAGACATGCGCCCTCCTACAAACAAGTGGAGGTAAAGACGAACACAAATAACGTAAATAAGACATGCCCCCTCCTACAAACAAGTGGAGGTAAAAACAAACACAAATAACGTAAATAAGACATGCCCCCTCCTACAAACAAGT
Source organism: Bathymodiolus brooksi (assembly GCA_963680875.1). Classification (NCBI taxonomy): domain Eukaryota; kingdom Metazoa; phylum Mollusca; class Bivalvia; order Mytilida; family Modiolidae; genus Bathymodiolus; species Bathymodiolus brooksi. The sequence goes on along the minus strand of OY804578.1, from coordinate 24,721,881 downwards.
GGAGGTAAAGACGAACACAAATAACGTAAATAAGACATGCGCCCTCCTACAAACAAGTGGAGGTAAAGACGAACACAAATAACGTAAATAAGACATGCCCCCTCCTACAAACAAGTGGAGGTAAAAACAAACACAAATAACGTAAATAAGACATGTCCCCTCCTACAAACAAGTGGAGGTAAAAACAAACACAAATAACGTAAATAAGACATGCGCCCTCCTACAAACAAGTGGAGGTAAAGACAAACACAAATAACGTAAATAAGACATGCCCCCTCCTACAAACAAGTGGAGGTAAAAACAAACACAAATAACGTAAATAAGACATGCCCCCTCCTACAAACAAGTGGAGGTAAAAACAAACACAAATAAAGTAAATAAGACATGCGCCCTCCTACAAACAAGTGGAGGTAAAAACAAACACAAATAACGTAAATAAGACATGCCCCCGCCTACAAACAAGTGGAGGTAAAAACAAACACAAATAAAGTAAATAAGACATGCCCCCGCCTACAAACAAGTGGAGGTAAAAACAAACACAAATAAAGTAAATAAGACATGCGCCCTCCTACAAACAAGTGGAGGTAAAAACAAACACAAATAACGTAAATAAGACATGCCCCCGCCTACAAACAAGTGGAGGTAAAAACAAACACAAATAACGTAAATAAGACATGTGCCCTCCTACAAACAAGTGGAGGTAAAGACAAACACAAATAACGTAAATAAGACATGCGCCCTCCTACAAACAAGTGGAGGTAAAGACGAACATCGTTTTCATGCGGAATCGTAATAAATTCAGAAACTTTTGACAACTTAAATTTCATTGAATATGTGATTAAGGTGACCTGAAGGGCTCCAGTATCCCAATATATGGAAAATTAACACAAAATATGGTATATATTGACTCATTTGTGGACCGTACCTCTCTTATATGTAGAGGCAACAAATGTAGCGGTCCCCTCTTTACTGGACCTATCTCTGTATTGTTATTGATGTGTGACTGGTAAGTAAGGGTAAAGCATATTGGAATGACGGAAATTGTACACCAGATCATTAATATACAGATTTAATCAGAACAAACAAAAATCTAGGTGTTTCAAAGTAGTCAGTTTCTGATGATTAGAATTTAAAAAGAAAGACGGAACCATATTTTATCTAATACAATGAAAAACAAAACAACAAAAATATCACACCGTCAAAAAATGTCCATAATCCAATCAGAAAATCGTAGAAACAGTGTTAACGTCAATACCGTTAACAAACGATGACCGCTCACCCTCTTGGCTTGCTACAGATAGATGACCGCTCACCCTCTTGGCTTGCTACAGATAGATGACCGCTCACCCTCTTGGCTTGCTACAGATAGATGACCGCTCACCCTCTTGGCTTGCTACAGATAGATGACTACTCACCCTCTTGGCTTGCTACAGATAGATGACCGCTCACCCTCTTGGCTTGCTACAGATAGATGACCGCTCACCCTCTTGGCTTGCTACAGATAGATGACTACTCACCCTCTTGGCTTGCTACAGATAGATGACCGCTCACCCTCTTGGCTTGCTACAGATAGATGACCGCTCACCTCTTGGCTTGCTACAGATAAATGACCGCTCACCCTCTTGGCTTACTACAGATAGATGACCGCTAATTCTCCTGGCTTGCTACAGATAAATGACTGCTCACCCTCTTGGCTTGCTACAGATAGATGACCGCTCACCCTCTTGGCTTGCTACAGATAAATGACCGCTCACCCTCTTGGCTTACTACAGATAGATGACCGCTAATTCTCTTGGCTTGCTACAGATAAATGACTGCTCACCCTCTTGGCTTGCTACAGATAGATGACTGCTCACCCTCTTGGCTTGCTACAGATAAATGATTGCTCACCCTCTTGGCTTGCTACAGATAGATGACTGCTCACCCTATTGGCTTGCTACAGACAGATGACCGCCTACCCTCTTGGCTTGCTACGGATAGATGACCGCTCACCCTCTTGGCTTGCTACAGATAAATGACTGCTCACTCTCTTGGCTTGCTACAGATAGATGACTGCTCACCCTCTTGGCTTGCTACAGATAAATGACCACTCACCCTCTTGGCTTGCTACATATAAATGACTGCTCACCCTCTTGGCTTGCTACAGATAGATGACTGCTCACCCTCTTGGCTTGCTACAGATAGATGACTGCTCACCCTCTTGGCTTGCTACAGATGGATGACCGCTCACCCTCTTGGCTTGCTAAATATAAATGACTGCTCACCCTCTTGGCTTGCTACAGATAGATGACCGCTCACCCTCTTGGCTTGCTACAGATAGATGACTGCTCACCCTCTTGGCTTGCTACAGATAGATGACTGCTCACCCTCTTGGCTTGCTACAGATAAATGATCGCTCACCCTCTTGGCTTGCTACAGATAAATGACTGCTCACCCTGTTGGCATGCTACAGATTAATGACCGCTCACCCTCTTGGGTTGCTACAGATAAATGACTGCTCACCCTCTTGGCTTGCTACAGATAAACGACTGCTCACCCTCTTGTCTTGCTACAGATAAATGACTGCTCACCCTATTGGCTTGCTACTGATAAATGACTGCTCACACTCTTGGCTTGCTACAGATAAATGACTGCTCACCCTCTTGGCTTGCTACAGATAAATGACTGCTCACCCTCTTGGCTTGCTAAAGATAAATGACCGCTCACCCTCTTGGCTTGCTACAGATAAATGACTGCTCACCCTCTCGGCTTGCTACAGAAAAATACTGCTCACCCTCTTGGCTTGCTACAGATAGATGACCGCTCACCCTCTTGGCTTGCTACAGATAGATGACTGCTCACCCTCTTGGCTTGCTACAGATAAATGACTGCTCACCCTCTTGGCTTGCTACAGATAAATGACTGCTCACCCTCTTGGCTTGCTACAGATAGATGATCCCTCACACTCTTTGCTTGCTACAGATAAATGACTGCTCACCCTCTTGGCTTGCTACAGATAAATGACTACTCACCCTCTTGGCTTGCTACAGATAGATGACCGCTCACCCTCTTGGCTTGCTACAGATAGATGACTGCTCACCCTCTTGGCTTGCTACAGATAAATGACTGCTCACCCTCTTGGCTTGCTACAGATAGATAACTGCTCACCCTCTTGCCTTGCTACAAATAAATGACTGCTCACCCTCTTGGCTTGCTACAGATAAATGACTGCTCACCCTCTTGGCTTGCTACAGATAGATGACCCTCACCTTCTTGGCTTGCTACAGATAAATGACTGCTCACCCTCTTGGCTTGCTACAGATAAATGATTGCTCATCCTCTTGGCTTGCTACAGATAAATGACTGCTCACTCTCTTGTCTTGCTACAGATAAATGACTGCTCACCCTCTTGGCTTGCTACTGATAAATGACTGCTCACCCTCTTGGCTTGCTACAGATAAATGACTGCTCACCCTCTTGGCTTGCTACAGATAAATGACTGATCACCCTATTGACTTGCTAAAGATAAATGACTGCTCACCCTCTTGGCTTGCTACAGATAAATGACTGCTCACCCTCTCGGCTTGCTAGAGAAAAATACTGCTCACCCTCTTGGCTTGCTACAGATAGATGACCGCTCATCCTCTTGGCTTGCTACAGATAGATGACCGCTCACCCTCTTGGCTTGCTACAGATAAATAACTGCTCACCCTCTTGGCTTGCTACAGATAAATGACTGCTCACCCTCTTGGCTTGCTACAGATAGATGACCCCTCACACTCTAGGCTTGCTACCGATAGATGACCGCTCACCCTCTTGGCTTGCTACAGATAGATGACTGCTCACCCTCTTGGCTTGCTACAGATAAATGACTGCTCACCCTCTTGGCTTGCTACAGATAGATAACTGCTCACCCTCTTGCCTTGCTACAAATAAATGACTGCTCACCCTCTTGGCTTGCTACAGATAAATGACTGCTCACCCTCTTGCCTTACTACAGATAGATGACCCCTCACCCTCTTGGCTTGCTACAGATTAATGACTGCTCATCCTCTTGGCTTGCTACAGATAAATGACTGCTCACCCTCTTGGCTTGCTACAGATAAATGACTGCTCACTCTCTTGTCTTGCTACAGATAAATGACTGCTCACCCTCTTGGCTTGCTACTGATAAATGACTGCTCACCCTCTTGGCTTGCTACAGATAAATGACTGCTCACCCTCTTGGCTTGCTACAGATAAATGACTGATCACCCTATTGACTTGCTAAAGATAAATGACTGCTCACCCTTTTGGCTTGCTACAGATAAATGACTGCTCACCCTCTCGGCTTGCTACAGAAAAATACTGCTTACCCTCTTGGCTTGCTACAGATAGATGACCGCTCATCCTCTTGGCTTGCTACAGATAGATGACTGCTCACCCTCTTGGCTTGCTACAGATAAATAACTGCTCACCCTCTTGGCTTGCTACAGATAAATGACTGCTCACCCTCTTGGCTTGCTACAGATAGATGACCCCTCACACTCTTGGCTTGCTACAGATAAATGACTGCTCACCCTCTTGGCTTGCTACAGATAAATGACTACTCACCCTCTTGGCTTGCTACAGATAGATGACCGCTCACCCTCTTGGTTTGCTACATATAGATGACTGCTCACCCACTTGGCTTGCTACAGATAAATGACTGCTCACCCTCTTGGCTTGCTACAGATAGATAACTGCTCACCCTCTTGCCTTGCTACAGATAAATGACTGCTCACCCTCTTGGCTTGCTACAGATAAATGACTGCTCACCCTCTTGGCTTGCTACAGATAGATGAACCCTCACCCTCTTGGCTTGCTACAGATAAATGACTGCACACCCTCTTGTCTTGCTACAGATAAATGACTACTCACCCTCTTGGCTTGCTACAGATAGATGACCGCTCACCCTCTTGGCTTGCTACAGATAGATGACTGCTCACCCTCTTGGTTTGCTACAGATAGATGACCGCTCACCCTCTTGGTTTGCTACAGATAGATGACTGCTCACCTTCTTGGTTTGCTACAGATAGATGACCGCTCACCCTCTTGGCTTGCTACAGATAAATGACTGCTCACCCTCTTGGCTTGCTACAGATAAATGACTGCTCACTCTCTTGTCTTGCTACAGATAAATGACTGCTCACCCTCTTGGCTTGCTACTGATAAATGACTGCTCACCCTCTTGGCTTGCTACAGATAAATGACTGCTCACCCTCTTGGCTTGCTACAGATAAATGACTGATCACCCTATTGACTTGCTAAAGATAAATGACTGCTCACCCTTTTGGCTTGCTACAGATAAATGACTGCTCACCCTCTCGGCTTGCTACAGAAAAATACTGCTTACCCTCTTGGCTTGCTACAGATAGATGACCGCTCATCCTCTTGGCTTGCTACAGATAGATGACTGCTCACCCTCTTGGCTTGCTACAGATAAATAACTGCTCACCCTCTTGGCTTGCTACAGATAAATGACTGCTCACCCTCTTGGCTTGCTACAGATAGATGACCCCTCACACTCTTGGCTTGCTACAGATAAATGACTGCTCACCCTCTTGGCTTGCTACAGATAAATGACTACTCACCCTCTTGGCTTGCTACAGATAGATGACCGCTCACCCTCTTGGTTTGCTACATATAGATGACTGCTCACCCACTTGGCTTGCTACAGATAAATGACTGCTCACCCTCTTGGCTTGCTACAGATAGATAACTGCTCACCCTCTTGCCTTGCTACAGATAAATGACTGCTCACCCTCTTGGCTTGCTACAGATAAATGACTGCTCACCCTCTTGGCTTGCTACAGATAGATGAACCCTCACCCTCTTGGCTTGCTACAGATAAATGACTGCACACCCTCTTGTCTTGCTACAGATAAATGACTACTCACCCTCTTGGCTTGCTACAGATAGATGACCGCTCACCCTCTTGGCTTGCTACAGATAGATGACTGCTCACCCTCTTGGTTTGCTACAGATAGATGACCGCTCACCCTCTTGGTTTGCTACAGATAGATGACTGCTCACCCTCTTGGCTTGCTACAGATAAATGACTGCTCACCCTCTTGGCTTGCTACAGATAGATAACTGCTCACCCTCTTGCCTTGCTACAGATAAATGACTGCTCACCCTCTTGGCTTGCTACAGATAAATGACTGCTCACCCTCTTGGCTTGCTACAGATAGATGACACCTCCCCCTCTTGGCTTGCTACAGATAAATGACTGCTCACCTTCTTGGCTTGCTACCGATAAATAACTGCTCACCCTCTTGGCTTGCTACAGACAGATGACCGCTCACCCTCTTGGCTTGCTACAGATAGATGACCGCTCACCTTCTTGGCTTGCTACAGATAAATGACTGCTCACCCTCTTGGCTTGCTACAGATAGATGACTGCTCACCCTCTTGGCTAGCTACAGATAGATGACTGCTCACCCTCTTGGCTTGCTACAGACAGACGATCGCTCACACACTTGGCTTGCTACAGATAAATGACTGCTCACCCTCTTGGCTTGCTACATATAAATGACTGCTCACCCTCTTGGCTTGCTACATATAAATGACTGCTCATCCTCTTGGCTTGCTGCAGATAGATGACCGCTCACCCTCTTGGCTTGCTACAGATAAATAACTGCTCACCCTCTTGGCTTGCTACAGATAGATGACCGCTCACCCTCTTGTCTTGCTACAGATAGATGACTGCTCACCTTCTTGACTTGCTACAGATAGATGACTGCTCACCCTCTTGTCTTGCTACAGATAAATGACTGATCACCCTCTTGGCTTGCTACAAATAGATGACCACTCACCTTCTTGTCTTGCTACAGATAAATGACTGCTCACCCTCTTGTCTTGCTAGAGATAGATGACTGCTCACCCTCTTGTCTTGCTACAGATAAATGACTGCTCACCCTCTTGGCTTGCTACAGATAGATGACCGCTCACTCTCTTGGCTTGCCACAGATAGATGACCACTCACTCTCTTGGCTTGCTACAGATAAATGACTGCTCACCCTCTTGGCTTCCAACAGATAGATGACCGCTCACCCTCATGGCTTGCTACAGATAAATGACTGCTCACCCTCTTGGCTTGCTACAGATAGATGACTGCTCACCCTCTTGGCTTGCAACAGATAAATGACCACTCACCCTCTTGGCTTGCTACATATAAATGACTGTTCACCCTCTTGGCTTGCTACATATAGATGACTGCTCACCCTCTTGGCTTGCTACAGATAGATGACTGCTCACCCTCTTGGCTTGCTAAAGATAAATGACTGCTCACCCTCTTGGCTTGCTACAGATAGATGACCGCTCACCCTCTTGGCTTGCTACAGATAGATGACTGCTCACCCTCTTGGCTTGCTACAGATAGATGGCTGCTCACCCTCTTGGCTTGCTACAGATAAATGACCGCTCACCCTCTTGGCTTGCTACAGATAAATGACTGCTCACCCTCTTGGCTTGCTACAGATAAATGACCGCTCACCCTCTTGGGTTGCTACAGATAAATGACTGCTCACCCTCTTGGCTTGCTACAGATAAATGACTGCTCACCCTCTTGTCTTGCTACAGATAAATGACTGCTCACCCTCTTGGCTTGCTACTGATAAATGACTGCTCACCCTCTTGGCTTGCTACAGAAAAATACTGCTCACCCTCTTGGCTTGCTACAGATAGATGACCGCTCACCCTCTTGGCTTGCTACAGATAGATGACTTCTCGACCCCTTTGCTTGCTACAGATAGATGACTGCTCACCCTCTTGGCTTGCTACAGATAGATGACCGCTCACCCTCTTGTCTTGCTACAGATAGATGACTGCTCACCTTCTTGACTTGCTACAGATAGATGACTGCTCACCCTCTTGTCTTGCTACAGATAAATGACTGATCACCCTCTTGGCTTGCTACAAATAGATGACCACTCACCTTCTTTTCTTGCTACAGATAAATGACTGCTCACCCTCTTGTCTTGCTACAGATAGATGACTGCTCACCCTCTTGTCTTGCTACAGATAAATGACTGCTCACCCTCTTGGCTTGCTACAGATAGATGACCGCTCACCTTCTTGGCTTGCTACAGATAGATGACCGCTCACCCTCTTGGCTTGCTACAGATAGATGACTGCTCGACCCCTTTGCTTGCTACAGATAAATGACTGCTCACCCTCTTGGCTTGCTACATATAGATAACTGCTCACCCTCTTGCCTTGCTACAGATAAATGACTGCTCACCCTCTTGGCTTGCTACAGATAAATGACTGCTCACCCTCTTGGCTTGCTACAGATAGATGACACCTCCCCCTCTTGGCTTGCTACAGATAAATGACTGCTCACCCTCTTGGTTTGCTACCGATAAATAACTGCTCACCCTCTTGGCTTGCTACAGACAGATGACCGCTCACCCTCTTGGCTTGCTACAGATAGATGACCGCTCACCTTCTTGGCTTGCTACAGATAAATGACTGCTCACCCTCTTGGCTTGCTACAGATAGATGACTGCTCACCCTCTTGGCTAGCTACAGATAGATGACTGCTCACCCTCTTGGCTTGCTACAGACAGACGATCGCTCACACACTTGGCTTGCTACAGATAAATGACTGCTCACCCTCTTGGCTTGCTACATATAAATGACTGCTCACCCTCTTGGCTTGCTACATATAAATGACTGCTCATCCTCTTGGCTTGCTACAGATAGATGACCGCTCACCCTCTTGGCTTGCTACAGATAAATAACTGCTCACCCTCTTGGCTTGCTACAGATAGATGACCGCTCACCCTCTTGTCTTGCTACAGATAGATGACTGCTCACCTTCTTGACTTGCTACAGATAGATGACTGCTCACCCTCTTGTCTTGCTACAGATAAATGACTGATCACCCTCTTGGCTTGCTACAAATAGATGACCACTCACCTTCTTGTCTTGCTACAGATAAATGACTGCTCACCCTCTTGTCTTGCTAGAGATAGATGACTGCTCACCCTCTTGTCTTGCTACAGATAAATGACTGCTCACCCTCTTGGCTTGCTACAGATAGATGACCGCTCACCCTCTTGGCTTGCCACAGATAGATGACCACTCACTCTCTTGGCTTGCTACAGATAAATGACTGCTCACCCTCTTGGCTTCCAACAGATAGATGACCGCTCACCCTCATGGCTTGCTACAGATAAATGACTGCTCACCCTCTTGGCTTGCTACAGATAGATGACTGCTCACCCTCTTGGCTTGCAACAGATAAATGACCACTCACCCTCTTGGCTTGCTACATATAAATGACTGTTCACCCTCTTGGCTTGCTACATATAGATGACTGCTCACCCTCTTGGCTTGCTACAGATAGATGACTGCTCACCCTCTTGGCTTGCTAAAGATAAATGACTGCTCACCCTCTTGGCTTGCTACAGATAGATGACCGCTCACCCTCTTGGCTTGCTACAGATAGATGACTGCTCACCCTCTTGGCTTGCTACAGATAGATGGCTGCTCACCCTCTTGGCTTGCTACAGATAAATGACCGCTCACCCTCTTGGCTTGCTACAGATAAATGACTGCTCACCCTCTTGGCTTGCTACAGATAAATGACCGCTCACCCTCTTGGGTTGCTACAGATAAATGACTGCTCACCCTCTTGTCTTGCTACAGATAAATGACTGCTCACCCTCTTGTCTTGCTACAGATAAATGACTGCTCACCCTCTTGGCTTGCTACTGATAAATGACTGCTCACCCTCTTGGCTTGCTACAGAAAAATACTGCTCACCCTCTTGGCTTGCTACAGATAGATGACCGCTCACCCTCTTGGCTTGCTACAGATAGATGACTGCTCGACCCCTTTGCTTGCTACAGATAGATGACTGCTCACCCTCTTGGCTTGCTACAGATAGATGACCGCTCACCCTCTTGTCTTGCTACAGATAGATGACTGCTCACCTTCTTGACTTGCTACAGATAGATGACTGCTCACCCTCTTGTCTTGCTACAGATAAATGACTGATCACCCTCTTGGCTTGCTACAAATAGATGACCACTCACCTTCTTGTCTTGCTACAGATAAATGACTGCTCACCCTCTTGTCTTGCTACAGATAGATGACTGCTCACCCTCTTGTCTTGCTACAGATAAATGACTGCTCACCCTCTTGGCTTGCTACAGATAGATGACCGCTCACCTTCTTGGCTTGCCACAGATAGATGACCGCTCACTCTCTTGGCTTGCTACAGATAAATGACTGCTCACCCTCTTGGCTTCCAACAGATAGATGACCGCTCACCCTCATGGCTTGCTACAGATAAATGACTGCTCACCCTCTTGGTTGCTACAGATAGATGACTGCTCACCCTCTTGGCTTGCTACAGATAGATGACTGCTCACCCTCTTGGCTTGCTACAGATAAATGACCACTCACCCTCTTGGCTTGCTACATATAAATGACTGCTCACCCTCTTGGCTTGCTACAGATAGATGACTGCTCACCCTCTTGGCTTGCTACAGATAGATGACCGCTCACCCTCTTGGCTTGCTAAAGATAAATGACTGCTCACCCTCTTGGCTTGCTACAGATAGATGACCGCTCACCCTCTTGGCTTGCTACAGATAGATGACTGCTCACCCTCTTGGCTTGCTACAGATAGATGGCTGCTCACCCTCTTGGCTTGCTACAGATAAATGACCGCTCACCCTCTTGGCTTGCTACAGATAAATGACTGCTCACCCTCTTGGCTTGCTACAGATAAATGACCGCTCACCCTCTTGGGTTGATACAGATAAATGACTGATCACCCTCTTGGCTTGCTACAGATAAATGACTGCTCACCCTCTTGGCTTGCTACAGATAGATGGCTGCTCACCCTCTTGGCTTGCTACAGATAAATGACCGCTCACCCTCTTGGCTTGCTACAGATAAATGACTGCTCACCCTCTTGGCTTGCTACAGATAAATGACCGCTCACCCTCTTGGGTTGATACAGATAAATGACTGATCACCCTCTTGGCTTGCTACAGATAAATGACAGCTCACCCTCTTGGCTTGCTACTGATAAATGACTGCTCACCCTCTTGGCTTGCTACAGAAAAATACTGCTCACCCTCTTGGCTTGCTACAGATAGATGACCGCTCACCCTCTTGGCTTGCTACAGATAGATGACTGCTCACCCTCTTGGCTTGCTACAGATAGATGACTGCTCACCCTCTTGGCTTGCTACAGATAAATGACTGCTCACCCTATTATCTTGCTACAGATAGATGACCGCTCACCCTCTTGGCTTGCTACAGATAGATGACCGCTCACTCTCTTGGCTTGCTACAGATAAATGACTGCTCACCCTCTTGGCTTCCAACAGATAGATGACCGCTCACCCTCATGGCTTGCTACAGATAAATGACTGCTCACCCTCTTGGTTGCTACAGATAGATGACTGCTCACCCTCTTGGCTTGCTACAGATAGATGACTGCTCACCCTCTTGGCTTGCTACAGATAAATGACCACTCACCCTCTTGGCTTGCTACATATAAATGACTGCTCACCCTCTTGGCTTGCTACAGATAAATGACTGCTCACCCTCTTGGCTTGCTACAGATAGATGACCGCTCACCCTCTTGGCTTGCTACAGATAGATGACTGCTCACCCTCTTGGCTTGCTACAGATAGATGATTGCTCACCCTCTTGGCTTGCTACAGATAAATGACCGCTCACCCTCTTGGCTTGCTACAGATAAATGACTGCTCACCCTGTTGGCATGCTACAGATAAATGACCGCTCACCCTCTTGGGTTGCTACAGATAAATGACTGCTCACCCTCTTGGCTTGCTACAGATAAATGACTGCTCACCCTCTTGTATTGCTACAGATAAATGACTGCTCACCCTCTTGGCTTGCTACTGATAAATGACTGCTCACCCTCTTGGCTTGCTACAGATAAATGACTGCTCACCCTCTTGGCTTGCTACAGATAAATGACTGCTCACCCTCTTGGCTTGCTAAAGATAAATGACCGCTCACCCTCTTGGCTTGCTACAGATAAATGACTGCTCACCCTCTCGGCTTGCTACAGAAAAATACTGCTCACCCTCTTGGCTTGCTACAGATAGATGACCGCTCACCCTCTTGGCTTGCTACAGATAGATGACTGCTTACCCTCTTGGCTTGCTACAGATAAATGACTGCTCACTCTCTTGGCTTGCTACAGATAAATGACTGCTCACCCTCTTGGCTTGCTACAGATAGATGACCCCTCACACTCTTGGCTTGCTACAGATAAATGACTGCTCACCCTCTTGGCTTGCTACAGATAAATGACTACTTACCCTCTTGGCTTGCTACAGATAGATGACCGCTCACCCTCTTGGCTTGCTACAGATAGATGACTGCTCACCCTCTTGGCTTGCTACAGATAAATGACTGCTTACCCTCTTGGCTTGCTACAGATAGATAACTGCTCACCCTCTTGCCTTGCTACAAATAAATGACTGCTCACCCTCTTGGCTTGCTACAGATAAATGACTGCTCACCCTCTTGGCTTGCTACAGATAGATGACCCCTCACCCTCTTGGCTTGCTACAGATAAATGACTGTTCACCCTCTTGGCTTGCTACAGATAAATGACTGCTCACCCTCTTGGCTTGATACAGATAAATGACTGCTCACTCTCTTGTCTTGCTACAGATAAATGACTGCTCACCCTCTTGGCTTGCTACTGATAAATGACTGCTCACCCTCTTGGCTTGCTACAGATAAATGACTGCTCACCCTCTTGGCTTGCTACAGATAAATGACTGATCACCCTATTGACTTGCTAAAGATAAATGACTGCTCACCCTCTTGGCTTGCTACAGATAAATGACTGCTCACCCTCTCGGCTTGCTAGAGAAAAATACTGCTCACCCTCTTGGCTTGCTACAGATAGATGACCGCTCATCCTCTTGACTTGCTACAGATAGATGACCGCTCATCCTCTTGGCTTGCTACAGATAAATAACTGCTCACCCTCTTGGCTTGCTACAGATAAATGACTGCTCACCCTCTTGGCTTGCTACAGATAGATGACCCCTCACACTCTAGGCTTGCTACAGATAAATGACTGCTCACCCTCTTGGCTTGCTACAGATAAATGACTACTCACCCTCTTGGCTTGCTACAGATAGATGACCGCTCACCCTCTTGGTTTGCTACAGATAGATGACTGCTCACCCTCTTGGCTTGCTACAGATAAATGACTGCTCACCCTCTTGGCTTGCTACAGATAGATAACTGCTCACCCTCATGCCTTGCTACAGATAAATGACTGCTCACCCTCTTGGCTTGCTACAGATAAATGACTGCTCACCCTCTTGGCTTGCTACAGATAAATGACTGCTCACCCTCTTGGCTTGCTACAGATAGATGACCCCTCACCCTCTTGGCTTGCTACAGATAAATGACTGCTCACCCTCTTGGCTTGCTACCGATAAATGACTGCTCACCCTCTTGGCTTGCTACAGATAGATGACCGCTAACCCTCTTGGCTTGCTACAGATAGATGACCGCTCACCCTCTTGGCTTGCTACAGATAAATGACTGCTCACCCTCTTGGCTTGCTACAGATAGATGACTGCTCACCATCTTGGCTTGCTACAGATAGATGACTGCTCACCCTCTTGGCTTGCTACAGACAGATGACCGCTCACCCTCTTGGCTTGCTACGGATAGATGACCGCTCACCCTCTTGGCTTGCTACAGATAAATGAATGCTCATTCTCTTGGCTTGCTACAGATAGATGACTGCTCACCCTCTTGGCTTGCTACAGATAAATGACCACTCACCCTCTTGGCTTGCTACATATAAATGACTGCTCACCCTCTTGGCTTGCTACAGATAGATGACTGCTCACCCTCTTGGCTTGCTACAGATAGTTGACTGCTCACCCTCTTGGCTTGCTACAGATAGATGACCGTTCACCCTCTTGGCTTGCAAAAGATAAATGACTGCTCACCCTCTTGGCTTGCTACAGATAGATGACCGCTCACCCTCTTGGCTTGCTACAGATAGATGACTGCTCACCCTCTTGGCTTGCTACAGATAGATGGCTGCTCACCCTCTTGGCTTGCTACAGATAAATGACCGCTCACTCTCTTGGCTTGCTACAGATAAATGACTGCTCACCCTCTTGGCTTGCTACAGATAAATGACCGCTCACCCTCTTGGGTTGCTACAGATAAATGACTGCTCACCCTCTTGGCTTGCTACAGATAAATGACTGCTCACCCTCTTGTCTTGCTACAGATAAATGACTGCTCACCCTCTTGGCTTGCTACTGATAAATGACTGCTCACCCTCTTGGCTTGCTACAGAAAAATAACTGCTCACCCTCTTGGCTTGCTACAGATAAATAACTGCTCACCCTCTTGGCTTACTACAGATAAATCACTGCTCACCCTCTTGGCTTGCTACAGATACATGACTACTCACCCTCTTGGCTTGCTACAGATAGATGACCGCTCACCCTCTTGGTTTGCTACATATAGATGACTGCTCACCCTCTTGGCTTGCTACAGATAAATGACTGCTCACCCTTTTGGCTTGCTACAGATAGATAACTGCTCACCCTCTTGCCTTGCTACAGATAGATGGCTGCTCACCCTCTTGGCTTGCTACAGATAAATGACCGCTCACTCTCTTGGCTTGCTACAGATAAATGACTGCTCACCCTCTTGGCTTGCTACAGATAAATGACCGCTCACCCTCTTGGGTTGCTACAGATAAATGACTGCTCACCCTCTTGGCTTGCTACAGATAAATGACTGCTCACCCTCTTGTCTTGCTACAGATAAATAACTGCTCACCCTCTTGGCTTGCTACAGATAAATGACTGCTCACCCTCTTGGCTTGCTACAGATAGATGACCCCTCACACTCTTGGCTTGCTACAGATAAATGACTACTCACCCTCTTGGCTTGCTACAGATAGATGACCGCTCACCCTCTTGGTTTGCTACATATAGATGACTGCTCACCCTCTTGGCTTGCTACAGATAGATGACCCCTCACCCTCTTGGCTTGCTACAGATAAATGACTGCACACCCTCTTGGCTTGCTACAGATAAATGACTACTCACCCTCTTGGCTTGCTACAGATAGATGACCGCTCACCCTCTTGGCTTGCTACAGATAGATGACTGCTCACCCTCTTGGTTTGCTACAGATAGATGACCGCTCACCCTCTTGGTTTGCTACAGATAGATGACCCCTCACCCTCTTGGCTTGCTACAGATAAATGACTGCACACCCTCTTGGCTTGCTACAGATAAATGACTACTCACCCTCTTGGCTTGCTACAGATAGATGACCGCTCACCCTCTTGGCTTGCTACAGATAGATGACTGCTCACCCTCTTGGTTTGCTACAGATAGATGACCGCTCACCCTCTTGGTTTGCTACAGATAGATGACTGCTCACCCTCTTGGCTTGCTACAGATAAATGACTGCTCACCCTCTTGGCTTGCTACAGATAGATAACTGCTCACCCTCTTGCCTTGCTACAGATAAATGACTGCTCACCCTCTTGGCTTGCTACAGATAAATGACTGCTCACCCTCTTGGCTTGCTACAGATAGATGACCCCTCCCCTCTTGGCTTGCTACAGATAAATGACTGCTCACCCTCTTGGCTTGCTACAGATAAATGACTACTCACCCTCTTGGCTTGCTACAGATAGATGACCGCTCACCCTCTTGGCTTGCTACAGATAGATGACTGCTCACCCTCTTGGCTTGCTACAGATAAATGACTGCTCACCCTCTTGGCTTGCTACAGATAGATAACTGCTCACCGCCTTGCCTTGCTACAAATAAATGACTGCTCACCCTCTTGGCTTGCTACAGATAAATGACTGCTCACCCTCTTGGCTTGCTACAGATAGATGACCCCTCACCCTCTTGGCTTGCTACAGATAAATGGCTGCTCACCCTCTTGGCTTGCTACAGATAAATGACTGCTCACCCTCTTGGCTTGCTACAGATAAATGACTGCTCACTCTCTTGTCTTGCTACAGATAAATGACTGCTCACCCTCTTGGCTTGCTACTGATAAATGACTGCTCACCCTCTTGGCTTGCTACAGATAAATGACTGCTCACCCTCTTGGCTTGCTACAGATAAATGACTGATCACCCTATTGACTTGCTAAAGATAAATGACTGCTCACCCTTTTGGCTTGCTACAGATAAATGACTGCTCACCCTCTCGGCTTGCTACAGAAAAATACTGCTCACCCTCTTGGCTTGCTACAGATAGATGACCGCTCATCCTCTTGGCTTGCTACAGATAGATGACTGCTCACCCTCTTGGCTTGCTACAGATAAATAACTGCTCACCCTCTTGGCTTGCTACAGATAAATGACTGCTCACCCTCTTGGCTTGCTACAGATAGATGACCCCTCACACTCTTGGCTTGCTACAGATAAATGACTACTCACCCTCTTGGCTTGCTACAGATAGATGACCGCTCACCCTCTTGGTTTGCTACATATAGATGACTGCTCACCCTCTTGGCTTACTACAGATAGATGACCCCTCACCCTCTTGGCTTGCTACAGATAAATGACTGCACACCCTCTTGGCTTGCTACAGATAAATGACTACTCACCCTCTTGGCTTGCTACAGATAGATGACCGCTCACCTTCTTGGCTTGCTACAGATAGATGACTGCTCACCCTCTTGGTTTGCTACAGATAGATGACCGCTCACCCTCTTGGTTTGCTACAGATAGATGACTGCTCACCCTCTTGGCTTGCTACAGATAAATGACTGCTCACCCTCTTGGCTTGCTACAGATAGATAACTGCTCACCCTCTTGCCTTGCTACAGATAAATGACCGCTCACCCTCTTGACTTGCTACAGATAAATGACTGCTCACCCTCTTGGCTTGCTACAGATAGATGACCCCTCCCCCTCTTGGCTTGCTACAGATAAATGACTGCTCACCCTCTTGGCTTGCTACCGATAAATGACTGCTCACCCTCTTGGCTTGCTACAGACAGATGACCGCTCAACCTCTTGGCTTGCTACAGATAGATGACCGCTCACCCTCTTGGCTTGCTACAGATAAATGACTGCTCACCCTCTTGGCTTGCTACAGATAGATGACTGCCCACCCTCTTGGCTAGCTAGATAGATGACTGCTCACCCTCTTGGCTTGCTACACAGACGACCGCTCACCCACTTGGCTTGCTACAGATAAATGACTGCTCACCCTCTTGACTTGCTACAGATAAATGACTGCTCACCCTCTTGGCTTGCTACAGATAGATGACCCCTCCCCCTCTTGGCTTGCTACAGATAAATGACCTCTCACCCTCTTGGCTTGCTACCGATAAATGACTGCTCACCCTCTTGGCTTGCTACAGACAGATGACCGCTCAACCTCTTGGCTTGCTACAGATAGATGACCGCTCACCCTCTTGGCTTGCTACAGATAAATGACTGCTCACCCTCTTGGCTTGCTACAGATAGATGACTGCCCACCCTCTTGGCTAGCTACAGATAGATGACTGCTCACCCTCTTGGCTTGCTACACAGACGACCGCTCACCCACTTGGCTTGCTACAGATAAATGACTGCTCACCCTCTTGGCTTGCTACATATAAATGACTGCTCACCCTCTTGGCTTGTTACATATAAATGACTGCTCATCCTCTTGGCTTGCTACAGATAGATGACCGCTCACCCTCTTGGCTTGCTACAGATAAATAACTGCTCACCCTCTTGGCTTGCTACAGATAGATGACCGCTCACCCTCTTGTCTTGCTACAGATAGATGACTGCTCACCTTCTTGACTTGCTACAGATAGATGATTGCTCACCCTCTTGTCTTGCTACAGATAAATGACTGATCACCCTCTTGGCTTGCTACAAATAGATGACCACTCACCTTCTTGTCTTGCTACAGATAAATGACTGCTCACCCTCTTGTCTTGCTACAGATAGATGACTGCTCACCCTCTTGTCTTGCTACAGATAAATGACTGCTCACCCTCTTGGCTTGCTACAGATTGATGACCGCTCACCCTCTTGGCTTGCTACAGATAGATGACCGCTCACTCTCTTGGCTTGCTACAGATAAATGACTGCTCACCCTCTTGGCTTCCAACAGATAGATGACCGCTCACCCTCATGGCTTGCTACAGATAAATGACTGCTCACCCTCTTGGTTGCTACAGATATATGACTGCTCACCCTCTTGGCTTGCTACAGATAGATGACTGCTCACCCTCTTGGCTTGCTACAGATAAATGACCACTCACCCTCTTGGCTTGCTACATATAAATGACTGCTCACCCTCTTGGCTTGCTACAGATAGATGACTGCTCACCCTCTTGGCTTGCTACAGATAGATGACTGCTCACCTCTTGGCTTGCTACAGATAGATGACCGCTCACCCTCTTGGCTTGCTAAAGATAAATGACTGCTCACCCTCTTGGCTTGCTACAGATAGATGACCGCTCACCCTCTTGGCTTGCTACAGATAAATGACCGCTAACCCTCTTGGCTTGCTACAGATAAATGACTGCTCACCCTCTTGGGTTGCTACAGATAAATGACTGCTCACCCTCTTGGCTTGCTACAGATAAATGACTGCTCACCCTCTTGTCTTGCTACAGATAAATGACTGCTTACCCTCTTGGCTTGCTACAGATAAATGACTGCTCACCCTCTTGGCTTGCTACAGAAAAATACTGCTCACCCTCTTGGCTTGCTACAGATAGATGACCGCTCACCCTCTTGGCTTGCTACAGACAGATGACTGCTCACCCTCTTGGCTTGCTACAGATAAATGACTGCTCACCCTCTTGGCTTGCTACAGATAAATGACTGCTCACCCTCTTGGCTTGCTACAGATAGATGACCCCTCACACTCTTGGCTTGCTACAGATAAATCACTGCTCACCCTCTTGGCTTGCTACAGATAAATGACTACTCACCCTCTTGGCTTGCTACAGATAGATGACTGCTCACTCTCTAGGCTTGCTACAGATAGATGACTGCTCACCCTCTTGGCTTGCTACAGATAAATGACTGCTCACCCTCTTGGCTTGCTACAGATAGATAACTGCTCACCCTCTTGCCTTGCTACAAATAAATGACTGCTCACCCTCTTGGCTTGCTACAGATAAATGACTGCTCACCCTCTTGGCTTGCTACAGATAGATGACCCCTCACCCTCTTGGCTTGCTACAGATAAATGACTGCTCACCCTCTTGGCTTGCTACAGATAAATGACTGCTCACCCTCTTGGCTTGCTACAGATAAATGACTGCTCACTCTCTTGTCTTGCTACAGATAAATGACTGCTCACCCTCTTGGCTTGCTACTGATAAATGACTGCTCACCCTCTTGGCTTGCTACAGATAAATGACTGCTCACCCTCTTGGCTTGCTACAGATAGATGACCGCTCATCCTCTTGGCTTGCTACAGATAGATGACTGCTCAACCTCTTGGCTTGCTACAGATAAATAACTGCTCACCCTCTTGGCTTGCTACAGATAAATGACTGCTCACCCTCTTGGCTTGCTACAGATAGATGACCCCTCACACTCTTGGCTTGCTACAGATAAATCACTGCTCACCCTCTTGGCTTGCTACAGATAAATGACTACTCACCCTCTTGGCTTGCTACAGATAGATGACCGCTCACCCTCTTGGTTTGCTACATATAGATGACTGCTCACCCTCTTGGCTTGCTACAGATAAATGACTGCTCACCCTTTTGGCTTGCTACAGATAGATAACTGCTCACCCTCTTGCCTTGCTACAGATAAATGACTGCTCACCCTCTTGGCTTGCTACAGATAAATGACTGCTCACCCTCTTGGCTTGCTACAGATAGATGACCCCTCACCCTCTTGGCTTGCTACAGATAAATGACTGCACACCCTCTTGGCTTGCTACAGATAAATGACTACTCACCCTCTTGGCTTGCTACAGATAGATGACCGCTCACCCTCATGGCTTGCTACAGATAGATGACTGCTCACCCTCTTGGTTTGCTACAGATAGATGACCGCTCACCCTCTTGGTTTGCTACAGATAGATGACTGCTCACCCTCTTGGCTTGCTACAGATAAATGACTGCTCACCCTCTTGGCTTGCTACAGATAGATAACTGCTCACCCTCTTGCCTTGCTACAGATAAATGACTGCTCACCCTCTTGGCTTGCTACAGATAAATGACTGCTCACCCTCTTGGCTTGCTACAGATAGATGACCCCTCCCCTCTTGGCTTGCTACAGATAAATGACTGCTCACCCTCTTGGCTTGCTACAGATAAATGACTACTCACCCCCTTGGCTTGCTACAGATAGATGACCGCTCACCCTCTTGGCTTGCTACAGATAGATGACTGCTCACCCTCTTGGCTTGCTACAGATAAATGACTGCTCACCCTCTTGGCTTGCTACAGATAGATAACTGCTCACCCTCTTGCCTTGCTACAAATAAATGACTGCTCACCCTCTTGGCTTGCTACAGATAAATGACTGCTCACCCTCTTGGCTTGCTACAGATAGATGACCCCTCACCCTCTTGGCTTGCTACAGATAAATGGCTGCTCACCCTCTTGGCTTGCTACAGATAAATGACTGCTCACCCTCTTGGCTTGCTACAGATAAATGACTGCTCACTCTCTTGTCTTGCTACAGATAAATGACTGCTCACCCTCTTGGCTTGCTACTGATAAATGACTGCTCACCCTCTTGGCTTGCTACAGATAAATGACTGCTCACCCTCTTGGCTTGCTACAGATAAATGACTGATCACCCTATTGACTTGCTAAAGATAAATGACTGCTCACCCTTTTGGCTTGCTACAGATAATTGACTGCTCACCCTCTCGGCTTGCTACAGAAAAATACTGCTCACCCTCTTGGCTTGCTACAGATAGATGACCGCTCATCCTCTTGGCTTGCTACAGATAGATGACTGCTCACCCTCTTGGCTTGCTACAGATAAATAACTGCTCACCCTCTTGGCTTGCTACAGATAAATGACTGCTCACCCTCTTGGCTTGCTACAGATAGATGACCCCTCACACTCTTGGCTTGCTACAGATAAATCACTGCTCACCCTCTTGGCTTGCTACAGATAAATGACTACTCACCCTCTTGGCTTGCTACAGATAGATGACCGCTCACCCTCTTGGTTTGCTACATATAGATGACTGCTCACCCTCTTGGCTTGCTACAGATAGATGACCCCTCACCCTCTTGGCTTGCTACAGATAAATGACTGCACACCCTCTTGGCTTGCTACAGATAAATGACTACTCACCCTCTTGGCTTGCTACAGATAGATGACCGCTCACCCTCTTGGCTTGCTACAGATAGATGACTGCTCACCCTCTTTGTTTGCTACAGATAGATGACCGCTCACCCTCTTGGTTTGCTACAGATAGATGACTGCTCACCCTCTTGGCTTGCTACAGATAAATGACTGCTCACCCGCTTGGCTTGCTACAGATAGATAACTGCTCACCCTCTTGCCTTGCTACAGATAAATGACTGCTCACCCTCTTGACTTGCTACAGATAAATGACTGCTCACCCTCTTGGCTTGCTACAGATAGATGACCCCTCCCCCTCTTGGCTTGCTACAGATAAATGACTGCTCACCCTCTTGGCTTGCTACCGATAAATGACTGCTCACCCTCTTGGCTTGCTACAGACAGATGACCGCTCACCCTCTTGGCTTGCTACAGATAGATGACCGCTCACCCTCTTGGCTTGCTACATATAAATGACTGCTCACCCTCTTGGCTTGCTACAGATAGATGACTGCCCACCCTCTTGGCTAGCTACAGATAGATGACTGCTCACCCTCTTGGCTTGCTACACAGACGACCGCTCACCCACTTGGCTTGCTACAGATAAATGACTGCTCACCCTCTTGGCTTGCTACATATAAATGACTGCTCACCCTCTTGGCTTGTTACATATAAATGACTGCTCATCCTCTTGGCTTGCTACAGATAGATGACCGCTCACCCTCTTGGCTTGCTACAGATAAATAACTGCTCACCCTCTTGGCTTGCTACAGATAGATGACCGCTCACCCTCTTGTCTTGCTACAGATAGATGACTGCTCACCTTCTTGACTTGCTACAGATAGATGATTGCTCACCCTCTTGTCTTGCTACAGATAAATGACTGATCACCCTCTTGGCTTGCTACAAATAGATGACCACTCACCTTCTTGTCTTGCTACAGATAAATGACTGCTCACCCTCTTGTCTTGCTACAGATAGATGATTGCTCACCCTCTTATCTTGCTACAGATAAATGACTGCTCACCCTCTTGGCTTGCTACAGATTGATGACCGCTCACCCTCTTGGCTTGCAACAGATAGATGACCGCTAACTCTCTTGGCTTGCTACAGATAAATGACTGCTCACCCTCTTGGCTTCCAACAGATAGATGACCGCTCACCCTCATGGCTTGCTACAGATAAATGACTGCTCACCCTCTTGGTTGCTACAGATATATGACTGCTCACCCTCTTGGCTTGCTACAGATAGATGACTGCTCACCCTCTTGGCTTGCTACAGATAAATGACCACTCACCCTCTTGGCTTGCTACATATAAATGACTGCTCACCCTCTTGGCTTGCTACAGATAGATGACTGCTCACCCTCTTGGCTTGCTACAGATAGATGACTGCTCACCTCTTGGCTTGCTACAGATAGATGACCGCTCACCCTCTTGGCTTGCTAAAGATAAATGACTGCTCACCCTCTTGGCTTGCTACAGATAGATGACCGCTCACCCTCTTGGCTTGCTACAGATAAATGACCGCTCACCCTCTTGGCTTGCTACAGATAAATGACTGCTCACCCTCTTGGGTTGCTACAGATAAATGACTGCTCACCCTCTTGGCTTGCTACAGATAAATGACTGCTCACCCTCTTGTCTTGCTACAGATAAATGACTGCTCACCCTCTTGGCTTGCTACAGATAAATGACTGCTCACCCTCTTGGCTTGCTACAGAAAAATACTGCTCACTCTCTTGGCTTGCTACAGATAGATGACCGCTCACCCTCTTGGCTTGCTACAGACAGATGACTGCTCACCCTCTTGGCTTGCTACAGATAAATGACTGCTCACCCTCTTGGCTTGCTACAGATAAATGACTGCTCACCCTCTTGCCTTGCTACAGATAGATGACCCCTCACACTCTTGGCTTGCTACAGATAAATCACTGCTCACCCTCTTGGCTTGCTACAGATAAATGACTACTCACCCTCTTGGCTTGCTACAGATAGATGACTGCTCACTCTCTTGGCTTGCTACAGATAGATGACTGCTCACCCTCTTGGCTTGCTACAGATAAATGACTGCTCACCCTCTTGGCTTGCTACAGATAGATAACTGCTCACCCTCTTGCCTTGCTACAAATAAATGACTGCTCACCCTCTTGGCTTGCTACAGATAAATGACTGCTCACCCTCTCGGCTTGCTACAGATAGATGACCCCTCACCCTCTTGGCTTGCTACAGATAAATGACTGCTCACCCTCTTGGCTTGCTACAGATAAATGACTGCTCACCCTCTTGGCTTGCTACAGATAAATGACTGCTCACTCTCTTGTCTTGCTACAGATAAATGACTGCTCACCCTCTTGGCTTGCTACTGATAAATGACTGCTCACCCTCTTGGCTTGCTACAGATAAATGACTGCTCACCCTCTTGGCTTGCTACAGATAAATGACTGATCACCCTATTGACTTGCTAAAGATAAATGACTGCTCACCCTTTTGGCTTGCTACAGATAAATGACTGCTCACCCTCTCGGCTTGCTACAGAAAAATACTGCTCACCCTCTTGGCTTGCTACAGATAGATGACCGCTCATCCTCTTGGCTTGCTACAGATAGATGACTGCTCACCCTCTTGGCTTGCTACAGATAAATAACTGCTCACCCTCTTGGCTTGCTACAGATAAATGACTGCTCACCCTCTTGGCTTGCTACAGATAGATGACCCCTCACACTCTTGGCTTGCTACAGATAAATCACTGCTCACCCTCTTGGCTTGCTACAGATAAATGACTACTCACCCTCTTGGCTTGCTACAGATAGATGACCGCTCACCCTCTTGGTTTGCTACATATAGATGACTGCTCACCCTCTTGGCTTGCTACAGATAAATGACTGCTCACCCTCTTGGCTTGCTACAGATAGATAACTGCTCACCCTCTTGCCTTGCTACAGATAAATGACTGCTCACCCTCTTGGCTTGCTACAGATAAATGACTGCTCACCCTCTTGGCTTGCTACAGATAGATGACCCCTCACCCTCTGGGCTTGCTACAGATAAATGACTGCTCACCCTCTTGGCTTGCTACAGATAAATGACTACTCACCCTCTTGGCTTGCTACAGATAGATGACCGTTCACCCTCTTGGCTTGCTACAGATAGATGACTGCTCACCCTCTTGGTTTGCTACAGATAGATGACCGCTCACCCTCTTGGTTTGCTACAGATAGATGACTGCTCACCCTCTTGGCTTGCTACAGATAAATGACTGCTCACCCTCTTGGCTTGCTACAGATAGATAACTGCTCACCCTCTTGCCTTGCTACAGATAAATGACTGCTCACCCTCTTGGCTTGCTACAGATAAATGACTGCTCACCCTCTTGGCTTGCTACAGATAGATGACCCCTCCCCCTCTTGGCTTGCTACCGATAAATGACTGCTCACCCTCTTGGCTTGCTACAGACAGATGACCGCTCACCCTCTTGGCTTGCTACAGATAGATGACCGCTCACCCTCTTGGCTTGCTACAGATAAATGACTGCTCACCCTCTTGGCTTGCTACAGATAGATGACTGCTCACCGTCTTGGCTTGCTACAGACAGATGACTGCTCACCCTCTTGGCTTGCTACAGATAAATGACTGCTCACCCTCTTGGCTTGCTACATATAAATGACTGCTCACCCTCTTGGCTTGCTACATATAAATGACTGCTCACCCTCTTGGCTTGCTACAGATAGATGACCGCTCACCCTCTTGGCTTGCTACAGATAAATGACTGCTCACCCTCTTGGCTTGCTACAGATAGATGACCGCTCACCCTCTTGTCTTGCTACAGATAGATGACTGCTCACCTTCTTGGCTTGCTACAGATAGATGACCGCTCACCCTCTTGGCTTGCTACAGATAGATGACTGCTCACCCTCTTGTCTTGCTACAGATAAATGACCGCTAATCCTTTTGGCTTGCTACAGATAGATGACCGCTCACCCTCTTGGCTTGCTACAGATAGATGACCGCTCACCCTCTTGGTTTGTTGCAGATAAATGACCGCTCACCCTTTTGGCTTGCTACAGATAAATGACTGCTCACCCTCTTGGCTTGCTACAGATAAATGACTGCTCACCCTCTTGGCTTGCTACAGATAAATGACTGCTCACCCTGTTGTCTTGCTACAGATAAATGACTGCTCACCCTCTTGGCTTGCTACAGATAGATGATCGCTCACCCTCTTGGCTTGCTACAGATAAATGACTGCTCACCCTCTTGGCTTGCTACAGATAATTGACCACTCACCCTCTTGGCTTGCTACAGATAGATGACCGCTCACCCTCTTGGCTTGCTACAGATAGATGACCGCTAATCCTTTTGGCTTGCTACAGATAGATGACCGCTCACCCTCTTGGCTTGCTACAGATAAATGACTGCTCACCCTCTTGGCTTGCTAAAGATAGATGACCTCTCACCCTCTTGGCTAGCTACAGATAATTCAATAAAACATGGTGGTTTTAAACTAGTTCAAAAACCATTTTCAAAATTATGCATGTTTCGTTGCATTTTTCTGTAAAATTTAATTATTAACGTCAATGAACATTTTTAAGCTTCTAGATGTTTTATACAATGGAGTAATTCCACCCAGACCACAGTTTTGTCCAGATTGGTTGTATGGCATTCTGATCAAGTGCTGGGACCGTGATAGAACTCAACGACCATCGGCTCTTTGGTTAAACGATATCATCTCTCGTCAGTTTATGTAAGTTTCATTTCAATAATCTTGTGATGGATGTTGAAGAAGTCTAATATGTGAATAGCGATGCATTTTCCACTTGTGTGGTTATACCTATGTATAGCTATAATATGTGGTATTATAAATATAAAACGAAATCGTATCCCAAAATTTGGCTACAATAGTGAAATTGTTTAAGGGTAGCATAATTTTGCACTACAAAATAATTAAAAACATTAAAACTTTTGTCAGTATAAGTTTCCAAATTTTTTAACGAAGTCATTTTGATTAATTGCGCATTTTCATTACCAACTCATACTGTTACAATTTTGTGTATATATTTTTAGCTGGATACATAAAACTAGTTTTACAACAACACTGTTTTTAAATTGAAGTGCATGCATCAAGCCAGATAAGTGAGCGACCGTGTATTTGTGTTATAACAAAGGGAAATTGCCATTATTGTTGAAAGAAAAATACGTATTCTTTTGTCATTATCAAGTTTCCCTATTTCCGACTGTTTACATCTAGTCCCGATTTTCCGAGTATTATTTGTCGCAGGCTACAAATAGCAATTGTCTGTGAAACGGTCGTCAATCGTAAAACTGGTCGTACGACTTTTTGTGAAACGATGGCCTGATCTCACCCTCGGGCTTTGGCGGAGTTCGTGTGCTCTGAGCTTTTGTTCATGCGTTTTATTCATTTTCATGTCTGTACTGATAACTGTTTATATTTATATTCCACAATGAAGTATATAGGTGGCAATTTCAAACAAATGCCTCTCGTATTCAATGGTATGTAACAATGTGTATCTAAAAGCCTTACTATGTCATTTTGTATTACTTCAACTTCACGAACAGATATTTGACAGAGTAATTTTACCATTTTAGATATCCAGTTTCTAATGTCCATCATACATTGTTTGACAAACAACTGGAGACAGACGTGACAGACATAGAAACTCCACGACCAGAAGTACCCGTTCGTGTAAAGACTCATCGTATACCACGTGGTTCGTCGTCGTCTCTAGATGATTGTCCTAAGGTTAATAATCAGATGAAACTTGAAGAATCTTCTGATTTTGTTGATGAGAGAAAAACAAACACACAAACGAAATATGGGGAACAAGAGAACAAAATGAGATATCGTCATCTGAGTGATACTAATTTTAACCCCTCTCGTTTAAATCCATTTGTAAAAAGCATTAAAAGTTTCAAAAGTCAATCGACAAATGAGGCCGAATTAAATTATGCTTCAAATTATGATAAATCTCTCCCTATGTCAAATGGTAACACACATTCCAATCAGAACTATTTTTTACAGAGTAGTGATATGATTGATTCGCCATCTAATAATGTACATTCTGTTAGAAAGGACGATTTTGAATTAGACAGAAATATTAACCAAATTGACCAAAACGTTCCGCATTTTAAAAACTTTGTGGAAGAATTACAATACAAAATAGCCCACAGCCTACCAAGTGTACCTAGAGTAGCAGAATGTGAAAATGATCTGCAACATGATGACAATTCTGAATGTAGCAGCAGTAATAGTTGTTATATGTATATAGACCCGGTACATCACGTGTAAAACTACAGCATAGGAAATCAAATATTCACGTGTATATAATAATATCTATAGATAATTTTTTTTATAGTAATCTACAATGAGCGACTACCAGTGTGGTAGTATCTGACATTGTTCATCTTTCGGAGTTGGTCATCTTGGATCAAAGATCGACAACAAAATTACTATTTTGGCAGAGGTTTACATTTGTATTATTTATGGAATAATTCGGTTAAGTTGTGTAATAGTTCTGCGAAGCTTATGTATTTCCCGTGTGATTTCATGTCAATCTATGTTCTGTGGTGACTCTGAAAACGATTCTTGTCTTTGTTCAATCTTAAAAGGAGGGTTAATAATAATAATCTTTATTGCATATAAAACTCTTTTGGGTATAGTAATACAAACATAAACTAACATTAAATCAGACAATGTATAAACAAATACAACTACCACTGTTTGATAAAAAACAATATTATGTTTTATATGTTTTGACCAACGTGAACCTCATATTCGCACTTCTAACGAGCGCTTTATAAAGTTACAAACACTGGGCGAAATTTCTTTATCAGGATTAAGAATAATTTTTAACTTTTCAAGGGAATCTAGTTGATTAAAGTGAGGATATTTTGTTTTCAGAAAATCAATAAAAGAAGGTCTAATATTATCAGTAACTTTACAATTAAAGAAAAAGTGGAATTCGTCATCCAATGTTTTACAAAATTTACAATGTCTTTGATTTCGTGGAATATTATTGTAACGGCCTAGTTCTATTTCTAAGCTATGATCACTTAAGCGAAATTTTGTCAACAATTGACGATTTTTTAAATTTCTTTCACTTTTTAAATATTCTTCTAGTTTAATATCAGCTTTTAGTTTACTGCATAAGAAAAGCTTTGAAGAGTCATTATTCAGAGAAAGTTTTTCTGTTAATTGTTTTTCATAATATTCATAAACAGATTTTTTAAATATTCTTTTAATAGAGATTTTAGCAATTTTAAATGGCCTACTGAAAGCTTCAAAATCACTTTTATCTATTTCAAATTCGGCAAATATTTCTTTTGCAAAGGTGTACCATGTGAATATGCCATTATCATGCATATATTTACTTAGATTGAATGCCTCTTTTATCAGAGGATTTATTTTATCAGAATGAATGTGTGAGTAATACATCATAACTTGTGTCTTTATAAAAGAATCTAAAGGGAATCGTCCCAGCTCAGTCTTACCAAATTACAAGCAGTTTTTCTAATACCTTAAAATGGTTTTACAATATCTGTGATGAATCTTTTCGAAACAAAATTTATCCCCTAATGTTAATATATCACAAATGGTACCATGTGGCCTAGATCTAATAAAAGATTTATGAATTGATAAATAATTTTCCATAAACCAGACTTCACTATTATAAAGCAAAATATTATAAAGTATCAAATAATTTACATGACAGATCAGCTGGAACATTAAAAAAATTTGACATATATTGTTTTAGAGCAAAGAGTACTTTTAGCCCTTTTATGGACAATTCTTGAATAGACCTCTTAAAATTGTCTTCATTATCAAGAATATTCCCAAGAAAATTATATTCATGTGTAACTGTTAAAGGTTGATTTTCATAAAAGAATTCTGAAAAAGGAGAATTATTCCTCTGAAAGACCATGATTTTTGTTTTTTTAATATTTACTGTTCGTTGCCATTTAAAGCAATAGTTATCTAGTTTATTGAGAGCTGTTTGTAGACCTTTTTGTGACTGAAAAAATTACCAAATCATCTGCAAAACTAAGACTATTTATTGACCTATTCTGGAGATAATGAAAGACGAGGAATTCGTGTTCCGTGATTGTCGCAAGGTTGGCTTAAGTGTGTCTTTTTTAGTAATAGATGCATTTTCATTACTATTTTATACATCATGCCAAGTCAAACATCTGTATGCCTTTCTTCAAGATTGTTCAAGTGTTGCAACATGTCGCCAACGCTAGATGTGGTTCGCTGTCTGTTGGTAACGAATCTTATATAGTTATTAAGAGTTTTTCGCGATATATTCTATTATTGCAACATGTGTCATGTAGGTTTGTTAATAGAATCATAAACACATTAAAGAAAGTACATACCCTAAGGGTGACTCGGCTTACGTATGGTTAACATTGGCTCAGTGGAGTCCGAGGAGAGTATCTTCAAAGTCTCGGACTTATTTCTTTTGTTTGTACCGTTATAAATTGTTGTGTTGTATTCAGTACTTTATTTACTATTATTTATTTATTTATTTATTTATTTATTTATTTATTTATTTATTTATTTATTTATTTATTTATTTATTTATTTATTTATTTATTTATTTATTTATTTATTTTTAAATTTTTTATATATAGAGTTTATTCAACAATGCTTATTACAATTTATCTTCAAAGTCCAAGCTCCTTTGAAGTTATCCTGTGAAACCACCATTTATTCACGAGGGAATAATCAACGTTTATATACGTTGCTATTTTTTGTCATTCCTTAACGGGGAGGCGTGGGTTCCACTGATGTCACTATAGCATCAATAATATTTTTCAAAATCGTTAGAATTTTATTCCTATGGATAATTCTTGTAATTATAGACTTCTGGTTACAATTTCGTCTTGTAATTGGTGTGTTGTTGGTGTTTATCGTTAGAAAATAGTTTGAAGATACCAAAGGGGCAATCAAAATCCGTATATCGAAGAAGGACAGACAATACAATGGTCAAGAGAAAAAGGACAAAAGGACAAACAACGATCTACAAAACACAACACATAAAGTTAAAGATCAAGCAACACGAACCGGGGATGAACACATGTGCTCCATAAAGGTAAGCAGTTACTGCTCCACTAGTTGCGCCCGTCGTGTTACTCTAGATACAAATCCCCAATGGTTGCCCTCACTTGGTAATCCCGGTCCGGAGAATAGTTATTGTACCGTTGCCGGGTACAACCTCCCCGCACGAAATTCACCCTTGGGATGGCATGTAAAGAAACAACACACCATCACACAAATTAGTGAGTGAGTGGGCGATTGTTGCTTAGCGCCAATTCAGCAATATTTCAGCTATGTCATGGCGAGAACAAGTTAATTTTCAATGAGATGATGATGAAGACCGCTTTGCTCTAGACCAAAGCGCTGAGTTGGATTTTTATAGTGCTAGCTCATTGAAACAACAGTCCGCGGGTAGACATGTCGCTCCACTCCGACACATTATTCTGATTCCGAGTCAACCAGTCCTTGCTCTTTCTCCTTAATGCTGCGTGCTTAGCGGAGAAGCAACACATACCGATTCTATAGTCTTTGATAGGACCCGACCGCGACTCGAACCCACGATAGTAGTATATCAGCACAGCCAAAGCCACATTTGAGGAGAAGCGTGGAGGAGCTACCGGAAGTGACGTCACCGGAAGCGGCCCTGACCGGAAGTCATATGACCGGAACTGGAGGCACGTGACCGGAAGTGATCGCGTGCGCATGCCCATATTTTCCCCGCTCTTTTTTCTTACTATAGTAGTAGTACACAATCTACCATTGCGCATGACCGGAAGTAACATGGCTACAGGATGTGACGTGACCGAAAGTCACGCGACCCCAAAGGAGTTCCTTGGAAGGGTGGGGTGCGCACATGCACGACCGGAAGTTGCACAATATCCGCCCAAGTGGGGCTTTTCACCGGAAGGATGGTGTGCACGCATGCGCAATATCCGATTAAACGTCACCCGTAGGGCTTCCCCTGGAAAATATGGGAGCGTGCATGCGCGATCGGAAGTGCACTTGGGATGTGATCTTATTTGTTCTCAAACCCAACCCAAAAGAGGATTGAAATGATTTATATCACCAAACAATCACATCACTGGAAATTGAACCAATCTGATTGCAAGAAAGGAACCAACCAGATCCATCATTCCAAAAATAAACAACCAATTACAGCCATCGTAATAACTGACTTTTCCTATATAAACCCGTGACCGATTCCATCTTCATTCTTTCCGAACAGCCACCTTGTTATCTTGCGAGAAATGTGACAAGCAGTATACAGGGAAGAGAAACCTGTTACGTCATATGAAAACCCACCTGAAGGATCCAACGGCGTATGGGCAAACCTACAGCTGCAGTATCTGTGACAAGGTGTTTAGCGGAGCTGACAACAGGAAGAGGCATGAAGCGACCCACAGCTACAGCTTGACCTGCGGAGTATGCGGTCAGTATTTCAACAGACTGGACAACCTAGCACGCCATCGTGCCCAGCATGAGAGACCAGAGGCCAAGCAGAGACCGCCGATGGTAGCACCTGAACCAGGACCCGTGACGAAGCTGCGACGTATCGTGTCACTACCACCCAGAACTCCCATGGAGAATCCTGTTGGACCAGACGTGTTGCCAGTGGATGGCTACGTCAAGGAGACCAACATGGTATACGAGTTCCAGGGATGTTATTGGCACGGATGAGAAAGGCCAGACGATGGAACAACGGTACCAGAGAACCCAGGAGAAGATGCAGTACATCCAGGACAATGGCTATGCAATGAAGCAGATGTGGGAATGTGACTGGGAACGTCTGAAAAAAGAACATCCAGCAGTGAAAGCCTTTGTGAAAGACATGCAGAGACCTTGTGATGGGCAGTTTA
The DNA here is from genome assembly GCA_963680875.1 of Bathymodiolus brooksi. Taxonomy (NCBI): domain Eukaryota; kingdom Metazoa; phylum Mollusca; class Bivalvia; order Mytilida; family Modiolidae; genus Bathymodiolus; species Bathymodiolus brooksi. The sequence continues at coordinate 24,689,666 of OY804578.1, read as the reverse complement.
AGATGATGGAGGAGACCATATTACGAGCAGTGATGGAAGACCGGATGTTTGGTGCCTTGGAAGTAGACCTGGAAGTTCCTGACTACTTGAAAGGGAAGTTTGCTGAGATGCCTCCAATCTTCAAGAACACAGACGTATCCAGAGATGACATCGGAGACCACATGAAGATGTATGCAGAAGAACGAGGGATCATGAACCAGACGAGGAAGTGTCTGATTGGAAGTATGTTTGGCCAAAAGATCCTCATCATCTCTCTTCTGTTGAAGTGGTATGTCCAGCATGGTTTGAAGGTGACGAAGATACATCAAGTGGTGGAATACACGCCTGCAATCTGTTTTCAGAAGTTTGGAGAACAAGTCAGTGATGCCAGACGAGCCGAGATGTCGATCCCAGCAAGAAGATTGTGGCAGAGACGAAGAAACTAGAAGGCAACTCGTCGTATGGGAAGACAGTGACCAACAAGGAGCGCCATACTGATGTTCTGTATTGCCAGGAGCAGCAGGTCAGTCGTCATCTGGTGGACCCTTCTTTCCGGAGATGCAATCAACTGAACGAGAAGACCTTTGAGCTGGAGATGAGCAAAAAGACCATTTGACTGGATCTACCCATGCAGATTGGATGCTTCGTGTACCAGTAAGTCAAGCTCCGGATGTAGCAGTTCTACTACGACTTTGTGGACGTCTTTGTGGATCGTCGAGATTTCCAGTACTGTGCCATGGACACAGATAGTGCTTATATGGCTTTGTCCGCTGCCAGTTTGGAAGAAGTGATCAAACCAGACCTGCGCCATGTGCATGACATCGAGAAGAAGAACTGGTTTCCCCGGAACGACACTCCAGAGCATGCAGCCTACGATAAGAGGACACCATGCCTGTTTAAAGAAGAGCACAGTGGTGATGGAAACATAGCCATGTGCAGTAATGAAGAAGAACCCTATTATATTTTGAAAACCAATAATCCTTACACATTTTACGTTCCCGATAAATACGATCCAAACCATTTCATGCCATGGGTCCATCCATTTACCAGTGTGATCTCGGAACCAACCGGAAGTGGAAAATCGATGCTTGTCCGACGGTTCGCTCACAATATCCAACATATGATGACCCCAATACCGGATCGCATCTTGTGGTGTTATGGAAAATATCACACTTTATACGGAACCGTAGAAGGGGTAGAATATCAACAAGAATTGCCGGACTTGGACACTCTCGACCCCAGAGATAAACATTTAATCATCCTAGACGATGTAATGAACGAATCGGATCAAAGAGTAGCTTCTCTGTTTACGAAAAAGAGTCACCACAGAAACATCAGCGTCATGTAAATCGTTCAGAATCTGTTTCATCGAGGAAAACACCATAGAACCATACGCCTCAATGCCCATTACATGGTTCTATTCAAAAACCCGAGAGACGTATCGCAGATCATGGCCTTGGCGCATCAAATGTATCCCAGGAGAACGCCTTTGCCCGAGCTACGGCCAGACCTCACGGCTATGTAGTCATCGATATGAAACAAAACACGCCGGATATCCTGAGATTGAGAACCTTCATCTTTCCCGGTGAGGAACAGAAAGCGTATCTCGAGTCATAAAAAGGATGTCACATCCCGTTTCTTGTCACTCTTGCATCAGATGCTGAGGGAACAGCATGGTCGTCTCTCAGCGCTTGAAAAAGCACGCCAGTGTTATAGTATACTTACAAAAGACGAAACCGTGTATTCGTAAACACCTAATAGCCAAAGCCGATCGCAGCGGTGGTCGGTAAAAAGTGTAACCCGAACCCGAACCGGAACCTGAAATTGACGGAAATGTCCCGAACCGGAAATCTTTTATTGTTGATATCTTCTTTAATTTTACGATGTTTTTCAAAAACGTTTTCATTTATTGTGTATTTTTATATACTTGAAACACATAGATTATAATAGGATGTCGAAATGTATTGAACAAGTTGAAAGGTGCAGTTTTCTGATTTCAAGGTCGGTAAAATGTGTAACCCGAACCGGAAATCTTTTATTGTTGATATCTTCTTTAATTGTACGATGTTTTGCAAAAACTTTTTCATTTATTGTGTATTTTGATATACTTGAAACACATAGATTATAATAAGATGTCGAAATATATTCAAAAAGTTGAAAGGTGCAGTTTTCTGATTCAAGGTCGGTAAAATGTGTAACCCGAACCACAAAGGTAGATAACTCTGTTCTTCACGAACCGGAAATCTTTTCTTTTATTACGAGATTTTTATTGGAAAACCGTGTATTTTTACACTTGTAACGTATAAATCATAATAATTTCTATTAATGCATATTTTTTTTTTACCTTAATGGAATTTAATAAATATAAATGAACTTGCAATGGATAGAAAATGGTGAAATAACTCATATATACTTTATGATGCTTTTATTTGTAATCAAATATCAAATATCAAATCAAATAAGTTTTATTTAAAGTCAAAATATCTATAACACATAACATAAGCTCTAGTGAGCTTTTGAATCGACTATTACATAAAAAGCACATACAAGTATGAAATAACTTTACAAGCACATATTACATGACATCACAAAGCAAAAAAAAAAAACACAAAAAACATGCATGCATAGACATTAGTATAAAACATAAGCTCATGTATACAATAAGGAATTGAATTCATGTCAAACAAATACATGGTATTCTAGTATATTACTAATATTAAATAAGATGAATATATCAAATGTTAATGTCTATGTAGGCACTCTATGTAACCATGTGAAAGAAATATTATGTGATAGTTTTCTTAGTTATTGGTATAATTTAAAAAAAATGTATAAATGAAGACAAAAAGGGAAAAGTCCGTACATATTTTACATTCAAGGAACATTTTATTAGAGAAAAATATACATTTCTTAATGATTTCAAAGTAAGACAGGCAATTTGTAAAATCAGAATTAGTGCACATCCTCTTATGATTGAAATTGGTAGATATAAAAACTTGGAAACCGAAGAACGATTATGTAAACTGTGCATAACACAAAAAGTTGAGGATGAATATCATTTTTTATAATAATAGTAGAAAGATTTGTTATCAGAAAATTTCAGAATTATGTTCTAATTTCAATAATATGTCGGATAAATCAAAATTCTATTATTTATTTACCAATGAAGATCTTTCAATAATCAATATTTTTGGAAATTTGGAAACTGTATAGAGTGCCTTGAAACAAGAAAACTGAAACAGGGTTTATGATAGTGAAATATTTTTTCTCTTTCTGTTTATATTATTAATTATTTTTTAAGGCTCTGAACCCGACAAGAAACATTGCATTTATATATATATGTATAATTGCCTCCAATGACAATAATCAATGTATGCAATTTATTTGCCTCTATTGTGGAATCAATATCACCATATTTGCAATTAATCTTCATAAAATCCACCGAAGAGCATAATGTACCAAAGGATTGGCTAGTTGCAAATGTCACCGCGCTATTTAAGAAAGGCGATAAAAGCCAACCTGTAAATTACCGCCCAGTATCATTGACATCAGTACTTTGCAAGATCATGGAACATGTCATATTTAAACATATAATGAACCATCTTGACAAACATAACATACTTGTGGACTTCCAACATGGCTTTAGAAACAAACGATCATGTGGTCACAGCTAGTCATTACAACTGAAGACATAGCAAGAAATCTTGACAACAACCAACAAGTCGATATGCTCATATTGGATTTTAGTAAAGCCTTTGACACGGTACCACACAAGCGTCTACTGAAAAAGCTGGAATCATATGGCATAAATGGGAACATTCTATCATGGCTTGAAGCATGGCTCACGCAACGAGAACAACAAGTGACCATAGAAGGAGACAAATCTAGTACAGCCAAAGTAACATCTGGTGTACCACAGGGAACGGTACTAGGACCTTTGATGTTCCTTTTATATATCAACGATATAGGCAATGACATCACATCCAAAATTCGCCTATTTGCAGATGATAGCCTACTATACTTAGCAATATTCACCAAAGACGATTGCAAACGGCTACAACAAGATCTTGACAGAATGGTTAATTGGACTAAAACATGGCAGATGATTTTCAACCCTCTGAAATGCTATGTTCTAAAGATTACAAAAAAGAAGAAAACAGTAGACTTCGACCATAACATCAATGGACAAACCTTAGAAACAGTAGCATCAAATCCATACCTAGGAGCTGAACTCACGAACACCATGTCTTGGGACAAACAAGTTCAGAAAGTTGTAGCGAAAGGAAATAAAGCACTAGGCTTCATACGTAGAAATGTAGGATCATGTCCAGAGGAGGTAAAGAAACAAGCATACCTTGCGCTTGTCCGACCTCACCTTGAGTATGCCAGCAGCGCTTGGGACCCTCATCTCCAAAAACATATTCTACAGATTGAGATGGTCCAACGCCGAGCAGCACGCTTCATCAAAAGCAACTACTCAAGAGACCCTGGTACAGTGACAACATTACTTGAACAACTGGAATTACAACCACTTTCAACAAGGAGAAAACTAGCCCGTATCACACTTTTACATAAAGCCATCAATGAAAAAGTAGCGATACCAATACCATCCTACATCATTAAACCAACGAGAACTTCGCGATTCCATCATCCGAAGAGATACACACAAATTAGACCGAAAAAAGATGTTTACAAATACAGTTTCTTCCCACGTACCATCAGGGATTGGAACCAACTATCAGATGAACTGTTAGACATAGAGAGCAGTGAGGAATTTAAGAGCAGACTCCCTAAGCTCTACTACGGTGGCTGAACAACATGAACAAAAGATGATAATTTTATCCTGATTTTAATCACTTGTAAATACACACACTTTTAGGACTTTACTGTATATACTAATACTTTTGTCATGTTGGAGGACGTCACAAATACTTGAGTGATGGGTCAACGACCTTTTTCAAGTCAACACCATAGATAGATAGATAGATAGATACATTGATTGGAATAATAAATATTCTTATTCTTATTCTATATAGTTGAAATAATAAAATATAGTATATTAAAAATTCAGTTTGAATTAGTATATGGCTTCGTTCTTCCTTTCAAGACATTTTTATCAAAACAATGAAACCATCTAGATATGCATTTAATTAGTAATCACCTTAATTAATAAAAAATGATATGCGCATAGACTATTAATCATCGTGCTAAACGCAAGTTCAAGACAATATAATTTGACACGGAAACAAAAATAATAATAAAAAGACATGTTAGTTTTTGTATATTATTGGACACTGATAAAAAGGTTGATATTCTTATTTTTGTTAAATTGTATTAAATTTCCATCATTACTTTACAAACTGATTTTTATGGTCAAAATATTTCATTTTTATTTAAGGTCAGACAATTAGTTCAGCCATGATAATTTTCTTTAGATTTTGATCAGAATTTCAATTAAATAAAGAGCTACATTTTTACTGTGCATATGATGACCTTCCCATGGATAAGATGTACATTTTGTAAATTTAAAAAAAGAAGAGAGAAAAAAAAACAACCAAACAGAATAAACAATTTTCCTGATATTAAATTGAAATTATTTGAAAATTCTATTACAATTTACTTATAATACAACAAGTATGAATCTAACACCATACAAATTCTACAGATAAATAGGTGCACCAGATAAATATCTTTAATAAAAAGTAAGTTATCGGTTTTGTAAATTGATCAAAACAGATCAATAAAAAAATGTTCCTGAAATCAAAATAAAACTAAATATTTTATTATAATTTTCTAATAAAATACAACAAGTAATTCTGCAGATGATTCTCATGAATATCTTAAATAAAAATAAGATATACATGATGTAAATTGACCAAAAAAAAAAAGGATAAATTCTAAAATTTTCCCGAAATTAAAATAAATCTTTTTAAATATTTATTATAATTTTCTAATAAACTACAAGTATGATTTTAACACACTTAAATTCTGCAGATGAATATATTTGAAATGAACTATTACTTGTTTATTGCAATTTATTTGCACAGTGAACTTATCAATTTAGTAATTGTACGTAAAGCAAATTTCCGGTTCAGGAAGAACAGAGTTATCTTCCTCTGTATTTCGGAATAAAAATTAATATACACCCCTTTTCAGCAAAAAAAAAAGAAAAGAAATAATGAAATAATAAACACATAGCTTGTCAGTTATCATTTTTGAAACTTTTTATCATGCTATCAATACACACGATGAATACATTCAACTGTCAAGATTAATTGACCTGTTGACTTGGGCGCCTTTGTCTCGTATATTCTAACTGTCATAATAGTGCATTGAATTACAATATATATTGATCAAATTCCAGTAAGGTTAAAACAAAAATGTATTAATAGAAATTATTATGATTTATACGTTTTAAGTGTAAAAATACACGGTTTTCCAATAAAAATCTCGTAATAAAAGAAAAGATTTCCGGTTCGGGAAGAACAGAGTTATCTACCTCTGTGGTTCGGGTTACACATTTTACCGACCTTGAAATCAGAAAACTGCATTTTTCAACTTTTTGAATATATTTCAACATCTTATTATAATCTATGTGTTTCAAGGATATAAAAATACACAATAAATGAAAAAGTTTTTGCAAAACATCGTAAAATTAAAGAAGATATCAACAATAAAAGATTTCCGGTTCGGGTTACACATTTTACCGACCTTGAAATCAGAAAACTGCACCTTTCAACTTTTTCAATATACTTCGACATTTTATTATAATCTATGTGTTTCAAGTGTGTAAAAATACACAATAAATGAAAACGTTTTTGCAAAACATCGTAAGATTAAAGGAGATATCAACAAAAAAAGATTTCCGGTTCGGGACATTTCCGTTCGGGTTCGGGTTATACTTTTTACCGACCACCGATCGCAGCCTAGTCGACTGTCTGTGTGAGTGTGCCGATAACATTTTAAAAGGCAACGTCCCGTTAACTAAACCCCAGAAGGAAAAACTCAAGAGAAATAAGGCCGGATTGAGAGCTCTGATGAAAAAGTCGGTATCTCTCAAAAAGAAGAAAGCGATCTTACAGAAAGGTAGATTTGTGGGATCCCTACTAGCACCGTTGCACTCTACATTATTTCAATGAAGGAACTAACCTTAATAAATAGGATTCAAGATTCGAGATACTAGAAAGAGAAGACCTGTCGGCAGACGAACGTCTCAAGCTATACGACCAATCGTTCACTCGATGTTTGAACTTCTACGACGATTACAGACCCAGACCCGTGGCAGTCGCACCTGAACCCGTGAAACAGGACCTGATCGACGACGAAATTTTGGAAAGCGTAGCAAAAACAATGAAGGCCAAGGCGCAACTCTTGTTGAAAAAAATGAAGAGCAGTCCCGACATTAGCTAGAACGAGAAAGGGGAACTGAAATACAAGGGAGAAACCGTTCAAGGAAGCAACGTGGTGGATTTAGTGCTGGGCAAAAGAAAATATTTCAACCCACAAGGATGGGAAACATTCGGAGAGGCCTTACGAGAAGCAAATGTTCCACAAGATTTGATTGGTCACGAGGACCGCTGGAGATATATCACTCAGACCAAATGAACACCGAGATCTCGCAAACGACAACAGAGTCCCTCCCCTATTAGACCGTACTCCCTAAAACACCAAGAAGCAGAAGGAAAGAAGTCCAGAACTGGGTCGACTTTTCAAACGGAGGTTGAGACCACGAACGGGCAGTTGTAAACATGGTGTCGACCTATTACAACCTTTTAGCTCCCGCCAGGTATGGAGGATTGAGTAAATTTAAGTCGAAAGGTTATACGAAGAAAGAAGTCAGAGAATGGTTACAGTCTCAAGACACGTACACTTTGCATAAAGAAACTAGACGGAGATTTCCCAGACGTCAAGTGGTCGTGTATGGAATAGATCATCAGTGGCAGGCCGATTTGGTGGACTTGGGCAAATTAGCATCTTATAACAAATGATTCAAGTATTTGTTGACATGCATAGATGTGCTATCCCGATATGTATGGGTCGTTCCATTGAAAGACAAGACGGGGAAGATGCATTTCAGGTCATTTTCAAATCGAGACGGCGTCCGATACGTTTACAGACAGACAAAGGAACTGAATTTACCAACCGAGTATTTCAAAAGTTTCTCAAGGAACACGACGTGCACTTCTTTACCACTTACAACGAGGAAACCAAAGCCAGTACCGTTGAACGTTTTAACAGAACATTGAAAACCAAGAAGTGGAAGTATTTCACACACAGAGAAACCCTAACCTACGTAGACGTTCTATTCGAGATGGTCGCATCTTATTACCACACCGTTCACAGAACCATAGGCATACCACCTACAGAAGTCACGTGGGCTATCCAAACAACGGTGTCCAAGAGGCTATATGGAAGAAAGGAACCCAAAAAATCGTGCAAATTTTCCCCCGGAGATAGAGTGCGACTCAGCAAAACCAAGCGTACGTTCAAGAAAGGATATTTACCTAACTGGACCGAAGAATTGTTTACCATAGTTCGATGTATCGAGACTAGTCCTCCAGTATACTTAGTCAAAGACGATCACGGGGAGATTCTAGAAGGAACATTTTATGCCGAAGAATTACAGAAAGTCATTAAGACAGACGACGTGTACAAGATTGAAACCATTTTGAAAAAGAGAAAAAAGGAAGGAAGAGTTCAGTATTTGATCAAGTGGCACGGATATCCAGAGTCCTTCAACAGCTGGATCTTTAAACAGAACCTTCAAAAGCGAGGCGTCGCACTTTGAAGTGTCAGTCTTGCGAATGGCACCGAGTGACACGGACAGTGTATTATCTTGGGTGACTTGTGGAAAAAAGACGCCTCGATCGGAAGTCGTGTTCCTGTGTCAAGTCCTCATCCTGTACACGTTATCGTAGTCAGCATTTATAACTTGACGGTACAGTCGCAAAACAGTACCTTGTGGACGGCCTTGTTGATCAGTTGTCTGGGATACCTGTTACCTAGCCCCACGATCAACACGAAGCATGTTTTACCTGACTCTGCCTAGTAACAGTTCCATGAATTACTTTCCGAACAATACGTGGACTCATTACACGAAGAAATTGCCGAAAATAATGGATCTGGACGAAGCATGGGAACTCGGATTGGCAGAGATACAATATCCTCACAGTTAGTATAACGTCAATAATAACGAAGCCTGGTTGAAGGTTCACTTTTACAAGGAGTCAGAACTACAAAAGCAATTGGTCTTGCTACCAGATGGGTACTATAACTCGGCCAAAAGCATCATTAAAGCCATCGAGGGGAAAAAGCACAAGACGGAAATCAAGCATAAATTCGACCTGCGTTTCAGCGAAATCAATCATCAAATCGATATGAAAGTGAAAAAAGATTGTCAAGTCATCATCAGTCCTTTATTACAATCCATGTTAGGATTCAAACAAGCTATATTCCCGGCGGGGGAGTATGTTTCAGATTGGGTAGCAGCCGTAAAGAAAGGATTAAATTCTCTGTACGTGTATGGTCCCTTGCATTGGTGGAACCGAGAAAGTACCGTTATTGAGAATCGTACCGGTGGAAAGAAGAGACGGAGAAATTATCACCCGAGTGTTTGATCCGATACAGTACTCTCCCCTGTAACAACGACGATTTCAGACCGTGGAAATAGATAATTATAAGGGACGACACGGGCTCTATAGTGCCATTTGAAAGAGGACGAGTGGTGATGACATTTCACTGTAGAAAACGAAAAGAATTATCTGTAGAATGAAACCAACTCATCGCTACGATACGAAAGCTTACCACGATTATTACATACACCAAGCCGGAAAAGGATATTCGGTATTTGCGGGAAGACGATATCAAAGAGGACATGGACTTGGCAGTATCTTTGGAGGACTCCTTAAAGCAGCCATGCCTTTGTTGAAAAAGGGAGCAGAGACCCTAGGACGTGAGGCTTTAAAAACGGGGTTAAATATTGCCGGAAATGTCCTACAAGGAAGAAATATCAAACAGGCAGAAAAATCACGATTGAAATCAACAGGACAAAACTTATTACAGAAAGCTATGAACACGGTGGGACCCCCAGGACAACGAGCTATAAAAGGACCTGCCAAGCGAAAAAAGACCAGACGTCGGCAGACCAAGCAACAGAACACATCGAATGACATTTTCGGATAAGAATGGCACTTGTACATCCCAACTCATGCGAATGCACGAAATCAGAACTGGATTTATTTGAAGTTCCACCTGTACAGACCAGTGTTGCTTGTGGGTATTGGGAGCAGAAATGATTGACATCGACTCTGACGGATCAAGGACCTTACGAATTTGCCGTCAGTGGGTCGGGGGACGACTACATCGACTTGGCTAATACTTACTTGTTTGTGGAAGCACAGATCGTGGATGACGATGATACTGCATTGGATGGCGGAGCGAACGTAGGACCTGTCAACTTATGGATGCATTCCCTCTTTAGTGATGTCAGTGTTAGCCTCAACGAAAAACTGGATTAACCACCGAACAGCTTGTACCCTTACAGAGCTTACATAGAAACATTACTCAGCTATGGTCCAGCTACCACAAAATCTCAATTAACGGGAGTCATGTGGTACAAGGATACACCGGGGCATCAAGTTAAGACAACAGCCGATAACAAAGGATTCACGTCCCGGAAAGCATTGACGGCCCAACGCAAGTCTGTATAGATGATGGGAAAACTACACTTGGATTTATTTTGTCAAAGAGAAATATTTACTGAATTACGTCAATCTGAAAATCAAATTACGACGAAGTCGAGACGTGTTCGCCCTAATGGCCGATGCCGACAACTATGAGATCAAAATCAAGGATCTCGCTTTATTTGTGAGAAATGTAGTTAGGTCCTGCCGTAAGAATGGGTCACGTCAAAGCTTTGGAAAAGACCAGCTGCATATACCCCATCCGACGTGTAGAAGTCAAAGTAGATATGGTTCCCCGTGGCAACATGAAATACGTCCAGAACAACATGTTTTTGGGACAGTTGCCGAAAAGACTGGTGATTGCTCTCGTGGACAGTGATGCCTTAAATGGGACATTACGCACAACCCTTTCGATTTTAAACACTACAAGATCAACTTTGTGGCACTGAACGTGGACGGAAGACAGATTCCCGTCAAACCGTTACAACCCGACTTTGAAAACGCAGGTTATATTCGCAGTTGTATGGGACTCTATACCAGTACGGGAAAGATGTATCAAGACGAAGGAAATACCATCTCCAGAGAGGAATACGCTGAAGGAAACACCTTATTTGGATTCGATCTGACTCCGGATATGTCGGAAGTGGGAACGTTTCAACTGATAAAACAGGGTAATTTACGTGTGGAGATTCATTTCGCCGAAGCTCTGGCAGGGACCATCAACGTCGTCCTGTATGCAGAATTTGACAACGTTATCGAAATCGATAGAAACAGATAAGTCTTGTTTAACTACAGTGCATAATGAATACGCTAGAGATTGACACTATTGAAAAAAAATCCCCACTCCAGACCGGTGTTTAAGGGGGTCTATGCCAGAAACAGATTACCCAGACTATTAAACGTACCTTCGGCCCTTGTGGGAAATACAGATCCAAATCATCGAATGGGACAACAATGGTTCGCTATATACATCGACGCCAACTCAAGAGGGGAATACTACGATCCAACCGGACGTCCACCGCACGAATCCGCTTATGCCAATTTCATGAACAAACATTGCCTTCATTGGACTTACAATACCGTTCGAGTACAAGAAAAAGGATCTACCGTGTGCGGACATCATTGCATTTCTTACCTCATTCATCGATGTGCAGGACAAAGCATGACAGACGTCACCAGGCTCTTAGAAAATCCCGTAGAAGCGACGACCATTGTACAGAATGTTGTGCTGTTACTTGATAAACATGTGTTATGAAAAAAAAGATATCAGAAATAACAAGACTGATATATATATAAAAAAAAGTTAGTGCAGCCTATAACTTTTTAGTATTAGCCAGTCACAAGCCTGGATAAATGCAGAGTGACCTTCTATTGGGTGACTTAGGGGATCAAATGTACCATTTCATTCATTTGACTCTTAGGATATTTAGTAGATATACCAGTGAGAACGCGGACGTGATAGAAAACACCCCTTGGAGTACTACACAACATAGTCTATATCCGAAAACACCCGAAAAAATGGTTGTGTAATTATTGAAGGCGCTCCACATGAAAATAAAATGGCGGGAGAGGAGCAGATAACCAGTGAAAGGGCTAGTTCGTAGAAAATGATAAGGTTATAGGACCCGGGTGTTCTAGAGAGCACGCAAGGGTACTTCCAATCGTGCATGCGCGCTCCCATATTTAATAGGGTAAGCCCTACGGGTGACGTTTGATCGGATATTGCATAACTTCCAATGAAAAGGCCCCACTAGGGCAGATATTGCACAGCTTCCGTTTGCGCATACCCCACCCTTCCAAGTGAGCCCCTTCGGGGTCACGTGACTTTCGGTCACGTCACATCCGGTAACTGTTATTTCCGGTCATGCCCAATGGTACATTTTGTACTACCACCATAGTAAAAAAAAAGCGCGTGGAAAAATCCCGGCATGCGCACGCGATCAATTCCGGTGACGTCACTTCCGGTAGCTCCTCCTCAAATGTGGCTTTGGTTGTGCTGATATACTAGTCATGATCTACCGCACTCGAGGCGAGCACGCTAACCATTACACTACACAAATGAATAACAACATCAACATGAATTGAAGTTTTATTATGTCAACATAAATTATTTATTAAAATGAATTGTGTTCTCTATAATACACTAAATCTATAGTGCCATAAATGTTATGGCCCCATTAAATACTTGGCATGTGGGAACATATGATTGTCTACATATTACATACAAAATGTATCATTGATGAATCATTTATACAATTCGCACAGCAAATTGGGAATTAATCGTGAACCAAATTTTACAATCAGAAATACTGACAGAATGGGGTAGCCTATTAAAAAGGGTAAATCGCTGTTGTATGAGCCACAAAAGCCAACCCACTCCAACCCATATTGGTGACTTTATAAGAATGATTATTTGATGCCAAAAAACATTATGACAATGATGAAACATGAGCATTATGCATATATAGAAACTGACGAATAATCAGCCTTATTTACACCAATAGGACAATACCATTTTACTAAGTAGACACATATTTCCATCTGAATGAATGACAATCTTTTTGTAATGGAAAAGAAATATAATAATTTCATGAGAAATAGCAATTAAATATTCCTTTATACTTTTGTTCCATATAATGCCCAATATATCCACTACATTATATTATTTATAGCTAATAATAGCAGAAAAAGCCTGACCACATTATAAATATATAACAAGGAAATTATGGACATATAGTTTCACAATTCGATAAGCCAAGTAGACATTACATTGTTAATTGTGAGCATTGAAATAAATGATGTAATAAAAACGTAGATATCAAATTTAGTGCACACAGCGCTTTCTGGAACCGGTTTTGCTTAGAATGCATTGTACTGAAGGTTGCAGATTGACACCAGACATATCCTGACATTAACATATCTCTGTAGGTTATTTAGTGGCTTACATTTTTTTGTTTTAATTTACGGCTCAGCGAATCCTAAACTAGAAGCATTGATCGCTGCACCTATTCTAAATAATAAAAACAATATAAGTCCTATAAAATAATGTAAAGAGTTCATACCTATGTAAAGAGTTCATACCTATTTATATGTAAATATTGCCTTTGAAATCAAGAAGTGCATGTGGTCGCCATGTTTGCTAACCGATCGGGACGAAATGAGCAATCTTCATAGAGGACATTCCATAGATGCTTCCTACCAAGTTTCGGTGGCAGCCATGTTTGCTAACCGATCGGGACGAAAGGAGCAATCTTCATAGAGGACATTCCATAGATGATTCCTACCAAGTTTCGGTGGTAGCCATGTTTGTTAACGATCGGGACGGAATGAACAATCTTCATAGAGGACATTCCATAGATGATTCCTACCAAGTTTCGGTGGTAGCCATGTTTATTAACGATCGGGACGGAATGAGCAATCTTCATAGAGGACATTCCATAGATGCTTACTACCAAGTTTCAGTTCATTTGGCCAAGCGGTGTCAGAGGAGAAGATTAAAAAAAATCAGCCAATCAGAAAGAGGAATTGCCTGTGGCAGCCATGTTTGGTAATGGATCATAACAAAATGTGCACTATTTAGAGAGGACCTTCCATAGATGCTTCATACCAAGTTTCAGTTCATTTGGCTGAGTGTTTTCAGATGAGAAGATTAAAATGTGAAAAGTAAACGGATGACAGACGACGGACACCAAGTGATGACAAAAGCTCATATTGCCTTTGGCAAGGTTTGCCTAAAAGAATATTAAAATGTGATTACCTACTTGTAATGTATAGAATAAACATGTTACACTATATCAGCATTAGTTAATTTCTAAGGGAGATAATGGCAAGGGTCATCTTTCTTTTAGCAGTTTATGCAAGAGTTATCTTTCTTTTAAAAGTGTTTTTGACATTTACATTCACTGAATATGGTACTGTTTTGACAACTATTTTACCTATTTTGTTCCTGTATTTAAATACTGTTATAGTGACAGCCGGAGACTTTGAACCGTAATGAGAGCGGGAGGTTTGGCACTTTAAAATCTGATTCAACCCACCATTTCTTTAGAAATGCCTGTACCAAGTCAGGGTCATTACGGTTTTCACAGTTTTCCGGTTGTTGACTGATTTTGTCTGTTTATACAATTATGAGTTTTGACTTTCCCTTTGTAAGATTGTTCGGAGTTCGGTAATTTTGTTATTACCCTTATTAACAGAGGAGAAGATTTTTAAAAAATCAACCAGTCAGAAACAAGAATTGCCTGTGGCGGCCATGTTTGTTAACTGATCGGGACAAAATGAGAAATCTTTAGAGAGGACCGCCCATAGATGCTTCCTAACAAGTTTCGGTGCATTTGGCCAAACGGTTTCAGAGGTGAAGAATTAAAAAAAATCAGACAATCAAAAACAAGAGTCGCCTGTGGCGGTCATGTTGTTAACGGATCGGGACGAAATGAGCAATCTTTACAGAAGACCTTCCATAGATGCTTCCTACAAATTTTCGGTTCATTTGGCCAAGCGGTTTCAGAGGATAAGATTTTTAAAAATCGGCCAATCAGAAACAAGAATTGCCTTTGGCGGCCATGTTTGTAAATGGATCGAGACGAAATGAGCAATCTTTATAGAGGACCTTCCATAGATGCTTCCCACCAATTTTCTGTTCATTTGGCTGAGGGGTTTCAGAGGAGAAAATTAAAATGTGAAAAGTTAACGGACAACAGACGACGTACGCCAAGTGATGGCAAAAGCTCACATTGCCTATGGCATGGTGAGCTAAAAATGCTTGGAAGCAAAATTTGATGATACAAGTCGTACATTCATCTGTTAAAGGACCAGATAAATGTTTGCATGTAAGCTAGCTACAGGTCATAAATGTTGATTTTATACGTTTGATGATATCAAAATTATCATTTGTTTATTATTTCTGTTATTCCTAAATAAAGTAATATATTCTCTCTTCAGACCTTCACATATATCCTTTTCCAATTTTAATGTTATGTCCAGTTGTATTACTTTTGATGTTTTGTCATTATTTCAGAGTAAGTTATATGAGTCTATACAACCATGAATCACTTGGCAGTGATGTCTGATTTCACAGAGATATGTTTTATTTTGAACGATATGTTGTTATCAAGTGAGATACACTTTCTCACTAATCACATATATAATTATCTTTACAAGACTATTTGTTTATTATTTATACAACAACTAAATGTTCTGACAAGATATGCACATTGTTGTTTTTTGTACCTGTTCTCCATATAATTCCAACGCTAGATTGAATACAATTTAGTGGACAGCAAAATGTTCAGCACATATAATTCTAATTTTCTCATAGCACACGACAAATCCTATGCTACCCAATGCATTGTTAGCAGAGATATCAGTTCGGAGAAAAACCACCGATTCCGATGGGAAACTGGTGCTCAAATGAAATTATCAATAACTCTTCTCCAAATATATCCACATTTACATCCGTTCTTGTTTCCTTTGTTAGACTGATGTAATGGGAAACGTTGGGAACCTTTGACATAAGGTAACTAAGATGTCGTAGGATGGCTCGGTTTATTGCCTGAGGTGTTTTTTTTTGTCTTATTCCATTGTGCTTAGACATTAAAAATATCTTATTTACATTAATATATTACTTTCAAATATTCACTTCCGCTAAACATCAAAAACACATTTCAAATAATCGTCGTTTTCAGTAGATGGTGGAGAGAACAATTTATCATTGCTTGTAGACTCAAAACCCTTATAAAGTTCTATCCCTTCGTGGCTATTTGGGGTGTGTATTGGTCTAATAGAAGCATCGTGTACAATTAGGGACGTCATATTTGAACTATGCTGCAAAACACGGTCTTGTTCAAACCGTTCAACACATCTGGAGGGTAATTGTTCGTCGTGGTCAGGGGAACTAGATTGAGCACATGGTGAAGTTATGAAATAAGTGCTGCTTGTCTGTGAAGTATTGCCACTACTATCATCATCATCATTCATCGGCTCTGTCTCTTTGTTTGCAATGGTCGCCTTGGCTATATATTGAGGTGGCCGTGACCAATGTTTTGAATTGTTTGGCTGTTTTTGTGACTTATCACTACTTCCATCATTTTCACTGGTTGACATAAGTGTATGTGTTTCATTGTTTTCCATCTCTCTGTGTTCATGCTCATTTTGTTTGTTATTCAATGAGCAATACCTACTACTGGCTGGACACAAACTGTCATTACTGGAACCATTCGTACTGTGTTCATGTTCAGTGTTACCATGGTAGTTTGTGTTTCTAACATCATCTCGTAATACAGTTTGTCTTGACCGTGTGTCTGTGTAATGATCTCCATTGTCACTTCCGAACATCATAGATACGAATCCAGGGTTATAGTAAGTACAAGAGGAATCTGATGAATTTGAAGTCCTTACGTATCGAGAACAACTAATCTCAGAATCTGTGTCACTGTCACTATTTGCACAGTCGAATGGTATATTTGTGTTTGAAGAATGGTCTGTGAGTGTTTTGATTTGGTTTACTTCTCTAGGGCTTCCAAATGAAGGATATTCCGCAGTTTTATTTTTTCCTTCATAAACATTATCATCTAGGACTACATGGTTTTCTTCAAGATCATCATAGTCTACTTCTGGCTCAGTCTCAGTTTCATTTAAAACCTTGCAATTCAAATTGGACGTTGATCTGAAATACAGAAAAAAAAATGTGAATGTGTTTTAAGAAGAGTTTGAAGATACCAAATGGGTAATCAGAATCCATAAATCGAAGAAGTACAGACAACACAATAGCTAAAAGAAAAAGAACACCAGAGGCTCTCAAGAGCCTGTATCGTTCACATGGTTATAAAAAGAACCAATTGGTCCTATGTAAAAACTATGTCCTGCAGTGGTAGTCATCTTGGAATTACGATCAACATAAAAAACACAAAGTTTGTAAAGGACCTTCCAATGATTGATGCACAGTTTAGGTTCAATCAGTGCAATAGCTTCAGAGAAGAATATATTTCTGTATTTTCCACATATGGTCCTGTGTTAATACTATGACCTGTGGTGGCAGCCATCTTGGATTTCCGATCGGCATAAAAAACAGAAACTTTGTAGAGGACCTTCCAATGATCATTCCTGGGCAGTTTGGTTTCAATTATCCAAGTGGTTTCAGAGAAGAAACGTTTTGAAACATTTTTCCCATAGGGTCCAATGTTAAAGTAAGTCCTGCCGTAGCCGCCTATTTGAATTTCATATCAGAACAAAAAACGTAAAGTTTGTAGAGGACCATCCAATGAACATTCATGTACAGTTTGGCTTTAATCATATTTGTAGTTTCTGAGAAGAAGGCATTTGAACATTTTCCCAGAGGGTCCAATGTTAATCTATGTCCTGCGGTGGTGGCCATCTTGGATTTCCGATCGGCATAAAAAACAAACACTGTGTAGAGGATCTTCTAATGATCATTCCTGGGCAGATTGGTTTCAATTATCCAAGTGGTTTCAGAGAAGAAGCGTTTTGAAACATTTTTCCCATAGGGTCCAATGTTAAACTAAGTCCTGCCGTAGCCGCCATTTTGAATTTCATATCGGAACAAAAAACCTTAAGATTGTAGAGGACCATCCAATGAACATTCATGTACAGTTTGACTTTAATCATATTTGTAGTTTCTGAGAAGAAGGCATTTGAACATTTTCCCATAGGGTCCAATGTTAATCTATGTCCTGTGGTGGTGGCCATCTTGGATTTCCGATCGGCATAAACAACAGAAACTTTGTAGAGGACCTTCCAATGATCATTTCTGGCAGTTTGGTTTCAATTGTCCAAGTGGTTTCAGAGAAGAAGCATTTTGAAACATTTTCCCCATAGGGTCCAATGTTAAACTAAGTCCTGCCGTAGCCGCCATTTTGAATTTCATATCGGAACAAAAAACCTTAAGATTGTAGAGGACCATCCAATGAACATTCATGTACAGTTTGGCTTTAATCATATTTGTAGTTTCTGAGAAGAAGGCATTTGAACATTTTCCCATAGGGTCCAATGTTAATCTATGTCCTGTGGTGGTGGCCATCTTGGATTTCCGATCGGCATAAAAAACAGATTCTTGGTAAAGGACATTCCAATGATCATTCCTTTACAGTTTGGGTTCAGTCAGTTCATTAGTTTCAGAGAAGAAGATCTTTGAAATTTCAGCCAATCAGAGCATATTATTGGCCCTGGCAGCCATGTTGAATATCCGACTGGAACGAAAAACAGTAACTTTGTAGAGGACCATCCAAGGAACATTCCTGCTAAGTTTGGTTCCAATTGGCCCAGTGGTTTCGGAGAAGAAGCTTGAAATGTGAAAAGTTTACAGACGACAGGCAACAGACGACAGACGACGGACCCCAAGTGATGGCAATATTTCACCTGGACCTTTGGTCCAGGTGAACTAAAAAGGTCAAACAAATATCTAAGAAAAACATTACACATAAAACCAAAGATCGAGTAACACGAAATGCCATATATGGCACAGACATATTTTAATACGAATACAAACTGTCCAATAAATCTACGAGTTTAAAATCTAGGTTGTTAATTTACAAATCATACAGTTGTCTTTTCCCTCAATCAGTGCCTATCGCCCCTGACGTTGTTAGTTCGAATCTCGATCATGGCCAGGTGTACAACATTATGTGATAAAGTCTTTCAATGACTTGCGACAGGTTGGTGGTTTTCTCCGGGTCCTCCGGTTTCATCCACCAATAAAACTGACCGCCACGATATAACTGAAATATTGTTGAAAGTGGCGTGAAACACCACCAAACAAACCATATCGTTCTCCATTTTATGAAAACAATTATACAATAGAAACAATTTTTGTCTCCTGATCTGTGTGTTAATGCCAAGAACATGCTTAATTTTGCCTTCAGCTTACATTATTGTATGTCATTATTTCCTGTCTTTATGTGCAGATAGTTAATGATAACCAGTTAAAGAGTATGCTTATCATTTGGATTTGACAATCATTGATGATATATATTTCCTTCATTTCAGCTCGATAAGTAGATCAAAAACTATTTTTAATAAAAACAAGTTACCAAACAAAACAAAACGATAATAACTGTTATCAACCAAACACATGCATGGTCAAGCTATTAAAACTTTAGGTTTGAAAGCTATGAAAGTGATCACTAATGTTTTATTTAAAAATGTTGTCATTTAAGCCCTTTGTTATTTTTTTTAACAATATAATAATATAATTTATTCTACATTCTGGCTTGTTACAGTTCTAATCATGAGTCCAAGCTTCTTTTAATGTAACTTGTTACACTCCACTGATTATCAAGGGAATTAATCAGCTGATACAAATTAGAATAAATTCTAAAAATAGAAATCATAGCATCTAAGAACTAGTTATTTTCTTTTTCATAGCATGCAAAAAAACTTTTATTTCTTCAATGATATTTTATATCATTAATTCTTTTATTGAATTCGCATATTAAGATTTTTTTTTATAAATGTCCTTTTTTTGTTTCCTGTTATTATGCCTATTATATTTATATTACAATATTTTTATAAAGAGAGAAAATACATTTTTTTATTTACCTTGATCTCCCAGTAAATTGTTTGATTATCGCCTGTATGGATGGACGACATGTACGGTCCCTATTCCAACACTCCTTTAGAATATCATAAAGCCAATCAGGACAGTAAATGGGTTGTAATTGAATCTCTCCATTATGCAAAGATTTCAGTAACTGCAATAATGTTATATTTTGAAATTAACCAGTAATATATGAATTGCTATCAGCATGAGGAGGATGAAATGGTATTTTTGGTTTTTATTTAAACGATTATCTATGCTTCTACCACTAGTATCGTATATATTATGCTTTATTGATTTGATTTGATTTATTGTGTTTATTCCACTTTCAGCAATATTTCAGCTATATCAGGGTAACCAGTTTTAGTGGTGGTAAAAGCCCTGAGAGAACCACCGATCATGGGCAAGCAACCGGTAAATTTATCACTTGCGCTGTGAGTCGAGTGCGTCCTTTTAATTTACAAAGCCGGGCACGATCTCACGCCGTATTGGTGATAGGCTTGTATGAGTTGTTAGGTAATCCAACTACCTAACTCATTGAGCCACCTGGGCCCTCTGTGCTTTATTGAAGGTATTTCAATGTGTCAACTGATTAAATCAGCTGGTACAATACACGACATTACCCCTAACATCTGACAGTCAGATGAATTCATGATCAGCTAATGAACATGCTATTGGCAAAATCTTAACAACGCCTTTCGGGCTTTTTCTATTATTGCATCACAAACGTAAAGCTCTCCGATTAATTGATTTCTTAAGATAAATATCCATATACTAAAGTTCATCTAGATATGACCTGCAATCGAGTTCTGTCAGATGTATGTGGGGGAGTAGCGTTTTATAATAACAATTATTCAGTCTTTATGACACTTGTCAGTTTTACCCGCTTAATCCCCTTTACTCCATTACTAAACCTGGTTGTCACATTATACGTGTAATATATCCCACAAAATGGCAGTGCAAAGAAGCTATTGTTCCATCAAATAAATTAATCATGTCAATAATATCTTGAATAAAGCAAATCTACTGGTCATATTCAACATGTTCAATTCTCGTCTTGCTAAAAAGAAGAGTTTGAAGATACCAAAGGGATAATCAAAATATGTAAATCGAAGAAGGACAAACCACAAAATGGACACAAGAAAAAGGTTAAAAGAACAAACAACGATCTACAAAACACCACACAGAAAAACTAAATGTATCGTGCAAGACGAACCCCACTTAAAAGCAGAGAGTGAACTCAAGTGCCCCGGAAGAATAGGCAGTTCCTGCTAGACTAGTGGAGCCGGTCGTGTTACTATAGTTACAAACCCGGTGATAAATCATGAATGAGGAAAGAGGACCGAGAGGTGCTTACGACAAGTGAAACATATCCGTGATCATTTGTGATACAGATATTCCATAACGCCATTAACGGTAAACCAAGTCATGATGGCGACCGTAAGTGATAACTTCAAGTTAACCAATAGGGACCCTTAATTCAGAAGCTTCCTCATTAACAGCAATCCTCTATCAAGGAAATCCTGTTAGGAACCACACGCAATGGAATATCTGATCAACTATACATACTCCATATGCCGATGCTGCTGGAATGTTGCTACATATAAATGGAAAGTTCACAATAGGAAAACCTTCGTGGAGGGCATTATACTAATGTTAAATGCACTCCATGATCAACAGATGAACTTGCATTTTGTAACATGTCTACTTTCGTCACTAGCTTGATATTTTAATGTAATATACAATACAATTTGATATCCCTTTTTCTACTACATATGTGTAAATATTTATACCTCTTCCTTGGATACTTTTGCAAATGGTGCACACTCAAGCTGGCTGGCCATTGGATCTGTAGCATGGATCTCAAGTGCCATATAAAACTCATAAATAACCATGGCAACCATATAAACATCACCTTCTTTTGAATACTGACCATGCCGAAGCACTTCAAGTGGTAACCTATGATAAAACAACTTAATGTTGCATCGTTTTCTATCTATGGAATGTTATTTTCTCTAAAGGCATTGTCGTCCATAATAATAAAGGTGAAAAATGGATTCACGGTACCAATTTGTTATGAATGGTGACCAATTTGCATATTTTATCAATTAAAATGGAAATAAAATTAATAACAAAAAATACAAATGTTCCAAAATCCAGTGGAAAAATTGTAGACAGAGGCAACATCGATCCCCATAAAATACAAATACATGACTGCCTATATATATATAGCTACTTTCCTGGCTTCGTACTGGCACTTCAATTAAAAGTGGCAGGGTTACACTATTTGCATGGACCCAAAACCGCCCCCTCTTAGTGAACTGATGTGGTCATGCAAGTTTTTTCCACGTGGGAATAAAATACCAATCCTCAGATATAACCAGAATTGATTTTTATTATTATTAAAAGATACTGAAAAAAAGATTTGGAAAATGTTTGAACTATGATACAAGCATGCTTTATTTGGCCGAAAATTCTCAATAACGATAAATCGCATACTCTTGTAATTATCACAACGGTGTACAGAATCGAGTTTCAGGTTGCATCCTAGATTTTGACTTGAATCTTGCACAATATTAAGAGATAAACCTTCAGCTGTTCTTGACAAAATTATTGTTTTAATGTTTTTATTACCATCGTTGTCTATCTTGTTTGACGCTGTCTATAATACAATCGTCCAGTACATTGTTGGGATCAAACCTCAACATTCTCCCTAAGCGTGGTGCAGTAACCTACAACAGACAACAATATGAATGAATGAATGAATTGTATTCTTATAAACCAAATATATATAGTTACAGAGAAGTAAATATTAATATACAACATATTAAATTATATATTTTATATTAGAAAAGAAAAAAAAAACTAGTATACATGAAGGTTTTTGTCTGTTCGTTTGTGATTTGTAAGGCATGTATTTATACCCACTTTATGACTATCAGGCGACTTCATAACTTCCATTTATATATATATTCAGCAAAGTTGATCAAAGTGAATTACACATTGTTTATGGCTTCTATCATGATATCCTTGATAGAGGGTTGATGTTACCAAAGAAGCTACTGAATCAAGGCTTCCTATTAGGTAAGTTGAAGTCATTGAATTTTACAAGCACCATCATGACTTGGTTAACCGACACGGAATATATGTGTCACAAATGACAACGGAACTGCTAATTCTTCAAGAGCACCTGCTGTCACCCCCGTTTTCAGCTGAGTTCGTGTTCCTTGATCTTTAGTTTTCTGTGTTGTGCTTTGCAGATCGTTGTTTGTCCTTTTACTCATGGCCATTATATTGTCTGTCCTTCTTCGATTTACGAATTCTCATTACCACTTTAATATCTTCTAACTTTTCTTGATTAAATGCCATAACCTTTAAATGAGGCAAAATGTGTCACAACAGTATTTTCGTATATTAAGCATACGTTGTCCATGTGCTAATAGAATGACAACTAAAAATACAAAACAAAGGAACAAAAAAGGTTTACTCCACTGCTTACCTCATTGTCATGTGTTACGTAAATATTTTCAGCACATAAATCTCTAAGGATCCAGTTTCTCTTATGCATCTCTCCCACAAACTTTACAATTTTCAGAACTATATGAAGGTAATTGTTAGCATCATCCTCTGGATTGCCATAGCTATGTCTAAATGCTAGATCAAACAGCTGTGTGCTTTCTTTGAGTCTAAATTTCTAAACAGAAAAATAAATAATATTAAGACAAATGCATACATATTAAATATCAGGAAACTTGTAAAGCCATATACAAAGTTAAAAAAAAAGGTATTTATGGGAAAACAGTACAAAAAATAATTAAATAATGAAATTTAAAAGCGATAATTTCTAACTTTCAAACGAACCATAACATCATAAAGCACTCTTCCGGTCCACCTTGAAAAATGCAGAGTATAGACAGATAAAATGAGTGGTGACATCATTCAAAATCATCATGTGACACTACAATATGGCAGTTTTAAAAGGATACCAATGCTACACTATTGATAACTCGAATTCAAGTGGTTAAATCAGTATATGCACTCAATAATGGACCTAGTCATACTCGCTCCAAACGAACACATATTTAGTGGATTGGGTTAGCGTTATAGTGTTTAACTCCACTTTCAACAATATGTCAGTTATATCGTGGCGGTCATTTTTATTGGTTGAGGAAACCGGAGTACCCTGTCGCAGATCACTGACAAACTTATTTTATCACATAATGTTGTATCGAGTAGACCTTGCCATAGTTGGATTCAAACTCACTAAGTTTGTGGAGATAGGCACTGATTACACAGGTAATTGTAAATCCAACTATTATACGATCACGACGGCTCCACACATATTTTGAAATTGAATACAAAATCATAGAAAAAAACTAAATTAATTCAGCAATCACATAATCAATATATTTAGCACAGAAACCATGTCGGAAATTCTCATATTGTGTCACTCACTCACTCACTCACAATAAAGTGAGTGAGTGAGTGAGTGACACAACCAGCCTTTGTATTGTCAGGAAAAGTTCCCACCGATCTCTAAATATTCTGATATATCTCATTTACTATCAATATCAAAAGGAAAGTATTTAGAGAATGATGGGATAGCTTATCAAATATATTTTTATCATGATATCATAACATCATGGCCAAATTTAAAATTCCAAATTCTGAGAATTTTTAACATTAAGAATTGTGTGCTAAGATATTCTGGAAATTTAACAATATTGCATTGCAATTTTCCTTGGTGTCTACAATATGTGTTGAATAGCAATTTCTATTATTGTGAACAGTATAAATATGAAATTCAAAAGCACTTGGCTTTCAAAGCATAATGTTGATCATATAATAAATCGGATACAATGAAATAAATTAAACACAAAAGTGAGTGAGTGGGTGTTTTTTAAGGTCAGATTAGCATTTTTTCAGCTATATCATGAGATAATGCTTGCTTTGTACAAGACAAACCAGCTCCGTTGGATGTTGATAGTGCTAGTTCACTACAACATCAGTCCACATGTAGAGATGTTGCTCCCCTCTGATACATTGTCCTGACTACGAGATAACCAGTGTTTGCTCTTGCTTCTTAATGATGCCTGCCTAGTGGAGAAACAGTAAATACCAATGCTATAGTCATTGGCTTGACCCAACCGGGGCTCAAACTCACGATTTAGCACACACGAGACGAGCTTGCTAACCATCACACCACCGATGTGGGTACTCTATTGTGATAGATAAATAGATGGATAGAGTAAAATAAAAATGTCTATATACTTTTCACATTTCTTAATCCTTATAAATACTTAAATGTCCGTATTAATAGTTAATGCAAACCAGAAGATATTCATAGTTCCCTGGTATGTTCTTCCTTTCTTCTCTACTGGGGCTATCTAACATTTGTAGTACTTCAGTACATGTTTCTTTGTCTAGGTGTGACAAGGAATGTATGACATCTATTGTAACGGGCTCGAAGACAGCTAACAAATGGAACTGAAAAAAGAAAAACATTATTTCATACCAACAAGTATTATACATAGCGCTATGAGCATATATTGTAAACAGTGATGGTCAACAACTCCACCAATATCAACAAAACAAACATCCAACTCTTAACTAAAACAATTGTACACAAAAAGACTATGACATATCACGTTGGAAATCCAGTTCCTAGGTTATACAGGCACAAACATGTGACAGTGTAGAACTGAGTAATGGGATGCCAACTCTCACCTCTGTTAACTGGATCTCCAATGACAACACATATATAAACAAAAAACCTGCATAGATTCACTTCCTCTCAAAAAGACTACACACATAAAGAGGGGTAGTACACGGCTGAATCACAATCAGGTTGGAATTCACTACTAGCTACATCTTCATAGATACAAGACCGAGTGTGGTCTCATTTAACAGATTATACTCTAAAACACTATCACATTACACAATTGCTCTGATTTTGTCATCGAAAATGTGGTTTCAAAGTGCAAAATATATCATGTTTTTAGTGTGTGATTTGTGTCAAATCTAAAACAATGATTTTGCTAAGTTTATTAACAGCAGAAAGTGTGATCACAAGCTTTAAATAATTTGCTATGCGGTTGTTTACTTTCTGCACTTCAAGCCATACTTTACAGGTTGAAATTTGACTGACAATGGACAGAGTTATTACTGAATTAGTCTCGCCACCCATATGCGATATTTTCTTTTTTTTAGGGGTGTTAGTTATATCTGTATGATTAGAAATACAGAGTAGTTAATTGAGTTACTAAATAAGTAAATTTTATCATTTGAGAGATCTACAAACCAGAAAAATCTTATTAACATCTTCTACTGAACTGTATTTTATCAAACAAATTACTATGAAAAGTGCTTATTTTATGTAGAGTCAGTAGGCCCTATTTTTGTAAAGCTTCATAAGCTTTATTCAGTCACGAAATTTTACACATCTTCTTCTATATTGTAGAAATTGTGGAAACCAGACATTTATTAAAATTTTGGAGCTGAATTTTCTGTTTTAGTATCAATGTAGAGTCTGTAGCCTTCAATTTTCACAACATGAATATCTAATATAAGAAGTTGTATTTCTGCTTTGTCTTAATATATTTATTTCGGGAACAGGACAAAGCCCCCCCCCCCCCCCCGGACAAAAGCCCCCTGACAAAAAGCCCCCCATAATGAAATAATCATACAATCTTATTACATTTTTTATATTGATGGTGATATTAAACTAAAGATATCTTAAAGATCAAAACTCATCCCTATTAAAAAGAGAAGAGTGGGGGAATTAACACTAAAAAAATTCAATACTTTAAAAACATAGATTTTCCACATTTCGTTCATTGTTATGTTCATTTATCACTGCTTATTAGTTTGAATTGGAATTAAATCAGGAAAAGTTAATGAGGAATTTTTTTTTTGATAAACAATTGATGATTAGGTTTATAATCTTTGAAGTTATTAAAAGTAATGAGTGAGTTATTTTCTCACCCTTTTTGCTATACCATAATGATTTTTTCTTAAGATAAAACAACTTTTATTTTTACTTTCTTTGCTGAGGGCTATTATAATTCTTAATAGAATATTTCAATTGTTTATGATATCTTCAAGTTCCAATAATAACTTATTATGAACAATAGTATTCAAAGGTAATGCTAACCCATAAATAGCGGTACAATAAGTTCAAAATGTGTGCAAAGATACCAATACTGGGGGGCTTTTTGTTGGGGGGCTTTTGTCCGGGGGCTTATGTCCGGGGGGATTTTGTCCTAGACCCAATTATTTCTTTTGCAAAGTAAACATGAAATTACAAATTTAGAACCATAATATCAATTTTTTAAAGAACTAAGTAATTAATAGTTGATATCTGATTAAAATTTCTTTGCTGATTTTAAATTCATTTATTCAGAAAATGGTTAAATATCATTTTTATGGTAGCACTTCAACAAGTGTATTTGCGTGTTAATTCAAATTCACAGTTTAAAGTACATAAATTACTTATTTGTTTGATAAAAACTCCGGAAAGAAGTCTTTTGAGTAGGCGGACTCTACCATTAATTTAGAATTCATGAAAATGTTGCATTTAAGTACATATATAATGGAAACAAGAAGAAATAGAAATTAACTGATGTTTCAAATGAAGAGGAAGAGCCAAAAAATGAAAAATTGACAAAAAAATCTGCAAAAAATGTGAAGATACAGATCAAATGTAAGATCTGATGCAGAAGGCTGGAGAAAATGAGAAAGAAGAATGGAGAGTGCAAGTAGCCTAAGAGACATCTTTAGAGGCAAGCCATTCAAAGTGGAAATACAAAACTAGAAAAAAAGATCAAGATGCAAAGAAATACTTAGATGAAAAGATACAGAGAAAAATAGAAAACAAAGAACAGAAAAACTAAGTCTTAAATGAAGAAAATGACCAACTTGATGATTCTTTCCTTAATTGCGACAAGAAAATGGATGATGAAAATAAAGTTACAGACAAATTACATCTCCTTAAGTAGTAGATTCACCACTGCCAAGCTAAAAACGTAAGAAATTTTGCCCAAAACACCTGTACAAAAGTTGCAGTGATTGAGAAACTTATTGATTATCCTTCTACCTCTGGTATTCTAGAGAAAAGAGGAGTAATAGTAGGTAAAGATGTAGATGTAAAGAAAAAGCTAGAAATAGCAGATGGCTATGTGAAAAGAGTAAGAAAGAATATCTCTATCTCAGACCTAAAGCTAAAAGGAACCCAGCCAATTGATGAGAAAGTAAAGTATACTACCATTGTACAAACAGCACTCATTTCAATTACGGTAGTAGAAAATATAATATCAGACTCATTCTAGATATTGGGAAACACCACAAAAGAGGAAGGCAGTGGACAACCTTAGAGGAGATTAAGAAAAGACTGAGAAGAGCAGACATAGTAACAGATGATGTAAGGAGAAGAAAACAAAAGCATAGAATATCATAATGTAGCTACGATAGTTATTTGATATAGAAACACTTTTGATAAGCTAAAGTTTAAGTTATTCTGGTAGAGTCTGTAGGCCTTTGACAATGCTTCTTTTGGCTAAAATAACTTTTCCTCCCATATTACTATACTTTAGATATGAGTCAATCATGTTACCATTTTAATCTTTTATTTTGTGTTGGTAATTACTGCTCTTTTGGTTTTTGTAATATGCTTAGTCCAAATTTAGTACGCCTGTTGCAAATGTGTCCATTTACTTGTTGTATAAGAATGTATATATTTTTTCTATTCTACCAGACCTTTAGTACTTTAGCAACTATAGATTCATAAAAGTTAAATGGTCAGTTTAGGTATTACTACCTACTTTATAATAATAACAACAAACACATGAATTTGGTAGAGTCCGTAGGTCTTTGAACACCACTTTTTTATTAAGTAAATTCTTTATTCATGATAAAATATCAACAAAAATTTGCGTAGCATACTATGGTAGCATGTAGAATGTCTCTTTTAAGAATGAAATATTCACTTACTTGTGGAGTTTTTCTGAACTAGCTTATTTGAAAATTTTTAAATAAAATACATTGCTTTCAGTTACTATTCAAATGCAATTTTTTTTTTCAAAAATGCTACATACTTATCTTTTTTTGTATTTTCTTGAAAGTTTTGATGTTTTTCTAGTTAAACCTATATGATTTTGTTTTTTGAAAATAAAAGTTTATTGAAAGTTAGCTCTGTGACTGTGTTTTATGTAGAGTTCTTAGGTAGGTCTACTTGCAGTTATTTAAATGAACATTTGTCAAAAGTGCCTGCATGCATTTTTATAAAGTTTTCATATATTATACCAGAAATGTAGTGCTTGAAAAGGAGGTAACTCTTGAAAGTCTAGCATAAAGTTGATTTTTGACCTAATGTGACACAAAATAGTCCCACCTGATTGTGATTAAGCCGACAATAGCAGGGTTTGTAAATGTCCGTAGTCAACTGACTACCAGCAATGAAGGTAGAATGTATGGGCTAAAGTCCATTACTCTTACGGCAAAAACAATAATAACTGATACTATTTACAGATTAAGTTCCAATTAGTCATAAACAAAGAAAATAAAGATCTTCGTTAAAGACCAGAGTAAATAAATCACAAATTTGTTGCAATCAAACATCGAACATAAAATAGTAATAAAGTATAGAATGAAATATAATTATTTTAATTAATATCTAATCATTTAATTACTAGCTGGAACTAATTGTCTTACCAACAGATTGTCTATATTGTTAGCAAGGGGTCATCTATACGAATAATGAAATTAAAAAATCATTATAAGAGTGAATTCAATTCAAGCTTTTATTTACTTTCTAACTTTGAAATAAAAATCATTATGTTTTAATATTTAAAAAATAGTAATTATTCATTTAAGTTTTATTTCATGTTTGGTTGTATTTATCCGGATATGTGTATTGCATACAGCATTACATCATCTGAACGCTCCATTGGACATTATTTACAAACACTTTAACTTGAATAATACTGCGCCCTCTATCGGCACTTTCGCTGGACTAGCGGGAGAGTAATATAACGACTGGATTATTCGGGTTACAAACACTTTAGCTCCTCCTATTTTATGTCGTAATACCCATAAGTCATAGCGATTTACTATTTCCGGTTTGACGGATTTTTTCAATGAATGCATCCAGGCGTTAATGTAGCGACCAGCGGAAGCGTAATATAACGCATGGATTATTCGGGGTTAATTTGACGGCTTCTATGCGAAGATTATGCTTATATTATATAATATTACCCATGATACAACACCACCAAATGCTATAAACATTCTATCCACGAGTATCAGAGATTTCTGAAGCCCCCCTAGGGACAGTGAAAATGATGTAATTCCTTATTATAGATAATACCTGACCAATGTATCATTTTTTTCTTTCCACACTTGGAATTCTATTGATTTGGGGAAAAAAAGAAATATTCCGACATATAATGGGATTAAAAGAACTTAATGGATGTAATAAAGTGATACTCATTTGGTCAAGGAAAATGTTATATTATTCACACAAAACTTCGGCTTAACAATAGTAGTCTTAATTACGATTGATGTATATTTAATCTTGGTATTAAATCTGGCTGTAAATGTGGATTTGAGTGTGAAAACTGTTTTCATTTTTTTATGGAATGTTCTCTATATGATAATATTAGACAAAAATAATTATTTGTAATTTTAAGAATTTATGGTGAAATAGATTTGAATATCATTTTATATGGAAATACAGAACTTTCAAGATATTTTTCGTGCGGTTTAAGTCTCTTTAAAAGATAGCAATATATTTGGACAATCATGCAGATCTAAACTTTGTTTTCCCTTTATTTATTTTTTTGTAAACATTTCTTCCTTTTACTAATAAGTACCATGTCTCTTTGTTTGATTCTTTCTCCTTTTTTTGTTGTTTGTTCATACATCTTTATGTAAATTGATACATTTCATCGTATGGTTGCCGTTATGTATATAATGTTGTAAATTGTACGAAACGGATTTGAATAATTGTTGTAATAACTTGTGCCCAATCCCATTTGCTAATATTTTGAGCAAATAGAATATGCGAAGATTAGACAAGTTGCTAACTGATAAAT
The DNA here is from genome assembly GCA_963680875.1 of Bathymodiolus brooksi. Classification (NCBI taxonomy): domain Eukaryota; kingdom Metazoa; phylum Mollusca; class Bivalvia; order Mytilida; family Modiolidae; genus Bathymodiolus; species Bathymodiolus brooksi. The sequence goes on along the minus strand of OY804578.1, from coordinate 24,658,365 downwards.
AAAATATGCCCAACTTTTTTATATATAAAGACCAAATCAAGTTTGGACACTTTCCACTTATCATTTTGTATGGGAGTTGTTTTTTTCTTTGTGTGAGTACTGTTTATGTTTATGTATCCAAATCGTCAGTTCGCTATGAAAACAAATGTTTTTACTTGGTACTTTTATATAGACAATTTGCTAGAATAAGAAAATCTTGAAGATATTAAAGGATGCGTAACTCTACAGACACAACAGTGTGCAAAAGAAAGAAAAAACCCAACAATGATTAACAAAAGAAAACATTGAGAGCCACGAACCCCACTACAAACCAGGTGTGAATTCGAGTGTTCCGGAAGGATACACAATTACTGCTACATTCATTGTACATGAATAATAATAAATAAACACACATTTACAATTAATTTGTTGAAATGTGATTTAAAGATAGTTGTTGATAATTAAATTTAATATAAATATAGTATCTACCTTCTGTTGAATGGTTGGTTGGTCAGGTGCTCTGGTGTCTGCTGTAGTAATTAGTACGTTGTGCAATGGCCGTCGTTGTTTTGTATTGAAATATGATTTTCGAATAATATCTGAAAGAAAATGAAAGCAATATTCTAAACATTGTTAAACAAATATAATAAGACAACTTATTAGAATGGTCAATACATATCACAAGCCTTTCTTTTTCCCATTGTTATTAGAAACATCAGAGGCTCACAGGAGTCTGTGTTTACTCACTTATCATCCAATTGGTTCCACGTGGTCTCACCAAGACAAGTATCTTAATTATTTAACATGGCCTTTTAGTAGCAGCGACGACATTTTGAGAGGAAAATATCAAAGGACCATCTCAATCCATACCTTGTGGTTTTAAATTGCACCTATGCTGTTCTCGGAGATGAAAAAAATGTTTCATATTACTAAAATACATACATTTAAAACGGATGCGGCCAAGTCGACTTTTCGTCTTGCATAATAATTAGGGCAAATGTGAAAAGTCGAAATATTAATAAAAAAATCTGAATATTGGAGGTTTTTATTTTACTTTTTCGTGTTAGTAGTTTGCTTTTTCGTGTGCATATTTTAATTATTTTCCATATAAGCCTTACATTTTTTCGTATTATTTATATACATGTATATTTAAAATTTCAACAGGTTTTAGCTTAAAATGAAGATATTGTGTAGTAGTTTCTCATGACAGGAAGTAGAGAATATCAGAAAAACAAATTATAATCGGGCGATATGCGAAGTATGTTTCAATATGGTTCAGCGTTTGAAGCTTTTTAAATAATTACATTTAGTTAATATAAACTTAATTTGCATACAAAACAACGGTGGTGGCCATATTATTTTGGCGGTTGGGATTATCAACCAAAAATCCAAAAGTGGATAATACATGTGTCAGTTCTATGGATTCCGGTAGCAATTGGTTCTTTGCATGATTCATGAGGGTTAGTTTACTAGTAGGAGCTTTGTCTATTTTTATTCTATTTTCAGAGACGGTGGCAGCCATGATTGGTAGTTGTGGTCTGAAAGAGGATTGCATATGTATCTGTTTTCCAACAGTTTTGTAGCAATTTGACCCTTTAAGCGATTTTTCTGAACTTTTTTGTTGAAGTTTTGTTGATTTTGTGTTTTTCTTTATATAAACATATGGCATACAAAGGACGGATGGACGACGAGGGAAGCCAAGTAATGGTAAGAGCTCTAATTATACTTGGGAATAGGAGCTGAAAAGTAATGTACTACAAGTTTCATAAAAAAAAATCAGGCACTATTCATGTCAAATATATATGACCAGGGGCTGCTGTTGTCATGATCTATGGTAGTTGGATTTACAACTATCTATGCAATCAGTGCCTATTACCTCTAACGTTGTGATATTCGAATCCTGTGGCAAGGTGTACTAGATACAACATTGTGTCATAAAGTTTATAAGTGACTGGCAGCAGGTCGGCGGTTTTCTCCGGTTTCCTGCACCAATATATCTGACATGATCAAACTGAAATATTGTTGAAAGTGACGTTAAACACCATAATCCTAACCCATATATGCCGAAGTGAACAATTCAAACATACATTAAATCTGTTCCCTTTTTGTAGCCACAAAACATTGAATGACAAGACACATTTAATTCAATATAGATGTACTTGATCATAAATTGCTGAATAGGGTTTCTCTTAAAATAGTGTTTCAAGCATCAAGACCTGTACAAAATTCCAGTATTACATGGTACTAAATTTCATACTTATCAAGTTTTAAGTTTTCATATATTTTTTTCATTCGGAAGTTACTGTTCTTTTTAAATAAACGTTTTTCAACATACTTCTGTCTTGTGTGTTGTTCTTTTTCAGCTGTCGGAAAAGGTTAGGTAATCCCTGCAAAACAATGATAGTGAGTTTATGAAAGGGCAGAATGTCATTAGGCTACAAACAATTGTTCATAATTACTTATTTTGGCATTACTATCCATTTTGTAAAACTTTTTCAGTTTAAAGAGTTTTCAGTTGTTTTAATAGCAAAATAAAAAAATTTTAATAGTATAACAAACAAAAGTGGTTTGTTTAAACTATTTGTTAACAAACTCAAATGACCCTTTTTCTCTAATATTACATATTGATTTTTTTATGAAAAAAGGGGACAAATTGCTATACATTGTAATTCACTGAAAAAAGCACCCTAAGTGATTATAATATTGTTGTGTATTGAGTTATATAATGAATAAGGCGCTGTATGTATAATTGAAGTGAAAATATTATGGTTGTGTGTTTAGTTATATGATGAAAGACACAAAAGCGAAAATCAAACCATTATTATTTGTATTCTGTGTTATTAACAATGGAAAGACCTTTTTGTCAGCTTTTCGTTCCCGATACAGGTGTCAAACAGCCCTTTTAAAAATTATCGAAAACTGGAAGAAGGCCCTGGATGACAATAAATTTGTGGCCGCCATACTGATGGACCTATCAAAGGCTTTTGATTGTTTATCTCACAATTTATTGCTATTAAAATTGAAAACTTATGGTTTGTCTGATAGTGCACTTGATCTTTTATTTAGTTACCTTCATCAAATAAAACAGTGTATTAAGGTTGAAAATGTGTGCAGTAATTTTAAATATATTTATAAAGGTGTTCCGCAAGGATCTATTTTAGGTCCTGTATTATTAAAAAAAATTATGTTGTAAATAATAGTACAATTTATAATTATGCTGAAGATAACACTCTGTCCTATGCTGACTATGATATCAAAAATGTTGTTCAAAATTTTAAGAGTGACAGTTTAAAGATGCTGGATTGGTTTCATTACAATCTTATGAAAGCCAATCCAGACAAGCTTCAAGCTTTGGCAATCGGCAAAAAATCGTTCTACCATAAAATAGTTTTTGAATTAAAATGAAATAGGATAGAGTATGCAAATGGTGTTAAATTATTAGGAGTAACAATAGACTATGAACTTAAATTTGACAAACACATTTCAGATATACCGGTATGTAAAAATGCCTCTCGCCAACTAAATGTACTAAAGCGCATTGGAAAATATCTAAGCAAACTTGGCAGATTAACTATTTATTATTCTTTTATCTTATAAAACCTGACTTATTGTCCGATCATCTGGCATTTTTGTAGTGAAAAAAAATACTTTAAAAATGAAAACAAATACAAGAACGAGCTCTACCCTTTGTTTATAATAACTACACAAGTAATTATGAAGAACTACTACATTTGTCAAAGTTATCATCACTATTCATCACTATTAAAGGTGCGTAGACTAAGTTCAATTGCACTGGAAACATTTAAAATTATTAATAAGAACTGTCAATCATATTTGTATGATCTAATAAATATCAAGAAACATCAATATTCTTTCAGATACAGTAACACAACTGAATTACCCCAGGTCAGAACTATTAGGTATGGTATTAACTCTTTTCGTTATACCGCTTCAAAACTATGGAATGAATTGCCAGAACATTTTCGAAATGAAACAAAATTAATCAGTACATGGACTGGCAATTCATGTCGTTGCAATGCATGCAAATAGCTTTGCTCTGTAGTGCTATGGTTTCAAGCTTTTAGTATTGCTATTTTTAAATTAGTGCTTGTAATGCATAAATTGTTTGTGTTTGTGCTTAATTATCTTTGTCGCTTGTGTTTTATAATAACATGTGCTTCATATGCAATGCCTTATGTTTTATTTATTAGTAAGTATGCATGATATATATGTGCTATGATATTTAATGTTGTAATGTCTTATGATTGTATGCCTACTATATGTGCCTTGCTGTATTATATGTACTGTCATGCATGTTTTCTGTTACTATTTTATGTTATATTATAGACGATTCAAAAGCTCATTAGAGCTTGTGTTATTTGTATTGCTTTGTATCGTCTTTAAATAAAGTTTTTGAACCTTAATAGTCACATATATCTATTAATAAAAGCACTTACCCGTTCTGGCAAAGCTTGGGTTATGTCAAGTTCAGGATACTTTTTGTCTTCGTCAAATATCTGAGTTACACGTCTTTTTTTTTCTACAGCAACAAGATATAATGTGAAACGAAAGTTATCTTTTTATAAGAAGAAACCAGATTTAATTATAAAATGTTTATTTGTAAAGGTTGGTATTTTACTCACATGTGAAACACATTTCCATTATCGCATAATTTCGCTAAGAGTGGATGTCTGGGTCCATAGAACTAGCTTAATCCTGCTACTTTTAAAAAAATGCCTGTACCAAGCCAGAAAAGTAAGAAGTTATATGAGTTAGGGAACGACCATTTAACTTGAAGGGGGGGGGGGGGGGGGGGGGGGGGGGGGTGTTTATGTTTTTTTTCTAAAAAAAATATTCTGATTTTGGTGGAGGAAAAAAAATAATCTGATTCAGAGTTTTTGTCATATAGCCTAATGTTAAATTCTGGAAAAAAAATGGTCGGTCCCTTAGGCATATCGATTTTGCATCAGTCTACGATTTTCTATTGTATTTCGGACCTGTTCCGACAGTGTGGTATTTTATAACTGTTCCTACAGTGTGGTATTTTATAACTGTTCCGACAGTGTGGTATTTTATAACTGTTCCGACAGTGTGGTATTTTATAACTGTTCCGACAGTGTGGTATTTTTAATTTTTTATTTTATTACAATTGACAATGTCTTTTTTCTTCTATAATATTAAATTCTGCATAATAATATATGATAATAATATATTTTAACCTCACTGAGCTATAACGAAACTAATATTGCGTCATTCAAATATAAAAAAAATGACATTACCTCCTTGAAATGTAATTAATATATTGCTAAGTAGTTTTCGGATTCGAGATATGTCAAGTCTGTCCTCTGGCTTAGTCACAACACATGAGATAATTATATCATGCACTTCCTTTGGTATACAAGGCCATTTATAAGGTTTCAGGTCTTGAAAAACAATCTGAAAGTTAATAAATTCGTATAATTTTTCTATATTTCCTAATTTCGGTATTTGATATGATGATCTTACATACTTGTGCGGGGGTCGTCGTGGCCGTGATTGTATGTTAGTTTTATAACAACCTATGCAATCAGTTCCTATCACCACTGATGCTGTGAGTTCACATCTCGATCAGGGCGGGGTGTACAGCATTATGTGATAAAGTTTGGCAATGACTTGCAACAGATCGGTGGTTTTCTCCGGGTTCTCTGGTTTCCTCCACCAATAAAACTGACCGCCACGATATAACTGAAATATTGCTGAAAGTGGCATTAAACACCAACAAGCAAACACACTTATACATTATTTTTTTCTTCGTTAATGTTTTGATTCACTGTATTTGCTCAATTTGAGCTCATTGTAGGTATAGCTAGACAATATTGTGGCTGTTTGATGTCAAATGGTTAACAACATTTTTGTTTTACGTCCAAATATACATGCGTTTAATAGTACTCATCGTTAATCACAGTCCATTTATTGGAGCAATAACCATTGTTTTTCAAGTGTTGTCGTTCTTTGCCCAGTGTTTTTTGTACCGTAGTTAAGATATATGTTATAGAGTTATCTCCCTTCCAATATACATAGTTATCGATCATTACGTGAATTTATCCCTTTCCATTCAAGATATGAAACTGGTAAAATTGCATCATTTCAAGTTCTTCATTTTGCACAAACATTCAAGGAAAGAAAAAACCTCCAACACTTCCGCCGTTTTTGAATATTTTTTGCTGCTGTTGTAATTTGTTTTTTTCGAATTGCGAATTATATTTGAAGGGTGATACTTCATGTAAAGGCACAGCTGATTGTTGATGCACTTGTAATGGCAAGGATGTCGGTTATGGATGTTGTAAAAGCGCGGCATCAAATCAGATTGAACTTTGGTTGACCTCTGTACCCAGTATCAACTATGTTATAATGTATATTAATCCATAGAAGAACTTTTGTTGATCGCTGTTTACCAGGGTCAAAGGTGTAATTTTGTAAATATATTGTATTTCCAATTTTACGAGTTAAAGAAATTAACCCTCAATTTTACTTTTGTTACTATTGATTCCCAGTACAGGGACTGTTCAGTACAGTTGTTGTGATGAACAGACTTTAATTGTGATAAAAGTGCTAAATATTCTACATTAATGCATATTGTTGGTGCTTTAATATTAATTTTGTTGTTCATCAGGCTGCAGCGTACAAGTGAAAAAAAAGTGCTAAATATTCTACATTGTTGCATTTTGGTGTTGATTTAAATTGAATTTTGTTGCTCATCGGGCTGCAGTGTACAAAAATGTGTCGGTAGCCCAATGTAATTGTAAATTCTTCAGCCGTGACCAAGCATTCGCTACTTAATAATAATAATAATAATAAAATCATTAACGTTTAAGAATTTGCTTTGTTTGCCATTAATATTTTCTACCAAAAATAATATATATTCATTTAATTGAATAGAGTTGTGTAGATTTCAGATTCATATTAAACATGATTGTAACATTCAGTGTTCAGACTTTTATTCTACCAAAAACCACAGTAATAAAGGATCGGCTATAGATATTCAAGATAATGTGAAATATTACTTTTAGTTGTGTTTTTGTTTTGTATGTCTTCGTTCTGTGTCTTGTGCCCAATGTTTCCCGTGTCTCTGGATTGTCCATTTTTGGTTCCCCCTTCGGTTTTCTCTAACGTTTATTTAGATAAAAACTACTTACATATTCCAGAAGGTGTTCTGTTGGAGTGCGATACACCTCTGTATAAGGATGACAACCATGTGTGAAGACTTCGTAAATAAATTGTCCTAACATCCAAATGTCTGTTATGAAATCATAATGATCTTCTAAGATACTCTCTGGTGCTGACCATAAAACTGGCATCTCGCTACTGTCTAAATCTAGGAATATTTATCAAAAATTTACAACATTCCATTCAACTATCGTTTCATTTAAGGTTTTAATAGACATGTATTTGTTGCAGAACTCAATTCATATATTTTCAGTATCTTTAGCAATGAATTATTTAAAAAGAATTTAGAATCATTATCTAAAATAAGGAACTTGAGGCCTAAATTACAATTCTTAATCAATTTAATATTGGAGAGCATCTACATCAACTAGATTGTATACATATTCTAAATTACTTGATATAAGAAAAGTTTGAAGCTACCACAGGTGTAATCAGAAGCCGAAAATCGAATAAAGACAGACAATACAATGGCAACAGAAAAAAAGACAGAAAGACACAGAAGAATCTACAAAACAATACACAGAAAACTAAAGATTGAGCAACACGAACCCCACTAAAACCGGAGGTGAACTCAGGTGCTCCGGAAAGGTAAGCAGTTCCTACTCCACATGTGGCACCCGTCGTGTTACTCATGTCAATCCAGTGTTACTGACTATAATTTCCGCTATATTAAGATTACCTGATATAAACCCGGTGCTATTGTCTATAATTTCCGCTACGCTGAAATCATGTAATACGATGTTTTTTTTCCTCAAACTAAAGGCACAAGTTGTCAAGTTCCGATGCACTACTTGGTTGCTGTGCAGAAATGAAACAGCGTCTACTGCATCAGCTACCATTGTTATCAGTTCTCGGTTGGAAATCCAACTGAAACGCTTTCTAGCATCTAACAAATGGCTGTTTAAGCTATGGTCCACTGAATTATCAGTAATGTAAAATGTTGGGAGTGGTCTGCATTGGAAGGCAAAAAGATGTATTAAATTATGATGTAGCTTTTCATCTTGTAGATGTTTAAGAATGTCTAGAGTGTTAAGATGCTTCCTTGTTTCATTTTTATTTGCCCTTCGTTTATAGTCATTCATGCTTCCTTCTGCAATGCAGTGTAAGGTAGGAATTAGGCCATGCATGACCACATGTTTATCTTCAGACACCGTGCCTGAAAATGTTACCCATGAAGGTTCTAATCCAACATTTGATGACTGGTGAATAATACCATCAAGTTTTAAATTTATTACAGCTAATTGATGAAGGATATGTTTGCTGACCTTTCCTCTGATGTCCTTTGACTGTTGATTATTTCTTTGAAATAAGTAGACGGCGTTGGTAACTAGTTCTTTTATCTCTTTGAATAGTAGTGGTTCTATCAGACATAACAGGCGTAACCGTACTATTTGAGAGATTAGTTTCGTGTCAAGGAATATGTTTAAAACCTTACACAAAGTTAATTGGTATTCTGATGTAGTTGTTGGTAACGACGAACCTTCAAAGGGTGATAAAATAAGAAATTGTTTGGTGAAATAAAAACAAATAAAACAAACACAATTTTTTAAAATAAATATAGTTTTGTTTTAAGCTTTGTATATGACTTAAATAGAGATATTGAAAACAAATAAATAAATGTACTAACCTAATCGGATTTATCAACAAGAAAAATAATATTATCAAATATAAATATAAAGCTTCAAGTAAATATGTAGAATAATTCTAAAATACACTTTAAGAATGTTGTAGAAACAAATATTGCAGATGTACATAAATGTATATAGAACGAAACTAATAATGTACTCTTGTTGAAAAGTTATAAATAAAGTAAAGTGCATGCATTATGATTAATCTAATTAAGAGGAGTAATTTGTCATCACATTAACTGACATAGCCCATTATCAAAGAAATTATTGACATGCAAACTGTGACCTCAACAACAAAACTACCACATTCCAATTAATAAATATATTACCTTTAATGTGCAACTGTTGGCATAAAATAAAACAATTAAGATCTTTAAACAAAACGAGAGCAAATATGGGTCGAGGGCTGATATGGCATGTGAAATGAAAAATGCCATATCATAACCTATTTATCATATATACTTCAATGCGTCTTTCTTCATATTTGTGAGAGCTGGTCGTTTTCAGAAACCATGTACAGTCCATGGACATAAATATTCGTCACCTTCGATTTGTTACTATATATTTCATACAAAACCCCATTTTTTCCAAAAAATATTTTAAAGCCATCTCTGGGCAGATATTTATGAAATTCATTTCAAGACATGCAGAATTCCTTGAATTTTATTTTTTATCCGATAATAATTTTTGTCTGCATGGTTTTTGTTTTCTGTTGATTTAAACACAAGTGTTGATTTTTTCGATTTTATTTTGGTTAAATAAATAGCAAATTTGACGTCAGAAAAAAAAATTGTCTTTAAATCATAAGAAAATAAAGGCAATCTAATGGAAAATTATGCTTAAATAAACAAATAATCTTTATATGGGACGAAGTCCAAACTATGGTAGAAATAGCAATATCTTGATTCCAGATCCATATCACTAATGGATTAAATTTCATGAACCGGAAATGACACACCGGAAACCAATACATGGTTAAATCTGCAGAAAATCGGATGCGCAGTAATCTGGAACTACTTCCGGTTATGAATGTTAAAAGTCGTCCCCAATATATTTCGGCCCTAAAAAAAAGTCGTCCCGATATATCTCGGCCCAACAAATCTCGACACTATTTTGATGGACTGAATGAGCGTGAAATTGGCAGATAATTTTCAGATTCGCGAGCATTCATGGCCGTGCCTGTTTCAATAGATGGAAAGAGCATCCTTACATTGTACTGCAGTACACTCCAAAAAGTACACAAAAGTAAGTACAATTTCTATTTCAATCATCCCAAGGATTTACATGATTTAAATATTAGATAATGTGGATTTTGCTTCGCTGGCACTACAGGTAGCACCTGTCTCATATTATTGTTTAAAAATTTGTATTGTACTTCGTCCCAAGTTAAGTAACATCTATTATCATATTATGGGACGAATTACCAACTATGGTAGAAATAGAAATATTTTGATTCCAGATCCATAGCACTAATGGATAAAATTCCTTGCACCGGAAATGACGCAACCGGAAACCAATACAGGGTTACTGGTAACCCGAATAATCCAGTCGCTATATTACGCTTTGCTATAAGTGCCGATAGAGGGCGCAGTATTATTCGAGTTAGGTTACTGGTGGAATTAGACTCCGTAATGATGCGTAGTAATCTGGTAGGCGTGGCCCCAAAGGTGCCACGAGTACCAAAGTACAAAAAACGACATATTGTATTAATAAAATCAAGAACTGGTACAAGGATCTAGAAAAAAAAAATCAAGTTGCTTACGCATTAGCTTTAAATCTCGTGAGAAGCGGAACCTGTTCAAAATATGGCAAGATAAAGCGTGAAGTAGTCCTTGACAACCATAAACAACGATGGCCGACAATGTTTATAATCTTTATGATGCATAAAACTAATGACGGCTTTTATCATAGGTTCATATATCTGAGTTAATATTGTTTAAAAAAAATATTGGACTTCGTCCCAAGTTAGGTAACTCCTATTATCATATTATATTTCTGCTTCTTCTGGTGCAAACAATGATCACAATCCGTATAGAAATGAGTTCACAATAATTATTTTGAAAAATGTGGTTATATATGAAATATATAGAGTAATATCGAGGGTGACGAATACTTATGTCCATTGACTGTAGCTTGATTTGGGATATGTTGCAATAATGTCATATTATATCTACGTTTTTATTATATGTATTTAGAGACATAATCCTTATACAGTTCGTTCGTTTCGTTTTCAGGTAATTTCCTCCATAAGCTGGAGCACTCCAATTTCCATTGGATAAAAGCACAATGATTTTAAAAAGACGTAAAATAGTTCAGTATATCACGATTAGATAAAAGTTCATTCTCTGACCTTATAAAGGCGTCTAGTTAAAAGTTTCTGTGTAGCACATAAAAACACAATGTAAATATGTCTATATACACTTCAGGAGTTAAAATATAAAAGATGGATCCTGTAGTGATAAACGACGTCCAAGTTTGTCTCTATCTTAATTCGCAATATATTTTGGTTCTAAGTCTATGTAGTTCAAAGCACACATTTTGTGAGGCACGTTCTATGGCCTTCAAGTCATTGTGGTTATTTGTAATAATAGTATATACATTTTTAGATGTACAATCTAATATAGCCTGTAAAAGTTGATTTATCTCTTCAAGTAGTTCTGCACACCCCCCCCCCCCCCCCCACCCTTTATATCTTCCACTGCCCTTTTGAATTGTTCTAGCTTGTTCTGCCGTACTTCATCTAGTTGTTTGCATTTTAGTATAAAATGTTCTATAACTTCAACTCTATCTTTGCAGATTTTACAAAATCCAGTATTTTCCTTATGACTAAGCTTATCTTGATGGTACTAGAGCATATATGTATCAGTAAGGGAACGACCATTTAACTTGAAGGGGGGGGGGTATGGTTTTTTTCTAAAATAATATTCTGATTCCCAATGCTGCTGAAAAAAATATTCTGATTTTGGTGGAGGAAAATAATCTGATTCAGAGTTTTTGTCATATAACCTAATGTTGTACTCTGGAAAAAAAATTCGCTCTTTGCGCGACAGGATATATAAATATTCGAACTCTCGTGTTGTCCGAAAAAAAAATTCTGAACGAAACAAAAAACCATAACACCCCCCCCCCCCCCCCCCCTTCAAGTTAAATGGTCGTTCCCTAACCAGTTTCACTTTTACTTCTGCTTTTTGTATATCTGATTTTTGGTTTTTTACACATTCCATATATTATGTGGTGTTCCTAAAGGTTCCTGTTGAATTTCAAGGTGTCTGATAGTTGTTTTCGTTGACTTTTCCTCATTGTACTTTTTGTACCAGTATTCATTTATGGCCTTCTTTATCATTGTTTTCCCCATATGTTTACTTGGCGGGTTTATAAGAAGTTCCATTGGCGTATGCATTCCATACTTTTCTAGAATTCCAGCTATTTTGTTGATAAACAAAGTATTATTTGCATTGGCATTTGCGGATTCCCACAGTAGCATTTGTTTCTCAATTGTTGAGTCTAGCCTGGCAATTCCAAAAAAATAAGTTTATACAATATTTATCCAGTGTTACTTCTATTGGTTCTGCTCCCGTCAATGCATAGACAGCTATAGATGAATAGATGAAGTTCTTTCAGGTAAGCACTGAAATTGCCTACAGACGTTTCGCTGGAGTTGTTCAAGCTTTTCAATATCTGTTTTTGTGGGGTTTTGTACTTCAAGGCCATACAGGAATCTTGGCACTACATATGTGTTCCATATTTTCATTAGTACAACTGGCGACATTCCTGACCTGGCATGGAGACCTGATCCTAATGATGCGTATATTGTTTGTCTGCCCATCTTTAGCCTTTCATCAAGGTTGATTTTGTTATTTTCTTGATATGTTATTCCTAGATGTTTCAATTTTTGGACTCTGTTTATTTCTTGTCCTTCCAAGGTGTACTCCGAGCTTTCGTTGTTATTTTTCTTCGCCATACGGATGACTTCAGTTTTTCCAGGATTTAGTTTTACAAGATCTCGTCTTGTGTTGTACTGTACAACATCAATCATAGCTTGCATTTCAGTACTTGGTCCAAGCAGAACAATATCATCTGCACATGCTGGGGAGGCAACACCTATGTCTCCAAATTTTGCCCCTAGTGTGCTTATAGTCAGGCTATTGGGAATAGTGTTATTATATCTTTTGTATAAGAGGGTCGACAGTTTCGCACTTGCCGAATTCCTTGTGCTATGTTAATATTATCCGTTAGATTATTGTCCCATTTAACTTTGAATGTCATTCCTTTATACATGTTGTTCATTAGAGACCACATATCTCCTTCCACACCATCCTGATAGAGTTTGTTAAACATGATGTCGTGGTTGACTGTATCAAAAGCTTTTTCGGCAACCAGAGTAAGTAGTTCCAGCCCCATATTAAGTTTCCTGTAAAGAGCTATTGCTTCTGCTGTTATGAATGCTGTGAATTTGCTGGATACATTTTCGGTGAAGCTTCTCTGTAGTGGATTTTGGGTTTTCTTCGGTTGTTTTTCAAGTCTATCTTTTATTATTGATTTTAATATTTTGAAGAATGTATTAGGGAACGACCATTTAACTTGAAGGGGCGGGGTTATGGTTTTTTTCTAAAAAAAATATTCTCATTCCCAGCGTTGCTGAAAAAAATATTCTGATTTTGGTGGAGGAAAAAAAAAATAATCTGATTGAGAGTTTTTGTCATATAATCTAATGTTAAATTCTGGAAAAAAAATTCGCGCAACAAAAAAAAATATTTTAACACCCTTAATAGTTACTACAATTCCTCTATAATTTTCAGGTATATTTTTATCCTTTCCCTTTTTCTGGATGGGAGTTAGTATTCCACTTTTTTTCATACTATCTGGAATGTCCAAATCTTGTAAAATCTGATTTATAATTTCACAAAGGAGCGGAGTCAATTCTTCCTTTGCATTTCGGAAGTGTTCAGCTTGTATTCCATTTTCGTCTGCTGATTTACCAGTGTTAAGCTTTTCTATTGCATTCACAACTTCTTTACAGGTGGTTGGTGTTATTGGTATTTTTGTAAGTTGATATAATGTAGTTTTGAAGTTTGCATAGATTTTGCCGTTCAACATCGAAGGAGTTATTCATACTGGGTGTTGCAAGCTTTTCGAAGTGGATCTTCCATCCATCCATTAATTCATCTTATGTATATTTGGTGCCATCTAGAATCAGTATATCGGTGTTTATATTTGAATTGGACCTTTGCATTCGAATCAGCCTGTGAAAAGTTTTTGAGTCGTTTTCCGAGGCCTGCATTATATGGGAGATCATATTATCCTTTTTTGAGGCATGAGCTTGCCTTTGTAGCTGTCGTAATTCTCTTTTCCTTCTGACCATCTCCTTCTTTTCTGAGTCTGAATTTGAATTTGTTTTCTTACTATTTTTCCATTGCCAATTTGCTCTTTTTGCTTCTTTTGATTTTTGACTAATTTTACTATTCCATATTCCTTTACCACATGTTTTTAGTGATTTTATTTTCCTATATTTTGGAATTGCTTTTGCTCCTGCTTTATGTAACATTTGATCTAGCTGTTTTATTTTAAAGTTTACTGGCTGATGTTCCTTTTCTAAATTATTTATTTCATTTTGAATACAATCTTTATATATATCATGGTCACATTTTTCCCATCTTGGTTTTGTGAGTATCTTGGCAGCTTTTGGTGCGGCTCTCTTAACGTCAACTCCTGCAGTTGCTAGTACGAGTGTATGATCAGAGGTATTTAAAGCATCCATTTCCTTGATTTTCACGCTGGCGTTCAAATGTTCTGTTGATTTGAATAAAAAATAGTCAATTTGAGATTTGTACTTCCCATTGTGATGGAAAAAGGTTGTCCGCTCTGGATGGTTGTTTGCTAGTTTTAATCCATTTTCATGTATGAAATTTCTGAACAGGTTGTCTCTTCTTCTATCATCCCTATGTAGCGATGCATTCATGTTACAATTTCTATATAACAACACAAGATGATTCACCTATCAGAGCTTAGAACCACAGGCACTTGTCTCTAAAAAAAAATGTGTACCATATATCATATATTAAGATAATATATGATATATGGTACACATTTTTTAAGAGACAAGTGCCTGTGCTTAAAACATATACGAAAGTAATCCCTTTTCAAGAAAAAAAAGTCCTTTCACTTTGGAGTATTGTGACAATTACTAAATGGAATGGACTAATTAAAATTGATTATTGAAGTTAAATATATAGGGACTATTTTGAGCCCAAATTTGATGGACTTAGTTGTATTTTAATACCTCTATGGAGGATTTGATGCATGACCTATAAATACTGAGTTTCTTGGGGATGACCGAGCTATTTTTAGAGTAGGTGTTTTCCGTAGCATGGCATTTCACTGCAAGATTTTAAACATGCCCTGATATTTTGACAGAACGTTGAGGAATCATGTACGTTTCAGAAAATATGTGGTCTTGGAAAGGTTAAGCTTAAGATAAAATGGCCAGGTAGGCTCGAAAAAACAAAAATTTAGTAGAAAACATTAAAGAAATTAATTAGTGGTTTCACACCTATAGGAGTGTCATCATTCGTTGCATAGATTCATAACGAGCATTTTCCATGTTTTCTTCGTAATCCATTTTGACAGTACTCAGCAGACGACGGAAGTAAACAACGATACATTGATAACGAAAACTGATCGGACCAGAACACGTGAATCTCGTAAGAAGAATAAACTTCCAACAAAGACAAAATAATTATGAAAAATTAAATACTCGGTTTCATCCAAAATTTCCGGCCGCCATTTTGAAAAATCCATATTTAGCCATATGTTTTACGAATCTAATGTTACCCATGTTAACATATCAAACAGACTATTATTTTCCCTCAAATATGTTCATTATAGTATTTACATGTAGAGGTTGAGTGTTGTAACATCAAATCATATTAATCACTACCGTCAGTAGTATTGGTTCAGCAAAAATATTAGTACAACACCACGATGACATTATTTACACAAAAACAGGGAACAATAATGCTTACCTTTACAAAGTCGATGTGTTATCCCTTTAGTTATCAATCTCAATAAAGCATACACTGTCTGTATACATTTCTGTTTTTTTTCTACTTTTTTCACCATTATTTTAGTTAAATCATTCAGGAACTCGACACTTTGTAAATCTGATTTCTTAACAATCTTTAAAAAAACAAACATTATATTTCAATAAGTGCAAGAAAAAAACGTAGATATCATATTTAGTGCGCACGACACGTTTCTGGAATAACCTTCATCAGATACGTTCAAGGTCAAAAGAATGGAAAGAACAATAATTAAAACTCTTATTGGAAGCAAGTAAACCAAAGCGCCTAAACAGGATAGCCAACCAAAGCGCCTAAACAGGATAGACAAAATCGGCAAAGGTCTCCAATGCCTGAGAGAGAGGAGAACATTAGTAATACTTACATTATTTAGGAAATGTACATTTCGATAATACAACATGTCAGTGTCAATGCCGAAGCAATGGCTATTGGGCGAATGATTCCCTCGGGGACTAGATATTGACGCAGTGATAGTAATAAAAACGCAGATATCAAATTTAGTGCGCACGACGCGTTTCTGGAATAAGTTAAACAACAAAACTGTTTTAATAATTTGATAATAGAATAGTAACGTAGTGTTCTTTTTATCTGGTTATATTTGTGTGTATGTCGTAAGATTTTCAGGTGTGTTTTTTTTATTATTATTATTCTTTGTTTGGACATAGCGTAGCCGTTTTGCTTGATTTCATCTGAACTAGTGTCGTCCCGTTTTAGGTACAATTATTAGATCGAACGCTTGATAATGAAATTAATGAAAGTATGGAACAGTTATCATGACAAGATGAAAAATCGAATAATAATTTTTAACGATTAATCGTAATATATTCCAAACAAGCAAACGCAAATGAAAAACACTCTTAATAAAAAAAAATGTAGGTATCAAATTTAGTGTGCACGACGCGTTTCTGGAATAATCTTCATCAGGTACGATCAAATTCGAAAGATTGGAAAGCCAAATAGTTTAAACTGTGACACGCACAACATGAAGTACGACAGGATAGAATTACATCTCTTTACCTTCATTAAAACAAATAACAGTGTACAATAATCTTACCTGGTTAATGACAATCAGAATGAAGGAATATTGTTCCAAGTAAGTCATTGTATTTCTAAATTTCTTCTTAAGTTGAATTCTGCTCTCTTCGTTCATAAGACAATCTCGGAAATTTCCCATCAGCAATGGACTTGGATTTTGGCCAACATTTTTTAAGTTTTCAAATATTGTTTTCAACGAACACAACAAATCTGAGCATTCTGGTAAACTTTCAACTGAAGCTGCAGATTTAGAAATCATTTTTTCAACAATTAAGACTGAATTATCAGCAAATACTTGTATTTCCGGAACTAAGTTTGATTGTGACATTCCACTTATACAAGATGACAGATACAAAATGGCGATAGTGTCTAGTGTCACTGGTAAAAGTTTAACCATAGCAACCGGATTTTCTGACCATTTTTTGCACAACTCAAACAAACAGTTTGCTGCTCTCAGTACTTCCATTCCTATGATGCATCGACCATATAGATCCGTCTCAAGCTGGAAAGCATCAATAGCACTGAATACACTGCATTGTATTCTACAGTCGCCAATGTCAAGAAGATTAAGCATGTTTAAAAAGTCACCTTTTTTAATTACATTCTTAAGTGTTATGGCAAGAATTTGTTTTGACAGATCTTCTCTGTTCTCTTCTGTCGCAGCATTGAATCTTGTTTTCATTTCATTAACAGGCAATAAAACTTGAACTGAAATTATATCATAGTCAATACACTGATCAGTTTACTTGAACTGAAATTATATCATAGTCAATACACTGATCAACATGATATATACGGATATTTATCTTCAAAACAATCATTCAGTCAAACTTGCGACCACCTGCTGTAAGTACCCTACCTATATACCTTGTGTAGTGCAAGACATGTTTTAAAGATACCTATGAGGTAATCAGACATGCGTATTATCAGACCTATGGGATCTCCTGGTTGTACGAGACGATTCAAATGTACCACTCATCCTTTGGACGGGACGATTCAAATGTACCACTCATCCTTTGGACGGTACGTAAATGAATACCTCAGCTTCTGGAGAATACTGCAATCCTTGCCCGTAAAAGATAATTTGCAACAGCTCTGTTGGAAGTGGTTGTTGGCAATCTGTTGCAAGGAAATTTCCCGATCCCATCCATTCTACTCGGGACAATAAAAATATCCGTCAACCCACCGTTACCCGACTTGTAATGAATAAGAAATAATACAAGACCTGAATGCAATTAAAATACACATTGAACATTATTCCGTATTCTAAAATAATTGCAAAACAATACAAAAACCAATCTAACTCAATAAATATGTTTACTTGTACTATAATACCCCCAGCAACGTTATTGTAAATGCGGTCTCTAATATCAGCTACATACCGATGTTACAGGCCGATGATTTTGAAGTTCTATTTATGAACGAGCTTAAGAATTTGACCAATGTTGTAAATACCTTCACAAACAAAACTGTTCTCACGACTTTTTTTTATTCTATCAATTTTAAAATCATTATTGTGCAAGTTATATATATTACTATTGAAACAAAAGACGTATTGGATATAATGGGTTTCTGTTTCTGGTTTCTGTGCCGCTTCTTTTGCTTCAATAGTACTGTATCTTATACTTAAGACGTGCGTTTTTTTACAATATCATGATCCAATTGTCAGAACGACACCATTAGTACATTATGTGTTATATGTGTAGAACGTTGTTTTACAGTCAAAGATAATGTCAGTTCAAGGAAAACAGATACAAAATGCAATATGTAGAAATAATTGTTCAGCTAAATTTTCGTTTAATTATATGCATTCGTACACAGAGATGATTGACTTTATACACTAACATGTGGCCACCATTAACTAAATATGTAAGATAGAATTCTGTTGTCGTATGTTATTCGATACAGTATATATTTCAAGACGAACAACAAATACCCAAGTCCGTCGGGTAACAGACACAACAAACCATTGACACCAACAAAACACCAATTTGTTTTCAAAGATCTGCTTTTAGATCTTCATCAGATAGAACACATTATTAGTACTAATCTTTACGTAAACATGCTGATCGTAGAACTACTAACCTTTAGGTAAACATGCTGATCGTAGAACTACTAATCTTTAGGTAAACATGCTGATCGTAGAACTACTAACATTTAGGTAAACATGCTGACCGTAGAACTACTAATTTAGGTAGACATGTTTATCGTAGACCTACTAACCTTTAGGTAAACATGCTGATCGTGGAACTACTAACCTTTAGGTAAGCATGCTGATCGTAGAACTACTAACCTTTAGGGAAACATGCTGATCGTAAAACTTCTAACCTTTAGGTAAACATGTTTATCGTAGAACTACTAAACTTTAGGTAAACATGCTGATTGTAGAACTACTAACCTTTAGGTAAACATGCTGATCATAGAATTACTAACCTTTAGGTAAACATGCTGATCGTAGAACTACTAACCTTTAGGGAAACATCCTGATCGTAGAACTACTAGCCTTTAGGTAAACATGCTGATCGTAAAACTATTAACCTTTATGAAAACATGTTGATCATAGAAATACTAACCTTTAGGTAAACATGCTGATCGTAGAACTACCAACCTTTTGCTAAGCATGCTGAATGGAGAACTACTAACCTTTAGGTAAACTTCCTGATCGTAGAACTACTAACCTTTAGGTAAGCATGCTGATCGGAGAACTATTAACATTTAGGTAAACATCCTGATCGTAGAACTACTAAGCTTTAGGTAAACATGCTAATCGTAGAACTACTAACCTTTAGGTAAACATGCTGATGGTAGAACTACTAACCTTTAGGTAAACATGCTGATCGTAGAACTACTAACCTTTAGGTAAATATGCTGATCGTAGAACTACTAACCTTTAGGTAGAAATGCTGATCGTAGAACTACTAACCTTTAGGTAAACATGCTGATCGTAGAACTATTAACCTTTAGGTAAATATGTTGATCGTGGAACTACTAACCTTTAGGTAAACATGCTGATCGTAGAACTAACCTTTAGGTAAACATGCTGATCGTAGAACTACTAACCCTTAGGTTTACATGCTGATCGTAGAATTACTAACCTTTAGGCAAACATGCTGATTATAGAGCTACTAACCTTTAGGTAAACATGCTGATCATAGAACTACTAACCTTTAGGTAAACATGCTGATCGTATAAATACTAACCTTTTAGGTATACATGCTGATCGTAGAGCTACTAACCTTTAGGTAAACATGCTGATCGTAGAACTACTAACCTTTAGGTAAACATGCTGATTATAGAGCTACTAACCTTTAAGTAAACATGCTGATCATATAACTACTAACCTTTAGGTAAACATTCTGATCGTAGAAATACTAACCTTTTAGGTATACATACTGATCGTAGAGCTACTAACCTTTAGGTGAACATGCTGATCGTAGAACTACCAACCTTTAGGTAAACATGCTGATCGTAGAACTGCTAACCATTAGGTAAACATGCTGATATTAGAACTACTAACCTTTAGGTATACATGTTGATCGTAGAATACTAACTTGTAGTTAAACATGCTGATCGTAGAACTACTAACCTTTAGGAAAACATGTTGATCGTAGAATTACTAACCTTTAGGTAAACATGCTGATCGTAGAACTACTAACCTTTAGGTGAACAAGCTGATCGTAGAACTACTAACCTTTAGGTAGACATGCTGATCGTAGAACTACTAACCTTTAGGTAGACATGCATATCGTAGAACTACCAACCTTTAGGGAAACATGCTGATCGTATAACTACTAACCTTTAGGTAAACTTGCTGATCGTAGAACTACCAACCTTTAGCTATACATGCTGATCGTAGAACTGCTATCCTTTAGGTAAATATGCTGATCGTAGAACTACCAACCTTTTGGTAAACATGCTGATCGTAGAACTACTAACCATTAGGTAAACATGCTGATATTAGAACTACTAACCTTTAGGTATGCATGTTGATCGTAGAACTACTAACTTGTAGTTAAACATGCTGATCGTAGAACTATTAACATTTAGGTAGACATGCTGATCGTAGAACTACCAACCTTTAGGTAAACATGCTGGTCGTAGAACTACTTACCTTTAGGTAAACATGCTGGTCGTAGACCTACCAACCTATAGGTAAACATGCTGATCGTAGAACTACTAACCTTTAGGGAAATATCCTGATTATAGATCTACTAACCTTTAGGTAAACATGCTGGTCGTAGAGCTACTAGCCTTTAGGTAAACATGGTGATCGTAGAACTACCAACCTTTAGGTAAACATGCTGATGGTAGAACTACCAACCGTTAGGTAAACATGCTGATCGTAGAACTACTAACCTTTAGGTAAAATGTTGATTGTAGAACTACCAACCTTTAGGTAAACATGTTGATCGTAGAACTACTAACCTTTAGATAGACATGTTGATCGTAGAACTACTAACCTTTAGGGAAACATCCAGATCGTAGAACGTATATTCCTCTGTTTCTGTTGTTGTCAGCATCAAGTGTCTCAGCATGTATAAAGCCACTGGGTTGAACAGTATCGAGTTTAATATTTGTGAAAGGTGGAATTAATTCCTTTAAATTTGTTTCATGTGAAACTGGTTTTCCTATGGGACGTCTTTCTGGAAGTGGTGAGGTGTCTTCATAGCGACATTCTGGGTCTTTCTTTTCAAGAGTTTTTAATATTTCTTGTATGTGTTGTCTCATTCCTTTTGTATCGTTTATTGTAAACTTTGTAAATGTCTCCATGTGTCTGTGTGTCTTGTGATTTTCTGTAATGATGATCACTTTATCTCTATGAGGTATTAGTTGTTGTTTTATTTCCTTTTCTAACGTCGATTTGACATGGTCACAATAAAATACTACAACTAATCGTTTTTCTCTTGTGGCACTTAAAAGCTTTATCCCGAATGTTTTCTCTCTAGGATGGACATCAAAACGTTTTATCATAAATCCCAATGTTTCAATTTCCCTGGAGATTTCATACGATCGAAGACATTCGTTTTTCTGGAAACATTTTACAATGACACACTCGTCACACGGTGAGGGAATATCTATTAAGGGCATATAATCAGCCATGTTAGTTAGTTCTCAGTCACAATTTTCCTTCTTTAAGTGACTCTCCGTATTCTGTAGTATAGTAGAATTCGTATCTCTAATTAACGTTAAGACATGCAGAGTTTTAGACTGTCTCCCACTTACGATAAGAAATTTAATTAGCGCACCGTGATAGCGAAATTATCCATCTTTGACTCACTGTTCACCAGGAAGGACATGGTGACAGAAAATCACCCCATCATTTTATTCCACTTTTGTAGACATTCCTGGCTAATACGAAGTCACATGACAAATGATGATACTTTATAAGTTGTTCCTTCCGATCTCTAAAATTACAAAACAAATCATGGATTATCAATTAGTTTCACAGGACATTGTGATGTAGTATTGTAATGACTTTTCCATACTCATTCTATGAGACTTTGACATTATATGATATCAATGCTGAAGCACAATCATTGTTTTCACTTTTACTTCTTGAAAAGTATTCCAGTGCTTGCATACAGATGAAAAAAGATGGTACTGACAAAAGAGTTTGGTTCAAAGTTGATTATTATTTGTCGTAATCACAATTCCGTCCTTTCCTCGTGTGCTATGTATGATGTTCTAGATTATAGCGTTCTATATAATAACGCTCTTCGTCTGATTATATCTAGAAAACACTTGCATAACTGCATCATTTGACTAGAAGGGGTATTTTGGGGTTATGAAAAATAGTTTTACCCCGCCATTTTTATTGAAGTTCCTGTGCCAAGCCAGGAATGTCAGCCCTCGTATATTTGCGTCTTAATGGTAACGATTTGGTCTTTTTCTATAAAACAATTCTATTGGAATTTGGAAATGTTCCGACATTGAGGTATTGTTTTCGCCATTATATTGTCCTTTGTCTTTTGGTCATTGTATTCTCTGTCCTTCGGGTTACAGCTTCTGGTTATCCCTTTGGTATCTTCAAACTCTATATTCATCCGTATTATGTCTTCTGGTTGCTTTGGATACTATTTAATATTTTAATGATGATAATATAAATATGACAACTTATGTTTCTCGAGGATTAAATATATTTTATATTATGTTCAGGATTATACCGTTCTTTATAATAACATTTATACGGTTATATGTGAGGATTGGCATTTTACTCTCACGCAGAAAGCACTTGCATGGCCGCGTCATTTCCTGAGAGGTTTGGTTGCATAAAATATATTCAGAATAAGACAGAAATCATAAGGTGACAATATAAAAACATGGGTAAATATTGTCAAATTTAGAGAATGAAAATTAAGACAACATACTCAAATAATTCACAATGTATTGAATTACTTACATTTTAATACATTTAATATACATCATCGTAAATTTAAATATCAGCAATATGCCGAAATCTGTTGTTCCGTATTTTGATTGCCTGAATATCCAACTACTCGTAACCACATCGATGGCATAATTGTTAGCGTGCTCGACTCGAATACGGTAGATCGTTGCTTCTCCACTAAACACGCAGCGTTGAGGAGAAAGAGCAAAGACTTGTTGGTTCAGAAGCGGGATAATGTGTCAGAGTTGGGCGACATGTCTATCCGCGGACTGTTGTTTCAGTCAGTTAGCACTATAAAAATCCAACTATGAGTGTTGGTCTAGTACAAAGCGGATTTCATCATCATCTTGATGAAAATTAACTTATTCTCGCCATGATATAGCTGAAAAAGACATAATTTTAACCAACTTTTTAAAATTCTGCATAAATACTGTAAAGGGTCTTACATATAAACCATTGTTTAATAAAAAAAAATCTCAATTGTGCAACGTTTCATCTTTACTGTACCATCATAATGATATAGTCTTTCTTCTTAAATTGTAATAAAAATCCAGCTTAGCGTGTTGTTCTAGGACAGAGCGGACCTCGTCATCATTGCATTGACAATTAACTTGTTCCCGCCATGATATAGATGAAAAATTGCGGAGTTGACGTTAAACAACAATCGATCACTCACTTATATTGTAATTCTATATTTGTAGCAAAAACAGGAAAACATTGAGTATACCAAATGGGTAATTAGATGACCTAAATCGAAGGCCAGATAATACAATGGCCAACATCAAACGGACAAATGGACAAATAATGATCTACAAAACACGGCACAGATAAATAGAGTTAAACAACACAAACCCCTTAAAACTGGGATAATTTACAATAAACATTATGAATTAATAATGTCCAAGGAGGAATTGAACATTCACACTTAGGCTAGCACTTAGGGCTTTGGAATCATGATTGAAAAAGTTACAATTAGGAAAGAAATAATAATGATAAAGGGTGACGAGTTTAGAAATACGGATGATGAACTTAGAATAAAGAATTAATATAATGAAGAAAAAAAATACCGTTCTAAAATCTTACAGAAAAATCTTAGCAACAGAGACAAAATGTATACCCCTAACACACATATACATGACTTACTTTCCTGGCTTGGTACAGGCATTTCAATAAACAGTGGCGGGTTTTAATTACAAATAAAGAATTCAGAATTAAAAAGAAGCACTAAAAATTACCCCCAATGATTTTCCCTGTGAAATAACTTCTGATACATATATATCTGTTGTTAACGAGACAGTATAACGACTGTTCTAAATATAGATCTCATCTCATGACTTAAATATTAAAGTCAAATGTAGGTCGAAAATGTGAAATTTTATATCTACAGTTATCTTAAATTACATTGCATATTACACAGTGACTTTTTTAAATAATAAACGAAAACTATGTAATGAAAACGGACTATTGAATTACATCAATGTTGTGAAATTTAAAGAAATTGCAAAATATATATGTAGCAAAATTCAGTCTAAATATAGATTCGAAACAGTAATCGCAGCGATTTACTTCTACCTGCAGCTGGCTAACTATTACTGTTACATAAAGGTAATAACAAAATTACCGAACTCCGAACAATCTTACAAAGGGAAAGTCAAAACTCATAATTATATAAACAGACAAAATCAATCAACAACCGGAAAACTGTGAAAACCGTAATGACCCTGACTTGGTACAGGCATTTCTAAAGCAATGAAAGGCAAAAAAAAAAGAATTAAAAAAAATTTCGTAGACAGAAAATTACAGAAGCTGAAACCTTTAATCTCACTTTCAGGTATATTAATGATGTTCTGTCAATTAATAACCTAAAGTTTGCTAACTAGATTCCATTAATATAACATAACAAATTTGAGATAAAGAAAAATAGCAACAGTTTTATCTGTCTCATTTCTTGACATATTTACCTCAACTTTGACAACCATGGTTAAATTTCTACCATCCTTTATGACAAAACAGACGATTTCAATTTTGCCATTACAAATTTTCCACACTGTGATAGTAATATACTAACCGCTTTCGCGTATGGATTATATTTTATTTTTATTTCACAACTCGTACGCAATTTGTATTCAGATTTATTTTGGGGTGGTCACCATATTCTGAATGCTGTACTATTCATTCAAGGTTGATTTTCTTTAAAGAATCGTCTCATCTTATCTTTCGGAAAAACGCTTTGTTGAAAGGTATTCTGTCAATTACGTACAGATGATGTAATGTTATATTGACGGTTATATTTTGGTTCAATGTTGTCTATTGTTTCACTAGTATGTCTTACGATGGCCTTGTATACTATTTTATATTTAAATAATAGTTGATTAAATAATATAGTTTCGATATCAATCAAAATGTAATATCTCCATTTTCCGATTGTATTTGGGAACTGTTTTGACAATTTACTTATAAACCCTATGTCGTGTATGTGCCCCTGTGGAATTTCAACCAGAGATTAAGAATTTAGTCCTCCATCATTCTATTGTATACCTAAACTGAATAATTGTTCTTTCCTCGTTGTATCGCAAACACCAATAATGTTCCCGTAAACTATATTCTGACTTTTGTACAGAACATCGCAGTGCGGATCCAGGGGGGGGGGGGGGGGGGGGGCGCACCCAGCGCGCGACCCCCTAAAATCGGCGCATTTTTTTTAACTGCGCCCCCCTAACTTGAAATCCTGGATCCGCCCCTGCATCGTACAGGGGCACAAGCCCTATTAGAACTTTTAGTTGTGAAATCTAAATTCCATACGCTGGTGCTGCTGAGATATTGCTGTTATTGAATGAAAAGTTGGCTTTTAAGTTATTTTGCTTTCAAATATTCTGGGTGTACCTGGTGAAGGTAATTTCAGAGACGCGTTGTGCGCACCAAGCTTGATATCTACGTGTTCATTACTATCACTGGGTCGATACCTCTGCTGGTTGACTATTAGTCCTTGCGGGTATTATCCACCCAATGGTGGGTGTTTAGGCACTAACATGGTTTATTATAATTTTTTTAATTCAGTTCCTAAATCATATATCATTTAATATTAAAACTGGGGATTTCCTCCCCTCAGGCATAAGTGACCTTAGCCGAATTTGACCACCTTATTTGGGCTCTGTGGTTTTCTTGCTCCTCAAAGATTTTTAAATTATTTGTCTTCCCAAAGACATTTAAATTATTTGTCTTCCCAAAGACTTTTAAATTATTTGTCTTCACAAAGACTTTTAAATTATTTGTCTTTCCAATCTTTTAGCTTTGAGCTTACCTCATGAAGATTATTCCAGAAACGCGTCGTGAGCGTACCTGATGAAGATTATTCCAATCTTTTAACTTTGAACGTACCTGATGAAGATTATTCCAATCGTTTAGCTTTGAGAGTACCTGATGAAGATTATTCCAATCTTTTAGCTTTGAGCGTACCTGATGAAGATTATTCCAATCTTTTAGCTTTGAGCGTACCTGATGAAGATTATTCCAGAAGCGCGTCGTGAGCCTACCTGATGAAGATTATTCCAATCTTATAACTTTGAACGTACCTGATGAAGATTATTCCAATCGTTTAGCTTTGAGAGTACCTGATGAAGATTATTCCAATCTTTTAACTTTGAACGTACCTGATGAAGTATTTCCAATCTTTTAGCTTTGAGCGTACCTGATGAAGATTATTCCAGAAACACGTCGCCCACACAAAACTTGATATCTACGTTTTCATTGTGTTAATTTTATTTATTTATTCTAGAAGGAAGTCTGCCCAATGAGAGTATTGAAGCAAATAAAAGGTAGTGGAGCTTAATTAACATTGGAATACCGATCGTCTGTTGAAACATTTAGTTCACCAAACAAGACAAATATGTCAAAAACTCATATATCAGTAATTGAATCCAGGTTTGATTATACAGGTGCCAGATGAACTTAGAGAGATGCGAAGAGATTTTCGAGTTAACAGATAGCCAGAATGAAACAGAACAATACTATAAAAACACAGGTTAAAACAAACAGAAATAGTATAAGTCTCTGTGTATGTTTTGTAATGTACCCTTCTTGTTTGTTTTTTTGTCTTTAAAATATATAGGTAACCTCAGCAGATTTTGGATATCCTGATTGGTGAATTAGTGGTTTGACACCTAAATAGAGCACCTCGACTGCTACGCGGTCTCGGCACACAATTTGCACGGGCTCAGGTGTTCATCTAGCTTGAACACCTCGATATCAGTCGGTAACTATTACATATCAGGTCGTCGTTCAGTCAACAAGGAAGTGTAAGTAATAGGGTGTGCAAAAGTTATTTATCTTTGTATAATAATGTTGATAATCATAACACATTACTTGTAACATACGTTTAAAATCAAGGATTTTATACCGGTATTCAATACAATACGAATGTTAGTGTATCTCTAAGGACACGAATACCGTGTTGTCAGTGTCCATTTCCGTTTCGCTTTGTTTAGACTCTGTGTAAATATATTACTAATTATTATTAAACAGCAGCTGTATATTACTAGTTTAGCATTCACTTTCATAGCGATACAAACGTAGGTATCAAATATAGTGCGCTCTACGCATTTTTGAAATGACCTTCATCAGGTACGTTCAAAACCAAAGGGCCTTAAACAGGATATCCAAAGTCGGCTGAGGTTACCTATATTTGTTAAAGAAAAAAAAACAAACAAGAAGGGTACATTACAAAACATGCACAGAGACTTATACTATTTCTGTTTGTTTTAACTTTTGTTTTTATACTATTGTTGTGTTTCATTCTGGCTATCTGTTAGCTCGAAAATCTCTTCAGATCATCTGGTACCGGTATAATCAAACCTTGATTCAACTATTGATATATGAGTTTTTGACATAATTGTCTTGATTGGTGAACTAAATGTTTTAACAGACGATCGGTTTTCCAATATTAATTAAGCTCCACTACCTCTTATTTGTTTCAATACTCTCATGGGGCAGACTTCCTTCAAGAATAAATAAATAAAATGAACACAATGAAAACGTAGATATCAAGTTTTGTGTGGGCGACGTGTTTCTGGAATAATCTTCATCAGGTACGCTCCAAGCTAAAAGATTGGAATAATCTTCATCAGGTACGCTCAAAGCTAAAAGATTGGAATAATCTTCATCAGGTACGCTCACGACACGTTTCTGGAATAATCTTCATCAGGTACGCTCAAAGCTAAAAGATTGGAATAATCTTCATCAGGTACGCTCACGACACGTTTCTGGAATAATCTTCATCAGGTAAGCTCAAAGCTAAAAGATTGGAATAATCTTCATCAGGTACGCTCACGACACGTTCCTGGAATAATCTTCATCAGGTACGCTCACGACACTTTCTAGAATAATCTTCATTAGGTACGCTCAAAGCTAAAAGATTGGAATAATCTTCATCAGGTACGCTCTCGACACGTTTCTGGAATAATCTTCATCAGGTACGCTCAAGACACGTTTCTAGAATAATCTTCATTAGGTACGCTCAAAGCTAACATATTGGAATAATCTTCATCTGGTACGTTCACGACACGTTTCTGGAATAATCTTCATCAGGTACGCTCACGACACGTTTATAGAATAATATTCATTATGTACGCTCAAAGCTAAAATATTGGAATAATCTTCATCAGGTACGCTCACGACACGTTTCTGGAATAATCTTCATCAGGTACGCTCACGACACGTTTCCAGAATAATCTTCATTAGGTACGCTCAAAGCTAAAATATTGGAATAATCTTCATCGGGTACGCTCACGACACGTTTCTGGAATAATCTTCATCAGGTACGCTCACGACACGTTTCTAGAATAATCTTCATTAGGTACGCTCAAAGCTAACATATTGGAATAATCTTCATCTGGTACGTTCACGACACGTTTCTAGAATAATCTTCATCAGGTACGCTCACGACACGTTTATAGAATAATCTTCATTATGTACGCTCAAAGCTAAAATATTGGAATAATCTTCATCAGGTACGCTCACGACACGTTTCTGGAATAATCTTCATCAGGTACGCTCACGACACGTTTCTGGAATAATCTACATCAGGTACGCTCAAAGCTAAACGATTGGAATAATCTTCATCGGGTACGCTCACGACACGTTTCTGGAATAATCTTCATCAGGTACGCTCAAAGTTAAAGGATTGGAATAATCTTCATCAGATATGCTCACGACACGTTTCTAGAATAATCTTCATTAGGTACGCTCAAAGCTAAAAGATTGGAATAATCTTCATCAGGTACGCTCTCGACACGTTTCTGGAATAATCTTCATCAGGTACGCTCACGACACATTTCTAGAATAATCTTCATTAGGTACGCTCAAAGCTAACATATTGGAATAATCTTCATCTGGTACGCTCACGACACGTTTCTGGAATAATCTTCATCAGGTACGCTCACGACACGTTTCTAGAATAATCTTCATTAGGTACGCTCAAAGCTAAAAGATTGGAATAATCTTCATCAGGTACGCTCACGACACGTTTCTGGAATAATCTTCATCAGGTACGCTCACGACACGTTTCTAGAATAATCTTCACTAGGTACGCTCAAAGCTAACATATTGGAATAATCTTCATCTGGTACGTTCACGACACGTTTCTGGAATAGTCTTCATCAGGTACGCTCACGACACGTTTATAGAATAATCTTCATTATGTACGCTCAAAGCTAAAATATTGGAATAATCTTCATCAGGTACGTTCACGACACGTTTCTGGAATAATCTTCATCAGGTACGCTCACGACACGTTTCTGGAATAATCTACATCAGGTACGCTCAAAGCTAAACGATTGGAATAATCTTCATCGGGTACGCTCACGACACGTTTCTGGAATAATCTTCATCAGGTACGCTCAAAGTTAAAGGATTGGAATAATCTTCATCAGGTACGCTCACGACACGTTTCTAGAATAATCTTCATTAGGTACGCTCAAAGCTAAAAGATTGGAATAATCTTCATCAGGTACGCTCTCGACACGTTTCTGGAATAATCTTCATCAGGTACGCTCACGACACGTTTCTAGAATAATCTTCATTAGGTACGCTCAAAGCTGACATATTGGAATAATCTTCATCTGGTACGTTCACGACACGTTTCTGGAATAATCTTCATCAGGTACACTCACGACACGTTTATAGAATAATCTTCATTATGTACGCTCAAAGCTAAAATATTGGAATAATCTTCATCAGGTAAGCTCACGACACGTTTCTGGAATAATCTTCATCAGGTACGCTCACGACACGTTTCTAGAATAATCTTCATTAGGTACGCTCAAAGCTAAAAGATTGGAATAATCTTCATCAGGTACGCTCACGACACGTTTCTGGAATAATCTTCATCAGGTACGCTCACGACACGTTTCTAGAATAATCTTCACTAGGTACGCTCAAAGCTAACATATTGGAATAATCTTCATCTGGTACGTTCACGACACGTTTCTGGAATAATCTTCATCAGGTACGCTCACGACACGTTTATAGAATAATCTTCATTATGTACGCTCAAAGCTAAAATATTGGAATAATCTTCATCAGGTACGCTCACGACACGTTTCTGGAATAATCTTCATCAGGTACGCTCACGACACGTTTCTGGAATAATCTACATCAGGTGCGCTCAAAGCTAAACGATTGGAATAATCTTCATCGGGTACGCTCACGACACGTTTCTGGAATAATCTTCATCAGGTACGCTCAAAGCTAAAGGATTGGAATAATCTTCATCAGGTACGCTCACGACGCGTTTCTGGAATAATCTTCATCAGGTACGCTCAAAGCTAAAATATTGGAATAATCTTCATCAGGTACGCTCACGACACGTTTCTGGAATAATCTACATTATGTACGCTCACGACGCGTTTCTGGAATAAAAGTTTTTGGGAAGAAAAATAATTTAAAAGTCTTTGGGAAGACAAATAATTTAAATGTCTTTGGGAAGACAAATAATTTAAAAGTCTTTGGGAGCAAGAAAACCACAGAGCCCAAATAAGGTGGTCAAATTCGACTAAGGTCACCTATGCCTGAGGGGAGGAAATCCCTAGTTTTAACACTAAATTATACATGATTTAGGAACTGAATTAAAACAAATATATCTAATAAACCATGTCAGTGCCTAAGCACCCACCATTGGGTGGATGATACCCGCAAAGACTAATAGTCAACCAGCAGAGGTATCGACCCAGTGATAGTAATGAACACGTAGATATCAAGCTTGGTGCGCACGACGCGTTTATGAAATTACCTTCACCAGGTACACCCAGAATATTTGAAAGCAAAATAACTTAAAAGCCAACTTTTCATTCAATAACAGCAATATCTCAGCAGCACCAGCGTATGGAATTTAGATTTCACAACTAAAAGTTCTTATAGGGTTTGTGCCCCTGTACGATGTTCTGGACAAAAGTCAGAATATAGTTTACGGGAACATTATTGGTTTTTGCGATACAACGAGGAAAGGACAATTATTCGGTTTAGATATACAATAGAATGATGGAGGACTAAGTTCTTAATCTCTGGTTAACATTCCACGGTGGCACGTAAACGACATAGGGTTTCTAAGTAAATTGTCAAAACAGTTCCCAAATACAATCGGAAAATGGAGATATTACATTTTGATTGATATCGAAACTATATTTTTTAATCAACTATTATTTAAATATAAAATAGTATACAAGGCCATCGTAAGACATACTAGTGAAACAATAGGCAACTTTGAACCAAAATATAACCGTCAATATAACCTTACATCATCTGTACGTAATTGACAGAATACCTTTCAACAAAGCGTTCTTCCGAAAAATCTTTTTGAAAGATAAGATGAGACGATTCTTTAAAAAAAATCAACCTTGATTGAATAGTACAGCATTCAGAATATGGTGACCACCCCAAAATAAATCTGAATACAAATTGCGTACGAGTTGTGAAATAAAAAGAAAATATAACCATACGCGAAAACGGTTAGTATATTACTATCACGGTGTGGAAAATTTGTAATGGCAAAATTGAAATCGTCTGCTTTGTCATAAAGGATGGTAGAAATTTGACCATTGTTGTCAAAGTTGAGGTAAATATGTCAAGAAATGAGACAGATAAAACTGTTGCTATTTTTCTTTATCTCAAGTTTTTTATGTTATATTAATGGAATCCAGTTAGCAAACTTTAGGTTATTAATTGACAGAACATCATTAATATACCTGAAAGTGAGATTAAAAGTTGTAACTTCTGTAATTTTCTGTCTATGAACAGTTGTTTTACTTCTTTTTTTTTTGTTCCTTGTATACTGAACGACGACCTAATATCTATTTTGTATACACTTGAAGTGAAATTGACGAAGCTGTCATAGGTAATATATCAAACGTGATATTTAATTTCGTGCAGTCGATGCGGTTCGGGGATAACCTTCATCAGTTATTGTCAAAGTCAAACTATAGAAAAACAATATAATTTAAAAAAACTTTGGATGGAAGTAAACCAAAGAGCCTAAAGAGAAAGGCCTAAATCGGCAAATGCTACCTATGCCCGTGGGAGAAGAACCTCGTTTTGTTTTATTGGTATTGTTTAGGAACTACAAAGTAATTTCTGGTCTATTGATTATGTATTTCAATTTTCATCAGCTATATTTAGTTGTCTGTTTTTTGTGGTACTACAATCTTTGATTCCAGTTACTATTGTATTTTATATGTTTATGTATTGTTATTCTTTCTCCATCTTCAAATAGATATGTATCGTTTTAATGTAGTACAAAAACATATAATACAATATATATACAACTGTTTACAGAAGTTACTTAATACATGTGTACGTATCGTTGTTTTTCCTAGGGTAAAAACACTTCCAAAATATTTTTGAAAGATTTGATTTCAGTGAAAAAGATATACATCCTATCCTGTCTGTTGAAATTGACTGTACTCATATTGCACCCTACAAATTGGAGTGCAATCTATTGTGATCTACTGAAGCAAGAAACTCTTAATAATTACTCACAAGTTTTTACATTGAGAGATAAAATGAAATATGATGACACAAATTATTTTATGACTGAAAAATGCTTTTGCTTTGTCTTATGAGTTAAATTCTAATATAAGTAATACATCTTACCAGTTTACATCACAGCCACTCGAATTCCGGACCCCCTATTTCCTAATTTGGTCCCTCCCGCGAATATGGTATGGATCTTTGTCTGGAAGTATATCTTTGAGCCATTTATCCATATTTTACAAGATTTCGTGTTACAAATCTATTGTTTTACTAACTTTTGTTTCTAGGTCCAGCTGCCGTTTTACTTAGAAAAAACATAAGTAAAACGGCAGCTGTACCTAGAAACAAACGTTAGTAGAACGAGAGAGTTGCAACACGAAATGTTGTAAAATATGGATAAATGGCTCAAAGATATACTTCCAGACAAAGATGCATACCATAATCGCGAGAGGGACCAAATGAGGAAAAAGGGTGTCCGGAATTCGAGTGCCTGTGAGTAAGTCAAGAGATCCATTTTTATTATTATTTCGAGGTATCACGCATCGTCAAAGAAAAGGGGGGAGATCGAAGTGTACACCAAATATATGATTGTATCCTTTGATCGAAGTAAAAGGGATACTGGTATTGTACACAGGGGCTTTAATTTTTAAATTTTAAGAAATTGCACCATATAGGTACGTGTATTCTATAAAGTTCAAAGTTCTTTATTCCAATTAAGGGCCCCGAAGGACATACTGACAATACAGCA
The DNA here is from genome assembly GCA_963680875.1 of Bathymodiolus brooksi. NCBI lineage: Eukaryota > Metazoa > Mollusca > Bivalvia > Mytilida > Modiolidae > Bathymodiolus > Bathymodiolus brooksi. The sequence goes on along the minus strand of OY804578.1, from coordinate 24,624,282 downwards.
ACATATACATTCATAATTAAAACACATAGTATAGAACAATTCAATCAAAATGAAACAACACTACAAGATTGCGGTATTATTATTATATATATATTGTTTTATAATTATTTCAAGTGTGGACACAGAACTGTGCTGTCCAAAAGGCAAGTGTGGATGTCAATATTTCATATTATTAACTTTAAACAACAAATTCAAGGACACAGGGATCCTGGATTTTTTTAATAGATTATTATTTTTGCTTAAAGTCCGGTCCTGTGATTTTATTTCAAATTTTCATCATAACCCCCCTCCCCCTCCCAAGCGATATACAATTGTATCATTAATAATCAATTCAGATTTTCTATTTAAAATCAATCTCATTTACAAAACCACTGATATTTGTTCAATTTTTAACGCTGATTTAAGCTTTAGTCGCAACAAATTTTTTTTTTTCTCTTTAAACTGTTGAAACAACATTTATTTAACTGTAAAATTCACAAATAAAATCCCCCCCCCCCATTTTCACCTTTTTTCTTGTTTAAATCAATGATCAACAATATTCCTGAATCAAACAAATGAATAAATAACATAGATTTCTATTACATGCATCTTTTTACCATGCGGAGTCGGTGTGTTTTAAAGCGGTCATCCAATCAGAACGCTCATTATTCTTGTCCAAGATAAAAATACATCATTAAAATTACCTGTGTGTGTTTCCCCACTTCAACTCGTAAATTTACATAGAAATCGGAGATATTTCGTCATAAAACTTCACACATGGTTAGGTCTATCATATTTCTTGAAGACAAAATAAAATTGTATTGCATTTATCAATATTTTATGAGTATCAACAGTTTTTTCAACACCGTATATGTTGCTCGATACAGCCGCCTGATTACAGAGACCCGTGACCCAGATTAGCACGTTCCAACAGTCTTTTCTTAATAATGTTGTTTAATTATACCAGCTATAATATTTATATAAAGCCACGCCAGAGTACTGCTTGATAATTTCTATTATATATTCATGTCAAAGTATCATATAACAGTGTGTATAGTTGACTAATAGAGGTCCACCTTGTCCCCTCTCCAGTGAAGCAAGTTACAGGGAATAATTGTGCAAGTTACTTTCGTGGAGAAACGACCTAGGGCAGATGCACTTGGATATATTAGTATCTGTCTTCCTCAGAATCCAATAAACCTCTCCGTAAATAACGCACAAGAACAATTAAATTGATCATTCCAATGCAACATTCACCAGGAGTCGATACTAAAAGGTTCTGGTATCCGACAAGAACAGTATATTTCACGCCTGATAAATATATATATTATTTATATACTTGTATTGTCATTGTATGTGAACATGGATTACGCATTGTTATCTGCTGTGCTTTATCCAATAAAGAATGATTATCATTATTAAATATATATATAGGGAGTGGATGTGGTCGAGTGGTCTAGGGCGCTGGACGTAAGGCTAAGCGAATGGTGCTGCAGTGTATCAATGGTGTGGGTTCAAATCCCGTCGAGGGAAGAACAAAAATTTGACAGCTCTAAAATCTAATTCTAACACTGTTTGGTTTAATTTTCAGACGTATATATATATATATATATATAAAAGAAGCATATACAATATAATTTCTATCATGTATTCATGTTATTTTAAAGTACCATATAACAGTGTACATGGTTGATTAATAGAGGTCCACCTTGTTACCTCACCAGTAAAGCAAGTAACAGGGAATAATTGTGCAAGCTACTGAAGTGGAGAAACGACCTAAAGCAGATGCACTTGGACATATTAGCATCCGTTTTTCTCAGAACCCAATTAAACCTCCTCGTAAATAGTGCATAAAGGTTAACAATAAGAATATATACTCACATGTTCGTGTTTTTCAATTTAGCTTATTATGTAAATTGTAAGCATGTACACATGTAGTTATCACTGTCCATATTTACTCCTAAATCATTGTTCTACCATCAAGTATAATTTCACCCCACTATTTTAACACATGCAATATGAAAATTTCCACAAAAAAGTAATAGATTTCACAATAGGTAATACCTATGTATATGACAATATACAATTACGGCCTTCGGACTGTTGGATATTCACCGATTCAGAGGACCGTAACTGTTTTATTATACCGAACAAACAGTTGAAATATACTGTTTAATATTTGAATTGTTAAAGTATTATTTTATCAGGGTTATTCACTGGACGTTGTAATTTTCGATGGTTATTCACCGTTGAATAATAGGGTTATTCAATGGATGTGTGTAATTCTTACAGATTAAAACATGGGCATTTCCATATTGGCCTGGTTATCATCCCGACACCCCCATATTGGCCTTCGACTGCATCTTGGGCCAATATGGGTCGAGAGATGATAACCAGGCCAATATGGAAATGCCCATGTATTAAACTATTTATTACATACTTCCCACATCTAGAAAAGAGACACCCATAATGGCCTGAGACGAAGTCGAGCACCATAATGGCCCGGGCCAATATGGGCCTCGATATGGAAATGATCTTGTAGTAATCCAATAACCGGTTATTTTCCCGGGGTGTGAAAATATGGACAGTTTACTTCCGGTCATATTGGTCATGCAAAAATGCCTTTATTTGAACTAAGTATGTAATAAATGAGGTTATTCACCGTTGGCGGCGATTAGAAGCAAAAATATCCAGATTATTTTATGTCATGTGATTATCTTTTAACCAATAGAATTGATTCTTTTTTATGTGAGGTATAATAATAGACACTATTTTATTAGCACAAACGCATTTACAATAATTGGTAAATATACTAAATTAACAACATATATAACAATTTTATGACATAACTGTATTAAGATATACTATCTTTTCTAATTTTTATATGGTTTAATGAGAATGAAAAATAAATTCGATCTGCAATACATATGTATGGTTTAATGAGAATAAATAATAAAGTCGATAGGTAATACCTATGTATATGGTTTAATGAGAGTAAATAATAAAGTCGATAGGTGATACCTATGTATATGGTTTAGTGACAATAAATAATAAAGTCGATAGGTAACACCTATGTATATGGTTTAGTGAGAATAAATAATAAGTCCATAGGTAATACCTATGTATATGGTTTAATGAGAATAAATAATAAAGTCGACAGGTAATACCTATGTATATGGTTTAATGAGAGTAAATAATAAAGTCGAAAGGTAATACCTATGTATATGGTTTAATGAGAGTAAATAATAAAGTCGATAGGTAATACCTATGTATATGGTTTAGTGAGAATAAATAATAAGTCCATAGGTAATACCTATGTATATGGTTTAATGAGAATAAATAATAAAGTCGATAGGTAATACCTATGTATATGGTTTAATGAGAGTAAATAATAAAGTCGATAGGTGATACCTATGTATATGGCTTAGTGACAATAAATAATAAAGTCGATAGGTAATACCTATGTATATGGTTTAGTGAGAATAAATAATAAGTCCATAGGTAATACGTATGTATATGGTTTAATGAGAATAAATAATAAAGTCGACAGGTAATACCTATGAACAATGCATGGCGGAGTAAACCGACCTGCGCAAACATGACCTTGGAAATTCTCACTTCAAACAAACATCGTACGTCACGATGAAAAAACTAATCGGACCACATCACGCTGAACATGTACAACCATCCAATCAAATCATGTTTAACAGTTCAATGAATGGACTAAGAAATGGATTTTTTTACTGGGTCAATAAATTCTTTCCGCGCTTTGCTCGAAACAATTATTTTTTTTCCATACGCGAAGCGATAAAATATTGTTTTCATTAATAACCATGATTTAAATGGCCTTTTACATTGAATCAAACTACATTTTACTAAACCTGTTGCAAACAATTTTTTTTCCCCAATTACTGGGAAGCAAACTGTTTTTTTCTCTCCAAAAATCAATGCCCCCCCCCCTCCCAAAGATTATCAAATGGTAACTTCCTAATATGGATGGTTGAAATGGCATTCAAAATCCACAAAGTTTCAATGAAATGGGAAATAATTACTGACTTCCATCAATGATATTTGCAGTTATTTGACATTTAGCACAATCCTCCTAATACATGTAGCTTAGTAAATAAAAATCAACTGAAATGCCCCCCCCCCCCCCTCCCCCCGAAATATTTTGCTTGACAGCGCTTCTGCACCGGTATGTTTCACGCAAATAAAATATTTTTCACAGGTTCCTAGGTTTCTTAACATATGAAGTGTTTAATAAAACTTTTCTATGTCTTAAAACAATATACAGTGTACCTGTTTTTTCTAAATTCTAACTGATGCAAACTTTCTCTTTCCGATCGTTTCAAAATCAAAATCAAAATAGCTGCGTTTTTTTCACATGACATTTCCGCACTAAATCGAATGAAATAACCCAAAATGAGGAGTCAAAGGTTTATGTTAACTACATAACTTGTTTATTTTTTTGCAGAACTGTTTACGTTTCGAGTTAATTTATTATAAATCATATATTGTATGCTTCAAAGCATCAGTACATAGAGTGAATGCAATAAATATTTAAATGTTAGTAAAATTATAACACACTGCGGCTTCTTCTGAACATCGACCCGTCTTCAAACCAGAAACACATGTGCTTGCGGACCCACAGTACCGTTATGAACATGGGCACGCGAAACAATAGATCTACTTCATGTACCGTAGAGTCGTGGTTAAAATCAATGGACGAATCAATGCTTCGCTACGTTGGGGACTTTAAAAGAATGGATTTTCATAACATCAAAACTATACAGTTTTTCAATGCAGACGACTTTGATAAGTTCGAAGTTGCACGCAGCAAGGTCCACCGCCGAATGATCATGAATGCAGTCGCTAAACTTCAGACACCGCACTCAATATTGGGATGGAGTGGAAATGAGAAAAAGCAGAATGTTTTTAAGCCCAAAAAGTTGTCTTTTGTTGCCGGCAACACATTTGACGATGACGATGAGGAAGGCGAACAACAGCAGTTTATGTATAGATCCCCAGCTGAACTGATGCTAGATGGACTTGAGGTAAGCATGCATTTTTACTCGTATCTTTTTCAAAAGAAAAGGGGGGTGTAAAACAGATGCTTTTGTTTCCTTCAACAGCAGGGAACAACATTTTTTCTTCAGTAAAATAACAGAAACAAAAAACAAAAACAAAACTAACAAGCCAAAAAAACAAAAAATAAAATAAAAATATAGCAGCCTCAACTTTCCAAAGTTATATCGACCGTCACTAAGGGAAAGCTGCATTACATCCAACTCGCTATGTATTTTCCATATGTGTAACGTTAGTACTTGTAGTCAGTCTATTTGACAAAAAAAATGAGGTTTTGTTTTGTTGTATCTGAATTCTATGAAATAAGCTAGAATGTTTTTCAAATGCCTAATTTAATCTCCACTTTTTTTCAGGAAAAAGTGACCATGTGTAAGGCAGAACTTGACAGTGCCAGGACGTATGCAGATGACCTGAAGTTCAAGTACGCAAACCCTTTGATTAGTGTTGACAAAACTAAAAGCTAGTGTTCAAGGTGTTATTTACGGGAAGGCCATAACCGTTCAAATTGCGTGTATGGAGATTGCCAAGGACCGGTAAACTGTAGTGACATTGATCGTCACCCGGCCGAGAAAAAACACTATCCGATGCCAATATGAACTATAAAAGTAAAGAAAAAGAACTAGCAAGTTTGCAGGAGGAGTTGTGTGCTAAAAAAAAGGGTTGTTAAAGAAATTCAGTGCTCATTTAAATATCAAATACAGAGTGATTTGATCAATTCCAACTTGGATAAATATACATTCATGACCACAAGTGGCAGAGCCCTTCGACAAACTGCAGTAAATAATGACATATTTATTTTGCAGAAGCACTGCAAAAATAAAGTTCCAAATAACCTGAACTCGGAAAGAAAGAAATTTCAAAACATAATTGACAATTTCAACAAACAGTTCTCGCCTTGCAATGAGTCTAACAAGAAGAAAACAATTGATCCAACCAGAAAATTGTTTGAAGCAAAAGGAGCAAATTTTCGTGCAACACAAACCGAGGAGCAACTTCAGTTGATAAACACAATGAACATGGTTAAAGAGTTGCTAACAGGATTATATAGTATTTTACCACATTCTGTTATCAACTGTGCACTACCGACCAATTCCGGCAATAGTGGCACTACATTATTCAGTACACACAGTGTATAACCGGACAGTTTTCAAACACGGAAGTTGCTGTACTGTCCAACCAGGTAAGGTTAGTTGCTTGCAGAAATTTCAACATTTTTGAATGATTATCCGTGATTTATTCTTTGAAAGTGGATCAACCGAAGCAACAAAAATAAAACAAATACTGCAAAGGTATGTCATTTATATTTCTGATCAAATAACAGTGACCTATTTGAACATTGAAACTGGAAATCGCCGTTTAAACATCGGTGGATGGTATGTTTTCGCTCGAAGAAAGGGGTTAAAAATCTATTTTTTCTCCACGAATTCTTTAAATTATGTCAAATATTTTCTCACTATCTGGTGAAATAAACATCGACGTTTTCAATGCAAAGAAAATATGACCGTAAACGCACTCATTTTCCTTACGACGTTATTCATTGTACGTCACTGTACGCATAATTGCTACTGTACGTTATCATTAATTGCTGAATCTTAAAACTCATCTGTCCGCCTAATTGTTTTTTTGTTAAAGTTGATCGAAAACTTTTCTACAAATTTAGTTTTACCGAAAATTAAGATAGTTTATGTGTTGCCTGCATTGGAGGACTTGTAAAGAACTACATTTACCAGATATTCAGTAATCTTAGATGATATGTGATTCAAAAACATTTGTATCTTATTCCCAGTTTTTGGAGCAAGTTAAATGAGTTTTCTCCCGTTTACAGAGTAATCTTCCTCTAGCAGCAGGTGTCTATACATTGACTGCATTGATTGTCTTTTACAACTACGTGATTGATACGAATATCGTGTTTCATACATTAGGAATTCATTCTCGCAACAATGTACCGGTGCAACATAAGACGAGTCCCGAGAGTAATGCGTATTTTTGAAACAATATTATGTCTGTGACGTCATCAGATGAACAGCTTTGGCGAAGTTAATTTGGATGAAGAACGATTTTTTTCTCTGTCCCCTGTTGATTCAGAATAACAAAACATTTATGGCATGGTAATGTCCGGACACATGCAGATTTGTTTACCCTAGAAAGTCATAATTTCCTTTGGGCGGAGCCCTCGGGATTTGCTTTTCGTCGGGGGAACACATTTTCATGTTTATCCTGCAATCAAGCTATTTGCGGACTAATAACAGGGATCGGATGAACTTGAGTCGTATTACGTCATAGACTGTTACTTGTTGACATGAAGGGCACGCGTAGCGTAGTTAGTGTGCTAGGTACGTCACGACGTTTCCCGCGTTTTGGTAGCAGTCGGAATCATCTTCAAACGTAGTTACATGCATATATTGTAGCAATTTTACGATTGCAGGATAAAGACAATACACAATCATTATCGGAAAATATAAAATATTTGGGTCCCCTTTGAAGCATGCGAAAAAGGGCTTGCTAAAGCTCGCCCTTTCTCATGTTTCTTAAACTCGCCGAACTAAATCTTATATTTTCCGACAATGGCTATGTATTGTATATATACCTCCTAAGTCATAAGTCACAAACAAACTCGGAATCTATGGAATTATTGTGTCCATCGGATTCTTTTTATTTGCAGTGTTTTTTATGCATGGTCAGTGAAGATTATATAGTTAAATACTTTGCCGCATGTTTCACATGTCACTTTCAAGACGCTGTGGTGGCTAGAAAGATGTCCCCTAACATACCATAGGTGGTGGAACCCCTTATTGCACACGGCGCAGGTGAATCTAAGCTTTTGCTGGTGTTTAATTTTTGTATGAACTTGCATACCATAACGACTGCGGAAATATTTTCCACACTGGTCACAAATATGGCGTATCTGGTTTATATTGACACCACATAACGTATTTTTAACATGTCGGTGCTGTGCCTTTTCAAACTAGTTTTATACTTGGTGGTAAATTTGCACTTGTTATAGGAAAAGGTGGTAACAACTTCCTCAATTGATTCGTCAACTGGTACAACCTCAAAAGTCCGGTCCATTATCTGAAATCAAAACAAGATAGACATAGTAGTGTTATCTATGACATTAGATTAAATTTTATTAGATTAAATTAGATTAAATTTTTGTATTCTGGTTCGCAAATATGGAATGATTTACCTATGGAAGTGAAAAGCTGTAAAACACTTTCTTCATTTAAAAGTAAATGTTAAGAACATTTTCTATCACTATAAAGTTGTTGTGCTTTATATGTAGAAATCAGTTTGTTTAGTTTTCTCTGAAATATCTGTTTAGTTTTCTCCAAATCCTTGTATATTTGCTCTTTAAATTTTGTGTACATATTGATGCTATTTTGAGGACCCTCTGGCCTCAGGGAGATTAGCTCTTGCTAATGGGGTTATGCTCTTGAAATAAAGATAATTTATTTATTTATTTATAAGAGAAAACTAAAAGCAACCAGATTATGTGTCTGTAAGACACGGATGCCCCTCACGTATATACGAAGTCTGAGACATGGACCTAAGCACTTAATTTAACCAAAGTCACTCAAGCGTACAATGTAGGTAGGTCAGGGTGACCCAATTGAAGTTGGGATGTGTTTCACTATATATTATGATTATGCAGTCATGTGAAATGAATGAATGAATTGATTGAATATGAAACAGTAACTAGTATGTTTTGAGTATGGCATACAGAATCTAGACAAATCTTTTAAACAGAGTTATTTATCCTGTCATTCCCTGGTATACCACAACATAGAGGCTAAACATTTATTACAAAAGGGACCACAATACCATCGTCCTTCTAAAATCAATTTGGCAACCTGTCATTATGTCATCTTTGACGCCGTATCCTCTTAGTTTGGAGATATCAAAATGGTAATCAGAATCCGTAAATAGAAGAAGGACAAACAACACAATGGTCAAAGGAAAAAGGACAAGAAGACAAACAACGATATACAAAACATTACATAGAAAACTACAGATAGAGCAACGCCAAGCCCACTAAAAACCGGTGGTGAACTCATGTGCTCCGAAGGGGTCGGCGGTGCAAATGGGAGAGTGCTGACGAAAACATTTCTTGAACAATTTCATAAATAAATTTATGGACAATAGTGGATTTGCAAAGTACACAGTATTAGGAAAAAAAATGGTAGAACGTGCTAATGTGGGTCACGGATCACTGTAATCGGGCGGCTGTATCGAGAAACAGATACAGTGTTGAAAAAACTGTTGATACTCATGAAATATTGATAAATGCAATACAATTTTATGTTTGTCTTCAAGAAATATGATAGACAAAACCATGTGTGAAGTTTTATGACGAAATATCTCCAATTTCTATGTACATTTACGAGTTGAAGTTGCGGCTGTATCGAGAAACAGATATGGTGTTAAAAAAACTGTTGATACTCATAATATATTGATAAATGCAATAAAATTTTATGTTTGTCTTCAAGAAATATGATAGACAAAACCATGTATGAAGTATTATGACGAAATATCTCCGATTTCTATGTAAATTTACGAGTTGAAGTGGGGAAACACACACAGGTAATTTTAGCGATGTATTTTTATCTTGGACAAGAAAAATGAGCGTCCTGATTGGATGACCGATTTAAAACACACTGACTCCGCATGGTAAAAAGATGCATGTAAAAGAAATGTATGTTATATTTATTCATTTGTTTGATTCTGGAATATTGTTGATCATTGATTTAAACAAGAAAAAAGGGGAAAAGGGGGGAGGGTGAATTTTACAGCTAAATAAATGTTATGTTTCGACAATTTAAAGAGAAAAATAAATATTTGTTGCGACTAAAGCTTAAATGAGCGCTAAAAATTTAACAAATATCAGTGATTTTGTAAATGAGATTTATTTTAAATAGAAAATCTGAATTGATTATTTATTAATTTATTATTAATGATACAATTTTATATCCCTTGGGAGAGGGAGGGGGGCTATGATGAAAATTTGAAATAAAAACACAGGACCGGATTTTAAGCAAAAATAATAATACAGAATTAGTTTTTTATTAAAAAAAAAATCCAGGACCCCTGTGTCCATTTAATTATTTTTTTTAAAGTTAATAATATGAAATATTGACATCCACACTTGCCTTTTTGACACCATATTTCTGTGTCCACACTTGTTAAACAACATTATTTGGAAAAAACTGCTGGAACGTGCTAATCTGGGTCACGGGTCACTGTAATCGGGAGGCTGCTTCGAGAAACATATACGGTGTTGAAAAAACTGTTGATACTCATAAAATATTGATAAATGCAATACAATTTTATGTTTGTCTTCACGAAAGATGATAGACAAAACCATGTGTGAAGTTTTATGACGAAATATCTCCGATTTCTATGTAAATTTACGAGTTGAAGTGTTTTAAATCGGTCATCCAATCAGGACGCTCATTTTTCTTGTCCAAGATAAAAATACATCGCTAAAATTACCCACAGGTAATTTTAGCGATGTATTTTTATTTTGGACAAGAAAAATAAGCGTCCTGATTGGATGACCGATTTAAAACACACTGACTCCGCATGGTAAAAAGATGAATGTAAAAGAAATCTATGCTATATTTATTCATTTGTTTGATTCTGGAATATTGTTGATCTTTGATTTAAACAAGAAAAAAGGGAAAAAAGGGGTAGATGAATTTTATTTGTGAATTTTACAGTTAAATAAATGTTATGTTTCGACAGTTTAAAGAGAAAAATTTTAATTTGTTGCGACTAAAGCTTAAATCAGCATTAAAAATTTAACAAATATCAGTGGTTTTGTAAATGAGATTTATTTTAAATAGAAAATCTGAATTGATTATTTATTAATTTATTATTAATGATACAATTTTATATCCCTTGGGAGAGCGAGGGGGGCTATGATGAAAATTTGAAATAAAAACACAGGACCGGATTTTAAGCAAAAATAATAATACAGAATTAGTTTTTTATTAAAAAAAATTACAGGACCCCTGTGTCCAATTAATTACTTTTTTTAAAGTTAATAATATGAAATATTGACATCCACACTTGCCTTTTGGACACCATATTTCTGTGTCCACACTTGTTAAACAACATTATTAGAAAAAAAAACTGCTGGAACGTGCTAATCAGGGTCACGGGTCACTGTAATCGCGAAGGTGTTTCGAGAAACAGATACAGTGTTGAAAAAACTGTTGATACTCATAAAATATTGATAAATGCAATAAAATTTTATATTTGTCTTCACGAAAGATGATAGACAAAACCATGTGTGAAGTTTCATGACGAAATATCTCCGATTTCTCTGGAATATTGTTGATCTTTGATTTAAACAAGAAAAAAGGGAAAAAAGGGGGTTGATGAATTTTATTTGTGAATTTTACAGTTAAATAAATGTTATGTTTCGACAGTTTAAAGAGAAAAATTTAATTTTGTTGCGACTAAAGCTTAAATCAGCATTAAACATATAACAAATATCAGTGGTTTTGTAAATTAGATTTATTTTAAATAGAAAATCTGAATTTATTATTTATTAATTTATTATTAATGATACAATTGTATATCCCTTGGGAGAGGGAGGGGGCTATGATGAAAATTTGAAATAAAAACACAGGACCGGACTTTAAGCAAAAATAATAATCCAGGATTAGTTTTTTATTAAAAAAAATCCAGGACCCCTGTGCCCATGATTTTTTTTCAAAGTTAATAATATGGAATATTGACATCCACACTTGCCTTTTGGACAGCACATTTCTGTGTCCACACTTGTACAAAGATAAATAACTATTACTTACACTTCCTTGTTGACTGAACGACGACCTAATATATATTTTGTGAAATTAACGAAACTTTTATAGGTAATAATTGAAACGTGATATCTAATTTCGTGGGCTCGATGCGGTTCGGTGATAACCTTCATCGGTTATAGTCAAAGTCAAAATATAGAAAAACAATATTATTTAAAAAATCTGTGGGTGGAAGTAAACCAAAGAACCTAAAGAGAAAGGCTTAAATCGGCAAAGGCTACCTATGCCCGTGGGAGAAGAACCTCGTTTTGCTTTATTGATAATTTCTGGTCTATTGATTATGTATTTCAATTTTCATCAGCTATATTTAGTTGTCTGTTTTTTGTGGTACTAAAATCTTTGATTCCAGCTACTATTGTATTTTATATGTTTATGTATTGTTATTCTTTCTCCATCTTCAAATAGATATGTATCGTTTTAATGTAGTACAAAAACATGTAATACAACTGGTTACAGAAAAATTAAAATTTGTTGCGACTAAAGCTTAAATCAGCATTAAAAATTTAACCAATATCAGTGGTTTTGTAAATGAGATTTATTTTGAATAGAAAATCTGAATTTATTATTTATTAATTTATTATTAATGATACACTTTTATATCCCTTGGGAGGGGGAGGGGGCTATGATGAAAATTTGAAATAAAAACACAAGACGGACTTTAAGCAAAAATAATAATCCAGGATTAGTTTTTTATTAAAAAAAAATCTAGAACCCCTGTGTCCATGATTTTTTTATTTTTTTTAAAGTTAATAATAATGTTGTTTAATAATATGAAATATTGACATCCACACTTGCCTTTTGGACAGCACATTTCTGTGTCCACACTTGTTTCATTACAAAATAAAACAAAACATCTATAGAATTAATCAAAAATGAACAGAATTGACCAAATGTTTTTTGTTTGTTCAGCTAATAATGCAGCTACCAAGGTTGACCTAAATATTGCCCATATTATCAAAAGGAGAGATTATAAATTCAAAACACCTACATTGTATTTCTGAATAAAATGATTTCTCTACTCAACCTCTAAACTTCATATCACCTCTTTGACATGTTACTAATATGTACTGGTCAACTTAATTAAACAAATAACCTTTAAATTTCCCCTTTTATATCAGCACTGAGCAAATGTTATGTCACAAAAGTTTCTGTTCCCCCTAACAATCCCCTTAACTAAAAAGAAACAATTCCAAATTGTTTTGTAATAAGGTCTGCAATAACTATTGATCAGCTATTTTTGGAAGATACAAACTCCTGTTGAAGTACTGGACTTCGTTCGCTTGACTCTTAGTTTAATTCCGTTGACAATTGTGACTTACGAATTACCTACCACATAAACTCATTAAAGATAACTTTTCATGTTTATTTAAATAGTTTTTCTGTTAATCAGGCTGTGATTACATATGCTGTAACGAATAAACATCATTGTAACATGAATGCATTCTTTTCCTTTGATCTTTTTATGGTTTATTTACCAGAATGTAAGCAACAGCAAAGAACTATGAAGTAATACTCGCAGATACGAGATATTGCACACTTCAAATTTGGGCTGTAGTTTTATTACTCTCAGAGCCGTGCAATAATCAACGAGCTAGATGTGATATTACATGGTTTCATGTTTAATATAAATCATTATTACCACAGTTTTTTGAGATAAATACTGTATCACGACTTGTGATAAAGAGATAAATACTGTATCACGACTTGTGATAAAGAGATAAATACTGTATCACGACTTGTGATAAAGAGATAAATGCTGTATCACGACTTGTGATAAAGAGATAAATGCTGTATCACGACTTGTGATAAAGAGATAAATGCTGTATCACGACTTGTGATAAAGAGATAAATGCTGTATCACGACTTGTGATAAAGAGATAAATGCTGTATCACGACTTGTGATAAAGAGATAAATGCTGTATCACGACTTGTGATAAAGAGATAAATGCTGTATCACGACTTGTGATAAAGAGATAAATGCTGTATCACGACTTGTGATAAAGAGATAAATGCTGTATCACGACTTGTGATAAAGAGATAAATGCTGTATCACGACTTGTGATAAAGAGATAAATGCTGTATCACGACTTGTGATAAAGAGATAAATGCTGTATCACGACTTGTGATAAAGAGATAAATGCTGTATCACGACTTGTGATAAAGAGATAAATGCTGTATCACGACTTGTGATAAAGAGATAAATGCTGTATCACGACTTGTGATAAAGAGATAAATGCTGTATCACGACTTGTGATAAAGAGATAAATGCTGTATCACGACTTGTGATAAAGAGATAAATACTGTATCACGACTTGTGATAAAGAGATAAATACTGTATCACGACTTGTGATAAAGAGATAAATACTGTATCACGACTTGTGATAAAGAGATAAATACTGTATCACGACTTGTGATAAAGAGATAAATACTGTATCACGACTTGTGATAAAGAGATAAATACTGTATCACGACTTGTGATAAAGAGATAAATACTGTATCACGACTTGTGATAAAGAGATAAATACTGTATCACGACTTGTGATAAAGAGATAAATACTGTATCACGACTTGTGATAAAGAGATAAATACTGTATCACGACTTGTGATAAAGAGATAAATGCTGTATCACGACTTGTGATAAAGAGATAAATGCTGTATCACGACTTGTGATAAAGAGATAAATGCTGTATCACGACTTGTGATAAAGAGATAAATGCTGTATCACGACTTGTGATAAAGAGATAAATGCTGTATCACGACTTGTGATAAAGAGATAAATGCTGTATCACGACTTGTGATAAAGAGATAAATGCTGTATCACGACTTGTGATAAAGAGATAAATGCTGTATCACGACTTGTGATAAAGAGATAAATGCTGTATCACGACTTGTGATAAAGAGATAAATGCTGTATCACGACTTGTGATAAAGAGATAAATGCTGTATCACGACTTGTGATAAAGAGATAAATGCTGTATCACGACTTGTGATAAAGAGATAAATGCTGTATCACGACTTGTGATAAAGAGATAAATGCTGTATCACGACTTGTGATAAAGAGATAAATGCTGTATCACGACTTGTGATAAAGAGATAAATGCTGTATCACGACTTGTGATAAAGAGATAAATGCTGTATCACGACTTGTGATAAAGAGATAAATGCTGTATCACGACTTGTGATAAAGAGATAAATGCTGTATCACGACTTGTGATAAAGAGATAAATGCTGTATCACGACTTGTGATAAAGAGATAAATGCTGTATCACGACTTGTGATAAAGAGATAAATGCTGTATCACGACTTGTGATAAAGAGATAAATGCTGTATCACGACTTGTGATAAAGAGATAAATGCTGTATCACGACTTCTGATAAAGAGATAAATGCTGTATCACGACTTGTGATAAAGAGATAAATGCTGTATCACGACTTGTGATAAAGAGATAAATACTGTATCACGACTTGTGATAAAGAGATAAATACTGTATCACGACTTGTGATAAAGAGATAAATACTGTATCACGACTTGTGATAAAGAGATAAATACTGTATCACGACTTGTGATAAAGAGATAAATACTGTATCACGACTTGTGATAAAGAGATAAATACTGTATCACGACTTGTGATAAAGAGATAAATACTGTATCACGACTTGTGATAAAGAGATAAATACTGTATCACGACTTGTGATAAAGAGATAAATACTGTATCACGACTTGTGATAAAGAGATAAATACTGTATCACGACTTGTGATAAAGAGATAAATACTGTATCACGACTTGTGATAAAGAGATAAATACTGTATCACGACTTGTGATAAAGAGATAAATACTGTATCACGACTTGTGATAAAGAGATAAATGCTGTATCACGACTTGTGATAAAGAGATAAATGCTGTATCACGACTTGTGATAAAGAGATAAATGCTGTATCACGACTTGTGATAAAGAGATAAATGCTGTATCACGACTTGTGATAAAGAGATAAATGCTGTATCACGACTTGTGATAAAGAGATAAATGCTGTATCACGACTTGTGATAAAGAGATAAATGCTGTATCACGACTTGTGATAAAGAGATAAATGCTGTATCACGACTTGTGATAAAGAGATAAATGCTGTATCACGACTTGTGATAAAGAGATAAATGCTGTATCACGACTTGTGATAAAGAGATAAATGCTGTATCACGACTTGTGATAAAGAGATAAATGCTGTATCACGACTTGTGATAAAGAGATAAATGCTGTATCACGACTTGTGATAAAGAGATAAATGCTGTATCACGACTTGTGATAAAGAGATAAATGCTGTATCACGACTTGTGATAAAGAGATAAATGCTGTATCACGACTTGTGATAAAGAGATAAATGCTGTATCACGACTTGTGATAAAGAGATAAATGCTGTATCACGACTTGTGATAAAGAGATAAATGCTGTATCACGACTTGTGATAAAGAGATAAATGCTGTATCACGACTTGTGATAAAGAGATAAATGCTGTATCACGACTTGTGATAAAGAGATAAATACTGTATCACGACTTGTGATAAAGAGATAAATACTGTATCACGACTTGTGATAAAGAGATAAATACTGTATCACGACTTGTGATAAAGAGATAAATACTGTATCACGACTTGTGATAAAGAGATAAATACTGTATCACGACTTGTGATAAAGAGATAAATACTGTATCACGACTTGTGATAAAGAGATAAATACTGTATCACGACTTGTGATAAAGAGATAAATACTGTATCACGACTTGTGATAAAGAGATAAATACTGTATCACGACTTGTGATAAAGAGATAAATACTGTATCACGACTTGTGATAAAGAGATAAATACTGTATCACGACTTGTGATAAAGAGATAAATACTGTATCACGACTTGTGATAAAGAGATAAATACTGTATCACGACTTGTGATAAAGAGATAAATACTGTATCACGACTTGTGATAAAGAGATAAATACTGTATCACGACTTGTGATAAAGAGATAAATACTGTATCACGACTTGTGATAAAGAGATAAATACTGTATCACGACTTGTGATAAAGAGATAAATACTGTATCACGACTTGTGATAAAGAGATAAATACTGTATCACGACTTGTGATAAAGAGATAAATACTGTATCACGACTTGTGATAAAGAGATAAATACTGTATCACGACTTGTGATAAAGAGATAAATATTGTATCACGACTTGTGATAAAGAGATAAATGCTGTATCACGACTTGTGATAAAGAGATAAATGCTGTATCACGACTTGTGATAAAGAGATAAATGCTGTATCACGACTTGTGATAAAGAGATAAATGCTGTATCACGACTTGTGATAAAGAGATAAATACTGTATCACGACTTGTGATAAAGAGATAAATATTGTATCACGACTTGTGATAAAGAGATAAATGCTGTATCACGACTTGTGATAAAGAGATAAATGCTGTATCACGACTTGTGATAAAGAGATAAATGCTGTATCACGACTTGTGATAAAGAGATAAATGCTGTATCACGACTTGTGATAAAGAGATAAATGCTGTATCACGACTTGTGATAAAGAGATAAATGCTGTATCACGACTTGTGATAAAGAGATAAATGCTGTATCACGACTTGTGATAAAGAGATAAATGCTGTATCACGACTTGTGATAAAGAGATAAATGCTGTATCACGACTTGTGATAAAGAGATAAATGCTGTATCACGACTTGTGATAAAGAGATAAATGCTGTATCACGACTTGTGATAAAGAGATAAATGCTGTATCACGACTTGTGATAAAGAGATAAATGCTGTATCACGACTTGTGATAAAGAGATAAATGCTGTATCACGACTTGTGATAAAGAGATAAATGCTGTATCACGACTTGTGATAAAGAGATAAATGCTGTATCACGACTTGTGATAAAGAGATAAATGCTGTATCACGACTTGTGATAAAGAGATAAATGCTGTATCACGACTTGTGATAAAGAGATAAATGCTGTATCACGACTTGTGATAAAGAGATAAATACTGTATCACGACTTGTGATAAAGAGATAAATACTGTATCACGACTTGTGATAAAGAGATAAATACTGTATCACGACTTGTGATAAAGAGATAAATACTGTATCACGACTTGTGATAAAGAGATAAATACTGTATCACGACTTGTGATAAAGAGATAAATACTGTATCACGACTTGTGATAAAGAGATAAATACTGTATCACGACTTGTGATAAAGAGATAAATACTGTATCACGACTTGTGATAAAGAGATAAATACTGTATCACGACTTGTGATAAAGAGATAAATACTGTATCACGACTTGTGATAAAGAGATAAATACTGTATCACGACTTGTGATAAAGAGATAAATACTGTATCACGACTTGTGATAAAGAGATAAATACTGTATCACGACTTGTGATAAAGAGATAAATACTGTATCACGACTTGTGATAAAGAGATAAATACTGTATCACGACTTGTGATAAAGAGATAAATACTGTATCACGACTTGTGATAAAGAGATAAATACTGTATCACGACTTGTGATAAAGAGATAAATACTGTATCACGACTTGTGATAAAGAGATAAATACTGTATCACGACTTGTGATAAAGAGATAAATACTGTATCACGACTTGTGATAAAGAGATAAATACTGTATCACGACTTGTGATAAAGAGATAAATACTGTATCACGACTTGTGATAAAGAGATAAATACTGTATCACGACTTGTGATAAAGAGATAAATACTGTATCACGACTTGTGATAAAGAGATAAATACTGTATCACGACTTGTGATAAAGAGATAAATGCTGTATCACGACTTGTGATAAAGAGATAAATGCTGTATCACGACTTGTGATAAAGAGATAAATGCTGTATCACGACTTGTGATAAAGAGATAAATGCTGTATCACGACTTGTGATAAAGAGATAAATGCTGTATCACGACTTGTGATAAAGAGATAAATGCTGTATCACGACTTGTGATAAAGAGATAAATGCTGTATCACGACTTGTGATAAAGAGATAAATGCTGTATCACGACTTGTGATAAAGAGATAAATGCTGTATCACGACTTGTGATAAAGAGATAAATGCTGTATCACGACTTGTGATAAAGAGATAAATGCTGTATCACGACTTGTGATAAAGAGATAAATGCTGTATCACGACTTGTGATAAAGAGATAAATACTGTATCACGACTTGTGATAAAGAGATAAATACTGTATCACGACTTGTGATAAAGAGATAAATACTGTATCACGACTTGTGATAAAGAGATAAATACTGTATCACGACTTGTGATAAAGAGATAAATACTGTATCACGACTTGTGATAAAGAGATAAATACTGTATCACGACTTGTGATAAAGAGATAAATACTGTATCACGACTTGTGATAAAGAGATAAATACTGTATCACGACTTGTGATAAAGAGATAAATACTGTATCACGACTTGTGATAAAGAGATAAATACTGTATCACGACTTGTGATAAAGAGATAAATACTGTATCACGACTTGTGATAAAGAGATAAATACTGTATCACGACTTGTGATAAAGAGATAAATACTGTATCACGACTTGTGATAAAGAGATAAATACTGTATCACGACTTGTGATAAAGAGATAAATACTGTATCACGACTTGTGATAAAGAGATAAATACTGTATCACGACTTGTGATAAAGAGATAAATACTGTATCACGACTTGTGATAAAGAGATAAATACTGTATCACGACTTGTGAGAGCATCAGTTGTGATGCAAATGTTTGCTAGACAATATTTATATTCATTTTGGCAATACAGTGTTTTGTCAAATTGTTGGTGTTCAAATGAAAACGAATTGTGCTCATCTCATTTTTGAATATGTGTTGTCTAAAGACGCTTTGATAAGTGCTATCCATATTAATGTTGTTATACATTATTGTAAAAATATGTGGTCTTTCTGAGTGGAAGCGAATCTGTGCAAGTTTTTATTTATACATGTATGTTAGTATCTGTATAGCCATTGGAAGTCCAGTTATAAAGAGGGAAATAATTTGGATCATATTGATAGGATTAACTTAACAATGCTTAGTATCTGTCCCAAGCCAGGATGAGGATTTACATCGTCATATACCGTGTTCCATGACTTGAAGTGAAATGTAGTTGACTTTTTTGCTGATATTCATGGAATTGTTGACCGTTTAAACTTTCTATTCATACGCATATCTTTAATATTTGCAAAAATAATCTCACAATCCAATCGTATCAGATATTAGCATAGAACGAGTGTTTGGGTAAATAAAGGAATTTTCAAATAGATTGGGTGGTCCCTGCGGACTATTTCTTTGCATGTCCTCAGCAATGTTCCTTAGAGTTATTTCGGAAGCAATACCATCAAAACTGCCCACGGTGCCCGTGAAACCAGTTCCTGTTGTACCCCTGAAAGAAGCACCGCTGAGATACATCGATTTATATTAGTGCTACAATAAAGGTCTAGACTATTCAAGCAATCATTTGCGCAACTTGGAGCAGGAGCATATTGCCGAAGTCGAGCATATCTGTTACTATATCCAGCTTGGTTTGATATTGGTGGATTTGGTCTATATCTATAATTATCAAATCGCATAAGATCATTTGGTCCATGTGATGGATATCCAAAGGGATAATCTGCTGGAGCATTTTGAATTCGTCTTCGAAACAGCTCCCAAATGTAGTCCAGAAATGAGTGATGGCACCAGAATTTTGGGTCATAAGCAGCAAGGTTGCCTCGGGCTATACTGCCATCAACCCAGTTATGTACACCATCATGGTAACACTTCCAACAAAAACCACATTGGTCATAATGAACAATCTGACTGTGACTATTCCTCGATAAATCGCTGCTATACCGTTCTTGGATATAAGTCCACCACGCCATTGATGGCACGCCATATTATTTGTCCTGGGAGGTTTGAAACAATCCAGTTCTTACTCGACCAAGCCCATTTCCGAAGTATGTTGTCGTGAACAGAATTGTTCATGACTGTCTGTTTTCCATTTCTAAATAGACTGACGAATCCTAATATGGAACTGTAACGCCATTACCAGCTACAGCTAGAAGTGCAGCTGCAAGGCTGAAACAAAATTAAAAGTGGATAATATGAGTCAGTAAATATAACAGGGGGTGAATGTAGGACATAATTGGAAGCCATTTTGTGCCGCTTGGAGGTGATTTTTTTACTTGTAGCATTAGTTATTGTAAGGTTAACATTAAATGTGATAGTGCGTCAAATGCCCCTAAATATCCGCTAAACAACGGTGTGTCCATCGTTAAAAACCTTGTTGTCAAACTCTCAAACACTTCGACAATGTTTTTTCCACTTGTGATGGTTTATATGTTTTTTACCGGTTTGACCCCGCTATATGTTTTGTTCCGTGCCAAACCAATATTTGCATTTCATTATATTGCTTGTGTATGAGAACGCATAGCTAAGAAATGTATGAAGATGCCAAAGGGGTAATCACAAGTCGTAAAGCGGGGGTGAACCGTGAGTGAACAACTCATGTGCTCTGAAATGGAAGCAGTTCCTGCTACACATGTGGCACTCGTCGTGTTATTCTTGTTACAAACTCGGTGATAAGTCATGAATGAGGAGAGGACCGGAGTGTGATCAGACAAACGAAACATAAATGTCGTTTTGATGAAATAATAACATGATGGTCAAAATATCAAGCAAGAAATTGTTTTGTACAAGATCTGGCATATTATTTTGGTTGTTTACATTAAGGGCGATCATTTTTTTTTGTTCTAGCATTTTACATTCAATTGGGCTCGTGTTTTCGAAGGTATCCCAAGTCATGCAGAGTATTTCTTTATATATAGTGTTGTGTTATCCTGAGAGCTTGAGCTTTTAAGATAGAATTTGCCAGTACAGCAGGCAATTACTAGTAATACGATATTCTATGAATCATATCAAAAATATATGTCATACTTTTTCTAGGATGAATTATAATTATGTAATAATTAGAATATAAAGTTATTTTTGTCTTATTGTTGTCTTGTTTAACAAAATTACATCAGTTAGAATATGATCATGTAAATATACATTAGAGTTTGGGAGTGTTCTAGCGATTTGGCATGATTTAACATTAGAGTTTGGAACTGTTCCGGCGATGTGGCATGATTTAACATTAGAGTTTAGAACTGTTCCGACGATGTGGAATGATTTACCATTTGTGTTTGGAACTGTTCCGGCGATGTGGCTTGACATAACATTAGAGTTTGAAACTGTACCGACGATGTGGCATGATTTAACATTAGAGTTTGGAACTGTTCCGACGAGTGACATGATTTAACATTAGAGTTTCGAACTGATCCGACGATGTGGCATGATTCAACATTAGATTTTGGAACTGTTCCGACGATGTGGAATGATCTAACATTAGAGTGTGGAACTGTTCCGACGATGTGGCATTATTTAACATTAGAGTTTGGAACTGTTGCGGCGATGTGGCATTATTTAACATTAGAGTTTGGAACTGTTCCGACGATGTGGCATGATTTAACATTAGAGTTTGGAACTGTTCCGGCGATGTGGCATGCTATAACATTAGAGTTTGGAACTGTTTCGACGATGTGGTATGATTTAACATTAAAGTTTGGAACTGTTCCGGTGATGTGGCATGATTTAACATTAGCGTTTAGAACTGTTCCGACGATATGGCATGATTCAACATTAGAGTTTGAAACTGTTCCGATGATGTGGCATGATCGAACATTAGAGTTTGGAACTGTTCCGACGATGTGGCATTATTTAACATTAGAGTTTGGAACTGTTGCGGCGATGTGGCATGATTTAACATTATAGTTTGGAACTGTTCCGACGATGTGGCATGCTATAACATTAGGGTTTGGAACTGTTTCGACGATGTGGTATGATTTAACATTAAAGTTTGGAACTGTTCCGGTGATGTGGCATGATTTAACATTAGCATTTAGAACTGTTCCGACGAAATGACATGATTTAATATTAGAGCTTGGAACTGTTCCGACGATGTGGCATGATTTAACATTAGAGCTTGGAACTGTTCCGATGATGTGGCATGATTTAGCATTAGAGTTTGGAACTGTTCCGGCGATGTGGCATGATTTAACATTAGAGTTTGAAACTGTTCCGACGATGTGGCATGATTTAACATTAGAGACTGTAACTGTTCCGCCAATGTGGCATGATTTAACATTAGAGTTTTGAACTGTTCTGACGATGTGGCATGATTTAACATTAGAGTTTGGAACTGTTCCGACGATGTGGCATGATTCAACATTAGCGTTTGGACCTGTTCCAGCGATGTGGCATGAATTAACATTGGAATTTGGAACTGTTCCGACGATGTGGCATGATTCAGCATTAGAGTTTGGAACTGTTCCGAGGATGTGGCATGATTTAACATTAGAGATTGGAACTGTTCCGACGATGTGGCATGATTTAACATTAAAGTTTGGAATTGTTCTGGCGATGTGACATGATTTAATATTAGAGTTTGAAACTGTTCCAACGATGTGGCATGATTTAACATTAGAGTTGGGAACTGTTCGCACGATGTGGCATGATTTAACATTAGCGTTTGGAACTGTTTCAACGATGTGTCATGATTTAACATTATAGTTTGGAACTGTTCCGACGATGTGTCATTTTTTCTTTTTTGCTTTATAATTAATTTTTCAAACAGAGAACGGGTGACAATCGCCTCATGATTATACAATTTTGAAAATTCTTCATCTCTGGAAACATTTTTGCAACGACCCATTTCAGCTTCCAAATTATAATCACTTATTTGAAGTATTGTTTCGGTATTTTTCTCATAAAAGCTTCGTGCAATATTATGATTATTCTCCAAAATAAATGAACAACTTACAGTAATAGATAAATTCTGTGCCAACACAAGTAAGCCTGTCCTCGGTGCTCTCGATTTCCACCTGTGTGAATTGCTTCGATGATGTCATACGTGTTCATATTGGCGCGAACTCCCAACAAGGGTCATATAATTTATATTTTGAATACAGAGATTTATTCCCCTTCGCCTATCTAATGTTATTACGCTTGAACACATTCTCCGTAGTGAGTGAGTGTGTGTTGTTTATCGCCAAGTGAGCAATTTTCAGCTATGCCATGGCGGAAACAAATTACATTTCAATAAGATGACGACCGCTTTGTACTAGACTAACACACTTAGTTTGATTTGTATAGTGCTAGCTCCCATAGAACACTTTATTATTATTCTGTGTCAGTCTCTCTTCTTACTCTTTAATAATGCGTGCTTAACAGGTGTGCACTCAGATAGGTTATGGAGGTGTGAACTCAGATATGATATGGGCGCGAAAGCCTACTAATTTCATTTGTATAGAACGCTTGTGTGACTCTCCACCAAATCTATAATTTACTACCAAACTATAATCGATTAAATAGATCTATATGGTCAAAGCAAACAAAAAATTAAATAACTTTATTATTTACGAAAGAACCAAAACAATACATTTATTTTACTATTTTACCTTTGATAGGTTTTCTACTTTACGAAAGTGTTTACCCAATAATACAATGGAACAATTCCATAACAATCTACCCATATGTATACATGTCTTATAATGTGTGGTGTGTAGAATGATACTGAGAACTTACAAAATGATTTGTCAGTCTTCGAACTGCCCGAGCAAACCGTAATAAGTTTGTTTCGTATGGCATTGCATTGAATTCTCGTCTTATCGGTATACTCTCGTTTGTCTTTTATGTCGAGATTTAACGGCTATGTCAGCCTCGCTGTTAATTTTACGTCATTGTGCAGTAAGAAAATTAGCAGAGCTCGTAACATTCAATGTACTGGCTGCAGACTGGGGGAAATTATCAAAGCAAATGACTGATCCCATTTCAAAGCAATCCGGTGAATAATCTGTTTCTTTCGGTTTGAATTTTAATACAGTTGCTTGGCAACTGGGTTTGCAAACCATCAACAAGAATAAAACCTTCAACCATCTGATCTTAAAACAGAAAACAAAGATAAGTAAAAACATTAAACTTATAGAAATCTTAATTTCAAATTTACAAAGACACTCGATGAGATGATGTCTGCTTTGTATTGGAAAACAAACACCATGAGTTGGATCTTCATGGCGCTAGCTCACTGAAACTACAGTCCGTTGGTAGATGTGTGGTTTCAGTCGGACATAGTATCATGATTCGGAGCCAACCAGTCTTAGCTCTTACTCCTTAATGCTGTGTGCTTAGCGGAAAAGCAGCAAATATCTATTTAATATCCTTTGCTTTGACGCAACCCGTGTTCTAACATACGATCTACCGCACTCGCGGCGAGCACGCTAACCATTACAGCACCGATGCAGTTCCCCACATATGTGGATTGTATATGTTCCTGACTTTAATATCCTCCGACAGAAAGACCAGGGTATAGAATAAGAAAAGTTTGAAGATAATACAATGGTGGCAAGAATAAATATTGGTAGACAAATATACTAAACAGAAAACTAAATATTGAGCAATACGGACCCACTGGTTCTAAATAGCTGAAAACATAGTTACCAGTTCAAATGATTATAACTTATTACAAGTGGTATTTGAGATCATCTACAAACATTCCTCGTTTAATCTATCCGGAAATAATCATGGCTATAAATGCCAATTCTTGCTCCTGATTGGCTGAAAATTATATTACATTTTCTTCACAGAAGCTACATGTTCAAATGACTTTTATTTATAGTTCAAGAAAAGTTTGAGATACCAAAGGGTTAATTAGAGGTCGTAAATCGAAGAAGGACATTCAATACAATGGCCAAAAGAAAAGGTGCTGTACCGTTCGAAACTATTCGTTATGACATATTGCACATTTAATAGAGATTTAATATTGATTCTTCATTTAGTGTATTGCAAAATAGAAATTCATATAATAAAACTAGAATCGTTTGCAAAAACGTTCTCGAAGAAACCACCAGTATTTATACATGTATTCATGAAAGAAAGACAGACAGGAAATCAAAATGTATCTTTTAAATCTAACGATAAATGCACAAGTTAATTTCCATTTAAGAAACATAGTGCACGTTTAAATGAAACAAATCTAAATTTTGGAAATGTAATTTCAGGTTTGTTTCAGCTACTCAGAAACAAAATTACCCATAACGGCCATGCTATGGACAAATCAAAATGAAATAAGGAAACTTTATAGAGGAACTTACAAACACCATTTGTGCTTAGCTAAAAATAATTTGGATTTGTAGTTTCTAAGTAGAACATATTTTTTTTCAATTTCAACAAGCAAATCGGAAACAAGGATTTCGATTGATAGCCATGATTTTCGCTGGATCAGGTTTAAATGAGGAATCTTTGTATAATACCTCAAAAATACCACTTGTAATACATCATATATCATTTGGACTGGTAGTTTCAGTCAATCAGAACCAGTGTGGTTACTGTTGCTCAATCTTCGTGGGTTTCTGTTAAGTGTTGTGTTGGCCATTGCTTGTCTTTTCCTCTTTTTTCTTTGGCTACTGCATTGTTTGTCCTCCTTTTTATTGAAGTGCCTGTACCAAGCCAGGAAAGGGAATGGTCATGTATTTGTGTGTTAGGTCGATTTTGTCTCTTTCTACGATTTTGCTATTGGATTATGGAACTGTTCCGATGGTGTTTCTGCACTGACGTGGTTTATTAGATATATTAATTATTGATATTTGTAATTATTGTTAAAACTAAGGTCTCGTTACTATGGTGGACGTTCATGTGGTTGGTGTTGACAATTCAAAATGTCACTCCCAGTCGTCTCGTTCACTATGTTCACTATGTTTGTACGGATGTATGTCGGTATCATCAAGATTCCTTCGGATTGAAAAGTTTGAAGATATCAAAGGGCCAACCAGAGATCACAAATCGAAGAAGGACAGACAATGCAATTACCAAAAGAAAGTAGACAACCAATAATCTACAAAACACTACACATAAATATTAGTAGTATATTGGTACAGTTCAATTAGTATTTGTGGAGGTGGTGCGAGGTGGTGCTACTGGAAGTGACGTGACCGGAAGTCACGTGATTGGAAGGGGCTCTGACCGGAAGTGACCGGAAGTATGTTCTGTGCATGCCCGGTCTCCCCCGCGTTTTTTTCTAACTAGAGCAGTAGTACAAAATGTAATAAAGTAGTACAAGTACAATTGCTACCGGAAGCGACCAAAGGTCACTTGACCCCTTGGGTGTGCACATGCACAACCAGAAGTTGCATAATGTCCGCCCTAGTGGGACCTTTTCACCGAAAGTGCCCCTTTGTGTGCTATCTATGACGTCCGCGTCTATCATTGTCTTGTCCTGGTTATCTACCCCTTTTATTTTCATATATAATATTTCAATAATGGTTTTCACCTACGGTGTTTTCGGTTGAAATACTTGTATTGTGACCTGTATATATTAATGAATTATTTAATTAATCCTTACATGTCCAGGGAACCTATTCTTTGTTATATTTTCAGAGATCTTTTAACGTTTTATTCATTAATTGCTCGGTTTTGCAATATTTTTTCGTGAACTTTCTATCTATAGCGACGTTTCTTGATTTTCGTGTTTATTCAACATCTTAATCACTATTTTGTTGACTTAATGTAGCTTTTTCATAGATAATGTTAATGTGTGGTATTTTCATAATGTGTTTGGTTTTGTTTTTGTTTGTAACGTGTCTTGGGTGGAATTCCAACAGCGGCGGGAACTGCTGTTGCTACTGCTGCTGCTTTGGGATATATGGCTACTGCTCTGGGGTATATGGCTGTTGCTGCTGCTGAGTGTGTGAGGAAAATGCTGCTGCTGTTGCTGGGTGAGAGAGAGGAAATTGGTGGTATTGTGACGTGAAGTAGAAATTAGAAACAGAAAAAAAAACAAGGAAAACATAAAACAAACGGAGAGATAAGCGAAAAAATGTTAATAAAAAAGTTAATGAACACGTACAACTTGAAGAAGGAGGAGGAGGATGAGGAGGATATCTCTTTGGGTGTAATTGTGACTAACACAGAAATCTTCCATATTTTCCAAATCATTTCACATTTCAACTTGCCTTTCTTCCATATTTTCCATATCATTTCACTATTCGACTTACTTTTCTTCCATATTTTCCTTATCATTTCACTATTCAACCTACTTTTCTTTCATATATTTCATATCTTTTCACAATTTTCTTCTGTATTTTCCAAATCTTTTCACTATTCGACTTGCCTTTCTTCCATATTTTCCATACCATTTCACATTTCAACTTACCTTTCTTCCATATTTTCCATATCATTTCACTATTCAACTTACTATTCTTCCATATTTTCCATATCTTTTCATTATTCGACTTGCCTTTCTTCCATATTTTCCATATCATTTCACTATTTTCTTCCATATTTTTCATATCTTTGCACAATTTTCTTCTGTATTTTCCAAATCTTTTCACCATTCAACTTGGGTTTCTTCCATATTTTCCAATGTTTTCCAGTCATAATTAACAGTTATGATATCTCCTTTATGTACAAACTCCCATGATATAACTGTAATATTGTTGAATGTGGCATTAAACACCATAAACCTAACCCGTTATTTACAAAGTCATATACCTAACTACCTATCTATCTACATTTTTATTAGAACAATAGATTTTATTCAATTTTTACTAGTTATTTTCCTATCTTGATGAGTTTCAAATTTCCACAATCAAATTTATTTTACATAACATCCTAACACAGTGTTCTATTTTTAGAGCAGTAAGAAAACTTACTTCCTGAACAGGGTTTTAGTGTATATTTACCTGCCAAAGGCAAGCAAATATCTGTATATAAGTTTAAATATATCTATTTACCTGCCAAGGGCATGTAACTCTCTGTATATAAGTGTAACAATCGATTTCCAAATAGCCATTTCTTGATACGTATTATATAGTATTTCTCTTTCTGCACAGGTATATATCCAATTACAGAGTGATGACCCCCCCCCTTTATCCTCCACATAAAGAGTTATGCCCCTACTACAGTGTTATTCCTCCACATACAGGGTTATGTTCCCTACTGCAGTGTTATCCCCACATCAATAGTTATGTCACATACTGCAGTGTTAAACCTCCACATAAAGAGTTATTCCCCCTACTGTAGTATTATCCTTGCACATACAGAGTTGTAACTTATTCTTATACATAAAGAGTTATGTCCCCTACTGCAGTGTTAAACCTCCACACACAGGGTGATGTCCCCTACGGCAGTGTTATCCCCACATAAATAGCTATTCCCCATATTGCAGTGTTAAACCTCCACATAAAGAGTTATTCCCCTTACTGTGGTATTAACCTTGCACATACAGAGTTGTAACTTATTTCTCCACATAAAGAGTCATGTCCCCTACTGCAGTGCTAAACATCCACACACATATATATATATACGTCTGAAAATTAAACCAAACAGTGTTAGAATTAGATTTTAGAGCTGTCAAATTTTTGTTCTTCCCTCGACGGGATTTGAACTTACACCATTGATACACTGCAGCACCATTCATTTAGCCTTACATCCAGCGCCCTAGACCACTGGACCACATCCACTCCCTTATATTCTATTGGAATGAAATATATGATGTATTCCTGTATATTCATTTGCTAACCTGACATGGGATATACTCTGTATCCCAATGACCATGGCGACGATATGAATCTTACATCTGAAATGGCACTAGCTTATCACTTTGGCTGATGTAATATTACAAAATATTCACTTGTCCAGGACTATATGGTAGAACATGTTTACTTATATACAAATATTAATCCAATTCATTTCTAAATTTGGATTCCCTTTTTGAAAAAGGAGTCAAATTTAGTCATCTAAAAATGGCATTAAACTATTTACATCGCTTAAGTTATATGAATTATTTTTTTTTAGATCTACCTCATTGTTTATTAAAAGAGAAACTTGTTAGACAATAATTGTAAAAATAATTTCACAAATATCAACAAAACATGGATTCTCTTTTTTATCATATCCAAAAACAACAAAAACAAAAGAGAGTACACCTCTTCCATATCTAATGGGTTAATTTGTTATGTTTTTTTTTCAATGGCACTCAATTAGAATAAGAGGTTATTCTGGCTTCACAAGGTATATAAAATGAGTTTTTACCTCATAAATTTCTACATGGACTGTACCATTTCGGTAAGGACCATTTATATAAAACTGTATTCTCATATGCTTCACACCATCAACCAGAAAATTGTGAGAGCTAAATTGGTAAATAAAAAAAAAAAAAATTTTTATTTTATAAAAATAATAAAACAATCAATAAAATACTAGTGTATATCTCAAGATTGTTTAATAATATATTTGTTTTAAAATACTACAATGTATATCTAAACCTTGTTGTGACAGTGTGTTTAAAGATATTACAATGTATGTCTAAACCTTGTTGTGACAGTCTGTTTTAAAATATTACAATGCATGTCTAAACCTTGTTGTGACAGTGCATTTTAGACTATAGCAATGTATGTCTAAACCTTATTGTGACAGTGTGCTTTAAAATATTACAGTGTATGTCTAAACCTTGTTGTGACTGTTTTAAAATATTACAATGTATGTCTAGATGTTCTAATTACAATGAGCATAGCATATTACAATGCATGTCTAAACCTTGTTGTGACAGTGTGTTTAAAAATATTACAATGCATGTCTAAATCTTGTTGTGACAGTGTGTTTTAAAATATTACAATGCATGTCTAAATCTTGTTATTACAGTGTGTTTAAAAATATTCCAATGTACGTCTAAAACTTATTGTGACAGTGTGTTTTAAAATATTACAATGTATGTCTAGACCTTGTTGTGACAGTGCGTTTTAAAATATTACAATGTATGTCTAAGCCTTGTTGTGACAGTGCGTTTTAAAATGATGCAATGTATGTCTAAACCTTGCTGTGACAGTGTGTTTTAGAATATTACAATGTATGTCTAAACCTTGTTGTGACATTGTGTTTTAAGATATTACAATGTATGTTTAAACCTTATTGTGACAGTGTGTTTTAACATATTACAATGTATGTTTAAACCTTATTGTGACAGTGTGTTCTAAAATATTACAAAGTATGCTTAAACTGTGTTGTAACAAAATTATGTTAGTACCCCATCTAAACAGTTTTCTACATTTCCCTTATATATAATTATTGTAACAGTAAATGATAGAGTAGTAATCAAACATCATTTCTATAAATTTGAGATAAATTGTCCTATTTCCAGATATTTAGATGGTTAATCTAATTCAAAAAGCATTATTTATTAGGATGCAGTTCTAAGTAGATGTGCATGCTATTCATTATAGCTTTGCCAGATTAATGTTGTTACAAAATGCTTTAATTTGCAATTATTTTAGGTTATACATAATTTCCAACACAGCCAGCAAACTTCTGTTTCTGCTGAATTGTATCCAACATCTGAGAAAATGGATACTATTTCAATATCCCTGTGATTTCCATGGATGCATTTTAAATATGTAGCTTTCTTCTCATTCTGGATTTATCACTTTTCTAATATTGTTCACATTTTAGTGAGCATTACAATATCAAAAAGAGCGTTGAGCATTCTGCATGATTTACACCAGAATGTCAAACAGCTTCACTTAATGATCTAATTCTCTTTACCTTTTTGCACTATATCCACATGGGAGATAATCTGAATTAACCAACTTGACAATTTGTCTCCTTCTCCTACTGCCTGATGTTCCGTGTCCTGTGATTGGCTCTATTGGTACTAGCAGTACGCGAAGGAATCATTCGCTCAATAGTTAGCGTGTCGGAACTAACATGGTTTATTAGATATATTTGCTATTGAACGTTACAGCCCCTAAGTAATATAAATAATCGTTAGAGAATACCGAAGGGGCAATCAAAAAAGGACATTCCAGAGAAACTGGCAACAAGATGAAGAAACACAGAACAAACATACGAGACAATATGCATTGGAAACCATTATACGTAAACAAACACAAATAACGTAAATAACACGTGTGTCCTCCTACAAAGCTAAGGTTCTCCACCATTAAGTATACGTGACATTAGACGATTTTTGAACTTCTGTTTCCTTGCTCCCTACGACCTATAAATAATTTGGCTTTTAATTCGTTTTACTTTCAAGCGTCTTTGAAGAAGGCTATTCCAAACACATGCCGTGTGTGTGTTGATTATATATGTAGTAAAACTCGATTATAGCGAGCACGCATATAACGAATTTACGCATATAGCGAACTTTTTGTGAATCCCCGGTCAAAATCATTAAAAACACATGATAATTTGTGTTGTCATAGCGAATTCGCTTTTAACGAATTTTCTGATACAACGAATTATGTTTGAATCCCGGTGATCAATGATTAATATGCATTGATTGACGGCTACAGCGAATTTAAAATACCCTAAAGGTAAGTGTGTCCCAATCTTATCAAAGGTCATGTAATTAGACAACATGTCTAATTAAAGAAGGTGAACTGTTTTATTGCAATAAAATCTAATCAAATAAACATGTAGTTTTTGATATTATGGTCACACAAGTATGGCGAGGCCGACCCGAAAAAGAAAAGCAATTTCGTTAGAAACAAAATATGAAATCATTCAATGTGTAGAGATGGGAAATGAGCCAATAAAGGATGTTGCTGTAAGATTTGACATTCTTCAAAATACCTTAAGTACAATTTTGAAAAACAAAGAAAAAATTGTGGAATCGCATGAGAAGTCGACAATTTCGCCAGCAAGGAAACGCCACAGATCATCCGCCCATGAAAATGTGGATGCCGCCTTGTACGAGTGGTTTAAAGAAAAACGTAACCAAAATATTCCAATTAGTGAACCAATTTTAATGGCAAAATCGAAAGAATTCGCTACAAGACTTGGAGACAGGGACTTTACCCCTAACACAGGATGGTTAGATCGTTTCAAGGAGCGTCACGGCATCGTATGCCGATCTATCAGTGGTGAAAGTGCCGTTGTTGACACGGATATTTGTGACGACTGGCTGAAAAATAAACTTCCAAATTTAGTGAAAAATTACAAGGCTTGCGATATTTTCAATGCAGATGAGACTGGGTTATTTTACAAACTTATGCCAAATAAAACACTTCAATTCAAATGTGAAAAATGTCATGGAGAGGTAGAATATAAAAGGAAAGGTTGACCGTTCTAGCCACTTCCAACATGGATGGTTCAGACAAAATCAAACTTTTGGTAATTAGAAAATTTCAAAGCCCACGGTGTTTCAAGGGCGTTTTTATTTTTCCAAATTATTTGCTTGTACTATACAGCCATCAGTGATGCAACGTATTGTTGTATTTCGAAATATTTGTTCATAATCAGGGCCGATCTGTCGAGCCATGTGCAGATTTGTCTATGTTATTGAGTGCCGATTAGTTTAAGTGCCGATTTGTCCAGGTGCCGATTTGTCTTGCACCCGTATAGTTATTATTGGCGAATTATTACATAGGGATCCCGTTCGTGTTGGAATTCATTACAATTGTAAAGTTGTACCACAGGCACTTGTTTCTATCAATGGGGGGCCCTTCCTCCCTCTTCCTGTCAAGGAAGATGGAGGAAGGGGCCCCCATTGACAGAAACAAGTGCCTGTGAGTTACACAGATGAATGTGGCATTACAACAGTTAATTTCATCTGATAGCAATAATAACATTATATTTTGGAGATATCGTGGTTTCTGGGCAGATCTATCATTCCTATCCAACGATGGGATACACTTGAACCATGGTGGAATGTTAAAATATTTTAAAAGTGTCAGGAGTGCTGTTCTGCATGCCAGGCATAGCATAGGTAATAACATTAACATTCCTTGAAAAATTGCAAAAACACCTTGTAGCTACTTGTAATTACATGTATAGATAGTAGCTTACATGACATGTTACTCATCTGCTAAACATGTCAGATTATTGCAATACGTTTCTGATTTCTTAGAACATATAACAGTCAAAAGAATTTATTACAAACAAAAGACACAGAGTGCAGTTACTTATTATGATATGAGTATGTTAAATCAAATGTGCTTTATCTAAATTTTTACATGTAAAATACAAAGCACACTGGAATGCAATTACTTTATCATGTTATTTAATTAGTATGTGTATCGAGTCAGCCTTATTATAGCATACAACAGACCCGGAGTTCAATTACTTTATGTAATTAGTATGTAAAATCTGGTCTGCCTTATTTATTATTATAACATACACGTACAAAAGACACGGAGTGCAATTACTTTATGTATTTAGTATACAATGTATGTATTGAGTCGTACTTTATCTAATAGTATGCGTATCGAGTCAGCCTTATGAATTATAACATACACAAGACACAGAGTGCAATTACTTTATGTAATTAGTATGTAAAATCTAATCGGCCTTATTTATTATATATGTAACATACAAAAGACACAGAGTGCAATTACTTATGTAATTAGTATGTGTATCAGTTCAATCCTTATATTATTACTGCAGATATGAATATTTGGCATACAATTAGAAAAGAGTCAGAGAGTGCAATGCATTACATTGTAAATGTGATTAATTTAATAGGAAATATATATACATGTATGCACTTTGTGTTCATGTAAGCAAAAGTAGGGTGCTGACCGTGCACTTGTGATAGTATTGATAACAAGGTTGATGATCAATCTTGAGTGTTATTTATATAGAAATATTGTTTATTGTTATGATATTTTCACATGTACACTTTAATTAGAGATGCCTCCCAGAAAGACACATAAAACAGTACATGTAGAAGAACCACAACCACAAAACTAGAACACTAGGTCAAGAGTGAGGACTAGGACATCAATATATTCTAGGAATAACATTGTAGCAGCAGAAAATGCTATTTCATCAGTTGAAAATCTACCTGTTTTACATGACAATCTAATCATAGTCTATACAAAATTGGCCTCAGAAATCATTCGCCTGCAATCGTTAGCAACGAGGACTACATCAGTAAACAGTAGCAAGTTGACAATACATGCAGATGACATTTCATCCATCACGCACCAGGAAAATAATAAGGCCAGATTGTTTCCGCCATTATCGTCAGACCCAAATTTAAATGTGATAGTTCAGGACAATCCGCCAGCCCCTTCAGCACTACGTGCTCATTCGCCTAATATTGTTACTGGTACCAACTCGAAGCGTTCCGAACTGATATCATATAATGGATAGTCAGACAATCCACTATTAACATTGGTTAATAATATATTTTCAGGGGAGACATCAGCAGGTATTGATAGTAATGTTTTACATACTAGTGATCTGTCTGGGGGAATACCATTAGGTGCAGGAGTATCACTGAGGGTAAAACAAAAAATATGGGCCAATGATTTCATAGATTTAAGGTGTTTGACATCACATACACCTGATGATAACTGGTCAGTTACAGTTGCGCCGTGTCAACTCACTCTCAGTAACCGACAACAGCAGTCACAATCTAAGCAAAAAGCCCCCTCACTTTTACAGAGTGGACGATGGATTCCATATATACATGGCTATATATTTACAAACATTTCAGATCAGGCACCTCATATGCTGCAATATATGTCAATTATTAAAGATTTATACGAGGTTAAGGTTAATGACGGGTGGAGGTATTACGATCAACAATTTCGTAACCTCCGTAAAAGCCATATGTCTCCATTGCAAAAACCAATTGACGAACTTTATAATAAAGCTGTCAATAGGAAGCTCAGTAACCATATTAGCAACAAGTTCAATCTCAACTTTAAAATCCCACCAACATATTTACACAGTAGACAAAATGGACAAAATCAGCCCTTTCGGAATAACAAGGTCTGCTTTGCCTACAACAAAAAAGTAAAATGTCCAAAATTTCCAGCATATTTAAACACCTCTGCTCAGTGTGCAAATGTACACACCCAGCCGTGTCTTGTACATATGTCCTCACATCAGGCCAATATGAACAAACCCAACATCTTGGACCAGTACAAAAAATCCTTAGTAACGGTACCCACCCCAGTAAGAAGTGACATACTGGAAACCAAATTACAAGGTTATGATAAACAACAGACTGTCAAGTTAGTAAATGGGTTTAAATTTGGATTCAGATTAGGGTTTCAAAGAGACACCACTACTTCATCAAGTGCACAAAATGTGAAAAATTATAAATCAGCACTACAAAATAGGGAACAGGTTTTTCTTAAATTGGCCAAAGAATCAATAAAAAACAGGATTGCTGGGCCATTTCGTCAACCTCCTTTCCAAAATTTGAACTGTTCCCCTTTGGGTCTAGTGCCCAAAAATGTTCCTCGTAAATTTAGATTGATTCATGATCTTTCTTATCCAAAACACTTTTCAGTCAATGCTGGGATTCCCCCAAGAAAATTCATGGGTTCAATATGAGGGAATAGGCAAGGTTATTGACTTAGTAAAGTCTTTTGACAGACAGTGCTTACTAGCCAAATGTGATATTGAAGATGCTTTAGGATCATTAACATTCACCCATCAGATCACCATTTATTGGGTCTTACCTGGAATATTTTTTATTATTTTGATCGCTGTTTACCATGGGAGCTAGCAGTTCATGTCAGATCTTTGAATCATTTTCTTGTGCCTTGCAATGGATTATGGAGCTTAGGTACAAAGCCGCTGGTATGTCCCATAGTATCGATGACTTCCTTTCTGTGGGCCCCCCAAGTCAAATAAATGCTAATTACAAGACCTGAATGCATTGTTAACCTTATGCCAAAAAATTGGAATACCAATAAAAGATGAAAAAACTGCTTTACCTACAAATGTACCACAGTTATTACATTTTACGGTATCGAAGTTGATTCCATTCAGATGGAGTGTAGGCTACCTTTAGATACAATTCAAAAATAAATAATTTGCTATACAAAGTACAGCACAAAAAGAAAATATCTCTGCGAAAATTGCAATCTCTTATTGGTTTACTAAACTTTGCTTGCCTTGTTGTGTGCCCAGGTCGTGCATTCTTGCGACGCCTAATAGACCTTACTAAGAACGTTTCAAACCCCTTTTATTTAATTCGTTTGACATGTGAAGCCAGGGCATATGTACAGGCTTGGAAAATGTTCATGAGTGGTTTTACTAGAAAATCTATTTTTCTGAAAGATGGGTGGGAGAATTCAAAAACTTGTACTCTGATGCATCAGGTAATGCAGGTTTTGCTGCTGTGTTTGGCAGTTGGTGGTTTGCAGAGTCATGGCTAGCTAGCTATTTAAAAGAATATCAAATTGCAATAACAGAATTGTTCCCAATAGTGGTAGCATAAGAGTTGTGGGGAAAACACTTACAAAATAGCAAAGTCATGTTTTTCTCAGATAACCAAGCAGTGGTAGAAGCTATAAATAAACAGTCTTGTAAAGATAAGGCTTTGAAGAGCTTAGTACGAAGAATGGTCTTGGCGGTTTTAACATTCAACATTGTATTTCGTGCAAAAC
The DNA here is from genome assembly GCA_963680875.1 of Bathymodiolus brooksi. Taxonomy (NCBI): domain Eukaryota; kingdom Metazoa; phylum Mollusca; class Bivalvia; order Mytilida; family Modiolidae; genus Bathymodiolus; species Bathymodiolus brooksi. The sequence goes on along the minus strand of OY804578.1, from coordinate 24,586,884 downwards.
ATATAGCAGGAAAATCAAATGTCACTGCTGACCACCTTTCTCGTTTTCATTTTCAGAAAGCCCGACAATTTGCACCTTTGTTAACAGCATCCAAAACTACAATTCCGGATAGCCTGATGCAAATTTAAGCGTGCAAGCGCTCCATTTGTTGTAAAACTCGTTATCATATTTAGCTCGTAAATCTTACCGTCGCAGTTGGGAACTATTTTTTCAATACTATAATACTTATAGCATAAATGTAACTATGCCATTACAAATAGTTCAAGTTTGTAATTGTATTGGACATTTGTTTTGGAAACAGTACAGTCCTTCGGCAATTGCTTCTCACGTTTCAGCAATAAGTTACATATACACAAGTTATTACAATTAAGCGACCCTACTAATTCATTTATCGTGGGAAAATTAATCGAAGGTTGTAATAATCTGTCTGGAACCAGCGACACACGCCTTCCAATTACTCATTACCTTAAAATATGCAGGCCCTACACGAGGTCCATTATTTCAATTTAGGTCAGGTTCACCAGTTACACACAAGTTTGTTTCTACCAATTTCGCAAACATCCTGGAATTCATTGGTTTGAACTCTAAACACTATAAAAATCAGTTTCCGCATTGGAGGTGCAACTCATCTGGCAAGCCTCGGTTTCTCAGAAACTTATATTAGGAAAATAGGTAGATGGAGGTCAAATGCAATGCAAAGATATATCAGAATTCAAGCCTTTAATGTATAACAACTTAGTCATAGCATGCTGAGGCCAGAATTTGTCTGTTCATTATGTATACTAAGTAAGGGGTCAGAAGTGTATAATTATGTTGTCGTTGATAGTGTCTTTAGATGTACATGTTATATTTACCATCTTACATGTACCTGACATGAATGTATTTACCAACACATCTTACATGTACCTGACATGAATGTATTTACCAACACATCTTACATGTACCTGACATGAATGTATTTACCAGCACATCTTACATGTACCTGACATGAATGTATTTACCAACACATCTTACATGTACCTGACATGAATGTATTTACCAACACATCTTACATGTACCTGACATGAATGTATTTACCAACACATCTTACATGTACCTGACATGAATGTATTTACCAACACATCTTACATGTACCTGACATGAATGTATTTACCAACACATCTTACATGTACCTGACATGAATGTATTTACCAACACATCTTACATGTACCTGACATCAATGTATTTACCAACACATCTTACATGTACCTGACATGAATGTATTTACCAGCACATCTTACATGTACCTGACATGAATGTATTTACCAACACATCTTACATGTACCTGGCATGAATGTATTTACCAGTACATCTTACATATACCTGGCATGAATGTATTTACCAACACATCTTACATGTACCTGACATGAATGTATTTACCAACACATCTTACATGTACCTGACATGAATGTATTTACCAGCACATCTTACATGTACCTGACATGAATGTATTTACCAACACATCTTACATGTACCTGACATGAATGTATTTACCAACACATCTTACATGTACCTGACATGAATGTATTTACCAGCACATTTTACATGTACCTGACATGAATGTATTTACCAACACATCTTACATGTACCTGACATGAATGTATTTACCAACACATCTTACATGTACCTGACATGAATGTATTTACCAACACATCTTACATGTACCTGACATGAATGTATTTACCAACACATCTTACATGTACCTGACATGAATGTATTTACCAGCACATCTTACATGTACCTGGCATGAATGTATTTACCAACACATCTTACATGTACCTGACATGAATGTATTTACCAACACATCTTACATGTACCTGACATGAATGTATTTACCAACACATCTTACATGTACCTGACATGAATGTATTTACCAACACATCTTACATGTACCTGGCATGAATGTATTTACCAACACATCTTACATGTACCTGACATGAATGTATTTACCAACACATCTTACATGTACCTGACATGAATGTATTTACTCATTCTTTTTATGTGACAATACAGGTATATGATTATACCTGACATGAATGTATTTACCAACACATCTTACATGTACCTGACATGAATGTATTTACCAGCACATCTTACATGTACCTGACATGAATGTATTTACCAACACATCTTACATGTACCTGGCATGAATGTATTTACAAGTTCATCTTACATGTACCTGGCATGAATGTATTTACCAACACATCTTACATGTACCTGACATGAATGTATTTACCAGCACATCTTACATGTACCTGACATGAATGTATTTACCAGCACATCTTACATGTACCTGACATGAATGTATTTACCAACACATCTTACATGTACCTGACATGAATGTATTTACCAACACATCTTACATGTACCTGACATGAATGTATTTACCAACACATCTTACATGTACCTGACATGAATGTATTTACCAACACATCTTACATGTACCTGATATCAATGTATTTACCAACACATCTTATATGTACCTGACATGAATGTATTTACCAGCACATCTTACATGTACCTGACATGAATGTATTTACCAACACATCTTACATGTACCTGGCATGAATGTATTTACCAGTACATCTTACATGTACCTGGCATGAATGTATTTACCAACACATCTTACATGTACCTGACATGAATGTATTTACCAACACATCTTACATGTACCTGACATGAATGTATTTACCAGCACATTTTACATGTACCTGACATGAATGTATTTACCAACACATCTTACATGTACCTGACATGAATGTATTTACCAACACATCTTACATGTACCTGACATGAATGTATTTACCAACACATCTTACATGTACCTGACATGAATGTATTTACCAACACATCTTACATGTACCTGACATGAATGTATTTACCAGCACATCTTACATGTACCTGGCATGAATGTATTTACCAACACATCTTACATGTACCTGACATGAATGTATTTACCAACACATCTTACATGTACCTGACATGAATGTATTTACCAACACATCTTACATGTACCTGACATGAATGTATTTACCAACACATCTTACATGTACCTGGCATGAATGTATTTACCAACACATCTTACATGTACCTGACATGAATGTATTTACCAACACATCTTACATGTACCTGACATGAATGTATTTACTCATTCTTTTTATGTGACAATACAGGTATATGATTATACCTGACATGAATGTATTTACCAACACATCTTACATGTACCTGACATGAATGTATTTACTCATTCTTTTTATGTGACAATACAGGTATATGATTATACCTGACATGAATGTATTTACCAACACATCTTACATGTACCTGACATGAATGTATTTACCAGCACATCTTACATGTACCTGACATGAATGTATTTACCAACACATCTTACATGTACCTGGCATGAATGTATTTACAAGTTCATCTTACATGTACCTGGCATGAATGTATTTACCAACACATCTTACATGTACCTGACATGAATGTATTTACCAACACATCTTACATGTACCTGACATGAATGTATTTACCAACACATCTTACATGTACCTGACATGAATGTATTTACCAGCACATCTTACATGTACCTGGCATGAATGTATTTACCAACACATCTTACATGTACCTGACATGAATGTATTTACCAACACATCTTACATGTACCTGACATGAATGTATTTACCAACACATCTTACATGTACCTGACATGAATGTATTTACCAACACATCTTACATGTACCTGGCATGAATGTATTTACCAACACATCATACATGTACCTGACATGAATGTATTTACCAACACATCTTACATGTACCTGACATGAATGTATTTACTCATTCTTTTTATGTGACAATACAGGTATATGATTATACCTGACATGAATGTATTTACCAACACATCTTACATGTACCTGACATGAATGTATTTACTCATTCTTTTTATGTGACAATACAGGTATATGATTATACCTGACATGAATGTATTTACCAACACATCTTACATGTACCTGACATGAATGTATTTACCAGCACATCTTACATGTACCTGACATGAATGTATTTACCAACACATCTTACATGTACCTGGCATGAATGTATTTACAAGTTCATCTTACATGTACCTGGCATGAATGTATTTACCAACACATCTTACATGTACCTGACATGAATGTATTTACCAGCACATCTTACATGTACCTGACATGAATGTATTTACCAGCACATCTTACATGTACCTGACATGAATGTATTTACCAACACATCTTACATGTACCTGACATGAATGTATTTACCAACACATCTTACATGTACCTGACATGAATGTATTTACCAACACATCTTACATGTACCTGACATGAATGTATTTACCAACACATCTTACATGTACCTGATATCAATGTATTTACCAACACATCTTATATGTACCTGACATGAATGTATTTACCAGCACATCTTACATGTACCTGACATGAATGTATTTACCAACACATCTTACATGTACCTGGCATGAATGTATTTACCAGTACATCTTACATGTACCTGGCATGAATGTATTTACCAACACATCTTACATGTACCTGACATGAATGTATTTACCAACACATCTTACATGTACCTGACATGAATGTATTTACCAGCACATTTTACATGTACCTGACATGAATGTATTTACCAACACATCTTACATGTACCTGACATGAATGTATTTACCAACACATCTTACATGTACCTGACATGAATGTATTTACCAACACATCTTACATGTACCTGACATGAATGTATTTACCAACACATCTTACATGTACCTGACATGAATGTATTTACCAGCACATCTTACATGTACCTGGCATGAATGTATTTACCAACACATCTTACATGTACCTGACATGAATGTATTTACCAACACATCTTACATGTACCTGACATGAATGTATTTACCAACACATCTTACATGTACCTGACATGAATGTATTTACCAACACATCTTACATGTACCTGGCATGAATGTATTTACCAACACATCTTACATGTACCTGACATGAATGTATTTACCAACACATCTTACATGTACCTGACATGAATGTATTTACTCATTCTTTTTATGTGACAATACAGGTATATGATTATACCTGACATGAATGTATTTACCAACACATCTTACATGTACCTGACATGAATGTATTTACCAGCACATCTTACATGTACCTGACATGAATGTATTTACCAACACATCTTACATGTACCTGGCATGAATGTATTTACAAGTTCATCTTACATGTACCTGGCATGAATGTATTTACCAACACATCTTACATGTACCTGACATGAATGTATTTACCAGCACATCTTACATGTACCTGACATGAATGTATTTACCAGCACATCTTACATGTACCTGACATGAATGTATTTACCAACACATCTTACATGTACCTGACATGAATGTATTTACCAACACATCTTACATGTACCTGACATGAATGTATTTACCAACACATCTTACATGTACCTGACATGAATGTATTTACCAACACATCTTACATGTACCTGATATCAATGTATTTACCAACACATCTTATATGTACCTGACATGAATGTATTTACCAGCACATCTTACATGTACCTGACATGAATGTATTTACCAACACATCTTACATGTACCTGGCATGAATGTATTTACCAGTACATCTTACATGTACCTGGCATGAATGTATTTACCAACACATCTTACATGTACCTGACATGAATGTATTTACCAACACATCTTACATGTACCTGACATGAATGTATTTACCAGCACATCTTACATGTACCTGACATGAATGTATTTACCAACACATCTTACATGTACCTGACATGAATGTATTTACCAACACATCTTACATGTACCTGACATGAATGTATTTACCAGCACATTTTACATGTACCTGACATGAATGTATTTACCAACACATCTTACATGTACCTGACATGAATGTATTTACCAACACATCTTACATGTACCTGACATGAATGTATTTACCAACACATCTTACATGTACCTGACATGAATGTATTTACCAACACATCTTACATGTACCTGACATGAATGTATTTACCAGCACATCTTACATGTACCTGGCATGAATGTATTTACCAACACATCTTACATGTACCTGACATGAATGTATTTACCAACACATCTTACATGTACCTGACATGAATGTATTTACCAACACATCTTACATGTACCTGACATGAATGTATTTACCAACACATCTTACATGTACCTGACATGAATGTATTTACCAACACATCTTACATGTACCTGGCATGAATGTATTTACCAGCACATCTTACATGTACCTGACATGAATGTATTTACCAACACATCTTACATGTACCTGACATGAATGTATTTACCAACACATCTTACATGTACCTGACATGAATTTATTTTCCAACACATCTTACATGTACCTGACATGAATGTATTTACCAACACATCTTACATGTATCTGACATGAATGTATTTACCAGCACATCTTACATGTACCTGACATGAATGTATTTACCAACACATCTTACATGTACCTGACATGAATGTATTTACCAGCACATCTTACATGTACCTGACATGAATGTATTTACCAACACATCTTACATGTACCTGACATGAATGTATTTACCAACACATCTTACATGTACCTGACATGAATGTATTTACCAACACATCTTACATGTACCTGACATGAATGTATTTACCAACACATCTTACATGTACCTGACATGAATGTATTTACCAACACATCTTACATGTATTTGACATGAATGTATTTACCAGCACCTCTTACATGTACCTGACATGAATGTATTTACCAACACATCTTACATGTACCTGACATGAATGTATTTACCAGCACATCTTACATGTACCTGACATGAATGTATTTACCAGCACATCTTACATGTACCTGACATGAATGTATTTACCAACACATCTTACATGTACCTGACATGAATGTATTTACCAACACATCTTACATGTACCTGACATGAATGTATTTACCAGCACATCTTACATGTACCTGACATGAATGTATTTACCAACACATCTTACATGTACCTGGCATGAATGTATTTACCAGTACATCTTACATATACCTGGCATGAATGTATTTACCAACACATCTTACATGTACCTGACATGAATGTATTTACCAACACATCTTACATGTACCTGACATGAATGTATTTACCCTCACATCTTACATGTACCTGACATGAATGTATTTACCAACACATCTTACATGTACCTGACATGAATGTATTTACCAACACATCTTACATGTACCTGACATGGATGTATTTACCAGCACATTATACATGTACCTGACATGAATGTATTTACCAACACATCTTACATGTACCTGACATGAATGTATTTACCAACACATCTTACATGTACCTGACATGAATGTATTTACCAACACATCTTACATGTACCTGACATGAATGTATTTACCAACACATCTTACATGTACCTGACATGAATGTATTTACCAGCACATCTTACATGTACCTGGCATGAATGTATTTACCAACACATCTTACATGTACCTGACATGAATGTATTTACCAACACATCTTACATGTACCTGACATGAATGTATTTACCAGCACATCTTACATGTACCTGACATGAATGTATTTACCACCACATCTTACATGTACCTGACATGAATGTATTTACCAACACATCTTACATGTAGCAGACATGAATGTATTTACCAACACATCTTACATGTACCTGACATGAATGTATTTACCAACACATCTTACATGTACCTGACATGAATGTATTTACCAACACATCTTACATGTACCTGACATGAATGTATTTACCAACACATCTTACATGTACCTGACATGAATGTATTTACTCATTCTTTTTATGTTACAATACAGGTATATGATTATACCTGACATGAATGTATTTACCAACACATCTTACATGTACCTGACATGAATGTATTTACCAGCACATCTTACATGTACCTGACATGAATGTATTTACCAACACATCTTACATGTACCTGGCATGAATGTATTTACAAGTACATCTTACATGTACCTGGCATGAATGTATTTACCAACACATCTTACATGTACCTGACATGAATGTATTTACCAGCACATCTTACATGTACCTGACATGAATGTATTTACCAGCACATCTTACATGTACCTGACATGAATGTATTTACCAACACATCTTACATGTACCTGACATGAATGTATTTACCAGCACATCTTATATGTACCTGACATGAATGTATTTACCAACACATCTTACATGTACCTGACATGAATGTATTTACCAACACATCTTACATGTACCTGACATCAATGTATTTACCAACACATCTTACATGTACCTGACATGAATGTATTTACCAGCACATCTTACATGTACCTGACATGAATGTATTTACCAACACATCTTACATGTACCTGGCATGAATGTATTTACCAGTACATCTTACATGTACCTGGCATGAATGTATTTACCAACACATCTTACATGTACCTGACATGAATGTATTTACCAACACATCTTACATGTACCTGACATGAATTTATTTTCCAACACATCTTACATGTACCTGACATGAATGTATTTACCAACACATCTTACATGTATCTGACATGAATGTATTTACCAGCACATCTTACATGTACCTGACATGAATGTATTTACCAACACATCTTACATGTACCTGACATGAATGTATTTACCAGCACATCTTACATGTACCTGACATGAATGTATTTACCAACACATCTTACATGTACCTGACATGAATGTATTTACCAACACATCTTACATGTACCTGACATGAATGTATTTACCAACACATCTTACATGTACCTGACATGAATGTATTTACCAACACATCTTACATGTACCTGACATGAATGTATTTACCAACACATCTTACATGTATTTGACATGAATGTATTTACCAGCACCTCTTACATGTACCTGACATGAATGTATTTACCAACACATCTTACATGTACCTGACATGAATGTATTTACCAGCACATCTTACATGTACCTGACATGAATGTATTTACCAACACATCTTACATGTACCTGACATGAATGTATTTACCAACACATCTTACATGTACCTGACATGAATGTATTTACCAGCACATCTTACATGTACCTGACATGAATGTATTTACCAACACATCTTACATGTACCTGGCATGAATGTATTTACCAGTACATCTTACATATACCTGGCATGAATGTATTTACCAACACATCTTACATGTACCTGACATGAATGTATTTACCAACACATCTTACATGTACCTGACATGAATGTATTTACCCTCACATCTTACATGTACCTGACATGAATGTATTTACCAACACATCTTACATGTACCTGACATGAATGTATTTACCAACACATCTTACATGTACCTGACATGGATGTATTTACCAGCACATTATACATGTACCTGACATGAATGTATTTACCAACACATCTTACATGTACCTGACATGAATGTATTTACCAACACATCTTACATGTACCTGACATGAATGTATTTACCAACACATCTTACATGTACCTGACATGAATGTATTTACCAACACATCTTACATGTACCTGACATGAATGTATTTACCAGCACATCTTACATGTACCTGGCATGAATGTATTTACCAACACATCTTACATGTACCTGACATGAATGTATTTACCAACACATCTTACATGTACCTGACATGAATGTATTTACCAACACATCTTACATGTACCTGACATGAATGTATTTACCAACACATCTTACATGTACCTGATATGAATGTATTTACCAACACATCTTACATGTACCTGACATGAATGTATTTACCAACACATCTTACATGTACCTGACATGAATGTATTTACCAACACATCTTACATGTACCTGACATGAATGTATTTACCAACACATCTTACATGTACCTGACATGAATGTATTTACCAACACATCTTACATGTACCTGACATGAATGTATTTACTCATTCTTTTTATGTGACAATACAGGTATATGATTATACCTGACATGAATGTATTTACCAACACATCTTACATGTACCTGACATGAATGTATTTACCAGCACATCTTACATGTACCTGACATGAATGTATTTACCAACACATCTTACATGTACCTGACATGAATGTATTTACCAACACATCTTACATGTACCTGACATGAATGTATTTACCAACACATCTTACATGTATTTGACATGAATGTATTTACCAGCACCTCTTACATGTACCTGACATGAATGTATTTACCAACACATCTTACATGTACCTGACATGAATGTATTTACCAGCACATCTTACATGTACCTGACATGAATGTATTTACCAGCACATCTTACATGTACCTGACATGAATGTATTTACCAACACATCTTACATGTACCTGACATGAATGTATTTACCAACACATCTTACATGTACCTGACATGAATGTATTTACCAGCACATCTTACATGTACCTGACATGAATGTATTTACCAACACATCTTACATGTACCTGGCATGAATGTATTTACCAGTACATCTTACATATACCTGGCATGAATGTATTTACCAACACATCTTACATGTACCTGACATGAATGTATTTACCAACACATCTTACATGTACCTGACATGAATGTATTTACCAGCACATCTTACATGTACCTGGCATGAATGTATTTACCAACACATCTTACATGTACCTGACATGAATGTATTTACCAACACAGTTATTACAATTTACGGTATCGAAGTTGATTCCATTCAGATAAAATTCAATAAATAAATAATTTGCTATACAAAGTACAGCACAAGAAGAAAATATCTCTGCGAAAATTGCAATCACTTATTGGTTTACTAAATTTTGCTTGCCTTGTTGTGTGCCCAGGTCGTGCATTCTTGCGACGCCTAATATACCTTACTAAGAAAGTTTCAAACACCTTTTATTTAATTCGTTTGACATGTGAAGCCATGGCAGATTTACAGGCTTGGAAAATGTTCATGAGTGGTTTTAATGGAAAATCTATTTTTCTGAAAGATGGGTGGGAGAATTAAAAATCTCTTAACTTGTACTCTGATGCATCAGGTAATGCAGGTTTTGCTGCTGTGTTCGGCAGTTGGTGGTTTGCAGAGTCATGGCCTAGCTATTTAAAAGAATATCAAATTGCAATAAAAGAATTGTTCCCAATAGTGGTAGCCTTAGAGTTGTGGGGAAACACTTACAAAATAGCAAAGTCATGTTTTTTTCAGATAACCAAGAAGTGGTAGAAGTTATAAATAAACAGTCTTGTAAAGATAAGGTTATGATGAGCTTAGTACGAAAAATGGTCTTGACGGTTTTATCATTCAACATTGTATTTCGTGCAAAACATATAGCAGGAAAATCAAATGTCACTGCTGACCACCTTTCTCGTTTTCATTTTCAGAAAGCCCGACAATTAGCACCTTGGTTAGTAGCATCCAAAGCTACAATTCCGGACCACATGATGCAAATTTAAGCGTGCGAGCACTCCATTTGTTACAAAACTGGTTATCATATTCAGCTCGTAAATCTTACCGCAGTTGGGAACTATTTTTTCAATACTATAATACTTATAACATAAATGTAACTATGCCATTACAAATAGTTCAAGTTTGTAATTTTATTGGACATTTGTTTTGGAAACAGTACAGTCCTTCATCAATTGCTTCTCATGTTTCAGCAATAAGTTACATGTACACAAGTTATTACAATTAAGCGACCCTACTAATTCATTTATCGTGAGAAAATTAATCAAAGGTTATAATAATCTGTCTGGAACCAGCGACACACGCCTTCCAATTACTATGGATATTTTAAAGAATATAATGCAAGGTATATAACCAGCAGTCCCAGATTTTTTATCTTAGAATAATGTTACGTCCTATTTTCCTCTTAGATTTTCATGCATTATTGCGCTTAGGGGAAATTGTAGCAAAATCCTATGCTGATTACGGAAAAATTCTTCAACACCAGGACATCTCTATTTCCTACAAGGATGGACACCCTACCAGTTTATGTTTTACTCTGCGACATTCCAAAACATTAAAGAAAAAACCAATCAATCCGTACGCATTTCAATTGAGGCGCAATCAAATTTACCACAGGTATGTCCAGTGCTTGCAATGAATCATTACCTTAAAATATGCAGGCCTACACAAGGTCCATTATTTCAATTTAGGTCAGGTTCACCAGTAACGCACAAGTTTGTTTCTACCAATTTAGCAAACATCCTGGAATTCATTTGTTTGAACTCTAAACACTATAAATATCACAGTTTCCGCACTGGAGGTGCAACTCATCTGGCAAACCTCGGTTTCTCAGAAACTTATATTAGGAAAAATAGGTAGATGGAAGTCAAATGCAATGTAGAGATATATCAGAATTCAAGCCTTTAATGTATAACAACTTAGTCATAGCATGCTGAGGCCAGAATTTGTCTGCTCATTATGTATACTAAGTAAGGGGTCAGAAGTGTATAATTATGTTTTCGTTGATAGGGTCATTAGATGTACATGTTATATTTACCAGCACATCTTACATGTACCTGACATGAATGTATTTACCAACACATCTTACATGTACCTGAAATGAATGTATTTACCAACACATCTTACATGTACCTGACATGAATGTATTTACCAACACATCTTACATGTACCTGACATGAATGTATTTACCAACACATCTTACATGTACCTGACATGAATGTATTTACCAACACATCTTACATGTACCTGACATGAATGTATTTACCAGCACATCTTACATGTACCTGACATGAATGTATTTAGCAGCACATCTTACATGTACCTGACATGAATGTATTTACCAGCACATCTTACATGTACCTGACATGAATGTATTTACCAACACATCTTACATGTACCTGACATGAATGTATTTACCAGCACATCTTACATGTACCTGACATGAATGTATTTACCAGAAAATCTTACATCTACCTGACATGAATGTATTTATCAGCACATCTTACATGTACCTGACATGAATGTATTTACCAGCACATCTTACATGTACCTGACATGAATGTATTTACCAACACATCTTACATGTACCTGACATGAATGTATTTACCAGCACATCTTACATGTACCTGACATGAATGTATTTACCAACACATCTTACATGTACCTGACATGAATGTATTTACCAACACATCTTACATGTACCTGACATGAATGTATTTACCAACACATCTTACATGTACCTGACAGGAATGTATTTACCAACACATCTTACATGTACCTGACATGAATGTATTTACCAACACATCTTACATGTACCTGACATGAATGTATTTACCAGTACATCTTACATGTACCTGACATGAATGTATTTACCAACACATCTTGCATGTACCTGACATGAATGCATTTACTCATTCTTTTTATGTTTCAATACAGGTATATGATTATGATGAGATAAGAATATGTCTGTTCATCTTGTTATACTTGTACTATATGCAATGTACATGTATATTTAAGATTAAATGTGTCTTGTGTAGTGAGGTCAGAAATTGTCTGCTCACTTTGTTATATATTTCATTCACTTAGGTTATGATACTTACATGCTGATGTCTCAAACAATTTATTCTTATCCATCTGTTTATTGTGCATGAATTTTGTTGTGATTACAACATCATTGTTTGTTGTGCTAAGAGTGACATACATGTACTTGTACTCATTTGTCCTTACCTTGTTCTCGATTCAGTACAATATTTACTTTGTTATATTGTTTTTGCTTTGTTTTTAAAAAGCAAACAACTTCTCTGGGGTTGGCGTAAGCCACTTTTTAACAAGTAGCACATTGGCTTTGTGGCCTTTTGTAGTCGCCACCCCTTTTGTATAGTATAAATTTGTTGTTGGGGAGTGTACTTACATGTTTGAGATTATGTCAGATTTGTTTCAATGTATCTGTTTAGGTTACACTCCCCTTTTTGTATTCATATAGGGAGTGGATGTAGTCGAGTGGTCTAGGGCGCTGGACGTAAGGCTAAGCGAATGGTGCTGCAGTGTAACAATGGTGTGGGTTCAAATCCCGTCGAGGGAAGAACAAAAATTTGACAGCTCTAAAATCTAATTCTAACACTGTTTGGTTTAATTTTCAGACGTATATATATATTTATATATATATATATATAGGTCATTTAATAAATGACATGAACGTGGATTCGTCTCAATTCATTTACTATCCAAAACGAGCAGAGTAGTTGTTAGCCCGAGTTGACGTGCTTAGCACAAAGCTATATAATATAATAAATCAATGTCCATTCCCAGGTCACTGTCTAATCCCAAATCTATGTCCATCCAAATCAATTGCCATTCCCAAATATATTTCTAATCCAAAATTGATGTCCATTTCCAAATATATGTCAAATCCCAAGTCAATGTCCAATCCAAAATATATGTCAATTCCCAAATCTATGTCCATTCTCAAATATATGTCCTATCCCAAATCAATGTCCAATCCCAAATATATGTCCATTTCCAAATATATGTCCTCCCAAATAAATGTCCAATCATAACTCAATGTCCAGTCTCAAATATATGTCAATTCCCAAATTTATGTCCATTCCCAAATATATGTCCATTCCCAAATATATGTCCAATCCCAAATATATATCCCATCCCAAATCAATGTCCAATTCCAAATATATGCTCATTCCCAAATGTATGTCCAATCCCAAATCAATGCCCAATCCCAAATATATGCCCATCCATATTTATGTCCACCAGAAACCGTTCTCATATCTATGTCCAATCCCAATCTGAATTATATTATTTTTTCAAACAGCTCAGTGGTAGGAAACCTTGTGCTTAGAAGGTAAAGAAATGTATGTAAAGTTCTGAAAAATATGTTTTGCGTTAGCTTAGATTATGTATGGACTATTAGAGAATACCGAAGGGGCAATAAAAAAAAGGACAATCCAGAGAAACTGGCAAAATAGTGTACACAAGACGAAGAAAAACAAAACAAACACACAACACAATATGGGTTGAACACAACTATATACGGAAACAAACACAAATAACGTAAATAAGACATGCGCCCTCCTACAAACAAGTGGAGGTAAAAACAAACACAAATAACGTAAATAAGATATGCGCCCTCCTACAAACAAGTGGAGGTAAAAACAAACACAAATAACGTAAATTAGACATGCCCCCTCCTACAAACAAGTGGAGGTAAAGACGAACCGAACATCGTTTTCATGAGGAATCGTAATAAATTCAAAAACTTTTGACCGCTCAAATTTCATTGAATATGTGATTAAAGTGACCTGAAGGGCTCCAGTATCCCAATATATGGAAAATATGGTATATATTGACTCATTTTTGGACCGTACCTCCCTTACATGTAGAGGCAACACATGTAGCAGTCCTCTCTTTACTGGACCTACCTCTATTGTTATTGATGTGTTACTGGTAAGTAAAGGTAAAGCATATTGGAATGACGGAAATCGTACACCAGATCATTAATATAGAGATTTAATCAGAACAAACAAACATCTAGGTGTGATCTTGTGCTTCAAAGTAGTCAGTTTCTGATGATTAAAATTTAAAAAGATAGACGGAACCATATTTTATCTAATAAAATGAAAAGCAAAACAACAAAAATATCGCACCGTCAAAACGTGTCCATAATCAAATCAGAAAATCGTAGAAACAGTGTTAAAATCAATACCGTTAACACACGATGACCGCTCACCATCTTAGCTTGCTACAGATAGATGACGGCTCACCCTCTTGGCTTCCCAGATAGATGACCGCTCACCCTCTTGGCTCGCTACAGATAGATGACCGCTCACCCTCTTGGCTTGCTAGAGATAGATGAATGCTCTCCCTCTTGGCTAGTCACAGATAGACGACCGCTCACCCTATTGGCTTGCTACAGATAGATGACTGCTCACCTTCTTGGCTTGCTACAGATAGATGACCGCTCACCCTCTTGGCTTGCTACAGATAGATGACCGCTCACCCTCTTGGATTGCTACAGATAGATGACCGCTAATCCTCTTGGCTTGCTACAGATAGATGACCGCTCACCCTCTTGGCTAGCCACAGATAAATGACCGCTCACCCTATTGTCTTGCTACAGATAGATGACCGCTCACCCTCTTGGCTTGCTACAGATAGATGACCGCTCACCCTCTTGGCTTGCTACAGATAGATGACTGCTCACCTTCTTGGCTTGCTACAGATAAATGACCGCTCACCCTATTGTCTTGCTACAGATAGATGACCGCTCACCCTCTTGGATTGCTACAGATAGATGACCGCTAATCCTCTTGGCTTGCTACAGATAGATGACCGTTCACCCTCTTGGCTTGCTACAGATAGATGAACGCTCATCCTCTTCGCTTACTACAGGTAGATGAGCGTTCACCCTCTTGGCTTGCTACATAGATGATCGCTCACCCTCTTGGCTTGCTACAGATAGATGACCGCTCACCCTCTTGGCTTGCTACAGATAGATGACTGTTCACCCTCTTGGTTTGCTACAGATAGATGACCGCTCAGCCTCTTGGCTTGCTACAGATAGATGACCGGTCACCCTCTTGGCTAGCCACAGAAAGATGACTGCTCACCCTCTTGTCCTGCTACAGATAGATGACAGCTCACCCTCTTGGCTTGCTACAGATAGATGACCGCTCACCCTCTTGGCTTGTTACAGATAGATGTCCGCTCACCCTCTTGGCTTGCTACAGATAGATGACCGCTCACCCGCTTGGCTTGCTACAGATAGATGACCGCTCACCCTCTTGGCTTGCTGCAGTTAAATGACTGCTCACCCTCTTGGCTTGCTATATATAGATGACCGCTCACCCTCTTGGCTTGCTGCAGATAAATGACTGCTCACCCTCTTGGATTGCTACAGATAGATGACAGCTCACCCTCTTGGCTTGCTACAGATAGATGACCGCTCACCCTCTTGGCTTGTTACAGATAGATGTCCGCTCACCCTCTTGGCTTGCTACAGATAGATGACCGCTCACCTTCTTGGCTTGCTGCAGTTAAATGACTGCTCACCCTCTTGGCTTGTTACAGATAGATGACCGCTCACCCTCTTGGCTTGCTACAGATAGATGACCTCTGACCCTCTTGGCTTGCTACAAATAAATGACTGCTCACCCTCCTGGCTTGCTACATATAGATGACCGCTCACCCACTTGGCTTGCTACAGATAGATGACGCTAATTCTATTGGCTTGCTGCAGATAAATGACTGCTCACCCTCTTGGCTTGCTACAGATAAATGACTGCTCACCCTCTTTGCTTGGTACATATAGATGACCGCTCACCCTCCTGGCTTGCAACAGATAAATGACTGCTCACCATCTTGGCTTGCTACAGATAGATGACGCTCACCCTCTTGGCTTGCTACAGATAAATGACTGCTCACCGTCTTGGCTTGCTGCAGATAAATGACTGCTCACCCTCTTGGCTTGCTACAGATAGATGACTGCTCACCCTCTTGGCTTGCTACAGATAAAGGATTGCTCACCCTCTTGGCTTGCTACAGATAAATGACTGCTCACCCTCTTGGCTTGCTACAGATAAATGACTGCTGACCGTCTCGGCTTGCTACAGATAGATCAGGCTAATTCTATTGGTTTGCTACAGATAAATGACTGCTCACCCTCTTGGCTTGCTACAGATAAATGACTGCTCACCCTCTTGGCTTGCTACAGATAAATGACTGCTCACCCTCTTGGCTTGCTACAGATAAATGACTGCTCACCCTCTTGGCTTACTACAGATAGTTGACCACTAATTTTATTGGCTTGCTACAGATAAATGACTGCTCACCCTCTTGGCTAGCTACAGATAAATGACTACTCACCCTCTTGGCTTGCTACAGATAAATGACTGCTCTCCCTCTTGTCTTGCTACAGATAAATGACTGCTCACCCTCTTGGCTTGCTATAGATAAATGACTGCTCACCCTCTTGGCTTGCTACAGATAAATGACTGCTCACCCTCTTGGCTTGCTACAGATAGATGACTGCTCACCCTCTTGGCTTGCTACAGATAGATGACTACTCACCCTCTTAGCTTGCTACAGATAAATTACTGCTCACCCTCTTGGCTTGCTACAGATAAATGACTGCTCACCCTCTTGGCTTGCTACAGATAGATGAATGCTCACCCTCTTGGCTTGCTACAGATAGATGACCGCTAATTATATTGGCTTGCTACAGATAAATGACTGCTCACTCTCTTGGCTTGCTACAGATAGATGACTGCTCACCCTCTTGGCTTGCTACAGATAGATGACTGCTCACCATCATGGCTTGCTACAGATAGATGACTGCTCACACTCTTGGCTTTCTACAGATAGTTGACTGCTCGCCCTCTTGGCTTGCTACAGATAGATGACTGCTCACCCTCTTGGCTTGCTACAGATAGATGACTGCTCACCCTCTTGGCTTGCTACAGATAAATGACTGCTCACCCTTTTGGCTTGCTACAGATAAATGACTGCTCACCTCTTGGCTTGCTACATATAGATGACTCCTCACCCTCTTGGCTTGCTACAGATAGATGACTACTCACCCTCTTAGCTTGCTACAGATAAATTACTGCTCACCCTCTTGGCTTGCTACAGATAAATGACTGCTCACCCTCTTGGCTTGCTACAGATAGGTGAATGCTCACCCTCTTGGCTTGCTACAGATAGATGACCGCTAATTATATTGGCTTGCTACAGATAAATGACTGCTCACTCTCTTGGCTTGCTACAGATAGATGACTGCTCACCCTTTTGGCTTGCTACAGATAGATGACTGCTCACCCTCTTGGCTTGCTACAGATAGATGACTGCTCACCCTCTTGGCTTGCTACAGATAAATGACTGCTCACCCTTTTGGCTTGCTACAGATAAATGACTGCTCACCTCTTGGCTTGCTACATATAGATGACTCCTCACCCTCTTGGCTTGCTAAAGATAGATGACCGATAATTATATTGGCTTGCTACAGATAAATGACTGCTCACATTCTTGGCTTGCTACAGATAGATGACTGCTCACCCTCTTGGCTTGCTACAGATAGATGACTGCTCACCCTCTTGGTTTGCTACAGATAGATGGCTGCTCACCCTCTTGGCTTGCTACAGATAGATGACTGTTCACCCTCTTGGCTTGCTACAGATAAATTACTGTTCACCCTCTTAGCTTGCTACAGATAAATGACTGCTCACCCTCCTGGCTTGCTGCAGATAGATGACTGCTCACCCTATTGGCTTGTTACAGATAGATGACTGCTCACCCTCTTGGCTTGCTACAGATAGATGACCGCTCACCTTCTTGGCTTGCTACAGATAAATGACTGCTCACCCTCTTGGCTTGTTACAGATAGATAACTGCTCACCCTCTTGGCTTGCTACAGATAGATGACTGCTCACCCTCTTGGCTTGCAACAGGCGTATGACTGCTCACCCTCTGGCTTGCTACAGATAGATGACTGCTCACCCTCTTGGCTTGCTAAAGATAAAAGACTGCTGACCCTCTTGGCTTGCTACAGATAGATGACCGCTCAACTTCTTGGCTTGCTACAGATAGATGACTGCTCACCCTCTTGGCTTGCTACAGATAAATGACTGCTCACCCCCTTGGCTTGCTACAGATAAATGACTGCTCACCCTCTTGGCTTGCTACAGATAGATGGGCGCTCACCTTCTTGGCTTGCTACAGATAAATGACTGGTCACCCTCTTGTCTTGCTACAGATAGATGACTGCTCACCCTCTTGGCTTGCTACAGATAGATGACTGCTCACCCTCTTGGTTTGCTACAGATAAATGACCGCTCACCCTCTTGGCCTGCTACAGATAGACGACTGCTCATCCTCTTGGCTTACTACAGATAAATGACTGCTCACCCTCTTGGCTTGTTACAGATAGATGACCGCTCAACTTCTTTGCCTGCTACAGATAGATGACTGCTCACCCTCTTGGCTTGCTACAGATAGATGACTGCTCACCCTCTTAGCTTGCTACAGAAAGATGACTGCTTACCCTCTTGGCTTGCTACATATAGATGACCGCTCACATTTTTGACTTGCTACAGATAGATGACTGCTCACCCTCTTGGCTTGCTACAGATAGATAACTGCTCACCCTATTGGCTTGCTACAGATAAATGACTGCTCACTCTCTTGGCTTGCTACAGATAGATGACCGCTCACCCTCTTGGCTTGCTACAGATAAATGAATGCTCACCCTCTTGGCTTGCTGCAGATAGATGACTGCTCACCCTCTTGGCTTACTACAGATAGAAGACTGCTGACCCTCTTGGTTAGCTACAGATAAATGACTGCTCACCCTCTTGGCTTGCTACAGATAAATGACTGCTCACCCTCTTGGCTTGCTACAGATAGATGACTGCTCACCCTCTTGGCTTGCTACAGATAAATGACTGCTCACCCTCTTGGCTTGCTACAGATAAATGACTGCTCGCCGTCTTGGCTTGCTACAGATAAATGACTGCTCACCCTCTTGGCTTGCTACAGATAGATGACTGCTCACCCTCTTGGCTTGCTACAGATAGATGACTGCTCACCCTCTTGGCTTGCTACAGATAGATAACCGCTCACCCTCTTGGCTTGCTACAGATAAATGACTGCTCACCCTCTTGGCTTGCTACAGATAAATGACTGCTCATTCTCTTGGCTTGCTACAGATAAATGACTGCTCCCCCTCTTGGCTTGCTACAGATAAATGACTGCTCCCCCTCTTGGCTTGCTACAGATAAATGACTGCTCACCCTCTTGGCTTGCTGCAAATAAATGACTGCTCACTCTATTGGCTTGCTACAGATAAATGACTTCTCACCCTCTTGGTTTGCTACAGATAGATGACTGCTCACCCTCTTGGCTTGCTACAGATAAATGACTGCTCACCCTCTTGGCTTGCTACAGATAAATGACTGCTCACCCTCTTGGCTTGCTACAGATAGATGAACGCTCACTCTCTTGGCTTGCTACAGATAAATGACTGCTCACCCTCTTGGCTTGCTACAGATAAATGACTGCTCACCCTCTTGACTTGCTACAGATAGCTGACTGCTCACCCTCTTGGCTTGCTACAGATAGATGACGGCTCATCCCTTGGCTTGCTACAGATAAATGACCGCTCACCCTCTTGCCTTGTTGCAGATAAATGACTGCTCACCCTCTTGGCTTGCTACAGATAAATGACCGCTCACTCTCCTGGCTTGCTACAGATAAATGACTACTCACCCTCTTGGCTTGCTACAGATAGATGACCGCTCACCCTCTTGGCTTGCTACAGATAAATGACTGCTCACCCTCTTGGGTTGCTTCAGATAAATGACTGCTCACCCTCTTGGCTTGCTACAGATAAATGACTGCTCACTCTCTTGGCTTGCTACAGATAAATGACTACTCACCCTCTTGGCTTGCTACAGATAAATGACTGCTCACCCCCTTGGCTTGCTGGAGATAAATGACTGCTCACTCTCTTGGCTTGCTACAGATAAATGACCGCTCACCCTCTTGGCTTGCTACAGATAAATGACTGCTCACCCTCTTGGCTTGCTACAGATAAATGACTGCTCACCCTCTTGGCTTGCTACAGATAGATGACCGCTCACTCTCTTGGCTTTCTACAGATAAATGACTGCTCACCCTCTTGGCTTGCTACATATAAATGACTGCTCACCCTCTTGGCTTGCTACAGATAAATGACTGCTCACCCTCTTGGCTTGCTACAGATAAATGACTGCTCACCCTCTTTGCTTCCTACATATAATTCAATAACACGTGGTGGTTTTAAACTAGTTCAAAAACCATTTACAAAATTATGCATGTTTCGTTGCATTTCTCTGTAAAATTTAATTATTAACGTCAATGAACTTTTTTAAGCTTCTAGATGTTTTAAACAATGGAGTAATTCCACCCAGACCACAGTTTTGTCCAGATTGATTATATGGCATTCTGATCAAGTGCTGGGACCGTGATAGAACTCATCTTGTCATATCGTCATCTGAGTGATAGAACTCATCTTGTCATATCGTCATCTGAGTGATAGAACTCATCTTGTCATATCGTCATCTGAGTGATACTAATTGTAACCCCTTTCGCTTAAATCCATTATTTTATAAAAAGCATTAAAAGTTTGGAAAGTAAATCGACAAATGAGGACGAATTAGATTACGCTTCAAATTATGATAAATCTCTCCATATGTCAAATGCTAACACATTCCAATCAGAACTATTTTTTACAGAGTAGTGATATGATTGATTCGCCATCTAATAATGTACATTCTGTTAGAACGGACGATTTTGAATTAGACAGAAATATTAACCAAATTGACCAAAAAGTTCCGCATTTTAAAAACTTTGTGGAAGAATTACAATACAAAATAGCCCACAGCCTACCAAATGTACCTAGAATAGAAGAATGTGAAAATGATCTGCAACATGATGACAATTCTGAATGTCGCAGCAGTAATAGTTGTTATATGTATATAGACCCGGTACATCATGTGTAAAACTACAGCATAGAAAATCATGTCTTAAATTCAAATATACATGTGTATATAATAATATCTATAGATAGATTTGTTTTATAGTAATCTACAATGAACGACTATCAGTGCGGTAGTCCGAGATTCCTCTGCCATCCGACGGCTTTTTGTTCGAATTGCTGGGGCCGTGGAACGTCAGAGCGCTCTCCATAAGGAAAACAGCGAATTTGCCACTCCAACTCTGGGTCGGCACGTTTCCACCTTTCGTGGCTATTGGATTTTATTTTCTATCCGAAACCCTTATATAGATCGCTTCACCAATAATTTTTCTATTCATTCATAGCCATCTTACCCTCAGAAAGTTGTGTTACACTCGAGTATAGCACGATTTTCACATATACCCTATCATTTCGCCATGTCAGTTTACTTGTCAGCCATTAAACGTAATAAATTGTCTCTATATTGGTAAACCGGAAGTAAATCGCGCCGATCTTTCTTGTATATTTTCACTCATTGAGAACTAAAACATCAATAAAATTAACTTATAAATATCATTTAAGTCATTTAATATCATCTACAAAGTAATGCAATACTTTTACATGTTTATTTTGCGTTATTTCAGTAGTAGACTCTAGTCGACTCTGTTTAGTATCACCGTCTGACATTGTTCATCAGACGGAGTTGGTCATCTTGGATCAAAGATTGACAACAAAATTACTATTTTGGCAGAGGCTTACATTTGTATTATTTATGGAATAATTCGGTTAAGTTGTATTTCCCGTGTGATTTCATGTCAATCTATGTTATGTGGTGACTCTGAAAACGATTCTTGACTTTGTTCAATCTTACAAGGAGGGATAATGAAAGACGAGGAATTCGTGTTCCGTGATTCTCGCAAGGTTGGCTTAATAAGTGCGTCTTTTTTAGTAATAGATGCATTTTCATTACTATTTTATACATCATGCCAAGTCAAACATCTGTATGCCTTTCTTCAAGATTGTTCAAGTGTTGCAACATGTCGCCAACGCTAGATGTGATTCGCTGTCTGTTGGTAACGAATCTTATATAGTTATTAAGAGTTTTTCGCGATATATTCTATTATTGCAACATGTGTCATGTAGGTTTGTTAATAGAATCATAAACACTTTAAAGAAAGTACATACCCTAAGGGTGACTCGGCTTAAGTATGGTTAACATTGGCTCGGTGGAGTCCGAGGAGAGTATCTTCAAAGTCTCGGACTTATTTCTTTTATTTGTACCGTTATAAATTGTTGTGTTATATTCAGTACTTTATTTGCTTTTTTTTATATATATTTATATATATAGTTTATTCAACAATGTTTATTACAATTTATCTTCACAGTCCAAGCTTCTTTGAAGTTATCTTGTGAAACCACCATTGATTATCCGGTTGCAGGTCAAATCGGCCCCAAACAAAATCGGCCCCAAGTCAAATCGGTCCCAGTTCAAATCGTCCCCAGTCAAATCGGCACCAGTCAAATAGGCCTCAAGTCAAATCGGCCTCTAGTTATGTATATAAAATTAAATGGAAATACAGATATTTGACTTTGTTCTTTCTCCTTAATGCTACGTGCTTGTTGGAGAAGCAAACATACCAATTGTTACAGTCTTTGGTTTGACATATCATATCGTATTGAAAAATGATACTCTGTTTGTTCCTAGTGGCCAACGCCCGCGTTCCGAGTGTCATTCTTTCAAATTGATCCGCGGTTCTTAGTGGCCAAATTGACGTACCCTATGTCTATAAACCATTGGCTATCATGAATTTTCGTGAATGTTTTAACAAATGTTGTTATGTAGGAAGAATTTGGGAATTTCTGGTATATGAAGTTGTTGATTTGAAGGAATTTGATTTGTGTTTACTGTATTTAATAGACAATAGAGAATAATTATCAATATAAAGATAATATATAATTGTCGCCAATCACGTTTTATGTAAATTACTAATCACTTAATTATGTCATCAATTAATCATTAATTAATTTCATCCATAAAAAAAAACCTGTTCATCAAGAAACTTAAAATTATACAAGAATCTTTCAGCAAAAAATAAGAATTCATATTAATACATAATTTTTTTATTCGATTTGAAATATGTGGCAGGTTTGACTTTCATTTTGAAGCCGTTTTGACTTGGGGTCGATTTGACTAGGGCCGATTTGACTGGGGACGATTTGACCTGGTGCCGATTTGACTGGAAATCGATTATCCAGGGAATAACCAACGTTTATATGTGTTGCTATTATTTGTCATTCCTTAACGGGGGCGTGGGTTCCATCGATATCATTATAGCATCAATAATATTTGTCAAAATCTTTAGAATTTTATTCCTATAGATAATTCTTGTAATAATAGACTTCTGGTTACAACTTCGTCTTGTAGTTGGTACGTGTGTTGTTGATGTTTATCGTTAGAAGAGTTTGAAGAAAATGGACAAAAGGACAAACAACGATCTACAAAACACAACACATAAAACTAAAGATCGAGCAACACGAACCGGGGATGAACACATGTGCTCCAGAATGGTAAGCAGTTCCTGCTCCGCTAGTTGCGCCCGTCTTGTTACTCTAGTTTCAAATCCCCAATGGTTATCCTCGCTTGGTAATCCAGTTCTGCACGAAAAATGAGTGAGTGAGTAGGTGATTGTTGTTTAACGCCAATTCAGCAATATTTCAGCTATATCATGGCGAGAACAAGTTAATTTTCAATGAGATGATGATGGAGTACGCATTGTTCTAGACCAAAGTGCTGAGTTGGATTTTTATTGTGCTAGCTCACTGAAACAACAGTCCGCAGGTAGACATGTCGCTCCACTCGGACACATTATTCTGATTCCGAGTCAACCAGTCTTTGCTCTTTCTCCTTAATGCTGCTGCTTAGCGGAGAAGCAACATATACCAATTTCATAGTCTTTGATATAACCCGACCGCGACTCGAACCCATGATCTACCGCACTCGAGGCGAGCACACTAACCATTACACTACACAAATGAATAACAACATCAACATGAATTGAAGTTTTATTATGTCAACATAAATTATTTATTAAAATAAATTGTGTTCTCTATTATACACTAAATCTATAGTGCCATAAATGTTATAGTCCCATTAAATACTTGGCATGAGGGAACATATGATTGTCTACATATTGCATACAAAATATATCATTGATGAATCATTTATACAATTCGCACAGCAAATTGGGAATTAATCGTGAACTAAATTTTACAATAATTAGAAATACTGACAGAATGGGGCCTATAAAAAAGGGTAAATCGCTGTTGTATGAGCCACAAAAGCCAACCCATATTGGTGACTTTATAAGAATGATTATTTGATGCAGAAAAAAATTGTGACAACAATAAAACATGAGCATTATGCATATATAGAAACTGACATATAATCAGCCTTATTTACACCAATAGGACAATACCATTTTACTAAGTAGACACATATTTCCATCTGAATGAATGACATTATTTTTGTAATGGAAGAGAAATATAATAATTTCATGAGAAATAGCAATTAAATATTCCTTTATACTTTTGTTCCATATCATTAATGCCGACTATATATCCACTACATTATATTATTTATAGCTAATTATAGCAGGAAAAGCCTCACCATATTAATAAGTCATTATAAATATATTTACACACCAGTACAACAAGGACATTATGGGCATATTGCAGGGCTCACCAAACCAGCCAAAGTAGGCAAAATTCTCTACCTATATCGTCTGAAGTCGCTCTCCCTCGACTGCAAAGCGAAAGTCACCTTGTTTCTTTTTGCAAGTCACTCTTTTCTTGCAAATAATCTGCGTTTCATGATAAAGCTGATTGACAAAGCAATTGTAATCAATGGGAAGATACATTAGAATAAGAGGAAAAGGTTTTATTCAAGCAATAAAGAAAGCTTAATTTGTTGACACAAAAGAATCACGGCAAACTTCTGATTTTTCACTTCAATTTGTACTGACGAAATTCCAGGTGAAAATTAAATCCTAAATCTAATAAACAGCTTCGCCAAGAGTGCATGATTCACCCGTCGTCAACATTCATGCAATATATGTAAAGACTTTCTTTCCCATAACTCTTGAATGAAAAATCTAAATTTCACCAACAGCTGCACCATAAACATGAATTGGAACATTTATACAATATTTATGTTGAAATAAAACACTATAATAGTTTGACATACCTTTTGTATTGACAAAAAAATACAACTCTTCAATCAACTAAAATCTCCATGTTAATCCACAAAGTTAAATAAAATCATTTAAACATAGTAATACGACACATTAAGACTATCAATTCCAATAACAGTACGAAGTTTGAAGTGAATTGGCGAAGGGTTCTCAATTTCACCATAAAGTATACAGACCGTAAGACCATCAATTCCAATAACTCTGTGAATCTCTTAAGTTAGAGTGCGACATGTGAAACGGACGGACAGATGGACAGATGGACAGACAGTCGGACATTGGTATACCATAATACGTCCCGCGCGGCCGTCTTAAAGACGGGCGTATAAAAATATACAAACATACGCTTCCTGTACCAAATCAGCAGTTGAATTGTGTTATATTATAATTATTTTAACAAAACTTGAGTTATTTGTAGCTTTTCAAAAGATAAACAATCACATTGTCAAGTTTCAAACATGACGATCATGGGTCCTAGGAAATCGGGGGAAGGAAACGAACATTTAGATCTCATTCATATATCTTTACAAATTTCAAGGCAAAAATTAATAAAATATAAAACCAATAAATATAAGATCAATAATGATAATACAAAACATGAATTTAATGTTAAATATGAAGGATATTAGCAAAGACACACTTCAAATGCAATTATACAAAAAAATAATGTTAAAAAACCCACATTTTGGCAAAAACATGTCTCTATGATGCTGTTGGGATTCTCCCTGTCAGGCTTTCACTTCTCCCTCATGGTCTCTGAGGGAGAAGTCAAATCTCCCTATTTTTTGTAAGTGTGGTGAGCCCTGATATAGTTTCACAATTCAATAAGCCAAGTAGACATTAAATTGTTAATTATGAGCATTGAAATAAATGATGTAATAAAAACATAGATATCAAATTTAGTGCACACAATACTTTCTGGAACCGGTTTTGCTTAGAATACATTGTACTGAAGGTTGCAGATTGACACCAGACATATCCTGACATTAACATAAGTTATTTAGTGGCTTACATTTTTTTGTTTTAATTTACGGCTCAGCGAATCCTAAACTAGAAGCATTGATCGCTGTACCTATTCTAAATAATAAAAACAATACAAGTCCTATAAAATAGTGTAAAGAGTTCATACCTATGTAAAGAGTTCATACCTATGTAAAGAGTTCATACCTATGTAAAGAGTTCGTACCTATGTAAATATTGCCTTTGAAAAAAATGCTTGGAAGCAAAATTTAATTGATGATACAAATCGAACATTCATCTGTTAAAGGACCAAAGAAATGTTTGCATGTAAACTAGCTACTGGTCATAGTTGTTGATTTTATACGTTTCATGATATAAAAATTATCATTTGTTTATTATTTCTGTTACTCCTAAATAAAGTAATATATTCTTTCTTAAGACCTTCACATATGTCCTTTTCAAATTTTAATTTTATGTCCAGTTGTATTACTTTTGATGTTTTGTCATTATAAGATATGCACGTTGTTGTTTTTTTGTATCTGTTCTCCATATAATTCCACCGCTAGATTGGATGCAATTTAGTGGACAGCAATATACCTATGTAAATATTGCCTTTGAAAAAAATGCTACAGGTCATAAATGTTGATTTTATACATGATATCAAAATTATCATTTGTTTATTATTTCTGTTACTCCTAAATAAAGTAATATATTCTCTCTTCAGATCTTCACATATGTCCTTTTCATATTTTAATTTTATGTCCAGTTGTATTACTTTTGATGTTTTGTCATTATTTCAGAGTAAGTTATATGAGTCTATACAACCATGAATCACTTGGCAGTGATGTCTGATTTCACAGAGATATGTTTTATTTTGAACGATATGTTGTTATCGAGTGAGATACACTTTCTCGCTAATCACATACATAATTATCTTTACAAGACTGTTTGTTTATTATTTATACAACAACTAAATGTTCTGACAAGATATGCACGTTGTTGTTTTTTGTATCTGTTCTCCATATAATTCCAACGCTAGATTGGATACAATTTAGTGGACAGCAATATTTTCAGCACATATAATGCCATTTTTCTCATAACACACGACAAAGCCTATGCTACCCAATGCATTGTTAGCAGAGATATCAGTTCGGAGAAAAATCACCGATTCTGATTGGAAACTGGTGCTCAAATGAAATTATCAATAACTCTTCTCCAAACATATACACATTTATATCTGTTCTTGTTTCATTTGTTAGACTGATGTAATGGGAAACATTGGGAACCTTTGGCATAAGGTAACTAAGATGTCGTAGGAGGGCTCTGTTTATTCCTTTAGGTGGGTTTTTTTCATGTTCCGTTGTGCTTAGACATTACAAATATCTTATTTACATTAAAAAATTAAAATATTTTACTTTGAAATATTCACTTTGCTAAACATCATAAACACATGTCAAATAATCATCATTCTCAGTAGATGGTTGAGAGCACATCTCAGTAGATCGTGGAGAGAACAATTTATCATTGCTTGTAGACTCAAAATCCTCATAAAGTTCTATCCCTTCGTGGCTATTTGGGGTGTGTGTTGGTCTAATAGAAGCATCATGTACAATTTGGGACGTCATATTTGAACTATGCTGCAAAACACGGTCTTGTTCAAACCGTTCAACACATCCGGAGGGTAATTGTTCGTCGTGGTCAGAGGAACTAGATTGAGCAAGTGGTGAAGTTATGAAATAAGTGCTGCTTGTCTGTGAAGTATTTCCACTACTATCGTCATCATTCATCGGCTCTGTCTCTTTGTTTGCAATGGTCGCCTTGGTTATATCATGATGTGGCCGTGACCTATGTTTTGCATTGTTTGGCTGTTTTTGTGACTTATCACTACTTCCATCGGTCAAAGGAATATTGGTTCCTGTAATTTCATTTTCACTGGTTGACATAAGTGTATGTGTTTCATTGTGTTCCAGCTCTCTGTGTTCATGCTCATTTTGTTTGTTATTCAATGACCAAAAACTTCTACTGGCTGGATGCAAACTGTCATTACTGGAACCATTCTTACTGTGTCCATGTTCAGTGTTACCATGGTAGTTTGTGCTTCTAACATCATCTCGTAATACAGTTTGTCTTGACCGTGCGTCTGTGTCATGATCTCTATTGTCACTTCCGAACATCATACTGCTTATAGATACGAATCCATGGTTATAGTAAGTACAAGAGGAATCTGATGACTTTGAACTCCTTACGTGTCGAAAACAACTAATCTCAGAATCTGTGTCACGGTCACTATTTGCACATTCGAATGGTATATTTGTGTTTGAAGAATGGTCTGGTAATGAACTGATGTCACCTTTCAAATTTCCAAGTGTTTTGAATGGGATTCCAGTTTTTCCTATTTCTTCACAAACATCTTCAAGATCAGCATAGCCTACTTCTGGATCAGTCTCAGTTTCATCTAAAACCTCGCAATTCAAATTGGACTTTGATCTGAAATATAGAAAAATAATGTGAATGCGTTTTAAGAAGAGTTTGAAGATACCAAATGGGTACCGTAATCAGAATCCATAAATCGAAGAAGTACAGACAACACAATAGCTAAAAGAAAAAGGACAAAAGGACAAACAAATATCTAAAAAAAAAACATATATTACACAAAAAACCAAAGATCGAGTAACACGAAATGCCATATATGGCACAGACATATTTTAATACGAATACAAACTGTCCAATAAATCTACGAGTTTAAAATCTAGGTTGTTAATTTACAAATCATACAGTTGTCTTTTCCCTCAATCAGTGCCTATCGCCCCTGACGTTGTTAGTTCGAATCTAGATCATGGCGAGGTGTACAACATTATGTGATAAAGTCTTTCAATGACTTGCGACAGGTTGGTGGTTTTCTCCGGGTCCTCCGGTTCCATCCACCAATAAAACTGACCGCCACGATATAACTGAAATATTGTTGAAAATGGCGTGAAACACCATCAAACAAACCATATCGTTCTCCATTTTATGAAAACAATTATACAATAGAAACAATTTTTGTCTCCTGATCTGTGTGTTAATGCCAAGAACATGCTTAATTTTGCCTTCAGCTTTCATTATTGTATGTCATTATTTCCTGTCTTTATGTGCTGATAGTTAATGATAACCAGTTAAAGATTATGCTTATCATTTGGATTTGACAATCATTGATGATTTATATTTCCTTTATTTCAGCTCGATAAGTAGATCAACAACTATTTTTTAATAAAAAAAAGTTACCAAACAAACAAAAACAATAATAACTGTTATCAACCAAACACATGCATGGTCAAGCTATTAAAACTTTAGGTTTGAAAGCTATGAAAGTGATCATAAAGTGAATATAATTTATTCTACATTCTTGCTTGTTACAGTTCTAATCATGAGTCCAAGCTTCTCTTAATGTAACTTGTTACACTCCACTGATCATCAAGGGAATTAATCAGCTGATACAAATTAGAATAAATTTAAAAAATAGAAATCATAGCATCTAAGAACCAGTTATTTTCTTTTTCATAGCATGCAAAAAAACTTTTATTTCTTCAATGATATTTTATATCATCAATTCATTTATTGAATTCGCATATGAAGAATTTTTTATAAATGTCCTTTTTTTGTCTCCTGTTATTATGCCTATTACATTACAATATTTTTATAAAGGGAGAAAATACATTTTTTATTTACCTTAATCTCTCAATAAAGTGTTTGATTATCGCCTGTATGGATGGACGACGTGTACGGTCCCTATTCCAACACTCTTTTAGAATATCATAAAGCCAATCAGGACAGTAAATGGGTTGTAATTGAATCTCTCCACTATACAAAGATTTCAGTAACTGCAATAATGTGATATTTTGAAATTAACCCGTAATATATGAATTGCTATCAGCATGAGGAGGAGAAATGATATTTTTGGTTTTTATTTAAACGATTATCTATGCTTCTACCACTAGTATCGTATATATTGTCCTTTATTGATTTGATTTGATTTATTGTGTTTATTCCACTTTCAGCAATATTTCAGCAATATCATGGCAACCAGTTTTAGTGGTGGAAGAAGCCCTGAGAGAACCACCGATCATGGGCAAGCAACTGGTAAATTTATCACTTTTAATTTACAAAGACGGGCACGATCTCACGCCGTATTGGTGATAGGCTTGTATGAGTTGTTAGGTAATCCAACTACCTAACTCATTGAGCCACCTGGGCCCTCTGTGCTTTATTGAAGGTATTTCAATGTGTCAACTGATTAAATCAGCTGGTACAATACACTACGTTATCCCTAACATCTGACAGTCAGATGAACTCATGATCAGCTAATGAACATGCTATTGGCAAAATCTTAACAACGCCTTTCGGGCTTTTTCTATTATTGCATCACAAACGTAAAGCTCTCCGATTAATTGATTTCTTAAGATAAATATCCATATACTAAAGTTCATCTAGATATGACCTGCAATCGAGTTCTGTCAGATGTATGTGGGGGAGTAGCGTTTTATAATAACAATTATTCAGTCTTTATGACACTTGTCAGTTTTACCCGCTTAATCCCCTTTACTCCATTACTAAACCTGGTTGTCACATTATACGTGTAATATATCCCACAAAATGGCAGTGCAAAGAAGCTATTGTTCCATCAAATAAATTAATCATGTCAATAATATCTTGAATAAAGCAAATCTACTGGTCATATTCAACATGTTCAATTCTCGTCTTGCTAAAAAGAAGAGCTTGAAGATATCAAAGGGGTAATCAAAATATGTAAATCGAAGAAGGACAAACCACAAAATGGACACAAGAAAAAGGTTAAAAGAACAAACAACGATCTACAAAACACCACACAGAAAAACTAAATTTATCGTGCAAGACGAACCCCACTTAAAAGCAGAGAGTGAACTCAAGTGCTCCGGAAGAATAGGCAGTTCCTGCTAGACTAGTGGAGCCGGTCGTGTTACTATAGTTACAAAGCCGGTGATAAATCACGAATGAGGAAAGAGGACAGAGAAGTGCTTACGATGAGTGAAACATATCCGTGATCATTTGTGATACAGATATTCCATAACGCCATTAACGGTAAACCAAGTCATGATGGCGACCGTAAGTGATGACTTCAGGTTAACCAACAGGGACCCTTCCTTAATTCAGAAGCTTCCTCAATAACAGCAATCCTCTATCAAGGAAATCCTGTTAGGAACCACAAGCAATGGAATATCTGACCAACGATACATACTCCATATGCCGGTGCTGCTGGAATGTTGCTACATATAAATGGAAAGTTCACATTAGGAAAACCTTCGTGGAGGGCATTATACTAATGTTAAATGCACTCCATGATCAACAGATGAACTTGCATTTTGTAACATGTCTACTTTCGTCACTAGCTTGATATTTTAATGTAATATACAATACAATTTGATATCCCTTTTTCTACTACATATGTGTAAATATTTATACCTCTTCCTTTGATACTTTTGCAAATGGTGCACACTCAAGCTGGCTGGCCATTGGATCTGTAGCATGGATCTCAAGTGCCATATAAAACTCATAAATAACCATGGCAACCATATAGACATCACCTTCTTTTGAATACTGACCATTCTGAAGCACTTCAAGTGGTAACCTATAATAAAACAACTTAATGTTGCATCGTTTTCTATCTATGGAATGTTATTTTCTCTAAAGGCATTGTCGTTCATAATAATAAAGGTGAAAAATGGATTCACGGTACCAATTTGTTATGAATGGTGACCAATTTGCATATTTTATCAATTAAAATGGAAATAAAATTAATAACAAAAATTACAAATGTTCCAAAATCCAGTGGAAAAATTGTAGACAGAGGCAACATCGATCCCCATAAAATACAAATACATGACTGCCTATATATATATATATAGCTACTTTCCTGGCTTCGTACTGGCACTTCAATTAAAAGTAGCAGGATTAAACTATTTTCATGAACTCAAAACCCCCCTCTCTTAGTGAACTGATGTGGTCATGCAAGTTTTTTCCAAATGGGAATAAAATACCAATCCTCAGATATAACCAGAATTGATTTTTATTATTATTAAAAGATACTGATAAAAAGATTTGGAAAATGTTTGAACTATGATATAAGGATGCTTTATTTGGCCGAAAATTCTCAATAACGATAAATAGCATACTCTTGTAATTATCACAAGGGTGTACAGAATCAAGTTTCAGGTTGCATCCTAGATTTTGACTTGAATCTTGCACAATATTAAGGGATAAACCTTCAGCTGTTCTTGACAAAATGATTGCTTTAATGTTTTTATTACCATCGTTGTCTATCTTGTTGGACGCTGTCTATAATACAATCGTCCAGTAGATTGTTGGGATCAAACCACACCATTCTCCCTAAACGTGGTACAGTAACCTACAACAGACAACAATATGAATGAATGAATGAATTGTATTCTCATAAACCAAATATATATAGTTACAGAGAAGTAAATATTAATATACAACATACTAAATTATATATTTTATATTAAAAAAGAAAAAAAACTAGTATACATGAAGGTTTTTGTCTGTTCGTTTGTGATTTGTAAAGCATATATTTATACCCACTATATGACTATCAGGCGACTTCATAACTTCCATTTATATTATATTCAGCAAAGCTGATCAAAGTGAATTACACATTGTTTATGGCTTCTATCATGATATCCTTGATAGAGGGTTGATGTTACCAAAGAACTACTGAATCAAGGCTTCCTATTGTGTAAATTGAAGTCATTGAATTTTACAAGCCCCAACATGACTTGGTTAACCGACACAGAATATATGCATCACAAATGACAACGGAACTGCTAATCCTTCAAGAGCACCTGCTGTCACTCCCGGTTTTCAGCTGAGTTCGTGTTCCTCGATCTTTAGTTTTCTGTGTTGTGCTTTGTAGATCGTTGTTTGTCCTTTAACTCATGGCCATTATATTGTCTGTCCTTCGATTTACGGATTGTCATTACCACTTTAGTATCTTCCAACTTTTCTTGATTAAATGCCATAACCTTTAAATGAGGTAAAATGTGTCACAACAGTATTTTCGTATATTAAGTATACGTTGTACATGTGCTAATAGAATGACAACTAAAAATACAAAACAAAGGAACAAAAAAGGTTTACTCCACTGCTTACCTCATTGTCATGTGTTACGTAAATATTACCAGCACATAAATCTCTAAGGATCCAGTTTCTCTTGTGCATCTCTCCCACAAACTTTACAATTTTCAGAACTATATGAAGGTAATTGTTAGCATCATCCTCTGGATCACCATAGCTATGTCTAAATGCTAGATCAAACAGCTGTGTGCTTTCCTTGAGTCTAAATTTCTAAATAGAAAAATAAATAATATTAAGACAAATGCATTCATATTTAAATTTGTAAAGCCATAAGCAAAGTTAGAGAAAAGGTATTTATGAGAAAACAGTACAAAAAATAATTAAATAATGAAATTTAAAAGCGATAATTTCTAATTTTCAAACGAACCATAACATCATAAAGCACTCTTCTGGTCCACCTTGACAAACGCAGAGTATAGACAAATAAAATGAGTGGTGACATCATTCAAAATCATCATGTGACACTACAATATGGCAGTTTTAAAAGGATACCAACGCTACACTATTGATAACTCGAATTCAAGTGGTTAAATCAGTATATGCACTCAATAATAGACCTGGTCATACTCGCTCCAAACGAACAAATATTTAGGGGTTTGGGTTAGGATTATAGTGTTTAACTCCACTTTCAACAATATTTCAGGTATATCGTGCCGGTCATTTTTATTGGTTGAGGAAACCGGAGTACCCTGTCGCAGATCACTGACAAACTTATTTTATCACATAATGTTGTATCGAGTAGACCTTGCCATAGTTGGATTCAAACTCACTAAGTTTGTGGAGATAGGCACTGATTACACAGGTAATTGTAAATCCAACTACTATACGATCACGACGGCTCCACACATATTTTGAAATTGAATACAAAATCATAGAAAAAAACTAAATTAATTCAGCAATCACATAATCAATATATTTAGCACAGAACCCATGTCGAAAATACTCATATTGTGTCACTCATATTGTGTCACTCAGCCTTTGCATTCTCAGGAAAAGTTCCAACCGAACTCTAAATATTCTGATATATCTCATTTACTATCAATATCAAAAGGAATGTATTTAGAAAATGATGGGATAGCTTATCGAATATATTTTTATCATGTTATCATAACATCATGGCCAAATTTAAAATCCCAAATTCTGAGAATTTTGAACATTAAGAATTGTGTGCTAAGATATTCTGGAAATTTAACAATATTGCACTGCAATTTTCCTTGGTGTCTACAATATGTGTTGAATAGCAATTTCTATTATTGTGAACAGTATAAATATGAAATTCAAAAGCACTTGGCTTTCAAAGCATAATGTTGATCATATAATAAATCGGATACAATGAAATCAATAAAATTAAACACAAAAGTGAGTGAGTTGGTGTTGTTTAAGATCAGATTAGCATTTTTTCAGCTATATCATGAGATAATGCTTGCTTTGTACAAGACAAACCAGCTCCGTTGGATGTTGATAGTACTAGTTCACTACAACAGCAGTCCACAGGTAGAGATGTTGCTCCCCTCTGATACATTGTCCTGACTACGAGATAACCAGTGTTTGTTCTTGCTTCTTAATGATGCCTGCTTAGCGGAGAAACAGTAAATACCAATGTTATAGTCATTGGCTTGACCCAACCAGGGCTCAAACCCACGATTTAGCACACACGAGACGAGCTTGCTAACCATCACACCACCAATGTGGTTCTTCGAGAGAGAGAGAGAGAGAGAGAGAGAGAGAGAGAGAGAGATATAGATAGATAGATAGATAGATAGATAGATTAAAATAAAAATGTCTATATACTTTTCACATTTCTTAATCCTTATAAATACTTAAATGTCCGTATTAATAGTTAATGCAAACCAGAAGATATTCATAGTTCCCTGGTATGTTCTTCCTTTCTTCTCTATTGGGGCTATCTAACATTTGTAGTACTTCAGTACATGTTTCTTTGTCTAGGTGTGGCAATGAATGTATGAAATCTATTGTAACGGGCTCGAAGACAGCTAAATAATGGAACTGAAAAAAGAAAAACATTATTTCATACCAACAGGTATTATACATATCGCTATGAGCATATATTGTAAACAGTGATGGTCAACAACTCCACCAATATCAACAAAACAAACATCCAACTCTTAACTAAAACAATTGTACACAAAAAGACTATGACATATCACGTTGGAAATCCAGTTCCTAGGTTATACAGGCACAAACATGTGACAGTGTAGAACTGAGTAATGGGATGCCAACTCTCACCTCTGTTAACTGGATCTCAAATGACAACACATATGTAAACAAAAAACCTGCATAGATTCACTTCCTCTCAAAAAGACTACACACATAAAGAGGGGTAGTACACGGCTGAATCACAATCAGGTTGGAATTCACTACTAGCTACATCTTCATAGATACAAGACTGAGTGTGGTCTCATTTAACAGATTATACTCTAAAACACTATCACGTTACACAATTGCTCTGATTTTGTCATCGAAAATGTGGTTTCGAAGTGCAAAATATATCATGTTTTTAGTGTGTGATTTGTGTCAAATCTAAAACAATGATTTTGCTTAGTTTATTAACAACAGAAAGTGTGATCACAAGCTTTCAATAATTTGCTATGCGGTTGTTTACCTTCTGCACTTCAAGCCATACTTTACAGGTTGAAATTTGACTGACAATGGACAGAGTTATAACTGAATTAATCTCGCCACCCATATGTGATATTTTCTTTTTTCTAAGGGTGTTAGTTATATCTGTATGATTAGAAATACAGAGTAGTTAATTGAGTTACTAAATAAGTACATTTTATCATTTAAGAGATTTTTAAACCAGAAAAATCTAATTAACATCTTCTACTGAACTGTATTTATGTCAAACAAATTACTATGAAAAGTGTTTATTTTATATAGAGTCCGTAGGCCCTATTTTTGTAAAGCTTCATAAGCTTTATTCAGTGACGAAATTTAACACATCTTCTTCTATATTGTAGAAATTGTGGAAACCAGACATTTATTAAAATTTTGGAGATGAATTTTCTGTTTTAGTATCAATTTACAGTCTGTAGCCTTCAATTTTCACAACATGAATATCTAATATAAGAAGTTGTATTTCTCCTTTGTCTTAATATATTTATTTCGGGAACAGGACAAAAGCCCCCCCGGACATAAGCCCCCTGACAAAAAGCCCCCCATATTGAAATAATCATATAATCTTATTACATTTTTTTTATATTGATGGTGATATTAAACTAAGGATATCTTAAAGATCAAAACTCATCCCTATTAAAAAAAAGAAGAGTGGGGGAATTAACACTGAAAAAATAAAATACTTTAAAAACATAGATTTTCCACATTTCGTTCATTGCTATGTTCATTTATCACTGCTTATTTGTTTGAATTGGAATTAAATCAGGAAAAGTTAATGAGGAATTGCTTTTATTGATAGACAATTGATGATTAGGTTTATAATCTTTGAAGTTATTAAAAGTAATGAGTGAGTTATTTTCTCATCCTTTTTGCTATACTATAATGATTTTTTCTTAAGAAAAGACAACTTTTATTTTTACTTTCTTTGTTGAGGCTATAATATTTCTTTAAAAAATATTTCAATTGTTTATGATATCTTCAAGTTCCAATAATAACTTATTATGAATAATAGTATTCAAAGGTAATGTTAACCCATAAATAGCGGTACAATAAGTTCAAAATGTGTGCAAAGATACCAATATATAAATAACTTGTACTTTTCATTATTGGGGGGCGTTTTGTCGGGAGCTTATGTCCGGGGGGCTTTTGTCCTAGACCCAATTATTTCTTTTGCAAAGATAATATGAAATAACAAATTTAGAAGCATAATATCAATTTTTTAAAGAACTAAGTAATTAATAGTTGATATCTGACTAAACTTTCTTTGCTGATTTTAAATTTATTTATTCAGAAAATTGTTAAATATCATTTTTACGGTAGCACAAGTGTATTTGTGTGTTAATTCAAATTCACAGTTTAAAGTACATAAGTTACTTATTTGTTTGATAAAAACTCCGGAAAGAAGTCTTTTTAGCAGGGCTACGAACTCTACCATTAATTTAGAATTCATGAAAATGTTGCATTTAAGTACATATATAATGGAAACAAAAAGAAATAGAAATTAACTGATGTTTCAAATGAAGAGGAAGAGCCAAAAAATGAAAAATTGACAAAAAAATCTGCAAAAAATGTGAAGATACAGATGAAATGTAAGATCTGATGCAGCAAGGCTGGAGAAAATGAGAAAGAAGAATGGAGAGTGCAAGTAGGCTAAGAGAGATCTTCAGAGGCAAGCCATTCAAAGTGGAAACACAAAACTAGAAAAAAAGATCAAGATGCAAAGAAATACTTAGATGAAAAGATACAGAGAAAAAAAGAAAACAAAGAACAGAAAAACTAAGACTTAAATGAAGAAAATGATCAACTTGATGATTCACTCCTTAATTGTGACAAGAAAATGGATGATGAAAATAAAGTTACAGACAAATTACATCTTCT
This sequence comes from Bathymodiolus brooksi, assembly GCA_963680875.1. NCBI lineage: Eukaryota > Metazoa > Mollusca > Bivalvia > Mytilida > Modiolidae > Bathymodiolus > Bathymodiolus brooksi. The sequence goes on along the minus strand of OY804578.1, from coordinate 24,547,356 downwards.
AAAGTAGTAGATTCACCATATACTGCCAAGCTAAAAATAAGAGAGATTTTGCCCAAAACACCAAAACACCTGTACAAAAGTTGCAGTGATTGAGAAACTTATTGATTATCCTTCTACTTCTGGTATTCTAGAGAAAAGAGGAGTAATAGTAGGTAAAGATGTAGATGTAAAGAAAAAGCTAGAAATAGCAGATGGCTATGTGAAAAGTGTAACAAAGAATATCTCTATCTCAGACCTAAAGCTAAAAGGAACCCAGCCAATCGATGAGAAAGTAAAGTATACTACCATTGTACAAACAGCACTCATGTCAATTAGTAGAAAATAAAATATCAGACTCATTCTAGATATTGGGAACCACCACAAAAGAGGAAAGCAGTGGACAACCCTTAGAGGAGATTAAGAAAAGACTGAGAAGAGCAGACATAGTAACAGATGATGTAAGGAAAAGAAAACAAAAGCATAGAATATCACAATGTAGCTATGATAGTTATTTGATATAGAAACACTTTTGATAAGCTAAAGTTTAAGTTATTCTGGTAGAGTCTGTAGGCCTTTGACAATGCTTCTTTTGGCTAAAATAACTTTTCCTCCCATATTACTATACTTTAGATATAAGTCAATCATGTTACCATTTTAATCTTTTATTTTGTGTTGGTAATTACTGCTCTTGGTTTTTGTAATATGTTTAGTCCAAATTTAGTAGGCCTGTTGCAAATGTGTCCACTTACTTTTTGTATAAGAATGTATATATTTTTTCCATTCTACCAGACCTTTAGTACTTTAGCAACTATAAATTCATAAAAGTTAAATGGTTTATTTAGGTATTACTACCTAGTTTATAATAATAACAACAAACACATGAATTTGGTAGAGTCCGTAGGTCTTTGAACACCACTTTTTTATTAAGTAAATTCTTTATTCATGATAAGATAACAACAAAATTTGCATTGCATACTATGGTAGCATGTACAATGTCTCTTTTAAGAATGAAATATTCATTTACTTGTGGAGTTTTTCTGAACTAGCTTACTTGAACATTTTTAAATAAAATACATTGCTTTCAGTTACTATTCAAATGCCAATTTTTTTTTTCAAAAATGCTACATACTTATCTTTTTTTGTATTTTCTTGAAAGTTTTGATGTTTTTCTAGTTAAACCTATATGATTTTGTTTTTTGAAAATAAAAGTTTATTGAAAGTTAGCTCTGTGATTGTGTTTTATGTAGAGTTCGTAGGTACAATGTAGGTCTACTTGCAGTTATATTAATGAACATTTGTCAAAAGTGCCTGCATGCATTTTTATAAAGTTTTCAGATATTATGCCAGAAATATAGTGCTTGAAAAGGAGGTAACTCTTGAAAGTCTAGCATAAAGTTGATTTTTGACCTAATGTGACACAAAATAGTCCCACCTGATTGGGATTCAGCCGACAATAGCATGGTTTGTAAATGCCCGTAGTCAACTGACTACCAGCGATGAAGGTAGAATGTATGGGCTAAAGTCCATTACTCTTACGGCAAAAACAATAATAACTGATACTATTTACAGATTAAGTTTCACTTAGTCATAAACATCTAAAGAAAATAAAGATCTTCGTGAAAGACCAGAGTAAATAAATCACAAATTTGTTGCAATTAATCATCGAACATAAAATAGTAATAAAATATAGAATGAAATATAATTATTTTAATTAATATCTAATCATTTAATTGCTAGCTGTAACTAATTGTTTTACCAACAGATTGTCTATATTGTTAGCAAGGGGTCATCTATACGAATAATGTTTTCTATGACTTTACAAGTTTAAGTTTGATAGATTTGAACGTTTTAGCTTTGTTAATTACATCGACATAGATACATGGATATGGAAGCACTCATTTTGATCAGATGTATGCATGTAGAATTGTATCTATATACAAGATATTTTTATAACATGAATGTATTCTTTTCCTTTGATCTTTTTATGGTTTGTATACCAGAATGTAAGCAATAGCTAAGAACTCTGACATAGTACACACTTTAAATCTCGGCTGTAGTTTTATAACTCTCAGGGGACCGCGCAGTAATCAACGACTTAGATGTGATATTGCATGGTTTCATGTTACAAATCATTTATACCATGATATATCGAGTTAAGCCGTTAAACTGTCTCGATTTTTTAACCATTTAACTCGGAAAATCGTGGTATAATTAATTATTACATAGCAATATTAAAATGTAAAAGTGTTTGCGTTATCACAAGATTATGGTCATTGAAACATTATTACAAATACGTGCAAAATGAACCAACTAAAATGTAAGCACGAATGAAGGAAAGATAAGGAAAGAAAATGCAATCTCATTTGTCATTAACCTGTGTGTAGTCAAAATTATCTCATTTGACGATAGCTTGAATAATACTGCGCCCTCTATCGGGAATTTCGCTGGATGAGGGCTTGCACGCTCTTAGTGATAAAAATCCGTCAGATGCTGGCTGGTTCAGCCGACCAATCAAATGTCAGATATTAGCGCGTATACGCATTAGTGACTTCCTTTACTTCTGTTTGTAAATATTGACAAAACAAACACGGAGAATGATTGTGCACGTGCCTTTGCATATTTAGAAAACAAATACACCTTTATTCTCATAATTAGGATTTAAATTCCCATAGATTCACAAATCTTTAAAGATTTAAAAAAATAAAACACCGTGTAATCATTTTTTGAAGTTTTTATGTTTTAATCTAAATTTGATAAAATGTCACAATAGTCAATACACATCTAACATGTATTTTTGTAATGTATGTGGGACAATAAAAGTGAATTTATTGTGGATAATATGAGACAGGGAACCTGTTTGAAGGACGAAGTTCTAAAATTTCAATAATACGATGATCTGTACACGTTAGCCTCACCGGACGCAATTGCGAACAATTTCGATGATATTGACCGTGGCATTTGATAATAATTTATAAATTTGACCAAATTGATGAAGCTGATTGCATGTTCATATTTCAGATTAAACACCAATATTCCTTTTGAATCATAGCCCATATATTAGTCAATGCATTGTTACGGGTTTTAACTTAGAACAGATTTTCATGACCCCGTTCTAGTCACTTTGTGACCTAGATCCGGACACATTTTCGAACGTTTTCTGTTTACAAATATCGTTATTTAGGTAAATACTTATTAGGCTGATATTTTTTAAACCCAGTTTTGTCTTTAATTGATAACTGACCCAAGTTAGCCTAAATAAATAAAATGTGACTTAATGTGTTAATTATATAAATCCTTGCCTTCTATCATTTTTAATTTCTTATCTAATTCTTATTCTTATTATGTAACAATATGGTCAGGTTGTTATTTTCATTGAATGGCATCTCAAAATAGATGGCTTCACAGTAGGAGCTCTTCCTGTATATTGGTTACATCCTGTATATTACAACTGACAGCTAATGCATGACAAATTTTAATCAGCCATCAGTATCATAAAATACATTTTTTTTAATCTTTATTTTAAATGAAATTAAAAAATCATTATAAGAGTGAATTCAATTCAAGTTTTTATTTACTTTCTAACTTTGAAATAAAAATCATTATGTTTTAATATTTAAAAAATAGTAATTATTCATTTAAGTTTTATTTCATGTTTGGTTGTATTTATCCGGATATGTGTATTGCATACAGCATTACATCATCTGAACGCTCCATTGGACATTATTTACAAACACTTTAACTTGAATAATACTGCGCCCTCTATCGGCACTTTCGCTGGACTAGCGGGAGAGTAATATAACGACTGGATTATTCGGGTTACAAACACTTTAGCTCCTCCTATTTTATGTCGTAATACCCATAAGTCATAGCGATTTACTATTTCCGGTTTGACGGATTTTTTCAATGAATGCATCCAGGCGTTAATGTAGCGACCAGCGGGAGCGTAATATAACGCATGGATTATTCGGGGTTAATTTGACGGCTTCTATGCGAAGATTATGCTTATATTATATAATATTACCCATGATACAACACCACCAAATGCTATAAACATTCTATCCACGAGTATCAGAGATTTCTGAAACCCCCCTAGGGACAATGAAAATGATGTAATTCCTTATTATAGATTATACCTGACCAATGTATCATTTTTTTCTTTCCACACTTGGAATTCTATTGATTTGGGGGAAAAAAGAAATATTCCGACATATAATGGATATAATAAAGTGATACTCCTTTGGTCAAGGAAAATTTTATATTATTCACACAAAACTTCGGTTTAACAATAGTAGTCTTAATTACGATTGATGTATATTTAATCTTGGTATTAAATCTGGCTGTAAATGTGGATTTGAGTGTGAAAACTGTTTTCATTTTTTTATGGAATGTTCTCTATATGATAATATTAGACAAAAATAAGTATTTGTAATTTTAAGAATTTATGGTAAAATAGATTTGAATATCATTTTAAATGGAAATACAGAACTTTCAAGATATTTTTTGTGCGTTCAAGTCTCTTTAAAAGATAGCAATTTATTTGGTCAATCATGCAGATCTAAACTTTGTTTTCCCTTTATTTATTTTTTTGTAAACATTTCTTCCTTTTACTAATAAGTACCATGTCTCTCTGTTTGATTTTTTCTCCTTGTTTTGATGTTTTTTCATACATCTTTAGGTAAATTGATACATTTCATCGTATGGTTGCTGTTATGTATATAATTTGTTGTAAATTGTACGAAACGGCTTTGAATAATTGTTGTAATAACTTGTGCCCAATCCCATTTGCTAATATTTTGAACAAATAGAATATGCGAAGATTAGACAAGTTGCTAACTGATAAATAAAATATGCCCAACTTTTTTATATATAAAGACCAAATCAAGTTTGGACACTTTCCACTTATCATTTTGTATGGGAGTTGTTTTTTTCTTTGTGTGAGTACTGTTTATGTTTATGTATCCAAATCGTCAGTTCGCTACGAAAACAAAAGTTTTGACTTGGTACTTTTACATAGCCATTTTGCTAGAATAAGAAAATCTTGAAGATATTAAAGGGCGCGTAACTCTACAGACAAAACAGTGTGCAAAAGAAAGAAAAAACCCAACAATGATCAACAAAAGAACAGATGGAGAGCCACAAACATCACTACAAACCAGGTGTGAACTCGAGTGTTCCAGAAGGATATACAGTTACTGCTACATTCATTGTACATGAATAATAATAAATAAACACACATTTACAATTAATTTGTTGAAATGTGATTTAAACATAGTTGTTGATAATTAAATTTAATACAAATATAGTATCTACCTTCTGTTGAATGATTGGTTGGTCAGGTGCTTTGATGTCTGCTGTAGTAATTAGTACGCTGTGCAATGGCCATCGTTGTTTTGTATTGAAATATGATTTTCGAATAATATCTGAAAGAAAATGAAAGGAATTCTAAACATTGCTAAACAAATATAATAAGACAACTTATTAGAATGGTCAATACATATCACAAGCCTTTCTTTTTCCCATTGTTATTACTCACTTAGCATCCAATTGGTTCCACGTGGTCTCACCAAGACAAGTATCTTAATTATTTAGCATGGCCTTTTAGTAGGAGCGACGACATTTTGAGAGGAAAATATCAATGGACCATCTCAAACCATACCTTGTGGTTTTAGATTGCACCTATGCTGTTCTCGGAAATGAGAAAAAAAACCGGTTCATATTACTAAAAAACATACATTTAAAACGGATGCGGCCAAGTCGACTTTTCGTCTTGCATATTAATTAGGGCAAATCTGAAAAGTTGAAATATTAATAAAAAAATCTGAATATTGGAGGTTTTTATTTTACTTTTTCGTGTTAGTAGTTTGCTTTTTCGTGTGCATATTTAAATTATTTTCCATAAATAAGCCTTACATTTTTTCGTATTATTTATATACATGTACATTTAAAATTTCAACAGGTTTTAGCTTAAAATGAAGATATTGTGTAGTAGTTTCTCTTGACAAGAAGTAGAGAATATCAGAAAAACAAATTATAATCGGGCGATATGCGAAGTATGTTTCAATATGGCTCAGCGTTTGAAGCTTTTTAAATAATTACATTTAGTTAATATAAACTTAATTTGCATACAAAACAACGGTGGTGGCCATATTATTTTGGCGGTTGAGATTATCAACCAATAATCCAAAAGTGGATAATACATGTGTCAGTTCTATGGATTCCGGTAGCAATTGGTTCTTTGCATGATTCGTGGGGGTTAGTTTACTAGTAGGAGTTTTGTCTATTTTTATTCTATTTTCAGAGACGGTGGCAGCCATGATTGATAGTTGTGGTCTGAAAGAGGATTGCATATGTATCTGTTTTCCAACAGTTGTGTAGCAATTTGACCCTTTAAGCGATTTTTCAGAACTTTTTTTGTTGAAGTTTGGTTGATTTTGTGTTGTTCTTTATATAAACATATGACATACAAAGGACGGATGGACGACGAGGGAAGCCAAGTAATGGTAAGAGCTCTCATTATACTTGGGTATAGGAGCTAAAAAGTAATGTACTACAAGTTTCATAAAAAAATCAGGCACTATTCATGTCAAATATATATGACCAGGGGCTGCTGTTGTCATGATCTATGGTAGTTGGATTTACAACTATCTATGCAATCAGTGCCTATGACCTCTAACGTTGTAATATTCGAATCCTGTGGAAAGGTGTACTGGATACAACATTGTGTCATAAAGTTTATAAGTGACTGGCAGCAGGTCGGTGGTTTTCTCCGGTTACTCCGGTTTCCTGCACCAATATATCTGACATGATAAAACTGAAATATTGTTGAAAGTGACGTTAAACACCATAATCCTAACCCATAGATGCCGAAGTGAACAATTCAAACATACATTAAATCTGTTCCCTTTTCTTAGCCACAAAACATTGAATGACAAGACACATTTGATTCAATATAGATGTACTTGATCATAAATTGCTGAATAGGGTTTCTCTTAAAATAATTTTCAAGCATCAAGACCTGTATAAAATTCCAGTATTACATGGTACTAAATTTCATACTTATCAAGTTTTAAGTTTTCATATATTTTTTTCATTCGGAAGTTACTGTTCTTTTTAAATAAACGTTTTTCAACATACTTCTGTCTTGTGCGTTGTTCTTTTTCAGCTGTCGGAAAAGGTTAGGTAATCCCTGCAAAACAATGATAGTGAGTATATGAAAGGGCGGAATGTCATTAGGCTACAAACAATTGTTCATAATTCCTTATTTTGGCATTACTATCCATTTTGTAAAACTTTTTCAGCTTAAAGAGTTTTCAGTTGTTATAATAGCAAAATAACAAAATTTTAATTGCATAACAAACAAAAGTGGTTTGTTTAAACTATTTGTTAACAAACCCAAGTGACCCTTTTTCTCTAATATTACATATTATGATATTGATTTTTTTATGAAAAAAGGGGACAAATTGTTATACATTGCAATTCACTGAAAAAGCACCCTAAGTGATTATAATATTGTTGTGCATTGAGTTATATAATGAATAAGGCGCCGTATGTATAATTGAAGTGAAAATATTATGGTTGTGTGTTTAGTTATATGATGAAAGACACAAAAGCGAAAATCAAACCATTATTATTTTTATTCTGTGTTATCAACAATGGAAAGACCTTTTTGTCAGCTTTTCGTTCCAGATACAGGTGTCAAACAGCCCTTTTAAAAATTATCGAAGACTGGAAGAAGGCCCTGGATGACGATATATTTGTGGCCGCCATACTGATGGACCTATCAAAGGCTTTTGATTGTTTATCTCACAATTTATTGCTATTAAAATTGAAAACTTATGGTTTGTCTGATAGTGCACTTGATTTTTTATTTAGTTACCTTCATCAAATAAAACAGTGTATTAAGTTTGAAAATGTGTGCAGTAATTTTAAATATATGTATAAAGGTGTTCCTCAGGGATCTATTTGAGGACCTGTACTATTAAAATTTTTATAAATGATATTTTTTTATGTTGTAAATAATAGTACAATTTATAATTATGCTGAAGATAAATGATATTTTTTTATGTTGTAAATAATAGTACAATTTATAATTATGCTGAAGATAACACTCTGTCCTATGCTGACTATGATATCAAAAATGTTGTTCAAAATTTGGAGAGTGACAGTTTAAAGATGATGGATTGGCTTCATTATAATCTTATGAAAGCCAATCCAGACAAGCTTCAAGCTCTGGCAATCGGCAAAAAAATCTTTCAACCATAAAATAGTTTTTGAATTAAAAGGAAATAGGATAGAGTGTGAGAATGATGTTAAATTATTAGGAGTAACAATAGACTATGAACTTAAATTTGACAAACACATTTCAGATATAAGTAAAAAAGCCTCTCGCCAACTAAATGTACTAAAGCGCATTGGAAAATATCTAAACAAACTTGGCAGATTAACTATTTATTATTCTTTTATTTTATAAAACCTGACTTATTGTCCGATCACCTGGCATTTTTGTAGTGAAAAAAATACTTTAAAAATGAAAAAAACAACAACACAAGAACGAGCCCTACGCTTTGTTTATAATAATTACACAAGTAACTATGAAGAACTACTACATTTGTCAAAGTTATCATCACAAAAGGTGCGTAGACTAAGTTCAATTGCACTGGAAACATTTAAAATTATTAATACGAACTGTCCATCATATTTGTATGATCTAATAAATATTAAGAAACATCAATATTCTTTCAGATACAGTAACACAACTGAATTACCCCAGGTCAGAACTATTAGGTACGGTATTAACTCTTTTCGTTATACCGCTTCAAAACTATGGAATGAATTGCCAGAACATTTTCGAAATGAAACAAATGTTAGTCAATTTTCAAAATTAATCAGTACATGGACTGGCAATTCATGCCATTGCAATGCATGCAAATAACTTTGCTCTGTAGTGCTATAGTTTCAAGCTTTTAGTATTGCTATTTTTAAATTAGTGCTTGTAATGCATAAATTGTTTGTGTTTGTGCTTAATTATCTTTGTCGCTTGTGTTTTATAATAATATGTGCTTCATATGCAATGCCTTATGTTTTATTTATTAGTAAGTATGCATGATATATATGTGCTATGATATTTAATGTTGTAATGTCTTATGATTGTATGCCTTATATGTGCCTTGCTGTATTATATGTACTGTCATGCATGTTTTCTGTTACTATTTTATGTTATATGATAGACGATTCAAAAGCTCAAGCTTGTGTTATTTGTATTGCTATGTATCGTCTTTAAATAAAGCTTTTGAACCTTAATAGTCACATATATCTATTAATAAAAGCACTTACCCGTTCTGGCAAAGCTTGGTTTATGTCAAGTTCAGGATACTTTTTGTCATCTTTAAATATCTGAGTTACACGTCTTTTTTTTTCTACAGCAACAAGATATAATGTGAAACGAAAGTTATCGTTTTATAAGAAGAAACCAGGTATGATTTTTTTCTAAAAAAATATTCTGATTTTGGTGGAGGAAAAATATAATAATCTGATTCAGAGTTTTTGTCATATAGCCTAATGTTATATTCTGGAAAGAAATTTGCGCTTTGCGCAACAACAAAAAATAAATATTCTAACTCTTGTGTTGTCCGAAAAAATATTTCGGAACGAAACAAAAAACCATAACCCCCCCACCTCCCCCCCCCCTCCTGTTCCGACAGTATGGTATTTTTTATTTTTTATTTATTACAATTGACAATGTCTTTTTTTCTTCTATAATATCAATTTCTGCATAATAATATATGATAATAATATATTTTAACCTCACTGAGCTATAACGAAACTAATATTGCGTCATTAAACAACAGTATTAAGAAAAAACTGCTGGAACGTGCTAATCAGGGTCACGGGTCACTGTAAACGGGCGGCTGTATCGAGAAACAGATAAGGTGTTGAAAAAACTGTCGATACTCATAAATTATTGATAAATGCAATACAATTTTATGTGTGTCTTCCAGAAATATGATAGACAAAACCATGTGTTAAGTTTTATGACGAAATATCTACGATTTCTATGTAAATTTACGAGTTGAAGTTGCGACTGTATCGAGAAACAGATACGGTGTTGAAAAAAACTGTTGATACTCATAAAATATTGATAAATGCAATAAAACTTTATGTTTGTCCTCAAGAAATATGATAGACAAAACCATGTGTGAAGTTTTATGACGAAATATCTCCGATTTCTATGTAAATTTACGAGTTGAAGTGGGGAAATTTTATGTTCGATTTCTAAACATCTTCTACTCTGAAACCACAGGTAAATTTACTTTAGCGATGTATTTTTATCTTGGACAAGAATAATGAGCGTCCTGATTGGATGACCGATTTAAAACACGCTGACTCTGCATGGTAAAAAGATGCATGTAAAAGAAATCTGTTATATTTATTCATTTGTTTGATTCTGGAATATTGTTGATCATTGATTTAACCAAGGAAAAAAAGGGGGGGAGGTGCATTTTATTTGTGAATTTTACAGTTAAATAAATGTTATGTTTCGACAGTTTAAAGAAAAAAATATAAATTTGTTGCGACTAAAGCTTAAATCAGCGTTAAAAATTGAACAAATATCAGTGGTTTTGTAAATGAGATTTATTTTGAATAGAAAATCTGAATTTATTATTTATTAATTTATTATTAATGATACAATTTTATATCCCTTGGGAGGGGGATGAAAATTTGAAATAAAAACAAAGGACCGGATTTTAAGGAAAAATAATAATCCAGGATTAGTTTTTATCAAATATAAAAAAAAAATGACATTACCTTCTTGAAATGTAATTAATATATTGCTAAGTAGTTTTCGGATTCGAGATATGTCAAGTCTGTCCTCTGGCGTAGTCACAACACATGAGAAAATTATATCATGCACTTCCTTTGGTATACAAGGCCATTTATAAGGTTTCAGGTCTTGAAAAACAATCTGAAAGTTAATAAATTCGTATAATTTTTCTATAATGTTTCCTAATTTCGGTATTTGATATGATGATCTTACATACTTGTGCGGGGGTCGTCGTGGCCGTGATCGTATGTTAGTTTTATAACAACCTATGCAATCAGTGCCTATCACCACTGATGATGTGAGTTCGCATCTCGATCAGGGCAAGGTGTACAGCATTATGTGATAAAGTTTGGCAATGACTTGCAACAGATCGGCGGTTTTCTCCGGTCCTCTGGTTTCCTCCACCAATAAAACTGACCGCCACGATATAACTGAAATATTGCTGAAAGTGGCATTAAACACCAACAAGCAAACATACTTATGCATTATTTTTTCTTCGTTAATGTTTTGATTCACTGTATTTGCTCAATTTGAGCTCATTGTAGGTATAGCTAGACAATATTGTGGCTGTTTGATGTCAAATGGTTAACAACATTTTTGTTTTACGTCCAAATATACATGCTTTTAATAGTACTCATCGTTAATCACAGTCCATTTATTGGAGCAATAACCATTGTTTTTCAAGTGTTGTCGTTCTTTGCCCAGCGTTTTTTATACCGTAGTTAAGATATATGTTATAGCGTTATCTCCCTTCCAATATACATAGTTATCGATCATTACGTGAATTTATCCCTTTCCATTCAAGATATGAAACTGGTAAAATTGCATCATTTCAAGTTCTTCATTTTGCACAAACATTCAAGGAAAGAAAAAACCTCCAACACTCCCGCCGTTTTTGAATATTTTTTGCTGCTGTTGTAATTTGTTTTTTTCGAATTGCGAATTATATTTGAAGGGTGATACTTCATGTAAAGGCACAGCTGATTGTTGATGCACTTGTAATGGCAAGGATGTCGGTTATGGATGTTGTAAAAGCGCGGCATCAAATCAGATTGAACTTTGGTTGACCTCTGTACCCAGTATCAACTATGTTATAATGTATATTAATCCATAGAAGAACTTTTGTTGATCGCTGTTTACCAGGGTCAAAGGTGTAAATTTGTAAATATATTGTATTTCCAATTTTACGAGTTAAAGAAATTAACCCTCAATTTTACTTTTGTTACTATTGATTCCCAGTACAGAGACTGTTCAGTACAGTTGTTGTGATGAACAGACTTTAATTGTGATAAAAGTGCTAAATATTCTACATTAATGCATATTGTTGTTGCTTTAATATCAATTTTGTTGTTCATCAGGCTGCAGCGTACAAGTGAAAAAAAAGTGCTAAATATTCTACATTGTTGCATTTTGGTGTTGATTTAAATTGAATTTTGTTGCTCATCGGGCTGCAGTGTACAAAAATGTGTCGGTAGCCCAATGTAATTGTAAATTCTTCAGCCGTGACCAATCATTCGCTACTTAATAATAATAATAATAATAAAATCATTAACGTTTAAGAATTTGCTTTGTTTGCCATTAATATTTTCTACCAAAAATAGCATCTATTCATTTAATTGAATAGAGCTGTGTAGATTTCAGATTCATGTTAAACATGATTGTAACATTCAGTGTTCAGACTTTTATTCCACCTAAAACCACAGTAATAAAGGATCGGCTATAGATATTCAAAATATTACTTTTAGTTGTGTTTTTGTTTTGTATGGCTTCGTTCTGTGTCTTGTGCCCAATGTTTCCCGTGTCTCTGGATTGTCCATTTTTAATTTCCCCTTCGGTTTTCTCTAATGTTTATTCAGATAAAAACTACTTACATATTCCAGAAGGTGTTCTGTTGGAGTGCGATACACCTCTGTATAAGGATGACAACCATGTGTGAAGACCTCGTAAATAAATTGTCCTAACATCCAAATGTCTGTTTTGGAATCATAATGATCTTCTAAGATACTCTCTGGTGCTGACCATAAAACTGGCATCTCGCTACTGTCTAAATCTAGGAATATTTATCAAAGATTTACAACATTCCATTCAACTATCGTTTCATTTAAGGTTTTAATAGACATGTATTTGTTGCAGAACTCAATTCATATATTTTCAGTATCTTTAGCAATGAATTATTTAAAAAGAATTTAGAATTACTATCTAAAATAAGGAACTTGAGGCCTAAATTACAATTCTTAGTTAATTTCATATTGGAGAGCCCCTACATCAACTGGATTGTATACAAATTCTAAATTACTTGATATAAGAAAAGTTTGAAGCTACCACAGGTGTAATCAGAAGCCGAAAATCGAATAAGGACAGACAATACAATGGCAACAGAAAAAAGACATAAAGACACAGAAGAATCTACAAAACAATACACAGAAAACTAAAGATTGAGCAACACGAACCCCACTAAAACCGGAGGTGAACTCAGGTACTCCGGAAAGGTAAGCAGTTCCTACTCCACATGTGGCACCCGTCGTGTTATTCATGTCAATCCAGTGTTATTGACTATAATTTCCGCTATATTAAGATTACCTGATATAAATCCGGTGCTATTGTCTATAATTTCCGCTACGCTGAAATCATGTAATACAATGGTTGTTTTTCTCAAACTAAAGGCACAAGTTGTCAAGTTCCGATGAACTACTTGTTTGCTGTGCAGAAATGAAACAGCGTCTACTGCACCAGCTACCATTGTTATCAGTTCACGGTTGGAAATCCAACTGAAATGCTTTCTAGCATCTAACAAATGGCTGTTTAAGTCGTGGTCCATTGATTTATCAGTAATGTAAAACATTGGGAGTGGTCTGCATTGGAAGGCAATAAGATGTATTAAATTATGATGTAGCTTTTCATCTTGTAGATGTTTAAGAATGTCTAGAGTGCTACGATGCTTCCTCGTTTCATTTTTATTTGCCTTTCGTTTATAGTCCTTCATGCTTCCTTCTGCAATGCAGTGTAAGGTAGGAATTAGGCAATGCATTACCACATGTTTTTCTTCAGACACCGTGCCTGAAAATGTTACCCATGAAGGTTCTAATCCAACATTTGATGACTGGTGAATAATACCATCAAGTTTAAAATTTATTACAGCTAATTGTTGAAGGATATGTTTGTTGACCTTTCCTCTGATGTCCTTTGACTGTTGATTATTTCTTTGAAATAAGTAGATGGCGTTGGTAACTAGTTCTTTTGTCTCTTTGAATAGTAATGGTTCTATTAGACATAACAGGTGTAACCGTACTATTTGAGAGATTTGTGTCGTGTCAAGGAATATGTTTAAAACCTTACACAAAGTTAATTGGTATTCTGATGTAGTTGTTGGTAACGACGAACCTTCAAAGGGTGATAAAATAAGAAATTGTTTGGTGAAATAAAAACAAATAAAACAAACACAATTTTTTAAAATAAAAATAGTTTTGTTTTAAGCTTTGTATATTATTTAAATAGAGATATTGAAAACAAATAAATAAATGTACTAACCTAATCGCATTTATCAACAAGAAAAATAATATTATCAAATATAAATATAAAGCTTCAAGTAAATATGTAGAACAATTCTAAAATATACTTTAAGAATGTTGTAGAAACAAATATTGCAGATGTACATAAATGTATATAGAACGAAACTAATAATGTACTCTTGTTGAAAAGTTATAAATAAATTAAATGTATGCATTATGATTAATCTAATTAAGAGGAGTAATTTGTCATCACATTAACTGACATAGCCCATTATCAAAGAAATTATTGACATGCAAACTGTGACCTCAACAACAAAACTACCACATTCCAATTAATAAATATATTACCTTTAATGTGCAACTGTTGGCATGAAATAAAACAATTAAGATTTTTAAACAAAACATATTATTTTTGCATTTTCCAGTTCTATGACATTCTTTGAATTTCTTTGTTTTTGGATATTAGTTCTATTTACGCATTCTTTTCATAATATATAATAATTATAGATTATTATATGGCATTTCTCATATCACATGTCATATCAATCCGAGACGCCCATATTATCCCAAGCCAAAGGGCCGAAGGCGGCGGCCCGAGAGCAAATATGGGTCGAGGGCTGATATGGCATGTGAAATGAAAAATGCCATAGCATAACCTATTTATCATATATATTTCAATGCGTCTTTCTTCATATTTGTGAGAGCTGATCGTTTTCAGAAACCATGTACAGTCCATGGACATAAATATTCGTCACCTTCGATTTTTGACTATATATTTCATACAAAACCCCATTTTTAAAAAAAAAAAAATTTAAAGCCATCTTTGGGCAGATATTTATGAAATTCATTTCAAGACATGCAGAATTCCTTGAATTTTATTTTTTATCTGATAATAATGTTTGTCTGCATGGTTTTTGTTTTCTGTTGATTTAAACACAAGTGTTGATTTTTTTCGATTTTATTTTAGTTAAATAAATAGCAAATTTGACGTCAGAAATAAAAATTGTCTTTAAATCATAAGAAAATAAAGGCAATCTAATGGAAAATCATGCTAAAATAAACCAATAATCTTTATATGGGACGAAGTCCCAACTATGGTAGAAATAGCAATATCTTGATTCCAGATCCATATCTCTAATGGCTTAAATTTCATGCACCGGAAATGACACACCGGAAACCAATACATAGCTAAATATGCAGAAAATCGGATGCGCAGTAATCTGGAACTACTTCCGGTTATGATTGTTAAAAGTCGTCCCCAATATATCTCGGCCCTAAAAAAAGTCGTCCCCGATATATCTCGGCCCAATAAATCTCCACACTATTTTGATGCACTGAATGAGCGTGAAATTGGCAGATAATTTTCAGATTCGCGAGCATTCATGGCCGTGCCTGTTTCAATAGATGGAAAGAGCATCCTTACATTGTACTGCAGTACACTCCAAAAAGTACACAAAAGTAAGTACAATTTCTATTTCAATCATCCCAAGGATTTACATGATTTAAATATTAGATAATGTGGATTTTGCTTCGCTGGCACTACAGGGAGCACCTGTCTCATATTATTGTTTAAAAATTTGTATTGGACTTCGTCCCAAGTTAAGTAACACCTATTATCATATTATGAGACGAATTCTCAACTATGGTAGAAATAGAAATATTTTGATTCCAGATCCAGAGCACTAATGGATAAAATTCCTTGCACCGGAAATGACGCAACCGGAAACCAATACAGGGTTACTGGTAAACCGAATAATCCAGTCGCTATATTACGATTTGCTATAAGTGTCGATAGAGGGCGCAGTATTATTCGAGTTAGGTTACTGGTAGAATTAGACTCCGTAATGATGCGTAGTAATCTGGTACGCGTGGCGCCAAAGGTGCCACGAGTACCAAAGTGCAACAAACGACATATTGTATTAATAAAATCAAGAACGGGTACAAGGATCTACAAAAAAAAATCAAGTTGCTTACATATTAGCTTTAAATCTCGTGAGAAGCGGAACCTGTTCAAAATATGGCACGATCGAGCGTGAAGTAGTCCTTGACAACCATAAACAACGATGGCCGACAATGTTTATAATCTTTATGATGCATAAAACTAATGACGGCTTTTATTATAGGTCCATATATCTGAGTTAATATTGTTTAAAAAAAATATTGGACTTCGTCCCATGTTAGATAACTCCTATTATCATATTATATTCTGCTTCTTCTGGTTCAAAAATGATCAAAATCCGTATAGAAATGAGTTCACAATAATTTCTTTGAAAAATGTGGTTATATATAAAATATATAGCGTAAAATCGAGGGTGACGAATACTTATGTCCATTGACTGTAGCTTGATTTCGGATATGTTGCAAACATGTCATATTATATCTACGTTTTTATTATATGTATTTAGAGACATAATCCTTATACAGTTCGTTCATTTCGTTTTCAGGTAATTTCCTCCATAAGCTGGAGCACTCCAATTTCCATTGGATTTTAAAAAGACGTAAAATACTTCAGTATATCACGATTAGATAAAAGTTCATTCTCTGACCTTATAAAAGCGTCTAGTTAAAAGTTTCTGTGTAGCACATAAAAACACATTGTACATATGTCTATATACACTTCAGGAGTTAAAATATAGAAGATGGATCCTGTAGTGATAAACGACGTCCAAGTTTGTCTCTATCTTAATTCGCAATATAGTTTGTTTCTAAATCTATGTAGTTCAAAGCACAAATTTTCTGAGGCACGTTCTATGGCCTTCAAGTCATTGTGGTTATTTGTAATAATAGTATATACATTTTTAGATGTACAATCTAATATAGCCTGTAAAAGTTGATTTTTCTCCTCAAGTAGTTCTGCACCCCCCTCCCCCCCCCCCCTCCTTTATATCTTCCACTGCCCTTTTGAATTGTTCTAGCTTGTTCTGCCGTACTTCATCTAGTGGTTTGCATTTTAGTATAGAATGTTCTATATCTTCAACTCCATCTTTGCAGATTTTACAAATGCAGCATTTTCGTTAATATGACTAAGCTTATCTTGATGGTACTGGAGCATATATGTATCAGTAACCAGTTTCACTTTTACTTCTGCTTTTTGTATATTTCATTTTTTGTTTTTTACACAGTTCCATATATTATGTGGTGTTCCTATAGGTTCCTTTTGAATTTCAAGGTGTCTGATAGTTGTTTTCGTTGACTTTTCCTAATTGTACTTTTTGTACCAGTATTCATGTATGGCCTTCTTTATCATTGTTTTCCCCATATGTTTACTTGGCGGGTTTATAAGAAGTTCCATTGGCGTATGCATTCCATACTTTTCTAGAATTCCAGCTATTTTGTTGATAAACAATGTATCATTTGCATTGGCATTTGCGGACTCCCACAGTAGCATTTGTTTCTCAATTGTTGAGTCTAGCCTGGCAATTCCAAAAAATAAGTTTATTCAATATTTATCCAGTGTTACTTCTATTGGTTCTGCTCCCGTCAGTGCATAGACAGCAATAGATGAATAGATGAAGTTCTTTCAGGTAAGCACTGAAATTGCCTACAGAAGTTTCGCTGGAGTTGTTCAAGCTTTTTAATATCTGTTTTGTGGGGTTTTGTACTTCAAGGCCATACAGGAATCTTGGCACTACATATGTGTTCCATGTTTTCATTAGTACAACTGGCGACATTCCTGACCTGGCATGGAAACCTGATCCTAATAATGCGTATATTGTTTGTCTGCCCATCTTTAGCCTTTCATCAAGGTTTATTTTGTTATTTTCTTGATATGTTATTCCTAGATGTTTAAATTTTTGGACTCTGTTTATTTCTTGTCCTTCCAAGGTGTACTCCGAGCTTTCGTTGTTATTTTTCTTCGCCATACGGATTACTTCAGTTTTTCCAGGATTTAGTTTTACAAGATCTCGTCTTGTGTTGTACTGTACAACATCAATCATAGCTTGCATTTCAGTACTTGGTCCAAGCAGAACAATATCATCTGCACATGCTGGGGAGGCAACATCTATGTCTCCAAATATTTCCCCTAGTGTGCTTATAGTCAGGCTATTGAGAATAGTGTTATTATATCTTTTGTATAAGAGGGTCGACAGTTTCGCACCTTGCCGAATTCCTTGTGCTATGTTAATATTATCCGTTAGATTATTGTCCCATTTAACTTTGAATGTCATTCCTTTATACATGTTGTTCATTAGAGACCACATATCTCCTTCCACACCATCCTGATAAAGTTTGTTAAACATGATGTCGTGGTTGACTGTATCAAAAGCTTTTTCGGCATCCAGAGTAAGTAGTTCCAGCTCCATATTAAGTTTCCTATAAAGAGCTATTGCTTCATTGCTTCTGCTGTTATGAATGCTGTGAATTTGCTGGATACTTTTCTGTAGTGGCTTTTTGGGTTTTCTTCGGTTGTTTTTCAAGTCTATCTTTTATTATTGATTTTAATATTTTGAAGAATGCATTAGGGAATGACCATTTAACTTGAAGGGGCGGGTTATGGTTTTTTTTCTAAAAAAAATATTCTCATTCCCAATGTTGCTCAAAAAAATATTCTGATTTTGGTGGAGGAAAAAAAAATAATTTGATTGAGAGTTTTTGTCATATAATCTAATGTTACATTCTGGAAACAAAATTCGCGTTACAAAAAAAAAATATTTTAACTCTTGTGTTGTCCGAAGAAAAATTTCTGAACGAAACAAAAAACCATAACCCCCCCCCCCCCCCCCCCTTCAAGTTAAATGGTCGTTCTCTTAATAGTTACTACAATTCCTCTATAATTTTCAGGTATATTTTTATCCTTTCCCTTTTTCTGGATGGGAGTTAGTATTCCACTTTTTTTCATACTATCTGGAATGTCCAAATCTTGTCAAATCTGATTTATAATTTCACAAAGGAGCGGAGTCAATTCTTCCTTTGCATTTCGGAAGTGTTCAGCTTGTATTCCATTTTCGTCTGCTGATTTACCAGTGTTAAGCTTTTCTATTGCATTCATAACTTCTTTACAGGTGGTTGGTGTTATTGGTATTTTTGTATTGGTGGAAGTTGATATAATGTAGTTTTGAAGTTTGCATAGATTTTGCCGTTCAACATCGAAGGAGTTATTCATACTGAGTGTTGCAAGCTTTCCGAAGTGGATCTTCCATCCATCCATTTATTCATCTTCTGTATATTTGGTGCCATCTAGAATCAGTATATCGGTGTTTATATTTGAATTGGACCTTTGCATTCGAATCAGCCTGTGAAAAGTGCTTGAGTCGTTTTCCGAGGCCTGCATTATATCGGAGATCATATTATCCTTTTTTGATGCATGAGCTTGCCTTTGTAGCTGTCGTAATTCTCTTTTCCTTCTGACCATCTCCTTCTTTTCTGAGTCTGAATTTGAATTTGTTTTCTTACTATTTTTCCATTGCCAATTTGCTCTTTTTGCTTCTTTTGATTTTTGACTAATTTTACTATTCCATATTCCTTTACCACATGTTTTTAGTGATTTTATTTTCCTATATTTTGGAATTGCTTTTGCTCCTGCTTTATGTAACATTTGGTCTAGCTGTTTTATTTTAAAGTTTACTGGCTGATGTTCCTTTTCTAAATATTTTATTTCATTTTGAATACAATCTTTATATATATCATGGTCACATTTTTCCCATCTTGGTTTTGTGAGTATGTTGTCAGCTTTAGGGGCGGCTCTCTTAACGTCAACTCCTGCAGTTGCTAGTACGAGTGAATGATCAGAGGTATTTAAAGCATCCATTTCCTTGATTTTCACGCTGGCGTTCAAATGTTCTGTTGATTTGAATAAAAAATAGTCAATTTGAGATTTGTACTTCCCATTGTGATGGAAAAAGGTTGTCCGCTCTGGATGGTTGTTTGCTAGTTTTAATCCATTTTCATGTATGAAATTTCTGAACAGGTTGTCTCTTCTTCTATCATCCCTATGTAGCGATGCATTCATGTTACAATTTCTATATAACAACACAAGATGATTCACCAATCAGAGCTTAGAACCACAGGCACTTGTCTCTAAAAAACATGTGTACCATATATCATATATTAAGATAATATATGATATATGGTACACATTTATTTAGAGACAAGTGCCTGTGCTTAGAACGTATGCGAAAGTAATCCCTTTTCAAGAAAAAAAAATCCTTTCACTTTAGGGTATTGTGAAAATTACTGAATGGAATGGACTAATTAAAATTGATAATTGAAGTTAAATATATAGGGACTATTTTGAGCCCAAATTTGATAGACTTAGATGTATTTTAATACCTCTATGGAGGATTTGATGCATGACCTATAAATACTGAATTTCTTGGGGATGACCGAGCTATTTTTAGAGTAGGTGTTTTCCGTAGCATGGCATTTCACTGCAAGATTTTAAACATGCCCTGATATTTTGACAGAACGTTGAAGAATCATGTACGTTTCAGAAAATATATGGTCTTGGAAAGGTTAAGCTTAAGATAAAATGGCCAGGTAGGCTCGAAAAAACACAAATTTAGTAGAAAACATTAAAGAAATTAATTAGTGGTTTCACACCTAAAGTAGTGTCATCATTCGTTGCATAGATTCATAGCCAGCATTTTCCATGTTTTCTTCGTAATCCATTTTGACAGTACTCAGCAGACGACGGAAGTAAACAACGATACATTGAAAACGAAAACTGATCGGACCAGAAAACGTGAATCTCGTAAGAAGAAATAATTTCCAACAAAGACAAAATAATTATGAAAAACTAAATACTCGGTTTCATCCAAAATTTCCGGCCGCCATTTTGAAAAATCCATATTTAGCCATATGTTTTACGAATCTAATGTTACCCATGTTAACATATCAAACAGACTATTATTTTCCCTCAAATATGTTCATTATAGTATTTACATGTAGAGGTTGAGTGTTGTAACATCAAATCATATTAATCACTACCGTCAGTAGTATTGGTTCAGCAAAAATATTAGTACAAAACCGCAATGACATTATTTACACAAAAACAGGGAACAATAATGCTTACCTTTACAAAGTCGATGTGTTATCCCTTTAGTTATCAATCTCAATAAAGCATACACTGTCTGTATACATTTCGGTTTTTTTGCTACTTTTTCCACCATTATTTTAGTTAAATCATTCAGGAACTCGACACTTTGTAAATCTGATTTCTTAGCAATCTTTAAAAAAACACACATTATATTTCTATAAGTGCAAGAAAAAAACGTAGATATCATATTTAGTGCGCACGACACGTTTCTGGAATAACCTTCATCAGATACGCTCAAGGTCAAAAGAATGGAAAGAACAATAATTAAAACTCTTATTGGAAGCAAGTAAACCAAAGCGCATAAACAGGATAGCCAACCAAAGCGCCTAAACAGGATAGTCAACCAAAGCGCCTAAACAGGATAGTCAACCAAAGCGCCTAAACAGGATAGTCAACCAAAGCGCCTAAACAGGATAGCCAACCAAAGCGCCTAAACAGGATAGACAAACTCGACAAAGGTCTCCAATCCCTGAGAGAGAGGAGAACATTAGTAATACTTACATTATTTAGGAAATGTACATTTCGATAATACAACATGTCAGTGTCAATGCCGAAGCAATGGCTATTGGGTGAATGATACCCTCGGGGACTAGATATTGACGCAGTGATAGTAATAAAAACGCAGATATCAAATATAGTGCGCACGACGCGTTTCTGGAATAAGTTAAACAACAAAACTGTTTTAATAATTTGATAATAGAATAGTAACGTAGTGCTCTTTTTATCTGGTTATATTTGTGTGTATGTCGTAAGATTTTCAGGTGTGGTTTTTTTATTATTATTATTCTTTGTTTGGACATAGCGTAGCCGTTTTGCTTGATTTCATCTGAACTAGTATCGTCCCGTTTTAGGTACAATTATTAGATCGAACGCTTGATAATGAAATTAATGAAAACTAAGTATGGAACAGTTATCATGACAAGATGAAAAATCGAATAATAATTTTTAACGATTAATCATAATATATCCCAAACAAGCAAACGCAAATGAAAAATACTCTTAATAAAAAAAATGTAGGTATCAAATTTAGTGCGCACGACGCGTTTCTGGAATAATCTTCATCAGGTACGATCAAATTCGAAAGATTGGAAAGCCAAACAGTTTAAACTGTGACACGCACAACATGAAGTACGACATGATAGAATTACATCTCTTTACCTTCATTAAAACAAATAACAGTGTACAATAATCTTACCTGGTTAATGACAATCAGAATGAAGGAATATTGTTCCAAGTAAGTCATTGTATTTCTAAATTTCATCTTAAGTTGAATTCTACTCTCTTTGTTCATAAGACAATCTCGGAAATTTCCCATCAGCAATGGACTTGGATTTTGGCCAACATTTTTTAAGTTTTCAAATATTGTTTTCAACGAACACAACAAATCTGAGCATTCTGGTAAACTTTCAACTGAAGCTGCAGATTTAGAAATAATTTTTTCAACAATTAAGACTGAATTATCAGCAAATACTTGTATTTCCGGAACTAAGTTTGATTGTGACATTCCACTTATACAAGATGACAGATACAAAATGGCGATAGTGTCTAGTGTCACTGGTAAAAGTTTAACCATAGCAACCGGATTTTCTGACCATATTTTGCACAACTCAAACAAATATTTTGCTGCTCTCAGTACTTCCGTTCCTATGATGCATCGATCATACAGATTCGTCTCAAGCTGGAAAGCATCAATAGCACTGAATACACTGCATTGTATTCTACAGTCGCCAATGTCAAGAAGATTAAGCATGCTTAAAAAGTCACCTTTTTTAATTACATTCTTAAGTGTTATGGCAAGAATTTGTTTTGACAGATCTTCTCTGTTCTCTTCTGTCGCAGCATTGAATCTTGTTTTCATTTCATTAACAGGCAATAAAACTTGAACTGAAATTATATCATAGTCAATACACTGATCAGTTTACTTGAACTGCAATTATATCATAGTCAATACACTGATCAACATGATATATATGGATATTTATCTTCAAAACAATGATTCAGTCAAACTTACGACCACCTGCTGTAAGTACCCTACCTATATACCTATGGTTGTGTAGTGCAAGACATGTTTTAAAGATACCTATGAGGTAATCAGACATGCGTATTATCAGACCTATGGGATCTCCTGGTTGTACGAGACGATTCAAATGTACCACTCATCCTTTGGACGGGACGATTCAAATGTACCACTCATCCTTTGGACGGGACGTAAATGAATACCTCAGCTTCTGGAGAATACTGCAATCCTTGCCCGTAAAAGATAATTTTCAACAGCTCTGTTGGAAGTGGTTGTTGGCAATCTGTTGCAAGGAAATTTCCCGATCCCATCCATTCTACTCGGGACTATAAAAATATCCGTCAACCCACCGTTACCCGACTTGTAATGAATAAGAAATAATACAAGACCTGAATGCAATTAAAATACACATTGAACATTATTCCGTATTCTAAAATAATTGCAAAACAATACAAAAACCAATCTAACTCAATAAATATGTTTACTTGTACTATAATACCCCCAGCAATGTTATTGTAAATGCGTCTCTAATATCACCTACAGACCGATGTTACAGGCCGATGTTTTTGAAGTTCTATTTATGAACGAGCTTAAGAATTTGATCAATGTTGTAAACACCTTCACAAACAAAACTGTTCTCACGACTTTTTTTTATTCTATCAATTTTAAAATCATTATTGTGCAAGTTAGATATATTACTATTGAAACAAAAGACGTATTGGATATAATGGGTTTCTGTTTCTGGTTTCTGTGCCGCTTCTTTTGCTTCAATAGTACTGTATCTTATACTTAAGACGTGCGTTTTTTTACAATATCATGATCCAATTGTCAAAACGACACCATTAGTACATTATGTGTTATATGTGTAGAACGTTGTTTTACAGTCAAAGATAATGTCAGTTCAAGGAAAACAGATGCAAAATGCAATATGTAGAAATAATTGTTCAGCTAAATTTTCGTTTAATTATATGCATTCGTACACAGAGATGATTGACTTTATACACTAACATGTGGCCACCATTAACTAAATATGTAAGATAGAATTCTGTTGTCGTATGTTATTCGATACAGTATATATTTCAAGACGAACAACAAGTACCCAAGTCCGTCGGCTAACAGACACAACAAACCATTGACACCAACAAAACACCAATTTGTTCTCAAAGATATGCTTTTAGATCTTCATCAGATAGAACACATTATTAGTACTAATCTTTACGTAAACATGCTGATCGTAGAACTACTAACCTTTAGGTAAACATGCTGATCGTAGAACTACTAACATTTAGGTAAACATGCTGATCGTAGAACTACTAATCTTTAGGTAAACATGCTGATCGTAGAACTACTAACATTTAGGTAAACATGCTGATCGTTGAACTACTAATTTAGGTAAACATGTTTATCGTAAAGCTACTAACCTTTAGGTAAGCATGCTGATCGTAGAACTACTAACCTTTAGGTAAGCATGCTGATCTTAGAACTACTAACCTTTAGGTAAACATGCTGATCGTAGAACTCCTAACCTTTAGCTAAACATGTTTATCGTAGAACTACTAAACTTTACTTAAGCATGCTGAACGTAGAACTCCTAACCTTTAGGTAAACATGCTGATTGTAGAACTACTAACCTTTAGGTAAACATGCTGATCATAGAACTACTAACCTTAAGGTAAACATGCTGATCGTAGAACTACTAACCTTTAGGGAAACTTCCTGATCGTAGAACTACTAGCCTTAAGGTAAACATGCTGATCGTAGAACTATTAACCTTTATGAAAACATGCTGATCATAGAAATACTAACCTTTAGGTAAAAATGCTGATCGTAGAACTACTAACCTTTAGGTAAACATGCTGATCGTAGAACTATTAACTTTATGAAAACATTCTGATCATAGAAATACTAACTATTAGGTGAACATGCTGATCGTAGAACTACTAACCTTTAGCTAAACATGCTGAACGGAGAACTACTAACCCTTAGGTAAACATCCTGATCGTAGAACTACTAACCTTTTGGTAAACATGCTGATCGGAGAACTACTAACATTTAGGTAAACATCCTGATCGTAGAACTACTAAGATTTAGGTAAACATGCTAATCGTAGAACTACTAACCTTTAGGTAAACATGTTGATGGTAGAACTACTAATATTTAGGTAAACATGCTGATCGTAGAACTACTAACCTTTAGGTAAATATGCTGATCGTAGAACTACTAACCTTTAGGTAGACATGCTGATCGTAGAACTACTAACCTTTAGGTAAACATGCTGATCGTAGAACTATTAACCTTTAGGTAAATATGTTGATCGTGGAACTACTAATCTTTAGGTAAACAAGCTGATCGTAGAACTACTAACCTTTAGGTAAACATGGTGATCGTAGAACTACTAACATTTAGGTAAACATGCTGATCGGAGAACTACTAACATTTAGGTAAACATCCTGATCGTAGAACTACTAACATTTAGGTAAACATGCTAATCGTAGAACTACTAACTTTAGGTAAACATGCTGATGGTAGAACTACTAATCTTTAGGTAAACATGCTGATCGTAGAACTACTAACCTTTAGGTAAATATGCTGATCGTAGAACTACTAACCTTTAGGTAGACATGCTGATCGTAGAACTACTAACCTTTAGGTAAACATGCTGATCGTAGAACTATTAACCTTTAGGTAAATATGTTGATCGTGGAACTACTAATCTTTAGGTAAACATGCTGATCGTAGAACTACTAACCTTTAGGTAAACATGGTGATCGTAGAACTACTAACCTTTAGGTAAACATGCTGATCGAAGTACTACTAACCTTTAGGTAAACATGCTGATCATAGAACTACTAACCTTTAGGTAAACATGCTGATCGTAGAAATACTAACCTTTTATGCATACATGCTGATCGTAGAGCTACTAACCTTTAGGTAAACATGGTGATCGTAGAACTACTAACCTTTAGGTAAACATGCTGATCGTAGTACTACTAACCTTTAGGTAAACATGCTGATCATAGAACTACTAACCTTTAGGTAAACATGCTGATCGTAAAACTACTAACCTGTAAGGAAACATACTGATCGTAGAACTACTAACATTTAGGTGAATATGCTGATCGTAGAACTACTAATCTTTAGGTAAACATGCTGTTCGTAGAACTACTAACCTTTAGGTAAACATGCTGATCGTAGCACTACTAACCTTTAGGTAAACATGCTGATCGTAGAACTACTAACCTTTAGGAAAACATATTGATCGTAGAATTACTAACCTTTAGGTAAACATGGTGATCGTAGAACTACTAAACTTTAGGTAAACATGCTGATCGTAGTACTACTAACCTTTAGGTAAACATGCTGATCATAGAACTACTAACCTTTAGGTAAACATGCTGATCGTAGAACTACTAACCTTTAAGGAAACATGTTGATCGTAGAACTACTAATCTTTAAGTAAACATGCTGTTCGTAGAACTACTAACCTTTAGGTAAACATGCTGATCGTAGCACTACTAACCTATAGGTAAACATCCTGATCGTAGAACTACTAGCCTTAAGGTAAACATGCTGATCGTAGAACTATTAACCTTTATGAAAACATGCTGATCATAGAAATACTAACCTTTAGGTAAACATGCTGATCGTAGAACTACTAACCTTTAGGGAAACATCCTGATCGTAGAACTACTAGCCTTTAGGTAAACATGCTGATCGTAGAACTATTAACTTTATGAAAACATTCTGATCAAAGAAATACTAACCATTAGGTGGACATGCTGATCGTAGAACTACTAACCTTTAGCTAAACATGCTGAACGGAGAACTACTAACCCTTAGGTAAACATCCTGATCGTAGAACTACTAACCTTTAGGTAAACATGCTGATCGGAGAACTACTAACATTTAGGTAAACATCCTGATCGTAGAACTACTAAGATTTAGGTAAACATGCTAATCGTAGAACTACTAACCTTTAGGTAAACATGCTGATGGTAGAACTACTAATCTTTAGGTAAACATGCTGATCGTAGAACTACTAACCTTTAGGTAAATATGCTGATCGTAGAACTACTAACCTTTAGGTAGACATGCTGATCGTAGAACTACTAACCTTTAGGTAAACATGCTGATCGTAGAACTATTAACCTTTAGGTAAATATGTTGATCGTGGAACTACTAATCTTTAGGTAAACATGCTGATCGTAGAACTACTAACCTTTAGGTAAACATGGTAATCGTAGAACTACTAACCTTTAGGTAAACATGCTGATCGGAGAACTACTAACATTTAGGTAAACATCCTGATCGTAGAACTACTAACATTTAGGTAAACATGCTAATCGTAGAACTACTAACCTTTAGGTAAACATGCTGATGGTAGAACTACTAATCTTTAGGTAAACATGCTGATCGTAGAACTACTAACCTTTAGGTAAATATGCTGATCGTAGAACTACTAACCTTTAGGTAGACATGCTGATCGTAGAACTACTAACCTTTAGGTAAACATGCTGATCGTAGAACTATTAACCTTTAGGTAAATATCTTGATCGTGGAACTACTAATCTTTAGATAAACATGCTGATCGAAGTACTACTAACCTTTAGGTAAACATGCTGATCATAGAACTACTAACCTTTAGGTAAACATGCTGATCGTAGAAATACTAACCTTTTATGTATACATGCTGATCGTAGAGCTACTAACCTTTAGGTAAACATGGTGATCGTAGAACTACTAACCTTTAGGTAAACATGCTGATCGTAGTACTACTAACCTTTAGGTAAACATGCTGATCATAGAACTACTAACCTTTAGGTAAACATGCTGATCGTAAAACTACTAACCTGTAAGGAAACATACTGATCGTAGAACAACTAACATTTAGGTGAATATGCTGATTGTAGAACTACTAATCTTTAAGTAAACATGCTGTTCGTAGAACTACTAACCTTTAGGTAAACATGCTGATCGTAGCACTACTAACCTTTAGGTAAACATGCTGATCGTAGAACTACTAACCTTTAGGAAAACATATTGATCGTAGAATTACTAACCTTTAGGTAAACATGGTGATCGTAGAACTACTAAACTTTAGGTAAACATGCTGATCGTAGTACTACTAACCTTTAGGTAAACATGCTGATCATAGAACTACTAACCTTTAGGTAAACATGCTGATCGTAGAACTACTAACCTTTAAGGAAACATGTTGATCGTAGAACTACTAATCTTTAAGTAAACATGCTGTTCGTAGAACTACTAACCTTTAGGTAAACATGCTGATCGTAGCACTACTAACCTTTAGGTAAACATGCTGATCGTAGAACTACTAACATTTAGGAAAACATGTTGATCGTAGAATTACTAACATTTAGGTAAACATGCTGATCGTAGAACTACTAACCTTTAGGTGAACATGCTGATATTAGAACTACTAACCTTTAGGTATACATGTTGATCGTAGAATTACTAACCTGTAGTTAAACATGCTGATCGTAGAACTACTAACCTTTAGGTAGACAAACTGATCGTAGAAAACTATTAACATTTAGGTAGACATGCTGATCGTAGAACTACCAACCTTTAGGTAAACATGCTGGTCGTAGAACTACTTACCTTTAGGTAAACATGCTGGTCGTAGACCTACCAACCTATAGGTAAACATGCTGATCGTAGAACTACTAACCTTTAGGTAAACATGCTGATCGGAGAACTACTAACATTTAGGTAAACATCCTGATCGTAGAACTACTAAGATTTAGGTAAACATGCTGATCGTAGAACTACTAAGATTTTAGGTAAACATGCTGATGGTAGAACTACTAATCTTTAGGTAAACATGCTGATCGTAGAACGACTAACCTTTAGGTATATATGCTGATCGTAGAACTACTAACCTTTAGGTAAACATCCTGATCGTAGAACTACTAACCTTTAGGTAAACATGCTGATCGGAGAACTACTAACATTTAGGTAAACATCCTGATCGTAGAACTACTAAGATTTAGGTAAACATGCTAATCGTAGAACTACTAACCTTTAGGTAAACATGCTGATGGTAGAACTACTAATCTTTAGGTAAACATGCTGATCGTAGAACTACTAACCTTTAGGTAAATATGCTGATCGTAGAACTACTAACCTTTAGGTAGACATGCTGATCGTAGAACTACTAACCTTTAGGTAAACATGCTGATCGTAGAACTATTAACCTTTAGGTAAATATGTTGATCGTGCAACTACTAACCTTTAGGTAAACATGGTGATCGTACAACTACTAACCTTTAGGTAAACATGCTGATCATAGAACTACTAACGTTTAGGTAAACATGCTGATCGTAGAACTACTAACCTTTAAGGAAACATGCTGATCGTAGAACTACTAACATTTATGTGAACATGCTGATCGTAGAACTACTAACCTTTAGGTAAACATGCTGATCGTAGCACTACTAACCTTTAGGTAAACATGCTGATCGTAGAATTACTAACCTTTAGGAAAACATGTTGATCGTAGAATTACTAGCCTTTAGGTAAACATGGTGATCGTAGAACTACTAACCTTTAGGTAAATATGTTGATCGTGGAACTACTAATCTTTAGGTAAACATGCTGATCGTAGAACTACTAACCTTTAGGTAAACATGGTGATCGTAGAACTACTAACCTTTAGGTAAACATGCTGATCGAAGTACTACTAACCTTTAGGTAAACATGTTGATCGTATAATTACTAACCTGTAGTTAAACATGCTGATCGTAGAACTACTAACCTTTAGGTAGACAAACTGATCGTTGAAAACTATTAACATTTAGGTAGACATGCTGATCGTAGAACTACCAACCTTTAGGTAAACATGCTGGTCGTAGAACTACTTACCTTTAGGTAAACATGCTGGTCGTAGACCTACCAACCTATAGGTAAACATGCTGATCGTAGAACTACTAACCTTTAGGTATATATGCTGATCGTAGAACTACTAACCTTTAGGTAAACATCCTGATCGTAGAACTACTAACCTTTAGGTAAACATGCTGATCGGAGAACTACTAACATTTAGGTAAACATCCTGATCGTAGAACTACTAAGATTTAGGTAAACATGCTAATCGTAGAACTACTAACCTTTAGGTAAACATGCTGATGGTAGAACTACTAATCTTTAGGTAAACATGCTGATCGTAGAACTACTAACCTTTAGGTAAATATGCTGATCGTAGAACTACTAACCTTTAGGTAGACATGCTGATCGTAGAACTACTAACCTTTAGGTAAACATGCTGATCGTAGAACTATTAATCTTTAGGTAAATATGTTGATCGTGCAACTACTAACCTTTAGGTAAACATGGTGATCGTACAACTACTAACCTTTAGGTAAACATGCTGATCATAGAACTACTAACGTTTAGGTAAACATGCTGATCGTAGAACTACTAACCTTTAAGGAAACATGCTGATCGTAGAACTACTAACATTTATGTGAACATGCTGATCGTAGAACTACTAATCTTTAGGTAAACATGCTGTTCGTAGAACTACTAACCTTTAGGTAAACATGCTGATCGTAGAACTATTAACCTTTAGGTAAACATGCTGATCGTAGCACTACTAACCTTTAGGTAAGCATGCTGATCGTAGAACTACTAACCTTTAGGAAAACATGTTGATCGTAGAATTACTAACCTTTAGGTAAACATGCTGATCGTAGTACTACTAACCTTTAGGTAAACATGCTGATCATAGAACTACTAACCTTTAGGTAAACATGCTGATCGTAGAACTACTAACCTTTAAGGAAACATGTTGATCGTAGAACTAGTAATCTTTAAGTAAGCATGCTGTTCGTAGAACTACTAACCTTTAGGTAAACATGCTGATCGTAGCACTACTAACCTTTAGGTAAACATGCTGATCGTAGAACTACTAACCTTTAGGTGAACATGCTGATATTTGAACTACTAACCTTTAGGTATACATGTTGATCGTAGAATTACTAACCTGTAGTAAAACATGCTGATCGTAGAACTACTAAACTTTAGGTAGACAAACTGATCGTTGAAAACTATTAACATTTAGGTAGACATGCTGATCGTAGAACTACCAACCTTTAGGTAAACATGCTGGTCGTAGAACTACTTACCTTTAGGTAAACATGCTGGTCGTAGAACTACTAACCTTTAGGTAAACATGCTGATCAGAGAACTACTAACATTTAGGTAAACATCCTGATCGTAGAACTACTAAGATTTAGGTAAACATGCTAATCGTAGAACTACTAACTTTTAGGTAAACATGCTGATGGTAGAACTACTAATCTTTAGGTAAACATGCTGATCGTACAACTACTAACCTTTAGGTAAATATGCTGATCGTAGAACTACTTACCTTTAGGTAAACATGTTGGTCGTAGAACTACTAACCTTTAGGTAAACATGCTGATCGTAGAACTATTAACCTTTAGGTAAACATGCTGATCGGAGAACTACTAACATTTAGATAAACATCCTGATCGTAGAACTACTAAGATTTAGGTAAACATGCTGATGGTAGAACTATTAATCTTTAGGTAAACATGCTGATCGTAGAACTACTAACCTTTAGGTAAATATGCTGATCGTAGAACTACTAACCTTTAGGTAGACATGCTGATCGTAGAACTACTAACCTTTAGGTAAACATGCTGATCGTAGAACTATTAACCTTTAGGTAAATATGCTGATCGTAGAGCTACTAACCTTTAGGTAAACATGGTGATCGCAGAACTCCTAACCTTTAGGTAAACATGCTGATCGTAGTACTACTAACCTTTAGGTAAACATGCTGATCATAGAACTACTAACCTTTAGGTAAACATGCTGATCGTAGAACTACTAACCTTTAAGGAAACATGCTAATCGTAGAACTACTAACATTTATGTGAACATGCTGATCGTAGAACTACTAATCTTTAGGTAAGCATGCTGTTCGTAGAACTACTAACCTTTACGTAAACATGCTGATCGTAGCACTACTAACCTTTAGGTAAACATGCTGATCGTAGAATTACTAACCTTTCGGAAAACATGTTGATCGCAGAATTACTAACCTTTAGATAAACATGGTGATCGTAGAACTACTAACCTTTAAATAAACATGCTGAACGTAGTACTACTAACCTTTAGGTAAACATGCTGATCATAGAACTACTAACCTTTAGGTAAACATGCTAATCGTAGAACTACTAACCTTTAAGGAAACATGCTGATCGTAGAACTACTAACATTTAGGTGAACATGCTGATCTTAGAACTACTAATCTTTAGGTAAACATGCTGTTCGTAGAACTACTAACCTTTAGATAAACATGCTGATGGTAGAACTACTAACCTTTATGAAAACATGTTGATCGTAGAATTACTAACCTTTAGGTAAACATGCTGATCGTAGAACTACTAACCTTTAGGTGAACAAGCTCATCGTAGAACTACTAACCTTTAGGTAGACATGTTGATCGTAGAACTATTAACCTTTAGGTAGATTTGCAGATCGTAGAGCTACCAACCTTTAGGTAAACTTGCTAATCGTAGAACTACTAACCTTTAGCTATACATTCTGATCGTAGAACTGCTATCCTTTAGGTAAATATGATGATCGTAGAACTATTAACCTTTAGGTAAAAATGCTGATCGTAGAACTACTAACCATTAGGTAAACATGCTGATATTAGAACTACTAACCTTTAGGTATACATGTTGATCGTAGAATTACTAACCTGTAGTTAAACATGCTGATCGTAGAACTACTAACATTTAGGTAGACATGCTGATCGTAGAACTACCAACCTTTGGGTAAATATGCTGGTCGTAGAACTACTTACCTTTAGGTAAACATGCTGATCGTAGCACTACTAACCTTTAGGTAAACATGCTGATCGTAGAATTACTAACCTTTAGGAAAACATGTTGATCGTAGAATTACTAACCTTTAGGTAAACATGGTGATCGTAGAACTACTAACCTTTAAATAAACATGCTGATCGTAGTACTACTAACCTTTAGGTAAAAATGCTGATCATAGAACTACTAACCTTTAGGTGAACAAGCTGATCGTAGAACTACTAAACTTTTGGTAAATATGCTGGTCGTAGAACTATTTACCTTTAGGTAAAAATGCTGGTCGTAGACCTACCAACCTATAGGTAAACATGCTGATCGTAGAACTACTAACCTCTAGGTAAACATGCTGATAGTAGAACTACTTACCTTTAGGTAAACATGTTGATCGTAGAACTACTAACCTCTAGGTAAACATGCTGATCGTAGAACTACTCACCTTAAGGTAAATATGCTGATTGTAGATCTACTAACCTATTGGTAAACATGCTGATCGTAGAACTACCATCCTTTAGGTAAACATGCTGATCGTAGAACTACTAACCTTTAGGTAAATATGTTGATGTGGAACTACTAACCTTATAGTAAGCATGCTGATCGTAGAACTACTAACCTTTAGGTAAACATGCTGATCGTAGAATTAATAACCTTTAGGTTTAGATGCTGATCGTAGAACTACTAACCTTTAGGAAAACATGCTGATCGTAGACCTACTAACCTTTAGGTAAACATGCTGATCATAGAGCTACTAACCTTTAGGTAATCATGCTGACCGTAGAACTACTAACCTTTAGGTGAGCATGCTGATCATAGAACTACTAACCTTTAGGTAAACATGCTGATCGTAGAAATACTAACCTTTAGGTATACATGCTGATCTTAGAACTACTAACCTTTAGGTAAACATGCTGATCGTAGAACTACTATCCTTTAGGTAAACATGTTGATCGTAGAACTACTAACCTTTAGGTAAACATGCTGATCGTAGAACTAC
This sequence comes from Bathymodiolus brooksi, assembly GCA_963680875.1. Classification (NCBI taxonomy): domain Eukaryota; kingdom Metazoa; phylum Mollusca; class Bivalvia; order Mytilida; family Modiolidae; genus Bathymodiolus; species Bathymodiolus brooksi. The sequence continues at coordinate 24,513,121 of OY804578.1, read as the reverse complement.
TATCCTTTAGGTAAACATGTTGATCGTAGAACTACTAACCTTTAGGTAAACATGCTGATCGTAGGACTACCAACCTTTAGGTAAACATGTTGATCGTAGAACTACTAATCTTTAGGTAAATATGCTGTTCGTAGAACTACTAACCTCTAGGTAAACATGCTGATCGTAGCACTACTAACCTTTAGGTAAGCATGGTGATCGTAGAATTACTAACCTTTAGGTAAACATGCTGATCGTAGTACTACTAACCTTTAGGTGAACATGCTGATCGTAGAACTACTAACCTTTAGGTAGACATGCTGATCGTAGAATTACCAACCTTTAAGTAAACATGCTGATCGTAGAACTACTAACCGTTAGGTAAACATTCTGATCGTAGAACTTCCAACTTATATATAAACATGCTGATCGTAGAACTACTAACCTTTAAGTAAACATGCTGATCGTAAAACTACTAACCTTTAGGTAAACATGCTGATCAAAGAACTACTAACCTTAAGGTAAACATGTTGGTCGTAGAACTACGAACCTTTAGGTAAATATGCTGATCGTAGAACTACTAACATTTAGGTAGACATGCTGATCGTAGAACTACTAACCTTTAGATAAACATGTTGATCGTAGAACTACTAACCTTTAGGTAGACATGCTGTTCGTAGAAAATTATTAACCTCTAGGTAGACATGCTGATCGTAGAACTGCCAACCTTTAGGGAAACATGCTGGTCGTAGAACTACTTACCTTTAGGTAAACATGCTGGTCGTAGAACTACCAACCTATTGGTAAAGATGCTGATCGTAGAACTACTAACCTCTAGGTAAACATGCTGATCGTAGAACTACTAACCTTTAGGTAAAGATGCTGATCGTAGAACTAATAACCTTTAGTTAAACATGTTGATCTTAGAACTACTAACCTTTAGGTAAACATGCTGATCGTAGAACTACTAACCTTTAGGTAAACATGCTGATCGTAGAACTGGTAACCTTTTGCTAAACATGTTGATCTTAGAACTAACAACCTTTAGGTAAACATGCTGATCGTAGAACTACTAACCTTTAGGTAAACATGCTGATCGAAGTACTACTAACCTTTAGGTAAACATGCTGATCATAGAACTACTAACCTTTAGGTAAACATGCTGATCGTAGAAATACTAACCTTTTATGTATACATGCTGATCGTAGAGCTACTAACCTTTAGGTAAACATGGTGATCGTAGAACTACTAACCTTTAGGTAAACATGCTGATCGTAGTACTACTAACCTTTAGGTAAACATGCTGATCATAGAACTAATAACCTTTAGGTAAACATGCTGATCGTAAAACTACTAACCTGTAAGGAAACATACTGATCGTAGAACTACTAACATTTAGATGAATATGCTGATCGTAGAACTACTAATCTTTAGGTAAACATGCTGTTCGTAGAACTACTAACCTTTAGGTAAACATGCTGATCGTAGCACTACTAACCTTTAGGTAAACATGCTGATCGTAGAACTACTAACCTTTAGGACAACATATTGATCGTAGAATTACTAACCTTTAGGTAAACATGGTGATCGTAGAACTACTAAACTTTAGGTAAACATGCTGATCGTAGAACTACTAACCTTTAAGGAAACATGTTGATCGTAGAACTACTAATCTTTAGGTAAACATGCTGTTCGTAGAACTACTAACCTTTAGGTAAACATGCTGATCGTAGCACTACTAACCTTTAGGTAAACATGCTGATCGTAGAACTACTAACATTTAGGAAAACATGTTGATCGTAGAATTACTAACATTTAGGTAAACATGCTGATCGTAGAACTACTAACCTTTAGGTGAACATGCTGATATTAGAACTACTAACCTTTAGGTATACATGTTGATCGTAGAATTGCTAACCTGTAGTTAAACATGCTGATCGTAGAACTACTAACCTTTAGGTAGACAAACTGATCGTAGAAAACTATTAACATTTAGGTAGACATGCTGATCGTACAACTACCAACCTTTAGGTAAACATGCTGGTCGTAGAACTACTTACCTTTAGGTAAACATGCTGATCGGAGAACTACTAACATTTAGGTAAACATCCTGATCGTAGAACTACTAAGATTTAGGTAAACATGCTAATCGTAGAACTACTAATCTTTTAGGTAAACATGCTGATGGTAGAACTACTAATCTTTAGGTAAACATGCTGATCGTAGAACTACTAACCTTTAGGTATATATGCTGATCGTAGAACTACTAACCTTTAGGTAAACATCCTGATCGTAGAACTACTAACCTTTAGGTAAACATGCTGATCGGAGAAATACTAACATTTAGGTAAACATCCTGATCGTAGAACTACTAAGATTTAGGTAAACATGCTAATCGTAAAACTACTAACCTTTAGGTAAACATGCTGATGGTAGAACTACTAATCTTTAGGTAAACATGCTGATCGTAGAACTACTAACCTTTAGGTAAATATGCTGATCGTAGAACTACTAACCTTTAGGTAGACATGCTGATCGTAGAACTACTAACCTTTAGGTAAACATGCTGATCGTAGAACTATTAACCTTTAGGTAAATATGTTGATCGTGCAACTACTAACCTTTAGGTAAACATGGTGATCGTACAACTACTAACCTTTAGGTAAACATGCTGATCGTAGTACTACTAACCTTTAGGTAAACATGCTGATCATAGAACTACTAACCTTTAGGTAAACATGCTGATCGTAGAACTACTAACCTTTAAGGAAACATGCTGATCGTAGAACTACTAACATTTATGTGAACATGCTGATCGTAGAACTACTAATCTTTAGGTAAACATGCTGTTCGTAGAACTACTAACCTTTATGTAAACATGCTGATCGTAGCACTACTAACCTTTAGGTAAACATGCTGATCGTAGAATTACTAACCTTTAGGAAAATATGTTGATCGTAGAATTACTAACCTTTAGGTAAACATGGTGATCGTAGAACTACTAACCTTTAGGTAAATATGTTGATAGTGGAACCACTAATCTTTAGGTAAACATGCTGATCGTAGAACTACTAACCTTTAGGTAAACATGGTGATCGTAGAACTACTAACCTTTAGGTAAACATGCTGATCGAAGTACTACTAACCTTTAGGTAAACATGCTGATCATAGAACTACTAACCTTTAGGTAAACATGCTGATCGTAGAAATACTATCCTTTTATGTATACATGCTGATCGTAGAGCTACTAACCTTAAGGTAAACATGGTGATCGTAGAACTACTAACCTTTAGGTAAACATGCTGATCGTAGTACTATTAACCTTTAGGTAAACCTGGTGATCATAGAACTACTAACCTTTAGGTAAACATGCTGATCGTAGAACTACTAACCTGTAAGGAAACATGCTGATCGTAGAACTACTAACATTTAGGTGAACATGATGATCGTAGAACTACTAATCTTTAGGTAAACATGCTGATCGTAGAACTACTAACCCTTAGGTAAACATGCTGATCGTAGCACTACTAACCTTTAGGTAAGCATGCTGATCGTAGAACTACTAACCTTTAGGAAAACATGTTGATCGTAGAATTACTAACCTTTAGGTAAACATGGTGATCGTAGAACTACTAAACTTTAGGTAAACATGCTGATCGTAGTACTACTAACCTTTAGGTAAACATGCTGATCATAGAACTGCTAACCTTTAGGTAAACATGCTGATCGTAGAACTACTAACCTTTAAGGAAACATGTTGATCGTAGAACTACTAACCTTTAGGTAAACATGCTGATCGTAGTACTACTAACCTTTAGGTAAACATGCTGATCATAGAACTACTAACCTTTAGGTGAAAATGCTGATATTAGAACTGCTAACCTTTAGGTATACATGTTGATCGTAGAATTACTAACCTGTAGTAAAACATGCTGATCGTAGAACTACTAAACTTTAGGTAGACAAACTGATCGTAGAAAACTATTAACATTTAGGTAGACATGCTGATCGTAGAACTACCAACCTTTAGGTAAACATGCTGGTCGTAGAACTACTTACCTTTAGGTAAACATGCTGGTCGTACACCTACCAACCTATAGGTAAACATGCTGATCGTAGAACTACTAACTTTTAGGTAAACATGCTGATCAGAGAACTACTAACATTTAGGTAAACATCCTGATCGTAGAACTAATAAGATTTAGGTAAACATGCTAATCGCAGAACTACTAACTTTTAGGTAAACATGCTGATGGTAGAACTACTAATCTTTAGGTAAACATGCTGATCGTACACTACTAACCTTTAGGTAAATATGCTGATCGTAGAACTACTTACCTTTAGGTAAACATGCTGGTCGTAGAACTACTAACCTTTAGGTAAACATGCTGATCGTAGAACTATTAACCTTTAGGTAATCATGCTGATCGGAGAACTACTAACATTTAGGTAAACATCCTGATCGTAGAACTACTAAGATTTAGGCAAACATGCTAATGGTAGAACTACTAATCTTTAGGTAAACATGCTGATCGTAGAACTACTAACCTTTAGGTAAATATGCTGATCGTAGAACTACTAACCTTTAGGTAGACATGCTGATCGTAGAACTACTAACCTTTAGGTAAACATGCTGATCGTAGAACTATTAACCTTTAGGTAAATATGTTGATCGTAGAGCTACTAACCTTTAGGAAAACATGGTGATCGTAGAACTCCTAACCTTTAGGTAAACATGCTGATCGTAGTACTACTAACCTTTAGGTAAACATGCTGATCATAGAACTACTAACCTTTAGGTAAACATGCTGATCGTAGAACTACTAACCTCTAAGGAAACATGCTGATCGTAGAACTACTAACATTTATGTGAACATGCTGATCGTAGAACTACTAATCTTTAGGTAAACATGCTGTTCGTAGAACTACTAACCTTTAGGTAAACATGCTGATCGTAGCACTACTAACCTTTAGGTAAACATGCTGATCGTAGAATTACTAACCTTTTGGAAAACATGTTGATCGTAGAATTACTAACCTTTAGGTAAACATGGTGATCGTAGAACTACTAACCTTTAAATAAACATGCTGATCGTAGTACTACTAACCTTTAGATAAACATGCTGATCATAGAACTACTAACATTTAGGTGAACATGCTGATCGTAAAACTACTAATCTTTAGGTAAACATGCTGTTCGTAGAACTACTAACCTTTAGGTAAACATGCTGATGGTAGAACTACTAACCTTTATGAAAACATGTTGATCGTAGAATTACTAACCTTTAGGTAAACATGCTGATCGTAGAACTACTAACCTTTAGGTGAACAAGCTGATCGTAGAACTGCTAACCTTTAGGTAGACATGCTGATCGTAGAACTACTAACCTTTAGGTAGATTTGCAGATCGTAGAACTACCAACCTTTAGGTAAACTTGCTGATCGTAGAACTACTAACCTTTAGCTATACATTCTGATCGTAGAACTGCTATCCTTTAGGTAAATATGATGATAGTAGAACTATTAACCTTTAGGTAAAAATGCTGATCGTAGTACTACTAACCATTACGTAAACATGTTGATCGTAGAATTACTAACCTGTAGTTAAACATGCTGATCGTAGAACTACTAACATTTAGGTAGTCATGCTAATCGTAGAACTACTAACCTTTAGGTAAACATGCTGATGGTAGAACTACTAATCTTTAGGTAAACATGCTGATCGTACAACTACTAACCTTTAGGTAAACATGCTGATCGTAGTACTACTAACCTTTAGGTAAACATGCTGATCATAGAACTACTAACCTTTAGGTAAACATGCTGATCGTAGAACTACTAACCTCTAAGGAAACATGCTGATCGTAGAACTACTAACATTTATGTGAACATGCTGATCGTAGAACTACTAATCTTTAGGTAAACATGCTGTTCGTAGAACTACTAACCTTTAGGTAAACATGCTGATCGTAGCACTACTAACCTTTAGGTAAACATGCTGATCGTAGAACTACTAACATTTAGGTAGACATGCTGTTCGTAGAAAATTATTAACCTCTAGGTAGAACTACTAACCTTTAGGGAAACATGCTGGTCGTAGAACTACTTACCTTTAGGTAAACATGCTGGTCGTAGAACTACCAACCTATTGGTAAAGATGCTGATCGTAGAACTACTAACCTCCAGGTAAACATGCTGATCGTAGAACTACTAACCTTTAGGTAAAGATGTTGATCGTAGAACTAATAACCTTTAGTTAAACATGTTGATCTTAGAACTACTAACCTTTAGGTAAACATGCTGATCGTAGAACTACTAACCTTTTGCTAAACATGTTGATCTTAGAACTAACAACCTTTAGGTAAACATGCTGATCGTAGAACTACTAACCTTTAGGTAAATATGTTGATTGTAGATCTACTAACCTATAGGTAAACACCCTGATCGTAGAACTACTAACCTTTAGTTAAACATGCTGATCGTAGAAATACCAACCTTTAGGGAAACATCCTGATCGTATAACTACTATCCTTTAGGTAAACATGCTGATCGTAGAACTACTAACCTTTAGGTAAACATCATGATCGTAGAACTACTAACCTTTAGGTAAACACCCTGATCGTAGAACTACTAACCTTTAGTTAAACATGCTGATCGTAGAAATACCAACCTTTAGGTAAACATGCTGATCGGAGAACTACTAACCTTTAGGTAAACATGATGATAGTAGAACTACTAACCTTTAGGGAAACATCCTGATCGTATAACTACTATCCTTTAGGTAAACATGCTGATCGTAGAACTACTAACCTTTAGGTAAACATCATGATCGTAGAACTACTAACCTTTAGGTAAACACCCTGATCGTAGAACTACTAACCTTTAGTTAAACATGCTGATCGTAGAAATACCAACCTTTAGGTAAACATGCTGATCGTAGAACTACTAACCTTTAGGTAGACATGCTGATCGTAGAACTACTAACCTTTAGGTAAACATGCTGATCGTAGAACTATTAACCTTTAGGTAAATATGTTGATCGTGCAACTACTAACCTTTAGGTAAACATGGTGATCGTACAACTACTAACCTTTAGGTAAACATGCTGATCGTAGTACTACTAACCTTTAGGTAAACATGCTGATCATAGAACTACTAACCTTTAGGTAAACATGCTGATCGTAGAACTACTAACCTTTAAGGAAACATGCTGATCGTAGAACTACTAACATTTATGTGAACATGCTGATCGTAGAACTACTAATCTTTAGGTAAACATTCTGTTCGTAGAACTACTAACCTTTAGGTAAACATGCTGATCGTAGCACTACTAACCTTTAGGTAAACATGCTGATCGTAGAACTACTAACATTTAGGTAGACATGCTGTTCGTAGAAAATTATTAACCTCTAGGTAGAACTACTAACCTTTAGGGAAACATGCTGGTCGTAGAACTACTTACCTTTAGGTAAACATGCTGGTCGTAGAACTACCAACCTATTGGTAAAGATGCTGATCGTAGAACTACTAACCTCTAGGTAAACATGCTGATCGTAGAACTACTAACCTTTAGGTAAAGATGCTGATCGTAGAACCAATAACCTTTAGTTAAACATGTTGATCTTAGAACTACTAACCTTTAGGTAAACATGCTGATCGTAGAACTACTAACCTTTTGCTAAACATGTTGATCTTAGAACTAACAACCTTTAGGTAAACATGCTGATCGTAGAACTACTAACCTTTAGGTAAATATGTTGATTGTAGATCTACTAACCTATAGGTAAACACCCTGATCGTAGAACTACTAACCTTTAGTTAAACATGCTGATCGTAGAAATACCAACCTTTAGGGAAACATCCTGATCGTATAACTACTATCCTTTAGGTAAACATGCTGATCGTAGAACTACTAACCTTTAGGTAAACATCATGATCGTAGAACTACTAACCTTTAGGTAAACACCCTGATCGTAGAACTACTAACCTTTAGTTAAACATGCTGATCGTAGAAATACCAACCTTTAGGTAAACATGCTGATCGGAGAACTACTAACCTTTAGGTAAACATGATGATAGTAGAACTACTAACCTTTAGGGAAACATCCTGATCGTATAACTACTATCCTTTAGGTAAACATGCTGATCGTAGAACTACTAACCTTTAGGTAAACATCATGATCGTAGAACTACTAACCTTTAGGTAAACACCCTGATCGTAGAACTACTAACCTTTAGTTAAACATGCTGATCGTAGAAATACCAACCTTTAGGTAAACATGCTGATCGTAGAACTACTAACCTTTAGGTAAACATGATGATAGTAGAATTACTAACCTTTAGGTAAACATCCTGATCGTAGAACTACTAACCTTTAGGTAGACATGCTGATCGTAGAACTACTAACCTTTAGGTAAACATGCTGATGGTAGAACTATTAACCTTTAGGTAAATATGTTGATCGTGGAACTATTAACCTTTAGGTAAACATGTTGATCGTAGAACTAACCTTTAGGTAAACATGCTGATCGTAGAACTACTAACCCTTAGGTTTACATGCTGATCGTAGAACTACTAACATTTAGGTAAACATGCTGATCGTAGAGCTACTAACCTTTAGGTAAACATGCTGATCATAGAACTACTAACCTTTAGGTAAACATGCTGATCGTAGAAATACTAACCTTTTATGTATACATGCTGATCGTAGAGCTACTAACCTTTAGGTAAACATGGTGATCGCAGAACTACTAACCTTTAGGTAAACATGCTGTTCGTAGTACTACTAACCTTTAGGTAAACATGCTGATCATAGAACCACTAACCTTTAGGTAAACATGCTGATCGTAGAACTACTAACCTTTAAGGAAACATGCTGATCGTAGAACTACTAACATTTATGTGAACATGCTGATCGTAGAACTACTAATCTTTAGGCAAACATGCTGTTCGTAGAACTACTAACCTTTAGGTAAACATGCTGATCGTAGCACTACTAACCTTTAGGTAAACATGCTGATCGTAGTACTACTAACCTTTAGGTAAACATGCTGATCATAGAACTACTAACCTTTAGGTAAACATACTGATCGTAGAACTACTAACCTTTAAGGAAACATGCTGATCGTAGAACTACTATCCTTTAGGTAAACATGTTGATCGTAGAACTACTAACCTTTAGGTAAATATGTTGATCGTGGAACTACTAACCTTAAAGTAAGCATGCTGATCGTAGAACTACTAACCTTTAGGTAAACATGCTGATCGTAGAATTAATAACCTTTAGGTAAACATGCTGATCGTAGAACTACTAACCTTTAGGAAAACATGCTGATCGTAGAACTACTAACTTTTAGGTAAACATGCTGATCATAGAGCTACTAACCTTTAGGTAATCATGCTGACCGTAGAACTACTAACCTTTAGGTAAGCATGCTGATCATAGAACTACTAACCTTTAGGTAAACATGCTGATCGTAGAAATACTAACCTTTAGGTATACATGCTGATCTTAGAACTACTAACCTTTAGGTAAACATGCTGATCGTAGAACTACTATCCTTTAGGTAAACATGTTGATCGTAGAACTACTAACCTTTAGGTAAACATGCTGATCGTAGAACTACCAACCTTTAGGTAAACATGCTGATCGTAGAACTACTAATCTTTAGGTAAATATGCTGTTCGTAGAACTACTAACCTCTAGGTAAACATGCTGATCGTAGCACTACTAACCTTTAGATAAGCAAGGTGATCGTAGAATTACTAACCTTTAGGTAAACATGCTGATCATAGCACTACTAACCTTTAGGTGAACATGCTGATCGTAGAACTACTAACCTTTAGGTAGACATGCTGATCGTAGAACTACCAACTTATATATAAACATGCTGATCGTAGAACTACTAACCTTTAGGTAAACATGCTGATCGTAGAACTACTAACATTTAGGTAAACATACTGATCAAAGAACTACTAACCTTAAGGTAAACATGTTGGTCATAGAACTACGAACCTTTATGTAAATATGCTGATCGTAGAACTACTAACATTTAGGGAAACATCCTGATCGTAGAACGACTAGCCTTTAGGTAAACATGCTGATCGTAGAACTATTAACTTTATGAAAACATGCTGATCATAGAAATACTAACCATTAGGTAAACATGCTGGTCGTAGAACTACTAACCTTTAGCTAAACATGCTGAACGGAGAACTACTAACCCTTAGGTAAACATCCTGATCGTAGAACTACTAACCTTTTGGTAAATATCCTGATCGTAGAACTACTAAGATTTAGGTAAACATGCTAATCGTAGAACTACTAACCTTTAGGTAAACATGCTGATGGTAGAACTACTAATCTTTAGGTAAACATGCTGATCGTAGAACTACTAACCTTTAGGTAAATATGCTGATCGTAGAACTACTAACCTTTAGCTAGACATGCTGATCGTAGAACTAATAACCTTTAGGTAAACATGCTGATCGAAGAACTATTAACCTTTAGGTAAATATGTTGATCGTGGAACTACTAATATTTAGGTAAACATGCTGATCGTAGAACTACTAACCTTTAGGTAAACATGGTGATCGTAGAACTACTAACCTTTAGGTAAACATGCTGATCGGAGAACTACTAACATTTAGGTAAACATCCTGATCGTAGAACTACTAAGATTTAGGGAAACATGCTAATCGTAGAACTACTAACCTTTAGGTAAACATGCTGATGGTAGAACTATTAACCTTTAGGTAAATATGTTGATCGTGGAACTATTAACCTTTAGGTAAACATGTTGATCGTAGAACTAACCTTTAGGTAAACATGCTGATCGTAGAACTACTAACCCTTAGGTTTACATGCTGATCGTAGAACTACTAACATTTAGGTAAACATGCTGATCGTAGAGCTACTAACCTTTAGGTAAACATGCTGATCATAGAACTACTAACCTTTAGGTAAACATGCTGATCGTAGAAATACTAACCTTTTATGTATACATGCTGATCGTAGAGCTACTAACCTTTAGGTAAACATGGTGATCGCAGAACTACTAACCTTTAGGTAAACATGCTGTTCGTAGTACTACTAACCTTTAGGTAAACATGCTGATCATAGAACCACTAACCTTTAGGTAAACATGCTGATCGTAGAACTACTAACCTTTAAGGAAACATGCTGATCGTAGAACTACTAACATTTATGTGAACATGCTGATCGTAGAACTACTAATCTTTAGGCAAACATGCTGTTCGTAGAACTACTAACCTTTAGGTAAACATGCTGATCGTAGCACTACTAACCTTTAGGTAAACATGCTGATCGTAGTACTACTAACCTTTAGGTAAACATGCTGATCATAGAACTACTAACCTTTAGGTAAACATACTGATCGTAGAACTACTAACCTTTAAGGAAACATGCTGATCGTAGAACTACTATCCTTTAGGTAAACATGTTGATCGTAGAACTACTAACCTTTAGGTAAATATGTTGATCGTGGAACTACTAACCTTAAAGTAAGCATGCTGATCGTAGAACTACTAACCTTTAGGTAAACATGCTGATCGTAGAATTAATAACCTTTAGGTAAACATGCTGATCGTAGAACTACTAACCTTTAGGAAAACATGCTGATCGTAGAACTACTAACTTTTAGGTAAACATGCTGATCATAGAGCTACTAACCTTTAGGTAATCATGCTGACCGTAGAACTACTAACCTTTAGGTAAGCATGCTGATCATAGAACTACTAACCTTTAGGTAAACATGCTGATCGTAGAAATACTAACCTTTAGGTATACATGCTGATCTTAGAACTACTAACCTTTAGGTAAACATGCTGATCGTAGAACTACTATCCTTTAGGTAAACATGTTGATCGTAGAACTACTAACCTTTAGGTAAACATGCTGATCGTAGAACTACCAACCTTTAGGTAAACATGCTGATCGTAGAACTACTAATCTTTAGGTAAATATGCTGTTCGTAGAACTACTAACCTTTAGGTAAACATGCTGATCGTAGCACTACTAACCTTTAGATAAGCATGGTGATCGTAGAATTACTAACCTTTAGGTAAACATGCTGATCATAGCACTACTAACCTTTAGGTGAACATGCTGATCGTAGAACTACTAACCTTTAGGTAGACATGCTGATCGTAGAACTACCAACTTATATATAAACATGCTGATCGTAGAACTACTAACCTTTAGGTAAACATGCTGATCGTAGAACTACTCACATTTAGGTAAACATACTGATCAAAGAACTACTAACCTTAAGGTAAACATGTTGGTCATAGAACTACGAACCTTTAGGTAAATATGCTGATCGTAGAACTACTAACATTTAGGGAAACATCCTGATCGTAGAACGACTAGCCTTTAGGTAAACATGCTGATCGTAGAACTATTAACTTTATGAAAACATGCTGATCATAGAAATACTAACCATTAGGTAAACATGCTGGTCGTAGAACTACTAACCTTTAGCTAAACATGCTGAACGGAGAACTACTAACCCTTAGGTAAACATCCTGATCGTAGAACTACTAACCTTTTGGTAAATATCCTGATCGTAGAACTACTAAGATTTAGGTAAACATGCTAATCGTAGAACTACTAACCTTTAGGTAAACATGCTGATGGTAGAACTACTAATCTTTAGGTAAACATGCTGATCGTAGAACTACTAACCTTTAGGTAAATATGCTGATCGTAGTACTACTAACCTTTAGGTAGACATGCTGATCGTAGAACTACTAACCTTTAGGTAAACATGCTGATCGAAGAACTATTAACCTTTAGGTAAATATGTTGATCGTGGAACTACTAATATTTAGGTAAACATGCTGATCGTAGAACTACTAACCTTTAGGTAAACATGGTGATCGTAGAACTACTAACCTTTAGGTAAACATGCTGATCGGAGAACTACTAACATTTAGGTAAACATCCTGATCGTAGAACTACTAAGATTTAGGGAAACATGCTAATCGTAGAACTACTAACCTTTAGGTAAACATGCTGATGGTAGAACTACTAATCTTTAGGTAAACATGCTGATCGTAGAACTACTAACCTTTAGGTAAATATGCTGATCGTAGAACTACTAACCTTTAGGTAGACATGCTGATCGTAGAACTACTAACCTTTAGGTAAACATGCTGATCGTAGAACTATTAACATTTAAATAAATATGTTGATCGTGGAACTACTAATCTTTAGGTAAACATGCTGATCGTAGAACTACTAACCTTTAGGTAAACATGGTGATCGTAGAACTACAAACCTTTAGGTAAACATGCTGATCGAAGTACTACTAACCTTTAGGTAAACATGCTGATCATAGAACTACTAACCTTTAGGTAAACATGCTGATCGTAGAAATACTAACCTTTTATGTATACATGCTGATCGTAGAGCTACTAACCTTTAGGTAAACATGGTGATCGTAGAACTACTAACCTTTAGGTAAACATGCTGATCATAGAACTAATAACCTTTAGGTAAACATGCTGATCGTAAAACTACTAACCTGTAAGGAAACATACTGATCGTAGAACTACTAACATTTAGGTGAATATGCTGATCGTAGAACTACTAATCTTTAGGTAAACATGCTGTTCGTAGAACTACTAACCTTTAGGTAAACATGCTGATCGTAGCACTACTAACCTTTAGGTAAACATGATGATCGTAGAACTACTAACCTTTAGGAAAACATATTGATCGTAGAATTACTAACCTTTAGGTAAACATGGTGATCGTAGAACTACTAAACTTTAGGTAAACATGCTCATCGTAGTACTACTAACCTTTAGGTAAACATGCTGATCATAGAACTACTAACCTTTAGGTAAACATGCTGATCGTAGAACTACTAACCTTTAAGGAAACATGTTGATCGTAGAACTACTAATCTTTAAGTAAACATGCTGTTCGTAGAACTACTAACCTTTAGGTAAACATGCTGATCGTAGCACTACTAACCTTTAGGTAAACATGCTGATCGTAGAACTACTAACATTTAGGAAAACATGTTGATCGTAGAATTACTAACATTTAGGTAAACATGCTGATCGTAGAACTACTAACCTTTAGGTGAACATGCTGATATTAGAACTACTAACCTTTAGGTATACATGTTGATCGTAGAATTACTAACCTGTAGTTAAACATGCTGATCGTAGAACTACTAACCTTTAGGTAGACAAACTGATCGTAGAAAACTATTAACATTTAGGTAGACATGCTGATCGTAGAACTACCAACCTTTAGGTAAACATGCTGGTCGTAGAACTACTTACCTTTAGGTAAACATGCTGGTCGTAGACCTACCAACCTATAGGTAAACATGCTGATCGTAGAACTACTAACCTTTAGGTAAACATGCTGATCGGAGAACTACTAAGATTTAGGTAAACATCCTGATCGTAGAACTACTAACCTTTTAGGTAAACATGCTGATGGTAGAACTACTAATCTTTAGGTAAACATGCTGATCGTAGAACTACTAATCTTTAGGTATACATGCTGATCGTAGAACTACTAACCTTTAGGTAAACATCCTGATCGTAGAACAACTAACCTTTAGGTAAACATGCTGATCGGAGAACTACTAACATTTAGGTAAACATCCTGATCGTAGAACTACTAAGATTTAGGTAAAAATGCTAATCGTAGAACTACTAACCTTTAGGTAAACATGCTGATCGTAGAACTAATAATCTTTAGGTAAACATGCTGATCGTAGAATTACTAACCTTTAGGTAAATATGCTGATCGTAGAACTACTAACCTTTAGGTAGACATGCTGATCGTAGAACTACTAACCTTTAGGTAAACATGCTGATCGTAGAACTATTAACCTTTAGGTAAATATGTTGATCGTGCAACTACTAACCTTTAGGTAAACATGGTGATCGTACAACTACTAACCTTTAGGTAAACATGCTGATCGTAGTACTACTAACCTTTAGGTAAACATGCTGATCATAGAACTACTAACCTTTAGGTAAACATGCTGATCGTAGAAATACTAACCTTTAAGGAAACATGTTGATCGTAGAACTACTAACATTTATGTGAACATGCTGATCGTAGAACTACTAACCTTTAGGTAAACATGCTGATCGTAGCACTACTAACCTTTAGGTAAACATGCTGATCGTAGAATTACTAATCTTTAGGAAAACATGTTGATCGTAGAATTACTAACCTTTAGGTAAACATGGTGATCGTAGAACTGCTAACCTTTAGGTAAATATGTTGATCGTGGAACCACTAATCTTTAGGTAAACATGCTGATCGTAGAACTACTAACCTTTAGGTAAACATGGTGATCGTAGAACTACTAACCTTTAGGTAAACATGTTGATCGAAGTACTAATAACCTTTAGGTAAACATGCTGATCATAGAACTACTATCCTTTAGGTAAACATGCTGATCGTAGAAATACTATCCTTTTATGTATACATGCTGATCGTAGAGCTACTAACCTTAAGGTAAACATGGTGATCGTAGAACTACTAACCTTTAGGTAAACATGCTGATCGTAGTACTATTAACCTTTAGGTAAACCTGGTGATCATAGAACTACTAACCTTTAGGTAAACATGCTGATCGTAGAACTACTAACCTGTAAGGAAACATGCTGATAGTAGAACTACTAACATTTAGGTGAACATGCTGATCGTAGAACTACTAATCTTTAGGTAAATATGCTGATCGTAGAACTACTAACCCTTAGGTAAACATGCTGATCGTAGCACTACTAACCTTTAGGTAAGCATGCTGATCGTAGAACTACTAACCTTTAGGAAAACATGTTGATCGTAGAATTACTAACCTTTAGGTAAACATGGTGATCGTAGAACTACTAAACTTTAGGTAAACATGCTGATCGTAGTACTACTAACCTTTAGGTAAACATGCTGATCATAGAACTGCTAACCTTTAGGTAAACATGCTGATCGTAGAACTACTAACCTTTAAGGAAACATGTTGATCGTAGAACTACTAACCTTTAGGTAAACATGCTGATCGTAGTACTACTAACCTTTAGGTAAACATGCTGATCGTAGAACTACTAACCTTTAGGTGAACATGCTGATATTAGAACTGCTAACCTTTAGGTATACATGTTGATCGTAGAATTACTAACCTGTAGTAAAACATGCTGATCGTAGAACTACTAAACTTTAGGTAGACAAACTGATCGTAGAAAACTATTAACATTTAGGTAGACATGCTGATCGTAGAACTACCAACCTTTAGGTAAACATGCTGGTCGTAGAACTACTTACCTTTAGGTAAACATGCTGGTCGTACACCTACCAACCTATAGGTAAACATGCTGATCGTAGAACTACTAACCTTTAGGTAAACATGCTGATCAGAGAACTACTAACATTTAGGTAAACATCCTGATCGTAGAACTACTAAGATTTAGGTAAACATGCTAATCGCAGAACTACTAACTTTTAGGTAAACATGCTGATGGTAGAACTACTAATCTTTAGGTAAATATGCTGATCGTAGAACTACTTACCTTTAGGTAAACATGCTGGTCGTAGAACTACGAACCTTTAGGTAAACATGCTGATCGTAGAACTATTAACCTTTAGGTAAACATGCTGATCGGAGAACTACTAACATTTAGGTAAACATCCTGATCGTAGAACTACTAAGATTTAGGCAAACATGCTGATGGTAGAACTACTAATCTTTAGGTAAACATGCTGATCGTAGAGCTACTAACCTTTAGGTAAATATGCTGATCGTAGAACTACTAACCTTTAGGTAGACATGCTGATCGTAGAACTACTAACCTTTAGGTAAACATGCTGATCGTAGAACTATTAACCTTTAGGTAAATATGCTGATCGTAGAGCTACTAACCTTTAGGTAAACATGGTGATCGTTGAACTCCTAACCTTTAGGTAAACATGCGGATCGTAGTACTACTAACCTTTAGGTAAACATGCTGATCATAGAACTACTAACCTTTAGGTAAACATGCTGATCGTAGAACTACTAACCTCTAAGGAAACATGCTGATCGTAGAACTACTAACATTTATGTGAACATGATGATCGTAGAACTACTAATCTTTAGGTAAACATGCTGTTCGTAGAACTACTAACCTTTAGGTAAACATGCTGATCGTAGCACTACTAACCTTTAGGTAAACATGCTGATCGTAGAATTACTAACCTTTTGGAAAACATGTTGATCGTAGAATTACTAACATTTAGGTAAACATGGTGATCGTAGAACTACTAACCTTTAAATAAACATGCTGATCGTAGTACTACTAACCTTTAGGTAAACATGTTGATCATAGAACTACTAACATTTAGGTGAACATGCTGATCGTAGAACTACTAATCTTTAGGTAAACATGCTGATCGTAGAACTACTAACCTTTAAGGAAACATGCTGATCGTAGAACTACTAACCTTTAGGTAAACATGCTGATCGTAGAACTACTAACCTTTAGGTGAACAAGCTGATCGTAGAACTACTAACCTTTAGGTAGACATGCTGATCGTAGAACTACTAACCTTTAGGTAGATTTGCAGATCGTAGAACTACCAACCTTTAGTTAAACTTGCTGATCGTAGAACTACTAACCTTTAGCTATACATGCTGATCGTAGAACTGCTATCCTTTAGGTAAATAGGATGATCGTAGAACTATTAACCTTTAGGTAAAAATGCTGACCGTAGAACTACTAACCATTTGGTAAACATGCTGATATTAGAACTACTAACCTTTAGGTATACATGTTGATCGTAGAATTACTAACCTGTAGTTAAACATGCTGATCGTAGAACTACTAACATTTAGGTAGACATGCTGATCGTAGAACTACCAACCTTTTGATAAATATGCTGGTCGTAGAACTATTTACCTTTAGGTAAAAATGCTGGTCGTAGACCTACCAACCTATAGGTAATCATGCTGATCGTAGAACTACTAACCTCTAGGTAAACATGCTGATAGTAGAACTACTTACCTTTAGGTAAACATGTTGATCGTAGAACTACTAACCTCTAGGTAAACATGCTGATCGTAGAACTACTCACCTTAAGGTAAATATGCTGATTGTAGATCTACTAACCTATTGGTAAACATGCTGATCGTAGAACTACCATGCTTTAGGTAAACATGCTGATCGTAGAACTACTAACCTTTAGGTAAATATCTTGATGTGGAACTACTAACCTTATAGTAAGCATGCTGATCGTAGAACTACTAACCTTTAGGTAAACATGCTGATCGTAGAATTAATAACCTTTAGGTTTAGATGCTGATCGTAGAACTACTAACCTTTAGGAAAACATGCTGATCGTAGAACTACTAACCTTTAGGTAAACATGCTGATCATAGAGCTACTAACCTTTAGGTAATCATGCTGACCGTAGAACTACTAACCTTTAGGTGAGCATGCTGATCATAGAACTACTAACCTTTAGGTAAACATGCTGATCGTAGAAATACTAACCTTTAGGTATACATGCTGATCTTAGAACTACTAACCTTTAGGTAAACATGCTGATCGTAGAACTACTATCCTTTAGGTAAACATGTTGATCGTAGAACTACTAACCTTTAGGTAAACATGCTGATCGTAGAACTACTATCCTTTAGGTAAACATGTTGATCGTAGAACTACTAACCTTTAGGTAAACATGCTGATCGTAGGACTACCAACCTTTAGGTAAACATGTTGATCGTAGAACTACTAATCTTTAGGTAAATATGCTGTTCGTAGAACTACTAACCTCTAGGTAAACATGCTGATCGTAGCACTACTAACCTTTAGGTAAGCATGGTGATCGTAGAATTACTAACCTTTAGGTAAACATGCTGATCGTAGTACTACTAACCTTTAGGTGAACATGCTGATCGTAGAACTACTAAACTTTAGGTAGACATGCTGATCGTAGAATTACCAACCTTAAAGTAAACATGCTGATCGTAGAACTACTAACCGTTAGGTAAACATTCTGATCGTAGAACTTCCAACTTATATATAAACATGCTGATCGTAGAACTACTAACCTTTAAGTAAACATGCTGATCGTAGAACTACTAACCTTTAGGTAAACATGCTGATCAAAGAACTACTAACCTTAAGGTAAACATGTTGGTCGTAGAACTACGAACCTTTAGGTAAATATGCTGATCGTAGAACTACTAACATTTAGGTAGACATGCTGATCGTAGAACTACTAACCTTTAGATAAACATGTTGATCGTAGAACTACTAACCTCTAGGTAGACATGCTGATCGTAGAACTGCCAACCTTTAGGGAAACATGCTGGTCGTAGAACTACTTACCTTTAGGTAAACATGCTGGTCGTAGAACTACCAACCTATTGGTAAAGATGCTGATCGTAGAACTACTAACCTCTAGGTAAACATGCTGATCGTAGAACTACTAACCTTTAGGTAAAGATGCTGATCGTAGAACTAATAACCTTTAGTTAAACATGTTGATCTTAGAACTACTAACCTTTAGGTAAACATGCTGATCGTAGAACTACTAACCTTTAGGTAAACATGCTGATCGTAGAACTGGTAACCTTTTGCTAAACATGTTGATCTTAGAACTAACAACCTTTAGGTAAACATGCTGATCGTAGAACTACTAACCTTTAGGTAAACATGCTGATCGAAGTACTACTAACCTGTAGGTAAACATGCTGATCATAGAACTACTAACCTTTAGGTAAACATGCTGATCGTAGAAATACTAACCTTTTATGTATACATGCTGATCGTAGAGCTACTAACCTTTAGGTAAACATGGTGATCGTAGAACTACTAACCTTTAGGTAAACATGCTGATCGTAGTACTACTAACCTTTAGGTAAACATGCTGATCATAGAACTAATAACCTTTAGATAAACATGCTGATCGTAAAACTACTAACCTGTAAGGAAACATACTGATCGTAGAACTACTAACATTTAGGTGAATATGCTGATCGTAGAACTACTAATCTTTAGGTAAACATGCTGTTCGTAGAACTACTAACCTTTAGGTAAACATGCTGATCGTAGCACTACTAACCTTTAGGTAAACATGCTGATCGTAGAACTACTAACCTTTAGGAAAACATATCGATCGTAGAATTACTAACCTTTAGGTAAACATGGTGATCGTAGAACTACTAAACTTTAGGTAAACATGCTCATCGTAGTACTACTAACCTTTAGGTAAACATGCTGATCATAGAACTACTAACCTTTAGGTAAACATGCTGATCGTAGAACTACAAACCTTTAAGGAAACATGTTGATCGTAGAACTACTAATCTTTAAGTAAACATGCTGTTCGTAGAACTACTAACCTTTAGGTAAACATGCTGATCGTAGCACTACTAACCTTTAGGTAAACATGCTGATCGTAGAACTACTAACATTTAGGAAAACATGTTGATCGTAGAATTACTAACATTTAGGTAAACATGCTGATCGTAGAACTACTAACCTTTAGGTGAACATGCTGATATTAGAACTACTAACCTTTAGGTATACATGTTGATCGTAGAATTGCTAACCTGTAGTTAAACATGCTGATCGTAGAACTACTAACCTTTAGGTAGACAAACTGATCGTAGAAAACTATTAACATTTAGGTAGACATGCTGATCGTAGAACTACCAACCTTTAGGTAAACATGCTGGTCGTAGAACTACTTACCTTTAGGTAAACATGCTGATCGGAGAACTACTAACATTTAGGTAAACATCCTGATCGTAGAACTACTAAGATTTAGGTAAACATGCTAATCGTAGAACTACTAATCTTTTAGGTAAACATGCTGATGGTAGAACTACTAATCTTTAGGTAAACATGCTGATCGTAGAATTACTAACCTTTAGGTATATATGCTGATCGTAGAACTACTAACCTTTAGGTAAACATCCTGATCGTAGAACTACTAACCTTTAGGTAAACATGCTGATCGGAGAAATACTAACATTTAGGTAAACATCCTGATCGTAGAACTACTAAGATTTAGGTAAACATGCTAATCGTAGAACTACTAACCTTTAGGTAAACATGCTGATGGTAGAACTACTAATCTTTAGGTAAACATGCTGATCGTAGAACTACTAACCTTTAGGTAAATATGCTGATCGTAGAACTACTAACCTTTAGGTAAACATGCTGATCGTAGAACTATTAACCTTTAGGTAAATATGTTGATCGTGCAACTACTAACCTTAAGGTAAACATGGTGATCGTACAACTACTAACCTTTAGGTAAACATGCTGATCGTAGTACTACTAACCTTTAGGTAAACATGCTGATCATAGAACTACTAACCTTTAGGTAAACATTCTGATCGTAGAACTACTAACCTTTAAGGAAACATGCTGATCGTAGAACTACTAACATTTATGTGAACATGCTGATCGTAGAACTACTAATCTTTAGGTAAACATGCTGTTCGTAGAACTACTAACCTTTAGGTAAACATGCTGATCGTAGCACTACTAACCTTTAGGTAAACATGCTGATCGTAGAATTACTAACCTTTAGGAAAACATGTTGATCGTAGAATTACTAACCTTTAGGTAAACATGGTGATCGTAGAACTACTAAACTTTAGGTAAATATGTTGATAGTGGAACCACTAATCTTTAGGTAAACATGCTGATCGTAGAACTACTAACCTTTAGGTAAACATGGTGATCGTAGAACTACTAACCTTTAGGTAAACATGCTGATCGAAGTACTACTAACCTTTAGGTAAACATGCTGATCATAGAACTACTAACCTTTAGGTAAACATGCTGATCGTAGAAATACTATCCTTTTATGTATACATGCTGATCGTAGAGCTACTAACCTTAAGGTAAACATGGTGATCGTAGAACTACTAACCTTTAGGTAAACATGCTGATCGTAGTACTATTAACCTTTAGGTAAACCTGGTGATCATAGAACTACTAACCTTTAGGTAAACATGCTGATCGTAGAACTACTAACCTGTAAGGAAACATGCTGATCGTAGAACTACTAACATTTAGGTGAACATGCTGATCGTAGAACTACTAATCTTTAGGTAAACATGCTGATCGTAGAACTACTAACCCTTAGGTAAACATGCTGATCGTAGCACTACTAACCTTTAGGTAAGCATGCTGATCGTAGAACTACTAACCTTTAGGAAAACATGTTGATCGTAGAATTACTAACCTTTAGGTAAACATGGTGATCGTAGAACTACTAAACTTTAGGTAAACATGCTGATCGTAGTACTACTAACCTTTAGGTAAACATGCTGATCATAGAACTGCTAACCTTTAGGTAAACATGCTGATCGTAGAACTACTAACCTTTAAGGAAACATGTTGATCGTAGAACTACTAACCTTTAGGTAAACATGCTGATCGTAGTACTACTAACCTTTAGGTAAACATGCTGATCGTAGAACTACTAACCTTTAGGTGAACATGCTGATATTAGAACTGCTAACCTTTAGGTATACATGTTGATCGTAGAATTACTAACCTGTAGTAAAACATGCTGATCGTAGAACTACTAAACTTTAGGTAGACAAACTGATCGTAGAAAACTATTAACATTTAGGTAGACTTGCTGATCGTAGAACTACCAACCTTTAGGTAAACATGCTGGTCGTAGAACTACTTACCTTTAGGTAAACATGCTGGTCGTACACCTACCAACCTATAGGTAAACATGCTGATCGTAGAACTACTAACCTTTAGGTAAACATGCTGATCAGAGAACTACTAACATTTAGGTAAACATCCTGATCGTAGAACTACTAAGATTTAGGTAAACATGCTAATCGCAGAACTACTAACTTTTAGGTAAACATGCTGATGGTAGAACTACTAATCTTTAGGTAAACATGCTGATCGTACACTACTAACCTTTAGGTAAATATGCTGATCGTAGAACTACTTACCTTTAGGTAAACATGCTGGTCGTAGAACTACTAACCTTTAGGTAAACATGCTGATCGTAGAACTATTAACCTTTAGGTAATCATGCTGATCGGAGAACTACTAACATTTAGGTAAACATCCTGATCGTAGAACTACTAAGATTTAGGCAAACATGCTGATGGTAGAACTACTAATCTTTAGGTAAACATGCTGATCGTAGAACTACTAACCTTTAGGTAAATATGCTGATCGTAGAACTACTAACCTTTAGGTAGACATGCTGATCGTAGAACTACTAACCTTTAGGTAAACATGCTGATCGTAAAACTATTAACCTTTAGGTAAATATGCTGATCGTAGAGCTACTAACCTTTAGGTAAACATGGTGATCGTAGAACTCCTAACCTTTAGGTAAACATGCTGATCGTAGTACTACTAATCTTTAGGTAAACATGCTGATCATAGAACTACTAACCTTTAGGTAAACATGCTGATCGTAGAACTACTAACCTCTAAGGAAACATGCTGATCGTAGAACTACTAACATTTATGTGAACATGCTGATCGTAGAACTACTAATCTTTAGGTAAACATGCTGTTCGTAGAACTACTAACCTTTAGGTAAACATGCTGATCGTAGCACTACTAACCTTTAGGTAAACATGCTGATCGTAGAATTACTAACCTTTTGGAAAACATGTTGATCGTAGAATTACTAACCTTTAGGTAAACATGGTGATCGTAGAACTACTAACCTTTAAATAAACATGCTGATCGTAGTACTACTAACCTTTAGGTAAACATGCTGATCATAGAACTACTAACATTTAGGTGAACATGCTGATGGTAGAACTACTAACCTTTATGAAAACATGTTGATCGTAGAATTACTAACCTTTAGGTAAACATGCTGATCGTAGAACTACTAACCTTTAGGTAGACATGCTGATCGTAGAACTACTAACCTTTAGGTAGATTTGAAGATCGTAGAACTACCAACCTTTAGGTAAACTTGCTGATCGTAGAACTACTAACCTTTAGCTATACATTCTGATCGTAGAACTGCTATTCTTTAGGTAAATATGATGATCGTAGAACTATTAACCTTTAGGTAAAAATGCTGATCGTAATACTACTAACCATTAGGTAAACATGCTGATATTAGAACTACAAACCTTTAGGTATACATGTTGATCGTAGAATTACTAACCTGTAGTTAAACATGCTGATCGTAGAACTACTAACATTTAGGTAGACATGCTGATCGTAGAACTACCAACCTTTGGGTAAATATGCTGGTCGTAGAACTACTTACCTTTAGGTAAACATGCTGATCGTAGCACTACTAACCTTTAGGTAAACATGCTGATCGTAGAATTACTAACCTTTAGGAAAACATGTTGATCGTAGAATTACTAACCTTTAGGTAAACATGGTGATCGTAGAACTACTAACCTTTAAATAAACATGCTGATCGTAGTACTACTAACCTTTAGGTAAACATGCTGATCGTAGAACTACTAACCTTTAGGTAAACATGCTGATCGTAGAACTACTAACCTTTAGGTGAACAAGCTGATCGTAGAACTACTAACCTTTAGGTAGACATGCAGATCGTAGAACTACTAACCTTTAGGTAGATTTGCAGATCGTAGAACTACCAACCTTTAGTTAAACTTGCTGATCGTAGAACTACTAACCTTTAGCTATACATGCTGATCGTAGAACTGCTATCCTTTAGGTAAATAGGATGATCGTAGAACTATTAACCTTTAGGTAAAAATGCTGACCGTAGAACTACTAACCATTTGGTAAACATGCTGATATTAGAACTACTAACCTTTAGGTATACATGTTGATCGTAGAATTACTAACCTGTAGTTAAACATGCTGATCGTAGAACTACTAACATTTAGGTAGACATGCTGATCGTAGAACTACCAACCTTTTGGTAAATATGCTGGTCGTAGAACTATTTACTTTTAGGTAAAAATGCTGGTCGTAGACCTACCAACCTATAGGTAAACATGCTGATCGTAGAACTACTAACCTCTAGGTAAACATGCTGATAGTAGAACTACTTACCTTTAGGTAAACATGTTGATCGTAGAACTACTAACCTCTAGGTAAACATGCTGATCGTAGAACTACTCACCTTAAGGTAAATATACTGATTGTAGATCTACTAACCTATTGGTAAACATGCTGATCATAGAACTACCATCCTTTAGGTAAACATGCTGATCGTAGAACTACTAACCTTTAGGTAAATATGTTGATGTGGAACTACTAACCTTATAGTAAGCATGCTGATCGTAGAACTACTAACCTTTAGGTAAACATGCTGATCGTAGAATTAATAACCTTTAGGTTTAGATGCTGATCGTAGAACTACTAACCTTTAGGAAAACATGCTGATCGTAGAACTACTAACCTTTAGGTAAACATGCTGATCATAGAGCTACTAACCTTTAGGTAATCATGCTGACCGTAGAACTACTAACCTTTAGGTGAGCATGCTGATCATAGAACTACTAACCTTTAGGTAAACATGCTGATCGTAGAAATACTAACCTTTAGGTATACATGCTGATCTTAGAACTACTAACCTTTAGGTAAACATGCTGATCGTAGAACTACTATCCTTTAGGTAAACATGTTGATCGTAGAACTACTAACCTTTAGGTAAACATGCTGATCGTAGAACTACTATCCTTTAGGTAAACATGTTGATCGTAGAACTACTAACCTTTAGGTAAACATGCTGATCGTAGGACTACCAACCTTTAGGTAAACATGTTGATCGTAGAACTACTAATCTTTAGGTAAATATGCTGTTCGTAGAACTACTAACCTCTAGGTAAACATGCTGATCGTAGCACTACTAACCTTTAGGTAAGCATGGTGATCGTAGAATTACTAACCTTTAGGTAGACATGCTGATCGTAGTACTACTAACCTTTAGGTGAACATGCTGATCGTAGAACTACTAACCTTTAGGTAGACATGCTGATCGTAGAATTACCAACCTTTAAGTAAACATGCTGATCGTAGAACTACTAACCGTTAGGTAAACATTCTGATCGTAGAACTTCCAACTTATATATAAACATGCTGATCGTAGAACTACTAACCTTTAAGTAAACATGCTGATCGTAGAACTACTAACCTTTAGGTAAACATGCTGATCAAAGAACTACTAACCTTAAGGTAAACATGTTGGTCGTAGAACTACGAACCTTTAGGTAAATATGCTGATCGTAGAACTACTAACATTTAGGTAGACATGCTGATCGTAGAACTACTAACCTTTAGATAAACATGTTGATCGTAGAACTACTAACCTTTAGGTAGACATGCTGTTCGTAGAAAATTATTAACCTCTAGGTAGACATGCTGATCGTAGAACTGCCAACCTTTAGGGAAACATGCTGGTCGTAGAACTACTTACCTTTAGGTAAACATGCTGGTCGTAGAACTACCAACCTATTGGTAAAGATGCTGATCGTAGAACTACTAACCTCTAGGTAAACATGCTGATCGTAGAACTACTAACCTTTAGGTAAAGATGCTGATCGTAGAACTAATAACCTTTAGTTAAACATGTTGATCTTAGAACTACTAACCTTTAGGTAAACATGCTGATCGTAGAACTACTAACCTTTAGGTAAACATGCTGATCGTAGAACTGGTAACCTTTTGCTAAACATGTTGATCTTAGAACTAACAACCTTTAGGTAAACATGTTGATCGTAGAACTACTAACCTTTAGGTAAATATGTTGATTGTAGATCTACTAACCTATAGGTAAACACCCTGATCGTAGAACTACTAACCTTTAGTTAAACATGCTGATCGTAGAAATACCAACCTTTAGGGAAACATCCTGATCGTATAACTACTATCCTTTAGGTAAACATGCTGATCGTAGAACTACTAACCTTTAGGTAAACATCATGATCGTAGAACTACTAACCTTTAGGTAAACACCCTGATCGTAGAACTACTAACCTTTAGGTAAACATGCTGATCGTAGAAATACCAACCTTTAGGTAAACATGCTGATCGCAGAACTACTAACCTTTAGGTAAACATGATGATAGTAGAACTACTAACCTTTAGGGAAACATCCTGATCGTATAACTACTATCCTTTAGGTAAACATGCTGATCGTAGAACTACTAACCTTTAGGTAAACATCATGATCGTAGAACTACTAACCTTTAGGTAAACACCCTGATCGTAGAACTACTAACCTTTAGTTAAACATGCTGATCGTAGAAATACCAACCTTTAGGTAAACATGCTGATCGTAGAACTACTAACCTTTAGGTAAACATGATGATAGTAGAATTACTAACCTTTAGGTAAACATCCTGATCGTAGAACTACTAACCTTTAGGTAGACATGCTGATCGTAGAACTACTAACCTTTAGGTAAACATGCTGATCGTAGAACTATTAACCTTTAGGTAAATATGTTGATCGTGGAGCTACTAACCTTTAGGTAAACATGTTGATCGTAGAACTAACCTTTAGGTAAACATGCTGATCGTAGAACTACTAACCCTTAGGTTTACATGCTGATCGTAGAACTACTAACATTTAGGTAAACATGCTGATCGTAGAGCTACTAACCTTTAGGTAAACATGCTGATCATAGAACTACTAACCTTTAGGTAAACATGCTGATCGTAGAAATACTAACCTTTTATGTATACATGCTGATCGTAGAGCTACTAACCTTTAGGTAAACATGGTGATCGCAGAACTACTAACCTTTAGGTAAACATGCTGTTCGTAGTACTACTAACCTTTAGGTAAACATGCTGATCATAGAACTACTAACCTTTAGGTAAACATGCTGATCGTAGAACTACTAACCTTTAAGGAAACATGCTGATCGAAGAACTACTAACATTTATGTGAACATGCTGATCGTAGAACTACTAATCTTTAGGTAAACATGCTGTTCGTAGAACTACTAACCTTTAGGTAAACATGCTGATCGTAGCACTACTAACCTTTAGATAAACATGCTGATCGTAGTACTACTAACCTTTAGGTAAACATGCTGATCATAGAACTACTAACCTTTAGGTAAACATACTGATCGTAGAACTACTAACCTTTAAGGAAACATGCTGATCGTAGAACTACTATCCTTTAGGTAAACATGTTGATCGTAGAACTACTAACCTTTAGGTAAATATGTTGATCGTGGAACTACTAACCTTAAAGTAAGCATGCTGATCGTAGAACTACTAACCTTTAGGTAAACATGCTGATCGTAGAATTAATAACCTTTAGGTAAACATGCTGATCGTAGAACTACTAACCTTTAGGAAAACATGCTGATCGTAGAACTACTAACTTTTAGGTAAACATGCTGATCATAGAGCTACTAACCTTTAGGTAATCATGCTGACCGTAGAACTACTAACCTTTCGGTAAGCATGCTGATCATAGAACTACTAACCTTTAGGTAAACATGCTGATCGTAGAAATACTAACCTTTAGGTATACATGCTGATCTTAGAACTACTAACCTTTAGGTAAACATGCTGATCGTAGAACTACTATCCTTTAGGTAAACATGTTGATCGTAGAACTACTAACCTTTAGGTAAACATGCTGATCGTAGAGCTACCAACCTTTAGGTAAACATACTGATCGTAGAACTACTAATCTTTAGGTAAATATGCTGTTCGTAGAACTACTAACCTTTAGGTAAACATGCTGATCGTAGCACTACTAACCTTTAGATAAGCATGGTGATCGTAGAATTACTAACCTTTAGGTAAACATGCTGATCATAGCACTACTAACCTTTAGGTGAACATGCTGATCGTAGAACTACTAACCTTTAGGTAGACATGCTGATCGTAGAACTACCAACTTATATAAAAACATGCTGATCGTAGAACTACTAACCTTTAGGTAAACATGCTGATCGTAGAACTACTAACCTTTAGGTAAACATACTGATCAAAGAACTACTAACCTTAAGGTAAACATGTTGGTCGTAGAACTACGAACCTTTAGGTAAATATGCTGATCGTAGAACTACTAACATTTAGGGAATCATCCTGATCGTAGAACGACTAGCCTTTAGGTAAACATGCTGATCGTAGAACTATTAACTTTATGAAAACATGCTGATCATAGAAATACTAACCATTAGGTAAACATGCTGGTCGTAGAACTACTAACCTTTAGCTAAACATGCTGAACGGAGAACTACTAACCCTTAGGTAAACATCCTGATCGTAGAACTACTAACCTTTTGGTAAACATGCTGATCGGAGAACTACTAACATTTAGGTAAACATCCTGATCGTAGAACTACTAAGATTTAGGTAAACATGCTAATCGTAGAACTACTAACCTTTAGGTAAACATGCTGATGGTAGAACTACTAATCTTTAGGTAAACATGCTGATCGTAGAACTACTAACCTTTAGGTAAATATGCTGATCGTAGAACTACTAACTTTTAGGTAGACATGCTGATCGTAGAACTACTAACCTTTAGGTAAACATGCTGATCGTAGAACTATTAATCTTTAGGTAAATATGTTGATCGTGGAACTACTAATCTTTAGGTAAACATGCTGATCGTAGAACTACTAACCTTTAGGTAAACATGGTGATCGTAGAACTACTAACCTTTAGGTAAACATGCTGATCGGAGAACTACTAACATTTAGGTAAACATCCTGATCGTAGAACTACTAAGATTTAGGGAAACATGCTAATCGTAGAACTACTAACCTTTAGGTAAACATGCTGATGGTAGAACTACTAATCTTTAGGTAAACATGCTGATCGTAGAACTACTAACCTTTAGGTAAATATGCTGATCGTAGAACTACTAACCTTTAGGTAGACATGCTGATCGTAGAACTACTAACCTTTAGGTAAACATGCTGATCGTAGAACTATTAACCTTTAGGTAAATATGTTGATCGTGGAACTACTAATCTTTAGGTAAACATGCTGATCGTAGAACTACTAACCTTTAGGTAAACATGGTGATCGTAGAACTACTAACCTTTAGGTAAACATGCTGATCGAAGTACTACTAACCTTTAGGTAAACATGCTGATCATAGAACTACTAACCTTTAGGTAAACATGCTGATCGTAGAAATACTAACCTTTTATGTATACATGCTGATCGTAGAGCTACTAACCTTTAGGTAAACATGGTGATCGTAGAACTACTAACATTTAGGTAAACATGCTGATCGTAGTACTACTAACCTTTAGGTAAACATGCTGATCATAGAACTAATAACCTTTAGGTAAACATGCTGATCGTAAAACTACTAACCTGTAAGGAAACATACTGATCGTAGAACTACTAACATTTAGGTGAATATGCTGATCGTAGAACTACTAATCTTTAGGTAAGCATGCTGTTCGTAGAACTACTAACCTTTAGGTAAACATGCTGATCGTAGCACTACTAACCTTTAGGTAAACATGCTGATCGTAGAACTACTAACCTTTAGGAAAACATATTGATCGTAGAATTACTAACCTTTAGGTAAACATGGTGATCGTAGAACTACTAAACTTTAGGTAAACATGCTCATCGTAGTACTACTAACCTTTAGGTAAACATGCTGATCATAGAACTACTAACCTTTAGGTAAACATGCTGATCGTAGAACTACTAACCTTTAAGGAAACATGTTAATCGTAGAACTACTAATCTTTAAGTAAACATTCTGTTCGTAGAACTACTAACCTTTAGGTAAACATGCTGATCGTAGCACTACTAACCTTTAAGTAAACATGCTGATCGTAGAACTACTAACATTTAGGAAAACATGTTGATCGTAGAATTACTAACATTTAGGTAAACATGCTGATCGTAGAACTACTAACCTTTAGGTGAACATGCTGATATTAGAACTACTAACCTTTAGGTATACATGTTGATCGTAGAATTACTAACCTGTAGTTAAACATGCTGATCGTAGAACTACTAACCTTTAGGTAGACAAACTGATCGTAGAAAACTATTAACATTTAGGTAGACATGCTGATCGTAGAACTACCAACCTTTAGGTAAACATGCTGGTCGTAGAACTACTTACCTTTAGGTAAACATGCTGGTCGTAGACCTACCAACCTATAGGTAAACATGCTGATCGTAGAACTACTAACCTTTAGGTAAACATGCTGATCGGAGAACTACTAACATTTAGGTAAACATCCTGATCGTAGAACTACTAAGATTTAGGTAAACATGCTAATCGTAGAACTACTAATCTTTTAGGTAAACATGCTGATGGTAGAACTACTAATCTTTAGGTAAACATGCTGATCGTAGAACTACTAACCTTTAGGTATATATGCTGATCGTAGAACTACTAACCTTTAGGTAAACATCCTGATCGTAGAACAACTAACCTTTAGGTAAACATGCTGATCGGAGAACTACTAACATTTAGGTAAACATCCTGATCGTAGAACTACTAAGATTTAGGTAAACATGCTAATCGTAGAACTACTAACCTTTAGGTAAACATGCTGATGGTAGAACTACTAATCTTTAAGTAAACATGCTGATCGTAGAATTACTAACCTTTAGGTAAATATGCTGATCGTAGAACTACTAACCTTTAGGTAGACATGCTGATCGTAGAACTACTAACCTTTAGGTAAACATGCTGATCGTAGAACTATTAACCTTTAGGTAAATATGTTGATCGTGCAACTACTAACCTTTAGGTAAACATGGTGATCGTACAACTACTAACCTTTAGGTAAACATGCTGATCGTAGTACTACTAACCTTTAGGTAAACATGCTGATCATAGAACTACTAACCTTTAGGTAAACATGCTGATCGTAGAACTACTAACCTTTAAGGAAACATGCTGATCGTAGAACTACTAACATTTATGTGAACATGCTGATCGTAGAACTACTAATCTTTAGGTAAACATGCTGTTCGTAGAACTACTAACCTTTAGGTAAACATGCTGATCGTAGCACTACTAACCTTTAGGTAAACATGCTGATCGTAGAATTACTAACCTTTAGGAAAACATGTTGATCGTAGAATTACTAACCTTTAGGTAAACATGGTGATCGTAGAACTACTAACCTTTAGGTAAATATGTTGATCGTGGAACCACTAATCTTTAGGTAAACATGCTGATCGTAGAACTACTAACCTTTAGGTAAACCTGGTGATCGTAGAACTACTAACCTTTAGGTAAACATGCTGATCGAAGTACTAATAACCTTTAGGTAAACATGCTGATCATAGAACTACTAACCTTTAGGTAAACATGCTGATCGTAGAAATACTATCCTTTTATGTATACATGCTGATCGTAGAGCTACTAACCTTAAGGTAAACATGGTGATCGTAGAACTACTAACCTTTAGGTAAACATGCTGATCGTAGTATTATTAACCTTTAGGTAAACCTGGTGATCATAGAACTACTAACCTTTAGTTAAACATGCTGATCGTAGAACTACTAACCTGTAAGGAAACATGCTGATCGTAGAACTACTAACATTTAGGTGAACATGCTGATCGTAGAACTACTAACCTGTAAGGAAACATGCTGATCGTAGAACTACTTACCTTTAGGTAAACATGCTGGTCGTACACCTACCAACCTATAGGTAAACATGCTGATCGTAGAACTACTAACCTTTAGGTAAACATGCTGATCAGAGAACTACTAACATTTAGGTAAACATCCTGATCGTAGAACTACAAAGATTTAGGTAAACATGCTAATCGCAGAACTACTAACTTTTAGGTA
The DNA here is from genome assembly GCA_963680875.1 of Bathymodiolus brooksi. Classification (NCBI taxonomy): domain Eukaryota; kingdom Metazoa; phylum Mollusca; class Bivalvia; order Mytilida; family Modiolidae; genus Bathymodiolus; species Bathymodiolus brooksi. Next base: position 24,480,392 of record OY804578.1, on the reverse strand, counting down.
AACATGCTGATGGTAAAACTACTAATCTTTAGGTAAACATGCTGATCGTACACTACTAACCTTTAGGTAAACATGCTGATCGTAGAACTACTAACCTTTAGGTAAATATGCTGATCGTAGAACTACTAACCTTTAGGTAGACATGCTGATCGTAGAACTACTAACCTTTAGGTAAACATGCTGATCGTAGAACTATTAACCTTTAGGTAAATATGCTGATCGTAGAGCTACTAACCTTTAGGTAAACATGGTGATCGTAGAACTCCTAACCTTTAGGTAAACATGCTGATCGTAGTACTACTAACCTTTAGGTAAACATGCTGATCATAGAACTACTAACCTTTAGGTAAGCATGCTGATCGTAGAACTACTAACCTCTAAGGAAACATGCTGATCGTAGAACTACTAACATTTATGTGAACATGCTGATCGTAGAACTACTAATCTTTAGGTAAACATGCTGTTCGTAGAACTACTAACCTTTAGGTAAACATGCTGATCGTAGCACTACTAACCTTTAGGTAAACATGCTGATCGTAGAATTACTAACCTTTTGGAAAACATGTTGATCGTAGAATTACTAACCTTTAGGTAAACATGGTGATCGTAGAACTACTAACCTTTAAATAAACATGCTGATCGTAGTACTACTAACCTTTAGGTAAACATGCTGATCATAGAACTACTAACATTTAGGTGAACATGCTGATCGTAGAACTACTAACCTTTAGGTAAACATGCTGTTCGTAGAACTACTAACCTTTAGGTAAACATGCTGATGATAGAACTACTAACCTTTATGAAAACATGTTGATCGTAGAATTACTAACCTTTAGGTAAACATGCTAATCGTAGAACTACTAACCTTTAGGTGAACAAGCTGATCGTAGAACTACTAACCTTTAGGTAGACATGCTGATCGTAGAACTACTAACCTTTAGGTAGATTTGCAGATCGTAGAACTACCAACCTTTAGGTAAACTTGCTGATCGTAGAACTACTAACCTTTAGCTATACATGCTGATCGTAGAACTGCTAACCTTTAGGTAAACATGCTGATCGTAGAATTACTAACCTTTAGGAAAACATGTTGATCGTAGAATTACTAACCTTTAGGTAAACATGGTGATCGTAGAACTACTAACCTTTAAATAAACATGCTGATCGTAGTACTACTAACCTTTATGTAAACATGCTGATCATAGAACTACTAACCTTTAGGTAAACATGCTGATCGTAGAACTACTAACCTTTAAGGAAACATGCTGATCGTAGAACTACTAACCTTTAGGTAAACATGCTGATCGTAGAACTACTAACCTTTAGGTGAACAAGCTGATCGTAGAACTACTAACCTTTAGGTAGACATGCTGATCGTAGAACTACTAACCTTTAGGTAGATTTGCAGATCGTAGAACTACCAACCTTTAGTTAAACTTGCTGATCGTAGAACTACTAACCTTTAGCTATACATGCTGATCGTAGAACTGCTATCCTTTAGGTAAATATGATGATCGTAGAACTATTAACCTTTAGGTAAAAATGCTGACCGTAGAACTACTAACCATTTGGTAAACATGCTGATATTAGAACTACTAACCTTTAGGTATACATGTTGATCGTAGAATTACTAACCTGTAGTTAAACAGGCTGATCGTAGAACTACTAACATTTAGGTAGACATGCTGATCGTAGAACTACCAACCTTTTGGTAAATATGCTGGTCGTAGAACTATTTACCTTTAGGTAAAAATGCTGGTCGTAGACCTACCAACCTATAGGTAAACATGCTGATCGTAGAACTACTAACCTCTAGGTAAACATTCTGATAGTAGAACTACTTACCTTTAGGTAAACATGTTGATCGTAGAACTACTAACCTCTAGGTAAACATGCTGATCGTAGAACTACTCACCTTAAGGTGAATATGCTGATTGTAGATCTACTAACCTATTGGTAAACATGCTGATCGTAGAACTACCATCCTTTAGGTAAACATGCTGATCGTAGAACTACTAACCTTTAGGTAAATATGTTGATGTGGAACTACTAACCTTATAGTAAGCATGTTGATCGTAGAACTACTAACCTTTAGGTAAACATGCTGATCGTAGAATTAATAACCTTTAGGTTTAGATGCTGATCGTAGAACTACTAACCTTTAGGAAAACATGCTGATCGTAGAACTACTAACCTTTTGGTAAACATGCTGATCATAGAGCTACTAACCTTTAGGTAATCATGCTGACTGTAGAACTACTAACCTATAGGTGAGCATGCTGATCATAGAACTACTAACCTTTAGGTAAACATGCTGATCGTTGAAATACTAACCTTTAGGTATACATGCTGATCTTAGAACTACTAACCTTTAGGTAAACATGCTGATCGTAGAACTACTATCCTTTAGGTAAACATGTTGATCGTAGAACTACTAACCTTTAGGTAAACATGCTGATCGTAGAACTACTATCCTTTAGGTAAACATGTTGATCGTAGAACTACTAACCTTTAGGTAAACATGCTGATCGTAGGACTACCAACCTTTAGGTAAACATGCTGATCGTAGAACTACTAATCTTTAGGTAAATATGCTGTTCGTAGAACTACTAACCATTAGGTAAACATGCTGATCGTAGCACTACTAACCATTAGGTAAGCATGTTGATCGTAGAATTACTAACCTTTAGGTAAACATGCTGATCGTAGTACTACTAACCTTTAGGTGAACATGCTGATCGTAGAACTACTAACCTTTAGGTAGACATGCTGATCGTAGAATTACCAACCTTTAAGTAAACATGCTGATCGTAGAACTACTAACCGTTAGGTAAACATTCTGATCGTAGAACTTCCAACTTATATATAAACATGCTGATCGTAGAACAACTAACCTTTAAGTAAACATGCTGATCGTAGAGCTACTAACCTTTAGGTAAACATGCTGATCAAAGAACTACTAACCTTAAGGTAAACATGTTGGTCGTAGAACTACGAACCTTTAGGTAAATATGCTGATCGTAGAACTACTAACATTTAGGTAGACATGCTGATCGTAGAACTACTAACCTTTAGATAAACATGTTGATCGTAGAACTACTAACCTTTAGGTAGACATGCTATTCGTAGAAAATTATTAACCTCTAGGTAGACATGCTGATCGTAGAACTGCCAACCTTTAGGGAAACATGCTGGTCGTAGAACTACTTACCTTTAGGTAAACATGCTGGTCGTAGAACTACCAACCTATTGGTAAAGATGCTGATCGTAGAACTACTAACCTCTAGGTAAACATGCTGATCGTAGAACTACTAACCTTTAGGTAAAGATGCTGATCGTAGAACTAATAATCTTTAGTTAAACATGTTGATCTTAGAACTACTAACCTTTAGGTAAACATGCTGATCGTAAAACTACTAACCTTTAGGTAAACATGCTGATCGTAGAACTGGTAACCTTTTGCTAAACATGTTGATCTTAGAACTACCTACCTTTAGGTAAACATGCTGATCGTAGAACTACTAACCTTTAAGTAAATATGTTGATTGTAGATCTACTAACCTATAGGTAAACACCCTGATCGTAGAACTACTAACCTTTAGTTAAACAAGCTGATCGTAGAAATACCAACCATTAGGGAAACATCCTGATCGTATAACTACTATCCTTTAGGTAAACATGCTGATCGTAGAACTACTAACCTTTAGGTAAACACCTTGATCGTAGAACTACTAACCTTTAGTTAAACATGCTGATCGTAGAAATACCAACCTTTAGGTAAACATGCTGATCGTAGAACTACTAACCTTTAGGTAAACATGATGATAGTAGAACTACTAACCTTTAGGGAAACATCCTGATCGTATAACTACTATCCTTTAGGTAAACATGCTGATCGTAGAACTACTAACCTTTAGGTAAACATCATGATCGTAGAACTACTAACCTTTAGGTAAACACCCTGATCGTAGAACTACTAACCTTTAGTTAAACATGCTGATCGTAGAAATACCAACCTTTAGGTAAACATGCTGATCGTAGAACTACTAACCTTTAGGTAAACATGATGATAGTAGAATTACTAATCTTTAGGTAAACATCCTGATCGTAGAACTACTAACCTTTAGGTAGACATGCTGATCGTAGAACTACTAACCTTTAGGTAAACATGCTGATCGTAGAACTATTAACCTTTAGGTAAATATGTTGATCATGGAACTACTAACCTTTAGGTAAACATGTTGATCGTACAACTAACCTTTAGGTAAACATGCTGATCGTAGAACTACTAACCCTTTGGTTTACATGCTGATCGTAGAACTACTAACATTTAGGTAAACATGCTGATTGTAGAGCTACTAACCTTTAGGTAAACATGCTGATCATAGAACTACTATCCTTTAGGTAAACATGCTGATCGTAGAAATACTAACCTTTTATGTATACATGCTGATCGTAGAGCTACTAACCTTTAGGTAAACATGGTGATCGCAGAACTACTAACCTTTAGGTAAACATGCTGTTCGTAGTACTACTAACCTTTAGGTAAACATGCTGATCATAGAACTACTAACCTTTAGGTAAACATGCTGATCGTAGAACTACTAACCTTTAAGGAAACATGCTGATCGTAGAACTACTAACATTTATGTGAACATGCTGATCGTAGAACTACTAATCTTTAGGTAAACATGCTGTTCGTAGAACTACTAACCTTTAGGTAAACATGCTGATCGTAGCACTACTAACCTTTAGGTAAATATGCTGATCGTAGAATTACTAACCTTTAGGAAAACATGGTGATCGTAGAACTACTAACCTTTAAATAAACATGCTGATCGTAGTACTACTAACCTTTAGGTAAACATGCTGATCATAGAACTACTAACCTTTAGGTAAACATACTGATCGTAGAACTACTAACCTTTAAGGAAACATGTTGATCGTTGAATTACTAACCTTTAGGTAAACATGCTGATCGTAGAACTACTAACCTTTAGGTGAACAAGCTGATCGTAGAACTACTAACCTTTAGGTAGACATGCTGATCGTAGAACTACTAACCTTTAGGTAGATTTGCAGATCGTAGAACTACCAACCTTTAGGGAAACATGCTGATCGTAGAACTACTAACCTTTAGGTAAACTTGCTGATCGTAAAACTACTAATCTTTAGGTAGACATGCTGATCGTAGAACTACTAACATTTAGGTAGATTTGCAGATCGTAGAACTACCAACCTTTAGGTAAACTTGCTGATCGTAGAACTACTAACCTTTAGCTATACATGCTGATCGTAGAACTGCTATCCTTTAGGTAAATATGATGATCGTAGAACTACTAACCTTCAGGTAAAAATGCGGATCGTAGAACTACTAACCATTAGGTAAACATGCTGATATTAAAACTACTAACCTTTAGGTATACATGTTGATCGTAGAATTACTAACCTGTAGTTAAACATGCTGATCGTAGAACTACTAACATTTAGGTAGACATGCTGATCGTAGAACTACCAACCTTTGGGTAAATATGCTGGTCGTAGAACTACTTACCTTTAGGTAAACATGCTGGTCGTAGACCTACCAACCTATAGGTAAACATGCTGATCGTAGAACTACTAACCTCTAGGTAAACATGCTGATAGTAGCACTACTTACCTTTAGGTAAACATGTTGATCGTAGAACTAATAACCTTTAGGTAAACATGTTGATCGTAGAACTACCAACCTTTTGGTAAACATGCTGATCGTAAAACTACTCACCTTAAGGTAAATATGCTGATTGTAGATCTACTAACCTATAGGTAAACATGCTGATCGTAGAACTACTATCCTTTAGGTAAACATGCTGATCGTAGAACTACTAACCTTTAGGTAAATATGTTGATCGTGGAACTACTAACCTAAAAGTAAGCATGCTGATCGTAGAACTACTAACCTTTAGGAAAAACATGCTGATCGTAGAATTAATAACCTTTAGGTTTAGAAGCTGATCGTAGAGCTACTAACCTTTAGGAAAACATGCTGATCGTAGAACTACTAACTTTTAGGTAAACATGCTGTTCATAGAGCTACTAACCTTTAGGTAATCATGCTGACCGTAGAATTACTAACCTTTAGGTAAGCATGCTGATCATAGAACTACTAACCTTTAGGTAAACATGCTGATCATAGAACTACTAACCTTTAGGTAAACATACTGATCGTAGAACTACTAACCTTTAAGGAAACATGCTGATCGTAGAACTACTAACATTTAGGTGAACATGCTGATCGTAGAACTACTAATCTTTAGGTAAACATGCTGTTCGTAGAACTACTAACCTTTATGAAAACATGTTGATCGTAGAATTACTAACCTTTAGGTAAACATGCTGATCGTAGAACTACTAACCTTTAGGTGAACAAGCTGATCGTAGAACTACTAACCTTTAGGTAGACATGCTGATCGTAGAACTACTAACCTTTAGGTAGATTTGCAGATCGTAGAACTACCAACCTTTAGGGAAACATGCTGATCGTAGAACTACTAACCTTTAGGTAAACTTGCTGATCGTAGAACTACTAATCTTTAGGTAGACATGCTGATCGTAGAACTACTAACATTTAGGTAGATTTGCAGATCGTAGAACTACCAACCTTTAGGTAAACTTTCTGATCGTAGAACTACTAACCTTTAGCTATACATGCTGATCGTAGAACTGCTATCCTTTAGGTAAATATGATGATCGTAGAACTACTAACCTTCAGGTAAAAATGCGAATCGTAGAACTACTAACCATTAGGTAAACATGCTGATATTAAAACTACTAACCTTTAGGTATACATGTTGATCGTAGAATTACTAACCTGTAGTTAAACATGCTGATCGTAGAGCTACTAACATTTAGGTAGACATGCTGATCGTAGAACTACCAACCTTTGGGTAAATATGCTGGTCGTAGAACTACTTACCTTTAGGTAAACATGCTGGTCGTAGACCTACCAACCTATAGGTAAACATGCTGATCGTAGAACTACTAACCTCTAGGTAAACATGCTGATAGTAGCACTACTTACCTTTAGGTAAACATGTTGATCGTAGAACTAATAACCTTTAGGTAAACATGTTGATCGTAGAACTACCAACCTTTTGGTAAACATGCTGATCGTAAAACTACTCACCTTAAGGTAAATATGCTGATTGTAGATCTACTAACCTATAGGTAAACATGCTGATCGTAGAACTACTATCCTTTAGGTAAACATGCTGATCGTAGAACTACTAACCTTTAGGTAAATATGTTGATCGTGGAACTACTAACCTTAAAGTAAGCATGCTGATCGTAGAACTACTAACCTTTAGGAAAAACATGCTGATCGTAGAATTAATAACCTTTAGGTTTAGAAGCTGATCGTAGAGCTACTAACCTTTAGGAAAACATGCTGATCGTAGAACTACTAACTTTTAGGTAAACATGCTGTTCATAGAGCTACTAACCTTTAGGTAATCATGCTGACCGTAGAACTACTAACCTTTAGGTAAGCATGCTGATCATAGAACTACTAACCTTTAGGTAAACATGCTGATCGTAGAAATACTAACCTTTAGGTATACATGCTGATCTTAGAGCTACTAACCTTTAGGTATATATGCTGATCGTAGAACTACTAACCTTTAGGTAAACATGCTGATCGGAGAACTACTAACATTTAGGTAAACATCCTGATCGTAGAACTACTAAGATTTAGGTAAACATGCTAATCGTAGAACTACTAACCTTTAGGTAAACATGCTGATGGTAGAACTACTAATCTTTAGGTAAACATTCTGATCGTAGAATTACTAACCTTTAGGTAAATATGCTGATCGTAGAACTACTAACCTTTAGGTAGACATGCTGATCGTAGAACTACTAACCTTTAGGTAAACATGCTTATCGTAGAACTATTAACCTTTAGGTAAATATGTTGATCGTGCAACTACTAACCTTTAGGTAAACATGGTGATCGTACAACTACTAACCTTTAGGTAAACATGCTGATCGTAGTACTACTAACCTTTAGGTAAACATGCTGATAATAGAACTACTAACCTTTAGGTAAACATGCTGATCGTAGAACTACTAACCTTTAAGGAAACATGCTGATCGTAGAACTACTAACATTTATGTGAACATGCTGATCGTAGAACTACTAACCTTTAGGTAAACATGCTGATCGTAGAACTACTAACCTTTAAGGAAACATGTTGATCGTAGAACTACTAATCTTTAAGTAAACATGCTGTTCGTAGAACTACTAACCTTTAGGTAAACATGCTGATCGTAGCACTACTAACCTTTAGGTAAACATGCTGATCGTAGAACTACTAACATTTAGGAAAACATGTTGATCGTAGAATTACTAACATTTAGGTAAACATGCTGTTCGTAGAACTACTAACCTTTAGGTGAACATGCTGATATTAGAACTACTAACCTTTAGGTATACATGTTGATCGTAGAATTACTAACCTGTAGTTAAACATGCTGATCGTAGAACTACTAACCTTTAGGTAGACAAACTGATCGTAGAAAACTATTAACATTTAGGTAGACATGCTGATCGTAGAACTACCAACCTTTAGGTAAACATGCTGGTCGTAGAACTACTTACCTTTAGGTAAACATGCTGGTCGTAGACCTACCAACCTATAGGTAAACATGCTGATCGTAGAACTACTAACCTTTAGGTAAACATGCTGATCGGAGAACTACTAACATTTAGGTAAACATCCTGATCGTAGAACTACTAAGATTTAGGTAAACATGCTAATCGTAGAACTACTAATCTTTTAGGTAAACATGCTGATGGTAGAACTACTAATCTTTAGGTAAACATGCTGATCGTAGAACTACTAACCTTTAGGTATATATGCTGATCGTAGAACTACTAACCTTTAGGTAAACATCCTGATCGTAGAACTACTAACCTTTAGGTAAACATGCTGATCGGAGAAATACTAACATTTAGGTAAACATCCTGATCGTAGAACTACTAAGATTTAGGTAAACATGCTAATCGTAGAACTACTAACCTTTAGGTAAACATGCTGATCATAGAACTACTAACCTTTAGGTAAACATGCTGATCGTAGAAATACTAACCTTTAGGTATACATGCTGATCTTAGAGCTACTAACCTTTAGGTATATATGCTGATCGTAGAACTACTAACCTTTAGGTAAACATGCTGATCGGAGAACTACTAACATTTAGGTAAACATCCTGATCGTAGAACTACTAAGATTTAGGTAAACATGCTAATCGTAGAGCTACTAACCTTTAGGTAAACATGCTGATGGTAGAACTACTAATCTTTAGGTAAACATACTGATCGTAGAATTACTAACCTTTAGGTAAATATGCTGATCGTAGAACTACTAACCTTTAGGTAGACATGCTGATCGTAGAACTACTAACCTTTAGGTAAACATGCTGATCGTAGAACTATTAACCTTTAGGTAAATATGTTGATCGTGCAACTACTAACCTTTAGGTAAACATGGTGATCGTACAACTACTAACCTTTAGGTAAACATGCTGATCGTAGTACTACTAACCTTTAGGTAAACATGCTGATCATAGAACTACTAACCTTTAGGTAAACATGCTGATCGTAGAACTACTAACCTTTAAGGAAACATGCTGATCGTAGAACTACTAACATTTATGTGAACATGCTGATCGTAGAACTACTAACCTTTAGGTAAACATGCTGATCGTAGAACTACTAACCTTTAAGGAAACATGTTGATCGTAGAACTACTAATCTTTAAGTAAACATGCTGTTCGTAGAACTACTAACCTTTAGGTAAACATGCTGATCGTAGCACTACTAACCTTTAGGTAAACATGCTGATCGTAGAACTACTAACATTTAGGAAAACATGTTGATCGTAGAATTACTAACATTTAGGTAAACATGCTGTTCGTAGAACTACTAACCTTTAGGTGAACATGCTGATATTAGAACTACTAACCTTTAGGTATACATGTTGATCGTAGAATTACTAACCTGTAGTTAAACATGCTGATCGTAGAACTACTAACCTTTAGGTAGACAAACTGATCGTAGAAAACTATTAACATTTAGGTAGACATGCTGATCGTAGAACTACCAACCTTTAGGTAAACATGCTGGTCGTAGAACTACTTACCTTTAGGTAAACATGCTGGTCGTAGACCTACCAACCTATAGGTAAACATGCTGATCGTAGAACTACTAACCTTTAGGTAAACATGCTGATCGGAGAACTACTAACATTTAGGTAAACATCCTGATCGTAGAACTACTAAGATTTAGGTAAACATGCTAATCGTAGAACTACTAATCTTTTAGGTAAACATGCTGATGGTAGAACTACTAATCTTTAGGTAAACATGCTGATCGTAGAACTACTAACCTTTAGGTATATATGCTGATCGTAGAACTACTAACCTTTAGGTAAACATCCTGATCGTAGAACTACTAACCTTTAGGTAAACATGCTGATCGGAGAAATACTAACATTTAGGTAAACATCCTGATCGTAGAACTACTAAGATTTAGGTAAACATGCTAATCGTAGAACTACTAACCTTTAGGTAAACATGCTGATGGTAGAACTACTAATCTTTAGGTAAACATGCTGATCGTAGAATTACTAACCTTTAGGTAAATATGCTGATCGTAGAACTACTAACCTTTAGGTAGACATGCTGATCGTAGAACTACTAACCTTTAGGTAAACATGCTGATCGTAGAACTATTAACCTTTAGGTAAATATGTTGATCGTGCAACTACTAACCTTTAGGTAAACATGGTGATCGTACAACTACTAACCTTTAGGTAAACATGCTGATCGTAGTACTACTAACCTTTAGGTAAACATGCTGATCATAGAACTACTAACCTTTAGGTAAACATGCTGATCGTAGAACTACTAACATTTATGTGAACATGCTGATCGTAGAACTACAAACTTTAGGTAAACATGCTGTTCGTAGAACTACTAACCTTTAGGTAAACATGCTGATCGTAGCACTACTAACCTTTAGGTAAACATGCTGATCGTAGAATTACTAACCTTTAGGAAAACATGTTGAACGTAGAATTACTAACCTTTAGGTAAACATGGTGATCGTAGAACTACTAACCTTTAGGTAAATATGTTGATCGTGGAACCACTAATCTTTAGGTAAACATGCTGATCGTAGAACTACTAACCTTTAGGTAAACATGGTGATCGTAGAACTACTAACCTTTAGGTAAACATGCTGATCGAAGTACTAATAACCTTTAGGTAAACATGCTGATCATAGAACTACTAACCTTTAGGTAAACATGCTGATCGTAGAAATACTATCCTTTTATGTATACATGCTGATCGTAGAGCTACTAACCTTAAGGTAAACATGGTGATCGTAGAACTACTAACCTTTAGGTAAACATGCTGATCGTAGTACTATTAACCTTTAGGTAAACCTGGTGATCATAGAACTACTAACCTTTAGGTAAACATGCTGATCGTAGAACTACTAACCTGTAAGGAAACATGCTGATCGTAGAACTACTAACATTTAGGTGAACATGCTGATCGTAGAACTACTAATCTTTAGGTAAACATGCTGATCGTAGAACTACTAACCTTTAGGAAAACATGCTGATCGTAGCACTACTAACCTTTAGGTAAGAATGCTGATCGTAGAACTACTAACCTTTAGGAAAACATGTTGATCGTAGAATTACTAACCTTTAGGTAAACATGGTGATCGTAGAACTACTAAACTTTAGGTAAACATGCTGATCGTAGTACTACTAACCTTTAGGTAAACATGCTGATCATAGAACTGCTAACCTCTAGGTAAACATGCTGATCGTAGAACTACTAACCTTTAAGGAAACATGTTGATCGTAGAACTACTAACCTTTAGGTAAACATGCTGATCGTAGTACTACTAACCTTTAGGTAAACATGCTGATCGTAGAACTACTAACCTTTAGGTGAACATGCTGATATTAGAACTGCTAACCTTTAGGTATACATGTTGATCGTAGAATTACTAACCTGTAGTAAAACATGTTGATCGTAGAACTACTAAAATTTAGGTAGACAAACTGATCGTAGAAAACTATTAACATTTAGGTAGACAAACTGATCGTAGAACTACCAACCTTTAGGTAAACATGCTGGTCGTAGAACTACTTACCTTTAGGTAAACATGCTGGTCGTACACCTACCAACCTATAGGTAAACATGCTGATCGTAGAACTACTAACCTTTAGGTAAACATGCTGATCAGAGAACTACTAACATTTAGGTAAACATCCTGATCGTAGAACTACTAAGATTTAGGTAAACATGCTAATCGTAGAACTACTAACTTTTAGGTAAACATGCTGATGGTAGAACTACTAATCTTTAGGTAAACATGCTGATCGTACACTACTAACCTTTAGGTAAATATGCTGATCGTAGAACTACCAACCTTTAGGTAAACATGCTGGTCGTAGAACTACTAACCTTTAGGTAAACATGCTGATCGTAGAACTATTAACCTTTAGGTAAACATGCTGATCGGAGAACTACTAACATTTAGGTAAACATCCTGATCGTAGAACTACTAAGATTTAGGCAAACATGCTGATGGTAGAACTACTAATCTTTAGGTAAACATGCTGATCGTAGAACTACTAACCTTTAGGTAAATATGCTGATCGTAGAACTACTAACCTTTAGGTAGACATGCTGATCGTAGAACTACTAACCATTAGGTAAACATGCTGATCGTAGAACTATTAACCTTTAGGTAAATATGCTGATCGTAGAGCTACTAACCTTTAGGTAAACATGGTGATCGTAGAACTCCTAACCTTTAGGTAAACATGCTGATCGTAGTACTACTAACCTTTAGGTAAACATGCTGATCATAGAACTACTAACCTTTAGGTAAGCATGCTGATCGTAGAACTACTAACCTCTAAGGAAACATGCTGATCGTAGAACTACTAACATTTATGTGAACATGCTGATCGTAGAACTACTAATCTTTAGGTAAACATGCTGTTCGTAGAACTACTAACCTTTAGGTAAACATGCTGATCGTAGCACTACTAACCTTTAGGTAAACATGCTGATCGTAGAATTACTAACCTTTTGGAAAACATGTTGATCGTAGAATTACTAACCTTTAGGTAAACATGGTGATCGTAGAACTACTAACCTTTAAATAAACATGCTGATCGTAGTACTACTAACCTTTAGGTAAACATGCTGATCATAGAACTACTAACATTTAGGTGAACATGCTGATCGTAGAACTACTAATCGTTAGGTAAACATGCTGTTCGTAGAACTACTAACCTTTAGGTAAACATGCTGATGGTAGAACAACTAACCTTTATGAAAAAATGTTGATCGTAGAATTACTAACCTTTAGGTAAACATGCTAATCGTAGAACTACTAACCTTTAGGTGAACAAGCTGATCGTAGAACTACTAACCTTTAGGTAGACATGCTGATCGTAGAACTACTAACCTTTAGGTAGATTTGCAGATCGTAGAACTACCAACCTTTAGGTAAACTTGCTGATCGTAGAACTACTAACCTTTAGCTATACATGCTGATCGTAGAACTGCTAACCTTTAGGTAAACATGCTGATCTTAGAATTACTAACCTTTAGGAAAACATGTTGATCGTAGAATTACTAACCTTTAGGTAAACATGGTGATCGTAGAACTACTAACCTTTAAATAAACATGCTGATCGTAGTACTACTAACCTTTAGGTAAACATGCTGATCATAGAACTACTAACCTTTAGGTAAACATGCTGATCGTAGAACTACTAACCTTTAAGGAAACATGCTGATCGTAGAACTACTAACCTTTAGGTAAACATGCTGATCGTAGAACTACTAACCTTTAGGTGAACAAGCTGATCGTAGAACTACTAACCTTTAGGTAGACATGCTGATCGTAGAACTACTAACCTTTAGGTAGATTTGCAGATCGTAGAACTACCAACCTTTAGTTAAACTTGCTGATCGTAGAACTACTAACCTTTAGCTATACATGCTGATCGTAGAACTGCTATCCTTTAGGTAAATATGATGGTCGTAGAACTATTAACCTTTAGGTAAAAATGCTGACCGTAGAACTACTAACCATTTGGTAAACATGCTGATATTAGAACTACTAACCTTTAGGCATACATGTTGATCGTAGAATTACTAACCTGTAGTTAAACATGCTGATCGTAGAACTACTAACCTTTAGGTAAACATGCTGATCGTAGAATTAATAACCTTTAGGTTTAGATGCTGATCGTAGAACTACTAACCTTTAGGAAAACATGCTGATCGTAGAACTACTAACCTTTAGGTAATCATGCTGACCGTAGAACTACTAACCTTTAGGTGAGCATGCTGATCATAGAACTACTAACCTTTAGGTAAACATGCTGATCGTAGAAATACTAACCTTTAGGTATACATGCTGATCTTAGAACTACTAACCTTTAGGTAAACATGCTGATCGTAGAACTACTATCCTTTAGGTAAACATGTTGATCGTAGAACTACTAACCTTTAGGTAAACATGCTGATCGTAGAACTACTATCCTTTAGGTAAACATGTTGATCGTAGAACTACTAACCTTTTGGTAAACATGCTGATCGTAGGACTACCAACCTTTAGGTAAACATGCTGATCGTAGAACTACTAATCTTTAGGTAAATATGCTGTTCGTAGAACTACTAACCTCTAGGTAAACATGCTGATCGTAGCACTACTAACCTTTAGGTGAGCATGGTGATCGTAGAATTACTAACCTTTAGGTAAACATGCTGATCGTAGTACTACTAACCTTTAGGTGAACATGCTGATCGTAGAACTATTAACCTTTAGGTAGACATGCTGATCGTAGAATTACCAACCTTTAAGTAAACATGCTGATCGTAGAACTACTAACCGTTAGGTAAACATTCTGATCGTAGAACTTCCAACTTATATATAAACACGCTGATCGTAGAACTACTAACCTTTAAGTAAACATGCTGATCGTAGAACTACTAACCTTTAGGTAAACATGCTGATCAAAGAACTACTAACCTTAAGGTAAACATGTTGGTCGTAGAACTACGAACCTTTAGGTAAATATGCTGATCGTAGAACTACTAACATTTAGGTAGACATGCTGATCGTAGAACTACTAACCTTTAGATAAACATGTTGATCGTAGAACTACTAACCTTTAGGTAGACATGCTATTCGTAGAAAATTATTAACCTCTAGGTAGACATGCTGATCGTAGAACTGCCAACCTTTGGGGAAACATGCTGGTCGTAGAACTACTTACCTTTAGGTAAACATGCTGGTCGTAGAACTACCAACCTATTGGTAAAGATGCTGATCGTAGAACTACTAACCTCTAGGTAAACATGCTGATCGTAGAACTACTAACCTTTAGGTAAAGATGCTGATCGTAGAACTAATAACCTTTAGTTAAACATGTTGATCTTAGAACTACTAACCTTTAGGTAAACATGCTGATCGTAGAACTACTAACCTTTAGGTAAACATGCTGATCGTAGAACTGGTAACCTTTTGCTAAACATGTTGATCTTAGAACTACCAACCTTTAGGTAAACATGCTGATCGTAGAACTACTAACCTTTAGGTAAATATGTTGATTGTAGATCTACTAACCTATAGGTAAACACCCTGATCGTAGAACTACTAACCTTTAGTTAAACATGCTGATCGTAGAAATACCAACCTTTAGGGAAACATCCTGATCGCATAACTACTATCCTTTAGGTAAACATGCTGATCGTAGAACTACTAACCTTTAGGT
Source organism: Bathymodiolus brooksi (assembly GCA_963680875.1). Lineage (NCBI taxonomy): Eukaryota > Metazoa > Mollusca > Bivalvia > Mytilida > Modiolidae > Bathymodiolus > Bathymodiolus brooksi. The sequence goes on along the minus strand of OY804578.1, from coordinate 24,464,529 downwards.
AAACATCATGATCGTAGAACTACTAACCTTTAGGTAAACACCCTGATCGTAGAACTACTAACCTTTAGTTAAACATGCTGATCGTAGAAATACCAACCTTTAGGTAAACATGCTGATCGTAGAACTACTAACCTTTAGGTAAACATGATGATAGTAGAACTACTAACCTTTAGGGAAACATCCTGATCGTATAACTACTATCATTTAGGTAAACATGCTGATCGTAGAACTACTAACCTTTAGGTAAACATCATGATCGTAGAACTACTAACCTTTAGGTAAACACCCTGATCGTAGAACTACTAACCTTTAGTTAAACATGCTGATCGTAGAAATACCAACCTTTAGGTAAACATGCTGATCGTAGAACTACTAACCTTTAGGTAAACATGATGATAGTAGAATTACTAACCTTTAGGTAAACATCCTGATCGTAGAACTACTAACCTTTAGGTAGACATGCTGATCGTAGAACTACTAACCTTTAGGTAAACATGCTGATCGTAGAACTATTAACCTTTAGGTAAATATGTTGATCGTGGAACTACTAACCTTTAGGTAAACATGTTGATCGTAGAACTAACCTTTAGGTAAACATGCTGATCGTAGAACTACTAACCCTTAGGTTTACATGCTGATCGTAGAACTACTAACATTTAGGTAAACATGCTGATTGTAGAGCTACTAACCTTTAGGTAAACATGCTGATCATAGAACTACTAACCTTTAGGTAAACATGCTGATCGTAGAAATACTAACCTTTTATGTATACATGCTGATCGTAGAGCTACTAACCTTTAGGTAAACATGGTGATCGCAGAACTACTAACCTTTAGGTAAACATGCTGTTCGTAGTACTACTAACCTTTAGGTAAACATGTTGATCATAGAACTACTAACCTCTAGGTAAACATGCTGATCGTAGAACTACTAACCTTTAAGGAAACATGCTGATCGTAGAACTACTAACATTTATGTGAACATGCTGATCGTAGAACTACTAATCTTTAGGTAAACATGCTGTTCGTAGAACTACTAACCTTTAGGTAAACATGCTGATCGTAGCACTACTAACCTTTAGGTAAACATGCTGATCGTAGAATTACTAACCTTTAGGAAAACATGGTGATCGTAGAACTACTAACCTTTAAATAAACATGCTGATCGTAGTACTACTAACCTTTAGGTAAACATACTGATCGTAGAACTACTAACCTTTAAGGAAACATGCTGATCGTAGAACTACTAACATTTAGGTGAACATGCTGATCGTAGAACTACTAATCTTTAGGTAAACATGCTGTTCGTAGAACTACTAACCTTTAGGTAAACATGCTGATGGGAGAACTACTAACCTTTATGAAAACATGTTGATCGTAGAATTACTAACCTTTAGGTAAACATGCTGATCGTAGAACTACTAACCTTTAGGTGAACAAGCTGATCGTAGAACTACTAACCTTTAGGTAGACATGCTGATCGTAGAACTACTAACCTTTAGGTAGATTTGCAGATCGTAGAACTACCAACCTTTAGGGAAACATGCTGATCGTAGAACTACTAACCTTTAGGTAAACTTGCTGATCGTAGAACTACTAATCTTTAGGTAGACATGCTGATCGTAGAACTACTAACATTTAGGTAGATTTGTAGATCGCAGAACTACCAACCTTTAGGTAAACTTGCTGATCGTAGAACTACTAACCTTTAGCTATACATGCTGATCGTAGAACTGCTATCCTTTAGGTAAATATGATGATCGTAGAACTACTAACCTTCAGGTAAAAATGCGGATCGTAGAACTACTAACCATTAGGTAAACATGCTGATATTAAAACTACTAACCTTTAGGTATACATGTTGATCGTAGAATTACTAACCTGTAGTTAAACATGCTGATCGTAGAACTACTAACATTTAGGTAGACATGCTGATCGTAGAACTACCAACCTTTGGGTAAATATGCTGGTCGTAGAACTACTTACCTTTAGGTAAACATGCTGGTCGTAGACCTACCAACCTATAGGTAAACATGCTGATCGTAGAACTACTAACCTCTAGGTAAACATGCTGATAGTAGCACTACTTACCTTTAGGTAAACATGTTGATCGTAGAACTAATAACTTTTAGGTAAACATGTTGATCGTAGAACTACCAACCTTTTGGTAAACATGCTGATCGTAAAACTACTCACCTTAAGGTAAATATGCTGATTGTAGATCTACTAACCTATAGGTAAACATGCTGATCGTAGAACTACTATCCTTTAGGTAAACATGCTGATCGTAGAACTACTAACCTTTAGGTAAATATGTTGATCGTGGAACTACTAACCTTAAAGTAAGCATGCTGATCGTAGAACTACTAACCTTTAGGAAAAACATGCTGATCGTAGAATTAATAACCTTTAGGTTTAGAAGCTGATCGTAGAGCTACTAACCTTTAGGAAAACATGCTGATCGTAGAACTACTAACTTTTAGGTAAACATGCTGTTCATAGAGCTACTAACCTTTAGGTAATCATGCTGACCGTAGAACTACTAACCTTTAGGTAAGCATGCTGATCATAGAACTACTAACCTTTAGGTAAACATGCTGATCGTAGAAATACTAACCTTTAGGTATACATGCTGATCTTAGAACTACTAACCTTTAGGTAAACACCCTGATCGTAGAACTACTAACCTTTAGTTAAACATGCTGATCGTAGAAATACCAACCTTTAGGTAAACATGCTGATCGTAGAACTACTAACCTTTAGGTAAACATGATGATAGTAGAACTACTAACCTTTAGGGAAACATCCTGATCGTATAACTACTATCATTTAGGTAAACATGCTGATCGTAGAACTACTAACCTTTAGGTAAACATCATGATCGTAGAACTACTAACCTTTAGGTAAACACCCTGATCGTAGAACTACTAACCTTTAGTTAAACATGCTGATCGTAGAAATACCAACCTTTAGGTAAACATGCTGATCGTAGAACTACTAACCTTTAGGTAAACATGATGATAGTAGAATTACTAACCTTTAGGTAAACATCCTGATCGTAGAACTACTAACCTTTAGGTAGACATGCTGATCGTAGAACTACTAACCTTTAGGTAAACATGCTGATCGTAGAACTATTAACCTTTAGGTAAATATGTTGATCGTGGAACTACTAACCTTTAGGTAAACATGTTGATCGTAGAACTAACCTTTAGGTAAACATGCTGATCGTAGAACTACTAACCCTTAGGTTTACATGCTGATCGTAGAACTACTAACATTTAGGTAAACATGCTGATTGTAGAGCTACTAACCTTTAGGTAAACATGCTGATCATAGAACTACTAACCTTTAGGTAAACATGCTGATCGTAGAAATACTAACCTTTTATGTATACATGCTGATCGTAGAGCTACTAACCTTTAGGTAAACATGGTGATCGCAGAACTACTAACCTTTAGGTAAACATGCTGTTCGTAGTACTACTAACCTTTAGGTAAACATGTTGATCATAGAACTACTAACCTCTAGGTAAACATGCTGATCGTAGAACTACTAACCTTTAAGGAAACATGCTGATCGTAGAACTACTAACATTTATGTGAACATGCTGATCGTAGAACTACTAATCTTTAGGTAAACATGCTGTTCGTAGAACTACTAACCTTTAGGTAAACATGCTGATCGTAGCACTACTAACCTTTAGGTAAACATGCTGATCGTAGAATTACTAACCTTTAGGAAAACATGGTGATCGTAGAACTACTAACCTTTAAATAAACATGCTGATCGTAGTACTACTAACCTTTAGGTAAACATACTGATCGTAGAACTACTAACCTTTAAGGAAACATGCTGATCGTAGAACTACTAACATTTAGGTGAACATGCTGATCGTAGAACTACTAATCTTTAGGTAAACATGCTGTTCGTAGAACTACTAACCTTTAGGTAAACATGCTGATGGGAGAACTACTAACCTTTATGAAAACATGTTGATCGTAGAATTACTAACCTTTAGGTAAACATGCTGATCGTAGAACTACTAACCTTTAGGTGAACAAGCTGATCGTAGAACTACTAACCTTTAGGTAGACATGCTGATCGTAGAACTACTAACCTTTAGGTAGATTTGCAGATCGTAGAACTACCAACCTTTAGGGAAACATGCTGATCGTAGAACTACTAACCTTTAGGTAAACTTGCTGATCGTAGAACTACTAATCTTTAGGTAGACATGCTGATCGTAGAACTACTAACATTTAGGTAGATTTGCAGATCGCAGAACTACCAACCTTTAGGTAAACTTGCTGATCGTAGAACTACTAACCTTTAGCTATACATGCTGATCGTAGAACTGCTATCCTTTAGGTAAATATGATGATCGTAGAACTACTAACCTTCAGGTAAAAATGCGGATCGTAGAACTACTAACCATTAGGTAAACATGCTGATATTAAAACTACTAACCTTTAGGTATACATGTTGATCGTAGAATTACTAACCTGTAGTTAAACATGCTGATCGTAGAACTACTAACATTTAGGTAGACATGCTGATCGTAGAACTACCAACCTTTGGGTAAATATGCTGGTCGTAGAACTACTTACCTTTAGGTAAACATGCTGGTCGTAGACCTACCAACCTATAGGTAAACATGCTGATCGTAGAACTACTAACCTCTAGGTACACATGCTGATAGTAGCACTACTTACCTTTAGGTAAACATGTTGATCGTAGAACTAATAACTTTTAGGTAAACATGTTGATCGTAGAACTACCAACCTTTTGGTAAACATGCTGATCGTAAAACTACTCACCTTAAGGTAAATATGCTGATTGTAGATCTACTAACCTATAGGTAAACATGCTGATCGTAGAACTACTATCCTTTAGGTAAACATGCTGATCGTAGAACTACTAACCTTTAGGTAAATATGTTGATCGTGGAACTACTAACCTTAAAGTAAGCATGCTGATCGTAGAGCTACTAACCTTTAGGAAAAACATGCTGATCGTAGAATTAATAACCTTTAGGTTTAGAAGCTGATCGTAGAGCTACTAACCTTTAGGAAAACATGCTGATCGTAGAACTACTAACTTTTAGGTAAACATGCTGTTCATAGAGCTACTAACCTTTAGGTAATCATGCTGACCGTAGAACTACTAACCTTTAGGTAAGCATGCTGATCATAGAACTACTAACCTTTAGGTAAACATGCTGATCGTAGAAATACTAACCTTTAGGTATACATGCTGATCTTAGAACTACTAACCTTTAGGTAAACATGCTGATCGTAGAACTACTATCCTTTAGGTAAACATGTTGATCGTAGAACTACTAACCTTTAGGTAAACATGCTGATCGTAGAACTACCAACCTTTAGGTAAACATGCTGATCGTAGAACTACTAATCTTTAGGTAAATATGCTGTTCGTAGAACTACTAACCTTTAGGTAAACATGCTGATCGTAGCACTACTAACCTTTAGATAAGCATGGTGATCGTAGAATTACTAACCTTTAGGTAAACATGCTGATCATAGCACTACAAACCTTTATGTGAACATGCTGATCGTAGAACTACTAACCTTTAGGTAGACATGCTGATCGTAGAACTACCAACTTATATATAAACATGCTGATCGTAGAACTACTAACCTTTAGGTAAACATGCTGATCGTAGAACTTCTAACCTTTAGGTAAACATGCTGATCAAAGAACTACTAACCTTAAGGTAAACATGTTGGTCGTAGAACTACGAACCTTTAGGTAAATATGCTGATCGTAGAACTACTAACATTTAGGTAGACATGCTGATCGTAGAACTACTAACCTTTAGATAAACATGTTGATCGTAGAACTACTAACCTTTAGGTAGACATGCTGTTCGTAGAAAACTATTAACCTCTAGGTAGACATGCTGATCGTAGAACTGCCAACCTTTAGGGAAACATGCTGGTCGTAGAACTACTTACCTTTAGGTAAACATGCTGGTCGTAGAACTGCCAACCTATTGGTAAAGTTGCTGATCGTAGAACTACTAACCTCTAGGTAAACATGCTGATCGTAGAACTACTAACTTTTAGGTAAATATGCTGATCATATAACTAATAACCTTTAGTTAAACATGTTGATCTTAGAACTACTAACCTTTAGGTAAACATGCTGATCGTAGAACTACTAACCTTTAGGTAAACATGCTGATCGTAGAACTGGTAACATTTTGCTAAACATGTTGATCTTAGAACTACCAACCTTTAGGTAAACATGCTGATCGTAGAACTGCTAACCTTTAGGTAAATATGTTGATTGTAGATCTACTAACCTATAGGTACACATGCTGATCGTAGAACTACTAACCTTTGGGGAAACATCCTGATCGTATAACTACTATCCTTTAGGTAAACATGCTGATCGTAGAACTACTAACCTTTAGGTAAACATCATGATCGTAGAACTACTAACCTTTAGGTAAACACCCTGATCGTAGAACTACTAACCTTTAGTTAAACATGTTGATCGTAGAAATACCAACCTTTAGGTAAACATGCTGATCGTAGAACTACTAACCTTTAGGTAAACATCCTGATCGTAGAACTACTAACCTTTAGGTAAACATCCTGATCGTAGAACTACTAACCTTTAGGTAAACATCCTGATCGTAGAACTACTAACATTTAGGTAAACATCCTGATCGTAGAACTACTAACCTTTAGTTAAACATGCTGATCGTAGAACTACCAACCTTTAGGTAAACATGTTGATCGTAGAACTTCTAACCTTTAGGTAAACATGCTGATCGTAGAACTACTAACCTATAGGTAAATATGCTGATCGTTGAACTACTTCTCGTTAGGTGAACATGCTGATCGTAGAACTACTAATCTTTAGGTGAACATGCTGATCGTAGAACTACTAACCTTTAGGGAAATATCCTGATTATAGATCTACTAACCTTTAGGTAAACATGCTGGTCGTAGAGCTACTAGCCTTTAGTTAAACATGGTGATCGTAGAACTACCAACCTTTAGGTAAACATGCTGATGGTAGAACTACCAACCCTTAGGTAAACATGCTGATCGTAGAACTACTAACCTTTAGGTAAAATGTTGATTGTAGAACTACCAATCTTTAGGTAAACATGTTGATCGTAGAAATACTAACCTTTAGGTAAACATGTTGATCGTAGAACTACTAACCTTTAGGGAAACATCCAGATCGTAGAACGTATATTCCTCTGTTTCCGTTGTTGTCAGCATCAAGTGTCTCAGCATGTATAAAGCCACTGGGTTGAACAGTATCGAGTTTAATATGTGTGAAAGGTGGAAATAATTCCTTTAAATTTGCTTCTTGTGAAACTGGTTTTCCTATGGGACGTCTTTCTGGAAGTTGTAAGGTGTCTTCATAATGACATTCTTGGCCTTTTTTTTCACGAGTTTTTAATATTTCTTGTATGTGTTGTCTCATTCCTTTTGTATCGTTTATTGTAAACTTTGTAAATGTCTCCATGTGTCTGTGTGTCTTGTGATTTTCTGTAATGATGATCACTTTATCTCTATGAGGTATTAGTTGTTGTTTTATTTCCTTTTCTAACGTCGATTTGACATGGTCACAATAAAATACTACAACTAATCGTTTTTCTCTTGTGGCACTTAAAAGCTTTATCCCGAATGTTTTCTCTCTAGGATGGACATCAAAACGTTTTATCATAAATCCCAATGTTTCAATTTCCCTGGAGATTTCATACGATCGAAGACATTCGTTTTTCTGGAAACATTTTACAATGACACACTCGTCACACGGTGAGGGAATATCTACTAAGGGCATATAATCAGCCATGTTAGTTAGTTCTCAGTCACAATTTTCCTTCTTTAAGTGACTCTCCATATTCTGTAGTATAGTAGAATTCGTATCTCTAATTAACGTTAAGACATGCAGAGTTTTAGACTGTCTCCCACTTACGATAAGAAATTTAATTAGCGCACCGTGATAGCGAAATTATCCATCTTTGACTCACTGTTCACCAGGAAGGACATGGTGACAGAAAATCACCCCATCATTTTATACCACTTTTGTAGACATTCCTGGCTAATACGAAGTCACATGACAAATGATGATACTTTATAAGTTGTTCCTTCCGATCTCTAAAATTACAAAACAAATCATGGATTATCAATTAGTTTCACAGGACATTGTGATGTAGTATTGTAATGACTTTTCCATACTCATTCTATGAGACTTTGACATTATATGATATCAATGCTGAAGCACAATCATTGTTTTCACTTTTACTTCTTGAAAAGTATTCCAGTGCTTGCATACAGATGACAAAAGATGGTACTGACAAAAGAGTTTGGTTCAAAGTTGATTATTATTTGTCGTAATCACAATTCCGTCCTTTCCTCGTGTGCTATGTATGATGTTCTAGATTATAGCGTTCTATATAATAACGCTCTTCGTCTGATTATATCTAGAAAACACTTGCATAACTGCATCATTTGACTAGAAGGGGTATTTTGGGGTTGTAAAAAATAGCTTTACCCCGCCATTTTTATTGAAGTTCCTGTGCCAAGCCAGGAATGTCAGCCCTCGTATATTTGCGTCTTAATGGTAACGATTTGGTCTTTTTCTATAAAACAATTCTATTGGAATTTGGAAATGTTCCGACATTGAGGTATTATTTTCGCCATTATATTGTCCTTTGTCTTTTGGTCATTGTATTCTCTGTCCTTCTGGTTACAGCTTCTGGTTATCCCTTTGGTATCTTCAAACTATATATTCATCCGTATTATGTCTTCTGCTTGCCTTGGATACTATTTAATATTTTAATGATGATAATATAAATATAACAACTTATGTTTCTCGAGGATTAAATATATTTTATATTATGTTCAGGATTATACCGTTCTTTATAATAACATTTATACGGTTATATGTGAGGATTGGCATTTTACTCTCACGCAGAAAGCACTTGCATGGCCGCGTCATTTCCTGAGAGGTTTGGTTGCATAAAATATATTCAGAATAAGACAGAAATCATAAGGTGACAATATAAAAACATGGGTAAATATTGTCAAATTTAGAGAATGAAAATTAAGACAACATACTCAAATAATTCACAATGTATTGAATTACTTACATTTTAATACATTTAATATACATCATCGTAAATTTAAATATCAGCAATATGCCGAAATCTGTTGTTCCGTATTTTGATTGCCTGAATATCCAACTACTCGTAACCACATCGATGGCATAATTGTTAGCGTGCTCGACTCGAATACGGTAGATCGTTGCTTCTCCACTAAGCACGCAGCGTTGAGGAGAAAGAGCAAAGACTTGTTGGTTCAGAAGCGGGATAATGTGTCAGAGTTGGGCGACATGTCTATCCGCGGACTGTTGTTTCAGTCAGTTAGCACTATAAAAATCCAACTAAGAGTGTTGGTATAGTACAAAGCGGATTTCATCATCATCTTGATGAAAATTAACTTATTCTCGCCATGATATAGCTGAAAAAGACATAATTTTAACCAATTTTTTAAAATTCTGCATAAATACTGTAAAGGGTCTTACATATAAACCATTGTTTAATAAAAAAAAATCTCAATTGTGCAACGTTTCATCTTTACTGTACCATCATAATGATATAGTCTTTCTTCTTAAATTGTAATAAAAATCCAGCTTAGCGTGTTGTTCTAGGACAGAGCTGACCTCGTCATCATTGCATTGACAATTAACTTGTTCCCGCCATGATATAGATGAAAAATTGCGGAGTTGACGTTAAACAACAATCGATCACTCACTTATATTGTAATTCTATATTTGTAGCAAAAACAGGAAAACATTGAGTATACCAAATGGGTAATTAGATGACCTAAATCGAAGGCCAGATAATACAATGGCCAACATCAAACGGACAAATGGACAAATAATGATCTACAAAACACGACACAGATAAATAGAGTTAAACAACACAAACCCCTTAAAACTGGGATAATTTACAATAAACATTATGAATTAATAATGTCCAAGGAGGAATTGAACATTCACACTTAGGCTAGCACTTAGGGCTTTGGAATCATGATTGAAAAAGTTACAATTAGGAAAGAAATAATAATGATAAAGGGTGACGAGTTTAGAAATACGGATGATGAACTTAGAATAAAGAATTAATATAATGAAGAAAGAAAATACCGTTCTAAAATCTTACAGAAAAATCTTAGCAACAGAGACAAAATGTATACCCCTAACACACATATACATGACTTACTTTTCTGGCTTGGTACAGGCATTTCAATAAACAGTGGCGGGTTTTAATTACAAATAAAGAATTCAGAATTAAAATGAAGCACTAAAAATTACCCCCAATGATTTTCCCTGTGAAATAACTTCTGATACATATATATCTGTTGTTAACGAGACAGTATAACGACTGTTCTAAATATAGATCTCATCTCATGACTTAAATATTAAAGTCAAATGTAGGTCGAAAATGTGAAATTTTATATCTACAGTTATCTTAAATTACATTGCATATTACACAGTGACTTTTTTAAATAATAAACGAAAACTATGTAATGAAAACGGACTATTGAATTACATCAATGTTGTGAAATTTAAAGAAATTGCAAATATATATGTAGCAAAATTCAGTCTAAATATAGATTCGAAACAGTAATCGCAGCTATTTACTTCTACCTGGCTAACTATTACTGTTACAATGAAAGGCAAAACAAAAAGAATTAAAAAAAATTTCGTAGACAGAAAATTACAGAAGCTGAAACCTTTAATCTCACTTTCAGGTATATTAATGATGTTCTGTCAATTAATAACCTAAAGTTTGCTAACTAGATTCCATTAATATAACATAAAAAAACTTGAGATAAAGAAAAATAGCAACAGTTTTATCTGTCTCATTTCTTGACATATTTACCTCAACTTTGACAACCATGGTTAAATTTCTACCAGCCTTTATGACAAAACAGACGATTTCAATTTTGCCATTACAAATTTTCCACACCGTGATAGTAATATACTAACCGCTTTCGCGTATGGATTATATTTTCTTTTTATTTCACAACTCGTACGCAATTTGTATTCAGATTTATTTTGGGGTGGTCACCATATTCTGAATGCTGTACTATTCATTCAAGGTTGATTTTCTTTAAAGAATCGTCTCATCTTATCTTTTGGAAGAACGCTTTGTTGAAAAGTATTCTGTCAATTACGTACAGATGATGTAATGTTATATTGACGGTTATATGATGGTTCAATGTTGTCTATTGTTTAACTAGTATGTCTTACGATGGCCTTGTATACTATTTTATATTTAAATAATAGTTGATTAAAAAATATAGTTTCGATATCAATCAAAATGTAATATCTCCATTTTCCGATTGTATTTGGGAACTGTTTTGACAATTTACTTAGAAACCCTATGTCGTTTACGTGCCACCGTGGAATGTTAACCAGAGATTAAGAACTTAGTACTCCATCATTCTATTGTATATCTAAACCGAATAATTGTCCTTTCCTCGTTGTATCGCAAAAACCAATAATGTTCCCGTAAACTATATTCTGACTTTTGTCCAGAACATCGTACAGGGGCACAAACCCTATAAGAACCTTTAGTTGTGAAATCTAAATTCCATACGCTGGTGCTGCTGAGATATTGCTGTTATTGAATGAAAAGTTGGCTTTTAAGTTATTTTGCTTTCAAATATTCTGGGTGTACCTGGTGAAGGTAATTTCAGAAACGCGTCGTGCGCACCAAGCTTGATATCTACGTGTTCATTACTATCACTGGGTCGATACCTCTGCTGGTTGACTATTAGTCCTTGCGGGTATTATCCACCCAATGGTGGGTGCTTAGGCACTGACATGGTTTATTAGAATTTTTTAATTCAGTTCCTAAATCATATATCATTTAATATTAAAACTAGGGATTTCCTCCCCTCAGGCATAGGTGACATTAGCCGAATTTGACCACCTTATTTGGGCTCTGTGGTTTTCTTGCTCCTCAAAGATTTTTAAATTATTTGTCTTCCCAAAGACATTTAAATTATTTGTCTTCCCAAAGACTTTTAAATTATTTGTCTTCCCAAAGACTTTTAAATTATTTGTCTTTCCAATCTTTTAGCTTTGAGCTTACCTGATGAAGATTATTCCAGAAACGTGTCGTGAGCGTACCTGATGAAGATTATTCCAATCTTTTAGGTTTGAGCGTACCTCATGAAGATTATTCCAGAAACGCGTCGTGAGCGTACCTGATGAAGATTATTCCAATCTTTTAGCTTTGACCGTACCTGATGAAGATTATTCCAATCTTTTAACTTTGAGTGTGCCTGATGAAGATTATTCCAATCTTTTAGCTTTGAGAGTACCTGATGAAGATTATTCCAATCTTTTAGCTTTGAGCGTACCTGATGAAGATTATTCCAATCTTTTAGCTTTGAGCGTACCTGATGAAGATTATTCCAGAAACACGTCGCCCACACAAAACTTGATATCTACGTTTTCATTGTGTTAATTTTATTTATTTATTCTTGAAGGAAGTCTGCCTCATGAGAGTATTGAAACAAATAAAAGGTAGTGGAGCTTAATTAACATTGGAATATCGATCGTCTGTTGAAACATTTAGTTCACCAAGCAAGACAAAATGTCAAAAACTCATATATCAATAATTGAATCCAGGTTTGATTATACCGGTGCCAGATGAACTTAGAGAGATGCGAAGAGATTTTCGAGTTAACAGATAGCCAGAATGAAACAGAACAATACTATAAAAACACAGGTTAAAACAAACAGAAATAGTATAAGTCTCTGTGTATGTTTTGTAATGTACCCTTCTTGTTTGTTTTTTTTCTTTAAAATATATAGGTAACCTCATCAGATTTTGGATATCCTGATTGGTGAATTAGTGGTTTGACACCTAAATAGAGCACCTCGACTGCTACGCGGTCTCGGCACACAATTTGCACGGGCTCAGGTGTTCATCTAGCTCGAACACCTCGATATCAGTCGGTAACTATTACATATCAGGTCGTCGTTCAGTCAACAAGGAAGTGTAAGTAATAGGGTGTGTAAAAGTTATTTATCTTTGTATAATAATGTTGATAATCATAACACATTACTTGTAACATACGTTTAAAACAAGGGTTTATACCGGTATTCAATACAATACGAATGTTAGTGTATCTCTAAGGACATGAATACCGTGTTGTCAGTGTCCATTTCCGTTTCGCTTTGTTTAGACTCTGTGTAAATATATTACTAATTATTATTAAACAGCAGCTGTATATTACTAGTTTAGCATTCACTTTCATAGCGATACAAACGTAGGTATCAAATATAGTGCGCTCTACGCGTTTTTGAAATGACCTTCATCAGGTACGTTCAAAACCAAAGGGCCTTAAACAGGATATCCAAAGTCGGCTGAGGTTACCTATATTTGTTAAAGAAAAAAAAACAAACAAGAAGGGTACATTACAAAACATGCACAGAGACTTATACTATTTCTGTTTGTTTTAACCTTTGTTTTTATACTATTGTTGTGTTTCATTCTGGCTATCTGTTAGCTCGAAAATCTCTTCAGATCTCTCTAAGTTCATCTGGTACCGGTATAATCAAACCTTGATTCAACTATTGATATATGAGTTTTTGACATAATTTTCTTGATTGGTGAACTAAATGTTTCAACAGACGATCGGTTTTCCAATGTTAATTAAGCTCCACTACCTCTTATTTGTTTCAATACTCTCATGAGGCAGACTTCCTTCTAGAATAAATAAATAAAATTAACACAATGAAAACGTAGATATCAAGTTTTGTGTGGGCGACGCGTTTCTGGAATAATCTTCATCAGGTACGCTCAAAGCTAAAAGATTGGAATAATCTTCATCAGGTACGCTCACGACATGTTTCTGGAATAATCTTCATCAGGTAAGCTCAAAGCTAAAAGATTGGAATAATCTTCATCAGGTACGCTCACGACACGCTTCTGAAATAATCTTCATCAGGTACGCTCACGACACGTTTCTAGAATAATCTTCATTAGGTACGCTCACAGCTAAAAGATTGGAATAATCTTCATCAGGTACGCTCACGACACGTTTCTGGAATAATCTTCATCAGGTACGCTCACGACACGTTTCTAGAATAATCTTCATTAGGTACGCTCAAAGCTAACATATTGGAATAATCTTCATCTGGTACGTTCACGACACGTTTCAGGAATAATCTTCATCAGGTACGCTCACGACACGTTTATAGAATAATCTTCATTATGTACGCTCAAAGCTAAAATATTGGAATAATCTTCATCAGGTACGCTCACGACACGTTTCTGGAATAATCTTCATCAGGTAGGCTCACGACACGTTTCTAGAATAATCTTCATTAGGTACGCTCAAAGCTAAAAGATTGGAATAATCTTCATCAGGTACGCTCACGACACGTTTCTGGAATAATCTTCATCAGGTACGCTCACGACACGTTTCTAGAATAATCTTCATTAGGTACGCTCAAAGCTAACATATTGGAATAATCTTCATCTGGTACGTTCACGACACGTTTCTGGAATAATCTTCATCAGGTACGCTCACGACACGTTTATAGAATAATCTTCATTATGTACGCTCAAAGCTAAAATATTGGAATAATCTTCATCAGGTACGCTCACGACACGTTTCTAGAATAATCTTCATTAGGTACGCTCAAAGCTAAAATATTGGAATAATCTTCATCAGGTACGCTCACGACACGTTTCTGGAATAATCTTCATCAGGTACGCTCAAAGTTAAAGGATTGGAATAATCTTCATCAGGTACGCTCACGACGCGTTTCTGGAATAATCTTCATCAGGTACGCTCAAAGCTAAAATATTGGAATAATCTTCATCAGGTACGCTCACGACACGTTTCTGGAATAATCTACATCAGGTACGCTTACGACGCGTTTCTGGAATAAAAGTCTTTGGGAAGAAAAATAATTTAAAAGTCTTTGGGAAGACAAATAATTTAAATGTCTTTGGGAAGACAAATAATTTAAAAGTCTTTGGGAGCAAGAAAACCACAGAGCCCAAATAAGGTGGTCAAATTCGACTAAGGTCACCTATGCCTGAGGGGAGGAAATCCCTAGTTTTAACATTAAATTAAACATGATTTAGGAACTGAGTTAAAACAAATATATCTAATAAACCATGTCAGTGCCTAAGCACCCACCATTGGGTGGATGATACCCGCAAGGACTAATAGTCAACCAGCAGAGGTATCGACCCAGTGATAGTAATGAACACGTAGATATCAAGCTTGGTGCGCACGACGCGTTTCTGAAATTACCTTCACCAGGTACACCCAGAATATTTGAAAGCAAAATAACTTAAAAGCCAACTTTTCATTCAATAACAGCAATATCTCAGCAGCACCAGCGTATGGAATTTAGATTTCACAACTAAAGGTTCTTATAGGGTTTGTGCCCCTGTACGATGTTCTGGACAAAAGTCAGAATATAGTTTACGGGAACATTATTGGTTTTTGCGATACAACGAGGAAAGGACAATTATTCGGTTTAGATATACAATAGAATGATGGAGTACTAAGTTCTTAATCTCTGGTTAACATTCCACGGTGGCACGTAAACGACATAGGGTTTCTAAGTAAATTGTCAAAACAGTTCCCAAATACAATCGGAAAATGGAGATATTACATTTTGATTGATATCGAAACTATATTTTTTAATCAACTATTATTTAAATATAAAATAGTATACAAGGCCATCGTAAGACATACTAGTGAAACAATAGGCAACTTTGAACCAAAATATAACCGTCAATATAACCTTACATCATCTGTACGTAATTGACAGAATACCTTTTAACAAAGCGTTCTTCCGAAAAATCTTTTTGAAAGATAAGATGAGACGATTCTTTAAAAAAAATCAACCTTGATTGAAAAGTACAGCATTCAGAATATGGTGACCACCCCAAAATAAATCTGAATACAAATTGCGTACGAGTTGTGAAATAAAAAGAAAATATAACCATACGCGAAAACGGTTAGTATATTACTATCACGGTGTGGACAATTTGTAATGGCAAAATTGAAATCGTCTGCTTTGTCATAAAGGCTGGTAGAAATTTGACCATTGTTGTCAAAGTTGAGGTAAATATGTCAAGAAATGAGACAGATAAAACTGTTGCTATTTTTCTTTATCTCAAGTTTTTTATGTTATATTAATGGAATCTAGTTAGCAAACTTTAGGTTATTTATTGACAGAACATCATTAATATACCTGAAAGTGAGATTAAAAGTTGTAACTTCTGTAATTTTCTGTCTATGAACAGTTTTTTTACTTCTTTTTTTCTTTGTTCCTTGTATACTGAACGACGACCTAATATCTATTTTGTATACACTTGAAGTGAAATTGACGAAGCTTTCATAGGTAATATATCAAACGTGATATTTAATTTCGTGCAGTCGATGCGGTTCGGGGATAACCTTCATCAGTTATTGTCAAAGTCAAAATATAGAAAAACAATATAATTTAAAAATATCTGTGGGTGGAAGTAAACCAAAGAGCCTAAAGAAAAAGGCCTAAATCGGCAAAGGCTACCTATGCCCGTGGGAGAAGAACCTCGTTTTGTTTTATTGATATTGTTTAGGAACTACAAAGTAATTTCTGGTCTATTGATTATGTATTTCAATTTTCATCAGTTATATTTAGTTGTCTGTTTTTTGTGGTACTAAAATCTTTGATTCCAGTTGCTATTGTATTTTATATGTTTATGTATTGTTATTCTTTCTCCATCTCCAAAAATAGATATGTATCGTTTTAATGTAGTACAAATACATGTAATACAATATATACAACTGTTTACAGAAGTTACTTAATACATGTATACGTATCGTTGTTTTTCCTAGGGTAAAAACACTTCCAAAATATTTTTGAAAGATTTGATTTCAGTGAAAAAGATATACATCTTGTCTGTTGAAATTGACTACTCATATTGCACCCTGCAAATTGGAGTGCAATCTATTGTGATCTACTGAAGCAAGAAACTCTTAATAATTACTCACAAGTTTTTACATTGAGAGATAAAATGAAATATGATGACACAAATTATGTTATGACTGAAAAATGCTTTTGCTTTGTTTTATGAGTTAAATTCTAATATAAGTAATACATCTTACCAGTTTACATCACAGGCACTCGCATTCCGGACCCCCCTATTTCCTAATTTGGTCCCTCCTTCGAATATGGTATGGATCTTTGTCTGGAAGTATATCTTTGAGCCATTTATCCATATTTTACAACATTTCGTGTCACAAATCTATTTTTCTACTAACTTTTGTTTCTAGGTCCAGCTGCCGTTTTACTTAGAAAAAACCTAAGTAAAACGGCAGCTGTACCTATAAACAAACGTTAGTAGAACGAGAGAGTTGCAACACGAAATGTTGTAAAATATGGATAAATGGCTCAAAGATATACTTCCAGACAAAGATACATACCATAATCGCGAGAGGGACCAAATGAGGAAAAAGGGGTGTCCGGAATTCGAGTGCCTGTGAGTAAGTCAAGAGATCCATTTTTATTATTATTTCGAGGTATCACGCATCGTCAAAGAAAAGGGGGGAGATCGAAGTGTACACCAAATATATGATTGTATCCTTTGATCGAAGTAAAAGGGATACTGGTATTGTACACAGGGGCTTCAATTTTTTAACTTTAAGAAATTGCACCATATAGGTACGTGTATTCTATAAAGTTCAAAGTTCTTTATTCCAATTAAGGGCCCCGAAGGACATACTGACAATACAGCAACATATACATTCATAATTAAAACACATAGTATAGAACAATTCAATCAAAATGAAACAACACTACAATATTGCGATATTATTATTATATATACATATGTATATTGTTTTATAATTATTACAAGTGTGGACACAGAACTGTGCTGTCCAAAAGGCAAGTGTGGATGTCAATATTTCATATTATTAACTTTAAACAACAAATTCAAGGACACAGGGATCCTGGATTTTTCTAATAGATTATTATTTTTGCTTAAAGTTCGGTCCTGTGATTTTATTTCAAATTTTCATCATAGCCCCCCTCCCCCTCCCAAGCGATATACAATTGTATCATTAATAATAAATTCAGATTTTCTATTTAAAATAAATCTCATTTACAAAACCACTGATATTTGTTCAATTTTTAACGCTGATTTAAGCTTTAGTCGCAACAAATTTTTATTTTTCTCTTTAAACTGTTGAAACATAACATTTATTTAACTGTAAAATTCACAAATAAAATTCCCCACCCCCTTTTTCACCTTTTTTCTTGTTTAAATCAATGATCAACAATATTCCTGAATCAAACAAATGAATAAATAACATAGATTTCTTTTACATGCATCTTTTTACCATGCGGAGTCGGTGTGTTTTAAAGCGGTCATCCAATTAGAACGCTCATTATTCTTGTCCTCTAATATTTATATAAAGCCACGCCAGAGTACTGCTTGATAATTTCTATTATATATTCATGTCAAAGTATCATATAACAGTGTGTATAGTTGACTAATAAAGGTCCACCTTGTCCCCTCTCCAGTGAAGCAAGTTACAAGGAATAATTGTGCAAGTTACTTACGTGGAGAAACGACCTAGGGCAGATGCGCTTGGATATATTAGTATCTGTCTTCCTCAGAATCCAATAAACCTCTCCGTAAATAACGCACAAGAACAATTAAATTGATCATTCCAATGCAACATTCACCAGGAGTCGATACTAAAAGGTTCTGGTATCCGACAAGAACAGTATATTTCACGCCTGATAAATATATATATTATTTATATACTTGTATTGTCATTGTATGTGAACATGGATTACGCATTGTTATCTGCTGTGCTTTATCCAATAAAGAATGATTATCATTATTAAATATATATATAGGGAGTGGATGTGGTCGAGTGGTCTAGGGCGCTGGACGTAAGGCTAAGCGAATAGTGCTGCAGTGTATCAGGGGTGTGGGTTCAAATCCCGTCGAGGGAAGAACAAAAATTTGACAGCTCTAAAATCTAATTCTAACACTGCTTGGGTTAATTTTCAGACGTATATAATATTTAGTATTAACCTAGTATCCTTTAAAGTAACTTTGAGATCCAGTGGGACAGACATATTGTATGGTTGTCACTTGCTTCTAGACGTTTGTATAATATACTTTATTTCCTGTGACTGTATAATGAATAATTCTTCATTATCCTATCCAATATATTAAAAATTGCTGAGTTAGATTGCTGTCAAATTATAATATTAAGTATATATGTACCATCTACACACGCTTATACACATGTCTTACGTCTATCCCTAGATTGGCCTTACGAGACAAGGTAACACTACGACTATTGAAGCTCCTTTTTTTAGGGAGTGGATGTAGTCGAGTGGTCTAGGGCGCTGGACGTAAGGCTAAGCGAATGGTGCTGCAGTGTAACAATGGTGTGGGTTCAAATCCCGTCGAGGGAAGAACAAAAATTTGACAGCTCTAAAATCTAATTCTAACACTGTTTGGTTTAATTTTCAGACGTATATATATATATATATATATATATATAAAAGAAGCATATACAATATAATTTCTATCATGTATTCATGTTATTTTAAAGTACCATATAACAGTGTGTACTGAAGTGGAGAAACGACCTAAAGCAGATGCTCTTGGACATATTAGCATCCGTTTTTCTCAGAACCCAATTAAACCTCCTCGTAAATAGTGCATAAAGGTTAACAATAAGAATATATACTCACATGTTCGTATTTTTCAATTTAGCTTATTATGTAAAGTGAAAGCATGTACAGATGTAGTTATCACTGTCCATATTTACTCCTAAATCATTGTTCTACCATTAAAAGTATAATTTCACCCCACTATTTTAACACATGCAATATGAAAATTTCCACAAAAAAATAATAGATTTCACAATGCACTTAAACGTGTTCATTACAGTCGATAGGTAATACCTATGTATATGACAATATACAATTACGGCCTTCGGAATGTTGGATATTCACCGATTCAGAGGGCCGTAACTGTTTTATTATACCGAACAAACAGTTGAAATATACTGTTTAATATTTGAATTGTTAAAGTATTATTTTATTAGGGTTATTCACTGGACGTTTTAATTTTCGATGGTTATTCACCGTTGAATAATAGGGTTATTCAATGGACGTGTGTAATTCTTACAGATTAAAACATGGGCATTTCCATATTGGCCTGGTTATCATCCCGAGACCCCCATATTGGCCTTCGACTGCATCTTGGGCCAATATGGGTCGAGAGATGATAACCAGGCCAATATGGAAATGCCCATGTATTAAACTATTTATTACATACTTCCCACATCTAGAAAAGAGACACCCATAATGGCCTGAGACGAAGTCGAGGACCATAATGGCCCGGGCCAATATGGGCCTCGATATGGAAATGATCTTGTAGTAATCCAATAACCGGTTATTTTCCCGGGATGTGAAAATATGGACAGTTTACTTCTGGTCATATTGGTCATGCAAAAATGCCTTTATTTGAACTAAGTATGTAATAAATGAGGTTATTCACCGTTGGCGGCGATTAGAAGCAAAAATATCCAGATTATTTTATGTCATGTGATTATCTTTTAACCAATAGAATTGATTCTTTATTATGTGAGGTATAATAATAGACAATATTTTATTAGCACAAACGCATTTACAATAATTGGTAAATATACTAAATTAACAACATATATAACAATTTTATGACATAACTGTATTAAGATATACTATCTTTTCTAATTTTTATATGGTTTAATGAGAATAAAGCATAAATTCGATCTGCAATACATATGTATGGTTTAATGAGAATAAATAATAAAGTCGATAGGTAATACCTATGTATATGGTTTAATGAGAGTAAATAATAAAGTCGATAGGTGATACCTATGTATATGGCTTAGTGACAATAAATAATAAAGTCGATAGGTGATACCTATGTATATGGCTTAGTGACAATAAATAATAAAGTCGATAGGTGATACCTATGTATATGGTTTAGTGAGAATAAATAATAAAGTCGATAGGTAATACCTATGTATATGGTTTAATGAGAGTAAATAATAAAGTCGATAGGTGATACCTATGTATATGGCTTAGTGACAATAAATAATAAAGTCGATAGGTGATACCTATGTATATGACTTAGTGACAATAAATAATAAAGTCGATAGGTCATACCTATGTATATGGTTTAGTGAGAATAAATAATAAGTCCATAGGTAATACCTATGTATATGGTTTAGTGAGAATAAATAATAAAGTCGATAGGTGATACCTATGTATATGGCTTAGTGACAATAAATAATAAAGTCGATAGGTGATACCTATGTATATGGTTTAGTGAGAATAAATAATAAAGTCGATAGGTGATACCTATGTATATGGTTTAGTGACAATAAATAATAAAGTCGATAGGTGATACCTATGTATATGGCTTAGTGACAATAAATAATAAGTCCATAGGTAATACCTATGTATATGGTTTAGTGAGAATAAATAATAAAGTCGACAGGTAATACCTATGAACAATGCATGGCGGAGTAAACCGACCTGCGTAAACATGACCTTGGAAATTCTCACTTCAACCAAACATCGTACGTCACGATGAAAAAACTAATAGGACCACATCACGCTGAACATGTACAACCATCCAATCAAATCATGTTTAACACGCACACCTCCCGAATGCAATGAATGGACTAAGAAATAGTAAACAATGAAACGTGTACGAAATTAAACAAACAAAATGATCGATATTAAATGTTTTATCTAATATCAATATGTAATTGTGAAGAAAAAGAAAATATAACATAATTTCATGCAGGGACAGTAAATAAATCATCACCTTTAATACGAATAGGTCTCCTGACCGATGTCCGTACACATAATATTCACTGCACATTTAAACATCCCATTGCAACACAGAATTCTTTCAAATCATGAATTGTGATCTCTTGTAAGGCTTGTCCAATGGCAACCTTCAGATTTATCCTTACAATGTTTAGAAATCGCTCCTGTTTTAATACAGTTTTCACTTTCAGAAAACAATTTTCAGCAATATTCAGTTCTGGGCTGTATCGGGGTAAAAACATGTGACCGACTCCCATCTGCTGAAAAAAATACTCACACGTATTTCCCCCATTAAAATGATGAATGGGACAATTATCAACAATTACCAAGTCTCCAGGCTCTAGAGATGGAAATCCATTTTCAGAAACGCTATTTGCGGCTTCAAAAAAGAAATTTACAAATGTGTCTGTGTTTGATGCGTGTGTGCAGTTGTAAGTTTGAAGCCACTTTCATCAAAATATTTATATTTACTTGGATCCATCTGGCTGACATAATTAACAAAATGTTAATAATAGTTCATATTGTTTTGATTGTATTTGTCTCCCATTTCTCTAGTTATTCTCTTAAATGAAAATTTTCCAGAAGGAAGGTAATTCCGCACATAATGAGAAAGGCACTGTTTTGACACTCTCCCAGTTGCTGAATACTGTTCAGGCTTTTCAGCTATTTCACTGTATGATGTTGACGGTTTCTCTTTCAAGATAGATTGAACAAAAACCAGATCTCCGTCATTGAGTTTTCTTTGTCTGCCTGCGCCAACACCCTTCTTAGGTCGAGTCTCATATCGTCCATCTTCGCAATAGTTCAGCCAAACTGATCTAACCGTAGTTCTGGAAACCCTGTGGCTCCTACCTAAGGTAGAATATAATCCACGAGGAACATCTCCGGTTACTGAAGTTGCTCCATTTTTTCTTAAGTACCATGTAATACTAGAACATACAAATGTAGACTCTGCCCCCATCGGGGCACATCGGGGGATATTGTTTTTAAATACATACAAAAAATTATTTCAAATACTTTTATCATTGTCCAGTAAGCGTTTATTTACGATTCAAAATTGCACGATAAATACAATACATGTGCACTGTCGAAGCATATAGGTAAATATGTGTATTCGCCTTTTTCCCCTTTTCTAAGCCTCATACACATATTACCTATATGCTTCGACAGTGCACAAGTATTGTATATTTAGCAGACAGTGCTTACTAGCCAAATGTGATATTGAAGATGCTTTTAGAATCATTAACATTCATCCATCATATCGCCATTTATTGGGTTTTACCTGGAATAATTTTTATTATTATGATCGCTGTTTACCCATGGGAGCTAGCAGTTCATATCAGATCTTTGAATCATTTTCTTGTGCCTTGCAATGAATTATGGAGATTAGGTACAAAGCCGCTGGTATGTCCCATATTATCGATGATTTCCTTTCTGTGGACCCCCCCCCCTAAAGTCAAATAAATGCTAATTACAAGATCTGAATGTATCTTTAACCTTATGCCAAAAAATTGGAATACCAATAAAAGATGAAAAAACTGTTTTACCTACAAATGAACCACAGTTATTACATTTTACGGTATCGAAGTTGATTCCATTCAGATGGAGTGTAGGCTACCTTTAGATAAAATTCAAAAAATAAATAATTTGCTATGCAAAGTACAGCACAAAAAGAAAATATCTCTGCGAAAATTGCAATCACTTATTGGTTTACTAAATTTTGCTTGCCTTGTTTTGTGCCCAGGTCGTGCATTCTTGCGACGCCTAATAGACCTTACTAAGAAAGTTTCAAACCCCTTTTATTTAATTCGTTTGACATGTGAAGCCAGGGCATATTTACAGGTTTGGAAAATGTTCATGAGTGGTTTTACTGGAAAATCTATTTTTCTGAAAGATGGGTGGGAGAATTCAAAAACTTGTACTCTGATGCATCAGGTAATGCAGGTTTTGCTGCTGTGTTTGGCAGTTGGCGGTTTGCAGAGTCATGGCTAGCTAGCTATTTAAAAGAATATCAAATTGCAATAAAAGAATTGTTCCCAATAGTGGTAGCATAAGAGTTGTGGGGAAAACACTTACAAAATAGCAAAGTCATGTTTTTTCTCAGATCACCAAGCAGTGGTAGAAGCTATAAATAAACAGTCTTGTAAAGATAAGGCTTTGAAGAGCTTAGTACGAAGAATGGTCTTGGCGGTTTTAACATTCAACATTGTATTTCGTGCAAAACATATAGCAGGAAAATCAAATGTCACTGCTGACCACCTTTCTCGTTTTCATTTTCAGAAAGCCCGACAATTAGCACCTTGGTTAACAGCATCCAAAACTACAATTCCGGACAGCCTGATGCAAATGTAAGCGTGCAAGCGCTCCATTTGTTGTAAAACTCGTTATCATATTTAGCTCGTAAATCTTACCGTCGCAGTTGGGAACTATTTTTTCAATACTATAATACTTATAGCATAAATGTAACTATGCCATTACAAATAGTTCAAGTTTGTAATTGTATTGGACATTTGTTTTGGAAACAGTACAGTCCTTCGGCAATTGCTTCTCACGTTTCAGCAATAAGTTACATATACACAAGTTATTACAATTAAGCGACCCTACTAATTCATTTATCGTGGGAAAATTAATCGAAGGTTGTAATAATCTGTCTGCAACCAGCGACACACGCCTTCCAATTACTATGGATATTTTGAAGAATATTATGCAAGGTATATAACCAACAATCCAAGTTTTTTTTTATCTTAGAATAATGGTACGTGCTATTTTCCTCTTAGCTTTTCATGCATTATTGCGCTTAGGTGAAATTGTAGCAATATCCTATGCTGATTACTGAACAATTCTTCAACGTCAGGAGATCTCTATTTCCTACAAGGATGGACACTCTACCAGTTAATTTTTACTCTGCGACATTACAAAACAATAAAAAAAAAAAAAGCTATCAATCCGTACACATTTCAATTGAGGCTCAATCAAATTTACCACAAGTATGTCCAGTGTTTGCAATGGATCATTACCTTAAAATATGCAGGCCTACACGAGGTCCATTATTTCAATTTAGGTCAGGTTCATCAGTTACACACAAGTTTGTTTCTACCAATTTCGCAAACATCCTGGAATTCATTGGTTTGAACTCTAAACACAGATCCGCATTGGAGGTGCAACTCATCTGGCAAACCTCGGTTTCTCAGAAACTTATATTAGGAAAATAGGTAGATGGAAGTCAAATGCAATGCAAAGATATATCAGAATTCAAGCCTTTAATGGTATAACAACTTTGTCTGCTCATTATGTATACTAAGTAAGGGATCAGAAATGAATGTATTTACTAACACATCTTACATGTACCTGACATGAATGTATTTACCAGCACATCTTACATGTACCTGACATGAATGTATTTACCAACACATCTTACATGTACCTGACATGAATGTATTTACCAGCACATCTTACATGTACCTGGCATGAATGTATTTACCAACACATCTTACATGTACCTGACATGAATGTATTTACCAACACATCTTACATGTACCTGACATGAATGTATTTACCAACACATCTTACATGTACCTGGCATGAATGTATTTACCAACACATCTTACATGTACCTGACATGAATGTATTTACCAACACATCTTACATGTACCTGGCATGAATGTATTTACCAACACATCTTACATGTACCTGACATGAATGTATTTACCAACACATCTTACATGTATCTGACATGAATGTATTTACCAGCACATCTTACATGTACCTGGCATGAATGTATTTACCAACACATCTTACATGTACCTGACATGAATGTATTTACCAACACATCTTACATGTACCTGACATGAATGTATTTACCAACACATCTTACATGTACCTGGCATGAATGTATTTACCAACACATCTTACATGTACCTGACATGAATGTATTTACCAACACATCTTACATGTACCTGGCATGAATGTATTTACCAACACATCTTACATGTACCTGACATGAATGTATTTACCAACACATCTTACATGTATCTGACATGAATGTATTTACCAGCACATCTTACATGTACCTGACATGAATGTATTTACCAACACATCTTACATGTACCTGACATGAATGTATTTACCAACACATCTTACATGTACCTGACATGAATGTATTTACCAGCACATCTTACATGTACCTGACATGAATGTATTTACCAACACATCTTACATGTACCTGACATGAATGTATTTACCAACACATCTTACATGTACCTGACATGAATGTATTTACCAACACATCTTACATGTACCTGGCATGAATGCATTTACCAGCACATCTTAAATGAACCTGGCATGAATGTATTTACCAACACATCTTACATGTACCTGACATGAATGTATTTACCAACACATCTTACATGTACCTGACATGAATGTATTTACCAACACATCTTACATGTACCTGACATGAATGTATTTACCAACACATCTTACATGTACCTGGCATGAATGTATTTACCAACACATCTTACATGTACCTGACATGAATGTATTTACCAACACATCTTACATGTACCTGACATGAATGTATTTACCAACACATCTTACATGTACCTGACATGAATGTATTTACCAACACATCTTACATGTACCTGACATGAATGTATTTACCAACACATCTTACATGTACCTGACATGAATGTATTTACCAACACATCTTACATGTACCTGACATGAATGTATTTACCAACACATCTTACATGTACCTGACATGAATGTATTTACCAACACATCTTACATGTACCTGACATGAATGTATTTACCAACACATCTTACATGTACCTGACATGAATGTATTTACCAACACATCTTACATGTACCTGACATGAATGTATTTACCAACACATCTTACATGTACCTGACATGAATGTATTTACCAACACATCTTCCATGTACCTGGCATGAATGTATTTACCAACACATTTTACATGTACCTGACATGAATGTATTTACCAACACATCTTACATGTACCTGACATGAATGTATTTACCAACACATCTTACATGTACCTGACATGAATGTATTTACCAACACATCTTACATGTACCTGACATGAATGTATTTACCAACACATCTTACATGTACCTGGCATGAATGTATTTACCAACACATCTTACATGTACCTGGCATGAATGTATTTACCAACACATCTTACATGTACCTGACATGAATGTATTTACCAACACATCTTACATGTACCTGGCATGAATGTATTTACCAACACATCTTACATGTACCTGGCATGAATGTATTTACCAACACATCTTACATGTACCTGGCATGAATGTATTTACCAGCACATCTTACATGTACCTGGCATGAATGTATTTACCAACACATCTTACATGTACCTGACATGAATGTATTTACCAGCACATCTTACATGTACCTGACATGAATGTATTTACCAACACATCTTACATGTACCTGACATGAATGTATTTACCAACACATCTTACATGTACCTGACATGAATGTATTTACCAACACATCTTACATGTACCTGACATGAATGTATTTACCAACACATCTTACATGTACCTGACATGAATGTATTTACCAACACATCTTACATGTACCTGACATGAATGTATTTACCAACACATCTTACATGTACCTGACATGAATGTATTTACCAGCACATCTTACATGTACCTGACATGAATGTATTTACCAGCACATCTTACATGTACCGGACATGAATGTATTTACCAACACATCTTACATGTACCTGACATGAATGTATTTACCAACACATCTTACATGTACCTGACATGAATGTATTTACCAACACATCTTACATGTACCTGACATGAATGTATTTACCAACACATCTTACATGTACCTGACATGAATGTATTTACCAACACATCTTACATGTACCTGACATGAATGTATTTACCAACACATCTTACATGTACCTGACATGAATGTATTTACCAACACATCTTACATGTACCTGACATGAATGTATTTACCAACACATCTTACATGTACCTGGCATGAATGTATTTACCAACACATCTTCCATGTACCTGGCATGAATGTATTTACCAACACATCTTACATGTACCTGACATGAATGTATTTACCAACACATCTTACATGTACCTGACATGAATGTATTTACCAACACATCTTACATGTACCTGACATGAATGTATTTACCAACACATCTTACATGTACCTGACATGAATGTATTTACCAACACATCTTACATGTACCTGGCATGAATGTATTTACCAACACATCTTACATATACCTGACATGAATGTATTTACCAGCACATCTTACATGTACCTGGCATGAATGTATTTACCAACACATCTTACATGTACCTGGCATGAATGTATTTACCAACACATCTTACATGTACCTGACATGAATGTATTTACCAACACATCTTACATGTACCTGGCATGAATGTATTTACCAACACATCTTACATGTACCTGACATGAATGTATTTACCAGCACATCCTACATGTACCTGACATGAATGTATTTACCAACACATCTTGCATGTACCTGGCATGAATGTATTTACCAACACATCTTACATGTACCTGGCATGAATGTATTTACCAACACATCTTACATGTACCTGACATGAATGTATTTACCAACACATCTTACATGTACCTGACATGAATGTATTTACCAACACATCTTACATGTACCTGGCATGAATGTATTTACCAACACATCTTACATGTACCTGACATGAATGTATTTACCAACACATCTTACATGTACCTGACATGAATGTATTTACCAGCACATCTTACATGTACCTGACATGAATGTATTTACCAGCACATCTTACATGTACCTGACATGAATGTATTTACCAACACATCTTACATGTACCTGACATGAATGTATTTACCAACACATCTTACATGTACCTGACATGAATGTATTTACCAACACATCTTACATGTACCTGACATGAATGTATTTACCAACACATCTTACATGTACCTGACATGAATGTATTTACCAACACATCTTACATGTACCTGACATGAATGTATTTACCAACACATCTTACATGTACCTGACATGAATGTATTTACCAGCACATCTTACATGTACCTGACATGAATGTATTTACCAGCACATCTTACATGTACCTGACATGAATGTATTTACCAACACATCTTACATGTACCTGACATGAATGTATTTACCAACACATCTTACATGTACCTGACATGAATGTATTTACCAACACATCTTACATGTACCTGACATGAATGTATTTACCAACACATCTTACATGTACCTGACATGAATGTATTTACCAGCACATCTTACATGTACCTGACATGAATGTATTTACCAACACATCTTACATGTACCTGACATGAATGTATTTACCAACACATCTTACATGTACCTGACATGAATGTATTTACCAACACATCTTACATGTACCTGACATGAATGTATTTACCAACACATCTTACATGTACCTGACATGAATGTATTTACCAACACATCTTACATGTACCTGACATGAATGTATTTACCAACACATCTTACATGTACCTGACATGAATGTATTTACCAACACATCTTACATGTACCTGACATGAATGTATTTACCAACACATCTTACATGTACCTGACATGAATGTATTTACCAACACATCTTACATGTACCTGACATGAATGTATTTATCAACACATCTTACATGTACCTGACATGAATGTATTTACCAACACATTTTACATGTACCTGACATGAATGTATTTACCAACACATCTTACATGTACCTGACATGAATGTATTTACCAACACATCTTACATGTACCTGACATGAATGTATTTACCAACACATCTTACATGTACCTGACATGAATGTAATTTACCAACACATCTTACATGTACCTGACATGAATGTATTTACCAACACATCTTACAGGTACCTGACATGAATGTATTTACTCATTCTTTTTATGGTACAATACAGGTATATGATTATGATAAGATAAGAATATGTCTGTTCATCTTGTTATACTTGTACTATATGCAATGTACATGTATATGTAAGATCCAATGTGTCTTGTGTAGTGAGGTCAGAAATTGTCTGCTCACTTTGTTATATATTTCATTCACTTGGGTTATGATACTTACATGCTGATGTCTCAAACAATTTATTCTTATCCATCTGTTTATTGTGCATGAATTTTGTTGTGATTACAACATTATTGTTTGTTGTGTTAAGAGTGACATACATGTACTTGTACTCATTTGTCCTTGCCTTGTTCTCGATTCAGTACTATATTTACTTTGTTATATTGTTTTTGCTTTGTTTTTAAAAAGCAAACAACTTCTCTGGGGTTGGCGTAAGCCACTTCTCAACAAGTAGCGCATTGGCTGTGTGGCCTTTTGTAGTCGCCACCCCTTTTGTATAGTATAATTGTTTTGTTGGGGAGTGTACTTACATGTTTCAGATTACGTCAGATTTGTTTCAATGTATCTGTTTAGGTTACACTCCCCTTTTTGTATTCATATATATATATATATATATATATTTATATATATAGGTCATTTAATAAATGACATGAAAGTGGATTCGTCTCAATTCATTTACTATCCAAAACGAGCAGAGTTGTTGTTTGCCCGAGTTGATGTGTTTAGCACAAAGCTATATAATATAATAAATCAAAGTCCATTCCCAAGTCACTGTCCAATCCCAAATCTATGTCCATCCAAATCAATTGCCATTCCCAAATATATTTCTAATCCAAAATTGATGTCCATTTCCAAATATATGTCCAATCCCAAGTCAATGTCCAATCCAAAATATATGTCAATTCCCAAATATATGTCCATTTCCAAATATATGTCCTCCCAAATAAATGTCCAATCATAACTCAATGTCCAGTCTCAAATATATGTCAATTCCCAAATGTATGTCCATTCCCAAATATATGTCCAATCCCAAATATATGTCCAATCCCAAATATATGTCCCATCCCAAATCAATGTCCAATTCCAAATATATGCTCATTCCCAAAATGTATGTCCAATCCCAAATCAATGCCCAATCCCAAATATATGCCCACCCATATATATGTCCACCAGAAACCGTTCTCAGATCTATGTCCAATCCCAATCTGAATTATGTTATTTTCAAACAGCTCAGTGGTGGGAAACCTTGTGCTTAGAAGGTAAAGAAATGTATGTAAAGTTCTGAAAAATATGTTTTGCATTAGCTTAGATTATGTATGGACTATTAAAGAATACCGAAGGGGCAATCAAAAAAAGGACAATCCAGAGAAACTGGCAAAATAGAGTACACAAGACGAAGAAAAACAAAACAAAGACACAACACAATATGGGTTGAACACCACTATATACGGAAACAAACACAAATAACGTAAATAAGACATGCACCCTCCTACAAACAAGTGGAGGTAAAAACAAACACAAATAACGTAAATAAGACATGCCCCCTCCTACAAACAAGTGGAGGTAAAGACAAACACAAATAACGTAAATAAGACATGCACCCTCCTACAAACAAGTGGAGGTAAAGACAAACACAAATAACGTAAATAAGACATGCCCCCTCCTACAAACAAGTGGAGGTAAAGACAAACACAAATAACGTAAATAAGACATGCCCCCTCCTACAAACAAGTCGAGGTAAAAACAAACACAAATAACGTAAATAAGACATGCCCCCTCCTACAAACAAGTGGAGGTAAAGACAAACACAAATAACGTAAATAAGACATGCGCCCTCCTACAAACAAGTGGAGGTAAAAACAAACACAAATAACGTAAATAAGACATGCACCCTCCTACAAACAAGTGGAGGTAAAAACAAACACAAATAACGTAAATAAGACATGCGCCCTCCTACAAACAAATACAACTAACGTACATAAGACATGCCCCCTCCTACAAACAAGTGGAGGTAAAGACAAACACAAATAACGTAAATAAGACATGCGCCCTCCTACAAACAAATACAAATAACGTAAATAAGACATGCCCCCTCCTACAAACAAGTGGAGGTAAAAACAAACACAAATAACGTAAATAAGACATGCCCCCTCCTACAAACAAGTGGAGGTAAAGACAAACACAAATAACGTAAATAAGACATGCGCCCTCCTACAAACAAGTGGAGGTAAAAACAAACACAAATAACGTAAATAAGACATGCGCCCTCCTACAAACAAGTGGAGGTAAAAACAAACACAACTAACGTACATAAGACATGCCCCCTCCTACAAACAAGTGGAGGTAAAGACAAACACAAATAACGTAAATAAGACATGCGCCCTCCTACAAACAAATACAACTAACGTACATAAGACATGCCCCCTCCTACAAACAAGTGGAGGTAAAGACAAACACAAATAACGTAAATAAGACATGCGCCCTCCTACAAACAAATACAAATAACGTAAATAAGACATGCCCCCTCCTACAAACAAGTGGAGGTAAAAACAAACACAAATAACGTAAATAGGACATGCCCCCTCCTACAAACAAGTGGAGGTAAAGACAAACACAAATAACGTAAATAAGACATGCGCCCTCCTACAAACAAGTGGAGGTAAAAACAAACACAAATAACGTAAATAAGACATGCACCCTCCTACAAACAAGTGGAGGTAAAAACAAACACAACTAACGTACATAAGACATGCCCCCTCCTACAAACAAGTGGAGGTAAAGACAAACACAAATAACGTAAATAAGACATGTGCCCTCCTACAAACAAATACAAATAACGTAAATAAGACATGCGCCCTCCTACAAACAAGTGGAGGTAAAAACAAACACAAATAACGTAAATAAGACATGCGCCCTCCTACAAACAAGTGGAGGTAAAGACAAACACAAATAACGTAAATAAGACATGCGCCCTCCTACAAACAAGTGGAGGTAAAGACAAACACAAATAACGTAAATAAGACATGCGCCCTCCTACAAACAAGTGGAGGTAAAAACAAACACAAATAACGTAAATAAGACATGCGCCCTCCTACAAACAAGTGGAGGTAAAGACGAACATCGTTTTCATGAGGAATCGTAATAAATTCAGAAACTTTTGACAGCTTAAATTTCATTGAATATGTGATTAAAGTGACCTGAAGGGCTCCAGTATCCCAATATATGGAAAATTAACACAAAATATGGTATATATTGACTCATTTGTGGACCTTATCTCCCTTACATGTAGAGGAAACACATGTAGCGATCCCCTCTTTACTGGACCTACCTCTGTATTGTTATTGATGTGTGACTGGAAAGTAAAGGTAAAGCATATTGGAATGACGGAAATCGTACACCAGATCATTAATATAGAGATTTAATCAGAACAAACAAACATCTAGGTGTGATCTTGTGCTTCAAAGTAGTCAGTTTCTGATGATTAAAATTTAAAAAGACAGACGGAACCATATTTTATCTAATAAAATGAAAAACAAAACAAGAAAAATATCACACCGTAAAAACGTGTCCATAATACAATCAGAAAATCGTAGAAACAGTGTTAAAATCAATACCGTTAACACACGATGACCGCTCACCCTCTTGGCTTGCTACAGATAGATGACCGCTCACCCTCTTGGCTTACTACAGATAGATGACCGCTCACCCTCTTGGCTTGCTAGATAGATGACCGCTCACCCTCTTGGCTTGCTGCAGATAAATGACTGCTCACCCTCTTGGCTTGCTACAGACAGATGACCGCTCACCCTCTTGGCTTGCTACAGATAGATGACCGCTTACCCTCTTGGCTTGCTACATGTAGATGACCGCTCACCCTCTTGGCTTGCTACAGATAGATGACCGTTCACCCTCTTGGCTTGCTACAAATAAATGACCGCTTACCCTCTTGGTTTGCTACTGATAGATGACAGCTTACCCTCTTGGCTTGCTACATATAGATGACCGCTTACCCTCTTGGCTTGCTACAGATAAATGACCGCTCACATTCTTGGCTTGCTACATATAAATGACCGCTCATCCTCTTGGCTTGCTACAGATAGATGACCGCTTACCCTCTTGGCTTGCTACAGATAGATGACCGCTCACCCTCTTGGCTTACTACAGATAGGTGACCTTCACCCTCTTAGCTCCCTACAGATAGATGACCGCTGACCCTCTTGGCTTGCTACAGATAGATGACCGCTCACCCTCTTGGCTTGCTATAAATAGATGAGCTCACCCTCTTGGCTTGCTACAGATAGATGACCGCTCACCTTCTTGGCTTGCTACAGATAGATGACCGCTCATCCTCTTGGCTTGCTACAAATAGATGACCGCTTACCCTCTTGGCTTGCTACATATAGATGACCGCTCACCCTCTTGGCTTGCTACAGATAGATGACCGCTCACCCTCCTGGCTTGCTACAGAGAGATGACCGCTCACCCTCTTGGCTTGCTACAGATAAATGACCGTTCACCCTCTTGGCTTGCTACAGATAGATGACCACTCACCCTCTTGGCTTGCTACATATAGATGACGGCTCACCCTCTTGGCTTGCTACAGATAAATGACCGCTCACTCTCTTGGCTTGCTACAGATAGATGACCGCTCACACTCTTGGCATTCTACAGATAAATGACTGCTCACCGTCTTGGCTTGCTACAGATAAATGACCGCTCACCCTCTTGGCTTGCTACAGATAAATGACCGCTCACCCTCTAGGCTTGCAACAGATAAATGACTGCTCACCCTCTTGGCTTACTATAGATAGATGACCGCTCACCCTCTTGGCTTGCTACAGATAAATGACTGCTCACCCTCTTGGCTTGTTACAGATAGATGACCGCTCACCCTCTTGGCTTGCTACAAATAAATGACTGCTCACCCTCTTGGCTTGCTACAGATAAATGACTGCTCACCCTCTTGGCTTGCTACAGATAAATGACTGCTCACCCTCTTGGCTTGCTACAGATAAATGACTGCTCACTCTCTTGGCTTGCTACAGATAGATGACTGCTCATCCTCTTGGCTTGCTACAGATAAATGACCGCTCACCCTTTTCGCTTGCTACAGATAAATGACTGCTCACTCTCTTGGCTTGCTACAGATAGATGACTGATCATCCTCTTGGCTTGCTACAGTTAAATGACTGCTCATCCTCTTGGCTTGCTACAGATAAATGACTGCTCACTCTCTTGGCTTGCTACAGATAGATGACTGCTCATCCTCTTGGCTTGCTACAGATAAATGACTGCTCACTCTCTTGGCTTGCTACAGATAGATGACCGCTCACCCTCTTGGCTTGCTACAAATAAATGACTGCTCACCCTCTTGGCTTGCTACAGAAAAATGACTGCTCATCCTCTTGGCTTGCTACAGATAAATGACTGCTCACCCTCTTGGCTTGCTACAGATAAATGACTGCTCACCCTCTTGGCTTGCTACAGATAAATGACTGATCACCCTCTTGGCTTGCTACAGATAAATGACTGCTCACCCTCTTGGCTTGCTACAGATAAATGACTGCTCACCCTCTTGGCTTGCTACAGATAAATGACTGCTCACCCTCTTGGCTTGCTACAGATAAATGACTGCTCACCCTCTTGGCTTCCTACAGATAAATGACTGCTCACCCTCTTTGCTTGCTACAGATAGAAGACCGCTCACCCTCTTGGCTTGCTACAGATAAATGACCGCTCACCCTCTTGGCTTCCTACAGATAAATGACTGCTCACCCTCTTGGCTTGCTACAGATAAATGACTGCTCACCCTTTTGGCTTGCTACAGATAATTCAATAAAACGTGGTAGTTTTAAACTAGTTCAAAAACCATTTACAAAATTATGCATGTTTCGTTGCATTTCTCTGTAAAATTTAATTATTAACGCCAATGAACTTCTAGATGTTTTATACAATGGAGTAATTCCACCCAGACCACAGTTTTGTCCAAATTGGTTATATGGCATTCTGATCAAGTGCTGGGACCGTGATAGAACTCATCTTGTCATATCGTCATCTGAGTAATACTAATTTTAACCCCTTTCGCTTAAATCCATTATTTTGTAAAAAGCATTAAAAGTTTGGAAAGTAAATCGACAAATGAGGCCGAATTAGATTACGCTTCAAATTATGATAAATCTCTCCCTATGTTAAATGTTAACACATTCCAATTAGAACTATTTTTTACAGAGTAGTGATATGATTGATTTGCCATCTAATAATGTACATTCTGTTAGAAAGGACGATTTTGAATTAGACAGAAATATTAACCAAATTGACCAAAAAGTTCCGCATTTTAAAAACTTTGTGGAAGAATTACAATACAAAATAGCCCACAGCCTACAGCATAGGAAATCATGTCTTAAATTCAAATATACATGTGTATATAATAATATCTATAGATAGATTTGTTTTATAGTAATCTACAATGAACGACTATCAGTGCAGTAGCCCGAGATTCCTCTGCCGTCCGACGGATTTTTGTTCGAATTGCTGGGGCCGTGGAACGTCTGAGCGCTCTCCATAAGGAAAACAGCGGATTTGCCACTCCAACTCTGGGTCGGCACATTTCCACGTTTCGTTGCTATTGGATTTTATTTTCTATCCGAAACCCTTATATAGATCGCTTCACCAATCATTTTTCTATACATTCATAATCATCTTACCCTCAGAAAGTTGTGCTACACTCGAAGACAGCACGATTTTCACATAGACCCTATCATTTCGCCATGTCAGTTTATTTTTCAGCCATTAAACTAACCCGAATAATCCAGTCGTTATATTACGCTTTGCTATATCATCCAGCGATAGTGCCGATAGAGGGCGCAGTATTATTCGAGTTACCATTACACTAACCCGAATAATCCTGTCGTTATATTACTCTCCCGCTAGTCGCTGTATTAACATCCAGCGAAAGTGCCGCTAGAGGGCGCAGTATTATTCAAGTTACCATTACACGTAATAACTTGTCTCTATATTGGTCAACCGGAAGTAAATCGCGCCGATCTTTCTTGTATATTTTCACTCATTGAGAACTAAAACATCAATCAAATTAACTTATAAATATCATTTAAGTCATTTATTATCATCTACAAAGTAATGCAATACTTTTACATGTTTATTTTGCGTTATTTCAGTAGTAGACTC
This sequence comes from Bathymodiolus brooksi, assembly GCA_963680875.1. Taxonomy (NCBI): domain Eukaryota; kingdom Metazoa; phylum Mollusca; class Bivalvia; order Mytilida; family Modiolidae; genus Bathymodiolus; species Bathymodiolus brooksi. Next base: position 24,427,429 of record OY804578.1, on the reverse strand, counting down.
TAGTCGACTCTGTTTAGTATCACCGTCTGACATTGTTCATCAGACGGGGTTGGTCATCTTGGATCAAAGAATGACAACAAAATTACTATTTTGGCAGAGGTTTACATTTGTATTATTTATGGAATAATTCGGTTAAGTTGTGTAATAGTTCTGCGAAGCTTATGTATTTCCCGTGTGATTTCATGTCAATCTATGTTCTGTGGTGACTCTGAAAACGATTCTTGTCTTTGTTCAATCTTACAAGGAGGAATAATGAAAGACGAGGAATTCGTGTTCCGTGATTGTCGCAAGGTTGGCTTAATAAGTATGTCTTTTTTAGTAATAGATGCATTTTCATTACTATTTTATGCATCATGCCAAGTCAAACATCTGTATGCCTGTCTTCAAGACTGTTCAAGTGTTGCAACATGTCGCCAACGCTAGATGTTGTTCGCTGTCTGTTGGTAACGAATCTTATATAGTTATTAAGAGTTTTTCGCGATATATTCTATTATTGCAACATGTGTCATGTAGGTTTGTTAATAGAATCATAAACACATTAAAGAAAGTACATACCCTAAGGGTGACTCGGCTTACGTATGGTTAACATTGGCTCAGTCCGCGGAGAGTATCTTCAAAGTCTCGGACTTATTTCTTTTGTTTGTACGGTTAAAAGTTGTTGTGTTGTATTCAGTACTTTATTTGCTTTTTTTTATATATATAGAGTTTATTCAACAATGTTTATTACAATTTATCTTCAAAGTCCAAGATTCTTTGAAGTTATCTTGTGAAACCACCATTTATTATCCAGGGAATAATCAACGTTTATATACGTTGCTATTATTTGTCATTCCTTAACGGGGAGGTGTGGGTTCCATCGATGTCACTATAGCATCAATAATATTTTTCAAAATCGTTAGAATTTTATTCCTATGGATAATTCTTGTAATTATAGACTTCTGGTTACAACTTCGTCTTGTAGTTGGTGTGTTGTTTGTGTTTATCGTTAGAAAAGAGTTTGAAGATACCAAAGGGGCAATCCGAATCCGTATATTGAAGAAGGACAGACAATACAATGGTCAAGAGAAAAAGTACAAAAGAACAAACAGCGATCTACAAAACACAACATTTACCTCACACAGTTAATCGACAAAATATGTGAAGCAACAAAAGATAAGAAACAATATATACAAATGGCAAAATTTATTAGCTTGGTAACCACAAGTCTAAAACCCCCCTTTTACAATGACATAATAAAAATAATCCCAAACCCAACCAAGAAGAGGGGTAGTTGTTAAAACCGTGGTAGTAGAGAACAGAAAGATGTCATGGCTTTAAGGCGCTGGTCTCGATCAGAATCAATATATCGTAAAGAAAACATTTGCTAGACCAATAACCTAACATTTTAATGTCATAGTCAGATAAACCTACTGATTCCGCCCAGGTGGCAGCACCCCTTCTAAAAGAATGTTCCCCGTAATTCTGTGGATTATAGCCAAACCGTTGCAAGAGAGATCGAAAACATTTGAGAAAAACTGCATAGGACAAACAGCAATGATCAGACAAACAAAATAATGGATCCAAGGGGCCCCTGGTATGGCCAACACGCGGGACAAGGCATCGTATGGACACAAAGGGTGGCCGTGCAACATAGGAAGTACGATCTCAATAGGTTTAGAACGAAATTGCAACGTCTTGGTAACTTTGAGCGTAACAAGCATGCCCGAGCTACAAGGCAACACGTCTACCCTTCTTAAATTGAAGTCGGAATCAAAAGAACCTTTAACTAAAAAGTTGCTTGGTCGCAAAAAACTATAGAATCCAGTTAGGCAAACAGCCCAGAAAACAATATTATTATGACAGTCAAGGTCTAAAATGATTTAAACTTTAACAACAGTTCTGGCGTTATAGGTGCTTTACAGTCTTGACTTGTACCAAGTTCACGCTTAACACCAGTTAGCAAATGTCTAATATTCCAACAGCTAGCAATAGGATCTGGTGCGTCATGGGATTTGTGGAGCACTGATATAATGTTCACATAAGAACGTATCGAGCTAAAGGCAAACTTTTTCACATCAACAAGGAACGCAATATAAAGTTCTACAGTTTTGGCTGTGCAAGGCACTGGTTCTAAGTCATATTTTCCACAGAACTCAAGATAAGTCTTGAGGTGAGTACGGTAAGTTCCTGAAGTGGATTTAGCCCACCCCTTGCTTTTCAAACGACACACACTGTCCTCCAACACTTGCGTTTCTCTTGTTCCACCATCTGGAATGAAAAAAGTCAAATGACATGTGATCTAGAAGCTCGATTATTGTAAACGGAATATAAAATGAATGGCTTACTAGTTTATCATACAGCCTGGACAATTGTCCTTGTTCATGTAGTCTTGACGCTGAGTAGGCAATTACATTGTTCCGACCACTGATGAATTTTGCTTTGATATCGAAATTGTGAATTGCCGATAACCAGAACAGTTCTCTTAGCCAAGTCATTAAAATTTTATTTTTGGAACTACCTTTGTTAATTATGCATTTGGTTGTCATGTTGTCGGTGAATACCACAACACTTTTATTTGTCCATAAATGTCACCATCTGATAACGGACAGCACTATGGTCAGTGTCTCCTTAATGTTTATGTGATAGTTCTTAAATTGCGGTAAATCTATGTCCCAGTTCACATAGAAAAAATCACCTTCATAATATCCAGCACCACCCTGTAAGCATGCATCAGTTTGTAAACAAGTAATTGGTTTTAAGTCTAAAAATTTCACTGTTCCATTAAACATATTCATAAATTTTACCCACCATGCAATATCATCAAAAAATTCTGATGATAAAAGTATTTTGGCATTTCTATTTATTTACATTTGATAAACTATCGATTAAACGCCTAACAAAAGTTCTACCACCTTTGACCATTTGACATGCCCAATTAGGTTTCCCACATAGCGATTGTAATTGCTTTACACTTGCTCGTTTGCGGTTTTGAAAAGATAATAATAATTCATAAAACTCTCGTTGCTTCTTAACAGGCATGGCGAGAGATAAAGAACACGTGTTAATGACAATCCCTAAAAATGTTAAACTTTGAGATGGTCCCTCGATTTTGTTCCAGCTGATGTTGAAACCTTATTCCCTTAAAGTATGGATAAGTAAGCGAATTCCTCTTTGACACTTAGCCTGAAAAAGAATCGGCAATTACTAAAAAATCATATAAATAAGCAATGCACGTTACATTATAAGTACATTTCATAATACGACAGACAGAAGCACTTAATTGCTGAACTTGAGATTTTTGGACTTCTCGCATGACCAAAGGGAAGCTTTGCATCATACATATATGTAGGGAGATTATCCCCTGTAAACGTCCACTGGAGGCCCGTCAAAGGATGGTCAGAATTATGACACTTTACGGACCGATAAGCACTTTTCAAATCTACTTTCCCAAGATAATTATTACATTTGATTAGCTGCAATGCGTGCCTTAAATCCATGTAAGGACAACTGGTATCTGTTGTATATGAATTTAAAGAAATGCCTGTCGGTAGTCTTGCATCATGAATAATACGGATACCCCCATTGGGTTTTTCTATCGCACCAATTGAACTAATGATGACCGGTTTCGTTTTGGTAACTATGTAGTTTCTTAGCTCAATCTCTAATTTAATCTGTTTTTCCACAGCACTGCGAAAGCAAAATGCGGACGTGTAATTATCTCTATCTACAGGCAGATGCGGCCCATAAATAACACTAAGTTTAAATCCATCCTTTACACCATTTAAAATAAAATATCTGTCTTCAACAGAAGCGGGCAGCAAACGATTCCAAGCCTCAAAACGTAAACAATTGAAGTTTTTTGCTGCATGATTTAATCCGAGTTCTGAGGCGCATACATGTGTTTGCGGGTTTTGCAATAGCTTGGGTAGCAACGTTGTGTCCATGACCGGAAAGAGCAGAATGGGTGCTAGACATACAAATTGCACAGTGGTGCATCATTTTACAATCTTGACGGTAGCATGAGTTATTGTTAAAGCTCCTACAAATTTCCCGTCCATCGGGTAAAAATGGTCCTCTCCGACGATCGTTATTTACATCAAGTTTTCCACGTGCTTTTGTGGCACCACTAGCTTCGTTTATTGCTCGTACAGTCGGGTTGTCACGTTTAGAAACGAGTTGAAAATATCTTAGGTCCTTACGATATGTTCCCCATTCAAATTTTTCATCGGCTTGCATGTCTCTGTACTCTTTGTCGTACAGTAACACTGAATACCAAACATATTTTGAGGCTAGTCTGAAGATGTCGGCGGTGTAGTCTATGTAGGCATTGACATTAGCCAAAATATTTTGCTTTAATAATTCTTGCATTATACGCATATTGGCAAAACCCCATTCTTCTATGGTAATTTTGTCTAGAGTTTTCTTTTTTCCAAATCGAAATTCAATATCCCCGGCAAGTGATAGTGTTTGATATTGAGGGATTGGCTCTGGCCATACATAGTTTGCGATTTGTAAAGATTTTCCCGACTTTTCCGAGCTACATGCTATAATGTCATTTATTTTCTCACCTTTGTTAGTCCCTTCTGAATTCCCTTTCGGCAGATGTTGCAGCTTTTTTAAATCTTCCTTTTCTTCCTCGATTTTTTTCGTAGTTCCACTTTCCTACGCTCCACTTTTAGACGTTGCAATTCTCTTTCTAAGTCCTGTATCTCATCTGAATTATCTGAAATGTCATTTATGGCGTATTCTGATACTTGTTGTTCAATCGAATCTTGAAATTCCCCATCACTTTCACCGCTAGCAGTAGCACTATCATTTGAGGTTTCAATGTTAGTTTTTGTTGCTTTAGGACCCTTTAAACTTTCAATAATGTCTTTAAGCTTTTCACCTGCCTTTTCCCCTTTTTCGCGGCCACTAGCCAAGATTTATTAAATATGCTTTCCATGTTTATAAAAATTAAAATGTAATAAGAAACAAAAAGGTGCTTAGATGCTGCTGGCTTGGCTAATAATACAGGTGAATGCCACGTGGTGAACAGAAACGCTACTGAGACTGCGCGTGCAGGGGTCGTCTCAAGAGGGCTAATAAAACATGCGTGGCTAAAATTACATTTATCCTAAATTACACCATAAAATTAAAGATCGAGCAACACGAACCGGGGATGTACACATGTGCTCCAGAATGGTAAGCAGTTCCTGCTCCACTAGTTGCACCCGTCGTGTTACTCTAGTTACAAATCCCCAATGGTTACCCTTACTTGGTAATCCCGTTCCAGGGAATAGTTATTGTACCGCTGCCGGGTAAAACCTCTCGGCACGAAATTCACCCTTGGGATGGCATGTAAAGAAACCACACACTATCACAAAAATGAGTGAGTGAGTGGGTGATTGTTGTTTAATGCCAATTCAGCAATAGTTCAGCTACATGTATATCATGGCCAGAACAAGTTAATTTTCAATGAGATGATGATGAAGTCCGCTTTGTTCTAGACCAAAGCGCTGAGTTGGATTTTTATAGTGCTAGCTCACTGCAACAGCAGTCCGCGGGTAGACATGTCGCTCCACTCGGACACATTATCCTGATTCCGAGCCAAACAGTCTGTGCTCTTTCTCCTTAATGCTACTGCTTAGTGGAGAAGCAACAAATACCAATTTCATAGTCTTTGATATGACCCGACCGCGACTGGAACCCATGATTGTGCTGATATACTACTCACGATCTACCGCACTCGAGGCGAGCACGCTAACCATTACACTACACAAATGAATGACAACATCAACATGAATTGAAGTTTTATTATGTCAACATAAATTATTTATTAAAATGAATTGTGTTCTCTATAATACACTAAATCTATTGTGCCATAAATGTTATGGCCCCATTAAATACTTGGCATGAGGGAATATATGATTGTCTACATATTACATACAAAATATATCATTGATGAATCATTTATACAATTCGCACAGCAAATTGCGAATTAATCATGAACTAAATTTTACAATAATCAGAAATACTGACAGAATGGGGCCTATAAAAAAGGGTAAATCGCTGTTGTATGAGCCACAAAAGCCAACCCATATTGGTGACTTTATAAGAATGATTATTTGATGCAGAAAAAAATTGTGACAACAATAAAACCTGAGCATTATGCATATATAGAAACTGACGAATAATCAGCCTTATTTACACCAATAGGACAATACCATTTTACTAAGTAGACATATATTTCCATCTGAATGAATGACATTATTTTTGTAATGGAAGAGACATATAATAATTTCATGAGAAATAGCAATTAAATATTCCTTTATACTTTTGTTCCATATCATTAATGCCGAATATATATCCACTACATTATATTATTTATAGCTAATTATAGCAGAAAAAGCCTGACCACATTAATAAGTCATTATAAATATATACACACCGGTACAACAAGGACATTATGGACATATAGCAGGGCTCACCAAACCAGCCAAAGTGGGCAAAATTCTCGACCTAAATCGTCTGAAGTCGCTCTCCCTCGACTACCAAGCGAAAGTCACCTTGTTTCTTTTTGCAAGTCACTCTTTTCTTGAAAATAATCTTCGTTTTATGGTAAAGCGAATTGTCAAAGCAATTGTAATCAATGGGAAGATACATTAGAATAAGAGGAAAAGGTTTTATTCAAGCAATAAAGAAAGATTAATTTGTTGACACAAAAGAATCACGGCAAACTTCTGATTTTTCACTTCAATTTGTACTGACGAAATTCCAGGTGAAAATTAAATCCTAAATCTAATAAACAGCTGCGCCAAGAGCGTGCATGATACGCCCGTCGTCAACATTCATACAATATATGTAAAGACTTTCTTTCCCATAACTCTTGAATGAAAAATCTAAATTTCACCAACAGCTGCACCATAAACATGAATTGGAACATTTATACAATATTTATGTTGAAATAAAACACTATAATAGTTTGACATTCCTTTTGTATTGACAAAAAAATACAACTCTTCAATCAACTAAAATCTCCATGTTAATCCACAAAGTTAAATAAAATCATTTAAACATAGTAATACGATACATTAAGACTATCAATTCCAATAACAGTACGAAGTTTGAAGTGAATTGGCGAAGGGTTCTCAATTTCCAGTGCGACATACGGAAAATCGCCTACAATTTGATAAATAAAGTCCCATAACTTTGGAATGAAAATTCGAAATTTCACCATAAAGTATACAGACCGTAAGACCATCAATTCCAATAACTCTCTGAAATTTGAAGTGAATTGGCAAAGGGGTTCTTATGTTAGAGTGTGACATGTGAAACGGACGGACAGATGGACAGACGGACGGACAGTCGGACATTGGTATACCATAATACGTCCCGTGCGGCCGTCTTAAAGACAGGCGTATAAAAATATACAAACATACGCTTCCTGTACCAAATCAGCCGTTGAATTGTGTTATATTATAATTATTTTAACAAAACTTGAGTTATTTGTAGCTTTTCAAAAGATAAACAACCACATTGTCAAGTTTCAAACATGACGATCATGGGGACCTAGGAAATCGGGGGAAGGAAACGAACATTTAGATGTCATTCATATATCTTTACAAATTTCAAGGCAAAAATTAATAAAATATATAATCAATAAATATAAGATCAATAATGATAATACAAAACATGAATTTAATGTTAAATATGAAGGATATTAGCAAAGACACACTTCAAATGCAATTATACAAAAAAATAATGTTAAAAAACCCACATTTTGGCAAAAACATGTCTCTATGATGCTGTTGGGATTCTCCCTGTCATGCCTTCACTTCTCCCTCATGGTCTCTGAGGGAGAAGTCAGGTCTCCCTATTTTTTGTAAGTGTGGTGAGCCCTGATATAGTTTCACAATTCAATAAGCCAAGTAGACATTAAATTGTTAATTGAGAGCATTGAAATAAATGATGTAATAAAAACATAGATATCAAATTTAGTGCACACAATGCTTTCTGGAACCGATTTTGCTTAGAATACATTGTACTGAAGGTTGCAGATTGACACCAGACATATCCTGACATTAACATACCTCTGTATTTTATTTAGTGGCTTAGAATACATTGTACTGAAGGTTGCAGATTGACACCAGACATATCCTGACATTAACATATCTCTGTTGGTTATTTAGTGGCTTACATTTTTTTTTTTTTAATTTACGGTTCAGCGAATCCTAAACTAGAAGCATTGATCGCTGCACCTATTCTAAATAATAAAAACAATATAAGTCCAATAAAGTAATGTAAAGAGTTCATACCTATGTAAATATTGCCTTTGACAAAAAAGCTTGGAAGCAAAATTTAATTGATGATACAAATCGAACATTCATCTGTTAAAGGACCAGAGAAATGTTTGCATGTAAACTAGCTACAGGTCATAAATGTTGATTTTATACGTTTCATGATATCAAAATTATCATTTGTTTATTATTTCTGTTACTCCTAAATAAAGTAATATATTCTCTCTTCAGACCTTCACTGTAATATGTCCTTTTCAAATTTTAATTTTATGTCCAGTTGTATTACTTTTGATGTTTTGTCATTATTTCAGAGTAAGTTATATATGAGTCTATACAACCATGAATGTGATGTCTGATTTCACAGAGATATGTTTTATTTTGAACGATATGTTGTTATCGAGTGAGATACACTTTCTCACTAATCACATAAATATTTATCTTTACAAGACTATTTGTTTATTATTTATACAACAACTAAATGTTCTGACAAGATATGCACGTTGTTGTTTTTTTGTATCTGTTCTCCATATAATTCCAACGCTAGATTGGATACAATTTAGTGGACAGCAAAATGTTCAGCACATATAATGGCAATTTTCTCATAACACACGACAAATCCTATGCTACCCAATGCATTGTTAGCAGAGATATCAGTTCGGATAAAAATCACCGATTCTGATGGGAAACTGGTGCTCAAATGAAATTATCAATAACTCTTCTCCAAACATATACACATTTATATCTTTTCTTGTTTCATTTGTTAGACTGATGTAATGGGAAACATTGGGAACCTTTGACCTAAGATAACTAAGATGTCGTAGGATGACTCGGTTTATTGCCTGAGGTGGGTTTTTTTTGTCATGTTCCGTTGTGCTTAGACATTAAAAATATCTTATTTACATTAATATATTAAAATATTTTACTTTGAAATATTCACTTTGCTAAACATCATAAACACATGTCAAATAATCGTCGTTCTCAGTAGATGGTTGAGAGCACATCTCAGTAGATGGTGGAGAGAACAATTTATCATTGCTTGTAGACTCAAAATCCTCATAAAGTTCTAGCCCTTCGTGGCTATTTGGGGGGTGTGTTGGTCTAATAGAAGCATCATGTTCAATTTGGAACGTCATATTTGAACTATGCTGCAAAACACGGTCTTGTTCAAACTGTTCAACACATCTGGAGGGTAATTGTTCGTCGTGATCAAGGGAACTAGATTGAGCACATGGTAAAGTTATGAAATAAGTGCTGCTTGTCTGTGAAGTATTGCCACTACTATTATCATCATCATTCATCGGCTCTGTCTCTTTGTTTGCAATGGTAGCCTTGGCTATAAATTGATGTGGCCGTGACCTATGTTTTGCATTGTTTGGCTGTTTTTGTGACTTATCACTACTTCCATCGGTCAAAGGAATATTGGTTCCTGTAATTTCATTTTCACTGGTTGACATAAGTGTATGTGTTTCATTGTTTTCCAGCTCTCTGTGTTCATGCTCATTTTGTTTGTTATTCAATGAGCAATGACTACTACTGGCTGACCACAAACTGTCGTTACTGGAACCATTCTTACTGTGTCCATTTTCAGATGCTGATGCATCATAATCACAATTGTAATAATTGTCGTCGTCCAACAGTTCAGTGTTCTGATGCAATCTATTGTTGATTCTGACTGTGTTACCATGGTAGTTTGTGTTTCTAACATCATCTCGTAATACAGTTTCTTTTGACCGTGCGTCTGTGTAATGATCTCCATTGTCACTTCCGGATGATATACTGTTTTCACATACGAATCCAGGGTTAGAGTAAGTATACGAGGAATCTGATGAATTTGAACTCCTTACGTGTCGAAAACAACTAATGTCAGAATCTGTTTCACTATTTGCACATTTGAATGGTATATATGTGTTTGAAGAATGGTCTGGTAATGAACTGATGTCACCTTTCAAATCTCTGAGTGTTTTGAATGGGTTTACTTCTCTAGGGATTCCAAATAAAGGCCATTCCGCAGTTTTTTCTTTTCCTTCATAAACATTTTCATATCGGACTACCGGTACAGAGTTTTTTTCAAGATCTTCATAGACTACTTCTGGATCAGTCTCAGTTTCATTTAAAACCTCGTAATTCAAATTGGACGTTGATCTGAAATATAGAAAAAAAATGTGAATGTGTTTTAAGAAGAGTTTGAAGATACCAAATGATAACCAGTTAAAGATTATGCTTATCATTTTTTTGGATTTGACAATCATTGATGATATATATTTCCTTTATTTCAGCTCGATAAGTAGATCAAAAACTATTTTTAATAAAAACAAGCTACCAAACAAAAAAAACCATAATAACTGTTATCAACCAAAAACATGCATGGTCAAGCTATTAAAACTTTAGGTTTGAAAGGTATGAAAGTGATCACTAATGGTTTATTTAAAAATTTTGTCCTTTAAGCCCTTTGTTATTTTTTTTAACAATATAATAATATAATTTATTCTACATTCTTGCTTGTTACAGTTCTAATCATGAGTCCAAGCTTCTCTTAATGTAACTTGTTACACTCCACTGATTATCAAGGGAATTAATCAGCTGATACAAATTAGAATAAATTTTAAAAATAGAAATCATAGCATCTAAGAACTAGTTATTTTCTTTTTCATAGCATGCAAAAAAACTTTTATTTCTTCAATGATATTTTATATCATCAATTCTTTTATTGAATTCGTATATAAAGATTTTTTTATCAATGCCCTTTTTTTTGTCTCCTGTTATTATGCCTATTATATTTACATTACAATATTTTTATAAAGAGAGAAAATACATTTTTTTATTTACCTTAATCTCTCAGTAAATTGTTTGATTATCGCCTGTATTGATGGACGACGTGTACGGTCCCTATTCCAACACTCCTTTAGAATATCATAAAGCCAATCAGGACAGTAAATGGGTTGTATTTGAATCTCTCCACTATACAAAGATTTCAGTAACTGCAATAATGTGATATTTTGAAATTAACCAGTAATATATGAATTGCTATCAGCATGAGGAGGAGAAATGGTATTTTTGGTTTTTATTTAAACAATTATCTATGCTTCTACCACTACAATCGTATATACTGTGCTTTATTGATTTGATTTGATTTATTGTGTTTATATGGCAACCAGTTTTAGTGGTGGAAGAAGCCGTGAGAGAACTGCCGATCATGGGCAAGCAACTGGTAAAATTTATCAGTTGTTAGGTAATCCAACCACCTAACTCATTGAGCCACCTGGGCCCTCTGTGCTTTATTGAAGGTATTTCAATGTGTCAACTGATTAAATCAGCTGGTATAATACACTACGTTACCCCTAACATATGACAGTCAGATGAACTCATGATCAGCTAATGAACATGCTATTGGCAAAATCTTAACAACGCCTTTCAGGCTTTTTCTATTATTGCATCACAAACGTAAAACTCTCTGATTAATTGATTTTTTAAGATAAATATCCATATATTAAAGTTCATCTGGATATGACCTGCAATCGAGTTCTGTCAGATGTTTGTGGGGGGAGTACCGTTTTATAATAACAATTGTTCAGTCTTTATGACTATTGTCAGTTTTACCCACTTAATCCAATGGGTACAAATTGTGCCCCTCTTCTAGCCGATTTATGTTTATACTCATATGGTGTTACATCTTGCAATTGATTCGCTATGCAAGGGCCAGTAGCAATTATTCTGATTTCCTGAAACGTCATCTTTATCTGAGAAACAGGCTACTGGACCAGGTCTATAAAAAGATTCGCCTTATTCGATCTCTTAAAAAGTTTATATTCCGATACCAAGATCTTGTCGAAATATATTCCGTCTCTGTAGAGACGATAATAATTAATAAACGATGGATTTTCATATAGTGAAAATGTATAAAGATAAGGAAGTCAACAAAAATGTCAAAAATATTTTTTATCAAGGTGAGACGTAAGAGTGTTTTTGACATTTACTTTCGTAGTTAAAATACTTCAGGTGACTCGGGGTTGTTGATGGAGATGGTTCACGATAGATGTTCCACCCTCCTCACTGAATTTGGTACTGCTTTGACAACAATTTTACCTATTTTGTTCCAGTATTGTTATAAATATTGTTATAGTGACAGCCGGAACCTTTGAGCCGTAATGAAAGCAGGAGGTTTCGCACTTTAAAATCTGATTCAACCCACCATTTCTTTAGAAATGCCTGTACCAAGTCAGGGTCATTACGGTTTTCACAGTTTTCCGGTTGTTGACTGATTTTGTCTGTTTATATACTTATGAGTTTTGACTTTCCCTTTGGAAGATTGTTCGGAGTTCAGTAATTTTGTTATTACCCTTATTTACTCCATTACTAAACCTGGTTGTCACATCATAGATGCAATATATCCCAAAAAATGGCAGTGCAAAGAAACCATTGTTCCATCAAATAAATTAATCATGTCAATAATATCTTGAATAATACAAATCTACTGGTCATATTCAACATGTTCAATTCTCGTCTTGCTAAAAAGAAGAGTTTGAAGATACCAAAGGGATAATCAAAATATGTAAATCGAAGAAGGACAAACCACAAAATGGACAAAAGAAAAAGGTTAAAAGGACAAACAACGATCTACAAAACACCACACACAAAAAAACTATTTATCGTGCAAGACGAATCCCACTTAAAAGCAGAGGGTGAACTCAAGTGCTCCGGAAGGATAGGCAGTTCTTGCTAGACTAGTGGAGCCGGTCGTGTTACTATAGTTACAAACCCGGAGATAAATCATGAATGAGGAAAGAGGACCGAGAAGTGCTTACGACAAGTGAGACATATCCGTAATCATTTGTGATACAGATATTCCATAACGCCATTGACGGTAAGCCAAGTCATGATGGCGACCGTAAGTGATGACTTCAAGTTAACCAATAGGTACCCTTAATTCAGAAGCTTCCTCATTAGCAGCAATCCTCTATCAAGGAAATTCTGTTAGGAACCACAAGCAATGGAATATCTGATCAACTATACATACTCCATATGCCGGTGCTGCTGGAATATTGCTACATATAAATGGAAAGTTCACAATAGGAAAACCTTCGTGGAGGGCATTATACTAATGTTAAATGAACTCCATGATCAACAGATGAACTTACATTTTGTAACATGTCTACTTTCTTCACTAGCTAATAATATATAAATACTATAAAATAATTACATTACTTCCGTTTTTCATTGAAATGTTACAATATGATTGGTTATGAAGTGGTCACATGATTATAAAAATGATGTTTCACATCCCAATGAAACTCAAATCCGAACTTGCACGTGCCTCCACGACGACGTCAGATGTAAACAATGAATGGCGTAGTAATTTCCAACAGCAAATGATCTAACACAAATAAAATTCACAACGAAAAATTCAACTATATTAAATTTTGGTGTGATTTAAATATAATTATAAGAATTGAATGCATTCTTTTGAAGTTTCATTGGGGTATGAAAGCGTTGATCGAACTACATTTTCAACATGAAGCGGGTAGCGCTTCATTGAAAATGTACTTCGGTTAACGCTTTCATACCCCAATGAAACTTCAAAAGAATGCATTCAATTCTTAGTTAATAAGTTAATTTCTCAGATTTTCGTTCAACATTGGAACAGGACAGCTTGATATTTCAATGTAATATACAATACAATGTGATATCCCTTTTTCTACTACATATGTGTAAATATTTATACCTCTTCCTTGGATACTTTTGCAAATGGTGCACACTCAAGCTGGCTGGCCATTGGATCTGTAGCATGGATCTCAAGTGCCATATAAAACTCATAAATAACCATGGCAACCATATAGATATCACCTTCTTTTGAATACTGACCATTCTGAAGCACTTCAAGTGGTAACCTATAATAAAACAACTTAATGTTGCATCGCTTTCTATCTATGGAATGTTATTTTCTCTAAAGGCATTGTCGTCCATAATAATAAAGGTGAAAAATGGATTCACGGTACCAATTTGTTATGAATGGTGACCAATTTGCATATTTCATCAATTAAAATGGAAATAATAATAATTAATAACAAAAAATACAAATGTTCCAAATTCCAGTGGAAAAATTGTAGACAGAGGCAACATCGATCCCCATAAAATACAAATACATGACTGCCTATATATATATAGAGCTACTTTCCTGGCTTCGTACTGGCACTTCAATTAAAAGTGGCAGAGTTAAACTATTTGCATGGAACCAAAACCCCCCTCTCTTAGTGAACTGATGTGGTCATGCAAGTTTTTTCCACATGGGAATAAAATACCAATCCTCAGATATAACCAGAATTGATTTTTATTATTATTAAAAGATACTGATAAAAAGATTTGGAAAATGTTTGAACTATGATATAAGGATGCTTTATTTGGCCGAAAATTCTCAATAACGATAAATAGCATACTCTTGTAATTATCACAATGGTGTACAGAATCAAGTTTCAGGTTGCATCCTAGATTTTGACACAATATTAAGAGATAAACCTTCAGCTGTTCTTGACAAAATGATTTGTTCAATGTTTTTATTACCATCGTTGTCTATCTTGTTTGACGCTGTCTATAATACAATCGTCCAGTACATTGTTGGGATCAAACCACAACATTCTCCCTAAACGTGGTACAGTAACCTACAACAGACAACAATATGAATGAATGAATGAATTGTATTCTCATAAACCAAATATATATAGTTACAGAGAAGTAAATATTAATATACAACATATTAAATTATATATAATATATTAGAAAAGAAAAAAAAATAGTATACATGAAGGTTTTTGTCTGTTCGTTTGTGATTTGTAAGGCATGTATTTATACCCACTTTATGACTATCAGGCGACTTCATAACTTCCATTTATATATATATTCAGCAAAGCTGATGAAAGTGAATTACATATTGTTTATGGTTTCTATCATGATATCCTTGATAGAGGGTTGCTGTTACCAAAGAAGCTACTGAATCAAGGCTTCCTATTGGTTAAATTGAAGTCATTGAATTTTACCAGCACCATCATGACTTGGTTAACCGACACGGAATATATGTGTCACAAATGACAACGGAACTGCTAATCCTTCAAGAGCACCTGCTGTCACCCCCAGTTTTCAGCTGAGTTCGTGTTCCTCGATATTTAGTTTTCTGTGTTGTGCTTTGTAGATCGCTGTTTGTCCTTTTACTCATGGCCATTATATTGTCTGTTCTTCGACGATTTACGGATTCTGATTACCCCTTTGGTATCTTCCAACTTTTCTTGATAAAATGCCATAACCTTTAAATGAGGTAAAATGTGTCACAACAGTATTTTCGTATATTACGTATACGTTGTACATGTGCTAATAGAATGACAACTGCTTACCTCATTGTCATGTGTTACGTAAATATTTTCAGCACATAAATCTCTAAGGATCCAGTTTCTCTTGTGCATCTCTCCCACAAACTTTACAATTTTCAGAACTATACGAAGGTAATTGTTAGCATCATCCTCTGGATCACCACAGCTATGTCTAAATGCTAGATCAAACAGCTGTGTGCTTTCTTTGAGTCTAAATTTCTAAATAGAAAAATAAATAATATTAAGACAAATGCATACATATTAAATATCAGGAAACTTGTAAAGCCATAAACAAAGTTAGAGAAAAGGTATTTATGAGAAAACAGTACAACATATAATTAAATAATGAAATTTAAAAGCGATAATTTCTAACTTTCAAACGAACCATAACATCATAAAGCACTCTTCCGGTCCACCTTGAAAAACGCAGAGTATAGACAGATAAAATGAGTGGTGACATCATTCAAAATCATCATGTGACACTACAATATGGCAGTTTTAAAAGGATACTAACGCTACACTATTGATAACTCGAATTCAAGTGGTTAAATCAGTGTATGCACTCAATAATAGACCTGGTCATACTCGCTCCAAACGAACACATAATTAGGGGTTTGGGTTAGGGTTATAGTGTTTAACTCCACTTTAAACAATATGTCAGTTATATCGTGGCAGTCATTTTTACTGGTTGAGGAAACCAGAGTACCCTGTCGCAGATCACTGACAAACTTATTTTATCACATAATGTTGTATCGTGTAGACCTTGCCATAGTTGGATTTAAACTCACTAAGTTAGTGGAGATAGGTACTGATTACACAGGTAATTGTAAATCCAACTACTATACGATCACGACCACGACGGCTCCACACATATTTTGAAATTGAATAAAAAATCATAGAAAAAAACTAAATTAATTCAGCAATCACATAATCAATATATTTAGCACAGAAACCATGTCAAAATACTCATATTGTGTCACTCACTCACTCACTCACAATAAAGTGAGTGAGTGAGTGAGTGAGTGAGTGACACAACCAGCCTTTGTATTCTCAGGAAAAGATCCACCGAACTCTAAATATTCTGATATATCTCATTTACTATCAATATCAAAAGGAAAGTATTTAGAAAATGATGGGATAGCTTATCAAATATATTTTTATCATGATATCATAACATCATGGCCGAATTTAAAATCCCAAATTCTGAGAATTTTCAACATTAAGAATTGTGTGCTAAGATATTCTGGAAATTTAACAATATTGCACTGCAATTTTCCTTGGTGTCTACAATATGTGTTGAATAGCAATTTCTATTATTGTGAACAGTATAAATAAATTCAAAAGCACTTGGCTTTCAAAGCATAATGTTGATCATATAATAAATCGGATACAATGAAATAAATTAAACACAAAAGTGAGTGAGTGGGTGTTGTTTAAAATCAGATTAGCATTTTTCAGCTATAACATGAGATAATGCTTGCTTTGTACAAGACAAACCAGCTCCGTTGGATGTTGATAGTGCTAGTTCACTACAACAGCAGTCCACAGGTAGAGATGTTGCTCCCCTCTGATACATTGTCCTGACTACGAGATAACCAGTGTTTGTTCTTGTTTCTTAATGATGCCTGCTTAGCGGAGAAACAGTAAATACCAATGTTATAGTCATTGGCTTGACCCAACCGGGGCTCAAACTCACGATTTAGCACACACGAGACGAGCTTGCTAACCATCACACCACCAATGTGGTTAATCTATTGATCGAGATCAAGATCGAGATCGATCGATCGAGAGAGAGATAGAGAGAGATAGATTAAAATAAAAATGCCTATATACTTTTTACATTTCTTAATCCTTATAAATACTTAAATGTCCTTATTAATAGTTAATACAAACAAGAAGATATTTATAGTTCCCTTGTATGTTCCTTTCTTCTCTACTGGGGCTATCTAACATTTGTAGTACTTCAGTACATGTTTCTTTGTCTAGGTGTGGCAAGGAATGTATGAAATCTATTGTAACGGGCTCGAAGACAGCTAAAAAATGGAACTGAAAAAAGAAAAACATTATTTCATACCAACAAGTATTATACATAGCGCTATGAGCATATATTGTAAACAGTGATGGTCAACAACTCCACCAATATCAACAAAACAAACATCCAACTCTTAACTAAAACAATTGTACACAAAAAGACTATGACATATCATATTGGAAATCCAGTTCCTAGGTTATACAGGCACAAACATGTGACAGTGTAGAACCGAGTAATGCCAACTCTCACCTCTGTTAACTAGATCTCCAACGACAACACATATATAAACAAAAAACCTGCATAAATTCAGTTCCTCTCAAAAAGACTACTCACATCAAGAGGGGTGGTATAATAGCAGGGTTTGTAAATGCCTGTAGTCAACTGACTACCAGCGATGATGGTAGAATGTATGGGCTAAAGTCCATTACTCTTACGGCAAAAACAATAATAACTGATACTATTTACAGATTAAGTATCAATTAGTTATAAACATCTAAAGAAAATAAAGATATTCGTGAAAGACCAGAGTAAATAAATCACAAATTTGTTGAAATCAAACATCGAACATAAAATAGTAATAAAATACAGAATGAAATATAATTATTTTAATTAATATCTAATCATTTAATTACTAGCTGGAACTAATTGTTTTACCAACAGATTGTCTATATTGTTAGCAAGGGGTCATCTATACGAATAATGTTTTCTATGATTTTACAAGTTTAAGTTTGATAGATTTGAACGTTTTAGCTTTGTTAGTTACATCGACATAGAGACATGGATGTGGAAGCACTCATTTTGATTAGATGTATGCATGTAGAATTGTATCTATATACAATATGTTTTTGTAACATGAATGTATTCTTTTCCTTTGATCTTTTTATGGTTTGTATACCAGAATGTAAGCAATAGCTAAGAGCTATGACATAGTACACACTTTAAATTTCGGCTGTAGTTTTATAGCTCTCAGGGGGCCGTGCAGTAATCAACGACCTACCGGTAGATGTGATATTGCATGGTTTCATGTTACAAATCATTTATACCATGGTATATCGAGTTAAACCGTTAAACTATCTCGATTTTTTAACCGTTTAACTCGGAAAACCGTGGTATAATTAATTATTACATAGCGGTATTAAAATGTAAAAGTGTTTGCGTTATCACAAGATTATGGTCATTGAAACATTATTACAAATACGTGCAAAATGAACCAACTGAAAAGTAAACACGAAGGAAGGTTACCAACTGAAGAAGGAAAGATAAGGAAAGAAAATTCCATCTCATTTGTCATTAACTTGTGTGTAGTAAAAATTATCTCATTTGACAGCTTCTATGCGAAGATTATGCTTATATTATATAATATTACCCATGATACAACACCACCAAATGCAATAAACATTCTACCCACGAGTATCAGAGATTTCTGAAATCCCCCTAGGAACAGTGAAAATGATGTAATTCCTTATTATAGATTATACCTGACCAATGTATCATTTTTTTCTTTCCACACTTGGAATTCTATTGATTTGGGGAAAAAAAGAAATATTCCGACATATAATGGGATTAAAAGAACTTAATGGATAAAGTGATGCTCCTTTGGTCAAGGAAAATGTTATATTATTCACACAAAACTTCGGCTTAACAATAATTAATTACGATTGATGTATGTTTAATCTTGGTATTAAATCTGGCTGTAAATGTGGATTTGAGTGTGAAAACTGTTTTCATTTTTTTATGGAATGTTCTCTATATGATAATATTAGACAAAAATAAGTATTTGTAATTTTAAGAATTTATGGTGAAATAGATTTGAATATCATTTTATATGGAAATACAGAACTTTCAAGATATTTTTCGTGCGGTTTAAGTCTCTTTAAAAGATAGCAATATATTTGGACAATCATGCAGATCTAAACTTTGTTTTCCCTTTATTTATTTTTTTGTAAACATTTCTTCCTTTTACTAATAGGTACCATGTCTCTTTGTTTGATTCTTTCTCCTTTTTTTGTTGTTTGTTCATACATCTTTATGTAAATTGATACATTTCATCGTATGGTTGCTGTTATGTATATAATGTTGTAAATTGTACGAAACGGATTTGAATAATTGTTGTAATAACTTGTGCCCAATCCCATTTGCTAATATTTTGAGCAAATAGAATATGCGAAGATTAGACAAGTTGCTAACTGATAAATAAAATATGCCCAACTTTTTTATATATAAAGACCAAATCAAGTTTAGACACTTTCCACATCACGTTATTACTTATCATTTTCGTATGGGAGTTCGTTTTTTCTTTGTGTGTGTACTGTTTATGTTTTTGCATCCAAATCGTCAGTTCGCTACGAAAACAAATGTTTTGACTTGGTACTTTTATATAGCCATTTTGCTAGAATAAGAAAATCTTGAAGATATTAAAGGGTGCGTAACTCTACAGACACAACAGTGTGCACATGAAAGAAAAAACCTAACAATGATCAACAAAAGAAAAGATTGAGAGCCACGAACCCCACTACAAACCAGGTGTGAACTCGAGTGTTCCGGAAGGATACACAGTTACTGCTACATTCATTGTACATGAATAATAATAAATAAACACACATTTACAATTAATTTGTTGAAATGTGATTTAAACATAGTTGTTGATAATTAAATTTAATACAAATATAGTATCTACCTTCTGTTGAATGATTGGTTGGTCAGGTGCTTTGATGTCTGCTGTAGTAATTAGTACGTTGTGCAATGGCCGTCGTTGTTTTGTATTGAAATATGATTTTCGAATAATATCTGAAAGAAAATGAAAGCAATATTCTAAACATTGTTAAACAAATATAATAAGACAACTTATTAGAATGGTCAATACATATCACAAGCCTTTCTTTTTCCCATTGTTATTGGAAACCTCAGAGGCTCACAGGAGTCTGTGTTTACTCACTTAGCATCCAATTGGTTCCACGTGGTCTCACCAAGACAAGTATCTTAATTATTTAACATGGCCTTTTAGTAGGAGCGACGACATTTTGAGAGGAAAATATCAAAGGACCATCTCAAACCATACCTTGTGGTTTTAAATTGCACTTATGCTGTTCTCGGAAATGAGCAAAAGACGGTTCATATTACTAAAATACATACATTGAAAACGGATGCGGCCAAGTCGACTTTTCGTCTTGCATATTAATTAGGGCAAATGTGAAAAGTCGAAATATTAATAAAAAAATCTGAATATTGGAGGTTTTTATTTTACTTTTTCGTGTTAGTAGTTTGCTTTTTCGTGTGCATATTTCAATTATTTTCCATAAATAAGCCTTACATTTTTTCGTATTATTTATATACATGTACATTTAAAATTTCAACAGGTTTTATGCGAAGTATGTTTCAATATGGCTCAGCGTTTGAAGCTTTTTAAATAATTACATTTAGTTAATATAAACTTAATTTGCATACAAAACAACGGTGGTGGCCATATTATTTTGGCGGTTGGGATTATCAAGCAAAAATCCAAAAGTGGATGATACATGTGTCAGTTCTATGGATTCCGGTAGCAATTGGTTCTTTGCATGATTCGTGAGGGTTACTAGTCGGAGTTTTGTCTATTTTTATTCTATTTTCAGAGACGGTGGCAGCCATGATTGATAGTTGTGGTCATTGACCACAACTCTGAAAGATGATTGCATATGTATCTGTTTTCCAAAAGTGTTGTAGCAATTTGACCCTTTAAGCGATTTTCCTGAACTTTTTTTGTTGAAGTTTTGTTGATTTTGCGTTTTTCTTTATATAAACATATGGCATACAAAGGACGGATGGACGACGAGGGAAGCCAAGCAATGGTAAGAGCTCTCATTATACTTGGGAATAGGAGCTAAAAAGTAATGTACTACAAGTTTCATAAAAAAATCAGGCACTATTCATGTCAAATATATATGACCAGGGGCTGCTGTTGTCATGATCTATGGTAGTTGGATTTACAACTATCTATGCAATCAGTGCCTATTACCTCTAACGTTGTGATATTTGAATCATGTGGCAAGGTGTACTGGATATAACATTGTGTCATAAAGTTTATAAGTGTCTGGCAGCAGGTCGGTGGTTTTCTCCAGTTACTTCAGTTTCCTGCACCAATATATCTGACATGACAAAACTGAAATATTGTTGAAAGTGACGTTAAACACCATAATCCTAACCCATATATGCCGAAGTGAACAATTCAAACATACATTAAATCTGTTCCCTTTTTGTAGCCACAAAACATTGAATGACAAGACACATTTAATTCAATATAGATGTACTTGATCATAAATTGCTGAATATGGTTTCTCTTAATATAGTTTTCAAGCATCAATACCTATATATATAAAATTCCAGTATTGCATGGTACTAAATTTCATACTTATCAAGTTTTAAGTTTTCATATATTTTTTTCATTCGGAAGTTACTGTTCTTTTTAAATAAACGTTTTTCAACATACTTCTGTCTTGTGTGTTGTTCTTTTTCAGCTGTTTGAAAAGGTCAGGTAATCCCTGCAAAACAATGATAGTGAGTATATGAAAGGGAAGAATGTCATTAGGCTACAAACAATTGTTCATAATTCCTTATTTTGGCATTACTATCCATTTTGTAAAACTTTTTCAGTTTAAAGAGTTTTTAGTTGTTATAATAGCAAAATAACAAAATTTTAATAGCATATAAACAAACAAAAGTGGTTTGTTTAAACTATTTGTTAATAAACTCAACTGACCCTTTTTCTCTAATATTACATATTGATTTTTTTATGAAAAAAGGGGACAAATTGTTATACATTGCAATTCACTGAAAAAAGCACCCTAAGTGATTATAATATTGTTGTGTATTGAGTTATATAATGAATAAGGTGCCGTATGTATACTATAATTGAAGTGAAAATATTATGGTTGTGTGTTTAGTTATATGATGAAAGACACAAAAGCGAATATCAAACCATTGTTATTTTTATACTGTGTTATTAACAATGGAAAGACCTTTTTGTCAGCTTTTTGTTCCAGATACAGGTGTCAAACAGCCTTTTTAAAAATTATCGAAGACTGGAAGAAGGCCCTGGATGACAATAAATTTGTGGCCGCCATACTGATGGACCTATCAAAGGCTTTTGATTGTTTGCCTCACAATTTATTGCTATTAAAATTGAAAACTGGTCTGATAGTGCCCTTGATCTTTTATTTAGTTACCTTCATCAAATAAAACAGTGTATTAAGGTTGAAAATGTGTGCAGTAATTTTAAATATATGTATAAAGGTGTTCCGCAGGGATCTATTTTAGGTCCTGTATTATTAAAATTTTTATAAATGATATTTTTTTATGTTGTAAATAATAGTACAATTTATAATTATGCTGATGATAACACTCTGTCCTATGCTGACTATGATATCAAAAATGTTGTTCAAAATTTGGAGAGTGACAGTTTAAAGATGCTGGATTGGTTTCATTATAATCTTATGAAAGCCAATCCAGACAAGCTTCAAGCTTTGGCAATCGGCAAGCAATCTTTCGACCATAAAATAGTTTTTGAATTAAAAGGAAATAGGATAGAGTGTGAAAATGATGCTAAATTATTAGCAGTAACAATAGACTATGAACTTAAATTTGACAAACACATTTCAGATATAGGTAAAAAAACATCTCGCCAACTAAATATACTAAAGCGCATTGGAAAATATCTAAACAAACTTGGCTGATTAACCATTTATTATTCTTTTATTTTATAAAACCTGACTTATTGTCCGATCACCTGGCATTTTTGTAGTGAAAAAAATACTTTAAAAATGAAAAAAATACAAGAACGAGCTCTACGCTTTGTTTATAATAATTACACAAGTAACTATGAAGAACTATTACATTTGTCAAAGTTATCATCACTAAAGGTGCGTAGACTAAGTTCAATTGCACTGGAAACATTTAAAATTATTAATAAGAACTGTCCATCATATTTGTATGATCTAATAAATACTAAGAAACATCAATATTCTTTCAGATACAGTAACACAACTGAATTACCCCAGGTCAGAACTATTAGGTACGGTATTAACTCTTCCCTATACCGCTTCAAAACTATGGAATGAATTGCCAGAACATTTTCGAAATGAAACAAATATTAATCAATTTTCAAAATTAATCAGTACATGGACTGGCAATTCATGTCGTTGCAATGCATGCAAATAGCTTTGCTCTGTAGTGCTATAGTTTCAAGCTTTTAGTATTGCTATTTTTAAATTAGTGCTTGTAATGCATAAATTGTTTATGTTTGTGCTTAATTATCTTTGTCGCTTGTGTTTTATAATAATATGTGCTTCATATGCAATGCCTTATGTTTTATTTATTAGTAAGTATGCATGATATATATGTGCTATGATATTTATTGTTGTAATGTCTTATGATTGTATGCCTTATATGTGCCTTGCTGTATTATATGTACTGTCATGCATGTTTTCTGTTACTATTTTATGTTATATAATAGACGATTCAAAAGCTCAATAGAGCTTGTGTTATTTGTATTGCTTTGTATCGTCTTTAAATAAAGTTTTTGAACCTTAATAGTCACATATATCTATTAATAAAAGCACTTACCCGTTCTGGCAAAGCTTGGTTTATGTCAAGTTCAGGATACTTTTTGTCATCTTCAAATATCTGAGTTACACGTCTTTTTTTTTCTACAGCAACAAGATATAATGTGAAACGAAAGTTATCGTTTTATAAGAAGAAACCAGACTTCATTATAAAATGCTTATTTGTAAAGGTTGGTATTTTACTCACATGTGAAACACATTTCCATTATCACATAATTTCGCGAAGAGTGGATGTCTGGGTCCATAGAACTAGCTTAATCCTGCTACTTTTGTTAAAAATGCCTGTACCAAGCCAGAAAAGTAAGAAGTTATGTGAGTTATGGAACGACCATTTAACTTGAAGGGGGGTTATGGTTTTTTTCTAAAAAAATATTCTGATTTTGGTGGAAGAAAAATAAAATAATCTGATTCAGAGTTTTTGTCATATAACCTAATGTTATATTCTGGAAAAAAATTCTGAACGAAACAAAAAACCATAATGCCCCCCCCCTTCAAGTTAAATGGTCGGTCCCTTAGGCATATCGATTTTGCATCTGTCTACGATTTTCTATTGTATTTCGGAACTGTTCCGACAGTGTGGTATTTTAGAACTGTTCCGACAGTGTGGTATTTTTCATTTTTTATTTTATTACAATTAACAATGTCTTTTTTTCTTCTATAATGTTAAATTCTGCATAATAATATATTATAACCTCACTGAGCTATAATGAAACTAATATTGCGTCATTCAAATATAAAAAAAATGTCATTACCTCCTTGAAATGTAATTAATATATTGCTAAGTAGTTTTCGGATTCGAGATATGTCAAGTCTGTCCTCTGGCTTAGTCACAACACATGAGAAAATTATATCATGCACTTCCTTTGGTATACAAGGCCATTTATAAGGTTTCAGGTCTTGAAAAACAATCTGAAAGTTAATAAATTCGTATAATTTTTCTATAATGTTTCCTAATTTCGGTATTTGGTATGATGATCTTACATACTTGTGCGGGGGTCGTTGTGGCCGTGATCGTATGTTAGTTTTATAACAACCTATGCAATCAGTGCCTATCACCACTGATGATGTGAGTTCGCATCTCGATCAGGGCAAGGTGTACAGCATTATGTGATAAAGTTTGGCAATGATTTGCAACAGATCGGTGGTTTTCTCCGGGTTCTCTGGTTTCTTCCACCAATAAAACTGACTGCCACGATATAACTGAAATATTGCTGAAAGTGGCATTAAACACCAACAAGCAAACATACTTATGCATTATTTTTTCTTCGTTAATGTTTTGATTCACTGTATTTGCTCAATTTGAGCTCATTGTAGGTATAGCTAGACAATACTGTGGCTGTTTGATGTCAAATGGTTAACAACATTTTTGTTTTACGTCCAAATATACATGCTTTTAATAGTACTCATCGTTAATCACAGTCCATTTATTGGAGCAATAACCATTGTTTTTCAAGTGTTGTCGTTCTTTGCCCAGTGTTTTTTGTACCGTAGTTAAGATATATATGTTATAGAGTTATCTCCCTTCCAATATACATAGTTGTCGATCATTACGTGAATTTATACCCTTTCCATTCAAGACATGAAACTGGTAAAATTGCATCATTTCAAGTTCTTCATTTTGCACAAACATTCAAAGAAAGAAAAAGCCTCCAACACTCCTGCAGTTTTGAATATTTTTTGCTGCTGTTGTAATTTGTTTTTTTTCGAATTGCGAATTATATTTGAAGGGTGATACTTCATGTAAAGGCACAGCTGATTGTTGATGCACTTGTAATGGCAAAGATGTTTGTTATGGATGTTATAGAAGTGCGGCATCAATTCAGATTGAACTTTGGTTGACCTCTGTACCCAGTATCAACTATGTTATAATGTATGTTAATTCATAGAAGAACTTTTGTTGATCGCTGTTTACCAGGGTCAAAGGTGTAAATTTGTAAATATATTGTATTTCCAATTTTACGAGTTAAAGAAATTAACCCTCAATTTTACTTTTGTTACTATTGATTCCCAGTACAGGGACTGTTCAGTACAGTTGTTGTGATGAACAGACTTTAATTGTGCTAAATATTCTACATTAATGCATATTGTTGGTGCTTTAATATTAATTTTGTTGTTCATCAAGCTGCAGCGTACAAGTGAAAAAAAGTGCTAAATATTCTACATTGTTGCATTTTGGTGTTGCTTTAAATTGAATTTTGTCGCTCATCGGGCTGCAGTGTACAAAAATGTGTAGGTATCCCAATGTAATTGTAAATTCTTCAGCCGTGACCAAGCATTCGCTACTTAATAATAATAATAATAATAAAATTAACGTTTAAGAATTTGCTTTGTTTGCCATTAATATTTTCTACCAAAAATAGCATCTATTCATTTAATTGAATAGAGCTGTGTAGATTTCAGATTCATGTTAAACATGATTGTAACATTCAGTGTTCAGACATTTATTCTACCAAAAACCACAGTATAAAGGATCGGCTATAGATATTCAAGATAATGTGAAATATTACTTTTAGTTGTGTTTTTGTTTTGTATGTCTTCGTTCTGTGTCTTGTGCCCAATGTTTCCTGTGTCTCTGGATTGTCCAATCTTGATCTCCCCTTCGGTTTTCTCTAACGTTTATTCAGATAAAAACTACTTACATATTCCAGAAGGTGTTCTGTTGGAGTGCGATACACCTCTGTATAAGGATGACAACCATGTGTGAAGACCTCGTAAATAAATAGCCCTAACATCCAGATGTCTGTTTTGGAATCATAATGATCTTCTAAGATACTCTCTGGTGCTGACCATAAAACTGGTATCTCGCTACTGTCTAAATCTAGGAATATATATCAATAATTTACAACATTCCATTCAACTTTCGTTTCATTTAAGGTTTTAATAGACATGTATTTGTTGCAGAACTCAATTCATATATTTTCAGTTTCTTTAGCAATGAATTATTTAAAAAGAATTTAGAATTATTATCTAAAATAAGGAACTTGAGGCCTAAATTACAATTCTTAGTTAATTTAATATTGGAGAGCATCTACATCAACTGGATTGTATACATATTCTAAATTACTTGATATAAGAAAAGTTTGAATCTACCACAGGTGTAATCAGAAACCGAAAATTGAAGAAGGACAGACAGTGCAATGTCAACAGAAAAAAAGACAGAAAGACACAGAAGAATCTACAAAACAATACACAGAAAACTAAAGATTGAGCAACACAAACCCCACTAAAACCGGAGGTGAACTCAGGTGCTCCGGAAAGGTAAGCAGTTCCTACACCCGTCGTGTTACTCATGTCAATTCAGTGTTATTGACTATAATGTCCGCTATATTAAAATTACCTGATATAAATCCGGTGATTTTGTCTATAATTTCCGCTACGCTGAAATCATGTAATACGATGTTTTTTCTTCTCAAACTAAAGGCATAAGTTGTCAAGTTCCGATGAACTACTTGTTTGCTGTGCAGAAATGAAACGGCGTCTACTGCATCAGCTACCATTGTTATCAGTTCACGGTTGGAAATCCAACATTTCAGCTTTCTAGCATCTAACAAATGGCTGTTTAAGTCGTGGTCCGTTGATTTATCAGTAATGTAAAACATTGGGAGTGGTCTGCATTGGAAGGCAATAAGCTGTATTAAATTATGATGTAGCTTTTCATCTTGTAGATGTTTAAGAATGTCTAGAGTGTTAAGATGCTTCCTCGTTTCATTTTTATTTGCCTTTCGTTTATAGTCCTGCATGCTTCCTTCTGCAATGCAGTGTAAGGTAGGAATTAGGCCATGCATGACCACATGTTTATCTTCAGACACCGTGCCTGCAAATGTTCCCCATGAAGGTTCTAATCCAACATTTGATGACTGGTGAATAATACCATCAAGTTTAAAATTTATTACAGCTAATTGTTGAAGGATATGTTTGCTGACCTTTCCTCTGATGTCCTTTGACTGTTGATTATTCCTTTGAAATAAGTAGACGGCGTTGGTAACTAGTTCTTTTGTCTCTTTGAATAGTAGTGGTTCTATCAGACATAACAGGTGTAACCGTACCATTTGAGAGATTCGTGTCGTGTCAAGGAATATGTTTAAAACCTTACACAAAGTTAATTGGTATTCTGATGTAGTTGTTGGTAACGACGAACCTTCAAAGAGTGATAAAATAAGAAATTGTTTCGTGTAATAAAAACAAATAAAACACACAATTTTTTTAAATAATTTTTTTTTTTTTAAACTTTGTATACGACTTAAATAGAGATATTGAAAACAAATAAATAAATGTACTAAACTAATCGCATTTATCAACAAGAAAAATAATATTATCAAATATAAATATAAAGCTTCAAGTAAATATGTAGAACAATTCTAAAATATACTTTACGAATGTTGTAGAAACAAATATTGCAGATGTACATAAATGTATATAGAACGAAACTAATTATGTACTCTTGTTGAAAAGTTATAAATAAAGTAAAGTGAATGCATTATGATTAATCTAATTAAGAGGAGTAATTTGTCATCACATTAACTGGCATAGCCCATTATCAAAGCAATTATTGACATGCAAAACTACAACATTCCAATTAATAAATGTATTACCTTCAATGTGCAACTGTTGGCATGAAATAAAACAATTAAGATTTTTAAACAAAAAATTTTATTTTTGCATTTTCCAGTTCTATAACATTCTTTGAATTTCTTTGTTTTTGGATATTAGTTCTGTTTAAACATTCTTTTCATAATATATAATAGTTATAGATTATTATATGGCACTTCTCATATCACATTTCATATCAACTCGAGACGCCCATATTATCCCAAGCCGAAGACGGCGGCCCGAGGGCAAATATGGCATGCGATATGAAAAATGCCATATCATAACCTATTTATCATATGTAATTCAATGCGTCTTTCTTCATATTTGTGAGAGCTGATCGTTTTCAGAGACCATGTACAGTCCATGGACATAAATATTCGTCACCTTTGATTTTTTACTATATTATATATTTCATATAAAACCCCATTTTTCCACTAAAATTTTGTAAAGCCATCTCTGGGCAGATTTTTATCAAATTTATTTCAAGACACGCAGAATTCTTTGAATTTTATCTGTTTATCTGATAATAATTTTTGTCTGCATGGTTTTTGTTTTCTGTTGATTTAAACACAAATGTTGATTTTTCCGATTTTTAATATATATTTTGGTTAAATAAATAGCAAATTTGACGTCAGAAAACAAAATTTGTCTTTAAATCATAAGAAAATAAAGGCAATCTAACAGAAAATCATGTTAAAATAAACAAATAATCTGCATATGGGACGAAGTCCCAACTATGGTAGAAATAGCAATATTTTGATTCCAGATCCATAGCACTAATGGATAAAATTCCTTGCACCGGAAATGACGCAACTGGTAACCAATACAGTGTTACTGCAATCGGCAAACCTCGGGTGAGTCCACTTCACTTCCTCAATACCTCGGCTGTAATACGGTATTTGATATGGCTCTACGCGTCAAATTTCTTTGCCGGAAGACCGTATCACTTCAATCAAACATTTCGCACCGCGAATAAATTCTAAAATGGCGACAATAGATGAGTGTATAGAGTTTGCTTTGAAAAATATTGGTCTTTGATGAAGATACGGAATCAGCCGAAGTTGCGACGAGTGAGGGTTACTGGTGGAATTAGACTCCGTAAGGATGCGCAGCAATCTGGTACTCGTGGCCCCAAAGGGGTCAAGATTACCAAAGTACTAAAAATGATATATTGTAGAAATAAAATCAAGAACGAGTACAAGGATGTAGAAAACAAAATCAAGTTGCTTACACATTAGCTCTAAATCTCGTGAGAAGTGGAACCCGTTCAAAATTTCGTCATTCGGCAAACCTCGGGTGAGTCCGCTTCGCTTCCTCAATACCTCGGCTGTAATACGGCATTTGCACTCGTCGCAACTTCGGCTGATTCCGTACCTTCATCATACCTCGTCCATATTACGATAGCTCCCATTGGAACTACTTTCGAAAATTTTCAATGAAGGAGGTATTAAAATAATTTCACTTTCAAATATTCGTCCAATAATAATATATTTTCATTCGTCGCAATGTTGGCTGATTCCGTACCTTCATCAAAGACCAATATTTTTCAAAGCAAACTCATCTATTGTTGCCATTTTAGAGCTTATTCGCGGTGCGCAATGTTTGATTGAAGTGATACGGTCTTCCGGCGAAGAAATTTGACGCGTAGACGCATATCAATTACCGTAGTACAGTATTGAGGGAGAGAAGCGGAATCACCCGCAGTTTGCCGATATTTGATGTGCGTCTACGCGTCACATTTCTTCACCGGAAGACCGTATCTCTTCAATCAAACATTGCGCACCACGAATAAGTTCTAAAATGGCGACAATAGATGATTGTATAGAGTTTGCTTTGAAAAATATTGGTCTTTGATGAAGGTACAGAATCAGCCGACATTGCGACGAATGAAAATATGTTATTATTGGATGAATATTCGAAAGTGAAATTATTTTAATACTTCCTTCATTGAAGATTTCCACAAGTAGTTCCAATGGGAGCTATCGTAATACGGACGAGGTTTGATGAAGGTACGGAATCAGCCGAAGTTGCGACGAGTGAAATATCGCAAGATAGAGCATGAAGTAGTCCTTGACAACCATAAACAACAATGGCCGACAATGTTTATAATTTGTATGATGTAATAAAACTAATGACGGCTTTTATTATAGGTTCATATACCTGAGTTAATATTGTTTAAATAAAATTATTGGACTTCGTCCCAAGTTAGGCAACTCCTATTATCATATTATATTTCTGCTTCTTCTGGTGTAAAAATGATTAAAATCCGTATAGAAATGATTTCACAATAATGTTTTTGAAAAATGTGGTTTTATATGAAATATATAGCGTAAAATCGAGGGTGACGAATACTTATGTCCATTGACTGTAGCTTGATTTGGGATATGTTGCAATAATATCATATTATATCTACGTTTTTATTATATGTATTTAGAGACATAATCCTTACACAGATACAATTTCTATACAACACAAGATGATTCAATCTTTGGTTCACTAATTCACCAATCAGAGCTACGAAAGTAGTCCCATTTCAAGAAAAAAGTTCCTTTCACTTTGGAGTATTGTGAAAACTACTGAATGGAATGGACTAATTAAAATTGATAATTGAAGTTAAATATATAGGGATTATTTTGAGCCCAAATTTGATGGACTTAGTTGTATTTTAATATCTCTATGGAGGATTTGATGCATGACCTATAAATACTGAATTTCTTAGGGATGACCGAGCTAATTTTAGAGTAGGTGTTTTCCGTAGCATGGCATTTCACTGCGAGATTATAAGCATGCCCTGATATTTTGACTGAAGGTAGAGGAATCATGTACGTTTCAGAAAATATATGATCCTGGAAAGGTTAAACTTAAGATAAAATGGCCAGGTAGGCTCGAAAAACCACAAATTTAGTAGAAAACCTTAGAGAAATTAATAAGTGGTTTCACACCGGCAAAATACATCAAAATTATCTTTTGTTGCTATCATGTTCAAATTAGCCTAACAATGTCACAACAGACCCAGAGTGACATGTTTCATACAAAAATGCTACAAAATGCATTGTGGTGTCAGATTACATGGTCAAAATGCATGGTATGTAATATTTTTGAATATTGTTCCTAAACACTGGATATAAATGTACATGGACACAGGGTATTGCAACTCATTTTATTTTTGTTTATGACTTTATAATTATTTTGAATATGTTATTGAATGTGTTTTTGCAGTAGATGGGCACATAATATTGAAAATATGGTTGATATTAAGAATTTTAAAAATTTTCATCATGCGGCAGTTTGTCGACTTCAAATATAGAATATGGTGATATCATGATTTGATTTTTTTCAATCCTACAAATTTGTCCTGGTAAATTTTGATAGTTTCAGTTAGAATACATGTACAATGTACTTATAAAATAATATAAGGCTATAGAAAACAGTTTTAATTGAAAATTATGTAGTAAAAACCTGGTAATTTAAGTGATCCCAGAAAAATTATTTTGACTGCTTAGCATTTTCTGTTAATTTTTCAAATTGTCAATTTGGATTTCATGTTTTAGAGTATTATTTGGCTGTAACAGTAGATTTGAGCATCCAGCTTACTTAAACAGTGGAAAAAATGATGTGGAAGCATACCGGTATATTTATTGAGTTTTGGTGTAAATTATAGTTGTGCACCATCAGAAATTCCAAGACTTGAATATCAATAAATCATATTTTTGCAAATTTGATGGAATTAGAAGGAATTTCAACTAAAGATCTATAAACAAAAACTTATTTTGTGTCTTAAGGTGGTAGACCTGGGTTACCCTAAAATTTTCCCATCATTCAATTTTTTTTAAATTTGCATCATTGAATAGTTATGTCTAAATACATTATCTGCCAAAGTTTCAAAAAATTTCACCGTGCCGTTTTCTCCATAGCACATCCTAAATATAGCAATTTTGGGGGTATCCTTGATGCCAGATGGTAATACTAGTTTCGGAAGATTCTAATAGATATGCACATTTATTTGTGATTGAAAGGGAATATTTTGGCTTTAATACACTTGAGAGTGTTGTTGTTGAATAAATATGAAATATCTAGCATATCTGAATATCCTGTTTGGAGATAATCACGTGCAAACAGTGGAAACTGCAAAAAAGGGGGGATGCCCTGAGGACCACCTTGGTATTAAAAATCGGATTAAAAAAATTCCTGTCAATTAATTTCCACCAAAAAATGTCACACTGAAGAATAGACATATAGACATCATTGCACCAAATTTTACAAACTTTTACCGTCAGATTTTTAAAATATTTAAATTTATGTTTTTCATGGAAGGTACCCAGAAAAAAATGAAAGTGTCAAGGAAAGTTAGCACACACCCATCCTTTACTAGTTTCTTTGTTTATGAGATAAAAAATAACTAGTTACCAATAACAAAAAGCTTTTCAATTCTTATAATTGACAAAGTGAATGTCCAAATTACCAATTGACTGCATTTGTCTTTTTTATTTTCAAGTCGGCTGGGGAGGGGGAAGGGTTTGAGGGTGAGGGTGACTCTACTTGATTAATTCATTACAAAAAAAAACACAAAAAACACAGACAGCCACCCAGCTGTATTTGTTTGATTCTGGTTATTCTTTAGTTGTCTTAGAAGAAGGGGGGTGGCGGTATAAGAGAGGGTCAGATATTACAATTTTTTTCTCAAACATAGCTTTCTATCTTTGCTAATATCTTGTTTATATCTTTCATATTTAACATTAAATTCATGTTTTGTATTTGTTATATTATTATTATTGATCTTATATTTATTGATTTTAGATTTATTCATTTTTGCCTTGAAATCTGTCAATGACATCTAAATGTTCGTTTCCATCCCCCGATTTCCTACGTCCCCATGATCGCCGTGTTTAAAACTTAGACATGTTGATTTTTTAGCTTTTAAAAAGCTACAAATAACTCAAGTTTTGTGAAAATAATTAGAATATAACACAATTCAATGGCCAATTTGGTAAAGGAAGCGTCTGTTTGTATATTTTAAGATTTGGGATTCAATATTCACCTGGAATTTCGTCAGTACAAATTTGCAGAAGTTTGCCGTGATACTTTTGTATCAACAAATTAAACCTTCTTTATTGCTTGAATAAAACCTGTTCCTCTTATTGTTATGTATCTTCCCATTGATTACAATTGTTTTGACAATCAGCTTTACCATAAAACGAAGATTATTTGCAAGAAAAGAGACCTGCAAAAAGAAACAAGGCGACTTTAATTTCGCTTTGTAGTCGAGGGAGAGCGACTTCAGACTATATAGGGCGAGAATTTCGCCCACTTCGCCTGGTTTGGTGAGCCCTGCAAGGAGCACATCTATGGAAAGGTAAAAGGAAAAGGAGTCATTTTTTTAACTGGCCATATCCAATGTAAACAATCTTTGTCACCAAGAAGCTTGGAATTGAGGGGGAATTTTCAAACGCACAGATGATCATATATTTGAGAAGACACTGAAAATAGAGTTATCTCCCATACCCCAGGCCTACTACCTTAAACTACATAATTGATGGGGTAAAAGCATGAATTAACAAAATTAAGAATGATATGAACTCATTTTATGGGACGAAAAAGGGGGGAGCTAAATGCAAACATTTCATAGTATTTAGCTATCAAATATACAATTGAGGCATATATATATGTGGTAAAATTGCTTATTATGTTAGAAATTAGCTTAATAACTGTAATATATAAGAGAATAGGTAAGTTTTGGTATATTACACAATCTGAACTCAACAGCTGTAAATGGAGATATTTTCATTAAACATCTTCAAGAGGTACCTTTGCATTTGAACACTTGAGCTTGCAAATATCGGACAGACACATACCTTATGAGGTTTTTTGGGGTTGATATGCCTAAGGAATAGAAATTAGGACAACAAATGGTTAAAGAAACAAGTTTTTGCTCTTTTAAAAACTGGCTTTAGGTGTCAAACCACTAATTCACCAATCAGAGCTTAGAACATATACGAAAGTACAAGTAGTCCCTTTTCAAGAAAAAAGTTCCTTTCACATTGGAGTATTGTGAAAATTACTGAATGGAATGGACTAATTAAAATTTCAGAAAATATATGGTCTTGGAAAGGTTAAACTAAAGATAAAATGGCCAGGTAGGCTCGAAAAAACACAAATTTAATAGAAAACCTTAAAGAAATGAATTAGTGGTTTCACACCTAAAGGAGTGTCATCAATCGTTGGCAACATCCCGAAATTTGCTGAGAAGTTGTCAGTCATTCGGACTGACAGACATGAAGATCTTGTCAGACCAAAAAATATTTTGCCGGTGTTACATACTCATTTTTCTCCCCGGAAAAATGAGTATATACTCAGTTTTCCCCCCGGAAAAATTAGTATATACTGAGATTTCCCCCCTGGAAAAATGAGTATATACTGAATTTCCCCCCCGGAAATCCAAGTATGTGTTAACACATACTCATTTTTCCCCTCATACTAGTTTTTCCCCTCTCCTATTTTAATATGGTTTTTCTTGTGTACACTTATATTCATGTATATGGTGGAAGACATAATAGTTAAATGTGGACGAAAGAGGGTATCAACAATGATAATAGTAATAACTAAGGCAAGCATGAACATGGAGTGAGAACGGATAAGGAGGTAGGAGGAAAGGATGGGAAAAACACTTGAGTGATAAAGCGATCTTCCTTAGTGCAAGTGAGAAAAACTCAAGTTTGTTAAGTGCTGGAAGGCACAGCTGACAGGTATGAGGAAGAGGGCAGGAAGGAAGGAATATAAAGAGAACGATAGAGAGGACGGAGGGAGAATGGTAAAAAGACGATGGAGAGGAAGGAGAGATACTAGAGGTATAAATAAGGAGGATGACGGGGAGGAATTAGGGAGGGAGTCAATATGGAAAAGGATGGAGATAGTGAGGAGGATAATGATGAGGAAGTAGTGAAACAGGTATTGAAGAGGAGATTTGAAGGAAGAGGATAGAAAGGACGAAGTAAACGAGGAGGAGAGAAGTAGTGAGGAGGAGGTAATAAGGAGGATGATGATGACGACGGAGGAGAAAAGCATACGGGGAAGGTAATTAGGAAGAGTTAAATAAGGAGGATGGAGACGGAAGAAAGACAGAGGTAATGAGGTGGATGATAATATTACAGGAAAGAGAAGAGAGGTAATGAGGTGGCGGATTGAAAGGAATGAAGGATGGAGAGGTGGTGAGGATGACTGGGAGGAAGGAGGGAGAGAGGTAGTGAGGATGACTGAGAGGAAGGAGGGAGAGAGGTAGTGAGGATGACTGAGAGGAAGGAGGGAGAGAGGTAGTGAGGAGGATGGATAGGAATGAGGGAGAGAAGTAGTGAGGAGGATTGAGAGGAAGGAAGGAGAGCGGTAGTGAGGAGGATGCCAGAGGAAGGAGGGAGAGAGGTAGTGAGAAGGATGGAGAAGAAGGAGAGAGAGGTAGTGAGGAGGATTGAGAGGAAGGAGGGGGAGAGGATGAATCAGAGGAAGGAGGGAGAGAGATAGTGATGAAGTGAATGGAGAGGAATGAGGGAGGAGAAGTAGTGAGGAGGATTGAGAGAAAGGAGGGAGAGAGGCAGTGAGTAGGGATGAGAGGAAGAAGGGAGAGAGGTAGTAAAAAGAGGAGAGCAAGGAGGGAAATAAATAGAGAAGAGGAATAAGGAGGGAGAGAGGTAGTGAGGAAGACTGAGAAGAAGGAGGGAGATAGGTAGTGAGGAAGTGGATGGAGAGGAATGAGGGAGGAGGAGGATTGAGAGGAAGGAGGGAGAGAAGCAGTGAGTAGGAGGGAGAGGAAGTAGGGAGAGAGGTAGTAAGAAGAGGAGAGCAAGGAGGGAGATAAGTAGAGAAGAGGAAGAAGGAGGGAGAGAGGTAGTGAGGATGACTGAGAGGAAGGAGGGAGATAGGTAGTGAGGAAGTGGATGGAGAGGAATGAGGGAGAAGTAGTGAGGAGGAGGATTGAGAGGAAGGAGGGAGAGAGGCAGTGAGTAGGAGGGAGAGGAAGAAGGGAGAGAGGTAGTAAGAAGAGGAGAGCAAGGAGGGAGAGAAGTAGAGAAGAGGAAGGAGGGAGAGAGGTAGTGAGGAGGAGGATGGGAAGGAAGGAGGGAGAGAGGTAGTGAGGAGGAGGATGGAGAAGAAGGAGAGAGAGAGGCAGTGAGGAAGAGGATGGAGAGGAAGGGTGAGAAAGGTAGTGAGGATGACGACTACTTTAATAAATTTCCCCCGACAATGCCTTCAGTGGTTCTTGAAAATCGATTAATCAGAATATTCAAAGTCTCCTATCGATCTGCACCAAAGAAACAACACTTGTGTAGTACCTCATAGTGAACACCCTCAAAGTTAAATTGGTTAAATTATGTTCAGTGGTTCTCAATGAGATTACGAAAATGTAATTCATAGGTTTTCAAAGCAATTTTGACCTTCGCTGTCGACCATTTTGAATTTCCGATCGGCATAAAAACCATTATCACCTGTAAAGGACTCTGAAATTTCAAGACAATGTTTACAACTATAATATGCAGGTCAGGTTCAATTGCAGCCAGATCCCACATACGGCTTGGAAGTTAGGCCCACTTAGCTGAAAGCGGAAAATTCCGTGTCCTCAGACACATTCTTCTTTTATTCATTTTTTAACGAATCGGCATGAAAAGTAACAACACTTGTGTAGGACATAATAGTGAACACCTCTGCCAAGTGTGGTTAAATTCTGTTCAGTGTTTTCCAAGTAGACCATGAAAATTTTGCTTTACATATGGTTTCAAAGCAAACTTTGACCTCCGCTGGCAAAGATTTTGAATTTCCGATGGGCTCAAAAAGTAACAAGACCTGTCAAGGACCTTAAAATGAACATACAAATCACGTTTCCATACCATCGCTTCAGTGTTTCTTGAAAAAAGATTATTGAAAAACTAACAATGTTTCCAATGTCTCCTGATGACCATTTGTTGACGAATCGGAAAAAATCCCTCATCCGATCTAAACAAACACCAGATCCCTCAGTACAATTTCTAGTCAATATGCAAACC
Organism: Bathymodiolus brooksi; assembly: GCA_963680875.1. NCBI lineage: Eukaryota > Metazoa > Mollusca > Bivalvia > Mytilida > Modiolidae > Bathymodiolus > Bathymodiolus brooksi. The sequence goes on along the minus strand of OY804578.1, from coordinate 24,389,569 downwards.
ACAGATAAATTCAATACAGACGAACAATTACGCATTGGTTGACCATATGCGAACGCTAACTGATTTCAAATCCGATACAACAATTATAACGGATTTAAATTCGATTTAATGATTCAGTTTCAATCCGGAATACGTGTGAATATGGTATTATAGTGCTACCACTTTCGGTAGATCAATCAAAAAAGATGGAGACAAACGCATTTATCAAGATGGCTCAATTTTATAATAATTTGATCATGAAACGAAGCAAAAAATAGTTGTGCTGATATAGTAGAAGGGGTTAGGAGGGGGTCTGACCCCGAAACCCCGAACTAAAAATCTTGAAATCCCCTTAGTCCCGAACTAAAAAAACTTGAAATCCAGAAGTCCCGAATATAATAAAATTTCAATCCCGAATCCCGAAATGGTCAATCCCGAATTCTCGAGCTTAAAAAAACACCATCCCGAAGTCCTGAAAAGGGTCCTTCCCCCCTCATAGTAGTAGTTTAATTTAGAGAATACTGTTACCGTTTAGTTCATCATTTGAAATGAACATAATATGATAGATTGGTATAATTATGTTCGGTAAAACAAATCCACACTCTTGACAGTAGAACTAATAATTGTATCATTCATAGTTATGCGTCATTGATGGACACTGCCATTCTATAGTTACTGATCTTTATTTAAAATGATCGATTACAAACAAACAAGCTACCACAACATAGTTTGTTTAGTTTAAAGCTATATATGTTGTGTCTCGGTGTACTGTAAGCAGTTGAAATTCTTAAGAATAAATTAACAGATAACCATTGGCGAATCCAGGGGGGTTTCGGTGGTCGGAACCCCCCCCCGTCCTTCACATTGCGTTAACTTTTTACATTTTGATATTCTTCTTGAGAACCACTGTACATAATTCAACCAAACTTGGTATGAATGATCCTTTGGGTGTGTAGACTATAGTTTGTGAATTATATATCCGTCGATTAAAAAAACATGGCCGCCATGGCTAAAAATAGAACATAGGGTTCAAACTGCAGTCATTGGCTAATATTTCAAAAAGTATTACATATAGAGAAAAATAGAGGTGATCTTCCTTCTTCAGCATCAAAAGCTCTACAAAAGTCTCCATAGGGTCGACCCCTTATAGGAGTTATTGCCCTTGTATAGTCTATAGTGCAAAGGGGGAGAATTGAGTATGAGGGGGAAACTTCAGTATATACTCAGATTTCCCCCCTAAAAATCAGGGGGAAAGATGAGTATATACTGATCTTTCCGGGGGGGAAAATGAGTATATACTGATCTTTCCGGGGGGAAAACTAGTATATACTCATTTTTCCGGGGGGGAAAATGAGTAGGGGGAAAAATTAGTATGTAACACCGGTCCGGAAAAAAAAAACAAAAAAATTCACGGTCATGTGCATAATATTTAGTTTGGCCTTTTTAGAGTGTTTTACCATAGTATTAGCAATTGGGCACCTGATTTCACCTCTGGTTTTTATAGAGGTTAAAGTAATTAAATTTTTAGTTTTCAGTGTTGTTCAAAATTGTATATGTTATGTCTTTTATAGTGTGTGTCTTGTCTTTGGCCTCAGTTCATTCTTGGCCTTGTCTCAATCAATCGAATGCAAGTTTTTTACCATCAGCCAGTATCTTTGATGACATTCTGATTGTGTAAAATTTTATAATTCAAATAATATATTAATAACATCAATCTCTGGAATAAAACAATAATTGTTCAAAATTGAAGTCCTCATCTTAGAAGTCATAGCACTCATCATCTATACCATCATCTTCTGAAAAATTATGAAGAAAAACCACAAAGCATCTTTTTCTAAAACCGGACAATTAATGTACATGATTAACAACACCTATGAAAAAATGTCTTAAAAATTACAACTTTTTCTTAAGTTTTTGCCAAAAGAAGTGGGGGTGGGGGGGATGGGGAAAACATATAGGTTCCATAATGTCAATGCTAGGTAACAATTGTCAATGGGTAATATATGTTGTATTTTCCAGCATACCTACATACACCACAGGTGCATTTTTAGGTATCTTAGGTACATAGCGAGCATATTTTTGACTCTATACAAGCGCCTATGCATACACGTATGTATCGTCACGGTATGTGTTTTCGAATGTCATATGTTTTCGTATCATCCATTTTATTTTGATTTCCACAGTGCACGCGATATTTGTTACGTGTCTTCCGGTTTCTATTTCTGGAACGTAAACAGGACTCCAACGTGACATCTGTCAAAAATGTTCAAGGTTGCTTTCAAAGACGTAAGTACCAAAAATAGTGAACCTACCTACTGAATAGTGTTTACATGTAGAGGTTGAGTGTTGTACAATTAAATCATATTACTCACTACCGTCAGTAGTATTGGTTCAGCAAAAACCACGATGACATTATTTACACAAAAACAGGGAACAATAATGCTTACCTTTACAAAGTCTATGTGTTATCCCTTTAGTTATCAATCTCAATACAGCATAGATTGTCTGTATACATTTCGGTTTCTTTGCTACTTTTCCCACCATTATTTCAGTTAACTCATTCAGGAACGCGACAATTTGTAAATCTGATTTCTTAACAATCTTTAAAAAAAAAACCAACATTATATTTCAATAAGTGCAAGAAAAAAACGTAGATATCATATTTAGTGCGCACGACACGTTTCTAGAATAACCTTCATCAGATACGCTCAAGGTCAAAAGAATGGAAAGAACAATAATTACAACTCTTATTGGAAGCAAGTAAACCAAAGCGCCTAACCAAGATAGCCAACCAAAGCGCCTAAACAGGATAGCCAACCAAAGCGCCTAAACAGGATAGCCAACCAAAGCGCCTAAACAGGATAGCCAACCAAAGCGCCTAAACTAAACAGGATAGCCAACCAAAGCGCCTAAACAGGATAGCCAACCAAAGCGCCTAAACAGGATAGACAAAATCGACAAAGGTCTCCAATGCCTGAGAGAGAGGAGAACATTAGTAATACTTACATTATTTAGGAAATGTACATTTCGATAATACAACATGTCAGTGTCAGTGCCGAAGCAATGGCTATTGGGCGAATGATACCCTCCGGGACTAGGTATCGACGCAGTGATAGTAATAAAACGCAGATATCAAATTTAGTGCGCACGACGCGTTTCTGGAATAAGTTAAACAACAAAACTGTTTTAATAATTTGATAATAGAATAGTAACGTAGTGCTCTTTTTATCTGGTTATATTTGTGTGTATGTCGTAAGATTTTCAGATGTGTTTTTTTTATTATTATTATTCTTTGTTTGGACATAGCGTAGCCGTTTTGTTTGATTTCATCTGAACTAGTGTCGTCCCGTTTTAGGTACAATTATTAGATCGAATGATTGATAATCAAATTAATGAAAACTAAGAATGGAACAGTTACCATGACAAGATGAAGAATCGAATAATAATTTTTAAAGATTAATCATAATATACATGTATCCCAAACAAGCAAACGCAAATGAAAAATACTCTTAATAAAAACAAGTAGGTATCAAATTTAGTGCGCACGACGCGTTCCTGGAATAATCTTCATCAGGTACGATCAAAATCGAAAGATTGGAAAGCCAAATAGATTAAACTGTGTTACGCAGAGCATGAAGTACGCCAGGATAGAATTTCATCTCTTTACCTTCATTAAAACAAATAACAGTGTACAATAATCTTACCTGGTTAATGACAATCAGAATGAAGGAATATTGTTCCAAGTAAGTCATTGTATTTCTAAATTTCATCTTAAGTTGAATTCTGCTCTCTTCATTCATAAGACAATCTCGGAAATTTCCCATCAGCAATGGACTTGGATTTTTGCCAACATTTTTTAAGTTTTCATATATTGTTTTCAACGAACACAACAAATCTGAGCATTCTGGTAAACTTTCAACTGAAGCTGCAGAATTAGAAATCATTTTTTCAACAATTAAGACTGAATTATCAGCAAATACTTGTATTTCCGGAACTAAGTTTGATTGTGACATTCCACTTATACAAGATGACAGATACAAAATGGCGATAGTGTCTAGTGTCACTGGTAAAAGTTTAACCATAGCAACCGGATTTGCTGACCATTTTTGGCACAACCCCAACAAATATTTTGCTGCTCTCAGTACTTCCGTTCCTATGATGCATCGACTATATAGATTCGTCTCAAGCTGGAAAGCATCAATAGCACTGAATACACTACATTGTATTCTACAGTCGCCAATGTCAAGAAGATTAAGCATGTTTAAAAAGTCACCTTTTTTAATTACATCCTTAAGCGTTATGGCAAGAATTTGTTTTGACAGATCTTCTCTGTTCTCTTCTGTCGCAGCATTGAATCTTCTTTTCATTTCATTAACAGACAATAAAACTTGAACTGAAATTATATCATAGTCAATACACTGATCACTTTTTTTTTCTTGTATCAACATGATATATATGGATATTTATCTTCAAAGCAATGATTCAGTCAAACTTGCGACCACCTGCTGTAAGTACCCTACCTATATACCTACGGCTGTGTAGTGCAAGAAATGTTTTAAAGATACCTAAGAGGTAATCAGACATATGGGTAATCAGACCTATGGGATCTGCTGGTTGTACGAGACGATTCAAATGTACCACTCATCTTTTGGACGGGACGATTCAAATGTACCACTCATCTTTTGGACGGGACGATTCAAATGTACCACTCATCCTCTGGACGGGACGTAAATGAATGCCTCAGCTTCTGAAGAATACTGCAATCCTTGCCCGTAAAAAGACAACTTTCAACAGCTCTGTTGGAAGTAGTTGTTGCAAGGCAATTTCCCGATCCCATCCATTCTACTTGGGACAATAAAGATATCCGTCAACCCACCGAGCGCCTTCTTTTATTACCCGACTTGTAATGAATAAGAAATAATACAAGACCTGAATGCAATTAAAATACACATTGAACATTATTACGTATTCTAAATTAGTTGCAAAAAAATACAAAAAACAATCTAACTCAATAAATATGCTTGCTTGTACAATAATACCCCCAGCAATGGTATTGTAAATGCGGTCTCTAATATCAGCTAGAGACCGATGTTACAGGCCGATGTTTTTGAAGTTCTATTTATGAACGAGCTTAAGAATTTGACCAATGTTGTAAACACCTTCACAAACAAAACTGTTCTCACGACTTTTTTTATTCTATCAATTATAAAATCATTATTGTGCAAGTTAGATATACTACTATTGAAACTAGAGGCTCAGTGGGCTGAGCCTGTGTCGCTCACCTTTCATTCTGCTTTGAGGAAACTTAATACAGAACCTTCCATACATGTATATGTTTCCTACCAAGTTTCGATGCATATGGCTAAGCAGTTTCAAAGGAGAAGATTGTTTTAGAAATCGACCAATCAGAAACAAGAATTGCATGTGGTGGCCATGTTTGCTAACCGATCAGGACGAAATAAGCACTCTTCACAGAGGACATTCCATAGATGTTTCTACCAAGTTTCGGTGGTAGCCATGTTTGTTAACCGATTGGGACGAAATAAGCAATCTTCATAGAGGACATTCCATAGATGAATACTACCAAGATTCGGTGGTAACCGTGTTTGTTAACCGATCGGGACGAAATGAGCAATCTTAATAGAGGACATTCCATAGATGCTTCCTACCAAGTTTCGGTTCATTTGTCCAAGCGGTTTCAGAGGAGAAGATATTTAAAAATCGGCCAATCAGAAACAAGAATTGCCTGTGGCGCCATGTTTGGTAATGAATCATAACAAAATGTGCACTCTTTAGAGAAGACCTTCCATAGATGCTTCCTACCAAGTTTCAGTTCATTTGGATGAGGGTTTTCAGAGGAGAAGATTAAAATGTAAAAAGTAAATGGATGACAGACGACGGACACCAAGTGATGGCAAAAGCTCATATTGCCTTTGGCAAGGTTTGCTAAAAAGAATATTAAAATATGAATACCTACTTGTAATGCATAGAATAAATATGTTACACTATATCAGCATTAGTTAATTTCTAAGGGAGATAATGGCAAGAGTTATCTTTCTTTTAACAGAGGAGAAGATTTCTTAGAAATCAACCAATCAGAAACAAGAATTGCATGTGGCGGCCATGTTTGTTAGCCGATCGGAACAAAATGAGCAATCTTTATAGAGGACCTTCCATAGATGCTTCCTACCAGGTTTTGGTTCATTTGGCCAAGCGGTTTCAGAGGAGAAGATTTTTAAAAATTGGCCCATCCGAAACAAGAATTGCCTGTGGCGGCCATATTTGTTAATGGATCGGGACAAAATGTGCAATCTTTAGAGATGACCTTTTATAGATGCTTCCTACCAAGTTTCAGTTCATTTGGCTGAGGGGTTTCAGAGGCGAATTTAAAAATGTGAAAAGTTAACGGACGACAGACGACGGACGATGGATGACGGACGTCAAGTGATGGCAAAAGCTTTTTTTGCTTCAATAGTACTGTATCTTATACTCAAGACGTGCGCCTTTTTACAATATCATGATCCAATTGTCAGAACGACACCATTAGTACATTATGTGTTATAGGTGTAAAACGTTGTTTTACAGTCAAAGATAATGCCAGTTCAAGGAAAACAGATACAAAATGCAATATGTAGAAATAATTGTTCAGCTAATTTTCGCTTAGTTATATGCATTCGTACACAGAAATGATTGACTTTATACACTAACATGTGGCCACCATTAACTAAATATGTAAGATAGAATTATGTTATTCGATACAGAATATATTTCAAGACGAACAACAAGTACACAAGTTCGTCGGGTAACAGACACAACAAAACATTGACTCCAACAAAACACCAATTTGTTCTCAAAGATATGCTTTTAGATCTTCATCAGATAAAACAAATTATTAACACTAACCTTTAGGTAAACATGGTGATCGTAGAACTACTAACCTTTCGGTAAACATGCTGATCGTAGAACTGCTAACCCTTAGGTAAACATGCTGATCGTAGAACTACTAACCTTTAGCTAAACATGCTAATCGTAGAACTATTAACCTTTAGGTAAACATGTTGATCGTAGAACTACTAACCTTTAGGGAAACATGCTGATCGTAGAACTACCAACCTTTAGGTAAACATGCCGATCGTAGAACTACTAACCTTTAGGTAAACATGCTGATTGTAGAACTACTAACCTTTAGGTAAACATGCTGATCGTAGAACTACTAACCTTTAGGAAAACATGCTGATCGTAGAATTACTAACCTTTAGTTAAACATGCTGATCGTAGAACTACTAACCTTTAGGTAAACATGCTGATCGTAGAATTACTAACCTTTAGGTAAACATGCTAATTGTAGAACCACTAACCTTTAGGTAAACATGCTGATCGTAGAACTACTAACCTTTAGGTAAACATGTTGATCGCAGAACTACTAACCTTTAGGGAAACATGTTGATCGTAGAACTACTAACCTTTAGGTAAACATGCTGATCGTAGAACTACTAACCTTTAGGTAAACATGTTGATCGCAGAACTACTAGCCTTTAGGGAAACTTGTTGATCGTAGAACTACTAAGCAAATTATTAATACTAACCTTTAGGTAAACATGCTGACCGTAGAACTACTAACCTTTCGGTATACATGCTGATCGTAGAACTACTAACCTTTAGGTAAACATGCTGATTGTAGAACTACTAACCTTTAGGTAATCATGCTGATCGTAGAACTACTAACCTTTAGGTAAACATGCTGATCGTAGAGCTACTAACCTTTAGGTAAACATGCTGATCGTAGAACTACTAACCTTTAGGTAAACATGCTGATCGTAGAAATACTAACCTTTAGGTAAACATGCTGATCGTAGAACTACTAGCCTTTAGGTAAACATGCTGATCGTAGAATTACTAACCTTTGGGTAAACATGCTGACCGTAGAACAAATAACCTTTAGGTAAACATGTTGATCGTAGAAATACTAACCTTTAGGCAAACATGTTGATCGTAGAACTACTAACCTTTAGGGAAACATCCAGATCGTAGAACGTATATTCCTCTGTTTCCGTTGTTGTCAGCATCAAGTGTCTCAGCATGTATAAAGCCACTGGGTTGAACAGTATCGAGATTAATATTTGTGATAGGTGGAATTAATTCCTTTAAATTTGTTTCATGTGAAACTGGTTTTGTTATGGGACGTCTTGTTGGAGGTTGTGAGGTCTCTTCATAACGGCATTCTGGGTTTTCTTCTTCACGAGTTTTTAATATTTCTTGTATGTGTTGTATCATTCCGTCTGTATCGTTTATTGTAAACTTTGTAAATGCCTCCATGTGTCTGAGTGTGTTGTGAGTTTCTGTAATGATGATCACTTTATCTGTATGAAGTATTAGTTGTTGTTGTATTACCTTTTCTAACGTCGATTTGACGTGGTGACAATAAAATACCACAACTAATCGTGTGTCTCTGATGGCACTTAAAAGCTTTATCCCGTATGTGTTCTCTTTGGGATGGACATTAAAATGTGTTATCGTAAATCCCAATGTTTCAATTTCCCTCGAGATATCATACCATCGAAGACATGCGTTTCTCTGGAAACATTTTACAATGACACACTCGTGATACGGTGAGGCAATATCTACTATGGGCATATAATCAACCATATTAGTTAGTTCTCATTCACAACTTTCCTTCTTTAAGTGACTCCATATTCTGTAGTATAGTAGAATTCATATCTCTAATTATCGTTAAGACATGCAGAGTTTTAGACTAGCTGTCTCCCACTTAAAATAAGAAATTCAATTAGCCCACCGTGAAAGCGAAATTATCCACCTTTGACTCACTGTTTACCAAAAAGGACATAATGACAGAAAAATCATCCCATCATTTTCTTCCACTTTTGTAGACATTCCTGGCTAATACGAAGTCACATGAAAAATGATGATACTCTAAAATTACAAATAAAACATGGATTATCAATTTGTTTCACAGGACATTGTAAAGTAGTATTGTAATGACTTTTCCATGCTCATTCTGTGAGACTTTGACATTATATGATATAAATGCTGAAGCACAGTCATTGTTTTCACTTTTACTTCTTGAAAAGGTATTATATAGCTTACATGCAGATGACAAACAATGGTATTGACAAAAGATTTGGTTCAAAGTTGATTATTATTTGTCGTAATCACAATTCCGTCCTTTCCTCGTGTGCTATGTATGATGTTCTAGATTATAGCGTTCTATCCTTTCCTCGTGTGCTATGTATGATGTTCTAGATTATAGCGTTCTATCCTTTCCTCGTGTGCTATGTACGATGTTCTAGATTATAGCGTTCTATCCTTTCCTCGTGTGCTATGTATGATGTTCTAGATTATAGCGTTCTATCCTTTCCTCGTGTGCTATGGATGATGTTCTAGATGATAACGTTCTATCCTTTCCTCGTGTGCTATGTATGATGTTCTAGATGATAACGCTCTATCCTTTCCTCGTGTGCTATGTATGATGTTCTAGATTATAGCGTTCTATCCTTTCCTCGTGTGCTATGTATGATGATCTAGATTATAGGTTCTATTCTTTCCTCGTGTGCTATATATGATGATCTAGATTATAGCGTTCTATCCTTTCCTCGTGTGCTATGTATGATGTTCTAGATTATAGTGTTCTATCCTTTCCTCGTGTGCTATGTATGATGATCTAGATTATAGCGTTCTATCCTTTCCTCGTGTGCTATGTATGATGTTCTAGATTATAGCGTTCCAGAGCTCCAGATAAGCTGCGTATTTGCGTTTTTTACGCTATGAAAACGAGTAAAAACGCATGTATTATCAGATCAGAGTGTACACATTACGCATACATATTGCTGTGTAAGCAAACTTTCCAAATTCGGAGCGTACTTGTACAGTCGTGTACATAACAATACATTTTTGTCTTTGAGAAATTCCCCATAATTACTTCCTTTTATACTTTTCGAAGGAGAGAGCGTATATATCCGAGGGGTACAGAATGCTTGCCTTTCTAAGCATCGATGTCAAAAAAGATCTGATTGGATGTTTACGATAAATCATCCAATCGCGTCAATATTACAAATAAATGCAGTTTACATAATAAGTAAGAAGTAAAACGAAAGTAAATTTGGGAACACGTTGTTCGTTGAAAATGAGCAAGAACATGAATAAGCGCGCTACGGAAAATTATATACTTAAGTTCCTGACAGTTTCATCTGTGTCTAGTGACAGTATAGTTAAGGAATCATTGATGACATTATCAACACGGCTGTGAAAACTGCCGAAGTCGACGAGCAAAAAACAAAATATTTACAACATTTGATTAATAAACATGACACAATCGTGTCAAATTAAACAGAGATTTACATTTCACTTGCATCCTGGGTTTATTGAATAACACTTGTGTCAAACATAATTTTAAAAGTGTACATGTAAGCAATCTTTTCTGAAGTAGAGAGTACAATAGTGCAAAGGAAATATGCAAATACGCATCATTTTCAAAAGTAGGGGGTAATTACCCTTTGGTCTTGAAAATTATCTGGAGCTCTGGCGTTCTATCCTTTCCTCGTGTGCTATGTATGATGTTCTAGATTATAGCGTTCTATCCTTTCCTCGTGTGTTATGTATGATGTTCTATGTTATAGCGTTCTATCCTTTCCTCGTGTGCTATGTATGATGTTCTAGTTTATAGCGTTCTATCCTTTCCTCGTGTGCTATGTATGATGTTCTATGTTATAGCGTTCTATCCTTTCCTCGTGTGCTATGTCTGATGTTCTAGTTTATAGCGTTCTATCCTTTCCTCGTGTGCTATGTATGATGTTCTAGATTATAGCGTTCTATTCTTTCATCGTGTGCTATGTATGATGTTCTAGATTATAGCGTTCTATCCTTTCCTCGTGTGCTATGTATGATGTTCTATGTTATAGCGTTCTATCCTTTCCTCGCGTGCTATGTATGATGTTCTAGATTATAGCGTTCTATCCTTTCCTCGTGTGTTATGTATGATGTTCTATGTTATAGCGTTCTATCCTTTCCTCGTGTGCTATGTATGATGTTCTAGTTTATAGCGTTCTATCCTTTCCTCGTGTGCTATGTATGATGTTCTATGTTATAGCGTTCTATCCTTTCCTCGTGTGCTATGTCTGATGTTCTAGTTTATAGCGTTCTATCCTTTCCTCGTGTGCTATGTATGATGTTCTAGATTATAGCGTTCTATTCTTTCCTCGTGTGCTATGTATGATGTTCTAGATTATAGCGTTCTATCCTTTCCTCGTGTGCTATGTATGATGTTCTAGATCATAGCGTTCTATCCTTTCCTCGTGTGCTATGAATGATGTCCTAGATAATAGCGTTCTGTCATTTCCTCGTGTCCTATGTATGATGTTCTAGATTATAGCGTTCTATATAATAACGCTCTTCGTCTGGTTATATGTTCATATCTAGAAAACACTTGCATAACTGCATCATTTTACTAACAGGGGTAGTTTAGGGTTATAAAACTAGTTTAACCCCGCTATTTTTATTGAAGTTCCTGTGCCAAGCCAGGAAAGACAGCCCTCATATATTTGCGTATTAATGGTAATGATTTGGTCTTTTTCTATAAAAAAAAATTCTATTGGAATTTGGAAATGTTCCGACATTGAGGAATTTTTTGTCCATTATATTGTCCTTTGTCTTTTGGTCATTGCATTGTCTGTCCTGGTTACAGCTTCTGGTTATCCCTTTGGTATCTTCAAACTCTATATCCATCCGTATTATGTCTTCTGGTTGCCTTGGATACTATTTAATATTTTAATGATGATAATATAAATATGACAACGTATGTGTCTCGAGGATTAAATATATTTTATATTATGTTCAGGATTATACCGTTCTTTATAATAACATTGCTGAGTGTTCGGCCGGTTATATGTGAGGATTGTCATTTTACTCTCATGCGGAAAGCACTTGCATGGCCGCATCATTTCCTGAGAGGTTTGGTTGCATAAAATATATTCAGAATAAGAGAGAAATCATAAGGAGACAATATAAAAACATGGGTAAATATTGTCAAATTTAGAGAATGAAAAATAAGACAACATACTCAAATAATTCACAATGTATTGAATTACCTACATTTTAATACATTTAATATACAGCATCGTAAATTTAAATATCAGCAATATGTCGAAATCTATTGTTCCGTATTTTGATTGCCTGAATATCCAACTACTCGTAACCGCATTGATGGCATAATTGTTAGCGTGCTCGACTCGAATACGGTAGATCGTGGGTTCGAGCCCCGATCGGTCAAACCAAATACATGTACTATAAAATTGGTAATCGTTGCATCTCCGCTAAGCACGTAGCGTTGAGGAGAAAGAGCAAAGACTTGTTGGTTCAGAAGCAGGATAATGTGTCAGAGTTGGGCGACATGTCTATCCGCGGACTGTTGTTTCAGTCAGTTAGCACTATACAAATCCAACTAAGAGTGTTGGTCTAGTACAAAGTGGACTCTATCATCATCTCATTGAAAATTAATTTATTCTCGCCATGATATAGCTGAAAAAGAAAATTTGTTTACCAACTTTTGAAAATTCGTCTGCATAAATATGTGAAAGGTCTTACATATAAACCATTGTTTAATAAAAAAAAATCTCAATTGTGCAACGTTTCATCTTTACTGTTCCATCATAATGATATAGTCTTTCTTCTTAAATTGTAATAAAAATCCAGCTTAGCGTGTTGTTCTAGGACAGAGCGGACCTCGTCATCATTGCATTGACAATTAACTTGTTCCCGCCATGATATAGCTGAAAAATTGCTGAGTTGACGTTAAACAACAATCACTCACTTTTTTGTAATTCTATATTTGTAGCAAAAACAGGAAAACATTGAGGATACCAAATGGGTAATAAGATGAAATCGAAGGCCAGATAATACAACGGCCAACATCAAATGGGTAATAAGATGACCTAAATCGAAGGACAGATAATACAATGGCCAACATCAAATGGACAAATGGACAAACAATGATCTACAAAACACGGCACAGATAAATAGAGTTAAACAACACAAACCCCTTAAAACTGGGATAATTTACAATAAACATTATGAATTAATAATGTTCACGGAGGAATTGACCATAAACACTTATAGGCTAGCACTTAAGGCTTTGGAATCATGATAGAAAAAGTTACAATTAGGAAAGAAATAATAATGATAAAGGGTGCCGAGTTTAGAAATACGGATGATGAACTTAGAATAAAGAATTAATATAATGAAGAAAAAAATACCGTTCTAAAATCTTACAGAAAAATCTTAGCAACAGAGGCAAAATGTATACCCCTAACACAGATATACATGACCCCTAACACACATATACATGACCCCTAACACACATATACATGACTTACGTTCCTGGCTTGGTACAGGCACTTCAATAAACAGTGGCGGGTTTTAATTACAAATAAAGAATTCAGAATTAAAATGAAGCACTAAAAATTACCCCCAATGAATTTCCCTGGGAAATAACTTCTGATACATATATATCTGTTGTTAACGAGACAGTATAACGACTGTTCTAAATATAGATCTCATCTCATCATTTAAATATTAAAGTCAAATGTAGGTCGAAAATGTGAAATTTGATATCTACAGTTATGAAAACGGGCTATTGAATTGCATCAATGTTAAGAAATTTAAAGAAATTGCAAAATGTATATGTAGCAAAATTCAGTCTAAATATAGATTCGTAACAGTAATCGCAGCTATTTACTTCTACCTGGCTAACTATTACTGTTATAATGAAAGGCAAAAAAAAAGAAGATTTACAGAAGCTAAAGCCTTTAATTTCACTTTCAGGTATATTGATGATGTTCTGTCAATTAATAACCTAAAGTTTGCTAACTGGATTCCATTAATATAACATAAAGAACTTGAGATAAAGAAAAATAGCAACAGTTTTATCTGTCGCATTTCTTGACATATTTACCTCAACTTTGACAACAATGGTCAAATTTCTACCAGCCTTTATGACAAAGCAGACGATTTCAATTTTGCCATTACAAATTTTCCCCACCGTGATAGTAATATACTAACCGTTTTCGCGTATGGTTATATTTTCTTTTTATTTCACAACCTGATGAAGATTATTCCAATCTTTTAACTTTGACCGTACCTGATGAAGATTATTCCAATCTATTAACTTTGAGTGTACCTGATGAAGATTATTCCAATCTTTTAACTTTGAGCGTACCTGATGAAGATTATTCCAATCTTTTAACTTTGAGCGTACCTGATGAAGATTATTCCAATCTATTAACTTTGAGTGTACCTGATGAAGATTATTCCAATCTTTTAGCTTTGAGCGTACCTGATGAAGATTATTCCAATCTTTTAACTTTGAGCGTACCTGATGAAGATTATTCCAATCTTTTAACTTTGAGCGTACCTGATGAAGATTATTCCAATCTTTTAACTTTGAGCGTACCTGATGAAGATTATTCCAATCTTTTAACTTTGAGCATACCTGATGAAGATTATTCCAATCTTTTAGCTTTGAGCGTACCTGATGAAGATTATTCCAGAAACGCGTCGCCCACACAAAACTTGATATCTACGTTTTCATTGTGTTAATTTTATTTATTTATTCTTGAAGGAAGTCTGCCCCATGAGAGCATTGAAACAAATAAGAGGTAGTGGAGCTTAATTAATATTGGAAAACCGATCGTCTGTTGAAACAGTTAGTTCACCAAACAAGACAAATATGTCAAAAACTCATATATCAATAATTGATCCAGGTTTGATTATACCGGTACCAGATGAACTTGGAGAGATCCGAAGAGATTTTCGAGTTAACAGATAGCCAGAATGAAACACAACGTACAATACTACAAAAACAAAGGGTAAAACAAACAGAAACGTGTCGTGAGCGTACCTGATGTAGATTATTCCGGAAACAGAAATAGTATAAGTCTCTGTGTATGTTTTGTAATGTACTCTTCTTGTTTGTTTTTTTTCTTTAACAAATATAGGTAACCTCAGCCGACTTTGGATATCCTGCTTAGGCCCTTTCGTTTTGAACGTACCTGATGAAGGTCATTTCAAAAACGCGTAGAGCGCACTATATTTGATATCTACGTTTTTATGGCTATGAAAGTGAATGCTAAACTAGTAATATACAGCTGCTGTAATTAATTAGTAATATATTTACACAGATTCTAAACAAAGCGAAACGGAAATGGACACTTTCAACACGGTGTTCGTGTCCTTAGAGATACACTAAGATTCGTATTGTATTGAATAACGGTAAAAACCCTTGATTTTAAATGTGTGTTACAGGTAATGTGTTATGATTATCAACATTATTATACAAAGATAAATAGCTTTTACACACCCTATTACTTACACTTCCTTGTTGACTGAGCGACGACCTAAAATATATTTTGTATACACTTGAAGTGAAATTGACGAAGCTTTCATAGGTAATAATTGAAACGTGATATCTAATTTCGTGGGCTCGATGCGGTTCGGTGATAACCTTCATCAGTTATAGTCAAAGTCAAAATATAGAAAAACAATATAATTTAAAACACTTTGTGGGTGGAAGTAAACCAAAGAGCCTAAAGAGAAAGTCTTAAATCGGCAAAGGCTACCTATGCCCGTGGGAGGAGAACCTCGTGTTGCTTTATTGATAATTTCTGGTCTATTGATTATGTATTTCAATTTTCATCAGCTATATTTAGTTGTCTGTTTTTGTGGTACTACAATCTTTGATTCCAGTTACTATTGTATTTTATATGTTTATGTATTGTTATTCTTTCTCCATCTTCAAATAGATATGTATCGTTTTAATGTAGTACAAAAACATATAATACAAAATATATACAACTGTTTACAGAAGTTACTTAATACATGTGTACGTATCGTTGTTTTTCCTAGGGTAAAAACACTTCCAAAATATTTTTGAAAGATTTAATTTCAATGAAAAAGATATACATCCCGTCTGTTGAAATTAACTATACTCATATTGAACCCTACAAATTGGAGTGCAATCTATTGTGATCTACTGAAGCAAGAAACTCTTAATAATTACTCAGAAGTTTTTACATTGAGAGATAAAATGAAATATGATGACACAAATTATTTTATGACTGAAAAATGCTTTTGCTTTGTTTTACGAGTTAAATTCTAATATAATTAATAAAACATCTTACCAGTTTACATCAGAACGACGATGAAATTTCCAGTATCATAGGTTTTCCCACTTTCCAAATATAAATATTTGGGAAATAGGAAACTATAAATAGAGATTTATCCGAATAACACTGAATACATTAGTTGCACCGTGTAATTTTAGTTATTTTTTTCTTTTAAAAATATTAATAGAACATCATAGTCATTAAAACAACATCTTATATCTAAAACAACGTTTAACATTGTAGATAATTTCGTATGATTCTTGGTATTCGTTGAAGAAGGTGGATTTTCGTTTTTCAGTATGTAGAATTTCAATTTGGATAAAAGGATTGTCAGTAGTTACTTTGCTTTTGTCGGTAGTAGGGGTGGTAGCCACTGTATCATGCAGCGAAAAAGAGGGAAGTAACTCCACAAGCACTCGAATTCCGGACCCCCTTTTTCCTCATTTGGTCCCTCCCGCGATTATGGTATGGATCTTTGTCTGGAAGTATATCTTTGAGCCATTTCTCCATATTTTACAACATTTCGTGTTACAACTCTCTCGTTCTACTAACTTTTGTTTCCAGTAAAATTGCAGCTGGACCTAGAAACAAAATTAGTAGAACAAGAGAGTTGTAACACGAAATGTTGTAAAATATGGAGAAATGTCTCAAAGATATACTTCCAGACAAAGATCCATACCATAATCGCGGGAGGGACCAAATGAGGAAAAAGGGGGTCCGGAATTCGAGTGCCTGTGAGGTAAGTCAAGAGATCTATTTTTATTATTATATCGAGGTATCACGCAACGTTAAAGAAAAGGGGGAAGATCGAAGTGTACACCAAATATATGATTGTATCCTTTGATCGAAGTAAAAGGGATACTGGTATTGTACACAGGGACTTTAATTTTTAAATTTTAAGAAATTGCACCATATAGGTACGTGTATTCTATATATAGCATAAAGGTTAACAATAAGAATATATACTCACATGTTCGTGTTTTTCAATTTAACTTATTATGTAAAGTGAAAGCATGTACACATGTAGTTATCACTGTCCATATTTACTCCTAAATCATTGTTCTACCATCAAGTATAATTTCACTCCACTATTTTAACACATGCAAGTTGAAAATTTCCACAAAAAAGTAATAGATTGCACAATGCACTTAAACGTGTTCATTACAGTCGATAGGTAATACCTACGTATATGACAATAGACAATATCTTATTGGCACAAACGCATTTACAATAATTGGTAAAGACCCATATATACTAAATTAACAACATAAATAACAATTTTATGACATAACTGTATTAAGATATACTATCTTTTCTAATTTCTATATGGTTTAATGAGAATAAATAATAAAGTCGATCTGCAATACATATGTATGGTTTAATGAGAATAAATAATAAAGTCGATAGGTAATACCTATGTATATGGTTTAATGAGAGTAAATAATAAAGTCGATAGGTAATACCTATGTATATGGTTTAATGAGAATAAATAATAAAGTCGATAGGTGATACCTATGTATATGGTTTAATGAGAATAAATAATAAAGTCGATAGGTGATACCTATGTATATGGTTTAATGAGAATAAATAATAAAGTCGATAGGTAATACCTATGTATATGGTTTAATGAGAATAAATAATAAAGTCGATAGGTAATACCTATGTATATGGTTTAATGAAAATAAATAATAAAGTCATAAATAATAAAGTCGATAGGTAATACCTATGTATATGGTTTAATGAGAATAAATAATAAAGTCGATAGGTAATACCTATGTATATGGTTTAATGAGAATAAATAATAAAGTCGATAGGTGATACCTATGTATATGGCTTAGTGACAATAAATAATAAAGTCCATAGGTAATACCTATGTATATGGTTTAGTGAGAATAAATAATAACGTCGATAGGTGATACCTATGTATATGGTTTAGTGACAATAAATAATAAAGTCCATAGGTAATACCTATGTATATGGTTTAGTGAGAATAAATAATAAAGTCGATAGGTAATACCTATGTATATGGTTTAGTGAGAATAAATAATAAAGTCGATAGGTGATACCTATGTATATGGTTTAATGAGAGTAAATAATAAAGTCGATAGGTAATACCTATGTATATGGTTTAATGAAAATAAATAATAAAGTCGATAGGTAATACCTATGTATATGGTTTAATGAGAATAAATAATAAAGTCGATAGGTGATACCTATGAACAATGCATGGCGGAGTAAACCGACCTGCGTAAACATGACCTTGGAAATTCCCACTTCAAACAAACATCGTACGTCACGATGAAAAAACCAATCGGACCACGTCACACTGAACATGTACAAACATCCAATCAAATCATGTTTAACACGCACACCTCCCGAGTTCGATGAATGGACTAAGAAATAGTAAACAATGAAACGTGTACGAAATTAAACAAACCAAATGATCGATATTAAATGTTTTATCTAATATCAAGATGTAATTGTGAAATAAAACATAATTTCATGCAGGGACAGTAAATAAATCATCACCTTTAATACGAATAGGTCTCCTGACCGATGTCCGTACACATAATATTCACTACACATTTAAACATCCCGTTGCAACACAGAATTCTTTCAAATCATGAATTGTGATCTCTTTTCCAATGACAACCTTCAGATTTGCCCTTACAATGTTTAGAAATCGCTCCTGTTTTAATACAGTTTTCACTTTCAGAAAACATTTATCAGCAATATTCAGTTCTGAGCTGTATCGGGGTAAAACAATCTAACCGACTCCCATCTGCTCTAAAGAATTACTCCCGTGTACTTCCCCATTAAAACGATGAATGTGACAATTATCAACAATTACCAAGTCTCCAGGTTCTAGAACTGGAAATCCATTTTCAGAAACGCTATTTGCGGCTTCAAAAAAGAAATTTACAAATGTGGAGACCTGTGTTTGATGCGCCGTCTACAAAATTGAAGTCATTAATACCATTTACAGATACCAGTAAATTTAGAGTGGTATTAGGATTGTCAACCAATCTTCCAACTTACACACATTTTTCTCCAACCAGACTGTGTCCATAATTGCTGTGTGCAGTTGTAAGGTTGAAGCAACTTTCATCAAAATATTTACATTTACTTGGATCCATCTGGCTAACATAATTAACAAAATGTTGATAATAGTTCATATTGTTTTGATTGTATTTGTCTCCCATTTCTCTAGTTATTCTCTTAAATGAAAATTTTCAAGAAGGAAGGTAATTCCGCACAGATTGAGACAGGCACTGTTTTGCCACTCTCCCAGTTGCTGAATACTGTTCAAGCTTGTCAGCTATTTCACTATATGATGTTGACGGTTTCTCTATCAAGATAGACTGAACAAAAACCAGATCTCCGTCATTGAGTTTTCTTTATCTGCCTGCGCCAACACCCTTCTTAGGTCGCGACTCATATCGTCCATCTTCGCAATATTTCAGCCAAACTGATCTAGCGGCAGTTCTTGAAACCCTGTGGCTCCTACCTAAGGCAGAATATAATCCACGAGGAACATCTCCGGTTACTGAAGTTGCTCCATTTTTTATTAAATTATCAATAAGCAATTGGGTAAAATCTGATGACAGATATGCTCCTTTATGATACACTCTTACAAACTTGTTGGTTCTGTCTCCGGAAGGAATCGACATATCAGACTGAAAAACATGAATCAATTCAATAAAAGTATTACTTCATTTGAAATACATATAAGAAAATATTACAAGGCTATCATTTCCACTGATGAAAGTCATGCATCATTGAAAAACATCAAGTTAAGGGAGCGATCATTTGAAAATCATGGATTTTTCTTCTGGATCAAACAATTTTTTTCGCGCTTTGCTCGAAACAATAAATGTTTTCCATACGCGAAGCGACAAAATATTTTTCATTATTAACCATGATTTAAATGGCCAATAACAATGAATCAAAGTATTTTTTCTAAACTTGCTGCAAACAATTTTTTTTTTCCATTTAGTGGGAAGCAAACTATTTTTTTCTTCAAAAAAATCAATGCCCCCACCCCCAAAGATTTTCAAATGGTTGCTCCCTAATATGGATGGTTGAAATGTCATTCAAAATCCACAAATTTTTCAGTGAAATGGGAAATAATTACTGACTTCCGTCAATGATATTTGCATTTATTTGACATTTAGCACAATCCTCCTACTACATGTAGCTTAGTAAAAAAAAATCAACTGAAATGTCTAGAAAAATAACAAAAAAAAAAGAAAACTAACAAGCCAAAAAAAAAAAATAATAATAAAATAAGAATATAGCAGCCTCAACTTTCCAAAGTTAAATCGACGTCACTAAGGCAAAGCTGCATTACATCCAACTCGCTATGTATTTTCCATATGTGTAACGTTAGTACTTGTAGTCAGTCTATTTGACAAAAAAAATGAGGTTTTGCTATGTTGTATCTGAATTTTATGAAAAAAGCTAGAATGTTTTTCAAATGCCTAATTTAATCTCTACTTTTTTCTCAGGAAAAGGTGACCATGTGTAAGGCAGAACTTGACAGTGTCAGAACGTATGCAGATGACCTGAAGTTCAAGTACGCAAACCCTTTGATTGGTGTTAATAAAACTAAAAGCTAGTGTTCAAGGTGTCATTTAAGGGAAGACCATAAATGTTCAAATTGCGTGTATTGAGATTGCCAAGGACCGGTAAACTGTAATGACATTGATCGTCACCTGGCCCAGAAAAAACACTATCCGATGCCAATATGAACTATAACAGTAAAGAAAAAGAACTAGCAGGTTTGCAGGAGGATGTGTGTGCTAAGAAAAGGGCTGTTAAAGAAACTCGGTGCTCATTTAAATATCAAATACAGAGTGATTTGATCAATTCCAACTTGGATAAATATACAGTCATGACCACAAGTGGCCGGGCCCTTCGACAAACTGCAGTAAATAATGACATATTTATCTTGCAGAAGCACTACAAAAATAAAGTTCCAAATAACCTGAACTCGGAAAGAAAGAAATTTCAAAACATAATTGACAATTTCAACAAACAGTTCTCGCCTTGCAATGAGTCTAACAAGAAGAAAACAATTGATCCAACCAGAAAATTGCTTGAAGCAAAAGGAGTTGAATTTCCAAATTTTCGTGCAACTTCAGTTGATAAACACAATGAACATGGTTAAAGAGTTGCTAACAGGATTATATAGTATTTTACCACATTCTGTTATTAATTGTGCACTACCGACCAGTTCCGGCAATAGTGGCACTACATTTTTCAGTACACACAGTGTATAACCGGAGAGTTTTCAAAAACGGAAGTTGCTGTACTGTCCGACCAGGTAAGATTAGTTGCTTGCAGAAATTTCAACATTTTTGGATGATTATCCGTGATTTATTCTTTGAAAGTGGATCAACCGAAAAAATACTGCAAAGGTATGTCATTTATATTTCTGATCAAATAACAGTGAACATTGAAACTGGAAATCGCCGTTTAAACATCGGTGGATGGTATGTTTTCGCTCGAAGAAAGGGTTAAAAATCTAGTTTTTCTCCACGAATTCTTTAAATTATGTCAAATATTTTCTCACTATCTGATGAAATAAACATCGACGTTTTCAATGCAAGGAAAATATGACCGTAAACGTTCTCATTTTCCTTACGACGGTTGCATTTAACATCGATTTTCATTGTACGTCACTGTACGCCTAATTGCTACTGTACGTTATCATTAATTGCTGAATCTTAAAACTCATCTGTCCGCCTAATTGTTTTTTTTTGCTAAAGTTGATCGAGAACTTGTGTACAATCTAATCCTTTACAAATTTAGTTTTACCGAAAATTAAGATAGTTTATGTGTTGCTTGCATTGGAGGACTTGTAAGGAACTACATTTACCAGATATTCAGTAATCTTAGATGATATGTGATTCAAATACATGTGTATCTTATTCCCAGTTTTTGGAACAAGTTAAATGAGTTTTCTCCCGTTTACAGAGTTATCTTCCTCTAGCAGCAGGTGTCTATACATTGACTGCAATGATTGTCTTTAACAACAACGTGATTGATACGAATATCGTGTTTCATACATTAGGAATTAATTCTCGCAACAATGTACCGGTGCAACATAAGACGAGTCCCGAGAGTAATGCGTATTTTTAAAACAATATTATGTCTGTGACGTCATCAGATGAACAGCTTTGGCGATGTTGATTTGGATGAAGAACGATTTTTTTCTCTGTCCTCTGTTGATTCAGAATAATAAAATATTTATAGCATGGTAATGTCCGGACACATGCAGATTTGTTCACCCTAGAAAATCATAATTTCCTTTGGGCGGAGCCCTCAGGATATGCGAAAAGTCGGGTGAACACATTTTCATGTTTATCCTGCAATCAAACTATTTGTGGCCTAATAACAGGGATCGGATGAACTTGAGTCGTATTAGATCATAGATTGTTACTTGTTGACATGAAGGGCACGCGTAGCGTAGTTAGTGTGCCAGGTACGTCATGACGTTTCCCG
The DNA here is from genome assembly GCA_963680875.1 of Bathymodiolus brooksi. NCBI lineage: Eukaryota > Metazoa > Mollusca > Bivalvia > Mytilida > Modiolidae > Bathymodiolus > Bathymodiolus brooksi. The sequence goes on along the minus strand of OY804578.1, from coordinate 24,366,911 downwards.
CGTTTTGGTAGCAGTCGGAATCATCTTCAAACGTAGTTACAGGCATCTATTGTAGCAATTTTATGATTGCAGGATAAAGACAATACACAATCATTATCGGAAAATATAAAATGTTTTGGGTCCCCTTTGAAGCATGCGAAAAGGGCTTGCTAAAGCTCGCCTTTTCTCATGCTCGCCGAAATAAATCTTATATTTTTCGACAATGACTATGTATTGTATATACACCTCCTAAGTTATAAGTCACAAATAAACTCGGAATCTATGGAATTATTGTTTCCATCGGATTCATTTGCAGTGTTTTTTATGCATGGTCAGTGAAGATTTATAGTTAAATACTTTGCCGCATGTTTCACATGTCACTTTCAAGGCGCTGTGGTGGCTAGAAAGATGTCCCCTAAAATTCCATAGGTGGTGGAACCCCTTATTGCACACGGCGCAAGTGAATCTAAGCTTTTGTTGGTGTTTAATTTTTGTATGAACTTGCATACCATAACGGCTGCGGAAATATTTTCCACACTGGTCACAAATATGGCTTATCTGGTTTTTATTGACATCACATAACGTATTTTTAACATGTCGGTACTGGTGCCTTTTCAAACTAGTTTTATACTTGGTGGTAAATTGGCACTTGTTATAGGAGAAGGTGGTAACAACTTCCTCAATTGATTCCTCAACTGGTACAACCTCAAAAGACCGGTCCATTATCTGAAATCAAAACAAGATAGACATAGTAGTGTTATCTATGAAATTAGTTTAAATTTTATTAGATTGAATTAGATTAGATTTTTGTATTCTGGTTCGCAAATATGGAATGATTTACCTATGGAAGTGAAAAGCTGTAAAACACTTTCTTCATTTAAAAGTAAATGTTAAGAACATTTTCTATCACTATAAAGTTGTTGTGCTTTATATGTAAAAATCAGTTTGTTTAGTTTTCTCTGAAATATCTATTTAGTTTTCTCCAAATGCTTGTATATTTGCTCTTTAAATTTTTTGTACATAATGATGCCATTTTGAGGACCCTCTGGCCTCGGGGAGATTAGCTCTTGCTAATGGGGTTATGCTCTTGAAATAAAGATAATTTATTTATTTATTTATAACAGAAAACTAAAAGCAACCAGATTATGTGTCTGTAAGACACGGATGCCCCTCCCGTATATACGAAGTCTGAGAAATGGACCTAAACAATTAATTTAACCAAAGTCACTCAAGCGTACAATGTAGGTCAGGATGACCCAATTGATGTTGGGATGTGCTTCACTATATATGATGATTATGCAGTCATGTGAAATGAATGAATGAATTGATTGAATATGAAACAGTAACTAGTATGTTTTGAGTATGGCATACAGAATCTAGACAAATCTTTTAAACAGAGTTATCTGTCCTGTCATTCCCTGGAATACCACAACATAGAGGTTAAACATTTGTTACAAAAGGGACCACAATACCATCGTCCTTCTAAAATCAATTTGGCAACCTGTCATTATGTCATCTTTGACGCCTTATCCTCTTAGTTTGGAGATATCAAAATGGTAATCAGAATCCGTAAATTGAAGGACCAACAACACAATGATCAAAGGAAAAAGGACAAAAAGACAAACAACGATCTACAAAACACTAAATAGAAAACTAAAGATAGAGCAACACCAAGCCCACTAAAAACCGGAGGTGAACTCATGTACTCCGGAAGGGTCAACGGTGCTGACGAAAATATTTCTTGAACAATTTCATAGATAAATTTATGGACAATAGTGGATTTGCAAAGTACACATTTGAGGAATATTTAAACAACATTATTAAGAAAAAACTGGTGGAACGTGCTAATGTGGGTCACGGGTCACTGTAATCGGGCGGCTGTATCCAGAAACAGATACAGTGTTGAAAAAACTGTTGATACTCATAAAATATTGATAAATGCAATAAAATGTTATGTTTGTCTTCAAGAAATACGATAGATAAAACCATGTGTGAAGTTTTATGACGAAATATCTCCGATTTCTATGTAAATTTACGAGTTGAAGTTGCGGCTATATCGAGAAACAGATACGGTGTTGAAAAAACATCTATAGAATTAATCAAAAATAAACAGAATTGACCAAATGGTTTTTGTTTGTTCAGCTATTAATGCAGCTACCAAAGTTGATCTAAATATTGCCCATATTATCAAAAGGAGAGATTATAAATTCAAAACACCTACATTGTATTTCTGAATAAAATGATTTCTCTACTCAACCTCTAAGGTCTGCAATAACTATTGATCAAATATTTTTGGAAGATACAAACTCCTGTTGAAGTACTGAACTTCGTTCGCTTGACTCTTAGTTTAATTCCGTTGACAATTGTGACTTACGAATTACTTACCAAATAAACTCATTAAAGATAACTTTTCATGTTTATTTAAATTGTTACTCTGTTAATCAGGCTGTGATTACATATGCTGTAACGAATAAACATCATTGTAACATGATTGCATTCTTTTCTTTTGATCTTTGTATGGTTTATTTACCAGAATGTAAGCAACATCAAAGAACTATGAAGTAATACTCGCAGATACGAGATATTGTACACTTCAAAGTTGGGCTGTAGTTTTATTACTCTCAGATCCGTGCAATAATCAACGAGCTAGATGTGATATTGCATGGCTTCAAGTTACAAATCATTAATACCACGGTTTTCCGAGTTATTTGGTTTAACACGGAAACCCGTGGTATGAATATTACTTGCTTAGTGGTGATAAAGAGATAAATACTGTATCACGACTTGTGAGAGCATCAGTTGTGATGCAAATGTTTGCTAGACAATATTTATATTCATTTTGGCAATAAAGTGTTTTGTCAAATTGTTGGTGTTCAAATGAAAACGAATTGTGCTCCTCTCATTTTTGAATATGTGTTGTCTAAAGACGCTTTGCTAAGTGCTATCCATATTAATGTTGTTATACATTATTGTAAAAATATGTGGTCTTTCTGAGTGGAAGCGAATCTGTGCAAGTTTTTATTTATACATGTATGTTAATATCTGTATAGCCATTGGAGGTCCAGTTATAAAGAGGGAAATAATTTGGATCCTATTGATAGGATTAACTTAACAATGCTTAGTACCTGTCCCAAGCCAGGATGAGGATTTACATCGTCATATACCGTGTTCCATGACTTGAAGTGAAATGTAGTTGACTTTTTTGCTGATATTCATGGAATTGTTGACCGTTTAAACTTTCTATTCATACGCATATCTTTAATATTTGCAAAAATAATCTCACAATCCAATCGTATCAGATATTAGCATAGAACGAGTGTTTGGGTCAATAAAGGAATTTTCAAATAGATTGGGTGGTCCCTGCGGACTATTTCTTTGCATGTCCTCAGCAATGTTCCTTAGAGTTATTTCGGAAGCAATACCATCAGAACTGCCGACGGTGCCCGTGAAACCAGTTCCTGTTGTACCCCTGAAAGAAGCACCGCTGAGATACATCGCTACAATAAAGGTCTGGACTATTCAAGCAATCATTTGCGCAACTTGGAGCAGGACCATATTGCCGAAGTCGAGCATATCTGTTACTATATCCAGCTTGGTTTGATATTGGTGGATTTGGTCTATATCTATAATTATCAAATCGCATAAGATCATTTGGTCCATGTGATGGATATCCAAAGGAATAAACTGCTGGAGCATTTTGAATTCGTCTTCGAAACAGCTCCCAAATATAGTCCAGAAATGAGTGATGACACCAGAATTTTGGGTCATAAGCAGCAAGGTTGCCTCGGGCTATACTGCCATCAACCCAGTTATGTACACCATCATGGCAACACTTCCAACAAAAACCACATTGGTCATAATGAACAATCTGACTGTGACTATTCCTCGATAAATCGCTGCTATGCCGTTCTTAGATATAAGTCCACCACGCCATTGATGGCACGCCATATCATTTGTCCTGGGAGGTTTGCAAACAATCCAGTTCTTACTCGACCAAGCCCATTTCCGAAGTATGTTGTCGTGAACAGAATTGTTCATGACTGTCTGTTTCCCATTTCTAAATCGACTGACGAATCCTAATATGGAACTTTAACGCCATTACCAGCTACAGCTTGAAGTGCAGCTGCAAGGCTGAAACAATATTAAAAGTGGATAATATGAGTCAGTAAATATAACAGGGGGTGAATGTAGGTCATAATTGGAAGCCATTTTGTGCCGCTTGAAGGTGATGTTTTACTTGTAGCATTAGTTATTGTAAGGCTAACATTATATGTGATAGTGCGTCAAATGCCCCTAAATATCCGCTAAACAACGGTGTGTCCATCGTTAAAAACCTTGTTGTCAAACTCTCAAACACTTCGACAATGTTTGTTCCACCTGTGATGGTTTAGATGTTTTTTTACCGGTTTGACCCCGCTATATGTTTTGTTCCGTGCCAAGCCAATACTTGCATTTCATTATATTGCTTGTGTATGAGAACACATAGCTAAGAAATGTTTGAAGATGCCAAAGGGGTAATCACAAGTCGTAAAGCGGGGGTGAACCATGAGTGAACAACTCATGTGCTCTGAAATAGAAGTAGTTCCTGCTACACATGTGGCACTCGTCGTGTTACTCTTGTTACAAACTCGGTGATAAGTCATGAATGAGGAAAGGACCGGAGTGTGATCAGAAAAACGAAACATAATTGTCGTTTTGATGAAATAATTACAACATGATGGTCAAAATATCAAGCAAGAAATTGTTTTGTACAAGATCTGGCATATTATTGTGGTTGTTTACATTAGGGGCGATCATTTTTTTTTCTAGCATTTTACATTCAATTGGGTTCGTGTTCTCGAAGGTATCTCAAGTCATGCAGAGTATTTCTTTATATATAGTGTTGTGTTATCCTGAGTGCTTGAGCTTTTAAGATAGAATTTGCCAGTACAGCAGGCAATTACCAGTAATACGATATTCTATGAATCATATCAAAAATATATGTCATACTTTTTTTAGGATGAATTATAATTATGTAATAATTATAATATAAAGTTATTTTTGTCTTATTGTTGTCTTGTTTCACAAAATTACATCAGTTAGAATATCATCATGTAAATATACATTAGAGTTTGGGAGTGATCTAGCGATGTGGCATGTTTTAACATTAGAGTTTGGAACTGTTCCGGCGATGTGGCATGATTTAACATTAGAGCTTAGAACTGTTCCGACGATGTGGAATGATTTAACATTTGTGTTTGGAACTGTTCCGGCGATGTGGCTTGACTTAACATTAGAGTTTGAAACTGTACCGACGATGTGGCATGATTTAACATTAGAGTTTGGAACTGTTCCGACGATGTGACATGATTTAACATTAGAGTTTGGAACTGTTCCGACGATATGGCATGATCTAACATTTGAGTTTGGAACTGTTCCGGCGATATGGCATGATTTAACATTAGAGTTTGGAACTGTTCCGGCGATGTGGCATCATCTAACATTAGAGTTTGGAACTGTTCCGACGATGTAGCATGATCTAACATTAGAGTTTGGAACTGTTCCGACGATGTGGCATGATTTAACAATAGAGTTTGGAACTATTCCGACGATGTGACATGATCTAACATTAGAGTTTGGAACTGTTCCGACGATGTGACATGATTTAACATTAGAGTTTGGAACTGTTCCGGTGATGTGGCATGATTTAACATTAGAGTTTGGAACTGTTCCGATGATGTGGCATGATCTAACATTAGGGTTTGGAACTGTTCCGACGATGTGCCATGATCTAACATTAGAGTTTGGAACTGTTCCGCCGATGTGGCATTATTTAACATTAGAGTTTGGAACTGTTCCGACGATGTGGCATGATCTAACATTAGAATTTCGAACTGTTCCGACGATGTGGCATTATTTAACATTAGAGTTTGGAACTGTTGCGGTGATGTGGCATGATTTAACATTAGAGTTTGGAACTGTTCCGACGATGTGACATGATTTAACATTAGAGTTTGGAACTGTTCCGACGATGTGGCATGACTTAACATTAAAGTCTGGAACTGTTCCGATAATGTGGCATGATTTAACATTAGAGTTTGGAACTGTTCCGGCGATGTGGCATGCTATAACAATAGGGTTTGGAACTGTTTCGACTATGTGGTATGATTTAACATTAATGTTTGGAACTGTTCCGGTGATGTGGCATGATTTAACATTAGCGTGTAGAAATGTTCCGACGATGTGGCATGAATTAACATTAGAGTTTGGAACTGTTCCGGCGATGTGGCATGATTTAACATTAGAGTTTGGAACTGTTCCGACGATGTGGCATGATTTAACATTAGAGTTTGGAACTGTTCCGACGATGTGGCATGATTTAACATTAGAGTTTGGAACTGTTCTGACGATGTGGCATGATTCAACATTAGAATGTGGAACTGTTCCGGCGATATGGCATGATTTAACGTTAGAGTTTGGAAATTTTCCGACGATGTGGCATGATTTAACATTAGAGTTTTGAACTGTTCTGACGATGTGGAATGATTCAACATTAGAATGTGGAACTGTTCCAACAATGTGGCATGATTTAACATTAGTGTTTGGAACTGTTCCGACGATATGATATGAATTAACATTAGAGATTGGAGCTGTTCCGACGAAGTGGCATGATTTAACATTAAAGTTTGGAACTGTTCCCCGATGTGGCATGATTTAACATTAGAGATTGGAACTGTTCCGACGATGTGGCATGATTTAACATTAAAGTTTGGAATTGTTCTGGCGATGTGACATGATTTAATATTAGAGTTTGAAACTGTTCCGACAATGTGGCATTATTTAACATTAGAGTTGGGAACTGTTCGGACGATGTGGCATGATTTAACATTAGCGTTTGGAACTGTTCCGGCGACATGGCATCATTTAACATTAGAGTTTGGATCTGTTCCGGCGATGTGGCATGATCTAACATTAAAGTTTGGAACTGTTCCGACGATGTGGCATGATTTAACATTAGAGTTTGGAACTGTTCCGACGATGTGGCATTATTTAACATTAGAGTTTGGAACTGTTCCGGCGATATGGCATGATTTAACATTAGAGTTTGGAACTGTTCTGGCGATGTGGCATGATCTAACATTAGAGTTTGGAACTGTTCCGACGATGTGGCATTATTTAACATTAGAGTTTGGAACTGTTGCGGCGATGTGGCATGAACTAACATTAGAGTTTGGAACTGTTCCGACGATGTGACATGATTTAACATTAGAGTTTGGAACTGTTCCGACGATGTGGCATGACTTAACATTAGAGTCTGGACCTGTTCCGACGATGTGGCATGATTTAACATTAGAGTTTGGAACTGTTCCGGCGATGTGGCATGCTATAACATTAGGGCTTGGAACTGTTTCGACGTTGTGGTATGATTTAACATTAAAGTTTGGAACTGTTCCGGTGATGTGGCATGATTTAACATTAGCGTGTAGAACTGTTCCGACGATATGGCATGATTTAACATTAGAGCTTGGAACTCTTCCGACGATGTGGCATGATTTAACATTAGAGTTTGGAACTGTTCCGGCGATGTGGCATGCTATAACATAAGGGTTTGGAACTGTTTCGACGTTGTGGTATGATTTAACATTAAAGTTTGGAACTGTTCCGGTGATGTGGCATGATTTAACATTAGAGTGTAGAACTGTTCCGACGATATGGCATGATTTAACATTAGAGATTGGAACTCTTCCGACGATGTGGCATGATTTAACATTAGAGTTTGGAACTGTTCCGACGATGTGACATGATTTAACATTAGAGTTTGGAACTGTTGCGGTGATGTGGCATGATTTAACATTAGAGTTTGGAACTGTTCCGATGATGTGGCATGATTTAACATTAGAGTTTGGAACTGTTCCGACGATGTGACATGATTAAACATTAGAGTTGGAACTGTTCCGACGATGTGGCATAACTTAACATTATAGTCTGGAACTGTTCCGACGATGTGGCATGATTTAACATTAGAGTTTGGAACTCTTCCGGCGATGTGGCATGCTATAACATTAGGGTTTGGAACTGTTTCGACGATGTGGTATGATTTAACATTAAAGTTTGGAACTGTGCCGGTGATGTGGCATGATTTAACATTAGCGTGTAGAACTGTTCCGACGATATGGCATGAATTAACATTAGAGCTTGGAACTGTTCCGTCGATGAGGCATGATTTAACATTAGAGTTTGAAACTGTTCCGACGATGTGGCATGATTTAACATTAGAGCTTGGAACTGTCCCGGCGATGTGGCATGATTTAACATTAGAGTTTGGAACTGTTCCGACGATGTGGCATGATTTAACATTAGAGTTTGAAACTGTTCCGACGATGTGGCATGATTTAACATTAGAGTTTGGAACTTTTCCGACGATGTGGCATGATTTAACATTAGAGTTTTTTAACTGTTCTGACGATGTGGCATGATTCAACATTAGAATGTGGAACTGTTCCGGCGATATGGCATGATTTAACATTAGAGTTTAGAACTTTTCCGACGATGTGGCATGATTTAACATTAGAGTTTTGAACTGTTCTGACGATGTGGCATGATTCAGCATTAGAATGGGGAACTGTTCCAACGATGTGGCATGATTTAACATTAGAGTTTGGAACTGTTCCGACGATGTGGCATGATTCAGCATTAGAGTTTGGAACTGTTCCGAAGATGTGGCATGATTTAACATTAGTGTTTGGAACTGTTCCGACGATATGATATGAATTAACAATAGAGATTGGAGCTGTTCCGACGATGTGGCATGATTTAACATTAAAGTTTGGAACTGTTCCCCGATGTGGCATGATTTAACATTAGAGATTGGAACTGTTCCGACGATGTGGCATGATTTAACATTAAAGTTTGGAATTGTTCTGGCGATGTGACATGATTTAATATTAGAGTTTGAAACTGTTCGACGATGTGACATGATTTAACATTAGAGTTGGGAACTGTTCAGACGATGTGGCATGATTTAACATTAGCGTTTGGAACTGTTCCGACGATGTGGCATGATTTAACATTAGAGTTTGGAACTGTTCCGACGATGTGGCATTTTTTCTTTTTTGCTTGATAATTAATTTTTCAAACAAAGAACGGGTGACAATCGCCTCATGATTATACAATTTTCAAAATTCTTCATCTCTGGAAACATTCTTACAACGACCCATTTCAGCTTCCAAATTATGATCACTTATTTGAAGTATTGTTTCGGTATTTTTCTCATAAAAACTTCGTGCAATATTATGATTATTCTCCAAAATAAATGAACAACTTACAGTAATAGATAAATTCTGTGCCAACACAAGTAAGCTGGTCCTCGGTGCTCTCGATTTCCACCTGTGTGAATTGCTTCGATGATGTCATACGTGTTCATATTGGCACGAACTCCCTACAAGGGTCATATAATTTATATTTTGAATACAGAGATTTATTCCCCTTCGCCTATCTAATGTTATTACGCTTGAAGACATTCTCCGTAGTGAGTGAGTGTGTGTTGTTTATCGCCAAGTGAGCAATTTTCAGCTATGCCATGGCGGAAACAAATTACATTTCAATAAGATGACGACCGCTTTGTACTAGACTAACACGCTTAGTTTGATTTGTATAGTGCTAGCTCCCATAGAACACTTTATTATTATTCTGTGTCAGTCTCTCTTCTTACTCTTTAATAATGCGTGCTTAACAGGTGTGAACTCAGATAGGATATGGAGGTGTGAACTCAGATAGGATATGGGCGCGAAAGCCTCCTTATTTCATTTGTATAGAACGCTTGTGTGACTCTCCACCAAACCTATAATTCACTACCAAACTATAATCTATTAAATAGATCTATATGGTCAAGACAAAAAAAAAAAAAAATAACTTTATTATTTACGAAAGAACCAAAACAATACATTTATTTTACTATTTTACCTTTGATAGGTTTTCTACTTTACGAAAGTGTTTACCCAATAATACAATGGAACAATTCCATAACAATCTACCCATATGTATACATGTCTTATAATGTGTGGTGTGTAGAATGATACTGAGAACTTACAAAATGATTTGTCAGTTTTCGAACTGCCCGAGCAAACGTAATAAGTTTGTTTCGTATGGCATTGCCCTGATTTCTCGTCTTATCGGAATAATCTCGTCTGTCTTTTATGTCGAGATTTAACGGCTATATCAGCCTCGCTGTTAATTTTACGCCATAGTGCAGCAAGAAAATTAGCAGAGCTCGTAACATTCAATGTACTGGCTGCAGACTGGGGGAAATTATCAAAGCAAATGACTGATCCCATTTTCAAAGCAATCCGGTGAATAATCTGTTTCTTTCGGTTTAAATTTTAATACAGTTGCTTGGCAACTGGGTTTGCAAACCATCAACAAGAATAAAACCTTCAACCATCTGATCTTAAAACAGAAAACAAAGATAAGTAAAAACATGAAACTTATAGAAATCTTAATTTCAAATTTACAAAGACACTCGATGAGATGATGTCCGCTTTGTATTGGAAAACAAACACCATGAGTTGAATCTTCATGGCGCTAGCTCACTGAAACTACAGTCCGTTGGTAGATGTGTGGTTTCAGTCGGACATAGTATCATGATTCCGAGCCATCCAGTCTTAGCTCTTACTGCTTAATGCTGCGTGCTTAGCATTAAATATTTAATATCCTTTGCTTTGACGCAACCCGTGTTCTAATCCACGATCTACCGCACTCGAGGCGAGCACGCTAACCATTACACCACCGATGCAGTTCCCCACATATGTGGATTGTATATGTTCCTGACTTTAATATCCTCCGACAGAAAGACCAGGGTATAGAATAAGAAAAGTTTGAAGATAATACAATGGTGGCAAGAAGAAATATTGGTAGACAAAAACACTAAACAGAAAACTAAATATTGAGCAATACGACCCACTGGTTCTAATTAGCTGAAAATATAGCTACCAGTTCAAATGATTATAACTTATTACAAGTGGTATTTGAGATCATCTACAAACATTCCTCGTTTAATCTATCCGGAAAAAATCATGGCTCAAAATGCCAATTCTTGCTCCTGATTGGCTGAAAATTATATTACATTTTCTTCACAGAAGCTACAAGTTCAAATGACTTTTATTTATAGTTCAAGAAAAGTTTGCGATACCAAAGGGTTAATTAGAGGTCGTAAATCGAAGGACATTCAATATAATGGCCAAAAGAAAAGGTACTGTACCGTTCGAAACTATTCGTTATGACATCTTGCACATTTAATAGAGATTTAATATTGATTCTTCATTTAGTGTATTGCAAAATAGAAATTCATATAATAAAACTAGAATCATTTGCAAAAACGTTCTCGAAGAAACCACAAGTATTTATACATGTATTCATGAAAGACAGACAGACAGGAAATCAAAATGTATCTTTTAAATCTAACGATAAATGCACAAGTTAATTTCCATTTAAGAAAAATAGTGCACGTTTAAATGAGACAGATCTAAATTTTGGAAATATAATTTCAGGTTTGTTTCAACTACTCAGAAACAAAATTACCCATAACGGCCATGTTCTGGACAAATTAAAATGAAATAAGGAAACTTTATAGAGGAACTTACAAACACCATTTGTGCTTAGCTAAAAATAATTTGGATTTGTAGTTTCTAAGCAGAACATATTTTTTTCAATTTCAGCAAGCAAATCGGAAACAAGGATTTCGATTGATGGCCATTATTTTCGCTGGATCAGGTTTAAATGAGGAATCTTTGTATAATACCTCAAAAATACCACTTGTAGTACATTATATATCATTTGGACTGGTAGTTTCAGTCAATCAGAACCAGTGTGGTTACTGTTGCTCAATCTTCGTGAGTTTCTGTTAAGTGTTTTGTTGGCCATTGTTTGTCTTTTCCTCTTTTTTCTTTGGCTACTGCATTGTTTGTCCTCCTTTATATTGAAGTGTCTGTACCAAGCCAGGAAAGGGAATGGTCATGTATTTGTGTGTTAGGTCGATTTTGTCTCTTTCTACGATTTTGCTATTGGATTATGGAACTGTTCCGATGGTGTTTCTGCACTGACGTGGTTTATTAGATATATTAATTATTGATATTTGTAATTATTGATAAAAGTAAGGTCTCGTTACTATGGTGGACGTTCATGTGGTTGGTGTTGACAATTCAAAATGAAGTCACTCCTAGTCGTCTCGTTCACTATGTCCACTATTTTTGTACAGATGTATGTCGGTATCATCAAGATTCCTTCCGATTTAAAAGTTTGAAGATATCAAAGGGCCAACCAGAGATCACAAATCGAAGAAGGACAGACAATGCAATTACCAAAAGAAAGTAGACAACCAATAATCTACAAAACACTACACATAAATATTAGTAGTATATGGGTACAGCTCAATTAGTATTTGTGGAGGTGGTGCGAGGTGGTGCTACTGGAAGTGACGTGACCGGAAGTCACGTGATTGGAAGAGGCTCTGACCGGAAGTGACCGGAAGTATGTTCTGCGCATGCCCGGTTTCCCCCCGCGTTTTTTTCTTACTAGAGCAGTAGTACAAAATGTAATAAAGTAGTACAAGTACCATTGCTACCGGAAGCGACCAAAGGTCACTTGACCCCTTGGGTGTGCACATGCGCAACCAGAAGTTGCATAATGTCCGCCCTAGTGGGACCTTTTCACCGGAAGTGCCCCTTTGTGTGCTCTCTATGACGTCGCGTCTATCATTGTCTAGTCCTGGTTATCTACCCCTTTTATTTTCAGATATAATATTTCAATAATTGTTTTCACCTACGGTGTTTTCGGTTGAAATACTTGTAATGTGACCTGTATATATTAATGAATTACTTATTTAACCCTTACATGTCCAGGGAGCCTATTTTTGTTATATTTTCAGAGATCTTTTAACGTTTTATTCATTAATTGCTCGGTTTTGCTATATTTTTCGTGAACTTTCTATCTATAGCGACGTTTCTTGATTCCTTCCTCTAATTTTCGTGTTTATTCAACATCTTAATCACTATTTTGTTGACTTAATGTAGCTTTTCCATAGATAATGTTAATGTGTGGTATTTTCATAATGTGTTTTGTTTTGTTTTTGTTTGTAACGTGTCTTGGATGGAATTTCAACAGCGGCCGGGGCTGCTGTTGCTGCTGCTGCTGGGATATATGGCTGCTGCTCTGGGGTATATGGCTGCTGCTGCTGAGTGTGTGAGGAAAATGCTGCTGCTGCTGCTGGGTGAGAGAGAGGAAATTGGTGGTATTGTGACGTGAAGTAGAAATTAGAAACAGAAAAAAAACAAGGAAAACATAAAACAAACGGAGAGATAAGCGAACAAATGTTAATGAAAAAGTTAATGAACACGTACAACTTGGAGAAGGAGGAGGAGGAGGAGGAGGATATCTCTTTGGGTGTAATTATGACTAACACAGTAATCTTCCATATTTTCCATATCATTTCACTATTCAACTTATCTTTCTTCCATATTTTCCATATCATTTCACATTTCAACTTGCCTTTCTTCCATATTTTCCATATCATTTCACTATTCGACTTACTTTTCTTCCATATTTTCCTTATCATTTCACTCTTCAACCTACTTTTCTTCCATATTTTTCATATTTTTTCACAATTTTCTTCTGTATTTTCCAAATCTTTTCACTATTCGACTTGCCTTTCTTCCATATTTTCCATATCATTTCACATTTCAACTTACCTTTCTTCCATATTTTCCATATCATTTCACAATTCAACTTGGGTTTCTTCTGTATTTTCCAAATCTTTTCACTATTCAACTTTGCTTTCTTCCATATTTTCCATATCATTTCACTATTCAATCTACTTTTCTTCCATATTTTTCATATCTTTTCCCAATTTTCTTTTCTATTTTCAAAATCTTTTCACTTTTCAACTTACTTTTCTTCCATATTTTTCATATCTGTTCACTTTTCAATTTACTTTTCTTCCATATTTTCCATATCATTTCACTATTCAACTTACTATTCTTCCATATTTCCCATATCTTTTCATTATTCGACTTGCCTTTCTTCCATATTTTCCGAATCATTTCACTATTTTCTTCCATATTTTTCATATCTGTGCACAATTTTCTTCTGTATTTTCCAAATCTTTTCACCATTCAACTTGGGTTTCTTCCATATTTTCCAATGTTTTCCAGTTATAATTAACAGTTATGATATCTCCTTTATGTACAAACTGCCATGATATTACTGTAATATTGTTGAATGTGGCATTAAACACCATAAACCTAACCCGTTATTTACAAAGACATATACCTACCTACCTATCTATCTACATTTTTATTAGAACAATAGATTTTATTAAATTTTTACTAGTTATTTTCCTATCTTGATGAGTTTCAAATTTCCACAATCAAATTTATTTTACATAACATCCTAAAACAGTGGTTTTTTTTTAGAGCAGTAAGAAAACTTACTTCCTGAACAGGGTTTTAGTGTATATTTCCCTGCCAAAGGCAAGCAAATATCTGTATATAAGTTTAAATATATCTATTTTCCTGCCAAGGGCATGTAACTCTCTGTATATAAGTGTAACAATCGATTTCCAAATAACCATTTCTTGATACGTATTATATAGTATTTCTCTTTCTGCACAGGTATATGTCCAAATACAGAGTGATGACCCCCCCCCCCACCCCCCCTTTATCCTCCATATAAAGAGTTATGCCCCTACTACAGTGTTATTCCTCCACATACAGGGTTATGTTCCCTACTGCAGTGTTATCCCCACATCAATAGTTATGTCACATACTGCAGTGTTAAACCTCCACATAAAGAGTTATTCCCCCTACTGTAGTATTATCCTTGCACATACAGAGTTGTAACTTATTCTTACACATAAAGAGTTATGTCCCCTACTGCAGTGTTAAACCTCCACACACAGGGTTATGTCCCCTACGGCAGTGTTATCCCCACATAAATAGCTATGCCCCATATTGCAGTGTTAAACCTCCACATAAAGAGTTATTCCCCCTACTGTGGTATTATCCTTACACATACAGAGTTGTAACTTATTTCTCCACATAAAGAGTCATGTCCCCTACTGCAGTGCTAAACCTCCACACACATATATATATACGTCTGAAAATTAAACCAAACAGTGTTAGAATTAGATTTTAGAGCTGTCAAATTTTTGTTCTTCCCTCGACGGGATTTGAACCCACACCATTGATACACTGCAGCACCATTCGCTTAGCCTTACGTCCAGCGCCCTAGACCACTCGACCACATCCTCTACCTTATATTCTATTGGAATGAAATATATGATGTATTCCTGTATATTCATTTGCTAACCTGACATGGGATATACTCTGTATCCCAATGACCATGGCGACGATATGAATCTTACATCTGAAATGGCACTAGCTTATCACTTTGGCTGATGTAATATTACAAAATATTCACTTGTCCAGGACAATATGGTAGAACATGTTTACTTATATACAAATTTTAATCCAATTCATTTCTAAATTTGGATTCCCTTTTTGAAAAAGGAGTCAAATTTAGTCATCTAAAAATGGCATTAAATTATTTACATCGCTTAAGTTATATGAATTAAATTTTTTTAGATCTACCTCATTGATTATTAAAAGAGAAATTTGTTAGACAATAATTGTAAAAAAAAATTCCACAAATATCAACAAAACATGGATTCTCTTTTTTATCTTATCCAAAAACAACAAAAACAAAAGAAAGTACACCTCTTCTATATCTAATGGGTTAATTTGTTATGGGTTTTTTTCAATGGCACTCAAATAGAATAAGAGGTTATTCTGGCTTCACAAGGAATATAAAATGAGTTTTTACCTCATAAATTTCTACATGGACTGTATCATTTCGGCAAGGACCATTTATATAAAACTGTATTCTCATATGCTTCACACCATCAACCAGGAAATTGTGAGAGCTAAATTGATAAAAAAAAAATAAAAAAAATTTGGTTTATAAAAATAATAAAACAATCAATAAAATACTAGTGTATATCTCAAGATTGTTTAAAAATATATGTGTTTTGAAATACTACAATGTATATCTAAACCTTGTTGTGACAGTGTGTTTAAAGATATTACAATGTATGTGTAAACCTTGTTGTGACAGTGTGTTTTAAAATATTACAATGCATGTCTAAACCTTGTTGTGACAGTGCATTTTAGAATATAGCAATGTATGTCTAAACCTTATTGTGACAGTGTGCTTTAAAATATTACAGTATATGTCAAACCTGGTTGTGACTGTTTTAAAATATTACAATGTATGTCTAGATGCTCTAATTACAATGAGCATAACACATTACAATGTATGTCTAAACCTTGTTGTGACAGTGTGTTTTAAAATATTACAATGCATGTCTAAATTTTATTATTACAGTGTGTTTAAAAATATTACAATGTACGTCTAAAACTTATTGTGACAGTATGTTTTAAAATATTACAATGTATATCTAGACCTTGTTGTGACAGTGCGTGTTAAAATATTACAATGTATGTCTACACTTTGCTGTGACAGTATGTTTTAGAATATTACAATGTATGTCTAAACCTTGTTGTGACATTGTGTTTTAAGATATTACAATGTATGTTTAAACCTTATTGTGACAGTGTGTTTTAACATATTGCAATGTATGTTTAAACCTTATTGTGACAGTGTGTTCTAAAATATTACAAAGTATGCTTAAACTGTGTTGTAACAAAATTATATTAGTATCCCATCTAAACAGTTTTCTACATTTCCCGTATATAAAATTATTGTAACAGTAAATGATAGAGTAGTAATCAAACATCATTTCTATAAATTTGAGATAAATTGTCCTATTTCCAGATATTTAGATGGTTAATCTAATTCAAAAAGCATTATTTATTAGGATGCAGTTCTAAGTAGATGTACATGCTATTCATTATAGCTTTGCCAGATTAATGTTGTTACAAAATGCTTTAATTTGCAATTATTTTAGGTTATAAAATAATTTCCAACACAACCAGCAAACTTCTGTTTCTACTGAATTGTATCCAACATCTGAGAAATGGGTACTATTTCAATATCCCTGTGATTTCCATGGATGAATTTTAAATATGTAGGTTTCTTCTCATTCTGGATTTATCACTTTTCTAATATTGTTCACATTTTAGTGAGCATTACAATATCAAAAAGAGCGTTGAGCATTCTGCATGATTTACACCAGAATGTCAAACAGCTTCACTTAATGATCTAATTCTCTTTATCTTTTTGCACTATATCCACATGGGAGATAATCTGAATTAACCTACTTGACAATTTGTCTCCTTCTCCTACTGCCTGATGTTCGTGTCCTGTGATTGGCTCTATTGGTATTAGCAGTACGCGAAGGAATCATCCGCTCAATAGTTAGCGTGTCGGAACTAACATGGTTTATTAGATATATTTGCTATTGAACGTTACAGCCCCTAAGTAATATAAATAATCGTTAGAGAATACCGAAGGGGCAATCAAAAAAGGACATTCCAGAGAATCTGGCAACAAGATGAAGAAACACAGAACAAACATACGAGACAATATGCATTGGAAACCATTATACGTAAACAAACACAAATAGCGTAAATAAAACTAAGGTTCTCCACCATTAAGTATACGTGACATTAGACGATTTTGGAACTTCGGTTTCCTTGCTCCCTACGACCTATAAATGATTTGGCTTTTAATTCTTTTTACTTTCAAGCGTATTTGAAGAAGGCTATTCCAAAAACATGCCGTGTGTGTGTTGATTATATATACAGTAAAACTCGATTATAGCGAACACGCATATAACGAATTTACGCATATAGCGAACTTTTTGTGAATCCCCGGTCAAAATCATTAAAAACACATGATAATTTGTGTTGTTATAGCGAATTCGCTTTTAACGAATTTTATGATACAATGAAGTATGTTTGAGTCCCGGTGATCAATGATTAATATGCATTGATTGACGGCTACAGCGAATTTAAAATACCCTAAAGGTAAGTGTGTCCCAAGCTTATCAAATATAGACAATATGTCTAATTAAAGAAGGTGAACTGTTTTTATTGCAATAAAATCTAATCAAATAAACATGTAGTATTTGATATTATGGTCACACAAGTATGGCGAGGCCGACCCGAAAAAGAAAAGCAATTTCGTTATAAACAAAATATGAAATTATTCAATGTGTTGAGATGGGAAATGAGCCGAAAAAGGATGCTGCTGCAAGATTTGACATTCTTCCAAATACCTTAAGTACAATTTTGAAAAAGAAAGAAAAAATTGTGGAATCGTATGAGAAGTCGACAATTTCGCCAGCAAGGAAACGCCACAGATCGTCCGCCCATGAAAATGTGGATGTCGCCTTGTACGCGTGGTTTAAAGAAACGCGTAACCAAAATATCCCAATTAGTGGACCAATTTTAATGGCAAAATCGAAAGAATTCGCTACAAGACTTGGAGACAGGGACTTTACCCCTAACACAGGATGGTTAGTTCGTTTCAATGAGCGTCACGGCATCGTATGCCGATCTATCAGTGGTGAAGGTGCCGTTGTTGACACGGATATTTGTGACGACTGGCTGAAAAATAAACTTCTAAATTTAGTGAAAAATTACAAGGCTTGCGATATTTTCAATGCCGATGAGACTGGGTTATTTTACAAACTTATGCCAAATAAAACACTTCAATTGAAAGGTGAAAAATGTCATGGAGGTAGAAAATCAAAGGAAAGGTTGACCGTTCTAGCCACGTCCAACATGGATGGTTCAGAAAAAATCAAACTTTTGGTAATTGGAAAATTTCAAAACCCACGGTGTTTCAAGGGCGTAATTTTTTTTCCAAATTATTTACTTGTACTATACAGCCATCAGTGATGCAACGTATTGTTGTATTTTGAAATATTTTTTTATAATCAGTGCCGATCTGGCGAGCCATGTGCAGATTTGTCTATATTATTGAGTGCCGATTAGTCTAAGTGTCGATTTGTCTCAGTGCCGATTTGTTTTTGCATCCGTATAGTTATTATTGGCGAATTATTACATAGGCATCCCGTTCGTGTTGGAATTCATTACAATTGTAAAGTTGTACCACAGGCACTTGTTTTTTATCAATGAGGGCCCCTTCCTCCCTCTTCCTTTCAAGGAAGAGAGAGGAAGTGGCCCCCATTGATAGAAACAAGTGCCTGTGGGTTACACAGATGAATGTGGCAATAAAACAGTTAATTTCATCTGATAGCAATAATAACATTATATTTTGGAGATATCGTGGTTTCTGGGCTGATCTATCATTCCTATCCAACGATGGGATACACTTGAACCATGGTGGAATATTAAAATATTTTAAAAGTGTCAGGAGTGCTGTTCTGCATGCCAGGCATAGCATAGGTAATAACATTAACATTCCTTGAAAAATTGCAAAAACACCTTGTAACTACATGTAATTACATGTATAGATAGTAGCTTACATGACATGTTACTCATCTGCTAAACATGTCAGATTATTGCAATACATTTCTGATTTCTTAGAACATATAACAGTACAAAGAATTTATTACAAACAAAAGACACAGAGTGCAGTTACTTATTATAATATAAGTATGTTAAATCAAGTGTGCTTTATCCAAATTTTTACATGTAAAATACAAAGCACACTGGAGTGCAATTACTTTATCATGTTATTTAATTAGTATGTGTATCGAGTCAGTCTTATTATAGCATACAACAGACCCGGAGTTCAATTACTTTATGTAATTAGTATGTAAAATCTAATCGGCCTTATGTATCATAACATACAAAAGACACATAGTGCAATTACTTATGTAATTAGTATGTGTATCAGTTCAATCCTTATATTATTACTGCAGATATGAATATTTGGCATAAAATCAGAAAAGAGTCAGAGAGTGCATTGCATTACATTGTAAATGTGATTAATTTAATAGGAAATATATATACATGTATGAACTTTGTGTTCATGTAAGCAAAAGTAGGGTGCTGACCGTGCACTTGTGTTAGTGTTAATAACAAAGTTGATGATCAATCTTGAGTGTTATTTATATAGAAATATTGTTTATTGTTATGATATTTTCACAGGTACACTTTAATTAGAGATGCCTCCCAGAAAGAAACATAAAACAGTACATGTGGAAGAACCACAACCACAAAACCAGAACACTAGGTCAAGAGTGAGGAGTAGGACATCAATATATTCTAGGAATAACATTGTAGCAGCAGAAAATGCTATTTCATCCGTTGAAAATCTACCTGTTTTACATGACAATCTAAGCATAGTCTATACAAAATTGGCCTCAGAAATCATTCGCCTGCAATCGTTAGCAACGAGGACTACATCAGTAAACAGTAGCAATTTGCCAATACATGCAGATGACATTTCATCCATCACGCACCAGGAAAATAATAAGGCCAGATTGTTTCCGCCATTATCGTCAGACCCAAATTTAAATGTGATAGTTCAGGACAATCCGCCAGCCCCTTCAGCACTACGTGCTCATTCGCCTAATATTGTTACTGGTACCAACTCGAAGCGTTCCGAACTGATATCAGATAATGGACAGTCAGACAATCCACTATTAACATTGGTTAATAATATATTTTCAGGGGAGACATCAGCAGGTATTGATAGTAATGTTTTACATACTAGTGATATGTCTGGGGGTATACCATTAGGTGCAGGAGTATCACTGAGGATAAAACAAAAAATATGGGCCAATGATTTCATAGATTTAAGGTGTTTGACATCACACACACCTGATGATAACTGGTCAGTTACAGTTGCGCCGTGTCAACTCACTCTCAGTAACCGACAACAGCAGTCACAATCTAAGCAAAAAGCCCCCCTCACCTTTACAGAGTCGACGGATGGATTCCATATATACATGGCTATATATTTACAAACATTTCAGATCAGGCACCTCATATGCTGAAATATATGTCAATTATTAAAGATTTATACGAGGTTAAGGTTAATGACGGGTGGAGGTATTACGATCAACAATTTCGTAACCCCCGTAAAAGCCATATGTCTCCATTGCAAAAACCAATTGACGAACTTTATAATAAAGCTGTCAATAGGAAGCTCAGTAACCACATTAGCAACAAGTTCAATCTCAACTTTAAAACCCCACCAACATATTTACACAGTAGACAAAATGGACAAAATCAGCCCTTTCGGAATAACAAGGTCTGCTTTGCCTACAACAAAAAAGTCAAATGTCCAAAATTTTCATGCATATTTAAACACCTCTGCTCAGTGTGCAAATGTACACACCCAGCCGTGTCTTGTACATTTGTCCTCGCTTCAGGCCAATATGGACAAACCCAACATCTTGGACCAGTACAAAAGATCCTTAGTAACGGTACCCACCCCAGTAAGAAGTGACATACTGGAAACCAAATTACAAGGTTATGATAAACAACAGACTGTCAAGTTTGTAAATGGGTTTAAATTTGGATTCAGATTAGGGTTTCAAAGAGACACCACTACTTCATCAAGTGCACAAAATGTGAAAAATCATAAATCAGCACTACAAAATAGGGAACAGGTTTTTCTTAAATTGGCCAAAGAATCAATAAAAAACAGGATTGCTGGGCCATTTCGTCAACCTCCTTTCCAAAATTGGAACTGTTCCCCTTTGGGCCTAGTGCCTAAAAATGTTCCTCGTAAATTTAGATTGATTCATGATCTTTCTTATCCCAAACACTTTTCAGTCAATGCTGGGATTCCCCAAGAAAATTCATGGGTTCAATATGAGGGAATAGGCAAGGTTATTGACTTAGTAAAGTCTTTTGGCAGACAGTGCTTACTAGCCAAATGTGATATTGAAGATGTTTTTAGGATCATTAACATTCACCCATCAGATCACCATTTATTGGGTCTTACCTGGAATATTTTTTATTATTTTGATCGCTGTTTACCATGGGAGCTAGCAGTTCATGTCAGATCTTTGAATCATTTTCTTGTGCCTTGCAATGGATTGTGGAGGTTAGGTACAAAGCCGCTGGTATGTCCCATAGTATCGATGACTTCCTTTCTGTGGGACCCCCAAAGTCAAATAAATGCTAATTACAAGACCTGAATGCATTGTTAACCTTATGCCAAAAAATTGGTATACCAATAAAAGATGAAAAAACTGTTTTACCTACAAATGTACCACAGTTATTACAATTTACGGTATCGAAGTTGATTCCATTCAGATAAAATTCAAAAAATAAATAATTTGCTATACAAAGTACAGCACAAGAAGAAAATATCTCTGCGAAAATTGCAATCACTTATTGGTTTACTAAATTTTGCTTGCCTTGTTGTGTGCCCAGGTCGTGCATTCTTGCGACGCCTAATATACCTTACTAAGAAAGTTTCAAACCCCTTTTATTTAATTCGTTTGACATGTGAAGCCAGGGCAGATTTACAGGCTTGGAAAATGTTCATGAGTGGTTTTAATGGAAAATCTATTTTTCTGAAAGATGGGTGGGAGAATTAAACATCTCTTAACTTGTACTCTGATGCATCAGGTAATGCAGGTTTTGCTGCTGTGTTCGGCAGTTGGTGGTTTGCAGAGTCATGGCCTAGCTATTTAAAAGAATATCAAATTGCAATAAAAGAATTGTTCCTAATAGTGGTAGCCTTAGAGTTGTGGGGAAAACACTTACAAAATAGCAAAGTCATGTTTTTCTCAGATAACCAAGCAGTGGTAGAAGTTATAAATAAACAGTCTTGTAAAGATAAGGTTATGATGAGTTTAGTACAAAAAATGGTCTTGACGGTTTTATCATTCAACATTGTATTTCGTGCAAAACATATAGCAGGAAAATCAAATGTCACTGCTGACCACCTTTCTCGTTTTCATTTTCAGAAAGCCCGACAATTAGCACCTTGGTTAGCAGCATCCAAAGCTACAATTCCGGACCACATGATGCAAATTTAAGCGTGCGAGCACTCCATTTGTTACAAAACTGGTTATCATATTCAGCTCGTAAATCTTACCGTCGCAGTTGGGAACTATTTTTTCAATACTATCATACTTATAACATAAATGTAACTATGCCATTACAAATAGTTCAAGTTTGTAATTTTATTGGACATTTGTTGTGGAAACAGTACAGTCCTTCATCAATTGCTTCTCACGTTTCAGCAATAAGTTACATGTACACAAGTTATTACAATTAAGCCACCCTACTAATTCATTTATCGTGAGAAAATTAATCAAAGGTTGTAATAATCTGTCTGGAACCAGCGACACACGCCTTCCAATTACTATGGATATTTTAAAGAAGAATAATGTTACGTCCTATTTTCCTCTTAGCTTTTCAGCATTATTGCGTTTAGGGGAAATTGTAGCAAAATCCTATGCTGATTACCGAAAAATTCTTCAACGTGAGGACATCTCTATTTCCTACAAGGATAGACACCCTACCAGTTTATTTTTACTCTGCGACATTCCAAAACAATAAAAAAAAAAAAACAATCAATCCGTACGCATTTCAATTGAGGCGCAATCAAATTTACCACAGGTATGTCCAGTGCTTGCAATGAATCATTACCTTAAAATATGCAGGCCTACACAAGGTCCATTATTTCAATTTAGGTCAGGTTCACCAGTAACGCACAAGCTTGTTTCTACCAATTTAGCAAACATCCTGGAATTCATTGGTTTGAACTCTAAACACTATAAATATCACAGTTTCCGCATTGGAGGTGCAACTCATCTGGCAAACCTCGGTCTCTCATAAACTTATATTAGGAAAATAGGTAGATGGAAGTCAAATGCAATGCAGAGATATATCAGAATTCAAGCCTTTAATGTATAATAACTTAGTCATAGCATGCTGAGGCCAGAATTTGTCTGCTCATTATGTATACTAAGTAAGGGGTCAGAAGTGTATAATTATGTTGTCGTTGATAGGGTCATTAGATGTACATGTTATATTTACCAACACATCTTGCATGTACCTAGCATGAATGTATTTACTCATTCTTTTTATGTGACAATACAGGTATATGATTATGATGAGATAAGAATATGTCTGTTCATCTTGTTATACTTGTACTATATGCAATGTACATGTATATGTAAGATCCAATGTGTCTTCTGTAGTGAGGTCAGAAATTGTCTGCTCACTTTGTTACATATTTCATTCACTTGGGTTATGATACTTACATGCTGATGTCTCAAACAATTTATTCTTATCCATCTGTTTATTGTGCATGAATTTTGTTGTGATTACAACATTATTGTTTGTTGTGGTGTTAAGAGTGACATACATGTACTTGTACTCATTTGTCCTTACCTTGTTCTCGATTCAGTACTATATTTACTTTGTTATATTGTTTTTGCTTTGTTTTTAAAAAGCAAACAACTTCTCTGGGGTTGGCGTAAGCCACTTCTCAACAAGTAGCGCATTGGCTTTGTGGCCTTTTGTAGTCGCCACCCCTTTTGTATAGTATAAATTTGTTGTTGGGGGGTGTACTTACATGTTTGAGATTATGTCAGATTTGTTTCAATGTATCTGTTTAGGTTACACTCCCCTTTTTGTATTCATATATATATATATATATATATATATATATATAGGTCATTTAATAAATGACATGAAAGTGGATTCGTCTCAATTCATTTACTATCCAAAACGAGCAGAGTTGTTGTTTGCCAGAGTTGACGTGTTTAGCACAAAGCTATATAATATAATAAATCAATGTCCATTCCCAAGTCACTGTCCAATCCCAAATCTATGTCCATCCAAATCAATTGCCATTCCCAAATATATTTCTAATCCAAAATTGATGTCCATTTCCAAATATATGTCCAATCCCAAGTCAATGTCCAATCCAAAATATATGTCAATTCCCAAATCTATGTCCATTCTCAAATATATGTCCTATCCCAAATCAATGTCCAATCCCAAATATATGTCCATTTCCAAATATATGTCCTCCCAAATAAATGTCCAATCATAACTCACTGTCCAGTCTCAAATATATGTCAATTCCCAAATGTATGTCCATTCCCAAATATATGTCCAATCCCAAATATATGTCCAATCCCAAATATATGTCCCATCCCAAATCAATGTCCAATTCCAAATATATGCTCATTCCCAAATTTATGTCCAATCCCAAATCAATGCCCAATCCCAAATATATGCCCACCCATATATATGTCCTCCAGAAACCGTTCTCAGAAACTGGCAAAATAGAGTACGCAAGACGAAGAAAAACAAAACAAAGACACAACACAATATGGGTTGAACACAACTATATAAGGAAACAAACACAAATAACGTAAATAAGACATGCCCCCTCCTACAAACAAGTGGAGGTAAAGACAAACACAAATAACGTAAATAAGACATGCGCCCTCCTACAAACAAGTGGAGGTAAAGACAAACACAAATAACGTAAATAAGACATGCGCCCTCCTACAAACAAGTGGAGGTAAAGACAAACACAAATAACGTAAATAAGACATGCCCCCTCCTACAAACAAGTGGAGGTAAAGACAAACACAAATAAGGTAAATAAGACATGCGCCCTCCTACAAACAAGTGGAGGTAAAAACAAACACAAATAACGTAAATAAGACATGCCCCCTCCTACAAACAAGTGGAGGTAAAGACAAACACAAATAACGTAAATAAGGCATGCGCCCTCCTACAAACAAGTGGAGGTAAAGACAAACACAAATAACGTAAATAAGACATGCCCCCTCCTACAAACAAGTGGAGGTAAAGACAAACACAAATAACGTAAATAAGACATGCGCCCTCCTACAAACAAGTGGAGGTAAAGACAAACACAAATAAGGTAAATAAGACATGCGCCCTCCTACAAACAAGTGGAGGTAAAAACAAACACAAATAACGTAAATAAGACATGCCCCCTCCTACAAACAAGTGGAGGTAAAGACAAACACAAATAAGGTAAATAAGACATGCGCCCTCCTACAAACAAGTGGAGGTAAAAACAAACACAAATAACGTAAATAAGACATGCCCTCTCCTACAAACAAGTGGAGGTAAAGACAAACACAAATAACGTAAATAAGACATGCGCCCTCCTACAAACAAGTGGAGGTAAAGACAAACACAAATAACGTAAATAAGACATGCCCCCTCCTACAAACAAGTGGAGGTAAAGACAAACACAAATAACGTAAATAAGACATGCGCCCTCCTACAAACAAGTGGAGGTAAAGACAAACACAAATAACGTAAATAAGACATGCGCCCTCCTACAAACAAGTGGAGGTAAAACAAACACAAATAACGTAAATAAGACATGCCCCCTCCTACAAACAAGTGGAGGTAAAGACAAACACAAATAAGGTAAATAAGACATGCGCCCTCCTACAAACAAGTGGAGGTAAAGACAAACACAAATAACGTAAATAAGACATGCGCCCTCCTACAAACAAGTGGAGGTAAAAACAAACACAAATAACGTAAATAAGACATGCGCCCTCCTACAAACAAGTGGAGGTAAAGACAAACACAACTAACGTAAATAAGACATGCGCCCTCCTACAAACAAGTGGAGGTAAAGACAAACACAAATAACGTAAATAAGACATGCGCCCTCCTACAAACAAGTGGAGGTAAAGACAAACACAAATAAGGTAAATAAGACATGCGCCCTCCTACAAACAAGTGGAGGTAAAGACAAACACACAAGTGGAGGTAAAGACGAACATCGTTTTCATGAGGAATCGTAATAAATTCAGAAACTTTTGACCGCTTAAATTTCATTGAATATGTGATTAAAGTGACCTGAAGGGCTCCAGTATCCCAATATATGGAAAATTAACACAAAATATGGTATATATTGACTCATTTGTGGACCGTACCTGCCTTACATGTAGAGGCAACACATGTAGCGGTCCCCTCTTTACTGGACCTACCTCTGTATTGTTATTGATGTGTGACTGGTAAGTAAAGGTAAATCATATTGGAATGACGGAAATCGTACACCAGATCATTAATATAGAGATTTAATCAGAACAAACAAACATCTAGGTGTGATCTTTTGCTTCAAAGTAGTCAGTTTCTGATGATTAAAATTTAAAAAGATAGACGGAACCATATTTTATCTAATAAAATGAAAAACAAAACAACAAAAATATCACACCGTCAAAACGTGTTCATAATCCAATTAGAAAATCATAGAAACAGTGCTAAAATCAATACCGTTAACACACGGTGACCGCTCACCCTCTTGGCTTGCTACTGATAGATGACCGCTCACCCTCTTGGCTTACTACAGATAGATGACCGCTCACCCTCTTGGCTTGCTAGAGATAGATGACCGCTCACCCTCTTGCCTTGCTAAAGATAGATGACCGCTTACCCTCTTGGCTTGCTACAGATAGATGACCGCTCACCCTCTTGGCTTTCTATAGATAGATGACCGCTCATCCTCTTGGCTTGCTACAGATAGATGAGCGCTCACCCTCTTGGCTTGCTACATAGATGACCGCTAACCCTCTTGGCTTTCTACAAATAGATGACCGCTCACCCTCTTGGCTTGCTACAGATAGATGACCGCTCACCTTCTTGGTTTGCTAGATAGATGACCGCTCACCCTCTTGGCTTGCTGCAGATAAATGACTGCTCACCCTCTTGGCTTGCTACAGATAGATGACCGCTCACCCTCTTGGCTTGCTACAGATAAATGACCGCTCACCCTCTTGGCTTGCTACAGATAGATGACCGCTCACCCTCTTGGCTTCCTACATATAGATGACCGCTCACCCTCTTGGCTTGCTACAGATAGATGACCGCTCACCCTCTTGGCTTGCTACAGATAAATGACCGCTTACCCTCTTGGCTTGCTACAGATAGATGACCGCTTACCCTCTTGGCTTGCTACATATAGATGACCGCTCATCCTCTTGGCTTGCTACAGATAGATGACCGCTTACCCTCTTGGCTTGCTATAGATAGATGATCGCTCACCCTCATGGCTTACTACAGATAGATGACCTTCACCCTCTTAGCTTCCTACAGATAGATGACCGCCCACCCTCTTGGCTTGCTACAGATAGATGACCGCTCACCCTCTTGGCTTGCTACAGATAGATGACCGCTCACCCTCTTGGCTTGCTACAGATAGCTGACCGCTCACCCTCTTGACTTGCTACAGATAGATGACCGCTCATCCTCTTGGCTTGCTACAGATATATGACCGCTTACCCTCTTGGCTTGCTACATATAGATGACCGCTCACCCTCTTGGCTTGCTACAGATAGATGACCGCTCACCCTCTTGGCTTGCTACAGATAAATGACCGCTCACTCTCTTGGCTTGCTACAGATAGATGACCGCTCACCCTCTTGGCTTGCTACAGATAAATGACTGCTCACCCTCTTGGCTTGCTACAGAAAATGACCGCTCACCTTCTTGGCTTGCTACAGATAAATGACTACTCACCCTCTTGGCTTGCTACAGATAAATGTCTGCTCACCCTCTTGGCTTGCTACAGATAGCTGACCGCTCACCCTCTTGGCTTGCTACAGATAAATTACTGCTCACCCTCTTGGATTGCTACAGATAGATGACCGCTCACCCTCTTGGCTTGCTACAAATAAATGACTGCTCACCCTTTTGGCTTGCTACAGATAAATGACTGCTCACCCTCTTGGCTTGCTACAGATAAATGACTGCTCACCCTCATTGCTTGCTACAGATAAATGACTGTTCACTCTCTTGGCTTGCTACAGATAGATGACTGCTCATCCTCTTTGTTTACTACAGATAAATGACCGCTCACTCTCTTGGCTTGCTACAGATAGATGACTGCTCATCCTATTGGCTTGCTACAGATAGATGACTGCTCATCCTCTTGGCTTGCTACAGATAAATGACCGCTCACCTTCTTGGCTTGTTACAGATAGATGACCGCTCATCCTCTTGGCTTGCTACAGATAGATGACCTCTTACCCTCTTGGCTTGCTACAGATAGATGACAGCTCACCCTCTTGGCTTACTACAGATAGATGACCTTCACCCTCTTAGCTTCCTACAGATAGATGACCCCTCACCCTCTTGGCTTGCTACAGATTGATGACCGCTCACCCTATTGGCTTGCTACAGATAGATGACCGCTCACCCTCTTGGCTTGCTACAGATAGATGACCGCTCACCCTATTGGCTTGCTGCAGATAGATGACCGCTCATCCTCTTGGCTTGCTACAAAGAAATGACCGTTTACCCTCTTGGCTTGCTACATATAGATGACCGCTCACCCTCTTGGCTTGCTACAGATAGATGACCGCTCACCCTCTTGGCTTGCTACAGATAAATGACCGCTCACCCTCTTGGTATGCTACAGATAGATAACCGCTCACCCTCTTGGCTTGCTACATATAGATGACCGCTCACCCTCTTGGCTTGCTACATATAAATGACCGCTCACTCTCTTGGCTTGCTACAGATAGATGACCGCTCACCCTCTTGGCTTGCTACAGATAAATGACTACTCACCCTCTTGGCTTGCTACAGATAAATGACCGCTCACCCTCTTGGCTTGCTACAGATAAATGACCGCTCAACCTCTTGGCTTGCTACAGATAAATGACTGCTCACCCTCTTGGCTTGCTACAGATAGATGACCGCTCACCCTCTTGGCTTGCTACAGATAAATGACTGCTCACCCTCTTGGCTTGCTACAGATAGATGACCGCTCACCCTCTTGGCTTGCTACAAATAAATGACTGCTCACCCTCTTGGTTTGCTACAGATATATGACTGCTCACCCTCTTGACTTGCTACAAATAAATGACTGATCACCCTCTTGGCTTGCTACAGATAAATGACTGCTCACTCTCTTGGCTTGCTACAGATAGATGACTGCTCATCCTCTTGGCTTGCTACAGAAAAATGACCGCTCACCTTTTTGGCTTGCTACAGATAAATGACTGCTCACTCTCTTGGCTTGCTACAGATAGATGACTGCTCATCCTCTTGGCTTGCTACAGATAGATGACTGCTCATCCTCTTGGCTTGCTACAGATAAATGACTGCTCACTCTCTTGGCTTGCTACAGATAGATTACTGCTCATCCTCTTGGCTTGCTACAGATAAATGACTGCTCACTCTCTTGGCTTGCTACAGATAGATGACTGCTCACTCTCTTGGCTTGCTACAAATAAATGACTGCTCACCCTCTTGGTTTGCTACAGATAAATGACTGCTCACCCTCTTGACTTGCTACAAATAAATGACTGCTCACCCTCTTGGTTTGCTACAGATAAATGACTGCTCATCCTCTTGACTTGCTACAAATAAATGACTGCTCACCCTCTTGGCTTGCTACAGATAAATGACTGCTCACTCTCTTGGCTTGCTACAGATAGATGACTGCTCATCCTCTTGGCTTGCTACAGAAAAATGACCGCTCACCCTTCTGGCTTGCTACAGATAAATGACTGCTCACTCTCTTGGCTTGCTACAGATAGATGACTGCTCATCCTCTTGGCTTGCTACAAATAGATGACTGCTCATCCTCTTGGCTTGCTACAGATAAATGACCGCTCACTCTCTTGGCTTGCTACAGATAGATTACTGCTCATCCTCTTGGCTTGCTACAGATAAATGACTGCTCACTCTCTTGGCTTGCTACAGATAGATGACTGCTCACTCTCTTGGCTTGCTACAGATAAATGACTGCTCACTCACTTGGCTTGCTACAGATAGATGACTGCTCATCCTCTTGGCTTGCTACAGATAAATGACTGCTCACTCTCTTGGCTTGCTACAGATAGATGACTGCTCATCCTCTTGGCTTGCTACAGATAAATGACTGCTCACTCTCTTGGCTTGCTACAGATAGATGACTGCTCATCCTCTTGGCTTGCTACAGATAAATGACTGCTCACCCTCTTGGCTTTCTACAGATAAATGACTGCTCACTCTCTTGGCTTGCTACAGATAGATGACTGCTCATCCTCTTGGCTTGCTACAGATAAATGACTGCTCACCCTCTTGGCTTGCTACAGATAAATGACTGCTCACCCTCTTGGCTTGCTACAGATAAATGACTGTTCACCCTCTTGGTTTGCTACAGATAGATGACCGCTCACCCTTTTGGCTTGCTACAGATAAATGACTGCTCACCCTCTTGGCTTGCTACAGATAAATGACTGCTCACCCTCTTGGTTTGCTACAGATAGATGACCGCTCATCCTCTTGGCTTCCTACAGATAAATGACTGCTCACCCTCTTGGCTTGCTACAGATAGATGACCGCTCACCCTTTTGGCTTCCTACAGATAAATGACTGCTCACCCTCTTGGCTTGCTACAGATAAATGACTGCTCACCCTCTTGGCTTGCTGCAGATAAATGACTACTCACCCTCTTAGCTTCCTACAGATAAATGACCGCTCACCCTCTTGGCTTGCTACAGATAAATGACTGCTCACCCTCTTTGCTTGCTACAGATAAATGACTGCTCACTCTCTTGGCTTGCTACAGATAGATGACTGCTCACTCTCTTGGCTTGCTACAGATAAATGACTGCTCACTCACTTGGCTTGCTACAGATAGATGACTGCTCATCCTCTTGGCTTGCTACAGATAAATGACTGCTCACTCTCTTGGCTTGCTACAGATAGATGACTGCTCATCCTCTTGGCTTGCTACAGATAAATGACTGCTCACTCTCTTGGCTTGCTACAGATATATGACTGCTCATCCTCTTGGCTTGCTACAGATAAATGACTGCTCACCCTCTTGGCTTTCTACAGATAAATGACTGCTCACTCTCTTGGCTTGCTACAGATAGATGACTGCTCATCCTCTTGGCTTGCTACAGTTAAATGACTGCTCACCCTCTTGGCTTGCTACAGATAAATGACTGCTCACCCTCTTGGCTTGTTACAGATAAATGACTGTTCACCCTCTTGGCTTGCTACAGATAGATGACCGCTCACCCTTTTGGCTTCTCACAGATAAATGACTGCTCACCCTCTTGGCTTCCTACAGATAAATGACTGCTCACCCTCTTGGCTTGCTACAGATAGATGACCGCTCACCCTCTTGGCTTGCTACAGATAAATGACTGCTCACCCTCTTGGCTTGCTACAGATAAATGACTACTCACTCTTGGCTTCCTACAGATAAATGACCGCTCACCCTCTTGGCTTGCTACAGATAAATGACTGCTCACCCTCTTTGCTTGCTACAGATAAATGACTGCTCACCCTCTTGGCTTCCTACAGATAAATGACTGCTCACCCTCTTGGCTTGCTACAGATAGATGACCGCTCACCCTCTTGGCTTGCTACAGATAAATGACCGCTCACCCTCTTGGCTTCCTACAGATAAATGACTGCTCACCTCTTGGCTTGCTACAGATAAATGACTGCTCACCCTCTTGGCTGGCTACAGATAAATGACTGCTCACCCTCTTGGCTTGCTACAGATAAATGACTGCTCACCCTCTTGGCTTGCTACAGATAAATGACTGCTCACCCTCTTGGCTTGCTACAGATAAATGACTGCTCACCCTCTTGGCTTGCTACAGATAAATGACTGCTCACCCTCTTGGCTTGCTACAGATAAATGACTGCTCATCTTTTTTGCTTGCTACAGATAAATGACAGCTCATCCTCTTGGCTTGCTACAGATAAATGACTGCTCACCCTCTTGGCTTGCTACAGATAAATGACTGCTCACCCTCTTGGCTTGCTACAGATAAATGACTGTTCATCCTCTTGGCTTGCTACAGATAAATGACTGCTCACCCTCTTGGCTTGCTACAGATAAATGACTGCTCACTCTTTTGGCTTGCTACAGATAAATGACTGCTCACCCTCTTGGCTTGCTACAGATAAATGACTGCTCATCCTTTTGGCTTGCTACAGATAAATGACTGCTCACCCTCTTGGCTTGCTACAGATAAATGACTGCTCACCCTCTTGGCTTGCTACAGATAAATGACTGCTCACCCTCTTGGCTTGCTACAGATAAATGATTGCTCATCCTTTTGGCTTGCTACAGATAAATGACTGCTCATCCTTTTGGCTCACTACAGATAATTCAATAAAACGTGGTGGTTTTAAACTAGTTCAAAAACCATTTACAAAATTATGCATGTTTCGTTGCATTTCTCTGTAAAATTTAATTATTAACGCCAATGAACTTGTTTAAGCTTCTAGATGTTTTATACAATGGAGTAATTCCACCCAGACCACAGTTTTGTCCAGATTGGTTATATGGCATTCTGATCAACTGCTGGGACCGTGATAGAACTCATCTTGTCATATCGTCATCTGAGTGATATTAAATTTAACCCCTTTCGTTTAAATCCATTATTTTGCAAAAAGCATTAAAAGTTTGGAAAGTAAATCGACAAATGGGGCCGGATTAGATTACCCTTCAAATTATGATAAATCTCTCCCTATGTCAAATGTTAACACATTCCAATCAGAACTATTTTTTACAGAGTAGTGATATGATTGATTCGCTATCTAATAATGTACATTCTGTTAGAAAGGACGATTTTGAATTAGACAGAAATATTAACCAAATTGACCAAAAAGTTCCGCATTTTAAAAACTTTGTGGAAGAATTACAATACAAAATAGCCCAGAGCCTACCAAATGTACCTAGAGTAGAAGAATGTGAAAATAATCTGCAACATGATGACAATTCTGAATGTAGCAGCAGTAATAGTTGTTATATGTATATAGACCCGGTACATCACGTGTAAAACTACAACATAGGAAATCACGTCTTAAATTCAAATATACATGTGTATATAATAATATCTATAGATAGATTTGTTTTATAGTAATCTACAACGAACGACTATCAGTGCGGTAGTCTGAGATTCCTCTGCCGTCCGACGGCTTTTTGTTCGAATTGCTGGAGACGTGGAACGTCAGAGCGCTCTCTATAAGGAAAACAGCGAATTTGCCACTCCAACTCTGTGTCGGCACGTTTCCACGTTTCGTGGCTATTGGATTTTATTTTCTATCCGAAACCCTTATATAGATCGCTTCACCAATCATTTTTCTATTCATTCATAACCATCTTACCCTCAGAAAGTTGTGTTACACTCGAGTACAGCACGACTTTCACATAGACCCTATCATTTCGCCATGTCAGTTTATTTGTCAGCCATTAAACGTAATAACTTGTCTCTATATTGGTAAACCGGAAGTAAATCGCGCCGATCTTTCTTGTATATTTTCACTCATTGAGAACTAAAATATCAATAAAATTAACTTATAAATATCATTTAAGTCATTTAATGTCATCTACAAAGTAATGCAATACTTTTACATGTTTATTTTGCGTTATTTCAGTAGTAGACTCTAGTCGACTCTGTTTAGTATCACCGTCTGACATTGTTCATCAGACGGAGTTGGTCATCTTGGATGAAAGATTGACAACAAATTACTATTTTGGCAGAGGTTTACATTTGTATTATTTATGGAATAATTCGGTTAAGTTGTGTAATAGTTCTGCGAAGCTTATGTATTTCCCGTGTGATTTCATGTCAATCTATGTTCTGTGGTGACTCTGAAAACGATTCTTGTCTTTGTTCAATCTTACAAGGAGGTATAATGAAAGACGATGAATTCGTGTTCCGTGATTGTCGCAAGGTAGGCTTAATAAGTGCGTCTTTTTTAGTAATAGATGCATTTTCATTACTATTTTATACATCATGCCAAGTCAAACATCTGTATGCCTGTTTTCAATACTGTTCAAGTGTTGCAACATGTCGCCAACGCTAGATGTGGTTCGCTGTCTGTTGGTAACGAATCTTATATAGTTATTAAGAGTTTTTCGCGATATATTCTATTATTGCAACATGTGTCATATAGGTTTGTTAATAGAATCATAAACACATTAAAGAAAGTACATACCCTAAGGGTGACTCGGCTTACGTATGGTTAACATTGGCTCAGTGGAGTCCGAGGAGAGTATCTTCAAAGTCTCGGACTTATTTCTTTTGTTTGTACCGTTATAAATTGGTGTGTTGTATTCAGTACTTTATTTGCTTCTTTTTTATATATATGTATAGTTTATTCAACAATGCTTATTACAATTTATCTTCAAAGTCCAAGCTTCTTTGAAGTTATCTTGTGAAACCACCATTGATTATCCGGTAGCAGGTCAAATCGGCTCAAACAAAATCGGCCCCAAGTCAAATCGGTCCCAGGTCAAATCGTCCCCAGTCAAATCGGCCCCACTCAAATAGGCCCCAAGTAAAATCGACCCCTAGTTATACATATAAAATTAAATGGAAATACAGATATTTGACTTTGTTCTTTCTCTCTAATGCTACGTGCTTGTTGGAGAAGCAAAAATACCAATTTTTAGTCTTTGGTTTGACATATCATATCGTATTGAAAAATGATACACTGTTTGTTCCTAGGATTTCCAGTCAAATCGGCCCCAAGTCAAATCGTCTCCAGTCAAATCGGCCCCAGTCAAATCGGCCCCAATTCAAATCGGCCTCAAGTCAAATCGGCCCCAAGTCAAATCGGCCTCAAAATGAAAGTCATATCGGCCCAAAAAAATAAAAATAAAAAAAAAGAATAAATAAATAAAAATTATGTATTAATATAAATTAATATTTTTAGTTAAAAGATGTAAAATTTAAATCTTATTGGTGGGCGGATTCTTTTGTAAGGATCAAAGAAATTAATTAATGATTAATTTATGGCATAATTAAGTGATTAGTAATTTACATAAAACGTGATTGGCGGCAATTATATAATGATCTTTATGTTGATTAGGAACATTCTTTGATGATTTTTTCTATTGTCTATAAATTGGCCTTTTAATCAAAAGCCCGCGTTCCGAGTGTCATTCTTTCAAGTTGATCCGCGGTTCTTAGTGGCCAAATTGACGTACCCTATGTCTATAAACCATTAACTATCATGAATTTTCGTGAATGTTTTAACAAATGTTATGTAGGAAGAATTTGGGAATTTCTGGTATATGAAGTTGTTGATTTAAAGGAATTTGATTTGTTTTTACTGTATTTAATAGATAATAGAGAATAATTATCAATATAAAGATAACATATAATTGTCGCCAATCACGTTTTATGTAAATTACTAATCACTTAATTATGTCATCAATTAATCATTAATTAATTTCATCCATGAAAAAAAACCTGTTCATCAAGAAAAATAAAATTATACAAGAATCTTTCAGCAAAAAATAAGAATTCATATTAATACATAATTTTTTTATTCAATTTGAAATATGTGGCCGATTTGACTTTCATTTTGAGGTCGTTTTGACTTGGGGTCGATTTGACTAGGGCCGCTTTGACTGGGGGCGATTTGACCTGGGGCCAATTTGACTGGAAATCGATTATCCAGGGAATAACCAACGTTTATATATGTTGCTAGTATTGGTCATTCCTTAACGGGGGCGTGGGTTCCATCGATGTCATTATAGCATCAATAACATTTTTCAAATCTTTAGAATTTTATTTCTATAGATAATTCTTGTAATTATAGACTTCTGGTTACAACTTCGTCTTGTAGTTGGTGTGTTGTTGATGTTTATCGTTAGAAGAGTTTGAAGAAAAAGGACAAAAGGACAAACAACGATCTACAAAACACAACACATAAAACTAAAGATCGAGCAACACGAACCGGGGATGAACACATGTGCTCCAGAATGGTAAGCAGTTCCTGCTCCGCTAGTTGCGCCCGTCTTGTTACTCTAGTTTCAAATCCCCAATGGTTATCCTCGCTTGGTAATCCAGTTCTGCACGAAAAATGAGTGAGTGAGTGGGTGATTGTTGCTTAACGCCAATTCAGCAATATTTCAGCTATATCATGGCGAGAACAAGTTAATTTTCAATGAGATGATGATGAAGTCCGCATTGTTCTAGACCAAAGTGCTGAGTTGGATTTTTATAGTGCTAGCTCACTGAAACAACAGTCCGCAGGTAGACATGTCTCTCCACTCGGACACATTATTCTGATTCCGAGTCAACCAGTCTTTGCTCTTTCTCCTTAATGCTGTTGCTTAGTGGAGAAGCAACATATACCAATTTCATAGTCTTTGATATAACCCGACTGCGACTCGAACCCATGATCTACCGCACTCGAGGCGAGCACACTAACCAGTAAACTACACAAATGAATGACAACATCAACATGAATTGAAGTTTTATTATGTGAACATAAATTATTTATTAAAATGAATTGTGTTCTCTATAATACACTAAATATATAGTGCCATAAATGTTATGGCCCCATTAAATACTTGGCATGAGGGAACATACAAAATATATCATTGATGAATCATTTATACAATTCGCACAGCAAATTGGGAATTAATCATGAACTAAATTTTACAATAATTAGAAATACTGACAGAATGGGGCCTATAAAAAAGGGTAAATCGCTGTTGTATGAGCCACAAAAGCCAACCCATATTGGTGACTTTATAAGAATGATTATTTGATGCCGAAAAAAATTGTGACAACAATAAATCATGAGCATTATGCATATATAGATACTGACGAATAATCAGCCTTATTTACACCAATAGGACAATACCATTTTACTAAGTAGACACATATTTCCATCTGAATGAATGACATTATTTTTGTAATGGAAGAGACATATAATAATTTCATGAGAAATAGCAATTAAATATTCCTTTATACTTTTGTTCCATATCATTAATGCCGACTATATATCCACTACATTATATTATTTATAGCTAATTATAGCAGAAAAAGCCTGACCACATTAATAAGTCATTATAAATATATTTACACACCAGTACAACAAGGACATTATGGACATATAGCAGGGCTCACCAAACCAGCCAAAGTGGGCAAAATTCTCGACCTATATCGTCTGAAGTCGCTCTCCCTCGAATACCAAGCGAAAGTCACCTTGTTTCTTTTTGCAAGTCACTCTTTTCTTGCAAATAATCTTCATTTTATGGTAAAGCTGATTGACAAAGCAATTGTAATCAATGGCAAGATACATTAGAATAAGAGGGAAAGGTTTTATTCAAGCAATAAAGAAAGCTTAATTTGTTGACACAAAAGAATCACGGCAAACTTCTGATTTTTCACTTCAATTTGTACTGACGAAATTCCAGGTGAAAATTAAATTCTAAATCTAATAAACAGCTGCGCCAAGAGTGCATGATACACCCGTCGTCAACATTCATACAATATATGTAAAGACTTTCTTTCCCATATCTCTTGAATGAAAAATCTAAATTTCACCAACAGCTGCACCATAAACATGAATAGGAACATTTATACAATATTTATGTTGAAATAAAACACTATAATAGTTTGACATTCCTTTTGTATTGACAAAAAAATACAACTCTTCAATCAACTAAAATCTCCATGTTAATCCACAAAGTTAAATAAAATCATTTAAACATAGTAATACGACACATTAAGACTATCAATTCCAATAACAGTACAAAGTTTGAAGTGAATTGGCGAAGGGTTCTCAATTTCCAGCTCGACATACGGAAAATCGCCTACAATTTGATGAATAAAGTCCCATAACTCTGGAATGAAAATTCGAAATTTCACCATAAAGTATACAGACCGTAAGACCATCAATTCCAATAACTCTGTGAAATTTGAAGTGAATTGGCAAAGGGGTTCTTAAGTTAGAGTGCGACATGTGAAACGGACGGACAGATGGACGGACAGTCGGACATTGGTATACCATAATACGTCCCGCGCGTATAAACATATACAAACATACGCTTCCTGTACCAAATCAGCCGTTGAATTGTGTTATATTATAATTATTTTAACAAAACTTGAGTTATTTGTAGCTTTTCAAAAGATAAACAATCACATTGCCAAGTTTCAAACATGACGATCATGGGGACCTAGGAAATCAGGGGAAGGAAACGAACATTTAGATGTCATTCATAAATCTTTCCAAATTTCAAGGCAAAAATTAATAAAATATAAAATCAATAAATATAAGATCAATAATGATAATACAAAACATGAATTTAATGTTAAATATGAAGGATATTAGCAAAGACACACTTCAAATGCAATTATACAAAAAAATAATGTTAAAAAACCCACATTTTGGCAAAAACATGTCTCTATGATGCTGTTGGGATTCTCCCTGTCATGCCTTCACTTCTCCCTCATGGTCTCTGAGGGAGAAGTCAAGTCTCCCTATTTTTTGTAAGTGTGGTGAGCCCTGATATAGTTTCACAATTCAATAAGCCAAGTAGACATTAAATTGTTAATTGAGAGCATTGAAATAAATGATGTAATAAAAACATAGATATCAAATTTAGTGCACACAATGCTTTCTGGAACCGGTTTTGCTTAGAATACATCGTACTGAAGGTTGCAGATTGACACCAGACATATCCTGACATTAACATACCTCTGTAGGTTATTTAGTGGCTTAGAATACATTGTACTGAAGGTTGCAGATTGACACCAGACATATCCTGACATTAACATACCTCTGTAGGTTATTTAGTGGCTTAGAATACATTGTACTGAAGGTTGCAGATTGACACCAGACATATCCTGACATTAACATACCTCTGTAGGTTATTTAGTGGCTTAGAATACATTGTACTGAAGGTTGCAGATTGACACCAGACATATCCTGACATTAACATACCTCTGTAGGTTATTTAGTGGCTTAGAATACATTGTACTGAAGGTTGCAGATTGACACCAGACATATCCTGACATTAACATATCTCTGTAGGTTACTTAGTGGCTTAGAATACATTGTACTGAAGGTTGCAGATTGACACCAGACATATCCTGACATTAACATACCTCTGTAGGTTACTTAGTGGCTTAGAATACATTGTACTGAAGGTTGCAGATTGACACCAGACATATCCTGACATTAACATATCTCTGTAGGTTACTTAGTGGCTTAGAATACATTGTACTGAAGGTTGCAGATTGACACCAGACATATCCTGACATTAACATATCTCTGTAGGTTACTTAGTGGCTTAGAATACATTGTACTGAAGGTTGCAGATTGACACCAGACATATCCTGACATTAACATACCTCTGTAGGTTATTTAGTGGCTTAGAATACATTGTACTGAAGGTTGCAGATTGACACCAGACATATCCTGACATTAACATATCTCTGTAGGTTACTTAGTGGCTTAGAATACATTGTACTGAAGGTTGCAGATTGACACCAGACATATCCTGACATTAACATACCTCTGTAGGTTACTTAGTGGCTTAGAATACATTGTACTGAAGGTTGCAGATTGACACCAGACATATCCTGACATTAACATATCTCTGTAGGTTACTTAGTGGCTTAGAATACATTGTACTGAAGGTTGCAGATTGACACCAGACATATCCTGACATTAACATATCTCTGTAGGTTACTTAGTGGCTTAGAATACATTGTACTGAAGGTTGCAGATTGACACCAGACATATCCTGACATTAACATACCTCTGTAGGTTACTTAGTGGTTTATATTTTTTTTTTTTTTATTTACGGCTCAGCGAATCCTAAACTAGAAGCATTGATCGCTGCACCTATTCTAAATAATAAAAATAATACAAGTCCTATAAAATAATGTAAAGAGTTCATACCTATGTAAATATTGCCTTTGAAAAAAAAGCTTGGAAGCAAAATTTAATTGATGATACAAATCGAACATTTATCTGTTAAAGGACCAGAGAAATGTTTGCATGTAAACTAGCTACAGGTCATAAATGTTGATTTTATACGTTTCATGATATCAAAATTATCATTTGTTTATTATTTCTGCTACTCCTAAATAAAGTAATATATTCTCTCTTCAGACCTTCACTGTAATATGTCCTTTTCAAATTTTAATTTTATGTCCAGTTGTATTACTTTTGATGTTTTGTCATTATTTCAGAGTAAGTTATATGAGTCTATACAACCATGAATCACTTGGCAGTGATGTCTGATTTCACAGAGATATGTTTTATTTTGAACGATATGTTGTTATCGAGTGAGATACACTTTCTCACTAATCACATACATAATTATCTTTACAAGACTATTTGTTTATTATTTATACAACAACTAAATGTTCTGACAAGATATGCACGTTGTTGTTTTTTGTATCTGTTCTCCATATAATTCCAACGCTAGATTGGATACAATTTAGTGGACAGCAATATTTTCAGCACATATAATGCCATTTTTCTCATAACACACGACAAAGCCTATGCTACCCAATGCATTGTTAGCAGAGATATCAGTTCGGAGAAAAATCACCGATTCTGATGGGAAACTGGTGCTCAAATGAAATTATCAATAACTCTTCTCCAAACATATACACATTTATATCTTTTCTTGTTTCATTTGTTAGACTGGTGTAATGGGAAACATTGGGAACCTTTGGCATAAGGTAACTAAGATGTCGTAGGAGGGTTCTGTTTATTCCTTTAGGTGGTTTTTTTTGTCATGTTCCGTTGTGCTTAGACATTAAAAATATCTTATTTACATTAATATATTAAAATATTTTACTTTGAAATATTCACTTTGCTAAACTTCATAAACACATGTCAAATAATCGTCGTTTTTAGTAGATGGTTGAGAGCACATCTCATTTTGTTTGTTATTCAATGAGCAATAACTACTACTGGCTGGACACAAACTGTCATTACTAGAACCATTCGTACTGTGTTCATGTTCAGTGTCACCATGGTAGTTTGTGTTTCTAACATCATCTCGTAATACAGTTTGACTTGACCGTGCGTCTGTGTAATGATCTCCATTGTCACTTCCGAACATCATAGATACGAATCCAGGGTCATAGTAAGTACAAGAGGAATCTGATGAATTTGAACTCCTTACGTATCGAGAACAATTAATCTCAGAATCTGTGTCACTGTCACTATTTGCACAGTCGAATGGTATATTTGTGTTTGAAGAATGGTCTGTGAGAGTTTTGACTTGGATTACTTCTCTAGGGCTTCCAAATGAAGGACATTCCGCAGTTTTTTCTTTTCCTTCATAAACATTATCATCTATAACATTTAAAACCTTGCAATTCAAATTGGACTTTGATCTGAAATACAGAAAACAAATGTGAATGTGTTTTAAGAAGAGTTTGAAGATACCAAATGGGTATGTTTTAAGAAGAGTTTGAAGATACCAAATGGGTAATCAGAATCCATAAATCGAAGAAGTACAGACAACACAATAGCTAAAAGAAAAAGAACACCAGAGGCTCTCAAGAGCCTGTATCGTTCACATGGTCATAAAAAGAACCAATTGGTCCTATGTAAAAACTATGTCCTGCAGTGGTAGTCATCTTGGAATTACGATCAACATAAAAAACACAAAGTTTGTAAAGGACCTTCCAATGATTGATGCACAGTTTAGGTTCAATCAGTGCAATAGCTTCAGACAAGAATATATTTCTGTATTTTCACCATATGGTCCTGTGTTAATACTATGACC
This sequence comes from Bathymodiolus brooksi, assembly GCA_963680875.1. Taxonomy (NCBI): domain Eukaryota; kingdom Metazoa; phylum Mollusca; class Bivalvia; order Mytilida; family Modiolidae; genus Bathymodiolus; species Bathymodiolus brooksi. The sequence goes on along the minus strand of OY804578.1, from coordinate 24,324,467 downwards.
TGTGGTGGCAGCCATCTTGGATTTCCGATCGGCATAAAAAACAGAAACTTTGTAGAGGACCTTCCAATGATCATTCCTGGGCAGTTTGGTTTCAATTATCCAAGTGGTTTCAGAGAAGAAACGTTTTGAAACATTTTCCCCATAGGGTCCAATGTTAAAGTAAGTCCTGCCGTAGCCGCCTATTTGAATTTCTTATCAGAACAAAAAACGTAAAGTTTGTAGAGCACCATCCAATGAACATTCATGTACAGTTTGGCTTTAATCATATTTGTAGTTTCTGAGAAGAAGGCATTTGAACATTTTCCCATAGGGTCCAATGTTAATCTATGTCCTGCGGTGGTGGCCATCTTGGATTTCCGATCGACATATAAAACAGCAACTTTGTAGAAGACCTTCCAATGATCATTCCTGGGCAGTTTGGTTTCAATTGTCCAAGTGGTTTCAGAGAAGAAGCGTTTTGAAACATTTTTCTCATAAGGTCCAATGTTAAACTAAGTCCTGCCGTACCCGCCATTTTGAATTTCATATCGGAACAAAAAACGTAAAGTTTGTAGAGGACCATCCAATGAACATTCATGTACAGTTTGGCTTTAATCATATTTGTAGTTTCTGAGAAGAAGGCATTTGAACATTTTCCCATAGGGTCCAATGTTAATCTATGTATTGTGGTGGCGGCCATCTTGGATTTCCGATCGTCATATAAAACAGAAAATTTGTAGAGGACCTTCCAATGATCATTCCTGGGGAGTTTGGTTTCAATTGCCCAAGTGGTTTCAGAGAAGAAGCGTTTTGAAACATTTTTCTCATAGGGTCCAATGTTAAACTAAGTCCTGCAGTAGCCGCCATTTTGAATTTCAAATCGGAACAAAAAAGGTAAATTTTGTAGAGGACCATCCAATGAACATTCATGTACAGTTTGGCTTTAATCATATTTGTAGTTTCTGAGAAGAAGGCATTTGAACATTTTCCCATAGGGTCCAATGTTAATCTATGTCCTGCGGTGGCGGTCATCTTGGATTTCCGCTCAGCATAAAAAACAGAAACTTTGTAGAGGACCTTCCAATGATCATTCCTGGGCAGTTTGGTTTCAATTGTCCAAGTGGTTTCAGAGAAGAAGCATTTTGAAACATTTTCCCCATAGGGTCCAATGTTAAACTAAGTCCTGCCGTACCCGCCATTTTGAATTTCATATCGGAACAAAAAACCTTAAGATTGTAGAGGACCATCCAGTGAACATTCATGTACAGTTTGGCTTTAATCATATTTGTAGTTTCTGAGAAGAAGGCATTTGAACATTTTCCCATAGGGTACAATGTTAATATATGTATTGCGGTGGCGGCCATCTTGGATTTCCGATCGTCATATAAAACAGAAAATTTGTAGAGGACCTTCCAATGATCATTCCTGGGCAGTTTGGTTTCAATTGTCCAAGTGGTTTCAGAGAAGAAGCATTTTGAAACATTTTCCCAATAGGGTCCAATGTTAAACTAAGTCCTCTGTAGACGCCATTTTGAATTTCATATCGGAACAAAAAACATTAAGATTGTAGAGGACCATCCAATGAACATTCATGTACAGTTTGGCTTTAATCATATTTGTAGTTTCTGAGAAGAAGGCATTTGAACATTTTCCCATAGGGTACAATGTTAATCTATGATCTTTGGTGGCGGCCATCTTGGATTTCCGATCAGCATAAAAAACAGAAACTTTGTAGAGGACCTTCCAATGATCATTCTTGGGCAGTTTGGTTTCAATTGTCCAAGTGGTTTCAGAGAAGAAGCATTTTGAAACATTTTTCCCATAGGGTCCAATGTTAAACTAAGTCCTCCGTAGCCGCCATTTTGAATTTCATATCGGAACAAAAATCCTAGAGAATGTAGAGGACCATCCAATGAACATTCATGTACAGTTCGGCTTTAATCATATTTGTAGTTTCTGAGAAGAAGGCATTTGAACATTTTCCCATAGGGTCCAATGTTAATCTATGTATTGCGGTGGCGGCCATCTTGGATTTCCGATCATCATATAAAACAGAAATTTGTAGAGGACCTTCCAATGATCATTCCTGGGCAGTTTGGTTTCAATTGTCCAAGTGGTTTCAGAGAAGAAACGTTTTGAAACATTTTTCTCATAGGGTCCAATGTTAAACTAAGTCCTGCAGTAGCCGCCATTTTGAATTTCAAATCGGAACAAAAAAGGTAAATTTTGTAGAGGACCATCCAATGAACATTCATGTACAGTTTGGCTTTAATCATATTTGTAGTTTCTGAGAAGAAGGCATTTGAACATTTTCCCATAGGGTCCAATGTTAATCTATGTCCTGCGGTGGCGGCCATCTTGGATTTCCGATCAGCATAAAAAACAGAACCTTTGTAGAGGACCTTCCAATGATCATTCCTGGGCAGTTTGGTTTCAATTGTCCAAGTGGTTTCAGAGAAGAAACTTTTGAAACATTTTTCCCATAGGGTCCAATGTTAAACTAAGTCCTGCAGTAGCCGCCATTTTGAATTTCATATCGGAACAAAAAACCTAGAGATTTTAGAGGACCATCCAATGAACATTCATGTACAGTTTGGCTTTAATCATATTTGTAGTTTCTGAGAAGAAGGCATTTGAACATTTTCCCATAGGGTCCAATGTTAATATATGTCCTGCGGTGGCGGCCATCTTGGATTTCCGATCAGCATATAAAACAGAAACTTTGCAGAGGACCTTCCAATGATCATTCCTGGGCAGTTTGGTTTCAATTGCCCAACTGGTTTCAGAGAAGAAGCGTTTTGAAACATTTTTCCCATAGGGTCCAATGTTAAACTAAGTCCTGCAGTAGCCGCCATTTTGAATTTCATATCGGAACAAAAAAGGTAAATTTTGTAGAGGACCATCCAATGAACATTCCTGTACAGTTTGGCTTTAATCATATTTGTAGTTTCTGAGAAGAAGGCATTTGAACATTTTCCCATAGGGTCCAATGTTAATATATGTCCTACGGTGGCGGCCATCTTGGATTTCGGATCAGCATAAAAAACAGAAACTTTGCAGAGGACCTTCCAATGATCATTCCTGGGCAGTTTGGTTTCAATTGCCCAACTGGTTTCAGAGAAGAAGCGTTTTGAAACATTTTTCTCATAGGGTCCAATGTTAAACTAAGTCCTGCCGTAGCCGCCATTTTGAATTTCATATCGGAACAAAAAACCTTAAGATTGTAGAGGACCATCCAATGAACATTCACGTACAGTTTGGCTTTAATCATATTTGTAGTTTCTGAGAAGAAGGCATTTGAACATTTTCCCATAGGGTCCAATGTTAATCTATGATCTTTGGTGGCGGCCATCTTGGATTTCCGATCAGCATAAAAAACCTAAACTTTGTAGAGGACCTTCCAATGATCATTCCTGGGCAGTTTGGTTTCAATTGTCCAAGTGGTTTCAGAGAAGAAGCATTTTGAAACATTTTCCCCATAGGGTCCAATGTTAAACTAAGTCCTCTGTAGCCGCCATTTTGAATTTCATATCGGAACAAAAAACCTAGAGAATGTAGAGGACCATCCAATGAACATTCATGTACAGTTTGGCTTTAATCATATTTGTAGTTTCTGAGAAGAAGTCATTTGAACATTTTCCCATAGGGTCCAATGTTAATCTATGTCCTCCGGTGGCGGCCATCTTGGATTTCTGATCAGCATAAAAAACAGAAACTTTGCAGAGGACCTTCCAATGATCATTCCTGGGCAGTTTGGTTTCAATTGCCCAACTGGTTTCAGAGAAGAAGCGTTTTGAAACATTTTTCCCATAGGGTCCAATGTTAAACTAAGTCCTGCAGTAGCCGCCATTTTGAATTTCATATCGGAACAAAAAAGGTAAATTTTGTAGAGGACCATCCAATGAACATTCCTGTACAGTTTGGCTTTAATCATATTTGTAGTTTCTGAGAAGAAGGCATTTGAACATTTTCCCATAGGGTCCAATGTTAATATATGTCCTGCGGTGGCGGCCATCTTGGATTTCGAATCAGCATAAAAAACAGAAACTTTGCAGAGGACCTTCCAATGATCATTCCTGGGCAGTTTGGTTTCAATTGCCCAACTGGTTTCAGAGAAGAAGCGTTTTGAAACATTTTTCTCATAGGGTCCAATGTTAAACTAAGTCCTGCCGTAGCCGCCATTTTGAATTTCATATCGGAACAAAAAACCTTAAGATTGTAGAGGACCATCCAATGAACATTCACGTACAGTTTGGCTTTAATCATATTTGTAGTTTCTGAGAAGAAGGCATTTGAACATTTTCCCATAGGGTCCAATGTTAATCTATGATCTTTGGTGGCGGCCATCTTGGATTTCCGATCAGCATAAAAAACCTAAACTTTGTAGAGGACCTTCCAATGATCATTCCTGGGCAGTTTGGTTTCAATTGTCCAAGTGGTTTCAGAGAAGAAGCATTTTGAAACATTTTCCCCATAGGGTCCAATGTTAAACTAAGTCCTCTGTAGCCGCCATTTTGAATTTCATATCGGAACAAAAAACCTAGAGAATGTAGAGGACCATCCAATGAACATTCATGTACAGTTTGGCTTTAATCATATTTGTAGTTTCTGAGAAGAAGGCATTTGAACATTTTCCCATAGGGTCCAATGTTAATCTATGTCCTCCGGTGGCGGCCATCTTGGATTTCTGATCAGCATAAAAAACATAAACTTTGTAGAGGACCTTCCAATGATCATTCCTGGGAAGTTTGGTTTCAATTGTCCAAGTGGTTTCAGAGAAGAAACTTTTGAAACATTTTTCCCATAGGGTCCAATGTTAAACTAAGTCCTGCAGTAGCCGCCATTTTGAATTTCATATCGGAACAAAAAACCTTATGATTGTAGAGGACCATCCAGTGAACATTCATGTACAGTTTGGCTTTAATCATATTTGTAGTTTCTGAGAAGAAGGCATTTGAACATTTTCCCATAGGGTACAATGTTAATCTATGTATTGCGGTGGCGGCCATCTTGGATTTCCGATCGTCATATAAAACAGAACACTTGTAGAGGACCTTCCCATGATCATTCCTGGGGAGTTTGGTTTCAATTGTCCAAGTGGTTTCAGAGAAGCAGCGTTTTGAAACATTTTCCCCATAGGGTCCAATGTTAAACTAAGTCCTGCAGTAGCCGCCATTTTGAATTTCATATCGGAACAAAAAAGGTAAATTTTGTAGAGGACCATCCAATGAACATTCCTGTACAGTTTGGCTTTAATCATATTTGTAGTTTCTGAGAAGAAGGCATTTGAACATTTTCCCATAGGGTCCAATGTTAATATATGTCCTGCGGTGGCGGCCATCTTGGATTTCCGATCAGCATATAAAACAGAAACTTTGCAGAGGACCTTCCAATGATCATTCCTGGGCAGTTTGGTTTCAATTGCCCAACTGGTTTCAGAGAAGAAGCGTTTTGAAACATTTTTCCCATAGGGTCCAATGTTAAACTAAGTCCTGCAGTAGCCGCCATTTTGAATTTCATATCGGAACAAAAAAGGTAAATTTTGTAGAGGACCATCCAATGAACATTCCTGTACAGTTTGGCTTTAATCATATTTGTAGTTTCTGAGAAGAAGGCATTTGAACATTTTCCCATAGGGTCCAATGTTAATATATGTCCTGCGGTGGCGGCCATCTTGGATTTCGGATCAGCATAAAAAACAGAAACTTTGCAGAGGACCTTCCAATGATCATTCCTGGGCAGTTTGGTTTCAATTGCCCAACTGGTTTCAGAGAAGAAGCGTTTTGAAACATTTTTCCCATAGGGTCCAATGTTAAACTAAGTCCTGCCGTAGCCGCCATTTTGAATTTCATATCGGAACAAAAAACCTTAAGATTGTAGAGGACCATCCAATGAACATTCACGTACAGTTTGGCTTTAATCATATTTGTAGTTTCTGAGAAGAAGGCATTTGAACATTTTCCCATAGGGTCCAATGTTAATCTATGATCTTTGGTGGCGGCCATCTTGGATTTCCGATCAGCATAAAAAACCTAAACTTTGTAGAGGACCTTCCAATGATCATTCCTGGGCAGTTTGGTTTCAATTGTCCAAGTGGTTTCAGAGAAGAAGCATTTTGAAACATTTTCCCCATAGGGTCCAATGTTAAACTAAGTCCTCTGTAGCCGCCATTTTGAATTTCATATCGGAACAAAAAACCTAGAGAATGTAGAGGACCATCCAATGAACATTCATGTACAGTTTGGCTTTAATCATATTTGTAGTTTCTGAGAAGAAGGCATTTGAACATTTTCCCATAGGGTCCAATGTTAATCTATGTCCTCCGGTGGCGGCCATCTTGGATTTCTGATCAGCATAAAAAACATAAACTTTGTAGAGGACCTTCCAATGATCATTCCTGGGCAGTTTGGTTTCAATTGTCCAAGTGGTTTCAGAGAAGAAGCATTTTGAAACATTTTCCCCATAGGGTCCAATGTTAAACTAAGTCCTCTGTAGCCGCCATTTTGAATTTCATATCGGAACAAAAAACCTAGAGAATGTAGAGGACCATCCAATGAACATTCATGTACAGTTTGGCTTTAATCATATTTGTAGTTTCTGAGAAGAAGGCATTTGAACATTTTCCCATAGGGTCCAATGTTAATCTATGTCCTCCGGTGGCGGCCATCTTGGATTTCTGATCAGCATAAAAAACATAAACTTTGTAGAGGACCTTCCAATGATCATTCCTGGGCAGTTTGGTTTCAATTGTCCAAGTGGTTTCAGAGAAGAAACTTTTGAAACATTTTTCCCATAGGGTCCAATGTTAAACTAAGTCCTGCAGTAGCCGCCATTTTGAATTTCATATCGGAACAAAAAACCTTATGATTGTAGAGGACCATCCAGTGAACATTCATGTACAGTTTGGCTTTAATCATATTTGTAGTTTCTGAGAAGAAGGCATTTGAACATTTTCCCATATGGTACAATGTTAATCTATGTATTGCGGTGGCGGCCATCTTGGATTTCCGATCGTCATATAAAACAGAACACTTGTAGAGGACCTTCCCATGATCATTCCTGGGGAGTTTGGTTTCAATTGCCCAAGTGGTTTCAGAGAAGCAGCGTTTTGAAACATTTTCCCCATAGGGTCCAATGTTAAACTAAGTCCTGCAGTAGCCGCCATTTTGAATTTCATATCGGAACAAAAAAGGTAAATTTTGTAGAGGACCATCCAATGAACATTCATGTACAGTTTGGCTTTAATCATATTTGTAGTTTCTGAGAAGAAGGCATTTGAACATTTTCCCATAGGGTCCAATGTTAATCTATGTCCTGCGGTGGCAGCCATCTTGGATTTCCGATCAGCATAAAAAACAGAACCTTTGCAGAGGACCTTCCAATGATCATTCCTGGGCAGTTTGGTTTCAATTGTCCAAGTGGTTTCAGAGAAGAAGCATTTTGAAACATTTTTCCCATAGGGTCCAATGTTAAACTAAGTCCTGCCGTAGCCGCCATTTTGAATTTCATATCGGAACAAAAAACCTTAAGATTGTAGAGCACCATCCAATGAACATTCATGTACAGTTTGGCTTTAATCATATTTGTAGTTTCTGAGAAGAAGGCATTTGAACATTTTCCCATAGGGTCCAATGTTAATCTATGATCTTTGGTGGTGGCCATCTTGGATTTCCGATCAGCATAAAAAACAGAACCTTTGTAGAGGACCTTCCAATGATCATTCCTGGGCAGTTTGGTTTCAATTGTCCAAGTGGTTTCAGAGAAGAAGCATTTTGAAACATTTTCCCCATAGGGTCCAATGTTAAACTAAGTCCTCCGTAGCCGCCATTTTGAATTTCATATCGGAACAAAAAACCTAGAGATTGTAGAGGACCATCCAATGAACATTCATGTACAGTTTGGCTTTAATCATATTTGTAGTTTCTGAGAAGAAGGCATTTGAACATTTTCCCATAGGGTCCAATGTTAATCTATGTCCTGCGGTGGCGGCCATCTTGGATTTCCGATCGGCATAAGCAACAGAGACTTTGTAGAGGACCTTCCAATGATCATTCCTGGGCAGTTTGGTTTCAATTGCCCAAGTGGTTTCAGAGAAGAAGCATTTTAAAACATTTTCCCATAGGGTCCAATGTTAAACTAAGTCCTCCGTAGCCGCCATTTTGAATTTCATATCGGAACAAAAAACCTTAAGATTGTAGAGCACCATCCAATGAACATTCATGTACAGTTTGGCTTTAATCATATTTGTAGTTTCTGAAAAGAAGGCATTTGAACATTTTCCCATAGGGTCCAATGTTAATATATGTCCTGCGATGGCGGCCATCTTGGATTTCCGATCAGCATAAAAAACGGAAACTTTGCAGAGGACCTTCCAATGATCATTCCTGGGCAGTTTGGTTTCAATTGTCCAAGTGGTTTCAGAGAAGAAGCATTTTGAAACATTTTCCCCATAGGGTCCAATGTTAAACTAAGTCCTCTGTAGCCGCCATTTTGAATTTCATATCGGAACAAAAAACCTAGAGAATGTAGAGGACCATCCAATGAACATTCATGTACAGTTTGGCTTTAATCATATTTGTAGTTTCTGAGAAGAAGGCATTTGAACATTTTCCCATAGGGTCCAATGTTAATCTATGTCCTCCGGTGGCGGCCATCTTGGATTTCTGATCAGCATAAAAAACATAAACTTTGTAGAGGACCTTCCAATGATCATTCCTGGGCAGTTTGGTTTCAATTGTCCAAGTGGTTTCAGAGAAGAAACTTTTGAAACATTTTTCCCATAGGGTCCAATGTTAAACTAAGTCCTGCAGTAGCCGCCATTTTGAATTTCATATCGGAACAAAAAACCTTATGATTGTAGAGGACCATCCAGTGAACATTCATGTACAGTTTGGCTTTAATCATATTTGTAGTTTCTGAGAAGAAGGCATTTGAACATTTTCCCATAGGGTACAATGTTAATCTATGTATTGCGGTGGCGGCCATCTTGGATTTCCGATCGTCATATAAAACAGAACACTTGTAGAGGACCTTCCCATGATCATTCCTGGGGAGTTTGGTTTCAATTGCCCAAGTGGTTTCAGAGAAGCAGCGTTTTGAAACATTTTCCCCATAGGGTCCAATGTTAAACTAAGTCCTGCAGTAGCCGCCATTTTGAATTTCATATCGGAACAAAAAAGGTAAATTTTGTAGAGGACCATCCAATGAACATTCATGTACAGTTTGGCTTTAATCATATTTGTAGTTTCTGAGAAGAAGGCATTTGAACATTTTCCCATAGGGTCCAATGTTAATCTATGTCCTGCGGTGGCAGCCATCTTGGATTTCCGATCAGCATAAAAAACAGAACCTTTGCAGAGGACCTTCCAATGATCATTCCTGGGCAGTTTGGTTTCAATTGTCCAAGTGGTTTCAGAGAAGAAGCATTTTGAAACATTTTTCCCATAGGGTCCAATGTTAAACTAAGTCCTGCCGTAGCCGCCATTTTGAATTTCATATCGGAACAAAAAACCTTAAGATTGTAGAGCACCATCCAATGAACATTCATGTACAGTTTGGCTTTAATCATATTTGTAGTTTCTGAGAAGAAGGCATTTGAACATTTTCCCATAGGGTCCAATGTTAATCTATGATCTTTGGTGGTGGCCATCTTGGATTTCCGATCAGCATAAAAAACAGAACCTTTGTAGAGGACCTTCCAATGATCATTCCTGGGCAGTTTGGTTTCAATTGTCCAAGTGGTTTCAGAGAAGAAGCATTTTGAAACATTTTCCCCATAGGGTCCAATGTTAAACTAAGTCCTCCGTAGCCGCCATTTTGAATTTCATATCGGAACAAAAAACCTAGAGATTGTAGAGGACCATCCAATGAACATTCATGTACAGTTTGGCTTTAATCATATTTGTAGTTTCTGAGAAGAAGGCATTTGAACATTTTCCCATAGGGTCCAATGTTAATCTATGTCCTGCGGTGGCGGCCATCTTGGATTTCCGATCGGCATAAGCAACAGAGACTTTGTAGAGGACCTTCCAATGATCATTCCTGGGCAGTTTGGTTTCAATTGCCCAAGTGGTTTCAGAGAAGAAGCATTTTAAAACATTTTCCCATAGGGTCCAATGTTAAACTAAGTCCTCCGTAGCCGCCATTTTGAATTTCATATCGGAACAAAAAACCTTAAGATTGTAGAGCACCATCCAATGAACATTCATGTACAGTTTGGCTTTAATCATATTTGTAGTTTCTGAAAAGAAGGCATTTGAACATTTTCCCATAGGGTCCAATGTTAATCTATGTCCTGCGGTGGCAGCCATCTTGGATTTCCGATCAGCATAAAAAACAGAACCTTTGCAGAGGACCTTCCAATGATCATTCCTGGGCAGTTTGGTTTCAATTGTCCAAGTGGTTTCAGAGAAGAAGCATTTTGAAACATTTTTCCCATAGGGTCCAATGTTAAACTAAGTCCTGCCGTAGCCGCCATTTTGAATTTCATATCGGAACAAAAAACCTTAAGATTGTAGAGGACCATCCAATGAACATTCATGTACAGTTTGGCTTTAATCATATTTGTAGTTTCTGAGAAGAAGGCATTTGAACATTTTCCCATAGGGTCCAATGTTAATCTATGTCCTGCGGTGGCGGCCATCTTGGATTTCCGATCGGCATAAGCAACAGAGACTTTGTAGAGGACCTTCCAATGATCATTCCTGGGCAGTTTGGTTTCAATTGCCCAAGTGGTTTCAGAGAAGAAGCATTTTGAAACATTTTCCCATAGGGTCCAATGTTAAACTAAGTCCTCCGTAGCCGCCATTTTGAATTTCATATCGGAACAAAAAACCTTAAGATTGTAGAGCACCATCCAATGAACATTCATGTACAGTTTGGCTTTAATCATATTTGTAGTTTCTGAGAAGAAGGCATTTGAACATTTTCCCATAGGGTCCAATGTTAATCTATGATCTTTGGTGGTGGCCATCTTGGATTTCCGATCAGCATAAAAAACAGAACCTTTGTAGAGGACCTTCCAATGATCATTCCTGGGCAGTTTGGTTTCAATTGTCCAAGTGGTTTCAGAGAAGAAGCATTTTGAAACATTTTCCCCATAGGGTCCAATGTTAAACTAAGTCCTCCGTAGCCGCCATTTTGAATTTCATATCGGAACAAAAAACCTAGAGATTGTAGAGGACCATCCAATGAACATTCATGTACAGTTTGGCTTTAATCATATTTGTAGTTTCTGAGAAGAAGGCATTTGAACATTTTCCCATAGGGTCCAATGTTAATCTATGATCTTTGGTGGCGGCCATCTTGGATTTCCGATCAGCATAAAAAACCTAAACTTTGTAGAGGACCTTCCAATGATCATTCCTGGGCAGTTTGGTTTCAATTGTCCAAGTGGTTTCAGAGAAGAAGCATTTTGAAACATTTTCACCATAGGGTCCAATGTTAAACTAAGTCCTCCGTAGCCGCCATTTTGAATTTCATATCGGAACAAAAAACCTAGAGATTGTAGAGGACCATCCAATGAACATTCATGTACAGTTTGGCTTTAATCATATTTGTAGTTTCTGAGAAGAAGGCATTTGAACATTTTCCCATAGGGTCCAATGTTAATCTATGTCCTGCGGTGGCGGCCATCTTGGATTTCCGATCGGCATAAGCAACAGAGACTTTGTAGAGGACCTTCCAATGATCATTCCTGGGCAGTTTGGTTTCAATTGTCCAAGTGGTTTCAGAGAAGAAGCATTTTGAAACATTTTTCCCATAGGGTCCAATGTTAAACTAAGTCCTGCGTAGCCGCCATTTTGAATTTCATATCGGAACAAAAAACCTTGAGATTGTAGAGCACCATCCAATGAACATTCATGTACAGTTTGGCTTTAATCATATTTGTAGTTTCTGAGAAGAAGGCATTTGAACATTTTCCCATAGGGTCCAATGTTAATATATGTCCTGCGATGGCGGCCATCTTGGATTTCCGATCAGCATAAAATACGGAAACTTTGCAGAGGACCTTCCAATGATCATTCCTGGGCAGTTTGGTTTCAATTGTCCAAGTGGTTTCAGAGAAGAAGCATTTTGAAACATTTTTCCCATAGGGTCCAATGTTAAACTAAGTCCTGCCGTAGCCGCCATTTTGAATTTCATATCGGAACAAAAAACCTTAAGATTGTAGAGCACCATCCAATGAACATTCATGTACAGTTTGGCTTTAATCATATTTGTAGTTTCTGAGAAGAAGGCATTTGAACATTTTCCCATAGGGTCCAATGTTAATCTATGATCTTTGGTGGTGGCCATCTTGGATTTCCGATCAGCATAAAAAACAGAACCTTTGTAGAGGACCTTCCAATGATCATTCCTGGGCAGTTTGGTTTCAATTGTCCAAGTGGTTTCAGAGAAGAAGCATTTTGAAACATTTTCCCAATAGGGTCCAATGTTAAACTAAGTCCTCCGTAGCCGCCATTTTGAATTTCATATCGGAACAAAAAACCTAGAGATTGTAGAGGACCATCCAATGAACATTCATGTACAGTTTGGCTTTAATCATATTTGTAGTTTCTGAGAAGAAGGCATTTGAACATTTTCCCATAGGGTCCAATGTTAATCTATGATCTTTGGTGGCGGCCATCTTGGATTTCCGATCAGCATAAAAAACCTAAACTTTGTAGAGGACCTTCCAATGATCATTCCTGGGCAGTTTGGTTTCAATTGTCCAAGTGGTTTCAGAGAAGAAGCATTTTGAAACATTTTCCCCATAGGGTCCAATGTTAAACTAAGTCCTCTGTAGCCGCCATTTTGAATTTTATATCGGAACAAAAAACCTAGAGAATGTAGAGGACCATCCAATGAACATTCATGTACAATTTGGCTTTAATCATATTTGTAGTTTCTGAGAAGAAGGCATTTGAACATTTTCCCATAGGGTCCAATGTTAATCTATGTCCTGCGGTGGCGGCCATCTTGGATTTCTGATCAGCATAAAAAACATAAACTTTGTAGAGGACCTTCCAATGATCATTCCTGGGCAGTTTGGTTTCAATTGTCCAAGTGGTTTCAGAGAAGAAACTTTTGAAACATTTTTCCCATAGGGTCCAATGTTAAACTAAGTCCTGCAGTAGCCGCCATTTTGAATTTCATATCGGAACAAAAAACCTTATGATTGTAGAGGACCATCCAGTGAACATTCATGTACAGTTTGGCTTTAATCATATTTGTAGTTTCTGAGAAGAAGGCATTTGAACATTTTCCCATAGGGTACAATGTTAATCTATGTATTGCGGTGGCGGCCATCTTGGATTTCCGATCGTCATATAAAACAGAACACTTGTAGAGGACCTTCCCATGATCATTCCTGGGGAGTTTGGTTTCAATTGCCCAAGTGGTTTCAGAGAAGCAGCGTTTTGAAACATTTTCCCCATAGGGTCCAATGTTAAACTAAGTCCTGCAGTAGCCGCCATTTTGAATTTCATATCGGAACAAAAAAGGTAAATTTTGTAGAGGACCATCCAATGAACATTCCTGTACAGTTTGGCTTTAATCATATTTGTAGTTTCTGAGAAGAAGGCATTTGAACATTTTCCCATAGGGTCCAATGTTAATCTATGTCCTGCGGTGGCAGCCATCTTGGATTTCCGATCAGCATAAAAAACAGAACCTTTGCAGAGGACCTTCCAATGATCATTCCTGGGCAGTTTGGTTTCAATTGTCCAAGTGGTTTCAGAGAAGAAGCATTTTGAAACATTTTTCCCATAGGGTCCAATGTTAAACTAAGTCCTGCCGTAGCCGCCATTTTGAATTTCATATCGGAACAAAAAACCTTAAGATTGTAGAGCACCATCCAATGAACATTCATGTACAGTTTGGCTTTAATCATATTTGTAGTTTCTGAGAAGAAGGCATTTGAACATTTTCCCATAGGGTCCAATGTTAATCTATGATCTTTGGTGGTGGCCATCTTGGATTTCCGATCAGCATAAAAAACAGAACCTTTGTAGAGGACCTTCCAATGATCATTCCTGGGCAGTTTGGTTTCAATTGTCCAAGTGGTTTCAGAGAAGAAGCATTTTGAAACATTTTCCCAATAGGGTCCAATGTTAAACTAAGTCCTCCGTAGCCGCCATTTTGAATTTCATATCGGAACAAAAAACCTAGAGATTGTAGAGGACCATCCAATGAACATTCATGTACAGTTTGGCTTTAATCATATTTGTAGTTTCTGAGAAGAAGGCATTTGAACATTTTCCCATAGGGTCCAATGTTAATCTATGATCTTTGGTGGCGGCCATCTTGGATTTCCGATCAGCATAAAAAACCTAAACTTTGTAGAGGACCTTCCAATGATCATTCCTGGGCAGTTTGGTTTCAATTGTCCAAGTGGTTTCAGAGAAGAAGCATTTTGAAACATTTTCCCCATAGGGTCCAATGTTAAACTAAGTCCTCTGTAGCCGCCATTTTGAATTTTATATCGGAACAAAAAACCTAGAGAATGTAGAGGACCATCCAATGAACATTCATGTACAATTTGGCTTTAATCATATTTGTAGTTTCTGAGAAGAAGGCATTTGAACATTTTCCCATAGGGTCCAATGTTAATCTATGTCCTGCGGTGGCGGCCATCTTGGATTTCTGATCAGCATAAAAAACATAAACTTTGTAGAGGACCTTCCAATGATCATTCCTGGGCAGTTTGGTTTCAATTGTCCAAGTGGTTTCAGAGAAGAAACTTTTGAAACATTTTTCCCATAGGGTCCAATGTTAAACTAAGTCCTGCAGTAGCCGCCATTTTGAATTTCATATCGGAACAAAAAACCTTATGATTGTAGAGGACCATCCAGTGAACATTCATGTACAGTTTGGCTTTAATCATATTTGTAGTTTCTGAGAAGAAGGCATTTGAACATTTTCCCATAGGGTACAATGTTAATCTATGTATTGCGGTGGCGGCCATCTTGGATTTCCGATCGTCATATAAAACAGAACACTTGTAGAGGACCTTCCCATGATCATTCCTGGGGAGTTTGGTTTCAATTGCCCAAGTGGTTTCAGAGAAGCAGCGTTTTGAAACATTTTCCCCATAGGGTCCAATGTTAAACTAAGTCCTGCAGTAGCCGCCATTTTGAATTTCATATCGGAACAAAAAAGGTAAATTTTGTAGAGGACCATCCAATGAACATTCCTGTACAGTTTGGCTTTAATCATATTTGTAGTTTCTGAGAAGAAGGCATTTGAACATTTTCCCATAGGGTCCAATGTTAATCTATGTCCTGCGGTGGCAGCCATCTTGGATTTCCGATCAGCATAAAAAACAGAACCTTTGCAGAGGACCTTCCAATGATCATTCCTGGGCAGTTTGGTTTCAATTGTCCAAGTGGTTTCAGAGAAGAAGCATTTTGAAACATTTTTCCCATAGGGTCCAATGTTAAACTAAGTCCTGCCGTAGCCGCCATTTTGAATTTCATATCGGAACAAAAAACCTTAAGATTGTAGAGCACCATCCAATGAACATTCATGTACAGTTTGGCTTTAATCATATTTGTAGTTTCTGAGAAGAAGGCATTTGAACATTTTCCCATAGGGTCCAATGTTAATCTATGTCCTGCGGTGGCGGCCATCTTGGATTTCTGATCAGCATAAAAAACATAAACTTTGTAGAGGACCTTCCAATGATCATTCCTGGGCAGTTTGGTTTCAATTGTCCAAGTGGTTTCAGAGAAGAAACTTTTGAAACATTTTTCCCATAGGGTCCAATGTTAAACTAAGTCCTGCAGTAGCCGCCATTTTGAATTTCATATCGGAACAAAAAACCTTATGATTGTAGAGGACCATCCAGTGAACATTCATGTACAGTTTGGCTTTAATCATATTTGTAGTTTCTGAGAAGAAGGCATTTGAACATTTTCCCATAGGGTACAATGTTAATTTATGTATTGCGGTGGCGGCCATCTTGGATTTCCGATCGTCATATAAAACAGAACACTTGTAGAGGACCTTCCCATGATCATTCCTGGGGAGTTTGGTTTCAATTGCCCAAGTGGTTTCAGAGAAGCAGCGTTTTGAAACATTTTCCCCATAGGGTCCAATGTTAAACTAAGTCCTGCAGTAGCCGCCATTTTGAATTTCATATCGGAACAAAAAAGGTAAATTTTGTAGAGGACCATCCAATGAACATTCCTGTACAGTTTGGCTTTAATCATATTTGTAGTTTCTGAGAAGAAGGCATTTGAACATTTTCCCATAGGGTCCAATGTTAATCTATGTCCTGCGGTGGCAGCCATCTTGGATTTCCGATCAGCATAAAAAACAGAACCTTTGCAGAGGACCTTCCAATGATCATTCCTGGGCAGTTTGGTTTCAATTGTCCAAGTGGTTTCAGAGAAGAAGCATTTTGAAACATTTTTCCCATAGGGTCCAATGTTAAACTAAGTCCTGCCGTAGCCGCCATTTTGAATTTCATATCGGAACAAAAAACCTTAAGATTGTAGAGCACCATCCAATGAACATTCATGTACAGTTTGGCTTTAATCATATTTGTAGTTTCTGAGAAGAAGGCATTTGAACATTTTCCCATAGGGTCCAATGTTAATCTATGATCTTTGGTGGTGGCCATCTTGGATTTCCGATCAGCATAAAAAACAGAACCTTTGTAGAGGACCTTCCAATGATCATTCCTGGGCAGTTTGGTTTCAATTGTCCAAGTGGTTTCAGAGAAGAAGCATTTTGAAACATTTTCCCCATAGGGTCCAATGTTAAACTAAGTCCTCCGTAGCCGCCATTTTGAATTTCATATCGGAACAAAAAACCTAGAGATTGTAGAGGACCATCCAATGAACATTCATGTACAGTTTGGCTTTAATCATATTTGTAGTTTCTGAGAAGAAGGCATTTGAACATTTTCCCATAGGGTCCAATGTTAATCTATGTCCTGCGGTGGCGGCCATCTTGGATTTCCGATCGGCATAAGCAACAGAGACTTTGTAGAGGACTTTCCAATGATCATTCCTGGGCAGTTTGGTTTCAATTGCCCAAGTGGTTTCAGAGAAGAAGCATTTTGAAACATTTTCCCATAGGGTCCAATGTTAAACTAAGTCCTCCGTAGCCGCCATTTTGAATTTCATATCGGAACAAAAAACCTTAAGATTGTAGAGCACCATCCAATGAACATTCATGTACAGTTTGGCTTTAATCATATTTGTAGTTTCTGAGAAGAAGGCATTTGAACATTTTCCCATAGGGTCCAATGTTAATATATGTCCTGCGATGGCGGCCATCTTGGATTTCCGATCAGCATAAAAAACGGAAACTTTGCAGAGGACCTTCCAATGATCATTCCTGGGCAGTTTGGTTTCAATTGTCCAAGTGGTTTCAGAGAAGAAGCATTTTGAAACATTTTTCCCATAGGGTCCAATGTTAAACTAAGTCCTGCCGTAGCCGCCATTTTGAATTTCATATCGGAACAAAAAAGGTAAATTTTGTAGAGGATCATCCAATGAACATTCCTGTACAGTTTGGCTTTAATCATATTTGTAGTTTCTGAGAAGAAGGCATTTGAACATTTTCCCATAGGGTCCAATGTTAATCTATGTCCTGCGGTGGCAGCCATCTTGGATTTCCGATCAGCATAAAAAACAGAACCTTTGCAGAGGACCTTCCAATGATCATTCCTGGGCAGTTTGGTTTCAATTGTCCAAGTGGTTTCAGAGAAGAAGCATTTTGAAACATTTTCCCCATAGGGTCCAATGTTAAACTAAGTCCTCTGTAGCCGCCATTTTGAATTTTATATCGGAACAAAAAACCTAGAGAATGTAGAGGACCATCCAATGAACATTCATGTACAATTTGGCTTTAATCATATTTGTAGTTTCTGAGAAGAAGGCATTTGAACATTTTCCCATAGGGTCCAATGTTAATCTATGTCCTGCGGTGGCGGCCATCTTGGATTTCTGATCAGCATAAAAAACATAAACTTTGTAGAGGACCTTCCAATGATCATTCCTGGGCAGTTTGGTTTCAATTGTCCAAGTGGTTTCAGAGAAGAAACTTTTGAAACATTTTTCCCATAGGGTCCAATGTTAAACTAAGTCCTGCAGTAGCCGCCATTTTGAATTTCATATCGGAACAAAAAACCTTATGATTGTAGAGGACCATCCAGTGAACATTCATGTACAGTTTGGCTTTAATCATATTTGTAGTTTCTGAGAAGAAGGCATTTGAACATTTTCCCATAGGGTACAATGTTAATCTATGTATTGCGGTGGCGGCCATCTTGGATTTCCGATCGTCATATAAAACAGAACACTTGTAGAGGACCTTCCCATGATCATTCCTGGGGAGTTTGGTTTCAATTGCCCAAGTGGTTTCAGAGAAGCAGCGTTTTGAAACATTTTCCCCATAGGGTCCAATGTTAAACTAAGTCCTGCAGTAGCCGCCATTTTGAATTTCATATCGGAACAAAAAAGGTAAATTTTGTAGAGGACCATCCAATGAACATTCCTGTACAGTTTGGCTTTAATCATATTTGTAGTTTCTGAGAAGAAGGCATTTGAACATTTTCCCATAGGGTCCAATGTTAATCTATGTCCTGCGGTGGCAGCCATCTTGGATTTCCGATCAGCATAAAAAACAGAACCTTTGCAGAGGACCTTCCAATGATCATTCCTGGGCAGTTTGGTTTCAATTGTCCAAGTGGTTTCAGAGAAGAAGCATTTTGAAACATTTTTCCCATAGGGTCCAATGTTAAACTAAGTCCTGCCGTAGCCGCCATTTTGAATTTCATATCGGAACAAAAAACCTTAAGATTGTAGAGCACCATCCAATGAACATTCATGTACAGTTTGGCTTTAATCATATTTGTAGTTTCTGAGAAGAAGGCATTTGAACATTTTCCCATAGGGTCCAATGTTAATCTATGTCCTGCGGTGGCGGCCATCTTGGATTTCTGATCAGCATAAAAAACATAAACTTTGTAGAGGACCTTCCAATGATCATTCCTGGGCAGTTTGGTTTCAATTGTCCAAGTGGTTTCAGAGAAGAAACTTTTGAAACATTTTTCCCATAGGGTCCAATGTTAAACTAAGTCCTGCAGTAGCCGCCATTTTGAATTTCATATCGGAACAAAAAACCTTATGATTGTAGAGGACCATCCAGTGAACATTCATGTACAGTTTGGCTTTAATCATATTTGTAGTTTCTGAGAAGAAGGCATTTGAACATTTTCCCATAGGGTACAATGTTAATTTATGTATTGCGGTGGCGGCCATCTTGGATTTCCGATCGTCATATAAAACAGAACACTTGTAGAGGACCTTCCCATGATCATTCCTGGGCAGTTTGGTTTCAATTGCCCAAGTGGTTTCAGAGAAGCAGCGTTTTGAAACATTTTCCCCATAGGGTCCAATGTTAAACTAAGTCCTGCAGTAGCCGCCATTTTGAATTTCATATCGGAACAAAAAAGGTAAATTTTGTAGAGGACCATCCAATGAACATTCCTGTACAGTTTGGCTTTAATGATATTTGTAGTTTCTGAGAAGAAGGCATTTGAACATTTTCCCATAGGGTCCAATGTTAATCTATGTCCTGCGGTGGCAGCCATCTTGGATTTCCGATCAGCATAAAAAACAGAACCTTTGCAGAGGACCTTACAATGATCATTCTTGGGCAGTTTGGTTTCAATTGTCCAAGTGGTTTCAGAGAAGAAGCATTTTGAAACATTTTTCCCATAGGGTCCAATGTTAAACTAAGTCCTGCCGTAGCCGCCATTTTGAATTTCATATCGGAACAAAAAACCTTAAGATTGTAGAGCACCATCCAATGAACATTCATGTACAGTTTGGCTTTAATCATATTTGTAGTTTCTGAGAAGAAGGCATTTGAACATTTTCCCATAGGGTCCAATGTTAATCTATGATCTTTGGTGGTGGCCATCTTGGATTTCCGATCAGCATAAAAAACAGAACCTTTGTAGAGGACCTTCCAATGATCATTCCTGGGCAGTTTGGTTTCAATTGTCCAAGTGGTTTCAGAGAAGAAGCATTTTGAAACATTTTCCCCATAGGGTCCAATGTTAAACTAAGTCCTCCGTAGCCGCCATTTTGAATTTCATATCGGAACAAAAAACCTAGAGATTGTAGAGGACCATCCAATGAACATTCATGTACAGTTTGGCTTTAATCATATTTGTAGTTTCTGAGAAGAAGGCATTTGAACATTTTCCCATAGGGTCCAATGTTAATCTATGTCCTGCGGTGGCGGCCATCTTGGATTTCCGATCGGCATAAGCAACAGAGACTTTGTAGAGGACCTTCCAATGATCATTCCTGGGCAGTTTGGTTTCAATTGCCCAAGTGGTTTCAGAGAAGAAGCATTTTGAAACATTTTCCCATAGGGTCCAATGTTAAACTAAGTCCTCCGTAGCCGCCATTTTGAATTTCATATCGGAACAAAAAACCTTAAGATTGTAGAGCACCATCCAATGAACATTCATGTACAGTTTGGCTTTAATCATATTTGTAGTTTCTGAGAAGAAGGCATTTGAACATTTTCCCATAGGGTCCAATGTTAATATATGTCCTGCGATGGCGGCCATCTTGGATTTCCGATCAGCATAAAAAACGGAAACTTTGCAGAGGACCTTCCAATGATCATTCCTGGGCAGTTTGGTTTCAATTGTCCAAGTGGTTTCAGAGAAGAAGCATTTTGAAACATTTTTCCCATAGGGTCCAATGTTAAACTAAGTCCTGCCGTAGCCGCCATTTTGAATTTCATATCGGAACAAAAAACCTTAAGATTGTAGAGCACCATCCAATGAACATTCATGTACAGTTTGGCTTTAATCATATTTGTAGTTTCTGAGAAGAAGGCATTTGAACATTTTCCCATAGGGTCCAATGTTAATCTATGATCTTTGGTGGTGGCCATCTTGGATTTCCGATCAGCATAAAAAACAGAACCTTTGTAGAGGACCTTCCAATGATCATTCCTGGGCAGTTTGGTTTCAATTGTCCAAGTGGTTTCAGAGAAGAAGCATTTTGAAACATTTTCCCCATAGGGTCCAATGTTAAACTAAGTCCTCCGTAGCCGCCATTTTGAATTTCATATCGGAACAAAAAACCTAGAGATTGTAGAGGACCATCCAATGAACATTCATGTACAGTTTGGCTTTAATCATATTTGTAGTTTCTGAGAAGAAGGCATTTGAACATTTTCCCATAGGGTCCAATGTTAATCTATGTCCTGCGGTGGCGGCCATCTTGGATTTCCGATCGGCATAAGCAACAGAGACTTTGTAGAGGACCTTCCAATGATCATTCCTGGGCAGTTTGGTTTCAATTGCCCAAGTGGTTTCAGAGAAGAAGCATTTTGAAACATTTTCCCATAGGGTCCAATGTTAAACTAAGTCCTCCGTAGCCGCCATTTTGAATTACATATCGGAACAAAAAACCTTATGATTGTAGAGGAACATCCAGTGAACATTCATGTACAGTTTGGCTTTAATCATATTTGTAGTTTCTGAGAAGAAGGCATTTGAACATTTTCCCATAGGGTACAATGTTAATTTATGTATTGCGGTGGCGGCCATCTTGGATTTCCGATCGTCATATAAAACAGAACACTTGTAGAGGACCTTCCCATGATCATTCCTGGGCAGTTTGGTTTCAATTGCCCAAGTGGTTTCAGAGAAGCAGCGTTTTGAAACATTTTCCCCATAGGGTCCAATGTTAAACTAAGTCCTGCAGTAGCCGCCATTTTGAATTTCATATCGGAACAAAAAAGGTAAATTTTGTAGAGGACCATCCAATGAACATTCCTGTACAGTTTGGCTTTAATGATATTTGTAGTTTCTGAGAAGAAGGCATTTGAACATTTTCCCATAGGGTCCAATGTTAATCTATGTCCTGCGGTGGCAGCCATCTTGGATTTCCGATCAGCATAAAAAACAGAACCTTTGCAGAGGACCTTCCAATGATCATTCTTGGGCAGTTTGGTTTCAATTGTCCAAGTGGTTTCAGAGAAGAAGCATTTTGAAACATTTTTCCCATAGGGTCCAATGTTAAACTAAGTCCTGCCGTAGCCGCCATTTTGAATTTCATATCGGAACAAAAAACCTTAAGATTGTAGAGCACCATCCAATGAACATTCATGTACAGTTTGGCTTTAATCATATTTGTAGTTTCTGAGAAGAAGGCATTTGAACATTTTCCCATAGGGTCCAATGTTAATCTATGATCTTTGGTGGTGGCCATCTTGGATTTCCGATCAGCATAAAAAACAGAACCTTTGTAGAGGACCTTCCAATGATCATTCCTGGGCAGTTTGGTTTCAATTGCCCAAGTGGTTTCAGAGAAGAAGCATTTTGAAACATTTTCCCATAGGGTCCAATGTTAAACTAAGTCCTCCGTAGCCGCCATTTTGAATTTCATATCGGAACAAAAAACCTTAAGATTGTAGAGCACCATCCAATGAACATTCATGTACAGTTTGGCTTTAATCATATTTGTAGTTTCTGAGAAGAAGGCATTTGAACATTTTCCCATAGGGTCCAATGTTAATATATGTCCTGCGATGGCGGCCATCTTGGATTTCCGATCAGCATAAAAAACGGAAACTTTGCAGAGGACCTTCCAATGATCATTCCTGGGCAGTTTGGTTTCAATTGTCCAAGTGGTTTCAGAGAAGAAGCATTTTGAAACATTTTTCCCATAGGGTCCAATGTTAAACTAAGTCCTGCCGTAGCCGCCATTTTGAATTTCATATCGGAACAAAAAACCTTAAGATTGTAGAGCACCATCCAATGAACATTCATGTACAGTTTGGCTTTAATCATATTTGTAGTTTCTGAGAAGAAGGCATTTGAACATTTTCCCATAGGGTCCAATGTTAATCTATGATCTTTGGTGGTGGCCATCTTGGATTTCCGATCAGCATAAAAAACAGAACCTTTGTAGAGGACCTTCCAATGATCATTCCTGGGCAGTTTGGTTTCAATTGTCCAAGTGGTTTCAGAGAAGAAGCATTTTGAAACATTTTCCCCATAGGGTCCAATGTTAAACTAAGTCCTCCGTAGCCGCCATTTTGAATTTCATATCGGAACAAAAAACCTAGAGATTGTAGAGGACCATCCAATGAACATTCATGTACAGTTTGGCTTTAATCATATTTGTAGTTTCTGAGAAGAAGGCATTTGAACATTTTCCCATAGGGTCCAATGTTAATCTATGTCCTGCGGTGGCGGCCATCTTGGATTTCCGATCGGCATAAGCAACAGAGACTTTGTAGAGGACCTTCCAATGATCATTCCTGGGCAGTTTGGTTTCAATTGCCCAAGTGGTTTCAGAGAAGAAGCATTTTGAAACATTTTCCCATAAGGTCCAATGTTAAACTAAGTCCTCCGTAGCCGCCATTTTGAATTTCATATCGGAACAAAAAACCTTAAGATTGTAGAGGACCATCCAATGAACATTCATGTACAGTTTGGCTTTAATCATATTTGTAGTTTCTGAGAAGAAGGCATTTGAACATTTTCCCATAGGGTCCAATGTTAATCTATGATCTTTGGTGGTGGCCATCTTGGATTTCCGATCAGCATAAAAAACAGAACCTTTGTAGAGGACCTTCCAATGATCATTCCTGGGCAGTTTGGTTTCAATTGTCCAAGTGGTTTCAGAGAAGAAGCATTTTGAAACATTTTCCCAATAGGGTCCAATGTTAAACTAAGTCCTCCGTAGCCGCCATTTTGAATTTCATATCGGAACAAAAAACCTAGAGATTGTAGAGGACCATCCAATGAACATTCATGTACAGTTTGGCTTTAATCATATTTGTAGTTTCTGAGAAGAAGGCATTTGAACATTTTCCCATAGGGTCCAATGTTAATCTATGTCCTGCGGTGGCGGCCATCTTGGATTTCCGATCGGCATAAGCAACAGAGACTTTGTAGAGGACCTTCCAATGATCATTCCTGGGCAGTTTGGTTTCAATTGTCCAAGTGGTTTCAGAGAAGAAGCATTTTGAAACATTTTTCCCATAGGGTCCAATGTTAAATTAAGTCCTGCAGTAGCCGCCATTTTGAATTTCATATCGGAACAAAAAACCTTAAGATTGTAGAGCACCATCCAATGAACATTCATGTACAGTTTGGCTTTAATCATATTTGTAGTTTCTGAGAAGAAGGCATTTGAACATTTTCCCTAAGGGTCCAATGTTAATCTATGATCTTTGGTGGCGGCCATCTTGGATTTCTGATCAGCATAAAAAACAGAAACTTTGTAGAGGACCTTCCAATGATCATTCCTGGGCAGTTTGGTTTCAATTGTCCAAGTGGTTTCAGAGAAGAAGCATTTTGAAACATTTTCCCCATAGGGTCCAATGTTAAACTAAGTCCTCCGTAGCCGCCATTTTGAATTTCATATCGGAACAAAAAACCTAGAGATTGTAGAGGACCATCCAATGAACATTCATGTACAGTTTGGCTTTAATCATATTTGTAGTTTCTGAGAAGAAGGCATTTGAACATTTTCCCATAGGGTCCAATGTTAATCTATGTCCTGCGGTGGCGGCCATCTTGGATTTTCGATCGGCATAAGCAACAGAAACTTTGTAGAGGACCTTCCAATGATCATTCCTGGGCAGTTTGGTTTCAATTGTCCAAGTGGTTTCAGAGAAGAAGCATTTTGAAACATTTTTCCCATAGGGTCCAATGTTAAACTAAGTCCTGCCGTAGCCGCCATTTTGAATTTCATATCGGAACAAAAAACCTTGAGATTGTAGAGGACCATCCAGTGAACATTCATGTACAGTTTGGCTTTAATCATATGTGTAGTTTCTGAGAAGAAGGCATTTGAACATTTTCCCATAGGGTCCAATGTTAATCTATGATCTTTGGTGGCGGCCATCTTGGATTTCCGATCAGCATAAAAAACCTAAACTTTGTAGAGGACATTCCAATGATCATTCCTGGGCAGTTTGGTTTCAATTGTCCAAGTGGTTTCAGAGAAGAAGCATTTTGAAACATTTTCCCCATAGGGTCCAATGTTAAACTAAGTCCTGCCGTACCCGCCATTTTGAATTTCATATCGGAACAAAAAACCTTAAGATTGTAGAGGACCATCCAATGAACATTCATGTACAGTTTGGCTTTAATCATATTTGTAGTTTCTGAGAAGAAGGCATTTGAACATTTTCCCATAGGGTCCAATGTTAATCTATGTCCTGCGGTGGCGGCTATCTTGGATTTCCGATCGGCATAAAAAACAGAATCTTGGTAAAGGACATTCCAATGATCAGTCCTTTACAGTTTGGGTTCAGTCAGTTCATTAGTTTCAGAGAAGAAGATCTTTGAAATTTCAGCCAATCAGAGCATATTATTGGCCCTGGCAGCCATGTTGAATATCCGACTGGAACGAAAAACAGTAACTTTGTAGAGGACCATCCAAGGAACATTCCTGCTAAGTTTGGTTCCAATTGGCCCAGTGGTTTCGGAAAAGAAGCTTGAAATGTGAAAAGTTTACAGACGACAGGCAACAGACGACGGACCCCAAGTGATGGCAATAGTTCACCTGGACCCATTACACATAAAACCAAAGATCGAGTAACACGAAATGCCATATATGGCACAGACATATTTTAATACGAATACAAACTGTCCAATAAATCTATGAGTTTAAAATCTAGGTTGTTAATTTACAAATCATACAGTTGTCTTTTCCCTCAATCAGTGTCTATCGCCCCTGACGTTGTTAGTTCGAATCTCGATCATGGCGAGGTGTACAACATTATGTGATAAAGTCTTTCAATAGCTCTTAATCTTCGAATTTTTAAAGATGGCAATTTAGATTTTTTAAGTAAATTTTCATAAGTATTTTCAGTCTTCATAAATGAAACGGAGAGCTCTTTCCTTGATTTTTTAAATTTTTTTAGTATTTTTTTCGCTGCAAAAGTGCCATGTTACCGGACAGTAATTAAAGTTTGAAAGAATAAAGGAGTAGTAAATGGTAAGGCGTCCTAATCTGTTTAAATATTTACCTATTCGTTTAAGGATATTTAATTGTTGGGATGCCTTTTTACAAATTTCTGATATACGTTTATCAAAATTTAGATGGGAATCAACGGTTATGCCTAAAAGTTTAACATTTTCTTCACATGTAATTTTATTTCCTTTTAAATCAAAAGATAAATTGTGTTTATTTGTTTTAGAACCAATGGCAATAGCCTGAAATTTATCCGGATTTGCTTTCATTAAGTTTTTGGAAAACCAGTCTATTAAGTTTATGCTATCATTTTCTACATTCCTGCTTGTTACAGTTCTAATCATGAGTCCAAGCTTCTCTTAATGTAGCTTGTTACACTCCACTGATTATCAAATAAAGGTAATAACAAAATTACCGAACTCCGAACAATCTTACAAAGGGAAAGTCAAAACTCATAATTATATAAACAGACAAAATCAGTCAACAACCGGAAAACTGTGAAAACCGTAATGACCCTGACTTGGTACAGGCATTTCTAAAGAAATGGTGGGTTGAATCAGATTTTAAGGCGCCAAACCTCCCGCTCTCATTACGGTTCAAAGGTTCCGGCTGTCACTGTAACAGTATTTAAATACAGGAACAAAATAGGTAAAATAGTTGTCAAAGCAGTACCATATTCGGTGACGTAAATGTCAAAAATATTTTTACGTCACACATTGACAAAAAAATTCTTGACATTTGCGACTTCTTTATCTTTATACATTTTCACTATATGAAAATGCATCGCTTATAATTTTTTCAAAGGAATTATTCAGTTGATACAAATTAGAATAAATTTAAAAAATAGAAATCATAGCATTTAAGAACTAGTTATTTTCTTTTTCATAACATGCACAAAAACTTTTATTTCTTCAATGATATGTTATATCATCAATTCATTTATTGAATTCGTATGTAAAGATTTTTTTATAAATGTCCTGTTTTGTCTCCTCTTATTATGCTTATTATATTTACATTACAATATTTTTATAAAGAGAGAAAACACATTTTTTATTTACCTTAATCTCTCAATAAAGTGTTTGATTATCGCCTGTATGGATGGACGACGTGTACGATCCCTATTCCAACACTCCTTTAGAATATCATAAAGCCAATCAGGACAGTACATGGGTTGTAATGGAATCTCTCCACTATACAAAGATTTCAGTAACTGCAATAATGTGATATTTTGAAATTAACCAGTAATATATGAATTGCTATCAGCATGAGGAGGAGAAATGGTATTTTTGGTTTTTATTTAAACGATTATCTATGCTTCTACCACTAGTATCGTATATATTGTGCTTTATTGATTTGATTTGATTTATTGTGTTTATTCCACTTTCAGCAATATTTCAGCTATATCATGGCAACCAGCTTTAGTGGTGGAAGAAGCCCTGAGAGAACCACCGATCATGGGTAAGCAACTGGTAAATTTATCACTTGCGCTGTGAGTCGAGTGCGTCCTTTTAATTTACAAAGCCGGGCACGATCTCACGCCGTATTGGTGATAGGCTTGTATGAGTCGTTAGGTAATCCAACTACCTAACTCATTGAGCCACCTGGGCCCTCTGTGCTTTATTGAAGGTATTTCAATGTGTCAACTGATTAAATCAGCTGGTACAATACACTACGTTACCCCTAACATCTGACAGTCAGATGAACTCATGATCAGCTAATGAACATGCTATTGGCAAAATCTTAACAACGCCTTTCGGGCTTTTTCTATTATTGCATCACAAATGTAAAACTCTCCGATTAATTGATTTTTTAAGATAAATATCCATATATTAAAGTTCATCTGGATATGACCTGCAATCGAGTTCTGTCAGATGTTTGTGGGGGGAGTAGCGTTTTATAATAACAATTGTTCAGTCTTTATGACACTTGTCAGTTTTACCCCCTTAATCCCCTTTACTCCATTATTAAACCTGGTTGTCACATTATACGTGTAATA
Source organism: Bathymodiolus brooksi (assembly GCA_963680875.1). NCBI lineage: Eukaryota > Metazoa > Mollusca > Bivalvia > Mytilida > Modiolidae > Bathymodiolus > Bathymodiolus brooksi. The sequence continues at coordinate 24,296,531 of OY804578.1, read as the reverse complement.
TATCCCACAAAATGGCAGTGCAAAGAAGCTATTGTTCCATCAAATAAATTAATCATGTCAATAATATCTTGAATAAAGCAAATCTACTGGTCATATTCAACATGTTCAATTCTCGTCTTGCTAAAAAGAAGAGCTTGAAGATATCAAAGGGGTAATCAAAATATGTAAATCGAAGAAGGACAAACCACAAAATGGACACAAGAAAAAGGTTAAAAGAACAAACAACGATCTACAAAACACCACACAGAAAAACTAAATTTATCGTGCAAGACGAACCCCACTCAAGTGCTCCGGAAGGATAGGCAGTTCCTGCTAGACTAGTGGAGCCGGTCGCGTTACAATAGTTACAAAGTCGGTGATAAATCATGAACGAGGAAAGAGGAAAGAGAAGTGCTTACGATAAGTGAAACATATCCGTGATCATTTGTGATACAGATATTCTATAACGCCATTAACGGTAAACCAAGTCATGATGGCGACCGTAAGTGATGACGTCAAGTTAACCAACAGGGACCCTTCCTTAATTCAGAAGCTTCCTCATTAACAGCAATCCTCTATCAAGGAAATCCTGTTAGGAACCACAAGCAATGGAATATCTGATCAACTATACATACTCCATATGCCGGTGCTGCTCGAATGTTGCTACATATAAATGGAAAGTTCACAATAGGAAAACCTTCGTGGAGGGCATTATACTAATGTTAAATGCACTCCATGATCAACAGATGAACTTGCATTTTGTAACATGTCTACTTTCCTCACTAGCTTGATATTTTAATGTAATATACAATACAATTTGATATCCCTTTTTCTACTACATATGTGTAAATATTTATACCTCTTCCTTGGATACTTTTGCAAATGGTGCACACTCAAGCTGGTTGGCCATTGGATCTGTAGCATGGATCTCAAGCGCAATATAAAACTCATAAATAACCATGGCAACCATATAAACATCACCTTCTTTTGAATACTGACCATTCTGAAGCACTTCAAGTGGTAACCTATAATAAAACAACTTAATGTTGCATCGTTTTCTATCTATGGAATGTTATTTTCTCTAAAGGCATTGTCGTCCATAATAATAAAGGTGAAAAATGGATTCACGGTACCAATTTGTTATGAATGGTGACCAATTTGCATATTTTATCAATTAAAATGGAAATAAAATTAATAACAAAAAATACAAATGTTCCAAATTCCAGTGGAAAAAGTGTAGACAGAGGCAACATCGATCCCCATAAAATACAAATACATGACTGCCTATATATATATAGCTACTTTCCTGGCTTCGTACTGGCACTTCAATTAAAAGTGGCAGGGTTAAACTATTTGCATGGACTCAAAACTTCCCTCTCTTAGTGAACTGATGTGGTCATGCAAGTTTTTTCCACATGGGAATAAAATACCAATCCTCAGATATAACCAGAATTGATTTTTATTATTATTAAAAGATACTGAAAAAAAGATTTGGAAAATGTTTGAACTATGATACAAGCATGCTTTATTTGGCCGAAAATTCTCAATAACGATAAATCGCATACTCTTGTAATTATCACAACGGTGTACAGAATCGAGTTTCAGGTTGCGTCCTAGATTTTGACACAATATTAAGGGATAAACCTTCAGCTGTTCTTGACAAAATGATTGTTTTAATGTTTTTATTACCATCGCTGTCTATCTTGTTTGACGCTGTCTATAATACAATCGTCCAGTACATTGTTGGGATCAAACCACAACATTCTTCCTAAACGTGGTGCAGTAACCTACAACAGACAACAATATGAATGAATGAATGAATGAATGAATGAATGAATGAATGAATGAATGAATGAATGAATGAATGAATGAATGAATTGTATTCTCATAAACCAAATATATATAGCTACAGAGAAGTAAATATTAATATACAACATATTAAATTATATATATTATATTAGAAAAGAAAAAAACTAGTATACATGAAGGTTTTTGTGTGTTCGTTTGTGATTTGTAAGGCATGTATTTATACCCACTTTATGACTATCAGGCGACTTCATAACTTCCATTTATATATATATTCAGCAAAGCTGATCAAAGTGAAATACACATTGTTTATGGCTTCTATCATGATATCCTTGATAGAGGGTTGCTGTTACCAAAGAAGCTACTGAATCAAGGCTTCCTATTGGGTAAATTGAAGTCATTGAATTTTACAAGCACCATCATGACTTGGTTAACCGACACGGAATATCTGTGTCACAAATGACAACGGAACTTCTAATCCTTCAAGAACACCTGCTGTCACCCCCGGTTTTCAGCTGAGTTTGTGTTCCTCTATCTTTAGTTTTCTGTGTTGTGCTTTGTAGATCGTTGTTTGTCCTTTAACTCATGGCCATTATATTGCCTGTCCTTCTTCGATTTACGAATTCTCATTACCACTTTAGTATCTTCCAACTTTTCTTGATTAAATGCCATAACCTTTAAATGAGGCAAAATGTGTCACAACAGTATCTTCGTATATTAAGCATTGTCCATGTGCTAATAGAATGACAACTAAAAATACAAAACAAAGGAACAAAAAAGGTTTACTCCACTGCTTACCTCATTGTCATGTGTTACGTAAATATTTTCAGCACATAAATCTCTAAGGATCCAGTTTCTCTTATGCATCTCTCCTACAAACTTTACAATTTTCAGAACTATATGAAGGTAATTGTTAGCATCATCCTCTGGATCGCCATAGCTATGTCTAAATGCTAGATCAAACAGCTGTGTGCTTTTTTTTAGCTTAAATTTCTAAATGGAAAAATAAATAATATTAAGACAAATGCATACATATTAAATATCAGGAAACTTGTAAAGCCATAAACAAAGTTAGAGAAAAGGTATTTATGAGAAAACAGTACAACATATAATAAAATAACGAAATTTAAAAGCGATCATTTCTAACTTTCAAACGAACCATAACATCATAAAGCACTCTTCTGGTCCACCTTGAAAAACGCAGAGTATAGACAGATAAAATGAGTGGTGACATCATTTAAAACCATCATGTGACACTACAATATGGCGGTTTTAAAAGGACACTAACGCTACACTAATTGATAACTCGAATTCAAGTGGTTAAATCAGTATATGCACTCAATAATAGACCTGGTCATACTCGCTCCAAATGAACACATAATTAGGGGTTTGGGTTAGGGTTATAGTGTTTAACTCCACTTTCAACAATATGTCAGTTATATCGTGGCGGTCATTTTTATTGGTTGAGAAAACCGGAGTACCCTGTCGCAGATCGCTGACAAACTTATTTTATCACATAATGTTGTATCGAGTAAACCTTGCCATAGTTGGATTCAAACTCACTAAGATAGTGGAGATAGGCACTGATTACACAGGTAATTGTAAATCCAACTACTATACGATCACGACGGCTCCACACATATTTTGAAATTGAATACAAAATCATAGAAAAAAACTGAATTAATTCAGCAATCACATAATCAATATATTTAGCACAGAAACCATGTCAAAAATACTCATATTGTGTCACTCACTCACTCACAATAAAGTGAGAGAGTGAGTGAGTGAGTTAGTGAGTGAGTGAGTGGGTGGGTGTGTGAGTGAGTGAGTGACACAACCAGCCTTTGCATCCTCAGGAAAAGTTCCCACCGAACTCTAAATATTCTGATATATCTCATTTACTATTAATATCAAAAGGAAAGTATTTAGAAAATGATGGGATAGCTTATCAAATATATTTTTATCATGATATCATAACATCATGGCCAAATTTAAAATCCCAAGTTCTGAGAATTTTCAACATTAAGAATTGTGTACCAAGATATTCTGGAAATTTAACAATATTGCACTGCAATTTTCCTTGGTGTCTACAATATGTGTTGAATAGCAATTTCTATTATTGTGAACAGTATAAATATGAAATACAAAAGCACTTGGCTTTCAAAGCATAATGTTGATCATATAATAAATCGAATACAATGAAATAAATAAAATTAAACACAAAAGTGAGTGAGTGGGTGTTGTTTAAGATCAGATTAGCACTTTTTTAGCTATATCATGAGATAATGCTTGCTTTGTCCAAGACAAACCAGCTCCGTTGGATGTTGATAGTGCTAGTTCACTACAACAGCAGTCCACAGGTAGAGATGTTGCTCCCCTCTGATACATTGTCCTGACTACGAGATAACCAGTGTTTGTTCTTGTTTCTTAATGATGCCTGCCTAGCGGAGAAACAGTAAATACCAATGTTATAGTCATTGGCTTGACCCAACCGGGGCTCAAACTCACGATTTAGCACACACGAGACGAGCTTGCTAACCATCACACCACCGATGCGGTTACTCTATTGTGATAGATAGATAGATAGATAGATAGATAGATAGATAGATAGATAGATAGATAGATAGATAGATAGATAGATAGATAGATAGATAGATAGATAGATAGATAGATAGATAGATAGATAGATAGATAGATAGATAGATAGATAGATAGATAGATAGATAGATAGATAGATTAAAATAAAAATGTCTATATACTTTTCACATTTCTTAATCCTTATAAATACTTAAATGTCCGTATTAATAGTTAATGCAAACCAGAAGATATTGATATTCCCCTGTTAAGTTCTTCCTTTCTTCTCTACTGGGGCTATCTAACATTTGTAGTACTCCAGTACATGTTTCTTTGTCTAGGTGTGGCAAGGAATGTATGAAATCTATTGTAACGGGCTCGAAGACAGCTAAATAATGGAACTGAAAAAAGAAAAACATTATTTCATACCAACAAGTATTATACATAGCGCTATGAGCATATATTGTAAACAGTGATGGTCAAAAACTCCACCAATATCAACAAAACAAACATCCAACTCTTAACTAAAACAATTGTACACAAAAAGACTATGACATATCATATTGGAAATCCAGTTCCTAGGTTATACAGGCACAAAAATGTGACAGTGTAGAACTGAGTAATGGGATGCCAACTCTCACCTCTGTTAACTGGATCTCCAATGACAACACATATATAAACAAAAAACCTGCATAGATTCACTTCCTCTCAAAAAGACTACGCACATAAAGAGGGATAGTACACGGCTGAATCACAATCAGGTTGGAATTCACTACTAGCTACATCTTCATAGATACAAGACCGCGTGTGGTCTCATTTAACAGATTATACTCTAAGCTTTCTAAAACACTATCACATTACACAATTGCTCTAATTTTGTCATCGAAAATGTGGTTTCCAAGTGCAAAATATATCATGTTTTAGGGTGTGATTTGTGTCAAATCTAAAACAATGATTTTGCTTAGTTTATTAACAACAGAAAGTGTGATCACAAGCTTTCAATAATTTGCTATGCGGTTGTTTACTTTCTGCATTTCAAGCCATACTTTACAGGTTGAAATTTGACTGACAATGGACAGAGTTATAACTGAATTAGTCTCGCCACCCATATGTGATATTTTCTTTTTTTAGGGGTGTTAGTTATATCTGTTGTTATCATTTAAAAGACTTATAAACCAGAAAAATCTTATTAATATCTTCTACTGAACTGTATTTTATCAAACAAATTACTATGAAAAGTGCTTATTTTATGTAGAGTCCGTAGGCCCTATTTTTGTAAAGCTTCATAAGCTTTATTCAGTCACGAAATTTAACACATCTTCTTCTATATTGTAGAAATTATGGAAACCAGACATTTATTAAAATTTTGGAGCTGAATTTTCTGTTTTAGTATCAATGTAGAGTCTGTAGCCTTCAATTTTCACAGCATGCATATCTAATATAAGAAGTTGTATTTCTGCATTGTCTTAATATATTTATTTCGGGAACAGGGCAAAAGCCCCCCAGACAAAAGCCCCCCTAGGACAAAAGCCCCCTGACAAAAAGCCCCCCATAATGAAATAATCACATTTTTTATTTTGATGGTGATATTAAACTAAAGATATCTTAAAGATCAAAACTCATCCCTATTAAAAAAAAAAGAAGAGTGGGGGAATTAACACTAAAAAAATAATATACTTTAAAAACATAGATTTTCCACATTTCGTTCATTGTTATGTTCATTTATCACTGCTTATTAGTTTGAATTGGAATCAAATCAGGAAAGGTTAATGAGGAATTGTTTTTATTGATAAACAATTGATGATTAGGTTTATAATCTTTGAAGTTATACTATAATGATTTTTTCTTAAGATAAAACAACTTTTATTTTTACTTTCTTTGTTGAGGGTTATTATAATTCTTAAAAGAATATTTCAATTGTTTATGATATCTTCAAGTTCCAATAATAACTTATTATGAACAATAGTATTCAAAGGTAATGTTAACCCATAAATAGCGGTACAATAAGTTCAAAATGTGTGCAAAGATACCAATATATAAATAACTTGTACTTTTCATTATTGGGGGGCTTTTTGTTGGGGGGGGGGGGGGGGGCTTTTGTCCTAGACCCAATTATTTCTTTTGCAAAGTTAACATGAAATAACAAATTTAGAACCATAATATAATTTTTTTAAAGAACTAAGTAATTAATGGTTGATATCTGACTAAACTTTCTTTGCTGATTTTAAATTTATTTATTCCGAAAATGGTTAAATATCATTTTTATGGTAGCACTTCAACAAGTGTATTTGTGTGTTAATTCAAATTCTTCTTCTTTTTCTTCTTTGGATACGGAAAACCATCAACGTACTGATGTTTACTTTCCGGCGCATGCCTGGTAAAATATTTTCAAATTTATAAAAATTTTCGGAAAATAGAAAATTAGTTTGATATAATTGTTATTTATTTTTTAGTTTTACAGCTTAAAGTAAATAAATTACTTATTTGTTTGATAAAAACTCCGGAAAGAAGTCTTTTGAGTAGGGCTACGGACTCTACCATTAATTTAGAATTCATGAAAATGTTGCATTTAAGTACATATATAATGGAAACAAGAAGAAATAGAAATTAACTGATGTTTCAAATGAAGAGGAAGAGCCAAAAAATGAAAGATTGACAAAAAAATCTGCAAAAAATGTGAAGATACAGATCAAATGTAAGATCTGATGCAGCAAGGCTGGAGAAAATGAGAAAGAAGAATGGAGAGTGCAAGAAGGCTAAGAGAGATCTTGAGATGCAAGCCATTCAAAGTGGAAACACAAAACTAGAAAAAAAAGATCAAGATGCAAAGAAACACTTAGATGAAAAGATACAGAGAAAAAAAGAAAACAAAGAACAGAAAAACTAAGACTTAAATGAAGAAAATGATCAACTTGATGATTCACTCCTTAATTGTGACAAGAAAATGGATGATGAAAATAAAGTTACAGACAAATTACATCTCCTTAAGTAGTAGATTCACCATATACTGCCAGCGAAAAACGTAAAAGAGATTTTGCCCAAAACACCAAAGCACTTGTACACAAGTGGCAGTGATTGAGAAACTTATTGATTATCCTTCTACCTCTGGTATTCTAGTGAAAAGAGGAGTAATAGTAGGCAAAGATGTAGATGTAAAGAAAAAGCTAGAAATAGCAGATGGCTATGTGAAAACAGTAAGAAAGAATATCTCTATCTCAGACCTAAAGCTAAAAGGAACACAGCCAATCGATGAGAAAGTAAAGTATACTACCATCGACAAATAGCACTCATGTCAATTAGTAGAAAATATAATATCAGACTCATGCTAGATATTGGGAAACACCACAAAAGAGGAAGGCAGTTGACAACCCTAGAGGAGATTATGTAAAGACTGAGAAGAGCAGACAGAGTAACAGATGATGTAAGGAGAAGAAAACAAAAGCATAGAATATCATAATGTAGCTATGATAGTTATTTGATATAGAAACACTTTTGATAAGCTAAAGATAAAGTTATTTTGGTAGAGTCCGTAGGCCTTTGACAATGCTTCTTTTGGCTAAGACAACTTTTCCTCTATATTAATATACTTTAGATATGAGTCAATCATGCTACCATTTTAATCTTTTATTTTGTGTTGGTAATTACCGCTCTTTTGGTTTTTGTAATATGCTTAGTCCAAATTTAGTACGCCTGTTGCAAATGTGTCCACTTACTTGTTGTATAAGAATGTATCTATTTTTTTCTATTCTACCAGACCTTTAGTACTTTAGCAACTATAGATTCATAAAAGTTAAATGGTCAGTTTAGGTATTACTACCTACTTTATAATAATAACAACAAACACATGAATTTGGTAGAGTCCGTAGGTCTTTGAACACCACTTTTTTATTAAGTAAATTCTTTATTCATGATAAGATATCAACAAAAATTTGCGTTGCATACTATGGTAGCATGTACAATGTCTCTTTTAAGAATGAAATATTCATTTACTTGTGGAGTTTTTCTGAACTAGCTTATTTGAAAAATTTTAAATAAAATACATTGCTTTCAGTTACTATTCAAATGCAAATTTTTTTTTTCAAAAATGCTACATACTTATCTTTTTTTGTATTTTCTTGAAAGTTTTGATGTTTCTCTAGTTAAACCTATATGATTTTGTTTTTTGAAAATAAAAGTTTATTGAAAGTTAGCTCTGTGACTGTGTTTTATGTAGAGTTCTTAGGTAGGTCTACTTGCAGTTATTTAAATGAACATTTGTCAAAAGTGCCTGCATGCATTTTTATAAAGTTTTCATATATTATGCCAGAAATGTAGTGCTTGAAAAGGAGGTAACTCTTGAAAGTCTAGCATAAAGTTGATTTTTGACCTAATGTGACACAAAATAGTCCCACCTGATTGTGATTCAGCCGACAATAGCAGGGTTTGTAAATGCCCGTAGTCAACTGACTACCAGCAATGAAGGTAGAATGTATGGGCTAAAGTCCATTACTCTTACGGCAAAAACAATAATAACTGATACTATTTACAGATTAAGTATCAATTAGTTATAAACATCTAAAGAAAATAAAGATATTCGTGAAAGACCAGAGTAAATAAATCACAAATTTGTTGAAATCAAACATCGAACATAAAATAGTAATAAAATATAGAATGAAATATAATTATTTTAATTAATATCTAATCATTTAATTACTAACTGGAACTAATTGTTTTACCAACAGATTGTCTATATTGTTAGCAAGGGGTCATCTATACGAATAATGTTTTCTATGATTTTACAAGTTTAAGTTTGATAGATTTGAACGTTTTAGCTTTGTTAATTACATCGACATAGAGACATGGATGTGAAAGCACTCATTTTGATCAGATGTATGCATGTAGAATTGTATCTATATACAAGATATTTTTGTAACATGAATGTATTCTTTTCCTTTGATCTTTTGATGGTTTGTATACCAGAATGTAAGCAATAGTTAAGAACTCTGACATAGTACACACTTTAAATATCGGCTGTAGTTTTATAGCTCTCAGGGGGCCGTGCAGTAATCAACGACCTAGATGTGATATTGCATGGTTTCATGCTACAAATCATTTATACCGTGGTATTTCGAGTTAAACCGTTAAAGTATCTCGATTTTTTAACCGTTTAACTCGGAAAACCGTGGTATAATTAATTATTACATAGCGATAGTAAAATGTAAAATTGTTTGCGTTATCACAAGATTATGGTCATTGAAACATTATTACAAATACTGCAAAATGAACCAACTGAAACGTAAACACGAAGGAAGGTTACCAACTGAAGAAGGAAAGATAAGGAAAGAAAATTCCACCCCATTTGTCATTATCCTGTCTGTAGTAAAAATTATCTCATTTGACGGCTTCTATGCAAAGATTATGCTTACCGTATATTATATAATATTACCCATGATACAACACCACCAAATGCAATAAACATTCTATCCACGAGTATCAGAGATTTCTGAAACCCCCCTAGGGACAGTGAAAATGATGTAATTCCTTATTATAGATTATACCTGACCAAAGTATCATTTTTTTCTTTCCACACTTGGAATTCTATTGATTTGGGGAAAAAAAGAAATATTCCGACATATAATGGGATTAAAAGAACTTAATGGATAAAGTGATGCTCCTTTGGTCAAGGAAAATGTTATATTATTCACACAAAACTTCGGCTTAACAATAATTAATTACGATTGATGTATGTTTAATCTTGGTATTAAATCTGGCTGTAAATGTGGATTTGAGTGTGAAAACTGTTTTCATTTTTTTATGGAATGTTCTCTATATGATAATATTAGACAAAAATAAGTATTTGTAATTTTAAGAATTTATGGTGAAATAGATTTGAATATCATTTTATATGGAAATACAGAACTTTCAAGATATTTTTCGTGCGGTTTAAGTCTCTTTAAAAGATAGCAATATATTTGGACAATCATGCAGATCTAAACTTTGTTTTCCCTTTATTTATTTTTTGTAAACATTTCTTCCTTTTACTAATAGGTACCATGTCTCTTTGTTTGATTCTTTCTCCTTTTTTTGTTGTTTGTTCATACATCTTTATGTAAATTGATACATTTCATCGTATGGTTGCTGTTATGTATATAATGTTGTAAATTGTACGAAACGGATTTGAATAATTGTTGTAATAACTTGTGCCCAATCCCATTTGCTAATATTTTGAACAAATAGAATATGCGAAGATTAGACAAGTTGCTAACTGATAAATAAAATATGCCCAACTTTTTTATATATAAAGACCAAATCAAGTTTGGACACTTTCCACTTATCATTTTGTATGGGAGTTGTTTTTTTCTTTGTGTGAGTACTGTTTATGTTTATGTATCCAAATCGTCAGTTCGCTACGAAAACAAAATTTTGACTTGGTACTTTTATATAGTCAATTTGCTAGAATAAGAAAATCTTGAAGATATTAAAGGGCGCGTAACTCTACAGACACAACAGTGTGCAAATGAAAGAAAAAACCTAACAATGATCAACAAAAGAAAAGATTGAGAGCCACGAACCCCACTACAAACCAGGTGTGAACTCGAGTGTTCCGGAAGGATACACAGTTACTGTTACATTCATTGTACATGAACAATAATAAATAAACACACATTTACAATTAATTTGTTGAAATGTGATTTAAACATAGTTGTTGATAATTAAATTTAATACAAATATAGTATCTACCTTCTGTTGAATGATTGGTTGGTCAGGTGCTTTGATGTCTGCTGTAGTAATTAGTACGTTGTGCAATGGCCGTCGTTGTTTTGTATTGAAATATGATTTCCGAATACTATCTGAAAGAAAATGAAAGCAATATTCTAAACATTGTTAAACAAATATAATAAGACAACTTATTAGAATGGTCAATACATATCACAAGCCTTTCTTTTTCCCATTGTTATTAGAAACCTCATAGGCTCACAGGAGTCTGTGTTTACTCACTTAACATCCAATTGGTTCCATGTGGTCTCACCAAGACAAGTATCTTAATTATTTAACATGGCCTTTTAGTAGGAGCGACGACATTTTGAGAGGAAAATATCAAAGGACCATCTCAAACCATACCTTGTGGTTTTAAATTGCACTTATGCTGTTCTCGGAAATGAGAAAAAGACGGTTCATATTACTAAAATACATACATTTAAAACGGATGCGGCTAAGTCGACTTTTCGTCTTGCATATTAATTAGGGCAAATGTGAAAAGTCGAAATATTAATAAAAAATCCGAATATTGGAGGTTTTTATTTTACTTTTTCGTGTTAGTAGTTTGCTTTTTCGTGTGCATATTTCAATTATTTTCCATAAATAAGCCTTACATTTTTTCGTATTATTTATATACATGTCTATTCAAAATTTCAACAGGTTTTATGCGAAGTATGTTTCAATATGGCTCAGCGTTTGAAGCTTTTTAAATAATTACATTTAGTTAATATAAACTTAATTTGCATACAAAACAACGGTGGTGGCCATATTATTTTGGCGGTTGGGATTATCAAGCAAAAATCCAAAAGTGGATGATACATGTGTCAGTTCTATGGATTCCGGTAGCAATTGGTTCTTTGCATGATTCATGAGGGTTACTAGTAGGAGTTTTGTCTATTTTTATTCTATTTTCAGAGACGGTGGCAGCCATGATTGATAGTTGTGGTCATTGATCACAACTCTGAAAGATGATTGCATATGTATCTGTTTTCCAAAAGTGCTGTAGCAATTTGACCCTTTAAGCGATTTTCCTGAACTTTTTTTGTTGAAGTTTTGTTGATTTTGCGTTTTTCTTTATATAAACATATGGCATACAAAGGACGGATGGACGACGAGGGAAGCCAAGCAATGGTAAGAGCTCTCATTATACTTGGGAATAGGATCTAAAAAGTAATGTACTACAAGTTTCATAAAAAAAATCAGGCACTATTCATGTCAAATATTTATGACCAGGGGCTGCTGTTGTCATGATCTATGGTAGTTGGATTTACAACTATCTATGCAATCAGTGCCTATTACCTCTAACGTTGTGATATTCGAATCATGTGGCAAGGTGTACTGGATACAACATTGTGTCATAAAGTTTATAAGTGTCTGGCAGCAGGTCGGTGGTTTTCTCCGGTTACTTCAGTTTCCTGCACCAATATATCTGACATGACAAAACTGAAATATTGTTGAAAGTGACGTTAAACACCATAATTCTAACCCATAGATGCCGAAGTGAACAATTCAAACATACATTAAATCTGTTCCCTTTTTATAGCCACAAAACATTGAATGACAAGACACATTTGATTCAATATAGATGTACTTGATCATAAATTGCTGAATAGGGTTTCTCTTAAAATAGTTTTCAAGCATCAAGACCATTAATATAAAATTCCAGTATTACATGGTACTAAATTTCATACTTATCAAGTTTTAAGTTTTCATATATTTTTTTCATTCGGAAGTTACGGTTCTTTTTAAATAAACGTTTTTCAACATACTTCTGTCTTGTGTGTTGTTCTTTTTCAGCTGTTTGAAAAGGTTAGGTAATCCCTGCAAAACAATGATAGCGAGTATATGAAAGGGAAGAATGTCATTAGGCTACAAACAATTGTTCATAATTCCTTATTTTGGCATTACTATCCATTTTGTAAAACTTTTTCAGTTTAAAGAGTTTTTAGTTGTTATAATAGCAAAATAACAAAATTTTAATAGCATATAAACAAACAAAAGTGGTTTGTTTAAACTATTTGTTAATAAACTCAACTGACCCTTTTTCTCTAATATTACATATTGATTTTTTATGAAAAAAGGGGACAAATTGTTATACATTGCAATTCACTGAAAAAAGCACCCTAAGTGATTATAATATTGTTGTGTATTGAGTTATATAATGAATAAGGTGCCGTATGTATACTATAATTGAAGTGAAAATATTATGGTTGTGTGTTTAGTTATATGATGAAAGACACAAAAGCGAATATCAAACCATTGTTATTTTTATACTGTGTTATTAACAATGGAAAGACCTTTTTGTCAGCTTTTTGTTCCAGATACAGGTGTCAAACAGCCCTTTTAAAAATTATCGAAGACTTGAAGAAGGCCCTGGATGACAATAAATTTGTGGTCGCCATACTGATGGACCTATCAAAGGCTTTTGATTGTTTGCCTCACAATTTATTGCTATTAAAATTGAAAACTTGTCTGATAGTGCCCTTGATCTTTTATTTAGTTACCTTCATCAAATAAAACAGTGTATTAAGGTTGAAAATGTGTGCAGTAATTTTAAATATATGTATAAAGGTGTTCCGCAGGGATCTATTTTAGGTCCTGTATTATTAAAATTTTTATAAATGATATTTTTTATGTTGTAAATAATAGTACAATTTATAATTATGCTGATGATAACACTCTGTCCTATGCTGACTATGATATCAAAAATGTTGTTCAAAATTTGGAGAGTGACAGTTTAAAGATGCTGGATTGGTTTCATTATAATCTTATGAAAGCCAATCCAGACAAGCTTCAAGCTTTGGCAATCGGCAAGCAATCTTTCGACCATAAAATAGTTTTTGAATTAAAAGGAAATAGGATAGAGTGTGAAAATGATGCTAAATTATTAGACTATGAACTTAAATTTGACAAACACATTTCAGATATAGGTAAAAAAAAACATCTCGCCAACTAAATATACTAAAGCGCATTGGAAAATATCTAAACAAACTTGGCTGATTAACTATTTATTATTCTTTTATTTTATAAAACCTGACTTATTGTCCGATCACCTGGCATTTTTGTAGTGAAAAAAATACTTTAAAAATGAAAAAAATGCAAGAACGAGCTCTACGCTTTGTTTATAATAATTACATAAGTAACTATGAAGAACTATTACATTTGTCAAAGTTATCATCACTAAAGGTGCGTAGACTAAGTTCAATTGCACTGGAAACATTTAAAATTATTAATAAGAACTGTCCATCATATTTGTATGATCTAATAAATACTAAGAAACATCAATATTCTTTCAGATACAGTAACACAACTGAATTACCCCAGGTCAGAACTATTAGGTACGGTATTAACTCTTCGCTATACCGCTTCAAAACTATGGAATGAATTGCCAGAACATTTTCGAATTGAAACAAATATTAATCAATTTTCAAAATTAATCAGTACATGGACTGGCAATTCATGTCGTTGCAATGCATGCAAATAGCTTTGCTCTGTAGTGCTATAGTTTCAAGCTTTTAGTATTGCTATTTTTAAATTAGTGCTTGTAATGCATAAATTGTTTATGTTTGTGTTTAATTATCTTTGTCGCTTGTGTTTTATAATAATATGTGCTTCATATGCAATGCCTTATGTTTTATTTATTAGTAAGTATGCATGATATATATGTGCTATAACATTAAATGTTGTAATGTCTTATGATTGTATGCCTTATATGTGCCTTGCTGTATTATATGTACTGTCATGCATGTTTTCTGTTACTATTTTATGTTATATGATAGACGATTCAAAAGCTCAATAGGGCTTGTGTTATTTGTATTGCTTTGTATCGTCTTTAAATAAAGTTTTTGAACCTTAATAGTCACATATATCTATCAATAAAAGCACTTACCCGTTCTGGCAAAGCTTGGTTTATGTCAAGTTCAGGATACTTTTTGTCATCTTCAAATATCTGAGTTACACGTCTTTTTTTTTCTACAGCAACAAGATATAATGTGAAACGAAAGTTATCGTTTTATAAGAAGAAACCAGACTTCATTATAAAATGCTTATTTGTAAAGGTTGGTATTTTACTCACATGTGAAACACATTTCTATTATCGCATAATTTCGCGAAGAGTGGATGTCTGGGTCCATAGAACTAGCTTAATCCTGCTACTTTTGTTAAAAATGCCTGTACCAAGCCAGAAAAGTAAGAAGTTATGTAAGTTAGGGAACGACCATTTAACTTGAAGGGGGGTTATGGTTTTTTTCTAAAAAAATATTCTGATTTTGGTGGAAGAAAAAAAAATAATCTGATTCAGAGTTTTTGTCATATAACCTAATGTTAAATTCTGGAAAAAAATTCTGAACGAAACAAAAAACCATAACCCCCCCTTCAAGTTAAATGGTCGGTCCCTTAGGCATTTCGATTTTGCATCTGTCTACGATTTTCTATTGTATTTCGGAACTGTTCCGACAGTGTGGTATTTTAGAACTGTTCCGACAGTGTGGTATTTTTCATTTTTTATTTTATTACAATTAACAATGTCTTTTTTTCTTCTATAATATTAAATTCTGCATAATAATATATGATAATAATATATTATAACCTCACTGAGCTAAAACGAAACTAATATTGCGTCATTCAAATATAAAAAAAATGACATTACCTCCTTGAAATGTAATTAATATATTGCTAAGTAGTTTTCGGATTCGAGATATGTCAAGTCTGTCCTCTGGCTTAGTCACAACACATGAGAAAATTATATCATGCACTTCCTTTGGTATACAAGGCCATTTATAAGGTTTCAGGTCTTGAAAAACAATCTGAAAGTTAATAAATTCGTATAATTTTTCTATAATGTTTCCTAATTTCGGTATTTGATATGATGATCTTACATACTTGTGCGGGGGTCGTCGTGGCCGTGATCGTATGTTAGTTTTATAACAACCTATGCAATCACTGCCTATCACCACTGATGCCTGTGAGTTCGCATCTCGATCAGGGCAAGGTGTACAGCATTATGTGATAAAGTTTGGCAATGATTTGCAACAGATCGGTGGTTTTCTCCGGGTTCTCTGGTTTCTTCCACCAATAAAACTGACTGCCACGATATAACTGAAATATTGCTGAAAGTGGCATTAAATACCAACAAGCAAACATACTTATGCATTATTTTTTCTTCGTTAATGTTTTGATTCACTGTATTTGCTCAATTTGAGCTCATTGTAGGTATAGCTAGACAATACTGTGGCTGTTTGATGTCAAATGGTTAACAACATTTTTGTTTTACGTCCAAATATACATGCTTTTAATAGTACTCATCGTTAATCACAGTCCATTTATTGGAGCAATAACCATTGTTTTTCAAGTGTTGTCGTTCTTTGCCCAGTGTTTTTTTGTACCGTAGTTAAGATATATAGGTTATAGAGTTATCTCCCTTCCAATATACATAGTTGTCGATCATTACGTGAATTTATACCCTTTCCATTCAAGATATGAAACTGGTAAAATTGCATCATTTCAAGTTCTTCATTTTGCACAAACATTCAAAGAAAGAAAAAACCTCCAACCCTCCCGCAGTTTTGAATATTTTTTGCTGCTGTTGTAATTTGTTTTTTTTCGAATTGCGAATTATATTTGAAGGGTGATACTTCATGTAAAGGCACAGCTGATTGTTGATGCACTTGTAATGGCAAAGATGTTTGTTATGGATGTTATAGAAGCGTGGCATCAATTCAGATTGAACTTTGGTTGACCTCTGTACCCAGTATCAACTATGTTATAATGTATGTTAATTCATAGAAGAACTTTTGTTGATCGCTGTTTACCAGGGTCAAAGGTGTAAATTTGTAAATATATTGTATTTCCAATTTTACGAGTTAAAGAAATTAACCCTTAAATTTACTTGTGTTACTATTGATTCCCAGTACAGGGACTGTTCAGTACAGTTGTTGTGATGAACAGACTTTAATTGTGCTAAAAGTGCTAAATATTCTACATTAATGCATATTGTTGGTGCTTTAATATTAATTTTGTTGCTCATCAAGCTGCAGTATACAAAAATGTGTTGGTAGCCCAATGTAATTGTAAATTCTTCAGCCGTGACCAAGCATTCGCTACTTAATAATAATAATAAAATTAACGTTTAAGAATTTGCTTTGTTTGCCATTAATATTTTCTACCAAATATAGCATCTATTCATTTAATTGAATAGAGCTGTGTAGATTTCAGATTCATATTAAATATGATTGTAACATTCAGTGTTCAGACATTTATTCTACCAAAAACCACAGTAATAAAGGATCGGCTATAGATATTCAAGATAATGTGAAATCTTCGTTCTGTTACTTTTAGTTGTGTTTTTGTTTTGTATGTCTTCGTTCTGTGTCTTGTGCCCAATGTTTCCTGTGTCTCTGGATTGTCCAATCTTGATCTCCCCTTCGGTTTTCTCTAACGTTTATTCAGATAAAAACTACTTACATATTCCAGAAGGTGTTCTGTTGGAGTGCGATACACCTCTGTATAAGGATGACAACCATGTGTGAAGACCTCGTAAATAAATTGTCCTAACATCCAGATGTCTGTTTTGGAATCATAATGATCTTCTAAGATACTCTCTGGTGCTGACCATAGAACTGGTATCTCGCTACTGTCTAAATCTAGGAATATTTATCAATAATTTACAACATTCCATTCAACTTTCGTTTCATTTAAGGTTTTAATAGACATGTATTTGTTGCAGAACTCAATTCATATATTTTCAGTATCTTTAGCAATGAATTATTTAAAAAGAATTTAGAATTATTATCTAAAATAAGGAACTTGAGGCATAAATTACAATTCTTAATTAATTTAATATTGGAGAGCATCTACATCAACTGGATTGTATACATATTCTAAATTACTTGATATAAGAAAAGTTTGAATCTACCACAGGTGTAATCAGAAACCGAAAATTGAGAGAAGGACAGACAGTGCAATGTCAACAGAAAAAAAGACAGAAAGACACAGAAGAATCTACAAAACAATACACAGAAAACTAAAGATTGAGCAACACGAACCCCACTAAAACCGGAGGTGAACTCAGGTGCTCCGGAAAGGTAAGCAGTTCATACACCCGTCGTGTTACTCATGTCAATTCAGTGTTATTGACTATAATGTCCGCTATATTAAAATTACCTGATATAAATCCGGTGCTATTGTCTATAATTTCCGCTACGCTGAAATCATGTAATACGATGGTTTGTTTTCTCAAACTAAAGGCACACGCTGTCAAGTTCCGATGCACTACGTGGTTGCTGTGCAGAAATGAAACAGCGTCTACTGCATCAGCTACCATTGTTATCAGTTCACGGTTGGAAATCCAACTGAAATGCTTTCTAGCATCTAACAAATGGCTGTTTAAGTCGTGGTCCATTGATTTATCAGTAATGTAAAACATTGGGAGTGGTCTGCATTGGAAGGCAATAAGCTGTATTAAATTATGATGTAGCTTTTCATCTTGTAGATGTTTAAGAATGTCTAGAGTGTTAAGATGCTTCCTCGTTTCATTTTTATTTGCCTTTCGTTTATAGTCCTGCATGCTTCCTTCTGCAATGCAGTGTAAGGTAGGAATTAGGCCATGCATGACCACATGTTTATCTTCAGACACCGTGCCTGCAAATATTCCCCATGAAGGTTCTAATCCAACATTTGATGACTGGTGAATAATACCATCAAGTTTAAAATTTATTACAGCTAATTGTTGAAGGATATGTTTGCTGACCTTTCCTCTGATGTCCTTTGACTGTTGATTATTTCTTTGAAATAAGTAGACGGCGTTGGTAACTAGTTCTTTCGTCTCTTTGAATAGTAGTGGTTCTATCAGACATAACAGGTGTAACCGTACCATTTGAGAGATTCGTGTCGTGTCAAGGAATATGTTTAAAACCTTACACAAAGTTAATTGGTATTCTGATGTAGTTGTTGGTAACGACGAACCTTCAAAGAGTGATAAAATAAGAAATTGTTTCGTGTAATAAAAACAAATAAAACACACAATTTTTTTAAATAAAAATTTTTTTTTTAAACTTTGTATACGACTTAAATAGAGATATTGAAAACAAATAAATAAATGTACTAAACTAATCGCATTTATCAACAAGAAAAATAATATTATCAAATATAAATATAAAGCTTCAAGTAAATATGTAGAACAATTCTAAAATATACTTTAAGAATGTTGTAGAAACAAATATTGCAGATGTACATAAATGTATATAGAACGAAACTAATAATGTACTCTTGTTGAAAAGCTATAAATAAAGTAAAGTGCATGCATTATGATTAATCTAATTAAGAGGAGTAATTTGTCATCACATTAACTGACATAGCCCATTATCAAAGAAATTATTGACATGCAAACTGTGACCTCAACAACAAAACTACGACATTCCAATTAATAAATATATTACCTTTAATGTGCAACTGTTGGCATGAAATAAAACATTTAAGATGTTTAAACAAAAAATATTATTTTTGCATTTTGCAGTTCTATAACATTCTTTGAATTTCTTTGTTTTTGGATATTAGTTCTGTTTAAACATTCTTTTCATAATATATGAAAATTATAGATTATTATATGGCATTTCTCATATCACATGTCATATCAACCCGAGACGCCCATATTATCCCAAGCCCAAGGGCCGAAGGCGGCGTCCCGAGGGCAAATATGGGTCGAGGGTTGATATGGCATGCGATATGGAAAATGCCATATCATAACCTATTTATCATATATACTTCAATGCGTCTTTCTTCATATTTGTGAGAGCTGATCGCTTTCAGAGACCATGTACAGTCCATGGACATAAATATTCGTCACCTTCGATTTTTTACTATATTATATATTTCATATAAAACCCCATTTTTTCACTAAAATATTGTAAAGCCATCTCTGGGCAGATTTTTATCAAATTTATTTCAAGACACGCAGAATTCTTTGAATTTTATCTGTTTATCTGATAATAATTTTTGTCTGCATGGTTTTTGTTTTCTGTTGATTTAAACACAAATGTTGATTTTTCCGATTTTTAATATATAGTTTGGTTAAATAGATAGCAAATTTGACGTCAGAAAACAAAATTTGTCTTTAAATCATAAGAAAATAAAGGCAATCTAACGGAAAATCATGTTAAAATAAACAAATAATCTGCATATGGGACGAAGTCCCAACTATGGTAGAAATAGCAATATTTTGATTCCAGATCCATAGCACTAATGGATAAAATTCCTTGCACCGGAAATGACGCAACTGGTAACCAATACAGTGCTACTGCAATCGGCAAACCTCGGGTGAGTCCGCTTCGCTTCCTCAATACCTCGGCTGTAATACGGTATTTGATATGGCTCTACGCGTCAAATTTCTTCGCCGGAAGACCGTATCACTTCAATCAAACATTTCGCACCGCGAATAAATTCTAAAATGGCGACAATAGATGAGTGTATAGAGTTTGCTTTGAAAAATATTGGTCTTTGATGAAGATACGGAATCAGCCGAAGTTGCGACGAGTGAGGGTTACTGGTGGAATTAGACTCCGTAAGGATGCGCAGCAATCTGGTACTCGTGGTCCCAAAGGGGTCAAGATTACCAAAGTACTAAAAATTATATATTGTATAAATAAAATCAAGAACGAGTACAAGGATGTAGAAAACAAAATCAAGTTGCTTACGCATTAGCTCTAAATCTCGTGAGAAGTGGAACCCGTTCAAAATTTCGTCATTCGGCAAACCTCGGGTGAGTCCGCTTCGCTTCCTCAATACCTCGGCTGTAATACGGCATTTGCACTCGTCGCAACTTCGGCTGATTCCGTACCTTCATCATACCTCGTCCGTATTACGATAGCTCCCATTGGAACTACTTTCGGAAATTTCCAATGAAGGAGGTATTAAAATTATTTCACTTTCAAATATTCGTCCAATAATAATATATTTTCATTCGTCGCAATGTTGGCTGATTCCGTACCTTCATCAAAGACCAATATTTTTCAAAGCAAACTCATCTATTGTCACCATTTTAGAACTTGTTCGCGGTGCGCAATGTTTGATTGAAGTGATACGGTCTTCCGGCGAAGAAATTTGACGCGTAGACGCATATCAAATACCGTAGTACAGTATTGAGGGAGAGAAGCGGAATCACCCGCGGTTTGCCGATTGACAGTATTTAATGTGCGTCTACGCGTCACATTTCTTCACCGGAAGACCGTATCACTTCAATCAAACATTGCGCACCACGAATAAGTTCTAAAATGGCGACAATAGATGAGTGTATAGAGTTTGCTTTGAAAAATATTGGTCTTTGATGAAGGTACAGAATCAGCCGAAGTTGCGACGAGTGAAATATCGCAAGATAGAGCATGAAGTAGTCCTTGACAACCATAAACAACGATGGCCGACAATGTTTATAATTTGTATGATGTAATAAAACTAATGACGGCTTTTATTATAGGTTCATATACCTGAGTTAATATTGTTTAAATAAAATTATTGGACTTCGTCCCAAGTTAGGCAACTCCTATTATCATATTATATTTCTGCTTCTTCTGGTGTAAAAATGATTAAAATCTGTATAGAAATGATTTCAAAATAATGTTTTTGAAAAATGTGGTTTTATATGAAATATATAGCATAAAATCGAGGGTGACGAATATTTATGTCCATTGACTGTAGCTTGATTTGGGATATGTTGCAATAATATCATATTATATCTACATTTTTATTATATGCATTTAGAGACATAATCCTTACACAGATACAATTTCTATACAACAACACAAGATGATTCAATCTTTGGTTCACTAATTCACCAATCAGAGCTGCGAAAGTAGTCCCATTTCAAGAAAAAAGTTCCTTTCACTTTGGAGTATTGTGAAAACTACTGAATGGAATGGACTAATTAAAATTGATAATTGAAGTTAAATATATAGGGATTATCTTGAGCCCAAATTTGATGGACTTAGTTGTATTTTAATATCTCTATGGAGGATTTGATGCATGACCTATAAATACTGAATTTCTTGGGGATGACCGAGCTAATTTTAGAGTAGGTGTTTTCCGTAGCATGGCATTTCACTGCGAGATTTTAAGCATGCCCTGATATTTTGACTGAAGGTAGAGGAATCATGTACGTTTCAGAAAATATATGATCCTGGAAAGGTTAAACTTAAGATAAAATGGCCAGGTAGGCTCGAAAAACCACAAATTTAGTAGAAAACCTTAGAGAAATTAATAAGTGGTTTCACACCAGCAAAAAACATCAAAATTATCTTTTGTTACTATCATGTTCAAATTAGCCTAACAATGTCACAACAGACCGAGAGTGACATTTTTCATACAAAAATGCTACAAAATGCATTGTGGTGTCAGATTACATGGTCAAAATGCATGGTATGTAATATTTTTGAATATTGTTCCTAAACACTGGATATAAATGTACATGGACACAGGGTATTGCAACTCATTTTATTTTTGTTTATGACTTTATAATTATTTTGAATATGTTATTGAATGTGTTTTTGCAGTAGAAGGGCATATAATATTGAAAATATGGTTGATATTAAGAATTTTAAAAATTTTCATCATGTGGCAGTTTGTCGACTTCAAATATAGAATATGGTGATATCATGATTTGATTTTTTTCAATCCTACAAATTTGTCCTGGTAAATTTTGATAGTTTCATTTAGAATACATGTACAATGTACTTATAAAATAATATAAGGCTATAGAAAACTGTTTTAATTGAAAATTATGTAGTAAAAACCTGGTAATTTAAGTGATCCCAGAAAAATTATTTTGACTGCTTAGCATTTTCTATTAATTTTTCAAATTGTCAATTTGGATTTCATGTTTTAGAGTATTATTTGGCTGTAACAGTAGATTTGAGCATCCAGCTTACTTAAACAGTGGAAAAAATGATGTGGAAGCATATATTTATTGAGTTTTGGTGAAAATTATAGTTGTGCACCATCAGAAATTCCAAGACTTGAATATCAATAAATCATATTTCTGCAAATTTGATGGAATTAGAAGGAATTTCAACTAAAGATCTATAAACAAAAACTTATTTTGTGTCTTAAGGTGGTAGACCTGGGTTACCCTAAAATTTTCCCATCATTCAATTTTTTTTAAATTTGCATCATCGAATAGTTATGTCTAAATACATTATCTGCCAAAGTTTCAAAAAATTTCACCGTGCCGTTTTCTCCATAGCACATCCTAAATATAGCAATTTTGGGGGTATTCTTGACGCCAGATGGTAATACTAGTTTCGGAAGATTCTAATAGATATGCACATTTATTTGTGATTGAAAGGGAATATTTTGGCTTTAATACACTTGAGAGTGTTGTTGTTGAATAAATATGAAATATCTAGCATATCTGAATATCCTGTTTGGAGATAATCACGTGCAAAACAGTGGAAACTGCAAAAAAGGGGGGATGCCCTGAGGACCACCTTGGTATTAAAAATCGGATTAAAAAAATTCCTGTCAATTAATTTCCACCAAAAAATGTCACACTGAAGAATAGACATATAGACATCATTGCACCAAATTTTACAAACTTTTACCGTCAGATTTTTTAAATATTTAAATTTATGTTTTTCATGGAAGGTACCCAGAAAAAAATGAAATTGTCATGGAAAGTTAGCACACACCCATCCTTTACTAGTTTCTTTGTTTATGAGATAAAAAATAACTAGTTACCAATAACAAAAAGCTTTTCAATTCTTATAATTGACAAAGTGAATGTCCAAATTACCAAATGATTGCATTTGTCTTTTTTATTTTCAAGTCGGCTGGGGAGGGGGAGGAGTGGTTTGAGGGTGACTCTACTTGATTAATTCATTACAAAAAAAACACAAAAAACACAGACTGTATTGTTAAATTCCTTAAAATTCTGTGCTCCAGTTGTATTTGTTTGATTCTGGTTATTCTTTAGTTGTCTTAGAAGAAGGGGGCGGCGGTATAAGAGAGGGTCAGATATTACAATTTTTTCCCCAAACATAGCTTTCTATCTTTGCTAATATCTTGTTTATATCTTTCATATTTAACATTAAATTCATGTTTTGTATTTGTTATATTATTATTATTGATCTTATATTTATTGATTTTAGATTTATTCATTTTTGCCTTGAAATCTGTCAATGACATCTAAATGTTCGTTTCCATCCCCCGATTTCCTACGTCCCCATGATCGCCGTGTTTAAAACTTAGACATGTTGATTTTTTAGCTTTTAAAAAGCTACAAATAACTCAAGTTTTGTGAAAATAATTAGAATATAACACAATTCAATGGCCAATTTGGTAAAGGAGGCGTCTGTTGGTATATTTTAAGATTTGGGATTTAATATTCACCTGGAATTTCGTCAGTACCAGGGGTTTCAAAGTGGGCCGGTACCCGGTACTTTTACCCGCCTGAGATCGTGTATAGTACCGGCAGAAATTACTGAACCCCCCAAAATTAGCGGTGGTCAAAACCACAAGTACGATGGTGATGTGGAATATTTTTCATGAAAAATTAATGATCACGTCAATTGCTGAATTCTCGCATTCAAATCAAACAACTGCGTCACGACCAAGTTGATGGGATATTCCCTGTTTTAAAAATAACTTTACCTTAGAATAGCAGTTTGCGCATGCGGTAAATAGATATGTTTTCGCCCCAATATCTTTTCATCCTTGTGTAAAACTCGGACCGGAACAAAGCTGACATCATTTCAAAATAAAAAAATGACCGATTACAAATTAAGTTCAAACACAATTTAGTGTAATCTCCAGTCATATAAGTATGATCATTATGTATTATGAATATATGACTACACAATATTTTGTGCGATTTTTTTTATCCAATTAAAACCCAGTGTCGAATCATTCTGGGGCGTACTGTCTTGTTGCTTAACTCCGTCCATATTGTTTAACTTCCGGTATAAAAAAATAAAAACCTATGGTTAATTTATTTACATATTTTGACGGGCCCTACCGCGGTTGTTCACAGAAATGAAAGTGTGCTGAAAAACATTTTTAAAAGGGGGTACGAGGAGATAAGGGATAGAAAATTACTAGAAATCTTGAAAAAGGACCGGACATGGCTCAAATACGAATTACATTGTAATGTCAAAACGCCGGCCCCCCTTTTTTCCCAAAATAATTTAACTTTTGTGATTCAAATGTTAATAAATGTCTTCCCGCGAATCGTTTTTGTTCGAACATTTTTTTTGCACATAAGTCGTGAAAGTAACAATATATATTGTTTTTGTTTAATTATATTTGTATTGATCTATTAAAAAATTATAAATTTTATTAAAGATTGATGATTGCAAATTAAATTTATATGTTTCATCAAGGACGTATTCTATATACGTCCTTGGTTTCATTAATTATGACACTTATATGTCTTGATCCTGCCAATGGTCTTTGATGAGTTTAATTACTGGTAATAAAGTAAAAAAAACACACAAGGCAAGGTATTGTGAAAAAGAAAAGGACAAAGCCAACAAAAGAATTTAGAGAAGTTTAAGCTTTGATAACAATGGCTTGGTCAAGCCTAGCTGCGGAACCGTAGCTCTTTATGGTCCTTTTGAGCTTTTTTAGGATATGGCAGACTATCTATGAATAATCTTGGCTGAAGTCTGTAAACTGAAATATTCAATAAAGAAATTGGGGGGAAAAATCCAGGCATTATGCATGGTCTTCACTCTTGGTGAAATCTGAACTCTAAAGTTAATGGGATTTTTCTTTCAAAAACACTTAATGTTTTGCAGTCTCTGAAGTACATTTTTTGGTTCACAAAATGCTAGATTTCAGGAGCTTCCGCCCCCTGGACCCCTTACGGCCCTCAGCCTAATTTTTTAGGTACCTCCTATTATAAAAAACTTTGAAACCCCTGCAGTACAAATTTGCAGAAGTTTGCCGTGATACTTTTGTATCAACAAATTAAACCTTCTTTATTGCTTGTATAAAACCTTTTCCTCTTATTGTTATGTATCTTCCCATTGATTACAATTGTTTTGACAATCAGCTTTACCATAAAACGGAGATTATTTGCAAGAAAAGAGAGACCTGCAAAAAGAAACAAGGCGACTTTAATTTCGCTTTGTAGTCGAGGGAGAGCGACTTCAGACTATATAGGGCGAGAATTTCGCCCACTTCGCCTGGTTTGGTGAGCCCTGCAAGGAGCACATCTATGGAAAGGTAAAAGGAAAAGGAGTCATTTTTTAACTGGCCATATCCAATGCAATCGTAACTACTCGGCCATTCTCGCTACCCTGCAAATAACCTCGTACGTACATAGTAGAAATTCTTCTTAAATTGTTTGCCGGAAGTTAAGTTAAGTTAAGCTGCACAAAAATATAGTCCACGAAAATCCAATATGGAAGACATACTAAGTAAAATCTAATCATGCAAAACTAATTAAGACTTTAATTGAAATATAGAAAATTGTTTAAAATATAACTTTATCAAACTTTCATGTAACTGACATGTGAAAAGTAGTGCGATTTATACGCCTAATGCATACGAGGTTATTTGCAGGGTAGCGAGAATGGCCGAGTAGTTACGATTGTATCCAATGTAAACAATCTTTGTCACCAAGAAGCTTGGAATTGAGGGGGAATTTTCAAACGCACAGATGATCATATATTTGAGAAGACAAGCTAACTGTCCTGCCAGTGCTCGTATCTGAACCAACCCTAGATTATCATATAGACTCTACAACTGAGGGACTGAACATATTTATCTATATATCTGTGGTATACATAGAACTAGTACTGGTTAGGTCAGTCTGCATGGGATTCCAAGCTAACTGTCCTGCCAGTGCTCGTATCTGAACCAACCCTAGATTATCATATAGATTCTACAATTGAGGAATTGAACATATCTATCTAAATATCTACTCTTCTTAGACAACAATGAGTGCATCACTCATCAGAGCTAGAAGTACCAGGGTACGTAACCCACCACAAATTTATACGCCAAATAGGCAAAATCCTGACAACAATCATAAGATGAGTTACAAAATTAATACCAAAAAGACCCTGGAAAAGAAAATAGAGGCCACTGAAAGAACCTTATGCAATATAGAACTGAAATCTGGAACTTTAGTAATAACATGTTCTGCAGCATCATATGAAATATTGAAAAAATCAATATATGAATACTATGACCATTCTAGTATAAAAACATTTCGTCTACATACAAAGTCAAGCAAACCGGACAATGAGAGTGTGGCTGGAAAAATGCTTATTATAGAAGAATCATTATCCATTAAACACAAAAATGGTGGAACAAATCGCCAACTTTATAGGATAAACATGTTTAACACCACAAGTAGAATCGATGTCAATGGTTACTGGCTACAAGAATTCATACAAGAGGACTTGCATATAATATGCCAATGCCTGGAGCAGTATACTGACTATAAAAGACTGAATAATAAAATTAGGGAAACTTGCCAGCTTTCTCTACCAATTGCTCAAAGAACAACCAAAGAGTATACTAAAACTCGTAATCATAACGACACAGCACATATGATATCGCCAAATTTACAAGGCTGGAGTCCACCAACTTATACCAACGATACTATAAAATCAACAACTGATGCGCAACCATTGTCTCTGCACGAATCTACAACACCAGTTCAAAGGATTAATGTAATATCCCCACCTCCAGATAGGAAGGCCATAGAATATCAAGCATTACCGACTAGAAATACAATCACTGAGATAGAAACTTTCCATGAACACTGTCTGAGCACTGAATTAGAATTAGATGACAGAGAAGGAATGGGGGCAGAATATATATTAAACTGCCGGTATTGTGAAACCACAATAGACACTAAGTCTGCCATAGAATGCAAAAATTGTACTAACTGGCATCATGCTGAATGCGTGAATATAGGCTGCATACCAGACGACCAATATATATGCTCCCCATGTACGGCATTGAACATAACTATACCTTATGAAGAAACAGAACCTAAACAGGTAATGGTAGAAAACATTGCCATCACAAATAATGATAAAGAAGAACAAAATATTACTAAGAGTAAAACCACAGAATCTGTAGAGGTACCACCACATAGCCATACTACACAGGCAACTAATGCAACTATAGCAAATGCTAATAGACAGGAAGCCAAGACCAAGCAGAAACGAACCAAGAAAAGAGATCAATTAGACTATGAATCGGTAGAAATGCAACTTGCTGACTGCAAAGCCAAAATAGCCATGCTTGAGATATCTAACAACGACTACAAAAACACCATAGATCTGCTAACAGCTAAATTAGGTATTAAGGAGCCAATGATAAATAGAGCTGAAATGTACGGAAACGACCATCCTCAACAATCTCTATTCTACAAAATGGGACAGATTGAATCACAGCTTACTGACCGTATAGACAACCTGCAAAAAGAAATGAATCACAAACTAGAATTAAAAGACCTACAAATTAAACACTTCATGGAAATGAATAAACTAAAATGCAAATTTAATATCCTAGAAGCTAAAGAGAAACTCGCTCCATACAACGACAATTTCTGTACCAGGAGGGAAAATAGCAAGCAAGATCATCCACAACCTAACCAACAATATGCTGCACCTCCACAGGCACAAATACCTACACATGTCGCCTTCACGAACCCAGTTGTACCACCACATGTGCATTTCCAACGTGCTAGTCAATACCCACAAGTCATCAATACAAACAAGGGACAAACACAAGTACAGCCTGAATACTACACGCCTTATAACAACATCGGACACCCAGTTAATCCTATTCGCACAACAATCGTGCCAACAGAAGGGGAGTATAGGCATCGTCAAGCGCAAAATAAGGGCTTGCCACCGCTCGGAACAACCTATCAGCATCAAAGAACAGGCAACCAGAACTGCAAAAACCGAAGTGGTGAATATCGAACATTAAACCTACAATGGAGGAATATTCAACTTGCTGGAAATGTAAAACAAACTCCGAATAACACAAATAGTACAACCAGTAACAACAAAACCAGTGTAGAAGAGGTAGCTCAGCTAGATGGGAAAAATCATACATACTCTCTCCCAGCAGACCTACAACCACCAAATGCCACCCAAGATTATCAGCAAAATACACAACCTATGATTGAAACCCCAACTGGAACTAACACAACAAACGTGCCTTTTTTAGGAGACGGCCGTGCAACAACAGCTGCATGGCAAAGCAAAAAATACAGACAACAATCATAGGATCAATAAATATACAGAGTGCAAAAGGGAATTCAAAATATCTCGAAAACATACTGAACACTTGTGACATACTATGCATACAAGAACATTGGCTTTTATCATTAGAAAAGTAAATCCTGGAAAATATGCACAAAGATTTCAACGTTTCGGCTAAAGCAGTGGACGATGATGATATAAAACTTAACTACAAGTCCCTTCGTGGCAATGGCGGTATAGCCGTATTCTGGAAGAAAACCATAGACAATGCAGTTAAAATAAAATCAGATGGGGGTAGTCGTATACAAGTTATTACAATCAACAATATACCGACAATGTTATGCATAGTAAATGTTTACATGCCATCCGATATCAAGGAGGGAGATTATGAATACAGAGACATGATGGATCAATTGAATGAGGTCATACAAAAATATGAAGAAACATACGACATCCTACTCTGTGGAGATATGAATGCTTCATTACATAGAGACGACAGACGAAGGGATCGCATCTTTAAGGAGTTTACTGTAGAAAGCAACCTGATATTGCCTACAAACTATCCAATTGACTTTACATTCCATCATCATAACGGAAAAGGCAAATCTCAGATAGATTATATTCTGTTTAAAGGAAAAACTTTGAACCTACAACCTAGTGTTTCAATCATGCCGTTCGATGCTATAAACACCTCGGACCATACTCTCATTAAAGTAGAAATTACCACCCAAATAAGTAAATTAGCACCAAAATCAGCTAAAATATATACCAAGCCAGCATGGGACAAATGCAATTCTGACGAATATAAGAAAATCATACAAACAGAAATAAGAAAGCAAAAAAACACTATAAAACTAAGTGTTGCAGACAGAATAGCCACACTAGAAAATACATTACACAAGGCAGGAAGGAAGTCAATACCAAAATACAGGCGTCTAAAGACACTCAAATCTGTAGGTAGAGGAATATGGAATCATAACATCGACCAAGCATCTAAAGAGGCTAGAAAAGCACACTGGATTTGGAAAAATAAGGGAAATTCGAACGGTAGCACTGAAAGCGAAAAAAAGGATATGATAAAGAAAAAACGAACATTGCGTCAAGTACAGCGACAAGCATACGCCTCAAAGAAGGATAAACTGATCTCAGAAATTATGGAGGCATCTCAAGACGATAGTAAAACATTCCACAAATTGCTAAGAATGCAGAGAAGTAACTCGGCAATAAATACTGACACACTGGTCATAGACAATGTTGAATACAACCAAAATAATATTATGGAAGCCTGGAGAATACATTTTGAAAATCTGGCTACTCCTAATCTGGACGAAAACAAATTTGACCTAGAACGAAACAGCCTCTGCACAATACAAAATGACATCATAGCAGAAGTAACAGCCAATAAGGTGAAAATTCCACCAGCAACAGAAGCAGAAGTAAAACAAGCTATCCGAAAGCTGAATAATGGGAAAGCTGCTGATGAAAATGGAATACAAGCAGAACACTTTAAATTTGCAAATGCTGAATTGGCAACAGAAATATGTAGTATCACCAACCAAATATTTGAAGAGTTTAATATTCCAGATACTTTGAAAAGAGGAATCTTAACACCAGTATTGAAAAAGAAAAAGGACAAAACTTTACCAGGAAATTATAGAGGCATAGTCGTAACAAACACGTTCTCAAAAATTATTGAGTCGGTCATCAAAGAGCGATTAGAAAAACAGCTATCTCCAACGCAAAATCCTTTACAGAGGTTTTACTGAACACGCATCTAGTAAATATACAGCATTTAGAGCATCAGAAACTATATTAATATACAAAAAATTTAATCGGGATTTAGAACTTCTGACTGTAGACGCAGAAAAAGCATTTGATACCGTCAACCATGACATAATGTTAAATAAGCTATACCACGATGGAATTACTGGTGATATGTGGCTATTACTAAGGAACATTTATGATGGGCTAATCCTGAAAGTTAAATGGGGAGACCAAACCACAGAAAGTATAGATATTAAATAAGGGATACGCCAAGGTGCAAACTGTCAACCTTACTCTACAAGAGGTATAATAACACAATTTTGGATAGTATTACAAAAAGCACGCTAGGAGCTACTATTGGAAATATTACTGTATCAGCGCCAGCCTCTGCAGATGACATTGCTATGCTGGGGGAGAGTAAGGACATTCAAGCCATGTTAAATCTCCTAGAATATAATACCAAAAGAGATTTAGTGAAACTAAACCCGGAAAAAACTGAAGTAATAAATGTATCAAAAGCTCTACAAACACATCCGAAAAAATATGTATTAGGAGACCAGGAAATAAACAGGGTACAATCAATTAAGCACCTTGGAATAACTTACCAAGAAAACGGGAAAATAAATATTGAAGAGAGATTGAGTATAGGCAGACGAACAATATATGCCTTACTAGGACCTGGACTGCATGCAAGATCAGG
Organism: Bathymodiolus brooksi; assembly: GCA_963680875.1. Lineage (NCBI taxonomy): Eukaryota > Metazoa > Mollusca > Bivalvia > Mytilida > Modiolidae > Bathymodiolus > Bathymodiolus brooksi. The sequence goes on along the minus strand of OY804578.1, from coordinate 24,264,755 downwards.
AATGTCCCCAGTGGTTCTACTGAAAATCTGGAATACATACGCTGTCCCACGTTATCTATATGGGCTGGAAATCCAAGCATATACACCATTAGACACGAAGAAATTAGAACAGCTTCAAAGGGCAACCTGCAGGCAATTTCAATGCCTTCCAGAGCGAACCGCAGCAGTAGCCATCTACACACTAATAGGTGCAGAACCAATAGAGACAACACTGGACAAAAATGCAATGATCTTATTTACCACCTTAGCCAGGCTTGACCCATCCATCGAAAAAGACATACTCATATGGGAAATGGAAAACTCAAAAGAAGAAGACAGATTTTTCATCTGTAGAATTAGGAAGACGCTCCAGAAATATAATCTGCCATCTCCAGAAGAAATACTAGAAAATCCTCCAAAGAAACAGCAGTGGAACAATGCAATGAAAAAGGCCATTAACAGCTTTTGGTACGATAAATGGACAAACGAAAAGCAAATAAAATCTACATTAGAATATCTAGAAATTCAACAAAATCCAATAGGAACACCACATAACATATTACGAAGTGTGAAAAATCGAAAGTACGACATACAAAAAGCAGAAATCAAATTACGATTAATTACTGATACTTATATGCTACAATACCACCACGCTAAGTTCAGCCGTAACAAAATATCTCCGATCTGTAAACTATGTGGGGAGGAAGATGAAGATAGAGTGCATTTTTTACTAGAATGTAAAACTCTAGAAGAAAACAGAAAAACACAAATGGTGAAACTAGGTGAAGCTCTAGAAGAGGCAAGGGGGGGGGTGGTACACGGACTATAGAACAAAATGGGCTGCTTATGCAAATCATCTTGGACTGCACCTCATATAAAATAAACCAACTGATTCCATATTCAAACCAGGATTTAGTGCAAATCGAAAGAGCCACGCAACACTATTGCTCTGTGCTACACCAAAAGAGAACTGAAATATTGAAGAGCATTATGTAGAAAGGCAGATAGTCAATAGCTGATAGTACTTTTATAGAACTGTTTCCTTTTATAAGTAAGCTAATATAATATTTTTCTTACTGTGTCCAGCACCCGATCCGTTCATTAAAGAGATCGTTTTACCTTTTAAAGTCTATACGCATACTTAAATGATGATTTTACCTTTTATGAGTCAATTTGTTTTAACAACGGAAGAATTGCTGTATTCGGAGAGTGCGTGAAGGAAAGAACATTGTATAAATTACGATTGCGCTTTTATCTTTTAGTGCTGTGTGTATATACGTTTTTACTAATATGAATAATTAAACAACAGAATGGACTTTTAACAACGCTATCAATTATAATACTACTGAAACGACTATTTTACAACACACGTTTTATACTTTTTAGTAATTGATGTAAATACGTTTTTATGCCACTAACCAAATTTATACAACATGGAAATGATGAACTTTTAACTACTACGTATAATTGATCTTAACTGTAAATACGTATCTTTTTAAGTATGTGCCCGTTAAGTTAGGTTTTATAATTTTATCCTTAATTGGAGTGCTCCGAATCCCGGAGGAATTTTACCTGTACAAAGACAAAGACAAAGAAGACACTGAAAATATAGTTATCTCCCATACCCCAGGCCTACTACCTTAAACTACATAATTGATGGGGTAAAAGCATGAATTAACAAAATTAAGAATGATATGAACTCATTTTATGGGACGAAAAAAGGGGGAGCTAAATGCAAACATTTCATAGTATTTAGCTATCAAATATACAATTGAGGCATATATATATGTGGCAAAATTGCTTATTATGTTAGAAATTAGCTTAATAACTGTAATATATAAGAGAATAGGTAAGTTTTGGTATATTACACAATCTGAACTCAACAGCTGTAAATGGAGATATTTTCATTAAACATCTTCAAGAGGTACCTTTGCATTTGAACACTTAAGCTTGCAAATATCGGACAGACACATACCTTATGAGGTTTTTTGGGGTTGATATGCCTAAGGAATAGAAATTAGGACAACAAATGGTTAAAGAAACAAGTTTTTTGCTCTTTTAAAAACTGGCTTTAGGTGTCAAACCACTAATTCACCAATCAGAGCTTAGAACATATACGAAAGTACAAGTAGTCCCTTTTCAAGAAAAAAGTTCCTTTCACATTGGAGTATTGTGAAAATTACTGAATGGAATGGACTAATTAAAATTTCAGAAAATATATGGTCTTGGAAAGGTTAAACTAAAGATAAAATGGCCAGGTAGGCTCGAAAAAACACAAATTTAATAGAAAACCTTAAAGAAATGAATTAGTGGTTTCACACCTAAAGGAGTGTCATCATTCGTTGGCAACATCCCGAAATTTGCTGAGAAGTTGTCAGTCATTCGGACTGACAGACATGAAGATCTTGTCAGACCAAAAAATATTTTGCCGGTCCGAAAAAAAAACCCAAAAAATTCACGGTCATGTGCATAATATTTAGTTTGGCCTTTTTAGAGTGTTTTACCATAGTATTAGCAATTGGGCACCTGATTTCACCTCTGGTTTTTATAGTAATTAAATTTTTAGTTTTCAGTGTTGTTCAAAATTGTATATGTTATGTTTTTTATAGTGTGTGTCTGGTCTTTGGCCTCAGTTCATTCTTGGCCTTGTCTCAATCAATCGAATGCAAGTTTTTTACCACCAGACAGTATCTTTGATGACATTCTGATTGTGTAAAATTTTATAATTCAAATAATATATTAATAACATCAATCTCTGGAATAAAACAATAATTGTTCAAAATTGAAGTCCTCATCTTAGAAGTCATAGCACTCATCATCTATACCATCATCTTCTGAAAAATAATGAAGAAAAACCACAAAGCATCTTTTTCTAAAACCGGACAATTAATGTACATGATTAACAACACCTATGAAAAAATGTCTTAAAAATTACAACTTTTTCTTAAGTTTTTGCCAAAAGAAGTGGGGGTGGGGGGGATGGGGAAAACATATAGGTTCCATAATGTCAATGCTACGTAACAATTGTCAATGGGTAATATATGTTGTATTGTCCAGCATACCTACATACACCACAGGTGCATTTTTAGGTATCTTAGGTACATAGCGAGCATATTTTGACTCTACACAAGCGCCTATGCATACACGTATGTATCGTCACGGTATGTGTTTTCGTATGTCATATGTTTTCGTATCATCCATTTTATTTTGATTTCCACACTGCACGCGATATTTTTTACGTGTATTCCGGTTTCTATTTCTGGAACGTAAACAGGACTCCAACGTGACATCTGTCAAAAATGTTCAAGGTTGCTTTCAAAGACGTAAGTACCAAAAATAGTGAACCTACCTACTGAATAGTATTTACATGTAGAGGTTGAGTGTTGTACAATTAAATCATATTACTCACTACCGTCAGTAGTATTGGTTCAGCAAAAACCACGATGACATTATTTACATAAAAACAGGGAACAATAATGCTTACCTTTACAAAGTCGATGTGTTATCCCTTTTGTTATCAATCTCAATACAGCATAGATTGTCTGTATGCATTTCGGTTTCTTTGCTACTTTTCCCACCATTATTTCAGTTAACTCATTCAGGAACTCGACAATTTGTAAATCTGATTTCTTAACAATCTTTAAAAAAAAAACATTATGCAAGAAAAAAACGTAGATATCATATTTAGTGCGCACGACACGTTTCTAGAATAACCTTCATCAGATACGCTCAAGGTCGAAAGAATGGAAAGAACAATAATTAAAAATCTTATTGGAAGCAAGTAAACCAATGCGCCTAAACAGGATAGACAAAATCGGCAAAGGTCTCCAATGCCTGAGAGAGAGGAGAACATTAGTAATGCTTACATTATTTAGGAAATGTACATTTCGATAATACAACATGTCAGTGTCAGTGCCGAAGCAATGGCTGTTGGGCGGATGATACCTTCCGGGACTAGGTATCGACGCAGTGATAGTAATAAAAGCGCAAATATCAAATTTAGTGCGCACGACGCGTTTCTGGAATAAGTTAAACAACAAAGCTGTTTTAATAATTTGATAATAGAATAGTAACGTAGTGCTCTTTTTATCTGGTTATATTTGTGTGTATGTCGTAAGATTTTCAGGTGTGTTTTTTTTTATTATTATTATTCTTTGTTTGGACATAGCGTAGCCGTTTTGCTTGATTTCATCTGAACTAGTTTCGTCCCGTTTTAGGTACAATTATTAGATCGAATGATTGATAATCAAATTAATGAAAACTAAGAATGGAACAGTTACCATGACAAGATGAAGTATCGAATAATAATTTTTAAAGATTAATCATAATGTATCCCAAACAAGCAAACGCAAATGAAAAATACTCTTAATAAAAAAAAGTAGGTATCAAATTTAGTGCGCACGACGCGTTTCTGGAATAATCTTCATCAGGTACGATCAAAATCGAAAGATTGGAAAGCCAAATAGTTTAAACTGTGACACGCACAACATGAAGTACGACAGGATAGAATTGCATCTCTTTACCTTCATTAAAACAAATAACAGTGTACAATAATCTTACCTGGTTAATGACAATCAGAATGAAGGAATATTGTTCCAAGTAAGTCATTGTATTTCTAAATTTCATCTTAAGTTGAATTCTGCTCTCTTCATTCATAAGACAATCTCGGAAATTTCCCATCAGCAATGGACTTGGATTTTGGCCAACATTTTTTAAGTTTTCAAATATTGTTTTCAACGAACACAACAAATCTGAGCATTCTGGTAAATTTTCAACTGAAGCTGCAGAATTAGAAATCATTTTGTCAACAATTAAGACTGAATTATCAGCAAATACTTGTATTTCAGGAACTAAGTTTGATTGTGACATTCCACTTATACAAGATGACAGATACAAAATGGCGATAGTGTCTAGTGTCACTGGTAAAAGTTTAACCATAGCAACCGGATTTGCTGACCATTTTTGGCACAACCCAAACAAACATTTTGCTGCTCTCAGTACTTCCGTTCCTATGATGCATCGACTATATAGATTCGTCTCAAGCTGGAAAGCATCAATAGCACTGAATACACTACATTGTATTCTACCGTCGCCAATGTCAAGAAGATTAAGCATGTTTAAAAAGTCACCTTTTTTAATTACATTCTTAAGTGTTATGGCAAGAATTTGTTTTGACAGATCTTCTCTGTTCTCTTCTGTCGCAGCATTGAATCTTCTTTTCATTTCATTAACAGACAATAAAACTTGAACTGAAATTATATCATAGTCAATACACTGATCAGTTTTTTTTCTTGTATCAACATGATATATATGGATATTTATCTTCAAAGCAATGATTCAGTCAAACTTGCGACCACCTGCTGTAAGTACCCTACCTATATACCTACGGCTGTGTAGTGCAAGAAATGTTTTAAAGATACCTATGAGGTAATCAGACATATGGGTAATCAGACCTATGGGATCTGCTGGTTGTACGAGACGATTCAAATGTACCACTCATCTTTTGGACGGGATGATTCAAATGTACCACTCATCTTTGGGACGGGACGATTCAAATGTACCACTCATCCTCTGGACGGGACGTAAATGAATGCCTCAGCTTCTGGAGAATACTGCAATCCTTGCCCGTAAAAAGACAACTTTCAACAGCTCTGTTGGAAGTAGTTGTTGGCAATCTGTTGCAAGGCAATTTCCCGATCCCATCCATTCTACTTGGGACAATAAAGATATCCGTCAACCCACCGAGCGCCTTCTTTTATTATCCGACTTGTAATGAATAAGAAATAATACAAGACCTGAATGCAATTAAAATACACATTGAACATTATTCCGTATTCTAAATTAATTGCAAAAAAATACAAAAAACAATCTAACTCAATAAATATGCTTGCTTGTACAATAATACCCCCAGCAATGGTATTGTAAATGCGGTCTCTAATATCAGCTAGAGACCGATGTTACAGGCCGATGTTTTTGAAGTTCTATTTATGAACGAGCTTAAGAATTTGACCAATGTTGTAAACACCTTCACAAACAAAACTGTTCTCACGACTTTTTTTATTCTATCAATTATAAAATCATTATTGTGCAAGTTAGATATACTACTATTGAAACTAGAGGCTCCGTGGGCTGAGCCTGTGTCGCTCACCTTTCATTCTGCTTTGAGGAAACTTAATACAGAACCTTCCATACATGTAGATGTTTCCTACCAAGTTTCGATTCATATGGCTAAGCAGTTTCAAAGGAGAAGATTGTTTTAGAAATCGACCAATCAGAAACAAGAATTGCATGTGGTGGCCATGTTTGCTAACCGATCAGGACGAAATAAGCACTCTTCACAGAGGACATTCCATAGATGTTTCTACCAAGTTTCGGTGGTAGCCATGTTTGTTAACCGATCGGGACGAAATAAGCAATCTTCATAGAGGACATTCCATAGATGAATACTACCAAGTTTCGGTGGTAACCGTTTTGTTAACCGATCGGGACGAAATGAGCAATCTTAATAGAGGACTTCCATAGATGCTTCCTACCAAGTTTCGGTTCATTTGTCCAAGCGGTTTCAGAGGAGAAGATTTTTAAAAATCGGCCAATCAGAAACAAGAATTGCCTGTGGCGCCATGTTTGGTAATGAATCATAACAAAATGTGCACTCATTAGAGAAAACCTTCCATAGATGCTTCCTACCAAGTTTCAGTTCATTTGGCTGAGGGTTTTCAGAGGAGAAGATTAAAATGTAAAAAGTAAATGGATGACAGACGACGGACGTCAAGTGATGGCAAAAGCTCATATTGCCTTTGGCAAGGTTTGCTAAAAAGAATATTAAAATATGAATACCTACTTGTAATGCATAGAATAAATATGTTACACTATATCAGCATTAGTTAATTTCTAAGGGAGATAATGGCAAGAGTTATCTTTCTTTAAACAGAGGAGAAGATTTCTTAGAAATCAACCAATCAGAAACAAGAATTGCATGTGGCGGCTATGTTTGTTAGCCGATCGGAACAAAATGAGCAATCTTTATAGAGGACCTTCCATAGATGCTTCCTACCAGGTTTTGGTTCATTTGGCCAAGCGGTTTCAGAGGAGAAGATTTTTTAAAATTGGCCCATCAGAAACAAGAATTGCCTGTGGCGGCCATATTTGTTAATGGATCGGGACAAAATGTGCAATCTTTAGAGAGGACCTTCTATAGATGCTTCCTACCAAGTTTCAGTTCATTTGGCTGAGGGGTTTCAGAGGCGAATATTAAAATGTGAAAAGTTAACGGACGACAAACGACGGACGACGGATGACGGACGTCAAGTGATGGCAAAAGCTTTTTTTGCTTCAATAGTACTGTATCTTATACTCAAGACGTGCGCTTTTTTACAATATCATGATCCAATTGTCAGAACGACACCATTAGTACATTATGTGTTATAGGTGTAAAACGTTGTTTTACAGTAAAAGATAATGCCAGTTCAAGGAAAACAGATACAAAATGCAATATGTAGAAATAATTGTTCAGCTAATTTTCGCTTAGTTATATGCATTCGCACACAGAAATGATTGACTTTATACACTAACATGTGGCCACCATTAACTAAATATGTAAGATAGAATTATGTTATTCGATACAGAATATATTTCAAGACGAACAACAAGTACACAAGTTCGTCGGGTAACAGACACAACAAAACATTGACTCCAACAAAACACCAATTTGTTCTCAATGATATGCTTTTAGATCTTCATCAGATAAAACAAATTATTAACACTAACCTTTAGGTAAACATGGTGATCGTAGAACTACTAACCTTTCGGTAAACATGCTGATCGTAGAACTGCTAAACCTTAGGTAAACATGCTGATCGTAGAACTACTAACCTTTAGCTAAACATGCTAATCGTAGAACTATTAACCTTTAGGTAAACATGTTGATCGTAGAACCACTAACCTTTAGGGAAACATGCTGATCGTAGAACTACTAACCTTTAGGTAAACATGCCGATCGTAGAACTACTAACCTTTAGGTAAACATGCTGATTGTAGAACTACTAATCTTTAGGTAGACATGCTGATCGTAGAACTACTAACCTTTAGGAAAACATGCTGATCGTAGAATTACTAACCTTTAGTTAAACATGCTGATCGTAGAACTACTAACCTTTAGGTAAACATGTTGATCGCAGAACTACTAGCCTTTAGGGAAACTTGTTGATCGTAGAACTACTAAGCAAATTATTAATACTAACCTTTAGGTAAACATGCTGACCGTAGAACTACTAACCTTTCGATAAACATGCTGATCGTAGAACTACTAACCTTTAGGTAAACATGCTGATTGTAGAACTACTAACCTTTAGGTAATCATGCTGATCGTAGAACTACTAACCTTTAGGTAAACATGCTGATCGTAGAGCTAATAACCATTAGGTAAACATGCTGATCGTAGAACTACTAACCTTTAGGTAAACATGCTGATCGTAGAACTACTAACCTTTAGGTAAACATGCTGATCGTAGAACTAGTAACATTTAGGTAAACATGCTGATCGTAGAACTACTAACCTTTAGGTAAACATGCTGATCGTAGAACTACTAACCTTTAGGTAAACATGCTGATCGTAGAACTACTAACCTTTAGGTAAACATGCTGATCGTAGAACTACTAACCTTTAGGTAAACATGCAGATCGTAGAAATACTAACCTTTAGGTAAACATGCTGATCGTAGAACTACTAGCCTTTAGGTAAACATGCTGATCGTAGAATTACTAACCTTTGGGTAAACATGCTGACCGTAGAACAAATAACCTTTAGGTAAACATGTTGATCGTAGAAATACTAACCTTTAGGTAAACATGTTGATCGTAGAACTACTAACCTTTAGGGAAACATCCAGATCGTAGAACGTATATTCCTCTGTTTCCGTTGTTGTCAGCATCAAGTGTCTCAGCATGTATAAAGCCACTGGGTTGAACAGTATCGAAATTAATATTTGTGATAGGTGGAATTAATTCCTTTAACTTTGTTTCATGTGAAACTGGTTTTGTTATGGGACGTCTTGTTGGAGGTGGTGAGGTCTCTTCATAACGACATTCTGGGCTTTCTTCTTCAAGAGTTTTTAATATTTCTTGTATGTGTTGTATCATTCCGTCTGTATCGTTTATTGTAAACTTTGTAAATGCCTCCATGTGTCTGAGTGTGTTGTGAGTTTCTGTAATGATGATCACTTTATCTGTATGAAGTATTAGTTGTTGTTTTATTACCTTTTCTAACGTCGATTTGACGTGGTGACAATAAAATACCACAACTAATCGTGTGTCTCTGATGGCACTTAAAAGCTTTATCCCGTATGTGTTCTCTTTGGGATGGACATTAAAATGTTTTATCGTAAATCCCAATGTTTCAATTTCCCTGGAGATATCATACAATCGAAGACATGCGTTTCTCTGGAAACATTTTACAATGGCACACTCGTGATACGGTGAGGCAATATCTACTATGGGCATATAATCAGCCATATTAGTTAGTTCTCAGTCACAACTTTCCTTCTTTAAGTGACTCCATATTCTGTAGTATAGTAGAATTCATATCTCTAATTATCGTTAAGACATGCAGAGTTTTAGACTAGCTGTCTCCCACTTACAATAAGAAATTCAATTAGCGCACCGTGAAAGCGAAATTGTCCACCTTTGACTCACTGTTTACCAAAAAGGACATGATGACAGAAAAATCATCCCATCATTTTCTTCCACTTTTGTAGACATTCCTGGCTAATACGAAGTCACATGAAAAATGATGATACTCTAAAATTACAAAAAAAACATGGATTATCAATTTGTTTCACAGGACATTGTAAAGTAGTATTGTAATGACTTTTCCATACTCATTCTCTGAGACTTTGACATTATATGACATAAATGCTGAAGCACAGTCATTGTTTTCACTTTTACTTCTTGAAAAGGTATTATATAGCTTACATGCAGATGACAAACAATGGTATTGACAAAAGATTTGGTTCAAAGTTGATTATTATTTGTCGTAATCACAATTCCGTCCTTTCCTCGTGTGCTATGTATGATGTTCTAGATAATAGCGTTCTATCCTTTCCTCGTGTGCTATGTATGATGTTCTAGATTATAGCGTTCTATCCTTTCCTCGTGTGCTATGTATGATGTTCTAGATTATAGCGTTCTATCCTTTCCTCGTGTGCTATGTATGATGTTCTAGATGATAACGCTCTATCCTTTCCTCGTGTGCTATGTATGATGTTCTAGATTATAGCGTTCTATCCTTTCCTCGTGTGCTATGTATGATGATCTAGATTATAGCGTTCTATCCTTTCCTCGTGTGCTATGTATGATGTTCTAGATGATAACGCTCTATCCTTTCCTCGTGTGCTATGTATGATGTTCTAGATTATAGCGTTCTATCCTTTCCTCGTGTGCTATGTATGATGATCTAGATTATAGCGTTCTATCCTTTCCTCGTGTGCTATGTATGATGTTCTAGATTATAATGTTCTATCCTTTCCTCGTGTGCTATGTATGATGATCTAGATTATAGCGTTCTATCCTTTCCTCGTGTGCTATGTATGATGTTCTAGATTATAGCGTTCCAGAGCTCCAGATAAGCTGCGTATTTGCGTTTTTTACGCTATGAAAACGAGTAAAAACGCATGCATTATCAGATCAGAGTGTACACATTACGCATACATATTGCTGTGTAAGCAAACTTTCCAAATTCGGAGCGTACTTGTAAAGTCGTGTACATAACAATACATTTTTGTCTTTGAGAAATTCACCATAATTACTTCCTTTTATACTTTTCGAAGGAGAGAGCGTATATATCCGAGGGGTACAGAATGCTTGCCTTTCTAAGCATCGATGTCAAAAAAGATCTGATTGGATGTTTACGATAAATCATCCAATCGCGGTCAATATTACAAATAAATGCAGTTTACATAATAAGTAAGAAGTAAAACGAAAGTAACTTTGGGAACACGTTGTTCGTTGAAAATGAGCAAGAACATGAATAAGCGCGCTACGGAAAATTATTTACTTAAGTTCCTGACAGTTTCATCTGTGTCTAGTGACAGTATAGTTAAGGAATCATTGATGACATTATCAACACGGCTGTGAAAACTGCCGAAGTCGACGAGCAAAAAACAAAATATTTACAACATTTGATTAATAAACATGACACAATCGTGTCAAATTAAACAGAGATTTACATTTCACTTGCATCCTGGGTTTATTGAATAACACTTGGGTCAAACATAATTTTAAAAGTGTACATGTAAGCAATCTTTTCTGAAGTAGAGAGTACAATAGTGCAAAGGAAATATGCAAATACGCATCATTTTCAAAAGTAGGGGGTAATTACCCTTTGGTCTTGAAAATTATCTGGAGCTCTGGCGTTCTATCCTTTCCTCGTATGATGTTCTAGATTATAGCGTTCTATCCTTTCCTCGTGTGTTATGTATGATGTTCTATGTTATAGCGTTCTATCCTTTCCTCGTGTGCTATGTATGATGTTCTAGTTTATAGCGTTCTATCCTTTCCTCGTGTGCTATGTATGATGTTCTAGATTATAGCGTTCTATTCTTTCATCGTGTGCTATGTATGATGTTCTAGATTATAGCGTTCTATCCTTTCCTCGTGTGCTATGTATGATGTTCTAGATTATAGCGTTCTATCCTTTCCTCGTGTGCTATGTATGATGTTCTAGATGATAACGCTCTATCCTTTCCTCGTGTGCTATGTATGATGTTCTAGATTATAGCGTTCTATCCTTTCCTCGTGTGCTATGTATGATGATCTAGATTATAGCGTTCTATCCTTTCCTCGTGTGCTATGTATGATGTTCTAGATTATAATGTTCTATCCTTTCCTCGTGTGCTATGTATGATGATCTAGATTATAGCGTTCTATCCTTTCCTCGTGTGCTATGTATGATGTTCTAGATTATAGCGTTCCAGAGCTCCAGATAAGCTGCGTATTTGCGTTTTTTACGCTATGAAAACGAGTAAAAACGCATGCATTATCAGATCAGAGTGTACACATTACGCATACATATTGCTGTGTAAGCAAACTTTCCAAATTCGGAGCGTACTTGTAAAGTCGTGTACATAACAATACATTTTTGTCTTTGAGAAATTCACCATAATTACTTCCTTTTATACTTTTCGAAGGAGAGAGCGTATATATCCGAGGGGTACAGAATGCTTGCCTTTCTAAGCATCGATGTCAAAAAAGATCTGATTGGATGTTTACGATAAATCATCCAATCGCGGTCAATATTACAAATAAATGCAGTTTACATAATAAGTAAGAAGTAAAACGAAAGTAACTTTGGGAACACGTTGTTCGTTGAAAATGAGCAAGAACATGAATAAGCGCGCTACGGAAAATTATTTACTTAAGTTCCTGACAGTTTCATCTGTGTCTAGTGACAGTATAGTTAAGGAATCATTGATGACATTATCAACACGGCTGTGAAAACTGCCGAAGTCGACGAGCAAAAAACAAAATATTTACAACATTTGATTAATAAACATGACACAATCGTGTCAAATTAAACAGAGATTTACATTTCACTTGCATCCTGGGTTTATTGAATAACACTTGGGTCAAACATAATTTTAAAAGTGTACATGTAAGCAATCTTTTCTGAAGTAGAGAGTACAATAGTGCAAAGGAAATATGCAAATATGCATCATTTTCAAAAGTAGGGGGTAATTACCCTTTGGTCTTGAAAATTATCTGGAGCTCTGGCGTTCTATCCTTTCCTCGTATGATGTTCTAGATTATAGCGTTCTATCCTTTCCTCGTGTGTTATGTATGATGTTCTATGTTATAGCGTTCTATCCTTTCCTCGTGTGCTATGTATGATGTTCTAGTTTATAGCGTTCTATCCTTTCCTCGTGTGCTATGTATGATGTTCTAGATTATAGCGTTCTATTCTTTCATCGTGTGCTATGTATGATGTTCTAGATTATAGCGTTCTATCCTTTCCTCGTGTGCTATGTATGATGTTCTATGTTATAGCGTTCTATCCTTTCATCGCGTGCTATGTATGATGATCTAGATTATAGCGTTCTATCATTTCCTCGTGTGCTATGTATGCTGATCTAGATTATAGCGTTATGTCCTTTCCTCGTGTGCTATGTATGATGATCTAGATTATAGCGTTCTATCATTTCCTCGTGTGCTATGTATGCTGATCTAGATTATAGCGTTATGTCCTTTCCTCGTGTGCTATGTATGATGTTCTAGATTATAGCGTTCTATCCTTTCCTCGTGTGCTATGTATGATGTTCTAGATTATAGCGTTCTATATAATAACGCTCTTCGTCTGGTTATATGTTCATATCTAGAAAACACTTGCATAACTGCATCATTTTACTAACAGGGGTAGTTTAGGGTTATAAAACTAGTTTAACCCCGCTATTTTTATTGAAGTTCATGTGCCAAGCCAGGAAAGACAGCCCTCATATATTTGCGTCTTAATGGTAATGATTTGGTCTTTTTCTATAAAAAAAATTCTATTGGAATTTGGAAATGTTCCGACATTGAGGAATTTTTTGTCCATTATATTGTCCTTTGTCTTTTGGTCATTGCATTGTCTGTCCTGGTTACAGCTTCTGGTTATCCCTTTGGTATCTTCAAACTCTATATCCATCCGTATTATGTCTTCTGGTTGCCTTGGATACTATTTAATATTTTAATGATGATAATATAAATATGACAACGCATGTGTCTCGAGGATTAAATATATTTTATATTATGTTCAGGATTATACCGTTCTTTATAATAACATTGCTGAGTGTTCGGCCGGTTATATGTGAGGATTGTCATTTTACTCTCATGCGGAAAGCACTTGCATGGCCGCATCATTTCCTGAGAGGTTTGGTTGCATAAAATATATTCAGAATAAGAGAGAAATCATAAGGAGACAATATAAAAACATGGGTAAATATTGTCAAATTTAGAGAATGAAAAATAAGACAACATACTCAAATAATTCACAATGTATTGAATTACCTACATTTTAATACATTTAATATACAGCATCGTAAATTTAAATATCAGCAATATGTCGAAATCTATTGTTCCGTATTTTGATTGCCTGAATATCCAACTACTCGTAACCGCATTGATGGCATAATTGTTAGCGTGCTCGACTCGAATACGGTAGATCGTGGGTTCGAGCCCCGATCGGTCAAACCAAATACATGTACTATAAAATTGGTAATCGTTGCATCTCCGCTAAGCACGTAGCGTTGAGGAGAAAGAGCAAAGACTTGTTGGTTCAGAAGCAGGATAATGTGTCAGAGTTGGGCGACATGTCTATCCGCGGACTGTTGTTTCAGTCAGTTAGCACTATACAAATCCAACTAAGAGTGTTGGTCTAGTACAAAGTGGACTCTATCATCATCTCATTGAAAATTAATTTATTCTTGCCATGATATAGCTGAAAAAGAAAATTTGTTTACCAACTTTTGAAAATTCGTCTGCATAAATATGTAAAAGGTCTTACATATAAACCATTGTTTAATCAAATAAAATCTCATTTCTGCAACGTTTCATCTTTACTGTTCCATCATAATGATATAGTCTTTCTTCTTAAATTGTAATAAAAATCCAGCTTAGCGTGTTGTTCTAGGACAGAGCGGACCTCGTCATCATTGCATTGACAATTAACTTGTTCCCACCATGATATAGCTGAAAAATTGCTGAGTTGACGTTAAACAACAATCACTCACTTTTTTGTAATTCTATATTTGTAGCAAAAACAGGAAAACATTGAGGATACCAAATGGGTAATAAGATGAAATCGAAGGCCAGATAATACAACGGCCAACATCAAATGGGTAATAAGATGACCTAAATCGAAGGACAGATAATACAATGGCCAACATCAAATGGACAAATGGACAAACAATGATCTACAAAACACGGCACAGATAAATAGAGTTAAACAACACAAACCCCTTAAAACTGGGATAATTTACAATAAACATTATGAATTAATAATGTTCAAGGAGGAATTGAACATTCACACTTAGACTAGCACTTAGGGCTTTGGAATCATGATAGAAAAAGTTACAATTAGGAAAGAAATAATAATGATAAAGGGTGCCGAGTTTAGAAATACGGATGATGAACTTAGAATAAAGAATTAATATAATGAAGAAAAAAAATACCGTTCTAAAATCTTACAGAAAAATCTTAGCAACAGAGGCAAAATGTATACCCCTAACACAGATATACATGACCCCTAACACACATATACATGACCCCTAACACACATATACATGACTTACGTTCCTGGCTTGGTACAGGCACTTCAATAAACAGTGGCGGGTTTTAATTACAAATAAAGAATTCAGAATTAAAATGAAGCACTAAATATTACCCCCAATGAATTTCCCTGGGAAATAACTTCTGATACATATATATCTGTTGTTAACGAGACAGTATAACGACTGTTCTAAATATAGATCTCATCTCATCACTTAAATATTAAAGTCAAATGTAGGTCGAAAATGTGAAATTTGATATCTACAGTTATGAAAACGGGCTATTGAATTGCATCAATGTTAAGAAATTTAAAGAAATTGCAAATGTATATGTAGCAAAATTCAGTCTAAATATAGATTCGTAACAGTAATCGCAGCTATTTACTTCTACCTGGCTAACTATTACTGTTATAATGAAAGGCAAAAAAAAAAGAAGATTTACAGAAGCTAAAGCCTTTAATTTCACTTTCAGGTATATTGATGATGTTCTGTCAATTAATAACCTAAAGTTTGCAAACTGGATTCCATTAATATAGCATAAAGAACTTGAGATAAAGAAAAATAGCAACAGTTTTATCTGTCTCATTTCTTGACATATTTACCACAAGGCGCATGGGGCATGGATTTCGTTTCCTCCTCCCCCCTTTTCTCTACTACCCCCCCTTTTTTTAAATTTTCATATAAATCACTTTTTTTTCATAATCATTCGTTTTTTCTTCATTTGACAATATCAGTAGACGTCATACATCATGAATAATACGTGTATTCTGTGTCCACAGTTTTTCGACTGATACAGTATAAGATAGAAGGTAAGCAACTCCATTTTCATATTTCGCGCCATATCGCTCACCTCGGTTGGGAAACCCCCGTGTTTTTTACACTTTTTACCTTGTCTACATATGGCACTGTCGTATCAAACTGTTTCTAAGACACTTACCTAATTGCCCATATTCGAATTTCAGTCTGTACGTCGATCTTTTCCAAGAAATCTCGCCGAGAATAGCGAGGCAGCTTCGTTTCTATGTCAAACTACATCATTTGAGACGGAAGTGCAAGAACGGGAACCCTGGGATTTTTACGAATGGATTACCTGCAATGAAAAACCCAGATGCGCTCCGAATATTTTTCCCATAATGTTTTGGCGGGAAATATAAACCGCTGAAAAAACATAACAGCAGACGGATTATTTCGTAAAAATGGCACAACGACCATCTGAATATGGAAACATTGAAATAATTTGATGGTAAATAACTGTTCAAAAAGAAATTCAAACTGAGAAATAGATGATTGAATGGTTAGAACTGAAGTCAAAATTTCAATGAAAAAGAAATATTCAGCTTGCCTCTACTTCAAATTATTAAAATCATACCCAAACAAATACATATACAACTAAAAAAATAAATAAATAAATAAATAAAAAAAAAAAACAAAGGAAGAAGAAGCTGAGAACAGCTATTGAATGGGACTATGGCATTTTACCCCCTTCCTCAATAAAAGGGCTCCCAACTGACAAAAATGTGTAAGGGAGCCGGAGAGACCATTTAACTAAGGGGGCTATTTCTTTTTCATTTCATGTCACTGATTTTATAATACAATAATCTGTCTTACAGGGGTAAAAAATAAATAACTTGTGTAATTCCACTTTTCAGCAGTAACAGAAATCAGTGTTGAAATCCAGAAAAAAAATCCTATTTTACCGTATAAGTGGTTATTTTGGTGGGTATTTAATTTTCGCTTTCTTCGCGAGGATGTAAAATGCGCGAAAATAGTTCCCGAATTATTATTTCACGTTAAAATAGTTAAACAAGTTATTTATTTTTTACCCCTGAAAAAGAAATAGCCCCCTTAGTTAAATGGTCTCTCCGGCTCCCTTACACATTTTTGTCAGTTGGGAGCCCTTTTATTGAGGAAGGGGGTAAAATGCCATAGTCCCATTCAATAGCTTTCTCAGCTTCTTCTTCCTTTGTTTTTTTTTTATTTATTTATTTACTTTTTTTTTTAGTTGTATATGTATTTGTTTGGGTATGATTTTAATAATTTGAAGTAGAGGCAAGCTGAATATTTCTTTTTCATTGAAATTTTGACTTCAGTTCTAACCATTCAATCATCTATTTCTCAGTTTGAATTTCTTTTTGAACAGTTATTTACCATCAAATTATTTCAATGTTTCCATATTCAGATGGTCTTTGTGCCATTTTTACGAAATAATCCGTCTGCTGTTATGTTTTTTCAGCGGTTTATATTTCCCGCCAAAACATTATGGGAAAAATATTCGGAGCGCATCTGGGTTTTTCATTGCAGGTAATCCATTCGTAAAAATCCCAGGGTTCCCGTTCTTGCACTTCCGTCTCAAATGATGTAGTTTGACATAGAAACGAAGCTGCCTCGCTATTCTCGGCGAGATTTCTTGGAAAAGATCGACGTACAGACTGAAATTCGAACATGGGCAATTAGGTAAGTGTCTTAGAAACAGCTTGATACGACAGTGCCATATGTAGACAAGGTAAAAAGTGTAAAAAACACGGGGGTTTCCCAACCGAGGTGAGCGATATGGCGCGAAATATGAAAATGGAGTTGCTTACCTTCTATCTTATACTGTATCAGTCGAAAAACTGTGGACACAGAATACACGTATTATTCATGATGTATGACGTCTACTGATATTGTCAAATGAAGAAAAAACGAATGATTATGAAAAAAAGTGATTTATATGAAAATTTTGAAAAAAGGGGGGGTAGTAGAGAAAAGGGGGGAGGAGGAAACGAAATCCATGCCCCATGCGCCTGTGATATTTACCTCAACTTTGACAACAATGGTCAAATTTCTACCAGCCTTTATGACAAAGCAGACGATTTCAATTTTGCCATTACAAATTTTCCACACCGTGATAGTAATATACTAACCGTTTTCGCGTATGGTTATATTTTCTTTTTATTTCACAACCTGATGAAGATTATTCCAATCTTTTAACTTTGAGCGTACCTGATGAAGATCATTCCAATCTTTTAGCTTTGAGCGTACCTGATGAAGATTATTCCAATCTTTTAGCTTTGAGCGTACCTGATGAAGATTATTCCAATCTTTTAACTTTGAGTGTGCCTGATGAAGATTATTCCAATCTTTTAGCTTTGAGCGTACCTGATGAAGATTATTCCAATCTTTTAACTTTGAGTGTGCCTGATGAAGATTATTCCAATCTTTTAGCTTTGAGCGTACCTAATGAAGATTATTCCAATCGTTTAGCTTTGAGCGTACCTGATGAAGATTATTCCAATCTTTTAGCTTTGAGCGTACCTGATGAAGATTATTCCAGAAACACGTCGCCCACACAAAACTTGATATCTACGTTTTCATTGTGTTAATTTTATTTATTTATTCTTGAAGGAAGTCTGCCCCATGAGAGAATTGAAACAAATAAGAGGTAGTGGAGCTTAATTAACATTGGAATACCGATCGTCTGTTGAAACAGTTAGTTCACCAAACAAGACAAATATGTCAAAAACTCATATATCAATAATTGATCCAGGTTTGATTATACCGGTACCAATGAACTTGGAGAGATCCGAAGAGATTTTCGAGTTAACAGATAGCCAGAATGAAACACAACGTACAATACTACAAAAACAAAGGGTAAAACAAACAGAAACGTGTCGTGAGCGTACCTGATGTAGATTATTCCGGAAACAGAAATAGTATAAGTCTCTGTGTATGTTTTGTAATGTACTGTAATGTAATGTAATGTTTTTTTTTCTTTAACAAATATAGGTAACCTCAGCCGACTTTGGATATCCTGTTTAAGGCCCTTTGGTTTTGAACGTACCTGATGAAGGTCATTTCAAAAACGCGTAGAGCGCACTATATTTGATATCTACGTTTGTATCGCTATGAAAGTGAATGCTAAACTAGTAATATCACTGTCATCAAAGAGCTCCGATCGAAAATGCTTGGTCAACATCCGGGATATTTTAAAGCGGTATTTTTAAAGAAGACACAGATAATTATCGTAAGTATTTATGAATATACTGTGTATATAATGTTTTGAATTATGATGCTTTATGATTGTTATTATTATTAATTTCATTTTTTGTCCAAATATCATTTATTTTTGCAGTGTAAAATTAGATTTTTTTATAATTTATAAGGAATCCGGCTTCAAAATCATTACAATCAACTGAAATATCGCTATATCTTGCATTTACGAATGAATTAAATGTTGCCCAAAAAGAAAAAAATATTGATGAATGATTGATTTTACTTAAAAATACTATTTTGTTGATGAAAAGTCAATTAGTAACTAGTTATACCCTAAAACATGATGTCAACAGATGTTTTTGAAATCCGGATTGGTCAAAATGTAAACATGTATACAAACCGGTTGGGTCATTTAAAAATAGCCGGGTTTGTCAGTATGTAAATACCACTGATCTTATTGTTATTGAGCATTATATTGCAATTTAACGATAGTTATGATTAGGAAATATCTCAAAGGCGATAAATACTGATCAATAGTATGAATATTTGCCATGGCTGCTAATTTCAGCTACTTTGTACAATAAAACAAATCGTTATTTCTATGTTAAATTGCTACTGTCGCGAACACTTGATTTTTTTTTATGCTTTTTGTGGCACTGACATCACGGTTGGTGCTCAATACGCTACACTCACTTTAAGTAGTTGTCCAGGCGCATCGATTGAGTAGTGGGAGATTTTTTTTATAAGGCAATATTTTGATTTTATACTCGTTGATAACGAAGTAAGTCACTCTGTGGAAATAACTTCATGGATACGATATTTAAGTTTCTTCACAGTATAATGTTTACATTAACATTACAGATAAGCAAATTAACAAAGGCTGTAGTATTGAATTCCTTTCCGCACGGACGATTTTGGCAGTTTGTATACAAAGAAAATGTTAGGTGTACTCGATTAATGCAACGTTCGTTACAAGTTGTAATACGACAAAGGTTCGTTCTTTGGATGTTATAGACACCCGCCCATCCACCAATATTAATGCCAAAAGAATTTCAATCACTCGTATATATTTTGCATTTTTTTTCGGGGGGGGAATAGAAATGACAGACTCAATGAATTTGTTATGTTGATATATATTTATAATAAATGCTATGCGATCTTGTAACGAACGCAATATCCTACACTGTCTCGAATCTTATTTATATTACGTTATTTTAGTTAATAAAAAAATATTTTCTGAGGAGAGAAAAAAATAGACAATATATATATACATTGTCGAAAATATAAAATTTATATATTCGAGTTTTGACGAGTTTTTCTTACCTGTTTCGCAGCGAGTGGAAATGAATTATATATTTTCCGACAATGTACGTATATTGTATCTATCGCCCCAAAGAAACTGTCAAATTGTCTAAAAAGAGCAGAAACAAGCGTTGTTCTTATCGTTTTTGATTGTGTCCTCGCTTATAAGTTTATAAGCATAAATCCTGTTACTGTTTCTTACCGTCGCTCAACATGAATCAAGTATCAGAAAAAGATATCTTGGTCAGAAACCAAATACAAATGTATAGCAAAAAAATATCTGGTCAATGCAATGTGACTACTCGAATAGAACAAGTGCAGGATAAAACAATAGCATTAACTGGGCAGCGAAGAAATACTATTAAAACATCTTATGTTTCAATCTTGCGATTATCCTCATTTTATTTGTATAAGCTTCAGATAATTTGATTGCTACAATTATATTATATTGTGAGCGCCATACAGATGTGTGTGTATCTTTACATTCAACATTCACTTACTAGTATCTGCTATGCATCAAATTTTCTTTACAGATGAATCCTATCAGTATAATAGCCGTTGAGGAGTCTGTGGCGACCATGTTTGTCAACGGATCGGGATGAAATGAGCAATCTTTATAGAAGACCTTCCATAGTTGCTTCCTACCAAGTTTCGATTTTTATTGTATCTAGCTTTAGTGAAATAATGTGTACAGATTTTGTCTGTTTATATACTTATGAGTTTTGACTTTCCCTTTGGAAGATTGTTTGGAGTTCGGTAATTTTGTTATTACCCATATTCATTTGGCTAAGCAGTTTGAGAGGAGAAGATTTGATAAAATCGACCAATTAGAAACAAGAACCGCTTGATGCTTCCTACTAAGCTCCACTTCATTTGATTGAGGTGTTTCAGAGGAGAAGATTAAAATGTGAATAGTTAATGGACGAAAGACGACGGACGACGGGCGCTAAGTGATGGTAAAAGCTCACATTGTCTTTGGCAAGATGAGCTAATAATATTCATTGGGTAGATATGTCGCTCCACTCGGACACATTATTCTGATTCCGAGCTAACCAGTCTCTGCTATTTCTCCTTAATGCTGCGTTCTTAGAGGAGAAGCAACAAATACCAATTTTATAGTCTTTGTTTGACAAGACCACGGCTCGTACCCACAATCTATCGCACTCGAGGCGAGCACGCTAACCATTACGCTACCGATGCGGTTCCCTATTTTTATTTAATTTTTATTAATTTTTTTAATCAAATATTTTTTATTGTCCTTCAATATATTATTTGAAAACAAAAATTAGTCCAAAACTATAAGAGTTACTTGATATCTATATAAACAGTGAGAGTTCCTACTTTTGATCAAACACTCTTTGAATATTGCAATAATTCAACTGCATAGCAAATAAAGAAAAATAATTAAAAGTTCTATACAAAATCATGACCATTCTGTCGAAGGTGACTTGGCGAATGCCAATTCTGCACAAACCGTTTTGTATTTCTTCCTTTTAATGTTATACAAACATCCACATGTAAAATATTTTTAATATGTGCTGTTGTTGTTTTTTTTCACAACTTTTATTCATTGAAGACATTTTTTTGTTTTTTTTTTCTTTTTATCAATTTGCAAGTCGAACATACCCTTGACAAGTGTTATAATGAACCTTAAATAAATTACAGAAAGAAACATAATTGTGATATTGAGCTGTTTTCGCTATTCTTTCAATTTTTTACATAGACAAAACCGCTTCTACTTAAACACAATTTTTGCGACCCAACCGGAAAGTAGTGGCTGACAGAGCCGGAACGAATATGCGTAAATAATCATTGTGTTTTTCACTGTAGCAAGTCTAAAACTATTCATGGTAGCACGCCAGTGCAAACTATCCTGTATATAAGCATTACAAAGGGTTTGTGTACTTTAATTACACATATAAACTACTTTTTATAGCTTTATTTGATGATTTCAATCTCATTATTAGCATTTTTCATTGTTTATGTCCATCATTTTATCTATATCTGAGTAATCGATAAAGATAACTACAGTAATATATAGGTAAAAACAAGCAAAAATAATCGACCGATAACGACATCTTCTGGATTCAAGATATAATAATACTATATGATCATAATACTTACTTTTTGTCGTCGCCTGTATGTCAAATATGCCTATTTGACTTGTACCGGAAGATGACAGAGCATTTCCGACCGGAGCTCTTTGACGACAGTGAATATACAGCTGCTGTAATTAATTAGTAATATATTTACACAGATTCTAAACAAAGCGAAACGGAAATGGACACTTTCAACACGGTGTTCGTGTCCTTAGAGATACACTAAGATTCGTATTGTATTGAATAACGGTAAAAACCCTTGATTTTAAATGTGTGTTACAGGTAATGTGTTATGATTATCAACATTATTATACAAAGATAAATAGCTTTTACACACCCTATTACTTACACTTCCTTGTTGACTGAGCGACGACCTAAAATATATTTTGTATACACTTGAAGTGAAATTGACGAAGCTTTCATAGGTAATAATTGAAACGTGATATCTAATTTCTTGGGCTCGATGCGGTTCGGTGATAACCTTCATCAGTTATAGTCAAAGTCAAAATATAGAAAAACAATATAATTTAAAACACTTTGTGGGTGGAAGTAAACCAAAGAGCCTAAAGAGAAAGTCTTAAATCGGCAAAGGCTACCTATGCCCGTGGGAGGAGAACCTCGTGTTGCTTTATTGATAATTTCTGGTCTATTGATTATGTATTTCAATTTTCATCAGCTATATTTAGTTGTCTGTTTTTTGTGGTACTAAAATCTTTGATTCCAGTTACTATTGTATTTTATATGTTTATGTATTGTTATTCTTTCTCCATCTTCAAATAGATATGTATCGTTTTAATGTAGTACAAAAACATATAATACAAAATATATACAACTGTTTACAGAAGTTACTTAATACATGTGTACGTATCGTTGTTTTTCCTAGGGTAAAAACACTTCCAAAATATTTTTGAAAGATTTAATTTCAATGAAAAAGATATACATCCCGTCTGTTGAAATTAACTATACTCATATTGAACCCTACAAATTGGAGTGCAATCTATTGTGATCTACTGAAGCAAGAAACTCTTAATAATTACTCACAAGTTTTTGCATAGAGAGATAAAATGAAATATGATGACACAAATTATTTTATGACTGAAAAATGCTTTTGCTTTGTTTTACGAGTTAAATTCTAATATAATTAATAAAACATCTTACCAGTTTACATCAGAACGACGATGAAATTTCCAGTATTATAGGTTTTCCCACTTTCCAAATATAAATATTTGGGAAATAGGAAACTATAAATAGATATTTTTCCGAATAACACTGAATACATTAGTTGCACCGTGTAACTTTAGTTAGTTTTTTCTTCTTTTAAAAATATTGATAGAACATCATAGTCATTCAACCACATCTATAATATCTAAAACAACGTTTAACATCGTATATAATTTCGTATGGTTCTTGGTATTCGTTGAAGAAGGTGGATTTTCGTTTTTCAGTATGTCGAATTTCAATTTGGATGAAAGAATTGTCAGTAGTTACTTTGCTTTTGTCGGTAGTAAGGGTGGTAGCCACTGTACCACGCAGCGAAAAAGGGGGAAGTAAGTCCACAGGCACTCGAATTCCTGACCCCCCTTTTTCCTCATTTGGTCCCTCCCGCGATTATGGTATGGATCTTTGTCGGGAAGTATATATTTGAGCCATTTATCCATATTTTACAACATATCGTGTTACATCTCTCTCATTCTGTGAAAACCGCAGCTGGACCTAGAAACAAAAGTTAGTAGAACGAGAGAGTTGTAACACGAAATGTTGTAAAATATGGATAAATGGCTCAAAGATATACTTCCAGACAAAGATCCATACCATATCGAGGGAGGGACCAAATGAGGAAAAAGAGGGGTACGGAATGCGAGTGCCTGTGGGTAAGTCAAGAGATCTATTTTTATTATTATATCGAGGTATCACGCAATGTCAAAGAAAAGGGGGTAGATCGAAGTGTACACCAAATATATGATTGTATCCTTTGATCGAAGTAAAAGGGATACTGGTATTGTACACAGGGACTTTAATTTTTAAATTTTAAGAAATTGCACCATATAGGTACGTGTATTCT
Organism: Bathymodiolus brooksi; assembly: GCA_963680875.1. Lineage (NCBI taxonomy): Eukaryota > Metazoa > Mollusca > Bivalvia > Mytilida > Modiolidae > Bathymodiolus > Bathymodiolus brooksi. The sequence continues at coordinate 24,240,048 of OY804578.1, read as the reverse complement.
ATATATAGCATAAAGGTTAACAATAAGAATATATACTCACATGTTCGTATTTTTCAATTTAACTTATTATGTAAAGTGAAAGCATGTACACATGTAGTTATCACTGTCCATATTTACTCCTAAATCATTGTTCTACCATTAAGTATAATTTCACTCCACTATTTTAACACATGCAAGTTGAAAATTTCCACAAAAAAGTAATAGATTTCACAATGCACTTAAACGTGTTCGTTACCTGAATAATACAGTCAATAGGTAATACCTATGTGTATGACAATAGACAATATTTTATTGGCACAAATGCAATAACAATAATTGGTAAAGGCCCATATATACTAAATTAACAACATAAATAACAATTTTATGACATAACTGTATTAAGATATATTATCTTTTCTAATTTTTATATGGTTTAATGAGAATAAAAAATAAAGTCGATCTGCAATACCTATGTATGGTTTAATGAGAATAAATAATAAAGTCGATAGGTAATACCTATGTATATGGTTTAATGAGAGTAAATAATAAAGTCGATAGGTAATACCTATGTTTATTATACCTGTTATAATTTTCTATATAAAAATCAACTCGATAGTTTTACTATTTTTCCAGGCTTATGTCGAGAAGTTTACTTCACCGGTCAATAGTTTCCAACTATTTGACCGACACTTGCAAGCGTCAAAAGTACGTGGAAATAATAAAGAAATAAAGAAATTTTATTGAAAATAAATTTGTAAGCAAAAAGTTAGAAAAACAAAAGGGGGTGGTAAGTCCGTGCCACGAGCTCCTGTGGGTTTAATGAGAGTAAATAATAAAGTCGATGGGTAATACCTATGTATATGGTTTAGTGAGAATAAATAATAAGTCCATAGGTAATACCTATGTATATGGTTTAATAAGAATAAATAATAAAGTCGATAGGTAATACCTATGGACAATGCATGGACGAGTAAACCGACCTGCGCAAACATGACCTTAGAAATTCCCACTTCAAACAAACATATCGTACGTCACGATGAAAAAACCAATCGGGCGATAGCAATTGACCACGTCACACTGAACATGTATCTCATTTATCAATCATGAATGTTTGTATTGTTAATGATGCCTCATGTGGGCCCTATGATTAGGCAATAAAATATATTCTATTCTATTCTATTCTGTACAATCATCCAATCAAATCATGTTTAACACGCACACCTCCCGAGTTCAATGAATGGACTAAGAAATAGTAAACAATGAAACGTGTACGAAATTAAACAAACAAAATGATCGATATTAAATGCTTTATCTAATATCAAGATGTAATTGTGAACAAAAATAAAAAACATAATTTCATGCAGGGACAGTAAGTAAATCATTACCTTTAATACGAATAGGTCTCCTGGCCGATGTCCGTACACATAATATGCACTGCACATTTAAACATCCCGTTGCAACACAGAATTCTTTCAAATCATGAATTGTGATCTCTTGTCCAATGGCAACCTTCAGATTTGTCCTTACAATGTTTAGAAATCGCTCCTGTTTTAATACAGTTTTCACTTTCAGAAAACTATTTTCAGCAATATTCAGTTCTGGGCTGTATCGGGGTAAAACAATGTGACCGACTACAATCTGCTGTGAAAAAAATACTCACACGTACGTCCCCCATTAAAACGATGAATGGGACAATTATCAACAATTACCAAGTCTCCAGGCTCTAGAGCTGGAAATCCATTTTCAGAAACGCGATTTGCGTCTTTAAAAAAGAAATTTACAAATGTGTCGGTGTTTGATGCGCCGTCTACAAAATTGAAGTCATTAATACCATTTACATATACCAGTAAATTTAGAGTGGTATTAGGATTGTCAACCAATCTTCCAACTTCCACACATTTTTCTCCAACCAGACTGTGTCCATAATTTCTGTGTGCAGTTGTTAGTTTGAAGCCACTTTCATCAAAATATTTACATTTACTTGGATCCACCTAGCTGACATAATTAACAAAATGTTGATAATAGTTCATATTGTTTTGGTTGTATTTGTCTCCCATTTGTCTAGTTATTCTCTTAAATGAAAATTTTCCAGAAGGAAGGTAATTCCGCACAGAATGAGACAGGCACTATTTTGACACTCTCCCAGTTGCTGAATACTGTTCAAGCTTGTCAACTATTTCACTGTATGGTGTTGACAGTTTCTCTTTCAAGATAAACTGAACAAAAACCAGATCTCCGTCATTGAGTTTTCTTTGTCTGCCTGCGTCAACACCCTTCTTAGGTGGCGGCTCATATCGTCCATCTTCGCAATATTTCAGCCAAACTGATCTAACCGCAGTTCTTGAAACCCTGTGGTTCCTACATAAGACAGAATATAATCCACGAGGAACATCTCCGGTTACTGCATTTGCTCCATTTTTTTTTTATTAAATTATCAATAGGCAATTGTCTAAAATCTGATGACAGAGATGCTCCTTTATGATACACTCTTACAAACTTGTTGGTTTTGTCTCCGGAAGGAATCGACATATCAGACTGAAAAAAATTAATCAATTCAATAAAAGTATTACTTCATTTGAAATACATATAAGAAAATGTTAAAAGGCTATCATTTCCACTGATGAAAGTCATGCATCATTGAAAAAAATCAAGTTAAGGGAGCTACCATTTGAAAATGGTGGGGGGGGGGCATGGATTTTTGTTCTGGGTCAAACAATTGTGTTCGCGCTTTGCTCGAAACAATTAATTTGTTTCCATACGCGAAGCAACAAAATATTTTGTTCATTAGTAACCATGATTTAAATGGCCAATAACAAAAGAAAAAGGGGGGTGTAAAACAGATGCTTTTTTTTCCTTCAACATCAGGGAACGGCATTTTTTCTCCAGAAAAATAACAGAAACAAAAAAAAACAAAACTAACAAACCAAAAACATAAATAAATAAATAAAATAAAAATATAGCAGCCTCAACTTTCCAAAGTTAAATCGACCGTCACTAAGGCAAAGCTGCATTACATCCAACTCGCTATGTATTTTCCATATGTGTAACGTTAGTACTTGTAGTCAGTCTATTTGCCAAAAAAAATGAGGTTTTGTTATATTGTATCTGAATTTTATGAAAAAAGCTAGAATGTTTTTCAAATGCCTAATTTAATCTCTACTTTTTTTTCAGGAAAAAGTGACCACGTGTCCTTACCGAACTTGACAGTGCCAGAACGTATGCAGATGACCTGAAGTTCAAGTACGTAAACCCTTTGATTGTTGTTGACAAAACTAAAAGCCAGTGTTCAAGGTGTCATTTAACGAAAGGCCATAAACGTTCAAATTGCGTGTATGGAGATTGCCAAGGACCGGAAAACTGTAATGACATTGATCGTCACCCGGCCGAGAAAAAACACTATCCGATGCCAATATGAACTATAAAAGTAATGAAAAAGAACTAGCAAGTTTGCAGGAGGAATTGTGTGCTAAAAAGGGGGGGGGGGCTGTTAAAGAAACTCAGTGCTCATTTAAATATCAAATACAGAGTGATTTGATCAATTCCAACTTGGATAAATATACATTCATGACCACAAGTGACAGGGCCCTTCGACAAACTGCAATAAATAATGACATATTTATCTTGCAGAAGCACTACAAAAATAAAGTTCCAAATAACCTGAACTCGGAAAGAAAGAAATTTCAAAACATAATTGACCATTTCAACAAACAGTTCTCGCCTTGCAATGAGTCTAACAAGAAGAAAACAATTGATCCAACCAGAAAATTGCTTGAAGCAAAAGGAGTTGAATTTCCAAATTTTCGTGCAACACAAACCGAGGAGCAACTTCAGTTGATAAACACAATGAACATGGTTAAAGAGTCGTTAACAGGATTATATAGTATTTTACCACATTCTGTTATTAACTGTGCACTACCGACCAGTTCCGGCAATAGTGGCACTACATTTTTCAGTACATGTAGGGAGGATTCTACTACACCCGATGTAGAGAATGAGGATAACAATGAAAATTTACCACCAAAAAAGAGGAAATTGAATTTGCGTTACTAATTTTCGTTGTGTCGAACCGCGGGTCTAACTGTCTTAAACAAGCGAAGCACGCTTTCATGAGTTTTTTGGTTTCAGACTTAATTCATCTGTATTAAGCGAAGAACGCTTTTTAATACAAACATTTAATTAAGGACTATTCTTGCATTTTGCGTTCACGTGAATTCACGTATATGCGAAGGACGCTATCAATTGTGTTAATTAAGGAATATTTTTTAACTTTACGGTTGTTTCGAATCATGTCAATTCCGACCACGTTCCGTCTTTTTATTGTCTTGACGTCTGAACAAATCGGCAGGCGACTTCCGGTGTTTACGCTATTACTGTGACAACGTCAGCATATCATAGTCGTAGATGCGGTAGATTATAAGTAATTGTAATATGGAGACGCCAAGGAAACCACTGAATAAATACTGGTGTTCGGTACCCCACTATTTGTCTGTTATCAGAAATATATACATAAAGGCAGATCGTTTTCCTTTGATGATGCTGACATCCGCAAATAAAGAAGGAAAACAAATTTAATTTTAAAGAAGTATTTGTCTCTGTATTGAAGTCTTTGATACAAATAAAATAATTTAATTGATATCTGTCTTTTACAGAAAATATTAAGATTTTTTTAAGTTCAGGATCGAACGTTAAAACGGCACATATCGATTGGAGTTTTTGTTGTGTACATTGACACCGGAAGTTCAATGCCGATTAGTCCATCGAAATCACGTGATCTGGCGGACGAAAATAACAAAATTTTGACGGAATGGAAATGATTCGAAACAACCGTAATTTTGATTTTATTATCGCGCTTTGTAAGTATTTATCATTGATTGATTCAATTTGTATATTGAAATCTGTACCTGATTAAAAGCAAAAATAGTAAAACTTGATTTCATTTATTTATACTTTGAATAGAAATTCCCTTCATTGCGCACATCAGTTGGGGCATTGCGTATTATTAAAATCCACCTGTGATGTAAATCTATTGTCAAAACTCTCCATTATTTTTAAGGAATGGAGAGTTATTGTTCTCTTTGTACTTTAGATACTATACACAGACTTTTTTTTGTTACAAGATTAATAATTAATAAAATTAATAAAGTACAATGGGTGGATTTTAAGTTGGAGAATGTACTCGTATCTCTCCATTCCTTAAAAACAATGGGCCTCGGCTCCATTATTTTTAAGGAATGGAGAGTTACTTGGACATTCGTCTATACTTCTCCCTTAGCGATTGGTTCATCGTATTTGACGTCGTTGTGTAGGTTTCCCCTGGAAAGTGTTTGCGCAGGTCAGTTTGTTGTGATTGGTTTTTAAAATTGTGACGTACAATGTTTATGTCTGTTTTGAATGGGTTTAGTCTACGCAGATTCAAATCTTTGTCCATACTGAATTTTGACGGCTTGTGAATATGGTTTAATGAGAATAAATAATAAAGTAGATAGGTAATACCTATGTATATGGTTTAATGAGAATGAATAATAAAGTCGATCTGCAATACCTATGTATATGGTTTAATGAGAATAAATAATAAAGTCGATAGGTAATACCTATGTATATGGTTTAATGAGAATAAATAATAAAGTCGATAGGTAATACCTATGTATATGGTTTAATGAGAGTAAATAGTAAAGTCGATAGGTAATACCTATGTATATGGTTTAATGAGAGTAAAAAATTCAGACTCTCTATTTCGCTCTACAGCGGAACTGTAACAGAGATATATTTATTAAGATGGGGAACATTACTCGATTTTATTACAGAAATGATATTTTCAAATGAATTTAACCTAATTTTTGACATGCTGAATATTTGTGAGGTGGCAAAGTTTTCTTAAATCAAACGAGAGTTTTGTGTGGATTAATTGACAGATTTCATAATGAAGGGAGGACTGAAAAGATGATTGACATTCTTAAGTACATCGTGAAATATGCCACTTGCTGTGTATGATTACAAATAGTGAAATGATCGACATATTTGTTGCAATAACTGATAACAGTAATTTATTAATAAATACGGACAGTGATGACCACGTTTTCACGTTGAATAATAAAATAAATTGAAAAACACAAACGGGTGTATAGAGTTTGGTTGTTACCCTTTATAGCATACAGATGTTTTAATATGACAAACCCCCGTTGTATGTTCTATGTCTTTGTATTTGATTGAATATGAAACAGTAACCAGTATGTTTTGAGTATGGCATACAGAATCTAGACAAATCTTTTAAACAGAGTTATTTATCCTGCCATTCCCTGGTATACCACAACATAGAGGTTAAACATTTATTACAAAAGGGACCACAATACCATCGTCCTTCTAAACATCAAATTGGCAACCTGTCATTATGTCATCTTTGACGCCTAATCCTCTTAGTATGGAGATACCAAAATGGTTATCAGAATCCGTAAATTGAAGGACAAACAACACAATGGTCAAAGGCAAAAGGACAAAAAAGACAAACAACGATCTACAAAACACTACATAGAAAACTAAAGATAGAGCAACACCAAGCTCACTAAAAACCGGGGGTGAACTCATGTGCTCCGGAAGGGTCAGCGGTGCAAATGGGTGAGTGCTGACGAAAACATTTCTTGAACAATTTCATAAATAAATTTATAGACAATAGTGGATTTGCAAAGTACACATTTGAGGAATAGTTTCATTACAAAATAAAGCAAAACATCTATAGAATTAATAAAAAATTAACAGAATTGACCAAATGTTTTTTGTTTGTTCAGCTAATAATGCAGTTACCAAGGTTGACCTAAATATTGCCCATATTATCAAAAGGAGAGATTATAAATTCAAAACACCTACATTGTATTTCTGAATAAAATGATTTCTCTACTCAACCTCTAAACTTCATATCACCTCTTTGACATATTACTACTATGTACTGGTCAACTTAATTAAACAAATAACCTTTAAATTTCCTCTTTTATATCAGTACTGAGCAAATGTTATGTCACAAACGTTTCTGTTCCCCTAACAATCCCCTTAACTAAAAAGAAACAATTCAAAATTGTTTTGTAATAAGGTCTGCAATAACTATTGATAAACTATTTTTGGAAGATACAAACTCCTGTTGAAGTACTGAACTTCGTTCCCTTCACTCTTAGTTTAATTCCGTTGACAATTGTGACTTACGAATTACTTACTACATAAACTCATTAAAGATAACTTTTCATGTTTATTTAAATTGTTACTCTGTTAATCAGGCTGTGATTACATTAGTTCTAATAATAAAACCCTAAATGCTCGCTTACTCGCAAGGGTTATAACGGGATGCCATTACACGTAATGGAGCAGCCGCCGAGATTTTTTGTGCTCGCTTACAGAGTTTCTGACGCTTGCATTTGTCAATAATAAGACATAACCTTTCCTTTTGTCCATTATTATAACAAGTTTTTATCACCTACCAGTATTTTAGAATGTAATTCCCACAAAATAAAAATCCATGTTTACTAAACTCTCTGAACATTTTGAATTTCGTCATTTCCGGCCTACCTATTTGGATGTCGATACCATATTTGGCGATTTGAGGCGTGAATGTTTACATCAGCGTGTAGTAAGAAATACCATATTTAGAAAAGCTCCGCCTTCCGTAGTTTCCGGTTAAGGAAAACGATCGATAAATTTGAACAAGGTTATTGCTACCTTTGAAAAGCATATATTTCTCAGCCAAACCGATTTAACAAGGACTGGGATCATCAGTAATAGTTATAATGAAATGTTTGAAGCGTAAAAATTTAGTTTTTATGTTTCAACTGCAACTTTTTTTTTGCTCCATTGTGACGAATGGGATCGCGTTGTAGCTCTGCCGAGACACAAGTTTGTCACAGGAGCTACATTATTGCAGCTATGATTACATATGCTGTAACGAATAAACATCATTGTAACATGAATGCATTCTTTTCCTTTGATCTTTTTATGGTTTATTTACCAGAATGTAAGCAACAGCAAAGAACTATGAAGTAATACTCGCAGATACGAGATATTGCACACTTCAAATTTGGGCTGTAGTTTTATTACTCTCAGAGCCGTGCAATAATCAACGAGCTAGATGTGATATTACATGGTTTCATGTTTAATATAAATCATTATTACCACAGTTTTCTGAGTTAAACACGGAAACCCGTGGTATAAATAAAGAGATAAATACTGTATCACGACTTGTGATAAAGAGATAAATACTGTATCACGACTTGTGATAAAGAGATAAATACTGTATCACGACTTGTGATAAAGAGATAAATACTGTATCACGACTTGTGATAAAGAGATAAATACTGTATCACGACTTGTGATAAAGAGATAAATACTGTATCACGACTTGTGATAAAGAGATAAATACTGTATCACGACTTGTGATAAAGAGATAAATACTGTATCACGACTTGTGATAAAGAGATAAATACTGTATCACGACTTGTGATAAAGAGATAAATACTGTATCACGACTTGTGATAAAGAGATAAATACTGTATCACGACTTGTGATAAAGAGATAAATACTGTATCACGACTTGTGATAAAGAGATAAATACTGTATCACGACTTGTGATAAAGAGATAAATACTGTATCACGACTTGTGATAAAGAGATAAATACTGTATCACGACTTGTGATAAAGAGATAAATACTGTAACACGACTTGTGATAAAGAGATAAATACTGTATCACGACTTGTGATAAAGAGATAAATACTGTATCACGACTTGTGATAAAGAGATAAATACTGTATCACGACTTGTGATAAAGAGATAAATACTGTATCACGACTTGTGATAAAGAGATAAATACTGTATCACGACTTGTGATAAAGAGATAAATACTGTATCACGACTTGTGATAAAGAGATAAATACTGTATCACGACTTGTGATAAAGAGATAAATACTGTATCACGACTTGTGATAAAGAGATAAATACTGTATCACGACTTGTGATAAAGAGATAAATACTGTATCACGACTTGTGATAAAGAGATAAATACTGTATCACGACTTGTGATAAAGAGATAAATACTGTAACACGACTTGTGATAAAGAGATAAATACTGTATCACGACTTGTGATAAAGAGATAAATACTGTATCACGACTTGTGATAAAGAGATAAATACTGTATCACGACTTGTGATAAAGAGATAAATACTGTATCACGACTTGTGATAAAGAGATAAATACTGTATCACGACTTGTGATAAAGAGATAAATACTGTATCACGACTTGTGATAAAGAGATAAATACTGTATCACGACTTGTGATAAAGAGATAAATACTGTAACACGACTTGTGATAAAGAGATAAATACTGTATCACGACTTGTGATAAAGAGATAAATACTGTATCACGACTTGTGATAAAGAGATAAATACTGTATCACGACTTGTGATAAAGAGATAAATACTGTATCACGACTTGTGATAAAGAGATAAATACTGTATCACGACTTGTGATAAAGAGATAAATACTGTATCACGACTTGTGATAAAGAGATAAATACTGTATCACGACTTGTGATAAAGAGATAAATACTGTATCACGACTTGTGATAAAGAGATAAATACTGTATCACGACTTGTGATAAAGAGATAAATACTGTATCACGACTTGTGATAAAGAGATAAATACTGTATCACGACTTGTGATAAAGAGATAAATACTGTATCACGACTTGTGATAAAGAGATAAATACTGTATCACGACTTGTGATAAAGAGATAAATACTGTATCACGACTTGTGATAAAGAGATAAATACTGTATCACGACTTGTGATAAAGAGATAAATACTGTATCACGACTTGTGATAAAGAGATAAATACTGTATCACGACTTGTGATAAAGAGATAAATACTGTATCACGACTTGTGATAAAGAGATAAATACTGTATCACGACTTGTGATAAAGAGATAAATACTGTATCACGACTTGTGATAAAGAGATAAATACTGTATCACGACTTGTGATAAAGAGATAAATACTGTATCACGACTTGTGATAAAGAGATAAATACTGTATCACGACTTGTGATAAAGAGATAAATACTGTATCACGACTTGTGATAAAGAGATAAATACTGTATCACGACTTGTGATAAAGAGATAAATACTGTATCACGACTTGTGATAAAGAGATAAATACTGTATCACGACTTGTGATAGAGATAAATACTGTATCACGACTTGTGATCAGTTGTGATGCAAATGTTTGCTAGACAATATTTATATTCATTTTGGCAATAAAGTGTTTGTCAAATTGTTGGTGTTCAAATGAAAATGAATTGTGCTCCTCTCATTTCTGAATGTTTTGTCTAAAGATTCTTTAACCAACATATTCTACCGTCGAAGCTAGAGGTCAGTTAACTACGAGGATTTACTGACCCCGCTTTGCTACTGTACTGTCCATGTTAATGTTGTTATACATTATTGTAAACATATGTTGTTTTTCTGAGTGGAAGCGAATCTGTGCAAGTATTTATTTATACATGTTTGTTAATATCTTTATAGCCATTGGAGGTCCAGTTATAAAGAGGGAAAGAATTTGGATCCTATTGACAGGTTTAACCTAACAATGTTTAGTACCTGTCCCAAGCCAGGACGAGGATTTACATCGTCATATACCATGTTCCATGACTTGAAGTGAAATGTAATTGACCTTTTTGCTGATATTCATGGAATTGTTGACCGTTTAAACTTTCTATTCATACGAATATCTTTAATATTTGCAAAAATAATCTCACAAACCAATCGTATCAGATATTATCATAGAACCAGTGTGTGGGTCAATAAAGGAATTTTCAAATAGATTGGGTGGTCCTGGCGGACTATTTCTTTGCATGTCCTCAGCAATGTTCCTTAGAGTTATCTCGGAAGCAATACCATCAGAACTGCCGACGGTGTCCGTGAAACCAGTTCCTGTTGTACCCCTGAAAGAAGCACCGATGGGAACTGCAGCAGCTGTGGACACTTGTGTCGACTCCCGTGAGATACATCGATTTATATTAATGCTACAATAAAGGTCTGGACTATTCAAACAATCATTTGCACAACTTGGAGCAGGACCATATTGCCGAAGTCGAGCATATCTGTTACTATATCCAGCTTGGTTTGATATTGGTGGATTTGGTCTATATCTATAATTATCAAATCGCATAAGATCATTTGGTCCATGTGATGGATATCCAAAGGAATAATCTGCTGGAGCATTTTGAATTCGTCTTCGAAACAGCTCCCATATGTAGTCCAGAAATGAGTGATGACACCAGAATATTGAGTCATAAGCAGCAAGGTTGCCTCGGGCCATACTGCCATCAACCCTGTTATGTACACCATCATGGTAACACTCCCACCAAAAACGACGTTGGTCATAACGAACAATCTGACTGACTATTCCTCGATAAAACCGCTGCTATACCGTTCTTAGATATAAGTCCACCACGGCCATTGATGGCACGCCATATCATTTGTCCTGGGAGGTTTGCAACAAATCCAGTTGTTACTCGACCAAGCCCATTTCCGAAGTATTTTGTCGTGAACATATTTTTTCTTGACTGTCTGTTTCCCATTTCTAAATCGACTGACGAATCCCAATATGGAACTGTAACGCCATTACCAGCTACAGCTTGAAGTGCGGCTTCAAGGCTGAAATAAAATTAAAAGTGGATAACATGAGTCAGTAAATATAACAGGGGGTGAATGTAGGTCATAATTGGAAGCCATTTTGTGCCGCTTGAAGGTAATTTTTTACTTATAGCATTAGTTATTGTAAGGCTACCATTAAATGTGATAGTGCGTCAAATGCCCCTAAATATCCGCTAAACAACGGTGTGTCCATCGTTAAAAACCTTGTTGGCAAACTCTCAAACACTTCGACAATGTTTTTTCCACCTGTGATGGTTTAGATGTTTTTTATCGGTTTGACCCCGCTATATGTTTTGTTCCGTGCCAAACCAATACTTGCATTTCATTCTATTGCTTGTGTATGAGAACACATAGCTAAGCATGGTTTGAAGATGCCAAAGGGGTAATCACAAGTCGTAAAGCGGGGGTGAACCATGAGTGAACAACTCATGTGCTCTGAAATAGAAGTAGTTCCTGCTACACATGTGGCACTCGTCGTGTTACTCTTGTTACAAACTCGGTGATAAGTCATGAATGAGGAAAGGACCGGAGTGTGATCAGAAAAACGAAACATAAATGTCGTTTTGATGAAATAATTACAACATGATGGTCAAAATATCAAACAAGAAATTGTTTTGTACAAGATCTGGCATATTATTGTGGTTGTTTACATTAGGGGCAATTATTTTTTTTGTTCTAGCATATTACATTCAATTGGGTTCGTGTTTTCGAAGGTATCTCAAGTCATGCAGAATATTTCTTTATATATAGTGTTGTGTTATCCTGAGAGCTTGAGCTTTTAAGATAGAATACACACAATTAATAGAATTTGCCAGTACAGTAGGCAATTACCAGTAATACGATATTCTATGAATGATGTCAAAAATATATGTCATACTTTTTCTAGGATGAATTATAATTATGGAATAATTAGAATATTAAAGTTATTTTTGTCTTATTGTTGTCTAGTTCAACAAAATTACATAAGTTAGAATATGATCATGTAAATATATGTACAAACTGTTGATGTTTTGGTTTCCCTGATAACCTAACCTATTCTGTACACGTCAATATTGATTTACAAATAAAAGCCGTTTTCCTGATTTGTCGTGATTTATGCAACAATAATAAGCAAAAAATATAAGGAACAGAATTCATGATAAAACTCATTGCCAATGTGAGCCTCATGTCCGCAATACTAGTGATTTCTTTTATAAAGTCGCCATCCTGCATCGTGTACAGCAGTCGCCATTGTGAATTTAAAACATATCAAACATAGCGAACGTATGCAAGTTTTGGAAATACATATTTTGCTATTGGATTATGGAACTGTTCCGATGGTGTTTCTGCACTGACGTAGTTTATTAGATATATTAATTATTGATATTTGTAATTATTGTTAAAACTAAGGTCTCGTTACTATGGTGGACGTTCATGTGGTTGGTGTCGACAATTCAAAATGAAGTCACTCCCAGTTGTCTCGTTCACTATGTTCACTTATTTTTGTACGGATGTAAGTCGGTATCATCAAGATTCCTTCGGATTGAAAAGTTTGAAGATATCAAAGGGCCAACCAGAGATCACAAATCGAAGAAGGACAGACAATACAATTACCAAAAGAAAGTAGACAACCAATAATCTACAAAACACTACACATAAATATTAGTAGTATATGGGTACAGCTCAATTAATATTTGTGGAGGTGGTGCGAGGTGTTACTACCGGAAGTGACGTGACTGGAAGAGGCCCTAACCGGAAGTATGTTGTGCGCATGCCCGGTTTTTCCCCACGTTTTTTTTCTTACTAGAGCAGTAGTACAAAATGTAGTACAGTAGTACAAGTACCATGGCTACCGGAGGTCACTTGACCCCTTCGGGGTTCCATTGGGTGTGTGCATGCGCAACCGAAAGTTGCGCAATATCCGTCCTAGTAGGGCCTTTTAACCGGAAGTGACGTTATGAAACGTCACCCCGTAGTGACCGAAGGGGGTGGAAGAGTTGTGTGCGCATGCGCAACCGGAAGCTGCGCATTATCCGCCCTAGTGGGGCTTTTCACCAGAAGTGCCCCTTGGGGTGCTCTCTATGACGTCCGCGTCTATCATTGTCTAGCCCTGGTTATCTACCCCTTTTATTTTCATATATAATATTTCCATAATGGTTTTCACCTACGGTATTTTCGGTTGAAATACTTGTATTGCAGAGGCGGATCCAGGGGAGCGCACCCGGTGCCCCCCCCCCCCCTAAAAAATTTTTGGCGTGAAATCGTGATTTTTACACACAAAATACCCCAAACATTTTCGCGCCTCTCTCCACTCGGTGCAATTTTTTTAAGTGCGCCCCCCCCCCCCCCTAACTTGAAATCCTGGATCCGCCCATGTATTGTGACCTGTATATATTAATGAATTACTTATTTAACTCTTACATGTCCAAGGAGCCTATTTTTCTTATATTTTCAGAGATCTTTTAACGTTTTATTCATTAATTGTTCGTTTTTGCTATATTTTTTCGTGAACTTTCTATCTATGACGACGTTTCTTGATTCCTTCCTCTAATTTTCCTGTTTATTCAATATCTTAATCACTATTTTGTTGACTTGTTGTAGTTTTGTCATAGAAAATGTTAATGTGTAGTATTTTCATAATGCGTTTCATTTTGTTTTTGTTTGTAACCTGTTTTGGGTGGAATTTCAACAGCGGGAGCGGCTGTTGTTGCTGCTGCTGCTGCTCTGGGATATATGGCTGCTGCTGCTGCTGCTCTGGGGTATATGGCTGCTGCTGCTGCTGGGTGAGAGAGAGGAAATTCGTGGTATTGTGACGTGAAGTAGAAATTAAAAACAGAAAAAAACAAGGAAAACATAAAGCAAATGGAGAGATAAGCGAACAAATAGCCATTAAAAAGGTAAGTGAACATGTAAAACTTGGAGGAGGAGGAAGAGGAGGAGGAGGTCTCTTGGGGTGTAATTATGACTAACACAGAAATCGTCCATATTTTCCATATCATTTCACATTTCAACTTGCCTTTCTTTCATATTTTCCATATCATTTCACTATTCGACCTACTTTTCTTCCATATTTTTCATATCTTTTCACAATTTTCTTCTGTATTTTCCAAATCTTTTCACTATTCAACTTGGGTTTCTTCCATATTTTTCATATCATTTCACAATTTTCTCCTGTATTTTCCAAATCTTATCACTATTCAACTTGGGTTTCCTCCATATTTTTCATATCTTTTCACTATTCAACTTACCTTTCTTCTATATTTTCCCTATCTTTTCACTATTCAACTTACTTTTCTTCTGTATTTTCCAAATCTTTTCACTATTCAACTTACTTTTCTTCCATATTTTCCATATCATTTCACAATTCAACCTACTTTTCTTCTGCATTTTCCATATCTTTTCACTATTCAACTTACTTCTCTTCCATATTTTCCCTATCATATCACAATTTTCTTCTGTATTTTCCAAGTCTTTTCACTATTCAACTTGGGTTTCTTCCATATTTTCCATATCATTTCACAATTTTCTTCTGTATTTTCCAAATCTTATCACTATTCAACTTGGGTTTCCTCCATATTTTTCATATCTTTTCACTATTCAACTTACCTTTCTTCCATATTTTCTCTATCTTTTCACTATTCAACTTACTTTTCTTCTGTATTTTCCAAATCTTTTCACTATTCAACTTACTTTTCTTCCATATTTTCCATATCATTTCACAATTTTCTTCTGTATTTTGCAAATCATTTCACTATTCAACTTATCTTTCTTCCATATTTCCATATCATTTCACATTTCAACTTGCCTTTCTTCCATGTTGTCCATATCTTATCACTATTCGACTTACTTTTCTTCCATATTTTCCATATCATTTCACTATTCAACCTACTTTTTTTCCATATTTTTCATATCTTTTCACAATTTTCTTCTGTATTTTCCAAATCTGTTCACTACTCGACTTGCCTTTCTTCCATATTTTCCAAATCATTTAACTATTTTCTTCCATATTTTCCCTATCTTTTCACTATTTTCTTCTGTATTTTCCAAATCTTTTCACTATTCGACTTACTTATCTTCCATATTTTCCAAATCATTTCACTATTCAACTTATCTTTCTTCCATATTTTCCAATGTTTTCCAGTTATCAGAAACAAGCATTAACAGTTATGATATCTCCTTAATGTACAAACTGCCATGATATAACTAATATTGTTGAATGTGGCATTAAACACCATAAACCTAACCCTTTATTTACAAGGACATATATACCTACCTACCTATCTATCTACATTTTTATCAGAATAATAGATTTTATTCAATTATTGCTAGTTATTTTCCTATCTTGATGAGTTTCAAATTTCCATAATCAAATTTATTTTACATAACAGCCTAACACAGTGTTCTATTTTTAGAGCAGTAAGAAAATTTACTTCCTGAACAGGGTTTTAGTATATATTTACCAGCCAAAGGCAAGCAAATATCTGTATATAAGTTTAAATATATCTATTTTCCTGCCAAGGGCAAGTAACTCTCTGTATATAAATGTAACAATCGATTTCCAAATAGCCATTTCTTGATACGTATTATATAGTATTTCTCTTTCTGCACAGATATGTCCAAATACAGAGTGGTGAACCCCCTTTATCCTCCACATAAAGAGTTATGCCCCTACTACAGTGTTATTCCTCCACACACAGGGTTATGTCCCCTACTGCAGTGTTATCCCCACATGAATAGTTATCTTCCATACTGCAGTGTTAAACCTCCACATAAAGAGTTATTCCCCCTACTGTAGTTTTATCCTTGCACATACGGAGTTGTAACTGATTCCTCCAGATAAACAGTTATGTCCCCTACTGCAGTGTTAAACCTCCACACACAGGGTTATGTCCCCTACGGCAGTGTTATCCCCACATAAATAGTTATGTCCCCTACTGCAGTGTTAAACCTCCACATAAAGAGTTATTCCCCCTACTTTAATATTATCCTTGCACATACAGAGTTGTAACTTATTCCCTACATAAAGAGTTATGTCCCCTATTACAAAGTTATCCCTTGAGATACGGAGTTATTACCCCTTACTGTAGGGCATAATGTAAACTTAAATAAATTGCATGCAGTATTAATTGTTTTGTTAAAAAAAAATACTTTCTTCCATATTTTCCATATTTTTAATACCTTTTCACAATTTTCTTCTGTATTTTTCAAATCTTTTCACTATTCGACCTGCCTTTCTTCCATATTTTCCATATCATTTCACATTTCAACTTACCTTTCTTCCATATTTTCCATATCATTTCACAATTCAACCTGGGTTTCTTCTGTATTTTCCATATCTTTTCACTATTCAACTTGGCTTTCTTCCATATTTTCCATATCTTTTCACTATTCAACTTGGCTTTCTTCCATATTTTTCATATCATTTCACTTTTCAACTTACTTTTCTTCCATATTTTCCATATCATTTCACTATTCAACCTACTTTTCTTCCATATTTTTCATATCTTTTCACAATTTTCTTCTGTATTTTCCAAATCTTTTCACTTTTCAGCTTACTTTTCTTCCATATTTTTCGTATCTTTTCATTTTTCAACTTACTTTTCTTCCATATTTTCCATATCATTTCATTATTCAACTTACTTTTCTTCATTATTTTCCATATCTTTTCACTATTCAACTTACTTTTCTTCTGTATTTTCCAAATCTTTCCACTATTCAACTTACTTTTCTTCTGTATTTTCCAAATCTTTCCACTATTCAACTTACCTTTCTTCCATATTTTCCAAATCATTTCACTATTCAACTGACTTTTCTTCCATATTTTCCATATCTTTTCACTATTCAACTGATTTTTCTTCCATACTTTCCAAATCTTATCACTATTCAACTTTCTTTTCTTCCATATTTTCCAAATCATTTCACTATTCAACTGACTTTTCTTCCAATATTTTCCAAATCTTTTCACTATTCAACATACGTTTCTTCCATATGTTCCATATCTTTTTTCATTGTTTCTAATGATTCTTTCAAATCAGAATTTTCTTCTCTCCATGTTTGCTGATTTTCCAAGATTAATTATGTTTTGCTAATTCTGGAAATATAAAAGAATGATTAAAATCCTAACTTCATACACCATGACTATGCTATTGTGGTGTTTACTCTCAGAACAGTGAAATCTACATAAACATATTAAAACTCTGTAAAACGAATATAACTTGCAACGCTACTTGTTTTCCGCGTACATGACGTCATAAGACATTTCATTTTACCGTACTTTTTCAAACCGCAACGTTTGAAATGCAACGTTACTTGTTTTCCGCGTACATGACGTCATTTTGAGCGTATAATTTTCGGTGACCGCTCGATAGTCCGAAGGTCCATTACTCCGAAGGATCATTAGTCCGAAGGTCCGTTCGTCCGAAGGTCCGTTCGTCCGAAGGTTCATTAGTCCGAAGGTCCGTTAGTCCGAACTTTTTAAGGTCCGTTAGTCTTGTTTTTCGCCCAAAGGATAGGTATCGAACAGTGTTGAATTGATTTAATATTCAGTCCTTTATCAAATTAAGTAAGAGAAGCAAGATACTCATATTCACAACCTGACTAAGCAGTGGCCTATCCAGGTGGGTTGTAGGCTGTACGCCCGGCTTTTTCTAGCAAAAAAAATGTGTAATCGGTAAATATAGGTAAAACTTAAAGCATTTTGTAGAAAACACGCCAAAAATTGCACCAAACCCCTGTTTTGTAATTATGGATCCAAGCGTGCTAAGTCTAAAAAAAAATAGAGAGAAAAAATGCGTCGTCTCTGATATATATGGAAATCATTCCAATGAAGTAAACCCTCCACTAAAACTCTGATCTTAACCAAATATGTTTAAGCTTAAAACTTAAAAGATATCTAAATATTAGATTATTTTTAAGATCCGTTGTTGATCCAATTAACAACTGGGATTTTTTTGCTTAACAAGCACTTCAGAATAATAATAACTGTATTCAATGCACAATTTTACCCCGAAGGGTTGAAGGCATATACAACTTTACAAGAATATGTACAAATTAAACAACGTACACAAGTCAAATAAACAATGACATAGTAACAACATACAAATAAAATGAAAACAAATTCAGATTTGTCATTTACTCTTTACGAAATACTGAAAGAGTTCCTTTTGGTACGACACAAAAGAGACGATCTCTGAGTAAGGGATTAGAAAACATAAAAGCACATCTGAAATTAAGTTTTGTGAGGGACAAGTACATTCCATTAAAAAGAGAATACATAAAATCATTAAACGGACGTTCTAATGTACAACTGATGGTCGCAAAATACGGAGTGTAACCTCAAATATATACCAATTATTATGGAATATGGAAAACTCCAAGCAACTACCGCAACAACTTAAGCATATGCGTATCAAATTCTACATCTATGTAATTCCAGAATACCGTGTTCCATGGCTCGACATATACAAATACCCTTTACCAGATACGTGTATCAGATGGGGGTCTCCTCAGATATTTTAACCAAGTGGCATACTGTAGAAGAATAAACAGTCTGTTGTTAGAGTAGAAATTCCAAAGATTGGTACTTACACAATGTAGGTATACACGCATCAGAAACAAAAATTATATAATAAGTATCATAATAGATCATCTAACAAATGTTTTATGCATATTACATGTAGGAAAAAACGTACGGGTTAAACTAGAAAAAAAATCATTATTTCCTGCAAGTTCGATACTTTGTTGTTTTATACCTTAATTTCTTGTAACACTACTTTAAGATACATGTTTGCACAAGGATGGAAGGACGGACGGACGAACGCAGACCATTACTATGTCACTCCGTCGCTTCGTGGCGGGGGACAAAAAGGGTATACGGGTTGTAGACAAACAAAAAGATTCTAATCAGTGATCAGTCATCTGGTCTACATCTACATCAATTTATTTCCCATGTTTCACTATATTGTGTTAAATATTATTTATATTTGTGCATGTGCTATTTTTGTTGACATTATTGTGTATTATTTGTAGGGAGAGAACAGTCCATAAGTTGTGATAACTTTTTGTCCAATCCCACTGTTTTATTTGCAATAAAATAATATTAAACTAATACGGGTTGAATAAATACGTTTATTCAAACCAGAAATAACAGAGTTCAAACGTATGGGTGGCCGACATTAGGACAAACTAACATTCGGACTAACAGACCTTCGGACAAAGAAACTTCGGACTAATGGACCTTCGGACTAACGAACCTTCGGACTAATGGACCTTCGGACCAACGCCACGGAACCATAATTTTCCCGTACACAAAAAAAATTCATTTTCGTGACAGAATATAGTTTTTACAAGTTTTATTATTTTCCTAAATTTGCATTTTCGGCCCAGAAACTATTTTTACTATCAATACTACAGCATGCTATAGCTTCTAAAAGCAACCACATTAATACAATGTTGCCCAATGAGATGGTCTTAGCTCCTCTACAAAAGCTGAAGATTAAATATGAATTGTCTTACCAATTTACTACCAGGCTGAAATATATTGATAAATTTGACCAATTGCTGATCATCCACCAGTGAACGTCTACGGTTGATAACACTGTACGATCGTTGATACATTTCACCATTTTTTATCTGATACTATGTAGTAAAACATTTCCCATCATTTATAAAAAATCATCATTAAATAACTGGTGTCCAATTAAAATGTTTATAGTATTACATGTGTGGATCCTGTTTACGCGACACAGACAATAGCAGTGACTATATTACATAAAATACATTACAGTAGAGGTTCCCAAAAAAAAAACGGATTATTGGTTTTCAAAATATAATAGGGTTCTTCATCATTACTCTGCGAGTGTTGCGGCAGTGTCGTGTTAGGGGTTTGATCAGTACTTGACTGTTTTGAGGACCTGTAGGCCATCATAATTTGGGAAAGGTGTGCTACCGGAAGTGACGTCAGTCACGTGACCGGAAGTGACGTCATAACAGGAAGTGACGTCATTTTCCCGCGCTTTTTTCTTACAATAGTAGTAGTACAAAATGTCCCATTGTTGTTTATCATTTGATTTACGGCTTCTGATTATTCCTTTGGTATCTTTTGGTCATTGTGTTGTTTGTCATTCGATTTATGGCTTCTGATCATTCCTTTAGTATCCTCTAGTTTTCCGTGTAAGCGGACATTTTGTACTACTACGGTATTTATTTACATATACTTGTGTCCAACACGATATCATATCACATGATGTTAAAGTCGTTTAACAGTAATAGGACGAGTGCCACTTTCAGAGCATCCAAGTTCACCCGGGTTTTTGTGGGGTTCGTGTTGCTCAGTTTAGTTTACTTTTACATGTAAGTGTTTTGTAGATCATTGTTTATCATTTTGTTCCTTTTTTTTTCGTCATTTTATTGTCTGTGCTTCTCAGGATTTATGGCTTCTGATTACCACCTTTGCCATCTTCAAACATTTCTAACACTTAAACAGTGATATAGAGCTAAATCTTCAACAATGGCAGGGAGCATTCATCAGACTGTTTTTTTCTGAGGAACTAGTGTAGTGATTGCAAAAGTTAAAATACAAAATGTAATTTATTTTAATTTTATGAGTTCAGACAAAACGACATTATTATACAGTATTGTAAGTGTGTCATTTTCGAAAATTTCATGTAGTTTTTTTTCTTATTTCTTATTAAAATTTTGTCATCATTACATATTTAGGAAGCTCCTAATAAGAACCTTATCAGAAGATTCCAAAATTTTAAAGCAACAGCACGAAGATCAGGGAAATAGAATTGAAATTTATTTTTGATATCTAAAAAAATATGTTTGTTTTTGTGTCTGTAGATGTGCAGTAAGGTTGTGTATCATTACATGGTTAGAGCCGTCATGGCCGTGATCATATGGTAGTTGGATTTATAACTACCTATGCAATCAGTGCCTATCACCACAGATGTTGTGAGTTCAAATCTCGTTGAGGGCGAGGTGTACAACATTATGTGATAGAGTTTGTCAGTGACTTCAACAGGTCGGTGGTTTCCTCCGGGTCCTCCGGTTTCCTCCACCAATAAAACTGACCACCCCGATATAACTGAAATATTGTTGTAAGTGGCATTAAACACCACCAAACAACAAAACAACAACATCATTATATGGTACACATTATTTTAAGGGATCACCTGTGTGTAGTATATTGTATAAAGGGAATATACCTAGGCACTTTTTTCTAATTTCTGGTCTTTTACAATTTGTGTGAAACTAGTTCTACAGCTATATTAGTAAAAATCTATAGATATGAACTTCATAATTTAGATTTAATCATTCATTTAAAAGACTTTAAAAAAAATGAATAACTGAATAAAGGTATAACAGCTTGTTAAATAGAGGTGTTTTATGTGTTCAATTTCTCATGTATTGCAGTGAAACCTGTCTAAGCTTAAGTTAACCCTGAGTAAACTGGACTCCTGTAAAAACCGCTTTAGATAAAAATCCTAATGTAGGAAAACATTTGCTAATTTAACTACGGTATATAAACAGAACATCTGTCTATTCCGAACAGTTTGTCCCAAGGAGGTTCCGTTTAGACAGGTTTCACTGTATTTGTATAATAGAGTTGTTCTTAAATAAGGAATACACAAGTTCTAACCAGTTAAACATATCAATGCCCCTTCAAATTCAGTGCATTTGGCATATTAGCAGAGGAATTATCAAGGCAGATGGAGTATACTAAATTTTCAATCTATTTATTTTTGTTGAAAAATTCATTGCAACACTGATATATGTCTTGATGTTTTACACAAAAATTATGAAAATTGTGATAGACATTTACAATGTCTTTTTTAAATCACATGGCCATATAAAACATATAGGAAACTGACTTGTTTTACATGTAACACATGGTATAATGAATAGTTTATTGTTTTCTGTTATTTTCTATCACTATAGTCTTTGCTGGATATCCATCTAATTCAACAATCACATATTTATACTGGTATTTCTTCTTTTCATCCTGCAAAAAAGAAAGATGGATAGATACATATATATATATATACGTCTGAAAATTAAACCAAACAGTGTTAGAATTAGATTTTAGAGCTGTCAAATTTTTGTTCTTCCCTCGACGGGATTTGAACCCACACCATTGATACACTGCAGCACCATTCGCTTAGCCTTACGTCCAGCGCCCTAGACCACTCGACCACATCCACTCCCTATTGGAATGAAATATATGATGTATTCCTGTATATTCATTTGCTAACCTGACATGGGATATACTCTGTATCCCAATGACCATGGCGACGATATGAATCTTACATCTGAAATGGCACTAGCTTATCACTTTGGCTGATGTAATATTACAAAATATTCACTTGTCCAGGACTATATGGTAGAACATGTTTACTTATATACAAATTTTAATCCAATTCATTTCTAAATTTGGATTCCCTTTTTGAAAAAGGAGTCAAATTTAGTCATCTAAAAATGGCATCAAACTATTTACATCGTTTAAGTTTTATGAATTAAATCTTTAAAAATCTAACTCATTGTTTATTAAAAGAGAAACTTGTTAGAAAACAATTGTATAAAAAAAAATTCACAAATTTCAACAAAACATGTATTCTCTTTTTTATCTTATCCAAAAACAACAAAAACAAAAGAAAGTACACCTCTTCTATATCTAATGGGTTAATTTGCTATGGGTTTTTTTCAATGGCACTCAAATAGAATAAGAGGTTATTCTGGCTTCACAAGGAATATAAAATGAGTTTTTACCTCGTAAACTTCTACATGGACTGTACCTTTTCTGTAAGGACCATTTATATAAAACTGTATTCTCATATGCTTCACACCATCAACCAGAAAATTGTGAGAGCTAAATTGGTGGGAAAAAAAAGTAAAATAAAAAAGAAATTTATAAAAATAATAAAACAATCAATAAAATACTAGTGTATATATATCTCAAGATTGTTTAAAAATATATGTGTTTTAAAATATTACAATGTATGTCTAAACCTTTTTGTGACAGTGTGTTTTAGAATATTACAATGTATGTCTAAACCTTGTTGTGACAGTGTGTTTTAGAATATTACAATGTAGTTCTAAGTAGATGTGCATGCTATTCATTATAGCTTTGCCAGAATCATGTTGTTCCAAAATGCTTAAATTTGCAATTATTTTAGGCTATAAAATAATTTCCAACACAACCAGCAAACTCCTGTTTCTGCAGAATTGTATCCAACTGCTGAGAAACTGGGTACTATTTCAACATTCATGGGTTTCCATGGAGATTTTATATACAGCTTTCTTCTGATTCTGGATTTATCACTTTTCTAATATTGTTCACATTTTAGTGAGCATTACAATATCAAAAAGAGTGTTGAGCATTCTGACATGATTTATACCAGAATGTCAAACAGCTTCACTTAATGAGCTAATTCTCTTCACCTTTTTGCACTATATCCACAGGGGAGATAATCTGAATTAACCTACTTGACAATTTGTCTCCTTCTCCTACTGCCTGATGTTCCGTGTCCTGTGATTGGCTCTCCCAAATAATCAATAACTTCATAATTTTTCTTACAAAGTTTTAATGCTTGATTGTAAACACCACCAGGACTCTGTTTAGAAAACAATTCCTTGCCCACTGTATAAAACATTATTCCTGAAAATACATAAAATGTAAATTTACTTAATTTATAAAAAAAAAAAAAAAAAAATTGTTTGTAAAACCTATCAGTAAAATACCATTACCTTGTACATGTGCAACTTTTTGCATGTGGATTCAATGCCAATGAATGTAATTGTCAAGAAACTATTTTTGAAAACATAACGAATGAAAATATTGACAATGGAAAAAATTATATGTATCTTAACTGTAGTAATTCAAAATTCATGCTGCATATGTCAGTTTATCAAATCAATATTTCAATAAATCTTTTGGAATTATAAGAATCAAATGATACAAGCAATTTAAAGAAAACTTTTTCAGTCTGTAAGTAATGTTTTATTTCAATATGTGCAAAAGAATTGTATTAGAGCATAAAACATAATGTTTTCCATTGATCATTAATCCAATCAAAATTAATAATTCCAATTAGCAATAAGACCAAATGTAATGTACTGATGTTGTAACTTACCCATTACCCCAAGACCCCCAAGTATTATCACTAAATATGATGCATCTTTGCTCGCTTGTTTTACTGAAAATATAAATTGAAACCGTATATTTATATACATAAGTTGTTATACATGTGACAATTGTTATATATGTGACAATTGTTATACATGTGACAATTATTATACATGTGACAATTGATTTGATTTTTGAAGTCAATTAAAACAATACATTTGTACCATTGTTAAAAGCAAAACTGTAAATCTTTAAGGTTGTAAATATAAATTAGAACAGTCAGATCATTGATCTAGAGTTAACTAAATATGTCTACATAACACTAGTGTAGTACATGTGTGAAAACATTTCCAACATAGATAGAGCCATAAGATAATTTGTTTTATATCTACCTATGCAATAAGTACCTATCACGACTAAAATGATTCAAGATTCAAATTTGTTCCCATGGTGGAGTGTACTTGATTCAACCTTATGTGATAAAGTGTTACTGATTTGCAGCAGGTATGTGGTTTTCTCTTGGTATCTGGTTTCCTCCATCAATAAACCTAACCAGAATAAGTTGCTTACTATGATAACTTGAGATAAAATATGGTCTGTTCAATTCAAATACTCAATCTAATTCAAATTAAATAAATTGGACTATTTGATTTCAATACAACAAGGTTTTATTGTATATAAAATTTACACATACACGATTCCCATAACCATGATAACATTTATTTCTTGCATCCATCAAAGTTGTAGAATTTTTCTGTCCAGTTGAAATATAATTACAGCTGAAACTCATTCTTGCAATCAAGGATAAATTATTTACTTGAATCAACTTGAAGTAAAATATAGTCTGCTTGTATAATGTACCCCAGATCACTCAAATGCTCAGATAATTTAAAGTAAAATGATTGGTCCATTTGACTTCAACACAATGATGTTTGTTTGTATTTAATGTAAGAACCTATCTCTTACACTTAAATATTATATTTTATTTTACTTTCATTTCTTTTATCTACTAATAGTACAATATACTTTTAAACAAAAAACAAAAACAAATAAATATTGTGGTCTTCTTATCACTTAGTGTGACCCCTTATTATCTACCCTTCATTGTCAGCTACCCATGTTTGATTATGCTCACTCTTTCATCATTATCATAATATGGGAGAACAAGCATAATCAACCACGAGTTACCACCAATGTATGCCATTGATGGCATTATGACAGGAAGGTGTTTTCCATTTCTAACCAAGATTACTTATTAAAAAAGTATTTCCCCGACGTTTAACCTTTTGCAATACTTCATCAATATAAGGTAAGAAAATAAGAAAAAGAAAGATGATTAGACCATATTTAATAACCTTTTTCACCGGCACTTAATCCAGCATAAGGATTTTCTCTTGATATATCTATTTCTTTTCCTGTTTTTGTCTTTGATTCTTTAGTGCTATAATTTCTACTTGTCATAAGCATACAACTATTTTGACATATTTTAGTGCTGCTTGTCCTCGGGACTGTTTTACCATGAAAGACATTTCCATGTGAATTTAGTATTACTATTAGTCTCTGGAAACAGAATTTTAAACTGTGGTCAGACCTAAATAAAATTCCTTTTTTAAGAAATATTGTTCTACTGAGCATAGTGCAACTGTGCATTCTGTTTTTGTGTTACCAGTTCATGTCAAAAATAAGAAATGTCATAAAAGTTAAAACTATAGACATAAACGTTTGATTTCGGGTATGGAAAGGCCAATGTCAAACAAGTGAAGTCGGAAAAGCTTCAAAAATTTAGAGTTATCGCCCTGTATATTTCAGGGTTATCTCCCATCGTAATATATCCGGTCTGTAGACGAAACACAAAACATGAGTGAGAAAGTTAGCCGTTTTGAAGCATTAGAACAGCAACTTGAACTCTTTATAGAAACAACACGACAAGTAGGAATCATTGTCAGTGATGTTCAACCTAATGGACAGGCGGTTTTGAATAAAAAGTTGTAAGTCGTCGAGAAAAAAATAATTTTGTGATATTCCCAAGTCTTTTCACAAGGACTTGCTCCTGGTTACTACACTGTAATTTAGTTTACTGTCATTAATTTAACTTTTAAGCATGTAAAAATAATGACAAAATCATCAGACACAAGTTTTTCGACTTGATATTGTTACTATCATCGAACAACCGATAGAGGCGCATGCGTGGATCGAGGAAGACGTTCCTCTTTTGGCTCGTGAAAAAAAGTGAAATTCCCTAAATATTAGAATCATTTATGACAAATTTATAATAAGAATCATCATTATTGTGGTAAAAGTACACAAATAACACAAAAATTCCCGTTTAAACCCAGTAAAAAAAGATAAACACAACATTAAAAATTCAATGAATGAGAATGATAACATTGCCGGTAAAACAGTCACATGACAAAGTATACCGGAAGTAAACAAACATTTTTTTTTTTTTTTTTTTTCTACTTTCAATAGTTTCATGCTGTCTAGACTTTATACTAACCAGGCTTTTCGATAAACCCGAACTCCTGAGTTGCCCAGGAGACGAAGATTTAACTAGTCTACTCTGCTAATATTAACTATTCCCACCTTTTCACAATTCCATATTCGAGCACAGAAAAAGCTTTAAAGAGAAAGAAAAAAAAAAAAAAAAAATCAGGTATGTGGAAAATTTGTTTTTGTATTTTGGCAATAACAAGCTCTGTATTTAACATACTACACTCACCAAGTAGCACTTTGTCTACTGAAAACATACTGCTCAGATGTCCAACAGAACGTTTTCCTTTTATTGCCTTTTCCAAGGCCCTACACCATCCAAATAAAAACTGTAACCTGTATAACAGCCTAAGAGTTACCAAATACCTCAAATATAGTCCTAATAGAAAGGTACAATTATATCTGTGCCTATTACTTATTGCAAACTCTTCAGACACTGAAACAAATCCTGGCCCTAGAACTCCTAAATGGCCATGTGGTACATGCCAAAAAGCAGTAACAACAAAAAATAAAGCTATATGTTGTGATAGCTGTAACACCTGGTATCACATAGACTGTCAAAATGTACACCCTCATATCTATGAATGTATGAATGCTAGTAACATCAGCTGGGAGTGCATACAATGTGGAATGCCCAACATTTCTACATCAATTTTTAATAATTATTCGTTTGTGTCACCAAATCCATTTGACAAACTGAATAACTTGGGGAAAACCATTAACAATAACAATGATGTACATGCACCAAGTAAAAGCTTATTACCACCAACAAGCATAGAAAGAATTAATACAACAACTACGAACAAACAAAAGAGAAACAAAATCACACGATGGCCATGTGGCACTTGCCAGAGGGCAGTAACATGGAAGCAAAAAGCACTTTGCTGTGACAGTTGTGATACTTGGTACCACATACACTGTCAGGGTATGACATCTCACAACTATGAATGTATGAATGCCAGTAACATAAACTGGGAATGTACCAACTGTGGAATGCCAAACTTTTCCACCAGCTTATTTAATAATCAAACCGACATATCATTTAATACCACAAATAACTGGAGCTTGATGAATGATACATCTCTTAATAATAGCTTAGGAGCTCCACAGGCATCTTCATCGCCTATGACTAAGGTTAAACTAAATTCTAAACCACCAAAGAAAACTCCAAATAAAAATCGTAAACCAATTAGAATCTTGAACATTAATTTTCAATCAATAAAAAATAAGAAAGAAGACCTTAACCAAATTATTGACTCTGCTAAACCTGATATAATCTTAGGAACAGAGACATGGTTAGATAAAGATACATCATCATACGAGTTCTTTCCATCAGAATTATTCAATGTCTACAGATCAGACAGAAAACCAAATAAAAACAACCAAAGTTATGGAGGAGTGCTTATTGCCATCAAAAAAGAATTTATTAGTACTGAAGTAAGCGAACTCAAAACTGATTGCGAAATAGTTTGGTCTCAAATAAACATGTCTGGAAGTAAGAACTTACTGATAGGTGCATACTATAGACCACCATCTGATAAGGGAACATCTCTACAACAGCTTGAATTATCCCTCAGTAGAATAAATCATGCATCCAATACCAATATTATTTTAGGAGGAGACTTTAATCTGGGTCACATCGACTGGTCCATACCACAAGTTATACCAGGTAAACCAGAAACAGAACTTAACATCAAACTCTTAGATATCATCGATGAATACAATCTCCATCAATTAGTAAATGTTCCAACTAGAAAAGAGCGAACTCTTGATCTCATCCTAGTAACCAATCCATCTATCATCAATAAAGTTCATACATTACCACCTCTTGGGCTTAGTGACCATGATGTTGTTTACACAGAAGCAGACATATGGCTGCGTAAAGTACGTCAACAACCCAGAAAAATTCTTAGGTATGACAAAGCAAACTGGGATAACATCAAATTTGATTTAGAAGACACACTTAAAAAGATAATAAACATAAACAATGATGCAAAAAGTACTGTAAATGAAATGTGGAACTTATTTAAGAACAATCTTACAAAATCAATTAATAAAAACATCCCACATAAAATGCTAACATACAAACATCGACTACCCTGGATCCATAATAAACTAAGAAAGATGATTAATAAAAAGAACAAATTATACTTCAAAATGAAAAAGGACAAAAAATATAAAGAGAAATATAAACAGCTGAAACATCAGGTCCAGAAAGAACAAAGACATGCTTACAACACCTATATCGAAAAATTAATCCTAGACCTTCCAACAAATGATCCAGATCAAAGTTTTAATAATCAATCGAAA
This sequence comes from Bathymodiolus brooksi, assembly GCA_963680875.1. Classification (NCBI taxonomy): domain Eukaryota; kingdom Metazoa; phylum Mollusca; class Bivalvia; order Mytilida; family Modiolidae; genus Bathymodiolus; species Bathymodiolus brooksi. Next base: position 24,210,475 of record OY804578.1, on the reverse strand, counting down.
CCAAAAAAACTCTTCTCCTTCATAAAGTCACTCAGAACTGACAACAGTGGAGTTGCTCCCTTGAAAAAAGAGGGACAACTAGTTGCTGACACTAAACAAAAGGCAAACATCTTAAACGAACAATTTAAATCTGTATTTACCACTGAATCAATAGATAACATTCCTAACAAGGGTGTGAGTCCACATCCAGATATACCACCACTTACCATCACAACACCTGGCATCCGAAAACTACTTGACAACATCAACTCGCATAAAGCCAGTGGCCCAGACAACATCAGCGGCAGAATACTAAAAGATCTTCAAAATTTTACAGCTCCAATCTTAACCATCATTTTTCAAAAATCACTTCAGACTGGCTGCATACCAACTGACTGGAAACATGCAAATGTTGCACCAGCATACAAAAAAGGTGAAAAATACAATGCAGCAAACTACAGACCAATCTCTCTCACCTGTATCAGCTGTAAAATTATGGAACATGTCATTACAAAACACGTACTTAACCATCTGGAAAGCAACAATTTATTATATGATCTTCAACATGGCTTCAGACATTCTAGATCCTGTGAAACCCAACTACTGTCCTTTGTTCAAGAAATTGCTGCAAATTCAGATAAAAATATTCAAACTGATCTCATTATCATGGACTTTGCCAAAGCCTTTGACAAAGTTCCACATCAACGACTTCTATACAAACTCAAATTTTATGGAATCAAGAATCAAACATTAACCTGGATCTCTGCCTTTTTATCAAACCGTACACAAACAGTGGTTCTGGATGGAGAGTCATCAGATATTGCTCCGGTCACTTCTGGTGTCCCTCAGGGAACAGTTCTGGGTCCTGTTCTTTTTCTGGTATATATTAATGACTTATCAGAATATATGAAATCCAGCCAACTCAGACTGTTCGCCGACGACAGCATCATCTACAAAACTATCAAATCCCAAAAAGATTGTGATAGTCTCCAAGAAGACCTTGATGCTGCCGCACGATGGGAAAGTGACTGGCTGATGGCTTTCCACCCAGACAAATGCTCAGTCCTTACAATAACAAACAAGAAAAATCCTGTAAAACATAACTACTTGCTACACAATCATACTTTGGAATCAGTTTCTTCAGCAAAATATCTTGGAATCACTCTTCAATCCGACTTGAAATGGACACAGCATGCTAACAACATAGTAGCCAATGCAAATAAAAGTCTTGGATTCTTGAAAAGAAACCTTAAAACCTCCAACACAAATATAAAGTCGCAGGCATACCTATCTCTTGTCCGTCCAAAACTAGAGTATGCATGCTCAGTTTGGAACCCTCACACTGCAGAACATTGCAATAAAATTGAGATGGTCCAACGACGGGCAGCTAGGTATGCCTGCAACAGATACCATAATACTAGCAGCGTCACAGACATGCTACAAACCCTCAGCTGGCCTTCATTACAACAACGTCGACTCAAAACAAAACTTATATGTTCTACAAGATTGTTCACCATATAGTTGCAGTTCCTACAACAATATTAATACCTACAGACCCAAGAATCAGACAATTTCATCCATTTACATACAGACATCTTCATGCATTCAAAGATCCGTACAAGTACTCATTCTTTCCGAACACAATCATTCACTGGAATTTACTACCTCAAACTATAGTTCTATGCCCAACAGTCAACACGTTTAGAGAACAGCTAACACCAACTGTTCTCAGCCATCTACAATTACAAATTTAAATAAAAATGAAATTGTAAATAGTTTTAACCACAAAATTTGTTCCTATTGGCACCACTTGTAAATATGTTATAAACTGACTGAATTTATTATTATTTCTTATTCCCACGCATGCGCAACAGCTAGTGATCATCCAGTGGATGGATAGCTGTATACCAAAAGAAGAAGAAGAAGAACCCACTGAAAAATTGTGTTGAAGTTCACTATCGACAATGCGCAACTCACTGAATGTGAAAAATCAGAGGACTGCAGAGGGTGTGATATTTAACCCGAAATACATCCCCAATGCATGTCAAAATACCACAATATACACTTTGTGTAATGTTTTATCATTAATGTGATATTTTGTGAATATTTAAATATTTTTTGTTGATCTATTTATCCAGGGCCCGGGTGGCTCAATGAGTTAGGTGCCGTATTTAGGGTTGCATAATGTGCAGGATTTTGTCCAGATTCTTTATTTTGTAGGAGGGGTGCGCATTATTAACAGGAACAATGTGTTTCACTCTTTCCCAGACCGGGAAATCACATGTCCACCATGTTTTTTTGTTTACTATTGTCAACATGCAAAATTAAATATTTCTTAAATTGTTTGGACACTATTCCACAAAAGAATTAATTGCATCTACTATGTTTTAATTATTGAAGAATTAAAACTGTCTAGTGCAGTTTTGTTTTGTACTTGTAAATATTTACCTTTGATCAAGGATTTATATAGTAGGAAGGATATGAAACTCGTATTTTCTCGCTTTATCTCGCGTGGCGAGATTTTATGCTACTCGCATTGATTTTTTCTGTATCACCCCTCATACACGTAAAATAAAAAAAGTAGAGTTTCATACATCTAAAAACATATAAAACAAAGCAACTAATCACCCAAGTTTTGTGGTATACATTGAATACACTAAACTACACATTTATACACATTGGTGTGTCGATTTCATGTAAACAATGAAGTTTATTGATTTCTAAATAGGCCACGCCCAGAATGCCGCCATTTTGACAAATGATGTAAACAATCCTTAATAAATACAAATTGGGAGCACTGTTTTCAATAAAACTCCTACTTAACATTGAAAAATATTATATTATCACAAAAATGACAGCTCCGTTTCAATATTCGGTATGATGAGTGAAGGGGAGTTTGAAATTTAAATTCGAGCTTTGACAGCCCATGAAGGTCAAAAAGGGCAAATTGATTAATGTCAATTATTAATGAGATATGGGTGATACATCTACAAAAAATCGATACTTTATCAATGATTGGTATTTAGAACAAATATTTTCACTTTATTTTTGTAATTATGGTTTTATATACATGTACTTACAAATACTAGTTTAAAATGTTGAAGCGATGAAAATTTCCACCGTTAACCAAGGCACGTGCATCGTCAATGAATTGCACTGTGGGTAATCTCGCCATGCAACATACTTACATACAATCTATGTTAAATCTCCCGAGATTCATATCCTTTTTACTATATAAATCCTTGCTTTGATAGATACGAAAATAAACTACAGTTGACTCTCATTGTCTCGAATTCGGTTGACTCGAATTTCCAGTTGAGTCGAATTTTTATCGAAGTCCCGAACTTCGCTGTGTATAAATATATATAATTTGACTCCTGTTGAGTCGAATTCGGATGAGTCGAAATTTCGGTTGTCTCGAATAAAAGTTTTGGTCCCGAAATGTAGAAAGCCATATTATTTACATTCGTTGAGTCAAATTTACCTGTCAAAACATGTGTATTACCTTAGGATTAAAATCGGATCACAGGTGAAACATCCGGTCATTGAATTTGACATTTTTACCTTAGGCTATTTCACATGTTTATTTCACAATCTGTCAAATTAATTAGTGATAATATTTGAATTGGCTTGGTATTATGACACAGGTTAGATGTGTACAATAAACAATTATCGATTTATAATAAGTGCGCTTGGGTCGGCATACATCAATGATTATGAAAAGTACACAAAGGAAACGTTTTATCTATTGAATTATTTGTTGGAAATTAATTTTGATTAAAGAAGAATAGTTTTCTTCTACACTTTATTGAATAATAAAAACACACCATTTATTGTAAATAAACAGTATTGCACAAAGAAAAATACGTCATGATGGGTGAAGTTTAATGACAATGCAACAGGTGAAAAACATAAACAAAACGAATAAACATATTCATTCACACAAAAACAGATATCTAGAAGTTATCAGTCGTTTCACAAGATTCAAAGAATTTAACGGAGAGAAAAAAACAGCAACAAAAACATCGAATATGTTTAAAATCGTTCCGAGAATAGGGACATGCGATGCTGGTTTTAGCTCTTCAAAATTTCGCTCGAGTTGTCTCCCTTTCGTTGTTAAACAAACCACGCTTCCGGTATCTTCGTAGCTCCTCTTGAGTCGAACTACGGTTGACTCGAATTTTTTCCATGGTCCCATCGAATTCGAGATAACGAGAGTCAACTGTAAATATAAACGTCTGACTATATCTAGCCATGTGTAAAATAATCAATAATCTTGCCGATAAGATTTCAATGTGTGCAAGTATAATTAGACTGTCAGACTGTGTTTACACAAGATTATAGTAATTGAAATAAAAAGAAAAGAAACAATAAAATGTATTTGTCAATTTTTATGTCAAGTCTAATAGCTTGATTGCTCCCAGGTGAAGTTCAATCTGATTAACACAAAATTACAACACACAGTGCTCCCTCGGTCTATCACCCCCCGTTTTATCGCCAAAATTCTCGTCTGTCCCGATTTCCCCCATTACAAATACCCCGTTATACTGCCAAACTCGGCTACCGCCATCCGCCACAGCTTTTCAGACACAAAAGTCGTAAAACCAATTTAAATTCCCCCGTTAATACTGCCCACAACTACCTTTTGACAGTTGTGTATTGATCGGTAATCATGGAATGTCAAAACTGGTCATCGGACACGGTCATTGATCTCATAGTTGAGGGTCGGAACAGGTGATGAGTTGTTTTGATTAGAATAATTACCTGTATTTACTTTTCTAGTGATTACATTTGTACTTTTAATCCTGAGTAAAATTTGTAATTTAATTAGTCGTCATAAAAATGTCGTGCTTGAAGAGAAAGCGTAATTAATTAGACGACAAACAAAAACGTTCAATTATAAGCTATGCAAAGGAAAATCCAAAATTAACATAACAACAAATTGCCGATAATTTGACAATTAAATGGGATCTTCCAATAACCCCACATATGAAGATGAACTGTTGCTGTCACATGTTTATAATGACCTTGATGTCCCGAGCTACAAATGACGGTTCAAGAATTTGTCAACATTGACAAAGATCTGCAAACTGTACAGGACATTTCTGATGTGAATATGATTATTCTAATTTATTTATTTATTAAACATGTATTATTTATACTTATGCATGTCACAATGTCAGTCGAGTTGAAAGTTTATCTTTTCATATGATCACATAACTTCCAGTTTTCAATGTCCCTCAGTTTATCGCCAAACTACCGACTGCACAGAAGGTGGCGGTTTAACGAGGGAGCACTGTATAACAATATGCTATGATTGCATGGCTTGGATGCTATTTCATCACTATTGACTAAATAATAAGGCTGTAGTTCATTCATGATCATTAATTATTTGGTCAATTTTAAAAATTCAAGAAAATAACGGATTGTCGGCGCTCTGTGATGTACGTAACAACCGTATTTTCAGCAACTCCTCACAAGCTTAGCAATGTTCAACAATGTCATAATAAGTGACAATTGTTTGCCTTTCTTTATTCTATATCATTATTTTCTGTCATCTTCAACTATCAACTCCGTTAATTTACATTCAGATCCGGAATTTAAACTTATATTTACTGATGCTGTACTAGATTTCGAATCCATTACACAACATCCGGATATTAAAAACATCATATGAAAACGCCAATAAAACCCAACACATTTAATATTTTGCAACTTTTTGGAAGATGAAAAGAGATAAATGGTTCTTAAATTCTCCCAGCAAATGAAACATGCTCAAAGGACTGAAAAATATATACGATTGATATTTAATTCTTACATTTCCGGCGGCGATTTTTTTTAAAGTCCATGCACATTATAGACATGAACTAGTTTTTTTCTGGAGATTTTCAAGGCCAAGAGGGGGTGTGCATTATGCACCAATGCGCATTATGCAACCCTAATGACGGTGGTTGGATTACCTAACAAATCATATAAACCTATCACCAATATGCCGTGGGTTTGCGCCCAGCTTTGTAAATTACAAAAAATGTGTATTCGACTTGCAGCCACAAGTGATAAAGTGTACCAGTTGCTTGCCCATGGTCGGTGGTTCTCTCTGGGTACTCCGGCTTCTTCCAACACTAAAACTGGTTGCCATGTTATTGCTAGATATTGCTGAAAGTGGCATTAAACACCAAAAATCAATCAATCAATCTATTTATCGAAAATTAGTATTTAAACAATGATTCTTCCATGTTGTGAACGATCGATCATCAGTGAGTCGCTTATGATCATGAAAGGATATTACCCCAATCGCATAAATAATGCCATATTTCTAAGTTTAAGCGATTTTTGCCTGATTGAAATGAATGTTAAAATATGTTGAATTAATTTATTACTTGAAATCCAAGTAATAAAATTAGAATGAACATAAATGGCAAAAGATGAAAGCTATTGTACATATAAAGCAGACACTCACCTGGTTATATTCATATACAGTTTGCGTTCAATCAAATATAGATTTTATGCAAAAAATATTTTACTCATTTTCACATACATGTACATGTAAACTTAAACCCATTGAAATAGCACTTTGAAAAATTCACCATTCGGCCGCTTAGGCCCTCCCATTATAATATGGCTCATATCTCGGAAACGGTAGTTAGAGCTACAACATATCTGTTGGGACACTCAAAAAATTTATTTTTCAAATGATATCAATGGGAAAACTGCTTACAAATCTTTCTAATACCACATATACAATGTAATTTGTATTTACTGTCTACAGTCCAATCTTGTTGTCTTGAAGTTAATTTTGATACGAGTTATTCTGGATAAATTGAGCTGAAAATTATTACAAGCAGAAAAATGTTTCCTTTGAGACAATGAGCTATCCAAGGATACAACTTATCTATGTTTGAGATAACAAGGTTCAACAACACTGTAAAAAAAATACTTTGTAGCTTAACAAATCAAGTTGATTTTATTCAAATTTAAAGTAGCCTTAATTTGCATTCTCCACTTTTGCCAAAAAAATAACTTTACATTCATTTTATAAGTTATACATACATGTTTGTTTGAAGAAATTAAGATTATGATTTACAGAATTACAAAAGAATTTTTTTTGGTGTTTTGTAGAAATGAAATGATTACAGGAATGCAGGAGATAGATAAGATGAAGTCACAGATGGCAGATATCAATGTACCCCTGGAAGTTTTTGAGTAAGATTATTATTATATCAGGTGTATAGGAAATACTGATTTCTATAATTATTTTTTTGTACTTACATGTAGAAACATAATTATTATATTGTAATAAGAATATACTTGTAGAGGCATTTTTAATTGCAACATAAATGATTGCTTAGATAGTGGCCTGACACAGATTGTTTTATGTTATCAATTGTGAAGAGTTTATGATATTTTTGATGGCGAATTTTATGTAAGCAAAAACATAGGGACTACAGTATATAGAAAAGCTGCATTTTGTTACATTTATATATAAATTAATTTTAGAGTCGCATGTCATTTTATACGTGTTTTGATTGGTTTAAAAAGTTGAGGTTATTTTCATATGTACTGAATCTGAAAATAGACGTTGTTCTCAAGGCGTCGCATGCCATTGTCATCAGGCAATTTTCTTTAAATGAGGCACCTTTGGGGTTATTTAAATTTATTTCCGATTATTTGCCTTATTTTGAAAAAATAAATATATTTTTCAATATCATAACAAAAAAAGTTTGAATTAATTTATAAGGATTGATCGAAATTATTTGTTCGGTTCATTCGAAATAACCTCAATCAGGTTGTACACACCCTTGCGTAACCCGCTATGCGGCGTTACATGGTGTGTACAACCTGATTGAGGTTATTTCGAATGAACAGAACAAAAATTTTGATCAATCCTTAAATAATTGTGTTATGATAATAAAAGTAGATGCCTTAGTGGTGTCTAATGGTTAGCTTGCTCACATTGAGTGCTGTAGATTGTATGTTCGTCCCCACGTTGGAGTCAAACCAATGATCATAAAATTGGTATTTGCTGTTTTTCTACTAAGCAATTAGTGGTACTTGGTAAGAAAAAGGACTGGAAGTCTGGATATTAAAGTGCAGCAGTATGTTAATCTAGTTTAAGCATATTTTATTGTTCATAGCAACAAATGGATCAGACACAAGTTTTTCAACATACATGTACATGTATGTAGAACATCTTCTCCAGACTGTTATTTCAGTGAGATATAGTAAGCATTATAAAACAAATCCAGCTCATTATGTTGTGGGTCTAGTACAAAGCAGTCATTATCATCATCTCATTAATATTATTTATTCTGGCCATTATATAGCTAAAAAAATTGCTCACTTTCCATTAAACAACATTATAATACAAAACATGAAATAACATAAAGTTAAAATAAAATTATGCATACATTTGACTGGCTGCATAATTACATAAACCTTTGATTTATTTGTTTCAGTTACATTGACCAAGGTAAAAATCCAAACCTGTATACTAAAGATTGTCTAGAGAAAACATTAGCAAAGAATGAACAAGTCAAGGGCAAGATTGATAACCTAAAGGTATTTATTAATGATCCTTCAAATGTATTATTGTAAATCTCCTTCATCTGTAAATTTGCATGTTAAATACACGTACAGTGAAAACTGTCTATACCGAACCCTGAATAAAACAGAATCCTGTATAAACTGAACCCTGAATAAAACAGAATCCTGTATAAACTGAACCCTGAATAAAACAGAATCCTGTATAAACTGAACCCTGAATAAAACAGAATCCTGTATAAACTGAACATTAAATATAACAGAATCCTGTTTAAACTGAACATTAAATAAAACAGAATCCTGTATAAACTGAACATTAAATAAAACAGAATCCTGTATAAACTGAACCCTGAATAAAACAGAATCCTGTATAAACTGAACATTAAATAAAACAGAATCCTGTATAAACTGAACATTAAATAAAACAGAATCCTGTATAAACTGAACATTAAATAAAACTGAATCCTGTATAAACTGAACATTAAATAAAACAGAATCCTGTATAAACTGAACATTAAATAAAACAGAATCCTGTATAAACTGAACATTAAATAAAACAGAATCCTGTATAAACTGAACATTAAATAAAACAGAATCCTGTATAAACTGAACATTAAATAAAACAGAATCCTGTATAAACTGAACATTAAATAAAACAGAATCCTGTATAAACTGAACATTAAATAAAACAGAATCCTGTATAAACTGAACATTAAATAAAACAGAATCCTGTATAAACTGAACATTAAATAAAACAGAATCCTGTATAAACTGAACATTAAATAAAACAGAATCCTGTATAAACTGAACATTAAATAAAACAGAATCCTGTATAAACTGAACATTAAATAAAACTGAATCCTGTATAAACTGAACATTAAATAAAACAGAATCCTGTATAAACTGAACATTAAATAAAACAGAATCCTGTATAAACTGAACATTAAATAAAACAGAATCCTGTATAAACTGAACATTAAATAAAACAGAATCCTGTATAAACTGAACATTAAATAAAACAGAATCCTGTATAAACTGAACATTAAATAAAACAGAATCCTGTATAAACTGAACATTAAATAAAACAGAATCCTGTATAAACTGAACATTAAATAAAACAGAATCCTGTATAAACTGAACATTAAATAAAACAGAATCCTGTATAAACTGAACATTAAATAAAACTGAATCCTGTATAAAGTGAACATTAAATAAAACAGAATCCTGTATAAACTGAACCCTGAATAAAACAGAATCCTGTATAAACTGAACATTAAATAAAACAGAATCCTGTATAAACTGAACCCTGAATAAAACAGAATCCTGTATAAACTGAACATTAAATAAAACAGAATACTGTATAAACTGAACATTAAATAAAACAGAATCCTGTATAAACTGAACCCTGAATAAAACAGAATCCTGTATAAACTGAACATTAAATAAAACAGAATCCTGTATAAACTGAACCCTGAATAAAACAGAATCCTGTATAAACTGAACATTAAATAAAACAGAATCCTGTATAAACTGAACATTAAATAAAACAGAATCCTGTATAAACTGAACATTAAATAAAACCGAATCCTGTATAAACTGAACATTAAATAAAACTGAATCCTGTATAAACTGAACATTAAATAAAACAGAATCCTGTATAAACTGAACATTAAATAAAACAGAATCCTGTATAAACTGAACATTAAATAAAACAGAATCCTGTATAAACTGAACATTAAATAAAACAGAATCCTGTATAAACTGAACATTAAATAAAACAGAATCCTGTATAAACTGAACATTAAATAAAACAGAGTCCTGTATAAACTGAACATTAAATAAAACTGAATCCTGTATAAACTGAACATTAAATAAAACAGAATCCTGTATAAACTGAACCCTGAATAAAACAGAATCCTGTATAAACTGAACATTAAATAAAACAGAATCCTGTATAAACTGAACCCTGAATAAAACAGAATCCTGTATAAACTGAACCCTGAATAAAACAGAATCCTGTATAAACTGAACATTAAATAAAACAGAATCCTATATAAACTGAACATTAAATAAAACAGAATCCTATATAAACTGAACATTAAATAAAACAGAATCCTGTATAAACTGAACATTAAATAAAACAGAATCCTATATAAACTGAACATTAAATAAAACAGAATCCTGTATAAACTGAACATTAAATAAAACAGAATCCTGTATAAACTGAACATTAAATAAAACAGAATCCTGTATAAACTGAACATTAAATAAAACAGAATCCTATATAAACTGAACATTAAATAAAACAGAATCCTGTATAAACTGAACATTAAATAAAACAGAATCCTGTATAAACTGAACATTAAATAAAACAGAATCCTGTATAAACTGAACATTAAATAAAACAGAATCCTGTATAAACTGAACATTAAATAAAACAGAATCCTGTATAAACTGAACATTAAATAAAACAGAATCCTGTATAAACTGAACATTAAATAAAACTGAATCCTGTATAAACTGAACATTAAATAAAACAGAATCCTGTATAAACTGAACATTAAATAAAACAGAATCCTGTATAAACTGAACATTAAATAAAACAGAATCCTGTATAAACTGAACATTAAATAAAACAGAATCCTGTATAAACTGAACATTAAATAAAACAGAATCCTGTATAAACTGAACATTAAATAAAACAGAATCCTGTATAAACTGAACATTAAATAAAACAGAATCCTGTATAAACTGAACATTAAATAAAACAGAATCCTGTATAAACTGAACATTAAATAAAACAGAATCCTGTATAAACTGAACATTAAATAAAACAGAATCCTGTATAAACTGAACATTAAATAAAACAGAATCCTGTATAAACTGAACATTAAATAAAACAGAATCCTGTATAAACTGAACATTAAATAAAACAGAATCCTGTATAAACTGAACATTAAATAAAACTGAATCCTGTATAAACTGAACATTAAATAAAACAGAATCCTGTATAAACTGAACATTAAATAAAACAGAATCCTGTATAAACTGAACATTAAATAAAACAGAATCCTGTATAAACTGAACATTAAATAAAACAGAATCCTGTATAAACTGAACATTAAATAAAACAGAATCCTGTATAAACTGAACATTAAATAAAACAGAATCCTGTATAAACTGAACATTAAATAAAACTGAATCCTGTATAAACTGAACATTAAATAAAACAGAATCCTGTATAAACTGAACCCTGAATAAAACAGAATCCTGTATAAACTGAACATTAAATAAAACAGAATCCTGTATAAACTGAACCCTGAATAAAACAGAATCCTGTATAAACTGAACATTAAATAAAACAGAATACTGTATAAACTGAACATTAAATAAAACAGAATCCTGTATAAACTGAACCCTGAATAAAACAGAATCCTGTATAAACTGAACATTAAATAAAACAGAATCCTGTATAAACTGAACATTAAATAAAACAGAATCCTGTATAAACTGAACATTAAATAAAACAGAATCCTGTATAAACTGAACATTAAATAAAACAGAATCCTGTATAAACTGAACATTAAATAAAACAGAATCCTGTATAAACTGAACATTAAATAAAACTGAATCCTGTATAAACTGAACATTAAATAAAACAGAATCCTGTATAAACTGAACATTAAATAAAACAGAATCCTGTATAAACTGAACATTAAATAAAACAGAATCCTGTATAAACTGAACATTGAATAAAACAGAATCCTGTATAAACTGAACCCTGAATAAAACAGAATCCTGTATAAACTGAACATTAAATATAACAGAATCCTGTTTAAACTGAACATTAAATAAAACAGAATCCTGTATAAACTGAACATTAAATAAAACAGAATCCTGTATAAACTGAACCCTGAATAAAACAGAATCCTGTATAAACTGAACATTAAATAAAACAGAATCCTGTATAAACTGAACATTAAATAAAACAGAATCCTGTATAAACTGAACATTAAATAAAACAGAATCCTGTATAAACTGAACATTAAATAAAACAGAATCCTGTATAAACTGAACATTAAATAAAACTGAATCCTGTATAAACTGAACATTAAATAAAACTGAATCCTGTATAAACTGAACATTAAATAAAACAGAATCCTGTATAAACTGAACATTAAATAAAACAGAATCCTGTATAAACTGAACATTAAATAAAACAGAATCCTGTATAAACTGAACATTAAATAAAACAGAATCCTGTATAAACTGAACATTAAATAAAACAGAATCCTGTATAAACTGAACATTAAATAAAACAGAATCCTGTATAAACTGAACATTAAATAAAACTGAATCCTGTATAAACTGAACATTAAATAAAACAGAATCCTGTATAAACTGAACCCTGAATAAAACAGAATCCTGTATAAACTGAACATTAAATAAAACAGAATCCTGTATAAACTGAACCCTGAATAAAACAGAATCCTGTATAAACTGAACCCTGAATAAAACAGAATCCTGTATAAACTGAACATTAAATAAAACAGAATCCTATATAAACTGAACATTAAATAAAACAGAATCCTATATAAACTGAACATTAAATAAAACAGAATCCTGTATAAACTGAACATTAAATAAAACAGAATCCTATATAAACTGAACATTAAATAAAACAGAATCCTGTATAAACTGAACATTAAATAAAACAGAATCCTGTATAAACTGAACATTAAATAAAACAGAATCCTGTATAAACTGAACATTAAATAAAACAGAATCCTGTATAAACTGAACATTAAATAAAACAGAATCCTGTATAAACTGAACATTAAATAAAACCGAATCATGTATAAACTGAACATTAAATAAAACAGAATCCTGTATAAACTGAACATTAAATAAAACAGAATCCTGTATAAACTGAACATTAAATAAAACAGAATCCTGTATAAACTGAACATTAAATAAAACAGAATCCTGTATAAACTGAACATTAAATAAAACAGAATCCTGTATAAACTGAACATTAAATAAAACTGAATCCTGTATAAACTGAACATTAAATAAAACCGAATCCTGTATAAACTGAACATTAAATAAAACCGAATCCTGTATAAACTGAACATTAAATAAAACAGAATCCTGTATAAACTGAATATTAAATAAAACAGAATCCTGTATAAACTGAACATTAAATAAAACAGAATCCTGTATAAACTGAACATTAAATAAAACAGAATCCTGTATAAACTGAACATTAAATAAAACTGAATCCTGTATAAACTGAACATTAAATAAAACAGAATCCTGTATAAACTGAACATTAAATAAAACAGAATCCTGTATAAACTGAACATTAAATAAAACAGAATCCTGTATAAACTGAACATTAAATAAAACAGAATCCTGTATAAACTGAACATTAAATAAAACCGAATCATGTATAAACTGAACATTAAATAAAACAGAATCCTGTATAAACTGAACATTAAATAAAACAGAATCCTGTATAAACTGAACATTAAATAAAACAGAATCCTGTATAAACTGAACATTAAATAAAACAGAATCCTGTATAAACTGAACATTAAATAAAACAGAATCCTGTATAAACTGAACATTAAATAAAACAGAATCCTGTATAAACTGAACATTAAATAAAACAGAATCCTGTATAAACTGAACATTAAATAAAACAGAATCCTGTATAAACTGAACATTAAATAAAACAGAGTCCTGTATAAACTGAACATTAAATAAAACTGAATCCTGTATAAACTGAACATTAAATAAAACAGAATCCTGTATAAACTGAACCCTGAATAAAACAGAATCCTGTATAAACTGAACATTAAATAAAACAGAATCCTGTATAAACTGAACCCTGAATAAAACAGAATCCTGTATAAACTGAACCCTGAATAAAACAGAATCCTGTATAAACTGAACATTAAATAAAACAGAATCCTATATAAACTGAACATTAAATAAAACAGAATCCTATATAAACTGAACATTAAATAAAACAGAATCCTGTATAAACTGAACATTAAATAAAACAGAATCCTATATAAACTGAACATTAAATAAAACAGAATCCTGTATAAACTGAACATTAAATAAAACAGAATCCTGTATAAACTGAACATTAAATAAAACAGAATCCTGTATAAACTGAACATTAAATAAAACAGAATCCTATATAAACTGAACATTAAATAAAACAGAATCCTGTATAAACTGAACATTAAATAAAACCGAATCCTATATAAACTGAACATTAAATAAAACAGAATCCTGTATAAACTGAACATTAAATAAAACAGAATCCTGTATAAACTGAACATTAAATAAAACAGAATCCTGTATAAACTGAACATTAAATAAAACAGAATCCTGTATAAACTGAACATTAAATAAAACTGAATCCTGTATAAACTGAACATTAAATAAAACAGAATCCTGTATAAACTGAACATTAAATAAAACAGAATCCTGTATAAACTGAACATTAAATAAAACAGAATCCTGTATAAACTGAACATTAAATAAAACAGAATCCTGTATAAACTGAACATTAAATAAAACAGAATCCTGTATAAACTGAACATTAAATAAAACAGAATCCTGTATAAACTGAACATTAAATAAAACAGAATCCTGTATAAACTGAACATTAAATAAAACAGAATCCTGTATAAACTGAACATTAAATAAAACAGAATCCTGTATAAACTGAACATTAAATAAAACAGAATCCTGTATAAACTGAACATTAAATAAAACAGAATCCTGTATAAACTGAACATTAAATAAAACAGAATCCTGTATAAACTGAACATTAAATAAAACAGAATCCTGTATAAACTGAACATTAAATAAAACTGAATCCTGTATAAACTGAACATTAAATAAAACAGAATCCTGTATAAACTGAACATTAAATAAAACAGAATCCTGTATAAACTGAACATTAAATAAAACAGAATCCTGTATAAACTGAACATTAAATAAAACAGAATCCTGTATAAACTGAACATTAAATAAAACAGAATCCTGTATAAACTGAACATTAAATAAAACTGAATCCTGTATAAACTGAACATTAAATAAAACAGAATCCTGTATAAACTGAACCCTGAATAAAACAGAATCCTGTATAAACTGAACATTAAATAAAACAGAATCCTGTATAAACTGAACCCTGAATAAAACAGAATCCTGTATAAACTGAACATTAAATAAAACAGAATACTGTATAAACTGAACATTAAATAAAACAGAATCCTGTATAAACTGAACCCTGAATAAAACAGAATCCTGTATAAACTGAACATTAAATAAAACAGAATCCTGTATAAACTGAACATTAAATAAAACAGAATCCTGTATAAACTGAACATTAAATAAAACAGAATCCTGTATAAACTGAACATTAAATAAAACAGAATCCTGTATAAACTGAACATTAAATAAAACAGAATCCTGTATAAACTGAACATTAAATAAAACTGAATCCTGTATAAACTGAACATTAAATAAAACAGAATCCTGTATAAACTGAACATTAAATAAAACAGAATCCTGTATAAACTGAACATTAAATAAAACAGAATCCTGTATAAACTGAACATTGAATAAAACAGAATCCTGTATAAACTGAACCCTGAATAAAACAGAATCCTGTATAAACTGAACATTAAATATAACAGAATCCTGTTTAAACTGAACATTAAATAAAACAGAATCCTGTATAAACTGAACATTAAATAAAACAGAATCCTGTATAAACTGAACCCTGAATAAAACAGAATCCTGTATAAACTGAACATTAAATAAAACAGAATCCTGTATAAACTGAACATTAAATAAAACAGAATCCTGTATAAACTGAACCCTGAATAAAACAGAATCCTGTATAAACTGAACCCTGAATAAAACAGAATCCTGTATAAACTGAACATTAAATAAAACAGAATCCTATATAAACTGAACATTAAATAAAACAGAATCCTATATAAACTGAACATTAAATAAAACAGAATCCTGTATAAACTGAACATTAAATAAAACAGAATCCTATATAAACTGAACATTAAATAAAACAGAATCCTGTATAAACTGAACATTAAATAAAACAGAATCCTGTATAAACTGAACATTAAATAAAACAGAATCCTGTATAAACTGAACATTAAATAAAACAGAATCCTATATAAACTGAACATTAAATAAAACAGAATCCTGTATAAACTGAACATTAAATAAAACTGAATCCTGTATAAACTGAACATTAAATAAAACAGAATCCTGTATAAACTGAACATTAAATAAAACAGAATCCTGTATAAACTGAACATTAAATAAAACAGAATCCTGTATAAACTGAACATTAAATAAAACAGAATCCTGTATAAACTGAACATTAAATAAAACTGAATCCTGTATAAACTGAACATTAAATAAAACAGAATCCTGTATAAACTGAACATTAAATAAAACAGAATCCTGTATAAACTGAACATTAAATAAAACAGAATCCTGTATAAACTGAACATTAAATAAAACAGAATCCTGTATAAACTGAACATTAAATAAAACCGAATCATGTATAAACTGAACATTAAATAAAACAGAATCCTGTATAAACTGAACATTAAATAAAACAGAATCCTGTATAAACTGAACATTAAATAAAACAGAATCCTGTATAAACTGAACATTAAATAAAACAGAATCCTGTATAAACTGAACATTAAATAAAACAGAATCCTGTATAAACTGAACATTAAATAAAACAGAATCCTGTATAAACTGAACATTAAATAAAACAGAATCCTGTATAAACTGAACATTAAATAAAACAGAATCCTGTATAAACTGAACATTAAATAAAACTGAATCCTGTATAAACTGAACATTAAATAAAACAGAATCCTGTATAAACTGAACCCTGAATAAAACAGAATCCTGTATAAACTGAACATTAAATAAAACAGAATCCTGTATAAACTGAACCCTGAATAAAACAGAATCCTGTATAAACTGAACATTAAATAAAACAGAATACTGTATAAACTGAACATTAAATAAAACAGAATCCTGTATAAACTGAACCCTGAATAAAACAGAATCCTGTATAAACTGAACATTAAATAAAACAGAATCCTGTATAAACTGAACCCTGAATAAAACAGAATCCTGTATAAACTGAACATTAAATAAAACAGAATCCTGTATAAACTGAACATTAAATAAAACAGAATCCTGTATAAACTGAACATTAAATAAAACAGAATCCTGTATAAACTGAACATTAAATAAAACAGAATCCTATATAAACTGAACATTAAATAAAACAGAATCCTGTATAAACTGAACATTAAATAAAACAGAATCCTGTATAAACTGAACATTAAATAAAACAGAATCCTGTATAAACTGAACATTAAATAAAACAGAATCCTGTATAAACTGAACATTAAATAAAACAGAATCCTGTATAAACTGAACATTAAATAAAACTGAATCCTGTATAAACTGAACATTAAATAAAACAGAATCCTGTATAAACTGGACATTAAATAAAACAGAATCCTGTATAAACTGAACATTAAATAAAACAGAATCCTGTATAAACTGAACATTAAATAAAACAGAATCCTATATAAACTGAACATTAAATAAAACAGAATCCTGTATAAACTGAACATTAAATAAAACCGAATCCTGTATAAACTGAACATTAAATAAAACAGAATCCTGTATAAACTGAACATTAAATAAAACAGAATCCTGTATAAACTGAACATTAAATAAAACAGAATCCTGTATAAACTGAACATTAAATAAAACAGAATCCTGTATAAACTGAACTTTAAATAAAACAGAATCCTGTATAAACTGAACATTAAATAAAACAGAATCCTGTATAAACTGAACATTAAATAAAACAGAATCCTGTATAAACTGAACATTAAATAAAACAGAATCCTGTATAAACTGAACATTAAATAAAACAGAATCCTGTATAAACTGAACATTAAATAAAACAGAATCCTATATAAACTGAACATTAAATAAAACAGAATCCTGTATAAACTGAACATTAAATAAAACAGAATCCTGTATAAACTGAACATTAAATAAAACAGAATCCTGTATAAACTGAACATTAAATAAAACAGAATCCTGTATAAACTGAACATTAAATAAAACAGAATCCTATATAAACTGAACATTAAATAAAACAGAATCCTGTATAAACTGAACATTAAATAAAACAGAATCCTGTATAAACTGAACATTAAATAAAACAGAATCCTGTATAAACTGAACATTAAATAAAGTTCCAATGTAGGAAATCCTTGTCAAATTCACCTGTTTAAACTGATTACCTGTCTGTTGGTTCCTGGTTCAGTTAGACAGGTTTCACTGTATATTAATTCTAATGTAATACTTGATATAACTTCATGTTGGTTGCTTGACACCATTACCATGTGTAAAATACATTGTTTATTTGTCAGAATGTCTTGTGCAACCACAGATAAGATTTCAGGTAATTTAAAAGGGTTGTTAATTTTTGTAATCTTTAAATCGATATTAATTTAAACTTTTAGAATGTCTGAAGAGATATTTATGACTCTTGGTTGTCATGGTAAAATTGCTTAAAATTCCTTATGTATTTTTCAAGTCTGAATGTGTAATTATGAATGGAAAATTATCTGATGACCTTTCAACATTAAAATATGTTTTCTGCAAATAGACAGTGAAAAGAATCATCGACAGTGTAAAGTGCTATTAATTTTTAGTGATGGCACTTGCAAATCTTGTGATTTAAAGAATGTTTTATTGACATAAAATTTGTGAAATGATTATTTAACCTGTTATGTTGTGAAGGTCAAAATGTCAGAATTCTATAATTTAATATAATGGTGTCATTAAGTCCAAATAGTTCAGTTTTATTTTACCAAGATAAAGATAAGCTAGCCTGGAGTTTTTGACTAAGTCTGAACACAGTTTACATAAGAATGAATCTTGATAAGTTGGTTTAACATTTTTTAGCTCGACTTTTCGAAGAAAAAACGTCAAGCTATTGTCGTCACTCCGGCATCAGCATCTGGGTCGGTTAAGTTTTTTGTCAGAGTCCATTTCTCAAAAACTATCAAAGGTATCCATTTGAAACTTGGAATACTTGTTCACTATCAAAAGTGGAACCAATTACAACAAGGCAGATGACCCTGTGATTTGTATATCCAGAGTTATCTGCCCTTGTTTCGACATAGTACATAGAAATTAGGGATATTTTTTTAGTATAATTAAAATTTCTCAATAACTATCAAAGCTATTAACTTGAAACTCAATACACTTGTAGAAAGTGTTGACCCCAATCTGTTGACAAGAGAAGACAACTCCATCTAGCATTTTATTTGAGTTATTCCCCCTTTTTGACTTAGAATGAGCTAAAAATACAATTTCTCAATAATTATGATAGGCATTGAAATGAAACTCAACATACCTGTTCACTATCAAATGGGGAACCTATTACAACAAGGCAGGTGACCCTGTGATTTGTATATCCAGAGTTATCTGCCCTTGTTATGACATAGTACATAGAAATTAGGGATATTTTTTTAGTATAATTAAAATTTCTCAATAACTATCAAAGCTATTAACTTGAAACTCAATACACTTGTAGAAAGTGTTGACCCCAATCTGTTGACAAGTTAGAAGTATGTATAACTTTGTGAATTGCTTGCAGTTTAATATCAGATATGAAAAAGTCGAGCGTCCAGCACCCGTGGGCGGTGCTCTTGTTAATATATATAATAATATTGATAATATTAAGACTTATTTACATTCACATTACCATTTAATGCTAGGGTCCTACATTTTTGTATTTTTAAAAATGACAAAATTTTAAATATTGTTTTATATTTTTTCAGCGATTCAAAGCTTGCTTACTTGTAGAACTGACTAAAGTGTTACCAAATGAAATCAACACTTACAGAGCTCTTAGAGGTGATGACCCACCAACGTGAATAGTGAACTTTTATATACTCTATTGAATTTTACATTCTTACTCAGGATCAGTGCATTTTGTTGTCATTTGATATGACCATGGTTTAAGCGTACAAGGATAGATATATCAATGTTTATGCCATGTCCACACAAAAGCAAGATTACAACAATATCGTACTTGATATATTTTTTGTTGTTTTACTTATGAGGATTGAGAATTCCTAACAACAGGGATGAAAATTTTCCTCTAATCAGCAGATTTCCTCTTTTTTAACAATATATTTAGAAATAGAATGTGTCAGACTAGGTCAAACAGCTAGAATATGAGTGTATAGAGGATTTCCTCTTTTTTCATCAGTAAGCACTCTCATCTCTGTAATATGTATTATCATTTGTTCTAGAAAATTCAATTTAAAGTGGATTAGACTAAAATTGATGTTTGTCTATTTATACAATGTATTTCTTAGGTATCTATTAATTTGAATATGCCTCATTATTTATACCAGAAACATGTACTGGTCAGCCCATGGTCATTATTTATACCAGAAACATGTATTGGTCAGCCCATGGTCATTATTTATACCAGAAACATGTATTGGTCAGCCCATGGTCATTATTTATACCAGAAACATGTATTGGTCAGCCCATGGTCATTATTTATACCAGAAACATGTATTGGTCAGCCCATGGTCATTATTTATACCAGAAACATGTATTGGTCAGCCCATGGTCATTATTTATACCAGAAACATGTATTGGTCAGCCCATGGTCATTATTTATACCAGAAACATGTATTGGTCAGCCCATGGTCATTATTTATACCAGAAACATGTATTGGTCAGCCCATGGTCATTATTTATACCAGAAACATGTATTGGTCAGCCCATGGTCATTATTTATACCAGAAACATGTATTGGTCAGCCCATGGTCATTATTTATACCAGAAACATGTATTGGTCAGCCCATGGTCATTATTTATACCAGAAACATGTATTGGTCAGCCCATGGTCATTATTTATACCAGAAACATGTATTGGTCAGCCCATGGTCATTATTTATACCAGAAACATGTACTGGTCAGCCCATGGTCATTATTTATACCAGAAACATGTATTGGTCAGCCCATGGTCATTATTTATACCAGAAACATGTATTGGTCAGCCCATGGTCATTATTTATACCAGAAACATGTACTGGTCAGCCCATGGTCATTATTTATACCAGAAACATGTACTGGTCAGCCCATGGTCATTATTTATACCAGAAACATGTATTGGTCAGCCCATGGTCATTATTTATACCAGAAACATGTACTGGTCAGCCCATGGTCATTATTTATACCAGAAACATGTACTGGTCAGCCCATGGTCATTATTTATACCAGAAACATGTACTGGTCAGCCCATGGTCATTATTTATACCAGAAACATGTATTGGTCAGCCCATGGTCATTATTTATACCAGAAACATGCACTGGTCAGTCAGCCCATGGTCATTATTTATACCAGAAACATGTATTGGTCAGCCCATGGTCATTATTTATACCAGAAACATGTACTGGTCAGTCAGCCCATGGTTATTATTTATACCAGAAACATGTATTGGTCAGCCCATGGTCATTATTTATACCAGAAACATGTACTGGTCAGTCAGGCCATGGTCATTATTTATACCAGAAACATGTACTGGTCAGCCCATGGTCATTATTTATACCAGAAACATGCACTGGTCAGTCAGCCCATTCTCATTATTTATACCAGAAACATGTACTGGTCAGTCAGCCCATGGGTTCTTGCCATATTGTCGATTTCAAGGTCAATACATTAATTCTCAAACAAATGTTTGTGAGAAAATTGTCAGTGATAGCATCTTCTCTACTTTGTAGAAAAAAAGGAACACAAAAATTGTGTTCGTCCATGTGAAATCAACACATTGGTAAGAATCTGTAGTTGCGAAGAACTATTCACTGATCATTTATTTTCTGATTGCTTGGAGAAGATGTTTTTTTTTATAAAGCCTTAAATTTTTTTCTGAATATTATTTTATTGTTGTAACTCATAAACTATATATTATTCTGTTAATATTATTTTAGATACAAAAATAGACATTGTTTCTAAATTATTCACCCATGACTCTTTTTTTTTAAATATCTAACAGATATATGAATACTAAAAACATTTATATATAGAGGTTCTATATTCAATGAAATCATGTAAAATGACAGTATAACAAGTTATAAAGTAGAAGACGGTAAACATTCTCTTTCATAAATAAAGGTCCATCTTTTGAACATAATATGTGTAATAGTTCTCTTTTAATATAGTACATGTGTGATAGTTGTGTACATGATAATTGTGTGTGAGAGAATGTTTTTTAAGAATAAAATAAATTATTGTAAGACATGTTTTGTTGTATATGTAATTGATATATAAAACAGCTTGCCAAGAGTCTTCTAGGTTTATGATAATGATCTCCTCTGTACATACATTGTACTACATAAATCATTCCAATAGCACTGACTGTAGAATACTATATAGACTAATCAGGGCTCACCAAACCAGGCGAAGTGGGCGACTTTTTTGCCTTGGTTTCAATGAAATCGCCCAATTTCTGTCAAAAAGCGAAGTTTTAGTCGCCCTTGTCAGTCTTTTCAAGTCAGTATTTTTTTCACCAATAATCATACTTTTTCTTCAATATTCACGTTAAAGGAGCTCTCATATTCCTGAAATTTGACCCATACAGTGTTTGATGTTCAATATATTATTCCAAACTCGTTAATTGCATCCTTTTTAAGATCATTGTGGGGAAAGAAACATTAAAATTTTGATAGATTTTTGGAAGTCTCCCAGATTTTCCCTCACTTCGCCCTTAAATCAACTGAGAGAGAAGTCAAGTCTCCCTGTTTTTACTATGTGTGGTGAGCCCTGCTAATTGGACCCAGTCTGCTATCATCTGATCAACCAACATCTCTGTTGTTTTCTTTTTTGTCTCCCTCTCTGCATACATGTATTACAAATGAAATAAAGGATTGATTGTGTATGAATTGGTTTTGATTTTATATATAATATCTTATATGGCAGGGACCATCATGACTGTGATCATATAGTGGTTGTATTTACATCTACCTATACAATCAGTACCTATCACCATTAAACCTTGATTCCTGTCCATGGCGAGGTGTACTTTATACAATTGTATGTGATAAAGTTTGTCAGTGACTTGCAACAGGTCAGTGGTTTTCTCTGGGTATTCCTTTTTCCTACCATATAACTGAAATAGTATCAAAATTGGTGCTAAATACACATAATCTTAGTGATAACCCTTTATAGCTGCTAAAAAAATGACTTCTGCTTCATTACAATGTGAAAAAAGTCTGTTCTGAGAATTTTCTCACAAAATTAGCTATCTTCTTGAGAATGTAATTGTACTAAATAGTAACATTGGACAGTGTGAAACATATCCTTCATTGGAATGTACTAAATAGTAACATTGGACAGTGTGAAACATATCCTTCATTGGAATGTACTAAATAGTAACATTGGACGGTGTGAAACATATCCTTCATTGGAATGTACTAAATAGTAACATTGGACAGTGTGAAACATATCCTTCCTTGGAATGTACTAAATAGTAACATTGGACAGTGTGAAACATATCCTTCATTGGAATGTACTAAATAGTAACATTGGATGGTGTGGAACATATCCTTCATTGGAATGTACTAAATAGTAACATTGGACAGTGTGAAACATATCCTTCATTGGAATGTACTAAATAGTAACATTGGAGTGTGAAACATATCCTTCCTAGGAATGTACTAAATAGTAACATTGGATGGTGTGAAACATATCCTTCATTGGAATGTACTAAATAGTAACATTGGACGGTGTGAAACATATCCTTCATTGGAATGTACTAAATAGTAACATTGGACTGTGTGAAACATATCCTTCCTTGGAATTTACTAAATAGTAACATTGGACAGTGTGAAACATATCCTTCCTTGGAATGTACTAAATAGTAACATTGGACAGTGTGAAACATATCCTTCCTTGGAATGTACTAAATAGTAACATTGGACAGTGGGAAACATCCTTCCTAGGAATGTACTAAATAGTAACATTGGATGTTGTGAAACATATCCTTCCTTGGAATGTACTAAATAGTAACATTGGACAGTGTGAAACATATCCTTCCTAGGAATGTACTAAATAGTAACATTGGACAGTGTGAAGCATATCCTTCCTTGGAATGTACTAAATAGTAACATTGGACTGTGTGAAACATATCCTTCCTTGGAATTTACTAAATAGTAACATTGGACGGTGTGAAACGTATCCTTCATTGGAATGTACTAAATAGTAACATTGGACAGTGTGAAACATATCCTTCCTTGGAATGTACTAAATAGTAACATTGGACAGTGTGAAACATATCCTTCCTTGGAATGTACTAAATAGTAACATTGGACAGTGTGAAACATATCCTTCCTTGGAATGTACTAAATAGTAACATTGGACAGTGGGAAACATATCCTTCCTAGGAATGTACTAAATAGTAACATTGGATGTTGTGAAACATATCCTTCCTTGGAATGTACTAAATAGTAACATTGGACAGTGTGAAACATATCCTTCCTAGGAATGTACTAAATAGTAACATTGGACAGTGTGAAGCATATCCTTCCTTGGAATGTACTAAATAGTAACATTGGACAGTGTGAAACATATCCTTCCTAGGAATGTACTAAATAGTAACATTGGACAGTGTGAAACATATCCTTCCTTGGAATGTACTAAATAGTAACATTGGACAGTGTGAAACATATCCTTCCTAGGAATGTACTAAATAGTAACATTGGACAGTGTGAAGCATATCCTTCCTTGGAATGTACTAAATAGTAACATTGGAGTGTGAAACATATCCTTCCTTGGAATGTACTAAATAGTAACATTGGACAGTGTGAAACATATCCTTCCTTGGAATGTACTAAATAGTAACATTGGACAGTGTGAAACATATCCTTCCTAGAAATGTACTAAATAGTAACATTGGATGGTGTGAAACATATCCTTCATTGGAATGTACTAAATAGTAACATTGGACGGTGTGAAACATATCCTTCCTTGGAATGTACTAAATAGTATTATTACTCTTCATGTAAGAAACTTTCATTATAATTGACATGATATTATCGAAACATAATTTTACAAAGAATAAATAGCGTCGTTGTACTATGCACTCGCATAGTACTATTGTTGGAGTCATTACTATGCTGATGGGCAGAGCTTAGAACAATGTTACGTCATTTAAATAGGCGGGGTCTAACCCGGATCACCTGAACGCTTTTAACAGTGTACAATTTACAATGTATTATACGTTTTTCTTTAACGTTGATGCTGTCGTCTGTCAATACAATGGCCAGTTCCAGGCTTGGGAATTAAATATTTGACAGTTCATTGTTATTGTTGAAATTAAATATTTCTTGAATTTAAATGAATATGATTTTCCAATCTTTATACTATCAATACATTTTAGACAAATTTCATTTTTTTAAATCACCAAAGACATTCAGAGTAATAATAACAATAATATTGTATAAACATTGGACGGTGTGAAACATATCCTTCCTTGGAATGTACTAAATAGTAACATTGGACAGTGTGAAACATATCCTTCATTGGAATGTACTAAATAGTAACATTGGACAGTGTGAAAGATATCCTTCATTGGAATGTACTAAATAATAACATTGGACGGTGTGAAACATATGCTTCCTTGGAGTGTGAAACATATCCTTCCTTGTAATGTACTAAATAGTAACATTGGACAGTGTGAAACATATCCTTCCTAGGAATGTACTAAATAGTAACATTGGAGTGTGAAACATATCCTTCCTAGGAATGTACTAAATAGTAACATTGGACAGTGTGAAACATATCCTTCCTTGGAATGTACTAAATAGTAACATTGGACAGTGTGAAACATATCCTTCCTTGGAATGTACTGAATAGTAACATTGGACAGTGTGAAACATATCCTTCCTAGGAATGTACTAAATAGCAACATTGGATGGTGTGAAACATATCCTTCCTTGGAATGTACTAAATAGTAACATTGGACAGTGTGAAACATATCCTTCCTTGGAATGTACTAAATAGTAACATTGGACAGTGTGAAACATATCCTTCATTGGAATGTACTAAATAGTAACATTGGACAGTGTGAAACATATCCTTCCTTGGAATGTACTAAATAGTAACATTGGACGGTGTGAAACATATCCTTCCTAGGAATGTACTAAATAGTAACATTGGAGTGTGAAACATCCTTCCTAGAAATGTACTAAATAGTAACATTGGACAGTGTGAAACATATCCTTCCTTGGAATGTATTAAATAGTAACATTGGACATTGTGAAACATATCCTTCATTGGAATGTACTAAATAGTAACATTGGACAGTGTGAAACATATCCTTCCTTGGAATGTACTAAATAGTAACATTGGAGTGTGAAACATATCCTTCCTTGGAATGTACTAAATAGTAACATTGGACAGTGTGAAACATATCCTTCATTGGAATGTACTAAATAGTAACATTGGACAGTGTGAAACATATCCTTCCTTGGAATGTACTAAATAGTAACATTGGACGGTGTGAAACATATCCTTCCTTGGAATGTACTAAATAGTAACATTGGATGGTGTGAAACATATCCTTCATTGGAATGTACTAAATAGTAACATTGGACGGTGTGAAACATATCCTTCCTTGGAATGTACTAAATAGTAACATTGGAGTGTGAAACATATCCTTCCTAGGAATGTACTAAATAGTAACATTGGACAGTGTGAAACATATCCTTCCTTGGAATGTACTAAATAGTAACATTGGACAGTGTGAAACATATCCTTCATTGGAATGTACTAAATAGTAACATTGGACAGTGTGAAACATATCCTTCCTTGGAATGTACTAAATAGTAACATTGGACGGTGTGAAACATATCCTTCCTTGGAATGTACTAAATAGTAACATTGGATGGTGTGAAACATATCCTTCATTGGAATGTACTAAATAGTAACATTGGACAGTGTGAAACATATCCTTCCTTGGAATGTACTAAATAGTAACATTGGAGTGTGAAACATATCCTTCCTAGGAATGTACTAAATAGTAACATTGGACAGTGTGAAACATATCCTTCCTTGGAATGTACTAAATAGTAACATTGGACAGTGTGAAACATATCCTTCCTAGGAATGTACTAAATAGTAACATTGGACAGTGTGAAACATATCCTTCCTTGGAATGTACTAAATAGTAACATTGGACAGTGTGAAACATATCCTTCCTTGGAATGTACTAAATAGTAACATTGGACAGTGTGAAACATATCCTTCCTAGGAATGTACTAAATAGTAACATTGGATGGTGTGAAACATATCCTTCATTGGAATGTACTAAATAGTAACATTGGACGGTGTGAAACATATCCTTCCTTGGAATGTACTAAATAGTATTATTACTCTTCATGTAAGAAACTTTCATTATAATTGACATGATATTATCGAAACATAATTTTACAAAGAATAAATAGCGTCGTTGTACTATGCACTCGCATAGTACTATTGTTGGAGTCATTACTATGCTGATGGGTGGAGCTTAGAACAATGTTACGTCATTTAAATAGGCGGGGTCTAAACCGGATCACCTGAACGCTTTTAACAGTGTACAATTTACAATGTATTATACGTTTTTCTTTAACGTTGATGCTGTCGTCTGTCAATACAATGGCCAGTTCCAGGTTTGGGAATTAAATATTTGACAGTTCATTGTTATTGTTGAAATTAAATATTTCTTGAATTTAAATGAATATGATTTTCCAATCTTTATACTATCAATACATTTTAGACAAATTTCATTTTTTTAAATCACCAAAGACATTCAGAGTAATAATAACAATAATATTGTATAAACATTGGACGGTGTGAAACATATCCTTCCTTGGAATGTACTAAATAGTAACATTGGACAGTGTGAAACATATCCTTCATTGGAATGTACTAAATAGTAACATTGGACAGTGTGAAAGATATCCTTCATTGGAATGTACTAAGTAGTAACATTGGACGGTGTGAAACATATCCTTCCTTGGAATGTACTAAATAGTAACATTGGAGTGTGAAACATATCCTTCCTTGGAATGTACTAAATAGTAACATTGGACAGTGTGAAACATATCCTTCCTAGGAATGTACTAAATAGTAACATTGGACAGTGTGAAACATATCCTTCCTTGGAATGTATTAAAT
Organism: Bathymodiolus brooksi; assembly: GCA_963680875.1. NCBI lineage: Eukaryota > Metazoa > Mollusca > Bivalvia > Mytilida > Modiolidae > Bathymodiolus > Bathymodiolus brooksi. Next base: position 24,181,605 of record OY804578.1, on the reverse strand, counting down.
AGTAACATTGGACAGTGTGAAACATATCCTTCATTGGAATGTACTAAATAGTAACATTGGACAGTGTGAAACATATCCTTCCTTGGAATGTACTAAATAGTAACATTGGAGTGTGAAACATATCCTTCCTAGGAATGTACTAAATAGTAACATTGGACAGTGTGAAACATATCCTTCCTTGGAATGTACTAAATAGTAACATTGGACAGTGTGAAACATATCCTTCATTGGAATGTACTAAATAGTAACATTGGACAGTGTGAAACATATGCTTCCTTGGAATGTACTAAATAGTAACATTGGACAGTGTGAAACATATCCTTCATTGGAATGTACTAAATAGTAACATTGGACGGTGTGAAACATATCCTTCCTTGGAATGTACTAAATAGTAACATTGGAGTTGGAAACATATCCTTCCTAGGAATGTACTAAATAGTAACATTGGACAGTGTGAAACATATCCTTCCTTGGAATGTACTAAATAGTAACATTGGACAGTGTGAAACATATCCTTCCTAGGAATGTACTAAATAGTAACATTGGACAGTGTGAAACATATCCTTCCTTGGAATGTACTAAATAGTAACATTGGACAGTGTGAAACATATCCTTCCTAGGAATGTACTAAATAGTAACATTGGACGGTGTGAAACATATCTTTCCTTGGAATGTACTAAATAGTAACATTGGACAGTGTGAAACATATCCTTCCTTGGAATGTACTAAATAGTAACATTGGACAGTGTGAAACATATCCTTCCTTGGAATGTACTAAATAGTAACATTGGACAGTGTGAAACATATCCTTCCTTGGAATGTACTAAATAGTAACATTAGACAGTGTGAAACATATCCTTCCTAGGAATGTACTAAATAGTAACATTGGACAGTGTGAAACATATCCTTCCTTGGAATGTACTAAATAGTAACATTGGACGGTGTGAAACATATCCTTCCTTGGAATGTACTAAATAGTAACATTGGACGGTGTGAAACATATCCTTCCTAGGAATGTACTAAATAGTAACATTGGACAGTGTGAAACATATCCTTCCTTGGAATGTACTAAATAGTAACATTGGACAGTGTGAAACATATCCTTCCTTGGAATGTACTAAATAGTAACATTGGACGGTGTGAAACATATCCTTCATTGGAATCATAGTGGCATGAAGACTAGTGTATTGTTGACTTGTATAACAATGAACACCAAGTACCAATGTATGAAAAGATATTAGAGTAAAGGGAAAAGGTTGATCTGGACACAATGCAATCAGTGCACATCATAAAAAAGTTGTGACTTTGATTCTCACCCATGGAGAGTAAGCTTCATTTTTCCACCTTATTTGAGAGACATTTTTGCATGATAAGCACATTTTTGTATACATGTTTGTGGGTTCGAGCCCCAGTCGGGTAAAATCAAAGACTATAAAATAGGTCTTTGCTGTTTGTATGCTAAGCACACATTAAGGTGTAAGAGCAAAGACTGGTTGGCTCGGCATCCGGATAATGTGTCTGAGTAGAGCAACATGTCTACCCGCGGACTGTTGTTTCAGTGAGATAGTCCTATAAAAATCCAACCAAGTTTGTTGGTCCACTACAAAGCAGACCTCATCATAATGCCATTTTTCTTGCAGAGATGTAGCTGACAATTGTTTCACTTGGTATTAAACAATAATCACTCGCTCATATATATTTTTGAGTGTGCACCAATAGTCACAGTTTACTTCCTTTTGATGGCTGTCTTCAATATAAATAATTAATATCAAGCAATTGTATTATTCCATATCATCTTTATTTCAACATTTCAAAACTAAGTGAACACAGTTTAAAAAACCACATAAATTTGTTTATAAAATATATGTGTATATAAAAACATGATACATGCCAATTTAATTTAGCACTAAATGTATATAATAAATATATTGAATCTATGTATATATGAAATGGAATGATAATAACAAATATTACTCTTACTGAAGCTCCAGAAGGCTTTCCTTTAAGGTCACTTTCGACAGTCAAACAGGTATGAGAGTTGGTATTTTCAGCGTGATAATGATTGTAGACACTAGAAAGCGGGGTGAGGGTTAAGGTATTTAATGCCACTTTCAACAATATTTCCACCAATCTGTCGCAAGTCACTGACAACATTTATCACATAATGTTGTATCAAGTACACCTCGCCTGGGCCGGATTCGAACTCACAACTTTAGTAGAAATAGGCATTGATTGCCTTGGTAGTTATAAATCCAACTACCATACAATCACGACCAGGACACTAGAAAGTGAGCATATAAGCATATATAAAGGTTGAATATGCCAGAAATTATTTTTCTTACAAAACAACGATATTTTTTTGGTAGGGTCACTTTTAGATAACTTTTCTTGTGAAGAGTTGTTTTTGAATACTCTTCATATCAGAAGTCGCTATTTAAAATGCCAAGGCAAGGAAATAAGGAAATCCCCTTCTGGAATTTCATGAATAATATGTTTGACTATTTATAAAATAACATACAACTTTTGATTTTGTGAAATAAGTAGCTTTTGTCCTACTGGCCTCTTTTAAGAGATTTAGGGGACATCTATTTTTATCTTTGTCCTCCTACTGGCCACTTGCAATAGATTTATGGGTCATCTATTTTTAACAAATATCAACATATGGTTTTTTTTACTTTTCTTAAATCTCATAAAGATATGATATAAACTCTTGACATTTTGTAACTCTTCTTCTATATCATCTTGTGGTGCCATTTTTGGGTCAAAATACAAAATGTAGTATTAACAATAATAAATTATTTCAAAATATCATTTCAAACAAATTAAACAGGAAATAATCTAACAAATTAACAAACTGGACATTCCAGTAAATAAAATAAAAAAAAAAAAACATGCTAATATATTTTGTATGTGGATTTTCACTCTTCAACGGAAAAAATCAAATAAGAAGGATATCATGTCTTGTAAGGCAATCTGCTCATATTATCTTTCTTTTGTCAGTTTCAACCCAATTCTATTGTTTTGTTCTTATTATTTTTGCAAATTGGAAATTCATCAATATTTTCTTTGGAATAAATGTTCCTTTTTTTCTTCTAAAAGAGAATGACGAAAAGCAAATGTAAGAAATGGTCCTTCTCAAAGCATGATTGGCATTAGTCCAATATTATATAAATAAGGGGGCCTTAAATTTTGAATGAGAACTACATAGTTACAATTCTTAAACATACCAACAAACAATATAAATACATGTATACACAAAACATGAAAACTTGTAGATGATGTCTAATAAAAGTATGTTATCAACCAGAAAATCACTCATTTTGTTTTATTTTCCAAAAAATTCCAACAATACAATGTATAAATTTTTCTTTTCAAGATTTATCTCCCTTTATACCAATTTTCATTCAGAACTTTTTGTGTCCAAAGTTTTAAAATAAATTGATGTTCTAGATTCTAGAACACATGATAAGTGACACTTCATTTGTTAACATATTTCACTCACACATGATTCTTAGGAAGACTAAAAATAAACTTTGTCATTCTTTTAACAAGGAAGTTAAATAACAATGGTCAGCAATTTAACTTATAACAACATTAACTACTTCTCTGTCAAACCTCAAACTACATGTATGTATATGGTGTTTAATATTATTATCAGTAATGTTGCCCCAAAAAAGTCTTTTAGCATAAGCCCAGTTTTTTTCAATTATTATTGTTAAAATTAAGGCTCTCCTTCCTCAAGCATAGCTGACCTTAACACATTTTGGCTATTCTGTGAAGACCTTTGGTTTCCTTGCTCCCATACACTTTTTAATTTATTTGGCTTTCTTATCTTTTGACACTGAGCGTACCTGATGACGGTTATTCCAGAAATGTGTTGTGGACACACAATTAGATATCTACATTTTCCCCTATCAAACTGTATGCCAGTTCAAACATATAATCTGGTACTGGATGCAAACGATGATGCAGGATTTAATAAATAACATAAACATTTTCATTTTTTCCCTACTCTTACATTAAACTTAAAGGAAAAAAAATCAGTAAAACTTATAATTAGAGAACATTGAACATTTGAGAAACCTTACATTTTCATAGTCTAAGTTGATAACTTTCATTTCAAATTGCATGTATAAAAAGTTTATTCAATTGTATTGATGTTACAAAGTAACCTGGCCGGTCTGTTTGAACTTCAAACTCTCACCGAGGACGAATCTACTATTTAGAACATCAGGTTCTCGTACAAATAACAACAATCGGCTATTCATAGTATTGTTGTTTGCATTTAAATAAACGGTTCAAATGATCAACTGTTTAAACAATACGCTGTTGAATACTTTTACGCTATACTTCGATATACATAATAGAAACTGACGAATGTGCATAGAGTATATAAATATGCTTAAGGTGATGACAGGGAAACATGCAATATTATATCGTACAGTCTGAATTTACTGTTTTCATTTCCCAGAAAAATTTATAAATACTTAACCTTTTATAAAAAAAGAATTATACAAGCATTTTTTTGTTTTTAAAAAGAAGTTTAAAATAGTAAAAATACCTCTTAAAAATACCTTTAAAGCAAGATATGTGCGGGCTCCTTTTCGAATGATATTGGCGCGAATATCTTTCAAATCATTTTTTATATCGATTTTGCTTTGGCAACATGTCTGAGACACAGAAAAAAATTCTAAATTCGCCATCTAAAGATATTGTATATAACGTTTTGAAATATTTTGAGCAACAAGCTTCAGTTCCATCAACAACACCAGTAAACGCTTATATCTAGAAAACTGTTGACACAACTTCTATCAGTGAAAGATCGATCTGTAGAATAAGAAAAGAAAAATCTGACACTGGGGTGCTACTGTCACCGCCTAAGACGAGAAATCGTGAACCACTGAAGTCGGTAGATGATTTTGATAGATGCGCTATTAGAAATAAAATTCATGAATTTTATACTGTACGTCGTCAGTTACCAACTATTGCGAAATTGCACGAGAGTTTAAAAGATGACATTAAATTTGATGGAAGTGTTTCACTATTGCGCAACATTGTAAAAGAACTTGGCTTCAAATGGAAACGTTCCTAAGGTCGTAGGAAAGTTATTATCGAATGATATGACATCGTAGATTTGCGTTGCAGATACCTGAAAAAAATCTGTGAGTACCGTGAAAAAAACATGAACATTGTCTACATTGATGAGACGTGGATTGACACTTCCTACACAGCGAAATACTGTTGGCAAAGCAAAGATGAAAGAGGTGCTTTACTTCCGATAAGCTGGGGACGTCTTATAGTCGTACATGGTGGTGGTTGTACAGGATTCGTACCTGGTGCTTTACTTGTATGGAAAGCAACATCAAGTACTGGTGACTACCATAACGAGATGAACGGTCAGAATTTTCAAAAATGCGTTTGCGAGAAACTTTTGGAGAACATTTCGGTAAAAAGTGTAATCGTTATGGACAATGCGTCATACCATTCTTGTAAATCAGAAAAATGTCCAAATTCAAGTACTCGTAAAGCGGACATTCAAACCTGGTTAACAAAACATAATATACCATTTGATAAGAAGCTATTGCACCCTGAATTGTTCGCTTTGGCAAAGGCGAATAAACCGGAACCGCAATATATTATAGATGACATTGTGAAAGAAAAAGGACATATTATTCTGCGACTTCCACCGTATCACCCAGACTTGAACCCCATCGAACTGGTTTTGAGCACAACTTAAGAAGATAGTGTCTAGCAGAAATGTCACTAATAAACTGAATGACGTTCTAGAAATGACTAAGGCTGCATTTATAGAAATTAGTGTACAGAACTGGGAGAACTATTGTAAACATGTCATCAATGTAGAGGAAGAGTATACACGAAAAGACATTGTAATTGACCAGGAAATGGACAGTTTTGTTATCGAGCTAGCCGATGATAGCAGCAGCAGTGATGACCAGGATAACGATGATTTATAACATGAAATATCAAAAGATACAAAAAAAATAAATAAAACAATCGAATGAAAATGATACATATGAGGGGCGGACAGAGTGGTAATAGAGTGGAAGAAAGGAAAAGAGGGTGGAGGACAGGAAGGAGGGACAGGAGAAAGTGATAAGGGTAGGGAGATAGTATACGGACCTGAAGAAAGCATAAAAGAGTGTAAAACAGGAGAAAAGGGACAGAAGGGAGACCGTGAAAAGAAGGCGAAAAAAGGAGGAGGGAGAAGGGTGAAGAGGAACGGGAAGAATGACATGAGAAAGCAGGAGAGGGACAGGAGAAAGGTGAAGTAGAAAAACATACTCAATGTCCACCTTTCACGTAAACAATTTTGAGAAAGTCCATAATTCAACTTTTTACCAACAAATATTACCCATCCGTTCAACTCTGATGTAGGACAGGCACAGTATTTTACTTCGATAACTATTTTACTGTATTGTGTTGGATACACAATAAAGTCATTTCTTTAAAAAAAAAATCTTACGAAACATAATTTCCTCACTGTTATTTTTTTTACAGCTTAGGATACCATTTTTTCAAATCGGAGAGAGGGTGCATTTACTGCAGCTGTTATTAGGAGAATAAACATATATCTATCATGTTGGTTTAAAATTTAAAAAAAAAATGAAATTTTACTACTTTTAATTATCTTTTTATGATGGGTTAATACATATAGTTATATTTTCTCTGTACTTATGCAATTTTGCTCATGAGGACAAATAAATATAAATAAATTATCAATATCATATAATGGAAAATGCAAATGCATGGTCGGTGGATTTGTTAATGATTGTACTATATTTTTATGAATGAATCAATCAATAACTACGATAGTATAGAATATAAAAGGTATAATAATTGTCAATTGACTCTAATTAAATGGATCAGTGAATTCAGATGTAAACTATTTTACCTGTCCACCCTAAATTAAAAATGCAGGTTCCAATTGAACTACGACCGATAGCCACGCCCGGCCAACTTAGCCTGAATCAACAATACTGCAATCTTTAAGAAAAAACAAAACTTTATAATAAATATTTTCTGCAAATATTGTAATTACAAATAAATCTTAATTTTGTGCTTTATTCCACCACAAATACAGATGGAATAAAATAACAAATAAAAAAACATGAATAATGAGACAATAATGAGACAATAATGAGACCATAATGATAATGATATATATCATAAATATATAGAGATCAACAAACAATTCTAAATAATAAAACAAAAAAACATCAGTTCTCAACAAAACGACCAAAATAACAATGTTGTATTCTTCAGTTATTTGAGAAGTACTACAAAATTAACTTTGGCTTTCTAACAATAGGAAACTTGACTTCTTTGCAATTGTTGGCTTGAAAAAAACTGTAATGGTCGACAATGGTCAAACATGAATCATAAATAAATGTAGTGTTTATACAAGGCTCCAACTCTACAATACAATTGCTGGACTTTCTTTCACAAATGGATTGTAGCGAGTTATATGGCAGCCCTATGGAGGTTTTGTGAAACACTGCCCTGTACTATGATCTTTTTACATATCACTATTTATTTGCCACTGTGTAATAGTTTACATGCTGCCTTCAAGTTTGATAAATCTTAGGGTCGACCCATGTCAGATAAAACAATAGATTATAAAACTAGTAATTGCTGCTTCTCCGCTAAGCATGCTAATTAGCAAAAACAAAGACTAATTTACTTGAATGTGTGAGATTGACATATCTACCTGCAGAGTGTTATTGCCGTGAGCTAGCACTATATATTCAACTTTGCATGTTGGTTTAGTACAATGCAAGCACCTTTCATCATCAGAACAAAAAGTAATTGTTCTAGCCACGATATAGCTGACACAGCTAACAACATGCATGTGACTTTGTACAATATCGAATATCATTATATGAATTTACAGATTAACTTTTTAAATATTCCCATGATATAGCTGAAATACTGCTGGAGTTGGCATTAAACTCCAATCAATCAATCTTAAATGTCCAGAATTCTTTTACCTATTGCTATCAGAATTTCCACCCCCAAAATTCTTAGAACACAAATCCTGTATATAAGACACTTTCCTAATAATGAACGTGTCGCTGGGCATTGGTATCTAGATTGTCATGTCACAAACTGAAAATATCTATAATATGGTGTTTAACATAAAAAAAAATTATGTGTTAATTTTTGGAATAATGAATAAAGGATACAAAAAAAAAATTTATATGAAGTCTTAATAACAGTGGTACAATACAGACTTAAATCCTATTTTTACTCGTTCCTCAATTAAGAAAATAATCCAGTGCAGTATCCCCAAGACTATCACTTCATAAGAATCATATTTACCGTAATTTGTTACATAGTAGACAATAAACAGGGAGATTTTATTGCCAATTTTGAATTGATAGCTAGAAAATATGTAAAATGTGATATAATAAGGAGGTTTTTGTGTTGTGTAAAGAGTCAAGCATGGTATCAACATAAATTTGTAATCAATTTTTTTTCTTCAAAATCATCTGCTACATTTCTTAAATGCTGTTTACATATTGATAAAACGTATGGAAAGAAGCCCTCCAAAATGACATGGAAAAATTTCTTGTAGTACCCTGATTGCACAAAATTGTATGCATCTTATAATATTTTTATTTCACCAATTCACCAAATATTTTTCAAGCAAGTAAAACTGAACCTTTTCATACAATTTTATTAATTTAATAGATATAGTGCCAATACTTGATTTGTGAAAATGTTTTCGTTGACGAAAAATGCTGAAATAAAAAAATCTACTGAGGGACATGGTGTGTCAATTGGAAGTCAAAAACAAATAATTAAAATAATAATCTCTAGATTCCTAACATAAAATGTAAGTAGAAATGGTATATGAATACTCTTAATTTTTTTTTAATTGCCTGTGATTCAATAGCAACTGATTTTATAAATACAAAAAAATGTAGCATGAATAACATAATATGAAAAATAAATAAGAATTAAATTAGACTGAAATCAAACTTCAAGGATAATTAAAGTTATAAAAAATAAAGAGATCTAGTACATAATGTCAACTTATTTAATTTACTTGTGTTATTACAACCTCTCAAAGAGGAACACGATGAGAATAGCCATTGTCATGTTGTTTTATAGAAGTAAAGTTTTATATAGGTACACGTTTGTATCTGTAAATATTTAGTATCAACAATTACAATGACAATCTGTTTGTATTCATTAAAGATTTTGTAAGGCCAAGAAAAAATTACCGGTTTTTCCACTACCATCCTTGAAAAGGTAGGCCAAACTTATTTCAATTTTTTTTTACATAGGTTATACAGGATAAGGATGCAACTTAAAAAGTGTTGGTCCAAAAATGGCGATGAAAACTTTAGCGGAAACAAAGGATTTTTTTAGGAGGCCTAATTAACATAGTATAAGTACTAACACTAGACAATTGAAAAAAGTCGTGGATAATATAACTGTATGATAGAATACATAATGGAGATCACACTGATGTTATTGTTTGACACATCTCAAATGTTAAATTTTGACATAGCTCTTTAGAATTATCACTAAAATAGTCACTTGTTTCGTCACCTCGGTCTCCTTTCTCACTGGACGTCAACAAAGGAAGACATTGTGAAAAGGATGATGGGATTTCATGTGAATGGCGATGGGATTTATTAGAAATGGATCCTTGTGGACTATCGTCCGGGACTTCGTAATGGTCACTGTATTTGTCTTTATGGAAAGCTTCTGGTGTTCCAATGCTACTGCTTCTCTGTCGTCCCTGGGGGAGGGGGGAACCAAATTGTTTCACTATTGGTTTTGTCGGTGTTAACAACTTTACGTTCTGACTGCAGCCACTCAGACGTTTTGCATCCTGAGAAGTTTGAGACAGGCGATTAAAAAATTGTAAAAAATTTGTGGAATGCGATTTGGTCATTGTACTGTGACATGAAGTGGATTTAAATTCCATAGGGTCGAGATCATCAGTAATGTACACACTGTTTGTAGGTGCATCTAGACATGGTTCTAGAAACAATGTATTTATAGTTAATAAGTTTATAATATCCTTCATCTCCAGTCTATCACAGGCTTCATAGGCCAAGCAACTGTAGATAAAGCTGTATCTGTAAAGACAAATATAAATCACATCATTAAAAATACATTGTGTACATCTAAAATTTTAGAAAAAACTTTTTTTTCATCAAACTTTGAGTTAATTTTCTAATATTATCAAATTTTTTTATTCAATTTGTGACTGTCTTTAGATATTGACACATTTTTTTCATTAAAATAATTATATTAGGTAATTTATGTGGAGACTTACATTAAAATAATTATATTAGGTAATTTATGTGGAGACTTACATTAAAATAATTATATTAGGTAATTTATGTGGAGACTTACATTAAAATAATTATATTAGGTAATTTATGTGGAGACTTACATTAAAATAATTATATTAGGTAATTTATGTGGAGACTTACATTAAAATAATTATATTAGGTAATTTATGTGGAGACTTACATTAAAATAATTATATTAGGTAATTTATGTGGAGACTTACATTAAAATAATTATATTAGGTAATTTATGTGGAGACTTACATTAAAATAATTATATTAGGTAATTTATGTGGAGACTTACATTAAAATAATTATATTAGGTAATTTATGTGGAGACTTACATTAAAATAATTATATTAGGTAATTTATGTGGAGACTTACATTAAAATAATTATATTAGGTAATTTATGTGGAGACTTACATTAAAATAATTATATTAGGTAATTTATGTGGAGACTTACATTAAAATAATTATATTAGGTAATTTATGTGGAGACTTACATTAAAATAATTATATTAGGTAATTTATGTGGAGACTTACATTAAAATAATTATATTAGGTAATTTATGTGGAGACTTACATTAAAATAATTATATTAGGTAATTTATGTGGAGACTTACATTAAAATAATTATATTAGGTAATTTATGTGGAGACTTACATTAAAATAATTATATTAGGTAATTTATGTGGAGACTTACATTAAAATAATTATATTAGGTAATTTATGTGGAGACTTACATTAAAATAATTATATTAGGTAATTTATGTGGAGACTTACATTAAAATAATTATATTAGGTAATTTATGTGGAGACTTACATTAAAATAATTATATTAGGTAATTTATGTGGAGACTTACATTACAATAATTATATTAGGTAATTTATGTGGAGACTTACATTACAATAATTATATTAGGTAATTTATGTGGAGACTTACATTAAAATAATTATATTAGGTAATTTATGTGGAGACTTACATTAAAATAATTATATTAGGTAATTTATGTGGAGACTTACATTAAAATAATTATATTAGGTAATTTATGTGGAGACTTACATTAAAATAATTATATTAGGTAATTTATGTGGAGACTTCCATTAAAATAATTATATTAGGTAATTTATGTGGAGACTTACATTAAGTATAATAAAATTGTGATATAAAACTTTGTGATAAAATAATTCTATTGACTACGATTGTAGACATACAAAGTACCAGTTAATATTGATTTCTTATAATCTTACACACAGGGCTTTCTTCCTCTTTTTTGCCCTTTAATGCTTAGTTATTTACCATAAATAAAAGTTGTTCCAATTGTTTGATATCTGTTTTGTACTAGACCAACACGCCGAGTTGGATTTTTATAGTTCTAGCTAACTGAAACAAAGGTCTGTGGGTAGACATGTTGTTCCACTCTAACACATTATTCTGATTCCATGCCAACCAGTCTTTGCTCTTCCTCCTTAATGCTACATGTCTAGCAGAAAGGCAGCAAATACCAATTTCATAGTCTTTGGTTTGAACCGACCCAAGCTCAAACCCATGATCTACCGCACTCGAGGCGATCCTGAGACAATTTATACACATGTTTTTACTGAGGTATAACTATGAACACTTACATATCCTCAGGACAGTTGCCTGGTAGTATTAGTCTGTTTTCATTCTTCACATATTCTATCACTTGGTTATTGGACAAACCTTGGTATGGAAAACTACCAAAAGTAACAATTTCATACAATAACACACCATAACTCCATATATCTGACTTGGTTGTAAACAAACCATCCCATAAACTTTCTGGTGACATCCATCTCACAGGTAACATACCTAAATAAATTAAATAGGCAATTTATCTCTTTATAGTATAACATTCTTTTCATTAAAGATAGAATATTACTATTACAATAAAAACAGTAGGATTATAAAGGGTAAACAATAATTTCAATAGTATATTTCAGATACATATTAATGCAGGCAGTTTTATTGGTAGGGAACCTGAGTACTGAAGAAAAACATTACTGGCCTACTATCTACAAGTCATAGAATTTATAATCTAAAAGGTCATATCGTGTACACTTTACCCCTATCATACAACCATGATAAAACATATATAAGCTAACACAGATTTTTTAGGGCATAAAGGGAGAGGTGGATCTACAAACTGAGCATCATTAACATAGAAATTTTAAAAAAATCACTAGAGAGGGGTATATTTCTTGAAATTAATTAATTCATTAAAAACTCCCCTGTAATACTCTGCATTAACCATCTCTAACTGAATGCGAATAACTTAAATAAACAATGCAGAGTTGGATTGAAATTGCTATGTTTATCCTAAAAACAATATTTTGAAGTGTTACCTGACATTTTGATATTATTTTCAACTTTGAAGCACCTAACATTGGCAAATACAAAAATTATTTGCTAAAAAAAACAATATTCAGAAACAAAACAAAATTTGATGTTAAAAATAACTGACCTTTTTTAGTGAACCTGTAGTAATCAGATTCTATAATTGGCCGTGTCATTCCAAAATCTCCTATCTTAACAGTTAAGTTAGAATGTACTAAACAATTCCTACAGGCAAGATCTCTGAAATAAATATCATAATTAAGTCATTCCAAAATCTCCTATCTTAACAGTTAAGTTAAGTTAGAATGAACCAAACAATTCCTACAGGCAAGATCTCTGAAACATATATCAGAAATAAACATTGTATTCTTATTCATAAGTAATACCTGTGACAAACACTTTCAAACTCTTATGGTTAGAAATATTACAATATCACGACAGAATCTACTCTGGAAGATTGTTGCTTTGTCGTAATATCTTACATCGCCATTCTTGACTATAATATTAGAATCAATATTTTATGGCTTTTATTTTTCTTGTGGTTTTCGTGAGTACCATCAAATCTTGAAATTTAATGATTTAATATAAAAATATGGAAATGGAAGCTAATGAAATAAAAGTAATCCTGTGTACATATTTGAGATCATGCATGTATTTAAGTCCACTAGCTATATCTAAGGCCATCTTATTTACCTGTGTACATATTTGAGATCATGCATGTATTTAAGTCCACTAGCTATATCTAATGCCATCTTAGTAAGTCTTATAGAACTTATGTCCATAGCTTCTTTACAGTCACTGCCTACTAAATTCCTTCTGGACAACAAGAACGTCTTCAAATCACCTGAAAAATACATATTACTATTAAACTGATAATAAAATAAATATCAATATCAAACTGTTACAAAAACAGTCACTACTAGTCTGATAACTAATATAACTATCAACCTGAAAAAGAAATATTATCATTATCACCCTAACTACAAAAAATATCACTATCATGTTAACTTCAATAATTATCAGTTTTAATTGGTGACCAAATTATCCCTTTTAAATGATAACAATAATAGGTTATTGTACAGTGATAGGTCCAATATGGGAGATTATTGTACCAAGTCTGTACTTCATTGAAAACCTATATTGGATGAGACACTGTCCAATAAAAGTTTTCAAATATCTTTCTATATTGTACATAACACTACACAATTTATTATACAGCTGAAATAATAATAAGATCTTTTAACCTGGTTTGTAACTAGAGTAACACGACGGGTGCCACTAGTGGAGGAGGAACTGCTTACGCTTCCAGAGCACCTGAGTTCATCCCAGTTTTTAATGGAGTTCATGTTGCTCTATCTTTCGTTTTTTGTGTAGTGTTTTGTACAGTTGTTTGTCCTTTTGTCTGTCCTCCTTCAATTTACTCAATCTCATTACCCCTTTTGTCCTCCTTCAATCTCATTACCTCTTTTGTCCTCTTTGTATTGTCTGTCCTCCTTCAATCTCATTACCCCTTTTGTCCTCCTTCTATTGTCTGTCCTCCTTCAATCTCATTACCCCTTTTGTCCTCTTTGTATTGTCTGTCCTTCAATCTCATTACCCCTTTTGTCCTCTTTGTATTGTCTGTCCTCCTTCAATCTCTTTACCTCTTTTGTCCTCCTTCTATTGTCTGTCCTCCTTCAATCTCATTACCTCTTTTGTCCTCCTTCTATTGTCTGTCCTCCTTCGATCTCATTACCCCTTTTGTCCTCTTTGTATTGTCTGTCCTTCAATCTCATTACCCCTTTTGTCCTCTTTGTATTGTCTGTCCTTCAATCTCATTACCTCTTTTGTCCTCTTTGTATTGTCTGTCCTTCAATCTCATTACCCCTTTTGTCCTCTTTGTATTGTCTGTCCTTCAATCTCATTACCCCTTTTGTCCTCTTTGTATTGTCTGTCCTTCAATCTCATTACCTCTTTTGTCCTCTTTGTATTGTCTGTCCTTCAATCTCATTACCTCTTTTGTCCTCTTTGTATTGTCTGTCCTTCAATCTCATTACCCCTTTTGTCCTCTTTGTATTGTCTGTCCTTCAATCTCATTACCCCTTTTGTCCTCTTTGTATTGTCTGTCCTCCTTCAATCTCATTACCTCTTTTGTCCTCTCTGTATTGTCTGTCCTCCTTCAATCTCATTACCTCTTTTGTCCTCTTTGTATTGTCTGTCCTTCAATCTCATTACCTCTTTTGTCCTCTCTGTATTGTCTGTCCTCCTTCAATCTCATTACCCCTTTTGTCCTCCTTCTATTGTCTGTCCTCCTTCAATCTCATTACCTCTTTTGTCCTCTTTGTATTGTCTGTCCTTCAATCTCATTACCCCTTTTGTCCTCTTTGTATTGTCTGTCCTCCTTCAATCTCATTACCCCTTTTGTCCTCCTTCTATTGTCTGTCCTCCTTCAATCTCATTACCTCTTTTGTCCTCTTTGTATTGTCTGTCCTTCAATCTCATTACCCCTTTTGTCCTCCTTCTATTGTCTGTCCTCCTTCAATCTCATTACCCCTTTTGTCCTCTTTGTATTGTCTGTCCTTCAATCTCATTACCTCTTTTGTCCTCTCTGTATTGTCTGTCCTCCTTCAATCTCATTACCTCTTTTGTCCTCTTTGTATTGTCTGTCCTTCAATCTCATTACCTCTTTTGTCCTCTTTGTATTGTCTGTCCTCCTTCAATCTCATTACCTCTTTTGTCCTCTTTGTATTGTCTGTCCTTCAATCTCATTACCCCTTTTGTCCTCTTTGTATTGTCTGTCCTTCTTCAATCTCATTACCCCTTTTGTCCTCTTTGTATTGTCTGTCCTCCTTCAATCTCATTACCTCTTTTGTCCTCTTTGTATTGTCTGTCCTTCAATCTCATTACCCCTTTTGTCCTCTTTGTATTGTCTGTCCTCCTTCAATCTCATTACCTCTTTTGTCCTCTTTGTATTGTCTGTCCTTCAATCTCATTACCCCTTTTGTCCTCTTTGTATTGTCTGTCCTTCAATCTCATTACCTCTTTTGTCCTCTTTGTATTGTCTGTCCTTCAATCTCATTACCTCTTTTGTCCTCTTTGTATTGTCTGTCCTCCTTCAATCTCATTAACCCTTTTGTCCTCTTTGTATTGTCTGTCCTCCTTCAATCTCATTACCCCTTTTGTCCTCCTTCTATTGTCTGTCCTCCTTCAATCTCATTACCTCTTTTGTCCTCTTTGTATTGTCTGTCCTTCAATCTCATTACCCCTTTTGTCCTCCTTCTATTGTCTGTCCTCCTTCAATCTCATTACCTCTTTTGTCCTCTTTGTATTGTCTGTCTTTCAATCTCATTACCCCTTTTGTCCTCCTTCTATTGTCTGTCCTCCTTCAATCTCATTACCTCTTTTGTCCTCTTTGTATTGTCTGTCCTTCAATCTCATTACCCCTTTTGTCCTCTTTGTATTGTCTGTCCTCCTTCAATCTCATTACCTCTTTTGTCCTCCTTCTATTGTCTGTCCTCCTTCAATCTCATTACCTCTTTTGTCCTCTCTGTATTGTCTGTCCTTCAATCTCATTACCTCTTTTGTCCTCTTTGTATTGTCTGTCCTTCAATCTCATTACCCCTTTTGTCCTCTTTGTATTGTCTGTCCTCCTTCAATCTCATTACCTCTTTTGTCCTCCGTCTATTGTCTGTCCTCCTTCAATCTCATTACCCCTTTTGTCCTCTTTGTATTGTCTGTCCTCCTTCAATCTCATTACCTCTTTTGTCCTCCTTCTATTGTCTGTCCTCCTTCAATCTCATTACCTCTTTTGTCCTCTTTGTATTGTCTGTCCTTCAATCTCATTACCCCTTTTGTCCTCCTTCTATTGTCTGTCCTCCTTCAATCTCATTACCTCTTTTGTCCTCTTTGTATTGTCTGTCCTTCAATCTCATTACCCCTTTTGTCCTCTTTGTATTGTCTGTCCTCCTTCAATCTCATTACCTCTTTTGTCCTCCTTCTATTGTCTGTCCTCCTTCAATCTCATTACCTCTTTTGTCCTCTCTGTATTGTCTGTCCTTCAATCTCATTACCCCTTTTGTCCTCTTTGTATTGTCTGTCCTCCTTCAATCTCATTACCTCTTTTGTCCTCTTTGTATTGTCTGTCCTTCAATCTCATTACCCCTTTTGTCCTCTTTGTATTGTCTGTCCTTCAATCTCATTACCCCTTTTGTCCTCCTTCTATTGTCTGTCCTCCTTCAATCTCATTACCTCTTTTGTCCTCCTTCTATTGTGTCCTCCTTCAATCTCATTACCTCTTTTGTCCTCTTTGTATTGTCTGTCCTTCAATCTCATTACCTCTTTTGTCCTCTTTGTATTGTCTGTCCTCCTTCAATCTCATTACCTCTTTTGTCCTCCTTCTATTGTCTGTTCTCCTTCAATCTCATTACCCCTTTTGTCCTCTTTGTATTGTCTGTCCTCCTTCAATCTCATTACCTCTTTTGTCCTCCTTCTATTGTCTGTCCTCCTTCAATCTCATTACCTCTTTTGTCCTCCTTCTATTGTCTGTTCTCCTTCAATCTCATTACCTCTTTTGTCCTCTTTGTATTGTCTGTCCTCCTTCAATCTCATTACCTCTTTTGTCCTCTTTGTATTGTCTGTCCTTCAATCTCATTACCTCTTTTGTCCTCTTTGTATTGTCTGTCCTTCAATCTCATTACCCCTTTTGTCCTCTTTGTATTGTATGTCCTTCAATCTCATTACCCCTTTTGTCCTCTTTGTATTGTCTGTCCTCCTTCAATCTCATTACCCCTTTTGTCCTCTTTGTATTGTCTGTACTTCAATCTCATTACCTCTTTTGTCCTCTTTGTATTGTCTGTTCTCCTTCAATCTCATTACCCCTTTTGTCCTCTTTGTATTGTCTGTCCTTCAATCTCATTACCCCTTTTGTCCTCTTTGTATTGTCTGTTCTCCTTCAATCTCATTACCCCTTTTGTCCTCTTTGTATTGTCTGTTCTCCTTCAATCTCATTACCCCTTTTGTCCTCTTTGTATTGTCTGTCCTTCAATCTCATTACCCCTTTTGTCCTCTTTGTATTGTCTGTCCTTCAATCTCATTACCCCTTTTGTCCTCTTTGTATTGTCTGTCCTCCTTCAATCTCATTACCTCTTTTGTCCTCTTTGTATTGTCTGTCCTTCAATCTCATTACCCCTTTTGTCCTCTTTGTATTGTCTGTCCTTCAATCTCATTACCCCTTTTGTCCTCTTTGTATTGTCTGTCCTTCAATCTCATTACCTCTTTTGTCCTCCTTCTATTGTCTGTCCTCCTTCAATCTCATTACCTCTTTTGTCCTCTCTGTATTGTCTGTCCTCCTTCAATCTCATTACCCCTTTTGTCCTCCTTCAATCTCATTACCCCTTTTGTCCTCTTTGTATTGTCTGTCCTCCTTCAATCTCATTACCTCTTTTGTCCTCCTTCTATTGTCTGTCCTCCTTCGATCTCATTACCTCTTTTGTCCTCCTTCTATTGTCTATCCTCCTTCAATCTCATTACCTCTTTTGTCCTCTCTGTATTGTCTGTCCTCCTTCAATCTCATTACCCCTTTTGTCCTCCTTCTATTGTCTGTCCTCCTTCAATCTCATTACCCCTTTTGTCCTCTTTGTATTGTCTGTCCTTCAATCTCATTACCCCTTTTGTCCTCTTTGTATTGTCTGTCCTTCAATCTCATTACCTCTTTTGTCCTCTTTGTATTGTCTGTCCTCCTTCAATCTCATTACCTCTTTTGTCCTCTTTGTATTGTCTGTCCTTCAATCTCATTACCCCTTTTGTCCTCTTTGTATTGTCTGTCCTCCTTCAATCTCATTACCCCTTTTGTCCTCCTTCTATTGTCTGTCCTCCTTCAATCTCATTACCCCTTTTGTCCTCTTTGTATTGTCTGTCCTCCTTCAATCTCATTACCTCTTTTGTCCTCTTTGTATTGTCTGTCCTCCTTCAATCTCATTACCTCTTTTGTCCTCCTTCTATTGTCTGTCCTCCTTCAATCTCATTACCTCTTTTGTCCTCTCTGTATTGTCTGTCCTCCTTCAATCTCATTACCTCTTTTGTCCTCCTTCTATTGTCTGTCCTCCTTCAATCTCATTACCCCTTTTGTCCTCTTTGTATTGTCTGTCCTCCTTCAATCTCATTACCTCTTTTGTCCTCTCTGTATTGTCTGTCCTCCTTCAATCTCATTACCTCTTTTGTCCTCCTTCTATTGTCTGTCCTCCTTCAATCTCATTACCCCTTTTGTCCTCTTTGTATTGTCTGTCCTCCTTCAATCTCATTACCCCTTTTGTCCTCTCTGTATTGTCAGTCCTCCTTCAATCTCATTACCTCTTTTGTCCTCCTTCTATTGTCTGTCCTCCTTCAATCTCATTACCCATTTTGTCCTCCTTCTATTGTCTGTCCTCCTTCAATCTCATTACCCCTTTTGTCCTCTTTGTATTGTCTGTCCTCTTTCAATCTCATTACATTACCTCTTTTGTCCTCTTTGTATTGTATGTCCTCCTTCAATCTCATTACCTCTTTTGTCCTCTTTGTATTGTCTGTCCTCCTTCAATCTCATTACCCCTTTTGTCCTCCTTCTATTGTCTGTCCTCCTTCAATCTCATTACCTCTTTTGTCCTCCTTCTATTGTCTGTCCTCCTTCAATCTCATTACCTCTTTTGTCCTCTTTGTATTGTCTGTCCTCCTTCAATCTCATTACCTCTTTTGTCCTCTTTGTATTGTCTGTCCTTCAATCTCATTACCTCTTTTGTCCTCTTTGTATTGTCTGTCCTCCTTCAATCTCATTACCTCTTTTGTCCTCTTTGTATTGTCTGTCCTTCAATCTCATTACCCCTTTTGTCCTCTTTGTATTGTCTGTCCTCCTTCAATCTCATTACCCCTTTTGTCCTCCTTCTATTGTCTGTCCTCCTTCAATCTCATTACCTCTTTTGTCCTCTTTGTATTGTCTGTCCTTCAATCTCATTACCTCTTTTGTCCTCTTTGTATTGTCTGTCCTCCTTCAATCTCATTACCCCTTTTGTCCTCTTTGTATTGTCTGTCCTCCTTCAATCTCATTACCTCTTTTGTCCTCTTTGTATTGTCTGTCCTCCTTCAATCTCATTACCCCTTTTGTCCTCTTTGTATTGTCTGTCCTTCTTCAATCTCATTACCCCTTTTGTCCTCCTTCTATTGTCTGTCCTCCTTCAATCTCATTACCCCTTTTGTCCTCTTTGTATTGTCTGTCCTCCTTCAATCTCATTACCTCTTTTGTCCTCTTTGTATTGTCTGTCCTTCAATCTCATTACCTCTTTTGTCCTCTTTGTATTGTCTGTCCTCCTTCAATCTCATTACCCCTTTTGTCCTCTTTGTATTGTATGTCCTCCTTCAATCTCATTACCTCTTTTGTCCTCTTTGTATTGTCTGTCCTCCTTCAATCTCATTACCCCTTTTGTCCTCCTTCTATTGTCTGTCCTCCTTCAATCTCATTACCTCTTTTGTCCTCCTTCTATTGTCTGTCCTCCTTCAATCTCATTACCCCTTTTGTCCTCTTTGTATTGTCTGTCCTTCAATCTCATTACCCCTTTTGTCCTCTTTGTATTGTCTGTCCTTCTTCAATCTCATTACCCCTTTTGTCCTCCTTCTATTGTCTGTCCTCCTTCAATCTCATTACCCCTTTTGTCCTCTTTGTATTGTCTGTCCTCCTTCAATCTCATTACCTCTTTTGTCCTCTTTGTATTGTCTGTCCTTCAATCTCATTACCTCTTTTGTCCTCTTTGTATTGTCTGTCCTCCTTCAATCTCATTACCCCTTTTGTCCTCTTTGTATTGTATGTCCTCCTTCAATCTCATTACCTCTTTTGTCCTCTTTGTATTGTCTGTCCTCCTTCAATCTCATTACCCCTTTTGTCCTCCTTCTATTGTCTGTCCTCCTTCAATCTCATTACCTCTTTTGTCCTCCTTCTATTGTCTGTCCTCCTTCAATCTCATTACCTCTTTTGTCCTCTTTGTATTGTCTGTCCTTCAATCTCATTACCCCTTTTGTCCTCTTTGTATTGTCTGTCCTTCAATCTCATTACCTCTTTTGTCCTCTTTGTATTGTCTGTCCTCCTTCAATCTCATTACCTCTTTTGTCCTCTTTGTATTGTCTGTCCTTCAATCTCATTACCCCTTTTGTCCTCTTTGTATTGTCTGTCCTCCTTCAATCTCATTACCCCTTTTGTCCTCCTTCTATTGTCTGTCCTCCTTCAATCTCATTACCTCTTTTGTCCTCTTTGTATTGTCTGTCCTTCAATCTCATTACCTCTTTTGTCCTCTTTGTATTGTCTGTCCTCCTTCAATCTCATTACCCCTTTTGTCCTCTTTGTATTGTCTGTCCTCCTTCAATCTCATTACCTCTTTTGTCCTCTTTGTATTGTCTGTCCTTCTTCAATCTCATTACACCTTTTGTCCTCCTTCTATTGTCTGTCCTCCTTCAATCTCATTACCCCTTTTGTCCTCTTTGTATTGTCTGTCCTCCTTCAATCTCATTACCTCTTTTGTCCTCTTTGTATTGTCTGTCCTCCTTCAATCTCATTACCCCTTTTGTCCTCCTTCTATTGTCTGTCCTCCTTCAATCTCATTACCTCTTTTGTCCTCTCTGTATTGTCTGTCCTCCTTCAATCTCATTACCTCTTTTGTCCTCCTTCTATTGTCTGTCCTCCTTCAATCTGTCCTCCTTCTATTGTCTGTCCTCCTTCAATCTCATTACCCCTTTTGTCCTCTTTGTATTGTCTGCCCTTCAATCTCATTACCCCTTTTGTCCTCTTTGTATTGTCTGTCCTCCTTCAATCTCATTACCTCTTTTGTCCTCCTTCTATTGTCTGTCCTCCTTCAATCTCATTACCTCTTTTGTCCTCTTTGTATTGTCTGTCCTTCAATCTCATTACCCCTTTTGTCCTCCTTCTATTGTCTGTCCTCCTTCAATCTCATTACCCCTTTTGTCCTCTCTGTATTGTCTGTCCTCCTTCAATCTCATTACCCCTTTTGTCCTCTTTGTATTGTCTGTCCTCCTTCAATCTCATTACCTCTTTTGTCCTCTTTGTATTGTCTGTCCTTCTTCAATCTCATTACACCTTTTGTCCTCCTTCTATTGTCTGTCCTCCTTCAATCTCATTACCCCTTTTGTCCTCTTTGTATTGTCTGTCCTCCTTCAATCTCATTACCTCTTTTGTCCTCTTTGTATTGTCTGTCCTCCTTCAATCTCATTACCCCTTTTGTCCTCCTTCTATTGTCTGTCCTCCTTCAATCTCATTACCTCTTTTGTCCTCTCTGTATTGTCTGTCCTCCTTCAATCTCATTACCTCTTTTGTCCTCCTTCTATTGTCTGTCCTCCTTCAATCTGTCCTCCTTCTATTGTCTGTCCTCCTTCAATCTCATTACCCCTTTTGTCCTCTTTGTATTGTCTGCCCTTCAATCTCATTACCCCTTTTGTCCTCTTTGTATTGTCTGTCCTCCTTCAATCTCATTACCTCTTTTGTCCTCCTTCTATTGTCTGTCCTCCTTCAATCTCATTACCTCTTTTGTCCTCTTTGTATTGTCTGTCCTTCAATCTCATTACCCCTTTTGTCCTCCTTCTATTGTCTGTCCTCCTTCAATCTCATTACCCCTTTTGTCCTCTCTGTATTGTCTGTCCTCCTTCAATCTCATTACCTCTTTTGTCCTCTTTGTATTGTCTGTCCTCCTTCAATCTCATTACCCCTTTTGTCCTCTTTGTATTGTCTGTCCTTCAATCTCATTACCCCTTTTGTCCTCTTTGTATTGTCTGTCCTCCTTCAATCTCATTACCTCTTTTGTCCTCCTTCTATTGTCTGTCCTCCTTCAATCTCATTACCTCTTTTGTCCTCTCTGTATTGTCTGTCCTCCTTCAATCTCATTACCTCTTTTGTCCTCTTTGTATTGTCTGTCCTCCTTCAATCTCATTACCTCTTTTGTCCTCCTTCTATTGTCTGTCCTCCTTCAATCTCATTACCTCTTTTGTCCTCTCTGTATTGTCTGTCCTCCTTCAATCTCATTACCTCTTTTGTCCTCTTTGTATTGTCTGTCCTCCTTCAATCTCATTACCCCTTTTGTCCTCCTTCTATTGTCTGTCCTCCTTCAATCTCATTACCTCTTTTGTCCTCTTTGTATTGTCTGTCCTCCTTCAATCTCAATACCCCTTTTGTCCTCTTTGTATTGTCTGTCCTTCAATCTCATTACCCCTTTTGTCCTCCTTCTATTGTCTGTCCTCCTTCAATCTCATTACCCATTTTGTCCTCCTTCTATTGTCTGTCCTCCTTCAATCTCATTACCCCTTTTGTCCTCCTTCTATTGTCTGTCCTCCTTCAATCTCATTACCTCTTTTGTCCTCTTTGTATTGTCTGTCCTCCTTCAATCTCAATACCCCTTTTGTCCTCTTTGTATTGTCTGTCCTTCAATCTCATTACCTCTTTTGTCCTCCTTCTATTGTCTGTCCTCCTTCAATCTCATTACCCATTTTGTCCTCCTTCTATTGTCTGTCCTCCTTCAATCTCATTACCCCTTTTGTCCTCCTTCTATTGTCTGTCCTCCTTCAATCTCATTACCTCTTTTGTCCTCTCTGTATTGTCTGTCCTCCTTCAATCTCATTACCCTTTTTGTCCTCTTTGTATTGTCTGTCCTCTTTCAATCTCATTACCTCTTTTGTCCTCTTTGAATTGTCTGTCCTCTTTCAATCTCATTACCTCTTTTGTCCTCCTTCTATTGTCTGTCCTCCTTCAATCTCATTACCTCTTTTGTCTTCCTTCAATCTCATTACCCCTTTTCGTTTCTTCAAACTTTACTTAAAAAGTTTTAAATACTATTTCAACTAATGAAACTCACTATAAATTGGAATGAAAATTTAGAAATGCCATCTAAATAATACAGATATGTGATCATATTTTAGCACTTCTAACTTTTCAGAAATCAAATCATAAAATTTTGAATTTCTTTGTAAAATAGACCAACCATGAAGGTGATAGTCCATGACAGCATAAACAGGTTCTCCTCTGGTACATACACCTAACAACTGTACAATATTAGTATGTTTAAATCTCTTCATAATGTCAGCTTCACTAAGGAAATCAATCTGAAAATAAGAAATTAGATAAATCAGTTTATATGTTATATAGTAGTTAAATCTGTCTAAACTTAATCTTTTTCGCCCAAACTTTCGTGGTAAAAATAGACAGATGGTCGGTTTATACAGGATTTCGTCTTATTCAGAGTTTGGTTTAGTCAGGATTCACTGTATAATATGAATTCTAACATCATTTTAATAATGATTACAAGATGAATGACCAATGTAGTGTGCCTTTTTAATTTATTTCATTGCAGATATAACAAATCATTCAAAATCTAAGAAAAATCATGTTTACTTTTGAGATTTTATATAGATAAATCAATTTCAAGTACATTTTTTGTATTTCATTACAGAACTTCTGTGAATTATGCCTTTTATTGCAAAACATGACTTTTCTTTTGAGAATTGAGTTTCAGTCCAGATCTTGAGCAATCTTATATCAACTATTATATAGGGTTAACCATTTTCAATCATAAGTATTTCAGGCTTAACTTATGGACAGATTTTTAACCAATGAAAATGGAGGATATTTATGTTCAATTCAATTATATATCACTGTTAGGGGTCAGTTCTTCCATAACTTTAAAACAATATTGATGTCTATTTACTAAAAGTGCTAAGAAACCATAATTAATTTATAAATAGAATATGTACCTTTTCATCAACTCTTGCACCTATTTTTAAAGCCTTAACTGCCACAGCAACCCAGCAATGGCCATCTAGGAATGCCTCACCACCAAACACAGTTCCAAATGCTCCCTCTCCTAACTTCCTGTTAAGGACTACTTTGTCTCGTGGAATCTCCCACTCATCCAGAGATAAACATTGTGAAAAGTCAGAAGAAAGTAGTCCCAATTCTTTCATTCTCTCATGTGTTTTCCTCATTTTAGCATCATACCTATTATAATAAGATTTGTAAAACATAGGTTTATGGTGTTATTATTGACGACCCTACTGTGACTAATATGTTTGCTTGATGGTATTTGATGCCACTTTAAACAATATTTCAGTTATATCGTGGTGGTCAGTTTTATTGGTGGAGGAAACTGGAGTACCCGGTGAAAACTACCGCAAGTCACTGACAAACTTCATCACATAATGTAGTAATAAGTACACCGCATCATGAACGGGATTCAACCTCACAATGTTAATGGTTATAAGAACTGATTGCATAGGTAGTTGTAAATCCAACTACCACACGATCACAACCACGACTCCCCCTTGTAAAACTATAGAACAGTTAATATTACATTGAGTAATTCTAACCAATGACCATTACATTTGTTTGTTAACTTTGTTATTCTAAGAGTTTTTAAACAGCTTAAGTTCAAGATTTGGTACAATTACTTATTTTAGTTTCTTGAAACCAGATAAAATTTATTCAAGGGACATAAACATGCCATTACATTTCTTTTTTCCTTTTTTTAAAGACTTCCTAAGCAAAGGTTACCCAGAGTCTGTTTACAATTATTTTCATACTGGCTAACAACACTATTCAGGTTGACAATATACAATTATTGCCTTCATACGAGGTGAACATTGAAATGAGTCAACCCGAGAATGGTTATTTTCCTGAGGCCTTTAGTATTATCGCACCTCTGTTAAAAAAAAATAGGGGTTGTCGAGGTAGACAATAGGGTTGCCTGCCAGTCCAGGGAATATTTTAAGGTTGTCACTGAACACATCAATAATTGTCTTAGGTCATGTGACTATGAATGATCCAATAGAAAACATGGATATACAGTGAGGTATAATAATATCTAATTACTAACCTGTATTTTATAAAGACTAGCACCAATACAACCAAAATCAGAAAAATACCAAAACCAATCACATTGGCAATAACAATGGCCATCTCACAGGTCACACCAAAGACCAGACGAAGATTTTCTATAACACATTCTTCTGGATCTGTAATGTAAAATAAAAATTCACAATTGAGACCTCAATGGTCACACCAAACTCTTCACATAGTGTTTCTAAAACAGAAAAAAACAAACCGTCCCACCTCGCTGTGTAAAAGCAGAAGGGAAAGATGATTTCACTTTGAAATGTCTGAATCTTCGAAGTGTTAAGAATAAATTATGCTCAATATTATTTTCAACAGAAACAATTTGTACTCTGAGATATCTGAGGAAATTAATTATCCAAGTTCTAAATAACAAGGTTCAACTGTATGTGTATTTCAGAATCAGAATTAATTATTTAAATGTATTGAACTTGTGCAGCTTCTTTTTGAAGAACGAAAAAATCCAATGTTGGTGTATTTGTATTAAACTTACCAGCATGACCATCATCAGGCCTTGACCCATGAATTGTTAAACTTGCCAGCATGACCATCATCAGGCCTTGACTCATGAATTGTTAAACTTACCAGCATGACCATCATTAGGCCTTGACCCATGAATTGTTAAACTTACCAGCATGACCGTCATCAGGCCTTGACCCATGAATTGTTAAACTTACCAGCATGACCATCATCAGGCCTTGACCCATGAATTGTTAAACTTACCAGCATGACCATCATCAGGCCTTGACCCATGAATTGTTAAACTTACCAGCATGACCATCATCAGGCCTTGACCCATGAATTGTTAAACTTACCAGCATGACCATCATCAGGCCTTGACCCATGAATTGTTAAACTTACCAGCATGAACATCATCAGGCCTTGACCCATGAATTGTTAAACTTACCAGCATGACCATCATCAGGCCTTGACCCATGAATTGTTAAACTTACCAGCATGAACATCATCAGGCCTTGACCCATGAATTGTTAAACTTACCAGCATGACCATCATCAGGCCTTGACCCATGAATTGTTAAACTTACCAGCATGACCATCATCAGGCCTTGACCCATGAATTGTTAAACTTACCAGCATCAGGCCTTGACCCATGAATTGTTAAACTTACCAGCATGACCATCATTAGGCCTTGACCCATGAATTGTTAACCACATTATCTTAGATTCTTCAATTATAAGATGTCCTCCACGTGCACCAGGGGTATACTGTCCTACAAGACGTGTTCCATTAAAGAAATGTTGAAGTACATGTATTGATCCTGGCCGATCACTACCATCAAACTTGATATGACCAGATACACCGTGGAAATCTGTCTGGTTTACATATTCTACCAGTTTTCTGAAATCATAACACAAAAAAATAATACTACAACATTAAGCACAAAAATTAACACATATTTGTTTTTTATTTACCTGTTGACTATCATAGGTCGTGTGCCAATCAAATAGCTAAATATAGGACAGAAAAGTAAATATTTTAACCCCCTTTTTACCCCCACCATATTTCTAATTGAATAACCCTGTAGTTGAGATACATGTATCTGTTGATTTTAAATTAGTTTCTTCTAACTCAACACACAATGACAGATTTAATATAAGTTATCAGTCTATAACTAGTTACCCAACCAAACAAGCCATTCTTTAAATAAATATTACAATAACTACATGCACAATATAAAATATACTTAGAGGGTTTAGATTGGTTTATGGTGTTTAATGCCACTTTCAACAATATCTCAGATATATCATGGCGGTCAGTTTTATTGGTGGAGGAAACCAAAGTACCCGGAGAAAACCACTTACCTGTCGCAAGTCACTGACAAACATTATCACATAATGTTGTATCGAGTATATCTTGCCCAAGAGGGATTCAAACTCAAAATGTTAGTGGTGATAGGCACTGATTGCATATGTAGTTGTAAATCCAATTACCATACGATCACGACCACGACAGCCCCAAATATACTTAGAATTTATTTCATAATCAAAATGAAGTAATAACCCAGAATTCATAATGGATGAAGAAGTTACAATAGCTATTTTTCTATTATCTTACATAGCAGTAGATTTAGAATGGATCATTTCTAAAGCTCCTGGTTCATTCTTAAACAGTTTATCAAGAGCAAAGGCATACACCCATACAGCATCATACACATAACTAGCAAAGGCACTTCCTGCTACCTTCTGTAGAAAAATAAATAAAAATAGTTTATCTAGAGGAAAGCCATACACCCATACAGCATCATACACATAACTAGCAAAGGCACTTCCTGCTACCTTCTGTAGAAAAATAAATAAAAATAGTTTATCTAGAGGAAAGCCATACACCCATACAGCATCATACACATAACTAGCAAAGGCACTTCCTGCTACCTTCTGTAGAAAAATAAATAAAAATAGTTTATCTAGAGGAAAGCCATACACCCATACAGCATCATACACATAACTAGCAAAGGTACTTCCTGCTACCTTCTGTAGAAAAATAAATAAAAACAGTTTATCAAGAGCAAAGCCATACACCCATACAGCATCATACACATAACTAGCAAAGGCACTTCCTGCCACCTTCTGTAGAAAAATAAATAAAAATAGTTTATCTAGAGGAAAGCCATACACCCATACAGCATCATACACATAACTAGCAAAGGTACTTCCTGCTACCTTCTGTAGAAAAATAAATAAAAATAGTTTATCTAGAGGAAAGCCATACACCCATACAGCATCATACACATAACTAGCAAAGGTACTTCCTGCTACCTTCTGTAGAAAAATAAATAAAAATAGTTTATCTAGAGGAAAGCCATACACCCATACAGCATCATACACATAACTAGCAAAGGTACTTCCTGCCACCTTCTGTAGAAAAATAAATAAAAATAGTTTATCTAGAGGAAAGCCATACACCCATACAGCATCATACACATAACTAGCAAAGGCACTTCCTGCCACCTTCTGTAGAAAAATAAATAAAAATAGTTTATCTAGAGGAAAGCCATACACCCATACAGCATCATACACATAACTAGCAAAGGTACTTCCTGCTACCTTCTGTAGAAAAATAAATAAAAACAGTTTATCAAGAGCAAAGCCATACACCCATACAGCATCATACACATAACTAGCAAAGGTACTTCCTGCTACCTTCTGTAGAAAAATAAATAAAAACAGTTTATCAAGAGCAAAGCCATACACCCATACAGCATCATACACATAACTAGCAAAGGTACTTCCTGCTACCTTCTGTAGAAAAATAAATAAAAATAGTTTATCAAGAGCAAAGCCATACACCCATACAGCATCGTACACATAACTAGCAAAGGTACTTCCTGCTACCTTCTGTAGAAAAATAAATAAAAATAGTTTATCTAGAGGAAAGGCATACACCCATACAGCATCATACACATAACTAGCAAAGGTACTTCCTGCTACCTTCTGTAGAAAAATAAATAAAAATAGTTTATCAAGAGGAAAGCCATACACCCATACAGCATCATACACATAACTAGCAAAGGTACTTCCTGCTACCTTCTGTAGAAAAATAAATAAAAACAGTTTATCTAGAGGAAAGGCATACACCCATACAGCATCATACACATAACTAGCAAAGGTACTTCCTGCCACCTTCTGTAGAAAAATAAATAAAAATAGTTTATCTAGAGGAAAGGCATACACCCATACAGCATCATACACATAACTAGCAAAGGTACTTCCTGCTACCTTCTGTAGAAAAATAAATAAAAATAGTTTATCAAGAGGAAAGCCATACACCCATACAGCATCATACACATAACTAGCAAAGGTACTTCCTGCCACCTTCTGTAGAAAAATAAATAAAAATAGTTTATCTAGAGGAAAGGCATACACCCATACAGCATCATACACATAACTAGCAAAGGTACTTCCTGCTACCTTCTGTAGAAAAATAAATAAAAATAGTTTATCAAGAGGAAAGCCATACACCCATACAGCATCATACACATAACTAGCAAAGGTACTTCCTGCTACCTTCTGTAGAAAAATAAATAAAAATAGTTTATCTAGAGGAAAGCCATACACCCATACAGCATCATACACAAAACTAGCAAAGGTACTTCCTGCTACCTTCTGTAGAAAAATAAATAAAAACAGTTTATCTAGAGGAAAGCCATACACCCATACAGCATCATACACATAACTAGCAAAGGTACTTCCTGCTACCTTCTGTAGAAAAATAAATAAAAATAGTTTATCTAGAGGAAAGCCATACACCCATACAGCATCATACACAAAACTAGCAAAGGTACTTCTTGCTACCTTCTGTAGAAAAATAAATAAAAACAGTTTATCAAGAGCAAAGCCATACACCCATACAGCATCATACACAAAACTAGCAAAGGTACTTCCTGCTACCTTCTGTAGAAAAATAAATAAAAATAGTTTATCTAGAGGAAAGGCATACACCCATACAGCATCATACACATAACTAGCAAAGGTACTTCCTGCCACTTTCTGTAGAAAAACAAATAAAAGAAATTTAGAGAAAATTTCATCTTCATTAGATTGTAAACTGTAGGTTCTCTTAAAATAAGATCTAAAATAAAACATGTTTCATTTCAGGAGATGATGGTGATGTCTGCTTTGTACTAGACCAACATGCTTAGTTGTATTTTTATCATGTAAGCTCACTAAAATAAGTTTTCAGGTAGACATGCTGTACACTCTGACACTCTGATTCAGAGCTAGTATGTCTTTCTTCTTACTCATGTTGTACACTCTGACACTCTGATTCAGAGCTAGTATGTCTTTCTTCTTACTCATGTTGTACACTCTGACACTCTGATTCAGAGCTAGTATGTCTTTCTTCTTACTCATGTTGTACACTCTGACACTCTGATTCAGAGCTAGCATGTCTTACTTCTTACTCATGTTGTACACTCTTGACACTCTGATTCAGAGCTAGTATGTCTTTCTTCTTACTCATGTTGTACACTCTGACACTCTGATTCAGAGCTAGTATGTCTTTCTTCTTACTCATGTTGTACACTCTGACACTCTGATTCAGAGCTAGTATGTCTTTCTTCTTACTCATGTTGTACACTCTGACACTCTGATTCAGAGCTAGTATGTCTTTCTTCTTACTCATGTTGTACACTCTGACACTTTGATTCAGAGCTAGTATGTCTTTCTTCTTACTCATGTTGTACACTCTGACACTCTGATTCAGAGCTAGTATGTCTTTCTTCTTACTCATGTTGTACACTCTGACACTCTGATTCAGAGCTAGTATGTCTTTCTTCTTACTCATGTTGTACACTCTGACACTCTGATTCAGAGCTAGCATGTCTTACTTCTTACTCATGTTGTACACTCTTGACACTCTGATTCAGAGCTAGTATGTCTTTCTTCTTACTCATGTTGTACACTCTGACACTCTGATTCAGAGCTAGTATGTCTTTCTTCTTACTCATGTTGTACACTCTGACACTCTGATTCAGAGCTAGTATGTCTTTCTTCTTACTCATGTTGTACACTCTGACACTCTGATTCAGAGCTAGTATGTCTTTCTTCTTACTCATGTTGTACACTCTGACACTTTGATTCAGAGCTAGTATGTCTTTCTTCTTACTCATGTTGTACACTCTGACACTCTGATTCAGAGCTAGTATGTCTTTCTTCTTACTCATGTTGTACACTCTGACACTCTGATTCAGAGCTAGTATGTCTTTCTTCTTACTCATGTTGTACACTCTGACACTCTGATTCAGAGCTAGTATGTCTTTCTTCTTACTCATGTTGTACACTCTGACACTTTGATTCAGAGCTAGTATGTCTTTCTTCTTACTCATGTTGTACACTCTGACACTCTGATTCAGAGCTAGTATGTCTTTCTTCTTACTCATGTTGTACACTCTGACACTTTGATTCAGAGCTAGTATGTCTTTCTTCTTACTCATGTTGTACACTCTGACACTTTGATTCAGAGCTAGTATGTCTTTCTTCTTACTCATGTTGTACACTCTGACACTCTGATTCAGAGCTAGCATGTCTTACTTCTTACTCATGTTGTACACTCTGACACTCTGATTCAGAGCTACATGTAGTATGTCTTACTTCTTACTCATGTTGTACACTCTGACACTCTGATTCAGAGCTACATGTAGTATGTCTTTCTTCTTACTCATGTTGTACACTCTGACACTCTGATTCAGAGCTAGTATGTCTTTCTTCTTACTCATGTTGTACACTCTGACACTCTGATTCAGAGCTAGTATGTCTTTCTTCTTACTCATGTTGTACACTCTGACACTCTGATTCAGAGCTAGTATGTCTTTCTTCTTACTCATGTTGTACACTCTGACACTCTGATTCAGAGCTAGTATGTCTTTCTTCTTACTCATGTTGTACACTCTGACACTCTGATTCAGAGCTAGTATGTCTTTCTTCTTACTCATGTTGTACACTCTGACACTCTGATTCAGAGCTAGCATGTCTTACTTCTTACTCATGTTGTACACTCTGACACTTTGATTCAGAGCTAGTATGTCTTTCTTCTTACTCATGTTGTACACTCTGACACTTTGATTCAGAGCTAGTATGTCTTACTTCTTACTCATGTTGTACACTCTGACACTCTGATTCAGAGCTAGTATGTCTTTCTTCTTACTCATGTTGTACACTCTGACACTCTGATTCAGAGCTAGCATGTCTTACTTCTTACTCATGTTGTACACTCTGACACTTTGATTCAGAGCTAGTATGTCTTTCGTCTTACTCATGTTGTACACTCTGACACTCTGATTCAGAGCTACATGTAGTATGTCTTACTTCTTACTCATGTTGTACACTCTGACACTTTGATTCAGAGCTAGTATGTCTTTCTTCTTACTCATGTTGTACACTCTGACACTCTGATTCAGAGCTACATGTAGTATGTCTTACTTCTTACTCATGTTGTACACTCTGACACTCTGATTCAGAGCTAGTATGTCTTACTTCTTACTCATGTTGTACACTCTGACACTCTGATTCAGAGCTAGTATGTCTTTCTTCTTACTCATGTTGTACACTCTGACACTCTGATTCAGAGCTAGTATGTCTTTCGTCTTACTCATGTTGTACACTCTGACACTCTGATTCAGAGCTAGTATGTCTTTCTTCTTACTCATGTTGTACACTCTGACACTCTGATTCAGAGCTAGTATGTCTTTCTTCTTACTCATGTTGTACACTCTGACACTCTGATTCAGAGCTAGTATGTCTTTCTTCTTACTCATGTTGTACACTCTGACACTCTGATTCAGAGCTAGTATGTCTTTCTTCTTACTCATGTTGTACACTCTGACACTCTGATTCAGAGCTACATGTAGTATGTCTTACTTCTTACTCATGTTGTACACTCTGACACTCTGATTCAGAGCTAGTATGTCTTTCTTCTTACTCATGTTGTACACTCTGACACTCTGATTCAGAGCTAGTATGTCTTTCTTCTTACTCATGTTGTACACTCTGACACTCTGATTCAGAGCTAGTATGTCTTTCTTCTTACTCATGTTGTACACTCTGACACTCTGATTCAGAGCTAGTATGTCTTTCTTCTTACTCATGTTGTACACTCGGACACTCTGATTCAGAGCTAGTATGTCTTTCTTCTTACTCATGTTGTACACTCTGACACTCTGATTCAGAGCTAGTATGTCTTTCTTCTTACTCATGTTGTACACTCTGACACTCTGATTCAGAGCTAGCATGTCTTACTTCTTACTCATGTTGTACACTCTGATTCAGAGCTACATGTAGTATGTCTTACTTCTTACTCATGTTGTACACTCTGACACTTTGATTCAGAGCTAGTATGTCTTTCTTCTTACTCATGTTGTACACTCTGACACTCTGATTCAGAGCTAGTATGTCTTTCTTCTTACTCATGTTGTACACTCTGACACTTTGATTCAGAGCTAGTATGTCTTTCGTCTTACTCATGTTGTACACTCTGACACTCTGATTCAGAGCTACATGTAGTATGTCTTACTTCTTACTCATGTTGTACACTCTGACACTCTGATTCAGAGCTAGTATGTCTTTCTTCTTACTCATGTTGTACACTCTGACACTCTGATTCAGAGCTAGTATGTCTTTCTTCTTACTCATGTTGTACACTCTGACACTCTGATTCAGAGCTAGTATGTCTTTCTTCTTACTCATGTTGTACACTCTGACACTCTGATTCAGAGCTAGTATGTCTTTCTTCTTACTCATGTTGTACACTCTGACACTCTGATTCAGAGCTAGTATGTCTTTCTTCTTACTCATGTTGTACACTCTGACACTCTGATTCAGAGCTAGTATGTCTTTCTTCTTACTCATGTTGTACACTCTGACACTTTGATTCAGAGCTAGTATGTCTTTCTTCTTACTCATGTTGTACACTCTGACACTCTGATTCAGAGCTAGTATGTCTTTCTTCTTACTCATGTTGTACACTCTGACACTCTGATTCAGAGCTAGTATGTCTTTCTTCTTACTCATGTTGTACACTCTGACACTCTGATTCAGAGCTAGTATGTCTTTCTTCTTACTCATGTTGTACACTCTGACACTCTGATTCAGAGCTAGTATGTCTTTCTTCTTACTCATGTTGTACACTCCGACACTCTGATTCAGAGCTAGTATGTCTTTCTTCTTACTCATGTTGTACACTCTGACACTCTGATTCAGAGCTAGCATGTCTTACTTCTTACTCATGTTGTACACTCTGACACTCTGATTCAGAGCTAGTATGTCTTTCTTCTTACTCATGTTGTACACTCTGACACTCTGATTCAGAGCTAGTATGTCTTTCTTCTTACTCATGTTGTACACTCTGACACTCTGATTCAGAGCTACATGTAGTATGTCTTACTTCTTACTCATGTTGTACACTCTGACACTTTGATTCAGAGCTAGCATGTCTTACTTCTTACTCATGTTGTACACTCTGACACTCTGATTCAGAGCTAGTATGTCTTTCTTCTTACTCATGTTGTACACTCTGACACTCTGATTCAGAGCTAGTATGTCTTACTTCTTACTCATGTTGTACACTCTGACACTCTGATTCAGAGCTAGTATGTCTTTCTTCTTACTCATGTTGTACACTCTGACACTCTGATTCAGAGCTAGTATGTCTTTCTTCTTACTCATGTTGTACACTCTGACACTCTGATTCAGAGCTAGTATGTCTTTCTTCTTACTCATGTTGTACACTCTGACACTCTGATTCAGAGCTAGCATGTCTTACTTCTTACTCATGTTGTACACTCTGACACTCTGATTCAGAGCTAGTATGTCTTTCTTCTTACTCATGTTGTACACTCTGACACTCTGATTCAGAGCTAGTATGTCTTTCTTCTTACTCATGTTGTACACTCTGACACTCTGATTCAGAGCTAGTATGTCTTTCTTCTTACTCATGTTGTACACTCTGACACTCTGATTCAGAGCTACATGTAGTATGTCTTACCTCTTACTCATGTTGTACACTCTGACACTCTGATTCAGAGCTAGTATGTCTTTCTTCTTACTCATGTTGTACACTCTGACACTCTGATTCAGAGCTAGTATGTCTTTCTTCTTACTCATGTTGTACACTCTGACACTTTGATTCAGAGCTAGTATGTCTTTCTTCTTACTCATGTTGTACACTCTGACACTCTGATTCAGAGCTAGTATGTCTTTCTTCTTACTCATGTTGTACACTCTGACACTCTGATTCAGAGCTAGTATGTCTTTCTTCTTACTCATGTTGTACACTCTGACACTCTGATTCAGAGCTAGTATGTCTTTCTTCTTACTCATGTTGTACACTCTGACACTCTGATTCAGAGCTAGCATGTCTTACTTCTTACTCATGTTGTACACTCTGACACTCTGATTCAGAGCTAGTATGTCTTTCGTCTTACTCATGTTGTACACTCTGACACTCTGATTCAGAGCTACATGTAGTATGTCTTACTTCTTACTCATGTTGTACACTCTGACACTCTGATTCAGAGCTAGTATGTCTTTCTTCTTACTCATGTTGTACACTCTGACACTCTGATTCAGAGCTAGTATGTCTTTCTTCTTACTCATGTTGTACACTCTGACACTCTGATTCAGAGCTAGCATGTCTTACTTCTTACTCATGTTGTACACTCTGACACTCTGATTCAGAGCTAGTATGTCTTTCTTCTTACTCATGTTGTACACTCTGACACTTTGATTCAGAGCTAGTATGTCTTTCGTCTTACTCATGTTGTACACTCTGACACTCTGATTCAGAGCTAGTATGTCTTTCTTCTTACTCATGTTGTACACTCTGACACTTTGATTCAGAGCTAGTATGTCTTTCGTCTTACTCATGTTGTACACTCTGACACTCTGATTCAGAGCTAGTATGTCTTTCTTCTTACTCATGTTGTACACTCTGACACTCTGATTCAGAGCTAGTATGTCTTTCTTCTTACTCATGTTGTACACTCTGACACTCTGATTCAGAGCTACATGTAGTATGTCTTACTTCTTACTCATGTTGTACACTCTGACACTTTGATTCAGAGCTAGCATGTCTTACTTCTTACTCATGTTGTACACTCTGACACTCTGATTCAGAGCTAGTATGTCTTTCTTCTTACTCATGTTGTACACTCTGACACTCTGATTCAGAGCTAGTATGTCTTTCTTCTTACTCATGTTGTACACTCTGACACTTTGATTCAGAGCTAGTATGTCTTTCTTCTTACTCATGTTGTACACTCTGACACTCTGATTCAGAGCTACATGTAGTATGTCTTTCTTCTTACTCATGTTGTACACTCTGACACTCTGATTCAGAGCTAGTATGTCTTACTTCTTACTCATGTTGTACACTCTGACACTCTGATTCAGAGCTAGTATGTCTTTCTTCTTACTCATGTTGTACACTCTGACACTCTGATTCAGAGCTAGCATGTCTTACTTCTTACTCATGTTGTACACTCTGACACTCTGATTCAGAGCTAGTATGTCTTTCGTCTTACTCATGTTGTACACTCTGACACTCTGATTCAGAGCTAGTATGTCTTTCTTCTTACTCATGTTGTACACTCTGACACTCTGATTCAGAGCTAGTATGTCTTTCTTCTTACTCATGTTGTACACTCTGACACTCTGATTCAGAGCTAGTATGTCTTTCTTCTTACTCATGTTGTACACTCTGACACTCTGATTCAGAGCTAGCATGTCTTACTTCTTACTCATGTTGTACACTCTGACACTCTGATTCAGAGCTAGTATGTCTTTCTTCTTACTCATGTTGTACACTCTGACACTCTGATTCAGAGCTAGTATGTATTTCTTCTTACTCATGTTGTACACTCTGACACTCTGATTCAGAGCTAGTATGTCTTTCTTCTTACTCATGTTGTACACTCTGACACTCTGATTCAGAGCTAGTATGTCTTTCTTCTTACTCATGTTGTACACTCTGACACTCTGATTCAGAGCTAGTATGTCTTACTTCTTACTCATGTTGTACACTCTGACACTCTGATTCAGAGCTAGTATGTCTTTCTTCTTACTCATGTTGTACACTCTGACACTCTGATTCAGAGCTAGTATGTCTTTCTTCTTACTCATGTTGTACACTCTGACACTCTGATTCAGAGCTAGCATGTCTTACTTCTTACTCATGTTGTACACTCTGACACTCTGATTCAGAGCTAGTATGTCTTTCTTCTTACTCATGTTGTACACTCTGACACTCTGATTCAGAGCTAGTATGTCTTTCTTCTTACTCATGTTGTACACTCTGACACTCTGATTCAGAGCTAGTATGTCTTTCTTCTTACTCATGTTGTACACTCTGACACTCTGATTCAGAGCTAGTATGTCTTTCTTCTTACTCATGTTGTACACTCTGACACTCTGATTCAGAGCTATTATGTCTTACTTCTTACTCATGTTGTACACTCTGACACTCTGATTCAGAGCTAGTATGTCTTTCTTCTTACTCATGTTGTACACTCTGACACTCTGATTCAGAGCTAGTATGTCTTTCTTCTTACTCATGTTGTACACTCTGACACTCTGATTCAGAGCTAGCATGTCTTACTTCTTACTCATGTTGTACACTCTGACACTCTGATTCAGAGCTAGTATGTCTTTCTTCTTACTCATGTTGTACACTCTGACACTCTGATTCAGAGCTAGTATGTCTTTCTTCTTACTCATGTTGTACACTCTGACACTCTGATTCAGAGCTAGTATGTCTTTCTTCTTACTCATGTTGTACACTCTGACACTCTGATTCAGAGCTAGTATGTCTTTCTTCTTACTCATGTTGTACACTCTGACACTCTGATTCAGAGCTAGCATGTCTTACTTCTTACTCATGTTGTACACTCTGACACTCTGATTCAGAGCTAGTATGTCTTTCTTCTTACTCATGTTGTACACTCTGACACTCTGATTCAGAGCTAGTATGTCTTTCTTCTTACTCATGTTGTACACTCTGACACTCTGATTCAGAGCTAGTATGTCTTTCTTCTTACTCATGTTGTACACTCTGACACTCTGATTCAGAGCTAGTATGTCTTTCTTCTTACTCATGTTGTACACTCTGACACTCTGATTCAGAGCTAGTATGTCTTTCTTCTTACTCATGTTGTACACTCTGACACTCTGATTCAGAGCTAGTATGTCTTTCTTCTTACTCATGTTGTACACTCTGACACTCTGATTCAGAGCTAGTATGTCTTTCTTCTTACTCATGTTGTACACTCTGACACTCTGATTCAGAGCTAGTATGTCTTTCTTCTTACTCATGTTGTACACTCTGACACTCTGATTCAGAGCTAGTATGTCTTTCTTCTTACTCATGTTGTACACTCTGACACTCTGATTCAGAGCTAGCATGTCTTACTTCTTACTCATGTTGTACACTCTGACACTCTGATTCAGAGCTAGTATGTCTTTCTTCTTACTCATGTTGTACACTCTGACACTCTGATTCAGAGCTAGTATGTCTTTCTTCTTACTCATGTTGTACACTCTGACACTCTGATTCAGAGCTAGTATGTCTTTCTTCTTACTCATGTTGTACACTCTGACACTCTGATTCAGAGCTAGTATGTCTTTCTTCTTACTCATGTTGTACACTCTGACACTCTGATTCAGAGCTAGTATGTCTTTCTTCTTACTCATGTTGTACACTCTGACACTCTGATTCAGAGCTAGTATGTCTTTCTTCTTACTCATGTTGTACACTCTGACACTCTGATTCAGAGCTAGTATGTCTTTCTTCTTACTCATGTTGTACACTCTGACACTCTGATTCAGAGCTAGCATGTCT
The DNA here is from genome assembly GCA_963680875.1 of Bathymodiolus brooksi. Lineage (NCBI taxonomy): Eukaryota > Metazoa > Mollusca > Bivalvia > Mytilida > Modiolidae > Bathymodiolus > Bathymodiolus brooksi. Next base: position 24,142,682 of record OY804578.1, on the reverse strand, counting down.
TACTCTTACTCATGTTGTACACTCTGACACTCTGATTCAGAGCTAGTATGTCTTTCTTCTTACTCATGTTGTACACTCTGACACTCTGATTCAGAGCTAGTATGTCTTTCTTCTTACTCATGTTGTACACTCTGACACTCTGATTCAGAGCTACATGTAGTATGTCTTACTTCTTACTCATGTTGTACACTCTGACACTTTGATTCAGAGCTAGCATGTCTTACTTCTTACTCATGTTGTACACTCTGACACTCTGATTCAGAGCTAGTATGTCTTTCTTCTTACTCATGTTGTACACTCCGACACTCTGATTCAGAGCTAGTATGTCTTTCTTCTTACTCATGTTGTACACTCTGACACTCTGATTCAGAGCTAGTATGTCTTTCTTCTTACTCATGTTGTACACTCTGACACTCTGATTCAGAGCTAGCATGTCTTACTTCTTACTCATGTTGTACACTCTGACACTCTGATTCAGAGCTAGCATGTCTTACTTCTTACTCATGTTGTACACTCTGACACTCTGATTCAGAGCTAGCATGTCTTACTTCTTACTCATGTTGTACACTCTGACACTCTGATTCAGAGCTAGCATGTCTTTCTTCTTACTCATGTTGTACACTCTGACACTCTGATTCAGAGCTAGTATGTCTTTCTTCTTACTCATGTTGTACACTCTGACACTCTGATTCAGAGCTAGCATGTCTTACTTCTTACTCATGTTGTACACTCTGACACTCTGATTCAGAGCTAGTATGTCTTTCTTCTTACTCATGTTGTACACTCTGACACTCTGATTCAGAGCTAGCATGTCTTACTTCTTACTCATGTTGTACACTCTGACACTCTGATTCAGAGCTAGCATGTCTTACTTCTTACTCATGTTGTACACTCTGACACTCTGATTCAGAGCTAGCATGTCTTACTTCTTACTCATGTTGTACACTCTGACACTCTGATTCAGAGCTAGCATGTCTTACTTCTTACTCATGTTGTACACTCTGACACTCTGATTCAGAGCTAGTATGTCTTACTTCTTACTCATGTTGTACACTCTGACACTCTGATTCAGAGCTAGCATGTCTTACTTCTTACTCATGTTGTACACTCTGACACTTTGATTCAGAGCTAGCATGTCTTTCTTCTTACTCATGTTGTACACTCTGACACTCTGATTCAGAGCTAGTATGTCTTACTTCTTACTCATGTTGTACACTCTGACACTCTGATTCAGAGCTAGCATGTCTTACTTCTTACTCATGTTGTACACTCTGACACTCTGATTCAGAGCTAGTATGTCTTTCTTCTTACTCATGTTGTACACTCTGACACTCTGATTCAGAGCTAGTATGTCTTTCTTCTTACTCATGTTGTACACTCTGACACTCTGATTCAGAGCTAGTATGTCTTTCTTCTTACTCATGTTGTACACTCTGACACTCTGATTCAGAGCTAGTATGTCTTTCTTCTTACTCATGTTGTACACTCTGACACTCTGATTCAGAGCTAGTATGTCTTTCTTCTTACTCATGTTGTACACTCTGACACTCTGATTCAGAGCTAGCATGTCTTACTTCTTACTCATGTTGTACACTCTGACACTCTGATTCAGAGCTAGTATGTCTTTCTTCTTACTCATGTTGTACACTCTTGACACTCTGATTCAGAGCTAGCATGTCTTTCTTCTTACTCATGTTGTACACTCTGACACTCTGATTCAGAGCTAGCATGTCTTACTTCTTACTCATGTTGTACACTCTGACACTCTGATTCAGAGCTAGCATGTCTTTCTTCTTACTCTTTAATACTATGTGTTTAGCAAAGAAGCAGAAAGTACCAATTGTCTTTGGTTTGACCCGAACGGGGCTTGAAACCTTGTTCTACCACACTCTTAAGTCATCTTACTAACCATTACACCACTGATGCTGATTTTGTCATGCTAAAAGGTTAAAAGACGGAATAATGAAGAGATATGCTAGAAATTACTTCCAAAAATTATCTCTTCACGAGCATTTTGAATAGGGTTAAAACTACATATAATAACATTAAACATGACATTTATGTTAGGTTTTGTAATGATTTTAACACATAACTCACACAAGGTATGTATAACTCTTGCATTGATATAATGATACAGAGAAGACCTCGTAAGTTTATAACTTGTATCTGATCCATTTTCTGTATAATTGCTTGACAATAAAATATGTTTCAAATATTGATATGAGGTACAAAAGTGGTAGACTTTATAGCAGATGATAAAAGGCTAAAGTCCCTCATCTAAATAATAAAGTAATATTATAGGTCAAAGTTCAAACAGAATGTAAAAATGACTAAGACCTGCAGAATCAAAACTTACTGCCTCTCCAACACGTTTAGCATACATTTTCTTGTACTGTCCAACAGATATATTGCCCACAATCAACGTGTTGTCTGAATCAGCAAAAGTTTTGGATAAGACAAAATATCCATCAGTGGCATACTTCATCATGTCTGTGGAACACGGAACATACTCCTGCGTACGTGACTCCTGTGGATCAGGTGAACTGTTGTAAAAATCTACATCCCACCAGTCATTAGGGTACCATGATGGTAGAAACCATACATAACCTTGATAGCTCGTCATTCTCTGAAAAATAAATATTTAGCACTTTAAAATTCTGTCAGTTTTATTTATCCTACATAAAAGTATTTTTATATTGATTCTTATACATTTTGATGTAGTTTAACCTCATTTATTAGAACACAAATAGTCGTTCAACAAAAATGAAATGTGATGTACACCTTTTTTGGTCCAAATGACCTTATTTCACTCTATGAAAAATTTGATACAAAAAAAGTATTTGAAATCCTGATTGAACCCTGGGGTAAAGAAATAGGACTAAGTTTCTCCTCTACAGGGTATAATCCCCCACCACCAAAAGGGTGTCTGTTCATTCTAATGGACACATGTTTGTTAGGTGTGGCCACTGGTGGTTTGCAGTGGATATGCTAGGGCCTATATTTATACACCTGGAATTACACATTTAATACCTGTATATAAATTTTGAATGTAAAAACCTGTATGTATATTGTTTTGTAGAATTTACCTGAGTAAAGAAGAAATAATGTGAAATCATTTATATGCAATCGTGTCAGGGGGTGGAAAAGGTACAAATCAAAGATGCTGACTATTATAACAGCAAATATCACAATCTCTATACTTGACTGATTTCTATATTTACCTGTCTATATGCTTCACACGTGACTGATTTCTATATTTACCTGTCTATATGCTTCACACATGACTGCTCTAGCCGCTGGCATATAAAAGTCTGCTATAATGATCTTAACATTCTTAGATCTTAAGTCAGCAAATATCTGGAAATATATAAAATAATCAATCTATCAAAGTTTTTGATTGACCAATAAATTTCACTTCCTTCATCTCAAGGTACTCCATTTTGTAGAAGGAATTGTATGAATGGTAATTTTACATGGATTTACAACAAAATTTTATGACTTTTTTAAGTTTATCTGTTTAAATTATCCATATTTGTGATTGTTACTTTTTGACAATACATTTAAACACAACATCAAGAAATTTAGTCACATTGAACACTATCTGTTAAGATTAAAAATCAAAGCTACAGTAATAATAATTAATGTTGATACTATCATATCACTCTTACAGAAACAAATATTTTAAAGTGTTCTCTGAATATACCAAAAGACCATGTTCCATAAATGTGTATGCTAAACCATAATAGCTTATATTCATGCTACATGTATGTTTGAAATATGTCCATGCAAGTCAGGTTTTCAAAGAATTACCTGAAATGGGTTTGACATACCTCAGACACATCATGATTTTGCAGTGTTGTCTGAATTTAGTCTTCCCTGAATATTATGTTTGACATACCATAGACACTTCATGATTTTGTGGTGTTCCCTACATTTTATGCTTGACATACCTCTGACATATCAGGATTTTGATGTGTTACCTAATTTTATGCTTGACATACCTCAGACACATCAGGATTTTGTAGTGTTCCCTGAATATTATGCTTAACAACGACAGAAACACCTTTCTGTTGAAGGAATTCCTGCAGCATTAAATGATATTCTGGTAATTCTTGTCCTCCCTCAGACAGGGCTCCTAGTTGATTCCAGTTCATTGCTTTGAAAAACTTCTCATAAACATATCTATGAAAAGTGTAACAAAATACATAACAATATGAACACACAATTATGTCGCAACTAACAAAAGTTTAAACAGTGATGGTCAACAATTCTGCCTAAGTTTATAACTGACTTTTTAACATACATGTACATTTATGATAAAGTCCCACTCGTGACAAAAGTGAAAATCATCAGAAAGTAGACATCCCCCCCCCAGAATAATCTTGTAAAATCAATAAAGGCAATTGAAAGAACAGTTAGTATAAGACATATTCACACTTACTGGCAGGAATGGACAGACAGACAAGCAACATATCATAATATGTTCTGGCTAAAAACATGTGTTTAAAAAACACACCATTATTTTATTAAATTTATGATGAAAATTCAAATTTTCTTTGAACTTCAATGATTTATCAAATATGACTGGTTCATAGAGAATTTTTTTTTTAAATAGAAAGGACTATAAAAGTTCATTAAAGGGAGATAATCATCTTAATTTCTATACTCACTTGTGATGGCTGACTTCAGGAATAGTACGGAAGAAGTAAGGATAGTTAACTCTGTCTGATAATGACGAAGCTTCAGCACCATAACTGATGGTTAACAAATTAAAGTGACGTGAGAGTGATGCTACAGGTTCCGTTTCATCTGAACACGCTGGACCTGTAAAAAAATGGAGATAGACAGTCATTATTGTGAAATAATCAACATACAACCAAACCTGTCTAAACCAAACCTCATGACCTACTTTTGTGTTCGTAATCGACAGGTGTTTAGCATATACAGGTTAAATTAACAAAGAAAACCTTAGATTATCTAAAGTTCCGTTTATACAGGATTTCGGTATAATCAGGGTTTGGTTTAGACAGGTTTCACCCTATATGAGATTTAGAACAAATTGTTTAATGTCAGTTCATAAAAGGTATAACAAAATGACTGGTATATCAAGTGAAACTGTTAATACAATAAATAAACTTCACATTTTACATTATATAAACTTATTATATATTATTCACATCACTGATTTTTATGATATTTTTATCAGATTAACATTTTTCTGAATCACCATATTCTATCTTTTTGTTGTTGTTAATAAAAAAGATATAATCAGCAAAACACTAAAAAGGTTGGGTTTTTATAATTTGATTTATTCATACTATTTTATTTTGTAAGAAATATAACTATATATTTACTTTCTCTATATTATATTATGCCAAACAGATTCTGTACTCTGCAAAATATTATCGTTATTACTTTCTTTTGATTTATATAAAATCAAAGTTTACCTTTCAACAGACATCATCATTAGATTTTAGGAAGATCAAAGGTTTTTTTGAATACAAAATATGTGTTGTAATATGACCAGATAAACAGAGCTGATGGAGAAAATCAAAATGGTCATTAGATTTTGTAAATCGGTCAAGAGGTTCAAAAGTTACGAAATTTTGAAAATCGTAAAATTTTATTACCAGTACATGTCTTTGAAAAAGTTAATTAAATATCTAAACCTACCTAAGACTCCAGCTATTGGAATTGCTGACCGTTTTCCTACATATCTAATAAATTCCTTCAAGGCTATACCAGGTTGACATTGAGAATCTATAACAACCATCTCTAGGTTATGGCGTGGTAATAAATTTGGATTTCTATTCACGATATCTAATGCTAATTTAGCTCCTGAAAATAATGAAACAAAACTTTTATAACAAGATGATTTTCATATGTAAAGACAATACTGTTCACTAAATAATCTAACAACCGAGCATAAAGTTAATAGTCAAACCTTATTATCTAACATAAAGAGTAAATATCAAACTTAGTGCACACAATGTGTTTCTGGAATAACCTTCATCAGGTACACTCAAAATAACCTTCATCAGGTACGCTCAAAATAACCTTCATCAGGTACGCTCAAAATAACCTTCACCAGGGATGCTCTAAATAACCTTCATTAGGTACGCTCAAAATAACCTTCATCAGGTATGCTCAAAATAACCTTCATCAGGTACGCTCAAAATAACTTTCATCAGGTACGCTCAAAATAACCCTCATCAGGTACGCTCAAAATAACCTTCATCAGGGATGCTCAAAATAACCTTCATTAGGTACGCTCAAAATAACCTTTATCAGGTATGCTCAAAATAACCTTCATCAGGTATGCTCAAAATAACCTTCATCAGGTACGCTCAAAATAACCTTCATCAGGTACGCTCAAAATCAAAAACTTGGAAAGCCAAATAATTTAAAGTTTTGGGAGCAATAAAACCAAAGGGCATGAAGAGGACAGCCAAAATCAGTTAAGGTCACCTATGCTATACTTGGTTAGGACATTTCTTTTGATAACTTGAAGTATAATAGTCACACTTGTATTCAACAGTCACCGTTGGAACAATGGAAAAATGACCCTACAGGACAAGTGACCACTTATTTATTTAATCAAGATCAGTAGATTTATATAGTGTGTTCCAGTTCGTAATGATTTCTGTATTACTATTACCAAAAGAAAAACTTGGTGGATTGTTTTGTAATGCTGCTGTATGTTTGTACCGATTTTATAGTATAGTAGGTAATTAATATGGTTTAATATGTGTAGTATTTGTTAGTACAATGTACCCAAGATAACTCAGTACTCTGCTATTTTAACAAAAATCGTTGGTCCATTTGACTTTGATCAAACATGTTTCAACTGTATTTTGATATATTAAACATACCATGTCATAATTATATGTGACACGATCTGCGAAAAGGGACCTTATTGGTGTAAAAATTCGAAATTCAGATTTACATGTCTTTTTATTAAATATATTGTAAGCTTTAAAAAAAATCTTATTTCAGTCAATTCTGACAACAAATAGCAGAGTAATGACGTTCTAAACATTGTGTATCAAGGATCCCCCGATCCCGTTTTAATAAATCATCAATGTTTACAACGTCGGTTACGTTGTTTAACTTGTCTCTTATTTTTTTTGTCATGATCTAGAAAGTTACGTTTTTTTTTATCATGTATGATGTAACATGCTATTTGTTTTTCATTTGAAATACATTAAAAGTCATGCACAGCTGAAATGTAACAAAATGATAAAATATATCTTTGTACAAATGTACAGGGTATACTAATCACAATCGTGGTATTCTCGTTACCGTATAGGCGTTCATATTTGTATATGTCGTGGCTCACTTGCAATTATTGGAGAATATAAAATTGCTTTGTCTTTTCAATTTGTTCATATTTGCCTTCAGATTCCGATTTTATTCTTGTAAAGGCTTTTGAAAACATAGTAGAACCTAGAGGGAAACCTTTCAGCTTGTATATTCATACTCTTGAAACAGAGACGAATGCAAAATCGACAGACAGAAGCATATTTGGATATCACCCTAGCACATGAGAAACTGTGTCAGCATTGCATTTGTGAGATTTTTTAAATCAAATCAAGATCATTATTTCAATGATTCCTTTCCATGGGAGAAAATTATAAAATATATATTTAAACTTGCAGTTTCATTAAAATCCATTATCTTTCATTTAAATGCGTTGAAAACTTATTACGCAAAATTGTTTATGGGTTGTGCTTATATGGATTCATTTGTTATGACTTGTCACCGGGTTTGTAACTAGATTAACATGACAGGTGCTACTAGTGGAGCAGGACCTGCTTACCCTTCCGGAGCACTGGAGTTCACCCTCGGTTTTTAGAGGGATTCGTGTTACTCGATCTTTAGTTTTATATGTATGTTTTGTAGATCGTTGTTTGTCCTTTTGTACTTCTTTTGGCCATTGTGTTGTCTGTTCTTCTTCGATATATGGATTCTGATTACCTCCCTTTGGTATTTTCAAACATTTCCTTTGATAGAACCAACAAAATACATGTACTCAGGGATTTTTCAGGGTATTTTGGGAAATGGCATTTTTTGTCTGTTTGGGAATTTTTCATCGACAAAAGAGTAATTTTGGGAAAATTACTTATGTTCTTATAGCATTAATATTGATGTTATTGTCTATTTATTTTATATTATTCATAACTACCTTAAGGACATCTATTCAACGTCACATTTTTATTTCTGTCTACCTTGACTATTGGAGTCTTGCATACCAGTGATTTTTTTATATGTACCCCCCCCCCCCCCCCTCCTTTCCTTTTGAAATATTACTGTGCTGTGATCCAATACCACACAAATTGTAATAAACCATGTTTGTGTAATCTTCAGCAGAAGAATGATGTCTCTTGTCAATTTGCTCAATGGTCCAACTACATGTATATATAGCTAGGGAATGAAAATATAGCACAAACGTAAATTGCCACTGTCAGTCAAAAACTGAAGAAAGTAAAGGCTGTAATTATTATTTGCCAGACCTCAAATCAGATTGCAACAATGGAGGAAAGCTGCTGTAGTTCAAAGTCTATTTTTTTATTGGATATGCATTAATGTTTACACATGTCTGGATGTAAATAAACAGTTCGATAGATAATATTAACCCGGTGTCGGGTATAAAATACCAATGCGGATGGATAAATGTCTGAAGCGACCCCGTGCATTTCAACGAATTTTGAATTGCCAATCTTCGCATATATGAACATATTTGATATGAGAACTATGATTTTATGTCACAGAAATGAAAAAAAATAAATCAAAAGTTCGTTTTGTTGAAAGTAGCTTCGGACAAAAAATTCGGTCAACATTTCCGGTAGCACAGTTCCGCATTGCATCCCCTTTCTAAAATGGTGCCAATGTTGTTTGTTTATGAAAAACAAATACAAATAGTTTTATTTTAAGTCGGGCACATATAAACATAAGCTCTAATGAACAAAATTAAAGTTTCTATAAACCGTAATGGATTACTTTCCAAGAAAATCACTTTCAAAATACTTAATGGTACGATAGACTTCCATTAACATGTGCATGATATCGATTTGGGAATTCATAACAGCAAATTGGGAACAAGATTGCTATGCCATAGCCAATGTTCCCCGCTTATTTACATAGATCTGTGTATAAATTACTTTCATTAGTTCCTATGACTGAAATGGACTAATCTTTAAAGAAGCTGTGTCGTCAATAATCAGTCAAGAATTTTGCTTGTGTTCTAGCAAGCCTTTATATGGGTTCTATATTAGAAATCATTTGTTATTTTAATTGTGCTAGCTATTGTATATAAAAAATGTTATACGGAAAAAAGTTTTGGATGTCAGGAAATTTGGGGAAAGAGCTACTTTGAATGATTACAGTCAATAGGATATTATGATGTCTGGGCAGTATTTTATTATGTTATTAGTACTTACAGAATCACTTTAATTCAAACTATTTAAAACAGCAGGTGCTCATCTCCATACACTATTTTTATACCCTTAAAATTTAATTGGATTCTACAAAATTAAACGTAAATAACTCGCCATTTTCAAATCGCTTTTGTCACTATCACATTCCTCATGTGGGAAAAACCCTACATATCAATTTTCGTTGAAATTGGAGCACTTCGAAATTTTATGCATTTTGGTGGCCATCTTTAAAATGGCTGCCAAAATGACCGCCATTTTTAAATCGCATTGGTCAAGATCACATTCCTCTAAAAACCCCAAAATATCAATTTTCTTTGTAATTGGATCATTGGAACACTTCGAAATTCTTTATGTGTTTTGGCGACCATATTGAAAATAGCTGCCAAAATGGCCACCATAATGGCTGCAATGGCCGCCATTTTTAAATCGCATTTGTTACTATCACATTCCTCAGGCCGAAAATCTTCTAAATGTCAATTTTCGTTGAAATTTTGCCCAATTTCGACCTTAAGCTAGAGATTCCTAATATAATGCTTGTGTGTAAGTTTGAAATCAATTGGTCAACAAATAAAAATCTTAGAGCACTTACAACATATCTCGGACGGACGGACTAACGGATGGATGCCCAGCATTTCCATATCCCCCGCTCCGCTTTGCGGGGGCAGGGGACAATAAAAACAGGGTAATTGTCATTGGGAATGGGGCCGAAATTTGGCCCTAGAGAGATGGCTGAAAAATCCCTGGTAATATCAGAATTTATGGTCTGATAATTCATGTCAAGATCAATTATTGCATATAAAATGTTTCATACAAATTATCACAATACCCATTGATACAAGTCTAACAAGTGTTTAAAAAATGCCATCCTCAGGTGGAAAGTACTGGTATGCTCAAATTGAATACCCCCAAGTTTGATGCTCAAAGTAAAAAAATAATAAAATAAAGTTTAACAAAATACCTTGTAGGAGACCTGGCTGGCGCCATCTGGATCCAGTCAAAGGAAAGAAACTCAGTAATGATATTTTTATTTTACTGGACAAATTCGGCGGGATCCATTTGTTCCACACATTTTGATTATATCTCAGCCAATCACAAGCTGCTTTTTCAGCCGTTCCAAAATGCTTATATCTTTTGATGAGTGAATTGTAAATTTCGTCATTAAAGGCCATTTTTGAGATCACATCGTAAACTTCTGGAGCACTATATCTTATTTTAGTCCACACAAATTTTTTGTACTGATTTCCGTCAAAATCACAGTTGTTTGGATAATAGGAGGATTTCATTTGGCACAATGGGAAATTCATTCTAGTCACATTTTCGGTCGAAGTCAAAATGCTTGGATTTACATCGAAAAACAGAACAGGAAGTTGCTTCTTCAATCTGTCATGAATAAATATGTGGAAATTCTCACCAATCCATACTATATTAACAGGAAGACCCAGAAGTTTAACCTGGGATATTAAAGCACCACTATCTACATCTGAAAAAGAATTTTAGATATAGCCATGTATAAAAAGTTATGCAATGTAAGCCAATCCTCACAAATGTATACATGGCAAGGTGTACTTGATACAACATTAATGTGATAAAGTTTGTCAGTGATTTGCGACACCAATAAAACTGACTGCCACGATATAACTGAAATATTATTGAAAGTGGTGTTAAACACCATAAACCAACCACACCACTGCTCTCTTTTACAATGAAAACTGTCTAATGATTCCATGTATAAATAATTATTTAATGTAAGCCAATGCTCACAAATGTATACCACTGCCCTATTTTTCGAATGAAAACTCTCAAAAGATTCCATGGTATTGACATCCTTAAAAGAAATATTTGTTTGTTGTAACCCAACAAACAATTTTTGAAGTAGTAAATGGGCAAACGTCATCAAAAAGATCCATTTTAATGCAAATAAATTAGCTGAAATAGAAAAAAAAATGGAGGTTGTTTTTGGGGGATTCGGCAGCAGTTTAGATTGTGCTTCAGTCAAAATCATCAAACACCTAGCAATCATTTTTTTATGTTTCAAATATGTCAAATGCAAGTGTTGCTTCTATATCATCTTATGAATATTAACATATATATCTTCTTCTTTTAGACTGTCCTGAACAGATTAAATTAACAGGATACACCGATCAATCAGAAATATAATTATATCAGTGATTTTAAAATTTTATTTTGATCTGTATTAAAACATGTGTTATAAAAAATGAGGCACTCGACTCGCAGCCGCAAGTGATAAAGATTATCAGTTGCTTGCCCATGGTCGGTGGTTCTCTCCAGGTACTTCAGTTTCTTCCACCACTAAAACCGGTCACCATGATATAGCTGAAATATTGCTGAAAGTGGCATTAAACACCAAAAATCAATCAACCAACCCCAAAAAAATCATCTAAACATATGTTAACTTACTTGAGAAAGAAGCTATTAAGGTAGAACACTTAGAAAAGTTGGTTCTGGGACAACCATAGCCATAATAAATACCCTCCTCACAAAAAGAGCTATCACAGTAATGCTTATGATTTGTGGTATTGATAACAGTCAGATTCTGTAACACTTCAAACTGGTCTGCCAAGGCAAACTTTTCTGCTACACTTTTAGAGAATAGTGACCTCCAGTGATCAGCTATTATCCCTTGTCTCCATAGATCATCTATAATATGTGTAGTGGCATACCAACCCAACCTGTAAGTTAAACATCATATAAATATTGATGTAGGCCTTTTACCTCTTGAATATTTGATGATAAAAGGAATTTTTAGGTAAAGGAACAATGCTTTTATAGCTTTTATACATTCCAGTCACAGTAGGGTCCTCAATAATGAATGCAACTCATACCTCAAAATAACCAGGTAATGGTCTCTAGTTTGCAGTAGAAGATTTAACTTGATGTTGTCCATTTGCAAATATTATTTTCTGAGAATGGGTTATTATAAAAAATTTGGAATTTTTTATGTTTTTATGTCAACTTTCTTCCCATAATGATGTTAATATTAAATGTTGGTGTCTACGATTTGGGTGTTTTCCCCTAAAAAATTAACAAGGAATACATTTCAAAACATAAATTAACACCAAATAGACACTTTGAAAAGTCAGCCTTTACTCTATTCATTTTGTTAAAACATCACCTACAAATTGTTCTGTTGCCATTCCAATATATCATCATCCATATTCATGACAAGTTTTGCTCGACTTTACACTGGACAGATGTACAGTTGTTATTGATGTAGAAAATGGCAAAACAGAGATGGAAGAAAAACTCCATATTTCGTAATAAACTAAACTTGGTAGCTGGTTAAAACATAAGTCTACATGATTATTAATAGCATTCTGTATATTGAACACTAATTTCTTTTTTTATACATAATAACATAATATTTCAAAAGTTAATTACCTCCCCTTGGGTCCAAGGAAGCCAACATTTTGTATTCTCTCTGTACTTGTCCATGCTGTAGTGTCATAACCATTCAGAACTGGTACCTCTAGATTTATCATAGACACAGGTAACTTAGCTCTTGTCTCTTCATTATCACTGAAAATAAATTATATGTTATCTACATAGTGGCAAAGTGGAAAACAACATTAGTGGTTACAATTCAAATGTAAATCCTTTAGGATTTTAATTGAAAGATCCTGGACCTTTCAAACAAAAAAATAAATTTTAAACCCTTGTTTTTATTTTGTTTCATGTGGTGTTATATTTCAATTCATATTGTGGTGATCAGTTCGAGGAAACAAAAGTACCTTTTGAAAACTATAGCAAGTTGCAGATCAGTTTATTATATAAAGTTGCCACAGACAGGTATTGATTTGATTTTGATTTTTGGTGTTTGATGCCACTTTCAGCAATATCATGGTGACCAGTTTTAGTGGTGCAAGAAGCTGGAGTACCCAGAGAGAACCACCGACCATGGGCAAGCAACTGGTACACCTTATCACTTGCGACTGTGAGTCGAATGCACCCTTTTTTGTAATTTACAAAGCCAGGCGCGAACCCACACTGTATTGGTGATAGGCTTGCACAAGTTGTTAGGTAATCCAACTACCTAACTCATTGAGCCACCCGGGCCCTTGACAGTTATTGAAATCACAACTTGGGCTTCAATGGCTCAAATCAATGATCTTGTACAGTAAATAGTCAAATGAACTACTGATTAAAACTAACAAAGAAGCCATAACAAAGAAGCCATAACAAAGAAGCCATAACAAAGAAGTCATAACAAAGAAGTCATAACAAAGAAGTCATAACAAAGAAGCCATAACAAAGAAGTCATAACAAAGAAGCCATAACAAAGAAGCCATAACAAAGAAGCCATAACAAAGAAGTCATAACAAAGAAGTCATAACAAAGAAGCCATAACAAAGAAGCCATAACAAAGAAGTCATAACAAAGAAGTCATAACAAAGAAGCCATAACAAAGAAGCCATAACAAAGAAGTCATAACAAAGAAGTCATAACAAAGAAGTCATAACAAAGAAGCCATAACAAAGAAGCCATAACAAAGAAGTCATAACAAAGAAGCCATAACAAAGAAGCCATAACAAAGAAGCCATAACAAAGAAGCCATAACAAAGAAGTCATAACAAAGAAGTCATAACAAAGAAGCCATAACAAAGAAGTCATAACAAAGAAGTCATAACAAAGAAGTCATAACAAAGAAGCCATAACAAAGAAGTCATAACAAAGAAGTCATAACAAAGAAGTCATAACAAAGAAGCCATAACAAAGAAGTCATAACAAAGAAGTCATAACAAAGAAGTCATAACAAAGAAGCCATAACAAAGAAGTCATAACAAAGAAGTCATAACAAAGAAGTCATAACAAAGAAGCCATAACAAAGAAGCCATAACAAAGAAGTCATAACAAAGAAGCCATAACAAAGAAGCCATAACAAAGAAGTCATAACAAAGAAGTCATAACAAAGAAGCCATAACAAAGAAGTCATAACAAAGAAGTCATAACAAAGAAGTCATAACAAAGAAGCCATAACAAAGAAGTCATAACAAAGAAGCCATAACAAAGAAGCCATAACAAAGAAGCCATAACAAAGAAGTCATAACAAAGAAGCCATAACAAAGAAGTCATAACAAAGAAGCCATAACAAAGAAGCCATAACAAAGAAGTCATAACAAAGAAGTCATAACAAAGAAGTCATAACAAAGAAGCCATAACAAAGAAGCCATAACAAAGAAGCCATAACAAAGAAGTCATAACAAAGAAGTCATAACAAAGAAGCCATAACAAAGAAGTCATAACAAAGAAGCCATAACAAAGAAGTCATAACAAAGAAGTCATAACAAAGAAGTCATAACAAAGAAGCCATAACAAAGAAGTCATAACAAAGAAGCCATAACAAAGAAGCCATAACAAAGAAGCCATAACAAAGAAGTCATAACAAAGAAGTCATAACAAAGAAGTCATAACAAAGAAGCCATAACAAAGAAGTCATAACAAAGAAGTCATAACAAAGAAGCCATAACAAAGAAGTCATAACAAAGAAGCCATAACAAAGAAGCCATAACAAAGAAGCCATAACAAAGAAGCCATAACAAAGAAGTCATAACAAAGAAGTCATAACAAAGAAGTCATAACAAAGAAGTCATAACAAAGAAGCCATAACAAAGAAGCCATAACCTATCATTGTTGATTGGTTTGGTTTATGGTGCTTAATGCCACTTTCAACAATATTTCAGTTATATAGTGACGGTCAGTTTTATGTGTGGAGGAAGCCGAAGTACCTGCAGAAAACCACCAACCTGTCGCAAGTAACTGACAAACTTTATCACATAATGTTGTATCGAATACACTTCACCATGAACGGAGGTTCGTACTCACAACTTTAGTGGTGATAGGCACTGATTGCACAAGTAGTTGTAAATCCAAATACCATATGGTCATGACCACGACGGCCCCCTATCCTTGAATGAACTAACATAATACTGTTGGTACATACACATTTCCTTGGAAAGGATCCAATCTCATCAACACAGACGAGGTATTATATAGAGCGCCTGTCTGATAGTTGATTTCTATATGGCTGTAGCCGACCAGTTCCTCTAATATAGTTTTCAGGACATAATTAGTGATGTTCTGTGACACACGGTCACTACCCTCTAGAATTATAGGAACACTGGCTCCATAATGGTAAAGTTGTTTTACTCTTGGTACATCTGAAATGAGAAATCATGAGGGTTAGGGTTATAGTGTTTAACGCCACTTTCAACAATATTTCAGTTATATTGTGGCGGTCAGTTATTGGTGGAGTAAACCGGAGTACCCCCCATCTGCCGTAAGTCACAGACAAACTTTATCACATAATGTTGTATCGAATACACCTCATCTGAGCGGGATTTGAACTCACAACATTAGTGGTGATAGGCACTGATTGCACAGGTAGTTATAAATCCAACTACCATACGATCATGCTCATGACAGTCCCTACAATTTTGACAAACTTGATCATATGAAATTGTATCAAGTATATTGCATCACAGGTGGGAGTTGAACGAAAAAACTTTAGTGGTGTTAGGTAATTATTTCATATAGATAGATGCAAATTCAAGTATAGTGGCAACCAGGGGAGAGTGCTTGATTTATCTACTCTCGGTTGTTCAAGCACACACAACACTCTGCAGGTCTTACAGAGAACAACATTAGGCCCGTACCTCCTAAGGTCCCCCCCCCCCCCTGGTGGCAACAGCAGTACATTTTAAAGCCATTATATAAATTTGTACGGTAATATTGTAACAAAACAAAAACACTTAAAATTGCAGAACTTAAAAATGATGGAGCACAGATACAATGTACATACAATTTATACAACTTAACCTTTTGTTGTTCAGATTAAACTTCAAACAAAATCAATAATTACACTCTTCCAATCACATTTAACTAATATATGTCAATCATAATTATAATACTTATAAAATGTAATCAGTGATGTGTGACCCGAAAACAGGTGTTTAGTTAATCATGGGAAATCAATGCTTATACAAGAATCGAGTATTGTTCTTAAATTCTATCTCAAGACAATTTTTACATAGGTATTATGGTGGTCAGGGCCTTATAAGTTTCCTAATAAGAATTATAAGCATTTTTAAATTTCAAGAATATTTTTAAATAAACCTTATACACAAGGTTGTGTTCAATAGACAATGCAAGTTAGCAGGCCATCATTGTCATGATTGCATGGTACATGTAGTTGGATTTGCATTTACCTATGCATTCAGTGCCTATCATCACTAAAGTTGTGAGCTTGAATCCCACTCATGGCTAGGTGTACTCGATACAACATTAAGTAATAAAGTTTGTCAGTGACTTGATACAACATTATGTGATAAAGTTTGTCAGTGACTTGATACAACATTAAATAATAAAGTTTGTCAGTGACTTGATACACCATTATGTGATAAAGTTTGTCAGTGACTTGATACAACATTAAGTAATAAAGTTTGTCAGTGACTTGATACAACATTATGTGATAAAGTTTGTCAGTGACTTGATACAACATTATGTGATAAAGTTTGTCAGTGACTTGATACAACATTATGTGATAAAGTTTGTCAGTGACTTGATACAACATTATGTGATAAAGTTTGTCAGTGACTTGATACAACATTATGTAATAAAGTTTGTCAGTGACTTGATACAACATTGAGTAATAAAGTTTGTCAGTGACTTGATACAACATTAAGTAATAAAGTTTGTCAGTGACTTGATACAACATTAAGTAATAAAGTTGTCAGTGACTTGATACAACATTAAGTAATAAAGTTTGTCAGTGACTTGATACAACATTAAGTAATAAAGTTTGTCAGTGACTTGATACAACATTAAATAATAAAGTTTGTCAGTGACTTGTGACAGGTTGGTGGTTTTCTCCGGTTTCCTACACCAGTAAAACTGACCGCCACAATATAACAGAAATATTGTTGAAAGTGACATTAAACACCATAACCCTAATCCTAAGTCTGCACAGGTTGGGTTCAGTTAGTCAATAATGAACAGTTACATATTGGTGAAGGAAACTGGAATACCAAGAGTAAACCACAGACCATTAATTTAGTCACTTACAAACTTGATCACATTAAGTTGAATCGAGTACACCTCATCACGGATGGGAATCAAATTCATAATTTTCTACTCTAGACAAACAACTACTCTATTCTACTGTTACAAATGTAACTGTGAGTTACAAAGTATTATTATTATGTAATAATGTTTGATCAAATAAGTCACTGATTTCTGTAAATCATCTAAATAACTGCACGAGACAACCTGAGGTTTCTCTGTCTTTCACTTTCTCACGTGTTTTCTCTCTAAATCAAACATCTTAATTTTACAGCCTACTTTTAACATGCCTATTTTTCTTTCTCATTTGTATGACATTTACAAATTAAAGAACAAGCTTGCACCATTATTTTTTTTATTTCTTAAATTTTATTATTACACTCTTTATAAATTTGTATGTAAAAGAGAAAATGATATATTAAGGTTGCATTATGTGTAAGTAACACAATATTGATGCAAAATAGCTAAATGTCATAGGGCTACTGCTATGTTAGCGTTGTTCTGAAATAATTTACTTTTTGGGACAATTTATGGTTGACAGTACATCTAATTCTCTTTTCAGTAAAATATCTAAAAATGCTTTAAAATTGTTTGTTGCATATAGTTTTTACTTAATTCAAATAAAATCATCTTCAGTTGTTACACATACCTGGTTTATTACAAAAACATTTCTGCATACACAGTTTCTGTTCTGAAAAACCTAAAAATAGGCATAGAACTGCAAAAACAGCAACAAATTCCTTTAAACTGCCTGGTGAGTGATATCCCATCATTCTTTTTCTCCATGGTCATATGATTTCACGAGTGATATCCCATCATTCTTTTTCTCCATGGTCACATGATTTCACAATTTTCTCACATTCTTGACCTTCATCACAATAATAATCTAAAAAGAAAGAAAACATTTTAATTTTATAATTATCTACTGATATATAGTAATAAAACGAAAAAAACAAACAAATTCCACACTGTTGGAACAGTTCCAAAATATAATCACAAAAATTGTAGAAACAGAAGCAAAAATATATACCTCATTCAGACATATATCCTGGTTTCATTTCATTTCTCATTCAGACATATATCCTGGTTTCATTTCATTTCTCATTCAGACATATATCCTGGTTTCATTTCATTTCTCATTCAGACATATCCTGGTTTCATTTCACTTCTCATTCAGACATATATCCTGGTTTCATTTCATTTCTCATTCAGACATATATCCTGGTTTCATTTCATTTCTCATTCAGACATATCCTGGTTTCATTTCATTTCTCATTCAGACATATATCCTGGTTTCATTTCATTTCTCATTCAGACATATATCCTGGTTTCATTTCATTTCTCATTCAGACATATCCTGGTTTCATTTCACTTCTCATTCAGAAATATATCCTGGTTTCATTTCATTTCTCATTCAGACATATATCCTGGTTTCATTTCATTTCTCATTCAGACATATCCTGGTTTCATTTCATTTCTCATTCAGACATATATCCTTGTTTCATTTCATTTTTCATTCAGACATATATCCTGGTTTCATTTCATTTCTTATTCAGACATATATCCTGGTTTTATTTCATTTCTCATTCAGACATATCCTGGTTTCATTTCATTTCTCATTCAGACATATATCCTGGTTTCATTTCATTTCTTATTCAGACATATATCCTGGTTTTATTTCATTTCTCATTCAGACATATCCTGGTTTCATTTCATTTCTCATTCAGACATATATCCTGGTTTCATTTCATTTCTCATTCAGTCTTTTACTGATGTTGGGTTCACAATTTACACGTGTACAGAAATATGTCTGCAATCTAGAGCCTCACGAAACAGTACTCGGGGCTCACGTTGGAGGGCGATTCAGGCGAAAAAGTCGCCTTGTGGCTGCTCACTTCGCTTTGTACTAGTGCCAAAAGAGAAGTGGAAGTCGCCCTGTAATTTTACCAAGTCGCTTTGCTAATTTTAACTGTTTTAACGATAAAACATCGGTATATTTTTACTACAAAATTTCCGGTTTTCAATCCGCCATTGTAAAGGGACGTAATCGAAACAGTTACGAATATGAAAACTGTACTACGGATCCGTACTCGGGAAAATAACGTCGGTATTGTTTAATTTCATTTATTTGAGGTTTGATCATGATGGCGGCTATCCAAAGGGATTGTTAACTTTGTGGATATGATTAGTTTCTTAATTAATATCAATCAGTGATTAAAGAGAAGCAATGTAAATAATATACACTCATTAAAATTTGATTAAATAATTTGCGGTTTCACAGCTTGTGATAAAATTTATTATTCAATTTTATTTATTTATTATTTATTGGACAATAGTTGACTATCATATATGTGCCTTTATTATCTGCACGACAAAACAAAGAATCTGAAAAGGGTTTATTTAATACAAACAAACAAAAAACAAATACAAGGACATACGTGTACAATGTATGTAAATCAGAGAGATGATATGCTAACAAAAACAAGGAATTAAACAACTACTGAATATACCTTAATGCATAACAAGTACATTATAACATACGAATGCCACAATAATGCCCCGCAAATGTGAAAAGTGGTACAATAATAGAAATATTTTGACTTCTCCCTGTACTCTCACCACTTCTCCCTGTTGTCTCTCACTTCTCTTTTGTCAGCACCTGAAAGAGAAGTCACTTCTCCCTCTGATTTCAAAGTAGTGGGAGCCCTGGTACTGATTAACAGAATCAGTCAAGAGGAATAACTCTATGTATTGGTGAAACTACTGTGATTATATATATGACCACTTCTATATCTTTTCATAATGCTATAATGTATAACTTTAAAGTACAAGTAATGGATTAAAAATCCACAAAAATGTGTAACAAAACATCACGCTATAATAAAGACAGTGTACTTTTCCTACATAAAGACAATATCGTAATTCTCTCAGAAGTCAACAAATGATTCTTTATTACACCGTCACATATACAATGTACTGGGTTATGGAACCTGATCATAAAATTGTAAATTCATGTAGTATTATAATGTGTATCAAGTTTCATAAACATTGAATATCTGTTCACTTATGTGGACTATTAACAAACAATCTACATTGTATATCTTATAAATAAAAAAACACTGATATATTACACATTCATATTTCAACCTTTACAATACTACTGGAATAAATTACAAAATAGCCATTTCTCAAATGGCAATGGATCTTTTCCTTTTTACGTATTAACGTAGATTTTTTCTTCAGGAAAAATCTTTTTTTGGTTCAATCTTAATTAAACTTCACAGGAATGATCCTTGGGATATGTAGATGTGTGCTTAGGATTGTCCATTCTTGATTGTCCCTTCGGGTTTTTCTAACATTTATTTATATAACAGATTATACAAGCAGGATAATCTAATATCAGCTTAAAGACACTACAAATACCAATGTAGCACTTTCGTGCACGAGAAGTGTGACATTCTCTAACAAGAGATCTTTCCTTAAATATCTACTTGATTTGTACCACAAATACCAGTGGACACCCCTTTCAGGCGAATAGTAGGCTGCAGGAAAGAACTAGGGCATAATTCCTGTTTTAATACCCTTGAGTTTTCTCAGGGGTCAAAGTAAGACTTGGACAGCAAAGGATGTGGAAACATCATACGGTAAGATATAGCAAGCTAAATAGTCCTCTACTGTACCTAATAATTGTTGCTAAGATTTTTTCTGCTTTTATGAAATATTGTATGTCTACAGTATTACAAAAAGTGAAATCATTGTTATTCAGACTATATTCTTCAGGTACTACTACTATATATTATGATCTTTTTTCAGAATTCCAAAATCTATTAACAAAAATAGCTTGGTATTTTTTTTAATGTAGCAAAAAAAGAATATTTAAGAGAAAATATACATTTAAAAAATGTACAATTATGGTGAAAAAAAAATTACATTGTAAGGGGAGATCATTTTAATTTCTGGATCAATATTTTAAATTACATCCCTTTGTAAAATAATTTTTATTTATTTTGACAACTACAAAATGTAATAATTTTTCCAGACTACTGTAATTACAATAAATAGTACATCAATAGATTAAATAATGAAATTTTTTTATCATAAAAAAATATGCCACAAGTGATCAAATACAAATTCATGGATGCACATCGTTGTGAGTAGTTTGGCCATGAGTGGCATATTTTTGATTATCGAGCAGAAAATTAGTAATCCATTATTATACAAATTTAAGTCAAAACCCACATTGAAAACTAACATACTTTTTTTCATTATATGTCCCACAAAGATATTCTTTATCAACAACATTGAAAACAAGCATTGTAACATGACTTCTGATATTATCAGTTTTATTTCACTAATGGTGTCATATTTGTTGTTTTTCATTTTATGATTTAATCAATAATAATATATCGACCTGGTCTATGTAATAAACATTTTTATTATTTATTTAAATAAGTTAACTTAATTAAAATTTGTAGAAAATACATGGTATCTCCATCCAAGCACAAACTGAACACTAATTATCTCCATCCAAGCACAAACTGAACACTAATTATCTCCATCCAAACACAAACTGAACACTAATTATCTCCATCCAAGCACAAACTGAACACTAATTATCTCCATCCAAGCACAAACTGAACACTAATTATCTCCATCCAAACACAAACTGAACACTAATTATCTCCATCCAAGCACAAACTGAACACTAATTATCTCCATCCAAACACAAACTGAACACTAATTATCTCCATCCAAGCACAAACTGAACACTAATTATCTCCATCCAAGCACAAACTGAACACTAATTATCTCCATCCAAACACAAACTGAACACTAATTATCTCCATCCAAGCACAAACTGAACACTAATTATCTCCATCCAAGCACAAACTGAACACTAATTAACTCTATAAAAGTCACAAGAGGGGAGATATGGGTCCCTAATACTAGTTTAACCCTGTCACTGTTTTTTAAAGTGCCTGTACCATGGCAGAAAATGGAGTGGTCGTGTAGTTGTGTATTAGGGGTATCAATTTTGCCACTTTCTACAATTTTTCTATTAGATTTTGGACATGTTCTGACAGTATGGTATTTTTCTATTAGATTTTGGACATGTTTTGACAGTATGGTATTTTTCTATTAGATTTCGGACATGTTCTGACAGAATGGTATTTTTCTATTAGATTTTGGACATGTTCTGACAGTATGGTATTTTTTGTTTTTCTATTAGATTTTGGACATGTTCTGACAGTATGGTATTTTTCTATAGGATTTTGGACATGTTCTGACAGTATGGTATTTTTCTATTAGATTTTGGACATGTTCTGACAGTATGGTATTTTTCTATTAGATTTGGACATGTTCTGACAGTATGGTATTTTTCTATTAGATTTTGGACATGTTCTGACAGTATGGTATTTTTCTATTAGATTTTGGACATGTTCTGACAATATGGTATTTTTCTATTAGATTTTGGACATGTTCTGACAGTATGGTATTTTTCTATTAGATTTTGGACATGTTCTGACAGTATGGTATTTTTCTATTAGATTTTGGACATGTTCTGACAGTATGGTATTTTTCTATTAGATTTCGGACATGTTCTGACAGTATGGTATTTTTCTATTAGATTTCGGACATGTTCTGACAGTATGGTATTTTTCTATTAGACTTTGGACATGTTCTGACAGTATGGTATTTTTCTATTTGATTTCGGACATGTTCTGACAGTATGGTATTTTTCTATTAGATTTCGGACATGTTCTGACAGAATGGTATTTTTCTATTAGATTTTGGACATGTTCTGACAGTATGGTATTTTTCTATTAGATTTTGGACATGTTCTGACAGTATGGTATTTTTCTATTAGATTTTGGACATGTTCTGACAGTATGGTATTTTTCTATTAGATTTTGGACATGTTCTGACAGTATGGTATTTTTCTATTAGATTTCGGACATGTTCTGACAGAATGGTATTTTTCTATTAGATTTTGGACATGTTCTGACAGTATGGTATTTTTCTATTAGATTTTGGACATGTTCTGACAGTATGGTATTTTTCTATTAGATTTTGGACATGTTCTGACAGTATGGTATTTTTCTATTAGATTTTGGACATGTTCTGACAGTATGGTATTTTTCTATTAGATTTTGGACATGTTCTGACAGTATGGTATTTTTCTATTAGATTTTGGACATGTTCTGACAGTATGGTATTTTTCTATTAGATTTTGGACATGTTCTGACAGTATGGTATTTTTCTATTAGATTTTGGACATGTTCTGACAGTATGGTATTTTTCTATTAGATTTTGGAAATGTTCTGACAGTATGGTATTTTTCTATTAGATTTTGGACATGTTCTGACAGAATGGTATTTTTCTATTAGATTTTGGACATGTTCTGACAGTATGGTATTTTTCTATTAGATTTTGGACATGTTCTGACAGTATGGTATTTTTCTATTAGATTTTGGACATGTTCTGACAGTATGGTATTTTTCTATTAGATTTTGGACATGTTCTGACAGTATGGTATTTTTCTATTAGATTTTGGATATGTTCTGACAGAATGGTATTTTTCTATTAGATTTTGGACATGTTCTGACAGTATGGTATTTTTCTATTAGATTTTGGACATGTTCTGACAGTATGGTATTTTTCTATTAGATTTTGGACATGTTCTGACAGTATGGTATTTTTCTATTAGATTTTGGACATGTTCTGACAGTATGGTATTTTTCTATTAGATTTTGGACATGTTCTGACAGTATGGTATTTTTCTATTAGATTTTGGACATGTTCTGACAGTATGGTATTTTTCTATTAGATTTTGGACATGTTCTGACAGTATGGTATTTTTAGTTTTTCATTTTATTCCTCCCCCTCCAAAATAGAATAAATAAATGAACTATAATTGTGCATATTTTTAAAAGTCAGGCTATTTCTTTTCCTAGTCATACATAATTAATAATCTTATTAACTCCATTAGAACTGAAGTTCATTTAAAATCTAGATACAGTGCAGCAATTAGAAATTTTAATACCTTTTTATTTTTTAAACAGGCTTTAGTATGTTGTCATTGGTTTACTTTTTGGTGGTAATAGTAAACTGACTATCTATAGGCAAAAGAAAAATATCTTTGTTTCCATCAATTTTGCACAAACATTCTTGAAACGAATGGGGTAGGTTGGCTTGCAAAACTTTTTTAATTTTACCTACTGTAGAAGAAGAATCTGACTTTAAAAGTGCTTGTCAAAAAATGGCAATACAAACTTGAGGGTAAGCACTAGAATTAGGGTTGGTTAACTTGGTTATCAGAAACACACGCATTGTTTGCCTTATCTCATTTATGATTGTATAACACCTACCACAAACCTAACAAAAAATGATTGATTGATTTGATTTGTGTTTAACGCTACTTTCAACAATATTTCAGCTATATCATGGCGACCAGTTTTAGTGGTGGAAGAAGCCGGAGTACCCAGAGAGAACCACTGACCATGGGCAAGCAACTGGAAAACTTTATCACTTGTGGCTGCGAGTCGAGTGCACCCTTTTTTGTAATTTACAAAGCCGGGTGCGATCCCACGCCATATTGGCGATAGGCTTGTATGTGTTGTTAGGTAATCCAACTACCTAACTCATTGAGCCACCCAGGTCCTCTTTCAAAAAATAGTGTAACTATTAAAATGCATCACTAAAAATATTTTGTACATTAAAAATTTCCCTTACCTTTTGTTGCAATGTCAGTGTAATTTTCCATTCATTGTTTAAATTTGTAATACCCTAATCCTTACAGATAAATTACATGTCCTTCATCAAATATACATGATTTCCCAGCAATTAACAAGTTGTCTAACCAGACTAACTGTGATACAGAGATTGATAGGTTAACTTATATATAAAGGTGTTAAAATGATGTTGTTAGGTGCAAAACATTTCATTATAATGTTTATATTGCACTCAATGTATATAATACAGCCTATGGTATTTGAAATGGAAAGATCAAAACCAAGCTACTCTCAAATCATACAACCAATTTGTATAATGTTAAATAGAATATAGTTAAATAGAATATACATATGTCAGTCTGCAGCCAAAACCACTAGCCCTAAGCCCCATACTAGTAAAAATTGGCTTGGGCAAGTAAAAATTGCATAAAATTTGCTCAATCAAACAGAACAAAATTCTTCTAAAATGCTGTTTGGGCTATTTTGTCAAAATGTGTTTGGCACAGACTGATACCTTGTCTCTGAAAATAAAATTTATTTGCTTGCTGATTAGGAAAGGGTAGAAAAGTGAGGCTTTCTGCAATTTTCTCACCTGTTTTGTGCCAAGTACAAATAAATTTTATATTCAGAGACAAGGTAAGTATGATCTGTTTATCCTGTAGCATTATAATGAAATACCGGAATAGGGAACAACCATTTCCGGTTTGGCCGATAGTTAAAAAAAATAAAATAAAAAAAATAAAAAAATGCAGACCGACCGACCCTAGATTTATTTGACATGTGACAGTAAACACACATATTTTCTTTTTTGGACTGTTACTGTACAAAAAAATTGCATTGCATTCTTGCAACTCAACTGCAGGCTAGAGACAGTCTTGCCATCACTTTGGGATACAAGTTATACTTATACAAGACTTCACTCAGCAACTGGTATTTCTTGTTCAGACAGAATTTGCTTCATCTCTGAGACAGGAACATGGTTGGTGCTTTAGTATATATTTTGGCATTAAATGCTCTAGTGTCAAACTAGTGCAGATTACTGTTATGTTGTAGGTAAACCTAATAATTTGTTTATATTAATGTAACCTTCAACTAGATATATTTACACATAGTCAATAGTAGGATTCTTTGTCAATATTGCTGCTGTTTATTAAAAAAATTTTTTTCTCCTAATTAATCATCAAATTGTACTAAATGAAGACTTTACAATGTACATGAGTCATCAGAGAGGAACAATGGCCATGTCATCAGAGAGGAACAATGGCCATGTTATCAGAGAGGAACAATGGCCATGTTATCATGAATTGTCTTATTTGTTTTTGTTTATTGTATATTTGTTTTTGTTTATTGCTTATTTGTTGACATTTTTTATCAGTAATCAGTCCTCGAAATGAAAATTAGAACTTAATTACTGGTTCAAATCAAAGAAAATTAGAACTTAATTACTGGTTCAAATCAAATTCTTGAATTTAATATATCTAAATAAAATCTGAAAAATTTACTGGTCCGAACAAGGTTTTACTGGTGTTGGGCCGGAGGACCGGTGCTCATCGTGAGGACTGAAGTAAGGGTTTACTTATTAGTATTCCATTCTAGTGATTCTAAAATGAGTCTTGTTTATTATATATTAACTAATATTTTGTAAATTATAAAAACTTGGTCCCTTTAATTTATTCGGTTGTTATTTTAGGTTTAATGCATTTAATTATCATTTAAAGCTGAGGATCAAAGAGTTGGCATGATTCACCTGATTGTTACTATTATAAACTGGCAAGTTACAACTCCTGCACCAGGTTTACTCATCTTGTCAAGTATTATGATCATTTTTCCAAAATTGTTTGCAGTGGTGTCAAAAACTTCACAATCTGTATGCATATATACAAACCCTACTCAAAAGTCATATAGAAGAGCAGTCTGTTTTACTAATCTGTAGATGATAGTACCATTATGCTATATGAACGTGTCAGTGACTTTGCCAAATCTCAATTTCAACGTTGTTTGTCCTTTGTTTCTTATTTTACCCCACAATAAGATTGTTGTAGACCGATGGAAACAACAAAGAAGAGGTATCTACTCTATACATCTAATACAATAATGATCACTGTTGAACAGGAAAAACGGTTTTTTTACAAAGACATTAAACTATTTAATGTTCCTAACAATAATGTCCATTTCAACTGTTCATTATCTGTCTACATCAATACAATTTAAATTCTGACAAATATCTGTTTGAAATTCACACCTCTAAATTGAATTTTAAACAGTCAATAATTATTTGTAACTTTATCTCAAGTCACATAGTACAATTTACAGAATGACAAAAGTAAGGGGAATTTTTACCACAATAAATGACATTTTTGTACTCTGAATGAATATATCTCTAATATTTACTAAATTAAAAATTTCCAACTATTCAAATTTACTATTTTTACAAAATTTTAATAACGTGTAACAGGCCATCCATCCATAAAAATGTTTGTTTTGCTGTTTCCGGAATGTCCAACCAAAATTTAATTAAAATTAGCACTCTCTGATTTCAAAAAATTTGTCAAAATAGACTAAATTTGCAAATTGCAGAAAAATCCTCGACAGTGTTAATGAACTCATATTCAAGCTTTAAATATAGAATTTTATATATTTTTAGTAATAGCAGTCATTTTTTGGATAGAGGGCAGGCTGTTGAATACATTTTGAAAGGGGGCTGTGCCCCCAATAACCATCTAAGCTTGGATTAAATTGCCTGTGTACTTACAAAATAAAAATTGTGAAATGAAAAGGTTTATAGACAAGAGATGACACATGATAGACAGATGCCAAGCTCACATAATAGAAAACAAAAATTTAAACAGTACACATGGCAGCAAGATAAAGCCAATCACAAAATAATACGACCACTCCCCAATTAAACCTTGACCTTCTAAACACAATGCCATTATGGAAATCTGGCTGTTAAGTGAATATCGTTGTTTAATACCAAGTGAGCAAATTTCCAGCTATATCATGGCAAGAATAAGTAACATTTTGATGAAATGATGATGATGATGTACAAAATCAACATGCTACGTTTTATTTTTATATTGGTCGCTGAAACAACAACATAGTCTGCAGTTAGACATATAACCTCACTCTGACACATTATCCTGTTTCCATGCCAACCAGTCTTTGTTCTTACTCTTTAATTCTGCAGCAGAGAAGCAGCAAATAACAATTTTATAGTTTTTGGTTTGACCCGGCCATGGCTTGAACCTATGATCTACTGTACTCGAGGTGGTTTGACCTGGCCATGGCTTGAACCTATGACCTACTGCACTCGAGGTGGTTTGACCCGGCCATGGCTTGAACCTATGATCTACTGCACTCGAGGTGGTTTGACCCGGCCATGGCTTGAACCTATGATCTACTGCACTCGAGGTGGTTTGACCCGGCCATGGCTTGAACCTATGATCTACTGCACTCGAGGTGGTTTGACCCGGCCATGGCTTGAACTTATGATCTACTGCACTCGAGGTGGTTTGACCCGGCCATGGCTTGAACCTATGATCTACTGCACTCGAGGTGGTTTGACCCGGCCATGGCTTGAACCTATGATCTACTGCACTCGAGGTGGTTTGACCCGGCCATGGCTTGAACCTATGATCTACTGCACTCGAGGTGGTTTGACCCGGCCATGGCTTGAACTTATGATCTACTGCACTCAAGGTGGTTTGACCCGGCCATGGCTTGAACCTATGATCTACTGCACTTGAGGTGGTTTGACCCGGCCATGGCTTGAACCTATGATCTACTGCACTCGAGGTGGTTTGACCCGGCCACGGCTTGAACCTATGATCTACTGCACTCGAGGTGGTTTGACCCGGCCATGGCTTGAACCTATGATCTACTGCACTCGAGGTGGTTTGACCCGGCCATGGCTTGAACCTATGATCTACTGCACTCGAGGTGGTTTGACCCGGCCATGGCTTGAACCTATGATCTACTGCACTCGAGGTGGTTTGACCCGGCCATGGCTTGAACCTATGATCTACTGCACTCGAGGTGGTTTGACCCGGCCATGGCTTGAACCTATGATCTACTGCACTCGAGGTGGTTTGACCCGGCCATGGCTTGAACCTATGATCTACTGCACTCGAGGTGGTTTGACCCGGCCATGGCTTGAACCTATGATCTACTGCACTCGAGGTGGTTTGACCCGGCCATGGCTTGAACCTATGATCTACTGCACTCGAGGTGGTTTGACCCGGCAATGGCTTGAACCTATGATCTACTGCACTCGAGGTGGTTTGACCCGGTCATGGCTTGAACCTATGATCTACTGCACTCGAGGTGGTTTGACCCGGCCATGGCTTGAACCTATGATCTACTGCACTCGAGGTGGTTTGACCCGGCCATGGCTTGAACCTATGATCTACTGCACTCGAGGTGGTTTGACCCGGCAATGGCTTGAACCTATGATCTACTGCACTCGAGGTGGTTTGACCCGGCCATGGCTTGAACCTATGATCTACTGCACTCGAGGTGGTTTGACCCGGCCATGGCTTGAACCTATGATCTACTGCACTCGAGGTGGTTTGACCTGGCCATGGCTTGAACCTATGATCTACTGCACTCGAGGTGGTTTGACCCGGCCATGGCTTGAACCTATGATCTACTGCACTCGAGGTGGTTTGACCCGGCCATGGCTTGAACCTATGATCTACTGCACTCGAGGTGGTTTGACCCGGCCATGGCTTGAACCTATGATCTACTGCACTCGAGGTGGTTTGACCCGGCCATGGCTTGAACTTATGATCTACTGCACTCGAGGTGGTTTGACCCGGCCATGGCTTGAACCTATGATCTACTGCACTCGAGGTGGTTTGACCCGGCCATGGCTTGAACCTATGATCTACTGTACTCGAGGTGGTTTGACCCGGCCATGGCTTGAACCTATGATCTACTGCACTCGAGGTGGTTTGACCCGGCCATGGCTTGAACCTATGATCTACTGCACTCGAGGTGGTTTGACCCGGCCATGGCTTGAACCTATGATCTACTGCACTCGAGGTGGTTTGACCCGGCCATGGCTTGAACCTATGATCTACTGCACTCGAGGTGGTTTGACCCGGCCATGGCTTGAACCTATGATCTACTGCACTCGAGGTGGTTTGACCCGGCAATGGCTTGAACCTATGATCTACTGCACTCGAGGTGGTTTGACCCGGCAATGGCTTGAACCTATGATCTACTGCACTCGAGGTGGTTTGACCCGGCCATGGCTTGAACCTATGATCTACTGCACTCGAGGTGGTTTGACCCGGCCATGGCTTGAACCTATGATCTACTGCACTCGAGGTGGTTTGACCCGGCCATGGCTTGAACCTATGATCTACTGCACTCGAGGTGGTTTGACCCGGCCATGGCTTGAACCTATGATCTACTGCACTCGAGGTGGTTTGACCCGGCCATGGCTTGAACCTATGATCTACTGTGGTTTGACCCGGCCATGGCTTGAACCTATGATCTACTGCACTCGAGGTGGTTTGACCCGGCCATGCCTTGAACCTATGATCTACTGCACTTGAGGTGGTTTGACCCGGCCATGGCTTGAACCTATGATCTACTGCACTCGAGGTGGTTTGACCCGGCCATGGCTTGAACCTATGATCTACTGCACTCGAGGTGGTTTGACCTGGCCATGGCTTGAACCTATGATCTACTGCACTCGAGGTGGTTTGACCCGGCCATGGCTTGAACCTATGATCTACTGCACTCGAGGTGGTTTGACCCGGCCATGGCTTGAACCTATGATCTACTGCACTCGAGGTGGTTTGACCCGGCCATGGCTTGAACCTATGATCTACTGCACTCGAGGTGGTTTGATCCGGCCATGGCTTGAACCTATGATCTACTGCACTCGAGATGGTTTGACCCAGCCATGGCTTGAACCTATGATCTACTGCACTCTAGGTGGTTTGACCCGGCCATGGCTTGAACCTATGATCTACTGCACTCGAGGTGGTTTGACCTGGCCATGGCTTGAACCTATGATCTACTGCACTCGAGGTGGTTTGACCTGGCCATGGCTTGAACCTATGATCTACTGCACTCGAGGTGGTTTGACCCGGCCATGGCTTGAACCTATGATCTACTGCACTCGAGGTGGTTTGACCCGGCCATGGCTTGAACCTATGATTTACTGCACTCGAGGTGGTTTGACCCGGCCATGGCTTGAACCTATGATCTACTGCACTCGAGGTGGTTTGACCCGGCCATGGCTTGAACCTATGATCTACTGCACTCGAGGTGGTTTGACCCGGCCATGGCTTGAACCTATGATCTACTGCACTCGAGGTGGTTTGACCCGGCCATGGCTTGAACCTATGATCTACTGCACTCGAGGTGGTTTGACCCGGCCATGGCTTGAACCTATGATCTACTGCACTCGAGGTGGTTTGACCCGGCCATGGCTTGAACCTATGATCTACTGCACTCGAGGTGGTTTGACCCGGCCATGGCTTGAACCTATGATCTACTGCACTCGAGGTGGTTTGACCCGGCCATGGCTTGAACCTATGATCTACTGCACTCGAGGTGGTTTGACCCGGCCATGGCTTGAACCTATGATCTACTGCACTCGAGGTGGTTTGACCCGGCCATGGCTTGAACCTATGATCTACTGCACTCGAGGTGGTTTGACCCGGCCATGGCTTGAACCTATGATCTACTGCACTCGAGGTGGTTTGACCCGGCCATGGCTTGAACCTATGATCTACTGCACTCGAGGTGGTTTGACCCGGCCATGGCTTGAACCTATGATCTACTGCACTCGAGGTGGTTTGACCCGGCAATGGCTTGAACCTATGATCTACTGCACTCGAGGTGGTTTGACCCGGCAATGGCTTGAACCTATGATCTACTGCACTCGAGGTGGTTTGACCCGGCCATGGCTTGAACCTATGATCTACTGCACTCGAGGTGGTTTGACCCGGCCATGGCTTGAACCTATGATCTACTGCACTCGAGGTGGTTTGACCCGGCCATGGCTTGAACCTATGATCTACTGCACTCGAGGTGGTTTGACCCGGCCATGGCTTGAACCTATGATCTACTGCACTCGAGGTGGTTTGACCCGGCCATGGCTTGAACCTATGATCTACTGTGGTTTGACCCGGCCATGGCTTGAACCTATGATCTACTGCACTCGAGGTGGTTTGACCCGGCCATGGCTTGAACCTATGATCTACTGCACTTGAGGTGGTTTGACCCGGCCATGGCTTGAACCTATGATCTACTGCACTCGAGGTGGTTTGACCCGGCCATGGCTTGAACCTATGATCTACTGCACTCGAGGTGGTTTGACCTGGCCATGGCTTGAACCTATGATCTACTGCACTCGAGGTGGTTTGACCCGGCCATGGCTTGAACCTATGATCTACTGCACTCGAGGTGGTTTGACCCGGCCATGGCTTGAACCTATGATCTACTGCACTCGAGGTGGTTTGACCCGGCCATGGCTTGAACCTATGATCTACTGCACTCGAGGTGGTTTGATCCGGCCATGGCTTGAACCTATGATCTACTGCACTCGAGATGGTTTGACCCAGCCATGGCTTGAACCTATGATCTACTGCACTCTAGGTGGTTTGACCCGGCCATGGCTTGAACCTATGATCTACTGCACTCGAGGTGGTTTGACCTGGCCATGGCTTGAACCTATGATCTACTGCACTCGAGGTGGTTTGACCTGGCCATGGCTTGAACCTATGATCTACTGCACTCGAGGTGGTTTGACCCGGCCATGGCTTGAACCTATGATCTACTGCACTCGAGGTGGTTTGACCCGGCCATGGCTTGAACCTATGATTTACTGCACTCGAGGTGGTTTGACCCGGCCATGGCTTGAACCTATGATCTACTGCACTCGAGGTGGTTTGACCCGGCCATGGCTTGAACCTATGATCTACTGCACTCGAGGTGGTTTGACCCGGCCATGGCTTGAACCTATGATCTACTGCACTCGAGGTGGTTTGACCCGGCCATGGCTTGAACCTATGATCTACTGCACTCGAGGTGGTTTGACCCGGCCATGGCTTGAACCTATGATCTACTGCACTCGAGGTGGTTTGACCCGGCCATGGCTTGAACCTATGATCTACTGCACTCGAGGTGGTTTGACCCGGCCATGGCTTGAACCTATGATCTACTGCACTCGAGGTGGTTTGACCCGGCCATGGCTTGAACCTATGATCTACTGCACTCGAGGTGGTTTGACCCGGCCATGGCTTGAACCTATGATCTACTGCACTCGAGGTGGTTTGACCCGGCCATGGCTTGAACCTATGATCTACTGCACTCGAGGTGGTTTGACCCGGCCATGGCTTGAACCTATGATCTACTGCACTCGAGGTGGTTTGACCCGGCCATGGCTTGAACCTATGATCTACTGCACTCGAGGTGGTTTGACCCGGCCATGGCTTGAACCTATGATCTACTGCACTCGAGGTGGTTTGACCCGGCCATGGCTTGAACCTATGATCTACTGCACTCGAGGTGGTTTGACCCGGCCATGGCTTGAACCTATGATCTACTGCACTCGAGGTGGTTTGACCTGGCCATGGCTTGAACCTATGATCTACTGCACTCGAGGTGGTTTGACCCGGCCATGGCTTGAACCTATGATCTACTGCACTCGAGGTGGTTTGACCCGGCCATGGCTTGAACCTATGATCTACTGCACTCGAGGTGGTTTGATCCGGCCATGGCTTGAACCTATGATCTACTGCACTCGAGGTGGTTTGACCCGGCCATGGCTTGAACCTATGATCTACTGCACTCGAGGTGGTTTGACCCGGCCATGGCTTGAACCTATGATCTACTGCACTCCAGGTGGTTTGACCCGGCAATGGCTTGAACCTATGATCTACTGCACTCCAGGTGGTTTGACCCGGCCATGGCTTGAACCTATGATCTACTGCACTCGAGGTGGTTTGACCCGGCCATGGCTTGAACCTATGATCTACTACACTCGAGGTGGTTTGACCCGGCAATGGCTTGAACCTATGATCTACTGCACTCGAGGTGGTTTGACCCGGCCATGGCTTGAACCTATGATCTACTGCACTCGAGGTGGTTTGACCCGGCCATGGCTTGAACCTATGATCTACTGCACTCGAGGTGGTTTGACCCGGCCATGGCTTGAACCTATGATCTACTGCACTCGAGGTGGTTTGACCCGGCCATGGCTTGAACCTATGATCTACTGCACTCGAGGTGGTTTGACCCGGCCATGGCTTGAACCTATGATCTACTGCACTCGAGGTGGTTTGACCCGGCCATGGCTTGAACCTATGATCTACTGCACTCGAGGTGGTTTGACCCGGCCATGGCTTGAACCTATGATCTACTGCACTCGAGGTGGTTTGATCCGGCCATGGCTTGAACCTATGATCTACTGCACTCGAGATGGTTTGACCCAGCCATGGCTTGAACCTATGATCTACTGCACTCTAGGTGGTTTGACCCGGCCATGGCTTGAACCTATGATCTACTGCACTCGAGGTGGTTTGACCTGGCCATGGCTTGAACCTATGATCTACTGCACTCGAGGTGGTTTGACCTGGCCATGGCTTGAACCTATGATCTACTGCACTCGAGGTGGTTTGACCCGGCCATGGCTTGAACCTATGATCTACTGCACTCGAGGTGGTTTGACCCGGCCATGGCTTGAACCTATGATTTACTGCACTCGAGGTGGTTTGACCCGGCCATGGCTTGAACCTATGATCTACTGCACTCGAGGTGGTTTGACCCGGCCATGGCTTGAACCTATGATCTACTGCACTCGAGGTGGTTTGACCCGGCCATGGCTTGAACCTATGATCTACTGCACTCGAGGTGGTTTGACCCGGCCATGGCTTGAACCTATGATCTACTGCACTCGAGGTGGTTTGACCCGGCCATGGCTTGAACCTATGATCTACTGCACTCGAGGTGGTTTGACCCGGCCATGGCTTGAACCTATGATCTACTGCACTCGAGGTGGTTTGACCCGGCCATGGCTTGAACCTATGATCTACTGCACTCGAGGTGGTTTGACCCGGCCATGGCTTGAACCTATGATCTACTGCACTCGAGGTGGTTTGACCCGGCCATGGCTTGAACCTATGATCTACTGCACTCGAGGTGGTTTGACCCGGCCATGGCTTGAACCTATGATCTACTGCACTCGAGGTGGTTTGACCCGGCCATGGCTTGAACCTATGATCTACTGCACTCGAGGTGGTTTGACCCGGCCATGGCTTGAACCTATGATCTACTGCACTCGAGGTGGTTTGACCCGGCCATGGCTTGAACCTATGATCTACTGCACTCGAGGTGGTTTGACCCGGCCATGGCTTGAACCTATGATCTACTGCACTCGAGGTGGTTTGACCCGGCCATGGCTTGAACCTATGATCTACTGCACTCGAGGTGGTTTGACCTGGCCATGGCTTGAACCTATGATCTACTGCACTCGAGGTGGTTTGACCCGGCCATGGCTTGAACCTATGATCTACTGCACTCGAGGTGGTTTGACCCGGCCATGGCTTGAACCTATGATCTACTGCACTCGAGGTGGTTTGATCCGGCCATGGCTTGAACCTATGATCTACTGCACTCGAGGTGGTTTGACCCGGCCATGGCTTGAACCTATGATCTACTGCACTCGAGGTGGTTTGACCCGGCCATGGCTTGAACCTATGATCTACTGCACTCCAGGTGGTTTGACCCGGCAATGGCTTGAACCTATGATCTACTGCACTCCAGGTGGTTTGACCCGGCCATGGCTTGAACCTATGATCTACTGCACTCGAGGTGGTTTGACCCGGCCATGGCTTGAACCTATGATCTACTACACTCGAGGTGGTTTGACCCGGCAATGGCTTGAACCTATGATCTACTGCACTCGAGGTGGTTTGACCCGGCCATGGCTTGAACCTATGATCTACTGCACTCGAGGTGGTTTGACCCGGCCATGGCTTGAACCTATGATCTACTGCACTCGAGGTGGTTTGACCCGGCCATGGCTTGAACCTATGATCTACTGCACTCGAGGTGGTTTGACCCGGCCATGGCTTGAACCTATGATCTACTGCACTCGAGGTGGTTTGACCCGGCCATGGCTTGAACCTATGATCTACTGCACTCGAGGTGGTTTGACCCGGCCATGGCTTGAACCTATGATCTACTGCACTCGAGGTGGTTTGACCCGGCCATGGCTTGAACCTATGATCTACTGCACTCGAGGTGGTTTGACCCGGCAATGGCTTGAACCTATGATCTACTGCACTCGAGGTGGTTTGACCCGGTCATGGCTTGAACCTATGATCTACTGCACTCGAGGTGGTTTGACCCGGCCATGGCTTGAACCTATGATCTACTGCACTCGAGGTGGTTTGACCCGGCCATGGCTTGAACCTATGATCTACTGCACTCGAGGTGGTTTGACCCGGCAATGGCTTGAACCTATGATCTACTGCACTCGAGGTGGTTTGACCCGGCCATGGCTTGAACCTATGATCTACTGCACTCGAGGTGGTTTGACCCGGCCATGGCTTGAACCTATGATCTACTGCACTCGAGGTGGTTTGACCTGGCCATGGCTTGAACCTATGATCTACTGCACTCGAGGTGGTTTGACCCGGCCATGGCTTGAACCTATGATCTACTGCACTCGAGGTGGTTTGACCCGGCCATGGCTTGAACCTATGATCTACTGCACTCGAGGTGGTTTGACCCGGCCATGGCTTGAACCTATGATCTACTGCACTCGAGGTGGTTTGACCCGGCCATGGCTTGAACTTATGATCTACTGCACTCGAGGTGGTTTGACCCGGCCATGGCTTGAACCTATGATCTACTGCACTCGAGGTGGTTTGACCCGGCCATGGCTTGAACCTATGATCTACTGTACTCGAGGTGGTTTGACCCGGCCATGGCTTGAACCTATGATCTACTGCACTCGAGGTGGTTTGACCCGGCCATGGCTTGAACCTATGATCTACTGCACTCGAGGTGGTTTGACCCGGCCATGGCTTGAACCTATGATCTACTGCACTCGAGGTGGTTTGACCCGGCCATGGCTTGAACCTATGATTTACTGCACTCGAGGTGGTTTGACCCGGCCATGGCTTGAACCTATGATCTACTGCACTCGAGGTGGTTTGACCCGGCCATGGCTTGAACCTATGATCTACTGCACTCGAGGTGGTTTGACCCGGCCATGGCTTGAACCTATGATCTACTGCACTCGAGGTGGTTTGACCCGGCCATGGCTTGAACCTATGATCTACTGCACTCGAGGTGGTTTGACCCGGCCATGGCTTGAACCTATGATCTACTGCACTCGAGGTGGTTTGACCCGGCCATGGCTTGAACCTATGATCTACTGCACTCGAGGTGGTTTGACCCGGCCATGGCTTGAACCTATGATCTACTGCACTCGAGGTGGTTTGACCCGGCCATGGCTTGAACCTATGATCTACTGCACTCGAGGTGGTTTGACCCGGCCATGGCTTGAACCTATGATCTACTGCACTCGAGGTGGTTTGACCCGGCCATGGCTTGAACCTATGATCTACTGCACTCGAGGTGGTTTGACCCGGCCATGGCTTGAACCTATGATCTACTGCACTCGAGGTGGTTTGACCCGGCCATGGCTTGAACCTATGATCTACTGCACTCGAGGTGGTTTGACCCGGCCATGGCTTGAACCTATGATCTACTGCACTCG
This sequence comes from Bathymodiolus brooksi, assembly GCA_963680875.1. Taxonomy (NCBI): domain Eukaryota; kingdom Metazoa; phylum Mollusca; class Bivalvia; order Mytilida; family Modiolidae; genus Bathymodiolus; species Bathymodiolus brooksi. The sequence continues at coordinate 24,104,685 of OY804578.1, read as the reverse complement.
AGGTGGTTTGACCCGGCCATGGCTTGAACCTATGATCTACTGCACTCGAGGTGGTTTGACCCGGCCATGGCTTGAACCTATGATCTACTGCACTCGAGGTGGTTTGACCTGGCCATGGCTTGAACCTATGATCTACTGCACTCGAGGTGGTTTGACCCGGCCATGGCTTGAACCTATGATCTACTGCACTCGAGGTGGTTTGACCCGGCCATGGCTTGAACCTATGATCTACTGCACTCGAGGTGGTTTGATCCGGCCATGGCTTGAACCTATGATCTACTGCACTCGAGGTGGTTTGACCCGGCCATGGCTTGAACCTATGATCTACTGCACTCGAGGTGGTTTGACCCGGCCATGGCTTGAACCTATGATCTACTGCACTCCAGGTGGTTTGACCCGGCAATGGCTTGAACCTATGATCTACTGCACTCCAGGTGGTTTGACCCGGCCATGGCTTGAACCTATGATCTACTGCACTCGAGGTGGTTTGACCCGGCCATGGCTTGAACCTATGATCTACTACACTCGAGGTGGTTTGACCCGGCAATGGCTTGAACCTATGATCTACTGCACTCGAGGTGGTTTGACCCGGCCATGGCTTGAACCTATGATCTACTGCACTCGAGGTGGTTTGACCCGGCCATGGCTTGAACCTATGATCTACTGCACTCGAGGTGGTTTGACCCGGCCATGGCTTGAACCTATGATCTACTGCACTCGAGGTGGTTTGACCCGGCCATGGCTTGAACCTATGATCTACTGCACTCGAGGTGGTTTGACCCGGCCATGGCTTGAACCTATGATCTACTGCACTCGAGGTGGTTTGACCCGGCCATGGCTTGAACCTATGATCTACTGCACTCGAGGCGGTTTGACCCGGCCATGGCTTGAACCTATGATCTACTGCACTCGAGGTGGTTTGACCCGGCCATGGCTTGAACCTATGATCTACTGCACTCGAGGCGAGCACACTAACTATGACCCATCAATGCGGTTCCAATGAAAATTTATATCTTAAATAAATGAGCCAGGATTGATTATTATTATTATTACAACACTAGGTTTAGATTATCAGGATGGTCAATAGCTACTATCAGTGTTGATTCTAATACAACTTGGGCTGGGTGTTTTAGTTTGAATGAAATGTTAGCAGACAACAGTAGGCCACAATGTTCTATCATGGTGTTTTAGTCTGAATGAAATGTTAGCAGACATTATTTAGCCACAATGTTCTATCATGGTGTTTTAGTCTGAATGAAATGTTAGCAGACATTATTTAGCCACAATGTTCTATCATGGTGTTTTAGTCTGAATGAAATGTTAGCAGACATTATTTAGCCATGATGTTCTATCATGGTGACTTAGTCTGAATGAAATGTTAGCAGATATTATTTAGCCATGATGTTCTATCATGGTGACTTAGTCTGAATGAAATGTTAGCAGATATTATTTAACCATCATGTTCTATCAGGGTGACTTAGTCTGAATGAAAACATTAGCAGACGATGTTCTATCACAGTGACTTAGTCTGAGTGAAATGTTATATATATATATATAGCAGACAATATTTAGCCACAATGTTCAATTACATTCCTTTAAGTTGTGTCTTAAAATTTAACATTGTGAAATTAAATTAACAGACAGTAAACCGACACCTTTTTTCTACAATTCATCACATGTGCAACAACCTTTACAAAACACATTTAATCAATTTGTCAATTAAAATGTAGCTGATAAACAGATCTTCGGATCCTGAATTCTTTTGATCTACCAGTATATATACAAACAATTTGACAATTCTGTTATGATAAATTTACAGTCTAGTCAAAGAGTACAATACTAAAGCATACTTTTTTACCTGTAAGAAATAACCTGTGTCAATAAAACAATACTGAAACTTGACAAAACAAATCTCATATCAAATATACTATTCACTTATAATCCATCATTTTTACATTTAAAAACTAATCTGAGTACATACATGTACAATATTGTAAGCCAGTAAGGTTATATGTTTTTTATTACAATACATGGTAAGGGGTTGTTATAAATAGAAGAAATGACACAGGATCAATTCATGATATATACATGTACATGACATTGTACATCAAGTAGTATGTATGTTTGTTTGTTTACTTGTTTGTTTGCTTGATGATGTTTAACGCCAGATAATCCGAGTAAGGTAAATAATTACAGACCTATTTCTCTAATTAGTGTCTTGGGCAAGGTAATGGAAAGATGTACATGTATTTATAAACATGTCTATAATTTTTTACTCAAAAATAGTATTATTACCCCACACCAATCGGGGTTCACTCCTGGTGACTCTGCAATTAACCAACTTCTAAGTCTCACAAACGAATTCGGAAAAGCTTTAGACGAAGGAAAAGAAATAAGCGTAGTTTTTTGTGACATAAGTAAAGCTTTTGACAGGGTTTGGCATAAGGGTTTACTTAATAAATTAGAAAATATTGGGATACAAGGGTCTTTATTGTTATGGATAAAAAATTATCTTACAGACAGAAAACAACGAGTGGTTATAGAAAGCGCACATTCTAAATGGCGCACTATCAAAGCCGGGGTTCCCCAGGGATCTATTCTAGGTCCTCTATTTTTTATAATATTTATAAATGACATTGTCACAGAAATTCACTCATCTATAAAACTATTTGCTGATGATACTAGCTTGTATGTTATTGTTGATAACCCTCGTGAATCTGCAATAACGTTAAATAACGACATGGCAACAATTCATGCATGGTCCACTAAGTGGCTAGTAAACTTTAACCCTCAAAAAACAGAAACTATGACGATCACTAGAAAGATTAACAAACCCCTTCATCCGCCCCTTATAATGAATAATTCAATAATTTACAGAACATAAACATCTCGGTTTAGACATTTCAAATGACGGTAGCTGGCAAAAACATATTGATCTAATAACAAAGAAAGCTTTTATTAGAGTTAACATACTAAGAAAATTCAAATTTATTCTAGATAGGAAAACCTTAGAAAAGATTTATCTTACCTTCATTCGGCCAATTTTGGAATATGCAGACGTCGTATGGGATAATAAAACATTGTTCTTGATAAATAAATTAGAAAATGTTCAAATAGAGGCTGCTAGAATCGTCACTGGGGGAACTCGGTTAGTATCTATTAATAGTTTATATAAAGAGACGGGTTGGGAGACGTTACAGGCAAGACGGGAAAATCACAAAAAAATATATTTTTATAAAATGGTAAACGGTCTTGTTCCTCCTTACCTTAGTGCAATTGTTCCCTGTAACTTTGAAAATATTCATGACTACAACACTAGACAGGCCGTAAGTATACCCCCAGTACGTACTAGAACAACCTTGTATAATAATTATTTTCTACCCTCTACTGTAAGATTATGGAACAGCGAACCCACATCAATAAGAGATAGCAAGTCTCCTTCATCTCTCAAATCCTATTATAAATCAAAATGTATAAAGAAACCTATTTATTATTACTCAGGAACTCGAATTGGACAAATCCTTCACATGAGATTACGAACTGCATGTAGCTCTCTAAACCATCATCTATTCCTAAAAAATGTAGTAGATTCGCCCAACTGTAGTTGTCATCAAGGGGTCCCTGAAACTAATTCGCATTATCTTTTTTATTGTCATAAATTCAACGATTCGAGAAATCGGTATATCGAATCAATTGATATTCCTATGAACTTGACAATTGACCGTTTACTTTTTGGATCACCTGACCTCACAGACGATCAAAATAACAGTTTATTTTTAAATGTACAAAAGTTTATAGTAAACAGTAAACGTTTCATCTAAAATCAGCAGTACATAGTTCCCTTATTTCATTCTTCTTTTTTCTTCTTTTTTAATTACTTTGAATCAAACATTTTTTACATCAAACACCAGATCACTTTCTTTGTTTTATCTTCTTATACCTTCTGTAACTTATATCAAATTTGTTAGTTAGTTCTATTTGCTTCTCCCCTTAGAGATTCACAATATATTATATATGAAATCTATTCCTACGGATAGGGATTAATATAAGTTCTTGTAACTTGTTTCCCAATCCTATTAATTTCTTCTTATTATGTAATGTATATAGCTGAATATTGTAATGTTATATTGAATTAATTAATAAAATATGTTTAAACTAACGCCACTTTCAACAATATTTCAGTTATATCGTGGCGGTCAGTTTCATTGGTGGAGGAAACCAGAGGAACCTGAGATAACAACCAACCTGTCGCAAGTCACTGACAAACTTTATCACATAATGTTGTACACCTCGCCCTGATCGAGATTCCAACTCACAGCATCAGTGGTGATACGCACTGATTCCACAGGTAGTTGTAAATCCAACATACGATCACGGCCATGATGGCCCCTAGAACAAATGACACAGGATCAAGTTGTATCAAATCTTTCAATTTTGAAATTTTAATTAAGGCACCAGAGCATTTAAGAACAAACAAAAATTCTTTTTTTTCCTGCAAAAATTTAACAATGATTGAATGAAACAAAGTACTGACTAGCCAGACAGGGAGGGCCCTCATAAACAGTGTATAATCCATCTTCCTCAGACAAAGGTATTAACTATAGCCAATTTTGTCTATTCTGTTTAGGCCGTTTGGTTAACTTGCTCACAAAGACTTTTACTATGAGCCGAGCGTACTCGATGAAGTTTCTACCAGAAATAAAGATGGGAGCTTGAAACATTGGTAAAATTACACCATAAAATGGATTATCAGAATATAACTCAAACTTATGATACACTTGGGTTGGGTGGGTTATGGTGTTGAATGCCACTTTTAAATAAATGTTAGAGAATACAGAAGGGACAATCAACAAGAGCACCGCCCACGGCCCACGGGTGCTGGACGCTCGACTTTTTCATATCTGATATTAAACTGCAAGCAATTTACAAAGTTATACATACTTCTAACTATGATGGTCTTATAAGCAAATATGTTTGCAAGATTGGTAAATATAATCAGAGGGGTATAATCTTTTCTAGTAACACTATTTTAGTGCATATGAAATAAAAAAAAAAAAAAAAAAAAAAAAAAATTGGGGGGGGGGCATAATCTTTTCTTGTAACACTATTTTAGTATATATGAAATAAAAATAAAAAATTAAAACTAAAAAAAATTGGGGGGGGGCAGCGGGAGGGGGTTGCATGTTGGGAGTGGGGGGTACCCTTCTGTAATGTGTTCCCCCTTTTGATAGTGAACAGGTATGTTGGGTTTCATTTTAATGCCCATCATAGTTTATATTGAGAAAATTGTATTTTTAGAAATAAATGCAAGTAAAAAAAGGGAACTAACTCAAATAAAATGCTGGATAGAGTTGTCTTCTCTTGTCAACAGAACGGGGTCAAGAAGTGTATTGAGTTTCAAGTTAATAGCTTTGATAGTTATTGAGAAATTTTAATTATACTAAAACAATATCCCAAATTTCTATGTACTATGTCGAAACAAAGGCAGATAACTCTGGATATGCAAATCACAGGGTCACCTGCCTTGTTGTAATGGGTTCCCCATTTGATAGTGAACAGGTATATTGAGTTTTATTTCAATGCCTATCATAATTATTGAGAAATTGTATTTTTTTAATTATAAGTCAAAAAGGGGGAATAACTCAAATAAAATGCTGGATGGAGTTGTCTTCTCTTGTCAACAGATTAGGGTCAACACTTTCTACAAGTGTATTGAGTTTCAAGTTAATAACTTTAATAGTTATTGAGAAATTTTAATTATACTAAAAAAATATCCCTAATTTCTATGTACTATGTCGAAACAAGGGCAGATAACTCTGGATATACAAATCACGGGGTCATCTGCCTTGTTGTAATTGGTTCCTCTTTTAATAGTGAACAAGTATTCCAAGTTTAAATTGGATACCTTTGATAGTTTTTGAGAAATGGACTCTGACAAAAAACTTAACCGACCCAGACGCTGATGCCGTAGTGACGACAATAGCTCGACTTTTTTTCTTCAAAAAGTCGAGCTAAAAATGGACAATCCAGAGAAACTGGCAACATATAGAGTAAACAAGACAGAGACAAACAATTTAAGAAAAACACAAGTTAACGCAATATGTGTTGGACACCACTATACACAATCAATATTTCAGTTATATTGTGGCGGTCAGATTTATTGGTGGAGGAAATCGGGAGAAAACCACCAAACTGCCGCAAGTTGTATCAAGTACACCTCACCATGAGCGGGATTCAAACTTTAGTGGTGTTAGTCACTGATTGCATAGGTAGTTGTAAATCCAACTACCAGTACCATAAAATCATGACAACGACAGCCCAATACACTTGCCAAATTTAGATTGGAACAAAAATCTACAAATTAGATTTTGCTAGATACTAACCATTATTGTTCATAATATCAGATCTTTAATTTGTGTGGGATATTGTCTAATTTTTTGTATTTTGTGGTTTTTCCATTTATCAGCTATTAAACTTTTGTTGAAATCTCGTAAACTTGACTCATGCTTTAATTGTACAGTATATATCTTACAGTCTATAATTGTACAGTACAGTATATCTTACAGTCTATAATTGTACAGTACAGTATATCTTACAGTCTATAATTGTACAGTACAGTATATCTTACAGTCTATAATTGTACAGTACAGTATATATCTTACAGTCTATAATTGTACAGTACAGTATATCTTACAGTCTATAATTGTACAGTACAGTATATCTTACAGTCTATAATTGTACAGTACAGTATATCTTACAGTCTATAATTGTACAGTACAGTATATCTTAGTCTATAATTGTACAGTACAGTATATCTTACAGTCTATAATTGTACAGTACAGTATATCTTACAGTCTATAATTGTACAGTACAGTATATCTTACAGTCAATAATTGTACAGTACAGTATATCTTACAGTCTATAATTGTACAGTACAGTATATCTTACAGTCTATAATTGTACAGTACAGTATATCTTAGTCTATAATTGTACAGTACAGTATATCTTACAGTCTATAATTGTACAGTACAGTATATCTTACAGTCTATAATTGTACAGTACAGTATATCTTACAGTCTATAATGGGTTCAGACATTTTACTTCTTGAAGGACTAATTTTTCCTATGGATAAATACATGTATGTCCTACTAACCAATAAAGGGATAAAAAAATATTATAATGTTTTAGCGTCTACATTCCAATTCAAGAGCTTATAATGTATATTTTCACAGATAATTGTAACATTTTAAATCAAATAAATGTACAAAACATCACTTTTGAAGTTTTAAAGTTTTACTGGGTTTTTAGTAACAATAAAATTTTACAACATGAAATAAGACTTTAAAGACAATTTGTATACAGTGAACATTGGAATGTACATTACAACAGTCTGGAAAGAAATTAATAAAGAAACTTATTATCCAAATTTTGTCCCAATATTTCAGTTTACTGTGGGAGGAGGGCGTTGTATTGTCATATCTAAGAAAAAAAATCACAATTTACATAGACCCATATAAAATGTAGATAATATTTTTGCCGATGGTATGTTTACTAACAGATCATCATTTAACAAAAGAACTATCTATCAAAATAAAGCACAGCAAGGGATATCCCAATTACTGTAAAACATACCATTTCCCAGGGCATACTAAACAATAAAACTGTAATAGAACATTATCTTTAAATACCAGATCTTGTGTGGCCTCCATTCAATTTTGTTTTTGTCTTCTAATGAATAAATTTTGAATACATCGAGCATATAATTCTAACTTGTGCTTTTATTTATTACCTAAGGAAAAAGTTTTACATTATTAAAAGGAAAAAGTAGGAAAAAAAACTAACATTAATATACCAAATATTATCCAATTTTTTGTTGTTCATACAATATTTTTACCATAAAGAAACTTTTGTCCAAGTTTCATGGATTTATATGAAGGATTTATAAAGTTTTAAGTTAACTTAAATGTTAACAAAGGTGACGCTGAAGACGATGACTACAAGATGATAATAGAACATGTGACTACTATATGTCTCGTCTTTTTTCAGCGACTTTCATTGTAGTGGAGACAAAAAGAAATCAAATCCAACACAGAATTCAATTCAAAGGTTATACGCTACATTATGCATGACTTGTTACCCCTTTTGGTTCCTCACTCAAATTTAAATATTCTAAATTTCAAAGACCTCTATAGGACATAAACAACAATTTTAATCCAAAATTATTTACTTCCAACAAAAAATGTAAGCGGTGTTCAAGTCACATGTCAGTTTTGGTTCTTCCTTTATTTTATTTTTTTTGGGGGGATGTGTTATGGTGCTTAACGCCACTTTCAACAATATTTCAGTTATATCATGGCGATCAGTTTTATTAGTGGAGGAAACCGGAGTACCCAGAGAAAACCTCCGACCTGCCGCAAGTCACTGACAAACTTTATCACATAATGTTGTACACCTCGCCCTCACAACATCAGTAGTAGTGATAGGCACCGATTGCATATCCAACTACCATACGATCACGACCACGACAGCCCTTCATTGCAGTGGAAACATTAGAGAAAACCGAAGTGAAAATCAAGAATAGACACTCTTAAAGTTTAAGTCAAATGCTGTGCGCATATATATCATACATCACTTGCACCTCTTTTTGGTCCCCATTGAAATTCCAAATCCAAAAATTCTTAATTTAAAGCCCTGATTGCAACAATTTTAATACAGAAATTATTCACTTCCAACTAAAACTGTAAGAGGAGTTCAAGTCACATGATAAACACATATATCTTTATATGAAATAGCAACAAGGACATTTATGGTTTTCCATTAGACTCCAAAGACCAAACCCCAAAATTTGAAATTACAAGACCTTACCAGTGACTGCACAATTACATTTTTCAAGCAATCACTTAAATCTACAATTAATTGTCTGGGGAAAAAATATAGGAGGGATTTTAAGTCAGATGTAAGTGTGACGGACAGATGGATGGATGTGATAACAATATCCCCCAAACTTTCATTTGAACGTGAATTGTGTTTTTTCATTTCTTCCTTATACATGTTATACTGTCTTTATATTCTTATACCGCACAAATCTTTTTATAAGTAATTTTTTTTCTCAACAACCACTATTATACAAATAGTTCATGGGGACTGAGGGTTATATAGCAGTTTATGGACCAGTCTTTCACCCCAAAAGTATTATATGGACCTAATCTGAGATCCATATAACATTTTGGGAGTGACAGATCGGTCCATAAACTACCATTTGGTTCAAAGTGCCATGAACTATTTGTTATATTATACACAACAGACCAAAACTACTTCACTCAGAACACAATTAAATGCATTAAATGAACATTCTTAATACAAATACTAAAACAGGTACATTTTTTGTGCTGTCTGAATTCTTCCGAGTCTGTAATTTTTGGTAAATCATGTTCACTTAAAGTAGCGAACCTGTCAGACAACATTTTTGTTTGTTTATGAAATGAAAAACCAGAAACCAATGTCGGTCGATTTCCAGGTCTTATATTATATTGGACCGGGTCCAGTCCAATATATAGTATATTGGACTGGCTTCCTTACAAAGACAAATAGTGTAAATAAAAATATAAAGTATAATATTTACATTTACTGGACACTTATGAGAAATTAGTGTATACATTTGTACCAGATTTGTTTATTTTTAATTTAAATATTATATTTTTGTTATTCAGTAGGTATTTAATTTTAAATCTAAATATCAGTATTCCTATTTCTTGTCTACTTTTTAAGACTTAAAAGTACAATCCACAGCATATTATGTAATTTTTCATATTTTTGACATTGAATTGCCCCATATTTGCAGTATGCAAACACGTTGATCAATTAGATCCAGAAGATTATTTCCACATGTACGTCAGTCATACTCATTCCCAATCCAACCTGTTTTTCAAGAAAAAAAAGACAACAGAATTTGAGTCTCAAATTTGTCAAGGCCAGAGGTTTCAAGGGGGGGGGGTATTTGACATACAGTATATCTCTTCTTTTCCATCACAATAAAAGAAATAAATGACAAATTGTTATAATAATAAATAGCAAAAAATTAAAATGAACATTTGCACCAAACATGCAAAATTTGTTTATGTAAATTAAACTTTAAAGGAGACACATTAATGATGAAAAATGCATAAATTATGAAACTAGATCATATGTGTACCAATATCAAATTTAAGACTCTTTTCAATCATTGTCATTAAGAACCTTGTTTACATGTATGGTCTTTTTTTTATTCAACACATTCCATATGACAATTATTGGTACAACTCTGTAACATGGATTTCCACATGGAATTATTTATAGTCAACTTTATAAAACACATTACAAATAACTTTATGACTTTGTGATCTGAGAAGAGTTTGAAGATACCAAAGGGGTAATCAGAATACGTAAATCGCAGGACAGACAACACAATGGCCAAAAGAAAAAGGACAAAAGAACAAACAATGATCTACAAAATATACACATAAAACTAAAAAGACAGAGTAACATGAACCCCACTAAAAACCAGGGGTGAACACATGTGCCCTGTAAGAGTAAGCAGTTCCTGCTCCACTAGTGGCACCTGTCGTGTTAATATAGTTACAAACCCTGTGATAGGTCGTGAATGAGTTTGTTGTAGACCAGGGGGATAAATCTGGCAAGGTACATTTGACTGCCAACAAGGGTGAGGGTTGAGATCCCATTTACAGGTTTATCTCCGCCACATATTTTTGACTGACTCCCAAGCCAGGTCTTGGATTACCAACATCACATGTCACGGTCTTTTTAATGTTCAATGTGTTGAGCTGTGGGATGATTGTTCGTTTTGTTGATGTTGATGGAATTGTTGGCCATCGCTGTTTAAACTTTCTTTTCATAATCATGTCGACTTGCAGGGACACATCGTTTAACCTTTACAAGTCACTTTCCTTTAAAAAAAATTACCTATTTTGTACCTACCGTTACATGTACATTGCATTTTCTTTAATGTAAGTTCTTTAAGTAACTTGAATATACATATTTAGATGTAAATTCAACAACAATACACAGACCACACAGAGGCTCTTTAAACCTTAAACAAAATTGTGCTTACCTGCATAGAGTTACTAATGACAAAATAATTATACTCTGGTTTTCCAAGGGTACCATCCCAAATTGTTACATATATTAGTCTGTGGGTTTTACACAAGAGGGACTTAAAATTGTGTGCTTCGATATATATTTTATTTTCAGGAGCATCTGCATAAAAGTTTGTCATCCGAACGCTAGCATAATGTTTAACACTTTATAACAATCTGATTAAAATCAGCTGTTTGTTTGACTCTGATTACTACGTACTAGTTTCTCTTTTCGTGGCGTAGTACATAGTAATTGGAGCCAAACAAACAGCTGATTTTAATCAGATTGCACTGTATAGCTACATTATATATTATTTTTATTATTAATATTGTGTATTATTTTCAAATAAAAATACTGCATGCTTTTAACATCATGCAATGTGGTTCCTTTTAAATAGTGAATGTAAGTACATTGTACATTTTTTTTGCATTGGAAAAACCAATAAATAACAATGCATGCACTCTGAACAAAATAATTAAGTACATGACTACCCATCTCATATTCTGGTACTCAGCAGAGCAGGAAATAAGATCTCACTAAACACCACCCTCTTATCAGGCCAGATTCACTGCATTAGTAAAATACTACTGGATTGTCCCCCCTTAAGGGAGCCCACACCTCCCATAAGACCACTTTTCATTTCAAAAAGGGTGGCCTTATAAGGCTACTGTTTCAATTCTTTTTCAGTTAATGTTGGCTTTTTTAAATATGATTTATTCTATTATTAATATTTATGGGAAAAGTGTTATCTAGTAAAAGTTTTCTTGTGATTACCTGAGAAATCAAAGAATTAAGATCAAATAACTAAGTAAACTACACTTATAAGATGAGGAGTAGAGATAGGTCAAGTTTTATATTGTCCCTGGGCAAGAGGTGTGCAATTCCTCACTGTAAAAGATAATATTAACATAGTTTTATTGCTCTGTAGATAAATCTTCCTTAAACAACGTTTTAGAAATAAATGATCCATCACGGCACACATAGTTAAATGACTTATTTTTAAATTTTTTTAGATTGTGATTTTTTTTCTCTCAAGAATCTTGAAATGAGGCTCAAGAACATCTGAACTGTAGTAATGAGAGGTGAAAAATTGGCCATTTTGTTCAAAAACACCAATGACGTAAAACGGTTAGGGGTTATGGTGTTTAACACCACTTTCAAGACTATTTCAGCTAAATCGTGGCAGTCAGTTTTATTGGTGGAGGAAACCGGAGTACCAGGAGAAAACCACCGACCTGTCACAAGTCACTGACAAACTTCATCACATAATGTTGTATTGAGTACACCTCATCTGAGCAGGATTCAAACTAACAACTACCATACAATCACGGCCATGAAGGCCCCCCAAATATTAATGTAAAGAAATTTCTATAGCAGTTGTGAAAATACAGAACACAACATATTTTCATATGACAAATTATGAAATGTTATACAAAACATTAAATTAGCCACTACATATTACATTATTTTAATCACAATCCATGGCCCTTAAGTTTTGGCCAAACATAATCAATGTGACTGTTTTGTATTAAAAACAACCTATATTTACGTTATTTGCATAAAGTACATTTTTTGTAATATCAATCTCAAAAGGAATACAGAATAGTAAATTGTGTCCTTGTTGCAGAGATCAGAGCTGCAGGCATTAATTAGACAACAAATTTGATACTACATACATGTACATGTATAAAGGGTATTGAAGAATATTAACTAGTGCTATAATCAAATGATACAAAATGCTAGTTTATTTGTCTAAAATTCTTTTGCAAGGACAAACATTACTAAATTCTACTGAAAAAAATTAAAACAAACATGCCAAGTTAACAAAAAACAGAATTTATATAATTATTTGAGCAAGGTCTTGAGGTGAAGGAATGGACTTTAACTAGGAAAATAAAGGGATATGCAGGATGCAGCATGATGACCGTAGCAAGTCAAGAAGGAGTTCCTCAGGATTACACAAGTTTTCCTGGGATACTACCAGAAGCCCTTGTCACAAATAATTCAAAGAAAAACAATACATCAAAATTAGATGAAAAATAACACCAATTGTGTATAACTTCCAAATATATGCAAAATTTCAGAATACATTGTGTATGTGCCTCTTTTTCATTAAAAAAAATATCTCATTTTCTGTATTGAGTCACAAGTTACTTAAAAAGATGAGTATTTTGATTTAAAAAAAAAGTATTAAAATAATCAATTAAAAAAATAAAATAGTCCATATTTTGGAATTTGGTACTTTTTACCTCCCCCCTTTCCATTGAGGTTAATATTTATTACAATATACATATATACTTACCTTTTCATTCATGTACATGTAGGTCATGGTTAATTACAGAAAGGGAGAGACGAATTACACCCTATTTCAACCAATTTGATACACCTTGTAATTTTTTATATATTAAATTTCCAATATTTATAAACTAATGTTTCACTGCAAAAAACAGACGGCCGAAAATAATTCAAAATTTCAGACACTATCCCTTTGATATAACACCCCAAAAAAAATGAGTAATCCCAGTTGTGTCACTATAAAACAGGATTTTTAATTTTTGTCTTATCAAAGATCATTTAATCGTCCAGAAATTTCTGAATATAAGTAAAGAATGACCAATGTTGTGAGTGGGTAGTCCAATTATATCAATACATTATATACATTTTATGTAGGTAGGCTCAATCCATATTTCAAAATCTTCACATTTTAATAAGACTTTGATTTTTACCTGTCTCAGGTATTTGAATGTTAATAAAAATCTATATCACACATTCCTTTTCATTTTAATAACCACAGGAATGTATGTAAATATTAAAACCTTAAATGAACCTTTGATTGCTTTCAAATGTATAAGCACAAGATGTATAGAAGCCTAGAGTGCTGCTAGTTATAATAATATATCACCTTTTATTATATATCTGACCCTTTAATACTACCGTAGATAGAATCATGCTTAGAATTCCAGGTGTTTACTGAGCTATACACTTATTACAATTTAAAATTGAATAAAACAATAAATATATATACATGTTCTCATGTACTTGGTGACAACAAAGGATCTTGTCTAATACTACTTATATGTACTATAGTCTACAATGATTTAATTACTTCTAAATGTCTTCTATTATTTCCTCACTGTTTTATATGTTTAAAGGATTCTATTTGAATGTGTTTTTTGTATGGTTTTAACATATTTTTTTGGGGAGGGGGGGGGGAAACAATTTTCAGGAATTAAACAAATGATATGCAGTGATTCAGCTAGGCACTGGTCTCAGGACATTTGCCCACCTATTTCTCAAATTGTCCTGAAGAACTTTATCAAAAATTAGTTTAATTATTAAAGAATGTCCTGAAGAAATTTTGATAAACCTGGCAATTGTCCTGAAGATTTCAAAGTCTAGCTGAAACACTGAATATGACCAGAGGTCACCTGAGTATTGCTGGGTATTAGTGATGGTCTCAGGGCTTGACCCACAGAGCTGCCAGCACATCCTCATGTGGCTTATATGGAGAGTCGTCTCAATATGGAAAGCCTAACTGTTTACCATAGTGAATAGCCCTTTTGGTTATGTTTTAATATCAGTTCAACTGTAGAGGGGGTTTAATTTCATATTTCACATGATCGGCCGTAGGCTTGTTTTATGCTTACATGTGCTTTTTTTCATTTTGTCTCCAATGCTGCAGTACGTTCCCGTGTTTTTCATGGACAGTGGTTGATGTGTTAACAAGCGTAGGATCGGGAATTACAAAAAAACTTTTCTAAACACTTTCTCTTTTCGTTAGTGCAACCAAATGCTTGACATGAGGGGTTAGTGTTATGGTGTGTAACGCCACTTTCAACAATATTTCAGTTATATCGTGAGAGTCAGTTTTTATGTAAACCAGATTGCCCAAAGAAAACCGAGAAAACCACCAACCTGTCGCAAGTCACTGACAATTACTTTTATCACATAATGATCAGGATTCAAATTCGCAACTTCAATGGTGACAGGCACTGATTGCATAGGTAGTCGTAAATCTAACTACATGTACTATACGATCATGATGGCTCCTGCTTGATATAAAGGCATACTGAATTTTTGAATATCCAAAGAATATACGACCTTATTTTACGATTTACATGATTTTTAATGATAAAATATAAAATGGCAACCGATGCTAATACACGATACTGACTTTGTGACCTCACGGGTCTTTCCGAAGAGCTTTAATTGCACGTATAATCTGAAAATGGATTATGCCTTTTGTCTCCTCACATTTGAAAGTTCTTAAAAATGGTGATCACCATTATTTGGTGCTACATGCAACTTTAATCACCATATTCTACCTTATGGTAGATTATTTTGAACTATTATTAACACAAATGTCTTTTATTTACTGCCAATAAAAATTATCATGCTAATTTGTTAAGACCATGGTGTTTTCCTTTAATGAAATTACTTATAGTAATGGCAGGGTGGCAGCATCACACCTTTATTCTGAAAAGGGGTAAACCAAAGATTACTTCAGCTCAAGATTCTGAGCAGAAGATATGATTTCTTTCCTCAAAATATGCATAATCAGTATAAATCGGCTCACACAAAAACATGGGAGAAATGTTGATCATGCAGCTACAGTTTAAATTTTAGTTCATATTGACTTTTAAAAGCAATAATTAGCAATTGAAAAAAATATATATTTTTAGTAACAGCACCATCTTGCATGGAGGGTTGTCACACAATTTTGAAAGGGGACCACCCATAGTCCATCCCAGCATAGTTTGGTTAAATTTGGTTTAGTGGGTTTTAAAGAGTAGATTTAAATATGATCTTTTATCAAAATCAGCAAAACTTGCATATTTGGTCAAACTAAGATGAAAGAAAATTTTCACAGCAAAAGCCAGAAGATATGTTAAACTACTCATTGTCGTGAATCTGCAGTTAAAATTTGAGCTCATTTAGACAGTCCTCGATGTTAGCCACTAGCCTGATGCCCGAGTCTAGTGAAAATTACTTTGGGCTAGTGGTTGTGAAACATCAGTAGCCCGATCGGTCTAGTCAAATTTTTGAGATATGTTTACTGTTAAAAGCTGTGAAAATTGTTTCAGATGAATAAAGTTTATAAAAACGACCATGCATATAATCTGTGTGCCTGTTTATGGTCTTTGACCCATGATTGGTATTTATATACATGTACATGTGTAATTAAATCAGCAAACATCGGTCAAATCTGCTTCTCTCTTCAGATGAAGGAAGGTAATCCATCAAGATGTATTTACCATGCCTATTCTGCAACTTCGGTTACTGTTTCATGTTGAAATCGAGACAAATTATATCTTTTTAGTATTTTATCCAGTATCATTTATGAAAATGTAGATATCGTGTTCATTGAAATCTATCGTATCCATTACGGTTTAAAGAAACTTTAATTTCGTTCAATAACAAACAATGGCACCATTGGAAAGGGGATCATTTGATGCAATCTGACTCTGTGCTATGGGAAATGTTGACCGAACTTTTTGTCAGAAGCTTTTGATTTATATTTTCTCGTGTTACATATAATCATAGTTCTCATATTTAATATGTTCATAAATGCGAAGGTTGGCCATTCAAAATTTGCTGAAATGCATGGGGAGGCTTCAGATTTTTATCGATCCGCATTGGTATTTTATACTCCACACAGGGTTTTTCTTAATAAAAGTCAAACATGAAAAATATTTCAATATGGTTTCAGCAAAAGCTATTAAAGCATGTTCTGTCTCCTTCAAGGGATTAATAATTATGTACTAATAAATACATATTGAAGATATATAGTACGAATTTGAATCTTTGTTAATCTGGCAAGTAACATGCATTTGTTGGCGAGTAAAAAAATGTTTCATTACTAGCCAAGGGCTAGTGGGAGCTGGTATGAATTGTAGAGCCCTGTATACCGGTATGTGATGCATTTCATTTTTTTGTATACCCATGTCAGGGGCAGTCATGGTCATGATAGCATGGATATACAACTACCTGTGCAATCAGAGCCTATCACCACTAAAGTTGTGAGTGATCCCACTCATGGTGAGGTGTACTCGATGTGTTACAACAATATGTGATAAAGTTTTTCAGTGACTTACGACAGATCAGTGGTTTTCTCTGGGTACTCCGATTTCCTCAACCAATAAAACTGACTGCAACGATATAACTGCTATGCATACGCATATCAACTTCATGAGGATAGTTGTTTGAGAAAATAAAATTTAAAGGTGAATTTTCCCACCCTACTTTTTCCTGAAAGTTTATAAACAGTTGACAATATAAAGTATACCCACTATTTGGATTGTAAGGTGTAACAACATAACATGGAGACTTACATAATTCACATGTGTCATATTAAACTTTTCAAAAGAAAGAGAAAACTTTTCTGATATGTTTTCAATCACTTAAATGCCCAATTATTGTGACATATAAAGGGGCATGAAATTAAGTAAAAGTTTAAATGGTTTATAATGTGCACTCTTGTGCAGACTGTACTTGATTTTGGCAAAATATCAAGTAATATAACTGCACAAAGGTAGACTTCTTTTTTTGATCAGTTCATGGTCTAATATTATCCAGACCCTGTAACCATTATTGATATAATATATTTGACAATAACTATCTTACTAAACGGTGAGGAATGGAATGAAACGTAAAAAAAAATAACAGTTGACTTGTCACTGTCAAGTCTAATAGTTAAACTATTTTTGTGCATTTTCAATTTAAATATATTTTTCCCGTGTGACAGCAATGAAGAATATTATATTTCACATTAAATACAACATCTTTGTCTTGTTTTTAAGAAATAAACAAATAAAAATATTGTTAAAGGCTTGCTTACCTTCAGCTTTCAGGTGTGATCATTTTACTATATGTAAACTATCGTGGGAACTCGGACTTGTCCATGCACATCGGAGTAATGACGTATTTCGGTACATTTCTATATGGCGGGAAATATAAAATTTCTTTAGATTATAGATTGAAAATGACAAAACGAATTGTCTAGCAGAATTTGATACAACATTTTCTACACATACACAAACATAAACTATGAAGAGGTTTTTTTCAGAGTACAACACGTGCAAGAAATTTGAGACTTGTGTTTTTATTTCATCTTTGATGAACAAGCAAAGGACAGTAACAGTAAAAATATTTTCTTGAACACACGGTCTATAGCTCTTACATTTGTATCTAATTAAAATCAGACTTTGTTTGTTACAGGTGTCAAACCACTAATTCGCCAATCAGAGCTTAGAACAGTAGTCCCTTTTCAAGAAAAAAGTTCCTTTCATTTTGTAGTATTGTGAAAACTACTGAATGGAATGGACTAATTAAAATTGATAATTGAAGTTAAATATATAGGGATTATTTTGACCCAGATTTGATGGACTTAGTTGTATTTCAATACCTCTATGGAGGATTTGATGCATGACCTATAAATACTGAATTTCTTGGGGATGACCGAACTATTTTCAGAGTAGGTGTTTTCCGTAGAATGGCATTTCACTGCAAGATTTTAAACATGCCCTGATATTTTGACAGAACGTATAGGAATCATGTACACTTCAGAAAATATCTGGTCTTGGAAAGGTTAAACTTAAGATAAAATGGCCAGGTAGGCTCGAAAAAACACAAATTTAGTAGAAAACCTTAAAGAAATTAATTAGTGGTTTCACACCTACAATAAAATACATGCAAAAAGTTTTATTTATAGATGGACATACAAAGTAATACATATAAGATCTAATGAGCTTTTTACCAACATACATGTTGACAAAGACAAATACATTACATATATAAAATACGTTTAGCAAAATGATCAAACAAAGAGCACATATAAACGAATTCAAGCCAAATCCATGTATGCTTAAAATAAATACATATAAAAAAATATTCCAAGTTCAAGCACACACATTACTGTGACACGAGCTGCCATTCCAGTCATTTATTCAATATTTGAATTGGTTGAATGATGTATGAAGTCGAAAGTGGTTTGACAGCTCGTTCCATAGTTTAGAAGCGAAACATCTAAAAGATCTGAGTCCATGTTTTATTTTAATTAAGTCGTGTAAATATGAGGGACTTTATTTATTATTCTATACACCTCAATAGCCATTGTTCTTAATCTCCTTATTTCGAGAGGTGGTGGTTTTTATATTACTAACAGATCGTCGTATGAACTATGGCGGTCTTCATATGTGAATCTTAATGCTTGTTCCTGGTTTTTTCTCTATTTTATTGGTATTACTATCACTGCAAAAGTGCCATGATCACAGTATAGGAACCTGTGTGCCTGAAATAAGATAAGATAAGATAAGAAAACTTTATTTGAATTCGGTTTTTGTAAACAATAAACACAAGCTCTCAGGAGCTTTTTACCGAATATACATAGTAGCACAAGATACATACAAATATTAACATAATCACATAAACACACATATAAAGCACATACAGTTAGCAAATGCAACATAAAAAGCACAAAAATAAAAGACATTCTAAAACATGCTGAAGCAATATCAAGCAAACATAAAATAACTAAGCAGCATTAAAACTTGGAAAAAGCCCTAGAAATAAAACAGAAAGCTGAATATGTTATCTGCATGCAGAACAACGACATACTGAGCCATTCCAGGACTGAATCAAACTTTTAAAGTGGTTGAAACTGTTTTCAGTTCTGAAATGGTTCGGAAGGTCGTTCCACAGAGTTGCAGCTGCAAACGTGAATGATTTTTTGCCATACCTTGTAGTTCTAACTTGAGGTACATCTAATATGTTCGAATACCTGAAAGCATATTTAGAATTCTTCACATTAACCAAATCATGAAGGCATACAGGAGCTAATTTGTTAACGATTTTATATGTCTCCAAGGCCATTGTCCTAATACGTCTGATCTGTAAGGAGGGCACTAGAGCTTTTTCAAGAAGGTTGATATATGAACTGGTGTAGTCATCGTATACAAAGCGAAGTGCTCTTTCCTGCACTTTCTCTAATTTTTTTGAATTTTTATCGGTACAAAAATGCCAAGCCAAAGGGCAGAAGTTAAAGTTACTGAGAATGAAAGTGTGGAATATAGTTAATTTGCTTAATCTGTCTAAATATCGGCCCAAACGTTTAAGTATATTCAGTTGCTGTGATGCCTTCCTACAGATTGAACTGATATGAATGTCAAAATTTAATTGATAATCTATTTCAATTCCTAAAAGTTTTACTGTCTCTTCACATGAAAGTGTAGAATTCTGTATACAAATCTTCATGTTTTTGTCAAAAGTCTTCTTCCCAACCGCAAGTACCTGAAATTTATCTGGATTAGCCTGCATTTTGTTAACTTTAAACCAATTAATAAGAACATTTGACTCTGATTCTAAAACTGAGGTAAGTACATTAAAATCAGGATGACCATAAGACAAAGTATTGTCATCCGCATAATTATATAAAGTACCCTTTTTTACAAAATACTTTGAAATCTCTTATTGACGTGCTCATCTGAAAACTGCATTACTGTTTCGGTGGAATTCGACATCTTACGCTTTCACGGCAGGTAAGTTTTTCTATGTTCTCATTAAATTCTAATAACCTGTATGTCCAAAAACTTGACAGAATGCGTATGATTGATTGATGCAATGACTGCATCTTTGGTTTTTTAAATGTATTAGCCCTATGGCGTCATATTTATCATTTTAACGGGTTCTTTTGAACATGGATAAAATAAGATTGTCCCGTTTGACCCTTTATCCTTGAATAATATTCCCGATACTTGTGTTGGTAATGTCAATAGATATGAACACAGTTTATGCAAAATTACAGATATGAATACCTCAGCATTGCCACATAAATAGATATTTTAAAGTATATTCAATGTAAGCTGTTTGACGTCGTCCAATTTGACAACTGTAAGTCTGTTTACAGTGTCGTCTGAAGACTGTTTGACGTGCCAAAAGGTACTGTTTATAAGTATTTGGTGCTTTATTCATACTTTTGTGATGCACTAATGACGGCAATGAACTATGTAAGAAATTCTTTTAAGATCGTCGAATATAAGTAAAGCTACCTGGCATCGAATTATATATTAAATGCTCAGTAAATTTCAAAGGAAGTCAAATAGCTGGATCATGTTGGCTTTGGGTAATCTTGCTAAAAAGCAGAAATCCAAACTTTAAAGTATTAACAATGACATTGATTATGCTACAGCAGTTTCAGATGTCGTACAACTGCTAATTTTCATTTACTGCAAATACCAAATATATCACATTCAAGACAGGCATTGCTACCTTGTGCCGTAGTATACCTGATGAATCTAAGAATTCCGCCTAAACCGGCGATTATGGCCATCTTGAAACTGACATTGGTTCGAGCGTATGCTCCATGTTAAAGCCTTGTTTTAAGCTTAAAATGAAGTCGTTGCTTTTCATCAATTTGATTAAAAATAGTTCATTTCCTTACCTGAATTTATCTCATTTAATTTCCATCTAATGCAGCTGTAATGAGTAGACCATTTGAATTTCGGGGAAGGGGGTTAGCTTGGGAGATCTAGGGAGGTAAAATTATCTTTTTAACTCGTTAGCCATTATTTTTTTTCCGCCAAAGCCGAGGAAATTTAACCTTTTTCAAACCATTCATAATATGAGTGCGGATTGAGGAGATTTAAGGCTTCTATAGTGCTAGGATAAAATTATGTGTACGTGTATTTGTTTTCACAAATATTAAGATAATCATACCGTATTTATTTGAAAATAAAAAATCAATGATAGTTTCCGTATCCAAAGAATGATGTCTTGGTAGTTTACGAAATGCCAGTGTTGTCTACATTATCGTAAACTGAGGGTTGATATTTACTGCCGATATTAAATTTCTCTTTAGTTTTCCAATTTAAATCGATGTAATTAGTCATGCGCGTCATATAAAGAGAAATTATTTCCCATATAGTAAAAAAAAAAGAACTATTAAAAGTCAAAGTAACCATGTATAAAACGATTTTTTTCTACAAGATCTATCCTAACGTTTCCACAGAATGGAACCTAAGCCATTTTTAGCTCACCTTTCTTTGAATTAAAGCAAACGCGAGCTTTCTCTATTACTCATTATAATGCAATATTGTTTGTAACGTCAATTTTGATTGGATGACGTCTAAATTTTCATGGAATCAATTCCACGGTTGATGCCATCGGAGAAACGACGCAAGCGCAGACGTAAACTGAACGATTTTAAACTTCTCGTTTTAACTGCGTTTTCTTCTGAATACATTATGATGGAGATAACAGTATTGTTTTTGAAGCTTTGCCGGCATCAGTTTTGATTTGATGGTCGCAAATACCCGTTTACTTGCTCCGTTTACGCGTCGCCAGTAAATTCAGTTTGCGGTTATCAAATCTACAATTAATGCCGGCAAGTCTTCAAATACAATACTGTTATCTCCTAAGTGTTACTAATTCCATTGTCAACCCTTCCGCGTTCTTTTACGAGAGAAACTAGTGGGTTAATTTATACTAGCAATCCCGCTCTCCATTTTGCTACAAAAGACAAAATATGCCATTAAAAATTAATCTTATATGCATATGGCATCATCACCTAGTACACTGTTTTCCGTTTTGTTTGAAATGTAAGAGTAATAATGCATAAATGTTAGTTGATTGTTAATAAGTACAAATTTAGCACGTCAATCAAGTTACAAACCGTTTTCAAACGCGACGTCGAACAGACTTACACAGCTATGTAAGCCGACAGCACACTCATTTTTTCAATCCAATTTTTCAGTAGGAAAAATTATGTTTTCTTTATCGCTTCTTTGTAAAAAGAATGCTTCTCACATCCAAAACTATCCGTGCAAATACAGTTTAAATTGGAAGCCATTTAGGCATAAAGAAATGGAATTTTTACCTTTTCTGGTAGCAACAACAAACGTTTGATACTCCATTCTGAATTTGTTGCGTTATTTTATCCAACGAAACTTTAGCTTCTGTTTAGAGTAATGAATCATGTACATTCTGTAACTTTTTTACACACATACATCGTATCTGTCGATAATAAATTCCAAAAAACTTACTTGCTTGGAAAGCGTGGGCAATCGATTTCCACCGAAACCGTAATGCAGTTTTACAGAAGAGCACGTCAATAAGAGACTTCAGGCGCACAGGTTCCTATACTGTGATGATAGTGGACACAAATTAGAATTAGGAACAATGAAAGAGTGGTAGATGGTTAATTTTCCTAGTCTGTATTTAACTAACTTTTTAGTACATTTAATCACAGGGGCTCGCAGTTATATTTTCACATCACCGGGTATGTGTTAAATAATGTGCATTTAATTGTCGTGATGTTTTTTTGCAGATATTCGAGATGTAACTATAAAATTTGAATTCAAAACAAATCGTGACACCTTATAGCTTTACTTCCTTTTCACAGAGGCACCCGTAGTACGGAATTACCACCACCTCTTTTTTTTTACTTTCTGTTTTACATATTTATTTTCAATAACATTTCTTTATTGTTTTATCTATTTTTCCTTAATTTGGATTTTAACTTGTTCGTGTCCATATTCATACAATCTTATATTAACAGCAGCTTACACGTGTCGACCCTATAAATATACTCATATAAGAGTAAATATACTAACATGTGTCGACCCTATAAATATACTCTTATAAGAGTAAATATACTAATAAGGTCGACACATGTAAGTTGCTGTTAACATTAAGATTGTACATGCATGTATATATACCGTACATAATTTGATTACCCTAAACGGGATATCGTTGGGGTGTTCACGTTTCTCCCACTTTTGATTTTTTTGAATACATGTAGTGAATTTTTTTTAGGAGAAATGTATACAAAATACTTATGTAATGCACAATTAAAATAATAGATGTGTTATGCAAACAAATGAGCATAAAAATATAAATAAAGATTAATGTTACAAATAAATTCAGATCACAGCAGAAATACATAGTTTGTTTTATAACCGTCGAATCTCTCAGGATGTGGAGAAGGAATGTGGCTTGGTTTGTGTTATCTTGGACGGTAATAAATTATGTTGGCAAAAATTGGTGTTTGAGTGTTGATAGCCCTATGTCGATGTTGCTGTACTTCTTTAACTTATATCGCTGTGCACCTCCTGTTGATATCTGGATCTGGTTGTCTTCTATGTTAGCTTGTGTTTCCTGAAATAGTTCTATCGGGACGAAGATGTTGGCTTGTGCGTGATTGACGTAGTTCTTTAATTTGCTGTGTCATCCCTCTAGATGGATGTGGGTACGTGAAGAATATATGCAGTGTTAACTGAAGTTGATGTTGTTGACCAGTTCGAATTATGTCCTTTCATTGTGCACTTTTGAAAAAAGCTGTATTTATTTTCAACCTAAAACATATTTAAAGGTACATGTCTAGTGCGACCCACAGCCATGCCAAATTCAATCTTATCAGATGTAGTATCCTTTCAAGCACACCTTTATGGAGCATCACTTTTTTATATGCGGTTACTTTTACTTTAAACATATTTTATTGCCAAACAAATACAGACAATGGATCAGACACTAGTTATAAACTTACGAGGTCTTCCCCGTATATGCGGTTATAGTACTTACAATATATATTATGCAGATAAAACAACTTTTCAGAAAAAAGAATACAAGAATTGTCTACCCTATATGGTACTTATTTTGTAACTGAGCTTAATTAGAGACAAACAATGGTCTACACACAGAAAAATAAAGATCTAGCAACAATGAACAAAATCAGGGTGAACTCAGATGCCCCACAAGGGCAAGCAGTTCCTGCTCCACCAATTGTACCCGTTGTGTTATTCGTGTTTGGTACTTGTCGTACATATCATAACTGTTGATTATAGAACCTATATGTTTTTACATCGTGCTTGTCTTTCACTAAAACGATCAATTTCTTAAGTTATGTTTATGACTGATTGTTTATATTAAATCTACCAGGAGTATCCATTGTGATTTTATTGCATATAACCAACATTATGAATGATGCGTCAATCTGAATATCATTACTCACAGCTTCAATTAACGGACGCTACTGTTGTACTGTCCATGGTTACGTTGTCATTATTTCCTCTAAAGTGTGTATTCATTCAAATAAACGTTTTTTTAATTGTTTGTTGATATCAGCTTGGCCGGCCATATCTATAAAGCATAAAGCATAAAGCATAAAAGTTTTATTTAAAGTCGGAGTTTTTACAAACATATAACATAAGTTTTTTACCGACACGTATAACAATAGACAAAACATATTATGACAGAAGGCATACAAACATTTGCAGATTACAGACAAACATACAAAGCAAAGCATTACATAAATAGCTTAAAACATGTTAATGAAGTAGATATATATCTACTAAAACTAGCACAAGAAAATAAAAAGCACTAAGCAAAATGAATAAGTACATGTAGCATGAGCAACTGAACTAAGTAAGAGCATACAGATAATTGCATATCACAGACGAACATACAAAGCAAAGCAGTACATCAATAACACGGTGTATATCCATAACGGAACATTTCCGCTCAAATATGCGTACGCGATACTTTGGGAATAAGTAACGGTTCCTTTGTGATGAAAAGGATGTCAACAAGTGGGAAAGCCACATAATAATGGATAGCTGCAAGGAAGGAAGGTAAATATATCGTATATTTTGCTCTCACGGAACTCTCTGATGTATGATTCAATCCAAAACCAAAAACCATTCACATACGTCTGCTGAAAATGCGTTTCGCACGCTTTCCAACGAGATGACTGTCAATGTAAAGTGAAATTTCTGACATATCTTTTATGAATAGCTTTTTTCCACCTTTTAGCTCTCAAATTTTAACAATTATTAAAAGAAGAAACCTAAATGCATCAACTCCTAACCCAGTCTTCAGTTAATAATTCATTAAAGCCCATTAAATTAGATTTTTAATAGAAAAGGCTCGTAACGGCACCTTTACGATTTATAGAAAACGTGTTAAAATGTGGCACCGCGACCTTCGCGACTTGGAGGCAACGGACCCTTTACGACAATAATTGTTTTATTATTTTTTATTTTGATTTCGACCCACTGTGTCTCGACCACAGAGACTTGTAGCTGCAAAGCCCTATACCCCCTGCCCTTTTTGAACAAAAAAATCATTTTTCCCTTTCATCGTTTTTTTCACATTTTAGACGAAAATTACCGAAAAGAAAGAAAAAATAAAATTTATATCTCCTCTCATTATATCTTTCTTTTTGAGAATTTTCGTCTTGAAATGTAAAAAAAAAACAATATAAAAAGGGAAAAAATGTTGGTTTTTTTTCTCAAAAAGGGGTGGGGGTAGGGCTTTGTGGCTACAAGCCCCTGTGCTTTCGACAATATATATATTTTATCGATATCCCATCCCGGATATCAAAGGGTGACAAGTCAGAAAAAGGGTATTTTAGTTACATTCTGCATTTTAATTTAATTCTAAATATAAATATTGTGTGCCTCTTTAAGTTTGTTTGGAAATGAGGCATTTTCTATTGTTTTGTTTATAAGCATTATAATAGGTTTACTAACAATGGTTTTGCGATTTTCAAAACTTGTACAGAAATACCATCTTTGCCAGTGGCTTTGTAGACATTAATTTTATCTATTTGTTTTTCTACAAATGAAATATCAATAGATTCAAAATTTAATTTGTTTTCTGAGTAGTTATGTTCTGAAATTACCTTTACACTTGGATGTTCCTGATTTACAGCACAACTGTCTTTTCCAATGTCTTTAGCTACATTAACAAAAAATTAATTAAATGTTTCAGCCACCTCAGTTTGATCATTTACAATTCTATGTCATCTGTTAAAATAATATTGTTTTCAAAATAACTACCTTTGTTTGTGATAAATGACTTAATGGTTAGCCAGAAATCTTTTTGTTTTGGTCCACCGACACATCTTTCTATAAAATATTCCCTTATTGATTTTCTTTTGATTTTATTGACAAGATTTATTTGTGTTCTGTATTTCTCCCAGTTGTCTCTTGATCTTATTTTGTTATATTTGTTAAAGAACTTTTTTCTTTCTTGAATATTGCATGTCTTACTGTTCTTGGTTCATGTATGGAGCTGGATGTTGTGTGCTCTTGCGTTTTTTTCAAGGGTATGTGTTTGTTTACAACATCTAAGAAGGATGATTCAAAAGTTTCATATGTCTTATGTATATCTTTGATGTCATCATTTATTATTTGCTCGTCAAGTTTAGCATTATATAGATTTTGTATGAATGCTTCATAATTGAATTGTTTGTAGCTTCTGTATGTTTTATCAGGATTTTTTTTAAGGATGGAGTATTACTCTTGATTTGAACCGCAATCAGATTATGAACATCGCTTAAACCACAGCCGAAATTTATTACGTTTTGCAAAAGAGATTTTCTATTTGTTACATCAATAAGGGTAGGATCTGCACCCTTTGTGAAACATGTAGCACATTTTACAATATTTTCGAGGTCACAAATATCACAAACATTGGTCAAAGCTTCTTTTGAACTGACAATATTTCTATTGTATTCTGTCTTTGACATTGTCAATCAGTACACTATCTATCAATGATTCACAAACAAATCTGTATTAAGCACCCCTTTTCTTTATCGCTGTGTGGAT
Source organism: Bathymodiolus brooksi (assembly GCA_963680875.1). Classification (NCBI taxonomy): domain Eukaryota; kingdom Metazoa; phylum Mollusca; class Bivalvia; order Mytilida; family Modiolidae; genus Bathymodiolus; species Bathymodiolus brooksi. The sequence continues at coordinate 24,076,948 of OY804578.1, read as the reverse complement.
AATATCGGTAGATTGTGCTGTTTCATCTTAAAATTGAAAGTTCGTTTCGTATTTTTTCCCACAGTCCGTTAAATAAACAATCGAGCGTAATCTTCAAAAATAAGCAGAAAGTTTCTAGAGTCATCATATTTTGTAAATTGTCACTATCAGCAAAGCCAACAATGCCGAGAAGAAAGAAAGCAGGTAAAATGTACCGTACCACACTAAAACAAGGCATAAACACACTTAATAAGAGAAAACATAAGCCTGAAAGCATTGATGTTATGTTAGATTCAGAATTTTCTGTTACAAAATAAAAAAGCCGGCTTGTTGTCATATCATGATATGATTGATTTTAGGTGTAAATTGTTTCTATATTACTTTATATCATATTGCTATATTTTGAAATGTCTTCCACATTATCGATGACAAAACTTCTCTCCAAAGTGAAAGTAGATTGTTTTATTATGTTGTGTCCCATCATCATTGACATTGTTAGTCCGAGATTCCTCTGTCGTCGGACGACAGAGGAATCTCGGACTATGACATTGTCTGATTTCGTTAGCCTATGTCTGACCCTTCACAATAACTGCAGTCCTTGCAATAATTTTGCTGAGATTTAGCCCTATAAACTTTGTCATGTGGACACATTATTCAAATTACCTCTTTTTGAGAATTGGGGTGAGTGATTGTTGTTTAACACCAACTCAGCAGTTTTTTCCACAGGGGCTAGGTGCATCTAGAAATACCCCCAATGATATATAATACAACAAGAGGAGGAACTCACTTGCTTGCATTTTTTTAAGTGGTTGTGTTAAATTGATCGTAACTTCAGAACGCCTTAATATTTACAAAAAATGTTTTCACCAGTCGAAAGCCAAGTAATTTTCCTTTCCAAAGAGACCCCAATTGTTAGTGTAGGCCTCCGAACTGCTGAGGTAAGCTACATGAACCAAAACAAAACGGCGTGAAAATCGGAGGTCGTACAAATGCTGGGTTAACTTTTTCGGAACATCTCTAGACTCTACATGACTTTTGATGAAAAGGGGAAGGTCGTCAAATCTGTTCAGCCAATCAAGACGCCCATTAGAACTCTTTCATATTTTCAAGTCTGTGGTGTTTGGGAAGGATGGAAAGGGGATTTCTTTCAAAAACAGACTTAAAGGGCATATAAATTGGCAAAAGGTAAGAAATTTTAACGTAATTTGAATGGATGAAAGTATTTAGCCAGTCAAAATGACTCGTTTACGCATGGGAAAGTCTACACAGATGTGAAGTAGTTAACCCAGCATTTGCACGACCTCCGATTTTCACGCCGTTTTGTTTTGGTTCGTGTAGGGTACCTCAGCAGTTCGGAGGCCTACACTAACAATTGGGGTCTCTTTGGAAAGGAAAATTACTTGGCTTTCGACTGGTGAAAACATTTTTTGTAAATATTAAGGCGTTCTGAAATTATGATCAATTTAACACGACCACTTAAAAAAATGCAAGCAAGTGAGTTCCTCCCCTTGTTGTATTATATAGTTGGTTTTTTCCTGGACGCACCTAGCACCTGTGGTTTTTTCAGCTATATCATAGCGAGAACAAGTTACTTTTCAATGAAATGATGATGAGGTCCGCTCTGTACTAGACCAACACGATTAGTTGGATTTTTATAGTGCTAGCTTACATTTGTACGCCCCACTCGGACACATTATCCTGATTCCGGGCCAACCAGTCTTTGCTCTTTCTCCTTAATGCTGCATGCTTAGCGGAGAACCAACAAATACCAATTGACTCGAACCCACGATCTACTGCACTCGAGGTGAGCACGCTAACCATTACACCACCAATTCGGTTTTTGAGAATTAGATATACCGGTACAAGATGGCAGTACATGAATTGACATAGGATCATATATGGGGACTTGATCCAGCTCAAGACTAAATAATGGCACTAGAATTATGTGTTTGTACATTAGAGGAACCGTTTTTTCGTGATGCCGGTAATGACAGAGATGACAAGGACAGTATAAAGTACTTTAACAATGATTTTCTTTCAGATGCTGGGGACGCAGTACCTACTAAGAAAGCTAAGGTTGGATGTCAAATAGATGGAGTGACAGTTAGATGGGAATGGGAAGGAGATAAATCTACTTGGACACAGTACTCGGATGATAAAAATGAAAACATTACTGATGCCTTCAGTGCAAAGCAACCATCGGTATGATGCATTTTTTGATGTTCCTATAAATTTTGACCAATCGTAAATAAAATTAAAATCTTGGTAAATTGTAAGCATGTCAAAAAGTGGGGCTAAGAGGGTGCATGGTTGGTTTGGTTTACAAATCATCTCCCAATCCACATTTTGGTATGAAAGTTGGAATGAAACATACATCACAGCACATATCATGTTTAATGATAAAATGGTTGATAGTGTTTTCATGAAATGTTACACCAAGTTGCAATGCCTGTAAAACATATACAGTCAAACCTGCTGTGAAAAATGTCACCTGTATTAAAACATCACATGATTCTTGTCATGTCATAAATTTTTTTATATGAAATGAATCTCTTTTAAGAGGTTACCTGTCTTATAAGGCCACTTCTTCTTTGTCCCAAAGGTGACCTCTTATAACAGGTTTGACTGTATACTGATGTACATGTACATGCGTGCTGTAAAGAATAATTACAGATTAAATACTCCTGAAAACATATTAAAGATTATGACATGCACGCAAAACTTTTATGTACAGAGTATAGAAAATTAACAGAAGACAAGCTCAGAGATAGGTGAGTCCTGGACTCGTCACTTTTGTTTGGGACTCTCAATTTTTTACAAAAAATAACAAAGAATACACTAGTGAGACTCATGAAATTTTCATAGGTAGTAAAAAATAAATACCCCTTGCACTTAAGAATTATCAAGAGCTATGTTTTAATCCTTACTATGTTTGGATTGTCATTAAACACCATATACCAAACCAAACTATACTCATAACAGATATTTTGAAGTTACATTTTGTTTCACATGTAGTATTTTATTTTATTTGAAGATGAAGTTTGATGTAGCTGGTGGTGCCAGTTTAGAAGTTGTATTTGACAAAATGGTACAGAAAAATAGTAAGACTGGCTGGTCAAGAAGAATTAGAATGGCAGTTAAAGATGACAAGAGTGATGGTTGGTTTTATTTCTAGTGTTTATATAGTAATGCTATTTTTGTTATATTTGTGGTTTGATCTTGATAAAGCTCCAATCCTTAAAATATTTTATCTTTTATTTTTTTTTAATATACATTGTATTTATCATATTTTATTGTAGTTTAAATATTGAATCATTTTGTAGGTCTGTAGTTGTCAAAGGCAATTAAGATGCTGTCAATATTTAATTTTATTCCATTTTATTTCTGAAAATGATATCTCCGTGATAACATGTTGGAAAACATATTGTTGTGGCCTCCATCGAAATGTCCATGCAGGTCAGACCTGGTTAAACAAATACTCTGAAAATATGCTCCTTGAAAATGTTAAAAATTTGAAAATATTTCATTTCCAATAACTGCTGAGAATGATTATATTATAGTACAAATTATTTTTTGGAGTTGTCCCAAACACTGTTCCTTTTAAAATTTCATCCAAAATAATTAAAAAAAATATATATAATTGACCGCCACAGTTTAAAACAAATAAATGATAAAACTGACTGCCACAATATAGCTGAAATATTGTTGAAAGTGGTGTTAAACACCATAACCCAAATGCAATTAGAATAACTGACCATCATGAATTTTTGAATATGTTAAAAATAATTTGACTTGCAAAAAGAATCTTTATGTGTAATACCTTCCTTTAACTAGAAAAAAGAAATTGTACCAGAGATCCTTGCAACTCACGTAGATCAGTTGTTGACTTCCCATTTTCAGTTGGGACTCACCAAAGATTTCAAATTTGATTCTTGCAATCGTGGGACTCTCAAATTAATTAGCTACAAGTATCCCTGTTGTATGTAAAAGTATGGTTTGATTACTGTGTTTTAGATTACTATGTTTGGCAGTGGGAGGATGAAAAAGGAAAGTGGAATCCATACAATGCCCAAGTAACCTGTGATTTAGAGAATGCTAGAATAGATGGTACTAAGACAGTCAATATTACAGCCAGTCATAGGTCTTATGATGTCAGCATACCAAAGATGGAACAAGTTAATACAGTTACCAATGTATCTCGTACTGTTGATAGGATGGAATCAGGTAAGTCAACAATCTCTTAGGTAAATGATATTACCTGGTCCAATGGAACATGGAAGCTGTTATTATCCCTTGCATCCGTCACTGTCTCTGTCATTGTTGTTCCGCTATATATGTTGACTCAATGTCATCTCTGTGGCAACCACGGTAAATAAAAACAAATTTTACGAGACTGTTCCTTTGGTTGCCCTTTATCAGAATTTACGATTTTGGTGCCAATGGGAAATTCAATATGGCCACCAGAATCAATAATGTGAATTGATAGGCTGAGTTTCAGAGCCCTTCTTTAGAGACTATTCAGTAATATTAGTTTTATTATGATTAATTTGTGAGTTGCTCTTTATTATCCTCTCGCCAACGAAGTTGAGAAGGGATAATAGTAACGCTATCGTCCGTCCTTCCGTAACATCCTTGTGAACACTCTAGGATCAACATCCTTCAATGGATTTTGACCAAACTTGGTACATATTTAGTCCTTAAGAGAATCTGGAACCCTATTGATTTTCAAGGTCAAAGGTCAAGGTCACCGGGTCAAATTTTTACTGCATAACATCTTTGTGAACACTCTAGAATCAACATCCTTCAATGGATTTTGACCAAACTTGGTACATACTTAGTCCTTAGGAGAGTGGAACCCTATTGATTTTCAAGGTCAAAGGTCACCAGGTCAAATTTTTACTGTGTAACATCCTTGTGAACACTCTAGAATCAACATCCTTCAATGGATTTTGACCAGACTTGGTACATACTTAGTCCTTAGGAGAATTCGGAACCCTATTGATTTTCAAGATCAAATGTCACCAGGTCAAATTTTTACTGTGTAACATCCTTGTGAACACTCTAGAATCAACATCCTTCAATGGATTTTGACCAGACTTGGTACATACTTAGTCCTTAAGAGAATTTGGAACCTTATTGATTTTCAAAGTCATAGGTCCAAAGTCAAGGTCACCGGGTCAAATTTTTAGGCGAGAGGATATGCCACGCTTTGCATTGCCCTTGTTATTTTTTTATTTCTTTATTATCTTATTCTGCCTGTTAACAATTATCGTCTTGGCCCAGGCTGCCAAGGTGATGAAGTTACATAAAAATAAAATTCCTTTTACAATTAAACATTATTTTAAATTTCACAATGAATCATACAATTTTTTTTCTCACACCAATATATCTATCAACAATACAACCTGTATAAATATATATTATTAAGTGCATGTATAAATATATTATATAAAAAAAGAGATCGAAAAGATCGTGTGTCAGTTATTTTACCTTCTACAATGAATGTGATACATGTATTCCAAAATGTCGAAAGGATTAGTTCTAATGTAATAAGTAAGTTTTTTAATTCAATTTTAGAATAGTATAATTTATTTCTTTATCAATATTAGGTGAAGTATTATTATAGTATTTTTGTCTGAGAATGAGATTTTCTTTCAGTTCAGCTTTAAATATTCTAATTAATGTTGCTGTTTTACATATTATATTTCTGGTATTTTATTTTATTTCTTTGTTTCCAAATTGTCCATTTGGCGACATATATAAGTATATTTCCCAAAATAACCCCATTTTCTGTTCCCTTATCGTAACCTAAAATCATACTCTGTTGGTCAAATGTTACATCATCTTCTTCAATAAATGAAGTTTGAATATATTGAATTACAGGAATTATTATTTTACAATTATAAAATAAATGTTGTTGTGTTTCAACTTCAAGATGATGTTTACAAAAATAGCAACATCCTTGAACCTGAGATAATCCCATTCTGTTTAATCTACATTCAGTATATATTATATTATGGATTGATTTCCATTGAAACTCTGAAATCTTATTTTTTATGAATGTTTTTTTTTCTTCAAATTTCCCAAATTTTACCCCAGTTTATGTCGTTATCATATTCATTTTCCCATTTTATTTTTGCTTTAGGTAATACTTGTGGATTGAGAATCTTCTGTATACATTTCAGTTTCAAATCTTTTGGTTTAATAAAAATATTATAATTTGATAACATAGATATATCAACTCGTTTTATTTTTCCATTTTTATTTCTGGACAAATTTTCCACTTTTTTTAGTATGGAGACATATGTATTTGGTATAGCTGCTTTAATTTTAGAGTATTCAGAGATACAATTTCTCTTATCAAACAAGGAATTGTATATCTGAATACTGTCTTTAAAATTAAGAATTTCTTCATCCCAAATATCTCTTATAGTTCGCAATCCACTTAATAAAAATGATTTGAAGAATAGAGATTTAGCACAAAATTTTATATTTTCATTACAAAATAATGGTGTATCAAGAATATCCTGCAATGAATTCGGCGTAAATTTGGTGCGGAATTTGCTGAATGATTGCAGTGCATTCAAATAAAATTTTGGAATGCGATTCAATTTTAACCCTTTTATATTTGAACATTTGCACAAAAAGAAATCTTCCCCAGTGTCTTTGTCAAACTTTTTTAACCAGTATTTGCCCAATGCACTCCATGTTTCATTACCAGAATGCATAATCTTATATAAAACTTTAATTTGTTTACTCTTTACAAGCGAAAATAAATTGATCATCCCTTCTTCTATATCCATACAACACACGTTTCTATCTACTTGGTTAACTTTATTGTTCCAAATAAACCCCCAAATTAAATTATTTATAATATTTAAATAGTTTTCGGGAATACCTCTTATCTCAATTTCATATCCAATCAATGAAATTATTAAACTTTTAACAATTAAAATTTAAAATTTTTAATATTACTCACTTGGCATTAAGCAACAATTACTCATTCACTAAATAAATTTATTCATTTACATATATACATGTATATGTATAAATGGGTTTAACCTCGCCATATTTTTGTGCCTGTCCCAAACCAAGGCATGTGATTTCCAATGACATATGTTGTGGGTTTTTTTTTGTGTTCAGTTAGTTGAGATGAGAGGTAATTGTTCCTTTTGTTGATATTGTTTACCATCACTGTTTAAACTTTCGTTTGTACGAAATTTATAGACGCCATTGATGCAATTGATTCTCCAAAGAAAGAACCTCCTAAGAAAGTGTCTGGTAGAGGAGATGCTAAAGTGAAAGAGGAAGTAGATGATGAACCTACTACATCTAAATCTTCAGGGAAAGGAAAAGCTGCAAAGAAGGGAGGTAAAAAAGGGAAATCAGGAAAAGAAGAAAATGATACTGAGGAAAAAGAAGTAGGTAAGGGATTTTTTTAATGTGACAAATATTTTAACTTGACACTAAATGTTTTGTGTTACTGTGTGCATTTAAGTTTTCTGATATATTGTAGTAGAAAGGTCTGTATTATGATTTTAACTATAATTTTGAGTTTGATTTTAGTATGAAATAACAATAAATGAACAATAGTAAATGCAGAGATCCTTGCAATTCACCTACGTGTAGATGAGTCTTGGACTCACATTTTGAGTTTGGACTCACCAAAGTTTTTAAATTTTAAATTCTTACAATGATGGGACTCTCTAAAAATTTCAGAAGTATCCTCTGAACTCATATTAAATTGTTAGAAGTATCCCTGAGTACTACTTAATAGTTATATCATAATGCTATGAATAGAGTTATTTTTTTGCAATGTCATCTTAGAAATATTCCATTTAAAATACTTTCTACCTTAAAAAGCAGATAATTTTGAAATGAATCATTCATTCATTTAGGCAGATTATATTTATCTTGTATAATATTGAATGATTCAAATTTATTGACAGATCTGCCCATGGTTTAAAAAGTGCCTCCCCCAGATTCAAAAATATGTAATAATGAAATAAACCATAAAGACATTTCATTTGGGTCTGAAATTAGTAAATTGTTTTGACTGGATTGTATTCATAAAAATAGTCATAAACCTTTTAAAATTCCACAATTTGACGGTGTGTCAATTAACTAATATATTTTTTCATTTACAGTAGACATTGGTAATTGATTAATATGTATTTTTAGCTCACCTTGCCAAAGGCAATGTGAGCTTTTGCCATCACTTGGCGTCCGTCATCTGTCGTCCGTTAACTTTTCACATTTTAATCTCCTCCTCTGAAACCTCTCAGCCAAATGAACTGAAACTTGGTAGGAAGCATCTATGGAAGGTCCTCTCTAAATATTGCTCATTTTGTCCTGATCTATTAACAAACATGGCTGCCACAGGCAATTCATGTTTCTGATTAGCTGATTTTTAAAAATCTTCTCCTCCGAAACCGCTTGGCTAAATGAACCGAAACTTGGTAGGAAGCATCTATGGAAGGTCCTCTATAAAGATTGCTCATTTCATCCCGATCCATTAACAAACATGGCCACCACAGGCAATTCTTGTTTCTGATTGGTTCATTTCTAAAAATCTTCTCCATTGTAGTAAACTGTTAAAACTCTTGCCTTTAAAATGTTAAAAGAAAGATAACTCTTGCCATTATCTCCCTTAGAAATTAACTAATGCTGATATAGTGTAACATGTTTATACTATTGCATGTAGGTATTCACATTTTAATATTCTTTTTAGCTCACCTTGCCAAAGGCAATGTGGGCTTTTGGCGTCCATTGTTTGTTGTCTGTCATCTGTTAACATGTGGGCTTTTGGCATCACTTGGCGTCCGTCATTTGTTGTCTGTCATCTGTTAACTTTTCACATTTTAATCTTCTCCTCTGAAACCCATCAGCCAAATGAACTGAAACTTAGTAGGAAGCATCTATGGAAGGTCCTCTCTAAAGAGTGCACATTTTGTTATGATCCATTACCAAACATGGCCACCACAGGCAATCCTTGTTTCTGATTGGCCAGTTTTTAAAAATCTTCTCCTCTGAAACCGCTTGGCCAAATTAACCGAAACTTGGTAGGAAGTATCTATGGAATGTCCTCTATGACGATTGCTCATTTCGTCCCGATCGGTTAACAAACATGGCCACCACAGGCAATTTTTGTTTCTGATTGGTCGATATCTAAAAAAATCTTCTCTGAAACTTGGTAGGAAGCATCTACATGTATGGAAGGTTCTGTATTAAGTTTCCTGAAAGCATAATTAAATGTTGAGCGACACAGGCTCAGCCCACTGAGCCTCTAGTTATTTACAGTAAAGACATCGGTAATTAATAAATGTGTATTTTTATTTACAGTAAAGACATTGGTAATTAATTAATATATTTTTATTTACAGTAAAGACATTGGTAATGAATTAATATGTATTTTTATTTACAGTAAAGACATTGGTAATTAATTAATATGTATTTTTATTTACAGTAAAGACATTGGTAATTAATTAATATGTATTTTTATTTACAGTAAAGACACAATTGGTAAATAATTTTTTTTTTTAATTTTATTTACAGTAAGGACATTGGTAATTAATTAATATGTATTTTTATTTACAGTAAAAACATTGATAAATAATTAATATGTATTTTTATTTACAGTAAAGACATTGGTAATTAATATGTATTTTTATTTACAGTAAAGACATTGGTAATTAATTAATATGTATTTTTATTTACAGTAAAGACATTGATAATTAAAGGTAAAGCTCCAGTAGATTCTGAATGTGTACAATTACTAGGAAAGGCACATGTGTATTATGAAGGAAAGGATGTCTGGGATTGTATGTTAAATCAGGTATGTAAGGCACATGTGTATTATGAAGGAAAGGATGTTTGGGATTGTATGTTAAATCAGGTATGTAAGGCACATGTGTATTATGAAGGAAAGGATGTCTGGGATTGTATGTTAAATCAGGTATGTAAGGCACATGTGTATGAAGGAAAGGATGTCTGGGATTGTATGTTAAATCAGGTATGTAAGGCACATGTGTATTATGAAGGAAAGGATGTTTGGGATTGTATGTTAAATCAGGTATGTAAGGCACATGTGTATTATGAAGGAAAGGATGTTTGGGATTGTATGTTAAATCAGGTATGTAAGGCACATGTGTATGAAGGAAAGGATGTCTGGGATTGCATGTTAAATAAGGTATGTAAGGCACATGTGTATTATGAAGGAAAGGATGTTTGGGATTGTATGTTAAATAAGGAATAGTAAGACTCACCTTGAAAATCGTTGGCACCACTTTCAATTTAGTAAAGGAGGGACCATTGTGGTTGTGATCGTATGGTAGTTGGTTTTATAACTTCCTATGCAATCAGTGCCAATCACCATTAAAGTTGTGAGTTCGAATACTCAATACAAGATTATGTGATACATTTCGTCAGTGTCTTGCGACCGCATTGGTGGCGTAATGGTTAGCATGCTCGCCTCGAGTGTGGTAGATTGTGAGTTCGAGCCCCAGTCGGGTCAAACCAGAGACTTTAAAATTCGTATTTGTTGCTTCTCCGCTAAGCATGCAGAGTTAAGGTGAAAGAGCAAAGACCAGTTGGCTCGGAATCAGGATAATGTGTCCGAGTAGAGCGACATGTCTCACTGCGGACTGTTGTTTCAGTGAGCTCCTACTATAAAAATCCAACTCAGCGTGTTGGTCTATAACAAAGCAGACCTCATCATCATTTCATTGAAAATTAACTTGTTCTTGCCATGATATAGCTGAAAAATTGCTGAATTGGCATTAAACAACAATCACTCACTGACTCAGTGTCTTGTGGCAGGTAAGTGGTTTTTAACCAGGTACTACGGTTTCCTCCACCAATAAAACTGACCACCACGATATAGCTGAAATATTGTTGAAAGTGGCATTAAACACCATAATTCTAAACCCCAAACAGTAAAGGAATTAATGTCAACTTCAAAACACTTTTAGTTTCTACAAGTTCCATCCTACATAGATAGGTTTATTGTCCGTCTGTTCGTCCGTCCGTCCGTCTGTAGACAAATCCTATGTCGTACGATAACTTGAGTTTTGTTTCTTAGAATCTTTTAAAATTTTATCAGCTGTTTACTGGTGAAGAGAGGAGGATCCCTTTCTTTTTTGACGATTTTCACTTTTGCCGTTCCAGAGTTATTGGACTTGATATGACGGAAAATAGGATTTTTACTCTATGTTGTATGATATCTTGAGTAGTGTTTCTCAGAGTGTTTTGAAATTTTATCAGCAGCTTACCGGTGAAGAGAGGAGGATCCCTTTCATTTTTGACGATTTTCACTTTTGCCATTCCAGAGTTATTGGACTTGATATGACGGAAAATAGGATTTTTACCCTATGTCGTATGATAACTTGAGTAGTGTTTCTCAGAATGTTTTGTAATTTTATCAGCAGATTACTGGTGAAGAGAGGAGGATCCCTTTCATTTTTGACGATTTTCACTTATGGTGTTCCAGAGTTATTGGACTTGTTATGACGGAAAATAGGATTTTTACCCTATGTCGTATGATAACTTGAGTAGTGTTTCTCAGAATGTTTTGTAATTTTATCAGTAGCTTAATGGTGAAGAGAGGAGAATCCCTTTCATTTTTGACGATTTTCACTTTTGCCATTCCAGAGTTATTGGACTTGATATGACGGAAATTGGGATTTTTACCCTATGTCGTATGATAACTTGAGTAGTGTTTCTCAGAATGTTTTGTAATTTTATCAGTAGCTTACTGGTGAAGAGAGGAGAATCCCTTTCATTTTTGACGATTTTCACTTTTGCCGTTCCAGAGTTATTGGACTTGATATGACGGAAATTGGGATTTTTACCCTATGTCGTATGATAACTTGAGTAGTGTTTCTCAGAATGTTTTGAAATTTTATCAGCAGCTTACCGGTGAAGAGAGGAGGGTCCCTTTCATTTTTGGTCGGAACAATCAGTAATGTTTTGGTTATGGAAATAGGTTGGACAGATGTGGGGAGTGGGGGGTATATCTTAGTGAGCCGTGCTCACAGTAATACTAGTTATTTACAAGTGTTGCTACAGCAGATGGTGTTCCAAATCTGGCACCACACCAACTTTATATAGTAAACAAACAAACAATCAGAAATCAATGTTATTTATTGTATAGTAATTTTTCCATGTTTTTTTTTTCCAGACAAATGTTGGCAACAACAACAATAAGTTTTTTGTGATACAGCTTTTAGAAGAAGACAGTAAAAAATCTTACCATGTCTGGTTTAGATGGGGACGTGTTGGATATAAAGGTCAGAACAATCTTGTACCGTGTGGAAATAACCTAGATGCAGCTAAGCTGACATTCTCTAAAAAGTAATTATTTTATTTTGAGATGCATGTGAACAAATTTAGTTATTTTTCTATGTTGTATCTCTCATCTATTGATTGTATTTTACAAAACTGTTTTACTGCAAGTATTATTCCTAATAAGGACATAGGAGCAGTGACACCTGGTGGAAAATGAGATTGATTTTTTCATATGTTTTAGCTCACTGATCGGACAAGTGAAAAGAATAACAAATATACATGAGTATTGTATAAAATTGAATGAAATGTACAGAAATATACAATGTGTGTCTTAAAAGGTCAGATTGAACTACATTGGTGGTGTAATGGTCTGCATGCTCACTCACCAGTCAAACCAAGGACTATGAAATTAGCATTTGCTATTTTTCTGAAAAACACATATCATTAAGAAGTAAGAACAAAAACTGGTTTGCTCAGAACTAAGAAAGTGTGTGAGAATGGACCGACATGTCTATCCTGGACTGTTATTTCAGTGAGTTATAACTATGAAAAGCCTACTAAGTGTGGTGATCTAGTTCAAAGCAGACATCACCATTATTTCATAGAAATGTAGCATGTTCTTCAGTGCTGATGGCATAAAAGTTATCTATTTAAAAAAAAACATGTTATCACCATGACAGGGTTCTCAAAATGTGCCGGCGACCGGCGATTTCGCCGTTTACTTTCACATTTTCGCCGGTTAAAAATTGATCGAGCATGGGTCTTCCAACAATTTTTATGTTTATATGAATTGTCGTTATCGTGTTTTGTTGATCTATATCTTCTTATCGATTACTTTTACTATTGCAATCAACCGAACACTAACAAATCCACCATTTTCTAAATATATCTAACTCCCGGTGATGTCACGCTGGGAACTCCGGACTTCGACTACACAACATTTCGGACTTCACTTGGTTCTACTTTATAGATGCGCGAAGCGTTCAGAGTGTAGTATTTGCTCATGAAAGATGCGCAGTCATCACATTCCAAAAGCTGGGATATCCCTTTACGGAACGTAAAAACAAGCAAGGAAATCGATGAAGATTTAACGGTTTTTCGGTAATTTAAAGTTTTCGGATAATTTTCAAAGCGAGAACGTTACTATTTATGCTTGGTAGCATCACTCGTGATCCTATTTTTTTTGTAGTAAAGCACGAATTTTGCAAGTCAAAAATATTTTTTTCAGGTCATTGATGATTACGAAAAGATTACTGGACGTTGTGTCCTGTGAATTTAAAAAAAAATGTTTAAAGAAAGGAGGTCCTGTGGAAGCAATGAAGGTCCAGTGAAATTTTTATCTACACTGGACCTTCTGTCCTGTTAAAAAAAGTTATGTTTCACTAAGACTGGATGTAAGCCAACATACATGTACCTTGAGATTTCATTCATTATTCAACGTGAGAGTAATAATCAGATTAAAATATGAGACCTCTAGTTATTTATAGTTATATATTACAACATTTTTCAATTCTTCTTGCAGAAGAGATATTCTGAGGCTGCTTTTGTCATGAAAGTTGCCTGGAAAATTGCTATGTATAACCTTGTTTTTCACCAGCTGCCACTGATACAACATTTTAGTATATTTTACCAAAAAAATGCCGTACAGAGTACCAAACATTTTAGAAGAATTCAATGGCAAAATATGCTCAGAATGGCCTCAGAATTCATCTCCTACAATTTAAAATTTCAAAACCCCCTCTCGGGCTCTCCCCCACTTGCACCTGTGGCGCTCGGTTCGTGCCTCTGGCACTCAACTCTCCCCCTACTTTATAAATTGAGACTCCTACTTCAATTCTTTTTGAGAACCTGCATGATAGAGCTGAAAAATTGCTCATGTGGCATTAAATATATCCAATACTTATGTTAATTCAGGAAGTAAAATCTGAGCCTGTTCAACCTGAAGAAAAAACAGGTTAGTCTATATATAAATTCCTGTACTCTGGATTTATATTTAGTAATTTTAATATTGTTTTAAACCAGGTTTGCTGATAAGACCAAAAACGTCTGGGCCAACAGGAAGACGTTTAAACATTCACCTGGAAAGTATGATTTACTAGCAATGGATTACGGTGAAAATTCAAGCATAGTAAGTTAATATTCTGAGTACAGTGAAAATTTGATTAAGAGTGAAGGGCCCCGGGTGGCTCAATGAGTTAGGTAGTTGGATTACCTAACAACTCATACAAGCCTATCAACTATACGGCTTGGGTTCGTGCCGGCTTTGTAAATTACAAAAAAGGGTGCACTCAACTCGCAGCCGCAAGTGATAAAGTTTACCGGTTGCTTACCCATGGTCGGTGGTACTCTCAGGTACTCCGGCTTCGTCCACCACTAAAACTGGTCGCCATGATATAGCTGAAATATTGCTGAAAGTGGCGTTAAACACCACAATTCAAATTCAGATTGACAGTGAAATTACATGACATAAAAACCATACCAATTAGACGGGACAGTACAAACATGTGACGACAGTGACACATAAAATAGGGGCCGTCGTGGCCGTGATCGTATAGTAGTGGGAACTACATATGCAATCAGTGCTAATTACCACTGATGTTGTGAGTTCGAATCTCGATCAGGGTAAGGTGTACAACATTATGTGATAAAGTTTGTAAGTGACTTGTCACAGGTTGGTGGTTTTTTCCGGGTACTCCGGTTTCCTCCACCAATAAAACTGACCGCCACGTTATAGCTGAAATAATGTTGAAAGTGGCATTAAACATCATCAAACAAACAAACAAACAGAAATAAAAAATCTTAAAGAAATCAGAAAAGATCTAGCTTCTACACGAAATGGAAGTTAAGACCTGGTACTTTGAATACAGGTTGAATTATATCTTTTTTAATTTACTGTTAATTTATAAAGAGTTTATTTTTTATTCTTAAGAGGGTCGTCGTGGTCATGATCATATGGTAGTTGGATTTATAACTACCTATGCAATCAGTGCCTATCACCACAAACGTTGTGATTTCGAATCCTGCTCATGCGATGTGTACTCGATACAACATTATGTAATAGAATTTGTCTGTGACTTGCAGCAGGTCTGTGGTTTTCTCCGAGTAGTCCGGTTTCTTCCACCAATAAAACTGGCCGCCACGATATAACTGAAATATTGTTGAAAGTGGCATTAACCCCAACCCCTATTCTTAAGACTTGGTCCTTTCTGGGAAAATATAAGCAGATGATCTTTAATTAGATAACTTACAGAAGAAAATTATATACTGACTCTTTTATTGAATGCTGGTTAAATAGCAGTTGTATATAACATGAATGCATAAGACTGGGTCAGATTTTCCCATCATGTGGTGTTTGGAGTCCATGAGTTTTCACATTTTAGTCTTCTCCTTAGAAACCCTGAACTAAATTAAGCCAAATTTGACTGGAATTTTAATAGGGTGATACCATTTCACAACTATACCCAGCCCCCCTGTCCTCCATCCAAAATGACCATTACAACTGTTTTAAAATGACCAAAATGTCTGTCATGCTTTTAAATAGGCTTTTATTTGAGCTGTTTCTTTATGATTGTGAATTGTATGGGTGTATAATTTTTTAGTTCACCTGGACCAAAGGTCCATGTGAACTATTGCCAT
This sequence comes from Bathymodiolus brooksi, assembly GCA_963680875.1. Classification (NCBI taxonomy): domain Eukaryota; kingdom Metazoa; phylum Mollusca; class Bivalvia; order Mytilida; family Modiolidae; genus Bathymodiolus; species Bathymodiolus brooksi. Next base: position 24,061,048 of record OY804578.1, on the reverse strand, counting down.
CACTTGGCGTCCGTCGTCTGTCGTCTGTCGTCTGTCGTCTGTAGTCTGTCGTCTGTCGTCTGTCGTCTGTAAACTTTTCACATTTCAAGCTTCTTCTCCGAAACCACTTGGCCGATTGGAACCGAACTTAGCAGGAATGTTCCTTGGATGGTCCTCTACAAAGTTACTGTTTTTCGTTCCAGTCGGATATTCAATATGGCTGCCAGGGCCAATAATATGCTCTGATTGGCCGAAATTTCAAAGATCTTCTTCTCCGAAACTAATGAACTGACTGAACCCAAACTGTAAAGGAATGATCATTGGAATGTCCTTTACCAAGTTACTGTTTTTTATGCCGATCGGAAATCCAAGATGGCCGCCATCGCAGGACATAGATTAACATTGGACCCTATGGGAAAATGTTCAAATGCCTTCTTCTCAGAAACTACAAATATGATTAAAGCCAAACTGTACATGAATGTTCATTGGATGGTCCTCTACAATCTTAAGGTTTTTTGTTCCGATATGAAATTCAAAATGGCGGCTACGGCAGGACTTAGTTTAACATTGGACCCTATGGGAAAAATGTTTCAAAATGCTTCTTCTCTGAAACCACTTGGACAGTTGAAACCAAACTGCCCAGGAATGATCATTGGAAGGTCCTCTACAAATTTTTTGTTTTTTATGCCGGTCGAAAATCCAAGATGGCCGCCACCGCAGGACATAGATTAACATTGGACCCTATGGGAAAATGTTCAAATGCCTTCTTCTCAGAAACTACAAATATTATTAAAGCCAAACTGTACATGAATGTTGATTGGATGGTCCTCTACAATCTTAAGGTTTTTTGTTCCGATATGAAATTTAAAATGGCGGCTACGACAGGACTTAGTTTAACATTGGACCCTATGGGAAAAATGTTTCAAAATGCTTCTTCTCTGAAACCACTTGGACAGTTGAAACCAAACTGCCCAGGAATGATCATTGGAAGGTCCTCTACAAATTTTCTGTTTTTTATGCCGGTCGGAAATCCAAGATGGCCGCCACCGCAGGACATAGATTAACATTGGACCCTATGGGAAAATGTTCAAATGCCTTCTTCTCAGAAACTACAAATATGATTAAAGCCAAACTGTACATGAATGTTGATTGGATGGTCCTCTACAATCTTAAGGTTTTTTGTTCCGATATGAAATTCAAAATGGCGGCTACGACAGGACTTAGTTTAACATTGGACCCTATGGGAAAAATGTTTCAAAATGCTTCTTCTCTGAAACCACTTGGACAGTTGAAACCAAACTGCCCAGGAATGATCATTGGAAGGTCCTCTACAAATTTTCTGTTTTTTATGCCGGTCGGAAATCCAAGATGGCCGCCACCGCAGGACATAGATTAACATTGGACCCTATGGGAAAATGTTCAAATGCCTTCTTCTCAGAAACTACAAATATTATTAAAGCCAAACTGTACATGAATGTTGATTGGATGGTCCTCTACAATCTTAAGGTTTTTTGTTCCGATATGAAATTTAAAATGGCGGCTACGACAGGACTTAGTTTAACATTGGACCCTATGGGAAAAATGTTTCAAAATGCTTCTTCTCTGAAACCACTTGGACAGTTGAAACCAAACTGCCCAGGAATGATCATTGGAAGGTCCTCTACAAATTTTCTGTTTTTTATGCCGGTCGGAAATCCAAGATGGCCGCCACCGCAGGACATAGATTAACATTGGACCCTATGGGAAAATGTTCAAATGCCTTCTTCTCAGAAACTACAAATATGATTAAAGCCAAACTGTACATGAATGTTGATTGGATGGTCCTCTACAATCTTAAGGTTTTTTGTTCCGATATGAAATTCAAAATGGCGGCTACGACAGGACTTAGTTTAACATTGGACCCTATGGGAAAAATGTTTCAAAATGCTTCTTCTCTGAAACCACTTGGACAGTTGAAACCAAACTGCCCAGGAATGATCATTGGAAGGTCCTCTACAAATTTTCTGTTTTTTATGCCGGTCGGAAATCCAAGATGGCCGCCACCGCAGGACATAGATTAACATTGGACCCTATGGGAAAATGTTCAAATGCCTTCTTCTCAGAAACTACAAATATTATTAAAGCCAAACTGTACATGAATGTTGATTGGATGGTCCTCTACAATCTTAAGGTTTTTTGTTCCGATATGAAATTCAAAATGGCGGCTACGGCAGGACTTAGTTTAACATTGGACCCTATGGGAAAAATGTTTCAAAATGCTTCTTCTCTGAAACCACTTGGACAGTTGAAACCAAACTGCCCAGGAATGATCATTGGAAGGTCCTCTACAAATTTTTTGTTTTTTATGCCGGTCGAAAATCCAAGATGGCCACCACCGCAGGACATAGATTAACATTGGACCCTATGGGAAAATGTTCAAATGCCTTCTTCTCAGAAACTACAAATATGATTAAAGCCAAACTGTACATGAATGTTGATTGGATGGTCCTCTACAATCTTAAGGTTTTTTGTTCCGATATGAAATTTAAAATGGCGGCTACGACAGGACTTAGTTTAACATTGGACCCTATGGGAAAAATGTTTCAAAATGCTTCTTCTCTGAAACCACTTGGACAATTGAAACCAAACTGCCCAGGAATGATCATTGGAAGGTCCTCTACAAATTTTCTGTTTTTTATGCCGGTCTGAAATCCAAGATGGCCGCCACCGCAGGACATAGATTAACATTGGACCCTATGGGAAAATGTTCAAATGCCTTCTTCTCAGAAACTACAAATATTATTAAAGCCAAACTGTACATGAATGTTGATTGGATGGTCCTCTACAATCTTAAGGTTTTTTGTTCCGATATGAAATTCAAAATGGCGGCTACGACAGGACTTAGTTTAACATTGGACCCTATGGGAAAAATGTTTCAAAATGCTTCTTCTCTGAAACCACTTGGACAGTTGAAACCAAACTGCCCAGGAATGATCATTGGAAGGTCCTCTACAAATTTTCTGTTTTTTATGCCGGTCGGAAATCCAAGATGGCCGCCACCGCAGGACATAGATTAACATTGGACCCTATGGGAAAATGTTCAAATGCCTTCTTCTCAGAAACTACAAATATTATTAAAGCCAAACTGTACATGAATGTTGATTGGATGGTCCTCTACAATCTTAAGGTTTTTTGTTCCGATATGAAATTCAAAATGGCGGCTACGGCAGGACTTAGTTTAACATTGGACCCTATGGGAAAAATGTTTCAAAATGCTTCTTCTCTGAAACCACTTGGACAGTTGAAACCAAACTGCCCAGGAATGATCATTGGAAGGTCCTCTACAAATTTTTTGTTTTTTATGCCGGTCGAAAATCCAAGATGGCCACCACCGCAGGACATAGATTAACATTGGACCCTATGGGAAAATGTTCAAATGCCTTCTTCTCAGAAACTACAAATATTATTAAAGCCAAACTGTACATGAATGTTGATTGGATGGTCCTCTACAATCTTAAGGTTTTTTGTTCCGATATGAAATTCAAAATGGCGGCTACGGCAGGACTTAGTTTAACATTGGACCCTATGGGAAAAATGTTTCAAAATGCTTCTTCTCTGAAACCACTAGGACAGTTGAAACCAAACTGCCCAGGAATGATCATTGGAAGGTCCTCTACAAATTATGTGTTTTTTATGCCGGTCGGAAATCCAAGATGGCCGCCACCGCAGGACATAGATTAACATTGGACCCTATGGGAAAATATTCAAATGCCTTCTACTCAGAAACTACAAATATGATTAAAGCCAAACTGTACATGAATGTTCATTAGATGGTCCTCTACAAACTTTACGTTTTTTGTTCCGGTATGAAATTCAAAATGGCGGCTACGGCAGGACTTAGTTTAACATTGAACCCTATGGGAAAAATGTTTCAAAACGCTTCTTCTCTGAAACCACTTGGATAATTTAAACCAAACTGCCTAGGAATGATCATTGGAAGGTCCTCTAGAAATTTTATGTTTTTTATGCCGATCGGAAATCCAAGATGGCCGCCACCGCAATACATAGATTAACATTGGACCCTATGGGAAAATGTTCAAATGCCTTCTTCTCAGAAACTACAAATATGATTAAAGCCAAACTGTACATGAATGTTCATTGGATGGTCCTCTACAATCTTAAGGTTTTTTGTTCCGATATGAAATTCAAAATGGCGGCTACGGCAGGACTTAGTTTAACATTGGACCCTATGGGAAAAATGTTTCAAAATGCTTCTTCTCTGAAACCACTTGGACAGTTGAAACCAAACTGCCCAGGAATGATCATTGGAAGGTCCTCTACAAATTTTTTGTTTTTTATGCCGGTCGGAAATCCAAGATGGCCGCCACCGCAGGACATAGATTAACATTGGACCCTATGGGAAAATATTCAAATGCCTTCTACTCAGAAACTACAAATATTATTAAAGCCAAACTGTACATGAATGTTCATTAGATGGTCCTCTACAAACTTTACGTTTTTTGTTCTGGTATGAAATTCAAAATGGCGGCTACGGCAGGACTTAGTTTAACATTGGACCCTATGGGAAAAATGTTTCAAAATGCTTCTTCTCTGAAACCACTTGGACAGTTGAAACCAAACTGCCCAGGAATGATCATTGGAAGGTCCTCTACAAATTTAAGGTTTTTTATGCCGGTCGGAAATCCAAGATGGCCGCCACTGCAGGACATAGATTAACATTGGACCCTATGGGAAAATATTCAAATGCCTTCTACTCGGAAACTACAAATATGATTAAAGCCAAACTGTACATGAATGTTCATTAGATGGTCCTCTACAAACTTTACGTTTTTTGTTCTGGTATGAAATTCAAAATGGCGGCTATGGCAGGACTTAGTTTAACATTGGACCCTATGGGGAAAATGTTTCAAAACGCTTCTTCTCTGAAACCACTTGGATAATTGAAACCAAACTGCCTAGGAATGATCATTGGAAGGTCCTCTACAAATTTTATGTTTTTTATGCCAATCGGAAATCCAAGATGGCCGCCACCGCAATACATAGATTAACATTGGACCCTATGGGAAAATGTTCAAATGCCTTCTTCTCAGAAACTACAAATATGATTAAAGCCAAACTGTACATGAATGTTCATTGGATGGTCCTCTACAATCTTAAGGTTTTTTGTTCCGATATGAAATTCAAAATGGCGGCTACGGCAGGACTTAGTTTAACATTGGACCCTATGGGAAAAATGTTTCAAAATGCTTCTTCTCTGAAACCACTTGGACAGTTGAAACCAAACTGCCCAGGAATGATCATTGGAAGGTCCTCTACAAATTTTCTGTTTTTTATGCCAGTCGGAAATCCAAGATGGCCACCACCGCAGGACAGATTAACATTGGACCCTATGGGAAAATATTCAAATGCCTTCTACTCAGAAACTACAAATATGATTAAAGCCAAACTGTACATGAATGTTCATTGGATGGTCCTCTACAAACTTTACGTTTTTTGTTCTGGTATGAAATTCAAAATGGCGGCTACGGCAGGACTTAGTTTAACATTGGACCCTATGGGAAAAATGTTTCAAAATGCTTCTTCTCTGAAACCACTTGGACAGTTGAAACTAAACTGCCCAGGAATGATCATTGGAAGGTCCTCTACAAATTTTCTGTTTTTTATGCCGGTCGGAAATCCAAGATGGCCGCCACCGCAGGACATAGATTAACATTGGACCCTATGGGAAAATATTCAAATGCCTTCTACTCAGAAACTACAAATATGATTAAAGCCAAACTGTACATGAATGTTCATTAGATGGTCCTCTACAAACTTTACGTTTTTTGTTCTGGTATGAAATTCAAAATGGCGGCTACGGCAGGACTTAGTTTAACATTGGACCCTATGGGAAAAATGTTTCAAAACGCTTCTTCTCTGAAACCACTTGGATAATTGAAACCAAACTGCCCAGGAATGATCATTGGAAGGTCCTCTACAAGGTGTGTGTTTTTTATGCCGATCGGAAATCCAAGATGGCCACCACCGCAGGACATAGATTAACATTGGACCCTATGGGAAAATGTTCAAATGCCTTCTTCTCAGAAACTACAAATATGATTAAAGCCAAACTGTGCATGAATGTTCATTGAATGGTCCTCTACAAAATATACGTTTTTTATTCTGATATGAAATTCAAAATGGCGGCTACGGCAGGACTTAGTTTAACATTGGACCCTATGGGAAAAATGTTTCAAAATGCTTCTTCTCTGAAACCACTTGGACAGTTGAAACCAAACTGCCCAGGAATGATCATTGGAAGGTCCTGTTTTTTATGCCGATCGGAAATCCAAGATGGCTGCCACCACAGGTCATAGTATTAACACAGAACCATATGGGGAAAATACAGAAATATATTCTTCTCTGAAGCTATTGCACTGATTGAACCTAAACTGTGCATCAATCATTGGAAGGTCCTTTACAAACTTTGTGTTTTTTATGTTGATCGTAATTCCAAGATGACGCAGGATATAGTTTTTACATAGGACCAATTGTTTTTTTTTATTACCAGGTGAACGATACAGGCTCTTGAGAGCCTCTGGTTTTAGAAAGTTTTAATATGAAAAAAGCTATTTAAAGATCAAAATATTATTTCATCATTTGTTGACCAGATATTGATAATATTAGTAGGTAATAATGAAATAAAGGTAATTTTAAGTTATACCGATTTTAATAAAATAAGGGTAGTTTTAACTTAATATACTGATTTTAATAAAAAATAAAGGTAATTTTAACTTATACTGATTTTAATGAAATAAAGGTAATTTTAACTTGTACTGATTTTAATATGATAAAGGCAATTTTAACTTATACTGATTTAAATGAAATAAAGGTAATTTTATCTTATACTGATTTAAGTGAATTTTTAAAAGAAATCAATTCATATTCAAAAATATAGTTGAAAAATTTTATGGGGGGTGCATGCCGGGTGCCCCCCCCCCCCAACCCCCCCCCCCCCCCTGGAATTACATACGTTTTCAATATATGGTTTTATCCTTTTAATGTTTCTTTTTTTAGTACATATAACACGTTTGTTTTATAGACAAGTATGTTTTATTTCTAATGGTCTTCTATGTGTCTAAGTTAACCTTAGATTTGTTCACCTCACGATATAGCTGAATTATTGCTAAAGTTGGAGTTAAACACCAATCAATCTTAATTTTAGGATGAAGACGTGGTAGATACAGCTGTGTCAAAGAAAGATGTTAAATATCCTGATTCTAAAATAGACAAGAGATTACAGGTAAGGTATTCCTCACAAAAGAAAGGATTCTCTCAAGGTTACAGGTAAGGTATTCCTCACAAAAGAAAGGATTATCTTAAGGTTACAGGTAAGGTATTCCTCACAAAAGAAAGGATTATCTCAAGGTTACAGGTAAGGTATTCCTCACAAAAGAAAGGATTCTCTCAAGGTTACAGGTAAGGTATTCCTCACAAAAGAAAGGATTCTCTCAAGGTTACAGGTAAGGTATTCCTCACAAAAGAAAGGATTCTCTCAAGGTTACAGGTAAGGTATTTCTCACAAAAGAAAGGATTCTCTCAAGGTTACAGGTAAGGTATTCCTCACAAAAGAAAGGATTCTCTCAAGGTTACAGGTAAGATATTCCAAGTGTTTTTTGGTTTTGAGGGGATTAGATTGTCTTGTTTTGAGGGGATTGGATTGTCTTGTTTTGAGGGGATTAGATTGTCTTGTTTTGAGGGGATTAGATTGTCTTGTTTTGAGGGGATTAGATTGTCTTGTTTTGAGGGGATTAGATTGTCTTGTTTTGAGGGGATTAGATTGTCTTGTTTTGAGGGGATTAGATTGTCTTGTTTTGAGGGGATTAGATTGTCTTGTTTTGAGGGGATTAGATTGTCTTGTTTTGAGGGGATTAGATTGTCTTGTTTTGAGGGGATTAGATTGTCTTGTTTTGAGGGGATTAGATTGTCTTGTTTTGAGGGGATTAGATTGTCTTGTTTTGAGGGGATTAGATTGTCTTGTTTTGAGGGGATTAGATTGTCTTGTTTTGAGGGGATTAGATTGTCTTGTTTTGAGGGGATTAGATTGTCTTGTTTTGAGGGGATTAGATTGTCTTGTTTTGAGGGGATTAGATTGTCTTGTTTTGAGGGGATTAGATTGTCTTGTTTTGAGGGGATTAGATTGTCTTGTTTTGAGGGGATTAGATTGTCTTGTTTTGAGGGGATTAGATTGTCTTGTTTTGAGGGGATTAGATTGTCTTGTTTTGAGGGGATTAGATTGTCTTGTTTTGAGGGGATTAGATTGTCTTGTTTTGAGGGGATTAGATTGTCTTGTTTTGAGGGGAGTACATATGAAATGTGGATATTTACTGACTTATTTAACAGTAAGATAATTGACAGAAAATATATTTTTACAAGTGTATACAATGTATAATTTCTGTATATCCTTCAATCTTTCATGTTGTTTAAGATAATGAATTATGCCATTAAAAGATGCATTCAATATTAAAATGTCATTGTACAATGTATTTTGAATCATAAACATATGTATACAAACTACCAGACATTATAAACAACATTCAGTGACAATGGGGCCATGTTAGAATGTCTGTTGTAAAAAATGCATTTATCAACAGAAGTAAAAGATACTGAGAAACTGGAGGCTAGGGGACGTGTCACACACATTCTAGCTAAGGTATGAGTTATGCTCATTATTGAAGACCGTTACTGTGAAATGTGAAGCACCAATAAAGGCACTGTTCCTTTACTAATATTGGTTTCTAAGTGTAATGTTAGATAGACTCTCATGTTCATTTATACCCACATCCTTTGTTACTACAAGCTGTTCCTTTACTATTATTGGTTTCTAAGTGTAATGTTAGATAGACTCTCATCTTCATTTATACCCACAGCCTTTGTTACTACAAGCTGTTCCTTTACTAATATTGGTTTTTAAGTGTAATGTTAGATAGACTCTCATCTTCATTTATACCCACATCCTTTGTAACTACAAGCTGTTCCTTTAATAATATTGGTTTCTAAGTGTAATGTTGGATAGACTCTCATCTTCATTTATACCCACACCCTTTGTTACTACAAGCTGTTCCTTTACTAATATTGGTTTCTAAGTGTAATGTTGGATAGATTCCCATGTTCATTTATACCCACATCCTTTGTTACTACAAGCTGTTCCTTTACTAATATTGGTTTCTAAGTGTAATGTTAGATAGACTCCCATGTTCATTTATACCCACATCCTTTGTTACTACAAGCTGTTCCTTTACTAATATTGGTTTTTAAGTGTAATGTTAGATAGACTCTCATCTTCATTTATACCCACAGCCTTTGTTACTACAAGCTGTTCCTTTACTAATATTGGTTTCTAAGTGTAATGTTGGATAGACTCTCATCTTCATTTATACCCACATCCTTTGTTACTACAAGCTGTTCCTTTACTAATATTGGTTTTTAAGTGTAATGTTAGATAGACTCCCATGTTCATTTATACCCACATCCTTTGTTACTACAAGCTGTTCCTTTAATAATATTGGTTTTTAAGTGTAATGTTAGATAGACTCCCATGTTCATTTATACCCACATCCTTTGTTACTACAAGCTGTTCCTTTACTAATATTGGTTTCTAAGTGTAATGTTGGATAGACTCCCATGTTCATTTATACCCACACCCTTTGTTACTACAAACTGTTCCTTTACTAATATTGGTTTCTAAGTGTAATGTTAGATAGACTCCCATGTTCATTTATACCCACATCCTTTGTTACTACAAGCTGTTCCTTTACTAATATTGGTTTCTAAGTGTAATGTTAGATAGACTCCCATGTTCATTTATACCCACAGCCTTTGTTACTACAAGCTGTTCCTTTACTAATATTGGTTTCTAAGTGTAATGTTGGATAGACTCCCATGTTCATTTATACCCACATCCTTTGTTACTACAAGCTGTTCCTTTACTAATATTGGTTTCTAAGTGTAATGTTAGATAGACTCCCATGTTCATTTATACCCACATCCTTTGTTACTACAAGCTGTTCCTTTACTAATATTGGTTTCTAAGTGTAATGTTAGATAGACTCCCATGTTCATTTATACCCACATCCTTTGTTACTACAAGCTGTTCCTTTACTAATATTGGTTTTTAAGTGTAATGTTAGATAGACTCCCATGTTCATTTATACCCACATCCTTTGTTACTACAAGCTGTTCCTTTACTAATATTGGTTTCTAAGTGTAATGTTAGATAGACTCCCATGTTCATTTATACCCACATCCTTTGTTACTACAAGCTGTTCCTTTACTAATATTGGTTTCTAAGTGTAATGTTAGATAGACTCACATGTTCATTTATACCCACAGCCTTTGTTACTACAAGCTGTTCCTTTACAAATATTGGTTTCTAAGTGTAATGTTGGATAGACTCCCATGTTCATTTATACCCACATCCTTTGTTACTACAAGCTGTTCCTTTACTAATATTGGTTTTTAAGTGTAATGTTAGATAGACTCCCATGTTCATTTATACCCACATCCTTTGTTACTACAAGCTGTTCCTTTACTAATATTGGTTTCTAAGTGTAATGTTAGATAGACTCCCATGTTCATTTATACCCACATCCTTTGTTACTACAAGCTGTTCCTTTACTAATATTGGTTTCTAAGTGTAATGTTAGATAGACTCCCATGTTCATTTATACCCACAGCCTTTGTTACTACAAGCTGTTCCTTTACTAATATTGGTTTCTAAGTGTAATGTTGGATAGACTCCCATGTTCATTTATACCCACAGCCTTTGTTACTACAAGCTGTTCCTTTACTAATATTAGTTTCTAAGTGTAATGTTAGATAGACTCCCATGTTCATTTATACCCACAGCCTTTGTTACTACAAGCTGTTCCTTTACAAATATTGGTTTCTAAGTGTAATGTTAGATAGACTCCCATGTTCATTTATACCCACAGCCTTTGTTACTACAAGCTGTTCCTTTACTAATATTGGTTTCTAAGTGTAATGTTAGATAGACTCCCATGTTCATTTATACCCACAGCCTTTGTTACTACAAGCTGTTCCTTTACTAATATTGGTTTCTAAGTGTAATGTTAGATAGACTCCCATCTTCATTTATACCCACATCCTTTGTTACTCATTTATTAAATTTATGATGAAGATGTTATTTTTTTTCAGAACCTTATAGATTTGATCTGTGATGTTAAGTCTATGGAAGATGCTGTAAAAGAAATGAAATATGATGCTAAAAAAGCTCCACTTGGTAAAAATATTTATTAGAAGTACAATGCAGCCTGTTTAAACTGATCCCTGAATAAAATGGAATCCTTATAAACTGAACATTAAATAAAGTCCCAATGATGGAAATCTTTGTAAATTTAACCTGTGTAAACAATACCTGTCATGTAAACACAAATGTTGAGGAGGTTTGATATAGACAGGTTTCACTATAATATTGTACTTGCATTTTCTGGATTAAAAGTTTATGTGGACTAGAAGTCTTAAGGGGCGATCTTGGTCGTGATCGTATGGTAGCTGGATTTACAACTACCTGTGCAATCACAGTGCCTATCACCACTAAAGCTGTGAGTTTGAACCCTGTACATGGGGAGGTGTACTGGATACAACATTATGTGATAAAGTTTGTCAGTGACTTGCGACAGGTCTGTGGTTTTCTATATGGGTACTCAGGTTTCCTCCACCAATAAAACTGACCGTCATGATATAACTGAAATATAGTTGAAAGTGGCATTAACACTTTAAACCAACCTTGTCAAACTCTCCATAAAGTTATAATGGGAAAACGGGTCCTGAATATATTTACTGATGCAGCCAGTGATCAGTCATATAATGGGAACACTTCTCTTTAAAATATAAAATGTCTGAACCTATTGTGCTTTCTCTAATTGTGTTGAATGTTGAATGTGTGGATTATAAATTTTTTTTTCAATTGTAGGAAAATTAACAAGTGACCAAGTGAAGGGAGGATACTCAGCACTGAAGAAGATAGAAACTTGTATAAATAAAGGACAGTATGGTCCAAATTTAGTACAAGCTTGTAATGAATTCTATACCAAAATACCTCATACATTTGGGTAATAAAAATGTAGATATCAAAATTAGTGTACACGACACTTTCTGGAATAACCTTTATCAGATACACTTACAATTGAAAGATAGGAAAGCCAAATAATTTAAAGTTTTGGGAGCAATAAAACCAAAGGGCCTGAACAGGATAGGCAAAATTTGCTAATGTCACCTATCACCTTAGTTTTATTGGTAATTTACCTTGAACTTGTTCGGGTGAAATTTCGTTCCTTTTTTTTTGGCTAATTTTTTCATTTTCATAATTGAGATAACTAAATGTTGGTGAACCATGACCTGGTGAACAGTTTATTCATAGACATTATGTAATGTGGGAAATATCCTATCAGCACACTAGAACTTACATAATGAAATATTTCTACATGATTAAGCAATCTATGCAAATAACCTGATGCCTCCCATTTACAAATAATGTACAATACACTATATATATATAAAACAGTGTTTGAGATTAAAAAATATAAAGGGCCTAAACAGGATAGTCAAAATTGGCTAAACTTACCTATGTTTGAGGGAGGAGAAACTTAATGTTGATAATATTAAATTATTTAGGAACTGTCATAATATGCATATTATAGTATCATAAAAACAGGAAAGTCTTTAAGTGATATGGCTGCTTGTAAAATGACTCCCTTTTAGACCCACAAAATATAAATGATGTAAACAAGATATCAATTAAATTTGCATGTACAATTTTGTCAACTATACTGCTGTGTATAAAAAAATATACATTTGTGTTAAGAGGACTTATAAAACTGTTACATGACTTGTTTAAGTATTAAATGTTGTATTCATTACTTTCAGTATGAAACAACCCCCATTGATCAGGACTAAGGAGGAAGTCAAAGCTAAGATTCAGTTACTGGAGGTAGGATAGATTGTTAGAACTTTGTTCTTACTTTTTAAATCTGTATTAAAAGCTTGTTGTCATATGTCATGGTCTTTTTAATGTTCAGTAAGTTGAGGTGAGAGGTGAACGTTTTATTGATATTGCTTGAATTGTTGACCATCACTTTCTTTTCATAATTTGAATTATGTGTCAATGAAAAACAGATTAGTTAAATAAACATTTCCAGTAACCAAGTTTAAATATCGAAAATTTGTTCTATTTTTGTGCTTTAAAATATTTTAGACATCATTTCAAATTTGAAGACAAAATTATTGTCTATGTTTTGAATTTAGTAAGCCCTAACACAGTTAAATATGCCATTTTATTATACAAAAAGAGAAAGGGGGTGTTTGAAGTTTCATTTTAAAAGGAAAGAAAAATACATGTACAACTGAAAGTTTTATTTTAAACTATTTTCAGGCATTAAGTGATATAGAGATTGCTATCAAGGTATTGAAGCAGGGTGATATGTCTGAAAACCCAATAGACAGACATTACCATGCATTAAACTGTGATCTAGAACCAGTAGATAAATCAACAACAGAATTTAAGGTAAGAATCAGTTGAATACAATCTGAAATATATTTGTTTTATCCTTTGTATATTTATTTTCTTCAAAACTGAGGTATTATTCACATATTAAATTCTTTATGATTTTCTGTTTTTCAATTATTTAATATTTACAATTACCATATTATATTAGGTTTTCCATATTAAATTTGTTATCATTAATATATCCCTGTGTGACAATAAGTCGTCCAGTCATTGGATAATGTTTGATTATTTTTTTCATGTTTGAAAAGTAAACATTTTTTCTTTATAATTATGTTTCTCATCTATTCTTGCTCACATGTGTAAAGTTCCATAGAAAAAAGATCGATAACAATGACACACTGACCCATATTTGTTTACTACCCTTTTTGTAAATGACGTTGTATAACGTGACATAAGGCCAGTCAGTGGTAAATAAATCACATGATTTTGTCATAGGCCAACCAAACTTAAAAAGTAAACCAGATTAACAAAGTACAGTATTTTAGCTTTTTCTGTGTAATTGTTTTGTCTGAAGAATTTCAAAAGATGTTTTTTTTAAATAGTTTGAAATTGAAGTATTAAAAATAGATTATTTGATGCAAACTTTGAACTTGCTTACCAATAATATTTTGTCCAGTGAATTTGGTGTTTTTGTTTTTGTCAATGCAATATATTAGACTGACTACATACTACCATATTTTTGTAAAACAATTAATGACTGATTTCTGTTTATTTCAATCACATTTATTATCACAGAATGGTAACAATACAGTTTTGTTGATGCTATTTGTAATAATGACAGTTTTTTTCCCCCAGATAATCTCATTTATCTGTCTGGTTTAATTTAATTCTCTGTTCACTTTATGCTATAAATTTTGATTATTTCTGTTAAAATTAATTCTTTTTCTATCTTCTCTGTGAATATCATTTCATTACATCAAGAAGTAAGGGGTATATTTGTTATTAAAGCAGCAGTGGAAATGCAAAATAATCTGCCATTTTGTGACTAATGGAGAGCACTTGTATGTATTTTCCTAGTAAAATCAGCCATTTTCTAGAAAATGGTGGAATCTGAATGATCAATCATCATATTTTCAAAGTATTTTAAAATACAATTTGGTTGGCCTACATTCCAGAAAAGGTCATGATCTGTGATGACAATTACATCAACAAACCGGAAAGGTAAAAATGCTAGGGAAATGCCATCGCTTAAGACTAATAGGTTCTTACACGAGTCTATTGAAGATCTGGGATTTCTTTCACGGGTGCGAGAAATTCCGTCTTTTCACGAGTGTAGCGCAGCGGAACGAGTGAAAAGACGTTGAATATCTCACACCAGTGGAAGAAATCCCAAATCTTCAATAGAGACGAGTGTAAGAACCTATTTCTTCTGTTTTTAACAATGTTTGTTTACATTTCGGCCCCGAAACTAGATCACCACGTGCAAGGAGAGAAGGACGCTTGTGTAAAGTTTGTGAGTGCATCGACCCAGTGTACACATGCATGAACTCCTGAAAAGAACCGTTTAATCATTATAATTCTTCAATGCAATACTGAACATAAAAATGTATTCTTGCATATCCCTGGTCTAAAAATCACACAAATTAAAATTCTGCGAAATGTTGTTGAAGTCTTTGGTACATTAACAACATGATGTCATATGAAGACTTCCAGTTTAAAACGTAAAGATCAGACGTCATTTGGTTTCGTGTACGCTTCAATTTTGATAAATTATAACTAAAATAAGTTTGCAAGGTAGACGTTTTAATTATTTTTGTGTATTGTTGTAAATATGGCTTCCAATCTGACACTATCGTAGTTTCCCATTGATTATACTCAGCCGATTTGATTGGCTGACAATGCCATGTAAGACAAGGTCACGCGCAGCTGTCTTTATGGCTTGTCTTACATAGAAAACGCATCAAAAGGAAGAAATATTTAGCAAGCATAATGATCAGGAAAAAAAGACATTAGTAAAAAGGATCTTTTTTACTTGCATGGAATTTATTCAATTCAATCTTATCTGTTTCAATCCCATCTTGTAATTTTGAAGTTTAAAAGAATTCCTTCTGTGTTTATGTACACTTTGAATATACAGAATGACGTCATCGGTCTCATGCTGCGCGAGAATTGTAAATCAAAACAAATGACCGACTTTATTGCATGGCCGAGCAGATGTCACGACACGATACTAATTTCTAATTATTTTCTGCCACCGTATAACTGAAATATTGTTGAAAGTGGCATTAAACACCATAACCCTAACACAAATATTTTACAATCAAACAAAATATTTCTTCATGGAGATTATAAACACATTTAAACAAAGTATTGCAAAAAATTTCAACGAAAATTTTTGCAATACTTTGTTTAAATACAAATATTTTAGATAATCATTTTGTAATTATCATGCTGACTTGTTGAGATAGTATTCTACATTGATATTTGTAAATATTTTAAATTTAAAGCTTATGTTATTTTACAGTTAGTGTCAGAATATTTACAGAACACACATGCCTCTACACATAGTCAGTACAAAATGGAAATATTAAATCTGTTTGAAATGAAGAAACATGGAGAAGATAAACAATTTAAAGATTATGGAAACAAGTAAATGTTGAATATATGAATATATTAGTTGTGTGTCATGTGTCTTGTGTGAACATATGTGTATTAATGTGTCTTGTGTGAACATATGTGTATTAGTGTGTCCTATGTCTTGTTTGAACATATGTGTATTAGTGTGTCATGTGTCTTGTGTGAACATATGTGTATTAGTGTGTCATGTGTCTTGTGTGAACATATGTGTATTAGTGTGTCATGTGTCTTGTGTGAACATATGTGTATTAGTGTGTCATGTGTCTTGTGTGAACTTCAGCAGTCTATGCTGAATTGTATCTGTGAAGTTGCTGAAAACATTATTTGTTAATTATTACTCTGTTCCACAACAAATTATAATTCTCTACTTTCTTTTTTATATGACCACATAAAAAACTTTGTGTTTATATTATGTTATGTCGTTGTCATAGTCCGTCTAGACAATGGTTTCTGTTTGATAACGTAAGTTCTAGTTGAGGAATCCTTCAGAATTTTTACACATGATCCCCAAGAAAGAGAATCTGTTTCTCCTGGGACTAAAATGTTAGAAATATTTATGACGGGAATTCTCATGTAGATATTTAACCACCGTGATGAAAATTAAACCAACAGGTTAAACAGGCTAAAAATAGGAGAATTAAACCAACATGTTAAACAGGCTAAGAATAGGAGATATGTCACCAATAAGAGAACATATATTTTGAAACTCGGCAAAAATTTGACAATTGTTATATGTTGTCACTGTGTTGAAATATATTTGTTTTTTTACAATCTTTAAAATTATATAATAATTTTTCCAGACATATGTTATGGCATGGTTCAAGATTAACAAACTGGGTAGGAATTCTTAGTCAGGGTCTACGTATAGCTCCACCAGAGGCACCTGTAACTGGATACATGGTAAGTTAGGAAAAGAAAGTTTAAACAGTGATGGTCAACAATAACATCAATATCAACAAAACAAACAATCACCTCTAACCTCAATTCATTGATCATTAGAAAGACCGCGACATATGATGTTGGAATTTCAGGTACTGGCTTAGGAAAGGCACAAAGATGTGGCAGTGTTAAACTGGGTAATGTGATCCCTCCACCTCTTGATAACTGGATCTACAATGGCAATATAGATAATGTATTGTCTTTAATATCATTATATTAGCACTTAATTTATGTCTTAGTACTACAGTGAGCTGATGCTGACAAATATCAACAGTAACTAAGTATAATGTCACTAATTATGATGTCATGCTTTAGTAAGTTATGAATATTCATCAATGAAATGACTTCATGTGATTCATGAAGACAGATATGTGTCATTTTGTCAGAATATACATGAATATTGCAAAATTTTCAAATTTTCTGTTTGATTTTATATATAAATTGTCTATGCAAATTTTATTCTATAAAATAAGTAAGGGAAAAAAATTCCAACATCTACTTACCATATAATTATAAATAATGGAATTGTATTGTACCGTGTTCTCCCACTTATAAGGCCACTCACACAAATGGCCATTCATCTTATCAAGCCAGATTCAGATGCGCTGAGATAATAAAATACCATTAAATTGTCCCTCTTCAAGAGAGGCCCCCCCCCCCTTTATGAGGCCAACTTTTCATTACAGAAGGGGTGGCCTTATAACAAGGGGAAGACTTGTAAATATATTGATATTCATTTAAAAATGTCATTTAAGGAAATGTTTCATTAGATTTAATGCCATCTGTGTGTAGCCAAAAAATGTAAAGAAAGATGGAAGTAAGAAACCCAGTACAATGTGTTTTACGTGAATAGATAATTATCTTAGCTAATCTAGGTATTCCACAGGGATCTTAATCTAAATATGTACTGATCTTTTTTTTCTACTTTCAGTTTGGGAAAGGTGTATATTTTGCTGACATGTCAAGTAAAAGTGCAAATTATTGTTTTGCTTCCAGATCTAAAAATGTTGCATGTGTTTTACTAAGTGAAGTATGTAGATATTATAGTAAGACAAATATCTCAACAGTCCGATCAAAGAAAAAATGTATTAATAACCAATAAATATTAGTTAAAACCACATCGGTGTTGTAATGGTTAGCATGCTTGCCTCAAGTACGGTAGATCGTGGTTTAAAGCCCTGATCGGGTCAAACAAAAAACTGTAAAATTTGTATTCGTTGCTTCAAGCACACAGTATTAAGGATCAAGAACAAAGAATGGTTGGCTCAGAATCAGGATAATGTGTCCTAGTGGGGTGACATATCTATCTACAGACTGTTGATTCAGTGAGGTGACATATCTATCTACAGACTGTTGATTCAGTGAGGTGACATATCTATCTACAGACTGTTGATTCAGTGAGGTGACATATCTATCTACAGACTGTTGATTCAGTGAGGTGACATATCTATCTACAGACTGTTGATTCAGTGAGGTGACATATCTATCTACAGACTGTTGATTCAGTGAGGTGACATATCTATCTGCAGACTGTTGATTCAGTGAGGTGACATATCTATCTACAGACTGTTGATTCAGTGAGGTGACATATCTATCTGCAGACTGTTGATTCAGTGAGGTGACATATCTATCTGCAGACTGTTGATTCAGTGAGGTGACATATCTATCTACAGACTATTGATTCAGTGAGGTGACATATCTATCTGCAGACTGTTGATTCAGTGAGGTGACATATCTATCTACAGACTATTGATTCAGTGAGGTGACATATCTATCTGCAGACTGTTGATTCAGTTAGGTGACATATCTATCTACAGACTGTTGATTCAGTGAGGTGACATATCTATCTGCAGACTGTTGATTCAGTGAGGTGACATATCTATCTGCAGACTGTTGATTCAGTGAGGTGACATATCTATCTGCAGACTGTTGATTCAGTGAGGTGACATATCTATCTGCAGACTGTTGATTCAGTGAGGTGACATATCTATCTGCAGACTGTTGATTCAGTGAGGTAGTACTATAAAAATCCAACTAAGCGTGTTGGTCTAGTACAGAGCGGACCTCATCATCATCTCATTGAAAATTAACTTGTTCTTGCCATGATATAGCTGACACATTGCTGAGTTGGCGTTAAGCAACAATCACTCACTCATTCAATATTAATTAAGCATATCAATATTATTATAACCCCCAAAAACAAAGTTTGGGGGGGTATATAGGAATCACCCTGTCCGTCTGTCCATCCGTCCATGTACCTTGTAAGCGCAACTCCTCCTAAACCGCTTATTGGATTTTTATGAAACTTTACACATTTGTAATACACTACCTGCAGATGTGCATGAAGGAATATGGTTGCTGTCTAAAATTTAAAAGGGGAGATAATTCAACTTATACTTTCACGAAAAGGGGGGGGGGGGGGGGGGCATGTACCTTGTAAGCGCAACTCCTACTAAACTGCTTATTGAATTTTTATGAAGCTTTACACAGTTGTAGTACACAACCTGCAAATGTGCATGAAGGAATATGGTTGCTGTCTAAAATTTAGAAGGGGAGATAATTCAACTTATACTTTCACGAAAAGGGGGGTCGTGTACTTGTGGCGACCCCTGGATGTATGTTCTTGGTTAGTTTATTTTGGAGATGGGATGTTGTCTCCATATCTGTTCATTTTTCATAGGTAACTTGCTAATATACCTGTGTTCCAAAGTTTGAACATCATAGTATTGCAAGTGGGGGGTATCACTCAGTGAGGTCACTCACAGTTCTAGTTTATAGCAGTCTTCGTATCTGTGGGGCAATTCATCAAAGTCAAAAATTATTGTTACATGTAAATATAGATAGGTACTAGTAACTGATGTAACTATTGGTTACAGCTAATTATACACAAATTATTGTTACATGGAAAGAAAAGTAGGTACTGGTAACTGGTGTAACTATTGGTTACAACTAATTATATGCAAATTATTGATATCTATATACTGTATACAAAATTTGGAATTGTATTTCTTTCAGGTTTCATTGGGTACAACTAATGATTTACTGTCTGCTGATTACACTGCTGATAAACTGCCTGCTGGGAAACACAGTGTGAGAGGAATGGGATCTATTGGACCAGATCCTTCAATGGCTAAAACATTGTAAGTAACACTAAACTCCCAACTCAACACAAACTTATCAAATCAATTTATATTACCAGAAAGACCTGATCTCAATGGTGGGTCAGGAATTCTGCAAGTTTACAAACGTCTGAAATATGTAGCCCTTCTGTATTAAAGTGGTAGGTAAAGGCTATGGTTCCGCAGCTAGCCATATTACTATAACAAGTCCATAAAGGGCGCTCTTGGGCTAAATATGAAATTTAAAAATCTGATTCCATCTCATTTGTTTCAACTGTTATTAAGAGGATCCCAAGAGAAAAAAATCACATTGAAAGATGAGGAAAAATAAAAATTCTATGATTAATATAATAAAGGTGTAAATTTCAGCCCCTTTTACCCTTTATAGCTCAGAAATGGTAATGGCTACACAGAATCTGTTGTCATTATGTGGAAAGCTCTCTTCAAGAGTAACACAATGACAAAAATATCTTCAAATTGGAAATGAAAATGTGATTTTTAGCTCCTTTGGCCAATATAGGTCAGAAACAATAAGAGCTATAATAGATCAAATCTAACTGACAGCACAAGAAGGAATTTTCAAATAGAAAGAAAAAAAATTCATCAAAACAAATTAAATGAAAGTAAAAAATGCTCCCAAATACAACATAAAATGATTTATTCTGTTGGAGTTCGAATTTCAGAAGGATAATTCAAATTGCACATAAAATGATGACGCAACGGTGACCTATACCAAACTGTATCAGTGGTGTAATGGTTATCATGTTCAACTCAAGTGGGTCATGGTATCAAGGTCAGGTCAACCAAAGACTATCAAATTGGTATTTGTTTCTTCTTCGTCAAGCATGCAGCATTTAGGAGTAAGAGCAAAGATTGGTTGGCTCTGAATCAGAATAATGTGTCCGAGTGGGGCGACATGTCTACCCGCGGACTGTTGTTTCAGTGAGCTAGCACTAGCAATCGAACAAAGCGAGTTGGTCTAGTACAAAGCTGACCTCATCATCTCATTGAAATGTAGCTTGTTCTTGCCATGAAATACCTTAAAAGATATTGCTCACTTAGACGTTAAACAGCAATCACTAATTCACTCACCCATAGCATAATTCAACCACAAAATTTGTGCTGCCTTATAAAAATTCATAACAAAACAATTACTAAATAATATGCATAATTGAATGTGCTGATTAAAAAGTCCAATATCATGATGGAGATTATTAATATTTAAAATTAATTTATTTTCAGACCTTGTGGTACAGTTGTCCCCCTTGGTAAACCTGTGGATACTAAAGTGAAGAACCCAGCTGGCTATACACTGAACTATAATGAATATATTGTGTACAATACTCAACAAATTAAGATGAAATATCTACTACAAGTCAAATTTAATTTTAAGTAAAGGTTGTAATAATTTTTTGTTTTAATATTTCATGTATGTCTGTCAGAAACGAACAACAGGGTCTTGTTTATTTGGAACACACATCTGCTTACAGCATTGTAGAATCAATTTGATCCCGGTTAGAAATTTCACAATATACAGATCAACATATTTTGTAATGTCCCCATGCAGTTTTCACTCAGTATTTAATTAATTAATAGAGATTTATTCCAAACATTTAAATTTTATTTTTCCACAATTATCTTTTTGCATACCATCTATGAAAGGAAATCCCAAAGAAATAAGAATTCCAATAACCAATTATATTTATGTATTTTAACAAGTCATCCATTTTTAACATGAAGGAAATTAATCTCAGTTTCAATATTTCTGGTTCTGGTGTCAAGAAAGATCAAAACTGTCTCATTTATGTTTAATACATTATGCAGGTTAATTGGATTTCACCTACATATGGAGCTAGCCGGTGTCAAAGAATACTCTGCACTTATGTTTGCCAGGTAGTTGAGGGGGGAGGGTCAGTGGTTATATCAGTGTACCCATTCAACAATAAATATGACCGTCTTGATTTAACTGAAATATTGGGTTGGATTATTTATTGATATATCCTCACAGCAATCTTACAGCTTATAATATGTGGTGACTACCAACCTTTTTGGGGAGAAAATACTCTGACAGCTGTATCAAATTGAATGGTGAAAAGAAGGTGTCTGGAAATCTTATCACTTGAAGTGGGTTATTAGGTATAAACCCACATCAGTTGTGTTAGGCTTGTGGTCAGAAGGCAATGACCTGAACCACACGACCACTCGGGGCCCCTTTAACTGAAATATTGTTGAGAATGACATTAAATATCTATAATTCAACATTTTGTCAGTCGATGTCTATTTACATGCCATTTCTGAATAAAAAAAATGATCCCAAAGGAACTAATGAATTCCAAATAGAAATCACCATTGTGTAATGAAATTGTAATACATATTGTTTACATACAATTAAATGTTCAGGACTGTAAATATTAGACGATGTAAACTATATTTGGCAGCATATGAATGAAATAAATATTTGTTTACTTATCAATGGCTACTTTTGTTGTTAACACTTTATATTCCAGATATTAATACTCTTGAGATAGATTGTTACTAATCTGTAGTGTTAGATTTGAAGTTATTTAATTGATCATCTTTATATGGTATAACGATTCCTTGATGTACCTAATATTTTAAGAAGAATACTAATGTTTGTTTTAATGATGTTGTGTTTAGAATCTGTTTCATTTTATATTAACTTTTGAAACTGACAGATTTCATTTGTTATAAATGTATCTCCCACCCAGTGGGGGAGTATAGCGATGTGAATACACAATCATTTATAACAGTCACAAAGTTGCTTGTTTATTTGATAACTGTAACAAATGTTATCAGATTTTTAAAAATACTGTTCAGGAAAAATTAACAGCAAGATATTGATGCAATTCAATCATGGATAAAATTAGACAATTGTGTTTTTCTACAAACTGACATATTTTAGTTTTAGATCATGGATTTTGAGATTTACATTGTTCATACGATAACTTCAATATTTATTAACAGATCTTCAATACATTTGTATATTACAATCATATAGAGAGCATTTCACATGTAATTTAACCCTACAATTATTTGTTGTTTTAATCCAAGATAATCATGTCAATATTTTGTGTATTGTGTAAAAATGATATCTTTATATTTTGATAAAACTAACATACTACTAAGTTGTCAAGCAGTATGATGTTGATAGTAATCTTGGAACAATTGTTAGTGATTTTTACATTTTTTTCTTTGTTCTAAATGTTATTTCTTTTTTTGTAATAAAGATTGAAAGTAAATTGCTCTTTTATTAAGTGCCCAAATGTTGCATTTCAATCGGATAGCTACAATGAAAAACAATCAACTTGGAATTAATTATTTGTATGTTCTGGTGTATGTGTAATATAAAAAGGTGGAGGAGTTCAAAGCTCAATATATGTAGCAAAGAGGCAAAATATCTTGCTTGTTATTGACTTCTTTCTCTTCCATTTCCCTCGACTGATTTTTATAAGCTTGTAGTTAGAACTGCTTACCCTTTCGGAGCACCTGACTTCACCCCTGTTTTTTAGTAGGGTTCGTGTTTCCCAAACTTTAGTTTTATGTGTGATGTTTTGTAGATGTTTGACCTTTCTCTTTTGTCCATTGTGTTGTCTCTCCTTCGATTTACAGATTCTGATTACCCCTTTGGTACATTCAAACTCTTCTTAGACAGGTCATAGTATTATATTTACCTATTAAACAGAATTTCATGAAACTTGGTAGGTAGTAAGGACACCATATGTAGTTGTGCATATTACCAGGAAATGTTGATTTCCTGAATTTTGTGGGAGTTATGCCCATTTGAACATAGAAATTTCCCGAAATTTACTACTGAAACAGCTTGTCAGCTTAACTCCTCTGAAACTACTGAACAGAATTTCATGAAACTTGGTAGGTAGTAAGGACACCATATGTAGTTGTGCATATTACCAGGAAATGTTGATCCCCTAAATTTTGTGGGAGTTATGCCCCTTTGAACTTAAATTTTTCCGAAATATACTTCTGAAGCAGCTTGTCAGCACAACTCCTCTGAAATTACTGAACAGAATTTCATGAAACTTGGTAGGTAGTAAGGACACCATATGTAGTTGTGCATATTACCAGGAAATGTTGATCCCCTAAATTTTGTGGGAGTTATTTGCAAACACTAGTGTAATATCCCTTACTGAAACTTGTATATATATATATATATATATATGTACAAGAGTCTATCATAATGTCACTATTTCCCTGAAAAAGTTTTCATCACCAATCCATTGATTTTAGAAGAACAAAACTCCTTTAAAATCATTGGAACATAGGCTGAGCAATTTTCTGAAATGGGGAACTTTGCCATGACAATATGGAATAGTACCTGTAACCCTTGCTTTAGCACTTTTGATCAATTTTTTTTTGCATTTCATGGATTAAAAACAGGTTTTTTTGTTATTCATTGAAGCTTAATTTTATTTGTTACTCAAATAGATTTTTTACCTATGACTACAGTTT
This sequence comes from Bathymodiolus brooksi, assembly GCA_963680875.1. Classification (NCBI taxonomy): domain Eukaryota; kingdom Metazoa; phylum Mollusca; class Bivalvia; order Mytilida; family Modiolidae; genus Bathymodiolus; species Bathymodiolus brooksi. The sequence goes on along the minus strand of OY804578.1, from coordinate 24,036,379 downwards.
GTGGGACGGGGGAGACATACATTTTTGCGGGCAAAAACAAACTTTAATCTATTGTCTGTCCGGTGCCACCACTCTACTTTGTCTTTACTGATTTCATCAAACTTTATTATAATATTTGTAATGGTGGTTTGAGGATCTGTATACCTTTGATGATTTTCACTTTTGTTGTTTCCAAGTTGTAGAACTTTATCTGATGAAAAACAGTCTGTTATAAACATGCTACATGTTTACTTAAAGGCATACAGGCTGTCAGAATTGAATTTTTTTGTTGCCAATATTCGATGTTTTATACTAATAAAATGTTCTGAAGCCAGGTTTAAAAAATATGCTATAATGTTGTAATTAGTGAAAAGAATTTGAATGTCTGTTGGTGGAATCGCCATTAACATGACCTAATTATAAGTCGGCTGCATTTCCGAGGTTTGCCGAACACTGATAACTGCTATAAATAACCAGGAAGCATGTTGCATGTAAATTCGCTACAATTAATATAATTTAAGAAATATATCTATGAAATTGGATCCCAGGGTAATCCGTTAATATTATATAATGGTATTTAGTAAGAATGACACTTAAAATCGGAAATACTTGATGAAATCAATAAAAGCAAACCCAAACTGTAAACAAATTGCATTGCATATTATTGACAACACTTGAGTTTCTTGATTATATTTTTTTTTAGAAAAAAACAGACATGAAGTTCATTATTTTAGTCTCTAATTTAAAAGAGATATCACCTAGCGTTTTCTCCTGAAAAAAAAAGAATATATAAAAAACTACGATGCAATTCTACTGTCAAAATACAATTCGGCTGAAAAAAAAGAGACTAAATTATGCTTACCGTATACGTGTTGAAAAATGGAGTAGGTCGGTATAACATTTTTTTTAATTTTGACACAAAGCTTGCTGAATCCTCCTTTTTGTGTCGTTTTCGTGTAGAATCCGTCAATGTTTTGTTCTTCCACGATTCGATTTGAGCACATTTTCTTCATCAACAAACAATTTTGCACATGCGCAAACGCTTACGTAAGCACCCCACATAATGTCTAGGTTAAATCTACGTAAGACCCCCACATAATGTCCAAATAAGTTCACTGTCAGGTCGTATGAATATTGCACGGGTCAACATTGAATTCTTTACTGGATGTAAGAAAATCAAACAGCGACGTATTTCCTTCGTTCTAGGCTATTTACGTATGATATTATGAAAAATTTCAACTGCAATTAGTATAGAACATCAAATATTGGCAACTTTTAGTATAAACATAACTAAAGGCTCAGTGGGCTGAGCCTGTGTCGCTCACCTTTCATTCTGCTTTGAGGAAACTTAATACAGAACCTCCCATAGGTGCTTCCCATCAAGTGTTGGTCATTTGGCTAAGCAGTTACAGAGAAGAAGATATTTAGAAATCGACCAATCAGAAACAAGAATGGCCTGTGGAGGCCATGTTTATTAACGGATCGGAACTAAATGAGCAATCTGTATAGATGACCTTCCAAGAATGCTTCCTACCAAGTTTCGAATCATTTGGCAAAGCGGTTTCAGAGAAGAAGATTTTTTAGAAATCAACCAATCAGAAACAAGAATTGTCTTTGGTGGCCATGTTTGTTAACAGATCGGAACTAAATTAGCAACCTTTATAAAGGACCTTCCAAGGATACTTCCTACAGAGTTTCAATTTGTTTGGCCAAGCGGTTTCAGAGGAGACGATCTTTTAGAAATCAACCAATCAGAAACAAGAATTGCCTGTGGTTGCCATGTTTGATAACGGATCGGGACAAAATGAGCAATCTATATAGAGGACGTGCCATAGATGCTTCATATTAAGTTTTGGTTCAATTGGCCAAGTGGTTTCAGAGGAGAAGTTTTTTTTAAATTGGCCAATCAGAAACAAGAATTGCCTATGGTGGTCATGTTTGTTAACGGATCGGAACTAAATGAGCAATCTTTATAGAGAACCTTCCAAGGATGCTTCCTACCAAGTTTCGGTTCATTTGGCAAAGTGGCTTCAGAGAAGAAGATTTTTTAGAAATCAACCAATCAGAAACAAGAATTGTCTGTGGTGGCCATGTTTGTGAACGGACTGGAACTAAATGCACATTCTTTATATAGGACCTTCCAAGGATGCTTCCTACCAAGTTTCGATTCATTTGGCCAAGTGGTTTCAGAGGAGAAGATTTTTTAGAAATCGACCAATCAGAAACAAGAATTGCCTGTGGCGACCATGTTTGTTAATGGATCGGGACGAAATGAGCAATCTTTATAGAGGACATGCCATAGATGCTTCCTGCCAAGTTTCGGTTCATTTGGCCAAGTGGTTTCAGAGGAGAAGATTTAAACAAATCGGCCAATCAGAAACAAGAATTGCCTATGGTGGCCATGTTTGTTAACGGATCGGAACTAAATGAGCAATCTTTATAGAGGACCTTCCAAGGATGCTTCATACCAAGTTTAAATTCATTTGGCCAAGCGGTTTCAGAGGAGAAGATTTTTTAGAAATCAACCAATCAGAAACAAGAATTGCCTGTGGTGACCATGTTTGTTAACGGATCGGGACTAAATGAGCAATCTGTATAGAGGACATTCCATAGATGCTTCCTACCAAGTTTCGGTTCATTTGACCATGCCGTTTCAGAGGACAAGATTTAAAAAAATCGGCCAATCGGAAACAGGAATTACCTATTTTGGCCATGTTTGTTAGTGGATCGGGACAAAATTTGGCCGTGGGGTTTCAGAGGAGAAGATTAAAATGTGAAAAGTTAACTGACGACGGACGCCAAGTGATGGCAAAAGCTCACATTGCCTTTGACAAGGTGAGCTAAAAATCAATTCTGACAGCCTGTATGCCTTTAAGCTTGCTTTGACTGATTTTATTCAAACTTGACAGGATTGATAAGGAACGATGGTCTTTTTTGCAATTTGTTTGTATTAAAGTGACACAACGGTGAACGTGGATTACCTTCCTTTTATCAGGGACAAAATCTGCACAATACTGTATATTTAAATCAACATACAAATGTATATACTTACAATCGTAAAAAAATGTCCTGATTTCTTAATTGTTTTGTTGCTGCAAAAATGTACTAGACAGACTAAGGTAGACATGCCTGACACATTATCCAAACACCTACTGTTTGCTTCACTGCTGAAAATCTAGTTATCAAGAGTGGAAGGTTGTGGATCTCTTTAACTGGGTTATTCCTATTAGATTTTATCATGTATAGTGTGTAGTATTATAGTGTTCTCGTTGTGTTGACAAAAGTTTAGGGTGGGCCAGAGAAGAGTGATTTGTGTTGTTATTGATGACAAAAGTTTAGGGTGGGCCAGAGAAGAGTGATTTGTGTTGTTATTGATGACAAAAGTTTAGGGTGGGCCAGAGAAGAGTGATTTGTGTTGTTATTGATGACAAAACCTTGCATCAACTTTTGGCCATGTCAACTAATGAGAGGCATATTTGGATTAAATTTTTCAAACAAGAAAATGAAGTTGTTTGATTGGTAAATATATTTAATTATCTTTCAAATGATAGGAAGATGAAAGATGAAAGAAAAGTTAGCTGACATGACTCCTTATGGGAGGTCACATTAATGGTTTATGGTGTTTAATGCCACTTTCAACAATATTTCAGTTATATTGTGGCGGTTAGTTTTATTGGTGGAGGAAACCGGAGTACCCAGAGAAAACCACCGACCACAAGTCACTAACAAACTTGATCACATAATGTTGTATCGAGTACACCTCGCCATGAACGGGGTTGGAACTCACAACATTAGTGGTGATAGGCACTGATTGTGTGTAGACATGAAACAAAAGTAATTAAATAAATGTAGTTGCATAGTTTATTAAAAATAAATTACTTCATTCACCTGTTTTCTGAACACAATATAATTTTATAAGTCATAAAACAAAGATGTGTTTAGACATAAACTAAACAATTAAGACAAATATAAACAAATATTGACTAAAATTTTGGAATAAAAATGGCCCAATAATTACAATTTTTCTACGCTCCTTTAATAATGTAATCTCATATAATGAGTGATTATCATGAACCTGTGTGAGATTGTTCTTCATACTGACACATTCAACAGATTTCATTCAATATCAAAATATCACCCAAATTATCATTTTCTTCGTTTTTAACTATTTTTACCTGCCAGTACATGTATTTTTGTACACTACAACAAATATAACACAATTAATACACCTGAAAATTCTTAAGATTATCAACATAATTTTTACATTATATTTAAGGCATGTGTTCTGATGATTTTTCGGAACATTATTTTCGTTTTCCCATAAGTAGTTTTTGAGACATTTAAGGTATGCATACTTTCGATTCTTCAAAAAATCATTTTTCTTTTCCAACAAATGGCATTTTAGTGAGGTTTTTTTTCACCCTCATTTCCAAAAACTTCATTGTTTGTACAAAAAAAAATTGAAACAAATATTGATCGAAACAGACTGCAAAATATAGAATGCCACAGGATGAAATAAAGAAATTGTAATAATTATTCTGGACATACAGAAGCATCTGGTTTAAGTTTGAAAAATACTGGCAATAACTTATACATATAAATTATCTCCCCTTTAATTTTCAAAGAGATAAAAATTAGAAACAAATAATTAAAATGACATACTATACATGTAGTTTTTTTTTGTTTTCATTCACAAAAGTACTTATATACATGTAACAATAGGTGATATTTTACATTATACATTGATTGAATCATAGAAAAGCTACAGATATGAAAAGTTTCAGATATACATTCACTGGGGTAAAGCCGATGACCGTAACTGCAATTACGGTCATCCCAAGATGGCGGACGTGGAATCGGGTAAGAATCTTTTTTGTCGATTAAATTGTTTCTATAAGGTATTCTAAATGGCACATGCATTGGTACGATAGTAATCTATGAACTTATCACAAATTACGACTGAAAAATGTAAATGAAAGAGAAAATCCGATTAAAAAAAATCACTAAGATGACCGTAGCTGAAAACTGAGATAACGGTCATCTTTCAAAACAATTAGTATCAGTTACGGTCATCTTAGCGATTTTTTAAAATCAGATTTTCTCTTTCATGTACATTTTTCAGTCGTAATTTGTGATTTTCTTGTGGAAAGTTCATATATTACTATCGTACTAATGAATGCGTCATTTAAAATACATTATAGAAACAATTTAATCGACAAAAAACATTCTTACCCGATTCCACGTCCGCCATCTTGGGATGACCGTAATTGCAATTACGGTCATCAGCTTTACCCCAGGGTACATTTACACAAGTAAGTATTACGACCACAAATGTTCATTTGAGCTTCATTCCACATACATAAAAACATGAGTTATCTTTTATACAAACAGGATTTTCTATGAACGAATGGAAAGTTTGTTTTTTAACATAAAATACACATGTAGCATGTCACACATGTTATTTAGTCTTTCACAATTTAAGTTTAAACACATGTGTAATTACTGTTGAATTTTACATAAATCATGAAATTAATTTGGAAGGTGACCAAGTTGATGCAAACTAAAGTAAACTAACAGCCATGAAAAAAAAACCTACGGAATGTGATGCATAAAATTAGGGTTATAAGGAGTGAACAGATATCTTCTGTTTTGTGTAAACATCACTGAAGATGACAAACATTTATAATCATCTGTCATATTAGTATAGAATGGCGACATGATCTATCTGTACTAGGGTTGTATGTAAAGATGTAAGAAATTATCTTGTCTTCAACCTTATTTCAAAATCTTAAGACAATTGATGTGTGAATGCTACTGAAGAACCCATATGAGGTGATATGACTTTCTTTTCTATTATTTTAATAATAGACATTTCATCTCTCTGAAGCCTAAATGTTGTTTTGTGTAATAATATGATATTCATTCAGTCATAAAATGCTATCAATAAAACTAACTGAGGTAGCAGACCTCAAGTGTCAAGATATTCCTGGCCATAAAACTAGTTTAGCCTCGCCACTTTTTATTGAAGTTCCTGTATCAAGCCAGGAAAGTGAGTGGTCACGTATATGTGTGTTATATCAAGCCAGGAAAGTGAGTGGTCATGTATATGTGTGTTATATCAAGCCAGGAAAGTGAGCAGTCATGTATATGTGTTAGGGGTCATGTATATGTGTGTTAGTGGTCATGTATATGTGTTAGGAGTCATGTATATGTGTGTTTGGAGTAATGTAGTATATGTGTTAGTGGTCATGTATATGTGTGTTAGGGGTCATGTATGTGTGTTAGTCATGTATATGTGTTAGGGGTCATGTATGTGTGTTAGGGGTCATGTATATGTGTGTTAGGGGTCATGTATATGTGTGTAAGGGGTCATGCATATGTGTTAGGAGTAATGTAGTATACGTGTGTTAGGGGTCATGTATATGTGTGTTAGGAGTCATGTATATGTGTGTTAGGGGTCATGAATGTGTGTTAGGAGTCATGTATATGTGTGTTAGGGGTCATGCATAAGTGTGTTAGGGGTCATGTATATGTGTTAGGGGTCATATATAAGTGTGTTAGGGGTCATGCATATGTGTGTTAGGGGTCATGTATATGTGTATTAGGAGTAATGTATATGTGTGTTAGGGGTCATGTATATGTGTGTTAGGGGTCATGTATATGTGTATTAGGAGTAATGTATATGTGTGTTAGGGGTCATGTATATGTGTGTTAGGGGTCATGTATATGTGTGTTAGGAGTAATGATTTTGCCTCTGTTTCTACAATTTTTCCATTGGATCTTGGAAATTTTCCAACAGTGTGGTATTTTATGTTTTCCATTTTATTACTGCCATATTTTCCAACAGTGTGGTATTTTATGTTTTCCATTTTATTACTGCCATATCTAAGTCAGATATTTATCATTGTTAAAATTGTTAATTTTCATATATTGTTTAAAATAGCAAAAAATTAATATACTAGTAGTATATTTCAAGAAATGAGGAACCAAAATAAAATAATTGCTTACTAAAAAAAACTTAGTAAAATAATTAGATGTTAGAAAATGCTTAATATATAAATGTATTAAAATATTTTCTGAACTGAAGTAAAACAAAATAAATAATAAAGCACCCTGAGAAGGCTATTACACAGTGTAATATCTTTAAAACAGCACAAAAAAAAAGATATTGGCAAGCATTCATTCCCTAACAATATCTTACAATACTCTATAATGCTTGAACTTAATCACAGATATATCAAACAGGATTACACAGGTTTTGTTTAGAATTCAGTTTAAATTCTTTATATCAATTATCATTGTAAATATATAGTACAATAGTCACTCTTTTAAGGCTACCCCTTCTGCAGTGAAAAAAGAGGTCTTTTAAGAAGGTGGCCTCTCTTGGGGTGGAATTTAGAAGTTTTACAGTACATCTGAAATCTGGTCTGATAAAGAGAGATGGCCTTTGGTGTGAATGATCTGATAAGAATGGTGGCCTTTGGTGGGAGTGACCTTATAAGAGGGGTGGCCTTTGGTGGGAGTGGCCTGATAAGAGAGATGGCCTTATAAGAGGGGAACTACTGTGACAATAATTTCTATTTTTATTTTCTGCTTTCCAGGTATAAAACATCAAACCAAACCATACAAGGTAGTGATAAACATTATTCAATCCAACATCCACCAAAAAAAAAAAAAAAAAATAGTACTCAAAAATAAGAATGAATTTTTTGTGTGAAAACATTCATTTTTTTTTAAACGCCCGTCTCGAGACGGGCCGTATTATGTGATTGGGTAAGGCGGGCAGCCGGGCGTCCACACAGGTTTCCGCACAATAACTTTAGTTCTGTATATCGGATCTTTACCAAACTTGGCCACATGATTCCCCTGTGGAAGAACCCTATTTATTTTGGGGTCATTAGGTCAAAAGTCAAGGCCACCATTACTATAAATAGAATTTTTGACAACAGGGTCGTTTTCACATAACTTTAGTTCTGTATATTGGATCTTTACCAAACTTGACCACATTGCCCTGTGGAAGGGGAAGAACCCTATTTATTTTGGGGTCATTAGGTCAAAGGTCAAGGTCACCATTACTATAAATATAATTTTTTACCGTTTGATAATTTATATAAACGGGCGTATTTTGTGATGCACACATTTCTTGTTAGATAATATCAACAGGAATGGATGGATAAATTTACTTCATACATTTAACAACTTGCAAAGTATACATGGGTATCTGAGACATGAGTGATAAATATAATGATGGAATTATTATTGCAATATTAAGTACATCATATATGACATAATTATTTTTGTTAATTTAATATACTTTTTGCATTTTTACAGGTTGACAATATATATTTTAAAATACTAAATTTGTCACAAATAACGTAACCATTACATTATTTTTTTTTATATTCTCCACTCTATATTAGTAAGTCTCAAAATGTATATATAACATTGTTTTCTTGTCTATATCAGCCATTTTTGCTCTATATAATAGATGCCTTCAGAGATTGAGGATTTCCCCCATTGTTGGAACGTTTAAATTGAGTGTTATTTAAAAAAAACATCACTGATGGTGTGTGTGTATTTTTATTTTAATAAATTTATAATTTCCAATTGGTATGAAAAGTTTTTTATGGGATATTGTTTGAATTTTGTACAAGATTCAGAAAGTGACTGCATTGTAAGGTTTCACAGATTTTTACATCTGTTTCTTGGCAATAAAAAAAAATAGAATGATACAGTGATTAAAAAAATATGCATTGTCTTAAAATTGAAATCTCAGTAAAATTCAATATTTGACTATAAAACTAATATTCTAAAATAAAAGGCAAGAGTAAAAATTTTAATTGCATCAAATTTCATCATATTAAACCCAAGAAGCTAAATACTAAGGCAATACAACTTGTATTATAGAAGGCTTAGGTATAATAAACACACGAGTTGTAGGATAAATAAAACTTTACCAGAATTTAGCACCTATAAAAACTAACTAATTAATCTGACTCCTGGATATTGTCAAGGTAATCACAGATTGCTAAAAATACTGAAATCAAATTTGAGCACATATCTTTTGTTTTTAAATACTCCATTGAAAGATGATTAGGTAGGTGGTTTTCAGATAGTGGATATCTATCCAGAAGAAATATATAGGAAACTAGAGGCTCACATGAGTCTGTATAGCCCAGCTGGTAAAGAAGGTTTAATTTTCTATTACAGCATATATACAACACTGACCCCCCCAGAACTTGCATCCAATAGACCACAGTTCATTCATTGGTACAAAATTGAATTTTCAAACATGTATCACAATGCTACTTAATTTTCGATACTTATAACAATTGTTAGAACATTTTCCCATTACAGCCTATTTTAAAATTTGGACCTTAATTTAGTTATAGTAACAAAGATCTCTTTTGGATCAATACTTATCTTAAAAAATACCTAATCACAAATTTATTTAGTTTTTGCAACAAAAAACCCTCAAACATTAAGAAACTTCTCCAGTTAAGAATAAGAAAACAAAATCACATATATAAGAAAATTGCGTAATTGACAAGTTACAATAGTATTACAATGTTTTATTATGTAAATTTTATACTATGTTTTTTATATCATTTGTTTATTTACAATAAGAGATCATCAAATTTATTGACGGAAATGATTTTTGTTTAATTTATGCATTTTTTTATGATGGTGACAAATCAGGACTAGATAAAATTGTATGTAAGATCACTGAAAAAATACACCATTTATACATGTGTAAATAAACGATGAATTTAGTAAGATCACTGAAAAAATACACCATTTATACATGTGTAAATAACTGATGAATTTAGTAAGATCACTGAAAAAATACACCATTTATACATGTGTAAATAACTGATGAATTTAGTAAGATCACTGAAAAAATACACCATTTATACATGTGTAAATAACTGATGAATTTAGATGATGTACAAAGACAAATCATTTTCATTATTCAAAACAAAATGAGCAGAGCGAATTCTTTACTCGTATACAACATGTGGAGTTTATATAGACTCATAATATGACAAATTTACCATAACCCAAAGATTTCTCTGTAATGCACAATTTGACGATAATTGGTCCTTGACCAGTACAGTTGAACCCTGCTTTGTAAAAAGTACAAGGGACCTTTGACCTTACTATAAAATAACAAACTATTCATGTCATCTTGGATTATAAAAATGTAGATATCAAATTTAGTGTGCACAACACAATTCTGGAATAACATTCACCAGGTACTCGCAAATTAACAAAAATGGAAAGCCAAATAAATTAAAAGTCTTTGAGAGCAAGTAAACCAAAGAGCCTAAATATGATAGACAAAATCTGGGAGCAAGAAAACCAAAGGGCCTAAACAGGGTAGACAAAATCTGGGAGCAAGAAAACCACAGGGCCTAAACAGGATAGACAAAATCTGGGAGCAAGTAACCCAAAGGGCCTAAACAGGATAGACAAAATCTGGGAGCAAGAAAACCAAAGGGCCTAAACAGGGTAGACAAAATCTGGGAGCAAGAAAACCAAAGAGCTTAAACAGGGTAGACAAAATCTGGGAGCAAGAAAACCAAAGAGCCTCAACAGGGTAGACAAAATCTGGGAGCAAGAAAACCAAAGGGCCTAAACAGGGTAGACAAAATCTGGGAGCAAGAAAACCAAAGGGCCTAAACAGGGTAGACAAAATCTGGGAGCAAGAAAACCAAAGGGCCTAAACAGGGTAGACAAAATCTGGGAGCAAGAAAACCAAAGGGCCTCTACAGGATAGACCAAATCTGGGAGCAAGTAAACCAAAGGGCCTCTACAGGATAGACAAAATCTGGGAGCAAGAAAACCAAAGGGCCTAAACAGGGTAGACAAAATCTGGGAGCAAGTAAACCAAAGGGCCTCTACAGGATAGACAAAATCTGGGAGCAAGAAAACCAAAGGGCCTCTACAGGATAGACAAAATCTGGGAGCAAGTAAACCAAAGGGCCTCTACAGGATAGACAAAATCTGGGAGCAAGAACACCACAGGGCCTAAACAGGGTAGACAAAATCTGGGAGCAAGAAAACCAAAGGGCCTAAACAGGGTAGACAAAATCTGGGAGCAAGAAAACCACAGGGCCTAAACAGGATAGACAAAATCTGGGAGCAAGTAAACCAAAGGGCCTAAACAGGATAGACAAAATCTGGGAGCAAGAAAACCAAAGGGCCTAAACAGGGTAGACAAAATCTGGGAGCAAGAAAACCAAAGAGCTTAAACAGGGTAGACAAAATCTGGGAGCAAGAAAACCAAAGAGCCTCAACAGGGTAGACAAAATCTGGGAGCAAGAAAACCAAAGGGCCTAAACAGGGTAGACAAAATCTGGGAGCAAGAAAACCAAAGGGCCTAAACAGGGTAGACAAAATCTGGGAGCAAGAAAACCAAAGGGCCTAAACAGGGTAGACAAAATCTGGGAGCAAGAAAACCAAAGGGCCTCTACAGGATAGACCAAATCTGGGAGCAAGTAAACCAAAGGGCCTCTACAGGATAGACAAAATCTGGGAGCAAGAAAACCAAAGGGCCTAAACAGGGTAGACAAAATCTGGGAGCAAGTAAACCAAAGGGCCTCTACAGGATAGACAAAATCTGGGAGCAAGAAAACCAAAGGGCCTCTACAGGATAGACAAAATCTGGGAGCAAGTAAACCAAAGGGCCTCTACAGGATAGACAAAATCTGGGAGCAAGAAAACCACAGGGCCTAAACAGGGTAGACAAAATCTGGGAGCAAGTAAACCAAAGGGCCTCTACAGGATAGACAAAATCTGGGAGCAAGAAAACCAAAGGGCCTAAACAGGGTAGACAAAATCTGGGAGCAAGTAAACCAAAGGGCCTAAACAGGGTAGACAAAATCTGGGAGCAAGTAAACCAAAGGGCCTCTACAGGATAGACAAAATCTGGGAGCAAGTAAACCAATGGGCCTCTACAGGATAGACAAAATCTGGGAGCAAGAAAACCAAAGAGCCTAAACAGGATAGACAAAATCTGGGAGCAAGAAAACCAAAGGGCCTAAACAGGGTAGACAAAATCTGGGAGCAAGTAAACCAAAGGGCCTAAACAGGGTAGACAAAATCTGGGAGCAAGTAAACCAAAGGGCCTCTACAGGATAGACAAAATCTGGGAGCAAGTAAACCAAAGGGCCTAAACAGGGTAGACAAAATCTGGGAGCAAGAAAACCACAGGGCCTAAACAGGGTAGACAAAATCTGGGAGCAAGAAAACCAAAGAGTTTAAACAGGGTAGACAAAATCTGGGAGCAAGAAAACCACAGGGCCTAAACAGGGTAGACAAAATCTGGGAGCAAGAAAACCAAAGAGTTTAAACAGGGTAGACAAAATCTGGGAGCAAGTAAACCAAAGAGTTTAAACAGGGTAGACAAAATCTGGGAGCAAGAAAACCAAAGAGCTTAAACAGGGTAGACAAAATCTGGGAGCAAGAAAACCAAAGAGCTTAAACAGGATAGCCAAAATCTGGGAGCAAGAAAACCAAAGAGCTTAAACATGATAGCCAAAATCTGGGAGCAAGAAAACCAAAGAGCTTAAACAGGGTAGACAAAATCTGGGAGCAAGAAAACCAAAGAGCTTAAACAGGGTAGACAAAATCTGGGAGCAAGTAAACCAAAGAGCTTAAACAGGGTAGACAAAATCTGGGAGCAAGAAAACCAAAGAGCTTAAACAGGGTAAACAAAATCTGGGAGCAAGAAAACCAAAGAGCTTAAACAGGATAGCCAAAATCTGGGAGCAAGAAAACCAAAGAGCTTAAACAGGGTAGACAAAATCTGGGAGCAAGTAAACTAAAGAGCCTAAACAGGGTAGACAAAATCTGGGAGCAAGAAAACCAAAGAGCCTAAACAGGGTAGACAAAATCTGGGAGCAAGAAAACCAAAGAGCCTAAACAGGGTAGACAAAATCTGGGAGCAAGAAAACCAAAGAGCCTAAACAGGGTAGACAAAATCTGGGAGCAAGAAAACCAAAGAGCCTAAACAGGGTAGACAAAATCTGGGAGCAAGAAAACCAAAGAGCTTAAACAGGGTAGACAAAATCTGGGAGCAAGAAAACCAAAGAGCCTAAACAGGGTAGACAAAATCTGGGAGCAAGAAAACCAAAGAGCCTAAACAGGATAGACAAAATCTGGGAGCAAGAAAACCAAAGAGCCTAAACAGGATAGACAAAATCTGGGAGCAAGAAAACCAAAGAGCCTAAACAGGGTAGACAAAATCTGGGAGCAAGAAAACCAAAGAGCCTAAACAGGATAGACAAAATCTGGGAGCAAGAAAACCAAAGAGCCTAAACAGGGTAGACAAAATCTGGGAGCAAGAAAACCAAAGAGCCTAAACAGGGTAGACAAAATCTGGGAGCAAGAAAACCAAAGAGCCTAAACAGGGTAGACAAAATCTGGGAGCAAGAAAACCAAAGAGCCTAAACAGGATAGACAAAATCTGGGAGCAAGTAAACCAAAGAGCCTAAACAGGGTAGACAAAATCTGGGAGCAAGAAAATCAAAGAGCTTAAACAGGGTAGACAAAATCTGGGAGCAAGTAAACCAAAGAGCCTAAACAGGGTAGACAAAATCTGGGAGCAAGAAAACCAAAGAGCTTAAACAGGGTAGACAAAATCTGGGAGCAAGAAAACCAAAGAGCCTAAACAGGGTAGACAAAATCTGGGAGCAAGTAAACCAAAGGGCCTAAACAGGGTAGACAAAATCTGGGAGCAAGAAAACCAAAGAGCCTAAACAGGATAGACAAAATCTGGGAGCAAGAAAACCAAAGAGCTTAAACAGGGTAGACAAAATCTGGGAGCAAGAAAACCAAAGAGCCTAAACAGGGTAGACAAAATCTGGGAGCAAGAAAACCAAAGAGCTTAAACAGGGTAGACAAAATCTGGGAGCAAGAAAACCAAAGGGCCTAAACAGGGTAGACAAAATCTGGGAGCAAGAAAACTAAAGAGCTTAAACAGGGTAGACAAAATCTGGGAGCAAGAAAATCAAAGAGCTTAAACAGGGTAGACAAAATCTGGGAGCAAGTAAACCAAAGAGCCTAAACAGGGTAGACAAAATCTGGGAGCAAGAAAACCAAAGAGCTTAAACAGGGTAGACAAAATCTGGGAGCAAGAAAACCAAAGAGCCTAAACAGGGTAGACAAAATCTGGGAGCAAGTAAACCAAAGGGCCTAAACAGGGTAGACAAAATCTGGGAGCAAGAAAACCAAAGAGCCTAAACAGGATAGACAAAATCTGGGAGCAAGAAAACCAAAGAGCTTAAACAGGGTAGACAAAATCTGGGAGCAAGAAAACCAAAGAGCCTAAACAGGGTAGACAAAATCTGGGAGCAAGAAAACCAAAGAGCCTAAACAGGGTAGACAAAATCTAGGAGCAAGAAAACCAAAGAGCCTAAACAGGGTAGACAAAATCTGGGAGCAAGTAAACCAAAGAGCCTAAACAGGGTAGACAAAATCTGGGAGCAAGAAAACCAAAGAGCCTAAACAGGGTAGACAAAATCTGGGAGCAAGTAAACCAAAGAGCTTAAACAGGGTAGACAAAATCTGGGAGCAAGAAAACCAAAGAGCCTAAACAGGGTAGACAAAATCTGGGAGCAAGTAAACCAAAGAGCCTAAACAGGGTAGACAAAATCTGGGAGCAAGAAAACCAAAGAGCCTAAACAGGGTAGACAAAATCTGGGAGCAAGTAAACTAAAGAGCCTAAACAGGGTAGACAAAATCTGGGAGCAAGAAAACCAAAGAGCTTAAACAGGGTAGACAAAATCTGGGAGCAAGAAAACCAAAGAGCCTAAACAGGGTAGACAAAATCTAGGAGCAAGAAAACCAAAGAGCCTAAACAGGGTAGACAAAATCTGGGAGCAAGAAAACCAAAGAGCCTAAACAGGGTAGACAAAATCTGGGAGCAAGTAAACCAAAGAGCCTAAACAGGGTAGACAAAATCTGGGAGCAAGTAAACCAAAGAGTCTAAACAGGGTAGACAAAATCTGGGAGCAAGAAAACCAAAGAGCTTAAACAGGGTAGACAAAATCTGGGAGCAAGTAAACTAAAGAGCCTAAACAGGGTAGACAAAATCTGGGAGCAAGTAAACCAAAGGGCCTAAACAGGGTAGACAAAATCAGCTAATGTCACCTAAGCATGAGGGAGGAGCACCTTCGCTTTATTAATAATTACATTTTTTAGGAACTAAATTTCAATAATAAATATGTCTATTAAAACATGTCAGTGTCAAAACATTAAGTTAAAATCTGCCATGAACGTACCAAGTGTTTATTTCAGCTATCTGTAGATACAACTCATCCAAGTTAAATATATATAGAGTCAACTGTATATCATGTTTGTGCAAATATTAGTATGTAAAAAATTATATTCTTAATTCATTAGCATAATCATTCATTGCCATGCTTAACTACAAGTACATTTTATTCCAGTTTACACAGTATAAAGAGAAAGAGACATTGTCATCTAGAAGGCACTAAATATGTTGTATTTAACAAGAATTCATGTTGCCATATTGTTTTATCCAATATTTTTAATATATTTGAATTTCCCTGTGGTCCCATTTGATTTTCCTTCATGTGACAGTCAGTTGTCAATAAAATATCCAATCTGTGTACAACAAAAGTATATTAGAACTTAACTGTAATATAGTACATATGGGGAACCCGTACATATGTATTAAAAAAAAACATAATAAAGAAGACGTTAAAATGCAAATATTTTCAATATTAAACTTTACAAAGACAATGGTAATAGCACTATTAATGTAAATTTGTTCTTGTAAACTAATAATAGATTGCACTAAAACCTTGTAAGATAGCATAATTATAATAGTGCAATAGTTCTACATCACATTCCCACCCCCCCCCCCCCTCCCTCAATTTAGCTAGCATACATACCATTCAAAAGATTTTAAAAAATGCTTTAAAGTTCACACATCTATATAGTGTCAAATATTGACACAATAAAATAATTAAACATTAGAAATAGTTAATATCATTTTCTAGTTAATTGTCCATCCAAAAAATGTTCTTAAAATGCTTTAAAACTTAAAAGGTTTAAGAGGATAAATAAGATTCAAAGTTCACATATTTGAATAATGTCCCCCTCCATGTTGTTCACATATTCACACAAAAAAATAATTAAACATTAGAAACATACCTGTTAACCTCTGGGAACTGCTAGGGGGGAGATCTCCCCCCTACCAACTCTTCTAAGGGGAAGATTTTGTGCATCGCCTTTAAACGCACAAAATTGTACCTTGTAGTTGCATACATGTGATAGAGTTGCTATGCTACAACTGGAGATTTGTAAATTTTTGGCTGGAGATTTGGTCTCATAACTGGAGATTTTTTATCGACGTATTTGATGCATGTTTTTATTGTTAATTGATGTTTTCTTTTTGTTTGTTTCAGTATTGAACCAACTGCATCCCATTTCAATATATATTGTTTACATTTCTGTCTTATTAGTAGTGTTTCATATGATGAATGAAGGATAAAAACTGTATTTATAATTTATTCATAATCATTCATAATCCATATGCAACTATTACGGTCATAATTAGGTTCGATAACTCTGTAATGACTTCTCGACTGATTAATTATGATCTAGCTTTCGATAACCCGTTCATATCAGAAACATATAAAATAATATGTCTCTGGTCATATATCCTTGATTATACTGATATAAAATGTAAAATGCATTTTTTTAGGTTATAAGTAAATTCATTTATCTGAAAACAAATATGAGAGTTAAGATATTATTCAGATGAATTATTTAATGTAACTTTTACATTAAAATGTGAAATTTACTATTCAAATTCTTCCATTTAAAAAATAATCGGTTCAAAACATTACATTCTTGCAGCGAAAAGTGAAGATTTAGAAAATTAAATACCTATGCTCGAGGTTACAAAGGATTGAAACGCTAAATAAGTGTTTATGAGTTGGAAAGGATAGCCAAAATCGGGATGCATAATGTTGCCTATTCATTTTGTCGTTTTCCCCCTTTTTTGTTGTTTGGTTTTTGTTAATAAAAGGTTTTGCTTCTGTGCAAGAATGTAGTTTTTATTTAACAGGATAGCCAAAATCGCTTACTCTTACATATTTGTATATTTTGTTGTCATTTTTACTGGTCGAATTATATTATTTAAAAAGTGTGTGAATTGATATTATTTACCTGTACAATAATACAGGAAATAATCACACCGGGGGGTTCTGATATTTTTATGGCTCTGTGTATAGTTAATTAGGATGTATTGTACTCCTCTGTGTGGACTTCACTTCTCCAAACAATTTACATAATTGTAATAAAAAATATCTGTAATCCAGAAAATTTTCAATTCACATTTGACAGGACAGAATCAAGCCAAGTGCTAAACATTACAAACAAACATTATTATCGGCGTGTTCACAAAGTTGCTAAAGAGGAAAATGCACACTCTTATGAAATAGTTTTAACTAAGTGGAATATTTTTAAATTGTCATGAATAAATGAGTGAAATAGATGATCTATACACTGATCTGTCAAATCCGCGTACTATGAAACATGAACACTACTTCCACTGAGCTCCGCCATGTTGGATTTTTCTTGATCGATCTTAAAAAATTGGTCATTTTCAAATCAAATTGGACGTAATAAGAACACAAATTAAACTGTTAAGAACTCGATTTTCGGAAAGATTAATTATTCAGCTTCTACAAGATATCAGCATAAATTTGTTTCTTATTAATTTTATTGATCAAATTTGACAATTTCCATCGACTGAATTTACAAATTATCGTAAATTAATAGGGATTGTACATGATTTATCGAGGTTTTTATGCAATTTTTAAAAATTGATTTGGAAGTATTTTCTCGTTAAATTAAACTGATACAAATAATATTTTTTTATCGATAAACATTTCAAGATTATGTGAATATCAGCATAAGTTTTGTATATTGAGCAGTTTTTTTTTCAATTGCGATTTAAAGTTCAATCACCGTGCATTCTTTGTTAATTTAAATGACACCTATAATGTTGGCGACTACGTCATCAAAGTCACGTGATGACTGAATAAGCTGGATATGATAAGGTTATAACAAAGCAATAACAATGAAGACAGAATGCTCTGAACAATAAAGTCATAGAGCACTAAAATTAAAAATCACTTTGCTGCTGGTGCATTGGGTGATAGCATACGTTTTGGCATTTTTGTGGTTTATCAATTCCATCCTGGAACTTAGTCCTTAAATAATACTTTGATCGGCTTTGGTCCCAAACAAGCCATAACAACTCAATCCGAGATGAATTCATTGCACGCTTGATCGAAATAAGAAGTTTTCCTCGGCATCAAGGGTTGTCCGACTCCTGTTTGCACAACGGTTTATAACTATTTTTAATTGCCGCTATCACACTTCTAATCATCTAGGCGTGTGCCACAAACCCACTTCCTTATCCCCAATTAACTGTCAATCAGTGGATAATTGTTGTATAATCATCAACACCTTAATTAATCTCCATGACCCAATTTACCTGTAAAGGTGTCAAACAGATCAATAACCAGATATTATTTAAACACCTTTACCATTCGTATCTCTCGGCGTTTTTCATCAGCGCGGGAGTTCCAAATGGGGAATTTCCAGAAATATTGATCGCAAAATGTAGGTCAAGATTTTATTGTACTTGATTTTTTGTTGGGGGGATATCGTGCGGGAGGAAAAGGTGTGTGTGGGAGATTAATGTCTCCCGCACATGAGAC
Organism: Bathymodiolus brooksi; assembly: GCA_963680875.1. Taxonomy (NCBI): domain Eukaryota; kingdom Metazoa; phylum Mollusca; class Bivalvia; order Mytilida; family Modiolidae; genus Bathymodiolus; species Bathymodiolus brooksi. Next base: position 24,017,633 of record OY804578.1, on the reverse strand, counting down.
CCAGTCCATGCGGGAGATAAGGCTCTTACGAGGGAGACTCCCGCGAAAAGGGGGAGGGTTAACAGGTATGTTAGAAATTGTTTTTTTTTTAGTCAATTGTTGATCCAAAAATTATTTTCAAAAACATAAAGGTTTAATAGGATAAAAGTACTTATCTATATAATATGCAAACATATATAAATATAGCTTAAACAATAAAAGCATCCATGCTATTCCTTCCTCCCCCCTCCCCCCCCCCCCAAAATAGCTTCAACTCCATACTGAAAATGTCTTTAGATTTGTTTATGTAATTTTCAATCAACCCCCCACTACCATTAGAAATTCATTTTAAATACAATCCAACCCCAATACAACTTCTTATAAAATATATCTGAATAAAGAAATTGTTGTTTGACATCATATTATCACTACATGCTACATGTAACAATTTCATATTTGATACTGATGCTATAATTATATAAATAAAGATAATTAGAAGCCATAAGAATGAAACTGTTAAAAGAAAAAAGAAACTGTGAAGTTGTCTTTCTCTGTTTTTATGGTCATCCCTGCCGCTATAGTCTGGTCCACTGGTTTTTCATACTTTGAGCTTCAGTCGGAATTCTGCAGACAATACATACATACAAGGTGTATTTCCATTTTCCTTTGTGTTGTCATGGTAATGGTCATATACATGTGTAATAGTGATGATTTTGCACATTAATTCATCCCTTTATCTTAGTTATTCTTGATGACTGGTTACCATGGGTACCAGTTCTGCCCTACTGATTCGTCATTATATGACACAGTGATCTTAGTTGTCAGCTGATTTTTGTTTACATCACAGTGATCAGCAGATGCTGGATTTACCCAATCAAATTTATCAATGATTAATAGAGTATTTAGTGAGATCAGGATACTGATGGTGCTGTCGTCTTAGGTTTATATAAAGTTACCGATGCTATATGTTGATTCTGCATTATCTGAAAAAAACACCAAAAACATTTAAAAAATGTCAACAAAACATTGATCCCAACAAAAAATAAATAATTGCCCCTTTTGATATTTTCTGTCACAAGGAAGTGAACTGGATTTAAAATTAGGTTCCCAAAGCTCAACAGAAAAAGCTACTTATTTCGGTCAGTGACAGAATATAACAAAAATTTATCCAGACAATGCAATTAGTTTGCTCATATAGAACAAGTGCAGGATAAAGCTGGATTTTATAGCACTAGCTCAATGAACAATAGTCCACAGGTATACATCTGACTCCACTCAGACACAATGTGCTGACTTAGGGTCATACATCTGACTCCACTCAGACACAATGTGCTGACTTAGGGTCAATCTTGACCTCACAGGTATACATCTGACTCCACTCAGACACAATGTGCTGACTTAGGGTCAATCTTGACCTCACAGGTATACATCTGACTCCACTCAGACACAATGTGCTGACTTAGGGTCAATCTTGACCTCACAGGTATACATCTGACTCCACTCAGACACAATGTGCTGACTTAGGGTCAATCTTGACCTCTCAGAGCTAAGTATTATCAACATAAGATTTCCCCATTTTTCAATAAAAATCCATATTATACAATTAACCTTTAATCAATTAAAACACAGTTATTTCATTTCCTTCTATGTAAACATGAACAATAATAGCACAACAGTTGCTACCTCAAATATAAGATCTTGTACACCATAACAGAAAGTAGATCCAAATGGATTACTAGTATTTGTAGAAGCTGATCTATTCAATATGACTGGCTGCTGATCAGGTCGCATTATATAACTCTGTACAGCATCCCACTAAAATAACAAATTTGATTAAAGTTATCAATTATGACCAGACATGTTTATATTAACATCTACACAAAAGTTACAATAAATAATGATTGATTTCCTTTGTCATATAGGTGTAACGCTCCTCTACCTAAAGGTTATAGGACCCGTAGTAGGTTCATATCCACTCTCTGCTGTGTTAGTGGAGTTAGCTCAGTTGATAGAGCTTTGACTTATAATACAGGAGGTCCTGGTATTGAATCCCACCAGGGACATTGCATTTTTCAAAGATAGAATATGCCCTACTTTTACATAGATCACCACAGAATAGACCTTTTTATTCTTAAAAACATGGGCGTGGCCATTATCGATTTCCGAGTGTGTCCGCCATTAGTAAAGTGTCAAAATATTATGTTCTCGGGGTTTATCGATATGCTAATGTATGGTTTCTCTAGTACAGGTGTCACAATATACTGTTATTTCGGCTTGAAATTCAATGATAACACCTGCTGTGAAGTGATTTATAAACGGAGATATAATGACAATGATATAATGACAACAAATAAATTACCTGGTATGTATTTTTTTTTTAATTACCGTTATATTCCCCATACAAAATCAGTATAAATCCTACTTGATAAAAAACTGCATGCACTTTTTTTCCTTTTTTGTTTTTTTTGTTGCTTTTCAAGCATAAGAAAAAAGGGGTAATCAAATTAATATTTTGTATGAAATTAAAAAGTAAATATATAAATTATAATATACGCTTTTTGAAATTATTACTATACGATTTAAAGTGAAGTAATAATGATAAAAAGTGTGCCTAACTTATAAGAAATAACTTAACTTTGAATGTGACATCTTAAGGTGCATTTTTCAATTCTGTTTTATTTTTATTTATTTTTTGTTTGTTAAATTGTAAAACAAATTAAAACTTTTTGTCAGTCAGTTTCTGTAGTGAAGATGAAAAGGAATTTAAGTTTTATCAAATTAAAACATCTGAATATCTGAATTTCTTTATCTGAAAAAAAAGTTTCATGAGGAACCTAATATAACTATTTGCTCCCAGGCTTCAGATACGTGAACCGGACGGGCATTTTTCACCCCATTTGTCTTCTTTTTTAAATTTCTTTGCTAGGATTTCATAGTTTTATATTGATTTATTCTTTAATTTTATATGTTTTTGAAGATTAATTAAAATTTAATATTGACGTGTTAAGGAAGTGGTAGCTCTTTCTAGACTTGTAGTCTGCTGAAGGTCGACCGTGTCAACAGCGATGCGATGTTTCCCGGGTTTGGCACTTAGGGGAATAGACAGTCGTGTCATTTTGTAACAAAGGTGTTAAATTCATATTGTAGAAAGATAACTATCATTATAACTGATAGTTAACTGTGTATTGCATAACAAGTTATAGCAAAGACATCACTAAAACACAAAAATTTAATTTATGTATTGGGTTGATTCTTAAATGTATTTGATTTGCAATATGACAGTTAAACTCTACCCCCTTCCCACAAAGGGTTAAAAATGATAAAAATATATATAACTGAATTATAATGACAAAAAACTAAAAGAAAAACAAAATCGCCGAATTTTGTTGCAGGACATCATGTCGTTCATTTTTACTTCTTACAGAATCAAGATTTATTTCAAGATTTATCTACAGAAATGTGATACCTCTTTGTAAATTGTTAATTATTTTATGCGGCTTCTACATGAAAAACAACAATTCCTACACTGCTCACTTTGTTCCCATTTCCGTTGTTTATATTATTTAAACTTTCATTTAAGACAACATTTAACTCATTTTTTTTTCCTTTCTATGTTATCCTCTACCGCATACGGAATGAACATTATTCCTCCACATATTTGCTACTCTATCATTGTGCAAATGATTGATTTTTTGGTCAATTGCATAAGTGCTCCCTACATCATAAAAATATGCGACTTTGTGGCTTTGTGAAGTGAAGACAATGTTCGAAGGAACTTAGTTCTTTTGTACAAAATATATACCGTTAGTAAAAAATGTGTGTTGAGGGTTTCCATACCGACCGTGTTTTTTTTTTGTTGCGTACCCCGTTTTGAATTGAAATTCTGCCACATAAGCAAGGTTAAAATCTGAATAGCTACAGATCGATCTGTTAGCCCACATCTGGCAAAATGACTAGCTAATTCTTTAATTTTGATAATATTGATGACCGTATAGATTTGTCCGACCTGGTCCTGAACTTTGTGATTCTGAACAATTTAAACAATAACCGTTTAAGTTCAATTCAATAATCCATATTTCGAAATATTCGGCCAAAATCACGGGAATAAGCCATAAAATATTAACTGAAGCGTGTTTATCTAATCCAATTATGAATACTGATTAATCATAACTAGTGTAAACAACCGATTGCTACACTTTCGTAATGGCGGACGATAGTAACACCACCTAGCGTCCACGAACGATAACTAGGTAATCACCGATTTCTGAAAACGTCTATAGTCACACATTTATTTTAAGGTGTCACTGACATGATTCCATTGTCATTGTATTACTGCTCAAGGTACCAATATCCTTTAAGTGATTCAACAGATGTACACTGGACAAAATGTGTGGGGTGACATTGACATTCCAGATAGACAATCCAACCTTATTTGCAACACACCCTCTAGTGGAGGGTTACAATCATAACAAGTATCATTTATATCCTTCAAGGCATTTAAAACTTCTGAGGCCGACATGATGTTCTGACAACTTGCACAAACAGACAGATAATCTGACAGACAGACAGATTTGGTATTTAAAAATGGACTTTAAAAAATGTTTGTTATAATTACTTTTGAATAAGCTGTTATTATTACTTCCTCGTCATCATTTTCTCCCGTCTGGATCAACTTAGGTTTAGTATTCTCCACAACAACAGGTATCTTAAACTCACATTTATAATACCTGTAAAAATAGAGACAGGCAACTTACCACAACAGGTATCTTAAATTGTATATAATGTTATGATCAGACTTGTAGGAATACCTTATTTACCATCATTAGGGTTGCATAATATGCCCTGAAAATCCCCAGAAAAACCAGTTCATGTTTATAATATGCTTAGACTTTTGGAGAAAAATCTGTGTGAAGTGTAAGCATTAAATGTCAATCCTGTATTGATGTTTGTCTTGTCTGTATGTTGTGTAATGGATGTTCAATGTAGTACAACATCAGTAATTATATGTCTAAATTTCGTTTCTCATCGAAAGTTAATGCAATTTAAGATGAAAGAAAATACAGACATAGAATAAAGAAAAGCAAATAATTATCACTTATTATTACATTGTTAAGCTTGTGACGAGTTGTAGAAATACTATTGTTACATACATCAAATAGTACTGGCATCCAGTTATTTTTTTGCAACTTTAAAATTGACGAACTAATTAATGAACTACAAACAATGCCTTATGCATTTTAGAGAGGAAACAGCAAAGGTAAAATCTAGGTCAAGTTTTGTACATTATACAATGGTAATTACTGACCTGCCGCAAGTGACTGACAAACTTTATCACATAATGTTGTATCGAGTATACCTTGTAAACTGAGTGGGATTCGAACTCACAATGTTAGTGGTGATAGGCACTGATTACATAGGTAGTTATAAATCCAACTATCATACGATCACGACCGTCCCTGGTATCTTTGTTGTGTGTATTATACAATGGTAATTAAGGTAACTCCCAGACTGTACATAATGTATCTTAAGGTAAACTGAGTGCATTATACAATGGTAATTAAGGTAACTCGTAGACTGTAAATATTGTATCAGGTAATGTGAACTTGCTGTAATACTTACATATTAAAGTTATAATGGCCTGGGAAGTTTGTGTGTAGTATAAACTTTTTAACTTTATGTGTATTGGCATCTAATAAGATATCCTGCAATGTTAAGTAAAAATTATAAATACATGTATATGAATTTTCCTGAACAGTATATTTTATGTGAATTAACTTGTTTGTTAGATTAAAAATGTTCATGAATTTCATGGGTCTGAATAATTTAGATCTCCCAATCACCATTACTGTATGCAAGTTCTGCTTCCATTCTAGATAGATCACATGGGTGATGTAATGGTTAGCGAGCTAACCTTGAGTGTAAAAACTATAAAACTGGCATTTGTTGGTTCTCCTCTAAGCATGCAGCATTAAGGAATAACAATCAGGATTATGTGGAGTGACATGTCATACTTGTGGACTGTTGTTTCAGTGGAGTGACATGTCATACTTGTGGACTGTTGTTTCAGTGGAGTGACATGTCATACTTGTGGACTGTTGTTTCAGTGGAGTGACATGTCATACTTGTGGACTGTTGTTTCAGTGGAGTGACATGTCATACTTGTGGACTGTTGTTTCAGTGGAGTGACATGTCATACTTGTGGACTTGTTTCAGTGGAGTGACATGTCATACCTGTGGACTGTTGTTTCAGTGGAGTGACATGTCATACTTGTGGACTGTTGTTTCAGTGGAGTGACATGTCATACTTGTGGACTGTTGTTTTAGTGGAGTGACATGTCATACTTGTGGACTGTTGTTTCAGTGGAGTGACATGTCATACTTGTGGATTGTTGTTTCAGTGGAGTGACATGTCATACTTGTGGACTGTTGTTTCAGTGGAGTGACATGTCATACTTGTGGACTGTTGTTTCAGTGGAGTGACATGTCATACTTGTGGATTGTTGTTTCAGTGGAGTGACATGTCATACTTGTGGGCTGTTGTTTCAGTGGAGTGACATGTCATACGTGTGGACTGTTGTTTCAGTGGAGTGACATGTCATACTTTTGTGGACTGTTGTTTCAGTGGAGTGACATGTCATACTTGTGGACTGTTGTTTCAGTGGAGTGACATGTCATACTTGTGGACTGTTGTTTCAGTGGAGTGACATGTCATACTTGTGGATTGTTGTTTCAGTGGAGTGACATGTCCTACTTGTGGACTGTTGTTTCAGTGGAGTGACATGTCATACTTGTGGACTGTTGTTTCAGTGGAGTGACATGTCATACCTGTGGACTGTTGTTTCAGTGGAGTGACATGTCATACCTGTGGACTTGTTTCAGTGGAGTGACATGTGATACTTGTGGACTTGTTTCAGTGGAGTGACATGTCATACCTGTGGACTGTTGTTTCAGTGGAGTGACATGTCATACTTGTGGACTGTTGTTTCAGTGGAGTGACATGTCATACTTGTGGACTGTTGTTTCAGTGGAGTGACATGTCATACTTGTGGACTGTTGTTTCAGTGGAGTGACATGTCATACTTGTGGATTGTTGTTTCAGTGGAGTGACATGTCATACTTGTGGACTGTTGTTTCAGTGGAGTGACATGTCATACTTGTGGACTGTTGTTTCAGTGGAGTGACATGTCATACTTGTGGATTGTTGTTTCAGTGGAGTGACATGTCATACTTGTGGGCTGTTGTTTCAGTGGAGTGACATGTCATACGTGTGGACTGTTGTTTCAGTGGAGTGACATGTCATACTTGTGGACTGTTGTTTCAGTGGAGTGACATGTCATACTTGTGGACTGTTGTTTCAGTGGAGTGACATGTCATACTTGTGGACTGTTGTTTCAGTGGAGTGACATGTCATACTTGTGGATTGTTGTTTCAGTGGAGTGACATGTCATACTTGTGGACTGTTGTTTCAGTGGAGTGACATGTCATACTTGTGGACTGTTGTTTCAGTGGAGTGACATGTCATACTTGTGGATTGTTGTTTCAGTGGAGTGACATGTCATACTTGTGGGCTGTTGTTTCAGTGGAGTGACATGTCATACTTGTGGACTGTTGTTTCAGTGGAGTGACATGTCATACTTGTGGACTGTTGTTTCAGTGGAGTGACATGTCATACTTGTGGACTGTTGTTTCAGTGGAGTGACATGTCATACTTGTGGACTGTTGTTTCAGTGGAGTGACATGTCATACTTGTGGACTGTTGTTTCAGTGGAGTGACATGTCATACTTGTGGATTGTTGTTTCAGTGGAGTAACATGTCATACTTGTGGACTGTTGTTTCAGTGGAGTGACATGTCATACTTGTGGACTGTTGTTTCAGTGGAGTAACATGTCATACTTGTGGATTGTTGTTTCAGTGGAGTGACATGTCATACTTGTGGACTGTTGTTTCAGTGGAGTGACATGTCATACTTGTGGACTGTTGTTTCAGTGGAGTGACATGTCATACTTGTGGATTGTTGTTTCAGTGGAGTGACATGTCATACTTGTGGACTGTTGTTTCAGTGGAGTGACATGTCATACTTGTGGACTGTTGTTTCAGTGGAGTGACATGTCATACTTGTGGACTGTTGTTTCAGTGGAGTGACATGTCATACTTGTGGACTGTTGTTTCAGTGGAGTGACATGTCATACTTGTGGACTGTTGTTTCAGTGGAGTGACATGTCATACTTGTGGACTGTTGTTTCAGTGGAGTGACATGTCATACTTGTGGACTGTTGTTTCAGTGGAGTGACATGTCATACTTGTGGACTGTTGTTTCAGTGGAGTGACATGTCATACTTGTGGACTGTTGTTTCAGTGGAGTAACATGTCATACTTGTGGACTGTTGTTTCAGTGGGGTGACATGTCACTTGTGGACTGTTGTTTCAGTGGAGTGACATGTCATACTTGTGGACTGTTGTTTCAGTCAGCTAGCACTATACAATAATAATACAACTAAGCATGCTAGTACAAGGAAGTCATCATTGTCGAACTAGTAACCTGGTATACAGTGAATATTTGTGTAACATTGACAATCATATTTCTCTCTATCAAGTTCTCAAGAAGTACAGTGTGTCTAGAGAACATACATCTTCTCTTCATACATGGATGAAATGTACTGACATATATCCTAAAATCTATGATTTTGTATAAACTTACAACACCAAGAGTGAAGTAGTTGAAGAAATAATCAGAACACTGAGATCGTATCCGCTTGTGAGCATATGGGGAATGAATTTTCATCTTATCTTCAGCTTTGTAATAGACTTTTCCAGGACAACCTAAGGCACTAATAACATCCTGTAAAAGACAATAATTAGTTATACTATAACTAATTGAGGAGTTTCATTATCAAAAATATATCACGAATGACAAAATAACGCAGTTATTCACCAATGCGCGCAGCGCATGAGTAAGTTACAACGTTATTTGATCATGAGTGACATATTTTTTATAATGAAACTCGTCAATTAGTTATAGTATTTATTATATAGATAAAAAAATTGGAATTTAATATAAAATGAGTTTTATTGCACTATATTACGTGTGTAGCGTAGGGATATACTATAATGTGTATCGCTTCAAAAAACATGGCGCCACCCACGACAATAAAATAATTAAAATGCTTACCTTGAAATATTATTTTAGTTAAATTTGATCAAAATTGAAGCGTACACGAAGCCAAATAATGTGTAATCTTTACGTTTCAAACTGGAAGTCTTCATATGACGTCGATAAGGAAATGGCGCGAAATATAGCGAGAGTGAAATTAAAAACGATAATTTCACTGTGAAATTATCGTTTTTATCTAACTCAGAAAATTCTGTAATTCACAGCTATCTATATAATAATTACATGTAACTGCAGGGATGTCAATAGATTTTGAAATAGCAGGAGAAAATTGAAAAGTAGCAGGCAAATTGATGCGGACGGCACAGCCGTTCGCTGATGCCCTTTATGGCCGGGGGTCTGGGGCCCACACATATTTTCAGCAATTGTTCAAGATAATAGACCCTTTTTTTTACTACTTTTGATTATATTGTGGCAGTGATTCAGGCACTTCAATTTGTTGACTACAAAGATGTATTAAGATTTTATTTCTTCAATGCAATTTAACTTGAAAAACAGAACAGTTAACAAACTATAAATGTAGTTTAATTCAGTATGGTGATGAAAATGATTCTGAAGTTTTCCGTGAACCTTGTTTACATCTTTTTTTGCTCGGCGCCGCCATAGCATGTTTGATAAGGGTGCTCCTGTATAGGAGAAACGTTTATAATTTTGTAAAGCGTCATTCGGAACTCATCGCAATATTCCTAAAAAAATTAGAAAAAAACAAAGAATATGTAACCCGGATAATTCAGTCCCTCTCCATCTACGATTTCGTCTCTGATGAGCAGAAAATAACGACTGATATTATTCGGGTTAGAGGATATGTAGCAATGTTTATTTGTAAAGATCTGCAAACGTAAACATGCTGATGAGTAGATACACGCACTGTACGTTGTATTGCTGATACTAGATAAATTTTCTCTCATTATTTTTTTTAAAGAGAAAAAGTAACCGGCGGTGACAGCTAGAGTTACCGGAGATTTTTCGCTGGTTGCCGGTTTCTAATGACATCCCTAAACTGTTGTATCATAGAATTACAGATGGCACTGTGTTATTGACAACACTATTATATAAACTTATACCACAATCGTTTGAACAAAAGCTGTCAGAGTGACAACATCACATAACTTCAATGCAGGCACTGAAAAGTTGAAATTAAGTCCATCTATAATGACCTTTATAATAACACTTGCTAAAATTCTATTTTACATTAATGCACAATATTGTTTACATTTAATTATTTACTATCAAACTGTTACAATTAACATACTGTATTCCTGAAGATGCTCATAATCATATTGACAATCAATGTATGGAGAAGAACAGATAATGTTTAAATTCCATCAAAATTCATGCATATGAATTTATTAATTTCTCAAATGTTTTTTTCTAGAATGACATTAAATGGTTCTTCGGGAAAATCATATTCTAATCTATGTTGTTGCTGCTAAAAGTTTAAAGTTAATCTCTAGTTGAGAAATACCAGTCATTGACTAAGACATTTAGCTTTAGACATTTACCTGACTGGAATCACCAAACATAACTATTCTCTCTACAATTTTCTTTCTTGGGTCTATCAGTTTGCCAGGACCATTTCCTGAAAATATATTTTACATATAGAAAATACAAATACTCCTTAAACAATGAACTCTATTTTTCATTTTCCCATTGGGTCCTAAGGTAGTCCTATGGTAGCCACCATCTTGGACTTCCCATGGACACAGCATCATTTTTGTAAAGGGCCATCCAAAAGATATTTTCAGTCAAATTTGTTGTCAAATGTTTCCATGGTTTCAAATGAATAATTTGAAAATATTTTTTCCTACTGGATCCTTCGTTAAAACTTGACCATCTTGAATTTAATTGATAAAAAACTCCACACCCAAACCTTTTAAAAGGTCAAATTAGGAACATTCCACCCATGTCTGCCCTTCTTTGATTTACAACTCTTATTACCCCTTTGGTATCTTTAAACTTGTCCTTCTGTATTACAGTGTTATATTTGCATGGTGGACTTCAACATAAACAATGGGAGGAGGAAATTTATGATCCTTTTTTCATCTTCAGTTTAAAGAGATTTCTCTGTATAATATAAAAATAAATACCTTCTGTAACAAGCAGAAACTTTAAACCTTGTGTAACATTTCTCTCTCTTAGCACTTCTAAACAATCTAAATAACAGTTACCATGGAAACATATAATTGGTAGTGGAGGTGCTCTGAAAAAGGTTAATAGAAGTTCTTGTTTATTATACATTCAATACATTGTGTCATATGAAAGGTCAAAACAAACATCACGATGTTATCTTACAGAAAGCTTAAAAGAGTTAAAAAAAAAAAACAACTAGAGGCTCCCAGGAGCCTGTAATCGCTCACCTGGTTTTCAATTTGACATCAAAAGTTGATAGAAATGGGTGTGTTAAACATAATTTTGAAAGTGGGCCACCCAAAGATCATTTCAACTCAAATTTCTGAGCAAAAGAGTTTGATGTGATTTTTATCTCATAATATTCCTAAACGGAATAAACTGGCTGAAAAAATCTCACAGAAAAACCCAGAATATATGTTAAACTACTCATTGCCATATAGCTGCAGTTAAAATTTGAGTTCATTTTGATTTGTAATAAAGCGGAAATTGACAACTAAAGAAATTTCTATTTTTAGTAACAGCAGCCATTTTGAATGGAGGACAGGGCTGTCGGACACATTATTGAAAGGGGACCACCCCAGCCAAATTTGATTTAATTTGGTTCAGCGGTTTCAGAGGAGAAGATTTAAATGTGATCTTTTATCAAAATATGTCTAATTTGTATAATCAGTATAAATCGGTTGAAAGAAAAATTTCACAGAAAACCCAGAATATATGTTAATCTACTCATTGTCATGTAGCTGCAGTTAAAATTTGAGCTCATTTTGACTGATACTAAAGCAGCAATGGACAATTGAAGAAATTTCTATTTTTAGTAACAGCAGCCATCTTGAATGGAGGGCAGGGACGTTGGACACAATTTTGAAAGGGACCCACCCAGGGACCACCCCTGCCAGGTTTGGTTTAATTTGGTTCAGCGGTTTCAGAGGAGAAGATTTAAATGTGATCTTTTATCAAAATATGTCTAATTTGTATAATCGGTATAAATCGATTGAAAGAAAAATTTCACAGAAAAACCCAGAATACATGTTAATCTACTCATTGTCATGTAGCTGCAGTTAAAATTTGAGCTCATTTTGACTGATACTAAAGCAGTAATGGACAATTGAAGACATTTCTATTTTTAGTAACAGCAGCCATCTTGAATGGAGGGCAGGGATGTCTGACAAAATTTGAAAGGGACCCACCCAGGGACCATCTCTGCCAGGTTTGGTTTAATTTGGTTCAGCGGTTTCAGAGGAGAAGATTTAAATGTGATCTTTTATCAAAATATGCCTAATTTGCATAATCGGTATAAATCGGCTGAAAGAACAATTTCAAGGAAAAACCTGGAATTTATGTTAAACTACTCCTTGCCATGTAGCTGCAGTTAAAATTTGAGCTCATTTTGACTTATAATAAAGCAGCAATGGACAATTAAAATTTCATCCCCCCTTTTTTCTATTTTTAGCTTGGCGGCCATCTTGGTTGGAAGTTGGGATCACCGGACACAATTTTGGAAGGACCATTCCACCAAAGTTTGGTTCAAATTGGCCCAGTGGCTTCAGAGGAGTTGATTAAAATGTGAAAAGCTAACGGACGGACGGACGACAGACGCTCAGTGGTGACAATAGCTCACATGACCCTTTGGGTCAGGTGAGCTAGAAAGAAGAAAAAAGTAAAAACTGAAATGAATCCATTTCAGGATCAAAATCTCTATCTTACATTTAACCTTCTATCAGTATCTCATGTTAATTCAAGGTGTAACCAGCTTATCACTACCTTTATATATTAAAAATCAAAACCTGATGACTAGACATATGATTAATAGAATGTGGATGACAATTATAGAATGGTATTTAGACAGATATGCTGACAGGTCAAAATTATTCCTAATTATACTATACATACATGTTATAATATGTAGAAAAATTTATAAAGCTTTACAAAAATACTATGGTGTTTAATTCCACATTCAAAAATATTTCAGTTATATCGTGGTGGTCAGTTTTATTGGTGGAGGAAACTGGAGTACCCTGAGAAATCACCGACCTGTCCCAAGTCACTGACAAAATACAATAGAAACTGATTGGAAATTACAAATTGAAATTGATAACATTGGTCTATCTCTTAACACAATCAATGCTATATTCATGAAATATTAATCTACATTAATTCATACTTACTTTGTATCAGCTAAACTACTTCCTGTGTATAAACACATTCTAGTTACCACCGGGGAGGAACCATTTGGAAATTGTAGGGAGCCTAAACCATGGGCGTACTTAGGCTGAAACATAAACATACAATATAGTGAAACAAATTGCAGAAAATCAAATTATGCTGATTCTTAGTATCAACATATCTACAGTAAATACAATAATATGAAGACTTTATGACATTTCTTATCAATAATTATATCTCAAAGTTCTTATCAATAATTATACCTCAAAGTTCTTATCAATAATTATACCTCAAAGTTCTTATCAATAATTATACCTCAAAGTTCTTATCAATAATTATACCTCAAAGTTATTATCTACAAATCATACCTAAAAGTTCTAAATTGTATATCTGTTTTGCTTTATACAAAAAATGTTACTTCCAGTTTGGATAAAAAAAACTTGATCAATGAAAAAACAAAACTTTGGTCTAAAACAGTTTTAAATTTGAAAAAAAAACATTAAATAAATAAATAAATATTTAATTTGATTGATAGTGTTTACAAACACTTCTTGTAAAAATGTTCACATGTTTCTGAGAAAAAGATTTTTTTAATATTTTTCCCAAAGATGCATTGAAAAGGTAAATGTACAGAATGCATCATTATAGACTCTGTTATTAGTCACGCCAAAAAGGAGTTAACAACAATATCATTTGTAGCATCTGTTTGTATTGATAAACTATATTTATTTCAATAAACATTTATCAATATGAGTAATGAGGTTTGTCATACGGTAAGAAAAAATGCGCTAACGAGGAATTGCTCTCTTATTTTCAAGCCGAAGCGCCAATGCATCGTCCATCTTTTTTTCTATTTTTTCACTTACGATAAAAGATAAGACAAATATTTCTCTTAGGATCAAAATTTTACACTTACGACAGGGTAGTTTTACACGTAAAGTTAGGACTATTTTTGCACTTAAGATTATCGTAAGTATTTTTGTGAAACTCATTTTAATCTTAGTTTTACACTTACGACAATTTTTTTATCGTAAGAATTTTTGTGAAAAGGGCTACTGATATTTAACTTGTTCTGTGGTGGTGGCCATCTTGGATTTATGCCCAACAAGTAACATTTCTGCAAAGTTTAATTCAATTTTAAGTGAGATTTCTAAAAAAAAAAGATTAAAATGTAAAAAGTTAAGAGATACAGAGATGACAATAGCTCATTGTGCCAGGTGAGGTAAAATATGTATGAATACTGTATGTGAGTGCCCTAATTCAATCGTAAATGAGAGCCTAGCATCAGTATCATTTCATAATAAATTAATATGATATGTTTTTAATCCTCACCAATTAAGGATATGAAAATATATTGCTTCAAAATTTTAAAGGAAATAAATACAATTTAACATATAAATAAATATAATGTTGTCTTATTTCTTATAATTCATACCTCAAATTTGGATTCAATAGGAAAGTCAAAGGATAAACCTCTAAAATTCAGAACAAAAAGCTGCCTCTCTGAATTATACACTGTAAACAAAAATATAGAGAATTATTTATGAATTATACACTGTAAACAAAAATATACAGAGAATTATTTATTATACACACATCCATGAAATACAGAGATTTCTAGGTTTAATAAATATGATGGTTCAATTCAAATAATAGTCACTATATATGTTCAAATATCACAAAGTGTGCAACTATCAACAAGAGTTGTCTTTCTTTGTTCAATTGAGAAAAAGTATAGCAATAAAAGACCTGTGCAAAGCTATTGGTATTTAGTTTTCCACTTGATAATACATTAACCATGTACTATGTAGTCTATGACATTTAGCAAAGATAAGGTACATTTTAGAAAACCATCAAAAAGTTCCATAATATATAGTGTTATTTTTTTCTCTGACGTGTGATACATTCAAGTGAAGGAGTATGTGAGAATATTGTTTAATGCAAATTGAGCAAATTTTCACCTATATCATGGTAAGAACAAGTGACTTTTGAATGAGGTGACGACAATATCTTATTTATACTAGACCAACATGCTGAGTTAGATTTTAATAGTGCTGGCTCACTGAAATGACAGTCCACAGAAAGACATGTTACTCCACTCAGATACATTATCCTGATTCTGGGCCAACTAAGTCTTTGTTTTAACTCATTAATGCTGCATGTTTATCAGAGAAGCAACAAATACAAATATTAAAGTCTTTGGTTAGACATTATGGCATATCAAACCTACGATCTACCACACTCGGAGTAAGCTGCAGCTAACCATTGGGCACACCACTGAGGAAGGTCCCAGTAATCAACCTACGATCTACCACACTCGGAGTGAGCTGCAGCTAACCATTGGGCACACCACTGAGGAAGGTCCCAGTAATCAAGTGTTTGTAAATAAAAATAAAACCAAAATATCTTCCTAAAGATCTAAATTTTACAATGGGAAAATGTCAACTCAAATACCTACTCATGAAAGGCAAGCCAGACTGACTTTTTTTTTGCCAAATATCATTAAAATGGGAAAAAAATCAGGAAAAATTCAAATCATAAAGCATGGTTTAATACAGTTACAATTATCCAACAGATAAACATTAAAAGTAACATAAAATTAAATGATTAACATACATAAAAAAATGTATCAAAGTTGACAAAGAATACTGGACCATGGTTAACTTATTGATACTACTTAAACAGAAGGATAAACAACATCTCTACTTCAGTAACAGAGTCAACTAATCTGTAAATTTATGTAAAAACAGCAGTTTTTAAATGATAGAAAATCAATTGATCTGAATAGAATCCTTTAAAAAGATTGAGTGATTTTTTCATCCATAAAACACCCTTACAAGTATTGTACGGGTAACTTATGGCTAGAAGGTTACACAATGGTTATTTATTAGCTAAGAAGAGACAATGGATAATTCTATGGACTTGAACCTTCTGCCCCAAGGGCATCAACAATATTAACCAAAGATTTTTTAACAACCAAAATAAGTTGTTAAAAGATTAAAATGCAACAGAATAATCTTTGGTGTTTCTTGATCATTCCTTTTTAAAATTATTGATTTTTTTTAGTTTCCTTTGAGATATAAATATATGAATGAATCTTCTCAATCAAAACAAATGTCACAAGTGTCCTTTTACACCAAGATATCTTAAAATAGGTTTTGATTAAGTAATACAATATTAAGTATGCATAATGGTTTAAAAATAAACTGTAGCTCATTCTTCAAAAGTAGCTGCTTTATATTTCACATATAAAAGAACAGTAGATGAGTACTGCTGCTCGTAACTATAGCTGCTCATAGTCTTAGCTGGTCTTAACAATTACCTGTTAATTGGCTGTTAGCAATCTTAATCAAAATTAACTGTTTAATGGACATTTGTGTATGGTTTGTTGAGAAATAAAGATATATATATATTAAATTCTACATAAATATAAGGTAGACAGTGGACACAAGTTATTGGATGGGTTAAGGTTAGGGTTATGGTGTTTAATGACACTTTCAACAATATTTCAATTATATCGTGGCAGTCAGTTTTATTGATGGAGGAAACTTGAGTACCCGGAGAAAATCACAGACCTGTCGAAAGTTACTGAAAAACTTTATCACACAATGTTGTATCGAGTACACCTCGACATGAACGGCAAAAGTAATTGGATGCTTTAAATTTTACCTATACACTTGTATATGTCATATTAAACTACAATTTTTCAAATGAAAACAATGATAGTACTTTAGTAAACAAATTATTTAAGGATGCACTAAAATCCTGATGATTTGAAATACAGCCTCTAAAAATTGTTTAAAAATTATAACTATAAACTACATACTTTTCTGCTTTTGCCAACAAGAAAAATATCAAAATCGAACGTTTCCAGAAAGGATTACTTAAAAAGACTTTCAACCTACCTTTTTCGTATATACAACACTATCGAAGTGGATTACCGAAAGACGTCAACACATAATAACACATCGCCAGAGTGAGTTATGACTCAATGTTTTAGTATATACACAACAAACATACGAAGTGAGTAGTTCAACTGTTCTTTTATTTCAAGTTAATGTAACTTTCAGGAAGAACCAAATCTCACAATACCCAATTTAATGCCAACTAAAACATAGTGACTAGCTCTAAAAGATTAAAGTTATAACAACTAAAACATAGTGACTAGCTCTAAAAGATTAAAGTTATAACAACTAAAACATAGTGACTAGCTCTAAAAGATTAAAGTTATAACAACTAAAACATAGTGACTAGCTCTAAAAGATTAAAGTTATAACAACTAAAACATAGTGACTAGCTCTAAAAGATTAAAGTTATAACAACTAAAACATAGTGACTAGCTCTAAAAGATTAAAGTTATAACAACTAAAACATAGTGACTAGCTCTAAAAGATTAAAGTTATAACAACTAAAACATAGTGACTAGCTCTAAAAGATTAAAGTTATAACAACTAAAACATAGTGACTAGCTCTAAAAGATTAAAGTTATAACAACTAAAACATAGTGACTAGCTCTAAAAGATTAAAGTTATAACAACTAAAACATAGTGACTAGCTCTAAAAGATTAAAGTTATAACAACTAAAACATAGTGACTAGCTCTAAAAGATTAAAGTTATAACAACTAAAACATAGTGACTAGCTCTAAAAGATTAAAGTTATAACAACTAAAACATAGTGACTAGCTCTAAAAGATTAAAGTTATAACAACTAAAACATAGTGACTAGCTCTAAAAGATTAAAGTTATAACAACTAAAACATAGTGACTAGCTCTAAAAGATTAAAGTTATAACAACTAAAACATAGTGACTAGCTCTAAAAGATTAAAGTTATAACAACTAAAACATAGTGACTAGCTCTAAAAGATTAAAGTTATAACAACTAAAACATAGTGACTAGCTCTAAAAGATTAAAGTTATAACAACTAAAACATAGTGACTAGCTCTAAAAGATTAAAGTTATAACAACTAAAACATAGTGACTAGCTCTAAAAGATTAAAGTTATAACAACTAAAACATAGTGACTAGCTCTAAAAGATTAAAGTTATAACAACTAAAACATAGTGACTAGCTCTAAAAGATTAAAGTTATAACAACTAAAACATAGTGACTAGCTCTAAAAGATTAAAGTTATAACAACTAAAACATAGTGACTAGCTCTAAAAGATTAAAGTTATAACAACTAAAACATAGTGACTAGCTCTAAAAGATTAAAGTTATAACAACTAAAACATAGTGACTAGCTCTAAAAGATTAAAGTTATAACAACTAAAACATAGTGACTAGCTCTAAAAGATTAAAGTTATAACAACTAAAACATAGTGACTAGCTCTAAAAGATTAAAGTTATAACAACTAAAACATAGTGACTAGCTCTAAAAGATTAAAGTTATAACAACTAAAACATAGTGACTAGCTCTAAAAGATTAAAGTTATAACAACTAAAACATAGTGACTAGCTCTAAAAGATTAAAGTTATAACAACTAAAACATAGTGACTAGCTCTAAAAGATTAAAGTTATAACAACTAAAACATAGTGACTAGCTCTAAAAGATTAAAGTTATAACAACTAAAACATAGTGACTAGCTCTAAAAGATTAAAGTTATAACAACTAAAACATAGTGACTAGCTCTAAAAGATTAAAGTTATAACAACTAAAACATAGTGACTAGCTCTAAAAGATTAAAGTTATAACAACTAAAACATAGTGACTAGCTCTAAAAGATTAAAGTTATAACAACTAAAACATAGTGACTAGCTCTAAAAGATTAAAGTTATAACAACTAAAACATAGTGACTAGCTCTAAAAGATTAAAGTTATAACAACTAAAACATAGTGACTAGCTCTAAAAGATTAAAGTTATAACAACTAAAACATAGTGACTAGCTCTAAAAGATTAAAGTTATAACAACTAAAACATAGTGACTAGCTCTAAAAGATTAAAGTTATAACAACTAAAACATAGTGACTAGCTCTAAAAGATTAAAGTTATAACAACTAAAACATAGTGACTAGCTCTAAAAGATTAAAGTTATAACAACTAAAACATAGTGACTAGCTCTAAAAGATTAAAGTTATAACAACTAAAACATAGTGACTAGCTCTAAAAGATTAAAGTTATAACAACTAAAACATAGTGACTAGCTCTAAAAGATTAAAGTTATAACAACTAAAACATAGTGACTAGCTCTAAAAGATTAAAGTTATAACAACTAAAACATAGTGACTAGCTCTAAAAGATTAAAGTTATAACAACTAAAACATAGTGACTAGCTCTAAAAGATTAAAGTTATAACAACTAAAACATAGTGACTAGCTCTAAAAGATTAAAGTTATAACAACTAAAACATAGTGACTAGCTCTAAAAGATTAAAGTTATAACAACTAAAACATAGTGACTAGCTCTAAAAGATTAAAGTTATAACAACTAAAACATAGTGACTAGCTCTAAAAGATTAAAGTTATAACAACTAAAACATAGTGACTAGCTCTAAAAGATTAAAGTTATAACAACTAAAACATAGTGACTAGCTCTAAAAGATTAAAGTTATAACAACTAAAACATAGTGACTAGCTCTAAAAGATTAAAGTTATAACAACTAAAACATAGTGACTAGCTCTAAAAGATTAAAGTTATAACAACTAAAACATAGTGACTAGCTCTAAAAGATTAAAGTTATAACAACTAAAACATAGTGACTAGCTCTAAAAGATTAAAGTTATAACAACTAAAACATAGTGACTAGCTCTAAAAGATTAAAGTTATAACAACTAAAACATAGTGACTAGCTCTAAAAGATTAAAGTTATAACAACTAAAACATAGTGACTAGCTCTAAAAGATTAAAGTTATAACAACTAAAACATAGTGACTAGCTCTAAAAGATTAAAGTTATAACAACTAAAACATAGTGACTAGCTCTAAAAGATTAAAGTTATAACAACTAAAACATAGTGACTAGCTCTAAAAGATTAAAGTTATAACAACTAAAACATAGTGACTAGCTCTAAAAGATTAAAGTTATAACAACTAAAACATAGTGACTAGCTCTAAAAGATTAAAGTTATAACAACTAAAACATAGTGACTAGCTCTAAAAGATTAAAGTTATAACAACTAAAACATAGTGACTAGCTCTAAAAGATTAAAGTTATAACAACTAAAACATAGTGACTAGCTCTAAAAGATTAAAGTTATAACAACTAAAACATAGTGACTAGCTCTAAAAGATTAAAGTTATAACAACTAAAACATAGTGACTAGCTCTAAAAGATTAAAGTTATAACAACTAAAACATAGTGACTAGCTCTAAAAGATTAAAGTTATAACAATTAAAACATAGTGACTAGCTCTAAAAGATTAAAGTTATAACAACTAAAACATAGTGACTAGCTCTAAAAGATTAAAGTTATAACAACTAAAACATAGTGACTAGCTCTAAAAGATTAAAGTTATAACAACTAAAACATAGTGACTAGCTCTAAAAGATTAAAGTTATAACAACTAAAACATAGTGACTAGCTCTAAAAGATTAAAGTTATAACAACTAAAACATAGTGACTAGCTCTAAAAGATTAAAGTTATAACAACTAAAACATAGTGACTAGCTCTAAAAGATTAAAGTTATAACAACTAAAACATAGTGACTAGCTCTAAAAGATTAAAGTTATAACAACTAAAACATAGTGACTAGCTCTAAAAGATTAAAGTTATAACAATTAAAACATAGTGACTAGCTCTAAAAGATTAAAGTTATAACAACTAAAACATAGTGACTAGCTCTAAAAGATTAAAGTTATAACAACTAAAACATAGTGACTAGCTCTAAAAGATTAAAGTTATAACAACTAAAACATAGTGACTAGCTCTAAAAGATTAAAGTTATAACAACTAAAACATAGTGACTAGCTCTAAAAGATTAAAGTTATAACAACTAAAACATAGTGACTAGCTCTAAAAGATTAAAGTTATAACAACTAAAACATAGTGACTAGCTCTAAAAGATTAAAGTTATAACAACTAAAACATAGTGACTAGCTCTAAAAGATTAAAGTTATAACAACTAAAACATAGTGACTAGCTCTAAAAGATTAAAGTTATAACAACTAAAACATAGTGACTAGCTCTAAAAGATTAAAGTTATAACAACTAAAACATAGTGACTAGCTCTAAAAGATTAAAGTTATAACAACTAAAACATAGTGACTAGCTCTAAAAGATTAAAGTTATAACAACTAAAACATAGTGACTAGCTCTAAAAGATTAAAGTTATAACAACTAAAACATAGTGACTAGCTCTAAAAGATTAAAGTTATAACAACTAAAACATAGTGACTAGCTCTAAAAGATTAAAGTTATAACAACTAAAACATAGTGACTAGCTCTAAAAGATTAAAGTTATAACAACTAAAACATAGTGACTAGCTCTAAAAGATTAAAGTTATAACAACTAAAACATAGTGACTAGCTCTAAAAGATTAAAGTTATAACAACTAAAACATAGTGACTAGCTCTAAAAGATTAAAGTTATAACAACTAAAACATAGTGACTAGCTCTAAAAGATTAAAGTTATAACAACTAAAACATAGTGACTAGCTCTAAAAGATTAAAGTTATAACAACTAAAACATAGTGACTAGCTCTAAAAGATTAAAGTTATAACAACTAAAACATAGTGACTAGCTCTAAAAGATTAAAGTTATAACAACTAAAACATAGTGACTAGCTCTAAAAGATTAAAGTTATAACAACTAAAACATAGTGACTAGCTCTAAAAGATTAAAGTTATAACAACTAAAACATAGTGACTAGCTCTAAAAGATTAAAGTTATAACAACTAAAACATAGTGACTAGCTCTAAAAGATTAAAGTTATAACAACTAAAACATAGTGACTAGCTCTAAAAGATTAAAGTTATAACAACTAAAACATAGTGACTAGCTCTAAAAGATTAAAGTTATAACAACTAAAACATAGTGACTAGCTCTAAAAGATTAAAGTTATAACAACTAAAACATAGTGACTAGCTCTAAAAGATTAAAGTTATAACAACTAAAACATAGTGACTAGCTCTAAAAGATTAAAGTTATAACAACTAAAACATAGTGACTAGCTCTAAAAGATTAAAGTTATGACAAACTGAAGTTGACTACAAAAATACAAAAAAAAAACCTCATATATGATGGTATCTACCTGATTATATCCAAAAAGAACTAGGATGAACTGTTTTAGATACCTAAAACTTATGTCTCCCCTTAATGCGGCCATCTGTACAACAACCTATCTCGAAAGACAAAAATGTTATGGCCCGGGCAAGAAAATACTATTTAAAAAACAATTATTTGACTTTGAGGTCAAAGATCAATGCCCCACGAAGGTCATTATGGTATGCGACACACCACCTTATGGTCATGCACCCACATACCAAATATCATTGACCTATCTCGAAAGACAAAAATATTATGGCCCGGACAAGAAAATACTTTTTAAAAAACAATTATTTGACCTTGAGGTCAAAGGTCAAGGTCCCACAAAGGTCATTACGGTATGCGACACACCGCCTTATGGTCATGCACCCACATACCAAATAAATACTATATAAAAAACAATTATTTGACCTTGAGGTCAAAGGTCTAGGTCCCACGAAGGTCATTACGGTACACGACATACCACCTTATGGTCATGCACCCACATACCAAATATCATTGACCTATCTCGAAAGACAAAAATATTATGGCCCGGACAAGAAAATACTTTTTATAAAACAATTATTTGACCTTGAGGTCAAAGGTCAAGGTCCCACAAAGGTCATTATGGTATGTGACACACCACCTTATGGTCATGCACCCACATACCAAATAAATACTATATAAAAAACAATTATTTGACCTTGAGGTCAAAGGTCTAGGTCCCACGAAGGTCATTATGGTACGCGACACACCGCCTTATGATCATGCACCCACATACCAAATATCATTGACCTATCTCGAAAGACAAAAATGTTATGGCCCGGACAAGAAAATACTATTTAAAAAACAATTATTTGACCTTGAGGTCAAAGGTCAAGGTCCCACGAAGGTCATTACGGTATGTGACACACCGTCTTATGGTCATGCACCCACATACCAAATAAATACTATCTAAAAACAATTATTTGACCTTGAGGTCAAAGGTCAAGGTCCCACGAAGGTCATTATGGTACGCGACACACCGCCTTATGGTCATGCACCCACATACCAAATATTATTGACCTATCTGGAAAGATTAAAAAGTTATGGTTCGGACAAGCTTCACTGAGAAGAAGCAGAAGTAGAAGAAGCGGAAGAAAAAATCAGACTAAAACAATATGTCTCCCTTCGTTCGAAGGGGAGACATAATTATTGTGAATTGTTCCAAAAGATTGATGATCTATTTGTTCCATAGCTGAAACAACTAACATTACATATATATACAAGTTCACATAACCCAAATCCCAACCCCATACACAACATACCTCCAGGGTGAGTGGCTCCAAAAGATTGGTCTATCTGTTCTATAGTTGGCTGTACTTGAGGTGGTGAACTGAAGTGGACACCACTGTAAAATATGTACAAGTGTTAAAGTAAATAAACTTATTACTATACATTGTTAGTACTATTATAAATACATGTATGTTCAAACAAGAATTTATTGTGTCCAAAGAACACATTGCCTTGCCATTATCAGTTCACGAAGTATAACTGTATTGAAAATGCATGAAAATGTTAAATTCCTACAAAAATCGTCGAATCAAAATTGTGAATAATATGATCACTACACATCATGACCAATGAACCTTCCAAATATGAAAGCTATCGGACGAACGACCTCAGAGGAGATGCATTCACAAAGTGAAGCAGGACAGGCATAAGAACGAACAGAAGAACACACAGACAAAAGAAAGGACAAACTGAAAAATGATATGCCCCCATACTATCATATGCGAGGCATAAAAATGGTGTTTATCAAAGTGAAATGTGTTGTAGTGGTTTAAAAGAACAACACAATGATGACAGATGTTATAGTTTACATAGCATGGATGGTACATGTAAAGGACAACACATTAACTATGTAATTGAATTTTAATATTATAGACAATCAATTTTAATTGCAAAGTTCTATATCATATATTTTCAGTTCAATCTTGTGTTCTTAAATCAAAGTTGAAATTTTGTTTTTACAATGTATATGCCAGGAAAATTGAGTATTGTTACTGCAGATTGCATTGTATGTTGTATAAACAAAATGAAAATTTATCTTTTCCTTATTGCAACAATTATGTATGCTTCAGTTTACAAGGACTTAATGTTCCCAGTCTTTTACTTGAAGTATGACATTTTTGCAGAATAAATAACTGACCAATGTAAATAAGATATTTTGTCACATGACATTTTTGCAGAATAAATAACTGACCAATGTAAATAAGATATTTTGTCACATGTAGAAAAACATATTTCTGATTGGTTCTGGTGTTATGTATTTTTTTGCAGATAATGTATTAAGTGATGGAGATATCAACAAGAGGCTCCCAGGAGCCTGTAATCGCTCACCTGGATCAAAGCTGCTTTCAATAACAACGCAACTGCACTGTGGTGGCCATCTTGGTGGGAGAGCGCGACTGCCGGACACAATTTTGGAAGAGGACCATCCAATGACTATTCCATCAAAGTTTGGTTCTAATTGAGCTACTGGTTCCAGACAAGATGGTTTTTATATGAATTTCCCATAGGGTCCTATGTTAAACTAAGCACAGCTGTGCAGCCATCTTGGTCAGAGGGCGGGACCACCAGACACAATTTTGGAAGAGGACCATCCAATGACTATTTTATCAAAGTTTGGTTCCAATTGAGCAACTGGTTCCAGACAAGAAGATTTTTATGTGAATTTCCCATAGGGTCCTATGTTAAGCTAAGTTCGGCTGTGGGGGTCATCTTGGTCGAAGGGCCGAACCGGCGGACAATTTTTTGGAAGAGAACCATTCAATGACTATTTCATCAAAATTTTGTTCTTATTGAGCAAATGGTTTCAGACAAGAAGATTTTTATGGGAATTTCCCATAGGGTCCTATGTTAAATTAAGTTCGGCTGTGGCGGCCATCTTGGTAGATGTTCTGAAATGACGGACACAATTTTGGAAGAGGACCACCCAAGAATCATTTCAGCAAAGTTTGGTTGAGATTGGCTCAGTAGTTTTAAGGAGAAGATTTTTTTTAAATTTCATCCCTCCTTTTTTCTAATTTGCATAATCGGCAAAAGTTCAAAGTTCATAAAAAATCCCGTAATATATGTTAAAAAGCTCATCATTATGCTTATACAGTTCAAATTTGGGCACATTCTGGCTTAAAATAGAGCAGTTTTGGCCATTTGAAGAAATTTCTATTTTTAGTAATGATGGCCATCTTGGATACAGGACGGCACTGACGGACACAATTTTGAAAGGGGACCACCTAAGGATCATTCAGACAAAGTTTGGTTGAAATTGGCCAAGTGGTTTCTAACAAGAAGAATTTTAAATGATTTTTTGCTTATTTATGCCTAATTTGCATAATCGGTCAAAATTGGCAAAAGTTCAAAGTTCATAAAAAATCCCATAATATATGTTAAAAAGCTCATCATTATGCTTATGCAGTTCAAATTTGGACACATTCTGGCTTAAAATAAAGCAGTTTTGGCCATTTGAAGAAATTTCTATTTTTTGTAATGGTGGCCATCTTGGCTATCGGACATCATTTTGAAAGGAACCGACCCAAGGACCATCCCTGCCAGGTTTGGTTTAATTTGGTTAAGTGGTTTCAGAGGAGAAGATTAAAATGTGATCTTTTATCAAAATATGCCTAATTTGCATAATCGGTATAAATCGGCTGAAAGAAAAATTTCACACAAAAACCCCGAACATATGTTAAACTACTCCTTGCCATGTAGCTGCAGTTAAAATTTGAGCTCATTTTGACTTATACTAAAGCAGCAATGGACAATTAAAATTTCATCCCCCCTTTTTTCTATTTTTAGCTTGGCGGCCATCTTGGTTGGAAGTCGGGATCACCGGACACAATTTTGGAAGGGGGTCATCCAAGGAACATTCCACCAAAGTTTGGTTGCAATTGGCCCTGTGGTTTCTGAAGAGAAGATTAAAATGTGAAATGTTGACGGACATTTGATGAAAAAAGGGAAATAACTCCAAAATGTGTAATGGGATTTACTTCAAAATTGCAGGGTGGGTAGATCTTGACATGCTGCACATTTTTGCAATTTAAACTTAACCTTTATCTCTTATAATTTTTGAAATATAGGACGAAAAGTATTAAAATTTTACAAATTTGATGAAAAAAGGGCAATAACTCCAAGATGGGTAATCAGATTTACTTCAAAATTGCAGGGTATGTAGATCTTACTGTGCTGATCATTTTTACCCCATGTCAGATGTTTGATACTATTAACGTTTTTTGAGTTATTACCCAAAACCTGCAATTTTACCATATGTTCTATTTTTAGTAACAGAGGCCATGTTGGTTGGTGCACGGCATCACCGGACACAATTTTGAAACTAGACACACTAGTGATGATTCTGACCAGTTTGGTTTCCATTGGTCTAGTACTTTCAGAGGAGAAGATTTTTGAAAAAGTTTACAATGGACGACGACGGACGCCAAGTGATGGCAATAGCTCACATGACCGTCGGGTCAGGTGAGCTAAAAATGCAAACTAGAGGCTCACAAAAGCCTGTATTGTTCATCTGGTTATTAATGCATATTTGGGTACAAGCAAGAGAAAATACTTTTTATTCACATCCCCATACTTCAAGCGCTATAAAACCAATATATTTTTCAAAAGACTATCCTAAGAGCATTCAATCAAAGCTTGCTTTCAAACGATCTTTGCGGTACAAATGTAGTACAAAAATGCATGGTAATTTGATGTCAAAGTGGCATGATATGAAGACCACTGAAACCATTTATTTGTGCAAACATAATCAAGGCTTTGCAAAAGGAGGCAGCTATGAACTAGAAATAAAAATTATCTTCTCATTAATAGGTACATTGACCTTTGATCTTATTACACAAAGTTCAATAATGTTCCTCAACTCCCAAAGGTTTACAATCTGACCACATAACAGTGACATAAACCTTTGATCTACTGAAACAATTCAATAGATTTCCTCTCAATAAAGGGTACCTCCTCCAGATAATGTCCAGATATAACAATTTTTAGCTACCTACATTTAACCTTTGAGCTACATTGTATAGACTTTCCGATCAAAATGGTTTGTCCAATACCCAAGAGTGAAAATTGAATATGAAGAAATGATGATGATGTGCAGAAACCAATTGTTGATGGCAGACTACCTTTTATCAAATGAATAATTGAAATTGACTGTGTCACAGCTTGGTCGAAAAATATTTAGTAGTTTAACATCCTTGCTGTCATGTGCATGAAACATTCTCCTAGAATATTCATAAACGCTATGATAAATAAACATTAATATCATAAAAGAACTTACTAGAAAACATGTAGGGGAGAGAAGCAGATCTTCGGACTGGTGTACAATTTAGGACTAATCAACAAAGCTTTTTTTAAAGTGATATTATTATTGTTATTAATATCAAGTAAGTTATTTTACATCTAAACATCTTAGGTTTTGTAAAAGCTTGATCAATAGAAACAAGCTGTCAATGACTGATACGAAAATATGTTGGATTTCAGTTTATCGAAGAGCTCACATGATTCAATAAATATAGATTTTAGCATGGTCATTTCCATATCGGTCCTGGTATCATCCCGAGACTCCCATATCAGCCCAAGGCCAAGGCAACAGCCGAGGGTTGATATGGGTTGAGGGATGATACCAGGACCTATATGGAAAAGGTTATGTTATAATCTGTTTATCACATATTTAACCATGACTGAAATAAATAAATTGTAAATGAATAAATAAAAATTTTTAGTCACATTTCCCTGGATATTTGAGTATGAGAATAGTGTTATTCTAGAGTTGGGCAAAATGGGAGCCAAATCGATAACGGTTTGCTTGATAGCGTTATCATTAGTAACCGCTGACTGGACAGAGTTATTACTGATGAAAATTGGAGTAACTGTTCTATTTTCATAGTTTTCAATAGTCGATACGATGGCGTAAATATCTACTGATGGAAGCTTGGATACATTGGTTCGTAATCCTGTTTGAATTTCGTGCGCGCTGAAAAAAAATCTTGCCAGGTGCATGTACATCTCCTCGACTCCAATATACTCGGGATTATGGTGTTCTCCCACTGTTGATAGCCAATCCTTGAATATCCTTATGTCACTCTCAGTTTTACGTTTTGTATTGACATTTTTCATCTCTGTTGTATCGGTTTTTTGTATGTTTGCTTAGGTGTCACAATGACGTCATCGACGCAGGGCACAATAACCGGTTATTTGCCCCGGGCACTGATATGGATCGGGAACGTCTTTATCACACATGCAAAACGGTACGTATTATGTACAAATATGTGATAAAACATGTTATCACATATTTTGTTGCAATATGTTAATTTTTGCATGTCCAAGTTATAGTTAGAGTATATTAAGTGAAATTTTAATGGTTAAGAAGGGGCGGAGCGAGCGAAGCGATGCGACCCCCTTCTTAACCAATAAAATTTCACTTAATATACTCTAACTGACTTAGAATGTAACCTACTTTTTCATTGGTTCAATGTTCCAGACATTTCGTACGTCACACCCTAGACGTTTGCTGGAAAGTGCGCGGCACGGATTTTACCACGGCATGATAGAGGACGTGTTGAATGACGAAAGCCAAAATATATCTGTGTCTCAACTACTTGACCTCCCCACACAACAGCTGCATTAAAAATGAAACGCGTGTGCGCGAAGCCGAAGGAATTCTTAAAATTGAAGTGCCTGACAACATAAGGAAAATTGTGATCGTAAAAGCACAGGTACATGGGGTCATGACCTACGTTACCCCCCCCCTACTATTTCTTTCTCTCTATATTGATTTATTTACCAATTTGTGCCATTTTGCTATCAAGCTATTTTTACGATTTAGTATACTATTATATAGGTGATATAAAAAATGGACATGGAAATTTAAATTTTCTCAATGGATTTTTTTTCATTATTTTTTTCATGTTTAATGCTTGGTAAAGCTCATTGAATATTGTTTTGACCACCAGATATATGTAATATTAAAGTTGTCTCAAAAGTACATAATGTTTATTTTTTTAGCAGCAGTTGTCAATCAAAGCAGTCACCTGACGTCTATTTCAGCTGCGTCACTTTGAAAAACTTAATAATTAAGTGTGGCACTTAATGGGTCACTTCTCGAAATCTGATTGGTCGAAAAAGTAGGTTATATTCTAATAATAGCTAAAAGTCAGTGTTGGTTATTTGCTCTCAGGGCAAATACGGGGCAAATATCCGTATTTGCCCTCTAAGTTATAGTTAGAGTATATTAAGTGAAAATATATCTTTGTCTCAACTACTTGACCTCCCCACACAACAACTGCATTAAAAATGAAACGCATGTGCGCGAAGCCGAAGGAATTTTTAAAATTGAAGTGCCTGACAACGTAAGGAAAATTGTGATCGTAAAAGTACAGGTACATGGGGTCATGACCTACATTACCCCTCTCTTTTTTTTTTTTGCAATTTTTTTTCATACACTTCTCAACATAATTTTGGTATCAAATAATCATAAATCTACTATTTCTTTCTCTATATTGATTTATTTACCAATTTATGCCATTTTGCAATCAGGCTATTTTTACGATTTAGTATACTATTATAGCAATCGTAACTACTCGGCCATTCTCGCTACCCTGCAAATAACCTCGTACATACATAGTAGAAATTCTTCTTAAATTGTTTGCCGGAAGTTAAGTTAAGTTAAGCCGCACAAAAATATAATCCACGAAAATCCAATATGGAAGACATACAATGTACTAAGTAAAATCTAATCATGCAAAACTAATTAAAACTGTAATTGAAATATAGAAAATTGTTTAAAATATAACTTTATCAAACTTTCATGTAACTGACATGTGAAAAGTAGTGCGATTTATATGCCTAATGCATACGAGGTTATTTGCAGGGTAGCGAGAATGGCTGAGTAGTTATGATTATAGGTGATATAAAAAATGGACATGGAAATTAAAATTTTCTTAATGGATTTTTGTTCATTATTTTTTTCATGTTTAATGCTTGGTAAAGCTCATTGAAAATTGTTTTGACCACCAGATATTTGTAATATTAAAGTTGTCTTAATAATTAAGTGTGGCACTTAATGGGTCACTTCTCGAAATCTGATTGGTCGAAAAAGTAGGTTATATTCTAATATCCGTATTTGCCCTCATATATCCGTATTTGCCCCCGTATTCAACTTCCGGTATCTGTGCAGTGGTCTCAAAGATTATATGTCAACGTACAAGGAAAGATGATGCATAAAATCGTATTTCAATCAAATTAACACATTTCAACATATTGGAATAAATTTTAAATAACTTGAAACGGAATAATTAGCTCAAATATATACGTCGTGCTGAATAGGAATTTCCATTCAAATGTCAACGTCTTGGGTAGATTTTACAAACAGTTTCTAACGTCATTGTACAGATCGACATTGTTTGATATATTTTTGAAACCAGATTCGAAACAAAAATATTTGCAAGTTGAACAAAGGCAACTCTCTAAAGGATTTATTTTCGCAATTTGTCTGTTCATAGATCTTTTTTGCAATATAGAAGTCAATGCTTGGAAAAGGTCAATGTAAAATATGTGATAAAAAGATTATGACATGAAATTTTCCATATGATCCCTGGTATCAACCCTCGACCCATATCAGCCCTCCAACTTCGCTGTCGGGCTTGATATGGGAGTCTCGGGCTAATACCAGGGCCAATATGGAAAATGTCATGTAATAATCTCTTAATACGACCACAATAAGTCAACAGGGCTTCCTCTTTCATCAGTTTTACAGCAATCAAGTTTAACTCCATAACCATCAATGACAGAGGAAATCTTCTGCAATACTACCTGAAATCCTTGTCATAATCAATTCAAAGAAAAAAACTTTATTTGGCACTTTTTGGCTCCTTTCAATAGAGTTTATCTCAGAAACCCTAAAACTTAAAAAGATAAAGGAAATTCATCATGACATCAACATACTACACAAAGTCTCAAAGCTATAAATTCAAAGAAAAAAAACATATTTAAGTTGGATACAAAATAAAAATTTGGTATACCTTCCAAATAAGTGAAATTTAGGCTCCTTAACAGTAAAACCTAATATAGCCTCCATTCCAAAATAAAATAGGAAATTATCTTTATTGACTCATTAAGATGAACATTTTACAAAAAACTGCATTAAAATTGGATGAAAAATGAAAACATTTAAATTTTGGAAACTGGTTTTTGTGGGTTTCTTTTCGATCGGGTTTATCTCAGATATTCACGAGAGTGAGTGAGTGATTGTTGTTTTGTGGCCAATTCAGCAATTTTTCAGCTATATCATGACGAGAACAAGTAAATTTTCAATGAGATGATGATGAGGTCTGCTCTGTACTAGACCAACACGCTGAGTTGGATTTTTATAGTGCTAGCTCACTGAAACAACAGTCCGCGGGTAGACATGTCGCTCCACTCGGACACATTATTCTGATTCCGAGCCAACCAATCTTTGCTCTTTCTCCTTAAAGTTAATGCTGCGTGTTTAGCGGAGAAGCAGCAAATACCCATTTTATCGTCTTTGGTTTGACCCGACCAGATCTCAAATCCATGATCTACTGCACTCGAGGCGAGCATGCTACACATTACGACATCGATGCGGTTTCATAAGAGAGAGAGGACACCGACCTATCCATAACATAATATAACAAAATATTTAATGTAGTCACATAAAAACTTGATCGCTTGGTAGAAACACTGTCATAATTGGCATAAATTGTATTACTTGGTAGAAACACTGTCATAGTTGATGTCTATATATAGACATACAATAACATTCTATAAATAGCAATAAAAAAATAATAATAAAAAAATAAAACCTTATCTGATATTTAGTCTATATAGAAAACTAATTTATAATCTGTAAGGGGAAAAAACCAAACCATAAAGGATATATTTAGATTTTAAATATCTTTATCTCGAATTCCCAGTATATTTTCTGTCTTATTTATTAGACATGTTTACTTTCCAAATCTATATTAATATCAATAATTACTACACGCTTTAAACAAAAACAAATCATGAAATTCATTAATAGCTATTTAATGGAGGGAACACTTGTTTTGTTGATTTTTTTATAGGATTTATACAACAACATTATGGGAGAATTATTTATAGATTACTCTATATTAATATAAACAAGAGTACATGTTACTAATTATAGATTATATTTATGGTGAAATCGAAGCAATCATCAGCAGGATGCCTTCTTTATTTACTAAAATAATCCTTTTACTTAAAAATAGCTATTTTTACTGTCGTGTGGGAAACACAAATTGTTGCTATGTTTCGAAGTAACTCTAAAACAAATTAAATCAGGGATGATCTATTTTTATCAACAAATATTTCATAACATATTTTATTCTTAAAATCTGGATAAAACAATTCCAAAGAGACTATATGGTTAAAATACTTTGTGATAATACCAACACACTTTAAGGTTAATATGGTTCCCAGGACTTGTCCCACAAGAGCTGTCCAGCACAATTTTAGATGTCCCCAGGTGGAGGATTGGGGTTTCATATATATATATATATATAGACAAGGTAACACTACGATTATTGAAGCTCCTTTAGTTAGGGAGTGGATGTGGTCGAGGGCGCTGGACGTAAGGCTAAGCGAATGGTGCTGCAGTGCATCAATGGTGTGAGTTCAAATCCCGTCGAGGGAAGAACAAAAATTTGACAGCTCTAAAATCTAATTCTAACACTGTTTGGTTTAATTTTCAGACGTATATATATAAATATATACAATGTGACTTACAGTGACATTTTCATCCCTAGTTCTTCAGAATTCTATTTTAAAACTTATTCTAATGTATAATGTATCATAATCATACTACACAGTAAAAATTTAAGTATTTCTATCAATGCTGGGTCTCATTTTAAGATTTACTTAATTTCCCCCTTTAAGTCCCCTTAATTTTTAAGATTTACTTAATTTCCCCCTTTAAGTCCCCTTAATAGCCCCTCCAAAGGGAGGATCAACTTAATTTATACAAATCTGAATCTCCTCTTCTCAAGGTTCAAATTGGTAGAGGAATTTTGCAGAAGAAGATTAAACTGTTTAAAATTAACAGACAACAGACAACAGATGCTTTGGTCTTTGGCCAGGTGAACTAAAAATTATTTAAAACAGATTTTTGTTTATGGTTTTGTTACCATTTCAATCAAACCATAATCAGATTTAAACAGATTTCATATAGTTTCAACATACTGATAGATGATTTTTTATTCAAAATATATAGTTGAATGGAGGTTGCTCTATGTGCTTGTTAAATGTTACAATTGAAAACAAAAAATGCAATAGAGGCCAGTTTTTGTCACATTATAACAAAATGAAGAATTTTTGTAGACGAACTTCCAAACACCATCCCTGCAAGTTTGTTTCAGTTGGCACAGTATTTTCAGAGGAGAACTTGTTTTCGTATATTAGTTAATCAGCAACAAGAATGTCTGTGTGGGTCATATTTTTGGTCAGATCAAAACCAAATGCTGAAATGATGAATTTTGTAGAGGACCTTGTAAACATCATTCCTGAGCCGTTTGGTTCCAAGCGGCTAAATAGTTTCAGAGGAGAAGAAAAAAGCTTACAGGCAACAGATGGACAGACACCAAATTATGACTAAAGCTCACATGACCCTTTGGGTTCAGATAGATAAAAATTATGCATATATATGCATGTAATAATAATCATAATTGTTAATCATAATTGTCAACCATCTCTTATTGTTTCATTTTCTTAATATGAAGAAAAAAAATGTATACATCATCAGACTGTCCTTTATTAAATGGTTATTTTGTTAAAAATATAACTTCAATAAGAATCAAAAGATTTGTAAAGAAAACCAAACTACAATGACACGTTTTAATAGCTCAGGGTCTCATAAACAAGCAAGGTTTGAAGATGGACAAAAGAAGGATATATTACACACATGTCTTGACCACTTTCCTTAAGGAGGTAAAAAATATCTAACTTTAATATTGGATAAATAGGTGGCGCTTACATCAAAAACATTGAATAACACTACATGTCCAGTTTAAGGAAAGTTGAGAGGTCAGTCAAGAAGGTAAAGAGTGGACACTTGTAAAAAGCCAGATGTCTTCAAGTTTTAAAGGACAATTTGTATTTAATTAGCATAAATTGAGTATACAGCAGGTTTTCATCTGACCACTTGTCTACACGTGGCCACTCTGTTACAACTACTGTTAAATACAAAGTTCACATTTGAAAGGAAAGTCATATTCTGGTTCATTTGGGCCAATTACTTTAAAAAAATTAATTTGGATTAGGGATGTGGGCAGTTTCAATCTTCACTTGTTTTTCATGAGTCATTTTAATAATAAAATGTCAACATATATTTAGTATTTCTCATTTGTGGTTGTGTTTTATACATACCAATATTTCAGCTTTACTTTTCCCATGTTGTTGACTTCTATAACCTGTTAATATAAAATAACAATTACCGTAGTTATAAATTTTAATGCCAATGGTAATGAATGATCTTTATGTTTAAATATCAATAACCAAATTAAACCAATATTAATTGTAGATCTTTTGAGGTTAAATCCTTTTGTTTCTATGTATATATTAATGTGTCATTCCTGATATACAAATTTCATGAGATAACAAATTATGTGATAGCTAATAAACTTAACAGAACAAAATAAACAATAAAAATAGGTAGTTAGCTGACTCAGAGATCCTTGTACATGCAGGATAAAAATCTGATGCGTCTCAACCAATATGTCACAAGACCCACTCGTGCATTCTTTATTTTTGGTGAAAAAAAAAAGGTGAGTCCTCGCCAGTAACTCTGCTGACTGACTTAAAATTAAACTTGTTAAAGGTGGTCAGTATTGGTAAAAGAATTTGTAGAAGAATTTACAAGATTGAAAACACACCAAAAAATGAGCAATGCACATGTAAATACCATTTTAGTAAAAACACTAACATTAGACAACATAGGTTTTAACACTAACAAGTCTGAATTTTAGTCAACTGATGACAATTAACAGATAGGAATATTATAAAAGTTTGGATAGAAAAATATACTATATACATAGTAAATTCTAATACGACATCTTTCATTGGCTATATAAACGATGTAATGATAAAATTCCTGATATACTTTATTTCGTACATGTTTATTGGCGAAAAAATTAATTTATGGACATAATTCCTGGGTGATTTCATATATTTATACAGGACAGTGGTGGGTACAAACATTCCAGAAAAAAAGTACTTAAAATAATCATCTATCAACTTTGACTATTGTAAATTGTTATCTTCAGGTGATGTTGATTCCAAGGAACCTAGGTGACATTGAC
The DNA here is from genome assembly GCA_963680875.1 of Bathymodiolus brooksi. Lineage (NCBI taxonomy): Eukaryota > Metazoa > Mollusca > Bivalvia > Mytilida > Modiolidae > Bathymodiolus > Bathymodiolus brooksi. The sequence goes on along the minus strand of OY804578.1, from coordinate 23,981,623 downwards.
ACCTTGTTACTGAGTTTTATTACAATCATAGGTGACATTGACACCTTGATACCAAGCTTTATTACATTTTTTTTTACCATTTTACTTGTATAAATTGCTAAAATCTAAATGCCATCATACTGTAAAAGGTAAGTAACTTAATTTCAACTCTGGGTATTCTGCTATTTTGGAAAATAAAATGACTAAAAAACAAAACAGTTAGTAGATTTTGCTACAAGATGCATTTCTCATATTGCCTTCCCCGTCAAAAAATATGTCTTAGCAGAATATGTCAACTGGCTGACAAGGCATTGCTTTAAATCAACTGGCTGAAAAGGTATTGCACTATATCAGCTGGCTGACGAGGTATTGCTTTGAATCAACTGGATGACAAGGTATTGCTTTGAATCAACTGTTACTGGCTGACAAGGTATTGCTTTCAATCTACTTGCTGACAAACATTGCTTTGAATCAACTGTCTGACAAGGTATTGCATTAAATCAACTGGCTGACAAGGTATTGCTTTAAATTAACTGGCTGACAAGATATTGCTTTGAATCAACTGACTGACAAGATATTGCTTTAAATCAACTGGCTGACAAGATATTGCTTTGAATCAACTGGCTGACAAGGTATTGCTTTAAATCAACTGGCTGACAAGGTATTGCTTTAAATCTACTTTCTGACAAATATTGCTTTGAATCAACTGTCTGACAAGGTATTGCATTAAATCAACTGGCTGACAAGGTATTGCTTTGAACCAACTGTCTGACAAGGTATTGCTTTGAATCAACTGGCTGACAAGATATTGCTTTGAATCAACTGGCTGACAAGGTATTGTTTTAAATCAACTGGCTGACAAGGCATTGCTTTAAATCAACTGGCTGAGAGGGTATTGCCTTGAACCAACTGTCTGACAAGGTATTGCTTTGAATCAACTGGCTGACAAATACTACTTTAAATCAACTGGCTGACAAGGTATTACTTTAAATCAACTGGCTGACAAGATATTGCTTTGAATCAACTGGTTGACAAATATTACTTTGAATCAACTGGCTGACAAGGCATTGCTTTAAATCAACTGACTGACAAGGTATTGCTTTGAATCACCTGGCTGACAAAGTATTACTTTAAATCAATTGACTGACAAGGTAGTATTCTTATATTTTTGGAACACAACTACATAAAAGACAATGTTTAACAGAGATGCATCAAATATGTACATCTGTATCATACCACAAACCACTAAAATACAATATTCAAATAAATGTACATAACCCTATACATAAAGTCTTAATTTTATCAATCAATGGCAGAAATATATAAATATTTCCTATCTATTTGATTTAATATATATATTACTATAAAATCTCTACAGATCTAAAATTACTAGAAGTATTAAATGATGTCAGACATTATCTACTATATGACATCATTACAGTACATACACAATAATTTAATTTTTTTGATGTCATAGAGGAGTTGATACAGGACTAATTTTTTAATGTACACAATTGATATAGGATTGTCATATTGTAAGCACAAGATTATACATCCCTGCAGACTGAGGAAAATAAATAATTACTTCTGTGAATTAAAATAAAAACCAAATCTATGAAAATGATATTGATGATAAAATCATTTAATACCATCGGCAATTAGATATTGATTTTTAAAACATATAAACATTTCATGAGTTTGATAATTGTGTGATCAGAACTAAATTAAACACCTTGATATAAAAGGTTAGTTTACATACAATGCTGCCAGTCCCAAAGGGCACAAAAAATTCTCACAATAAAGTCCTCTGATTATCAACAATACCATTATATGTCAAGATCTCCATCCTTTCTCTGTTATATAAGGAACTAATACAACTGTCAATTTTAATATCAAGGTCACATAGAAAGGAATGGTCTGGCAATATGTCTCCCAGTCATATCTTTTACTTAATTGGAAAAAAAATCTTTCCATATTTTTTTTAATAAGTACTGATACATATATGAATGAAGTATGGGTGCGATTCATTTTCTTCAATGAGAAATTGCAAACAGGTTTTGTTGTATCTGTTGTGAGGAAGATAAGAAAAGTAGAAGATTCTTCCTGATGAAAGCAAGGACTTTTCAGACATTTTATTTCATTCCATTCAGTGCTTCTAAAGAAGATTTTCATAGATTTACAATTTTTCAACCAATCAAAAGCCATATTGGCCATCTTGGATGTAGAGCTATGTCACTGGACAAAATTTTGGAAGAGGACGACCCAAGGAGCATCACATCGAAGTTTAATATTTTGGTTCAATTTAACCCAGAGGTCAAATGTAAATAGTTAACAGAAGACGCCAAATGGAGAAAAAAGTTAACTTGTGCTTTTGGCTCTGATGAGTTAAAATACAATACAAGACACTCATTACCAGTACTGATCACCTGATATATAAAATGGCCTGATGTATGATAATGATACAATTATTGTATTGTTACCATGGTAAAACAATCTCCAAAACTGGTGGGCATTCTTGGTTTTGAAAAAAATTTAGAAAAGAACTGTCAATAGTGTTCATGATTGTCATGATAATTGTGAATGAAAGGTGCAATAAGTATTTCAACCAGACTGAATTTCAAATCAGTATTAAAAACTCAACACTGATAGAAGACCATCTAAAGAACACTCATGACATGTGTGGTTTTGAAATCTGACAGTGGTTCAGAAGAAAAGGAAAGAAATATTTTCACTTATGTTAAACTATAGGTATGTCTAAATGTTTAAATAATTTTACAGTCGGAGTTTAATCAGATTTGTAGTTTCTAAGAAGACATTGTTACATTTTGGTTATCATAAGGCTTTAAAAAATATTTTAAATATGTCATGCAGCAACAGTCATCTTGGTAATCCAAACTGAACCAAAAACACAAAATTTGTAAGACCATCCAATAAATAAACATTCATCTCAATATCGGTTTCCATTGGACCAGTGGTTTCTCAGAAGACATAAATGTGAAAGATGGGTATGGAAAAAAGATCTCACATGACTATTCAGGATGCAAGAGTTAAACTGCATGAAATGAAATAAACTTTCATCATTTTTTCAACTACATTTATCATGGAAACCAAGCTTTAGCAGAAGATGGATGTTAAGAAAAGACCAGGAAACTACAAATTAACAATGAATATGTGATCAACTTTCACACAATCTCAAAATACAAACTGAACATAACACATCCCACCCTAGAAACAAACATATACCCCCATCTCTTATAAAGACAAATCATATGGAAAAAAAATTCTTAAGAAATCAACAAGAATATGTCACCATGGATTTGAAAGCCTGGTTAAAAAGTTGACCTACTTAATTAAACTGGTCATTAATAACTCAATATATGATATTTTTCCATATTCACAAATGAACTGGCAGATGGATAGTCTATTGTCCTGAACTGACCACTACCAAGTTTATGTATAAATTAACCTTGTAGCCCTCAGATGACCAGTCTTTGGCCACTTCAAATGAGTAAAAGTCAACATTGATTTTTTCTTTGAATAATAAAAATGTGCATTTTACTGTTGTATTTTTTATCCAATCAACTGAACCATCATTAACAGGACCATTGGTCACTTTCATTATATTCTGGACAAGAAAGAAAGGTCACCGGAGAACCTGGTCTTGAATGACCTCAACAGGAGGTCAGTCTAATAAAAGCATTAATTGACTCTATCAAAGTCATATTTACTTCTTTTTGTATACAAATACTATCATCTGTTTATTTGGTTAATAATAGCATATTAATTTCCTTTCTTCTGTTTCAATTTTGCATCAAGAATGGAAATAGTAATTTTTTGCACTTTTTATATTTTTGTGGCACATTTATACCAACAAAGATTGTTTTTTTAATAAATAAAAAACAGTAGAATACAATACATGTAGTTAATTTAGATTTCGGCATACATCAAGTTTTGCATGAAAATAATCCTGTTGTATATCACTCTATGATAAAAATGAGTGAGTAAGGCTGCCATGCAGTGGACAGCAAATAAGGTTATTCTGTTTGATAGTGAAATACATATTTTCGGAAAATCTGTATAAACCTGTTTAATAAAACCTACCATATTTTGCATTTGAAATTAATCAATTTTGTTTTGAAATTAGATTTTATTCTTTTACATCCACACAGCTTTGAAATATGGGTATTTGTCTGTGGCTGCCATATTGGATTTCCAATCAACACAAAAAACACACATTTTGTAAAGCGTTGTCCAAGACAAATTCCAGCAAAGCTTGCTGTCAAATGGCTGAACGGTGTCAGTAAATAATACTTTTAAAACATTTCTCTATAGAGATGTACATGTATGTTAAATTTGTCCTGTGGTGGTGGCCATCTTGGATTTCTGATCAACACATGTAAGGGACAGTCCAATGATTATTCATGTAGTTTCTGTTCAATCAAATTTCTGTTTTCTTATATTAACACTTTGTTTTATGGTGACGGCCATAAATAGGAGGTGTACATCAGTAGGTTATGTGGTGGAATGTGGTCAAGTTTGGCAATACGGATTGCTGAATTAAAAATAATGTGACAAAGCAAGTGATCCTTATAAGTCTGTTCTACATGGAGACATCACAAAACCTAACCTTAGGCAATTTTAAAACATACATTTGATGTACATTATACAGGGAATCCTGTCTAAGCTGAAACCACTTGAGATTTTTGCATTCGGAATAGACAGGTGTTCAGTTTATACAGGTTAAATTAACAAAGATTTCCTACATTAGGACTTTATTTAAAGTTTGGTTTCTGCAAGATTCTGGTTTATTCAGGGTTTGGTTTATGCTGGATTCTGGTTTATTCAGGGTTTGGTTTATGCTGGATTCTGGCTTATTCAGGGTTTGGTTTATGCTGGATTCTGGTTTATTCAGGGTTTGGTTTATGCTGGATTTGGTTTATGCTGGATTCTGGTTTATTCAGGGTTTGGTTTATGCTGGATTCTGGTTTATTCAGGGTTTGGTTTATGCTGGATTCTGGCTTATTCAGGGTTTGGTTTATGCAAGATTCTGGTTTATTCAGGGCTTGGTTTATGCTGGATTCTGGTTTATTCAGGGTTTGGTTTATGCTGGATTCTGGTTTATTCAGGGTTTGGTTTATGCTAGATTCAGGTTTATTCAGGGTTTAGTTTATGCTGGATTCTGGTTTATTCAGGGTTTGGTTTATGCTGGATTCTGGTTTATTCATGGTTTGGTTTATGCTGGATTCTGGTTTATTCAGGGTTTGGTTTATGCTGGATTCTGGCTTATTCAGGGTTTGGTTTATGCTGGATTCTGGTTTATTCAGGGTTTGGTTTATGCTGGATTCTGGTTTATTCAGGGTTTGGTTTATGCTGGATTCTGGTTTATTCAGGGTTTGATTTATGCAAGATTCTGGTTTATTCAGGGTTTGGTTTATGCTGAATTCTGGTTTATTCAGGGTTTGGTTTATGCTGGATTTTGGTTTATTCAGGGTTTGGTTTATGCTGGATTCTGGTTTATTCAGGGTTTGGTTTATGCTGGATTCTGGTTTATTCAGGGTTTGGTTTATGCTGAATTCTGGTTTATTCAGGGTTTGGTTTATGCTGGATTTTGGTTTATTCAGGGTTTGGTTTATGCTGGATTCTGGTTTATTCAGGGTTTGGTTTATGCTGAATTCTGGTTTATTCAGGTTTGGTTTATGCTGAATTCTGGTTTATTCAGGGTTTGGTTTATGCTGGATTCTGGCTTATTCAGGGTTTGGTTTATGCTGAATTCTGGTTTATTCAGGGTTTGGTTTATGCTGGATTTTGGTTTATTCAGGGTTTGGTTTATGCTGGATTCTGGCTTATTCAGGGTTTGGTTTATGCTGGATTCTGGCTTATTCAGGGTTTGGTTTATGCTGAATTCTGGTTTATTCAGGGTTTGGTTTATGCTGGATTTTGGTTTATTCAGGGTTTGGTTTATGTTGGATTCTGGTTTATTCAGGGTTTGGTTTATGCTGGATTCTGGCTTATTCAGGGTTTGGTTTATGCTGAATTCTGGTTTATTCAGGGTTTGGTTTATGCTGGATTTTGGTTTATTCAGGGTTTGGTTTATGCTGAATTCTGGTTTATTCAGGGTTTGGTTTATGCTGGATTCTGGTTTATTCAGGGTTTGGTTTATGCTGGATTTTGGTTTATGCTGGATTCTGGTTTATTCAGGGTTTGGTTTATGCTGGATTCTGGTTTATTCAGGGTTTGGTTTATGCTGGATTTTGGTTTATGCTGGATTCTGGTTTATTCAGGGTTTGGTTTATGCTGGATTCTGGTTTATTCAGGGTTTGGTTTATGCTGGATTTTGGTTTATTCAGGGTTTGGTTTATGCTGGATTTTGGTTTATTCAGGGTTTGGTTTATGCTGGATTTTGGTTTATTCAGGGTTTGGTTTATGCTGGATTTTGGTTTATTCAGGGTTTGGTTTATGCTGGATTCTGGTTTATTCAGGGTTTGGTTTAGACAGGATTCTGGTTTATTCAGGGTTTGATTTACATAGGTTTCACTGTACTAGTCTAATTTCCTAGAATCAGAGATCTAGCTTTCAGAAAATTAGGTCAAAGGTTATATATAGCTAACAGAAGGAGAAAATAATGACAAATACATGTATTTAATTTCTAACAAATGTTCTAATATTATTTTTTGAGTTGATTTAGTACCTATTGTAAACTCAACAAAGAAGTAATATTATCATACATTAAAGCTGCAGGTGTTTGTCTTAGTTGTTATATGTGGAGACTCTAATAAATATTTCAATGATAAATTATCATTAAAATAATGTATTTCATAATTTAAAAGAGACAGATACATTCATTTATTTTGATTCTGATAAATAATTTTATTTTTTTTCAAATCAATTTAGGAATTATGAGAGAAAATCTTCTTTCAATAATTTATTGCCAATTATGAGTTCAAAAAAATACATTTTAGTCATTTATTTTCTTTACAACAAGGCAGCTGCAGTTGGACTCATGAAAAACATCACTGGAAATGAAGAAATATGAAACAACTAGAAGATTTTTATTTAATTTAAATGTGGTCTTTAATTGCTATATACCATGGGGAAAAATGGCTTGGATCAATTAACTGAAGGATATCTAATTAAAAGTGAAAAAAAGAGAATATACATGTACTCTAGTGTGTACTCTGACACAATATGCTAAATAGACCTAATTAACTCTTTTATATCAACATTTCATTTTTTTTCTCTCAGTATGCTTTGATATCAAATGCTTCAATATTAAAACAGGATTGTGTACTGTTAATTTTGCTAATGTCTTGACAATTAAGGAAAGACAGGTATAGGAGTCCCTTTTAACAATACATTGTATATTTTGTCTTTGATATAAATGATCTTGTAAAAAGAAGATTGTACTTTTAATTGTAACATTTCATTAGCCATATTTACACTGCAGTATGGAATTATTGCTGCAGACAAGCACATACATTGTAATTCTTTTTTTTACATTGTAATTCTATTCATTTGTTAAGGAGGAGGATCAAAGATTGCCTGACTTTCATTAAATTTAATAAAACTAAGATCAATCTTCCCTCAGACATATGTGACCATAGCCAATGTTTGCTATCCTGTCCATGTCGATGGTTTACCTCCTCCTGGCTATCCTGTTTATGTCAATGGTTTACCTCCTCCTGGCTATCCTGTTTAGGCCAATGGTTTACCTCCTCCTGTCTATCCTGTTTAGGCCAATGGTTTACCTCCTCCTGGCTATCCTGTTTATGTCAATGGTTTATCTCCTCCTGGCTATCCTGTTTATGTCAATGGTTTACCTCCTCCTGGCTATCCTGTTTAGGCCAATGGTTTACCTCCTCCTGGCTATCCTGTTTAGGCCAATGGTTTACCTCCTCCTGGCTATCCTGTTTATGTCAATGGTTTACCTCCTCCTGGCTATCCTGTTTAGGCCAATGGTTTACCTCCTCCTGGCTATCCTGTTTAGGCCAATGGTTTACCTCCTCCTGGCTATCCTGTTTAGGCCAATGGTTTACCTCCTCCTGGCTATCCTGTTTAGGCCAATGGTTTACCTCCTCCTGGCTATCCTGTTTATGTCAATGGTTTACCTCCTCCTGGCTATCCTGTTTATGTCAATGGTTTACCTCCTCCTGGTTATCCTGTTTAGGCCAATGGTTTACCTCCTCCTGGCTATCCTGTTTAGGCCAATGGTTTACCTCCTCCTGGCTATCCTGTTTAGGCCAATGGTTTACCTCCTCCTGGCTATCCTGTTTAGGCCAATGGTTTACCTCCTCCTGGCTATCCTGTTTAGGCCAATGGTTTACCTCCTCCTGGCTATCCTGTTTAGGCCAATGGTTTACCTCCTCCCAAAGACTATCCTGTTTAGGCCAATGGTTTACCTCCTCCCAAAGACTTTCCTGTTTAGGCCAATGGTTTACCTCCTCCCAAAGACTATCATGTTTAGGCCAATGGTTTACCTCCTCCCAAAGACTTTCCTGTTTAGGCCAATGAATTACCTCCTCCCAAAGACTTTCCTGTTTAGGCCAATGCTTTACCTCCTCCTAAAGACTATCCTGTTTAGGCCAATGGTTTACCTCCTCCCAAAGACTATCCTGTTTAGGCCAATGGTTTACCTCCTCCCAAAGACTTTCCTGTTTAGGCCAATGGTTTACCTCCTCCCAAAGACTATCCTGTTTAGGCCAATGGTTTACCTCCTCCCAAAGACTTTCCTGTTGAGGCCAATGGTTTACCTCCTCCCAAAGACTTTCCTGTTTAGGCCAATGGTTTACCTCCTCCCAAAGACTTTCCTGTTTAGGCCAATGCTTTACCTCCTCCCAAAGATTTTCCTGTTTAGGCCAATGGTTTACCTCCTCCCAAAGACTTTCCTGTTTAGGCCAATGCTTTACCTCCTCCCAAAGATTTTCCTGTTTAGGCCAATGGTTTACCTCCTCCCAAAGACTTTCCTGTTTAGGCCAATGGTTTACCTCCTCCCAAAGACTTTCCTGTTTAGGCCAATGGTTTACCTCCTCCCAAAGACTATCCTGTTTAGGCCAATGGTTTACCTCCTCCCAAAGACTATCATGTTTAGGCCAATGGTTTACCTCCTCCCAAAGACTTTCCTGTTTAGGCCAATGAATTACCTCCTCCCAAAGACTTTCCTGTTTAGGCCAATGCTTTACCTCCTCCTAAAGACTATCCTGTTTAGGCCAATGGTTTACCTCCTCCCAAAGACTATCCTGTTTAGGCCAATGGTTTACCTCCTCCCAAAGACTTTCCTGTTTAGGCCAATGGTTTACCTCCTCCCAAAGACTATCCTGTTTAGGCCAATGGTTTACCTCCTCCCAAAGACTTTCCTGTTGAGGCCAATGGTTTACCTCCTCCCAAAGACTTTCCTGTTTAGGCCAATGGTTTACCTCCTCCCAAAGACTTTCCTGTTTAGGCCAATGCTTTACCTCCTCCCAAAGATTTTCCTGTTTAGGCCAATGGTTTACCTCCTCCCAAAGACTTTCCTGTTTAGGCCAATGCTTTACCTCCTCCCAAAGATTTTCCTGTTTAGGCCAATGGTTTACCTCCTCCCAAAGACTTTCCTGTTTAGGCCAATGGTTTACCTCCTCCCAAAGACTTTCCTGTTTAGGCCAATGGTTTACCTCCTCCCAAAGACTATCCTGTTTAGGCCAATGGTTTACCTCCTCCCAAAGACTTTTTAATTATTTGGAAATCTTCTGACTATGAGTTGATGACAGCCATTCCAGAAATGTGTTGTGTGCACTAAACTATATATCTAAGTTTTTATTATGCTTGCATATTGGTTTACATACATTCCATCAATTCGGAAAAATGAAATCTTGAATGAAAACATAAAATTGTATATAAGAACTAGAGGCTCAGAATACAAGGGCATGTATCGCTCACCTGGTCAAGAAAATTTATTAGACCATTCATTGCCTATTGTAGCTTATGTTAAATTTTGATCTCCAATTACAACACTTGATCCCAATAAATAAATTGGTATAAAATTAAATCTTCATACTGCAATGCTGCTTCATGCAAAATACAATGACATTCTAATTCTTGGTTATTTAAATTTTTTAAAAATGTTCCCAAAATATCCTACTTCAAACTTTGGACCACAAGGTCTTGAAGACCATAGACCCTTTGGCTTTGATGATTTGAGATTGGTTGTTCTAGATATTGAATTTCAGGTATTGAACCTCAAATTTAGAATCTTGAATTTCAGTATGATCCTTCTGGGCTTTCAAACAAATACCATGGCGAACTCAGATTTGATTATTCAGAAATCAAAGATGTTACAAACAAAATGCACCATGAGTTGTAAATCTCCACCCATAAGTTCTAGACTGTACAATAAAAGCACCATGAGTTGTAAATCTCCTTACCCTTAAGTTCTAGACTGTACAATAAGTTGTAAATCTTCTTACCCTTAAGTTCTAGACTGTACAATAAGTTGTAAATCTCCTTACCCTTAAGTTCTAGACTGTACAATAAGTTGTAAATCTTCTTACCCTTAAGTTCTAGACTGTACAATAAGTTGTAAATCTTCTTACCCTTAAGTTCTAGACTGTACAATAAGTTGTAAATCTTCTTACCCTTAAGTTCTAGACTGTACAATAAGTTGTAAATCTCCTTACCCTTAAGTTCTAGACTGTACAATAAGTTGTAAATCTCCTTACCCTTAAGTTCTATACTGTACAATAAGTTGTAAATCTCCTTACCTTTAAGTTCTAGACTACAATAAGTTGTAAATATCCTTACCCTTAAGTTCTAGACTGTACAATAAGTTGTAAATCTCCTTACCCTTAAGTTCTAGACTGTACAATAAGTTGTAAATCTCCTTACCCTAAGTTCTAGACTGTACAATAAGTTGTAAATATCCTTACCCTTAAGTTCTAGACTGTACAATAAGTTGTAAATCTCCTTACCCTTAAGTTCTAGACTACAATAAGTTGTAAATCTCCTTACCCTTAAGTTCTAGACTGTACAATAAGTTGTAAATCTCCTTACCCTTAAGTTCTAAACTGTACAATAAGCACCATGAGTTGTAAATCTCCTTACCCTTAAGTTCTACACTGTACAATAAGTTGTAAATCTCCTTACCCTTAAGTTCTAGACTGTACAATAAGTTGTAAATCTTCTTACCCTTAAGTTCTAGACTGTACAATAAGTTGTAAATCTTCTTACCCTTAAGTTCTAGACTGTACAATAAGTTGTAAATCTCCTTACCCTTAAGTTCTAGACTGTACAATAAGTTGTAAATCTTCTTACCCTTAAGTTCTAGACTGTACAATAAGTTGTAAATCTCCTTACCCTTAAGTTCTAGACTGTACAATAAGTTGTAAATCTTCTTACCCTTAAGTTCTAGACTGTACAATAAGTTGTAAATCTCCTTACCCTTAAGTTCTAGACTGTACAATAAGTTGTAAATCTCCTTACCCTTAAGTTCTAGACTGTACAATAAGTTGTAAATCTTCTTACCCTTAAGTTCTAGACTGTACAATAAGTTGTAAATCTCCTTACCCTTAAGTTCTAGACTGTACAATAAGTTGTAAATCTTCTTACCCTTAAGTTCTAGACTGTACAATAAGTTGTAAATCTCCTTACCCTTAAGTTCTAGACTGTACAATAAGTTGTAAATCTCCTTACCCTTAAGTTCTAGACTGTACAATAAGTTGTAAATCTTCTTACCCTTAAGTTCTAGACTGTACAATAAGTTGTAAATCTCCTTACCCTTAAGTTCTAGACTGTACAATAAGTTGTAAATTTTCTTACCCTTAAGTTCTAGACTGTACAATAAGTTGTAAATCTCCTTACCCTTAAGTTCTAGACTGTACAATAAGTTGTAAATCTTCTTACCCTTAAGTTCTAGACTGTACAATAAGTTGTAAATCTTCTTACCCTTAAGTTCTAGACTGTACAATAAGTTGTAAATCTTCTTACCCTTAAGTTCTAGACTGTACAATAAGTTTTAAATCTCCTTACCCTAAGTTCTAGACTGTACAATAAGTTGTAAATATCCTTACCCTTAAGTTCTAGACTGTACAATAAGTTGTAAATCTCCTTACCCTTAAGTTCTAGACTGTACAATAAGTTGTAAATCTCCTTACCCTTAAGTTCTAAACTGTACAATAAGCACCATGAGTTGTAAATCTCCTTACCCTTAAGTTCTACACTGTACAATAAGTTGTAAATCTCCTTACCCTTAAGTTCTAGACTGTACAATAAGTTGTAAATCTTCTTACCCTTAAGTTCTAGACTGTACAATAAGTTGTAAATCTTCTTACCCTTAAGTTCTAGACTGTACAATAAGTTGTAAATCTCCTTACCCTTAAGTTCTAGACTGTACAATAAGTTGTAAATCTTCTTACCCTTAAGTTCTAGACTGTACAATAAGTTGTAAATCTCCTTACCCTTAAGTTCTAGACTGTACAATAAGTTGTAAATCTTCTTACCCTTAAGTTCTAGACTGTACAATAAGTTGTAAATCTTCTTACCCTTAAGTTCTAGACTGTACAATAAGTTGTAAATCTCCTTACCCTTAAGTTCTAGACTGTACAATAAGTTGTAAATCTTCTTACCCTTAAGTTCTAGACTGTACAATAAGTTGTAAATCTCCTTACCCTTAAGTTCTAGACTGTACAATAAGTTGTAAATCTTCTTACCCTTAAGTTCTAGACTGTACAATAAGTTGTAAATCTCCTTACCCTTAAGTTCTAGACTGTACAATAAGTTGTAAATCTCCTTACCCTTAAGTTCTAGACTGTACAATAAGTTGTAAATCTTCTTACCCTTAAGTTCTAGACTGTACACTAAGTTGTAAATCTCCTTACCCTTAAGTTCTAGACTGTACAATAAGTTGTAAATCTTCTTACCCTTAAGTTCTAGACTGTACAATAAGTTGTAAATCTCCTTACCCTTAAGTTCTAGACTGTACAATAAGTTGTAAATCTTCTTACCCTTAAGTTCTAGACTGTACAATAAGTTGTAAATCTCCTTACCCTTAAGTTCTAGACTGTACAATAAGTTGTAAATCTCCTTACCCTTAAGTTCTAGACTGTACAATAAGTTGTATATCTTCTTACCCTTAAGTTCTAGACTGTACAATAAGTTGTAAATCTCCTTACCCTTAAGTTCTAGACTGTACAATAAGTTGTAAATCTTCTTACCCTTAAGTTCTAGACTGTACAATAAGTTGTAAATCTCCTTACCCTTAAGTTCTAGACTGTACAATAAGTTGTAAATATCCTTACCCTTAAGTTCTAGACTGTACAATAAGTTGTAAATCTTCTTACCCTTAAGTTCTAGACTGTACAATAAGTTGTAAATCTCCTTACCCTTAAGTTCTAGACTGTACAATAAGTTGTAAATCTTCTTACCCTTAAGTTCTAGACTGTACAATAAGTTGTAAATCTCCTTACCCTTAAGTTCTAGACTGTACAATAAGTTGTAAATATCCTTACCCTTAAGTTCTAGACTGTACAATAAGTTGTAAATCTTCTTACCCTTAAGTTCTAGACTGTACAATAAGTTGTAAATATCCTTACCCTTAAGTTCTAGACTGTACAATAAGTTGTAAATCTTCTTACCCTTAAGTTCTAGACTGTACAATAAGTTGTAAATCTTCTTACCCTTAAGTTCTAGACTGTACAATAAGTTGTAAATCTTCTTACCCTTAAGTTCTAGACTGTACAATAAGTTGTAAATCTTCTTACCCTTAAGTTCTAGACTGTACAATAACCAAACACTTACCCTTAAGTTCTAGACTGTACAATAAGCAAAACATTTGATTACCGGTAGTATTTAAAATTTCACAAAAGTTATTGTCTCATAAACTATTTATTTAATTTCCTTTTAATTCCCCAACTCCCTTTTAGGATTTTATTTCCATATCTATTTTGTTTGTAACAATCTATTATAAAATAACAGAATACATTATTGGAATGGCTTTTTTATTTTACACTATGAAAAATGGAATTATTTATGTAAATTAAAATCACATAGAAGTTATTATACCAGTAAAATGATGCATATCTCTTTATGAAGTAACATATCATTTTTTTCTGTTATTTTTTCTACACGTGGCTTGTTTGTCTTTATTTAAATCACAATAATTATACAAGTTTAATAATGTAAAATACATTTGTGATACTTCATTTTCTGTGATTTATCCAATAATTCAGCTGATTCACATATTTTTATCTGATACAGAATCCTTTAAAAGACGATTGCCGATGACGGAGACAAATTTGGACCGCTTGCCAATAACATTCATCTAAAGAGGCTAATAAGATACTAAGCAAAGTTCATTTCTTTTTGCAAATTTGTGAATTGTTCAATACAATGGGACAATAAAAAAATAATTCATCATTTTTTGCAAATACAATAATACAACATCATCCTGCTGAGAGGTGTAACAATGAATAAAATACAGATAATTTATACTTCTGCTGAACTGCTTCATGAAAGACATATCGTTCCCTAACTGTTAAATTAATGTCACAAAAAGAACATCATTTGTTTAGGGAATTATAATATAGTAATTATAATTTCTTGATGATTTCTTAACATTAGATACTCTTTGAAATAAATCTGACTACCATATCTAAATTATTTCTTGTTTTCTCCTGCATATTTGCATCTCTTATTCTGAATGCTAATACGCACAATGTACAATTTACCAAAATAGTCTGCTGCAAATCTCTTAACATTAAAATTGTGTTAATTCAATAATTGTTTATATGAAATATTAACCAAAATGATAGAAATTAATAAGCTGATAAAACAAAGAAATAACATGAATTGTCCACTTTCCACATTTGAAAATATTTAAAATTTCCTATTTATTGTGAAGACAAAGCCCCTTTTAGTTACCTTATTCTACATAGTCTATAGAATAAATTCATGCAATCAAACATTGAAAATGGTGAAATGAGTTAAAAACACAAGCCTGATGATGAAAAGAAAGTTTAAACACTGACGGTCAACAATTCCACCAAAAAACCCTGCACAGATTCACTTCCACTTAAAAAGACTACATACTACATGTATCACAAAAATGAATGACAACATAAACATGGACAATACGAAAGTTTTTATTTGGCTTTACCATGTCTTCTTGATACTAATATAGTGAAGCAGATCATAAAATGGCCTGATATATAGTGTAACATGTTCTAACAAGGTTATTAAACAACTCTCAGACACAAATTATGTACCATGGGGACACATATACAACATATAACATATGACAGACTAAGCTAACTCTGCTTGCCTGACATGTTCTTTTCATTTTTCAATACATGAACATACATGGCTGACAGATTAGATGATGATGCTGTTGTTTCATATACATGTATAGGAGCATTGACCTTTCAGTCAAAAACTGTTGTAGTACCATTTCCTACTTGTACTCCAATATCGTTCAATCAGAATACTTTATACATGCATGCATGCAGTATTCTGATTAGTCAGTTTCTTACAGTACGTGTAGAAAGCTTGTATTCCTAATTTTATGACCGTAAGGTGTACGTGTACAAAGCTTGTATTCCTAATTTTATGACTGTAAGGTCTGATCCACTTTAAGGATGCATCGTCATTGACAACACAGCAGTGTCTTTTTAATTTCTAATTATTAAAATGTAGCAGTTTTAAATATGCCAACACACAAAGCTAAGAATAGGTAGATTTTTTCAATATTTTACCTTTAGTAAGAACCACATCAAATGTAGTACATTAACCACAAAGCATGATCTGATTATTAATAGAGTCTAAAGGAAATGGCTTGTTCATTAAGACATCAGACTCCTCCGTCGTGGTTTATTTGTGGGAAGTTGTAGAGATTCTGTCAATAACAAGTTATCTGCTACGTTTAAATTTCAATATAGTTGTTCTTAATTTTATTGTTTTTCTTTGTTCATTTTTAGAAGATAAAAAGAACATTAAGATACAAAAAGAACATTACGAAGACAGTTATAAATGGCATTAAAGACAAAAAAAAAGCAATACGCACACAGCTACAAACTTACGATATTGTAACATTATCAATCATAAACAACAAATTAGAAAAGGCTAGGCATATATATGGTCCTTATGTACAACATACAAATCAGGAATGAACAGATTTCTTAAATCTAAACTGAAATATATCAACAATAAAAAAAATAATCAAAATAGTAGGATAATAAAACTAAATCATGTTTTGCTGTGTTGTCTGCACTCCTGCATAATCAAACAAATATGGAAACTAGAATCAATATTGAACTTGTTTTTAAAAAAAAACAGAAATGTCCATCGTTGACATCTTAAGGTTACATGTAGAATGTGACAGTAAGGCGTATCATTTTAACCAACATTGAAAAGAGGCTTGACCGGAAGCAAGAATTACGTTAAAATCAAAAGAGGATTATCTTTATGTAGTATGAGTAAATTAGAATGGACATAATACAGTATATTGTCACTGAGCTTTAGTGGACACATGTGATATTTCAAAATTACTGAATCAGCAAAAATATTAATTCAAGGTTGATTTAATTTTTACTAAGAAAATGGGAGAGAAAAAATTATTTACATAAGATTTTTCTGATTTTTCATCATCTCATTGAAAATTAACTTGTTCTCACCATGATATAGCTGAAAAATTGCTGAGTTGTCATTAAGCAACAATCACTCACTGACTTACTACTGATTTAACATTTTTGTTACAACCTACTAATGATTTTACAATCTGGATCTGAACACAATATAACATTCTGGTTGCTACATGTAATGTTGTTAAAAGCAATGATACAATTAATATTACAATGATTTATAACTCTTTTTCATTTTACTTCTTGAATGTAAAGAAAATACACTACAAAATCATGAAAGTAAAAAATATAATAAGAATATTAATGATAAAAAAAATTAATAGATATTATATTCTTTGAACGATCTGAGGCAAAGTGGCAAAGATGGAAAAAAATACATACTGACATAAAGTTAAAATTCATTTTCCAGATAAATCTATTAAATAATATTACATTTCTGAAATATAGTTTTCTCGTAAATTTAATAAACAAACTGTTGTGAAATTAATAAACACTCTTTAATAAATTAATAAAAAAATAAATCAATATGTGATGGACATTAAATATTGTGCTGTTTAAATTTACAACAAAAGACATGATTATTAGGTGTGAAACATTATTGTCATTATGGTAGAATAATAACCCCCAACAACACTACAATCTTATAAAGCTTCTGCCACAGCTGGACAACTAACTACTAACACCAACTGTCCCTGCATTATTACAGCTTCTGTGGTCATTCTTAGATAATGTGTTTTAAATGATTGATCAGCTAGCAGTTTTTACTGATTTATGGTCTGTATGGTCGTAGCAAGGACCTAGCAAGGACGTGTAATTACATGTTTTGTGATGGTCATTAAATCTCCAAATAAAAAATCATATCTTTGAGGAAGAACTGTTGTAGAGTTTCCCTTTAATATAGCTAAAACTCTGGTGTAATTGATGGTCAGCTGTGGTCTGATATTTAACATGTGACAACAGTGTCCTTCAACATTATTCTGTGGTCAAATTATCTTTTTCTTTATTTACACTATTCTTCAATGCAACCAACAATAGCCAAAATAAGCCAATTTCTTAAAACTTAAAATATTTATAAAATTGTTTCAAGAGTTAAAGACCAGAAGATACAACAAACATATCTAAAAGATATCAAAATTATATTTAATGATGAGAGATGCTACCTGGAAATACATATACCCCCTTTTTACGATCATTCAATATATATATATATATATATCTTGATTAGCAAATAACTATATTTGATTAATCTTTCTTCATCCATAACACTCTTAATTATCTAATTCTCGATCTTTCTAGTTATATGGCTATTCCATCAATCTCTGTTTCCAATAATCGTTATATTGGCTTCATATTTTTCATAACACCAGTATAAGTGTATTTTGAACAACAATCGTGTTTTATTAATTACATAAACATATACTGTCATTGATTTGTTTGTTAGACTCGTCAGAGCATTTTACATCATGTCATATATAATGTGTAAATTCCTCTTTGACATATGTGATACAGTTTATATACAAATGTATTACAGTAGTACCCTCTCTTATGAGGCCAGATTTCAGAGGCACTGAGATAATAGAATACTACTAAAATGTCCCCCCCCCCCCATCAAAGTGGCCATACCTCTTGTAAGTCCAATTTTCAATTGCAGAAAAGGTGGCCTTATAAGAAGGGGATACTATAACATAAAGACCTTTGAAGAAAATTGAAATATTTAAAATATAAATGAAACTTTCAAATTTCAATGGTAGATAATTCTAAGCTATTTATGGAATTTGCCTCAATTCTAGGTAGTACCATTACCAGAACTACATGGGACCAATGAAATTTGTACATTATAATCATTATCAGTTATACATGTTTATTATATAGATAGCAGTGAAATACAGAATTTTCCGAGTTAAATAAAAACGATAATTTCACAGTTTTTAATTTCACTCTTGCTATATTTCGTGCCATTTCGTTGTCGACGTCATATGAAGACTTCCAGTTTGAAACGTAAAGATTAGATGTTATTTGGCTTCGTGTACGCTTCAATTTTGATCAAATTTAACTAAAAATAAGTTTTCAAGGTAAGCATTTTAAATATTTTATTGTCGTGGGTGGTGCCATGTTTTTTTGAAGCGATACACATTATAGTATATCCCTACGCTACACACGTAATATAGTGCAATTAAACTCAATTTATATTAAAATCGATTCGAAACATTTTTTTATCTATATAATAAATACAATAACTAATTGACGAGTTTCATTATCAAAAATATGTCACGAATGACCAAATAACGTTGTAACTCACTCATCGCTGCACGCATTCGTGAGTTACTGCGTTATTTGGTCATTCGTGACATATTTTTGATAATGAAACTCGTCCATTAGTTATAGCATAAATAATACAAGACAGTTATCTCCCTGATTTATTTCTACATGTAACTTTCTGAACACTTTTACTCCATTATATATAATGTTGTTGAACATTTCATTGCTGTGTTTGAAGTCTGAAGTGTGACAGAGCAGTGGTTGGTATAATATTGTACACCATAATAAAGCACCCGAGTTCACCCCCAGTGTTTAGTGGGATTCGTGTTACTCGATCTTTAGTTTTCTGTATAGTGTTTTGTAGATCGTTGTTTGTCCTTTTTCTTTTGGCCATTGTGTTGTCTGTCCTTCCCGATTTACGGATTCTGATTACCCCTTTGGTATCTTCAAACTCTTCTTAATTCTTTTACCAAACAAATAATTTTGCAATAGACATTCGTTATATAATCTACAATCCTTCAAAATACCAGAAAATGTTTATTACTTCATTAACTAAATTAACTCACATCTTATAATAAAAGTTAAAGATGAAGTTACGAGCCCTGTGATACACAATGTCACATGTAGGATGTAACTCTCCATTGTTATATAAATATAAGACTTCATATCATACTAGCTAGATGATTTTAATGTCAGTGTCAATATATTTTTCAGCAGTCTCTGTTGTGAATTTATTTCAGAACAAAAGCTTGTCAAAGACAAATATTTCATATCTTATTCCTCATACGTTTGTATTTTATTTGTCCTGTGATGTACTATCCATCCATTTCTCTGTTCATACCTTCATGGTAACAAATGTATCACAATTGTCTATGGTTATTTGTACTATAAATCCAGGTTTTATAACTATCTGGAATACACCTTTTGGTAAATAAACCAAATCTCTACATATTTGAAAATCTCTAATCTGTGTGATTGTTTTTAATGATTTTATTATCAGAATGAGCTTATCAATAAGATACTATAAACAAATATAATGTTTTGCAAACCATACCTTGAATATGATACTTTCTAGAATAAAACTAGAGGCTCAGTGGGCTGAGCCTGTGTCGCTCACCTTTCATTCTGCTTTGAGGAAACTATATACAGAACCTTCCATAGATGCTTCCTACCAAGTTTCGGTTCATTTGGCCAAGCTGTTTCAGAGGAGAACATTTTTTAGAAATCAACCAATCAGAAACAAGAATTGCCTGTGGCAACCATGTTTGTTAACGGATCGGGACGAGATGAGCACTCTTTATAGAAGACGTTCCATAGATGCTTCCTACCAAGTTTCTGTTCATTTGGCCAAGCGGTTTAAGAAGAGAAGATTTTTTTTAAATTGCCAATCAGAAACAAGAATTTCCTGTGGCGGCCATGTTTGTTAATGGATCGGGACAAAATGTGCAATCTTTATAGAGGACCTTCCATAGATACTTCCTACCAAGTTTCAGTTCATTTTGCTACGGGGTTTCAGAAGTGAAGATTAAAATGTAAAAAGTTAACAGATGACGGACGTCAAGTGATGGCAAAATCTCACATTACCTTTGGCAAGGTGAGCTAAAAAAATCGAGAAAGCATCAGAGATGCAACAGCCGAGTTGCAAGTCAAAATCATTTGGTCTTGTTTTATAGATAAGTAAAAAAACTAAAGAATCAACAAGTCATGCATGTATGATGGATTGGACCCCAGACATACCGAACATAACTTTGGAAGATGATCACCCAAGGAACATTTGGGCAAAGTTTGGTTAAAATTGACAAAATGGTTTCAGAGATATGTGTAATTCTGAAAAAAACTTCCGGTAGGGGATGGGCCCGAGCCTCAACTCTTGGGACATTTAATTTGTCTATTTACCCTGATCATAAATATATATGGCTTAGGGGCGGGAATCTCAACCATTAAGTTCACTTCAGGTAGGGGGTGGGGTATGAGCTATAAGGCATTTAATTTGCCTAGTCACCCTGATCATAAATATATATGGTTTAAGGGTGGGGATCTCAACCATTAAAAAGTTCACTTCAGGTAGGGGGTGGGGTATGACCCCCTGGGGCCTCAGCTATAAGGCATTTAATATGCCTAGTAACCCTGATCATAAATATATATGGTTTAGGGGTGGGGATCTCAACCATTTAAAAGTTCACTTCAGGTAGGGGGTGGGGTATGACCATGGGGCCTGAGCTATAATGCATTTAATTTGCCTAGTCACCCTGATCATAAATATATACGGTTTAGGGTGGGGATCTCGGTCACATTTTTTTAAACAGATTCCCCAGCGGGGTGGGGCTAAGCCCCGGGGATAAAAAATGTTGAATGCACAACTTCACATTGGCATCTCCACCCATACCAAATATTAAGTTTCTATCTTTTGTAGTTTCAGAGAAATGTGTAATTCTCAAAATATGTACTTTTTCTGTAAAAAACCATGATTTTACAAGAAAAAAACAATATATTAATCTGAATTTCGAACTCGCTCTAAATAATAGTGTAATAATGCTTCCTACCCAAAATTATGTTGATCAGCCAAAAACTAAGATCGCTATCGCGTTAACGAAGATAGGCTAACATACGCCCACCTTTCACCAAAACATAAGCCGACTGCAACTTCGTTGCAACTCGGCTAAAAAGGTATCCCAGTCCAACCTCACTAATACTTTACATGTAGACCAAAGGAATATATATAATGAACTAGGATGGACTGTTTTAGATACCTAAAACTTATGTCTCCCCTTAATGCGGCCATCTGTACAACAACCTATCTCGAAAGACAAAAATGTTATGGCCCAGACAAGAAAATACTTTAAAAAAACAACATTATTTGACCTTGAGGTCATTACAGTACACGACACACCACCTTATGGTCATGCAACCACATACCAAATATCATTGACCTATCTAGAAGGACAAAAATGTTATGGCCCGGACAAGAAAATACTATTTAAAAAACAATTATTTGACCTTGAGGTCAAAGTCCCACAAAGGTCATTATGGTACACGACACACCGCCTTATGGTCATGCACCCACATACCAAATATCATTGACCTATCTCGAAAGACAAAAATGTTATGGCCCGGACAAGAAAATACTATTTAAAAAACAATTATTTGACCTTGAGGTCAAAGGTCAAGGTCCAATGAAGGTCAATACGGTATGCGACACACCGCCTTATGGTCATGCACCCACTTACCAAATACCATTGACCTATCTCAAAAGAAACAATTATTTGACATTGAGGTCAAAGGTCAAGGTCCCATGAAGGTCATTACAGTATGCGACACACCGCATTATGGTCATGCACCCACATACCAATTATCATTGACCTACCTCGAAAGACAAAAATATTATGGCCCGGACAAGAAAATACTATTTAAAAAACAAACATTGAGGTCAAAGGTCAAAGTCCCACGAAGGTCATTATGGTAGGCGACACACCGCCTTATGGTCATGCACCCACATACGAAATATCATTGACCTATCTCGAAAGACAAAAAAGTTATGGTCTGGACAAGCTTCGCTGAGAAGAAGCGGAAGCGGAAGAAAAAATCAGACTAAAACAATATGTCTCTCTTCATTCGAAGGGGAGACATAACTAGGAATCAATCTTAATGTAAAGTCATCAGTGACTAAACACATAAATAAAATGTTTTCTATTCCTTCAATCTTTATAAATTACATCCAATACAAAACAGAATACAACCTATACCCTGCTGTATAATACTTCAGTTTAACATGATGTGATCCTGTTTGTTCTAAATATATAATCATTTTAATCCATATTACTGTAGAAATACCGGGTAATCAAGTTCAATATAGCTTTAGTCATAACAATCTAGATACTCCTAGGCCAAAAAAAAAATATGTGTGTTTCCGATTGCATGGTCTTCAAAATTAGGGTCGGTAGGTAGGGATTTTTTTTTTTTTTTTTTTTTTTTTATAAACCTACAAGTATGCTCCTTCCTCTAAAATCTCACAAACTTGTTTCTTTCTTTCTTACTACAGCTTATTAATTATTTGACATGCAGTACAATGTTTTTGTTATCACTTGTGTGTATTCTCCATTCTTTATTTCTATTATTGAAGTCGGAAACAAACACGGAAACGGAGACAAATTTCTGGATTTTGCCAATCTATTTTTTTTTTTTTGGCATAAAAAATGTTAGGGTCGGCGGTAAGATTTTAAGGTCGGTCGGTCGATCGGAAACACACATATTTTTTGGCCCTATATGTAATTTGATTTTTTCCTACAAAGAATAAGTTACCATGAAGAATTTTTCTAACCCCTTCTATGAACGATATTTTTATCCTTTCGAAACATGTACTTCAACTTTTAAAATTCCACCAACTGTCTTACAAAAATTGTAAGTTACAGAAGACATGTTTACCTGGGTACAAGACAACTCTGCCTGAAGACAACACGAGCTGTCTACAAAAAAGACAAATTGGAAACTGAAACAAGGAGTACTGGGACTGTCTATAAAAAAGACAAATCTGACAGTCAATAAAGTTTACACCTGACGGAGGATGGAAAAGGTCACTTGATCATCTGTGAGCTAGAAAGTCACCCAACTTATACAATTATAAGCTAAAAGCATCAATACTGGGGGTATATAAAGCTAAAGATACTACAATGGAAAACTAATCATGAAAATACAAGAAAATAAGTAAGATTTTTCTTCTTGAAAAATTACAAAACATTTACACCAGCCAAAATGACCTAAATACATGTATGGGTATGATTGCAGGGGTTCAAAATTAATTTTTTAAGTGAAAAGTCCTGGATCTTTCACCTTTAAAGCCTAAAAGTCCACCTTGTTGTTAGGAAACTAAAGGTCCTAGTTTTTTCAGAAAATTTTAAGCAATTATCAATAATCACCTGGTGTCTTTTTAATTGTTTAGCTTTACATTGCTTTGAGAAGATATGACCCAAAGCTGCCTCAGAAGAATTTGGGACAGTCAAGGGAATATGTTGTCTTAAAAAAAAGTTCTGTCAGATCAACATTTTTTACATGGTGGTTTCATTGATTTTCTTTTATCACCAGACACTCGATTCACTGCCCAACATGCACAACCATTTCACTATATACCTATGTCATCAAATAAATAAGCTGCATTTCACTTATGAGTACTGATTTACTGTGATTATTGTAATTATGTGCAATAAGTTAATAACAATGGTGATTCCCTTGCAAAAAAAAATTAATAACTGTTTGTGACCAGTACGGTTAAATATCATTTCTAATGAAATTTTTAACGAAATGAGCAGATCTGATTTGATGCACTAAATGCTTAAAGACTTTAATAAACTGGTCAAACGAAAATCAGAAGGTCCTCTGGCACACCTAATACCCAATGTAAAGTCTGAAGTCAATAGTGAAAGGTCACAGAACTCGGACCTACATAATTTTGAAACCCTGGACTGGTATTGTAATGTAAAGTCTGAACATAAATGTAAGTAAAATTTATTACAGTATTTATCAAAGTGCATATTCTAGTGGTACATGTATATATAACCAGGGCTCACATTGGAGGGCAATTCAGGCGAAGAAGTCACCTTTTGGCTGCTCACTTCGCTTTGTACTAGTGCCAAAAGAGAAGTGGAAGTCGCCCTGTAATTTTACCAAGTCGCTTTGCTAATTTTAACTGTCTTAACAGTAAAACATTAACATCGGTATATTTTTACTACAAAATTTTCGTTTTTCAAACCGCCATTGTAAAGGGACGTAATCGAAACAGCTACGAATATAAAAACTGTACTATGGATCTGTACTCGGGGGAAAATAACGTCGGTATTGTTTCATTTCATTCATTTGGGGTTTGATGGCGGCTATCCAAAGGGATTGGTAACTTTGTGGAGATGATTAGTTTCTTAATTAATATCAATCAGTGATTAAAGAGAAGCAATGTAAATAATATACACTCATTAAAATTTGATTAAATAATTAGCGATTTCACAGTTTTGTCATTGTATCTATGTGTGACTTGTTTGAAACAATGCTCATGTCGAAATAAAATTTATTATTCAATTTTATTTATTTATCATTTATTGGACAATAGTTGACTATCATATATGTGCCTTTATCATCTGGAAGACAAAACAAAGAATCTGAAAAGGGTTTATTTAATACAAACAAACAAAAAACAAATACAAGGACATATGTAAATCAGAGAGATGATATGCTAACAAAAACAAGGAATTAAACAACATATGAATATACCTTAATGCATAACAAGTACATTATAACATACGAATGCCACGATAATGCCCCGCGAATGTGAAAAGTGGTACGTACAATTAGAGAAATATTTTGACTTCTCCCTGTACTCTCACCACTTCTCCCTGTTGTCTCTCACTTCTCTTTTGTCAGCACCTGAAAGAGAAGTCACTTCTCCCTCTGATTTCAAAGTAGTGGGAGCCCTGATAACAGTTATATACATGAAGGATTGGATACCTTACCTTAAGTCTTTGTGAAACTGGATCAAAAATAAGTCTGACACCATCTTGAGACAAGTTCAACACCAAGTCCATCTGAAGTGGATACTGAAATTTACAGGAAAATTATCTTATAATGGGTACTATCATAAGGTAGATGGATTAACTGCAATCAGTATCTATTACTGCGAAAGTTGTGATTTGATGTAATGCTGGAAGTTGACTTAATGATCATGATCTGTTGATCAAATGTCTAGTGTTCCAGGCTTTTCCTAACTTTTAACAATAGCTTTATCTGTCTATATAACAGATATTATTATAAATACTCTAAACATGGAATGAGTATTGTTTTTGAGAATATTAAAATTATTCTAAATATTTGTATTAAAAATGACACTATTTTGTACTTGTGCTGAGATATATAGAAATTACAATTAAATAGGAAAATGGTTCTCTTTTCAAAAAGATCACGAACTGACAAGTAAAAGGAAAAATTAATTTTCATTGAGCAGTCATCAATACATTAAAAGTAACAGTAAATACAGACCAGTCAATGCCATTTTGTTTTGCTAACTCGGAAATTTCCTGTAAATTTGGAGAAATTTAGCATCAACTTTGTAGCATACATAAATATGTAAATATTTCAACTTTTATGTACATGTATAATAAATCTTAACAACTGAAAATAATTTGTATGATCTTGTATCTGGCAGGTCTACATGTTAGTAGTTATAATTGATATTTGAAACCTATGGAGACAAAAGTGTGTTTTCTGTATTGTATATACAGTACCTGCAGGTAGAATATACTTTTGTTAATACAAGTTCCACTTATTGGATGTTCTCTTATTTTGACCTACCTGGTCACTGTACCATACTTGGACACCTTTAATGTACCTGTCTTGTCTTTTCAGTATACTGATTGCCTGGTTGAATGGCATACCTAATGAATAAAGAAATAAATTTATAAAGATTTTTTCCAACTCGGTAAATGATAAAACATTGTTTTCAGTTTGTGTCTGTCCCTATCCAGGATCTGGATTTCCAATGTCATATATATGTCATTGTTCTTTTTTATATTCAACGGTTTGAGGTGAGAGGCAGTTGTTTGTTTCGTTGATACACGTATTGGAAAAACTGTTGACCATCGGCGATAAAACATAATGTAGCTGTTACATGTTAGAAATATATATCCATCAAGGTCAATCAATTACAAATGATTACCAGTTTGTTTAACAATACTCTCCATTCTCATGAGGAACATGTTAATGACATTTTGTTGATCAAATAGTTGAGCAGTGAATATATGAAACTGTAGCATTTGTGAAAATAATATGGCTTATTCATATATGTGTATTGATCCGAGGATATGGTAGGGTTAGGGTTATTGTGTTTAACACCACTGTCAACAATGATTCAGTTATATCGTGGCTGTCAATTTTATTGGTGGAGGGAACCAGTGTACCTGAAGAAATCGATATGCCACAAGTCACTGACAAACTTAATAACATATTGTATCAAGTAAATTCTCGTCATGAGCAGGATTCAAACTCTTGTTAGTGGTGATAGGCACTGATTGCATAGGTAGTTGTAAATTGTACTACCATATGGTGATGACTACGACGGCCCCAAGGAAAATATCCGAAATTGTATGTGCATATATGTTTTCATATTTAAATGAAGTCCAAATTTTTTTTTAAGTTCAACACTTGTACATGCACCTGTATAGTGAGCAAATGAGAGAATGACTGTTAGTCAATGCCAAATGAGCAATGTTTCAGCTATGTCTTGGTGAGAACATGTTTCATTTCGATGATAAGATGACGATGTCTGCTTTTTACTAGATCAACACACTTAGGTGGATTTTAATACATGTAGTGCTAGCTGTCTGAAACAATCAACGGGTAAACACGTCGCTCCACTCCGACACATTATGTTCATCCAGTCTTTTCTCTTACTGCTTAATGCCAAATACATTATGTATTAAAAATATTTTGAGCCCCTCTCCATTGTGCAAAGATATATATTGTTGCATCCCTCTAACATGAAACCATGGATCAGCTTGTATTGTACGAAAAAAAAACAACAAAAACATCTCATAATTCAAAGCTCAGACATTAAATGAAAAAGCATCTATAGTACTCGTTGACATCAGTATATATTTGTACACAAATCTTCATTCTTTTAATGAAAGTTTCAATTAATGTTCACATTTATAAGTACACATGTATACTATACAGATTTTGAATAATTACATGTTTAATTGTAAAATATGAATCTGTCAAAAGGCAAAATTAACTTTCGAAATTCAGAAACTTTACATAGAACTGCATGATTATTCCTACAAAGTAAAAAGCTTATTTTGTTTCATTAATTGTTCTTATTTATTTAGCATTAATTATCCTCTTGCTTCCCAAAGGAGTGGTGATATTGCATGATTAACATCCATTGAACAAGGCTTAATGTACACATTTTCAGATGGGGTAATAAATTTGCCAAGTATTTTATTGAATACAGATACAGGTTTGATTTAATGTAAGAATCTAATTAGTCAAACCTGCTTTAGTGACCACCTCTATTAAACAATAACTTGTATTATGTGACCTTAATTTTTATTTCCATTTACAGTGCATTTCATATCAATTAAACCTGTATTAAGTGATTACCTGTCTTATATGACCATATTTCAATCTTCCCTTGAAAGGTCACATAAGACAGGTTTGACTGTATGTTCATTATGTTTGTAAGACATTTATATTGTGTTGGCTTTTGTCCATTAGTTAGGGTCACGTTATGGTGACATCTAGTAACATGGTATTGAACCCTACATACATTTTAAGCATATAGAAATAGAAAAAAAACACCTTAAAGGGATCAATATTGTCAATAGTCATTCCATGTTATTGGAATTTCTGTAAAATAAAATTTTTCTGACACATAATATTTGTGTTGGACCAGAAAGTTGTCTGATAATTGAAGTGTTACTGTCACTATTACTACAGTATAAAGTAAAACCTATTTATAGAAACTGATGTAATCAAAATGAGTGTACTGTATATATATGTATCAAAGTTTATTTTTTCCTTACAAGTAGCACATATATTACCAATGTAATATTTTCTACATGAAAATATAGAAAAATAATCAAATGTTTATCGGAGGCCTTGTTTTATATCGTAATGCACTTTAAAAATCTTTATTCAACATTATGATTCTGGAACAATGAAAAGGAGGCAGCACGGTATTTCAGTAATATTTTACATTAATATGTTAGATTTATTAGTTACTATAGGTTACTAAGTGGCACAATTATCAACATATTGATGGTCACATAATTTGTCGTAAATTATAGGTTGTTCAACCCGATCAGCTGTTTGGGAACATATTCGACCTTCACCTGCTAATGAACAAATGACGATCGATTTCCTAATTTACAATTACTTGATTAAAAGGGTATTTATTCTTTTCTTTGTATACGAAAAATACAAAAAAATGTGTAACGAATAATTTATATGACGACAAAAATGACGAGAGAATATAGGATACGTTATTGTAAAATGGTTGATCAAAAGTCGTCGTTACTTACCCAGAATAAATTCCCATTGCTCGTTTCCAAGTGACCTCTCTGGGACTACTTCTAAATCGAGCATGGTATTTTGATAATATACTTTCTAATTGCATCAAGATATGGAATTATAATGTGACTATTTTGAGTACTGATGACATTTCAACCATCAATTTTTGTTTGTTGTCATTATCAAATCGCCATTTTTGTTTTGGTTTTGTGGGCCTGCGCAACGCACCTGCATATTTGGCGCGAAATTAAAAAATATTACGAAATAGAAATAGAAATAGAAATAAGTTTATTAACCAAATCAGGGCCCCATGAGGGCATATACAACTAACAATTATGATTGATACACAACAACAATACAAATAACAATTATGATTGATACACAACAACAATATATCAACCTAAATATTCGCGGTGAAATATCAATAATTGTGGTGCAGCACACTCGGGCAGGAAAAGAGATATATGCACATAAACGTACATACTTACTCATTACGTTACATTTGTACATTTTTTTATTTATTTTTTTTGCATTTTGTGAATTGATAAACTGAACAATTTTAATTCTTGCTAAAGCCTGAAATTTGAGTTCAAGCAAATAAATATATAAAGTGTTTGGTGTGATATATAACTAGCTGAGAGGCATGGGCTTATTCTGGGAGCAATCATTTATTACTCCTATGTCTATTATACAGGATAGGGAGGGTATGCATTTATCCGACCAATTGTATATCAGCAACTCTGACGATATTCTCCAGTCCTTACTCGGTTGCAGAAGAGAATATTATTCAAGAATTTTTGAATATCTTATAAATATTGTTTTCCGTTTAAGTTTTTCATATGAGTTTGTATATCTTTTTGTCACTGGTTTAAGCGACAGGCCTAACAGTTTGAAATTCGTCATATATATGACCTCATATTCTCCTGGCTTGGTACATGAAATTAAAATAGAGTATCGGGTTTAAACTAGTTTTATGGCCCAAACATCCCCTCTTAGTGAAATACAGTCATGAAAGTATAGATTGGCAAGATATCAATTTCTCCATGAATTTGGATATTCATTTATGACATGAATTACTTGTGAATTGCAATAAAGAACATATATTACTTCCAAAGAAACATAATTGTCCAGAATATATACCAAAACCGAATTTATATCTTGGCTCGTCCTTTATACGAATGTGCTCGCCTTAGCTTGGTCCCGAATGGACCAGTGTTTGCTTAACATTACTTTTACATAACACACCTCCTTCTTTACGTGTAGAGGTCGCCTTGCCGATAGTGTTGATTAGTGTGGTAGTCTTCAGGGGCGGATCCAGGATTTCAAGTTAGGGGGGGCGCACTTAAAAAAATTGCGTCGAGCGGAGGGAGGCGCGAAAAATTTTGGGGTATTTCGTGTGAAAAAACACGATTTTACGCCAAAAAATCATATTCTTTCCAATTGCGGAGGGAGGCGCGAAATATTTTGGGGTATTTCGTGTGAAAAATCACGATTTTACGCAAAACAATCATATTTTATTCAATTCTAGGGGGGCGCGCGCCGGGTGCGCCCCCCCCCCCCCCCACCCCTCTGGATCCGCCCCTGGTCTTGATGCATATCAGGTCAAACCAAAGAATATAAAAGTGACAATTGCTGCTTCCCCACTAAGTGAGAGCAAGGATTGGTTGGTTCGGAGTCAGGGTGGTATCTTGGAGTGGTGCGACATATAACAGGGAATCATTTCCGCCATAAGTATTTTTTATCGAATGGAAAGAATATCATATGATTGACATAATTTCCAAAGCCAATTCAAACAGAATCTCTTATCGCCAAGTAGACGTGGCGTAAACGGGTAAATCCGAAACGTCACGCCCATATAAAACTACGCTTATACAGTGAACTGGCACTGTAAATATACAACCGTTCAGCTGGTCTAGCTCGTT
This sequence comes from Bathymodiolus brooksi, assembly GCA_963680875.1. Lineage (NCBI taxonomy): Eukaryota > Metazoa > Mollusca > Bivalvia > Mytilida > Modiolidae > Bathymodiolus > Bathymodiolus brooksi. The sequence continues at coordinate 23,950,821 of OY804578.1, read as the reverse complement.
ATCATCTTTTTCCCCCAACATGATATATAGCTGTTATGCGACAATCACACCTTTAAAATATGAAAATAGCAGTTTTTGGAAAGGAGTGGAAAATCGTGGTATGATTGCCGAGATAATCCGTGTACCGTTATACGGCGCCTAGTAGGATTGTTCATGTAAATGTGTCCATTTATATAAATGAATAATAACTTTCTGCTTGTTGCCACCACAACTTCTAAAGTCAGAGTGTGGACAACCATATGCACTTTGTTCTGTGCTTGGTTACGTATACGAAAGCAATTATTATGGATTATGGATTAGGTTGTTTGTTGGTTGCTTGTTGGTTGTTTGTTGGTTGTTTGTTGGTTGCTTGGTGTTCAACAGCATTTTTTTCTATACATATTCAGGATGAGAACAAGTTCGAAATTTGCTAAGAAAAACGTGTAATGAGAGAGGAATGGGACAACGACTATTGACTGCAACTGAAAAGCAGATAGTTGTGTGGTGACGATAACAAATAGGCCATTCCAGCGGCTATAATGTGCAAACTCTTTTCCGATGGCTTCAAATATACTATAGCTACCGTAAGGAGCATTGCACTGTCCAAACACAACACCCATTATGATCCACTGTCAGGCTTTTCGTATATAATCCAACAACCCAAACATGGGAACGTGCGGTTTTGATCCAATGGAACAAACTTAACTTGTTCTCGCCATGATATAGGCTAGCTGAAAAATTGCAGAGTTGGCGTTAAGCAACAATCACTTACTCACTCTTTAGATGTTTATGACTTATTGTGATATTTACTCTGTTAGAGGCATCGGTTATGATTTTTTTGGGGTCCTAATGAGTAACTGATTGATTGATTGATTGATTGAGAGTACAATGTATATCTTTTTAACGTCCAGCGAACATTATTCCAGCTATATTCATTGTAAAAGCAATATAGAAATGCGGGAATGGCTGGGTCAATCGGGTTAACGACTTTTATCTACAAATGAACAAGTATGGAGTGTTGGATAGGGACGAAAATTGTAGTTTGCTGTAGTGGCTACAATACAACTACTCTTTTTCGAAATAAACAAAAGAGGTCTTTAGCATGCAGGAGGCATGGCACTCTCCAAACACGCCACCAACAATGACACATTGTCATTCGTTCCGTATTGTAATCTGACCACCCCATCGATAGGGCTCCCCTTTTCCACACCCGGGGATGCGCTGAGCAGCCGTGTGGGTTTGAACTCTGGGGACCTTCATCCAGTACCCAGAGTCACAATTAAAGCTAAACAACTTCATTTAAATTAATAATATCACGCCCCCCCCCCCCCACCCCCCCCCCCCCCCAATCGCTTTAAATCATATCCAAATGATATGAATAAAAATTGTTTATAGGAACTTCCGGATATGACGAGGAGGACCTAAGGCAGGATCATACAAAAAGGTAAGTCGAGTATTTTCTGCAAAATAAACCTTTTTCTAAAAATCAAAGAATGTCATTCGACCCTTTTATAATTTGTCTTTATCTACTGAAAGTTTGCTGGTTGTCTTTTACGTTAATTCGTCGGTAGAACTTTTCTCCCGCAAACATCCATTGGGTTCTGAGATTTTTTATTCTTTTTTTGGACATGCCAATGATTCCCTTTCTGTAAATTGATACCAGTTTTAAATGTATTTATATCTCTAAAAATATTTCCCGTGCTGTATTTCCGACGTAAAATTATATAGAGATGAAATGCAATTTTCTTCAATACCTTAAAATTTAATTACCGTTTAATAAAGTTACAACGAGATATGAAGAAAATAACAAATCGCAACTGGATTAGAAAGTGGGTGTGTTTTTCTTCTTATGACAATCCTATGCATGACAAAATTTTGCATTTATAAAAATTTAATATTGTTGTTATTTCAAAAACAGCAATAAATTGCTTAATCATGCATATCAGAATCACGCTTTCAACCTTTTCACTTGTTGTTGGTTTTTTTTCTAAAATATCCGATATTGGATATCGTAAACAGAAAAAGCTGTAAATCTACAACACGCCACGTGCCAATCAATTTGTCTTACACTGGACAATTGTATATTGGAAAATGTTTGTTTACTTGAAATCAGAGTAAAAGTTGTAAAATGTGTAGTAGAAAATCTAGGCCACATCATTCCATAAAAGGAATAAGCTACTGAATTATTCATGAGGTACCCCTTATATGGAAGACGATAATGAAATATTGATCTCATTATTTGCATAATAAGTGATTTCCGCTTACGTAGTATAAACACTGAATTCCCGAAGTCGACGATCTCCATATAAGGTAGTCCCCGGAGATCTCCGTGATCCCGAACGTTCAGGAATAAATTTCCGTTGACCAATCAAATTACTCGTCTGTGTTTCGTCACACCGAGAATATTGTTGTGATGTAGTAATGAATGAAGTGACCTCAGACAGCATGCTTTCATTTGTGGCGAACACGTTGTGTTGCGAAGTTGAAAATAATAATTTCAGAACTATGCCAAGAGTTGTCCCTGATCAAAGATCTTCGTTTGACAACGACGAATTATTTAGGAAACTAAGCAGAGAGTGTGAGGTTAGGATTTTTCGTGTTTTCTTGTCTTACCTGTGGAGTTCATATAAGTTCATTCATTGTACCGTGTCGTATATTTTACAAGAAGGAATATATATGTATTTGGATTATGTCTTATATTTCAGGTAAAATATACAGGATTTAGAGACCGACCCTCAGAGGAAAGACAATTACGCTTTCAAACAGAATGTAGGGAAGGACACGCTGATATAGTAAGTCTTTATTACACTTTTATATACTTGGTGAACTTTCATTTGTTGTAAATGAGTAATATTTTTTACATAATAACACTTGTTTCCTTGAACACATGTAATTTCTGATAAAGGTACGTCAATCACAAATTAGCTGTGTGTTTTGTAATGCAAAATAGAACTATAATGTTCAAGACAAACTTTGTCAAGAGGCCGGTATAAAACACTGGCGAAATTGACTGGAGTACAACCTTTCGCCGAATAAAAATAGTACAATTGGAAAGACCAGTTTTCACATAATATTTACGGCGTGACCAAGATGTACATATAATATAAAAGTCATTATAGTTGATATATACTACACGTCCTACAAAATAAGGAAGCCAAGATTGTTAGTAATTTCCTGCTTTTTGTTAGTGTTCAACAACTTCCGAAAATCTGCCGAAAATATATGTACAGTTGGGAGACACTCCTCTTTTGAATGTGGAATGAATAAGAGCGTAAATATACATTCAAAAGAAAGACAAAAAGGAAACAAAAAGTTACTTAAAATAGCTCCTCGAAAATATTAAACCTTTTCATCTTCGGTGATTTTTTTTTTTTATAACTTCTTTCTTTGCTAGATGAACTACATGCACGTATACAGAATTTAAGATGGTAACGGTTATATTTTAAAATTTTCAACAACAAAAGATTATTAATTCTGGTCAATTGGTATCACATATTACTTCTGGATGGACATTATAAAAATGTTAATGGCAAGGGTCTGTGTCGGCCTGTGTGTACTATTTTGTGGTATCAACTCGCTTTTACAAGTAAAACAAAAACAGTGGACCGCGGCAATTTGCTTACCGCTGTCAGTCTTTCTTTGTTTCATGGTAAAAATAATGATTCCTTCCAAAATGCAGAGGAATGGGTAAAACTGCTATCTTCCAAAGACCTAACGACATACGGTTCTTCTTCCCGTCAGGAGAATACTCTATATTGAGTGTTAGGAACAATTAGAAGAAAGTTAAAATTTTGTCAATATCCCAATGCAAAGTCAATAGACAAAAAGTTTATGAACACTGGGTCATTCTGCCTGTTTTATTTCAGGAAAACTGAGAGTCATTCTCTGAAGTTGTTCTTTATAATTATACTTTCGCTCATGAAAAAAGCTTATCGAAAAAGACAATGTCCATTAAAAATGTAGAACTTTGACTAATAATTGTTTAGAACTTTATTAATGAAAAATGAAGATAAACGTAAAATATAAGGAAATATGTCATTGATCCCAAACGTTACATTCAGAGTAATATATGAGAATAAAATGATCACCACCCCGAAATTCGGCTTATTTCATCTCCAAACAACCGAGGCGTGTTTTCAATTATCCCTAGCCCAAATGAATTTTTATCAGCATATATTGTGGTATTTTACATGTCTAATGATTTGAGGGGAGAGGCATAGTTGTTGGTTTTGTTGATATTGGTGGAAATGTTGTCCATCACAGTCTAAATTTTCTAACTATTAAACATTCGGAAATGACAAGCTCGGTATCGTAACTCCTAGCTCAAGTGTTGGAATATGCCTTACTATCGGGAACTGTTTTCTTTTCTTTTGCATCAAGCTCCAACTACCCCTTCGTTCTGAATAATTCATATAGATGTCTGATGTCATTGCAACAATCGGATGTTGCAAAGGATGTAGATTCATAACTCATTTTGTACTTATCCCAGCACAACTTTATATTCGAACGCACTGCAGTGTTCAAATTTCCTTGAACAATCACAATTATAGGAAGAAAGTGTAAGTGAAAATCAAATCCATCATTAATCTGTTGTTTGGGCTTCCAATGCTATACTAAAGTGAAATAAAGAAAATATGAAATGTCCACATACCAATGTTCTTTATTTACTGGGTATGATGTAACAAACCATGCATATCTAGATCCCCCTGCCCCCCTCCCTTGTGTCATACCAATGTTCTTTATTTACTAGGTATGGTGTAACAAACCATGGATATCTAGATCCCCCTGCCCCCCCCCCCCTTTTGTGTTTGCTGTGGCAGTGGCGGGTAGAGCTATTCCATCCATCAAGGCTAAATAGGTTGTAGTTTTGATTTATATACTGTGTGATTTATATACTGTATGATTTATATCTGCCCTTTTCAAATATAATAATGTACATACAAAAGGTCCAGTTGTGTTCACATTTTATAAGTTATATGTCCATGCATATCAATATACAAAACTTCAATATATCTTAAGTATGATCACTGGTCATTTTTGACAGAAATTGAACCCAGTTGTGCTAAAGTGATTTTTGTATCATAACTGTTTCTATTTACATAAACTCATTCAAGTTGCCAATCCCAAAATGAATGCTATTTTTATGTTATTTTTCAATTTGAATATTAAGATTCTATTCTGTCAGGTAAATTCATATTGTTGAAGGTATTAATGAAATGATCCAAAAAATAAACATTTACAAAGATGCCTGGCAGAATAAATATTGTTTTTACAGATATATTAATATTTTATTATTTTAATTCCAGTCATTTGTAGCTACAGGGACCAATTTACCTCTATATTTTTCATCAAATAGCTGGTCAGAAAGAGAGGAAGACCGAATAACAACTAGAGAATTTGTAGATTTTGATAGAGAACAAGGAAAAGTAAGTCAATGTCACATTTAATATTAGAATGTTAAATCATGAGCTGATGATGTAGAAGTATCCAGTGTTTTTTTTTTATATGTTTAACTTTTGGTTTAACTTTTACAAAAGTTCTCACATAATGCTGTATGACATTTAGAATTTGGTCTTGTAACCTTTATTTAAGAAATGATAGCATCCTTTATGATAAACAATTTTATTATAATTGTTTAAAAATAAAATAATTATTCAAGTTATACACTGTAATAAAAAGTACACATTGTAAATAGAAAGTAGACATTGTAAATAAAAAGTATACATTGTAAATAGAAAGTAGACATTGTAAATAAAAAGTATACATTATAGTCTTTTGTATAAAGAATGCCTACTGTTAAAAAAGTTACAATACATATACATTGTCTGTATAATAACAGATTTGATGTACAATATGAACAATATAGTATATTGAAAAAATTATTTTTAAATTTGTAATGACACTATTATTTGAAAAACTAAATACAATGTGTTGTTTATATAAATATCAAGACAAGGAAATTGCAAATTATAAACAGGAGCTGAATAAGTTGACAACAATTTATAAAGATGTAAACATGGGGCCCAGTAAAGGATTTCTTAAAACTATTTATGTGACATCTTATGTTAATTTTTATTTTGTCCCTATCCAACGATCCTTATTTTTTTAAGTGGCAGGTCAAATGTTGTTGCCCCTGGTTGTGTTGCTGTATTAGTTTTATACATTGTGGAACTTTTTCTTGTCCTGCATATACATGAAATATTCAACTTCCACCCTCCTTTCCTGCTGGAATTTAAGCAACCAACAATCAATCAATCAATCAAAATGTTTTGACTTATTTTTTTTTTATAATTTTCATGGTTTTGTGTTGTTTTTTGTTAATAATTGTTTACAATGAACCCTTTCAGAATTATGAATTAACACATCCCACCTTGTTTGTTATATTTGGAAGATCAATCCTTTTTTAAGATTATTTACTTCGTAATTCCCAATCCTACACTATGTGTGACAGGTATCATCATACATGACAAGAATCACTGCCATTCATATTTCCTTATTACTATTAATAACCAATAACAAGTAGAGGATATCTACCTGAAATCCATTTAGAAGTTAATTATTTTTTTAGCCTTGAATTACCATTTTAGCTTACCATTCATCTTTTTTTTTAAATTAGATAAAGAAAATTCAGATTAGGAATATAGTTTTTAATTTTCACTAATTAGATTTTGTTTGTTTCTGACTTTACTTGTATTCCTCTCCATAAATAAATTATTTGTTAATATAATGTATATAAAGGTGACATGTCATTTCTCCACACACACAGGTATTATAAACTAGATTTATTTTCCTTCATCTTTAAAAAAATAAAAAAGTAATTTACACCGAATAATGTGTGACTAGATTCATATATGGTTGACCTTCCTATGCTTACTGTATAATAGACAATATGATTACATACTGTGACATCATAGCATAAAGTATTGATATTACGTAGATCTGAGGTATGTAGCTGATGATGCTTAGTATCATCATCTGCGATTGTTTTAGAATAATATTGAAAAACTAATCAATACTGCGGCTTATGGAATATCGCCAAACCGCAAGAGATCTCTAGTTATTATCACAGACTAGATAATGATTCAGTACATTTACCCTGTGTATTAAATATTTACGTAATAAAGTGAAGATTGTATGAGGGGGACTTGTTATTATTACAATTAGAATTAAATGTATTCATCTGTTATCATGTGATCGGGGGAAATATGAAGATCTATTTCGTCATTCAGCAAGTATTGTTTGTGTATGTCGAGGTGTTTTGTACAATTTTATTTCAATCTGTCAGATTTTAGCCCAAGGCAAGAGAAAAATGTAGGTAATTACATCTTTCTGTTGACGTTAAATGCAATACATCATAGACATTACACACTGGTGCACAATCAGGTAAAAACAGGTAACATAAGCTTCCTTGATAAATAATCAACAAAAAATTTAGTTTGATTTTATTGTGAAATATTTTGAAACATTATTTTAAATTGAGTAACACAAATTTCAGGTGATTTTTAGGAAATTAATTTTAAGAATAAAAAACAAGAGGAAGTAAACCCAATATTTCTATAAATAACTTCTTGTTGGTCTATTAAAAACAATAGAATTAATATTTAACACTAACTTTTCTCTGCAACAATTTTAATTGAATGCAGAACATTGGTAGAATCGTTTCTGGGATAGCGGGTCTGGGTGGCAACAGGGTACAGGTTCTGGGATAGCGGGTCTGGGTGGCAACAGGGTACAGGTTCTGGGATAGCAGGTCTGGGTGGCAACAGGGTACAGGTTCTGGGATAGTGGGTCTGGGTGGCAACAGGGTACAGGTTGTTGATACCTGACCACAAGCTTACATTGGTTTACTTTAAGCCCATGCTTTTCCTTCCCAATAGCTTGAATAGTTATGAACCTCAACTTTTTTGTAACTTGATATCCAGTGGTCAGACACATGTAAACAATCTCTAAAATCTTATTAAGTTCATGTATATGAGCTTACTGAAATTTATTTTCCCACCAAACCTTCCTTTTTTTACTTAAACACATTAAAGTTACTTATAAAGAAAACAATAAATTAATTTGAAAATCTGATTTCTCTGTACATAAGTATATACCAATTATAAAGTGTTCTAGTACTAATACTCAATTTAAAATTCTAACTTATTGTAATCTCTTATATATCCTATAGTCATAACTTTTGTATATTTAAAAAGAACTACAAGTCAAAAGTTAAAACACAAATTCTAAAATCTTTTTAAAATTGTTTAATCCGAACTAATTATTGTGTATTAAAAGGGAGATAAATCAAGCAATCCTAACAGTGTTTGCATTTGACTAAGAAAGTTTATTATCTTTATCAAGTGTTAAAAATTATAAATGAATATTTAGTATAGTATAGTCAACAGAAACATTCGTTTAAATTATTGGTATCATTCTTTTAAAGTTAAAATCAGTATATGAATATAAATAGTTTTAATTTTGATGTTCTTTAAATAGCTTATAAAGATTATATCATAGTTTATACAATATCAAAGTCAAAATATTTAAACAATTTTGGTGGAAATCAGTATTTTATTCAGATAAAGGGGGTGGTCAGTGATATAACACCTCATTACTATAATAACTCATCAATGAGTCACTTGGCCAGTGACCCACTAATGTTTTACATACCAAAATTTGGAAAATCCCCACCCACATACTTTTCAATATTGGCCATACTCCATTTACATTTTACCTTTGTAAACATTTGGACTGTTTACCCTTGACATTCTCTTTGTGACATAGAAATGGGTCATATGTTTTTGTGACAGGGTAGAGTAAGTTACTATTTATAGTATCCAGTACTTTGAAGATATTTTAAAATAAAAATAGATAAAAAAAAAAAATAGAGTTAAGAAAAAAAAAATAGAGTTAAAAAAAAATAACATATACCCTCCATAGAATTACTTTACAAATGAAACAATGTCATGGAATGATTCTTTGTTTTGTTGATTTTCATAATAATAATTCTTCCTGGGGGATATAGATGAAATATTTCTCAATTTACAACAAACACTCCATCAATGTTTCCAATTTACTGCAATTTTTTGTTAACTAACTGTAATATTTCGCTGCTAAAAATTAATTTCAGTGCAGTAATGATAATGTTCAATGGGTTGGGTATGGTGTTATTAAGTTTATATAATATTTAACACATACAGACTTCATAAACATGTGTGTTAAAACTATTAAACGGCCATTAAGACTTGTAACATATTTGATTATTTCTAGTAGTGTAACACAAAAAAGCTGTTATAGAATTAGTCATTAATTATATAGGATGGTCAGTACCGTGGGTTGACTCAGTTTTTCTACCATTCACCCATCAGTCAGATTCTTATCTCCTGAGCCTCCAAGTGCAGATAATAATAAAATAGGATGGAAAGTAGCACTTGTAAACCTGTTACCTTCTAATGCTAATAATAACAATAAAATCAATTATACTGCATAAAAATAAAAGAACACCTTAGTAGATATACAGGTAATATTTTTTTATTTACAATGACCAACCGGTATACAGTGTAATTTATTGTCTGCCTCTTGTAACAGTATACACTGAGTGTAATAAAAGTCTTAAAAGTCTTGAAGAAATAGAAACCTTCCTAATGCGATGTGCCCAACGGTTCTTGAGAAAGTACATTTTTGGAATATTTTTCCTATTCTTTTATAATTGTGTAAAGTGTAATGCTGTGAACCTAGTATGTTTGTTCTGCATAATATTTTGTTCCTTTTGATAATATATTATAAACAATTTCATAATATTTTTTCTTTGAGGAACACAATTTTTATACTGTGTATTCAGTATTCTGTCAGGAATAAATATTGTAATATGTTTTCCATTGGAACAGATATAATGTACTTTTTGTTCCTAGCTGCTTATGGTCTTTTTTTTTCTTCTTTTTTTTTGTGACCATAGATCACCAAAGAAAGACCATAAGAGCTACGGTTCTAAATGGAAAAAATGTTATGACAGAAATTATATTTCATCACATAACAACTATCATTAACTGACCAGTCATTAAAAAACAATCAAGTCAAAATAAGTTCTTTCATTTCCAAAAAGGATTTTTTGGGGTTATTTTCTGATATCCAGAAGCTAGATCACGTCTGGTACAGTACAGATGCAGAAGCGTTTCGGTGCACATAGGATTTTATTTGAAAGTTTTCTTGACACTTTCAATAGAATTTTTTATTATAAAATGTGTACTTTATTATATATCATGTTTTTGTTTTTTGTTTTGTTGTTTTAAATTGATTTAATTTTTATGAAAAATGTAGATTGAAATCTTCTCTGAAAATTCCTGGTTAAAAAAGCAAATTGGTGGAATGGTCCTTTGGTAGTAGGTTCCAGACTGTCCTGTCAAACATTCAAGATGGTCATCATTACTGAACATAAAAATATCTTTAAATTCACCAAGTTTATACATATGAAGCTGAAATGATCTGAAATTTTAACTGGATCCTAGTTGCTGAACTTATATACATATAATTAGTTTTTTATCTCGCCAGAAACAAACGCTCAAGTGGACATCTGTCGTCCATTGTCTGTCATCTGTTAACTTTTTACATTTTGATCTTCTTCTCAAGAACCACTGGGTCAAACTTGGATGGTCCTCCTCCAAAATTGTATCTGTAAACCTTGCTGACATCCAAGATGACCAACATGGCTTCTGATTTGATGAACAATTGGAAATCTTTGAAAATCTTCTTCTTCAGAACCACAATTGTCCTTAGATTGTTAACTTTTAAAATTGTGTCATGTATTATGCAAGATGACCACCTTGTCTGATTATAGAAATTTAGGTTTTTCAGTTTCCGATATCTGATTGATATAATATTTTAAATTTACATTTAGATTGATAGAATTCAGGTCAAGTTTGATTTTTAGGTGCTGGCTTTTATCGTTCCAGAAATATGCCTTTTAATTGTGCGTAAGATGATGGTGTCTCATATCTGATTTGACTAAAATTTTATAATTACACATGGAAGGATAAATACTGGTAAAGTTTGATTTTAAAGTATCTGACTTTTATTGTTCCAGAGTTGATACCCCTTAATTATGTGTAAAATGATAATTTTTTGATTGGTTTCTACGTGTTATTTGCATCAATTTAATTTAAATATATAACACACAGATCAAGTTTGGGTTGGTAGTTTCCTTTCCAAAAATGACAGTTCTTCTACAGTACAACAATAGCGACTCGGCTTGTGCATCTCTGCCTCCATACACATTTTTTTTAGCTCACCAGAGTCAAAGACTCATGTAAACATTTGCCATTCCTTGGTCTGTTATCTGTTGTAATACTCCTTTAATGGTCCTCTTCCATATTTGTATCAAAATGTTCTTGCGATGTCCCCTTTCAAATGGCGTCTGTCTGTTGCTCTTTCCAACATGGCTACTACATAGTAAAACTGTCAGACATATGTTGTGTTTACATCTCTAGTTAGAGACTACAGGATCTGTGGAGCCTATTTAAAAAAATAATAATAATTATAGTTGAATTAACAAGTATTGATATTGAAATATCCTCCTCTAAAATGTTCTGATTACTACACGTGGCAATCGATCAACGATTTACACGTGTGAATCGTGACAGTACCGCTATATAATTGTATATGTATATGTTGTGTTAATATTATTTGTGTACTTTTATTTGTTAGTGCCTCTCATTTCGATTCCATGTTTTGTAAAAATGTATGTATTTATCGCTCCTGTTATGCAGTTAGCTGCAGCTGAGTGTATTTTTGAATAAACAGTTCAATAAACATTTAAATCCAGTAGCCAAGTTATACCAAATTTAGCTGGAAAGGTCCTTGGATGATCTGTGCCCTTTCAGAATTATATCAACCATTATTTTTAGATTTTTTTTTCAAATGAGCTGAAACCTTAACCTTTGTTACATACTAGTATGAGTAATAAGTGAGTTTATTTTGATTTTCAAAGCCAATGTGATCTGATATTAACCTTTGTTACACACTAGTATGAGTAATAAGTGAGTTTATTTGGATTTTCAAAGCCTATGTGATCTGATATTAAGCTTTACTTCCAAAATTAACTATATACCTGTATAAATCATATTTTTTTTTATATCTAAGGAAATTGTTGACATACATTTTTAAGGGTAAAAGTGTGCTCTTCTACTATAGAGATTAATTACACCATTCTACTGAGTTACACATGATTACTCAAATAAATAAATATGACCAGGTGAACAGGACCTACCACACTATGACATTGGGTAGAGTATGAAATTGGCATATGACATAGGAAATCAATTTTTTTTGCCTTGTGGAGACCATCGTTGGTTACCCACGGGTGATTATAAGAGGGTGTCATGGAGTCCAGACCTATGGTTAACAACATAATTAATGGATAGGCTTGCAAGACCGCATCATTTTATTAAGAGGGGAGGTTTGGGCCCATAAAACTATATTTTATTTAGTAGTTTAACCCCACCAGTTTTTATTAAAGTGACTGTACCAAGCCTAGAAAGTGAGTGGTCATGTACATGTGTGTTATTTACATGTGTGTTATGTACATGTGTGTTATTTACATGTATATCGATATTGTCTCTCTTTCTACGATTTTGCTGTTGAAATTTGGAACTGATTCCGACAGTGTTATTTTTTGTTTTTCTGTTGAAATTTGGAACTGATTCCGACAGTGTTATTTTTTGTTTTTCTGTTGAAATTTGGAACTGATTCCGACAGTGTTATTTTTTGTTTTTCTGTTGAATTTGGAACTGATTCCGACAGTGTTATTTTTTGTTTTTCTGTTGAATTTGGAACTGATTCCGACAGTGGTATTTTTATGTTTTTAAATTTATTTTTTACACTACTTTATTTGTTGATGTACATTATTGTTTTCAATCGTATATAAAAATAAAATTTTGTGATATTTGTATTTTTTAGGTACATTTAAAATCACAGTTTATAATGAATGGTGTCTGTGTTATATTTAGAGGAGCATTAGACCTGAATCGATTAGATGGTGTTGCTAGTTTAGAATTTGACTCAGAAAGAGCTGAGGTAAATATAATAAACATATGTATCTTGTGGGATCTTGTGAACTTGAGGTAAATATAATAAACATATGTATCTTGTGGGATCTTGTGAACTTGAGGTAAATATAATAAACATATGTATCTTGTGGGATCTTGTGAACTTGAGGTAAATATAATAAACATATGTATCTTGTGGGATCTTGTGAACTTGAGGTAAATATAATAAACATATGTATCTTGTGGGATCTTGTGAACTTGAGGTAAATATAATAAACATATGTATCTTGTGGGATCTTGTGAACTTGAGGTAAATATAATAAACATATGTATCTTGTGGGATCTTGTGAACTTGAGGTAAATATAATAAACATATGTATCTTGTGGGATCTTGTGAACTTGAGGTAAATATAATAAACATATGTATCTTGTGGGATTTTGTGAACTTGAGGTAAATATAATAAACATATGTATCTTGTGGGATCTTGTGAACTTGAGGTAAATATAATAAACATATGTATCTTGTGGGATTTTGTGAACTTGAGGTAAATATAATAAACATATGTATCTTGTAGGGATCTTGTGAACTGATAAGACATTTACTTAGTAAAATAATTTATTAGAATCCATTATGGCATTTCAAATATCAAACTTGCAGAATGCTATTATAGACAGTGTCATTAAAGGGTGTGCTTCAATTGATCTTTTTTGGTTCTATTATATCAATTTATCTTTTTTGGCTCTATTATATCAATTTCGAAATCTATTGTACAATAGTTCCCCTCTGATAGGACCCTTTCCACCAAAACCCACTCCTCTTATCAGATGCCAGATTTTAGATATACTGAGATTGTAAATTGTTTCCCCCCCCCCCCCCCTCAAGAGAGACCGCGCCCCTCTTATAAGGCCAATTTCCCATTACAGAACGGTGGTCTTATGAGAGGGAAACTACTGTATTCAAAGTTTTAATCAGGAAAAACAACATAAAGACAGACATCATTGTACCAGTAAAGAAAATTGAAAATCTGAACTTTTCTGGATGTAAAATTTTACAGATAGTATGTTACTAACTCCTGTAATTACATCTAGTTTGAAAATTCAACATTAATATTATTCTCAAACACTCAAAAATTAAAGTCAATATTGGAAAGAAAAACAACAATTTTCAGGAATTTGATATTGAAGAAAACATTGGAAAAGGAAAATGAAAATATTAATTTGTTTAATTAAAGAATCCCCTTGGGACTGGTCTTTAAATGAAAGATATTGAAATAAAAAAAATAGTTTAGTTTGAGAGGCAAATCTGGCTGCGTTTGATTAACATGTAATCAAAATTGAAATTAATATTGCACAATGCAGAATCTAAACACTGTCTAAAGACAGTGTTTTAGAAATACCACAGAGCATATGGCAAGAGAAAGAGTTCAGGATTCAACCTATCCTAACCATGTTTGTTATTACTTCATCATTCACTCACATTAAAACACTTATTTTTTTGTAATTTTGGTTTCTAAATGACCATGTTGGGACTGTTTTACAGAGAAAATTTGTTCCAAGACAGCAGATTTTGTAATCTGTTTAATTAAGAAAACAAGGTGGCAAGAAAAGATTGAGTGCATTTATTTTAGCAGTTTCTTAGAGAATTTGACAAAGGAAATTGTCACTTTAGTGTATGCATTAGGCATTATGTTATTATTAATATTGTATTGTGGTAAAGGGGACTGTTTATTGTGCAATGATTTATGTTTGAAGGGTCCTCTCCAGTTCAGTATTCTCCCTACATTTTCTAATTGCAAACTGCAAAATTGCATCATGTGACATTGATCTCATCTTTATTTAAGGTTGATAAAACTTTGATGATTTAATATTTCTGGCAGGAACACCATTAAAGAATAGAAAAATATGTCTGTCCTGATTATCAACATCTGTAGCAGATTTAAAATTCCATTTTTCAGTATTTCTCAAACAAAGCAAGCAGAAAAGTTGATTTTAGGCCATATTTAGAAGTGGGTTTTTTCCACAAGGGTAATGGGCTCTTTACATAATGGTAGAGAAAATTCATATCTCCAAACCATGCCATATGCTATGTTCTGTATTCTTTTTACCATTATCAATTGTTGTGGTTTTTTGGAACCATTATGTAATGTCTGTGCAATCAGGGCACTGCATCTTGAGATTTGAGATATGAATGGACTAGTCACCATCCTGCCCAAGTTTGTGTTATGTCTTGAATACCATAGATAACCACAACATCTCATAACTCCATCTGCTGCAAGCCAACCCTCCATATCTTAGATGAAAAAACAATGAAGACAAAGACTCGAAAATGCATATTGAAAACCCTGAAAAAAGGCAGTGATCCATCCTGAATATCAAATGTGTTTCTTAAATCATCAGCTTGCATCAGATCCATTATGTCAAATGTTTCATAATGTTAGCTACTGCATCTGAGAAAAATGAAACTTTCTACAGGACAATGGCAACAAAACAAGACAAAGAAAAATCAATAACTGTTAAGAAGTGAGAAAAATATCAGCTGCCTGTATCCCATTTTGTTATTTTTATTGCACAGTATCTTGTAATAGTTTTGAAAGTAAACCATATGCAGTATGGATGCAAAAAGCCTTTAGGAGATGTAAAAAGACAAAAACTAACCTTAAGCCAATTAAAATTCACATTGTTTGCTTTTTGAATTAGTAACACATTTCATAAGGCAGCTGATTGAATTTTTAAACCATTTTTAATTCCAATGTTTCGATACTAAGGGATTGCATCTTAAGATACATATGCCGCAGTCATATACCACTGCAGATGATACATTTTTAGTGCTGCCCGTCACATGTCCAGCGAGTGTTTGTAATAATGGAATAAAACATTTCCTTTCATAAGCATCCAGATTATGGTTGTAAATGCAGAAATGGAAATGTATCATGTGATTCATCCTGGTCACCAAAATGATTTAATATGAAATCAAAGTCAAAAGTTCCAAGACTCATTACCCTCCCAACAAAAACATTATAATGGATAATTTTCCATTGCATATTATGTTATTAGTTCATTTGAAATTTAAGCTCTGAAAAGAAAAGAAATGTTCATAACAAATTGAGCTTAATTAATTAATGCAAAATAGCTTCATGACTAAAGTATTGGATGAAAAAACAGGTGGCTTGAAAAAAAAAAGTATGATTTATCTCCCCTTTTCAGGTTGAAGATGCAATGCTACGAGAACAAGTAGACCAATATAACAGAAGAATAAGAGACTTTGAATTAAGACAACAACAATACCGTGATCAACAAGATAGACGAGCAGAGCAAGAAGCCGAGGTAGTAGAAGCGTTGTTGTGCTTTTCCGAGGAAAGAAAGTCATGATGTTGTTTGTTTTCTACGATGTTGTGATTGGTGTATGTGATTCTCATTTGCTCACTTGCATGAAAACTTGCCTCATGTTGAAAATTTCATCATCTCAATAACTTTGAATGTATTTTTAAATTCATATGTTTATATTGTGGAAATATTTTCCTTATAATTTAAACTTTTTATATATATATATATATATTTTTTTACTATGTTGCTTTGCTTTATGTTGTATGTCCTCAAACAGTTAAAATTCAACCAGGAAAAGTTAGATTGATTCCTTGTTAACATCAGGATTTGATCCCCCCACCCCACCCCACCCCTCTAATTTGACCTTCCTTGAAATGAATACCGGTAGTTAACAGGAAAACAACAAGATTTTAATATTGAAATAGTGTAGATCTGGTATTTAGAACACTGGGTCTGAATAATTTATACATTTTGTGATCAACCAGATGTATTTTCATATTAATCCAGTTTTCCAAATTATTTCGTATTTCACAAGCGTTATGCCCATTAAATAACAAGTAAAATTCACAAATGTTTGAGTATGTATCAAATCTAAATGGTTTCAAAACTGTTTGAATTATAACAGTCTTTCTTCTAAAATATAATTTTATACTGATATAGCAGTTCTTCCTATTTACAAATGAGTCTTTCTTCTCAGATATACTTGTATAGCAGTTCCTCTTATTTATAAGCTAATGAATGAGTAGGAAATCTCTCTCCACACATGTTCATTGTTGTTTTCTCTAGACAGACAAGACAATTATAAACTCTTTTATCTTTGTCTCAATCTATTACTGTTATATATATTAAATATTTTATGCATGTGATTGTATGACCATATATGGCATGTGATTGTATGACCATATATGGATATTAGTTTGTTGATATTGTAAATAGTAACATTTTATCAGATTCATCAAAAAAGATGTTTTTATCTTTGTTGACAATAATTTGTGATCCTCTAGTCAATTTTTTATATATTTATATTTTGTGTACATAAAGAAAACAGGAGTAGTATGACAAAATTATGCAATGCAGTTCGATGCAGCCTTGTGTATATAGATGTTCTTTGTAAGCATAAATACATTTGTGGTTACATGAATCATGGCGTTGAAGTTATGATCTATATTTGTCCAGAGTATGTAATATTATTGTTTTGACATTTTATTTTAGTTTTGTTTTTGTTTTTATTTGGGGTGAGCCAAGTGATACAGTGGTATATGACTGCTTTATTTCATTCATTAACTAATCTTTTGGATTTTTTAGTTGATCAAAAACATTGGGAATGACAGATATACATTTGTATTTACAACAGTTTTTTCTTACAAGATTTCAAATAAAAATTCCTATGTTTTTACTTTGAACAATCTTTCTTGAAAAAAATCAATACTTTCCTCTGAAAATTTTAGAGTTACCTCCCATATCAACAATGAAATTCCCATTTTAAGAGAAAAAAAACTTGTGTTTATTTGTTTTGTTGTATGTTTCATATTTTATAATGACAAGGTTGTAAACAAGTTTTGTTTAATGTTGAATAAAAATCTGTTGAATTCTTGATTTGCTTTGTTTATTTTCTTACATTTCCTTTTATTTTTTTCAGTGCATGCATCTTGTAAGTCCCATACACAACAAACCACTTCTTTGTTCAAGCTTTTAGTTCTTTTGTTGCAAGTTCCTATCAGAGATGGGGCACATGCCTGACTTTTATTGTCTCCACTCTCAGCACCTGCATTCAAAAGATCTTGAAATTTATTAGTTCAAAAGTTTATTTATGTATTCATATTTTGGTAGAAATTACATTATTTTACTTTTTAAATAAATAGGTCACAATAGGTACCACATGACAATCAAAATTATCCATTTTTCACAGTAATAAAAAATGTTATTATTAAAACTTCTGAAAATGTGGAAATTAAATTCTTTATTGGTACATTTAGACAATAAATCTTATATCTTTTGTACTCATGGGTAATAACAATCCATAATTTATTTGCTTAAATTTATTATCACATTCAAACACTTTCACCATCTGTGTATACAATCTAGAAAAAATGACATCAAAAAGTCAAACATTTTTGGTTGAATTACTTCCCTTGATTTTATTATTTTAGAGTAAGAATGTTGGTTTTTCTTTAGATGTTTTTAGCCATGATAACTGATCCTTTTAAACTAGAATGTAAATACTTTATAAATGAGTTTTAACCAACACATTTGTGGTTGTTTAAATTCAGAATAAGGAAAATTATGATTAATTTAAACATTTTGCAATCATAATTGATGTTAAATGCATGGGATCATTTATTATTTTTAGTGATACAACTTTCAAAAACTGTTTTTTCAACTCTCACCAATGTACCATGATTGATGAGGAAGTAAACTTTTCTTGTAAAGGAGTTATATAATTTCATAAGAAGCATTGTCAGAGTCCAGCAAAAGTTTAAAAGTTATCATTTAAAAAGCATATGCAAATGATCACAAGGCATAACTTACATAAATCTGCAAATTTTTGCATATTGCTAGAAGTAGAAACTTTACATCTTTTGTATTGACTTTTGTAAAAAAAAAAAAAAAAACCTGCATAATGTTCTATTTACAAAAGTATTAGAAAACGTGAATTAATTTGAGGTATATAAGGTCTCTTTCATTGTCAAGTTGTTTTCTTTGAAAATGATTAGTGCTTTCAAAGTTTAAAATTTCAGCTTTAATCGATTAAAAGGTACAGACTAGTCCTGGTGATAATGAGATACACAGGCTAATGAATTTATTTATTAGGTGTATCATTTAAATCACCCATTTACAAGGAGATTTATTTTTCTAATGATTTTTCTTAATGACATCTCTAATATCAGACCCAGGACATTCATGACGTCTTAAATCATGTACATGTTTCTAGCTAAATGGTGGGTCCATCCTGATCTGTCCTGCCATAAATGGCAGGTAAATGGCCCATAATGTTTATTACGTTATCAATACTATAATTATATATCCCCTAGTAATGGGGGTCACACTTGTGAGCAGAAATAATTTTAATAGACCACATTATTATCTAATTGTTCAAGAATTTTATTATAATCTGAAAAAAAAGGAGTTGGATAAATTTATAAAATGGCCTTTGAAGCTGAAGGTTGTAAAATGAGAAAGTTATATCCAAATTTGAATTTAAAAATTTTTCTTGTCTTGTATTTTGCTTGTATTTTGATGATGGAAACAAAAAATGGTAATTAAAGCTGCAGTTTTGTATATTGGTGTGAATTAGCATGAATATATGATAAATCTAGTCTATTTAGATATTTTTTTTAAATCCCAAATAGAAAAATTTATATAATTGTATAATTGGTAATTCTCATACACCATTCCTAATGAAAAGGAAATTCAACAAACTAAAAATGGTTAAAAATTTCAATAGCCTTGATGTGCTTGAGATTTAACATATTGGTGTGCTTACAAGCTTGAGCAATGATTTTATTTTTTGGTGTCTATATTCAATTTAAAATTGAAAAATAATAATTTTGTTGATTAACACTTCGTATAAATATATGCCAAAGAATGATTAAATGCATGAAGGAACCTAGATAAACAGATACCAGTAAAAAGAGCATGAAATAAAGAGGGTGGCAATCTCTGTCATATTCTGGAAAATTTTCAGATTTTGAGAGACCTCTAAAGAAATGTATGTTTCATATAGAGATTTTTTTCTTAATTAAAATTTGTTCATATGACTGAAAAAATGTTTTATAGAAGTTGAAAAAAAAAGATAATTTTTGGGTGAATTTTCTGTAAAAATGAATTCATCTGTAACCCTTGGTCTAGAAAATGTATAGTCCAAATGCATATTAATATATATAATATATTCCCAACACAGGTGAGTTCATCCACACAAACCAGAGGTACCAAAACGATTCCAGACCCTCCAGTGAGAAAGTAAGAATTGTTTTCATCTGCTTAGTAATGCCTTGTGATGTTTGCCCCTTACTGAAAGAATGATAAAATTTTACTCCATAATACTAGATTATAAAATTATTTTCCTTTTCACAAAAATATTAACTCCCCTTTTTTGCTGGTGAATAAAGGATAATTGGATTTTCAACTTTTTTATCATTGAATATGCTTATCTGATTCTATTAAAATGTCATCAATATTATTGTGTGATAATTATTTTTACAACAAAAAACATTTGTACATTTCTGGCTTGATTCTAAATTTAAATGTGTTTTCATGTTTTTATAGTAGTTACTTCCCTTTAATGAAGGCACAAAAGTCCCCTTTCATGCAAAGTTCAATTAAAATAACATATTTTCCACATACTTTTCAAAACTTACTGTTGTAACTTGTAATTTTTTTATATTTTTCATAAAATTGTCCTCGGATTTGTACAAGGTTTAAATGTCCTTTCCATTGTTCTGGCTATGGAACAGGTACCATTTTGCTCACCGTAGGGGAAATAACTCGTATATAAAACGTAAAAAAAATATAATTTTGGAGTCAAATCTGGAATGTGCAAATTGTCTATTACATTTTCGAATGTCTGCTGGTGTCCTGTATATACCTAATAAATATAATTATATTCTATGGAATACCAATGGTAACAAAATCTTGTGTATGTTATGTATGTTATGACAAACAAAATGTAATAGTTTGGGTAAACAACATCACAATTCATTATCTACTTAATGTAGTGACTTTTGGTTTGTGGGCATGGACTCTTTGTGTTTAACAATGCTTTAAATGTGGTTTTGCTAAATGTTTATATTACTGTATTGTATATTAATTTGTTACAGAAGTTTACCATCAATGTTAAGAATGATGCTTGTGAGTACATGTACGTTATTTTATCAAAGACTATTAATAGCAATACTTCCAATTCATACAATTTTCAATCTACAAATAATTAAGAAATTCCAGGAGATTTTCTTTGTAATGAATGTAGTTGACAGTCTTAAAGAATGAGAGTCTATATAAGGAACCTCCATGTTATGTATTTAAAAGGCTACATCAAAGAAAAGATTGTGAGTCTAATTAGTGATTCTCCATATAATTTATCTAAAAAGATAACTCAATTGCCCTTTTTTGTTATACTTTGAAAAGGGCAATTGAAACCATTTTTTATAATTTTATTTTATGATATACAGTGAAAATTGTCTTAACTGAACCCAGTATAAAATGGAATACTGTATAAACCAAACTTTAAATACAATGTAGGAAATCTTTGTTCATTTAACCTATGTAAACAGAACACCTGTCTATCCTGAACACAAAAGCTGGTCCCACAGAGGTTTAGTTTCTCCATGTTGATAGGGAAGGAGGATAGTTAATATTACTGTATGTTAATTTATGCTGTTATGTAAGATAGCTAAGGTCCTCTGCTGTCAATGCAATTACATGTATAATGAAATTATTTCAATAATATCTTTCACAACATAGCAGGTAAAATATATTAAAGAGCACTTAAAGATTATAAAGCTATCAATTTGATTTCATAAAAAATTATGTTTAATATTCCATCACAACCATCCCCCCCCCCCCCCCCCCCAATTTAAAAAAAATAAAAAATAAAAATAACATAATATATAATCAAGGGTGGCCATTTGCACCAAATAGTGATACAGATTGTCTGTAAATCATACCTTTTGTTCAAGTCAATCAATTTTGCCAGTTATGGATAATTTTAATATCACTAATGGATCAAAATTAAAGAAAAAGACATACATTTGGGCTGGCCATATAAAAGGTATAGTACAACTTTTACCTTCTATTCTATTGTTCAAATTCATATGAACAAGAAATAAATATTAATTAACATTTAAATATTGTAGTTACACGTTTAAACAAATAATAAAAAAAAATATGCTAATGGATTAAATATGGCTAAATAATAATCCTACAAACATTACCCTTTATCGTATTTTTTTTTAACGGGGAAAATTAACGGAGTAAATGAGTTTTAAACACCTATAATAATGTTATGAACAAGGGAAACTTTAAATGAGAAAAATATATCTTTAGAAAATTGACGAATATTATTTTTAATGATATGGTAGTAACTTCATAATTAAAAATCATGTATAATGCCCTTTTATTTTCTTCAAATATCTTAAAATTGGTCATTATTGAATATTTGATGATATTGACTTTTGATCTTTTCTTGGACAAAGTTATGATTCAATCTAGAAACACAAAAGTTTTATGAAAAACAGCATTAAAAGGTTAAAGACAGCTGACTACATTAAAATTACATTAAGATGATCTTTTTGTGTTGCACTGTTAGAATTATCAACAGGATGTCAAGATAAGGCTGTTTTACCTACTTATCATTAAATCAATTTTAAAAAGTAAGAAAAAAATTGAATGATTACTGGTAATTTTATTTAAGACTGATTTTTGATGTTCAATTATTATATCTTTATTCTCATACAACAAAATACAATGGTACAGAGAAAAATAACAAAATAATAATAAGATAACAACACTATTTACTACAGACAGGAGGGTAAATAGGTTAAGGAACTTAACTATTCAATTAGCCTATTGAAAAAAAAATCTATGAAAGTTTATAATTTTATGCTGGTAAGGAGTTCATTAAAAGTCCACTGATTCAAATTTAACAAAATTAAAATTTATTTAATTAATTTAAAATTATGACGAATCTCAAATGCTACCTTTTATAACATTTTAAATATCTGTTTTTGAAAAAGTTTCAAGCTGTTTGAAAATAAAACATGAATATTAGAGATGTAATCATGTGAAATGGTATTTAACACCTATCCTTTAATATCTCTAAAATACCAACTCTCATGTCATTCAATCACAAATGTGGACAATTATCTTGAAAAAGGGGGAGGTAACAAGGCTGTGCATCTTAAAGGCAAAAAATTTAAAAAATTGTAGCTGCTATCATTTCTTGTAATATAAATAAAGGAACAACCATGTGAAACAATTATAAAGCATTCCATGGGCTGAATTGTCAATCTTTATAAACATTATCCTTTCTTCTGAAGTATTTATTGAATTTGAGTCAAACTTGGGAAGAATATCAACAATCTCAAAAACACCAGTTAAAATAGTACAAAAAGCTCCTGAAAATATTTACATCTTGATAAATTAAAATTTAATAAAATTAAGTTTTGCACAAATAATATATATAACTTTTTTGGAATTCTGCCATTGTTTTACCAATATGATAATAATATCCACTCTTCCACCCTATATTCATTGTTAGGAGATACCTCCAGGCCAGCACTCTTCCATCCTATATTCATTGTTAGGAGATACCTCCAGGCTAGATTTTGGATGCACCGAAATTGTAATAAGCTACTTGATTGTACCCCTCAACAGAGACCATGACTCTTATAAGGCCACACATTTTTATTGCAAAAGAGCTGTCTTTATAAGATGGGGATGGCTGTACCTTTTTGGGGTTAACTTGTCATCACTTTGTATCTATTGCCTGCACTGAAGTCAATTAGTCTCGTACAACAGGAACAGGACGATTTAAAAAATATCATGGCAAAATGTCTTGATTTTTTTTCTATAAAAATGGTGTTATTTGTGTTGATTGGACAGAATCTCTGCAAGAGATAATTTAATTTTGGCCCCAACAGAAAATGCCCCCCAAAAAAGTTTTCTCTATGACTGTTTGAACCCAAACTTTACATGAATAATCATTTGATGGTCCTTTTTGATTGTGTTTTTGTGTTGATCTGAAATCAAATATTGCTGCCACTGTGGGACATTATAAAATGAACTTGTAACTTAAATTCTCAAAAACCACTGAACAATTTGAAAGCAAACATGGCAGGAATGATCATTGTGTGTTCCTGTATATACAATTTGTGTTTTCTTTGTTTTAATTGTAAATCGAATAATGCTGCCACTATAGGACATAGTTTAACATAGGACCCTTTGGGTAAATTTTAAGAAGTATTCCTTTTTCAGAAACTACAATTTGATTGAACCTAAACTGTAATATGATCATTGAATACCTTAAGAAAATTTTTGTTATTTAGTATCAATTGGAAATTCAAGATAGCCACCATCACAAAACATAGGTTACCATAGAGCCTTATTGGAGAAATATTTTCAAAATATTCTTGAAACTGCTAATATTATTTAGCCCAAACATTTCATGGTCCAGCACAGAGATTGTGTATTTATGCTGATAGGAATCACAATCGTCATCTTGATCAAACCATTATGACAATATGTTATTACTTTAATACACAAATGAAAAATATGTTTCTTTTTATGAGGCAACATTCAGTGTTTGCAGGGGATTGACAACATTTGTGCTGTCTGTATTATTTTGATACATTATACAGTTGTATTTGAACATCAAATCACTCTAAAGGTTATTCTTTTTATACTATTCGTCCTTTCAAAAGAAACTTCTGGTATTACGATGCCAAATAAAGGCATTGTCTGTGAGATTCTAGTAAAATATGTTTCCATTCTTACAAAATTAACTTTAAAATCAAAATGTTAAAAGAAATAACAAACCATATAATTTATGTCTTGAGTAAATTACATTAACTTAAAAAATAATGAATAAATTTGAATATCAATTTTGCATAAATAATCTTTTACACAGAAGATCTTTATTAAATTGGTTCTCTAAAAAGTTTAAATTAGACTTACCTCAAAGAATTGTCAGGCCTGCAAGGTGATTTTATTTTTATGAAAAAATAATTTTATATTAATATTCAATATTTCAAGCTCAATGCATAATCTTAAAAAACATCAGGACATCCTTAAATTAAGTTTGAAACTGTAACCAATTGACACTGAGAGGTCAGGGAGGGGAATTGCACAAAAAAAATGAATTTTAATTTGAATTTTAATCAAAGATGCAAAGACTTCAAACATTATATTGTTTTTAGATATTCTCAGGAGGGCCCTTACCATAAATTTATGTTTTTAAATTGTTTTTAAATTTGACATAAATTTCTTTTTATCTTGTAAGACAGATGTGACTAAATGACCCCTATTGTCCAAACATTGAGCAACCTTATGTACGGACAATAGGAAACTGTATTAGTAACATGCCTTGTTGGTCCTTGAGGAAAAGTCTAGTCTATTATCATTGAATAATAAAAACGAAATTTGAAATAATTTATCTGAAGTGGGTTATAATACTGACTGACAACAAACAAACGTGTGGGCAAGACTGCCCATAATAGGAAGATTTGTGAAATACAGTTTTTGATGGAACATCTTTCATCACGGTGGGGGTTACATAGATTTTAACAAGTTTTTTTTTAAAGGTTTAAGAGGACATTACCATCAGATTATTATCAGCCAGGAGGGATATGATGAAAATGTTTTCATTAGCCCGAAATTTAATTATGTTTTTTTTCCCTTGTCCGTAGTATTTCATGGACAATATTTAATAGGTTGGAAAATCCTTTGTTGGGATGTGGGACCTTTGTCCCAAACTGTTTCAATATGAGTTTTATTGCATAAATTTACGTGATCAGGAATAATCAAATTGTGGTCAAGATCTGTTAAAGAGTGTTTTCTCTTATTCCATTTTCCAGTCAAACCTGATAAAATTGATAATTTTTCAAGATAGTTTACTTTTTTGCATATTAAATAGATAATTTTCTCTGATAGGAATTGTTTATTGCATAAATGTTGGTAAAAGAACACCATTCACACTTTTTGAAGATTAATAATTCTATCAATAAATTTAACCCTCCTCGACATCATCTGTTCATAATAGAAATCTAGTGTTATTCTGGTTTACCAACAAATGATTGTGTAAACTCTCAGAAATCTAGTGTTATTCTGCTTTACCAACAAAAAGTATCTTTACCACATACAATGTCTATAAATGTTTTAATTTATTATTTACACAACAGAAGTATATTTCTACCATACCTAATACATCTAATAGCAATAAGAAATACAAAACATTAAATTATATATTGGGTACCTTTTCATTTACATTTCTTGTTTTTGTTTGTTGCTTTTGTATCCCCTCGCCAACGAAGTTGCGAAGGGATATAGTAACGCTACCGTCCGTCCTTCCGTAACATCCTTGTGAACACTCTAGAATCAACATCCTTCAATGGATTTTGACCAAACTTGGTACATACTTAGTTCTTAAGAGAATCTGGAACCCTATTGATTTTCAAGGTCATTGGTCAAAGTCACTGGGTCAAATTTTTACCACGTAACATCCTTGTGAACACTGTAGAATCAACATCCTTCAATGGATTTTGACCAAACTTGGTACATACTTAGTCCTTAAGAGAATCTGGAACTCTATTGATTTTCAAGGTCACCAGATCAATTTTTAGGCGAGGGGATGCACCACGCTTTGCATTGCCCTTGGTTTTTTTTTATATTATTAGCATATTACATGTACATGTACATGTATATTGTTTTAACTTCATGTATAACAAATCTATTCTTTTGAGAAACTTGCTGTCAAAAAACAGATCCATTGTACAGGATTTCTACCCTATCATTAGGTGTGTTATATTGTTGGTTATCCATCCATTTGGGTTCCTACAATTATATATTTAATAATAATGATATACACAAAATGTATTTTGATTTTGATATGAGTGAATTGGGGTTCTTGTTATTGTCAAGTTTGCTTTTGTTTGTTTGTTTGTTTTTTCACTTTTCCCATTCTAGAGTTATGGGTTTTGAATAAAAAAAATTTATTTTGGTTAAATTAATATTTGTTTTGCTCATCTGTACAGTGTAATAATAGAACAGCAAGATCAATGTTGATGATTTTAGGAGTTTTATTCAATATTTATATTTCATAAATCTCTTAAATGGTTTTTGGTTGATTATCTAAGATATTGCTAATTTTTTCACTCATTGTCTAGATAAGAATGACATTTTTTCCAAATTAAGAAAAAAGTCTAGATATTATGTAATGTTTCTATTAAAATATTTTACAAAATTGAGAAAAAGGGACATTTCAGGTAAAATAAGAGTATTCTATGCATCAAAAAATATGTATGTGTGTGAACCCATAACCACATGGAATTGAGAAAAATGTTACCTGAATTTTTACAAGAATATCTAGTTGGGTTAACAAATCTACTTTCTTCTATATTACCTGTTTCAGGTAATATAGAAGAAAGTACCCATCTGATAACAAGCTTGAAATATTTTTCTAACACAATTACAGAAAATTGTCCCATTGATTTTGGCTATCATGTTCTTCTATATACAGTTTCATGGTTTGGATCAAATTGACAGATGCATGCATAGGTTCTGAAATTTGTTGTTGTCAAGGAGTTTACTAATATCTGTATGGAACTGGTACATTTTGTTGGTGTTTTAAATTTGTAGATGAATAACCAACTAAAATTCTAAAAGAAAAGTGGTATGCTACAATGATAATGAATCCATATTATTCTAGATTTCTGTTGCTACTGGTTAGTGTTAGGGATACATGTGCCACATAAAAAATGCTTAATATTGAATATTCATTAATAAATCAGGAAAACAATTAAAACAAAATTGCAAAGACATCTTCAATATCTAATTTTATATTTTTAAATATTTCTTCAACAAAAAATAGATGAACATTTTGTTGATTTTGGTGAAAGTGTTGACCATCACTGTTTAAATTTTCTTTTCATATTAAATGCATTTTTGTAAAAAAAATCCACTGGAATAATTCAATCTGACTTTTTTTTAATTAAAAAAAAATGTTAGTCATGAATTAAAGAAATTAAGATTAACAAGATAAAGTATTTTTTTGACAAGTTGTAAATTAATTTCTGGTTAAATATTTAGAAAAATAAACTTGACAACCCTTCCTTTGCTCAATTAGATAAACACAAATTGGTATTTTGTACATCCTCTGAAGCAATCATAAAGCAATTTAAAGCTGATATAATGTCTCTAGTCTGTGGGAGCTTGTTGAAACATCAATGCATTTTTATTGCAGTTTTTTGTAAAATATGAATTAAGCTGTATGCACATGCAGTAACCATGTTTATATAAGGGATTAGCAGCATGGTTTTGATGTTGACAAAACTATCAGGGGAGATATCATGTTTAATTGCCTTAATTAGTTCACATAATCATTTATATGGTCATGTAATAATGCACTTGCATTTCCTGATGCAACGCGTTAACAAGCGTTAATAAAAATCTTGAGGAGGCTGTTTCACGACACAAAAGATCAAATCAACGATGCAATTTTTTTCAAATCAGTCAAGAATACATTAACTGTTCACGTTAGGAAAAATCTTGAAATAAATCTTCAAAACAAATTTGAATAGCATGATTCTAGACCCTTTAATAGGTTCTTAAACAGTACAAGATGACAATTCTGACATATTAACAAAAATTGATGAAATTAGAAATTTTACCATGACCTAAATGTTAAAATTACATAATACATTTTGTATATCTGTTAGTACTTAAGATCACTAATTTTATTAAAAAAATATTACTTTCTTTATACAAAAAATGTATGAAGTTGATCTAAAGAAAGTTCTATAAGTATTATGGTTGACTATTAAGAAATTTGGTAAAATTAGAAATCTTAAAAATACATAATATATTTGTTAGTAATTAAGATAACTAATTTTATTAGAAAAATATGACTTTCTTTATAGAAATAAATGTATGAAAGTTCTATAAGTGTTATGATTGAATTGATCATTTAAATAGAAGTAGAATTATTTTTGAGAAAAAAAAATTGGTTTCTTGGTTCAGTTGACTTCTTTCTGAAAAAGTTGATAAAGTATAATAGGAATATGACATCTTTTCTGTGATATATTATTTTTATATACATGTATTGCCTAATTGTTTGAAATTAGTCAATGCAAAACATACATGTGATCTAAGAAAAAATAATGTACCTCGGAGGACATCTTTTCTGTGATATATTATTTTTATATACATGTATTGTCTAATTGTTTGAAATTAGTCAATGCAAAACATACATGTGATCTAAGAAAAAATAATGTACCTCGGAGGACATCTTTTCTGTGATATATTGTTTTTATATACATATATTGCCTAATTGTTTGAAATTAGTCAATGCAAAACATACATGTGATCCAAGAAAAAATAATGTACCTCAGAGATGAAAACTTCTCTGGTAAGTACATATTAAAATGAATATTAATTTTTTTGAAGAATATTAAGCAATGCCTATTGACGGCACACATTATATATGGTACTGAATTGCAAAATGTAAGGTACACCTCATAACATTCATTTATGTTCAAAGCATTCATTATAACACTGCATCTGCCAAAATATCGACGTTGAATAATGCAAGCGTCTGCATAACGTTCACCTACGCGGCGGTATACTCGGGACCGACCATCTCTCATGTCTAAGTGGAAACAGGATTCATCTGTGAACAGGATATTGGCCCAATCCTGTTTTCTGAATCTCAAGTTATGTCTACACCACGTCAGTCTAGCTGCATGGTGTCTAGGCAGCAAAAGTGGACGGATTGCTGGACGTTGTGACCTGATGTGATGATCACGAAGTCTATTGCGTACTGTTCTAGAGCTGATTGGTCGTAATCCGGGGATGCTTCTTGCAGTGAGATTTGACATCTGGAATCGATACTGCAGATGCACAAGCCTTATGTGGTTATCTTGCTGATGTGACGTCACACGTGGACGACCTGAACGTTGACGGTCCCTAGTGTTGTCAGATTGTCTAAAACGCCTCAACAATGATTGTATCGTGTTGTGATGAACACCAAAATGTCTAGCGACAATGTTTTGTGCCAATCCAGCTTGGAGCATACCAATAGCATGACGACGCTGATTTTCTGTGAAACGTGGCATAACACTGAAATCAATGTCATTCAAACAAAAGTGTTTTTCTGATTTGTAGGGGTCAAAACAAACCTTCTGTAAACCATAAACAGTCACAAATCGTTAAACGAGAATGAAGAACAAACAAAGGCCAAAACACGAGGAGTACTCATAGAGCGTGAAAAAATCCGTGCAATTTCCCCGTGACTGATCGATAGCATTACAATCAATATCTCAACTATTCATGCTTAATTAAAAGATTAAATATCCAGTGATAAAAAAATTATATAAACAAGAATCTTTTAGTAAAATTAAATAATTTTATTTTTTCTCCACGAAGTACAACCATAGGAGCCCGGGTGGCTCAATGAGTTAGGTCGCTGGATCTAACAGCTCATACAAGCCTATCACCAATATGGCATGGGTTTGTGCCCAGCTTTGTAAATTACAAAAAAGGGTGCACTTGACTCGCAGCCGCAAGTGATAAAGTTTACCAGTTGCTTGCCCAGGGTCAGTGGTTCTCTCTGGCTTCCTCCACCACTAAAACTGGTCGCCATGATATAGCTGAAATATTGCTGAAAGTGGTGTTAAACACCAAAAAAGGAATAATTCATACAAAATTATACACAATCTTTATAATTATATATTTATTTTGAACAACTATACATTTTTGTAATTGAAATTAGTGCTAAGAATATAATAACTGCTTGTACTTTTAAAGTGTACAATAAAAATTAATATATTATGCAGATTTATAGTAAATTAACAATTTTATGATAAAAACTGTATTTAATATTTTAAAGTCAATACATAGCCACCATTCTTCTCCGTATATGTCATATTTTTGGTATCTGTGGCAGCTAAAATATTTGATAAAATGTGACAAATTTAACCCCAAAAAATGGTAAAAATATTGAAACAGGTTGTTCAGTTTTCATAATTCATATTATGGAGAAACAAAACAATATCATATTACAGATAATAATAGGAGATGTAACAATGGCCTGTTATAATAAGAGTTGTAACCAGTTGTACAAACAGTAAAATGAGAGATGTGCTAAAAAGACAATTAAAAATTATCATTTTATCAAAACATTGATGACACACCGTCAGTTAAATTGTAAAAAGCAATAAAAACAGAAACATTAACTTTTTTCATTTTTTTTTTGCTTAATTTTTCCATCAGTGAAATTGTTGACTCAATAAAATAAATGACAATAGATCTACACCATGTTAAAGACACAAAAATACTATAAAATCTTATCGTAATTAGTGAAATCCCGTCCCAGCTTCACCTGGGGGATGTCGCCTTATGAAACTAGACCTTAATCTTTGTTAAAAAATTACAAAAAATTGCCCGCACTGTTTCTTTTGGGCGTAACATAGATTTTAATGTTGTAGATGTAATAGCAAGTTTTCTGTGATGGCGTGTGGCAGTCACGCTCCAATCAAACATTATGTATATTACCCAAAATTTAACATACCGGTATGGCTTTTTTTATTTGGTTGATAATGTTTTAGTCACCTGTCATGACAAACTCTTTATGATTCTGTATCTATGATTTTTTATACCATTTAATTTAATGGACGGATTGAAAGATTTAAAATTGAAATGGGTGTCAAACTTTCCTTTAATTAGCCAACATCACTGCACTTTATGGCCATTTATCATTCTAAGGGATTTAATTTTTTTGAAAAAAAAAGCATTTCAATATGTGATGCAGAAAAAAAAATGTTTTATGCCTTTGTGAGCAAGGTTAAATGACAATTATATTAAGCCTAAGGCAGGTACAATATCAAAACATGCAATATGGAATAGTGTTAGGTATTGGAATATATTATTACAGTATTCACTCATTTAAATATCAACAAGCGTACTGAAGAATGGTACCTTTTATGTTGTATGAACGATGTCAACCTTTCACTGATTTTTAATCATCATTGAATCTAAGTAAACCAATGGTTTAGCCAAAGGTGTTTTGATTGTGTGTATGGTATAGGAACATTAAGGCATATCTGAATAACAGATTGTGTTTGTGCCTCATTCGGTCAAATTTCTCCTATATAATTATATCCACGTGTCCCTTTCTTCTCAGATTTGAAAATACTCAAAGTCTAAAAAAATATAACCATTTTCGATTGTATAGGGCATAATGGCGAGTTATTGTATCATTTGAAATAATCACTAAATTTGTTTCTTCCACTACTCTGTTTTCAGTTCAAATAATTTCATGTTAAAATCTGTCTTTATAATTAGATATTTCTTTTCTTCTAAGTGTTGTAAAGTCATCTTTAAAAAAAAATATAAGAAAAACAGACAACAAAGAATAAGACTTTTTTCCCTTGAAAGGTTTTATTGGTAAAACCCTTGTTGAACTGGTCAGCAGTAATTAGGGGGAGGAACTGTGTTATGTGATATTGCTGTGTAAAGAATAAATAGAGATTAGCATTGTTTATAGTGTACTATAAATTAAGTCACATGACTGAGTTTTCCCCAGCAAATAAAAAAATGCCAAATTTATCAAATTACAGAAACCAGAAACAATGGAATTCTTAATTTTTTTTTCAAGTGTCGTTCTGCAACTAATTCTCATGCAATAGCTTTATTATTTAATATTTCTATGTAATACTGTGATTTATAGAAATAGATACCCATTATATACATAGTGTGTTGGTACAAGACTCTGAATCAGGTCGAGTCTGTTGTGTGAACCAGTATCACTACGAGTCGCGTAAGCGACGAGTTGTGATACGGTTAGTTCATGCAACAGGCAAGACAAGATATAAAGTCTTGTACCAACACACTATGTATGTAATAAGTTTATCTAACATTTCAATAAAAATGAATTTTAAACAAATAACAAGAGTTGAATTAAAATTTGTACAATACCTTGAGGGAGACTGCATTTTGTGCATAACGTCACGTTATTTTTGTCGTTCATTCACCAATGTCACGTTACTGTGTTTTGTCTCACATTCCAATGACATGACGTCATGACAAAGTAGTACGGCAGAGAACATCTCGTGAAACGTCGTACCATTCTTTTATCACCACAGTGTGGTGATACAACATCTTGTATCAGACACCTTGTATCAGACAGGTGACTTTCGTTAATTTCAAAGGAAAACGTACAAAATGTTAGATAAATCCAGTTATTATATATGTTATCAGTTATACCACTGGAACAATAGCTTTGTATTTACTATGGTAATCAAATTCAATTAAATTATTTGTCTGTTTCAACATTTCTTATTGGTCTATAATGTATACCATGCATCCCCTATTTATAACAAGGAGCCACCATAGTCGTCATCATATGGTAGTTGGATTTACAGCTATGCAATCTTGTATACATTGTACTTCCTATTTCCAACCTCTTTGATATTCTCCATGGTGCATACCTTGTACTCCCTATTTATAGCATCTCTGATCTTCTTTACCTTATATCACTCGTTTACAACATCTCAGATCTTCTTCAAAATGTATACCTTGTACTCCCTATTTACAACATATCTGATCTTCTAAATAATCTTGTACTCCCTATTTACAATATCTATAATTTTCTCCATAATATATACCATGTACTCCCTATTTATAGCATATCAAATCTCCATAATGTATACCTTGTACTCCCTATTTATAACATATCTGATCTCCATAATCGATATCTTGTACTTCCTATTACAATAACATCTCTGATCTTCTATATAATGTATACCTTGTACTCCCTATTTATAGCATCTCAGATCTCCATAATATATACCTTGTACCCCCTATTTACAATATCTATAATTTTCTCCATAATATATGCCTTGTACTCCCTATTTATAGCATCTCAGATCTCCATAATGTATACCTTGTACTCCCTATTTATAACATATCTGATCTCCATAATCGATATCTTGTACTTCCTATTACAATAACATCTCTGATCTTCTATATAATATATACCTTGTACTCCCTATTTACAACATAGCTAATATTTACCACATTTCTGGAGAGGCAGAAATATTTTCTGAAAAGGGAACCTGCTACAATCTTGGCTGTAGTAGGGGATGGGGGACTGAAAATTTGGCGAACACTATTTAAAAAAAAAATCCTATACTCCCTATTTATGACATTTCTGATCTTCTTCATATAGTGGTATTTCAATTATTTATTATTACACAGATTTGACTTATTATATTTTTTCTCTCTATGTTACAGTATAGTAGTACTAACCACAACTAGCACCTTAACTGACAAGATAGACATTTAATTACTAGTTTTTAAACCATAACTTATGCCTATTTGATATTCATTTACAAACATAAAACCACAAAACTATCTTTATATGCATCAATAAAATAGGTAAAAAGTCAGTCAAGTAACATACAATATAATAGTTACCTTTACAGTCAGGTAAAACTCAGGTGTAATCATCAGGTATTAAGGATTGGTTGTATTGGGTGGTACAGCTGTTTTCTAGTCTGTCATCAAATTGTTTTTATCTGGAAACCATGAATTAAGATTTTGAAATATAATTTTTTATTCTTTGTTTTAAAATTTGACTATCCTTCAAATTATTATTGTATCTATGTATTTGACTATTTAATTACACACTTTGAATAAAATCAATAGTGTTTGCTGTCAAAATGAGCCAACATAAATAAGGTTTGCCCTTCCTTCTAAAATATGATGTAGGTATTTTTTTCAAATGACAATTCAACTTTCTTAGTTCAGTGTCCTTCTGCTTGCTATAGTGTATCAGGAAATTCATGAGATATTGACATTATTCTTAGATGAAACTTTGAAATATATAAATGTCAACAAAAGGGGGTGGGGGTCCAGGAAAAGAAATCAACTGGATTCTTATATAGAGGAGACAAACTCTACAGGTAAAGTATTTCTGGTTGTTTAATACCAAATTCAACAATAATTCAGTGATATTTGTAGAGTCTTATATTAGTGGAGGAAAAAAACTACTGACCTGTGGCAAAAAATTTTTTTGACCTGTTGTTAATAACGACTGACCAACAATAAATAACTACTGACCTGTAGTAAATAACTACTGACCTGTAGTAAATAACTACTGACCTACAGTAAATAACTACTGACCTACAGTAAATAACTACTGACCTACAGTAAATAACTACCGACCTGCAGTAAATAACTACTGACCTACAGTAAATAACTACTGACCTACAGTAAATAACTACTGACCTACAGTAAATAACTACTGACCTACAGTAAATAACTACTGACCTGAAGTCAATAACTACTGACCTGCAGTAAATAACTACTGACCTACAGTAAATAACTACTTATCTACAGTAAATAACCACTGACCTACAGTCAATAACTACTGATCTACAGTAAATAACTACCGACCTGCGGTAAATAACTACTGACCTGTAGTAAATAACTACTGACCTACAGTAAATAACTACTGACCTGTAGTAAATAACTACTGACCTGCAGTAAATAACTACTAGCCTACAGTAAATAACTACTGACCTGTAGTAAATAACTACTGACCTGCAGTAAATAACTACTGACCTACAGTAAATAACTACTGACCTGCAGTAAATAACTACTGACCTGAAGTCAATAACTACTGACCTGCAGTAAATAACTACTGACCTACAGTAAATAACCACTGACCTACAGTCAATAACTACTGACCTACAGTAAATAACTACTAACCTACAGTAAATAACTACTGACATACAGAAATAACTATTGACCTGAAGTCAATAACTACTGACCTGAAGTCAATAACTACTGACATGCTGTAAATAACTACTAACCTACAGTAAATAACTACTGACCTGCAGTAAATAACTACTAACCTACAGTAAATAACTACTGACCTGCAGTAAATAACTACTAGCCTACAGTAAATAACTACTGACCTGTAGTAAATAACTACTGACCTGCAGTAAATAACTACTGACCTACAGTAAATAACTACTGACCTGCAGTAAATAACTACTGACCTGAAGTCAATAACTACTGACCTGCAGTAAATAACTACTGACCTACAGTAAATAACCACTGACCTACAGTCAATAACTACTGACCTACAGTAAATAACTACTAACCTACAGTAAATAACTACTGACATACAGAAATAACTATTGACCTGAAGTCAATAACTACTGACCTGAAGTCAATAACTACTGACATGCTGTAAATAACTACTAACCTACAGTAAATAACTACTGACCTGCAGTAAATAACTACTGACCTACAGTAAATAACTACTGACCTACAATAAATACAACTACAATGTACCATGGTCATGGAGGCCCCCTCAACAGTTCTTTGTTGTAGTTTTCAAGATAAAATTAATTAATTTTTTGCAATAAGAATTGAATGATACAAGAATCTCCTTCCCATCTATTAAAAGCTGTTGTGGTCATCTGTTTATGCTAACTTTTTACATACATAATATAATTATTATTCTTTATTATACCTCATTTTTTAATGAAAATTTGAAAACAGTGGAAGTCTTGTATTTATAATATTGATAGTCTAGAGGTCCAACCTAGAATTATACTATAGAACATTGTTTTACACTATAGTAGATTACTAAACATGTTCACTTCTTTATTTTTTCTGCTTATTTGATTTTAATTTTATGAGTGTTATTATGATTATCAGTTTATCTTATAAAAGGACTATTGATGTAGTTGATATGTACAATCTGTCACCATGGTACACAAAGCATTTTTTATTATAGCATTTCAGTTTTTTGTCTGGTCCTGGTTTATTTTTTATAGAAAATTTCTTTGTGGTCTATAATTTTTTGTCCCCCTTGTATCTGTTTATGATTGGGCAATGTCTTTGGTATTTTCCACAAAGAAAAAAAAGAAGCTTTTTACGGCTTCTTCAACAAGGGGCAACGGGTTGAACACTTGAATAAAAGATTACATCTGGTTCAGAAAACTTCTTATTGCTAAAATATTAAATGAAAAACATTGACAATTAAAACCAATCATGTCCATCATTCATGTTTTTTTCATTCTTTTACTCTTGATTTACTGTCTTAAGAAAGGACCATGTGACTTGTCCACCATAGAAGATTAACCCTGGTGTGATGTTGTAGGACAGCCAGGAAATCCAATTTTACACATGCTTGGAGATACATCCCATAAAAAATTATAAAATCTATAGCAAATGAAGAAAATGGTCAATTACTATTGTAACTTTGTATCATTATTTTATAAAACTGTCAACGTCTGTTTTCTGATTGCTTTGTCTGCTTGTGAAAGGAAGGGAGTGAATAGTCATTGAAGGTGTTTAGGTGATTAGCAAACCTTTAGAAATAGACACACGTGAGGAGAATGTGAGGAGAACGTTAGCGTAGTGCATAGGAAAAGATATTAAAACATGCATTCCTCCTTATTTGTATTTATAAAATATTTTTTTGTGTTTTTTTTTAAGTAGGTATTTATTATTGTTACACGGGAAGTGACATTTATTTCGTTAATTCTTTTTTTCTGGTCATGCTTTTATATAATGGATCAGAGTTTTGCATCTGTAGAAAGACAATTAATTCTAACAAGTATTAAAAAACTTTTATTGTGGAAAATTAATGTTTTTTTGTTTACTTGGCAACTTGAACGATTTAAGTGTTGTTGGACAATCAAACATTAAAAAAGGGGGGTTTCCTTAAAACCAGGGTTTATAACAAAAAAAAAATGGGTTTGGAACTTAATTCTAGGCAACTGCAATCAATAAATATGGGAAGAACACTTAATTCCAGGAATCTGCTATTGATAAAAAAAATCATGACAAGAAAAATTTAGTAGGTTTTCCCTATAGTACAAATTCTGGTATCAAATATTATGTAATTCTAGGTATTTTTTATGATGATATAGGAAGGTGATATTGAAACAATTAAATAATAGGTCATAGTAATGGTTTTAAAGGTCTAAAATATATAATATACTATTTCTAATGATATTTTGTAAAATAAAAAAATAAAGGAGGGTTGATTATTTTAAGCAAAATTAGTCATTTCTGTAGTGGGTGATTGTACATGGTAAATGTTTTATTGTGTCTGCATGTAATACTAATTCCCTTCTGTAATTTATGTCTTTGTTTATGAGAATCCTGGATGAAAATAAAACATTTATCAAAGAAAACATGTATATGAATTCCCATGGTTACTAAATGAATTATGTAAAAATCAACAGTATTTTTTTTTGTTTTTAAAAGAATATTAAGACATTCCTTTTGACTGGTATAATAATATTTTTACAAAATATGAATAGATTGCTTTGAAATTTCAACTTCAAATAACAACTGATATTGTAATGGTGTGACTTCAAATGAGTTGTAATATGGAAATTAATGCATCTTAGAATCCAAATTATGTAACATTTACTTAAATAACAGTATTCTCATATTTTTTTTTATTAACTTTGGTGAGAATATTTCTGTTTTCAAGTCTTAACAAGAAGATATGTTTTAACATTATCATATAATTGACAAAATACATTCAAAACATTCATACAAATTTTCAATCATATTTGTAAGTAGCAAATAAAAAGGTGCATTTAATTTGTAATACTACATTTAAAGTTTTTTAAAAATGTGTTTACCAATATGACAAAAATAAGGAACTTATTTTTAGATATTTTTGTTTTTTGTGTCAGCCTTGAAAATACAGTTTACCTGAAGGATTAAATATGATACAAAGTAGTTGACCGGAAATATTTAGAGAACAAATGCTCACCCCCACAATTTAAGCTTTACTACTAGCCTTTAAACTTCCATTCATAAACATTCTTTTCAACATATTTGATGCATGTCAATGCATTATGAATAATAAACTGGGAAGATTTTGTAACAATACACCTTGATATTTATGTGTGAAGTAGGAAGTTATTTAATAACATGTGTGGGAATCATTTGGGAATTGTTTTTGTCTTAAATTTTTAGTGGGTAGGAATATTAAAATTTATTATCTTAAATGTGTATCATTGAGAGTCTACAATTATGAAAATTATTTTTTAAAAACATTACAATTACATTGTCTAATTTTTAAGTGGGTGGGAATTTTAAAATTTATTAACTTAAATGAGTATCATAAAATTATAATTATTTAAAAAAAATTATTAACATTTTTAAAAAATTGAATAGTCTACAATTCTTTTTATAAATAATGTAGTTGTTGTTTTAAATTAAAATAGTGTTTAACATAAGAAAAGCATTTATTTATCTCATCATTTTCTATGTGTTTGCATGCAATAAAAAAAACCCATTATTAATAAAAAATTTTGCTAAGTCATGTAAATATATGAATAGTTCCTGTCCTAATAAAGATGATATAGTGTTTTAAATGTGAAATTTAAATAATTGAAAAGTTAAAACGGAAATCAAATTATTTCTAAAATGTTGATTTTCAAATGACTAACCATCAAAGTATTTAAATATTTTATTAAAATTCAATTTGTTTGTGAAGTATGTATATACTATCACCTGTAGTACAGGTGTTTGTGAAGTATATATATACTATCACCTGTAGTACAGGTATCTGTGTAAGGTTGACACTGTCAAACATGTTATAGTGTTAAAGACATAATCACTTAAAGCTGGGCTAGATGACAAAGACACCACAGATGTACTGATTGACTTGTGATTTGATTGATTTATTATATAACTCAGGCACACATATGCAACATAAGCAAACATAATAGTATAATACACTATATAAATATAGAAAATATGGGGGATAGAGAAGGCATATACTTTAGACTAATACATTATATGGTACCTGGTACAGAGATGATCACCAGTCATTATATACCTATAATTTCTACATTTTAGATCAAGGATTTTGATCCCCAGTTATTTCCTAGTATGTAATTTTATTCCTAGGAGGATTAGCATCATTAAACACTTAAAGCAGTTTATTTCTTTACCTACAAAAATGTACTATTATTTGTCAAAGATATTTACAATAAATTGTATTTAAATATCAGAGAAGATAATTAATTACACCTACTTGTGACTATAACACAAGAACTTATAAACTGAAATAAAACAGGATATACACCTTGAAATATTATAAGAAAATTATCTCAATTTAAAAGTACGCATAACCTTTGTTATTGATAACATGTTATCTACAAGTAAACACAAAACATTTTCATGACTTTGGGTTTTTTTCACCAGTAGAATAAATAGACTTTTACATTTGTATAGTATATGTTTCTATAATAGGAAAATTCAGGAGTGGAATAAAATAATTTTTTTGATATGTCAGTGTTAAATTAAAGTCTGATTTTGTATGACATGAATATAAACTTTATTTACAAGTGATTAATTGGCAATTACAAATCAAAATTTCATTTGAGGAAAACCACTGGTAGCCATTGACTGTCAGCAATCCTTGTTAAATAAAGAATTAAATTAAAATCAAAATCATTGGTTACTTCCACATACCAAGGTTTGACTGTAGAACAAAAAATGATATAAATGTTTAGCAATACACATAAATATTATAACAAGCTATTAAATGTGTATTGAGAATGTTATACAGAATAAAATATTAATATATTTTTCCCATGATTTTGAGATATGCTTACCATAAAATGTAGAAATTCTATTTGATAGGATTAAATAGGCTATCATTTGAAAATCTGTTTAACCCACTCCAGAAAAATGACTAACATTTATAGTAGACAATAAGAATAAATTGATCATTATAATGATATAAATTCAATCTATATAATTTTGTAGTTTGAATTATTGTATTGCCTCTAGATGTTGTACAATGGATAGTAGTTTACACAAGAAACCACAAATATTACAACTATGCCTGTTTACAAGGCATTTCTACCGCATTTGATATAAATTATACTCTTAATAGGTATACCCTGGTATGTAGAAAAAATGTTAATCGTTATGTTAAATATTGATACATTTGTATAAGCAATTGGAGTTGAGAAGATTTAAAAATTCTCAATTTCATTTTAAATTCTAGTACCATCTGCAGTAATATGTAACACTACACACATTTTATCTGATTATCTCCCCTTTTCACACATATATTGTTACCTTTATGAAGCAATATGAAATTCATTCATCTTATGTAACTAATTATTTAATAAATAAACTAAAATATAATAAAGAAAGAGCAGCAACAAAGGAATTGTTCGGAGTAAAACAAAAAATAGTTAAAATTTTCCTTGATATATATCCCAAAGTTCATAGAAGTTTACAACAAATTTTAAAAGTAATTCTCTTATTACATATTTTTTGTACTAAAAGCTGTAATCACTCTCAAAATAGCCACGAGTTAGTGTTAATATATAATACATAAATCACATAATTAAATTTTCAAGAATTATTAAATTTAGAATTATTAACAATTTGATGAATGTAACAGAGAAATACACCAGTAAAATATAATAGCCACACAATTTTCAGACAATACTTGTTCCAATATTTTTATTTGTACAGTAATTCCTCTCTTATAAAGCCCTTCCGACCAAATGCCACCACTCTTATCAGGCCAGATTTCAGATGCACTTAGATAGTAAAATATTTCTAAATTTCCTCCTCAAGAAATGCCACCCTCTTATAAAGCCACTTTTTCATTGGAGAAGGGGTGGTCTTATAAGAGGGAGACTAGTGTATACAGTCAAACCTGTATATAAAGACCACTCAACAGTCAAACCTGTATATAAAGGCCACTCAACAGTCAAACCTGTATATAAAGACCACTCAAGGAAACCTGAAAATGTGGCCTTTATGAGCAGTTGCCCTTTATATACAGATTAGAATTATATGCACTATTCACTAATGGGGAAAATGAAACTTCCCCTTATAGACAGTGATTTGTAATATAGAAGTGTCCTTTATAGACAGTGATTTGTAATATAGAGGTGTCCTTTATAGACAGTGATTTGTAATATAGAAGTGTCTTTTAATGCAAGTTTGACTGTACAAATTACACATCAGACATATAAACAGGCATGAGGATTGTTATACCTCCTTGAAATAATTTTCTTAGAACATATAGGGTAACCTGCCAGTAGAACACAGATACTTTAAATACTAGGTATGTCTTGGTAACCTATATAGACTTGTGGTCACTTTTACACACTTCTTATTCTTCTAACTTATAATTAACTTTTAAGACCTACTTCAGTTTAAATAAGAGGAAATAGTTATGTACACAAGTGTTTAAGTGCCGATGTTATACAATATGATTCTCTCCCCCTTGTTTCCGTAACTTATAGAGTATGGGTGGTCATATTAGAGATTTATTATCCAATTGTCAGTACCCATATATTATTTGAATGTGTTAGGTATGACTATAGGATAGTTAAATCAGTGTTACACGGGGCACAGCATGATATGACTATAGGATAGTTAAATCAGTGTTACACGGGGCACATCATGATATGACCACAGCAAGCCCACAATAGACTTCTCCTTCACCAGTTTTACTGATCAAGTTTTTCTCCAAAACCTTAATTGGTAGAGGAAATCTACTTGAAGTCCTTGTCACAATCAATTCAAAGAAAAAAATGCATCAATATTAGATGAAAAATAAGAATATTTCTTCTAAATATGATAAATGTCTGAATATTTAGCATCTTTTCCATAAATAAATAGTTAATTTTCTTTAATGACCCGTAAATAAATGATGATCATTTTGCAAAAAAAAAATTGGATGAAAAATAAACATGTCCAAATTTTGAAATCCTCCCTTTTTAGCCCTATTATGCCAAAGAACAGTAATAGTTATATGCCAACACTATGCATTCCCCCCCCCCCCCCCCCCCCCCAATAAATCCCAACCTTTATTGTGTGCCAAGGATCATTATGTTTAAAATTCAGAAGGATCAGTCAACTACAACAAAATATATTTGACAGAAACCATAGTGTCTACAGACAGAAGACTATGATAGTCGCATAACATTATATGACAGCAAGACAAACTGTGGCCATATAAAAACTATAGTGATAAGAAATTTTACTCTTCATGTGAAATTTTTAACATTAAATATATAAATAAAAAAATGTATTACATTCATAATATTGAAATAGTACTTTTCCCAAAATTCAATTCTTTTGTTACAAGAACTACATAGTTTATATAATCTACAGGCTTATTAGAGGTCAAACATGTATTAAGAGGTCACCTTTTAAAACAAATCAAATGTGGTCTTTTAAGACAAGTGACCTCTTAAAAGAGGTTCGATTCATATTGAGTGACCTTTAATTACAGTTGACTACTTAATAGAGGTGACCACATGTGCAGGTTTGACTATATTTCACCAGTAAATAGTCTTACAATAATATTAGAAACAGAAAGCCACAATGACCACATGATATAGGTTGCTGACTAAGTATTGTACCTAATAGTTTATTTATAATCTGACCTATAGTAGATTAGGTTAACCATTACATGTCCAGTCTTGGAAAGTTTCCAGTCACTAACCACAAATCCTGGACTAAATTTAAATTTGGCAATACATGTAAATATTATATTTGTTGATAGTATACGTTTGTCTTATGTCTGTGTTATTGTAACAGTGTTGTGAGATGTAGTATTTTTATTACTCTGACATTACCTTCAACTTGTTGAAGGTCGTCAGTATTCAGTAGAAGTGTCATGGTATCTTATTTTTGTTAGAATTGCCTGTCTAGTTAATGTTTTAGCTCACCAGAGTCATAGGTCTAAAGTTGGCCTTTTCCCCATCACTTGATGTCTGTCTTCCATTGTTTGTCATCCGTTTTCCATTGTTAGCAACTTACACATGAAATATTGTCAAGTACATGATGCAATAACAGCACTGGTGAGCTCCCCATTTTTTATTAGAATTTTTTATTTTTTATTTTCTCATTTGAGAAACAGATGAAAATAAATATTCCCTCATGTATTTGAACAAAATGATTACATGTTTTTTCTTTTTAATGGAATATGAAAAGAAATTGTTATATGAAGCCATTTAGGTGTGATAAAACTGATCATTTATATTTTTTTATTTTTTCAGACAAGTGGTAGAAGTTCGCGTTCCAGTCCCGCTGAGACCAGTGGCAGTGAATGACCCACGTCGTTTGTTTCCACTGAAACACCGCCATTTGTACATTTTGTAAATACAAAGCTCAAAGAGAAGAAAATAATTTATTTTTATCAAGCATTTATATATAAGTATTAATAAAGAACTTAGATATAGCAAGTCTTTGTTAAATTGTAAGCAAATAATTACAAACAAAAATTGAGTTTTCAGTCATAAGTATTGATGTAATAAACCTGATTTCCAGGGGGAAAAAAACCAGAAAATCGTATGACCATGCATAGTTTTCAAATACCAGAGTATTTTCCATGATTTTGAGAATGTTAATAACAGTAGTACCCCTTTTATAAAGCTCCTCCCACCAAAGGTCAACCCTTTTATAGTGCCAGATTTCAGATGCACTGAGATGGTAAAATACAACAACACA
Source organism: Bathymodiolus brooksi (assembly GCA_963680875.1). Lineage (NCBI taxonomy): Eukaryota > Metazoa > Mollusca > Bivalvia > Mytilida > Modiolidae > Bathymodiolus > Bathymodiolus brooksi. The sequence goes on along the minus strand of OY804578.1, from coordinate 23,906,248 downwards.
TATATTGTCCTCCTCAAGAGAGGCCACCCCTCCTGTAAGGCCCACTTTGTACATTCCAATACTTTCTATTAAAGACAATGTATATCTATTAAATTAACATTATGTTATAATACTTATGACTGATACATTTATGATCATTTAATACTTGAAAGTTTTAAATGTATTTTGTAAAGCTGTGTCTTGTGAGACTACTCTTATAGGAGTATAGATACTAAATACATCTTTATAAAGATGTATCCTTATTATTGGTCATGTTCAGAATTATGTTTTCTGACAAACATAGAGTCAAAACCTGCATTAATAGGTCACCATTGGAACAAAGATACGGTCAAACCTGCATTAAAAGGTCACCCTTGGGACAAAGATAAAGTGGCCTTATAAGACAAATGACCCCTTAACAGAGGTTCAATTAATATGAAATTTTCTATGACAGGACAAGAAAAAGGTGACTTTTCAATACAGGTGACTGCTTAATAGAGGTGACTGCATGGGCAGGTTTGACTGTATAATGTAGCATTGTATAATATTTTGTCAGATGTTTTTTGGTCGAAAGTAAATTATTTGATTTACTGATATCTGGAATATCAAAAAAGATCACAATATACTGTACATTGATACATTTTCCAATCATTTTACATTCCATTAATAGACTGTGTATAAAAATGTCTACATAATTTCTCCTGTTTTATCCTTATGATCTTCTATTTTCAGTAAAGTGATACTCTGAAAAATTTAAGATTTAAAAAAAAAAAAAATTATTTAAAAATGGCATTGTATTTCTTTAATAAATAGTTGTAGCTTATATTTCAATTTTCCTGTAATTTTGTTCTAAAAATGAAGACTAAAATTCAGCAATTTTTCAAATATTGTATATAATTTCACTGAGTGAAATTTCATATTGCTTAAAAACAGGATTTGTTTATGTTAAAAAAAACCAATAAAATTATTTTTTATCTCGGATTATTTTACAAATACCTGAAAATCAGGCTCAGTAATGTTGAAATAAGACATTCTTATCCTCTAATTTTGTTTTCTTAAGGAACCTTGACGTGTCTTTATGTCTTCACAATAGTTAAATTTAGTCATGAAACCTTAGAAATTTGATGCAAAAATTCTATGAAGCAGGTTTATTAGAAATATTGTAATATTATACAATATTCTTTTGTGTACTCTTAGCAAAAAAACACTAAAACTCATAATGTAGCTGTTAGTTTACAATCAAAGAAAGGAAATGTAAAGTCATGTTTATAATACCTAAAAATAATTTTGTCTTTTTTTTTCAATTAATAAATAAAATTCAGTTGCTAGATTATTATATTAATAATTTTCACATGTAAAGCATGCATTTTCACAATTTTGCACATCCATAAATAAAATGTATATGCAGTATTTTGTGTGTACTTTGACAGTTCTGTGAAAGTTTTATAATTTATTTATAGAATAACAAGTTTATAAGACAAGCACATTTTATTCTATTATTCTGAATTTTTATAACCAATTTTTAGCAATGTTCCTGTGGAAAAAAATATTGGTTCAACATTTGATTTATTTATAACCAATTTTTTTTCGGTATTTTGTTTCTACCTTGCTAGCCATATTTCATTGATTACAAAAATGTTAAGTTGTCAAGTATACACAATTCACTAGTAGCAGTTTGATATTCTCTTTTTTTTACCTCAGTTTTTGAAGTTATATGACTGTCCTGTTTATTCTGAAATTTACTTCAATTTAGAGTATTTCTGTTTTGAGGCCCTGTTTATTGTGTATTTATTAATGTTATATGGTTACCTTATTTATTCTATATTTTGACTCAGTTCTAAGGTATTGTCTGCATTTATTTTTGTGTTCATCATTATATTTTACATTAACCAATATTTTTATATTATAGTCTATTATGAATTTCTAGTCATTTTTTAGTTGATAACGACTACAGCTGATTTAGTTTTGAATTGTCTCCCTTTAATGAGAGGATGCGGGGGGGGGGGGGGGGGGGGAATTTCTGATTATTTAACATGTGAAGCATTTATATCAATCCAGTGTGTTTACTTATCTAAAAAGTAGTCATAAATAAACACAACATTTCAAATGTGCAGTATATGAATGAGTTATGGAGCTGAATGACTACTGTATTTTTCCATTTTTCCCGACTAATGGTCTATGGGGATGATAGGTTGAATTGCTGTTTTTCAGTTAAAATTTGGGGAAAAATACTGGTTTATTGATAATTTAGAAAAGTGATTAGTACCATACATTGTTTATTATGGTATGTAGATTCTTACCCAAAAGAAAATTGTCATTTTTGTGTTTCATGATCTGGACAATTAATATATTTACGTTTTGAGAGTGAAAAGAAATTTAATAATTTCGCTGGTGAAATTACTATTTTTATTCAACATATAAACCTAGTATTTCATTGGGGAGGTTGTTAGACTTTTTATTAATGATAATTTGAAAACAGTGAATTAATCTAAAAATATTTAAAAAAATCCATTACATTTATTATTTTTACAAGTCTATCTAAATATCAAAATATTTCGTCAGTGAAATGACCTTTTCTGTTTTCCTCTGATGATTTGTCAAGTGTTATGTATCATAATTTTAATATTTTTAATGAGAAAGTGGTACTTTTCAGTGAATATTCAGAGTAATAACATGAAATAAAGACTTTTTTTTTGTATGGAAACAGAATCAGTTGTAGTTTTTATATCACTAAGTTTTAAATTCTAGTCATACATGTATTAAATGTAACATAAATTCACTATATATTCTCATTAAAGACCCTGGTGGTCAAAATCATCAGCCTCATTTTCATGTTTTCAATTTCACAATACATGTATCATGATTTTAATATTATATGTAAAAAAAAAAAATATTTCATTGATGACAATAATATATTTCAACATCACCAGATCAGTGATATAAAATATTTATGTAGTCTGACAGAATGGACATAGTTGTATATTTAATTTTATTATTTATCAGCAATTTGGTAATTTTTCCTCTGAGCTCACTATTATTTTAATTATATTGTCAATACATGTATCAATAAATTAACTCTGATACTGAAAATTATCAATCTGGGTGATGTCCAATACATTATGATGTCACTGGTAAAAAAATAATAACTTCATTTTTGAAGGTCTTGACATATATTATCACCAGTATCAAAGCTGTCTCGACCTTCATTACTGACGATATTCTATATGTATCAGTACACCATATAATTGTCATTTATGTCACCTTCTGCTTTTAATTATTTTTAAAAACTCCTATTATTTTCTTCTTTTTTTTGGACAAAATTACATATTTTTTGGTTTAAATTTTCTGTTGTTCTTTTTCCCTTGTATCAACACATTCCAATGTTTTTGTTGAATTTTATTGCATATGTATATATATAATGAAGATAGATCATTTTTTTACTTTGGTAAATCTGTAATAAATCTGTCGTTTGTTGCTTGGTAACTTTTTCTAATGGTAAATCTTGTAATAGATGATTGAATAATAATGATATTTTAAATGTGAATGCTTGTTTGTAAGGGCCTTTTTTTTACAGTTACTGTAAGTTTTTGGTGTTCACAAAAATCCAACACCAAAACAATTGGTCATGTTTAAAGTACCAGCCTTCATTGTCTTTACCGGTGATTTTTATTGAGGAAACACAAAAATTGAGTAAGACTATCTAGCTTGTACAGGGAGATAATTATAAAATAACACTAACAAATACAGGAAGAAAGATTATTCCAATTGTACATATTTTTTTCTTGGCCATTTTATATTTTATATTTCTTTGTTTAGACATGGTTAGTTAGGAATAAACCATTTTTATATGAACATTTTATATCTTGAGAAAGTTTTATAAAAAAAAAAATGTCTTTTACTTTTTAAGGATTTGTGAATAAGGAAACACATACTTATACAGTTAGGGTCAGTAGTTTTCTCTGGGTACTCCGGTTTCCTCCACCAATAAAACTGACCACCACGATATAATTGAAATATTTCTGAAATATATTAAGGAAAACAAGATTTCAATTACTCCCAAGTAATGTATAATACAATGATAGGAACATTTTATTGGATCATTTTCTTCCTGAATTATAATAATTTATTTGGATTTGGAAATAAAGGTGCAGTTGATTTTTTCAATAAAAACAGAAGCAGACAACACCAGTTTTACTGAAATGTTTAAACTGTTTATATTGTAATACAAAAATTAAATTCCAAGCAACTAATTATACAGTGAAACCTGTCTAAACAGAACCTTGAATAAACCGAGCTAAAAATAAAGACACGATGTAGGAAATCTTTGCTAATTTAACCTGTGTAAATCAAACACCTGTCTATTCTGAATGCAAATCTGATCCCAAGGAAGTCCAGTTTAGACAGGCTTCACTGTATTTACAAATATATTTCTGTATACAACTTTGAAATTGTTTGTTTTTAATTTAATGTAAATTTTGACCTAATACATGTTTGTACTCATTTGTTAAAACTTGAAGAAAATTGTTAAACAACTTTTTTTTGGTTCAGATCTAATACACATTACCATATTGTTAACCAACATAGTAAAATAATGTTTGAATGAAATGTCTGTAAAACTACAATGAATTTGTTCTGAAGCCAAACAAGCACATGTATACTTAGGAAGACAATAGTATTTGTGCCTAAATGAATTAATAAAATATATTTTTAGAGAAAATAAAATAATGTTCATTTTTTATTTAGTACTTCTATAAAGTACCATCAATGTCATATAAACTACCTATACAATTAGTACCTATCACCACTAATGTTGTGAGTTCAAATCCCACTCAGGCGAAGTGTACTTGAAACAACATTATGTGATCAAGTTTGTCAGTGACTTGCAGCAGGTCGATGGTTTTCACCGGGTACTCCGATTTCTTCCAACAATAAAACTGAAAGTGGCATTAAACACCATAACCCTAGCCCTATCCCCCATCAATGTCAAATCTTCAGCAAAGAATTCACAGAAAAAAACACTTGATGTCTGTGTGGTTTTCAGGGTTGTGCATGGTATTTATATATCATCAGGAATAGAGAGATTAAACAGTGATGTTCAACACCAATATCAACAAAATGAGCAACCACCTCCCACCCCAACTCATTGAACATAAGACCACGACATCCTAGTCCTGGCTTGGGACAGGCACAAAAATGTGACAGGATTAAACTAGTTAATGGAATTCCAACCGTCTCACTCTTGATAATTGGATCTTCAATAGTAATACAGATATAAACAAACAATAAAAAAACCTGCAGATTCACTTCAAACAGACCACATACAACATAAACAAGGACAATAGCAGGGTCAATTAATGACAACATAAACAAGGACAATAGCAGGGTCAATTAATGACAACATAAACAAGGAGAGTAGCAGGGTCAATTAATGACAACATAAACAAGGACAATAGCAGGGTCATATATGACAACATAAACAAGGACAATAGCAGGGTCAATTAATGACAACATAAACAAGGACAATAGCAGGGTCAATTAATGACAACATAAACAAGGACAATAGCAGGGTCAATTAATGACAACATAAACAAGGACAATAGCAGGGTCAATTAATGACAACATAAACAAGGAGAGTAGCAGGGTCAATTAATGACAACATAAACAAGGAGAGTACAATAGCAGGGTCAATTAATGACAACATAAACAAGGACAATAGCAGGGTCAATTAATGACAACATAAACAAGGAGAGTACAATAGCAGGGTCAATTAATGACAACATAAACAAGGAGAATAGCAGGGTCAATTAATGACAACATAAACAAGGAGAGTACAATAGCAGGGTCAATTAATGACAACATAAACAAGGAGAATAGCAGGGTCAATTAATGACAACATAAACAAGGAGAGTACAATAGCAGGGTCAATTAATGACAACATAAACAAGGACAATAGCAGGGTCAATTAATGACAACATAAACAAGGAGAGTACAATAGCAGGGTCAATTAATGACAACATAAACAAGGACAATAGCAGGGTCAATTAATGACAACATAAACAAGGAGAATAGCAGAGTCAATTAATGACAACATAAACAAGGAGAATAGCAGGGTCAATTAATGACAACATAAACAAGGAGAATAGCAGGGTCAATTAATGACAACATAAACAAGGAGAATACAATAGCAGGGTCAATTAATGACAACATAAACAAGGAGAGTACAATAGCAGGGTCAATTAATGACAACATAAACAAGGAGAGTACAATAGCAGGGTCAATTAATGACAACATAAACAAGGAGAGTACAATAGCAGGGTCAATTAATGACAACATAAACAAGGAGAGTACAATAGCAGGGTCAATTAATGACAACATAAACAAGGACAATAGCAGGGTCAATTAATGACAACATAAACAAGGACAATAGCAGGGTCAATTAATGACAACATAAACAAGGACAATAGCAGGGTCAATTAATGACAACATAAACAAGGACAATAGCAGGGTCAATTAATGACAACATAAACAAGGACAATAGCAGGGTCAATTAATGACAACATAAACAAGGACAATAGCAGGGTCAATTAATGACAACATAAACAAGGAGAGTAGCAGGGTCAATTAATGACAACATAAACAAGGAGAGTACAATAGCAGGGTCAATTAATGACAACATAAACAAGGACAATAGCAGGGTCAATTAATGACAACATAAACAAGGAGAGTACAATAGCAGGGTCAATTAATGACAACATAAACAAGGAGAATAGCAGGGTCAATTAATGACAACATAAACAAGGAGAGTACAATAGCAGGGTCAATTAATGACAACATAAACAAGGAGAGTACAATAGCAGGGTCAATTAATGACAACATAAACAAGGAGAATGGCAGGGTCAATTAATGACAACATAAACAAGGAGAGTACAATAGCAGGGTCAATTAATGACAACATAAACAAGGACAATAGCAGGGTCAATTAATGACAACATAAACAAGGACAATAGCAGGGTAAATTAATGACAACATAAACAAGGACAATAGCAGGGTCAATTAATGACAACATAAACAAGGACAATAGCAGGGTCAATTAATGACAACATAAACAAGGAGAGTAGCAGGGTCAATTAATGACAACATAAACAAGGAGAGTACAATAGCAGGGTCAATTAATGACAACATAAACAAGGACAATAGCAGGGTCAATTAATGACAACATAAACAAGGAGAGTACAATAGCAGGGTCAATTAATGACAACATAAACAAGGAGAATAGCAGGGTCAATTAATGACAACATAAACAAGGAGAGTACAATAGCAGGGTCAATTAATGACAACATAAACAAGGAGAGTACAATAGCAGGGTCAATTAATGACAACATAAACAAGGAGAATAGCAGGGTCAATTAATGACAACATAAACAAGGAGAGTACAATAGCAGGGTCAATTAATGACAACATAAACAAGGACAATAGCAGGGTCAATTAATGACAACATAAACAAGGAGAGTACAATAGCAGGGTCAATTAATGACAACATAAACAAGGACAATAGCAGGGTCAATTAATGACAACATAAACAAGGAGAATAGCAGGGTCAATTAATGACAACATAAACAAGGAGAATAGCAGGGTCAATTAATGACAACATAAACAAGGAGAATAGCAGGGTCAATTAATGACAACATAAACAAGGAGAATACAATAGCAGGGTCAATTAATGACAACATAAACAAGGAGAGTACAATAGCAGGGTCAATTAATGACAACATAAACAAGGAGAGTACAATAGCAGGGTCAATTAATGACAACATAAACAAGGAGAGTACAATAGCAGGGTCAATTAATGACAACATAAACAAGGAGAGTACAATAGCAGGGTCAATTAATGACAACATAAACAAGGAGAGTACAATAGCAGGGTCAATTAATGACAACATAAACAAGGACAATAGCAGGGTCAATTAATGACAACATAAACAAGGAGAGTACAATAGCAGGGTCAATTAATGACAACATAAACAAGGACAATAGCAGGGTCAATTAATGACAACATAAACAAGGAGAGTACAATAGCAGGGTCAATTAATGACAACATAAACAAGGACAATAGCAGGGTCAATTAATGACAACATAAACAAGGAGAGTACAATAGCAGGGTCAATTAATGACAACATAAACAAGGAGAGTACAATAGCAGGGTCAATTAATGACAACATAAACAAGGAGAGTACAATAGCAGGGTCAATTAATGACAACATAAACAAGGAGAGTACAATAGCAGGGTCAATTAGTGACAACATAAACAAGGAGAGTACAATAGCAGGGTCAATTAATGACAACATAAACAAGGAGAGTACAATAGCAGGGTCAATTAATGACAACATAAACAAGGAGAGTACAATAGCAGGGTCAATTAATGACAACATAAACAAGGAGAGTACAATAGCAGGGTCAATTAATGACAACATAAACATGGACAGTACAATAGCAGGGTCAATGAATGACAACATAAACAAGGAGAGTACAATAGCAGGGTCAATTAATGACAACATAAACAAGGAGAGTACAATAGCAGGGTCAATTAATGACAACATAAACAAGGAGAGTACAATAGCAGGGTCAATTAATGACAACATAAACAAGGAGAGTACAATAGCAGGGTCAATTAATGATAACATAAACAAGGAGAGTACAATAGCAGGGTCAATTAATGACAACATAAACAAGGAGAGTACAATAGCAGGGTCAATTAATGACAACATAAACAAGGAGAGTACAATAGCAGGGTCAATTAATGACAACATAAACAAGGAGATTACAATAGCAGGGTCAATGAATGACAACATAAACAAGGAGAGTACAATAGCAGGGTCAATTAATGCTGGTAGTTAACTGACTACTAGCTAGGAGGGTTCAATCTGTTGGTTAAAGACCATTAATTAATTTTAGGACCAAACAAAATTATAACTGATACTTCTGACAGATTGAGGGTTAATTAAACTGGAGTAAGTTAATACTCTTACACCTAATTGTGTAATTCAGTTTTATCACAGCAAAAACAAACAAACGAACAAAAAAATAATAATCATGAAGTGATATGAATATTTTTAGATGTTTGTTTGTTCTAGACCATACTATTAATTTAGATAATATTGAAATATCAACCTACAACACCCTGACACATTATTTTGACTAATTAATATGTTTTACGTACTATAATAGATAATATTGAAGTATCAACCTACATCATCCCCTGACACATTATTTTGACTTCAAGTCTGCTGTGCTGGACCATCCTACTAATGTTGATATCATTGAAGTAGACACCTAGTGCTGCTGACACATTATTTTGACTTCAAGTCTGCTGTACTGGACCATCCTACTAATGTTGATATCATTGAAGTAGACACCTACAGTGCCACTGACACATTATTTTGACTTCAAGTCTGCTGTACTGGACCATCCTACTAATGTTGATATCATTGAAGTAAACACCTACAGTGCCGCTGACACATTATTTTGACTTCAAGTCTGCTGTACTGGACCATCCTACTAATGTTGATATCATTGAAGTAGACACCTACAGTGTCACTGACACATTATTTTGACTTCAAGTCTGCTGTGCTGGACCATCCTACAAATGTTGATATCATTGAAGTAGACACCTACAGTGCCACTGACACATTATTTTGACTTCAAGTCTGCTGTACTGGACCATCCTACTAATGTTGATATCATTGAAGTAGACACCTACAGTGCTGCTGACACATTATTTTGACTTCAAGTCTGCTGTGCTGGACCATCCTACTAATGTTGACATCATTGAAGTAGACACCTACAGTGCCGCTGACACATTATTTTGACTTCAAGTCTGCTGTGCTGGACCATCCTACTAATGTTGACATCATTGAAGTAGACACCTACAGTGCTGCTGACACATTATTTTGACTTCAAGTCTGCTGTACTGGACCATCCTATTAATGTTGATATCATTGAAGTAGACACCTACAGTGTCACTGACACATTATTTTGACTTCAAGTCTGCTGTACTGGACCATCCTACTAATGTTGATATCATTGAAGTAGACACCTACAGTGCTGCTGACACATTATTTTGACTTCAAGTCTGCTGTGCTGGACCATCCTACTAATGTTGACATCATTGAAGTAGACACCTACAGTGTCACTGACACATTATTTTGACTTCAAGTCTGCTGTGCTGGACCATCCTACTAATGTTGACATCATTGAAGTAGACACCTACAGTGCTGCTGACACATTATTTTGACTTCAAGTCTGCTGTACTGGACCATCCTATTAATGTTGATATCATTGAAGTAGACACCTACAGTGTCACTGACACATTATTTTGACTTCAAGTCTGCTGTACTGGACCATCCTACTAATGTTGATATCATTGAAGTAGACACCTACAGTGCTGCTGACACATTATTTTGACTTCAAGTCTGCTGTGCTGGACCATCCTACTAATGTTGACATCATTGAAGTAGACACCTACAGTGTCACTGACACATTATTTTGACTTCAAGTCTGCTGTGCTGGACCATCCTACTAATGTTGACATCATTGAAGTAGACACCTACAGTGCTGCTGACACATTATTTTGACTTCAAGTCTGCTCTGCTGGACCATCCTACTAATGTTGATATCATTGAAGTAGACACCTACAGTGCCACTGACATTATTTTGACTTCAAGTCTGCTGTGCTGGACCATCCTACTAATGTTGACATCATTGAAGTAGACACCTACAGTGCCGCTGACACATTATTTTGACTTCAAGTCTGCTGTGCTGGACCATCCTACTAATGTTGACATCATTGAAGTAGACACCTACAGTGCTGCTGACACATTATTTTGACTTCAAGTCTGCTGTGCTGGACCATCCTACTAATGTTGATATCTTTGAAGTAGACACCTACAGTGCCACCGACACATTATTTTGACTTCAAGTCTGCTGTACTGGACCATCCTACTAATGTTGATATCATTGAAGTAGACACCTACAGTGCCACTGACACATTATTTTGACTTCAAGTCTGCTGTGCTGGACCATCCTACTAATGTTGATATCATTGAAGTAGACACCTAGTGCCACTGACACATTATTTTGACTTCAAGTCTGCTCTGCTGGACCATCCTACTAATGTTGATATCATTGAAGTAGACACCTACAGTGCCACTGACATTATTTTGACTTCAAGTCTGCTGTGCTGGACCATCCTACTAATGTTGACATCATTGAAGTAGACACCTACAGTGCCGCTGACACATTATTTTGACTTCAAGTCTGCTGTGCTGGACCATCCTACTAATGTTGACATCATTGAAGTAGACACCTACAGTGCTGCTGACACATTATTTTGACTTCAAGTCTGCTGTGCTGGACCATCCTACTAATGTTGATATCTTTGAAGTAGACACCTACAGTGCCACCGACACATTATTTTGACTTCAAGTCTGCTGTGCTGGACCATCCTACTAATGTTGATATCATTGAAGTAGACACCTACAGTGCCACTGACACATTATTTTGACTTCAAGTCTGCTGTGCTGGACCATCCTACTAATGTTGATATCATTGAAGTAGACACCTACAGTGCTGCTGACACATTGTTTTGACTTCAAGTCTGCTGTACTAGACCATCGTACTAATGTTGATATCATTGAAGTAGACACCTACAGTGCTACTGACACATTATTTTGACTTCAAGTCTGCTGTGCTGGACCATCCTACTAATGTTGATATCATTGAAGTAGACACCTAGTGCCACTGACACATTATTTTGACTTCAAGTCTGCTCTGCTGGACCATCCTACTAATGTTGATATCATTGAAGTAGAGACCTACAGTGCCACTGACACATTATTTTGACTTCAAGTCTGCTGTGCTGGACCATCCTACTAATGTTGATATCATTGAAGTAGACACCTACAGTGCCACTGACACATTATTTTGACTTCAAGTCTGCTCTGCTGGACCATCCTACCAATGTTGATATCATTGAAGTAGACACCTACAGTGCCACTGACACATTATTTTGACTTCAAGTTTGTTCTGCTGGACCATCCTACTAATGTTGATATCATTGAAGTAGACACCTACAGTGCCACTGACACATTATTTTGACTTCAAGTCTGCTGTGCTGGACCATCCTACTAATGCTGATATCATTGAAGTAGACACCTACAGTGCTGCTGACACATTGTTTTGACTTCAAGTCTGCTGTGCTGGACCATCCTACTAATGTTGATATCATTGAAGTAGACACCTACAGTGCCGCTGACACATTATTTTGACTTCAAGTCTTCTGTGCTGGACCATCCTACTAATGTTGATATCATTGAAGTAGACACCTACAGTGCCGCTGACACATTATTTTGACTTCAAGTCTGCTGTGCTGAACCATCCTACTAATGTTGATATCATTGAAGTAGACACCTACAGTGCCACTGACACATTATTTTGAGTCTAAGTTTGTTTTAACAGATCTTCTTAACACATTACTTTGGATATTACCAGTATTGAAGTAGAAACCTATAGCACCAAGTGGTTGATTGGTTCCAGATAAATTGACTTTTAAAACATTTTAACCATAAGGTCACATGTTTAACTTTGTCCTGTGGTGATGGCCATCTTTGATATCCATCCACAAATTAAAAAAAAATTAACTTTATAAGTGGCCATTTAAAGATCATTTGTATGGATGATGGAAAGATTGGGACCGACCATGCTTGTAGTTTTCATGAAAAAACATTTCTTTATATTCCCAAAAGGTTCTATGTTCTGTGGTGGAGACCACCTTGGATATCTGAGCATTACAAAATTCATGCACTTTGCAAAGAACCACCAATGGATCACTTACACCACAATTAATTTAAACAACTCAATAGTTTTTGAACACTAGAGCTTTGAAGCTCAGCCAATCAAATTGTATTATAGGCTGTAGCGGCCATGTTGAAAATTTAATATCTATCACAAAATCACAGATTCTGATGAAGGCCATCATAGAAACAACCATACAAAGTTTGTTTCAATTTAACCAAGCAGTTTTAGAGAAGACATTAATATACAACACAGGACGCAGACGAAAGACATGATGACACATGATGTATAACAGATAATAAGTTATGACAAAATATCACTGAAACTTGAACCAGATGAGCTTAATGTGTCTAAATAAAACTAGAGGCTCAGTGGAATGAGCCTGTGTTGCTCACCTTTCATTCTGCTTTCAGGAAACTTAATACAGAACCTTCCATAGGTGCTTCCCACCAAATTTCGGTTCATTTGGCTAAGCAGTTTCAGAGAAGAAGATTTTTAGAAATCGACCAACCAGAAACAAGAATTGCCTATGGCAGCCATGTTTGTTAATGGATCGGGACAAAATTAGCCAACTTTATAGAGTACCTTCCATATATGTTTCCTACAAAGTTTCGGTTCATTTGACTAAGCAGTTTCAGAGAAGAAGATTTTAAGAAATCGACCAATCAGAAACAAGCATTCCCTATGGTGGCCATGTTTGTCTACGGATCAAAACGAAATGAGCAATACCTATAGAGGACCTTCCATAGATGCTTCCTATCAAGTTTCGGTTCATTTGGCAAAGCAGTTTCAGAGGAGAAGATTTTTAGAAATCGACCAATCAGAAACAAGAACTGCTTGTGGCAGCCATGTTTGTTAATGGATGGGGACGAAATGAGCAATCTATATAGAGGACCTTCCAAAGATGCTTCCTACCAAGTTTTGGTTTATTTGGCTAAGCGGTTTCAGAGGAGAAGATTTTTAGAAATCGACTAATCAGAAACAAGAACTGCCTGTGGCGGCCATGTTTGTTAATGGATCGGGACAAATTGAGCAATCTTCATAGAGGACCTGCCATAGATGCTTCCCACCATATTTCGGTTCATTTGTCCAAACAGTTTCAGAGGAGAAGATTTTTTAGAAATCAACCAATCAGAAACAAGATTTGTCTGTGGTGGCCATGTTTGTTAACGGATCGGAATGAAATTAGCACTCTTTACAGAGGACCTTCCAAAGATGCTTCCTACCAAGTTACGGTTCATTTGGCCAAACGGTTTCAGAGGAGAAGATTTAAAAAAATCGGCCAATTAGAAACAAGAATTGTCTGGGACGGCCATGTTTGTTAATGGATCGGGACGAAATGAGCAAACTTTATAAAGGACCTTCCATAGATGCTTCTTACCAATTTTCAGTTCATTTGGCTAAGGGGTTTCAGATGGGAAGATTAAAATGTGAAAAGTTAACGGACGACAGACGACGGAGGCCAAGTGATGGCAAAAGCTCACATTGCCTTTGGCAAGGTGAGCTAACAATATTGAGACAAAGAAATCATTCCATTTTACCATTATTTTTGGGTTCAAATCATGTTTTGTGATTTGGGTCTTAAATTGAACATGACACAATTTGTATGTTAGTTAATGTGAAAGTAAATTCTTCAGAAACTCACCCACAGAGGTAGACTTCTTACTGCTTAATTTCATCAAAATTTAAAGACAACATATTACATTATATTACAATTTCTTTCAAATATACAAAAATATCCCATCCCATGAAGCATGAATACCCAAAACTGCAAATGTGAAGTAGCTTTTCTTACATCTAAATGTGAAAAAAAGAGTTTTTTTTAAAAAGTCAGAGATAAGTTGAAACTAAAGCAATGGTCTACATTCAATTGTAATTTTTTGCATTGATCATGAGGCATAATTCATTAAGAATAAATTTAAAAAAAATCTTCCCCTATTTTATACATCCGAAATTAGTATTAAAATTTCAAGTTGACCTAAAATAGTGAACTTGAGACTTTAAATGCTTTAAAGCTATTAAAAACTTTTTTTCTCGAAACATCAAGATGAAGCAAAAAAATGAACCCAACTTGTATTTTACTCAACTAAAGCTAGTAGTTAAAATAAAAAAAATATAGAACTTGAAACAATGGTAGAAAGGATTACTTTACATTTTCACAGGGTAAAACTTCAGAACTACAAGTAAAACAGCCACAGCCTTCCAAGTTTGTCTTGTATAATGGCATTAATCATAACCTCAGCAAGTCCTTGGCATGTGCTACATGTATCATAATATCCTATATAATAATACCAGCTATCAGAGATAAAAACTGATGTTTAACTTTAATAAAGTCGTTAGCACTGAAATTAAAATCTAAACTAACTAGAACTGTGAGTGACCTCACTGAGTGATACCCCCCGCTTGCAATACAATGATGTTCAAACTTTGGAATACAGGTATATTAGCAAGTTACCTATGAAAAATGAACGGATATGGAGTTATGTCAAGGAGACAACATCCCATCTCCAAAATAAACTAACCAAGAACATACATCTAGGGGTTGCCACAAGTACACGACCCCCCTTTTCGTGAAAGTATAAGTTGAATTATCTCCCTTTCTAAATTTTAGACAGCAACGGTATTCCTTCATGCACATCTGCAGGTTGTGTACTACAACTGTGTAAAGTTTCATAAATATTCAATAAGCAGTTTGGTAGGAGTTGCGCTTACAAGGTACATGCCCCTCCTTTTCGTGAAAGTATAAGTTGAATTATCTCCCCTTTTAAATTTTGGACAGCAACCATATTCCTTCATGCACATCTGCAGGTAGTGTACTACAAATGTGTAAAGTTTCATAAAAATCCAATAGGCCGTTTAGGAGTTGTGCTTACAAGGTACACGACCCCCCTTTTCATGAAAGTATAAGTTGAATTATCTTCCCTTCTAAATTTTAGACAGCAACGGTATTCCTTCATGCACATCTGCAGGTTGTGTACTACAAATGTGTAAAGTTTCATAAAAATTCAATAAGCAGTTTAGTAGGAGTTGTGCTTACAAGGTACATGCCCCCCCTTTTCGTGAAAGTATAAGTTGAATTATCTCCCCTTTTAAATTTTGGACAGCAACCATATTCCTTCATGCACATCTGCAGGTAGTGTACTACAAATGTGTAAAGTTTCATAAAAATCCAATAAGCGGTTTAGGAGGAGTTGCACTTACAAGATACATGGACGGACGGACGGACAGGGTGATTCCTATATACCCCCCCAAACTTTGTTTGCGGGGGGTATAATAAATGAAGTCAATGAAGCATGAAATGTCGGTCATTGTCACCCACTTTCTGTATAAGGCCCACACACCTCTCTAAATGCATCACTGTGCCAAGTGACATCAATGTAGAGCACATATTATCTGGGAAAAAACTTGGACCTAAACTTAAACCAATTGTAAATGAAGTCAATGAAGCATGAAGTTTCAGTCGTAGTGACCTACTTTCCGTCATAGGCTGACACACTCCTCTTAGATGCATCACCATGCCAAGTGACATCACTGTAGCGTAATTGGGGAAAACTATCACCTATACATTAAGCAAAAGTCAATGAAGCATGACATGTTGGTTGTGGTGACCTACTTTCTACAAGAGGTTGACACACACTTCTAGAAGTATCACCATGTCAAGTAACATCATCACTGTAGTATAGTACTAGTATTTGGAAAAAACAACTTTGACATAATCTTTAACCAAAAGGCTTTCAGACAGTACTCCGATAATTCTCCTTCTTCTTTGTAGAGTCAAACTAAAAATCTCATAATTGGACCTTGTGACATGCTAGTTTTAAACTTTTATATCAACTGTAAAATAGAACTTAGGGCTGTTTCTCACCCATATTAGTGTAAAAGTTATGTCCATTATTGATGACCCTGCTGTGACTGTGAAATGTAGAACAGCAACAAAGTGCTGTTCCTTAACTTTAATTTGTGTTGAAATGTGAATTTGGATCGTCTCTCATGTTCATTTACATCCATATCCTTTTTTACCAATCTAATTAAAATTAGATTAAAATAGGCCCATTTTTTTTGCAATAAACTTACGACATCACAATTGCTAGTAGCAACTGCTTCAATGAGATTTGTAAAGTGCTTGAGATACAGTTTGATCCTAAACTTTGAAGCTATAATGGCAGCCATGTTTTTTTTCTTCAAATTCTGAAGTTCATATTTGAAATAGTAGAATTGCAAAATGTAAAGAATACTTTATGATAAGAAAAATAGCCCTGAAGCTTCATTGCTTCACAAGCAGTGTCTGAGATGGCAGCCAAGCTGTTGACAGTAAAGTTATCTCAAGTCCTGGGGGTCATATTCATATGGTTAAATTAAAAAAGTTGGTAAATCTTAATATTTAAAGATAAAAGTAAGACTACAGTTTCATTGAGATATTATAAGTGGGCTCCAATATACAGCTTGCCACAAACATTTCGGTAAGCCTTTCATTTTTTCATTGATTGATTGATTGGTGTTTAACGCTAACATTAGCAGCATTTCAGCTATGTCGTGGTGTGAACAAATTTTATTATTAATAGACTCTATTTTTCAACCCATTAACTAGAGATAATAATTGGAACCATAAAAACAATATTTTTTCACATAATCAATTTCCAATCATAGTTAAAACCTCAAAATCAAATAATCTAAAGCTAATTTTTAAATTCTGATAAATTTAATATATAACTTGAGATAATGTTCTAAAACCATGCCTTTCCACCCTTCTTCAAACTAATATAAAGTAAAACTTTGTCACAACGTGAATGATTACACTGGACAAAGGGAGGTAACTCTATTATACCAGTATATATTTTCACAATAACAAGTACAACAAAAGCTTTCACTCTTTATTTCAGTTAAGGACAAAACATTTATTTTTGTGTTTAATATGAAGTGTTGTATCAATGATTTGGTCCAATACATACTGTAAAATAATGTACCCCTCTAACCCAATCAACATCTGGCATCCTTCAAAGACCAAATAAATGACAGTTGTAGAAAACAAAAAGAACTTTTTCTCCAAGCTCTCACAAACAAAATGAGCTATTATATGTAAACATGTCTAAAGAAAACTGATAATGATCATTTGTCAAGCTGAAAAAATATATACATAGATCATTGGAAAAAGTAAGAGAACCTTTATTTTTTAAGATAAGTTAAACAAACAAAAATAGTGTGATTTGTCTCTAGTTGACTTCACATTGTAAGCTAGGAAACCTTAAATTATTAATAGAGAAATATACAAAGTTCTTTAAACATATTTCATAGACAAAATTCAAATAAGCTTTGTTCAAGAAAAATATAAGTATTACATACATGTACATAAAAATATATTATTACCACACGGCATGCATTACTAAATAAAAAAAACATAAATTTATCTACCTATGGTTCTGGTGGAATGAAAGACGTTGAGCACTTTTTTCAACCATGCAATATTACATAAATCAGTGTAATAAAATAAAAATCCAACTTAAATCTTGTCAATTTACATAAATGCATAAAATTATATTGCTTGGCAATAAATATGAAGAAGTATGTACAATCATGTTAATACACATAGTCTGTACATGTGCTTGATGTACAATCATACAACATATATGAGTATGAGTATATAAGAAATCAGAATTTACAAAATGTTGTGCTCAGCAGCTTAACTTAATATATATCTGTCAGAAGAAACTTTTATTGGTTGAAGTTTTAAAACATTAAATAAATCTCAAATTGTCTTACATTTTAGTGTTAATATCCATAAAATTATTATTGAACTCCAAAACTTATAATATAAAACATTACATAGCATATCTTAACAGACAGCAAACAAAAACAAAATATGTGACAATAAGACAAAATATTACTTACAGAATAGACCACTTGTACATTCCTCATTTGATTCTAAAATTATACTTTTTTCTTACACTTTTTATAGGAGTTATTTCCCTTTCACAGGGCAAAATCATCTTTGTTCCAAGCCAGAGTAACAGAAAGAACAATCAAGTTTAGTATCAATTTCTTAAAATTTGTAGATATTTGAGCCTTCTAATAAATAAGAGGACAATTTTATAGCAAATAAAAAATTCACAAATTGTTACAACATTAATTTTTTTTTTACAGAGTTTGGGGCAAAATATGTAATTTTCATTGATTTTTGCATGAAATGGACATTTTTTCCCTGCATTAAAGGGAAGTAACTCCTATAAAAATGTGAAGAAAAATAATAATTTTAAAATCGAGTCGGAAATGTGTAAATGGCCAATTGCATACTGATATGTTAAATTATAGAGTTACATGAAATGATTAGGGAAATGTAAGGAATTTTTCTGTCTAATAGTCTACATCCCCACCCAAAAACAGAAAGACAAAATAATATTATCTGTGACCTTCACAATTTATTACTACCAACATCTCGCAACACATTTCTCTCCTTATCTTACAAAATAATGCCTTCCAATTTGATTGTAAAACTTCTAACAATTTTTCCAATACTGTAGTACAAGTATATGCATTGTTTGAAATGATACACTGCCTTTTAAACAAATATATAAACACATTTCTTTAAAATAACCTACAAATTTGAAAGAAGAAAAAAGACCAGACTAGACAAAACTTATTTAAACATATTTATCACACAACACATTACCGACATATTCTTTCATGCACAAAGGGAGACAACACAAATCTTCCTATAATAACAAAACAAATAAACAGCTATCATAATAAAAAAAAGTCCTGTCATCAAATTAAATACAAAATGTACATTAAAGAAATATATTATAAGCTTTTATTCTGGCAACATAATATTAAGCACTACTATAGGCTTTGAGATTTTGTTAAAATTTGTGTCTTTAAATAAACAAAATAGCACTGTTTATTAGTACTTAACTTAAAGCACTTTGATATCACACAATATACCACTATAAATACCATTTCAATCTTTTCTGTTGTTACATTTGGAATGTTAGCATGTGCTATGCATGAGATATATTTATCATCTCACATTTAAAATGTTTATAATTGAACTACAAGACATTACTTCCACTCGTTAATTATTTCCAAATATTTGTTATTAATTCAGCATTTGGCATTTTGTTTATTAATTAACAAACTTCTTAAAAATTCATTGTTTTTAACTTGTAATTTGGCAATGCAAGGCTGCAGTCAGCTGTTCCAGTTATATAGAATATACACCATATACAACAACTGAATACATGAATATTTAAGTGCACTTAAACTAAACTTGCTTTACTTTATAAGGAGCATATTTACTGCAATAGATAATTCTTATCATCACCTCAAAGAGATTTCACAAAATCTTTCAGTAGTGACATCGTACACGTTCATTATACATTCATTAACATAGACATAACATAAAGGAATAAAGCATTCATAAAAATTCTAAATAAATTCTAACTCTCCGCCATTATTATTTCAACCTGAGTTACATTTTCAAAATCACAACATGTAATCCAAATAAATTGCAAATAATTGCCAAGACGAAAACAAAATACGACATGAAAAAAACCCACAACATATTTTAAAAGCAATTTTGTTATTTTTATATATTGTGTACCGGGTACATGAATATAATCTTGACCATTTTCTAGTTCAAGGTGCAAAATGTATTTATACAGTAAGCTAAAACCAAGGGGCTGCAAACAATGGGAAGAGATTCTTTCTACAAAGCTTCAAAAGCTTGGCAAAATCTAGAAATAAAAATGGCTGACATGCTTCCATAGCATGCAAACAGATTGTTCTGGCATATTCTTTGTTCACTGGCCTCTTTCATGCTTTTGCAAATGGATCGTGTCATTACAGACTGATTTGATTGGATGATAGCAGACGACATGTGATTCATTTGATGTATGATGATCTCTGATTGGTTGAATTGTAACATAACAACCATTAGCAGTCATATGATTGGTCACATTTCAAGCTGCCCCACCAATGGCTCTCTTTAATTTCCAGTCTAAATGTAATTGTTTTATTTATTTAATCTATGTGTGCCATTAATATTTGAACTTCTTTCAATAAATTTCCTAACTTTCCAGATGCAGATTGTTTCTTTTCTACTATAATTCTAACTTCTGATAGATAATTATAACAAGAATTGCACTTCTGTATTCTGAAAAAAAAAAAGTTTAATTTTTGGATAATTAAATTGAAAAAGAAAAGAATTGTCATGTTATCACCAATACTTAGTCAACATCACCAATTTTCAGTCAGTTTCAATTTGAAATTCACAGAATTATTCTAGAGAAAGACTCATTCTCATTTACAAATTTTTAAGACATATTTTGGTTATTTTAAAACAATCTTAGATCCAAGCAGTTTTCATGTGCTAAGTACAAACTGCTTTCCCATGATTTTTGAGAGAAATTCAGAAGTTATACAGCTGACTAATCATATAAATTCTATCTTCTCTCGGACAAATTAAATTTTAAACTACAATTCATAAAATAACTTTGTTAATGAATCGGAACAGATATTTGGATTCAATGAACATGAATATACTACCTTAACATCGGACTGAATTCTTCAGAATTCAAAATTTTACCATTTATCTTGTCTCACAAAAATAGTTTAAACCTGCCTCAACCAAGCCAGGAAAGTGAGTAGTCATATATTTGTGCGTTAATGGTATCAATTTTGCCTCTTTCTATGATTTTGGTTTTGGAGCTTGGAACTGTTCAGATAGTGTGGTATTTTTTGTTTTTAGAACTGTTCAGATAGTGTGGTATTTTTTGTTTTTAGAACTGTTCCGATAGTGTGGTATTTTTTGTTTTTAGAACTGTTCCGATAGTGTGGTATTTTTTGTTTTTAGAACTGTTCAGATAGTGTGGTATTTTTTGTTTTTAGAACTGTTCCGATAGTGTGGTATTTTTTGTTTTTAGAACTGTTCCGATAGTGTGGTATTTTTTGTTTTTAGAACTGTTCAGATAGTGTGGTATCTTTTGTTTTTAGAACTGTTCAGATAGTGTGGTATCTTTTGTTTTTAGAACTGTTCAGATAGTGTGGTATTTTTTGTTTTTAGAACTGTTCAGATAGTGTGGTATCTTTTGTTTTTAGAACTGTTCAGATAGTGTGGTATTTTTTGTTTTTAGAACTGTTCCGATAGTGTGGTATTTTTTGTTTTTAGAACTGTTCCGATAGTGTGGTATTTTTTGTTTTTAGAACTGTTCCGATAGTGTGGTATTTTTTGTTTTTAGAACTGTTCAGATAGTGTGGTATCTTTTGTTTTTAGAACTGTTCAGATAGTGTGGTATCTTTTGTTTTTAGAACTGTTCAGATAGTGTGGTATTTTTTGTTTTTAGAACTGTTCAGATAGTGTGGTATCTTTTGTTTTTAGAACTGTTCAGATAGTGTGGTATTTTTTGTTTTTAGAACTGTTCCGATAGTGTGGTATTTTTTGTTTTTAGAACTGTTCCGATAGTGTGGTATTTTTTGTTTTTAGAACTGTTCCGATAGTGTGGTATCTTTTGTTTTTAGAACTGTTCAGATAGTGTGGTATTTTTTGTTTTTAGAACTGTTCAGATAGTGTGGTATCTTTTGTTTTTAGAACTGTTCAGATAGTGTGGTATTTTTTGTTTTTAGAACTGTTCAGATAGTGTGGTATTTTTTGTTTTTAGAACTGTTCAGATAGTGTGGTATTTTTTGTTTTTAGAACTGTTCAGATAGTGTGGTATTTTTTGTTTTTAGAACTGTTCAGATAGTGTGGTATCTTTTGTTTTTAGAACTGTTCAGATAGTGTGGTATCTTTTGTTTTTAGAACTGTTCCGATAGTGTGGTATTTTTTGTTTTTAGAACTGTTCAGATAGTGTGGTATTTTTTGTTTTTAGAACTGTTCAGATAGTGTGGTATCTTTTGTTTTTAGAACTGTTCAGATAGTGTGGTATCTTTTGTTTTTAGAACTGTTCAGATAGTGTGGTATTTTTTGTTTTTAGAACTGTTCCGATAGTGTGGTATTTTTTGTTTTTAGAACTGTTCAGATAGTGTGGTATCTTTTGTTTTTAGAACTGTTCAGATAGTGTGGTATCTTTTGTTTTTAGAACTGTTCAGATAGTGTGGTATTTTTTGTTTTTAGAACTGTTCAGATAGTGTGGTATCTTTTGTTTTTAGAACTGTTCAGATAGTGTGGTATTTTTTGTTTTTAGAACTGTTCAGATAGTGTGGTATTTTTTGTTTTTAGAACTGTTCCGATAGTGTGGTATTTTTTGTTTTTAGAACTGTTCCGATAGTGTGGTATTTTTTGTTTTTAGAACTGTTCAGATAGTGTGGTATCTTTTGTTTTTAGAACTGTTCAGATAGTGTGGTATCTTTTGTTTTTAGAACTGTTCAGATAGTGTGGTATTTTTTGTTTTTAGAACTGTTCAGATAGTGTGGTATCTTTTGTTTTTAGAACTGTTCAGATAGTGTGGTATTTTTTGTTTTTAGAACTGTTCCGATAGTGTGGTATTTTTTGTTTTTAGAACTGTTCCGATAGTGTGGTATTTTTTGTTTTTAGAACTGTTCCGATAGTGTGGTATCTTTTGTTTTTAGAACTGTTCAGATAGTGTGGTATTTTTTGTTTTTAGAACTGTTCAGATAGTGTGGTATCTTTTGTTTTTAGAACTGTTCAGATAGTGTGGTATTTTTTGTTTTTAGAACTGTTCAGATAGTGTGGTATTTTTTGTTTTTAGAACTGTTCAGATAGTGTGGTATTTTTTGTTTTTAGAACTGTTCAGATAGTGTGGTATTTTTTGTTTTTAGAACTGTTCAGATAGTGTGGTATCTTTTGTTTTTAGAACTGTTCAGATAGTGTGGTATCTTTTGTTTTTAGAACTGTTCCGATAGTGTGGTATTTTTTGTTTTTAGAACTGTTCAGATAGTGTGGTATTTTTTGTTTTTAGAACTGTTCAGATAGTGTGGTATCTTTTGTTTTTAGAACTGTTCAGATAGTGTGGTATCTTTTGTTTTTAGAACTGTTCAGATAGTGTGGTATTTTTTGTTTTTAGAACTGTTCAGATAGTGTGGTATCTTTTGTTTTTAGAACTGTTCAGATAGTGTGGTATTTTTTGTTTTTAGAACTGTTCAGATAGTGTGGTATTTTTTGTTTTTAGAACTGTTCAGATAGTGTGGTATTTTTTGTTTTTAGAACTGTTCAGATAGTGTGGTATTTTTTGTTTTTAGAACTGTTCAGATAGTGTGGTATTTTTTGTTTTTAGAACTGTTCAGATAGTGTGGTATCTTTTGTTTTTAGAACTGTTCAGATAGTGTGGTATTTTTTGTTTTTAGAACTGTTCAGATAGTGTGGTATTTTTTGTTTTTATAACTGTTTTCAGATTGTGTGGTATTTTTTGTTTTTAGAACTGTTCAGATAGTGTGGTATTTTTTGTTTTTAGAACTGTTCAGATAGTGTGGTATTTTTTGTTTTTACAACTATTCAGATAGTGTGGTATTTTTTGTTTTTAGAACTGTTCAGATAGTGTGGTATTTTTTGTTTTTAGAACTGTTCAGATAGTGTGGTATTTTTTGTTTTTAGAACTGTTCAGATAGTGTGGTATTTTTTGTTTTTAGAACTGTTCAGATAGTGTGGTATTTTTTGTTTTTAGAACTGTTCAGATAGTGTGGTATTTTTTGTTTTTAGAACTGTTCAGATAGTGTGGTATCTTTTGTTTTTAGAACTGTTCAGATAGTGTGGTATTTTTTGTTTTTAGAACTGTTCAGATAGTGTGGTATTTTTTGTTTTTAGAACTGTTCAGATAGTGTGGTATTTTTTGTTTTTAGAACTGTTCAGATAGTGTGGTATTTTTTGTTTTTAGAACTGTTCAGATAGTGTGGTATCTTTTGTTTTTAGAACTGTTCAGATAGTGTGGTATTTTTTGTTTTTAGAACTGTTCAGATAGTGTGGTATCTTTTGTTTTTAGAACTGTTCAGATAGTGTGGTATTTTTTGTTTTTAGAACTGTTCAGATAGTGTGGTATTTTTTGTTTTTAGAACTGTTCAGATAGTGTGGTATTTTTTGTTTTTAGAACTGTTCAGATAGTGTGGTATTTTTTGTTTTTAGAACTGTTCAGATAGTGTGGTATTTTTTGTTTTTAGAACTGTTCAGATAGTGTGGTATCTTTTGTTTTTAGAACTGTTCAGATAGTGTGGTATTTTTTGTTTTTAGAACTGTTCAGATAGTGTGGTATCTTTTGTTTTTAGAACTGTTCAGATAGTGTGGTATTTTTTGTTTTTAGAACTGTTCAGATAGTGTGGTATTTTTTGTTTTTATAACTGTTTTCAGATTGTGTGGTATTTTTTGTTTTTAGAACTGTTCAGATAGTGTGGTATTTTTTGTTTTTAGAACTGTTCAGATAGTGTGGTATTTTTTGTTTTTACAACTATTCAGATAGTGTGGTATTTTTTGTTTTTAGAACTGTTCAGATAGTGTGGTATTTTTTGTTTTTAGAACTGTTCAGATAGTGTGGTATTTTTTGTTTTTAGAACTGTTCAGATAGTGTGGTATTTTTTGTTTTTAGAACTGTTCAGATAGTGTGGTATTTTTTGTTTTTAGAACTGTTCAGATAGTGTGGTATTTTTTGTTTTTAGAACTGTTCAGATAGTGTGGTATCTTTTGTTTTTAGAACTGTTCAGATAGTGTGGTATTTTTTGTTTTTAGAACTGTTCAGATAGTGTGGTATCTTTTGTTTTTAGAACTGTTCAGATAGTGTGGTATTTTTTGTTTTTAGAACTGTTCAGATAGTGTGGTATTTTTTGTTTTTAGAACTGTTCAGATAGTGTGGTATTTTTTGTTTTTCATTTTATTCATACATTACTGAACAGATAACCAAAGTTTTATACAATTAACATTCTTATTTGCCTGTAGCCAAAACCTATCTACCTTTGGGCAGGTAGGTAGGAAAAACATTTTATTTTCTAAATAGTTTTTATTTGGAGTCTATGCTTTTTTTTAATTAAGACAGAAAATTAGTAAAGGAATAAAGGATGGTTGGGTATGCAGAGCTATGTCTATTTTATATAGTTTATCAGTGCCACTTTAAAACTATTTATAATATATACCTTTCTTCTCTTGATAAATCTACACTTATATTAGGTGCTGATGTAATATTAGCCTTTATTACAAGTCCAAAGTTTCTAAGTATTATCTTAATATTTACCTTTCTTCTCTTGACAAATCTACACCTATATTAGGTGCTGATGTAATATTAGCCTTTATCACAGGTCCAAAGTTTCTAAGTATTATCTTTAAGGCATTACAAGCAGCTTCAACATGGCTACAATAAAAGAACAGATAAATTAAAACTAGAGGCTCAGTGGGCTGAGCCTGTGTCGCTCACCTTTCATTCTGCTTTGAGGAAACGTAATACAGAACCTTCCATAGGTGCTTCCCACCAAATTTCGGTCCATTTTGGCAAAGCAGTTTCAGAGAAGAAGATTTTTAGAAATCAACCAATCTAAAACAAGAATTGCCTGTGGCAGCCATGTTTGTTAATGGATCAAAACGGAATGAGCAATTCCCATAGAGGACCTTCCATAGATGCTTCCTACCACGTTTCGGTCCATTTGGCCAAGCTGTTTCAGAGTAGAAGATTTTTTAGAAATCGATCAATCAGAAACAAGAATTGCCTGTGGCGGCCATGTTTGTTAATGGATCGGAACAAAATGAGCAACCTTTATAGAGAACCTCCCATAGATGCATCCTACCAAGTTTCGGTTCATTTGGCAAAGCGGTTTCAGAGGAGAAGATTTTTTAGAAATCAACCAATCAGAAACAAGAATTGTCTGTAGCGGCCATGTTTGTTAACGGATTGGGATGAAATGAGCAATCATAACAGAGGACTTTCCATAGATGCTTCCTACCAAGTTTCGGTTCATTTGGCCAAACGGTTTCAGAGGAGAAGAATCTAAAAAATCACCCAATCAGAAACAAGAATTGCCTGTGGTGGCCATGTTTGTAAACGGATCGGGACGGAATGAGCAATCTTTATAGAGGACCTTCCATAGATGCTTCCTACCAAGTTTCAGATCATTTGGCCAAGCGGTTTCAGAGGAGAAGATTTTTAGAAATCGACCAATCAGAAACAAGAATTGCCTGTAGCGGCCATGTTTGCTAATGGATCGGGACGAAATGAGCACTCTTCATAGAGGACCGCCCATAGATGCTTCCTACCAAGTTTCGGTTCATTTGGCAAAGCGGTTTCAGAGAAGAATTTTAAAAATCAGCCAATCAGAAACAAGAATTGCCTGTGGTGGCCATGTTTGTTAATGGATCGGGACGAAATGAGCAATCTTTATAGAGGACCTTCCATTTGGCTGAGGGGTTTCAGAGGAGAAGATTAAAATGTGAAAAGTTAACGGACGACAGACGATGGACACCAAGTGATGACAAAAGCTCACATTGCCTTTGGCAAGGTGAGCTAATGAACAGATAAGAGACATTTGACCACTTATTGATTGATATTAATTTTCAGTATTACTGTTATTGGAAAACATGGCAGTCACTTTATAATGCTCCGGTGTATTTGTAATGATTTACATCTAATTAATCAATAATTTGATACATGAATTGGTACCATCATCTATTGAGAACACCTCGCAAGATAAATACCAATGATAAAGCCTGGAATAAAACGTGACTGTTAACCCAGAGGTTCCCAGGAGCCTGTAATCGCTCACCTGGATCAAAGCTGCTTTCAATAACAACGCAACTGCACTGTGGCGGTCATCTTGGTGGGAGAGCACGACTGCCGGACACAATTTTGGAAAAGGACCATCCAATGACTATTTCATCAAAGTTTGGTTTTAATTGAGCTACTGGTTCCAGACAAGATGGTTTTTATGTGAATTTCCCATAGGGTCCTATGTTAAACTGTTCAGCTGTGCAGCCATCTTGATCAGAGGGCCGAACCGCCGGACACATGTTTGGAAGAGAACCATCCAATGACTATTTCATCAAAATTTAGTTCTTATTGAGCAAATGGTAGACAAGAAGATTTTTATGGGAATTTCCCATAGGCTCCTATGTTAAATTAAGTTCGGCTGTGGTGGCCATCTTGGTCGGAGGTCTGAAATGCCGGTCACAATTTTGGAAGGAGACCACCAAAGGATCATTTCAGCAAAGTTTGGTTGAGAAAGGCTCAGTAGTTTCATCAGAGAAGATTTTTTTTTAAATTTCACCCCCCCCCCCTGTTTTCTATTTACAGCTTGGCGGCCATCTTGGTTGGAAGTCGGGATCACTGGACACAATTTTCAAGGGGGGGGCCACCCAAGAACCATTCCACCAAAGTTTGGTTGCAATTGGCCCGGTGGTTTCCTAGGAGAAGATTAAAATGTGAAATGTTGACGGACGGACGACGGATGAAAAGTGATGGCAATAGCTCACATGGCCTAAAGGCCAGGTGAGCTAAAAACGGAATATATGTTAAACTACTCCTTGCCATGTAGCTGCAGTTAAAATTTGAGCTAATTTTGACTTATACTAAAGCAGCAATGGACAATTGAAGAAATTTCTATTTTTAGCAACAGCAGCCATCTTGAATGGAGGGCGGGGCTGTCGGACACAATTTTGAAAGGGATCCACCCAGTGACCATCCCTGCCAGGTTTGGTTTAATTTGGTTATGCAGTTTCAGAGAAGATTTAAATGTGATCTTTTATCAAAATATGCCTAATTTGCATAATCGGCATAAATAGGCTGAAAGAAAAATTTCACAGAAAAACCCGGAATATATGTTAAACTACTCATTGCCATGTAGCTGCAGTTAAAATTTGAGCTCAGTTTGGTTTATAATAAAGCACCAATGGACAATTGAAGAAATTTCTATTTATAGTAACAGCAGCAATCTTGAATGGAGGGTGGGGCTGTCAGACACAATTTTGAAAGAGACCCACACAGGGACCATCCCTGCCAGGTTTGGTTTAATTTGGTTCAGCAGTTTCAGAGAAGATTTAAATGTGATCTTTTATCAAAATATGCCTAATTTGCATAATCGGCTGAAAGAAAAATTTCACAGAAAAAACCCAAACATATGTTAAACTACTCCTTGCCATGTAGCTGCAGTTAAAATTTGAGCTCATTTTGACTTATACTAAAGCAGCATTGGACAATTAAAATTTCATTCCCCCTTTTTTCTATTTTCAGCTTGGTGGCCATCTTGGTTGGAAGTCGGGATCACCGGACACAATTTTGGAAGGGGGCCATCCAAGCATCATTCCACCAAAGTTTGGTTGCAATTGGCCCAGTGATTTCTGAGGAGAAGATTAAAATGTGAAATGTTGACGGACGGACGACAGACGAAAAGTGATGGCAATAGCTCACATGGCCTAAAGGCCAGGTGAGCTAAAAATGGTAAACTAATGCAATCGGATAAAGATCGAGTGACAATGGATTGCGTTAGTGAGGTGACCGTTTATTTGAGTTAAAATAACACATAAATCCAATCGTAGGGTTTAAAACTAGCCATTTACAGCAAGATTGACCAATTACAAATTATTTTTCTAATCACATTATACAATTGTAACAATACACAAATGAGCTGCAATTAAAACCAGAGATGCAGCTAACCGTCGGCCCTGTCGGACCTAGGGGGCAGAATTTTAGAGGGTCCGGCAAATGACGTCTTTGTGTCAGACCTAATGACCTGCAAACATTTTTACTGCTTGGGGCTGTCAAAAATCAAATTTCTGTCGGTCCTGGTTACCTCTTAGACCCCTAAGCGAAGGATCTTTGATTATCGTTAATAAAGTCAAAAGTCGTAAACAAATCGGTAAAAATTTCTGTTCCTTTCTGTTTATGCTAAATTTCGGGAATCAGTTCCCATTCCGGATTTTATTTTGTATCCTATCGGTAATCATTGTAAATTGTAATTTGATCATTTCCGTTATGGCTGCATGGCCAATTAAGTTTACGGAGGGGTCTAAATTTGGAAAAAAGCACCCACTACCTATTGATTTATCTACCGAGAATAAAAAGGCCAAAAGGTCGGACAAAATGAACAAACAAATGACGACTTGATATCAAAATACTCATTAGAGGAATAATAAAATCTTACTAATATGAAGTATTGATTATTTGATGTTGCAGGGCTATCTAAATTGAATGTGGTCTCAGACACTAACCCCCCTTTGGCAATATCCTTAATCTGATTCTGGTCATAGTAGTCGTTAGCTGTGTCAAGGCTTTAAGATTGTCCCTTTAATCATACTGTATTGAAAGTGAAATATTAAAAAATTTCTAAAAAAAAGTAGGTCTGGCAAAACTCTCTTACTTGCAGGACCCAATGTCTGACAGGAATTTTTTTTTATCTGCAACTCTGATTAAAACACTCCACAAGATTTCCAAAACAATTTTAACTGGTGGAGTGTTGCTTATGTATGCAAATATCTTGCATATAAAAATACAAATTAAAATATTACCTTTCGTATTTACTGTTAAGAAGTTCTTTAACTTGAGGTAATAAGCTACTACACAGGTCTAAATTCCATAATCCTCTGAAAAAATAAAGAAGAGTAAATTTATACAAATAATTTTGACCATCAGTTTAAAATAACTGTTGACAATAAAAAGATAATCAGGTGAGTGATTTCTTGATTTGCGACTAAAAGGATATTTTTTTTTTATTATTAAATGAAGAAAACCTGTATTATTAAATATATAGTTTTAATTTATGAAGCAAAATTCATTTTCAATGACAGAAATTCAAAATATAATATTGATTTAAACATATAATCATGATGAGCTTACTTTCTCAATATTCTGTTTGTCGTTAGACAATTAACAATCACTGTAGTACAAGTCTTCAAAGAAGTCAACTGACACAGGAAGTCAAGAGTACATATTTCTTAATACAAATTAGGAATCTACAATTCTAATGTCACTTACGTTTTTAAATTGAGAACATTTAATAAATCTACTATCACAGATGGGTCTCTCATTGAAATAGCAGAGTCTAAGGCAGTCTGAAAAGTACAGTAAATATTTCATCAAATATTGTAATATTAGCCTATCCTTTGTTGTTTTTACATCTTCATTTTTTTATTAAACATTTGGCTTGTGAAATTCTTCATTTGTCAGATCAAACAATCATCCACACTAAGGTATAAATAAAGAATATATTTTATCCTGGAAATATTTCCTTTTGAAAAGCCAGAAAAAAATACCCTGGAACTAAAATTTTAACATTGCCATTTTCCTGCATACAAATGACCTTCGAGATGTGAAAAGGTTCAAGATACTAAGAAAACTGATAGCCAACTAAGAAAATAAATAGAAATTACAATCCACTTTCACATCCTCTACATCAGTCTTTACTCTCCTTAACATATCTGACCTAACCTTACTACCCTTCTACCTACCAGCCTAGCCGACCATTTTATTACTGAACCTGTAAAACATGATTAGAAGACATGTAAATCTGTCAACAATAGTAAGGTGTTTATTTGTGAAATACCAGTGATGCAAACTTTAGTGTAGTGATACCTATCTAACCGAGCCCTGAATAAACAGGAATCCTGTATATACCAAACTTTAGTACAGTGATTACCTATCTAACCGAGCCCTGAATAATCAGGAATCCTGTATATACCAAACTTTAGTACAGTGATTACCTATCTAACCGAGCCCTGAATAATCAGGAATCCTGTATATACCAAACTTTAGTACAGTGATTACCTATCTAACCGAGCCCTGAATAATCAGGAATCCTGTATATACCAAACTTTAGTACAGTGATTACCTATCTAACCGAGCCCTGAATAATCAGGAATCCTGTATATACCAAACTTTAGTACAGTGATTACCTATCTAACCGAGCCCTGAATAATCAGGAATCCTGTATATACCAAACTTTAGTACAGTGATTACCTATCTAACCGAGCCCTGAATAATCAGGAATCCTGTATATACCAAACTTTAGTACAGTGATTACCTATCTAACCGAGCCCTGAATAATCAGGAATCCTGTATATACCAAACTTTAGTACAGTGATTACCTATCTAACCGAGCCCTGAATAATCAGGAATCCTGTATATACCAAACTTTAGTACAGTGATTACCTATCTAACCGAGCCCTGAATAATCAGGAATCCTGTATATACCAAACTTTAGTACAGTGATTACCTATCTAACCGAGCCCTGAATAATCAGGAATCCTGTATATACCAAACTTTAGTACAGTGATTACCTATCTAACCGAGCCCTGAATAATCAGGAATCCTGTATATACCAAACTTTAGTACAGTGATTACCTATCTAACCGAGCCCTGAATAATCAGGAATCCTGTATATACCAAACTTTAGTACAGTGATTACCTATCTAACCGAGCCCTGAATAAACAGGAATCCTGTATATACCAAACTTTAGCACAGTGATTACCTATCTAACCGAGCCCTGAATAATCAGGAATCCTGTATATACCAAACTTTAGTACAGTGATTACCTATCTAACCGAGCCCTGAATAATCAGGAATCCTGTATATACCAAACTTTAGTACAGTGATTACCTATCTAACCGAGCCCTGAATAAACAGGAATCCTGTATATACCAAACTTTAGTACAGTGATTACCTATCTAACCGAGCCCTGAATAATCAGGAATCCTGTATATACCAAACTTTAGTACAGTGATTACCTATCTAACCGAGCCCTGAATAATCAGGAATCCTGTATATACCAAACTTTAGTACAGTGATTACCTATCTAACCGAGCCCTGAATAATCAGGAATCCTGTATATACCAAACTTTAGTACAGTGATTACCTATCTAACCGAGCCCTGAATAAACAGGAATCCTGTATATACCAAACTTTAGTACAGTGATTACCTATCTAACCGAGCCCTGAATAATCAGGAATCCTGTATATACCAAACTTTAGTGTAGTGATTACCTATCTAACCGAGCCCTGAATAATCAGGAATCCTGTATATACCAAACTTTAGTACAGTGATTACCTATCTAACCGAGCCCTGAATAATCAGGAATCCTGTATATACCAAACTTTAGTACAGTGATTACCTATCTAACCGAGCCCTGAATAATCAGGAATCCTGTATATACCAAACTTTAGTACAGTGATTACCTATCTAACCGAGCCCTGAATAATCAGGAATCCTGTATATACCAAACTTTAGTACAGTGATTACCTATCTAACCGAGCCCTGAATAATCAGGAATCCTGTATATACCAAACTTTAGTACAGTGATTACCTATCTAACCGAGCCCTGAATAATCAGGAATCCTGTATATACCAAACTTTAGTACAGTGATTACCTATCTAACCGAGCCCTGAATAATCAGGAATCCTGTATATACCAAACTTTAGTGTAGTGATTACCTATCTAACCGAGCCCTGAATAATCAGGAATCCTGTATATACCAAACTTTAGTACAGTGATTACCTATCTAACCGAGCCCTGAATAATCAGGAATCCTGTATATACCAAACTTTAGTACAGTGATTACCTATCTAACCGAGCCCTGAATAATCAGGAATCCTGTATATACCAAACTTTAGTACAGTGATTACCTATCTAACCGAGCCCTGAATAATCAGGAATCCTGTATATACCAAACTTTAGTACAGTGATTACCTATCTAACCGAGCCCTGAATAAACAGGAATCCTGTATATACCAAACTTTAGTACAGTGATTACCTATCTAACCGAGCCCTGAATAATCAGGAATCCTGTATATACCAAACTTTAGTACAGTGATTACCTATCTAACCGAGCCCTGAATAATCAGGAATCCTGTATATACCAAACTTTAGTACAGTGATTACCTATCTAACCGAGCCCTGAATAAACAGGAATCCTGTATATACCAAACTTTAGTACAGTGATTACCTATCTAACCGAGCCCTGAATAATCAGGAATCCTGTATATACCAAACTTTAGTACAGTGATTACCTATCTAACCGAGCCCTGAATAATCAGGAATCCTGTATATACCAAACTTTAGTACAGTGATTACCTATCTAACCGAGCCCTGAATAAACAGGAATCCTGTATATACCAAACTTTAGTACAGTGATTACCTATCTAACCGAGCCCTGAATAATCAGGAATCCTGTATATACCAAACTTTAGTGTAGTGATTACCTATCTAACCGAGCCCTGAATAATCAGGAATCCTGTATATACCAAACTTTAGTACAGTGATTACCTATCTAACCGAGCCCTGAATAATCAGGAATCCTGTATATACCAAACTTTAGTACAGTGATTACCTATCTAACCGAGCCCTGAATAATCAGGAATCCTGTATATACCAAACTTTAGTACAGTGATTACCTATCTAACCGAGCCCTGAATAATCAGGAATCCTGTATATACCAAACTTTAGTACAGTGATTACCTATCTAACCGAGCCCTGAATAATCAGGAATCCTGTATATACCAAACTTTAGTACAGTGATTACCTATCTAACCGAGCCCTGAATAATCAGGAATCCTGTATATACCAAACTTTAGTACAGTGATTACCTATCTAACCGAGCCCTGAATAATCAGGAATCCTGTATATACCAAACTTTAGTGTAGTGATTACCTATCTAACCGAGCCCTGAATAATCAGGAATCCTGTATATACCAAACTTTAGTACAGTGATTACCTATCTAACCGAGCCCTGAATAATCAGGAATCCTGTATATACCAAACTTTAGTACAGTGATTACCTATCTAACCGAGCCCTGAATAATCAGGAATCCTGTATATACCAAACTTTAGTACAGTGATTACCTATCTAACCGAGCCCTGAATAATCAGGAATCCTGTATATACCAAACTTTAAATAAAGTCCCAATGTAGACAATCTTTCTTAAAATAACCTGTATAAACTGAACACCTGTCTATTTTGAACCCAAAAAGTGGGTTCCAAGGAGGGTTAGTTTAGACAGGTTTCACTATCTAATGTTATTATAAAATAAATGACTACCTTTGTGTTTCCAGAAGTCCACATGGCTCGTACAATTTGTAGATTTTTACTCCTAGATGACATAACAGCGGACATTGCATCATGTCCATTTTCTACTGTTTTTAAAACACTATCTTCTGTTACATTCTGTGATGGTTTGTTTCCTTTTGGATGCTCAGATTTCTGAAACAGGAAAAAAATAGTTCAATAAGTTTGAGAAATAATAAGATGTGTGAAGCTCTCCAAAGCCTGTATTGCTCATCTATTTTACACTACAAAAATATATTGATTAACATTCACAATATATATGCAGCCTAATGTGCTAAAACTATGGAAATAGGGAGTAATACCTCATCTATGATCTGGAGCTCTGACCATTTCATATGAAACAACTGGTGAAATTAGTATAAATTCAATACATTAATATATATATATATCTAGGTCAGACAAATATATATATATATCTAGGTCAGACAAATATATATATATATCTAGGTCAGACAAATATATATATATATCTAGGTCAGACAAATATATATATCTATCTAGGTCAGACAAATATATATATCTAGGTCAGACAAATATCAAGTGTTTTTAATGTCCTATTGTGTAAGTGTATTGCACTGTCTAACAATGGAAAATTACAACAATAAAATATGGAACTCTTGTTCCCATGTGAGGACCTGGATTTCCAACATCATGTGTTGCGGTCTGTTTTATGTTCAATGATTGGAGATTGTTCGTTTTGTTGATATTGGTGGAATTATTTACCTTTTTTTTCAGAACTACCGTATAAGTGTTTTTTTCGAGGTTACCTAATTTTCGCTTTATTCGCGATAGTCATCGATCAGCGGAAAAAAGAATCTGCGTAAATTTCCACCTTTTAGTACATAAGTTTTTATTTTTTTATTTTCTTAAATAATTGTACAAGATCTATCTCCCGTAGTATGACTCTATAGTGAATATTTAACAATTATATGGTCACTGTCATTCTTAAAGTTGATAAAAGTACGCTTTTAAAATATCTACCTTCCCGAAAACAATGCATATGTTGACAATGATCATGAATGAACTACAAACAATGACTTATTATTTTAGTGATGAAATAGCATCCAAGCCATACAATCATAACTGAGATAATTTATTGTTAATCGGATTATACTTCACAGCTGGGAGTAATCAAACTTCCAGACTTACATAAAAATTGACAAATACATTTAATTGCTTCTTTTCTTTTTATTTCAATCATTAAAGCTTGTGTAAACATAGTCTGACAGTCTAATTATACATTAAGTAATTATGACACCTTTATACATACACACACTAAATCTTATCATTATTGATTATTTTACACACGGTTAGATATAGTCACACTTTTATTTTTAGCTTATTTTCGTATCAACTGTAAACGTTTACTGGTTCAAAACACAATTGCTCTGGAGAGTTTTAATTCTCTGAATAATTAAAAAGTATTATATGCATTTAATGATTTTGTGGAATAGTGTCCAAACAAGTAAAGAAATACGAACATATTTGACAATAGTAAACATAAAAAATGGAGGACATGTGATTTCCCGGTCTGAAAAAAATAGTGAAACACATTGTTCTTGTTTATAATGCACACCCTCCTGCAAAATAAAGAATCTGAACAAAATCCCGCTCATTATGCATAAGAAATTACAGTACTAAATTATTTCAAAACATTTCCTATTTTGAATTGTTGGTCAACCAATTCAGATAATGTAATAATATAATGGTCAATCCGCTAAAATTTGATTTTAGTTAAAACTCAGGATCGTGAAAATTAAGTACCGCTAAAAAACATTCCACCAATTTTGAAGAAAATCGCGAAATTTGGCTTCCACTTATACGGTATATTTTTAAATAGTATACAACATGAGGTTACAAAAGATTAAAAACTACATACAGGTAGAAAATCTTGAGCTGAGATTTACTAAAGATTAAAAACTACATACAGGTAGAAAATCTTGAGCTGAGATTTACTAAAGATTAAAAACTACATACAGGTAGAAAATCTTGAGCTGAGATTTACTAAAGATTAAAAACTACATACAGGTAGAAAATCTTGAGCTGAGATTTACTAAAGATTAAAAACTACATACAGGTAGAAAATCTTGAGCTGAGATTTACTAAAGATTAAAAACTACATACAGGTAGAAAATCTTGAGCCGAGATTTACTAAAGATTAAAAACTACATACAGGTAGAAAATCTTGAGCTGAGATTTACTAAAGATTAAAAACTACATACAGGTAGAAAATCTTGAGCTGAGATTTACTAAAGATTAAAAACTACATACAGGTAGAAAATCTTGAGCTGAGATTTACTAAAGATTAAAAACTACATACAGGTAGAAAATCTTGAGCTGAGATTTACTAAAGATTAAAAACTACATACAGGTAGAAAATCTTGAGCCGAGATTTGTGAATTTTCCGGGGGATCTCTAGGAGATTTAACACGTTTTGTCTGTTTAGGTACAGGTTTGGGTGCTGGTTTCGTTGATTCTGTTTCTGTTCTACCTGAAATTAGTAGTAAAGAGAATAAAACACAATGTTAAATGAACTTATAAATAATACAGAATACCATGTGACAAGATTACCATATGTACCTCGTGTATTCAAATTTTAACAATAATTAAATTTTAATAATGAAGCTGTGTATAAATGTTCTGATATCAATAATACAGTGATATGCCTCAGCAAATAATGTGAATATCCCCATACACTGACTATCAAACAAACCAACTGTGTACCATGTAAACCATAAAAGCTGAAATCAGGTGTATCATCTACTTAAAAAAATAATTAAAATTGTGTTAACATAATATTAACTGTAAGAGTTGTAATCACAACGTACAGAGTGACAGTTTTGACAGGGCAGGGATAATGATTATATAAATTCCTGTATGTGTTTTCAAATATTCAAATAAACCTGGAAAGAATGAACAATCTAGATACTTTAATACAGATTTATGTTTCTCTACCATATAACAGTTTTATAGTTATAGAAGTGTCTGTATCAAGCCAGGAAAGTGAGAGGTCATGTATATGTGTGATAGAGGTATTTATGTTTCTCTACCATATAACAGTTTTATAGTTATAGAAGTGTCTGTATCAAGCCAGGAAAGTGAGAGGTCATGTATATGTGTGATAGAGGTATTTATGTTTCTCTACCATATAATAGTTTTATAGTTATAGAAGTGTCTGTATCAAGCCAGGAAAGTGAGAGGTCATGTATATGTGTGATAGAGGTATTTATGTTTCTCTACCATATAACAGTTTTATAGTTATAGAAGTGTCTGTATCAAGCCAGGAAAGTGAGAGGTCATGTATATGTGTGATAGAGGTATTTATGTTTCTCTACCATATAACAGTTTTATAGTTATAGAAGTGTCTGTATCAAGCCAGGAAAGTGAGAGGTCATGTTTATGTGTGATAGAGGTATTTATGTTTCTCTACCATATAACAGTTTTATAGTTATAGAAGTGTCTGTATCAAGCCAGGAAAGTGAGAGGTCATGTATATGTGTGATAAAGGTATCAATACGGTTGTTTCGAATCATTTCCATTCTGTCAAAATTTTGTTATTTTCGTCCGCCAGATCACGTGATTTCGATGGAACTCCTGGCACTGAACTTCCG
This sequence comes from Bathymodiolus brooksi, assembly GCA_963680875.1. Taxonomy (NCBI): domain Eukaryota; kingdom Metazoa; phylum Mollusca; class Bivalvia; order Mytilida; family Modiolidae; genus Bathymodiolus; species Bathymodiolus brooksi. The sequence goes on along the minus strand of OY804578.1, from coordinate 23,867,840 downwards.
GTGTCAATGTACACAACAAAAACTCCAATCAATATATGCCGTTTTAAGTTCGATCCTCTTAACATTTTCTGTAAAAGACAGATATCAATTAAATTATTTTATTTGTATCAAAGACTTCAATGCAGAGACAAATACTTCTTTAAAATTAAATTTGTTTTCTTTCTTTATTTGCGGCTGTCAGCATCATCAAAGGAAAACCATCTGCCTTTATGTATATATTTCTGATATCAGACAGATAGTGGGGTACCGAACACCAGTATTTATTCAGCGATTTCCTTGGCGTCTCCATATTACAATTACTTATAATCTACCGCATCTAAGACTATGATATGCTGACGTTGTCACAGTAATAGCGTAAACACCGGAAGTCGCCTGCCGATTTGTTCAGACGTCAAGACAAGAAAAAGACGGAACATGGTCGGAATTGACATGATTGGAAACAACCATATTATGCCTCTGTTCTAACAGTGTAGTATTTCTTTGCTTTTCATTTTATTGCAACATGAAATGCAAACATGGAAAAATTAATATAGTTAAAAATAATTCAGTTATAATGGTGCAACAGTATAAAACATTATAGCAGAATCTGGCTACAATCATTGACTAAAGTCAAAGTCAAAGGCTTAATTGATCATCATTAGAAACTCTTCAACACTTCATAGATGAAATCAAATAAAAACAGTTTTCTGATATTGCTTATTGTAAATGAGGTTTCATATAGCCACTAAATTAATGAACGGATTAATCTTAACAATTTCTTGCTTTATTTCAGGTATGTAAATAAAATGCTGGACTAATACCATAGAAAAATGGTCTAAGTGGAGACAAACTATGTGAACGAAAACTAATCAATTAGTCAAACTATTATTATTTAGCACACAATTTTTTACTTGTAATACGAAAAGTCAAAGAGTGCACTTACTAAGTGGATATATACATTCTTTTATTTATGCTATTTTGTTTTAGCACTGTGATAACATTTCTATATAATATGTACCAGGGCTAGTTTTGAATTTAAAATCTTTTAAGATTGTACCATTCACTGAAGATGAAAAAAATATAGCAACCCCAATAGAAGACTTACTGGGTGTTTTTTTGACTGGTTGTTTTGGTACTGGTTCAGGCTCTGGTGCTAAAACAAATATATAGTGCAACTAAAAACCAACACAAAACATTCTATATAAAGTAAACTTAACAAATCATCATTTAAAAACAAAATGCAACACATGTCTAAGTCATGCAAGTAATTAAGATGCATAAGAGAAATTTTTAAAGGCAAAAACAAAATATTTTATGCATATCAAAGATCATTGGAAATGTTGTTGGTACATTTACAAGATTTAACAATATAGATGCACAATCCTTTTTGTCCATTAATGTCCATACCCCCATATTTTAAGTATATGCATAATGGAATATTTCCCCACTCTAAAATGTCATACATCTGTACAAAATTTCCCCATCTAGTTATTAAAGGACATATTTTATCCATTGAAATTATATATTTTGACAATGAACCAAGTTTTAAACAGATATTAAGATAAGGACAAACTTACTAGTTTTCTTAGTAGGAGGTGGTTTCTTAACAGGTTCTGGTTCACTGGGTACTAAAATAAAGAATTATTTCATGATTTCACAATTAAAATATGAACCAAGAGATTTAAAATGAAGAAAAATAACAATATGCCTTCTAGATTTCACAGATCAAATCAATGATTTATTTTACATCTATAAGGCTGGTTAATAAATTTGGTTTGAATATGTTAAAAAGTGAAGATGCTAGAACATTAAGAAGATGTCTCATGCACGCTGCCCACCCTACCCAAATTCACCAAAAAATAAGCATTCAACACAATTTCTCAAACACTAACATGCTGCACAGCAATTCAAGGTATCAGTTCTATAGTAATATATATGTAGTGGTATAACAATTAGTATCAGTTATATTGCATTATCATCAGCTGATTATACCAATTCTAACATGCTGTCCTTCATTGACTATATAAACAATGTCATGATAAAATCCCTGATATATTATGCTTCACACATGCATATTGCCAAACACATTATGGCCATCATTCCTGAGTTGTTTCACATATTTACAGAGAATATGTTTGTGTTGCTTCTTTACATTAAATTTTTTCAGAAAATAATACTTAAGAAAACTATCGATGACTCTGACTTTTGAAAATCTGGTCATGCTGTTTTCAAGGAATTTTTTTTATTTTTATTTTACAATTTTTCTTTTGGTATTTTAAATACTAAAATCATAATGTAATCAAATTGGAAAATGTAAGTAACTTAAATTTTGGTATATTTCTATATAGACAAAACAACTGTAAACATGAAGGTTAGTGGATTTTATGAGATACAGTTTCCATATTACCTTTTCGTTTAAAAAAAGAGTTACATTTTACATATTAGAATCAAAATAATTCATGGAATTATTATTTTCTGTACTTTTTATCGTTAACTACCACTTGGGATTAAAAAATTTGAAAATAATGTTATCCATGCTAAAACCTCCAACGAACTTATGGCATCCATGAAATAAACCTTATGTAATTGATCAGAGGTGTAACATAAATGTGTAATATTGTACCTACCATCTTCTGGAGGAGCTGGGAATGGTTCTACTTTACGAGTTGGTGATCTGGCAATTCGTGATCTTGGTTGGAATATTTCACGGTAGTCCTCTGGGTTTTGTATATCAGCTGTTGATGTTTCCTTCTCATCATCGTTGTCATGTGTTGGTTCCTCAGCTTCTTCTTTAGGAATGCTGAAATGAAAGTGAAAATGGATACATCAGTGGAATATACATTTTCAATTGTTTGCCAAACTCCATTTCTGTGATCATGACGGTCATGATTCTGAAAAAAAGTCTGGCCGGTGATTTTTCTACTCATTTGTATTTGGGCCCTGGGCCCTTATAATTGGGAAAATTAGTGCGTAAATGATGTGAATTGGGAAAAGCAATAAACTTATTAGTTTGGATGTCCAGTAATAGAATAGCGATCATACTGTACCAAGGTTAATGCCAACAGTAACAAATTCTTGTGATGAGGAAGAATGATCACAAAACTTACATAAATACCCTTGGTGTACCACACTGTCATATAGTCATGGGTATTTTTGTTCATTCTTTATTGAACTGAACACTCTTGAATCTGGTACCATGACCTCTGGAGCACAACTGTCTAAATTAGAATGACAGTCAGACTGCAAATCATTATCAACATGCCCACTATTTACATGTTGTTGGATGTCATTTCAAGCTATGTTAGGTAATAAAGAATTTGAATTTGTTGTGTCTGAAGTGACACTCTCAGTGGTAACAAGGCATTCAGCTTCTGGGCATTGTGTATCAGTACTAGTGTTGGTGACCGGTAGGGTCCACCTAATCCCACCTTTTTTTAAATATTTTAATATTTATGTCATACTTAATTTCAATCCATATGAAAAAAATGTTTCATTCCAATTTCTAATTTATTTTATTAATAACACTTACTTCACTCAAATAATATTTTGCCTTTTTCTGCAATATTTGACATAAAATTCAAGTAAATTACAGGTAATAATTAATTAGATACTAATTGCAAAAACAGCAAATTAACTGTAACAACATCTATTGTTATTTGTAAGTGGGAATACCTGGAATAGGTTTTTTTTTAAATAAAAAGAGGGATTAGATAGAAGACACCACCGGTAGTGAGTCAGACTCACTTCAAAGCACAAACTTTTTCACTAGCTTTATTAACGTCATCAACCTCATTGCTCTCGGGCAGTAAAAACTTTTTTTTAATCCAAAGGATTCAATTTACCTGTACTTGCTTTCATCATTACTGGTAAAATTTTTAACATATTTTTTTAGAATTATGCAACATCGTGACATTTTTATTTCTAACTTTAAAACTCAATTGGCAATAATTTGTGCATTGTGCTTCATCAACTGTTTTCCGTTTTTAATTCCCAATGAAATGACAAAAATATCAAGCAACGTAAATCACAGGATATATTTACTATTTTTAGGGGCCCGGGTGACTCAATGAGTTAGATCGTTGGATCTAACAGCTCATACAAGCCTATCACCAATACGGCGTGGGTTCATGCCCAACTTTGTAAATAACAAAAAAGGGTGCACTCGACTCGCAGCCGCAAGTGATAAAGTTTGCCAGTTGCTTGCCCAGGGTCGGTGGTTCTCTCTGGGTACTCCGGCTTCCTCCACCACTAAAACTGGTCGCCATGATATAGCTGAAATATTGCTGAAAGTGGCATTAAAACAACAAAAAAATCAATCAATTAATTTACTATTTTTATATTAAATTTATTTAAATAAACATCTTTAATATAAAATTTATTCCAAATACTACAATTTCTGCTTTCATTTTTCTGAAGTTTTATCACAGTCCGGTACACTCCACTTTCAACAAATCAAGCGACCCAATATACTGCACTGGTTCCCAGTATCTTGTGCGTAGTATTTTGCTTGCATAATCAAAACAAACAGTAACCAGGTCATAAATGTGAAAATGTTCGACTTTTAATTTGAAAAAGCTTTCATTAAAGATTTTTGCTAATAATTTTATAATCACGCTATTGGGAATTTTCCCCCATGAACTTGGGTAAAAAAGAGCCTTTTTCACATTGGGACTGTGGCCGATATTCGGCCCCAAAAACTCAGTCAGTAAATCACTGCTGGCAAATTCAATAAATGCAGTTTGTAACACCTACATATATTTACATGTCAAAGCAAAGTTAACCCCTTTGCTCTCTACAGTATTAAAACAATATAACATATAAGACAATATAGAATATAATATAGTACTTTATTGCCATAATTTCATATCTGTGGAAAGCAGTTTAAAAAAAAGTATATGCTGGACATACTAACATTAAATGAATTTCATTGTCTATTACACCATTACATCAAATCCATGCTAGGTTTCTTATATATCCTTCTCTTTCCACCATTAATTTCAAATTGACTATGTTATTCTGACATTATTTTTAATTGTATAAACAAGCTCATATATTGTCAAAATAGATTAAAAACAAACTTGAAACTTCCTTATGTACTATGGATTAATGAGTTAAGACATATGATAATTAATACTAACCTAGCTTGTCTTGAAGACTGTGTGGGTGGTCTTTCTGTTATAAAACTTCCTTATGTACTATGGATTAATGAGTTAAGACATATGATAATTAATACTAACCTAGCTTGTCTTGAAGACTGTGTGGGTGGTCTTTCTGTTATAAAACTTCCTTATGTACTATGGATTAATGAGTTAAGACATATGATAATTAATACTAACCTAGCTTGTCTTGAAGACTGTGTGGGTGGTCTTTCTGTTATAAAACTTCCTTATGTACTATGGATTAATGAGTTAAGACATATGATAATTAATACTAACCTAGCTTGTCTTGAAGACTGTGTGGGTGGTCTTTCTGTTATAAAACTTCCTTATGTACTATGGATTAATGAGTTAAGACATATGATAATTAATACTAACCTAGCTTGTCTTGAAGACTGTGTGGGTGGTCTTTCTGTTATAAAACTTCCTTATGTACTATGGATTAATGAGTTAAGACATATGATAATTAATACTAACCTAGCTTGTCTTGAAGACTGTGTAGGTGGTCTTTCTGTTATAAAACTTCCTTATGTACTATGGATTAATGAGTTAAGACATATGATAATTAATACTAACCTAGCTTGTCTTGAAGACTGTGTGGGTGGTCTTTCTGTTATAAAACTTCCTTATGTACTATGGATTAATGAGTTAAGACATATGATAATTAATACTAACCTAGCTTGTCTTGAAGACTGTGTAGGTGGTCTTTCTGTTATAAAACTTCCTTATGTACTATGGATTAATGAGTTAAGACATATGATAATTAATACTAACCTAGCTTGTCTTGAAGACTGTGTAGGTGGTCTTTCTGTTATAAAACTTCCTTATGTACTATGGATTAATGAGTTAAGACATATGATAATTAATACTAGCCTAGCTTGTCTTGAAGACTGTGTAGGTGGTCTTTCTGTTATAAAACTTCCTTATGTACTATGGATTAATGAGTTAAGACATATGATAATTAATACTAACCTAGCTTGTCTTGAAGACTGTGTAGGTGGTCTTTCTGTTATAAAACTTCCTTATGTACTATGGATTAATGAGTTAAGACATATGATAATTAATACTAACCTAGCTTGTCTTGAAGACTGTGTAGGTGGTCTTTCTGTTATAAAACTTCCTTATGTACTATGGATTAATGAGTTAAGACATATGATAATTAATACTAACCTAGCTTGTCTTGAAGACTGTGTAGGTGGTCTTTCTGTTATAAAACTTCCTTATGTACTATGGATTAATGAGTTAAGACATATGATAATTAATACTAACCTAGCTTGTCTTGAAGACTGTGTAGGTGGTCTTTCTGTTATAAAACTTCCTTATGTACTATGGATTAATGAGTTAAGACATATGATAATTAATACTAACCTAGCTTGTCTTGAAGACTGTGTAGGTGGTCTTTCTGTTATAAAACTTCCTTATGTACTATGGATTAATGAGTTAAGACATATGATAATTAATACTAACCTAGCTTGTCTTGAAGACTGTGTAGGTGGTCTTTCTGTTATAAAACTTCCTTATGTACTATGGATTAATGAGTTAAGACATATGATAATTAATACTAACCTAGCTTGTCTTGAAGACTGTGTAGGTGGTCTTTCTGTTATAAAACTTCCTTATGTACTATGGATTAATGAGTTAAGACATATGATAATTAATACTAACCTAGCTTGTCTTGAAGACTGTGTAGGTGGTCTTTCTGTTATAAAACTTCCTTATGTACTATGGATTAATGAGTTAAGACATATGATAATTAATACTAACCTAGCTTGTCTTGAAGACTGTGTGGGTGGTCTTTCTGTTATAAAACTTCCTTATGTACTATGGATTAATGAGTTAAGACATATGATAATTAATACTAACCTAGCTTGTCTTGAAGACTGTGTGGGTGGTCTTTCTGTTATAAAACTTCCTTATGTACTATGGATTAATGAGTTAAGACATATGATAATTAATACTAACCTAGCTTGTCTTGAAGACTGTGTGGGTGGTCTTTCTGTTATAAAACTTCCTTATGTACTATGGATTAATGAGTTAAGACATATGATAATTAATACTAACCTAGCTTGTCTTGAAGACTGTGTAGGTGGTCTTTCTGTTATAAAACTTCCTTATGTACTATGGATTAATGAGTTAAGACATATGATAATTAATACTAACCTAGTTTGTCTTGAAGACTGTGTGGGTGGTCTTTCTGTTATAAAACTTCCTTATGTACTATGGATTAATGAGTTAAGACATATGATAATTAATACTAACCTAGCTTGTCTTGAAGACTGTGTAGGTGGTCTTTCTGTTATAAAACTTCCTTATGTACTATGGATTAATGAGTTAAGACATATGATAATTAATACTAACCTAGCTTGTCTTGAAGACTGTGTGGGTGGTCTTTCTGTTATAAAACTTCCTTATGTACTATGGATTAATGAGTTAAGACATATGATAATTAATACTAACCTAGCTTGTCTAGAAGACTGTGTGGGTGGTCTTTCTGTTATAAAACTTCCTTATGTACTATGGATTAATGAGTTAAGACATATGATAATTAATACTAACCTAGCTTGTCTTGAAGACTGTGTGGGTGGTCTTTCTGTTATAAAACTTCCTTATGTACTATGGATTAATGAGTTAAGACATATGATAATTAATACTAACCTAGCTTGTCTTGAAGACTGTGTAGGTGGTCTTTCTGTTATAAAACTTCCTTATGTACTATGGATTAATGAGTTAAGACATATGATAATTAATACTAACCTAGCTTGTCTTGAAGACTGTGTAGGTGGTCTTTCTGTTATAAAACTTCCTTATGTACTATGGATTAATGAGTTAAGACATATGATAATTAATACTAACCTAGCTTGTCTTGAAGACTGTGTAGGTGGTCTTTCTGTTATAAAACTTCCTTATGTACTATGGATTAATGAGTTAAGACATATGATAATTAATACTAACCTAGCTTGTCTTGAAGACTGTGTGGGTGGTCTTTCTGTTATAAAACTTCCTTATGTACTATGGATTAATGAGTTAAGACATATGATAATTAATACTAACCTAGCTTGTCTTGAAGACTGTGTGGGTGGTCTTTCTGTTATAAAACTTCCTTATGTACTATGGATTAATGAGTTAAGACATATGATAATTAATACTAACCTAGCTTGTCTTGAAGACTGTGTGGGTGGTCTTTCTGTTATAAAACTTCCTTATGTACTATGGATTAATGAGTTAAGACATATGATAATTAATACTAACCTAGCTTGTCTAGAAGACTGTGTGGGTGGTCTTTCTGTTATAAAACTTCCTTATGTACTATGGATTAATGAGTTAAGACATATGATAATTAATACTAACCTAGCTTGTCTAGAAGACTGTGTGGGTGGTCTTTCTGTTATAAAACTTCCTTATGTACTATGGATTAATGAGTTAAGACATATGATAATTAATACTAACCTAGCTTGTCTAGAAGACTGTGTAGGTGGTCTTTCTGTTATAAAACTTCCTTATGTACTATGGATTAATGAGTTAAGACATATGATAATTAATACTAACCTAGCTTGTCTTGAAGACTGTGTAGGTGGTCTTTCTGTTATAAAACTTCCTTATGTACTATGGATTAATGAGTTAAGACATATGATAATTAATACTAACCTAGCTTGTCTTGAAGACTGTGTGGGTGGTCTTTCTGTTATAAAACTTCCTTATGTACTATGGATTAATGAGTTAAGACATATGATAATTAATACTAACCTAGCTTGTCTAGAAGACTGTGTGGGTGGTCTTTCTGTTATAAAACTTCCTTATGTACTATGGATTAATGAGTTAAGACATATGATAATTAATACTAACCTAGCTTGTCTTGAAGACTGTGTAGGTGGTCTTTCTGTTATAAAACTTCCTTATGTACTATGGATTAATGAGTTAAGACATATGATAATTAATACTAACCTAGCTTGTCTAGAAGACTGTGTAGGTGGTCTTTCTGTTATAAAACTTCCTTATGTACTATGGATTAATGAGTTAAGACATATGATAATTAATACTAACCTAGCTTGTCTTGAAGACTGTGTAGGTGGTCTTTCTGTTATAAAACTTCCTTATGTACTATGGATTAATGAGTTAAGACATATGATAATTAATACTAACCTAGCTTGTCTTGAAGACTGTGTAGGTGGTCTTTCTGTTATAAAACTTCCTTATGTACTATGGATTAATGAGTTAAGACATATGATAATTAATACTAACCTAGCTTGTCTAGAAGACTGTGTGGGTGGTCTTTCTGTTATAAAACTTCCTTATGTACTATGGATTAATGAGTTAAGACATATGATAATTAATACTAACCTAGCTTGTCTTGAAGACTGTGTAGGTGGTCTTTCTGTTATAAAACTTCCTTATGTACTATGGATTAATGAGTTAAGACATATGATAATTAATACTAACCTAGCTTGTCTAGAAGACTGTGTAGGTGGTCTTTCTGTTATAAAACTTCCTTATGTACTATGGATTAATGAGTTAAGACATATGATAATTAATACTAACCTAGCTTGTCTAGAAGACTGTGTAGGTGGTCTTTCTGTTATAAAACTTCCTTATGTACTATGGATTAATGAGTTAAGACATATGATAATTAATACTAACCTAGCTTGTCTAGAAGACTGTGTAGGTGGTCTTTCTGTTATAAAACTTCCTTATGTACTATGGATTAATGAGTTAAGACATATGATAATTAATACTAACCTAGCTTGTCTAGAAGACTGTGTAGGTGGTCTTTCTGTTATAAAACTTCCTTATGTACTATGGATTAATGAGTTAAGACATATGGATAATAATACTAACCTAGCTTGTCTAGAAGACTGTGTAGGTGGTCTTTCTGTTATAAAACTTCCTTATGTACTATGGATTAATGAGTTAAGACATATGATAATTAATACTAACCTAGCTTGTCTAGAAGACTGTGTGGGTGGTCTTTCTGTTATAAAACTTCCTTATGTACTATGGATTAATGAGTTAAGACATATGATAATTAATACTAACCTAGCTTGTCTAGAAGACTGTGTGGGTTGGTCTTTCTGTTATAAAACTTCCTTATGTACTATGGATTAATGAGTTAAGACATATGATAATTAATACTAACCTAGCTTGTCTAGAAGACTGTGTAGGTGGTCTTTCTGTTATAAAACTTCCTTATGTACTATGGATTAATGAGTTAAGACATATGATAATTAATACTAACCTAGCTTGTCTAGAAGACTGTGTAGGTGGTCTTTCTGTTATAAAACTTCCTTATGTACTATGGATTAATGAGTTAAGACATATGATAATTAATACTAACCTAGCTTGTCTAGAAGACTGTGTAGGTGGTCTTTCTGTTATAAAACTTCCTTATGTACTATGGATTAATGAGTTAAGACATATGATAATTAATACTAACCTAGCTTGTCTAGAAGACTGTGTAGGTGGTCTTTCTGTTATAAAACTTCCTTATGTACTATGGATTAATGAGTTAAGACATATGATAATTAATACTAACCTAGCTTGTCTAGAAGACTGTGTAGGTGGTCTTTCTGTTATAAAACTTCCTTATGTACTATGGATTAATGAGTTAAGACATATGATAATTAATACTAACCTAGCTTGTCTAGAAGACTGTGTGGGTGGTCTTTCTGTTATAAAACTTCCTTATGTACTATGGATTAATGAGTTAAGACATATGATAATTAATACTAACCTAGCTTGTCTAGAAGACTGTGTGGGTGGTCTTTCTGTTATAAAACTTCCTTATGTACTATGGATTAATGAGTTAAGACATATGATAATTAATACTAACCTAGCTTGTCTAGAAGACTGTGTAGGTGGTCTTTCTGTTATAAAACTTCCTTATGTACTATGGATTAATGAGTTAAGACATATGATAATTAATACTAACCTAGCTTGTCTAGAAGACTGTGTAGGTGGTCTTTCTGTTATAAAACTTCCTTATGTACTATGGATTAATGAGTTAAGACATATGATAATTAATACTAACCTAGCTTGTCTAGAAGACTGTGTAGGTGGTCTTTCTGTTATAAAACTTCCTTATGTACTATGGATTAATGAGTTAAGACATATGATAATTAATACTAACCTAGCTTGTCTAGAAGACTGTGTAGGTGGTCTTTCTGTTATAAAACTTCCTTATGTACTATGGATTAATGAGTTAAGACATATGATAATTAATACTAACCTAGCTTGTCTAGAAGACTGTGTGGGTGGTCTTTCTGTTATAAAACTTCCTTATGTACTATGGATTAATGAGTTAAGACATATGATAATTAATACTAACCTAGCTTGTCTAGAAGACTGTGTAGGTGGTCTTTCTGTTATAAAACTTCCTTATGTACTATGGATTAATGATTAAGACATATGATAATTAATACTAACCTAGCTTGTCTAGAAGACTGTGTAGGTGGTCTTTCTGTTATAAAACTTCCTTATGTACTATGGATTAATGAGTTAAGACATATGATAATTAATACTAACCTAGCTTGTCTAGAAGACTGTGTAGGTGGTCTTTCTGTTATAAAACTTCCTTATGTACTATGGATTAATGAGTTAAGACATATGATAATTAATACTAACCTAGCTTGTCTAGAAGACTGTGTAGGTGGTCTTTCTGTTATAAAACTTCCTTATGTACTATGGATTAATGAGTTAAGACATATGATAATTAATACTAACCTAGCTTGTCTAGAAGACTGTGTGGGTGGTCTTTCTGTTATAAAACTTTCTTATGTACTATGGATTAATGAGTTAAGACATATGATAATTAATACTAACCTAGCTTGTCTAGAAGACTGTGTAGGTGGTCTTTCTGTTATAAAACTTCCTTATGTACTATGGATTAATGAGTTAAGACATATGATAATTAATACTAACCTAGCTTGTCTAGAAGACTGTGTGGGTGGTCTTTCTGTTATAAAACTTTCTTATGTACTATGGATTAATGAGTTAAGACATATGATAATTAATACTAACCTAGCTTGTCTAGAAGACTGTGTAGGTGGTCTTTCTGTTATAAAACTTCCTTATGTACTATGGATTAATGAGTTAAGACATATGATAATTAATACTAACCTAGCTTGTCTAGAAGACTGTGTAGGTGGTCTTTCTGTTATAAAACTTCCTTATGTACTATGGATTAATGAGTTAAGACATATGATAATTAATACTAACCTAGCTTGTCTAGAAGACTGTGTAGGTGGTCTTTCTGTTATAAAACTTCCTTATGTACTATGGATTAATGAGTTAAGACATATGATAATTAATACTAACCTAGCTTGTCTAGAAGACTGTGTAGGTGGTCTTTCTGTTATAAAACTTCCTTATGTACTATGGATTAATGAGTTAAGACATATGATAATTAATACTAACCTAGCTTGTCTAGAAGACTGTGTAGGTGGTCTTTCTGTTATAAAACTTCCTTATGTACTATGGATTAATGAGTTAAGACATATGATAATTAATACTAACCTAGCTTGTCTAGAAGACTGTGTAGGTGGTCTTTCTGTTATAAAACTTCCTTATGTACTATGGATTAATGAGTTAAGACATATGATAATTAATACTAACCTAGCTTGTCTAGAAGACTGTGTAGGTGGTCTTTCTGTTATAAAACTTCCTTATGTACTATGGATTAATGAGTTAAGACATATGATAATTAATACTAACCTAGCTTGTCTAGAAGACTGTGTAGGTGGTCTTTCTGTTATAAAACTTCCTTATGTACTATGGATTAATGAGTTAAGACATATGATAATTAATACTAACCTAGCTTGTCTAGAAGACTGTGTAGGTGGTCTTTCTGTTATAAAACTTCCTTATGTACTATGGATTAATGAGTTAAGACATATGATAATTAATACTAACCTAGCTTGTCTAGAAGACTGTGTAGGTGGTCTTTCTGTTATAAAACTTCCTTATGTACTATGGATTAATGAGTTAAGACATATGATAATTAATACTAACCTAGCTTGTCTTGAAGACTGTGTAGGTGGTCTTTCTGTTATAAAACTTCCTTATGTACTATGGATTAATGAGTTAAGACATATGATAATTAATACTAACCTAGCTTGTCTAGAAGACTGTGTAGGTGGTCTTTCTGTTATAAAACTTCCTTATGTACTATGGATTAATGAGTTAAGACATATGATAATTAATACTAACCTAGCTTGTCTAGAAGACTGTGTAGGTGGTCTTTCTGTTATAAAACTTCCTTATGTACTATGGATTAATGAGTTAAGACATATGATAATTAATACTAACCTAGCTTGTCTAGAAGACTGTGTAGGTGGTCTTTCTGTTATAAAACTTCCTTATGTACTATGGATTAATGAGTTAAGACATATGATAATTAATACTAACCTAGCTTGTCTAGAAGACTGTGTAGGTGGTCTTTCTGTTATAAAACTTCCTTATGTACTATGGATTAATGAGTTAAGACATATGATAATTAATACTAACCTAGCTTGTCTAGAAGACTGTGTAGGTGGTCTTTCTGTTATAAAACTTTTTCTGTTATGGCTACTGCTGTGAAAATCAAATAATACCCATTTCAAATTTTGTTATTTAACATATCATTTTAAGTTTTTTTTTTACCTAACCAATAGCAGAGTGAACTAAAAAAACTTGTTTTGCTACTCACTGAAAATCAATTCATGCTTTACATCAAATTTTAACAAATCTATAAAGATTTCATGAAATCAATGTTGCTTCAAGTCAAAGTGTCAAAAACACTAATGGATAGATTTCCTTACAACAAAATATATGTTTGATGTGAAATACTAATGAACTGTCAAGACAGCAAACAATTCACAGGCCCTTAAAGTATATGTATAATTGTAATTTAAGCACAATTAACACTGTCCCAGTGGTTAAATAAGACTTCCTAGTGAGTTCTTATGATAATTGCATTGTGCAGTCAAAACTGTTTCAAGCAAAATTAATTTAGTACTAAGACACTTTTATTCATCAAAACTGAAATTCTGTTCAAGGTCCCCCATGCTTTATTGCAAATCTAATTCTATTTTTAGAGTCAGTTGCTGAATATTTAACCTTCGTGTCTGGACAATACCACTTTGAATTGTACGAGACTTTCCGAGAGATATGAGAAGTTGACATAATAACATCTACCGGTACTATGAATGCTATGATTGATGACAATTTGGGGTCACTTTACACAATAATTTGTCACTTTTAACTCATAAAATATGTTTGATCAACATTTAAATTTGTCTCCTGTGCAATCATCATTTGACAATCACTAAAAATACGCATAAATACACAATCTGTTCAATTATATTATAATTTTTTTTACTTTTTGTATCTATAGAGCACATTTAAAATGTTAAAGCTATAAGGCTGCCAACCACCCAGTCATCTTTCTGATGTGTTATGGCCAATAATTTGCATCACAAAGAATAGATTCTATCCTTTGAATAGAATTTTTTTCCAAAAAGATAAAAGTAAGGGGAAAACATTTTGATTTATGAGATAATTGAAGAAACTAAATCTTTGACTAAAATAATGGTAAGCATTATATACTTACTTATTTAGATTAGGCTGTCCTTCCTGATGAGGTACACCACCAAATGGTTGAACTCGCTGAAAAAGTAGACAAAATTTTACTATCAATCAATAGGAATTGCTACTTGTTTTTGTTTTATGTACATGTATTGCTACACCATAGCAATTTCTAAGCAAAGAAATTATTTATTTTAAAATGGTTGACAGCTAAACATTCTCAATGAATTAACACAGCTTTCTTTTCTAATACAGTGTACAAGTGAAAAATGCTGAATCTGCTTGATAGATATGTAGTGTATTATTATCTATTTTTTATTTATCTATATTTGCATTTATATACAATGCCTGTGAAATATGTAGTTGGTGCTATTAACATGTTATATATATTATACAATCCTATAAGCTGTATTTGCTTTAGAAATAAAGCATTATTATTATACAAATGTGTACGTTGGAACAAAGGAACTGATTGGTTCAAGAATGTCACATGACATGATAAATAAGAGGGTCAGTCAGGGCTCACCAAACCAAACTTGGTTTCAATGAAATCACCCAATTTCTGTCAAAAAGCGAAG
Organism: Bathymodiolus brooksi; assembly: GCA_963680875.1. Lineage (NCBI taxonomy): Eukaryota > Metazoa > Mollusca > Bivalvia > Mytilida > Modiolidae > Bathymodiolus > Bathymodiolus brooksi. The sequence continues at coordinate 23,852,572 of OY804578.1, read as the reverse complement.
TTTTAGTCGCCCTGTCAGTCTTTTCAAGTCCGTATTTTTTTCACCAATAATCATACTTTTTCTTCAATATTCACATAAAAGGAGCTCCCATGTTCCTGAAATGTGACCCATATTTTTGATGTTGAATGTTCAATATTTTATTCCAAACTCGTTAATTGCATCCTTTTTAAGATCATAGTGCAGCACGTTCGTTTTTGTGAAAGATAGGGGAACATGATGTAGTGGGGAAAGAAACGTTAAAATTTGGATCGATTTTCGGAAGTCTCCCAGATTTTCCCTCACTTCGCCCTTAAGTCAAGAGAAAGAGAAGTCAAGTCACCCTGTTTTTACTATGTGTGGTGAGCCCTGGGTTCTGAACAAAAACAAAGCCCTTTAAATATGCAATATATTAAATTAGGTCAGAACTTTTAAAAATTCTTCCAGATCTAATATTACATTCCTGGTTTGAAATATAGTCAAGTCTTCCTTAGAGACCACCTGTATATAACAAATCAGTGTCTATAAAAGTCAGTTTCATTTTCTCAATTTAATTAATGGTGCCATATAATTTAAACCTGTATATTGTCAGGTTTTCTTTAGTGCCCTTTATATACAGATTTGACTGTATTGACAAGACCTTCTTAATTGACTGACAGACAGGTATGTGTTGACTATATATATCAACTGCACCATGAATTGCATATTTCTTTCCAGTTGAAAATATTGCTGACTATTTTATAAGATATGTATGAGGTAAAAAAAAAAAATATATATATCACAAAAATAAAAGGACTGAAGAATAAAAAAATTCTATGCAAATATCAAGAGGACATTAAATCTATAATATTTACCTGTATATCTACTACATAACAAGAGACATTGGTCTGTGAAAAAGAGGCACCAATCTGAAAAAACATAAACAAACAACTCCAGTCTACTTGTTTCTTTAAACCTCTATCAAATTTGATAGAGTACAATCTATAATGCTGTTTTAAGTTGTCATATTCATTTGTAAACAAATCACCCTGTATAATAAGTTAATCTGTTCTAGTATTCTTAATACTTCCCATTTAATATTCTTCAATAAACATGTAATTGGTGGAAGTTAATTGGAAAAACTATTTTATATCATTTTTTTTTTTCAAAATTCATAATTTCCCACAATTTTATAGTCTTCTTTAAAATTTACCATCCCACGATATCTGTATTTTAATATTATTTAGCACCTGTAATTTGAATAAAACACAGGTACATGATTATCAAAGTGACAATAATACGCAGGTACATGATTATCAAAGTCACAATAATACACAGGTATATGATTATCAAAGTCACAATAATACACAGGTACATGATTATCAAAGTCACAATAATACACAGGTACATGATTATCAAAGTCACAATAATACACAGGTACATGATTATCAAAGTCACAATAATACACAGGTACATCATTATCAAAGTCACAATAATACACAGGTACATCATTATCAAAGTGACAAGTTTGATTGAAAGTGACAGGTGTGTTACATGTCTACTTGTTAAACTATATTTATTCTTGTCTGTTAACAATCTAGCACTAGGAGCTGTTAATGGAGCATAAGTCAAAGGTAATCCTTTGAACCAGGGGCTGTTGTGGTCGTATGGTAGTTGGATTAACAACAACCTATGCAATCAGTGCCTATCACCACTAACGTTGTGAATTCTAATCCCGTTCATGGCGAGGTGTACTCGATACAACATTATGTGATAAAGTTTTCAGTGACTTGCAACAGGTCAGTAATTTTCTCTGGGTATTCCGGTTTCTCCACAAATAAAACTGAAATATTGTTGAAAGTGGCATTAAACACCATAAACCTAAATCAACCTATTGTACTGAAGATGATGGGAAATACATGAACTAGTTTAATTGGATTGTATTTATATATGATAACATACCAGTTGATTCTGTGTCAGTGTTATATCACTAACATCCCCCCATGATATAGGAACAGAATCCATACATTCTGATGGTTCCCATCCATATACTTTTAATAAATCTTTACCACCACTAAATAGACAAAGTCCATCAGGATGAAATGACATTGTTCTGAAAAATAAAAACAATTTATGTAAATAATTTTAAAAACAGACAACTAAAGTCCAATCAAGGATCGAAATTAATGATCTACTAAACAAATACCGGTAGAGTTAACCTTAATTTGATTATGTGAGCATTTAATATTGCAGAAGAGGAGTTTTCATTTGTTTTATACATGTAATGTCTCCGGTGTACTTGACACAACATTACATGATAAAGTTTGTCAGTGGCTTTCTCCGGGTACTTCCAGTTTCCTCCACCAATAAAACTGACCGCCAGATATAACTGAAATATTGTTGAAAGTGGCGTAAAGCACCCTTACCCTAACCGTGTAATCTAATGTCTCCGAGGTTTTAGTGATCATCTTCTATTATATGTGAAAGTCTATACTATTTTTTTTCTACAAAGGTTATCCTCATAGGGTAGTTTGATTTATATGTCCCTACGCAATCAGTGAATATTACAGTTTAATTTTTTTTCTTCTAATTATTATGAAAATGAGCATATACTAATATCTTACCTAATAGGTGTGGAATTTCCATCTGTTGTTGAGACCATACTGAAAGTTTCTAAATCCCAAAATTTTATAGTTCTGAAAATACAAAAGACAAATAATCTTATTACATAATTAAGTTTATTTTCAAGTAAAACTAGATATTTCTCAATTCTAAAATATAATTCTGGTTATAAATGGAGAAGAACATTAGAAGTATTCAATCCAACAGGTTTGTTCTTCATATCAACTTTGAAATCAATTCATGTCAGGCCATGGATTTTGACAACTGGTAACTCATGTATAGCTCTTTTTATAAAGTTCAAGTATGACATCAGAAAAAAGAATACTGTTGCATTACTGAACATAGAACATAAACTTTATCCTATATTCTCCAAACATAAACTTTATCCTATATTCTCAGAACATAAACTTTATCCTATATTCTCAGAACATAAACTTTATCCTATATTTTCAGAACATATACTTTATCCTATATTTTCAGAATATAAACTTTATCCTATATTCTCAGAACATAAACTTTATCCTATATTCTCAGAACATAAGCTTTATCCTATATTCTCAGAACATAAACTTTATCCTATATTTTCAGAACATATACTTTATCCTATATTTTCAGAACATAAACTTTATCCTATATTCTCAGAACATAAACTTTATCCTATATTCTCAGAACATAAACTTTATCCTATATTTTCAGAACATAAACTTTATCCTTTATTCTCAGAACATATACTTTATCCTATATTTTCAGAACATAAACTTTATCCTATATTCTCAGAACATAAACTTCATCCTATATTTTCAGAACATAAACTTTATCCTATAATCTCAGAACATAAATTTATCCTATATTTTCAGAACATATACTTTATCCTATATTTTCAGAACATAAACTTTATCCTATATTCTCAGAACATATACCGTAATTTACGGACTATATAGGTCGATGGGGACGATAGGTCGAATTGCTGCTTTTCGGCTAAATTTTTGGGTAAATACTAAGATAGGTCGAAGCATTTTATAGGTCGAGGATGCTGATGACAACTTGGGTAAGTATCGTCACATCAAACTTTTTTTGTGTTTTTTTTTTTACATCGGTAAACATTTGTCCTATAACGATGTTCTTCGGTAAGTATATGTAAGTATTAACTCAAGAATACTACTCTAATGTGTCATAAACGAAATAATTATGAAAATTAAATAAAATAAAATTTTGTTTTTAAACTTGTTTTTTATGGGGAGTCTGGTTTGTAAAGCCAGACATCGATGACATTCAAATCAGGCCATCTGTGGGTGTCACAATAGATAGTAAACGGATGTTCATACAATAAAATAATCAAGCTGTCAAAACAATGTATCACCTTGTGCAGTTTTATTGACATACCTTTAAACTGTGTTTAATTAGTAGTACACAAATTATGTGATCGTCTCGGTCCAGTAAATTTTCAATCAGCTGATCAGGATAATTAAGTGCCGACTGATGTTCACCTGTGTTGATTATCTCAAGGTGATTATTTTATTTGTTCCTAATTGACCAATTCAAGTGTAGAACATTCTAGTTTAACGAAATCGATAATTATTTTCCAGTATATTTAGTATAAAAAGCTTGTTCTCCACGTGTATTCAAATTATTGTGAGATGTAATGCAACCGCCATTTTTTACTAAAACCCCGTGCGCATGCTCGTGGTAGATGGAAAACCTATACAGCTATATTTAGATATTTTGTGACAATAATTTTATATTGTAAAACGATCCACCCTGTGATTTTTTTTCAACAACATACATTTTTTATAGTATATATTTTATTATACAATTCAATATTGAACTGATTTTCGCTAACACTTCAATCATTGAATATTATTGATTTTTTTCGGATGTTGAACATTTTTTCCCCGGGATTGCACCCCTTGTTAGTATACTTTTATTCCCCAAGAACATCGATGATTTCAGTCTTCTTATTCAGAAAAAAAAACCTACAGCAAATTCAAGGTATACTGTAAACAAAATCGTCATTTTTATCGAGATTTTTTTTAGGGATTCCAGATTTTTTTAACTTCATCCTTGTATAGGTCGATGTGGACGATAGGTCGAAGCCAGCGTGTTGAGGAAAAAAAATATCGACCTATCGTCCGTAAAATACGGTACTTTATCCTATATTTTTAGAACATAAATTTTATCCTATATTTTCAGAACATAAACTTTATCCTATATTTTCAGAACATAAACTTTATCCTATATTTTCAGAACATATACTTCATCCTATATCTTCAGAACATAAACTTTATCCTATATTTTCAGAACATATACTTTATCCTATATTTTCAGAACATATACTTTATCCTATATTTGTGACTTATGAGAGAAATAAACACATTTAACCAGTTGTTTATTTTTCTTCATAGCACTCTTGTTCAAAATGGCTTTCCTTCATGCTATATTGAACTTTTGACATAATACAGATATACATACTTGTCTGAACTGCCTGTACCCAGTAATAACTCTTTAGGATGAAACTGTACAACATTAACAGGACCAGAATGTAAATTCATTGTGGTTAATACTTTTCCTGCCGTTAAGTCCCAAATCTGTACAAAGATATTTTTATATAAGATATCATTTCTTTTGCAGATTGCCACATCCAAATAACAATTCTTTGTACTAATTGCAAACAATATAAAAATGAGAATGTAATAATGTTTTTTTAATGCTTTACAAAAAGGAATTCAAAATTATGTGTGTCCCAGTGTAAGATAGCAAAGCGTTTTCAATTAACACACTTCAACAGTCCTTGAAATGAAAAAGTTGAATTTATTTTTATATAGTTCTAAATAAAAACTGAAAATTTCACTGGCTTACAAAGTTTTACTGGTCTTGAGCCGGTGAACCGGTGCTCATTGTGAGGACTATAGGCCATCGTAATAAAATAAAATAGACCTCTATGCTATGGAGTAACACCCTTCCAAATTGAGTGTCAACTGGTCGTGTGAGATGTTCTTATCATGAATATAGCATAGATACATGTACAAAAACAATAATTCAAATACATAACATGAGAAGTATGGTTACACAGGAAAATAACAAAATAATCTGGTACCTACCTTAACTAGACCATCAGCTCCTCCTGAAGCTATTAATTTACCATCTGGACTAAATCTTAAACAATTAACACAGCCGGTATGACCCTGAAATCATTACAGATATCATTGATAAAACCTTACTCATACTATATAAGTAATTTCACTTTGGATGCCTACAATGAGGTTATCTAGTACAAAAGGTGTAGCAATAACAAAACAATTACAATAAATACCTCAATTTGTCTGTCATCACAATTCACTTCATCTTGATTGCAGTATGTATGAATAAGAGATGTATAATATAAAACAGACATCTTCTCGTGAGACCACTTTAGTTTTCATAGAATCATTCAGTTACAGGTATACTTTTTGCACTATTTTTAAACCAATGGGTAGATATATGGTTTTTTTTTAAATTTTATTCCTCAGAATCAGATATTAATGATCACAGATTAACAAGTTTGTGTTGATGCTTGTATAACACAAAACAAAATCATGTAATATGCAGGGCTCCCACTACTTTGAAATCAGAGGGAGAAGTGACTTCTCTTTCAGGTGCTGACAAAAAAGAAGTGAGAGACAACAGGGAGAAGTCAAAATATTTCTCTAATTGTACCACTTTTCACATTTGTGTGGCATTCATATGCTATAATGTACTTGCTATATGCATTAAGGTATATTCAGTAGTTGTTTAATTCCTTGTTTTTGTTAGCATATCATCTCTCTGATTTACAGATGTCCTTGTATTTGTTTTTTGTTAGTTTGTATTAAATAAACCCTTTTCAGATTCTTTGTTTTGTCTTGCAGATGATAAAGGCACATATATGATAGTCAACTATTGTCCAATAAATAATAAATAAATAAAATTGAATAATTATTTAATCAAATTTTAATGAGTGTATATTATTTACATTGCTTCTCTTTAATCACTGATTGATATTAATTAAGAAACTAATCATATCCACAAAGTTAACAATCCCTTTAGATAGCAGCCATCAAACCCCAAATAAATTAAATGAAACAATACCGACATTATTTTCCAGAGTACGATCCGTAATACAGTTTTTATATTCGTAACTGTTTCGATTACGTCCCTTTACAATGGCGGTTTGAAAAACGGAAATTTTGTGGTAAAAATATACCGATGTTTTACTGTTAAAACAGTTAAAATTAGCAAAGCGACTTGGTAAAGTTACAGGGCAACTTCCACTTCTCTTTTGGCACTAGTACAAAGCGAAGTGAGCAGCCACAAGGCGACTTCTTCGCCCGAATCGCCCTCCAACGTGAGCCCTGAATATGGATAAATTTGTACATTATGATAGAAAAAATGATTGCATTTTGGAATTACTGGTACCACATGGAAAAATCTAAACATGGAACCAGTAGCCCAAGACTACTAACACCTGGCACTGGTCCCTGAAATTTTTCACAGTATCCCGGCAGACAACTGAAATTTGGACTATTTCCTGTGAAACGCTAGTTGCTAGGTCTTGGAGAAATAAAATTGTTATTTTAGGGAACCCACCTGGCAACTGCATCAAAAATGCCATTTTTTGTCCCTGTACTGGGTACTTTTATTATTTATTTTTCAAGATATTTTACCATTACTCAAAACTTAAACACACTTTGAAGTAACAATAATATAATAGGGAATAAAAAAATGTTTTAATTGAGATTTAAACACTACATTTTTTTCCACACTGAAATAACAGGTCACAAGACTTTGGGAACTTATTAATCCCTAGTGTGTATATCTCTGAATATACATTTTGTATTAATACAAATATTGGACAATTTATGTTTCTGTGACAGGGTGTAACTGATTATTTGTTTGTTCAAATGGTTATTAATGTAATAAATGATAATAAATGTCACATCATACATGCACAGTAATCCCTCTCTTATAAGGCCACCCGTTCTGCAATGAAAAAGTGGCCTTATAAGAAGGGTGGCCTCTCTTGAGGGGACAATTTTGTAGTATTTGACTACTTCAATACATCTGTAATCTGGCCTGAGAAGAGGGGTGGCCTCTCTAAAGGGAACAATTTAGTAGTATTTTACTACCTCAATACATCTGTAATCTGGCCTGAGAAGATGGTGGCTTTTGGTAAGATTGGTCATATAAGAGGGGTGGCCTCTCTTGAGGGGACAATTTTGTAGTATTTTACTACCTCAGTGTATCTGTAATCTGGTCTAATAAGACTGGTGGCCTTTGGTGGGTGTGGCCTTATAAAAGGGAGACTACTGTGATTACTGATTAGGATGGAGTTAAAATGTGTGGTTGAAATTAAACTGTTTTTTTTGTTGGGTTTTTTTTACAAAAAAAGTGTAACTTACCAAAGCAGATTCATCCTATATTTAAATTCTCACAAAATTAAATCTCTATCCTAACATATTATTCTTATTTATATACAAAACCCCCTTTTTTAATTTGCATTAGTGTCTGTGAATTTTAAAATATATATTGAAACCTGTTTACACTGAACCCTAAATACACTGGAAAAGTGTACAAATTAAACTTTAAATAAAGTGCCAATGTAGGATATCTTTGTTAATTTAACCTGTGTATTCTGAACACAAAAGTTGCTTCCAAATAGGTTCGGTTTCGACAGGTTTCAATGTGATATAAAAATTTAGTAACCATGTACAAAACAATCTATTAAACACCTAATCTGATCATGAAAAATAAGTAGTGTCCTGGTGCATTTAAATGAATATTGACAAATTAGGCAGCAGATTTGAACATACATATATCATAAATCTTACAACTTGTACTAGATTATAAATTTTTTTAATAAATAATTCCTTTGACTAAAACATTCAACATTATCCCATAGCATTGTGTACACAAATATCCCCCATACATTTATGCCATTTATGTTTTTGGGGATAAATAAAAAAAAATTGTGCAACCTGGAGAGACAACTAATATTATAGAGGAAAACAACTTTCATTTTTGACTCATAGAAATGACAAGTCAATCTCCACAAGGCAACTTTTTTCCTAAATAGCCCAGTAGTGAGAGTTATTAATTCTGCTAATTATTTTTAGGGGAATCTCATCTTAAACAATAAAACTATAGATAAATTATACTTACTTTATAGTTATATATACAACCTTTTCTTCTTATATCCCATAACTGGAAGACATGTATATCATTTTACAAAAATAAATAGGAAAAATCATCAATTCAAAATCAAAGGATGCAATCCAGCAGGGGTTAAAAAATCCGCTTCTCCGAGGTACAGTGATTTGTGGGTTCGGACCTAACATTTTCTAATCCTGTAAAGCCAGACGGACCAGGTGAAACTGTCCAATTACAGACTTGAATTAAATAGGAGGCTAAAAGTCCGAGTGACAGATGTACTGCATCATTTTAATTCAATATTGATTGCCTCTTTTAATATTGTTAACATTGGATTACATAATCTGAAATAATTAAAGATCGTTTTAGTGCTTTACCAAGTATGTTTTGTTCCGTATTAAAACTCCGGTAATTAACAGAACACACACACCCGGAATGGCTATAACAGAATAACTCAAGATCAGTTTTGCGCTTTACAGAAACGGTAATTCTTTCGATAATACTTTAAAAGCGTATTAGTGAAGCAGTTCAAACTCAAACAGAAAAATGACCATTTATTTTAGGTTAACGGAGCCACTTGTGATACTGACAACAATAAATTATATGATGAAAAAACACCACAACTAACAAAAGGTCAAAGATATGATAGGCTTAAACGGAAGAGTACATTTCAAACACTGTGGAAGGAAAAAAATTCCTTGGGTTGAGGCAAGTGGTAGGCTGATAACCATGGCGATCTAATTTCATTGAAATTAAACTTCCGAAGACATTTACTGCTCTGTATCTCCAGAGATCAAACTTCCGAAGACATTGTCTGCTCTGTGTCTTTGGAAGTCTAATCTCAATGAGATTACTGGCGATCATGCTAATGAGAATTATGAAGTAAATATGTGGGGTAAATACTGTAGAATATATCCAGAATTTGTCCCAAAAAAAACCCAGTGCTTTATCTAAAGTACCGTACAACCAATATACGAAAATTTACTGTTTGATAGCCCAGAAAAAATGAAAAGCAGGTTGTATAAAATTAAGTTTACAGCAGCATCTGATCAGGTATTAAATTGCCAACCTAAAATAGTCATTTTAAATAATATATGTCACTCAGTTACTACTACAGGGGTAAGTTAATTTTGTGTTCAACAAATTTTATTTCCTCCATTCCGATATTCTTCAGGACCAGTAGATTTCTGGTGCTCACTGGTCTTGGACCAGTGAACTTTTGGGAAATTTTTTAACCCCTGAATTTCCAGGTCAATGCCATTTAGAATATGGACTTGAGAGACTTCTGTCAACATAAAGTATTCTAGAATCTTGGGAGTTGCCATTACACCAGGCTGTACAGTTACACAAGAATTTACAAATTTTGTGGATTTTATGTCTTTTTTTTCCATAAGTTAAGGAACTGCATTTTAACTGGTGTGCTTCATCCCACACCTCAAAGTGAGTGTGAGATGGTTCTTAATCATTAGCGAGCAGTTTTCTACTTCTAACTAATGAACACTTGTGTCTGTAACTGTGCTTCTAAGTTTTTATCTAATAAACAGATGTGGAGATATCAAAAAGACTATTAAATATGGACAATCTTACAAAACATAATCCATATAAAAAAATCAACATTAGACAAAAAAGAAACATCCCGAGGACTCAAATAATATTTGTTATTTTTAACCATGAGAAGCAATATCTAAATATTATCGATGATTTGTATATTTATCCTATCCTTACATGTAATATTATCTATTATCAAGGGACAAGCGTGATAAACATATCGTTTTTGAGCATGTCATTATAATGACGTCACTGACATCACTAAAGACAAATTCTTGATAAGCATACCATCATTGATACGTTTTTCTCTAAATTGACCTCTCATCACATTTCACCTCACACATAGCCTTGGATGAGATATTGCTTTGTGAAATCCATTCTCACAAAACAAATCAACTATGGTATATATATATATATTAAAAATAAAGCTACCTATTGTTTACATAATGATTTCTTACATAAAGGTCATATTATTATATACCTTAATATTAAAATCTAATGACCCAGAAGCAGCATAATCTCCATACGGGTGAAAATCTAAACTACGTATACTAGACTTATGTCCTGTTAATGTCCTTATAACTGAAAAATAGATAGAAATCATTTAATATGAATATATTAAGGAATTATGTAGACTTTAATTTCCTTCTTAGATATAACTTGAATCACATCAACAAATCAAATCAATTATATTTTAACATACAGTCAAACTTGTCCATAGGGTATTAAAAGGTCACCCTTTTCTTGTTATGTCATAAACATTTTTATATGAATATATCCTCTTTTAAGAGGTCACCTATCTTAGGATACCACTTTTTATTTGTCCCAAAAATGACCTCTTAATACAGGTTTGACAAATGAAATCTGATTTAGGTTACACAAAGGATTGCAATAAAATAAATGTGAATAAAATTGTATGTGGAATGTTTCTTTTTTGTAGCACTATATATGGTAAATTCATTTTGTAGTCTTGATGACCATTTAAAACAGCAACAAAAATAAGAAATAAATCTATCACTGAATTACTTAAATTTCCCTTTGCTTTTCATATTTTTAACTGGAATATTACTTTTAGCTTGTTCTAGATCCCAGATTTTAAGAGCACCAGACATGGAACCTGCCATCACCATTTCTTCATCTGGACCAAAACGTACACTTTCTACTGGAGTTGTGTGTCCAGTCAGACTCTGAAAACAAATTAACATAAAATAATGTGCTACTAATTCGTTCTTGTATCCAATTTTCATAGCTTTATAGTAAACATGATGAAAAAAAGCTTACACTGAATAATTACTAAATTAGCCATGAAAGATGACATAGAATAGCATAGAATAAATCTTACAGTGACAATGATTCAATATATTCATAGTTTGACACTTCTAATAATTGATGTAATTATTGTATGGCATTAGAATGATGAAAAGGATAATTTACAAATTCACCCACCATAATACAATTGGGTTTTCCTACTGCCCATAGATTTACTTTACGATCTTCACCACCAGTAACCAAAACTCTTCCTGACTTTTCTCCCAAGGCCAAGCAATTGACATTTGCACTGTGAGCAACAAATTCCTCTGTAAATATATAAAAAATAAGTCATTGTCCGTCATTATTATATTTAATTCATGACTGTTATTTAACTAAAACAGTGAATGAATGATAAAATGTAATTTAAAACGCAAACATTTCTAAAACCTGGTACAGTAAACCTATGCTATAACGAATTTTAGGGGACCAGAATAACTTGTTTGTTTCTACCGTAATTCGCTTTATAAATATAACGAATTTCATAATAACAAAAGAGCAAATTTGCTATACAGGTATTATTAACTTTGATAGTGGAAGAAAAATATACAACCTGATCGCAGAGAACCGTGCTACTCGCATTGATGAGACCTGGACTCATCATTTTCAGTTGGGACTCATCAAAGTTTACAAATTTTAGATTTTTACAATGGTGGGACACACTAAAATTTTCAGAAATGTCTTCTGGACTCATCAACATAAATTCTACAAGTATCCCTTGATCGACCGTGACTCCATGTTCAAGATGTGCGATAAAGATCGGTCATTATTATCATAGTGAGATTCAATTTTGCCTCTTTCTACAATTTTTCTATTGGATTTTGGAATTGTTCCGACAGTGTGATATTTCTTTTCATTTTATTTCTTCATTCTGTTATATCATTTTCAAAACAAACATTTCTAAAGCATCTTAAATGCAAACAAGATCACCATGTGATTTACTAGAAGAACCTGGATAGCGGGTTCAGTTGTTTTCTTTTTGTCACAATGAAAAAAAAACATGGACTTTGTTACATTATATAAAATAATTCATTGATGATTCAGTATGGGAAACAATTTTTTAAAGTTACTCGCCAATCTGGCTAGTCACTTTATATCTACTCAAATTTCACTAGCCAACTATGGGTAGAGATCCCTCATTTGAACTCGCCATATTTTCCTTGACACTAAGTGTCCAATTTTCCTCATATGTTCAGCACATAGAGAACACTACATTCCCTTGTTGGCATCAACCACCTATTTTCCATTTAGGGATAAATTTTCTCACTGTTTTTGGGTTAACATCTTATTCAGGTGAAGGTTTTCCTTTTGGCTTACAATTACTTTAAAAAATGTTCATGTTGGATTTAGTTTGAACTTTCATTCCTAATTTAAATTTGCAACCCAGGTCAACATTTATAACTTTTAGGATATTAACAAAATAAGCATACCATTTCCGATCAAAGATGTATGGTTATTTCAATTCAATTCAATTCAATTCAATATTTTAATGGAAATAGCACAGTACATTGGCGTGATCCAATTAACATTAAAAGTACAACATTTAGTTATAACATATTAATTGTTAAAGTATTCGTATTTCAGTACATAATTACCAACTTCTGCTAAAATTTGGACTACGACATGGTAACATGTTTGAAATAACAAAACATCTGTTTGTAATGGTATCTCATTCACGATTTCTAATCAGAAACGATAAGAAAATGACAATAGCGCTAGTTTTTAAGTGTTTCCATAAAAACTGAATGGCGTCCTCAACAAAAAACGAGTGACAATTTGAATAAAAACTTATGCTTAGGTACTATTTTATCAGAACACGCAAGTGAATCACCTTCAATCAATTCATTCAAACGATTTCGGACTATTTATAATGTTACATCAACTGACGAGCAGTAAATTATCGTATTTTGCTAGAATGGCTAGTACTTGGATGGAAATAAAATGTACTCGCCAAAATCATTTTACACTCGCATTTGGTGAGCGGTGGTTTCCCACACTGTGATTTCATATATATAAATCATTTAGTAAAATTCTTGAGAGTATTCTGAAGTATTTTCACAAAGCGATTCTATATTTGAATCTGAAATGTACTCTGGAGCAAACACATGATGTATTGTCTTTACTATTGACATTTACGCTGTAAAGATATCATTATACATGCCACTGATTTTAAGTTGATGCTTGTTCTAGACCAAAAGTCATTGGCACAATAGAAACAATTAATTTTTTTTAATGAAAATAGGTTTTTTTATGATTCAGTTTCCCTGAAATTTTGCCCAAAAAATGAAAACATGAAGTTCTGTAATATTGTGAAAAGCTTTATTTTAAAACTGCAATGCACTTTATACAATGAATTGAAATTATGGAGTAAAAAAATTGCTACATGTTCCTTTCAGTGTCCTTACATTACATATACTTTGTATTTTGGTATTATGACTTCCATATCAGATAGTAGCTGCGGAACTGTAGCCCTTATGGTCCATGGCCAATTATCTGATATTTGCGGACCGACCATAGGGCTATGGATTTCACCCTATCAAAAATTTGCGAAACTGCGACCATGATTTTGTCGCACCTTTCAACAGTAATTTTCACAACAAAACGCTTTGTGAGAGCAGAGTCATGTGGATAATTCGCTTTGTTACATATTTATTTATCGCTTTCCATATTTACTTACTCATTATTATTCATTTCTAGCTCATTATCATAACAAATGTCTCGATATTAACTGATCCCGCCTACTTCTTTCTGCCATCTTTTCATTGCGGTATTCTCGCTTTGAAGTCATGTGACTTAAGAGAGATAACTCTAACAGCAAAACATGTGTTCGGTTTGTTTACGTTTAACCGGAGGTTTTGCACGACGATTTTTATCTGAAATAAAATATTTAGTCAACCTAGAGTGAACTATTTTACAAATATTAACCAGAAATGTTATTTTCTTCTATGATTATTCCAAATGAGGTGAACTCTCATTCAACATTTCCAAATTTTTCATGTAAACAAACCGAACACGTGTTTTGCTGTTAGAGTTAACTCTCAAAAGTCATGTGACCTCCAAGCGAGAATACCATAATGACAAGATGGCGGAACGAAATAGGCGGGATCAGTTAATATGCTCCCGAAGTTCGGGAGCGTTAATGGTAGAAGTATGAATATGTACTACTATGGCACTTCAAAATCTTCAACAATATGGCTGCCAACCGGAAATAAATTAAAAGAAAAATCACGTGACCTAAACCGAAACTCTAGTCGAAATAAAAATGAAACAATGTTCGGTAGCGGATACGAAAACTGTCCGGAGTTTGGAGTTTTAGGTGGTGTTATTTTTAAGCTTGATATTTTGTAAACAGGAAGAAAAATTACTGTTCTTCAGGAGCGTTTCAGGTTGCACCTGCCTCATATTATCGAGAAAAAAATTACGCCAAGGAAAATAGTGTTTTGTTTGTCTTACTATACATGCCAACATGGAAAAAATAATTGTGAAACATTTGCATAACTATGTATTGGAGCATCATATTATTACAGAACACCAGTCAGGATTTCAACCAAAAGATTCTACAGTAAATCAACTTGTATATATTTACAACACTATTATCAGTAACCTTGATATTGGTAAAGACATAAGGTTTATATTTTGTGATATTTCTAAAGCATTCGATAGGGTTTGGCATACAGGACTTTTATATAAATTACGCAAAATTGGTATAGATGGAAATTTACTAAGTTGGGTTACAGATTATTTAGATGATAGGAAACAAAAAGTGGTCTTAGATGGATTCTCATCTGGGTGGGAGGGAATTGATGCTGGGGTTCCCCAAGGGTCTGTGTTGGGCCCTTTCCTGTTCCTTATATACATAAACGATATTGTTGATGATCTTGATTGTAATATCAAACTCTTTGCCGATGATACATCTTTGTATGTAATAGTCGATGAACAAAATTATATACAAGCTGCAGATATGCTTTCGACAGACTTGTCTCATATTCATAACTGGTCACAAAACTGGGCTATTAAATTTAATCCTAATAAAACTGAATCAATTTTATTTACTAGACGAAATATAAATAACCCTCCAGTTTATTTTGGGGATATGGACAACAGAGTGACAGATGTTAATACTCACTGTCATCTGGGTCTGGATCTCCAAAGTAATTGTAAATGGGGTGATTATGTAAGTAAAATTTATAAGAAAGCATGTGACAGACTGAAATTTCTTAGAATGCTCAAATATCAAGTTGACAGAAATGTATTGATTAATATATATTTGTCATTTATCCGACCTATACTAGAATATGGAAATGTAATTTGGGACAATTGTACCCAAAATGAAGCTAATCTATTGGAAAGTGTTCAGGTTGAGGCAGGCAGGATAATTACAGGGTTGAGAGTAAATTCATCCAGATCTAAATTATATAGTGAACTTGGCTGGGAACCCCTTTATAAAAGAAGAGAGAAACAAAAGTTGATTTTACTCTATAAAATAATAAATGGTTTAACTCCGGACTATATGTATGACATGATCCAACCATACACAGAAAATATTCACAATTGTAATCTACGACAACAAATATCGGGGGACAATTTTAGACTACCCTTTTGTAATACTGTCTCATATAGCAAAAGTTTCATCCCTTGTACGTTACGACTCTGGAATGGTCTGCCTGCCTCAACAAAGTCCAGTCCTTCTCTTAATATATTTAAGACAAGACTGAACTCTGGTACAAAAGCTTCGCCTAAATATTTTCATATAGGTGACAGAAAAGAAAATATCATACACTGTCAGGAATGATGCTAGCAATCTAAATCTACATTTGCAGCAACATCACTTATCTGACAGACCATCTTGCCCACATTGCAATGATCCCTGTGAAAGCCCCTCCCATTATTCAATATTCATAGGCAACAACTTGTTGATTCCTTTAATAAACTTAACATAGAATTTACTATTCAAACCATTCTTTATGGAAGTGAAACCTCTGATTATAATCAGAATGTAAAACTTTTTCGTGCAGTACATTCCTTTATTAAGCGGAGCAAACGATTTGATAATAATATAGTAATATAAATTAAATTTTTTAAACATTTTAAACTATAACAGTATTCTCACATATGATGGACCATGATTGCAAATATCGGTACTATTCCTCTCACATGACTAAATTAAATTAACTTATTGATATTCTATTTATAATTTATTTTGTTTTATAAATATATACATGTATATATAATGTCATAAATCTCATATTTACACTATGATAATTACCTACTGCATGCTAATAAAAAACTTCTAAAATGAATTAAGTATTTAAATTAAATTGAGAGGTAATAAATCTAGCAACATCGTACACTGGTAACACTTTTAGATAGCAACTAATTGTATTTAAAAAAAATTAGTAGATCTCATATCAGCCAAATTGTCGATAAAATCTAATCAATGTTAACTACTTACATGTATCAATAACTGAATATATGAGATTTCTGACTGCTATTGTATACTCGAGTTATTTCCCTTTGAGTATGAAATTCTATATTGTGTATTGTAAATATTAACTGCATGCATTATTGATTGTTGCTGTTGCCTTGTGTATGGAGAGGATTTATATAGGCTATTGCCTGCTATCCAATCCATTTCATTTATTTATGAATAAAATATGTTTAAAATGAAATGCCAACATGGTAATGGATTTTAACACGATTAACAGAAATTTGGGAGACAAAAAATATGTTTAAGTTTTGGTTTAAAATAAAGTCTTATGACTAGACAATCTATTGTTTGCTTCTCATGTCACACATGATACATGTGATCCTATATATAAATTCATAATGAACAATTCTTAGTTAATAAAGAACGTATGGGAAATTTAGTCTTTAATTGGTTCAATGACAAATCAGAATAAAAATTCAAAATAAATTATGGAAAGTTTGTAACATTATGTGTCAGTTGTGAAGGGTCATGTGGAAATTTTAGCTGTCGACTATGAAGTGTGGTAGCAACAGTGTCAAAACTTTCTATGTTTATCCACTTACGCAGCTTCCATGCTCTCTTGGTGTGGGACATTGTTCTATTTTTTGTTTCTGAAACCTCTATTAAACCAACTTAAGCGAGATTACTGGGAATAAAACGTTTTGAATTGTTCAAATCCATGACTGTATTCGGAAATATGGCAATCGTCAATAAATTTCTTTGTCAAACAACGAGTAATTGGTTAATTTGTCTACCGGAAGCAAGTTATTGACGAATGGGCGATTCTGATACAAAATTTATAAATGTTTACACGCATGTCAAGTAAAAGTAAAGACTTCCGTTGTAAACAAACAAAATGTTGAAACTGTGCAGTTCTCGCAACATTTTATGCAAAATGACAAAAAGATTTCTCCATTATGTACAAGGCCAATCACCCGAACCAAGAATTCGAGAATACTTTTATTTTATCGATCATCAAGGTCAGGTAGTGTATCAATCACTATTCAGAACAGATGGGACCGGTATCGGGTCGTTCGGTAACTGGTCAAATCGTCCCACTGCAAAATCGCCTCCTTCTTCTTTCGTAATTCCCTCCTGTCTGGGAGCACTCGGACTGAACCGATAAAATATATATTATCTACCGCACTCGAGAGGAACACGATGCGGTTAATATTTCAATTAAAACACCACAAAGATACACAAAATATGAAAGATGTTTATACATTAATATTATCAAACTGATTTACAAACAATAATGAAAACAATATCTCTTTTCCGGGGTGACGTCACTTTCTCTAACAACAACGAGTCGGCCATCTTTAGGCGGTGAAAATCAAATGTAAAATGGCGAATGTTTCACCGCCTCAATGACAAGGGAGATAATTCGTTGACCGAAATACCCGGATGCCGGGAAAAGAGAATACAAAAACATCAGAGAGCAAAATTATTGTACATCTCGATCAAATTAATTTCTTCATTACATTTATTTATGGGGGCGATTTGGCTTGCATTCGGGTCGTTCGAATCTTGCTCATGACCCATGTGGAGTCTAGAGATGTACGCGATACAACATTATGTGATAAAGTTTGTCATTGACTTGTTGCAGTTTTCTCCGAGTACTCCGGTTTCCTCAACCAATAAAATTGACCGCCACGATATAACTGAAATATTGTTGAAAGTGTCGTTAAACACCATTTATAAATATAATGACAAAACCCCACAAAATACAAACAAATACAAAAAGTGTATTTATAGTCAGACATACAAACAATAAACATACTATCGCTGCTAAAGTTATGAGTTCGAATCCTGCTCATGTGATAAAGTTTGTCAGTGACTTGCGGCAGGTCGGTGTTTCCTCCACCAATAAAACTGACTGCCACAATATAACTGATTATCAGTTATCAGATATATTGTTGAATGTGGCATCAAACACCATAACCCTATCAGGTCCGTCTACCCTGGTCTCTTCAGCTCTGTGAGTTTGTCCTATAGTTCAATTTTCCAAGTCAACTCGCCCCCTTTTCTGGAAATTCTTCCCCCTATGAGATTGGTCAAGTTTTCCTCTTTTAAAAAAACAACTCTCAAATTCAAATTATTCTTAAAATAACTCTTACTAATTAAAAAATAATTGTAATTCTTTCTGGAGGTGTTGTTTGTGTTTGTAGATGAAGTAAGAGGCACTTGAAGTAAGATTTTTTTTTATTTGAGAGATTTGTGTATATTACATTGTACAACAGTTTTTAAAATGATATCTTATTTTTTTTTCAGTTATTCCTTGATGATTCTAAAATGAAGAATTTTACATCCTGCTTCAAGGGTAAGATGTTATAGGCAGTTACCATAGTATTACATAAAAATTATCTGACTATAGATATATAGATATTAGGCCATACAAATTATGGTCATGATCAAATCTTAATGAGAAATAGTATGTTGTGGTTGCCTAATGGGTTTTGAAATGTCATTGTCACCTGTTGTCAACCTATTTGTTATGTTTGGTGGACGTTTAATTCATTTGTCAGTGATCATTCATATGGGTGCCAAGTGTGCTGGGGCCGTCGTGGCCATGATCATATGGTAGTTGGATTTACAACTACCTATGCAATCAGTGCCTATCACCACTGATATTGTGGCTTTGACTCCTGCTCAGGGCAAGGTGTACAACATTATGTGATAAAATTTGTCAGTGACTTGTGGCAGGTCAGTGGTTTTTACGGGTCCTCCGGTTTCCTCCACCAATAAAACTGACTGCCACAATATAACTGCAATATTGTTGAAAGTGGCATTAAACACCATAAAACCAAACCAAACCAACTGTACTCTTCTTCTCCTTTATTCGTGTGAGGTAGACTTTATGCATGGGGTTTCTCAAGAGAGAAAAAAAGAAGCTAGCTCAATCCTTTAATTTAACATTCCGCCATATAGATGATGTCTTTTCACTTAATTATTCCAAGTGTGGTGATTATGTTGATCGCATCTATCTCACTGAGCTTGAAATAACGGATACCACAGACACAGCTACATGTAGGACTTCTTCATACCTTGACTTTCAACTAGAATTTGACAGTGAGGGCTGGATAAGAATGAATTTTTACAACATGTCAAAATGAAATATAGCAACATTCCAGCAGCACCTGCATATTAAGTATACAATATATATATATATCTCAATTGATACAATATTCCAGAGATTGTGGTTCTTATTATAATTTCTTTGATGGAAGGTTGCTGCTAGCAAGAAAGCAACTGAACCAGGTTCCTAGTAAATTAAACTCATCACTCTGTTGAAGGTTTACATGACTTGGTTAAGCGTTATGCATATTATTAGTTTTGAAGTAGTTAATGCCATTTTACAATTAGAATATTTCATCAAAAGGTTGATATGCTCAACTACTTCCACACTTCAAATGGGAATTCCTCAAAACTTTGCATACTTCCTTATTACCATATGCAGATTTTTGTATATGATGGCAATTTGATCAGTCTATTTTGACAGAGTTATTGCCCTTTTTAACTTGAAATAGTTCATCAGAATATATGTATGCAAAACTTCTCCTATGTTTCAATTGGTATTACAAGGTATCTTTTCTCAAAGATAAAGAATGTGGAAGGGAGACATTTGTTTTTGTTTCAAACATAACCTTTCATCTTAAAATGGCTAATATTAGGATGTTTTTATCCATTATGTTCATTGCTTATGAAAACAGATTCATAATGGTGATCAAATATAGTCTGAAGCTTATATTAATAGTCTTATGAGTGTCCAGTTATGGACATGAGAACAATAAAAATAATGAAATTCATTAATGCAAAAATTGATATTTTTTTCTAAATGAGTTACCTCCCATGAATACAATATACTAAGTATCTTGGACATGATTTTTATTGTTACATCATACAGTTTCTAAAAATTCTTTCAGTAGAAAAATATCAAATGTTCCTTATTCTAATGCATTTGTTTACACCTTTTCTAATTGGACAGTTTCAAATATTTGCCTTCATCAATTACATGATTGATACTGTCAGTCATTTTTGCACATACAGAAATAATAAATCTGGTTAATTAAAAATATACAATTTAAAGCTTATGTATCAGAAATTGCATTATTATGGAGATAATTGTGATTGAAGAATTGCTGGCATCAATTGTAAATATCTGGTTACTGGATCATCTCCAAATATGTCATCAATAAGCTCAGTTTGTAACCATCAAATCAACAGTTGATGTCGACAAATCTTCAGTTACAATACAGTTATCTCCTAAATTTGAATCAAAATATGACATATTTGTTTCTTTTTGCAGAAAAAGACTTTCTTACATTTTTCTTCAAAAGACTGAAGATGAATAATACAAACAGATACCGGGAGGATTTTCCTTATCTTTCACTTTGTGGACGGGAACGTAATTTTGTACGCTGTGATGACCAACCAATTGTATATACTCATATAATACATTCAGAATGTGAAAAAAATGATCGACTGTCATATGGAGGTGCTGGAGCTGAAATGACAGTTGAATTTGAGCCAGAGAAAATTTGTATGTTACCTAATACTGGCCGTGTTTATTACCCAGCCACAGAACTACTTGGTGGCATAGGTTTAGTTAAGTCCAGTGTAGCTATTGAACTTAGTAAATATTTTGAATTTGAAAACAATGAACAGAATCCACCAACACACTTTAATTGGAAGAACAGAAGATATGAATTGACCAATGAATTGATAGAATTAATGGATAAAGAATCGTGACTTTACATGTGTGAAGTAAATTTAATATATTTAATGTACATACACAAACTAATATATTATAAAATACCTCAAGTGTTTGCCAATAGTATGCATTGATGTACATTAACTATTTCAATAATATATTCTAAAGAAGTACTTATCTACATTATCTTATGTAAAATACTCAACCAGACAACTGGATTGTTTTTCTGAACAAATGAGCAAATATTATACTGGTACACAAAATTATAAAAGATGTTTCTATGCCCTTGCAGTTAGGCCTCATGTGACATTAAGTTTTATCCATGTATGTTCATCCATCCATCCACCTGTCTGTATGACTTTGTACATCCATCAATTCTGCATTTGGTTTCCTATCATGAACGTGTGTCGTTGTGATCATATGGTAGTTGGATTTACAACTATCTATGCAGTCAGTGTATATCAACACTAACGTTGTGAGTTTGAATCCCGCTAATGGAGAGGTGTACTCGATACAACATAATGTGATAAAGTTTGTCAGTGACTTGCGGCAGGTCAGTGGTTTTCTTCGGGTACTCCAGTTTCCTCCACCGATAAAACTGACCGCCACGATATAACTGAAATATTGTTGTAACTGGCATTAAGCACCCTAACCCCTGTCATTAACGTAAGTACTAGGGTTATGTCCCTTGATATTCTGAATAATACCATTTTTTCAGGTATCTGTTCTATAACTTTATTTCCACAATATATATAGGTCAAGTTCAAATTTGGCTATCATGCCCCTGTTTACTTGAGGTGGAAGTGGGGGTATCTGTTTCTTATAATAGCTGAATTTATATATTAATTCACAATTGTAATTTCCAGTCATTTAATAAATATTGTTCTGTAAAACAGTTACAATTACACAATTACATGTAGTTACAATAGTTCTAACTTCTGTCGTCACCATTTCAAATTTTCAATCAGAAACAGTTTCACATATGGTTTTCATTTTGACTAAATACCTGTAGGTGATGGACATTTTGGATTTTGTATCCAAATGAATGATTGATTTATTTAAAGTGAACAAAAGGTTGAAATACCCGAGGAGTAATTAGCAGCTGTAAATCTAAGAAGAATAGACAATACAATGGTCAAAAAGAAACTAACAATGGTCCACAAAACATCACACTAAAAACTAAAGAAACATGTACCCCACTAAAATATAGGTGAACTCAGGTGCTCCGCAATAGTAAGCAGTTCCTGACAATAGTGGCATCTGTCTTATTGTTCATGTTCAAAATCTGGTGAAAAGCCATTTATAATGAAGTGATTGTTGTTAAGCAGAAGTCATCACTAGGTAAAATCTGTTTTGAAAAGTGCGGGAAGGAACTTTATAAGGAAAAAATAAATAAATTATAAAATAAAACATTTGGGGCATTGGTCCCCTCATATCTAAGAAGGACAGACAATACAATGGTCGACAATACACTACACAGACATATAAAGATTGAGCAACACGAAACCCACTAAAAACCGGGGGTGAACTCAGGTGCTCCAGAAGAGTATTCCGGTCCTGCTCCATTAATGGTACCCATCATTTTACTGTTAAAACGATGTGAACATCATCTGATATGGAAATCCTGTGTCTGAGTACTAATATAGAGTTGTACAAACAAGAAAATAAATGGTAGCTAAAACTAGGTTACTCCTAGGTTACGACCATGTATCAAATGATCAAGTCAGTATAAAAATAAATATTTTATTGTAGTTTTTTTGGTTGAGGTTTATAACTGGCAATAATAAGAGACATTATCCAGATATTGACCAAAAAGAACAATATTCCAGCCAACCAAATGAAGAGAAATGTTGGGTGTCCTTCAAACTCCAAGTAGTATGCAAACAGCAACCAAAAACCCTGAAATAGAAAATAAAACCATGTATTCTTACATAAACTAAGCTAAATATGCATATCTCTATTATTTTCGGACATTTCAACACTTTCACCTGACTATTTCTCAAAAGGCAGGATAAAAATATGCACTTTCTGTGATATTATGTTCCAATTTTTAATGGTATTAAAATCTTATTGTTGTGCAATCTTTTATTTCATTACTCTTTTATTTTTTGTTTCCGTGGTGTTGTTTTTGTATATCAGGATTGTGATTTTTGTACAAACAAATTCAGTAACTGAAAAATGAAATTGATATGAATGTAGATTTCAAGTATGCCAAATTAAAAAGTCAATGAATTTAAACTGTAAGAAGAAATTGTGATCAAAACATGTTAATTTTGCAATAAAGTCTCAAACCTTTTATTCTAAAATAAAATTTGATATGTACATCTCCATATGGTATACAAAATTATTAAGATACAGTAATTATTTATCAATAAACATACCATTTTCCCATCTTATGTTAATATTTGATGTAAGAATCAGTGTTTTGATGATCATGATTATACTCTTATTATCAATTAAATCCCTTTAAAGATAACTGGAACTTTCTTACCTGGTAATAATCTGTGAACATGAGTTATATACAATTGTGATCAATATTAAATTATGTCTCCCCCCACTTTTGTGGGGAGACATATTGTTTTTGTCCTGTCTGTCTGTCTGTCCGTCACACAGTTTGTCAGCGCAACTCCTCTGAAACTACTGAACAGAATTTCATGAAACTTGGTAGGTAGTAAGGACACCATATGTAGTTGTGCATATTACCAGGAAATGTTGATCCCCTAAATTTTGTGGGAGTTATTTGCAAACACTCTAGTGTAATATCCCTTACTGAAACTTGTATATACATATATATATATGTACAACAGTCTATCATAATGTCACTATTTCCCTGAAAAAGTTTTCATCACCAATCCATTGATTTTAGAAGAACAAAACTCCTTTAAAATCATTGGAACATAGGCTGAGCAATTTTCTGGAATGGGAAACTTTGCCATGACAATATGGAATAGTACCTGTAACCCTTGCTTTAACATTTTGATCAAATGTTTTTTGTGTTTCATGGATTAAAAACAAGTTTTTTTTGTTATTCATTGAAGCTTAATTTTATTTGTTATCCAAATAGATTTTTTACCTATGACTACAGTTTGTGGGACGGGGGGAGACATACGTTTTTGCGGGCAAAAACAAACTTTAATTCATCTTGACAGTTATCTCCCTTGCCAAGATTAAGATTCATATCAAATCATTATTATCTACATAGCCCTGGTACCTCTGTTTTTTATTTCATTTTTTTAGTGCTTTAGAATGATCCATTTGCCAAATGTTTCATATACTATGTCTGGAAAATAATATGTCACAAACAATAGTTGTGATATATATATACCAAAACAATATCATGAAGTGACAACCATCTTGATCTTGAATTTATGACCAACACCAACACAAATATCAACTTTGCATTCCCATGCAAGTTTTTCTTCAGCATATTTCCTTTTAACTTGTTTAACAGTTTCAGAGAAGAAGACTTTTTACTTATATGTCCTATGTTACCTGTGGCATGAGGTGGTAGTAATCTTGTTCAACTCCATACAATAAACATATTCTGATTAATAACAAAAAACTTTGCATTGAACCATACATGGAATATTACAGTCCTTTCAAATAGTTTGGTAGTTTCAGAGAAGATCACAAAGATATAAGTAAAAAAACAAGATGACACAGGTGTAAAATAAGATGGGTACAACATGATGACAATATAATATGTAATCTAAAAAAATGTAAAAATGAATCTACACATGTAACTTACTTGACTAGAAATCCAACTTATTCCTGCAACAACAGCTGTTGATGTCGACATTTTTAGTTTTGGTATAACAACTGGCAGTATACTAAGGTACCAGAGAAAATACTGAAAGTATTATACAAGTCAAAATAATAAATCATCCAATTATATTGTGTCTTATTGTATTCAATAGGCAGAAAAGAATTGAAGTTTAAATAACAGAATTACTAATACAGTTGAAACTTGTTAAGTCGAAATGGAATGTACCAATGATTTATTTAACTTCTTATTGGCAGAGTTATCCGAGGGTAAATTATACTAACAAGTACTACAAACATATTACCCTTTACTTATCAAGTGTAATGACTTATCTGAGTTTGAGATCAGGAGAATACACTACATTTTGATATAAAATTCTACCAACAGTAAATGGTATATATATCATATTCCAAAATAAGAGGAAATTATTATAGCAATGCATATTAAAGCTATAAGATTTGTTCTTATGTATTAGTTAGATTTTTCATGTAGGTAATTAAACCTTGGACATGTATATGCGGAGATTATTACTTACATCAAGAAATAAATTTACTCATTCAAGATTTGATACATTTTTGTTGTCCACAAGATGTACACGATTTGTGCAGTTTTTTGTGTATTCCAGCAATCTTCTATTACTCTTTCTGATTGCCACGACAGCTGAAAATTTCTGAAATATGCATTTAAAGGGAAACAAGTTGATTATTTGATCAATCTGGGTAAATAATTATTCCCCTGTTTTGATGTTAGCAAGAAAGGATATGGATGTAAATGAACATAAGAGACTATCCAACAATACACTTAAGACACAAACTAAAGTAAAAGAACAGTTTTTATTGATGTGTCTATATTATGTATCAACAAAAGCTAATTAATCTTACCTGTGAGGTGCAGACTTTATTAAAAGTAACAAATACAAAGGTATTAAGTAACCAACAGAGAGCTGTGTCTTGTCTATATCTGATAGAAAACATCACCATCAGCAGTAACTGAGGTAGAAAGGATAACGGGCCTATAATGGTTCTGTAATCTGACATTTCTGTCAGGTATAACATGTAGAAATACACAGAAAAATTATGTCTAATATCTCTTCTGACTAAATGGTAAAGATACGTCTGATAAAGAAAATCCCAACCATACCTGAAAAAAGAAAAAAAATTATGTTCAGATTGACATTACTTAAGTCACATTGGTCACTTGTTCAGATTGACATTACTTAAGTCACATTGGTCACTTGTTCAGATTGACATTACTTAAGTCACATAGGTCACTTGTTCAGATTGACATTATTCAAGTCACATTGGTCACTTGTTCAGATTGACATTACTTAAGTCACATTGGTCACTTGTTCAGATTGACATTACTTAAGTCACATTGGTCACTTGTTCAGATTGACATTATTTAAGTCACATTGGTCACTTGTTCAGATTGACATTACTTAAGTCACATTGGTCACTTGTTCAGATTGACATTACTTAAGTCACATTGGTCACTTGTTCAGATTGACATTATTCAAGTCACATTGGTCACTTGTTCAGATTGACATTAAGTAAGTCACATTGGTCACTTGTTCAGATTGACATTACTTAAGTCACATTGGTCACTTGTTCAGATTGACATTACTTAAGTCACATTGGTCACTTGTTCAGATTGACATTATTCAAGTCACATTGGTCACTTGTTCAGATTGACATTACTTAAGTCACATTGGTCACTTGTTCAGATTGACATTACTTAAGTCACATTGGTCACTTGTTCAGATTGACATTATTTAAGTCACATTGGTCACTTTTTCAGATTGACATTATTTAAGTCACATTGGTCACTTTTTCAGATTGACATTACTTAAGTCACATTGGTCACTTGTTCAGATTGACATTACTTAAGTCACATTGGTCACTTGTTCAGATTGACATTATTCAAGTCACATTGGTCACTTGTTCAGATTGACATTACTTAAGTCACATTGGTCACTTGTTCAGATTGACATTACTTAAGTCACATTGGTCACTTGTTCAGATTGACATTATTTAAGTCACATTGGTCACTTTTTCAGATTGACATTATTTAAGTCACATTGGTCACTTTTTCAGATTGACATTACTTAAATCACATTGGTCACTTGTTCAGATTGACATTACTTAAGTCACATTGGTCACTTGTTCAGATTGACATTATTTAAGTCACATTGGTCACTTTTTCAGATTGACATTATTTAAGTCACATTGGTCACTTGTTCAGATTGACATTATTTAAGTCACATTGGTCACTTGTTCAGATTGACATTACTTAAGTCACATTGGTCACTTGTTCAGATTGACATTACTTAAGTCACATTGGTCACTTGTTCAGATTGACATTATTCAAGTCACATTGGTCACTTGTTCAGATTGACATTACTTAAGTCACATTGGTCACTTGTTCAGATTGACATTACTTAAGTCACATTGGTCACTTGTTCAGACTGACATTATTTAAGTCACATTGGTCACTTGTTCAGATTGACATTACTTAAGTCACATTGGTCACTTGTTCAGATTGACATTATTCAAGTCACATTGGTCACTTGTTCAGATTGACATTACTTAAGTCACATTGGTCACTTGTTCAGATTGACATTACTTAAGTCACATTGGTCACTTTTCAGATTGACATTATTTAAGTCACATTGGTCACTTTTTCAGATTGACATTACTTAAGTCACATTGGTCACTTGTTCAGATTGACATTACTTAAGTCACATTGGTCACTTGTTCAGATTGACATTATTCAAGTCACATTGGTCACTTGTTCAGATTGACATTACTTAAGTCACATTGGTCACTTGTTCAGATTGACATTACTTAAGTCACATTGGTCACTTGTTCAGATTGACATTATTTAAGTCACATTGGTCACTTGTTCAGATTGACATTATTTAAGTCACATTGGTCACTTGTTCAGATTGACATTATTAAGTCACATTGGTCACTTGTTCAGATTGACATTATTTAAGTCACATTGGTCACTTTTTCAGATTGACATTATTTAAGTCACATTGGTCACTTGTTCAGATTGACATTATTTAAGTCACATTGGTCACTTGTTCAGATTGACATTATTTAAGTCACATTGGTCACTTTTTCAGATTGACATTATTTAAGTCACATTGGTCACTTGTTCAGATTGACATTACTTAAGTCACATTGGTCACTTGTTCAGATTGACATTATTCAAGTCACATTGGTCACTTGTTCAGATTGACATTATTTAAGTCACATTGGTCACTTGTTCAGATTGACATTATTCAAGTCACATTGGTCACTTTTTCAGATTGACATTATTTAAGTCACATTGGTCACTTGTTCAGATTGACATTATTTAAGTCACATTGGTCACTTGTTCAGATTGACATTATTTAAGTCACATTGGTCACTTTTTCAGATTGACATTATCTAAGTCACATTGGTCACTTGTTCAGATTGACATTACTTAAGTCACATTGGTCACTTGTTCAGATTGACATTATTCAAGTCACATTGGTCACTTGTTCAGATTGACATTATTTAAGTCACATTGGTCACTTGTTCAGATTGACATTATTCAAGTCACATTGGTCACTTGTTCAGATTGACATTATTTAAGTCACATTGGTCACTTTTTCAGATTGACATTATTTAAGTCACATTGGTCACTTGTTCAGATTGACATTACATAAGTCACATTGGTCACTTGTTCAGATTGACATTTCTTAAGTCACATTGGTCACTTGTTCAGATTGACATTACATAAGTCACGTTGGTCACTTGTTCAGATTGACATTACTTAAGTCACATTGGTCACTTGTTCAGATTGACATTACTTAAGTCATATTGGTCACTTGTTCCCCTTTATTGGCATGTCTATCTTTCATGCTGCAACAAAAATACTGACATAAATTGATGTTTGCAATTGAATTATATTAAAAATAAAAGTTGTAAGTTGTAAAATAAGCTAAATTTAACTTGATCATTTGTTCTTATGGATGTTTATTTAAATTTAACAAATGTTTTTTCTCAGACATTTTTATTAAATCAATTGATCTACTGGTATTTTGGGTTAAAGGTATAAGTACAGGTAATAACCAAAGTTGCACCCTCTGACAATTTTGATATGATGGACGATTTATTCAATGGTATATACAAATGTATCAATAAAAGAAACATCGTTCTGGATAGTTGTGACAGTAACTGTAAACAGATCTTTAATTGTCCTTCCCCTGATGAACGACATATCAGACAGGGGGACCAATTAAAGATCTAATGTTAATAATATTTATATAATACCTACCAATGATAACATAATCCTGTTAAACCTAAAAATGTTGTGCCTGCAGTCATGATGAAAATTAACCTTCGTCTGTTTGGCCATAAATCTTTTATAAAGTCAGTTAAACTTTTACTGCTATCCTTTCCATTTGTTTTTGACCTAAGATATAGGTAAATCTGAAGAGTATAAACCACTGGGTAAATCTTAACATGAACTGACACTGCATATACTATCGCTGCCAGTATGATTTTGTTTTCCTGTGTAAGCTTCAGGGCAAATAATACAAGGACTGCCATTATAGATTCTGCGTTTCCTCTGCTTGATACTGTAGATGGTACTGGATTTAGAAGCCACAAACAAGAGCAGATAACTGCAATATTCTCTCTAATATTTTGTGATTTACATAGAGAGTAAATGAGATATCCTGTTATTATGTCACAGAGGACAAATATCAACTTTCCAAACATGGCTGTAACGATGATGTTAGGTTGCAGTAACCATGCCAACAAAGGTGTATATCTGTATGTTGGTCTTAAGTAGGGTGACTGGCCCTGAAAGATTAAAAAATACATTAGAAACAACGGATATATTATAACACTACCTACAATTGGTTTTAAGTAGGGTGACTGGGACTGAAAGATTTAAAATACATTAGAAACAACAGATATATTATAACACTACCTACAATTGGTTTTAAGTAGGGTGACTGGGACTGAAAGATCTAAAATACATTAGAAACAACGGATATATTATAACACTACCTACAATTGGTTTTAAGTAGGGTGACTGGGACTGAAAGATTTAAAATACATTAGAAACAACCAACATAAAATAATACTACAGTTAAACCTGCTTTAGTGACCACCTCTATTAAGCAATAACTTGTACTATGTGACCTTAATTTTTATTTCCCTTTAGAGTGCTTTCCATATCAATTAAACCTGTATTAAGCGACCACTTGTCTTATGTGACCATATTACACTGTTCCATTGGAAGGTCACATAAGACAGGTTTGACTGTATTAAGAATTGAATGCTTTTTTTTGTAGTTTTATTGGCATGTAAAAGCATGGACCGAAGTACATACAAAAAATGTGCCTCGGTCCACACTTTTACACGCCTATAAAACTACAAAAAAATGCATTCAATTCTTATAATTACATTTAAATCACACCAAAATTTAATATAGTTGAATTTTTCGTTGTGAATTTTATTTGTATTAGATTATTTGCTATTGATTGTTTACATCTGACGTCGTCATGGAGGCACCTGCAAGTTCGGGTTTGAGTTTTATTGGGATGTAAAACATCTCTTTTATAATCATGTGACCACTTCATAACCAATCATTTTGTAACATTTCAATGAAAAACGGAAGTAATGTAATTATCTAACTATGAATAATACAATATTGTTTATGGTTTGATAGCAATGATGATACTAGGTGCAGAATGGCAATAGACTTTTCATGGATTTTGTTTATTAATATTATTTCATTTACTATATAAAATATAAAAAAGTGTTATAAACTAGATTTGAATACTCATTATACTTGACTTACAATTAATTTGGTTGCCAGGGAACTGAATGCTACACAAAAGACAATAGTTCACATTCAACAATTGTGAAGTTTAAATCAGTAAAATCATCAGCTGTTTGGTTTCCTATGATAATTACTTGTCATCTACCCATTAACAGTTATTCAGATAAATGTTGTTTAGAAAACTTTTACTGTAATACCTTAGTTATAAATTCTGCTGCATCTGTAAAGACATAATAATCCACATCTGTATATTTCACCAGCTGAGTTTTGTCCTGCCAGTTCCCATAAACAATTAGACACAACCGAAACATTGTTCCTACACATATTGCTGTTTTGATTCCAACATATGCCATTATGGACATGTTCAGTCTGAAGATAAAAAGAGAAATAAACATTGTATTTATTCATATTTTATTTTGTGGTGTTCAAAGTAAAAATTTCAATACAAACTAACGCTGTACAGTCAGGGTAACTACATGTACTGGAACAAGTGATTTATAAAACACTTATTCATGACTCATGTAACTTTTTATAATAATGTTAAAAGTAGGGTTTACTTATATCCCATATGGTGTTTAATGCCACTTTCAACAATATTTCAGCTATATCATGGTGGTCAGTTTTATTGTTGAAGGAAACCAGAGAAAACCACTGACCTGTCACAAGTCACCGACAAACTTTATCACATAATAATGTATCAAGTACATCTCGCCCTATTTCATGTTGTTTTGTAAGACATAATTTTTTCCGGTTGAAACTTTTATCTGGTGGAAAGAATTTAATATTAAATTTTATGTTACGGTAAATATTTTATAATAAAATACTTTCCATTTCTATTAAAAAGTATCCTAGTGTACAATAAACAGGTACATAATATTATTTCCGACGCTGATTATTAAATCATGAGACGCATCTGTAATATTATTTCCGACGATTAATGATAAATCACCTGAACCATCAAATGAGATAATCCGGATAATAATCTATACTAAGGTAAGTAATATTATGTCCGACGCTGATAATTAAATCACGAGACGCATCTGTAATATTATTTCCGACGCTCATTGATAAATCATCCGATCCATCAAATGAGCTAATCCGGATAATATTTTATACTAAGGTATGTAA
Source organism: Bathymodiolus brooksi (assembly GCA_963680875.1). Classification (NCBI taxonomy): domain Eukaryota; kingdom Metazoa; phylum Mollusca; class Bivalvia; order Mytilida; family Modiolidae; genus Bathymodiolus; species Bathymodiolus brooksi. The sequence continues at coordinate 23,820,082 of OY804578.1, read as the reverse complement.
TATTATTTCTGATGCTGATTAGTAAATCACCCGACCCATCCGGAAAATATTTTTCATAATGAAATAGAGAGTGAAAATGAAATTTTGTGTACTCCTAAACCAAAGCGGCTGAGGAAAAGTAACAAAAGAAATTCTTATGAATGTGATTAAAACATTGTAATTGTAATGATTTATATATTTATTTAAAAAAAATACTGCAGTAATAAAGAAGTATTTCACTAGTATTTAGTACATATTTATTTGCAGCAATGTTAATTAATTAATTGAGAAAATTAGTAACTTATAAAATCAGATTATTTCCTCTATAATATTTTTTCCGGTTGAAAAGTAATAATGTGCAATGTTATCCACGGATATATTTTGATATTAAATTTCTTCCACCTCATCTGGAAAATATATAATAGCATTGGAAGAAATTTAATATTGAAATATTGTCCAAGGATAATATTTCATATTAAAAATAATCCGCCAGAAAGAATATTATGGAGGATAAAATAAAATGTTACAATTTGACATCTAAGATGAAAGAAATACATGTAAAGCTAAATTTCTTTAATTTAGGATATTACATGGAATAAAACTGAATGATGGTCAGTGGTTATTATAGTGCAAAGTATTTAGTGGGTTGAAGTGCATCCCTCAAATGCTAACCGCATCAGTGGTGTAATGGTTAGTGTGCTCTCCTCGTGCCCGTTCGGGTCAAACCAAAGACTATGAAATTGGTATTTATTGCTTCTAACTAAAAATCCAACTAAGCATGTTGGTCTAGTACACAGTGGACCTCATCATTATCTCATTGAAAATTAACTTGTTCTTGCTATGATATAGCTGAAAAATTGCTGAATTGGTGTAGTTTGCTCCCATCTGAAATAGTGTGAGGAAATTTATATGTGCCTTACATGTAATGATATCTAAATAAAGTTCCTAGTCAAGATAATGGCTAATAGTGACATGACTAACAGATGAAAATGTTGACTTTCCAGGAAAATAATCCCCACTTTTTTAAAAATTCTAATAAAAAAAGGTACACCATTTCAAAATTCAGTTAAAATCCTTGTAAAGATGTCACAAATATATAGCCATGATCTTGACTGGGGACCACATTTAAATAACATTACATTGTTAAAATGATTGTTCATACTGCAAATAAATGAGGGTATCAAGTACATTGTAATACACAAAGCTAACTTTCACTATCTTAATATAGCATACCACCTTTATGCTGCCTAAAGGTGGTACGCTATATTAAGGTAGTGGTACAAGTGTATCTGCAGTATGTAATAACTAGCAACATTTCATAAAAGAATCTTAATTATTCTGTCTCAAAATTAATATTCTTTTTTTTTGTGTTTAATATTAAACATTTTTGTTTTTAAGTATATAATATTCAAGACACCTAGAGTAATTCAGTCTAAATCATGTATACAATAAATTTGCATATTGCATCTGTGTAAATAATGTCTTTTTTCTAACAAACATTCATTAGAAAGGGTCCGGTGCATTTGACTTAACACCAATTTAATAGTCGTTACTGTTTGTTTATTCTTTGGATGTCTTTTCGGTATTACCACAGACCTTTAAAAAGACGGAGCGTGTCGGCTCTCAACAGATTTAAACCTCAATTTACAGTTGTATTATCGAACATCACATCTTGATGTTGCATGTATCTTTTCAATGATGATATTTCGATGATTGACTAGAAATTTGGTGGACCTTGGTCATCTGTGACAGTTCAGTCCGTCTTCATGAGATAAAGGGGAGATCACTCGAATCGGAAAAACACGTGCAAGATAGACTGGTTCGCTGTCGTTGAGCCACATTTTGAAGATGTCACGACCCCTGACGAGGACAGATTGTCAGGTGCATTGCCAATAAGTAAGAATTAATAGAAGAACGTTTCATAAAAAAGTCGTGTCTCTGATTTGTAAGGGGGACCAGTATTTCAGGTCGAGACGCCCTCGTTACTTGCCATTCTTATTAATCTTAATAAGTTAATTTCATTTCATTTACATAAAAAGGGGGGATGTGTATCATGTGGACTTTTGTCTTTATCAGATTCAGAGTCTACCTTACAATCGAAATAAAATCAAATTCCATAAGATACTAGACATTATAAATTATATCATCCATATTGTCTATGGTAAGAAAAATAGAAACTATTTTCTTATCATTGACTTTATGAAAAAATATTGTGTCTAGTACCACAGTAGTCTGAGATTCCTCTGCCGTCTGACGGCTTTTATGGATTTGCTGTAGCCGTGGGACGTCGGAGAGCTATACATACGGAAAACAGCGGATTTGCTTCTCCAACTCGGGGTCAGCACATTTCCATGTTTCGTGGCTATCAGATTTTATTTTCTATCAGAAACCCTTATATAAATTGCTTCACATATCCGTAAAAGCCGTCAGAAGGCAGAGGAATCTCGGACTAGTACCACAGGCATTTGTTTCTGGTTAAAAAAATATACCTAGAAGGCTAGATACTACATATACCGTATAGTATCTAGGTATATTTTTTTTACCAGAAACAAGTGCCTGTGTCTAGTACCTGTGCATGGTTAATCTCGTTGAGATTAGGATTTCGAAGAAAGGATGTAGAAACTGACCGAAAATAATTAGTGCATGGTAAGTTAACAAGACAGACCCATGTCCGACCTTTGGAGATGTGGGGCCCAATGCTGCTCTCTGTAAATCCTGCAATGTCTTGTTGTTTGTACTTAAACAGCTGAGAGTAGATACATTTGTAACTGCAACGCTGGGGCCCAATTAGGAGCAATTGGTTTTAGGCTGAGTAGACCTTATCCTGGCTTGTGAATTATTAGTAGACAATGGACAATATTTTATTAGCTCAAACACACAGTCATTTGTAACAGTAATGCTCCCCTTCCTCAGCTTATAGGAACTGTAGTAGCTTCATAACCACCTCTACTAACTGTATTAGTGGAGAACTCCTTTAGCTCATGATCAGTTGTTAGAGCGGTGACTTACAATGCGAGAGGTCCCTGGTTCGATTCCCATTGGGGACATTGCATTTTTCGGGGATAAAATATGGTCTACTGTTACATTGATGCCCAACTAAATAACCCACAATGATCAGAACAAGAAAACTGGTCGGGTTAAATGTTGGTATTTGAGATATCTTCATCAAGGTTATGGTGACTCTTGAGCTGGGGGAAGTGTAGCGGGAGTGCTCCCCTACCTAAGGTTATAGGAACCGTAGTAGGTTCATAGCCACCTCTATTAACTGCGTTAGTGGAGATCTCACCTCAATTGGTCCTGGTTTGAATCCCAATTGGGACATTGCATTTTTCAGAGATAAAATATGATCTACTGTTACACATTTATGCAGTAAACGGTAAATGTAACAAATAGTACAGACTAGATTTATTCAGATTTAAAGTATCTATGCATATTATAGTACATACCGGTAGACATTTATTCCCTTCTTTTTTTTTTAAGTAGAAGACATCATCCAATATTTTTGAGGATTTGCTATGCAGAAAATTCTTTTAAATTCATGAAATATATTATAATTAATACAATGTATTTGTAATAATTTGTGTTTATATATTGAGCTGTAAGGTCTGAATTTGCTGTGCAGTATAATATAATGTACAAAAGTAGTCAATAAATGGGGCATGTAGAAAAATATTAATCATGACTTTTCCTACAGAATAAGACCTAATTTGTGGTAAATATTTGCATTCCTGAATAGTGGAACTTTGATTGAAATGGTACATTTTCTAGTAAAAAACTGAATAGGCTGTACAACTAAATTTCCAGGAATGAGTGTTATTTTTCATGCAAGCACTGCTACTCAGCATTTTACAAAAGGTCTGTATATTGTGTAGTTGAGGACAATTACGGGTTGCAATTTAGTAGAAAAGAGATATTTGGGGGGTTAAATTTTATGTATTCAAATGGAAATATGGTAATATTTCATCCAAATTGCTCTATGATAATAGTAGTAGGGATAATTTGGAGTATAAAATTCAGCACTTTGTGGATATATTTATATTTAAAGTCCTTGTCCATGCCTAATGATAGTTCAACTGAAAAGATGAAAACATCCGACACTATATCATCTCTTGAAACTAAACTGCGCAACATGAAGGACGAAAACAAATCTTTGGAACAGCAGCTTCACACAGTTAAAGCTAATCTACTGCTTCGTGAAGTACTACATGAACAAACTTTAACACATGAGAGGAAACTTTTGTCTGAAGCACAAGAACAACAGAGGAGATGCATAGCAGAAAAGAATGAAGACCATGACTATTTACAAAACCAACTAAAATACAAAATGGCAGAAAATGAATCTCTAACGCAAACTATTAAAGACCTAACGACAAAGTTGAACATATCGAAAGATGAAATAATTCAACTAAAAACAAGCATGGCTTCATCAATACATGAAGAATTAAGGGCACCAACAAATCTACAACCTCCCACTAAAATACAGCAACCTTCAGTCCTACTAATAGGAACATCTAACATTGAAGGCATAAAAGCTGACAAGTTAACTACTGTGGCTAATGTACAAAAAACAATTCAATACACAATGAAAGATACAAGTACCTACCTGCAAACAGTAGTTATTCAACCAACAGTACTTGTACTTCACTCACTTACCAATGACTTGAAGAAGAAAAATCCACAACAATGTGTGAATGACCTATTTGAGCTTGTTACAACTATTTGTGCAAAATGGTCCCTGGTTAAAGTGGTAATTTCTTTCACGACGCCCAGATGCGATACACTAAATAACTCAACTTCTGCTCAAATCATTAATGTTCTACTAAGGCAGAAATTTTTAGGAGTAGATAACATCTTCTTCACAGAGCATCCTAATATGTTAGTGAATGGAATTCCAAACAAGGATCTCTTGCAGCCAGATGGAATTCATCTAAATGACAAGGGTATTTCTCTACTCGCAGGGAATATCAAAAGAGCCATCCATATTGCTTTGGACATACCACCGCCACCGCGCCGTTCCAGAAGCAAATCACCAGGACGAAGAGGCCGTAGACAATACCAGAATTATCCGTGAAAGGCACAATGATTGATTCATGCATATTTTGCTATTGTAATAAACAGCTGATATAGTTAATATCACAAATTTTCAGATAATTTCATATTTGCTACTTTTCACTTTTCATATTATTGAAAAGAATTAATAATAATTATTGAACAATTGTTTAGCGGAACTGAAGGAATCTCTTTCAATAATTTTTGTTTTTGTTTTTTTTTAATTTCGACTCCACCCCTATTTACTATATTTTACATTTGTCATCAAATACATATTTTATTTTATTTTTATTTGAAAAATGCCAATAAAAACCAGTATAAACACCTCAATTAAAATGTGTTTTTGGAACACTGGAGGTTTAAAGTCCAAGAGCAATGACAAAACATCTGACCCCATTTTTTTGAAAGAGATAGAAAAATATGATCTTGTTTTCCTGGCAGAAACACATGTCGGATACAATACAGATATTCACACCATTGGCCCTTTTCATTACCATGGGATATGCAGGTCTATATCAAAGAAAAATAACCGTCACTTTGGTGGATTAGCAATTTTAAGGAAAAATGAAATTAAACCATATGTAAGAATCTTAAAAAATACAAGCCCTGAATTTCAATGGGTTAAATTAGAAAGAGATTTTTTTGGTTTTTCAGATGACTTGTATATATGCTTAGTGTATTACCCACCTAGTGGCTCGGCATATACCCAAGGACTTGACATGGATATTCTTGATTGTATTGAAAAAGACATAAGTACCTATAAAATGTCAGGTAACATACTCCTTTGTGGAGATTTTAATGCTAGAACTGCTTCAGAGCCAGATTTTATAGTAAATGATGACAATAGTTACTCTCCTACATATAACTATCGGGGTCCGACCTATAATCCGACGGTCCGACAGTCCGATAATCCGACAAATGCTATATTTCTTTGGAAGTTAACACTATAACATGTGTAATATGGGGCCAGAAACCGAACCGTTTACTCACCAAAGAAAGGACCAAAACATCGGAAACACGATATCATAGACGGACAAACAATTGGCAGGGCCACACAAGAGCTAAAAAAAACCCACATATATGAACAACGCGGACTCCATAAAGACCTGGATCCAATCGTGTAGTCCGAGATTCCTCTGTCGTTTAACGGCATTGATAAAGTTGCTTGTCGAACGGCATTGATAAAGTTGCTTGTCGCTACAAGCAACTTTATCAATGCCGTTAAACGACAGAGGAATCTCGGACTACCAATCGTGATGAACCGGTAGTGTAAGTATCCCGTATATTTTTAGTAGCGACTACTTCAGGATTTATTTAAGTAGCGTGTAGCCGAGTCCAGCCAAGAAAAGTCACTATTAAAAAGAAAGATGAAATAAATGAATACACAAAAAAAAAGGAAAAGCCAAAAGGAGAGCGTACCAGTGTCCCCCGCCCTTTATCATGGAATATTTATGTTAAAAAGCAATGTCGACACACCAGTAGAGCTGGATACAATAATGTGTGCGAATTGATTGATTGATTGATTGATTGATTGCTTAAGGTCCAGCAAGCAATATTTCAGTCATATTCAGGATGAGAAAGGTTTGTAAACAAAAAATCAGAAAGAGGGGACTCTGGGATGGGTCAACATGGGCAACGGCTTAACACGGGAACTTGTTTTTCTGTCTCTTCCGACGACAAGTTGGTTCTATTTTTATTCCCCGGGATTCCGACGGGTCACCCTGCTATAGTCGCCTTCTACGACAAATGCATATATAAAAAGTTACGACTGAAGGAATTGTCCCTAAGTGACCCCTTATATCACGGAAAGAAGCAGCATCGGAATATGACAAAATAAACAACTGTGCCATGATACTCCCCCCCCCCCTCTTTTATGACAATTGAAGGTCGGTTGCGCAGCGTGAGAACAGTAATTAATATTCTGCACTTTTTTAAACCAATTAATTGTATATACATGTACCATATGAAAACTGGCGTTTTCCAAACTGACTAAAATCACACCTCTCACTTGCTCCCCCTTTTATCAATACAATGTATGTCACGACGTGACCTATCAGTAAAAGGGGGAACAAGTGAGAGATGTTATCGTACGAGGCGTGGACGGACGGACGAACAGCGGTATGCCATAATAAGCCCGTATTTTGACGGGCGTATAAAAAAGAATGGCCCATATCCTGAAATTACGAATATATCATTTTTGGCCAAATTATTTTCAAAACTTTCATCAGTTTAAAGCATTTGTCGGACTATCGGACTGTCGGATTATAGCTACGGCCCCATAACTATCCCATTGACAGAAATTTGCTGAAAAGAAGTAGTCCAGATATAACACTTGATACTCGAGGCAAAGACCTACTTGATCTATGTATAAGTCACCAAATCAGGGTCCTCAATGGTCGGGTCCTTGGGGATATGCTTGGCCACTACACATGTTATACTCCAAATGGAGCCAGTGTGGTGGATTACGTTATGGTGTCGGAGGGTATCCTGGACCAAGTTCTATATTTTAAAGTAACCAACTTTATTCCCACTCTTTCTGATGCACACTGGAAGCTGGAATGGACAATGTCAGCTAAATTTGTATCCCAACAAAAAAACGATAACACATTTGTACAGCCCATATCTCCAAATTTTATTTGGTCTGAAGAATCATCTGAAAAATTCCGATTTGCATTGTGCTCCACAGAAATACAAAGTAAACTCAAAAATTTCAATTCAAATACTATTGAAGGAACAGAGATTTCAGTGGATGGTGCGGCAGCAGAGCTCTCTGAAATTCTATTTTCTGCAGCAAAATCCTCTTTAAACAGATGCAAGGTATATAAAAAAGATTCCCCAAAAAAACAAAAAATGGTTTGATAAAGACTTGAAAAAATCTAGATTGAATTTGATTAATTATGGTAAAATTTATTCAAAATTTCCTCGAGACAATTATGTCAAAAACCATTATTACAAACTTCAGAGAGAATATAACAAATTGCGAAAAATTTAAGTATAGACAATATAAACAAACTTTAATCAATCAACCACCGATACAGCTTCGTCCGCATCATTTTTGGACTTATACCTCGAATTTGACGACAGTGGTCAACTCAGTACTAAAATATATGATAAACGGGACGACTTCAATTTTAAAATCATAAATTTTCCAAATATGTGCAGCAATATACCAGCTTCTCCTGCATATGGTGTTTACATCTCGCAATTGATTCGCTATGCAAGGGGCAGTAGCAATTATTCTGATTTCCTGAAACGTCATCTTCATCTGAGAAACAGGCTACTGGACCAGGGCTATAAAAAGATTCGCCTTATTCGATCTCTTAAAAAGTTTATATTCCGATACCAATATCTTGTCGAAATATATTCCGTCTCTGCAGAAAAAATTATAAGCGATGCATTTTCATATAGTGAAAATGTATAAAGATAAAGAGTCAAATATGTCAAGAATTTTTTTTGTCAATGTGTGACGTAAAAATATTTTTGACATTTACGTCACCGAATATGGTACTGCTTTGACAACTATTTTACCTATTTTGTTCCTGTATTTAAATACTGTTACAGTGACAGCCGGAACCTTTGAACCGTAATGAGAGCGGGAGGTTTGGCGCCTTAAAATCTGATTCAACCCACCATTTCTTTAGAAATGCCTGTACCAAGTCAGGGTCATTACGGTTTTCACAGTTTTCCGGTTGTTGACTGATTTTGTCTGTTTATATAATTATGAGTTTTGACTTTCCCTTTGTAAGATTGTACGGAGTTCGGTAATTTTGTTATTACCTTTATTGACTCACTACATGATAATAATCCAAAACTCTATTGGAATCTTATAAATGACCGATCCAGCTTGACATGTTAGAAAAACAAACAACTTTTAATGAGCTGGACATGCACATCAGTAAAGCTGAAATTTCAAAGGCCATTTCTAAGTTAAAATGTGGAAAATCACCTGGACTAGATAACATTTCCACTAATATGTTGAAATGTGCTCAAAATGAATTATTGCCCAACATCGAAAAACTCTTCAACTCTTGTCTATTCAGTGGAAATTATCCAAAAAATTGGGCTGTTGGATATATTACACCTATTCATAAAGCAGGTGACATCTCGGATCCTAACAATTATAGGGGTATTTCAGTTACAAGTGCACTAGGAAAACTCTTCAATTTTATCCTAGATAACAGACTAGTTATGTTTTTAGAAAAACATCAAATTATTGATACATGTCAGGTTGGATTTACAAGGAAAGCCAGAACAACTGATCACTTGTTTATATTGAAATGTATAATTGATACATATTGTAACTCTAAAGATGGTAGAGTGTTTGCCTGCTTTGTAGATTTTCAAAAGGCATTTGACACTGTCATTCACACTGGTATCAAAATCAAATTACTACATGCTGGGGTAGGCTCCCTATTCTATAATATAATAAGTAGAATGTATGAAATTAGCAAATCTTGTGTTAAAGTTTCAAATGGTATAACAGATTTCTTTCCTATTAAAGTTGGGGTAAAACAAGTCGACAATCTAAGCCCCAACTTATTTAAGATATTTATAAATGATTTCCCAGATTACATCAGGAACTGCCCAGATCTGATACAATTAAATGATAGGCCTATCCACTGCCTTATGTATGCAGATGATATAATTCTGTTATCTTCTACTGCAGAAGGCCTCCAAGCAAAACTTGATATCCTTGATAGTTATTGTAATGATTGGTGTTTGACAGTTAACCCAACTAAAACCAAAATATTGGTCTTCAACAAGGCAGGCAGGCACCTACGTCATAAATTTAAGTACAAAGCATGTGAACTTGAATGTGTACAACACTGCAAATACTTAGGTGTGTATTTTAGTGCTTCTGGGACTTTCTCCTATGCTCAGGATAAACTTTATAAGAAAAGTTTGAAAGCATATTTTAAACTTCAGAAAGATTTTCTCTCACTAAACCCAAAACCAAAAACTAGTATACATATATTTGATCACACAATCAAGCCCATTGTACTTTATGGCTGTGAAATATGGGGCACTTTTAACTCAAACACAGCTAGATTTAGAAATGGAACTGTATCTCCGGACAGAATTTACTCAAACCTCATTGGTGAAAAATTACATACTAAATTTTGTAAATTTATTTTAGGTGTTCATAAAAAAACCACCAACTTTGCTGTTTTGTCAGAACTTGGTCGTTTCCCACTCTATTACGATATTATAAAAAGTATTTTCCACTATTGGAACCGACTTGAATATCTAGAAAAATTTCCTTTACTACAAAATGCTTATGAACAATCAAAACAACTATATAATCAAAACAAATCATCATGGTACGAATCTCTCCAACGTATACTTCAAATTTTTCCAACAATTAGTCAATTGAAAGGAAAGACAATTTCAAAAAACAGCCTCAATAGACAAATCAAAGAGGGCTTTTTGGAACTATGGAAAAATCAGATGAAACAATACTCAGAAGGGAAGCTTCGCACTTACACCACATTCAAAGTACATTTTGGGTTTGAAAATTATCTAACTTATCGGTAATTTTGAGCATAGGAGATGTTTAACTAAACTAAGAATCTCAGCACATCGTCTACATATTGGGACTGGTAGATACCAGGGTATCCCTCCACACCAAAGGTTGTGTGAGCAGTGCGACTCGGGAGAGGTAGAAGATGAAATTCATTTTCTACTTTGCTGCAGCAAATTTAGAGAGGAGCGACAACAGCTGTTCAAAACAATATCTCAATCGTGTAACAATTTTCTACAATTAAATCCTCAAGAAAAATTTTACTGGTTAATGACCTGTGAAGATGTATCAGTTTTAAAAGAGTTGTGCCACTTTATTTATAAATACTGCAGATAATTTAAATAACTGAATAACACTGCTTCAATTTTATTAACAAAATCTACATATTAATGTCTAAAATATATTATTGTTTGTCTGCACTAGACACGAGGAGGAATGCTCATTGCTAATCTTAGTAGATGCAATACATTTCCTGAAGCACTGTCCCTTGGTGTCTGTTGCAGATAAACGATACATCTATTTATTCCCATTTTAGTTTATTACTTGAACTGCTTGCTTTCCTGGATCAGACACGGGGAGAATCGAAATGCGATTCTTAAGCACCGTCCCCTGGTGTCTCCTCCAGCTAAGTAATCACAGTCCTTTCATCAAACACATGATGTTTTACTACTTGAGCCGCTTGCTTTGCTGGATCAGACACGGGGAGAATCAAAACACAATTCTTAAGCATCGTCCCCTGGTGTCTCCTCCAGCTAAGTAATCGCATACATGTAGTCCATTCTTCAACCATATGATACACTGCAACTATACATTACTCATTGCCTCTCCTCGGGTCGTGCTGCCGAACACGGTCTATTTATTTATTTATATATTTTTTGTAACATATATCATTTAAATAGTTAGAATTGTCTTGTTTAAAAACATATATCTCCATTCTGTATTGTTGTAACTGTTGATATAATTATGAATGTATATTTGTTATTGCCCCTTGAGGGACCCTAATTGGAATAAAATATTGTATTGTATTGTATTGTATTGTATAGGTATGAAATACAGTTCTAACTGGATAATCTAGGTATGTTTTATTGGGATCTTAAAAACTTAGTCGATTTTATAAGCTCATTAGAGCTTGTGTTGTATGTATACTATGTATCGACTCTAATTAAAACTTTGAATTGAATTGAATTGGATCTTGCATGGAGAACACCACTCTTCTCCCATCATTTACATTCTTAACACCCCATGGTCCTGTATCAATATTATTGTGTTTTTTATAATGATTAGAAATTTAATGTGGCTGCCACAACATTTGAATTTAATTCTTTTTTTAAAAGAATTAAAAAAAAGGGATATTGATGTACATGAATGTCAATGTCAAAGAAAATTTAGTGTCATGAATGTATCTGAAATATTTATAATGTCCTGAATGTGTTTGAAATATTTACAATGTCATGAAGGTGTCTTAAATATTTACAATGTCATGAATGTATCTGAAATATTTACAATGTCATGAATTTGTCTGAAATATTTACAATGTCATGAATGTGCCTGAAATATTTACAATGTCATGAATGTGTCTGAAATATTTACAATGTCAAGAATGTACCTGAAATAGTGGAAGAAATGAAAATTTTAGAAACAAAACTTTTATTGTTGTTCATTTAATTAGTAAGAAAGGATATTAATGTAAATGATTATGAGAGACTATCCAATATCAAAGTACAAATGTAATCAATGCTGGCTTTTATTAGCTAATTGCAAATTGTTTAATAGTGTTCCAAAAATATATGTACAGGTATTATTAGAAATATATATAAAAAGTGTTTACAGTTTTCAAAGCATTTGTTTGTATCAAAATAATTACATTTTTTATTTATTTTTAGGTAATTTCCTAGCTCAACAAAAAAGACAATGGGAATCCAAGGTCTGACATCATTCATAGATGACAATTTACAGTTGCTAAATGACTACCAACTTCATGATTCCAAAGTTGTAATTGATGGCAATAATCTCTTTCATCTACTGTATTACAGTTACAATGTAGACTTTGCACATGGTGGAGATTATGACAAGTTCACAAGAAAAATCGTGGAATTTTTCAACATTTTAAAATCTTGTAAAATAGAACCTTACATAATTCTTGATGGAGGTTATGAACCTGATAATCGTAAATTAAAAACCATTCTTGATCGAGCTAATATCAGAATACATCTGTCGGGGTGTATTGCAAATGGCGAGCGTGGGAAAATTCTTCCTGTTTTAGCATATGAGGTTTTCATCACATCTTTGAATACACTTGGTATTGGTCATGTAACCTGTGATTTTGAAGCAGACAATCAAATAGCTGCTCTAGCTAATGACTTAAAATGCCCAGTAATTTCATTTGATAGTGATTTTTACATTCTCAGCCTCACACATGGTTTTATACCATTTGATAGTGTAAACTTTGATGTTCAGCCTACTGCAACAGATAGTGATGGCCAACAATACAAGTATCTTCCTGTTAAAATCTATTTTACACAAAATTTTATACAATGTTTTCCTAAACTTGACAAACAAGTTTTGCCTCTGATGGCTACTGTTTTGGGCAATGATTATGTACATATAAAAACATTTGAAGAATTCTATTCTGCATTGAAAGTGCCTAAACATGGTAGCTCAAAATTTACAATCTCAAAAACAAGTACAAAAATGTTAAAGATAATCAGCTGGTTGGAAAGTTTAAAAAATGTTGAAAGTGGCATAGACGAACTTGTGACATCTTCTAAACCAGAAAAGAGAGAAAATGTGAAAACGTTGGTTGAGAAATCTATGAGCGCTTATTCAAATGTTGCATCATATAGCTCGTTCAGTTTATATGATTTCTTTAATGATCAGAAAACATCATTAAAAAATTCACAGACATTGAGTTACAATGGAAACAGTATTCCAACCTGGTTTATAGATTTCCACAGACAAGGGAAAATACCAGTTTTCATGCAGAATACGTTAGTCTTGCACAGAAATATATTGCTGTGCCAGGTAGAGAACCTGAAAATGCCATCTTCATACAATTGCTCATTGTATCTTCGTCAATGTTTATACAGCATTTTACTTAGAGACGATTTGACAGAAATTACAATGCAAGAGGCTACAAAAGATTGGTGTGTAGAAGAATATGATAGACAAGATGGACTGAAAAATCTGAAGAAAAATCTTGTTCAACCTCTCTCCTCTCTAGAATGTTATGGCGACATTCCAGGTCTTAAAGACATTGAACATATGGATTGTAACAAGCGAATAGAATTCTTATATAAAGTATTTGACATTAGATTTGAAGGAAATACAGTATTGAGTAACGATATAAAATTATTTGTTATGACCGTCATATTTTGGATCAGACATGCAGACCCCCAAACAAATAAGAATATGGTGAAGGCACTTGTCATGTGTTGGGTTTCATTGTCAGCTAGGATCTATGCTACTGAAATTGAGGAAGATGAAAGTCAATTAAATGTCACTTTCAAGAAATCTTCATCACAACAGAGGGCAAAATTAAAAACAAATATGGATAAATATTTCCATGTACCACAACATTCAAGGAAATATCTTATTGACATCAGCATTATCCATGGATTTTCACAGTTTCAGACATGCTACTTGTCAACCATACATTTGAATCAAATATTACGCTATCCATTGCCTGCCATGGACCCTGCATCAGTTTTCAATGGCAGCTTTTTATACAACTTTTGTAAAGATCTTCAGATGAGGACAAATCCTGATCTGTTCATTTCAGAAATGTTGGTTAAACAATCTCCAACTCTCTCATTGTACCAAAGTATCATTTCAGAAATTTTGTCTCAGGTTGGTGAAGAATTTTTCAGAACTGCTAGTTCACCAACCAAAAGAACAAGAAATAGAAAGAAACAGAAAACTGATAAATTAGTTGACAGGGAACCAGGTACTAGTGCCTGCAATGAAAACAGTTCTGAAGATGAGAAATGTAAGAATGGTCCACCTTCAGTAAAACCAAATATCACTGCTACATGTGAACTGACAAATAGATTTAACTTTCTTGATATTGATGACTTGGAATGATACATTTTATATACATTCAATGTGTCTCTGTGCAGGATCTGAAAAGTTTTCAAATTATAAAATAAAAGGAATTGTAGAAAGGTATTACGTTTCTTTGAGGCATTCATAACATTCTGACAAGGATGTTGTGAGTTCGAATCCAGTTCAGAGAAAGTTGTAGAACATTATGTGATAAAGTTTGTCAGTGGTTTTCTCCAGGTGCTCCAGTTTCCTCTACCAATAAAAGTTACTGACACGATATAACTAAAATATTGTTGAAAGTGGCGTTAAGCACCATAAAACCAAACCATTCTGACAAGGATATTACCTGCATTATATTTATCATATAGTAGTAGTGTTGTTTGGAACAGTTATGTCCCTCTTCTGGGGAGACATGTTTTCATCCTGTCCATCCATCACCAATATTCATACATGAAACATCTATATTTATATGGGAATACCTTCAAACTTTGTATGCTTGATCAATACCAAACATGTAAATATTTGCATATATTACAGAATTTTGTTTGGACCTGTCATGGCCGTGATCATATGGTAGTTGGATTTACAACTAACTATGCAATCCATGCCTATCACCACTGATGTTGTGAGTTGGAATCTCGATCAGGGCGAGGTTTACAACATCATGTGATAAAATTTGTCAGTGATTACGATAGGTCGGTGGTTTTCTCCTGGTCCTCCACCAATAAACTGACTGCCACAATATAACTGAAATATTTTTTAATGGAGTTATTCCCCTTTTCCACTTAAGAAATTGTATGTGCAACTCCTCCTTCATTTTAAAATGGAATTCTTCAAAACTTTGCTTGCTTATTACCATGTAGATTAATGGAGTTATTCCCCTTTACTTATTACCATGTAGATTCACATGTCTTTACATTAATTTGATCAGATCATTTTTAACTTTATAGAATATTTCATCAAAACTTTTGTACCAACAACTTCTACATTATTTTTACTAGGATTTCCTCAAAACTTGGCTTGCTTGCTTAGTACCGTCTGAATATTTACATATTATATCAGCTGTGGATCAGACACTTTTGAATAAGTAATTGTCCTTTGTTTGCTTAGAATATTACAATAAACAGAAATTTCTCGCATACCATTATGGTAGTTTTATCTCCCATTTTTGAAGGAGTTATACCACCCTTTTTGAAAATCGTAGATTTTAAATATGATTACAAGGAATCTTTCTCAAGGATGAATAATAAGCAAGGAGGGGACATTTGTTTTGTGTCAAAAATAATCCTAAATTAAGAAATAGGTTGGTACAGGAAATGTGTACTTATAAAGATGAACTTTATCATACCCTTTTGGTATCTTCAAACTTTTCTTTCTCCATTAAGTAGGAATGAATGTCACCAACTCTACTTTGCCGTAACTGATTTTCTTCAAACTTTAGGAGAATAAGAATGGTGGTCTGAGGTCTGTATATTTATTGATGATTTTCACCTTTGTCAATCCAGAGTTATGGAACTTTGTCCAGGGAAAAAGAGTATGTGGTAAACATGTGTGCTTCTTCAAGTTTGTCTTCACTGATTATCTTCAAGATTTACCTGGTGGTTAGATTCATGGATTGTAGGCAAACATTCCATGCATGTTTGGTTTGGTTGGTTTTATGGTGTTTAATGCCACTTTCAACAATATTTCAGTTATATCATGGCGGTCAGTTTTATTGGTGGAGGAAACCGGAGTACCCAGAGAAAACCACCGACCTGTTGCAAGTCACTGACAAACTTTATCACATGATTTTGTATCGTGCATATTCAGTAGAACAACAAGTTCATCAAGATATATATAACTAGATGCTCACCTGGTTTTTGATCAATCAAATATGAAAAGATAGTTTTTACAGTAATGGCCTGGATTTTGAGATTGTTGCCCTTTACATCTTCAAAAATGTGTAAGGAATATAATGACTAGAGGCTGTGTCGCTCACCTTTCATTCTGCTTTGAGGAAACTTAATACAGAACCTTCCATAGGTGTTTCCTACCAAGTTTCGATTCATTGGCAAAGCTATTTCAGAGACGAAGATTTTTTAGAAATTGACCAATCAGAAACAAGAATTGCTTGTGGCAGCCAAATGTGTTAACGGATCAGGACTAAATTAGCAATCTTTATAGAGGACCTGCCATAGATGCTTCCTACCAAGTTTTGGTTGATTCGGTCAAGCAGTTTCAGAGGAGAAGATTTAAAAAAATCGGCCAATCAGAAATAAGAATTGCCTATGGTGGCCATGTTTGTTAATGGATCGGGACAAAATGAGCAATCTTTAGAGAGGACCTTCCATAGATGCTTCCTACCAAGTTTCGATTCATTTGGCTGAGGGGTTTCAGAGGAGAAGATTAAAATGTGAAAAGTTAACGGACGACGGATGCAAAGTGATGGCAAAAGCTCACATTGCCTTTGACAAGGTGAGCTAATAAAAAAGAATCGTTAAAACTACAAGTGGTTAAAAAATAAACACTCCACATACAAAACATTATCTTTGGTTTATTGTGGCCTATTGTTTCTGCAGTAGATTACTTGTACAGAACCATCCATTGAACAGATCTCCCAAATTTGGTACCAATTAACCAGTGGTTTCAGAGAAGTTTGAAATGTAAGTTTATGGACAACAAAAGACACATTACATGACCCTTTGACTCGGGAGAGTTAAAATACAGAAATGAGGAAGTAATGGGACAAACTGGGGAATAAATTCTGACTGCCACTGGAAAAGTATGGCGAGTTGACTAGTGATGAAAAATAATTAGCCTTTTGTAGTGGTTAACATGCACATACAAGTACATGTACTCTGTTTCAAAATGTACAAAAGGGGTCTTTTATGTTTTAAGAAGATTGGCACTCTGACAACATGGCATCCCCTATCCACCACCTTGGGAGACTGAACCATTACTAGTATCCAGAATTGAGTGAGCGATTGTTGTTTAATGCCAATTCAGCAATTTTTCAGCTATATCATGGCGAGAACAAGTTAATTTTCAATGAGATGATGAAGTCTATTTTGTACTAGAAGAACACACTAAAGTGGATTTTCATAGTGTTATCTCAGTGAAACAATAGTTCACACCTTGACATGTTGCCACTCCAACATTATCCAGATGGTCTTTGTTCTTGCCCCTTAATGCTGACTGCTTATCAGAGAAGCAGCAGAAACCAATTTTATAGTCTTTCAGGTTTGACCATACCGTTGATTATCTACTGCAATGGAGGCAAACAAGTGGACCATTAAACTAGAGGCATTAGGCAAATACACAATAGCATCACAATAAAACACAAACCTTACTTTAATACTATTAGCGAGTGATTGTTGTTTAACACCAACTCAGTAATTTTTCAGCTATATCATGGCAAGAACAAGTTAATTTTCAATGAGATGATCATGAGGACCACTTCTTACTAGACCAACATGCTTTCTTGGATTTTTATAGTGCTAGTTCACTGAAGCAACAGTGTGCGGATAGACAAGTTGCCCCACTCGAACACATTATCCAGAATCCGAGCCAACCCGTCTTTGTTCTTAATACTGTGTGCTTAGCGGAAAAGCAACATATACCAATTTTATAGACTGGTTTTACTCGAACCTTCGACCTTCCGCACTCGAGTCGAGCACGCTAACCATTACACCATGCGGTTTTTTAAGACTTAAACTACTGCTGTTACTCCTTAATGCTGTGAGCTTATCAGAGAGGCATAAACTACCAATTCTATAATCTCTGGTTTCACTTGACCCAGGATAGAACCTGTGATTCACTGCACTGAAGACAAGTGAACCATTACCATGATTACAATACAGGTGGTTGGGCAATAATAGAATAACATCAATATCAAACCATACTTTAATACTATTAAACTTTAACAAAGACACGACTATATTTATAATGACAATACATACACTATGGCAGAAAGAACAAAAAGTATATTAACAGTCAGATCATTTATCTTCCATTACAAGAGTTTTATAAAAAGATCTTCTAATGTTTCAGATATGATATACAATGTCAGTAAACATTTAGAGTGTCAGTTGTGTCTTTCAAACAACATACATTGTACATAAGTAAATAGGTTATAAAAAGTAATGATATGTCCATAGAAAAGTTTATATACATTTTTTAGTACATAAATTTTTATATTTTCTTCACATAAAAAAATTTGCCCTTCTAGCCAAATGGTTCAGTTTGAGAATTTGATGCTAATCATCTTTTCAATATGTATCCTTCTACTAAAATAAAGAAAAATATCTAGTATGGAAAGTATTCTGTCTCAGTTAAATTGGTGTCCATGTAAATATTCTGACTAATCTGGTCAGGGCTTTATTCCTTTTATGAAATATAGCCATATTGAAAATATTTCTATAAAGTCAATGGCTTAGAAATGATTCAATAAAAGGAGGGTTTCAAATTTCTTCAAGTTGTGTTGAATCAATTAATTATGGATTTTGAGAAATTAGCTGTCAAAATCCATAATTAATTGAATCAACACAACTAAAAGAAATTTGAAACCCTCCTTGTATAGGTAAGACACCCTCATAATTAAACTGCTTACAAGTGTTACAATTCTACAAATATATATCTTATTCTACAGTAGTCTCACCAAAAGCAACCCTTCTTATCAGGTCATATTTTAGATACACAGATATCAAATTATTACTCAATTGTCCCCCTCAAAAAAGGCCATACCTCTTATAAGGTCACTTTTACATTGCAGAAGGGGTATCCTTACAAGAGAGGGACAGAAGGGGTATCCTTACAAGAGAGGGACAGAAGGGGTATCCTTACAAGAGAGGGACAGAAGGGTTATCCTTACAAGAGAGGGACAGAAGGTTTATTCTTACAAGAGAGGGACAGAAGGGGTATCCTTACAAGAGAGGGACAGAAGGGGTATCCTTACAAGAGAGGGACAGAAGGGGTAGCCTTACAAGAGAGGGACAGAAGGGGTAGCCTTACAAGAGAGGGACAGAAGGGGTATCCTTACAAGAGAGGGACAGAAGGGGTATCCTTACAAGAGAGGGACAGAAGGGGTATCCTTACAAGAGAGGGACAGAAGGGGTATCCTTACAAGAGAGGGACAGAAGGGGTGTCCTTACAAGAGAGGCACTACTGTATTATTTTATGCTTTCATTCAATGAAAATAATGATAAAAAATACAATCTTCAGTAGTATACCCTAAACTAATGCTTCTGTTTAAATAATAATATTAACTTTGATACCAATTGTACCAGGGGTACTAATGTTGTGAGTTCGAATCCCACTCATGCAAGGTGTACTCGATAAAACATTATGTGATAAAGTTTGTCAGTGACTTGCAGCAGGTCGGTGGTTTTTTCTGGGTACTCATGTTTCCTCCACCAATAAAACTGACTGCCATGATATAATGGAAATATTGTTGAAAGTGGTGTTAAACACCATAATCCATAACCTCTTAAAATATACCACTATTCATTCAATGCTAAGAATAACAGCATTACATTCAAACTATTGGTATATTATTTCCATTACTTTACAATTCAACCTTTCAATGTCAAAGTTCAACACAGACCAATGATTTTACTCCAATAGCTGAGTATTCAAATTATTCAGAATAAATTAAACAGAAAACTACTACGTATGAACCAGATTATATACTACATCCCCTTTTTTTCTTACATAATTATACTTTAAAAGGGTGTGTTACATAGAATGCAGTTTTTCTGGACAAAAATTCATTACCTGTAAATGTATACATGTATTAGATATAACTGATTACAGTCAAATATGAAATTGCTAATTTTTACAACAATGTGCTATTTATAATTGAAGTCAATAATAAAAATGTATCAATCTATCTAAAATTATAACTCCATACTTGTTCCCTATTTTATATCGGTTGTTTTGTAGTCGCTGTATGCTGACAGTACAAAACAACCGATAGAAAATAGGGAGCAAGTGTGGAGATATAATTTCAATTAGGTTGAAAAATGTACATGTATATAAATCCAACAGAGACATAAAATCAGATGATACAAAGTCCTCTGCCACAGTTAACAGATACAGCGGCCTCTGCCACAGTGAACAGGTACAGAGTCCTCTGCCACAGTTAACAGATACAGTGGCCTCTGCCACAGTGAACAGGTACAGAGTCCTCTGCCACAGTTAACAGATACAGTGGCCTCTGCCACTGAACAGGTACAGAGTCCTCTGCCACAGTTAACAGATACAGTGGCCTTTGCCACAGTGAACAGGTACAGAGTCCTCTGCCACAGTTAACAGATACAGTGGCCTTTGCCACAGTGAACAGGTACAGAGTCCTCTGTCACAGTTAACAGATACAGCGGCCTTTGCCACAGTGAACAGGTACAGAGTCCTCTGCCACAGTTAAGCTAATGCCCATGCAATATTAGCCTAATCAAATAATATCATACATTGTTTTTGCATTACTATATTGGGATGTTTTTATATAATATAGTTTCAACATCCTGAAAATTTTGTAAGCTATAAATTTCCATGGAGACAGTATGTACATACTACAGTATTTGTGCTGCCTTCTTTGTACAAATAAAATGTTATTTTGTGAAGTTTTCTGATGTACAGAAAGTTATTACAAATGAAAATATATCTGGGAAAGAAGAAAAAATAAATATGCATAAATTGTGATTTTTGAAACTTTTTTCTAATACATGTACATGTATATTCAAATGATGTGTTTACCAGATCTATTAGCATGAGAGAGGGGCACAAGAATCCTACCCATTCAAATACATTTGTATTGTGCAGTTATTGGTGAGCCATTTATATATTAAATTAAAATTAAACACAATCATTTTTTATTATAAAAGTTTCAGATGACCAAATACAGTCAATATATCAATTTTGTACCTTACCCAATTAAATAATGACAGAAACTTCTCCTAGTGCCTATTGGCAGCTAATAATACAATGTTGAAAAAATTTAAATACATTTCTTTTCTTCAATAAACTATAGGTGGTGTTGCTGAATAGGGACCATACACCAAATTATTCTGCTGTGAAAGCTATTTTCATCATCCAAATTCATCTCTTATCATGACTTTTCTAAAAGGTTAGTTTCTTATATCAAAATACTTTTATATTTATGTTCATTAATACAAAATTGGCACAGATCTGATTGGATTCTCAAATTGTCTACAATTCAGTGTCAGATAATATTAAATTAATATATAAAACAATTCATTTAAGAAACAAAGTATCAAAAATTAATTCATGTTCGATGTAAAACTTCCAACAATTCTTCCTTCTTAGCTAATTAACTTAAGAACTATATTCTTTACAATGGAGGTACAAAATGTAATTCAATACTTTCCTGTGTGTATTTTAGTTGTTTTTCCTTGTTTTTCTAAAAAGCAGTCAATGGCAGTTAAAATACAACCCACCACCATGGCATCCTCCTGTCTTAAAATTTTGATATCAATGTTCGTGGTGAGAAATTACAAAAAAATATCTCATAATTTAAGGCAAAACAATAGTGACAGACTTTATGAACATAACTGAAGTTAAACTGCAGTTATACAGTTTTAGTGTGAAGGTGAAATGAAAGGAAAACCAAAATGTTTCCTATTTGTTACCAAATTTATTAATGAAGGAGACAAAAAAATTGAAAAGTCTATAAAGATGGCATGACACATAAAAAGTAACAAAAGCTTAAAATAGCACTAAAAACAGATATTATTACATACATACGTATATACAAATCAAACCAGATCATATAAGAATTACAGATTTAAATCAAGTCAGATCTTTTATATAATGTTCATACATTGTAAAACTGAAGAAGAAATCTAACAAGATAAGTCAATAAGAAATAACAGCAATAGGCAATCGTTTGATAGATGGTGGTCCTGTCAATCTAGCATATCCTTGTACTTCCAGAGCTTGGAAAATACCATGAAATGTTAATTACATACACAGTATTTTCATTCTTTAATAAGTATTACACATATAAAACCAATGGTTCTCAGAAATCAAACTCTTTAGAAATCTAAAACTCCAAAATACCCTTTCCATAATAGAATTTGAGTAAAGAGTGAGTGAGTGATTCTTGTTTAAAGTCAAATGAACAATTGTGTAGCTATAAGATGGCGAGAACAAGCTACATTTGGAGAGATAAGAATGATATCCACTTTGTACTTGACCTTTCCTCTTAGGTAGATTTTTGTAAAGACTGGGTATAGATAATATACATGTAAAGCTAAGTACAATTAAACTTGTCAACATTCCATTTCATTTATAATTATGTAATATTAAATACATATATAGATATTAGGAACAGATTTTGTTTACAGTTTCAACCAAATAAAAAACAAAATACAAATAAAAAAAAGTACTTTGAATTCAGTAATATTTGTTGGCTCCTAATTTTTAATGTTTTATTTTATCTTATTTTTAACCCACAAAACTATGGTATTCAATGTACCCTTATGTGTATTTACAGATATCCTGCATAAAAATCACAAAATTTCCCAACTGACATTTCTTTCTCTGTCAATCCACAATACTAGATATCAACAAAATATAGATGAAGCCACAGTACATTACTATAAAACTATATAAATCTTATTTCTATCTAGACTTAAATAGCAAAATACATATCTAAAGAAATTCTGCCATTGTGTTATTAAATTCAAACCTTTTCGGTGTATTCTTCATAAATGCACATAGTATGATGCATAACCCCCTCCCCCTTTACGCAGTGAAATACTGGGCTAATAGGAGGAACTACCTTTGTGCTGAATGGGGTCAACTTAATAACATTTTACATCTAAAGTCCATTTAATATTTTAAATAACAGTTTGTTGGATATTTCTATATTATCATTTCTGCAAGGTTTCAACATTCTGTATAATTTACAATAATTCTTACACATTGTGCTATATGCACTTGTAAAAGTTGTTTTCCTTCAGATTTATATTTCTAATTGAGAAAAAAATTGTTTTAACACCATTTTTCTTCTTATATTTGTTTAATTTTTATTACTAATAAATGAAAATAAGAATTTAATAATATAAGTAGCATTTAACATCCCTTGTTTTTATATTCAATGAAGTTTGTAGGTATTTTTTTTATTGAATATTTAATTGGATAAAAAAAACCATCAGCTCTCAGGAGCCTGCAATTGCTCACCTGGTTTTTAATTTGACTTTTAATTCTTAAAGAAAAAGTCATAGCATATATTAAACAAGCTAAAAAATGTCTATAATTCATAGTAGTTTCTCACTTTTGAGACAGACCAGTTCCTATTATTAGCGATGTGAGATTTTCTTATCTTGCACTAGTGCAAGACAAAAAAATCATGTGCGTTTTACCGGCAAATGAGTTTATTATCAAAATGGGTCTAATTTTTATAACCAGTATAAACTACTCATTGTCATGCAGCTGCAGTTTAAATTGAGTTCAATTTGACTGAAAATATAACAGTAATGGTCAAATAAAAATTTTGATTTTCAGTAATGGTGAGTCTTGGATGGAGGACAGGCTTTCTTACCCGTTTTATTTATAGTAACAGCAGCCATGCTGGATCATTGTACTCAATTCTAAAAGCAGACTCGCTAAGCATGATGTAACCAATATTTGGTTCAAATTGGCGCGGTGGTTCCAGATGAGAAGATTTAGAAAAAGTTTGCGTCGACAGATGCAAAGTCATGGCAAAAGTTCATATGAACTTTTGGGTCAGATGAGCTTAAAAACATAAATAACCCCTACAATATTCAAAATGTGAAAGATATTTTAAATTTATCAAAATTAATATCTGCAAATTCATTATTATATTAAATAGTGTACATGGAATCAACAGATCAGCCATTCCAAAAATATGAAACATAAATAAAATATTAGTAATTAAATAGTAGTTAAGTTTGAAAGAAGTACAAATGTACATTGAAATTGAATAATTTAAGATTAAACCCATTAGTCTCTCACCACGGGTATATGTTACAATCACAACCATTATCTATCTTGTACATCATTACTTCTATATACATGTATAGTCAAATTACATAATAATATAGTCAAACCTGCCTTAAAGCATTCTCTATCCAGAGTTGTCGTTCCTGCTACGCTACACTCCATCAACGCCCATTTTACAAGATTTTTGTAAAATTTAGAAACAGTAAAAAAATGTACTTAAAATTGTTTTAATTATTGTAAATATCAATAAAGATGAAAATAAATCACTCATTTCAAATCAATTCTCTCTTTATAATGATTTGTGATCATTTTTAACTTTTTAATTTTTACCTCCACAAAATAGTTCTCCAAGAAGTGGGGAAAAAATCATTTTTAAGAGAGAATTGATTTGAAATGAGTGATTTATTTTCATCTTTATTGATATTTACAATAATTAAAACAATTTTAAGTACATTTTTTTTACTGTTTCTAAATTTTACAAAAATCTTGTAAAATGAGCGTTGACAGAGATGTTGTGTAACGTAGCAGGAATGACAACTCTGGATAGAGAATGGCCTTAAAGGGCACCTTTATATAACAAATCACTGTCTATAAAGGGCACCTCTATATAACAAATCTATAAAGGGCAGTCTCATTTTTCCCATTAATGATTAGTGCATATAATTTTAACCTGTATATAATGGGAAACTGCTCATGAATGCCACATTTTCAGGTTCCCTTGAGTGGCATTTATATACAGGTTTGACTACATGAAATAATTCTATTTTTAGTCAATTGTCAACCAATAGAAATAATATAGTCACTATACAATGTATCAACTAATACGCTCTTGTTCTAGCCATACTGAACAATCCATTTGTTATATATTTTCTTAAAAATTGATCTGAATTTGTATTCTTTATAGAAATTAATACATGGAAGGGAGACAACTCTCCTCTTGGTTGAGTAAAAATGTCCCTAGATAGATCAGCTCCAATATATACCAAATGAGAATATCTATTTAGAAATTAAACAATGATTTAATAGCAACACTACACTGTTTTATAGAAAGCAGAAAAATGTAGTAAAGAAAATCCCATGACTTGCATTTTAATGAAAGACAGACTAGAATATTTTTTACTGAATGTAATAAAAACGTCTAAGATATGAAATTAGAAACTGGAAAATGTCATTCATTGTGAGGTAAGGTTAAAAGATTCACAGAGTACTATCTGATTAAGTACTGGGTTTGTCAGTGGTTTTCTCCAGGTACTCTGGTTTCCTCCATCAATAAAACTGACTCCCACGATATAACTGAAATCTTGTTGAAAGTGGCGTTAAACACCATAAACCAACCAACCAACCAAGTCCTGGAACAAGTGATTCTTAAATCACTTATCAAAGTAACTTTTATAATACTAACTTTAAAATAGGATTTATCTTCTTTTGTTTCCCAACTTAAATCACCTATAGATACAAGTGATAATTTGTGATAAGTTTTCAAAATTCATTAAAAAAAAACCTTTGAAAAGGAATAAAATGTAACATTTCTCAAGAACAATGGAACTCTATGCTGATTTAAATACTGAATGGTTTGAATAAAGAGTCATTCCATATTTGACAAAGTTTTCCTGTATGCAAGATTTTTAATTATTATATGAAAACTAATTTTTTCTGATTTTTTTTTAATGAATTTCTCAAAATACATGAAAATCACTTGTTAAAGTGATTTAAAATCACTTGTTCCAGGACTGTAAAAATGTTAAGAAATGAAGAAATAGCTACCTGTATGTCAAAAAGTAATGTAAAAATTGTTTATATATTACTGGAAATGTGGTTGGTACAAAAATATGATTTTATAAACTATTCAAATGGATTGTAATTTATGTGCCAATACATACCTTACAATCAAAAATAAATAATCAAATTAAATGTTTAGCCTGACAATTTTAATATGTGTACTAAAATAAGAAATAAGAAAAGTAGACTAGTATAATATCAGTATCTTTGTTAAAACAAAACTGACAGAAAAAAACTAATACTGGCAATATGTTAAATGTTTGTGAATTTGTATAAAATATGTGTAACGTTTGACATGCTTGCTATATATATGGTTGAAGCTAATATCTTATAAAGGACTGTTCATAGGTCCAAATATTTCTGAAATTGACCAGAATAAAAAAAATGAGCAAAAAAAAAACCCAACAAACAGAAACCAACAACAACAAATGACAAAATAAAATTAACAATGAGCAAATAATCATGTTCAAAAAGGTTTTACTTCTTGGTAAAAAAAAATTCTACTTTTATCATATCTAAGAGGGGATCAATCAAAACCATATCAAATAATATTATGTGTCTTCATATTTGAATAGATAAATCAATTTATAGGTCCTTTTGCTAACTCCAAAAAAAAAGAAAAGAAAAATAAGAAAAAAATGTTATTTGTAATTTTTCGAGAAAGTGAAACATGATGTAATTAAAATAAAATCCTTTTTTTTTTTTTTACCAAAATCCAATACAAAGGAAACTTTGTATAATAATTCACAAAAATAGCACTAAAGATCAATACACATACTGCTTCTACATTTGTGTACATCAACAGATTTACATTATTTACATGTACATGAATAATGCATTAAGCAACTGGCCACATAACAAACAAATCTATACATGTATATACATTTATGTTTTTTCTTTCTTTTGTTTGTCGTTGACTTGCAATGTCCACTTAATAATATCAGAGTGACTTTTCATGTGAACGTTTAGTTCTGCCTTATTTATAGTCTCAAATCCACATTGGCAGCATCTGAATGTTACCCAGCATGCAGCAGATTGTGCATCACCAGTCGCATTCATCCCTTCCAAACGATCTTTCAATTTTTGTCGTATTGTTTGAAAAAATGCTCTAATATCATCTTTCTGGCACTCATAGGTATCAAGTCTACTATCATAATCAATGGCTGCATTAATGACCTCATTTGTGAACTCGTAACTGTAATTCTGATCGCTGGCATGTCTCCACATGTGTGATTTCAACGAAGGCAAATGATGGCAGACGTACCCACAAAGATTACATTTATATTGTTCTAAAGGCTGCTGGACAAACCGCTGGTCATTGATATGTCGTTTCATATGTGATTTTAGACTTCTATTAGACACTGCGGGAAAGTCACAAAGCTCACATTTGAGTGTTTTAGGTTCGTCATGAATTTTGGCATGATTTTCAAATCGTGTTATGCTGGTGGTATTATATTCACATTTGGCACATTTGAATTCTTTATTGTGAATTTTTGCATGTAGTTTTTGTTCTTGAGGACCAATAGCCACAAAATCACATTCATAACACTGAAAAGATTTTTGCTGGCTGCAGAGTTGTTTCTTGTGATTTTTCAGTTCATACTTAGAAATAAATTTTCTATCGCATACTTCACACTTGTACTGTTTTTTTTCATTATGCCCCCTAACATGATTACGAAAACTCACCGGGTTTGTCGTTTCATGGTCACAATCGTCACATACAAATACTTCTTTTTCGGTATGTGCTCTCATGTGTGCTCGTAACTGACTCTTGTAGTTGAATGCTGATGAACACAGCTTACATTGGTAAGTGCGTACTTTACAATGCTGGATCATATGATCTTGAAGTGATTCACTAGAAGTAGCAATAAAGTCACAAAGAGAACATTCAAAAGGCTGCTTAGTTTTATGTAATCTCATATGCTGCTTGATTACAAATGTGCTCAAATTTGAATAATGGCATAATTTACAACGAAATCTGACTTCACCTTCTTCCTCAATTCTTTCAACATTACCCATATTTTCAATTTCTGCCAAATCTTCAAGTAACTCTCGTTTAATGCGTTTCTTATTTGATTTCTTTGATCCAGAGAATTCTTCTACCTCAGATTCATTCTTGGACCTTTCCCTTAGCTGTTCGATGACGGCCAACAATGATGATGAAATACCTTGTTTTGGTTTATCTTCTGAATCAAGGCTATCAGTTGAGGTTGTAGTTTCTGTTTTAACATTACTTGGACAAGCAGGATTCTCATTAGGTCCTTTCTTTAAAAGTGAAAGTAGAGTAACAGCTGATTCTGTCATGGAGGAAGACGGCATTCGTTCACGTTTTTTCACATAACTGACTTCTTCATTCATATCGAGATCACTTTCACATGTTGTTGACTCATCATTATCAGAGTCAATATCTAGTGCTTCTTCTGTACTTATTTTATCATATTCAACAGACGATGACACTGTTACTTCTGTTCCAAAATCCTGAAAAACTGTACTTTCTTTAATCATTTCATCTCTTTCCTGCGGATCAACGGCCATTTTGTCAAGCTTTAAAGCTACAACTGGGTTTGTATCTGATCCCACTCCTGAATCACTCAATTCTGATTGGCTAACTTCTGACACTGCACGAGGACTGTTTTGTTGACTTTTCATGCTCGTGTAACTGGTCAAATTTGAATTGTCAACAGTTTCGACAACAACATTTTTGCTTTCTTCTGTACAAACTCGTTTGATAGTGAAATTCTGACTGTTAATATGTTCTAGCTTTCTTTTCAAATTTATTGAATCCGTAGCTAAATTTGGTACAATGGCTGTTGATTTACATGTATTTGTTGCTATGGGCAACACCTCTGTATCTATTATTAGATTATTATCCTCATTGTCTTTATCAGAACTGTTTTTGGCAAGTATATGGTATTGATCTACACATGATTTATCAGTAGAAATGTCATCTTTAATTTTACTACTCATCAATCTCTGATCAGGTAATACAAAAACCACCTTTTCTTCAAGTTTTTGTTTTGCTGAAGAATCTACTCCTTTGTTCTGAATCTGCATACCATCAATATACTGTACGGAGATGACGTTCAATTCCTTCGATGATGCACCAGATGGTGAAACCATGCTAGACATTGCTGAAGTTGCAGTTGTTTCTTGAGTGATCCCATTGTCTCGTATTATAGTTGATTGGTCAGGATATATGTAATCGCCATCCTTCTGTCTCGCCCGCATGGCTAACATATTTGCAAGAACCGGAGCCACAGGACTAACAGATGACATTTTGTTTACTTGCACAACCTTTTCGACAACTACAGTCTTTGTATTGTAAACCTGCTGATTACAAGAAAATGTATCATCTTCTTGATTTACCGGCAAATCTACTGGAGTGGCCTTTGTTTTATCACCTTCCAATATGGGTGAATCTTCATAAATACTCAAAGGACCATTCTGAAACATAGGGTAGTCTATATCTTTGTTTCCTGAATGTTTCCATATGTGAGCTTTGATTGTACGTTGATAGTCACAGGTATATCCACAAATTGTACATCGGAACTTGGCGTTCGTTGTGTTGTATACAAAAGGTAAATTTTCAGTGTTTTGATTCGTAGTATTTGAGTCTTGACTTATAGATCCTTTGGTCAAATCTTGCTTAATTTCAATTGGCTGCCCAATCAAATTAGTCATTTGCATGCCAGGCACATTCACCATTTCTTGTGCTGGTTTTGGAATTATCTTTTGCAATTTGATAGTTTTTGATAGAGGCAATTTTTGCATTTGATCAGATCTTTTTGGTTGTACTACCATTTCATTCATAATTTGAGGTTGTGGATGACCTTGCTTTGCCTGTAGTTGTTCAGGATAATCCAGTGTCTTGTCTGTGTGAATTTGTAAATCAGGTCTATGAGTCAACATGTGAACTACAAAAACATATGCTTCATCACATGAAAATTCACACTCGACACATTTATATGTTGATTTGCCTTCAGCAGTGGACGATTGTTGAGGTTTCTGCACATTTTCTACAGCTTGTTTTGATTTTTGAGATTCTTGTTTGTTTGGCTCATTTGCATCCTCCTGTTGTATATGTACTAACATGTGATCTTTCATTTCTGTAATTTCTCCCGATACAAATCCACATTCTGAACATTTCATTAATTTTCTTTCCATTGTCAAATTTGATTCACTCTTTTGCTTTTTCATCTTTTCTGTACTCTTTTTAAGTTCATCGGTTTCTGTCATCTTATTATTTTCATTAATACTATCGCGGTGAGTTTCAGCATGGGCACAGAAATGTTCAAAACTTTTACTCCAATGATTACACATTTCACAAACATACATTTGAGGGCCCTGAGTTTTATGTAGTTTCAAATGATCTTCAATTTCTGTCTTGTTCACTGCCATGTGACTACATACATCACATACATATAATTTATCAACATTGTGTACACTCTTCATGTGAGGTTCTACTTTTGGTTGGGATATTGGCATCTTACAAATTGGACAAGGAACCATCTTTTGATGAAGTTTGACATGATTAGTTAAATGTCCCTTTTTTCGAAATGTTGCATGACAATGAATACAAACAAATGGTCTCTCATTTGAATGGACCATTAGATGTTCTCGTAAGGAGTGACTTCGCTTTCCTGCATAATTACAGAAAGGACATTTATATGGTCTGCTGGCACAATGAACAAGGTCTACATGTTGTTTTAAGTAATGTTTGTTATGACTTGAATAATCACATTCCTCACATCGGTGAACCTCCTGACTAGTGGAGGAGGAGGATTGTGAGGAAAGCGAGGTTGAATCTGGTGTTGGCATGGAAACGTATAAATTTGGTGGTGAATGTGATGTTGTTGTATTCTGAGTTGTCATGGAAGCTGATGAGGTTACCTTGGAGATGTTTTCTACTATAATAATTGGGCTGTTCATAAATCCTTTCTCCTTTGCTAGTTGCTCAAGAAGTTTCTGAGGTGACTGGACATTTTTAGATGTATATAAAGTTATAACAGGGTCGGACATTTTAACTTCAATAGAAGAGTCATGATTTTGAGATTTCTGAACTAAATTGACAACCTCTTGTAATTGCTCGAGATTCTCTAGTTCCGTTAAATGCTGAGATAGTTTTTGAGATTCTGATGTCATGTGTCTTCTACCAGATAACTGCATAGATTGTGTGCTTCCTGCCATTGTACTGGCAGACGACAGTTGACTCCTAGTCATTGACATCTCAGATCTATTATTGCTTGCATATTCAATCTGAAAGAAGGTGAAAATCAGAATCATCAAATAACAAATATCACATATGCATTCCAAATTTAAGTGAAATCAGACAATTGAGTTATAAATAATGTTTATTTTTATATGACATTATTTTCTTTCATGTTCATTTATATCCCAAAATGTTGGATGTCCTTCAATGACCTTTAATAACTTCAAACAATGATAAAGTTCAATCGCTATACGGATAGCTTATCATCTTAAAAAAATACATTATTATACAGTCATAAAACATACGAGTACAAATTTAGTACTCATACTCCAAAATTCACCAATCAGAACAACATATTTCTTTGATACAGTGTTCTGATTGGCTGTTTTTTTCAAGTACATGTACGAGTAAAAACTCTTGCTCAAAAGTTTATGACCGTAAGACCAGGAAAAATTTCACAGAAAAACTCAGAATATATGTTAAACTACTCCTTGCCATGTAGCTGCAGTTAAAATTTGAGCTCAGTTTGACTTATGCTAAAGCAGCAATGGACAATTGAAGAAATTTCTATTTTTAGTAACAGCAGCCATCTTGAATGGAGGGCGGGGCTGTCGGACACAAGTTTGAAAGGGACCCACCCAGGGACCATCCCTGCCAAGTTTGGTTTAATTTGGTTCAGCGGTTTCAGAGGAGAAGATTTAAATGTGATCTTTTATCAAAATATGCCTAATTTGCATAATCGGTATATATCGGCTGAAAGAAAAATTTCACGGAAAAACCCGGAATATATGTTAAACTACTCCTTGCCATGTAGCTGCAGTTAAAATTTGAGCTCATTTTGACTTATACTAAAGCAGCAATGAACAATTAAAATTTCATCTTGGTTGGAAGTCGGGATCACCGGACACAATTTTGGAAGGGGGCCATCCAAGGACCATTCCACCAAAGTTTGGTTCAAATTGGCCCAGTGGCTTCAGAGGAGTTGATTAAAATGTGAAAAGTTAACGGACGGACGGACGGACGACAGACGCTCAGTGGTGACAATAGCTCACCTGACCCTTGCCAAAAAGGTCTGATTTCGTTTGATTTGCACCAGACGTGACAATGCGAACATAATAACGGGATCGGTTACGTTTCGGAACTGATCTGGCAATGGAAAATTGATTTATCGTGTCCGTTCACTATTCATAAACATGAAATAAATTTCTCATTTAGATTGATAGCTGTTTTATTTTCAAATTAAAAGCGTATATCAACATGAAAAAGTATTTTTTTGCCAAATTGCTAACTGTTTACCGGAAAAATTATCAACAAACATGGCTGGAGTGCAGTATTTTTTGGAAACTTTACATACTGAAAAAAACAAGACTTTTTTCCATTTGTTGGTTTTCAAGACAAAAACTTTAGGTATGGTAAAAAGTAGTCAGGTCCACCAGAACTGAACATTGTGCTGGACCTGTTGTCCACCAAAAGTCTCATGAATTTGAACATCTCTGTAGAGGCTCAGTGTGCTGAGGCTCTGTCGCTCACCTGTCATTTCGTTTTGAGGAAATAGGTGCTTCTTACCAAATTTCAATTAATTTGGTCAAATGGTTTTAGAGAAGACTTTTTTCTTTGGCCAATCACAAACAGGAACTACCTATGGTGGCCATATTATATGCATGATCAGCACGAAATATGAAATTTCGTAAAAGATCTCCTATACATCATTCCTACAAAATAACAATTCATTGTGCCTTCTAGTTTCAGAGAAGATTTTTTTAAATTTCAGCCAATCAGAAACAAGGATTGCCCATGGTGACCATGTTTTTGTCCAATCAGGATGTAATGAGGACCTTCCATAGATGCTTCCTGTAAATTTTGCTTTATTTGGCCAAGCGGTTTAGATTGTTAGAAATCTACCAACCAGTAACAACAATTGCCAATATGGCAGCCATGTTTGTTAACAGATCGGGATGAAATGAGCCATCTTTATAGAGGACCTTCAATAGATGCTTCCCTCCAACTTTCAGTTCATTTGGCCAAGCAGTTTCAAAGCAGAAGATTTTTTTTTAGAAATTTACCAACCAGAAACAAGAATTGCCTATGGTGGCTATGTTTGTTATTGGATCGGAACATAATGAGCTATCTTTATAAAGGATCTTCTATAGAAACTTCCTACCAAGATTAGGCTCATTTAGCCATGCGGTTTCAGAGTAGAAAATTTTTAGAAATTGACTAACCAGAAAAAAGAATTGCCTATGGCAGCCATGTTTGTTTACGGATTGAAATGAAATGAGTAATCGTTATAGAGGACCTTCTATAGATGCTTCCTACCAAGTTTCGGTTCATTTGGCCAAGCAGTTTCAGAAGAGAAGATTTTTAGAAATTGACCAACCAGAAACAAAAATTGCCTATGGCGGCCATGGTCGTTACTGGATCAAAACGTAATGTGCTATCTTAATAGAGAATCTTCTATAGAAACTTCCTACCAAGTTTCGGTTCATTTAGCCATGCGGTTTCAGAGTAGAAGATTTTTAGAAATTGGCCAACCAGAAAAAAGAATTCCTATGGCGATGACCGCTTTTTACTGATTGAAATGACCTTCCATAGATGGTTCCTACCATGTTTTGGTTCATTTAGCCATGCGTTTCAGGGGAGAAGATTTTCAGAAATTGACCAACCAGAAACAAAATTATG
The DNA here is from genome assembly GCA_963680875.1 of Bathymodiolus brooksi. Taxonomy (NCBI): domain Eukaryota; kingdom Metazoa; phylum Mollusca; class Bivalvia; order Mytilida; family Modiolidae; genus Bathymodiolus; species Bathymodiolus brooksi. The sequence goes on along the minus strand of OY804578.1, from coordinate 23,785,865 downwards.
GCAGCCATGTTTATTAACGGATTGGAATGAAATGAGCTATCTTAATAGAGGAATTTCCATAGATGCTTCCTACCAAGTTTTGGTTCATTTGGCCAAGTGATTTCAGAGGAGAATGTTTTTAGAGATAGACCAATCAGAAACAAAAATTGCCTATGGTGGCCATGTTTGCTAACGGATTGGGACGATATGAGAAATCTTAATAAAGGACCCGCCATAGTTGCTTCCTACCAAGTTTCGGTTCATTTGGCCAAGTGATTTCAGAGGAGAATGTTTTTAGAGATAGACCAATCAGAAACAAAAATTGCCTATGGTGGCCATGTTTGCTAACGGATTGGGATGATATGAGAAATCTTAATAAAGGACCCGCCATAGCTGCTTCCTACCAAGTTTCGGTTCATTCGGCTCAGCAGGTTTTAGAGAAGAAGATATTTTAGAAATCGAACAACTAGAAACATTAATTGTCAATGGCGGCTATGTTTATTAACGGATCAGGATAAAATGAGCAATCTTTCATAGATGCTTCCTACCAATTTTGGTTCGTTTGGCCAAGTGGTGTCAGAGGAGAATATTCAAAAGTTAACAGACGATGGACGACAGACGCCAAGTGATGACAAAAGTCCCAACCTTTGTTCTATGCCAATGATCATTGATAAAATTTTAGAAGAATCAGTAAACTAGAACTAAAGTGATTGCATGGAACCATTGTGTGTATACAGACGGTTGTTTAATTATAGTTTATAAGGAGATTAATCAGCTATGATTGTGCAGTCCGCATCAAATATCTATATATACAACATTCAAATAAAAAAAAATCCTATTTAAAGGTGTAGACCAGCTGGGTAACCCCAAAATTTTCCCCATAGTTCAATTTTTTTTAAATTTACATCATTGAATAGTTATAAAAGTATCACGATCATCAACAGGAATAACAATGTTTGTCTTGAAATTGGACTAGAAACGAGTATAACTATATTTTTGACAGAAATTTGGCTACATAACAGAAGTCGTTGCCAACACAATTTTCAACAAAATTGAGTTTACCGCAAAACTTGCGACAACGTGGTTTTAAAACGTGCAAAACTTCACACCTATTATTGATGCTATGAAACATTAATTGATTGAATATTGTATGGATGTTGCAATTTCATAATTTTCAATGCGTTTAAACTATAATTTTCACTGTAGCAGGCTTACATTGCAAGTAGAAAACAAGGCAAATTTCGATAATGAATGGCCATCATGGCGATCAAAATAATCACGTGATCTGGTAGTACGCCAGAGAAAGTCACATGGCATTTTACCTCGCTTTTATATAAAACAACGAGACTTTTATTTCGTACAATAAACGTATTTTGAAATAATCGACTGTACATAGATGATGAAAACATGTCCATTAAATAATGTGACACCAAAGACTAAAAGGTTTGTGTTTAAATATAAAGGAAAATGTAGCATGTTCGTCGGTATAGAACCGTATAAAAATACGGGAAACGATATTTCACAAACTTGTAAACGTGTAATATGTCACTTTATTTGAAGAAAATTATTCATTCATTGTCAAAGCCATATAATCTACACCTTCTACTTATACCAATTATTGACCTACTTCAACAGTTTGAAAATTATGTCAAGGGAACTGCGTTGCGAAAAAGACCAGGAATTAAAAAAAAGAACAATTAGAAAATACAATATGCAAGTTTAAAACTATGTACAAAACCGGGGGTGAATTTAAAGATAAGACGAGTCACTCAACACTGCAGTCTGCGGTAGGCGGTTCCAGTCTACAACGGTACGAGGGGAGAATGATGTCTTTCTCTGTTGGGTCCTACAAAATGGGACCTGATATGACCGAGAGTGCACATTTCTGGAGTATCTCAGGGATGGTGAAAGTCTCACTTTTACCGACTGCCACCTCGTCATGGGAGATTTTATACATCATGACAAGGCGTTAATCTCTGCGTCGATCTTCAAGGCTGTGCCATTTTTAAAAGACGTTGTAGCATGTCACCAACACTAGACGTATTTGTTGGCTGTGACATATCTCGCAGCCCTCAGTTGAACCATTTCTATTTTGTAATCAGTCCGGTTTAAGATGGGGATGTGCAGCATATTACTAGATAGCACACAGCGTTCCAGTTTGGTCAGGTCTACATCATCTACATCATACGATGCTCCGTCAATTGTGACGACTGTGCATCGGGAACAGACCATATATTTACAATTAATCAATAAACAAAACAAAAGAGTAACGAAAAAAAGAAAAGAAAAAGTAACATATTTACAAATATATAGAATAGAAAACTGTTTAGATGTAGTGGGTTTGGATCTGTGATTTAAACTGATCCAAAGAAGAAGCAGAGACAATACCAGGTGGTAAAGCATTCCAAAGGACAACTGTATGAGGGAGGAAACTGAATTTGAAGTAGTCAGTGGATGTGGTGAAGGGTTTGTATCGAAGACTATGGCTGTGTCGTGTGAGTGAAGTCTGAGATGAGATATAGAAGTCTGGATTGATGGCAACCAGATTGTGTGTAATTTTGCATAGCATAGTGACTTTGGCAATGTTTCTGCGTCTAGGGAATTCCATTCCAGGTGGTCCAGCATAGATGTCACGCTGCTAGTGTTATGGAATCTCCCTGTTGTGTATTTGGCTGCTCTTCGTTGAACCTTTTCTATTTCACTTTTCTGTTTTTTAGATGGTTGAGCAGTATTCCAGGTTTGATCTAACTAAGGATGTATATGCCATGCTCTTAGTATGCTCATTCTTTATTTGGAGGTTTCTTCTTAAAAATCCTAATAATTTCTTTTGATGTTATGTTGCTTATGTGTGCACTCCAGGTGATTCCAAGGTATTTTGCTGTTTCTACTGATTCGAGAGTGTGTCCATTTCTTACGTGAAAATTACGTTGCCTCAACGTATTTTAGATACCGCGTTATATGCAAGTCGTTGTGACAACGTATCTTCCAACGTTTTTGTTACGTACGGATATGGTCTTGATGCTAACGTAAAAACTCAATCGTAATTATTACGTCCTGGTAACGTATTTCATAATACGTTATCAGGGCCGTAACTACCATTGATGCAGACGAGGCAGTTGCCTCGCTGCCTCGTCTGATTTTCTGAAGAAAAGAAAAATTCCCGAGTTTGGTTCCGTAAATTTAGACCCCGCTGGATCCGTTTCTATTTTTCTCTCTTTTGCAAGTGCTCCGATTTAGTGGGTCTCTAAGTCAATGACTTTCCATAGAGTTTAGTATTATATCTTTTACTTCCCGGCTGAATAAAAAATATATAAGAGACAATCATACATGTACTACTGCAAAATTCTTATGAGATAATTTCACGGGCTTCCCATGAACATTAAAAAGGGTCAGTTTCCAGTTACTTTCAAGTGTCATTTTATCAGACTAAAGGACGTATAATACAAACTTCAACTAAAAAGACATGCCATACCCAAATGATCTTCCACAAGAGGTTGACAGAAGGGTGGCAAAATGTATCCGCTGAAACTTACAGTTTGTCAATACACTTGCAGATTCAATTTCTTATGCTGACACGCTGACTGACTTGTACCCAAATGTTCATGTGATTTTAAAGCTCATTCTAACATTATTAGACGGTTCCTGTATTTATATATGTGAGAGGTCTTTCTCAGTGTCGGCTCTTCATCGCTTCAGGACTTGGCGTAGTGCAACAGTGACTGAAGATCGCCAGTGTGGGTTGGCGATGATTCACGTCCACCGTAATGATACTGTCGGACAGGTAATTCCAGAAGCTGTTCTCAAAAGACCGAATTCGAGTGGCAATAGGAAAACCCATCTTGCATTTACCGACTTAGTACTGTCATTTGAAATTATTCAATAAAATATTATTTTAAAAATCAATCAGTTGTGTTAAGTTTATTTTGCCATAGAGGCTTCGACTGCGTGGTCGGTATTTACGGTAGTAACTGGTATTTCTCTAATTCTTGTTCAATTTTCACACTTCCCAACCCGTGTGAGAACAAATCGATAATCAACGTGTGGATCACTTTGTTCTCAGTCGCTGATTGGGTGAGATAAGAATTTCACGCTACTTTTCCCATGAAAATGTTACGTTTCGCAAAATGTCATTGTATCAATAAAATCGTTTAATTAACCGTAACTAACCGTACCGTAATCAAAAACCCCTCATCTGGAATCTTGTCCCTTCACCATCATTGGCGTCATTGCTTCAAAAACATTCCTAAACGGGTGTGACGTCAATTGAAGTATACGTCAGTGACGTCATTGCTCGTCGATTTGAGAAAGTGAAAAACGGCCATATATTTTGTTAAATTAGTGAGAAAAAGAATCAAACAAATATTTTTTAGTGGTTCATTAGAGAAACAATCTCTAACATTGTTTCCCATTTATTACGATAATTTCTCAAATCTCGATAGTTAAATTTTCACATTTTAAAGTTCTCGGTAAACCTCGAACTTTAAAATGTGAAAATTTAACTATCTTGATTTGAGAAATTATCAACCTCGAACTTTAAAATGTGAAAATTTAACTATCGAGATTTGAGAAATTATCGTAATAAACGGGAAGCAATGTTAGAGACTATATATAAAGCGTCTCAATGATAAAGAAATCGATTTAAGAAATGCGTTATTTTCGGCCGTTAAGTCACAATTTCCCGACTCCCTTACATAAGGGCCTCAATCGGCGGCCCCCATACCCTTGCCTCTCCTGTATTCAACCCCTAGTTACGGCCCTGGTTATATATATGCAAGTCGTGACTGTAGTTTAAACGTTTTTGTTACGTACGGATATATGGTCTTGATGTTAATGTAAAAGCTCGAGCGTAATTTTTACGTCCTGGTAACAATATCCGGCATTTCGAACCTCTATATATGCTTAATTTTCACACTTTAGTGTCTACGACCATATCACGTTGAAAACATCGGTTCTCGTCCGATCACCGAAGTTAAGCAGCGTCGAGTCCGGTTCGTTCACCGACCAGCGACATTGCATGGATGCACGTTGTAGAGAGAGGCTGTATTTTGATCGGTGAGTGAAATATTTCTTCTTATTCGCGGAAATGCAAAAATCCAGGCCGGCAGTGGTGGTGTCGATGAAAAATTAGACAATTTCCGGCATTTCGAACCTTTATATATGCTTAATTTTCATACTTAAGTGTCTACGACCATATCACGTTGAAAACACCGGTTCTCGTCCGATCAACGAAGCTAAGCAGCGTCGAGCCCGGTTAGCCCACAGGCACTCGAATTCCGGACCCCCTTTTTCCTCATTTGGTCCCTCCCGCGATTATGGTATGGATCTTTGTCTGGAAGTATATCTTTGAACCATTTATCCATATTTTACAACATTTCGTCTTACAACTCTCTCGTTCTACTAACTTTTGTTTCTAGGTCCAGCTGCCGTATTACTTATATATACATAAAGGTATGAAACAATCGTCAAACTACAAAGAGGGAATCCTCGCTTCGACTCGATATTTTACAATAACGCGCCAGTTTTAAAAAGGACCTTCGCTTGTCCTCGTCTCAAAAATGATTTCCCTTCATTCCTATCTAGTTTATACGTACGAACAACAAATATTTATTGACGAAATTCAAGTTTATTCTCGACGACACATCCAACTTTCCTCCACTCGTGCCCATTCAGGAGGTCAGCCGAACATATTTTGCTTCGCGCTATTTCATTGGTCGGAAAGATTTTCGGAACTTTTTTAGCTTGTTCTTCGCTATGCACGGCCAATCCATTTCGTATCGAGAGGCCTATTAAGCGGGAGTTTTAAATAAGAATAAAAGAATACAAGTTTCAACAAAAATACTGTTATTTTGGCAAAACTTTCAAAGAACAAGCACGAGAAGTACACGGCAGATTAAATCTAGGACTCTGTAGATGACCATTTTTTTTTCTTCTTTTTTTTTGGAAAAGGGGGGGGGGGGGGGGGGGGGGGGCGGAGAATAGATGATGTTGTTAGGCATAGATTGGTTTGTTGTTGAAGATTCAAGCAGATAAGCGAAGCTGGTTGTTTCCTTGTATGTTGTTGGATTTTGTTTTATGTACAATATACATGATGTACATTTACCCATATCCATTCTTTTTTTCAGGTAAATAACATAATTAGAACTTTTCATGAGTATCGCAACAAAGTTTGATCTTTAATTCTTTCTGTAGCTGAAAGAAATATTATAAAAATTCTGGTTTGAACAATACACACCTAAAATTGTGTATGTAAAAAAAGGGGGGGGGGGGTAATTACTCACAAAAATGTTTTTGTACCTAGACACGTATTATTTTTGGGTCTAATGTACTCTTTTTTTGGGGGGGGGGACAAAATTTGTGTTGTATTTTTTTATTGGTTTATTGAAACATGAAGTACTAAAAATGCACAATTTCATGTTTTACTTATTTTAACTGTTTAAATCAAAACTGGGCATCAGAAATTGCATTAAGAGGGGTTTTTTTTCTTGTTTTTTTTTATTATTTTTTTTTGGGGGGGTCATTAATTATTTGTGATGAGCCTAGGTACAAAAATGTTGATCCCCCCTCCCCATGTAAATTAAAGAATATTTTGTTCTTTCCTATGTTTTTTTGCAAAAGCCATTACAGTTGGAATTTTACATGTATCTCCCTAAACAGAAAAGAAATACAAAGAGTAGTTCTAATCCCTTTAATGCAAAAAATTCTTTTGAGGCATATTTACATATACCTGTTTCTAAGGCAGAAGAGGGGAATTATGAAAGCTACAATTTACAAGGGGTTTACTTATGTACACTGTCTTTTTGTTGTTGCTGGGATAGGGGTTGAGGAGCGTTAACTCATTGTTATTTTTTGACAAGCCTAAAAAGGAGATTTTTTTGCTTTATGATAACTAGTGTCCCTTTCTCTCTGATCTTTTCTGTGATCAAATGGTCATCCGTCAAAATTTATGTTTGAAGTGCATTTTTCCATTTCAAACAATATTCTTACCATGTCACTAGGTTCGTCATTTTTTTCTGGTGCCTATATAACCACATTGGCTGAAAAGGTTTACTTTCCACTTTATTCTTATTTAAAACTCCCGCTTAATAGGCCTCTCGATACGAAATGGATTGGCCGTGCATAGCGAAGAACAAGCTAAAAAAGTTCCGAAAATCTTTCCGACCAATGAAATAGCGCGAAGCAAAATATGTTCGGCTGACCTCCTGAATGGGCACGAGTGGAGGAAAGTTGAATGTGTCGTCGAGAATAAACTTGAATTTCGTCAATAAATATTTGTTGTTCGTACGTATAAACTAGATAGGAATGAAGGGAAATCATTTTTGAGACGAGGACAAGCGAAGGTCCTTTTTAAAAACTGGCGCGTTATTGTAAAATATCGAGTCGAAGCGAGGATTCCCTCTTTGTAGTTTGACGATTGTTTCATACCTTTATAAGTAATACGGCAGCTGGACCTAGAAACAAAAGTTAGTAGAACGAGAGAGTTGTAAGACGAAATGTTGTAAAATATGGATAAATGGTTCAAAGATATACTTCCAGACAAAGATCCATACCATAATCGCGGGAGGGACCAAATGAGGAAAAAGGGGGTCCAGAATTCGAGTGCCTGTGGGTTGCCTACTTGGATGGGTGACCGCCTGGGAATACCGGGGGTTGTAGTCATTTCTTTTTCGTTTTCCCCCTTATTTTATTAGAATTGTTCATATTTGACAACACGACTGTGGAAACTATTTTATTTTACTTTATTAAAAAAAAAAATGATTAATAGCATTCGAAATTGTATTTGTTTGATGATCAGCAGCATTCGGATACCGTTGGTCGGTAACCGTTATCTCCTCTTGTATTGTTCACCGACCAGCGACATTGCATGGATCCAGATGCACGTTGTCTCTAGAGAGAGGCTGTATTTTGATCGGTGAGTAAAATATTTCTTCTTATTCGCGGAAATGCAAAAATCCGGGCCGGCAGTGGTGGTGTCTATGAAAAATTAGACAATTTCCGGCATTTCGAAACTTTACAGAATAGAATAGAATAGAACAGAATTGAATAGAATATATATGTTTATTTATCAATTAAAGACGCCCATGATACGCAGTATAATTACATGAAAATCACAATATTTACATTAATTGGTATGATTAGATTGATTGGATTTAACATACAAGACATACAAATATATATGCTTAATTTTCATACTTTAGTGTCTACGACCATATCACGTTGAAAACACTGGTTCTCGTCCGATCACCGAAGTTAAGCAACTTCGAGCCCGGTTAGTACTTGGATGGTTGACCGCCTGGGAATACCGGGTGTTGTAGACATTTCTTTTTCTTCCCCCCCCCCCCCCTTATTTTATTAGAATTGTTCATAATTGACAACACGCCCGTGGAAACTGTTTTATTATTTTTTTTATTATAGAAAAAATTGTTAATAACATTCGTTCATTTAAGATGAGAGGTGATTGTTCGTTTTGTTGATATTAGTGAAATTGCTAACCATCACTTTCTTATGGTGTTTGTATAGTTTGTGAGAAAATACACACTTGCTAGATTGTATATACACTAATTAGCAATTTCAAGATCCTGGTCCGCTTTGTACTAGATCAATACGCTGAGTTGGATTTTTATAATGCTAGTTCACTGAAACAACAGTTCGCGGGTAGACATGTCGCTCCACTCGAACACATTATTCAGATTCCGAGCCAACCTATCTTTGCTCTTTCTCCTTAATGCTGCGTGCTTAGCGGAGAACCAACACATACCAATTGTATTGTCTTGTTTGACCCGAACCCACTATCTACCACACTCGAGGCGAGCACGGTAGCCATTTCGCCACCGATGCGGTTATTCCGGTACGGTTAACCAAGTTATGGTGGTAACCGTAAAGCTTTCGAAGTGATGACTACAACTTAAGCTTGATTCAATCAGTATAGCTTCCTTGATACCAATATTCCTCTATCAAGGAAAGTCATGATTGGAACTACAAGCTCTGGAATATCGTAGCAACTAATAGAGATATACTCCATATGTAGATGTTTCTTTTACTTGGTTAATTGTTGCGGAATATCTGTGTTAATAATGTTTACGGATCATATGTTCCGTCTCTCGTAGTCACAACCTTGTACTGTCCTCTTTCATGACTTATCATCAGAATTTCAGCAAGAGTAACACGATGGATGACACTAGTGTAGCAGGTACTGCCGGGCTTATCCTTCTGAGGCATCTTAGTTCATTTTCAGTGTTAGTGGGGGTCGTGTTGTTCAATCTTGTCACCATTCATTTGTCAAATGTATCACGGCGATATGAGTATTTTGTATGTACTTGGATCACACCTTGGGGTATGTTTTCTGTTGATTCGTCCAGTTGTAAGGAAAAAAAGTGATTATTGTTTTGAAAAAATTTCCTCAACCAGCCATACAGAGCAATCACATGTAAAAAATTTAAAATACATTCTTGGCGTAAATAGGAAAACTACCAATATTGCAGTTATGTCTGAGCTTAGTGGACGTTATCATATATGTTTCTCTGTATTTTTAGCTATGTTAAAATATTGTCACAGATTAGAAGGTCAACAGGAATGTTTACTATTTGATGCTTATGTATGTAATAAAGAGTTATATTTTAGTAAAATCAATACATGGTATTCGAGTATATTATATATTATGGATGAATTGAAGATCAGGAGTTTAAATATCAAATTAAGTCAGTTGTGTAACAGTTTTCTTGATTTTTGTTATGGAGAAAGGGTAGATGCCATTGGCAGCAACAGAGGTAAATTAGATACATACTTTTACATAAAGACCCATTTTGGGAAAGAGAAATATTTAGAAATTAATAAATTCGACAGTCTATCTGTAAGATAAGAGTCAGTGCTCATTCATTAAATATTGAAATTGGCATTGAGATATAAGAACATTATAAGACCAGAAAGAAAATGCACAAATTGTTCTAAGGGAGATATTGAAGATGAGAAACATTTTATTGTCGACTGTCCTTTATATGAAAATATTAGAGTAATTTTTTTTGATAAGGTTATTGACTTATGTCCAAATTTTAGATACATGGACACATCATCAACATTTGTTTGGCTATTTACCAATGAACATGAACAAGATTTAAAAACCTTTTTTGAAGAATGTTGTTTACTGCGAGGACAACTGATCGTGTAGATATCACTAGGTTAGGTGAGTTATTATAGTTACTATATATTACATGTGAATTGATTTATGATGGTATCTGATAGGCTCTGATCTGGCCGTGCAGTCACTGAACATAAATATGTTTTCGTTTTGTTTTTTTGTTTGTGTTTACATGTATCTGTGTATGCTCCAATCATTTCAATCATTGTATTAAATTGTTTTCGCCTTGTGGGACCTTAATTGGCAATACTAAATTCTTATTCTTATTCTTATGAGCTTTTCCAATAAAATAATTTGAATTTGAATTTCAAATATAATTTATGTGTTTAGTGTTTGTGTGAATAAAAGTGAATTCGAATTAGAAATTGATTTGCATGTCATCAATACAATTTGTTCTTGAGAGAATTTCCGGAAACAAATGTTGTTTGTCGACATTTTAGTTCCGTGTTTTATAAACATCGCTTCCGGTTTCCCTTTTCTGCAATCTTTGCTTGCCACGTTGATAAACCAGAACTTTTTGGTTAAAATGCCAGAGAAATTAACTTCAGTGTTGACAAAATTTTATGATGAATACATGAACAATACATCCAAACGTCTGAAACTTGTAGATGCATACTTGTTGTACATTGTTTTGACTGGTGTAATTCAGTTCATTTACTGTGCACTGGTCGGCACATTTCCATTTAATTCCTTTTTATCAGGATTCATTTCCAGCGTGGGATCATTTATTTTGGGAGGTAATTATGGCTTCCAATAATTATATTAAGAGCAGGTTTGACATGAGAAGCAAGTGACAGATATGCTAGTTTTACTGTTGAGGGTTGTAAAACTCATTTGAACCACATTCTTTTGCCACTCGAGTCTCTGTGAGTAATAAAACAGGGAGATGTATCTTCCATATATAGCCAACTGATTCAAGCAAAGAAAACCATACAATTTGGAGACTTCTCAAGATGTCGCTAGACTAAGCAAAGACAGCACTTGCGTGTATGTTGTCGACAGAAATCATTGCCATTAAATTCATGCGTTTGTATGGATAAATTTGAATACATTTAGTTATTATTTGTTGAATTGGAATAAACATATATTTTTCACATGTTTAATCATTAAACAATTTTAGTTAATAACAGTTTTAATGATTTTAAAGTAGATTTATCTATGTGGTCCTTTTCTAATGTGGCCATTTTCTAGTCAAGTTCAATGGGATACCTAATATTTACAGTAATTGAAAGAAATTATGTTGTTATTGAAATTTGTGTACTAATATGTTGATCTGTTGTTTATCGTAAAATTATTGAAATTGATGACCTTTTTAATGATTTATTCGTGTGTATCTTTTATTTTTTGGTCACCATTTTCTAGTTCAGTACAACAGGGTATCCAATAATGTCTGAGCTAAGGGGAATATAGCTGGACAAATTAAGTTTTTATCACTGATATTTGCCTAAAGATAGGTTGTTTTGTTGATTAATTAAAACATTGCCTGACATTGGTTCCCTTTATATTTATCTTTTCGATATGGCTAAAAACTAAATTTTGCTGTAAATGTAAACAAATATCATTAGTGTTACATGTAAAGCCATGCACAGAATTTGAATTGTTCATGTTGCTCCCATTTGTATCAATCTAATTAAAATTAGATGTATGTTGTATCTTTTTATGGGTTTTTTTTGGCAGTACACTAACATCCTGTTTAGGGTACAATCATATGACAGTTAAACATATTTACCAGTGGGACAACAGCTCTTGGCGTATACTCAATTTTAATTCCTATATACATTGTACATGTACTTAGTAGGCTCATCGCTGATTTGTCAGTAGACAATATGAATCCTGAAGTGGTCCCATACAGATTGTCGTTAGATGTTGGTGTATCACTAACAAATAAAATTTAAATTCGATTGTGATTGTCCGGTAGTTGGATCATTGCCTTTTACCTCTAAAGTTTGTGAGTTTAATTCCAAAACATGATAAATAAGGTGTACTGTACAATGTGTTTGTGAGTTTGGTTCCTGAACATGCCGAGGTGCACTTAATACTGTACCTGTACTACGTTATGTGATAAAATTTGTGAGTTTAGTTCCTGAACATGGTGTAGTGTATTTGATACAAGTTTAGGTCATAAAGTTTATTAGTTACTTCTGGCAGGTCAATGGTGTTTTCTGAGTACTCTGGTTTTCTCCACCAATAAAATAACTGCCATGATATAACTGAAATATTATTGAAAGTGGCATTCTAACAACTATCATCCATATCGGATCCACAGTTTGAACCTACAAATCTCCATAAGGGAGGGACTAAGAAAGTAGACAATTGTAATCAACTTATCATTAGACCCAAGTATGCTGTCAAGCAGTCCTCACGATGAGCACCGGTTCTTCGGCCCAAGACCAGTAAAACTTTGTTCCGACCAATACATTTTTCAGTTTTTATTTAGAATTTAGAACTACAAAATGTACATGTATATAAAAATAAATTCAAGAGTTTGATTTGGTCCAGTAAATTAAAATTTTCATTTCGAGGACTGTTCAAGTGATTGAGAAAGATAATATTACTGAAGCCATATAAAATTAAAATTTTTAGTAGACGTTGTTAAATAAATTATTCAATATTGTATATTTTTTTGTTTTCTTCCAGTATGTCTGAGGCTGCAAGTAAATTCACAGAATAAATCAGAGTTTATAGGAATCAGTCCAGAAAGGGCTTTTGCAGATTTTATCTTTGCAAGTGTCATACTACATTTAGTAGTGATAAACTTCATTGGATAAAGTTTTATAGGTAAATATATCACTGTAATTATGTATTATGTGAAGATATAGTCTGATTTTATGGTACCGCAGGTTCTGTGGTTCTGTGTATTCACATGCTATATCAACCATTTTTATCTGCCATCTTTTAAATTTAATTAGCATGGTACCATAGCTATATGACCCCAATATATTTGATCTTAATCCTAAAATCAGAGAATTTTCCATGAAAATGAACAACTATGTTATCGGTACATGCCATGATGCAAAAAATTGTAATTGACAAGGGGGGTCTCTGTGGTTGCCATTGTGTACAAGCAGTTCTTATCTATAACCACTAGTTGTAAGACACATTCATCAGAAATGAATTTCATTGAATATTGTAGTTTATATATAATACATGTATTTCAGATAATGTTTAACATTGGCGTTGTAATGGTTAGTGTACTTGCCTAAAGTTCGAGTCCTGGCGAGTGGTCAGGTCAAATAAAAGATTATAAAATTGATATTTGCTGCTTCTCAGCATGTAGTATTAAGAAGAAAGAGCAAAGACTTAAGAGTGGTTGGCCTGGAATCAAGATAATGTGTCAGAATGGAGCGGTATGTCTACTCAGGGACTGTTGTTTTAGAGAGATAGTGTTGGTCTAGTACAAAGTGGACATTATCTGGTCATCGAATGTAACTTACTCTACAACTCTAGCTATGATATCAAATTTGGCTTAAAACGACAATCATTCACTTTATTAAAATTGGCCTTATATGATGTTAATTTTAGTTTTACAACTGATATGATTGATTTATTGATTATTCTTTAACGTCCAGCGAGCAGTATTTCAGGTATATTCAGAATGAGAACAAGTTCAATAATATTAAAAAAAAACTATTTAGAAATGAGAGAAGGGATGGGTCAATCAGGGTCATTGACTTGACTACTGCCACTGAAAAAGTATGGAGAATTGGGTAGGGACGAAAAATTTAGTCTTTTGTAGTGGTTACATTGAATGCACCTACTCTTTTTAAAAATCTACAAAAGAGGTCTTTAGGGTGTTGGGGACGTTACACTAAGACTCTCCAAAAACAATACCCACAATTATCAGACTTTCCATATTTTTATCTGACAATCCTCCATCAAGAGGGCTCCCCCTAGCTGACACTGGGGACATGCTGATAATCTCTGTGGGCTTAAGCCCTGGGAACCTTCATCAGTACCCAGACTACTGATAAGCATTTTATATTGTTGATCGTCAATATAAACAGAATCCCCTTAATCTATTCCAATTTTATTTTACAGATTCATTGGATTGATCAGCTGTATCAGACATTTTCTCAACACATCCAAGTTGAACAGTACAGTTGTATAGAACATTTTCTCAACACATGATTTAATCAAATCATCGAACTGCAAAACAATTTAATATTTAATATATGTAGATTAAAATCGTTGTAATATATATGTTTTATTTTTGGCGAAACGTTGTTAGTTCATCTTGCTGAAAGGCCATGTAAGCTTTTGCCATCACTTGGCATTCATCGTCTGTTAACTTATCACATGTTAATCTTCTCCTTTGAAACCACTTGGCCAACTGAACCGAATCTTGGTAGTAAGCATCTACGGAAGGTCCTCTTATAAAGATTGCTCATTTCATTCCAATTCGTTCACAAACATGGCCACCATAGGCAAATCTTGTTTCTGGTTGATCAATTTCTAAAAACCTCCTCTTAAACCGCTAGGCCAAATGAACTGAAACTTGGCAGGATGCATCTATGGAAGGTCCTCTATAAAGATTGCTCATTTTGTTTTGTCTCAATCCGTTAACAAATATGACCACCATATGCAATTCTTGTTTCTGGTTGGTCGATTTCTAAAAATCTTCTCCTCTGAAACCCCTTAGAAAAATAAAGCAAAATTTTACAGGAAGCATCTATGCAAGGTCCTCTTTAAGATTTCATCATTTCATTCCAATTGGACAACAGACATGGTCATCATAGGCAACTCTTGTTTCTGACAAGCTGAAACAAAACAAAAAAAGTCTCCTCTGAAACTAAGAGGCACAACGAATTGTTACTTTGTAGGAATGATGTATGGGAGATCCAATTCAAAATTGTCATATTTTGTGCCAATCATACAGGTACATCTAATATGGCCATTATAGGCAGTTCTTGTTTGTGATTGATCTATTAAAAAACATCTTCTCTACAACCATTTGGCCCAAATTAATTGAAATTTGGTAGGAAGCACCCATGGAAGGTTCTGTATAAACTTTCCCCAAAACAAAATGACAGGTGAGTGACACAAGCTCAGCCCACTGGACCTCAAGTTTATTGTTTATTTCTATTTTTACCACTGAAGATCTAGGAAGAGATTGGGATCAAATTATCTGGTTTAACCCTATCACATTGTTGTGCCTGTCCCATGTCAGGACCTAGTATTTTCATTGACTTTTATCATTGTCATTCCTATATTCAGAAGTTTAAGGTTTGTGTTGTGATTGGTTCTATTGTCTACCCTTTCTGTTCATTTTTTTATTTTCAACTACCAGTACTTTGACATAATTCATGCTAAAAAACTTTTCAAGGATAGTCTTTAGTTGTCCCTTTTAAAATTGTAATGATAAATAGACAGAGATGGACTATAAGCCTCTAATTTATCCTTCACAGAAATCTAGAAAAAATTAAAGGGAAATAATGACCTCACAATTTTATTTTTTTATTAAAAATGCATAAATCCCCATTTTTTAAAGGGATATTGTCTACCAGCTGCGTAATTTTTTCATACCCAAAATTATTGTCGATTTCCGTACTGACCTTCATAAAATGTAGATTAAACACCGAATTATTGATGAATACGCTCCGAAACGTTGTTTTTTCGACTAAAAAGCTGACCATCGTTACCGGAAGCTAATTAATTATGCACTCACCTGGGCGAGGCCAACTCTATTTATTTATCTATTTTTATGTCAGTAGCCCGGATGCTGCAGCATGGATATTGAGGTAAGTTTCTATAAAAGTTAAGGAAAAAAGCTATTTGCGAACCGATTGTATCTAAAAGACGTAGAATAAATAATTTCTGTATCAGGAATAGATTTTCTTTGATGAAAACTACATGCCTTAACAGATTCAGCCGATATTTCCACGATAACCATTGAAAACATGCCAGGAGGCACCCTATGGGGACAAGCTCAACTACGTATTTTCGATCGGAAATTTTTGCCGGCGTTAAAAATAACTAAATTAGTTTTTTACTTCTTATAAGTTATGAAGTTGTTCCCCGAGATTTTGATACACGTGTTAAATTAATTTATTTTAGCCAGTTTACCGACAATATGAAAACAGAGACATACATGTAGAACACAGTGAAATACATGTCTGATGAAAACGAATGACGTAGCCAGTGTTGTTTTATTTGTTAATTGACTGGAATGTTTCAGAGAAATTTGGGCTGGATTAGAAACAAAGAGACCTTACTTCTAGTTCCACAAGACAGTTGCTGCAAAATAATATGGGACTGACCATTTACCTTGAAGGGGGCTATGTCACGTAGAAATGTTTTTTTCAGACGCCACAGAAATCATATTTTCTTATTTTCCGGCGAAGTGCCAATCTAATTAAAACAAGGTAAACTGTGATCTAATTTTCACTTATGATACCCCTGCCACTTCCCATGATATGGGGTACCTATTTGAAGCTTGTGACGAAATACCAGATTTCTGCCATCAATAGTTGTTGAGAAAAATGTGCATATATGTTCAATGTGGATAAAAACCAACTAAGTCGGCAAACAGGAAGTAGGAATCTGATGGTTCCAAAAACGCTTCCCACGATATGGCATACCTATGTGAAGCTTGTGACCAAATATCAGATTTCTGCCATCAATAGTTGCTGAGAAAAATGTGACGAAAAATATTTTGGAAGGACGGACGGACAGAGGTAAAACAGTATACCCCTCCCCCTTCGGCGTAGATCTAATTTTAATTGGATTGGCGAAGTGCTGGAATAATTTTTTTTTCTTCAAAATTTTGTATACGATTATACTGTGAAAATGGCAAGTATATGATTATACTGTGAAAATGTCAAGTCGGAATATATTTTTTTTCTCCTGTCCAGCCAAATTTTTTTCTTCAAGATTCAGAATCAAAATAATTTTTAGGAAAAAAACCATAAAATTAAAATTGAATAGCTTGAGGGGTAAATTGATAAAAAAAAAATTGCAAGACCAAAATGGTTCTCCCATATACCAACAAAAAAAGGAAATAAAACTGTGGTCATAAGAAAGTCCCACGAGAAAATCTTTCCTTCCAAAATAAGACTTTTTTATTTCTCTAAACTGAATTTGTGCAAACTATTTCACTTATAATGAATTATATTTCTTTTTTAAATAAAGCTCATTTTTCTAGATGAATGTAGAACCATCTGTCTTTACTCTGTTTTTATTAAATCTCTTGTCTTTATTACAGGACTTTGATCGGATTGTCCTTGATGAGGAAGTGTTGGGGGTTGCTAGAATGTTTCGAGAGGAACTTGTAGTAATGCCCCATGACGAGGATTACAACAGATCCAATAGGTATGCAGCCTACCGCCAGTATACCATTTGGGCACATGGCCGACTTGGAGCTGGGGTCAGACGTGTGATCCCAAGCTGTTGTACTTGGAAAATTAGGGACAAATATCCTGATCTATATGGACAATACAAGGGTTTCATTCCTAGACGATTTAATTAAAACTTGTTCATGAAATATTTTGTATTTTATCCCATATACCCTAATGATAAAGTTTACCACTTGCTTCCCTATGGTCGGTGGTTGTCTGGGTACTCTGGTTTCCTCCACCACTAAAACTGGTCGCCATGATATAGCTGAAATATTGCTGAAAGTGGCGTTAAAACACCAAAAATAAAAAATAAATCAACCCTAATTAGTTGTTAATTTCACAAGTTGGTCAGTTGGAATTGTAAATTTAATTTGAAAGTTTTGCCATCTTATTATTATTTTTTGTTCTATCAGCACTGACAACTTCTTCTAAAATGGACGGACAGTCTTTTATATAATTCAAAACCAAACTTGGCAGAGATGTTTTCTATGAGGTCCTACACAAGAGTTGTTACTTTTGTGCAGATTCGTCAAAAAACATGGCCACCATGTGACTTTGAAAATTCTGATTGGTCGATTTTCAAGAAACTTCTTCTCAAGAACCGCTGAAGGGATTGAATTGAAATCTGGTATATATGTTCCTATGAATGTCTTTAACATGTGTTGTTACTGTTTGCGCCATTTGAAAATTCAAAATAGCCACCAGCGGAGGTCAAAGTTTACATTGAAACCCTATGGGAAACAACATTTTCATCTTCTTCTTGAGAACAGCCGAACAGAATTTAACCAAACTTGGCAGAAATGTTTCTTGTGAGGTCCTAAAAAGTTGTCCTGGTTTGTACTAACTAGACCAACACACTGAGTGCTATCATTATTGTGCATTGGACAATTTGTAATGCCCATTATCCTGACTTGGGTAATTTTCTGCTCTAAATGTGCAGAACTTCTGTCAGACCAGGTAAAACAAAGAGTGACAATCTAAATTTATTTTATGCGACAATATAGTCAATTGTTTTGTCTTGGTCTTCAAATCTGGATTTCTGAGATGCTACAATATCATCCCGAGTTGGAGGTTGTGGAATTGGTGCAAGATGGACCGACATTCTTCTGGGATCATCTACTTCCAACTGCACACGTTAATTCATTCCTTCATTATCTTGCAGTCTCATACAAATGATGACCCTTAATAGTCTTGGAACATAGGAATATGACTTGTCAGCTTTAACAGGCTGCACAGACCATCTAGCTGTCTTTTTGTTGTAACTTCTCTGCCACCTGAAGTAGAAAAATACATACAATGTAATTCACAAGAATAAAACAATAGAGATTATGATCTATGGAGCCCTAACTTTCAATTCAAGATGAATATCTCGAATGTATAGTGAATGAGCAACTAAACATATCATTACAAGTCCACTTTATGAAGGATTTGAGTGATTTGTAGACAGATTTTAGGTTGTGGTCATCCCTCAAGAAATTCTATGGCAGGCATCACGAGCTGGTCAATGGTTACAGGGTGTCTGTTACCCAAATCAGACCTGATCTTCATTTGTTGTTGATGTCTTTCCCTTCATCGGATGGGGCTTCTACCAGACTTGACCATGGACAACGCAGCAGGTTTGCGACTTTCGATTGACCCTTCTGAAGCCTATGATCAAATATCAGATTGCTGCCATAAATAATTACTGAGAAAAATGTTATGAACATCTTGGGACAAACGGACGGACAGAGGTAAAACAGTATACCCCCCCTTTCCAGTGGAGCGGGGGTATAATAAAGCTCCTATGACATATGATCATTCATGGTTCTGTTATTAGGACAAAATTTCAAGTATGTAAGTTACAACTGAAACATGAAATTAACATGACAAACCTTAGAGTGAAGTTGAGGCTAGGTTCAAAATCTCCATCGTCAGAATCATCACCAACATCACTGCCCTCTTCAGTAATATCTATTGAGAGACTGTAAGAATAAAAAATAATTGTTTATTACAGTGTATGTGTATAATATCGAAACAAATTTTGCTATATGGTTCTGATGTGCAGCTGTATAACGAAAAAGCTTTTCAAAATAATATTAAATCTTTATACATCTATGCAGCACACATCTACACAACACAATATAAAGAGACAAAATTACATCAAAGTTACAGGAAAAAATTTGGTGCACCAGACGTGCGTCAATTCTGTCCCAGTTTGGTTTCATTCCCGTAAGTAGCTAAGGGGGACTGGCCATTTCAGCTTGTGGATTGATGAAAATGTAACGATGACGCAGAAGCCAACATGATCCCTATATAATATAGCTACTAGTAGTATCACTATGCAAGCCACAATAATTAATAGGAAACTGTTATACAAGTGACTGTTGAACAATATTGACAATGTTACCTATAAACATAATGTAGAATACATGTATGTCTAATCTTTAACAAAATGAACATACTCAAATGGGTTCACAAATGAACTCGATTTCTCCAGTTTCATCCGTTTCGTTGAAATGTGATGGCTGCTCATTTCTTCTACTCTAGAATTACCTTGGTCAGAATATCTAAATCAAAAGTACAAATATCAATCACTACAAAATCACATTTGTCTGAAATTACCAGTTTTAGTAGTAATTTGCCTAAAAAATTTAGATAATTTTACAAAAACCTGCATGATTTTAACACAGACATGGGCCATCGGTCTACTGTTAAATTCACACACTGTGAAACATGCAAATTGCTATGGATCTTCACATTATTTCTTAAAAATCTTGTTTATTAATCATACTTACAAGATCCAAACTAAACAAGGGCAAAGTGTGGCATATCCCCTCGCCTAAAAATTTGACCTGGTGACCTTGACCTTTGACTTTGAAAATCAATAGGGTTCCAGATTCTCTTAAGGACTAAGTATGTACCAAGCTTGGTCAAAATCCATTGAAGGATGTTGATTCTAGAGTGTTCACAAGGATGTTACGCAGTAAAATTTTGACCCGGTTATCCTGACCTTTGACCTATAAGGCTATGACCTTGAAAATCAATAGGGTTTCGGCTATCTTAAGGACTAAGTATGTACCAAGTTTTGTCAAAAATCCATTGAAGGATGTTGATTCTAGTGTTCACAAGGATGTTACGCGGTAAAAATTTGACCCTGTGACCTTGACCTTTGACCTTGAAAATCAATAGGGTTTCAAATTCTCTTAAGGACTAAGTATGTACCACGTTTGGTCAAAATCCATTGAAGGATGTTGATTCTAGAGTGTTCACAAGGATGTGACGGACGGACGGTAGCGTTACTATATCCCTTCGCAACTTCGTTGGCGAGGGGATAAAAAGCAGTTCAAATGACAATTCTTTAAATAGAAAGCCTTTATATGAAAAATACATATTGATTTCCCTCTATCATGTCTATGTTGATAATTCTAAGATAGTAAAGTATAATTTTGGCTCCCTGAACTAAAAATGATGTCCAAAATTGTTGAAATGTAGTAAAAAACTAGTTAATGTAATGTTTTTAGAATAGTCAAGAAATAAACTTGGTTTGCATAAGGAAATTGAAAACGATTTTCATTTAGTCATAGTCTAAAATATGCAGTTCAGGACATTTCAGTAAAATTTTATAGTCACATATATAGAAAAGTTTCTGAAACTTGCAAATTTCTATGGATCTTCATATTATTTTTTAAAAACCTTGTTTATGTATCATACTTACAGGATCCAAACTAAAAATGGTACTGAAATGACACTTATTTAAATGGAAAGCTTTTTATATAAAAGATACATACGGATTTTCCACTATGGTAATAATTCACAGACAGGAAGATATAATTTTGGCTCGCATAACAAAGTGTTATGTTCAAACTTGTTGAAAGTACTTTTAACCTTATTTATGTAATGTATTTCCAGTACCCAAGATATGAACTTGTTTGCATAAAGGAATTAAAATGATTTTCATTTAGCCATGGTCTAAAATATGCATTTTAGGACATTTCTGAAATTTTCAGTAAAATTTTGTAGTCATATATAAAAAAAGTTCTGAAACTTGAAAATTTCAATGGATATTCATATCATTTCTTCAAAACCTTGTTTATAATTATATATTATACTTACAGGATCCAAACTAAAAGTGCAATTGAAATGAAGCTTCTTTAAATAGAAAGCTTTTATTTGAAAAATACATACTGATTTTCCATTATAGTGATAATTCGCAGAAAGTAAGGTATATACTTTTGGTTCCCAACACTAAGTTTCTTGTCCAAGTTGTTGAAATTTGATAAAATTAAAAGCCTAATTATATGTTGTATATCAAAGAAATAAATTTGCTTGAATAAAAAGAACTTTATAGGGTTTTCATTAAGCCA
Source organism: Bathymodiolus brooksi (assembly GCA_963680875.1). Taxonomy (NCBI): domain Eukaryota; kingdom Metazoa; phylum Mollusca; class Bivalvia; order Mytilida; family Modiolidae; genus Bathymodiolus; species Bathymodiolus brooksi. Next base: position 23,764,077 of record OY804578.1, on the reverse strand, counting down.
TGTACAGTTTTAATTCTTGCATTAAAAATGAATTGATTCGATATTTCTTTTTAAATTGATAATAATAAACTGCATTGTCATTGATATCATTTTTGCACTCCCATTTCCCCTTTGCTGGCCTCTTAAAATTTGTGTTTGTTTACCTCGCAAATACGGCCGTTTTATGCTACTCATTGACAATAATTTGCTGTTGCCAGGTGCAAAATTACATATATTGATTAATATCTACCGAAAATGATCATAGGCATCATCATAAATTCATAAAATATGAAAAACGATTGAGAAAAGAAGGCAACATGCTCGGCTTACCTATCAACAATAATCAAGCACTTCCTTGAGTTCGCTCCATCCAACGGCAACGGTCCAACTGATCCCCTACATATATCCTGCATTTGTTCCATTTGGAAGATACCTCACTTCTATTCCTCTTTATCTCTGAATCCGTCAAAGTCCGCTTTCTTCCACGCGTTGACAGTTTCTCTTTTGCCCAAGAACCACATGTTGTTTATTGTTTCTAAACAGTGCGCATGCTCAAGACGTGTTCGCATAGAAGGCCATATGAATAGATTTGAATATTGTCATCCGGACAATAATTCTTTTTTGGGTCTTTTTTGTCAATAAATCGTATCTTTTGCAACATAACTCGGTGTTAATCTTCATTTTATGAAGGTCAGTACGGAAATCGACAATAATTTTGGGTATGAAAAAATTACGCAGCTGGTAGACAATATCCCTTTAAGACCAAAAATTGTTGATTAATCTTGAAAGTGAACAAAGATTCAATTACATTGTATCTAAAATTTACTTCATCTAATTTCATACTTCATTGTGACTGCAATGATTTTTGACCATGGTGAATGTCAAAGCTTAACATGGTACCAGGTGATAATGTGTTTTTCCAATTGCAGATCGTAGTTGGTTGCCACCCTAGTTTATCATTGGATGGTATGGGAAATATGTAGAATTTTTCATTGGATGGTATGGGAAATATGTAGAATTTTATTCTTTTAACTATTGAGCTGTTTATTCCAGTAAATCGGCCAATAAACATGCACTATAGTTAAAAGTTGTTCAACAAAAATGTACTTTCACTTTGAATTAGTAACATTTTTGAATGAATTACATTACAAATACTTTTATTAGTTTACAAGGAAATTAACACAAAACCAATAATTTCTATGTACTGGTAGTAGCAGTATTTTTTTCTGTGACTCGTCCATAATCAACTTTGTCGGTGACATACAGTAAATTACTACAGATTCCTCTACCAATTAAAAAAACTGCCAAGAGAGAGGGATTGTTTAATGTCAATAACAATTTTCTAGCTATATCATGGCGAGAATAAGTTACATTCGATGAAATGGTGATAATTTCCACTTTGCACTAGATCAACACACTTTATAGTGCTAGCTCACTGAAACAACAGTTTGTGGGAACATATGTTGCTACACTAGGACACATTATTCTGATTACTAGCCAACCAGTCTTTGCTCTTAATACTGCATGCCTTGCAGAGAAACAGCAAATACCAATTTAATAGACTTTGGTTACTTGAAACTGCCAAGATATAGGGTAATTAAATGGATATGTGTAAAAACAAGATCAAGGTGAGCTGACAAGTGGCTAAGGAACGTATGTACACTATTATGAAACATTACTATTACAGAAAAAGATCAAATCAACAATGAACATAATACAAACTTGAACTAACTTATATGACGTCAGGATGACAATTAATGCTTGGCCAATATTATCACAACAGGATAAATGTGAGGGATAATGTATGGTTGCTGAGAAATGGATTTAATTACTAAAACTGACTAGAAAAGTATCCATATATAAATGAATCTCACATCCATCCATTTTTGTACCTGGCAAGACAGAACTCAATGCCTCAATTTTAGGAGTGTGAACCATTAGCAGGCTAAAAAATATATGTGATTTTTTTTCTATCACTGCATCAACACATTCAAAATAATTAATAAACAACTGTTTTACTATGAAATAAGCTTTATGTACAATAAATCAGAGAGGTTAACATGAGTCTGTATCCTTCTTCGTCACAAGAAGATTTCTTTTACTTTTGTAGTCCTTTGTTAAATTTTGATCTTTTAAGACCCATTAGTTCTTATGATTTTCATTGGTACAATATTGTATTGTGGTAACAGTGCTTTATACCAAGGCCAATCATTTCCAACTTTGGTTTAAAATTGATGGAGTAGTTCTATAAGATAAAATAAAATTGTGAAAAAGTAAATAATGATGACGAATGCCAAGTTATGGCAAAAGATCACACAGCCTTTGGTCTGGTGATCTAAAAATAAACTTAACAGCAATGGTTAACAAATTGAACTAAATCAGTTGGAATGACATTAAACAATATGTGAAATTGTGTTGCAGCAAAGCAATCTGACTAAAATTAGATATTTATTGGATATTTTTTATGATATACTAGAATAACGTTTGTTTGAAGGATGAGACAGACATTATCAATAGCATCGCAGCAAGTCCGGTAGGAGCTGCGATATTAGTGATAATGTATGTTGACACCTTCTAATCTGACGTTATTGTTTTTTTCTGTACCTGTTTGACGTCATACTGAACGATAATTCTCAGTATCAGTCACTTTGTTGATACTCAAAATATCATTAGTCAAGATTACAGGAAAAATACATAAATTACTGATAAACTTACATCTAACAACATCCTGCGTGGGATCATGACAGGGGTCATTTTGATCCGACTAATCAATGACGAGTCGACCTAATTTAGAGGTATTAAAATCCTAGACGTTGCCATCCATGGACGAAACAAAGATTAAATATTTTTGCCAATTTGTATGTTTTAATATGCTGTTCACTTCATGTAAGGTTTATAAATGAACTTTTTGTGTAATATGTGGGTTTCGTTTGTCTAAACTACTATAATGTAATTTGGATTGTTTTTGCAATAGCAGTTTCATCTAAACCAAAAACATGCTGAAAGCTCTTGTCCAAATGGTCAATATGCCTTGCATATGATTGGACGGTGATAGATGAATAAAAAGTTACCTGATGTGACCTATTACATAATCTATTAGATTTTTGCATTTACCAAAACAAAACAAAAAGATCCAAACATTTAATTTTACTTAGATAGGCAACAATAGAGCATGAAGCTAGCATTAATGTGAGAAAATAATCCTGAACACTATAATGAATTTGTCATTTAACTCTATAACATCTACTACCAGGTATATGTCATTTAACTCTATAACATCTACCAGGTATATGTCATTTAACTCTATAACATTTACCAGGTATATGTCATTTAACTCTATAACATCTACCAGGTATATGTCATTTAACTCTATAACATCTACCAGGTATATCTAATATAGTCCTTGAAAATCTATCCCATTTTTCAACAACTGGGGCTACTATATTGAAACAAAAATGATCATAATTCAATTCTACACCCCACTATAAATTGTTATAATCTACATTTATGAACATTTTATCTTCATTTATATTTCCCTTTATATCAACCTAATGCACAAGGATGTGTATAATACATAAAAGAATTATATATTTTTTAAGGGGGAATAACTCTAAATAGTTAATTGATACCCTTTTAAAATCTGATTTGTAGTTTGTCATAAATAGCAATGATACAAAATAAGATCCAGAAACCATTTATTTTTATGATAGGTGAATTTATTGTAAAAGTTTTATGCTCCTCTAGTCTCTATTTTTTTACTTGGAAAACCAAACAATTGGCTCAACATCTAGGACAGATTTTAATTATTATTTCACAAGATTTTTTGGAATTTTTAGGACTTTTTTGACAAAAATAAGGGCTGAAATTCAATAATCAATATAAAAGAAAAACATTCTGTACTCACCTCCAAGGAGAACATAAATACAAAGGCTAATTACCAACTCAGAAGGTCATGCCAATGGTCATCAACAGCGATATTCAGCATATCAATACAACCAGATTAAAGTAATCTGATATGGTGCAAATCCATGCTGAATATGATGCTGATAACCACCAAGATGTCCTCTGAGAAATACATTAATTCAACATATTCATTATCTGAAAGTATACTAAGGCTAGATTTCATTAATTCCAACACTTATTTTATGTTGCATTTATCAAAATTTTTTAAAAAATTTAAATTTAGGATTTTCAACAAAAAATTAGGTTTTATTTATGATTTTGAAGCTTTAATAAGGAATATTAGGGCTGCTGTCAAAAAATAAGGAAAAAAGACAAAATTAAATAAATATATGTACAATATATTTAAGATAGAAAATAAAAGCAGTTTATAAACATGATTTATGAACTTTAACATAAATGTTGTAAAAATAAATACATCTTAGTTTTGAACTATAGATCAATATGTTTTTATTCTCTATTATCAAATAGAGAATATACCAAATAGACCTATAGTCCACACAGACCTACAGTCCACATAGACTTATAGTCCACATAGACCTATAGTCCACATAGACTTATAGACCTATAGTTCACATAGACCTATAGTCCACACAGACCTATAGTCCACATAGACTTATAGACCTATAGTTCACATAGACCTATAGTCCACACAGACCTATAGTCCACATAGACCTATAGTCCACATAGACTTATAGTCCACATTATATGTTATTCAGCTATCAAACAGGGTATATAATGTGACATTCCCGGCTTAGGATCTATATTCCCTGAGGCGCAGCCGAAGGGAATATATATCATAAGCCGGGAATGTCACATTATATACCCTGTCTGATAGCTGAATAACAGCTATATTACGGATTTAACCTTCTTTTTTTAAAATACAACATCCAACTGTATTAAATAAATTTGCCTTTTTTATTTTCATTTTTCGTATCTCTAGATGTCCGTTTCCGTACCTTTGACGTCATTCTTCAATGACGTCAAAATATGTGTCGCGTCATATTTCATGCATAGGGTGTCTCATGAAGGAAAATACTGTACTAAATTTCTAAATCAATACAGTTTCATATGTTGTAAATTTTATAAACTTTATAAATATAACATTAATATATCACATAACAAAACAACGGGTTTGCGAAACAGTTTCAATAATTTAAATGTTAACAACATATAAATAAAACCTTGGTGTGGCCCCATGGCGTCGAAAGTTTTCAAGGCTCAACGTTTTGTTTATTTGTGATGGTACAGCCATGGAACATAGGAGTTTGCTGAATCGATCAGGTATTTGTGACGGAATTAACCGTTGTAATATTTTTTTGTTCATGCAGCCGTTTTGAGTATAAAAACAGCATTTAATTTGGTAAAAATACATTCATTATTCCGTATTATACCATTGATTCAGTGAAGCATAATGTTTTGTCGTCCATGTTTTAATCGTTTTTGGGGGACTGAAATATATACCCCGTCTGTTTTCCGAATATATGCTGACATTCAGGGTTGAAGAACCAATGAAAATATGTGTAACAAACTAAATTCGTAATATAGACCTATAGTCCACATAGACCTATAGTCCACATAGACTTATAGTCCACATAGACCTATAGTCCACATAGACTTATAGCTCACATAGACCTATAGTCCACACAGACCTACAGTCCACATAGATGTATAGTCCACATAGACCTATAGTCCACATAGACCTACAGTCCACATAGACCTACAGTCCACATAGGCTTATAGTCCACATAGACCTATAGTCCACATAGACCTATAGTCCACATAGACCTATAGTCCACATAGACTTATAGACCTATAGTTCACATAGACCTATAGTCCACACAGACCTACAGTCCACATAGATCTATAGTCCACATAGACATATAGTCCACATAGACCTACAGTCCACATAGACCTACAGTCCACATAGACTTATAGTCCACATAGACTTATAGACCTATAGTCCACACAGACCTACAGTCCACATAGATCTATAGTCCACATAGACCTATAGTCCACATAGACCTATAGTCCACATAGACTTATAGTCCACATAGACCTATAGTCCACATAGACTTATAGACCTATAGTTCACATAGACCTATAGTCCACACAGACCTACAGTCCACATAGATCTATAGTCCACATAGACCTACAGTCCACATAGATCTATAGTCCACATAGACCTATAGTCCACATAGACCTACAGTCCACATAGACCTATAGTCCACATAGACCTATAGTCCACATAGACTTATAGTCCACATAGACCTATAGTCCACATAGACTTATAGACCTATAGTTCACATAGACCTATAGTCCACACAGACCTACAGTCCACATAGATCTATAGTCCACATAGACCTATAGTCCACATAGACCTACAGTCTACATAGACTTATAGTCCACATAGACCTATAGTCCACATAGACCTATAGTTCACATAGACCTATAGTCCACACAGACCTACAGTCCACATAGATTTATAGTCCACATAGATTTATAGTCCACATAGACTTATAGTCCACATAGACCTATAGTCCACATAGACCTATAGTCCACATAGACCTATAGTCCACATAGACTTATAGACCTATAGTTCACATAGACCTATAGTCCACATAGACTTATAGACCTATAGTTCACATAGACCTATAGTCCACATAGACCTATAGTCCACATAGACCTATAGTCCACATAGACTTATAATCCACATAGACCTATAGTCCACATAGACCTATAGTCCACATAGACCTATAGTCCACATAGACTTATAGTCCACATAGACATATAGTCCACATAGACTTATAGTCCACATAAACCTATAGTCCAAAAATACCTATAGTCCACATAGACCTATAGTCCACATAGACTTATAGTCCACATAGACCTATAGTCCAAAAAGACCTATAGTCCACATAGACCTATAGTCCAAATATTATGATTAATACAATTCTACATACAAATTAATACAAACAGTGGCACATGGTAGAAAATTACATTTCACTGTTGATGTATTTATTACTTTTTACCCTATAACCTGATAGAATTAAATATGACAATATTTCTTGTAATAAAATGCCATGCAGTAAGAGGTATTTACAACAGATATCACTGAATGTTGTTTTAAAAGGGGCAGATAAATCTTGACATGTAAAAAAAAAAGTTGTATTGCACATTTTAGAAAATGACAGCTAGACCCCAAATAACCATGCAGTAGACCGATAGTTTTCTACAATGTTAATTAGATTTATTGTCTATTGTACAATAAAAACTTGTAACAACATAGATGAAGGGACCCATCATTTTACTTTAAAATATCCCAACATAATGGTTATCAAGGATAAATTAAGCTGTGAGTTTCTACATATGAGCCAAATGTTTACTTCCGAGTGATCAAGGGAGATAATTTATCCAATTGATTGATTGATTGGTGTTTGACACCAACTTTAGCTATATTTCAGCTATATCCTGAAACAAGTTATCCTAGCATGAGGAAATGTGGATTCACTGTGAAACAAGTTATCCTAGCATGAGGAAATGTGGATTCACTGTGAAACAAGTTATCCTAGCATGAGGAAATGTGGATTCACTGTGAAACAAGTTATCCTAGCATGAGGAAATGTGGATTCACTGTGAAAAAAGTTATCCTAGCATGAGGAAATGTGGATTCACTGTGAAACAAGTCATCCTAGCATGAGGAAATGTGGAATCACTGAAACAAGTCATCCTAGCATGAGGAAATGTGGATTCACTGTGAAACAAGTTATCCTAGCATGAGGAAATGTAGATTCACTGTGAAACAAGTTATCCTAGCATGAGGAAATGTGGATTCACTGTGAAACAAGTCATCCTAGCATGAGGAAATGTGGAATCACTGAAACAAGTCATCCTAGCATGAGGAAATGTGGATTCACTGTGAAACAAGTTATCCTAGCATGAGGAAATGTGGATTCACTGTGAAACAAGTTATCCTAGCATGAGGAAATGTAGATTCACTGTGAAACAAGTTATCCTAGCATGAGGAAATGTGGATTCACTGTGAAACAAGTCATCCTAGCATGAGGAAATGTGGAATCACTGAAACAAGTCATCCTAGCATGAGGAAATGTGGATTCACTGTGAAACAAGTTATCCTAGCATGAGGAAATGTGGATTCACTGTGAAACAAGTTATCCTGGCATGAGGAAATGTGGATTCACTGTACCAAGAAAATATCAAAACAATTTTGTGTCTTTTTCATCCCCGTGTCATGTATTTGAGTGATATTAACATGATTACTATAGAGGAGAGGACCCTTGTAAATTGTTATAATTTGTGTCCAATCCAATTGTTATAATATTTAGCAATAAAATATGCTTAATCTAATCTACTATATAGAGTAGTACTGTAAAGTCATTGTAATGTAGACATTCAAATGAAATCAAATTGATTTGTTTGTAAGCAAAACTTTCAAAACAAAAACAGTCAAAACTGTCTTATGTGACCTTCCAAGGGAACAATCAAATATGGTCACATAGTACAAGTGATCGCTTAATGCAGGTTTAATTGATATGAAATACATTGTGAAGGGAAATAAAAATTAAAGTCACATAATAAACGTTATTGCTTAGTAGAGATGGTTCTAAAGCAGGTTTGACTGTAAGAGTACACACTGCCATAGATAAAGGCACACATGATCAATAATTATAAACTTACAAACAAAACTCTGAAGCCCATAATGGCTATTGTCTAAAAATTAAATTAAATGATATGTAATGTGCTATAATAATTGATGTCTAAAGTCAGAAATGAATATTCATGTTTATAATAAAATTCCATTTAAAGGTAAATTAATTACAGCCTGCATAAATAAACATATATACTCGTTAAGAAAATTGCTTTTTGTCTAAGAAATACAAATTATGATTTCCAGTAAAACCCAAATGGTAAATGACAAGACACATGATCTATTACAGTATACCTTAGTGTTTGGTATATGACAAGACACATGATCTATTACAATATTCCTTAGTGTTAGGTAAATGACAAGACACATGATCTATTACAGTATCCCTTAGTGTTTGGTAAATGACAAGACACATGATCTATTACAGTATCCCTTAGTCCTAGGTAAATGACAAGACACATGATCTATTACAGTATCTCTTAGTCCTAGGTAAATGACAAGAAACATGATCTATTACAGTATCCCTTAGTCCTAGGTAAATGACAAGACACATGATCTATTACAGTATACCTTAGTGTTTGGTAAATGACAAGACACATGATCTATTACAGTATCTCTTAGTCCTAGGTAAATGACAAGACACATGATCTATTACAGTATCCCTTAGTCCTAGGTAAATGACAAGACACATGATCTATTACAGTATACCTTAGTGTTTGGTAAATGACAAGACACATGATCTATTACAGTATCCCTTAGTCCTAGGTAAATGACAAGACACATGATCTATTACAGTATACCTTAGTGTTTGGTAAATGACAAGACACATGATCTATTACAGTATCCCTTAGTCCTAGGTAAATGACAAGACACATGATCTATTACAGTATCCCTTAGTCCTAGGTAAATGACAAGACACATGATCTATTACAGTATCCCTTAGTGTTGGTAAATGACAAGACACATGATCTATTACAGTATCCCTTAGTGTTTGGTAAATGACAAGACACATGATATATTACAGTATCCCTTAGTGTTGGTAAATGACAAGACACATGATCTATTACAGTATCCCTTAGTGTTGGTAAATGACAAGACACATGATCTATTACAGTATCCCTTAGTGTTGGTAAATGACAAGACACATGATCTATTACAGTATCCCTTAGTGTTGGTAAATGACAAGACACATGATCTATTACAGTATCCCTTAGTGTTGGTAAATGACAAGACACATGATCTATTACAGTATCCCTTAGTGTTGGTAAATGACAAGACACATGATATATTACAGTATCCCTTAGTCCTAGGTAAATGACAAGACACATGATCTATTACAGTATACCTTAGTGTTGGTAAATGAAAAGACACATGATCTATTACAGTATCCCTTAGTCCTAGGTAAATGACAAGACACATGATCTATTACAGTATACCTTAGTGTTTGGTAAATGACAAGACACATGATCTATTACAGTATCCCTTAGTCCTAGGTAAATGACAAGACACATGATCTATTACAGTATATCTTAGTGTTAGTAAATGACAAGACACATGATCTATTACAGTATCCCTTAGTGTTGGTAAATGACAAGACACATGATCTATTACAGTATCCCTTAGTCCTAGGTAAATGACAAGACACATGATCTATTACAGTATCCCTTAGTCCTAGGTAAATGACAAGACACACGATCTATTACAGTATCCCTTAGTCCTAGGTAAATGACAAGACACATGATATATTACAGTATCCCTTAGTCCTAGGTAAATGACAAGACACATGATCTATTACAGTATACCTTAGTGTTGGTAAATGACAAGACACATGATCTATTACAGTATCCCTTAGTCCTAGGTAAATGACAAGACACATGATATATTACAGTATCCCTTAGTCCTAGGTAAATGACAAGACACATGATCTATTACAGTATCCCTTAGTGTTGGTAAATGACAAGACACATGATCTATTACAGTATACCTTAGTGTTTGGTAAATGACAAGACACATGAACAATTACACTTTCCCAGTGTTGGTTATACAGGCACACGATCAGACATGCTAAATTTGGGAATTTGCCTTCAGTGAGAATGTGGGTGCTTTAAGGGAGATATTCATCAACATTCCATAGTAAGGCATATACACATTTTTTTCACTTATTTTTGACTGTCAAGACATAAAAATGCTCAATACCTATTCTCAGCAGAGAAAACATCATTTTTTCTGTATCTAATGTGATCAGTGAGAACTAATCACCTTTATGAAGTCTCGTATGTTCACACATTATCTAAAAATCAACAAACAGAACAACTTCAGGATTACTTCCACGAAGAAAACATTACAAAATTTTATTTTTGGGGGCAGAAATCTGGGAACCTCACGGAAGATCTGTGAAACATGTCTGCACACGATCAAATACAATATCTCAGTGTTGGTTACAAGACAAGACACATGATCAATTACAGTATCCCATAGTGTTGGTTAAAAAATGAGACACATGATCGATTATAGTATATGTATCTTATAGTGTTAGTTTAATGACAATTCAAGACACATAATCAATTAAATTATCCCACAGTGTAGGTTAAGTGGCAATACATATTATGGTACATGAAATAAGCAATAAGTTACCAATGACACTGGCTTATACAACTGGTATGATGAATTAAATAATACATGTTTACTGTAATAATTTATTTTTACAACAAATCAATTATAAACTGACATATTTTATTATAGTCATGTTTACAATGTCTAGTCACCATAGTAACATAAAATCCAACCTTTAACCATATGTAACTAGTCACCAAAGCATAAAATACAGCTGATGAAGAGAGGGCCGTGTAATATAGATAAAACAACAAATCTAGTACAAAATCATTGAAGCAAAAAATATAGGTCATGGTGTAGCATTCTTGTATGAGGTATAGTACCCAAACTGAATACTTTGGTAGAATGATCTCCTACAGAGCAATGTTATATATCCTAGCTAAGAAGGAAGTATAATAAGTAACCTGTTTTATTCCTACAGAGCAATGTTATATATCCTAGCTAAGAAGGAAGTATAATAAGTAACCTGTTTTATTCCTACAGAGCAATGTTATATATCCTAGCTAAGAAGGAAGTATAATAAGTAACCTGTTTTATTCCTATAGAGCAATGTTATATATCCTAGCTAAGAAGGAAGTATAATAAGTAACCTGTTTTATTCCTACAGAGCAATGTTATATATCCTAGCTAAGAAGGAAGTATAATAAGTAACCTGTTTTATTCCTACAGAGCAATGTTATATATCCTAGCTAAGAAGGAAGTATAATAAGTAACCTGTTTTATTCCTATAGAGCAATGTTATATATCCTAGCTAAGAAGGAAGTATAATAAGTAACCTGTTTTATTCCTATAGAGCAATGTTATATATCCTAGCTAAGAAGGAAGTATAATAAGTAACCTGTTTTATTCCTACAGAGCAATGTTATATATCCTAGCTAAGAAGGAAGTATAATAAGTAACCTGTTTTATTCCTACAGAGCAATGTTATATATCCTAGCTAAGGAGGAAGTATAATAAGTAACCTGTTTTATTCCTATAGAGCAATGTTATATATCCTAGCTAAGAAGGAAGTATAATAAGTAACCTGTTTTATTCCTACAGAGCAATGTTATATATCCTAGCTAAGAAGGAAGTATAATAAGTAACCTGTTTTATTCCTACAGAGCAATGTTATATATCCTAGCTAAGAAGGAAGTATAATAAGTAACCTGTTTTATTCCTATAGAGCAATGTTATATATCCTAGCTAAGAAGGAAGTATAATAAGTAACCTGTTTTATTCCTACAGAGCAATGTTATATATCCTAGCTAAGAAGGAAGTATAATAAGTAACCTGTTTTATTCCTATAGAGCAATGTTATATATCCTAGCTAAGAAGGAAGTATAATAAGTAACCTGTTTTATTCCTACAGAGCAATGTTATATATCCTAGCTAAGGAGGAAGTATAATAAGTAACCTGTTTTATTCCTACAGAGCAATGTTATATATCCTAGCTAAGAAGGAAGTATAATAAGTAACCTGTTTTATTCCTACAGAGCAATGTTATATATCCTAGCTAAGAAGGAAGTATAATAAGTAACCTGTTTTATTCCTATAGAGCAATGTTATATATCCTAGCTAAGAAGGAAGTATAATAAGTAACCTGTTTTATTCCTACAGAGCAATGTTATATATCCTAGCTAAGAAGGAAGTATAATAAGTAACCTGTTTTATTCCTATAGAGCAATGTTATATATCCTAGCTAAGAAGGAAGTATAATAAGTAACCTGTTTTATTCCTACAGAGCAATGTTATATATCCTAGCTAAGAAGGAAGTATAATAAGTAACCTGTTTTATTCCTACAGAGCAATGTTATATATCCTAGCTAAGAAGGAAGTATAATAAGTAACCTGTTTTATTCCTACAGAGCAATGTTATATATCCTAGCTAAGAAGGAAGTATAATAAGTAACCTGTTTTATTCCTACAGAGCAATGTTATATATCCTAGCTAAGGAGGAAGTATAATAAGTAACCTGTTTTATTCCTACAGAGCAATGTTATATATCCTAGCTAAGAAGGAAGTATAATAAGTAACCTGTTTTATTCCTACAGAGCAATGTTATATATCCTAGCTAAGAAGGAAGTATAATAAGTAACCTGTTTTATTCCTACAGAGCAATGTTATATATCCTAGCTAAGGAGGAAGTATAATAAGTAACCTGTTTTATTCCTACAGAGCAATGTTATATATCCTAGCTAAGAAGGAAGTATAATAAGTAACCTGTTTTATTCCTATAGAGCAATGTTATATATCCTAGCTAAGAAGGAAGTATAATAAGTAACCTGTTTTATTCCTACAGAGCAATGTTATATATCCTAGCTAAGAAGGAAGTATAATAAGTAACCTGTTTTATTCCTACAGAGCAATGTTATATATCCTAGCTAAGAAGGAAGTATAATAAGTAACCTGTTTTATTCCTACAGAGCAATGTTATATATCCTAGCTAAGAAGGAAGTATAATAAGTAACCTGTTTTATTCCTACAGAGCAATGTTATATATCCTAGCTAAGAAGGAAGTATAATAAGTAACCTGTTTTATTCCTACAGAGCAATGTTATATATCCTAGCTAAGAAGGAAGTATAATAAGTAACCTGTTTTATTCCTACAGAGCAATGTTATATATCCTAGCTAAGAAGGAAGTATAATAAGTAACCTGTTTTATTCCTACAGAGCAATGTTATATATCCTAGCTAAGAAGGAAGTATAATAAGTAACCTGTTTTATTCCTACAGAGCAATGTTATATATCCTAGCTAAGAAGGAAGTATAATAAGTAACCTGTTTTATTCCTATAGAGCAATGTTATATATCCTAGCTAAGAAGGAAGTATAATAAGTAACCTGTTTTATTCCTATAGAGCAATGTTATATATCCTAGCTAAGGAGGAAGTATAATAAGTAACCTGTTTTATTCCTATAGAGCAATGTTATATATCCTAGCTAAGAAGGAAGTATAATAAGTAACCTGTTTTATTCCTACAGAGCAATGTTATATATCCTAGCTAAGAAGGAAGTATAATAAGTAACCTGTTTTATTCCTACAGAGCAATGTTATATATCCTAGCTAAGAAGGAAGTATAATAAGTAACCTGTTTTATTCCTACAGAGCAATGTTATATATCCTAGCTAAGAAGGAAGTATAATAAGTAACCTGTTTTATTCCTATAGAGCAATGTTATATATCCTAGCTAAGAAGGAAGTATAATAAGTAACCTGTTTTATTCCTATAGAGCAATGTTATATATCCTAGCTAAGGAGGAAGTATAATAAGTAACCTGTTTTATTCCTATAGAGCAATGTTATATATCCTAGCTAAGAAGGAAGTATAATAAGTAACCTGTTTTATTCCTACAGAGCAATGTTATATATCCTAGCTAAGGAGGAAGTATAATAAGTAACCTGTTTTATTCCTACAGAGCAATGTTATATATCCTAGCTAAGAAGGAAGTATAATAAGTAACCTGTTTTATTCCTACAGAGCAATGTTATATATCCTAGCTAAGAAGGAAGTATAATAAGTAACCTGTTTTATTCCTACAGAGCAATGTTATATATCCTAGCTAAGAAGGAAGTATAATAAGTAACCTGTTTTATTCCTACAGAGCAATGTTATATATCCTAGCTAAGAAGGAAGTATAATAAGTAACCTGTTTTATTCCTACAGAGCAATGTTATATATCCTAGCTAAGAAGGAAGTATAATAAGTAACCTGTTTTATTCCTATAGAGCAATGTTATATATCCTAGCTAAGAAGGAAGTATAATAAGTAACCTGTTTTATTCCTATAGAGCAATGTTATATATCCTAGCTAAGAAGGAAGTATAATAAGTAACCTGTTTTATTCCTACAGAGCAATGTTATATATCCTAGCTAAGAAGGAAGTATAATAAGTAACCTGTTTTATTCCTATAGAGCAATGTTATATATCCTAGCTAAGAAGGAAGTATAATAAGTAACCTGTTTTATTCCTACAGAGCAATGTTATATATCCTAGCTAAGAAGGAAGTATAATAAGTAACCTGTTTTATTCCTATAGAGCAATGTTATATATCCTAGCTAAGGAGGAAGTATAATAAGTAACCTGTTTTATTCCTACAGAGCAATGTTATATATCCTAGCTAAGAAGGAAGTATAATAAGTAACCTGTTTTATTCCTACAGAGCAATGTTATATATCCTAGCTAAGAAGGAAGTATAATAAGTAACCTGTTTTATTCCTATAGAGCAATGTTATATATCCTAGCTAAGAAGGAAGTATAATAAGTAACCTGTTTTATTCCTATAGAGCAATGTTATATATCCTAGCTAAGAAGGAAGTATAATAAGTAACCTGTTTTATTCCTACAGAGCAATGTTATATATCCTAGCTAAGAAGGAAGTATAATAAGTAACCTGTTTTATTCCTATAGAGCAATGTTATATATCCTAGCTAAGAAGGAAGTATAATAAGTAACCTGTTTTATTCCTACAGAGCAATGTTATATATCCTAGCTAAGAAGGAAGTATAATAAGTAACCTGTTTTATTCCTACAGAGCAATGTTATATATCCTAGCTAAGAAGGAAGTATAATAAGTAACCTGTTTTATTCCTATAGAGCAATGTTATATATCCTAGCTAAGAAGGAAGTATAATAAGTAACCTGTTTTATTCCTACAGAGCAATGTTATATATCCTAGCTAAGAAGGAAGTATAATAAGTAACCTGTTTTATTCCTATAGAGCAATGTTATATATCCTAGCTAAGAAGGAAGTATAATAAGTAACCTGTTTTATTCCTACAGAGCAATGTTATATATCCTAGCTAAGAAGGAAGTATAATAAGTAACCTGTTTTATTCCTATAGAGCAATGTTATATATCCTAGCTAAGAAGGAAGTATAATAAGTAACCTGTTTTATTCCTACAGAGCAATGTTATATATCCTAGCTAAGAAGGAAGTATAATAAGTAACCTGTTTTATTCCTATAGAGCAATGTTATATATCCTAGCTAAGAAGGAAGTATAATAAGTAACCTGTTTTATTCCTACAGAGCAATGTTATATATCCTAGCTAAGAAGGAAGTATAATAAGTAACCTGTTTTATTCCTATAGAGCAATGTTATATATCCTAGCTAAGAAGGAAGTATAATAAGTAACCTGTTTTATTCCTACAGAGCAATGTTATATATCCTAGCTAAGAAGGAAGTATAATAAGTAACCTGTTTTATTCCTATAGAGCAATGTTATATATCCTAGCTAAGAAGGAAGTATAATAAGTAACCTGTTTTATTCCTATAGAGCAATGTTATATATCCTAGCTAAGGAGGAAGTATAATAAGTAACCTGTTTTATTCCTATAGAGCAATGTTATATATCCTAGCTAAGAAGGAAGTATAATAAGTAACCTGTTTTATTCCTACAGAGCAATGTTATATATCCTAGCTAAGAAGGAAGTATAATAAGTAACCTGTTTTATTCCTATAGAGCAATGTTATATATCCTAGCTAAGGAGGAAGTATAATAAGTAACCTGTTTTATTCCTATAGAGCAATGTTATATATCCTAGCTAAGAAGGAAGTATAATAAGTAACCTGTTTTATTCCTATAGAGCAATGTTATATATCCTAGCTAAGAAGGAAGTATAATAAGTAACCTGTTTTATTCCTACAGAGCAATGTTATATATCCTAGCTAAGAAGGAAGTATAATAAGTAACCTGTTTTATTCCTATAGAGCAATGTTATATATCCTAGCTAAGAAGGAAGTATAATAAGTAACCTGTTTTATTCCTACAGAGCAATGTTATATATCCTAGCTAAGAAGGAAGTATAATAAGTAACCTGTTTTATTCCTACAGAGCAATGTTATATATCCTAGCTAAGAAGGAAGTATAATAAGTAACCTGTTTTATTCCTACAGAGCAATGTTATATATCCTAGCTAAGAAGGAAGTATAATAAGTAACCTGTTTTATTCCTATAGAGCAATGTTATATATCCTAGCTAAGAAGGAAGTATAATAAGTAACCTGTTTTATTCCTATAGAGCAATGTTATATATCCTAGCTAAGAAGGAAGTATAATAAGTAACCTGTTTTATTCCTATAGAGCAATGTTATATATCCTAGCTAAGAAGGAAGTATAATAAGTAACCTGTTTTATTCCTACAGAGCAATGTTATATATCCTAGCTAAGAAGGAAGTATAATAAGTAACCTGTTTTATTCCTACAGAGCAATGTTATATATCCTAGCTAAGAAGGAAGTATAATAAGTAACCTGTTTTATTCCTATAGAGCAATGTTATATATCCTAGCTAAGAAGGAAGTATAATAAGTAACCTGTTTTATTCCTATAGAGCAATGTTATATATCCTAGCTAAGAAGGAAGTATAATAAGTAACCTGTTTTATTCCTATAGAGCAATGTTATATATCCTAGCTAAGAAGGAAGTATAATAAGTAACCTGTTTTATTCCTACAGAGCAATGTTATATATCCTAGCTAAGAAGGAAGTATAATAAGTAACCTGTTTTATTCCTACAGAGCAATGTTATATATCCTAGCTAAGAAGGAAGTATAATAAGTAACCTGTTTTATTCCTACAGAGCAATGTTATATATCCTAGCTAAGAAGGAAGTATAATAAGTAACCTGTTTTATTCCTACAGAGCAATGTTATATATCCTAGCTAAGAAGGAAGTATAATAAGTAACCTGTTTTATTCCTACAGAGCAATGTTATATATCCTAGCTAAGAAGGAAGTATAATAAGTAACCTGTTTTATTCCTACAGAGCAATGTTATATATCCTAGCTAAGAAGGAAGTATAATAAGTAACCTGTTTTATTCCTACAGAGCAATGTTATATATCCTAGCTAAGAAGGAAGTATAATAAGTAACCTGTTTTATTCCTACAGAGCAATGTTATATATCCTAGCTAAGAAGGAAGTATAATAAGTAACCTGTTTTATTCCTACAGAGCAATGTTATATATCCTAGCTAAGAAGGAAGTATAATAAGTAACCTGTTTTATTCCTACAGAGCAATGTTATATATCCTAGCTAAGAAGGAAGTATAATAAGTAACCTGTTTTATTCCTACAGAGCAATGTTATATATCCTAGCTAAGAAGGAAGTATAATAAGTAACCTGTTTTATTCCTACAGAGCAATGTTATATATCCTAGCTAAGAAGGAAGTATAATAAGTAACCTGTTTTATTCCTACAGAGCAATGTTATATATCCTAGCTAAGAAGGAAGTATAATAAGTAACCTGTTTTATTCCTACAGAGCAATGTTATATATCCTAGCTAAGAAGGAAGTATAATAAGTAACCTGTTTTATTCCTATAGAGCAATGTTATATATCCTAGCTAAGAAGGAAGTATAATAAGTAACCTGTTTTATTCCTACAGAGCAATGTTATATATCCTAGCTAAGAAGGAAGTATAATAAGTAACCTGTTTTATTCCTATAGAGCAATGTTATATATCCTAGCTAAGAAGGAAGTATAATAAGTAACCTGTTTTATTCCTACAGAGCAATGTTATATATCCTAGCTAAGAAGGAAGTATAATAAGTAACCTGTTTTATTCCTACAGAGCAATGTTATATATCCTAGCTAAGAAGGAAGTATAATAAGTAACCTGTTTTATTCCTACAGAGCAATGTTATATATCCTAGCTAAGAAGGAAGTATAATAAGTAACCTGTTTTATTCCTATAGAGCAATGTTATATATCCTAGCTAAGAAGGAAGTATAATAAGTAACCTGTTTTATTCCTACAGAGCAATGTTATATATCCTAGCTAAGAAGGAAGTATAATAAGTAACCTGTTTTATTCCTACAGAGCAATGTTATATATCCTAGCTAAGAAGGAAGTATAATAAGTAACCTGTTTTATTCCTATAGAGCAATGTTATATATCCTAGCTAAGGAGGAAGTATAATAAGTAACCTGTTTTATTCCTATAGAGCAATGTTATATATCCTAGCTAAGAAGGAAGTATAATAAGTAACCTGTTTTATTCCTATAGAGCAATGTTATATATCCTAGCTAAGAAGGAAGTATAATAAGTAACCTGTTTTATTCCTACAGAGCAATGTTATATATCCTAGCTAAGGAGGAAGTATAATAAGTAACCTGTTTTATTCCTATAGAGCAATGTTATATATCCTAGCTAAGAAGGAAGTATAATAAGTAACCTGTTTTATTCCTACAGAGCAATGTTATATATCCTAGCTAAGGAGGAAGTATAATAAGTAACCTGTTTTATTCCTATAGAGCAATGTTATATATTCTAGCTAAGAAGGAAGTATAATAAGTAACCTGTTTTATTCCTACAGAGCAATGTTATATATCCTAGCTAAGAAGGAAGTATAATAAGTAACCTGTTTTATTCCTATAGAGCAATGTTATATATCCTAGCTAAGGAGGAAGTATAATAAGTAACCTGTTTTATTCCTATAGAGCAATGTTATATATCCTAGCTAAGAAGGAAGTATAATAAGTAACCTGTTTTATTCCTATAGAGCAATGTTATATATCCTAGCTAAGAAGGAAGTATAATAAGTAACCTGTTTTATTCCTACAGAGCAATGTTATATATCCTAGCTAAGGAGGAAGTATAATAAGTAACCTGTTTTATTCCTATAGAGCAATGTTATATATCCTAGCTAAGAAGGAAGTATAATAAGTAACCTGTTTTATTCCTACAGAGCAATGTTATATATCCTAGCTAAGAAGGAAGTATAATAAGTAACCTGTTTTATTCCTATTATTCTTTACATGTAGCACTTTGCATTGTTATTGTCAAAATCATTGTGGTCTTAAAATTCAATTTATTGGTTGATATTTATTTTGCAGGTTAAATAAATAAATTCAACGTTCTTTACTTTTACGACCTTGTATCAGTAGTATATGAACATTCTAATAATAAATAAACATTTTTTCCTTTATTTTTATATATCTGGCAAGTATCAAACGAGATTTCAATGGCTATAAAATAAAAGTCTATGGTTCATACATGTTACTGTAAATGTTCTGTGTAGCATTATTGATTAGTTTAAAATAACTGTACAATAGGTCAGCCAGCTAACATACCGTAAGCATACACTAGGTCAGCCACTTGACATACATAAGTGTGAACCAGGTCAGACACTTGACATAAGTGTACACCAGGTCAGCCAGTTGACATACATAAGTGTACACTAGGTCAGCCAGCTAACATACCATAAGCATACACTAGGTCAGCCACTTGACATACATAAGTGTGAACTAGGTCAGACACTTGACATAAGTGTACACCAGGTCAGCCAGTTGACATATATAAGTGTACACTAGGTCAGCCAGTTGACATACATAAGTGTACACTAGGTCAGCCACTTAACATAAGTGTACACTATGTTTCAAATATGATGATTTATTGGGAGTGCTTATATCTAGTTCCTCATGAAAAATAACCAATACCAACAAAATAAAGCTCTGCCTAATATAGGTTATATAATGTCATCAGATATTATAATTTCTGTACATTTCTTCTTTTACAAAATTACTAATTTACTCTAATAGATGAGGTAGACTTTTTAATTCACACACTTTCAAAAGCTATTTTTTGTGAAGTCCAGAATTGATAGATGTTTCAACTTTTAATAAGTATTAAATATGAGCCAGAGATATTACTAAAATTCCAATAAAAGGTTATATATATAATATATACAATGTATATAAATAAAAAGTGCATGTAAAAATATTTTCTTGTTATAACATGCTCTGGTTCATACTTAATTTTGTCAATAAAACAATTATGCTATTTCAGTCAAATATTATACATTTATTGCATGCTGGTGAGGGAAATATGAAAATTTATTCACCCAAGAGTATCATATTTCCTGAGGGCAATGCCCGAGGGGAATATGATACTCGTGGGTGAATAAATTTTCATATTTCCTGAACCCGCATGCTATAAATGTTTTATTATACCGAATGAAACCAAGAAAACACATACATGTAAAATACTGCTGGCAAACATATTTCAAGTCCATTGGAACGTTGTCTCAAACATTTAAAAACCACATCCTGATCCACAACAACATTGTAACGGTCGCTTGCAAGTGATGCATTCCGAGTGCCTCTGACGTTTTCCTGTCAAAGAACAATAACTCTTGCGGGAAAACCAGCGAGGCTTCCAAGGGGGTGGAATATGATTTTTGTCCTGTGTGATCACGTGTTCTGATTGTTATCCATTGTCCAATCAAATTAATCTACTTATGGTAATAATACAAATTGTATCATGATGTCGACAACATTACAGAAGATATTTTATACAAAAATAATCTACTATTTTTACATTAACTTTTTTAGTGTAAATTTCAACCTATTTTCATAATAAAATAAAGCTTTACGTATTTTAGAGGGAAAACCATATCTTCTCCTTCTGTCTATTTGGTGACCATGTTATCAAATATCAAACAATCAAGTTATCATAAATAACCATATCCCTGGTTTTCTGTAGTGGAAACAATTGGTAAATATATATATGTTTAAAACAACATATGTTATAACCTAATACCAAAAAGTCAATGCATAATAAAATAAAATATTGTTTTCCCAGTAATAGATTATTACAATGGTGCTTCACTGTTAAATCTTCTTTGTGCTGCTTGGTATGACAATTCTCGTCTTCGTGCTGTGTCGTCTATATTTCTGTTCTGTGTAAATATATTCTGTCTTTGTACACTATCACTAGAATTTATATAAATTGTCTGTGGATTTTCTTCTGTAGAGTTTAAATCCCTCTGATGTGTATTACTAGGTGTCTTTTCTAAATATTTCCTGTAAACAGTAAATGAGAAAAGGTTTTACTATGGTGTGATATAACAATACAAATGTTGTGATGTCATACTTTATTTAAACTTTTCTTAAATTTAATCATAACACAAAACATCAACATTGAGACACTTTGTCGCTTTTTGTGGAAACAGGTGATGGTTATGGATTTTGCAAACGATGGGTACGATATAGAGAAACATTACTTAATTCGTATATTGTTGGAAGGCAGCTTTTGGCCAATCAACATTCTTCTTTACATGAGAACGTCAGTAAAATGACTATACCATAATACCTCTTGACTTAAGACAGGCATATTAAAAACCCATTATTCAATAACAATATAATATTCCCACAAAGAAATGATTTGTATATATAATAGAATATCAATGTTATACATGTATCTGTGATTACTGCTTCCTCCTGTTGACTTCTAAATACATTTTTCTCATCTTTAGAGTCAAAATATTCATTGAGTAAGAAAATACAAATAAAATTATCTACATTTTTTTGTACTTTAAACTTTCCCTTTCAACTAAAGAGTCTCGAATAAAGTTATGTGTTCAGTCCGAATAGAAAAATACTACATTATCCCTCAAGATGAAATCCAGAAATAACACTATTATTTACTCACTTTCTAGCCATTTCTAGCATAGAATTTTTTCTTTCCACCAGCATTTCCTCCCTCTCTGAGGTAGATTTAGAAAACCTCCCTCCATAAACTGAGGGCCCTTCTGAAGGTTGACTGAAATCTTCACTGAAATAAAAAGTCTGGATATTAGAACTAGCAGCTCATCTATTTATCATTGCTAAAGAGTGGCTAATTATTGAATGAAAATAAAGTACCATCTCCATCCTCAAACTAAAGGCTAACGTGAGTATGTATCACTTACCTTGAATAGATTTTTATCTAACTTTTATTGCCGGTTCACGAGATGCATATTTTTGAAGATTTACTTAATTTCCCCCTTTTAAGCCCCCTCCCCATGGATGATCACTTTCATTGGAACATAGATGTACCTGAATTGCCTCTTCAAAGAACCGTCCCTGCTCAACTTGGTTCCATTTGCTTGAGAAGTTTTGCAGGAGAAGATTAAAATGGAGAACAAGCTTACATCAGATTGATGCCAAGTTATATTAAAAGTTCACTTTGCTTTTGGTCAGTTGAAGTAAAAGTAACGAAACAGATATTTTGTTTATGAAAGAAATTAACAATGTCAACAAAGTAAGATAAATTCAGCAATATGATATATAAAACCTGGTAAGCTAAGAACAACAAGACACTTCCACAACATCAACAAAATGTTTCTTGTAGATTTGTAAGTCAAATTTGAATTTTAAAACAACGCTCGGATCAAAGGCTCCATCCAACAGGATATTTCTTCTCAAACATGTTTTAAGGTTAGGAAACAGGATTTTGAAGT
This sequence comes from Bathymodiolus brooksi, assembly GCA_963680875.1. Classification (NCBI taxonomy): domain Eukaryota; kingdom Metazoa; phylum Mollusca; class Bivalvia; order Mytilida; family Modiolidae; genus Bathymodiolus; species Bathymodiolus brooksi. The sequence continues at coordinate 23,740,655 of OY804578.1, read as the reverse complement.
TGCCATTGAACTTGTGCATTGATAAAATAACAATGTCATATAAGATTCATTTTTTATCCCCAGAAATCAGTATTTCTTGATCCTGAATTACATAATTCAAAACTTTTGAAAATTACTATTACCTATTGTCTTCCACCATTGGAACATTTTCATCCATATAAAATTGTGTGTTATTTTGTTGGTTTATAGCAGATGATATCGCCATAGCTCCTGTCCTTGATATTGATGATGGTAATAATATTTGCTGTAATGTAAACATATTAAATTAAATACATGTATAGTCCATTCCTATGGTACCACAAGGTTCTATAGTTCCATTTATTCATTTCAATCAATTTTCACTACTACATTTTTATTTCAACTACCATGGTACCATAGGGCCCCAGTATGCATCGTAACCATGATACCATAGGACCCCAGTATGCATCGTAAGTCAATCATAAAAGGTTTAACTGACAAAATTAAGTTTATTTCCATCTTGATAATTAGTACAGTAATCCCTCTCTTTTAAGACCACCTGTTCTGCAATGAAAAAGTGGTCTTATAAGAGGGGTGGCCTCTCTTGAGGGGGACAATTTTGTAGTATTTTACCACCTCAATGTATCTGTAATCTGGCCTGAGAAGACTGGTGGCTTTTGGTAAGATTGGTCTTATAAAAGGGTGACTACTGTATATACACAGAATGCAGTCAATGAAATATTTATACAGAAAAATTGATTATTTTAACTCTATGAAGCATGTTGCCTGTATCAAAATCAACATTAAAATTGACATAAACCAGAAACAAGCCTTATGCCACATCATATTGGGCTCAAAATGTTAATGATAACATGTTTTTAATTAGCATGCCACATGCATTTATATTTTGTTGATATTTTTTCTTTTTTATAAATACATGTATCAACACTGTAAAATTATCACCATTACCCTTTTGTCTGTCTATAAGGTTTGAGATATCCCCCAATGTTTATACCCCCATAGTAAACAACAGAAATAACCAATATTTCATTGTATATAAAACTTAAAGAGCTTTAAACTGAACTTAATAATTTCATTTGATAAAAAGACTTCTAAAACAATTTAATGCAGATTGTCTATTAAACATTTTTTTTAATATGAAGTAGTTTCCTATTTCTTTTGGGGGAACATCGTGGTTGTGGTCGTATGGTTTTGATTTTTTGGGTGTTTAATGCCACTTTCTGCAATATTTCAGCTATATCATAACGACCAGTTTTAGTGGTGGAAGAAGCCGGAGTACCCGGAGAGAACTACCGACTATGGGCAAGCAACTGGTAAACTTTATCACTTGCAGATGCGAGTCGAGGGCACCCTTTTTTGTAATTTACACAGCCGTATTGGTGATAGGTTTATATGAGTTGTTAGGTATTTCAACTACCTAACTCATTGAGCCACCCGAGCCCTTGGTCGTATGGTAGTTGGATTTGTAACTACCTATGCAATCAGTGCCTATCACCACTAAAGTTGTGAGTTTAAATCCTGCTCAGGTGAGGTGTACTCGATACAATATTATGTGAAAGTTTGTCAGTGACTTGCGACAGGTCGGTGGTTTTCCCCGGGTACACCAGTTTCCTCCACCAATAAAACTGACCGCCACAATATAACTGAAATATTGTTGAAAGTGGCTTTTTACACCACAATCCTAACCCCTAATTCTTTTAAAACAGTAATAAAACATTTCACTAAACTGTAATATAAACACTTTATTAAACATACTTGATTTACTGGTTCCTCTTCTGATTCACTATCACCAAGGGCAGCTCTTGTAACCAAAGTACCAGGCTAAAATAAAAAAGTACCAGTACATCACATTTGGTTAATTCACATATTATCATGGTACCAGTAGATAACAAGTTATCATGGTACCAAGCTAAAATATTTAAATACCAGTAGATATATAGGGTCTAACACTGGGAGAGGTGCAAGATAGTAAAATCTGTGACACCCGAGGGTAAGATTTAAATATTTTTATTTTTATATTTGAATTTTTAGCTAAAATACTTGAGATCTTGTCTATAAGTCAAAACCCCTCCCTAGAAACATATTTCAACTCCTAGTGTCTGGTTTATAGTTGAGTATACATGTATATGGTAACCATGTACTACTTATAATAGAGGCTCAGTGGGCTGAGCCTGTGTCGCTCACCTTTCATTCTGTGTTGAGGAAACTTTATACAGAACCTTTCATAGGTGCTTTCTACCAAATTTTGGTTCATTTTCGCCACTATGTTTCAGAGGAGAAGATTTTTTTTAAATCGACCAACCAGAAACTAGAATAGCCTATAGTGGCAATGTTTGTTAACGAATCTGGACTAAATGAGCAATCTTTATAGAGGACCTTCCATAGATGCTTCCTACCAATTTTTGGTTCATTTGGTCAAGCGGTTGCAGAGGTGAAGATTTTATTAGATATTTACCTATCGTAAACAAGAATTGCCTGTAGTGGCCATGTTTGTTAATGGATCAGGACGAAATGAACAATCTTTATAGAGGACCTTCCATAGATGCGTCCTACCAAGTTTCAGTTCATTTGGCTAAGCAATTGCAGAAAAGAAGATTAAAATGTGAAAAGTTAATGGACGACAGACACCAAGTGATGGCAAAAGCTCACATTGCCTTTAGCAAGGTGACCTAAAAAAGATACTTACAGGTGGAGCTTCCAGTCTACCTTCTAGTATATTCTCAATAGTAAAATCTACAGATCTTGTGTTTCTTAAGTCTTCGATTACAATACTTAATGGCATATGTGGAAACACTGATAACACTTGTCTGGCCTACAATATACAATAACATACAAATGGAAACACTGATAGCACTTGTCTGGCCTACAATATACAATAACATACAAATGGAAACACTGATAACACTTGTCTGGCCTACAATATACAATAACATACAAATGGAAACACTGATAACACTTGTCTGGCCTACAATATACAATAACATACAAATGGAAACACTGATAGCACTTGTCTGGCCTACAATATACAATAACATACAAATGGAAACACTGATAGCACTTGTCTGGCCTACAATATACAATAACATACAAATGGAAACACTGATAGCACTTGTCTGGCCTACAATATACAATAACATACAAATGGAAACACTGATAGCACTTGTCTGGCCTACAATATACAATAACATACAAATGGAAACACTGATAACACTTGTCTGGCCCACAATATACAATAACATACAAATGGAAACACTGATAGCACTTGTCTGACCTACAATATACAATAACATACAAATGGAAACACTGATAACACTTGTCTGGCCTACAATATACAATAACATACAAATGGAAACACTGATAGCACTTGTCTGGCCTACAATAACATACAAATGGAAACACTGATAGCACTTGTCTGGCCTACAATATACAATAACATACAAATGGAAACACTGATAACACTTGTCTGGCCTACAATATACAATAACATACAAATGGAAACACTGATAACACTTGTCTGGCCTACAATATACAATAACATACAAATGGAAACACTGATAGCACTTGTCTGGCCTACAATATACAATAACATACAAATGGAAACACTGATAGCACTTGTCTGGCCTACAATATACAATAACATACAAATGGAAACACTGATAGCACTTGTCTGGCCTACAATATACAATAACATACAAATGGAAACACTGATAGCACTTGTCTGGCCCACAATATACAATAACATACAAATGGAAACACTGATAGCACTTGTCTGGCCTACAATATACAATAACATACAAATGGAAACACTGATAGCACTTGTCTGGCCTACAATATACAATAACATACAAATGGAAACACTGATAGCACTTGTCTGGCCTACAATATACAATAACATACAAATGGAAACACTGATAGCACTTGTCTGGCCTACAGTATACAATAACATACAAATGGAAACACTGATAGCACTTGTCTGGCCTACAATATACAATAACATACAAATGGAAACACTGATAGCACTTGTCTGGCCCACAATATACAATAACATACAAATGGAAACACTGATAGCACTTGTCTGGCCTACAATATACAATAACATACAAATGGAAACACTGATAGCACTTGTCTGGCCTACAATATACAATAACATACAAATGGAAACACTGATAGCACTTGTCTGGCCTACAATATACAATAACATACAAATGGAAACACTGATAGCACTTGTCTGGCCTACAATATACAATAACATACAAATGGAAACACTGATAGCACTTGTCTGGCCTACAATATACAATAACATACAAATGGAAACACTGATAACACTTGTCTGGCCTACAATATACAATAACATACAAATGGAAACACTGATAGCACTTGTCTGGCCTACAATATACAATAACATACAAATGGAAACACTGATAGCACTTGTCTGGCCTACAATATACAATAACATACAAATGGAAACACTGATAGCACTTGTCTGGCCTACAATATACAATAACATACAAATGGAAACACTGATAGCACTTGTCTGGCCTACAATATACAATAACATACAAATGGAAACACTGATAACACTTGTCTGGCCTACAATATACAATAACATACAAATGGAAACACTGATAGCACTTGTCTGGCCTACAATATACAATAACATACAAATGGAAACACTGATAGCACTTGTCTGGCCCACAATATACAATAACATACAAATGGAAACACTGATAGCACTTGTCTGGCCTACAATATACAATAACATACAAATGGAAACACTGATAGCACTTGTCTGGCCTACAATATATAATAACATACAAATGGAAACACTGATAGCACTTGTCTGGCCTTCAATATACAATAACATACAAATGGAAACACTGATAGCACTTGTCTGGCCTACAATATACAATAACATACAAATGGAAACACTGATAGCACTTGTCTGGCCTACAGTATACAATAACATACAAATGGAAACACTGATAGCACTTGTCTGGCCTACATTATACAATAACATACAAATGGAAACACTGATAACACTTGTCTGGCCTACAATATACAATAACATACAAATGGAAACACTGATAGCACTTGTCTGGCCTACAATAACATACAAATGGAAACACTGATAACACTTGTCTGGCCTACAATATACAATAACATACAAATGGAAACACTGATAGCACTTGTCTGGCCTACAATATACAATAACATACAAATGGAAACACTGATAGCACTTGTCTGGCCTACAATATACAATAACATACAAATGGAAACACTGATAGCACTTGTCTGGCCTACAATATACAATAACATACAAATGGAAACACTGATAGCACTTGTCTGGCCTACAATATACAATAACATACAAATGGAAACACTGATAACACTTGTCTGGCCTACAATATACAATAACATACAAATGGAAACACTGATAGCACTTGTCTGACCTACAATATACAATAACATACAAATGGAAACACTGATAGCACTTGTCTGGCCTACAATAACATACAAATGGAAACACTGATAGCACTTGTCTGGCCTACAATATACAATAACATACAAATGGAAACACTGATAACACTTGTCTGGCCTACAATATACAATAACATACAAATGGAAACACTGATAACACTTGTCTGGCCTACAATATACAATAACATACAAATGGAAACACTGATAGCACTTGTCTGGCCTACAATATACAATAACATACAAATGGAAACACTGATAGCACTTGTCTGGCCTACAATATACAATAACATACAAATGGAAACACTGATAGCACTTGTCTGGCCTACAATATACAATAACATACAAATGGAAACACTGATAGCACTTGTCTGGCCCACAATATACAATAACATACAAATGGAAACACTGATAGCACTTGTCTGGCCTACAATATACAATAACATACAAATGGAAACACTGATAGCACTTGTCTGGCCTACAATATACAATAACATACAAATGGAAACACTGATAGCACTTGTCTGGCCTACAATATACAATAACATACAAATGGAAACACTGATAGCACTTGTCTGGCCTACAGTATACAATAACATACAAATGGAAACACTGATAGCACTTGTCTGGCCTACAATATACAATAACATACAAATGGAAACACTGATAGCACTTGTCTGGCCCACAATATACAATAACATACAAATGGAAACACTGATAGCACTTGTCTGGCCTACAATATACAATAACATACAAATGGAAACACTGATAGCACTTGTCTGGCCTACAATATACAATAACATACAAATGGAAACACTGATAGCACTTGTCTGGCCTACAATATACAATAACATACAAATGGAAACACTGATAGCACTTGTCTGGCCTACAATATACAATAACATACAAATGGAAACACTGATAGCACTTGTCTGGCCTACAATATACAATAACATACAAATGGAAACACTGATAACACTTGTCTGGCCTACAATATACAATAACATACAAATGGAAACACTGATAGCACTTGTCTGGCCTACAATATACAATAACATACAAATGGAAACACTGATAGCACTTGTCTGGCCTACAATATACAATAACATACAAATGGAAACACTGATAGCACTTGTCTGGCCTACAATATACAATAACATACAAATGGAAACACTGATAGCACTTGTCTGGCCTACAATATACAATAACATACAAATGGAAACACTGATAACACTTGTCTGGCCTACAATATACAATAACATACAAATGGAAACACTGATAGCACTTGTCTGGCCTACAATATACAATAACATACAAATGGAAACACTGATAGCACTTGTCTGGCCCACAATATACAATAACATACAAATGGAAACACTGATAGCACTTGTCTGGCCTACAATATACAATAACATACAAATGGAAACACTGATAGCACTTGTCTGGCCTACAATATATAATAACATACAAATGGAAACACTGATAGCACTTGTCTGGCCTACAATATACAATAACATACAAATGGAAACACTGATAGCACTTGTCTGGCCTACAATATACAATAACATACAAATGGAAACACTGATAGCACTTGTCTGGCCTACAATATACAATAACATACAAATGGAAACACTGATAGCACTTGTCTGGCCTACAATATACAATAACATACAAATGGAAACACTGATAACACTTGTCTGGCCTACAATATACAATAACATACAAATGGAAACACTGATAGCACTTGTCTGGCCTACAATATACAATAACATACAAATGGAAACACTGATAGCACTTGTCTGGCCCACAATATACAATAACATACAAATGGAAACACTGATAGCACTTGTCTGGCCTACAATATACAATAACATACAAATGGAAACACTGATAGCACTTGTCTGGCCTACAATATATAATAACATACAAATGGAAACACTGATAGCACTTGTCTGGCCTACAATATACAATAACATACAAATGGAAACACTGATAGCACTTGTCTGGCCTACAATATACAATAACGTACAAATGGAAACACTGATAGCACTTGTCTGGCCTACAATATACAATAACATACAAATGGAAACACTGATAGCACTTGTCTGGCCCACAATATACAATAACATATAAATGGAAACACTGATAGCACTTTTCTGGCCTACAATATACAATAACATACAAATGGAAACACTGATGGCACTTGTCTGGCCTACAATATACAATAACATACAAATGGAAACACTGATAGCACTTGTCTGGCCTACAATATACAATAACATACAAATGGAAACACTGATAGCACTTGTCTGGCCTACAATATACAATAACGTACAAACAAAAATGCATTAGAAAAATAGTAAATTTTAGTTTTCTTAATGGAATCAACAAAATAATTTACTTTATTGAGAGCATGAGATTGAACTTTTATTATAGATTATTGAAATAAGGAGATGGTTCAACTTCAAGAGTTTTACAGTCACAACCATGACTTTGTTAAATAATTTTTGAATGTCAGTGTCACAAATATGTTCCATTTGTCATAATTACAATCTGGTCCTTTCCTTATTCATGATTTACCACCAAATATCTTGACAAGAGTAAGATGACAGGTAACACTAGTGGAGCAGAAACTGTTAACCCTTCTGGAGCACCTGAGTTCACCTCAATTTTTTGTGGGATTCATGTTGCTCGATCTTTAGTTTTCTGTGTAATATTTTGTACATCATTGTTTGTCCTTCCTTGATTTATGGCTTCTGTTTATCCCTTTGATATCTTTGAACTTTTCTTAATGTTTCTTTCAACAGGTTTTCTCCAGGTACTCCATGTACTCTTTCAACAGGTACTCCAGGTACTCTTTCAACAGGTCAGTGGTTTTCTCCATGTACTCCAGGTACTCTTTCAACAGGTCAGTGGTTTTCTTCAGGTACTCTTTCAACAGGTCAGTGGTTTTCTTCAGGTACTCCAGGTACTCTTTCAACAGGTCAGTGGTTTTCTTCAGGTACTCCAGGTACTCTTTTCAACAGGTCAGTAGTTTTCTTCAGGTACTCTTTCAACAGGTCAGTGGTTTTCTTCAGGTACTCCAGGTACTCTTTCAACAGGTCAGTGGTTTTCTCCAGGTACTCCAGGTACTCTTTCAACAGGTCAGTGGTTTTCTCCAGGTACTCCAGGTACTCTTTCAACAGGTCAGTGGTTTTCTCCAGGTACTCCAGGTACTCTTTCAACAGGTCAGTGGTTTTCTCCAGGTACTCTTTCAACAGGTCAGTGGTTTTCTCCAGGTACTCTTTCAACAGGTCAGTGGTTTTCTCCAGGTACTCTTTCAACAGGTCAGTGGTTTTCTCCAGGTACTCCAGGTACTCTTTTCAACAGGTCAGTAGTTTTCTTCAGGTACTCTTTCAACAGGTCAGTGGTTTTCTCCAGGTACTTCAGGTACTCTTTCAACAGGTCAGTGGTTTTCTTCAGGTACTCCAGGTACTCTTTCAACAGGTCAGTGGTTTTCTTCAGGTACTGCAGGTACTCTTTCAACAGGTCAGTGGTTTTCTTCAGGTACTCCAGGTACTCTTTCAACAGGTCAGTGGTTTTCTCCAGGTACTCTTTCAACAGGTCAGTGGTTTTCTCCAGGTACTCTTTTCAACAGGTCAGTGGTTTTCTCCAGGTACTCCAGGTACTCTTTTCAACAGGTCAGTGGTTTTCTCCAGGTACTCCAGGTACTCTTTTCAACAGGTCAGTGGTTTTCTCCAGGTACTCTTTTTTCCTCCACCAGTAAAACTGACTGCCACGATATAACTGAAATATTGATGAAAGTGGCATTAAACACCATACCTTAATGTTTCTACTGACAGATGTATATTTTTAAGTTTTACCATATTATCTAGCTGTGATGTCTGTAAGGCAGGTTGTCTTACTCCTCCTTGTGGTAATAGCTGAGTATGTGTTACTTCTACAGAGAAGCTTGGAAGCCAGCTGACATATCGTGAACCTAAAATAATGATGTCATATAAATAACAATGTACTTATCATTTCATAAAATATAAGAAACAGAATATATACATTTGAATACATTCATCTATAAAGAGCATGTGAACTCATTATGTGATGAATACAATGTACAAATGTATACATAAATCTGATTTTTTTTTTGTATTGCGAGCACCAATATATTGAATATAATATGGGATGAAGTCTCAACTATGGTAGAAATAGCAATATTTTGATTCCAGATCCATATCACTAATGGATTAAATTCCTTGCACCGGAAACCAATACAGGGTTACTGCTGCAGAAATTCGGATGTGCAGTAATCTGGAACTACTTCCAGTTATGAATGTTAAAAAATGACTCAAAATCGCAGTATGTTCTAGCCCATTAAAAAAAACATATACCATGGGACTGACAATATCATTAAACATTAAACAGAGTTTCATTTCTTCCTCCTCCTGTCCAAAATAATATTTTCTATGAAATTGAGATGTTGAGTACCGGATTATACAACACCGGATTGGGTGCACAGTCTACAGGAGGGGGCAGGTCCCCGTTTTGGCAAAAAACCTTTAAAAACGACAGAAAATTTGGGTTTGGGTCCCCCTATTTCCCCCTTCTTTTGAGAAAGTCTGGATCCGCCCCCAGTCTACTTTGAAAAAAAATTATAGGTCCATATATCTGAGATAATATTGTTTAAAAAAATTATTGGACTTTGTCCCAAGTTAGGTAACACCTATTATCATATTATAATGTAACTGAGTGGGACATTGTTGTTTTATGCCAAGGGAACAATTGTTCAGCTATATCATCACAAGAACATGTTACATATTGATGAGATGATGATGATATCCGCTATGTCTAAGACCGACACATTGTTTTAAGTGCAAGCTCACTGAAACAACAGTCTGAGGGTAAATTTGTCATTCTACTTGGACACATTATCCTGATTTTGAGCCAACCAGTCTTTGTACTTACTCCTTAATGCTGTGAGCTTAGCAGAGAAGCAGCAAATACCAATTTTATAGTCTTTGGTTTGACCTGACTAGGGCTTGAACGCATGATCTACCACACTCGAGGCAAACATGCAAACTAAAATGTATTACACCACCAATGTAAATTTAATATAATATAAAACTTTGATGATAACTAATAAGTGGGCCGCCATGGCCATAATTATTGGGTAGTTGGATTTGCATGTATTTACAACCATTAAACTGTGTTAGTTTGATTTTGGTTCATTGTGAGGTGTACTTTATACAACTTTATGTGATAAATTAGTCAGTTACTTGCTGTAGGTAGTACCTTTCTCATGGTTTCAACCATCAATAAAACTGACCACCATAATTTAACTGAAATATTGCTGAAAGTGGTGTTAAACTACCATAATTCTAATCCAATAGTAACAACACAGTAGTCTCCCTCTTATAAAGCCAACCCCACCAAAGGTCACCCCTCTTATCAGGCCAACCCCACCAAAGGCCACCCCTCTTATCAGGCCAACCCCACCAAAGGTCACCCCTCCAAAGGCCACCCCTCTTATAAGGCCAACCCCACCAAAGGTCACCCCTCTTATCAGGCCAACCCCACCAAAGGTCACCCCTCTTATCAGGCCAACCCCACCAAAGGCCACCCCTCTTATCAGGCCAACCCCACCAAAGGTCACCCCTCTTATTAGGCCAACCCCACCAAAGGCCACCCCTCTTATAAGGCCAACCCCACCAAAGGTCACCCCTCTTATCAGGCCAACCCCACCAAAGGCCACCCCTCTTATCAGGCCAACCCCACCAAAGGCCACCCCTCTTATCAGGCCAGCCCCACTAAAGGCCACCCCTCTTATAAGGCCAACCCCACCAAAGGCCACCCCTCTTATCAGGCCAGCCCCACCAAAGGCCACCCCTCTTATAAGGCCAACCCCACCAAAGGTCACCCCTCTTATCAGGCCAACCCCACCAAAGGCCACCCCTCTTATAAGGCCAACCCCACCAAAGGCCAACCCTACCAAAGGCCACCCCTCTTATATGGCCACCCCTCTTATAAGGCCAACCCCACCAAAGGTCACCCCTCTTATAAAGCCAACCCCACCAAAGGCCACCCCTCTTATAAAGCCAACCCCACCAAAGGCCACCCCTCTTATCAGGCCAACCCCACCAAAGGTCACCCCTCTTATAAGGCCAACCCCACCAAAGGCCAACCCTACCAAAGGCCACCCCTCTTATAAGGCCACCCCTCTTATAAGGCCAACCCCACCAAAGGCCAACCCCACCAAAGGCCAACCCTACCAAAGGCCACCCCTCTTATAAGGCCAACCCCACCAAAGGTCACCCCTCTTATAAAGCCAACCCCACCAAAGGCCACCCCTCTTATAAAGCCAACCCCACCAAAGGCCACCCCTCTTATTAGGCCAACCCCACCAAAGGTCACCCCTCTTATAAGGCCAACCCCACCAAAGGCCACCCCTCTTATAAAGCCAACCCCACCAAAGGCCACCCCTCTTATAAAGCCAACCCCACCAAAGGTCACCCCTCTTATAAGGCCAACCCCACCAAAGGCCACCCCTCTTATAAAGCCAACCCCACCAAAGGCCACCCCTCTTATAAAGCCAACCCCACCAAAGGCCACCCCTCTTATCAGGCCAAACCCACCAAAGGTCACCTCTCTTATAAGGCCAACCCCACCAAAGGCCACCCCTCTTATAAGGCCAACCCCACCAAAGGCCACCCCTCTTATCAGGCCAACCCCACCAAAGGTCACCCCTCTTATAAAGCCAACCCCACCAAAGGCCACCCCTCTTATCAGGCCAACCCCACCAAAGGTCACCTCTCTTATAAGGCCAACCCCACCAAAGGCCACCCCTCTTATAAGGCCAACCCCACCAAAGGTCACCCCTCTTATAAAGCCAACCCCACCAAAGGCCACCCCTCTTATCAGGCCAACCCCACCAAAGGTCACCCCTCTTATCAGACCAACCCCACCAAAGATCACCCCTCTTATAAAGCCAACCCCACCAAAGGTCACCCCTCTTATCAGGCCTGATTTCAGATACACTGAGACAATAAAATACTAGTAAATTGTCCATCTCAAGAGAGCCCACCCCTCTTATAAGGCCAGTTTTACATTGTATAATGAGTGGTCTTATAATAGGGGAACTACTGTAAATGTGTTATATCTGTGACAACTTATTGAATCAACATTTTTGAGTACAGTACATTGGAAATAAATCAAAATCAGAATATTTGCTTAGTTGCATACCAGGATCACCAACATTAGAAATATGTAAAGTTAGTTGACAATTATTGTGTTGCAAGATAATTTTAGACAATATAACAGTTTTGTTTACTGCACAGGATAAGTTTGTATAGAAAATAATCAATATTAAATATGACTCACCATCAAAATGGAAGAAATGGTTGGTAGTCTGTGGGTTTGGTAGAGGAGGTGGGTGTGGTACATTAGGTCGAGCATCACCATTGTTGTCGGGAGCATTACCATTCGGATCTCCTTGTTGTCCTTCACTCAATGACATTCGACATGTTGGACATGAGGTATCTTGTTCTAACCATGACAACAAGCAAGCACTGGAAAATAAATAAACAACAAAAAATAAAATTCTAGAAACACATGAAAAACACATATCTATACTAATAATTAGTAATCTTCTCAAATGTCAGAAAGAAAATGCTGTATTTTTTATAAAACCTACCTACTATTTAAATTACAGGTACAAGAATTACGTTAAATAGTCCGTAATACCTAGAGACGTTAGCCTGACATTAATACCAATCAATCTAACCAATAACTTTAATAACTTACTTGTGAAATAAATGACCACATGGTAGCTTTCTGGATGATTCCATTTTCTCCCAACATACAGCACAATTGTCATTGTGGTCGGTTATTTCTTCCTCAGTTGCCATTGGAAATCTATGAATAAAAACGTAGATATAAAATTGATTGTGCATGACATGTTTCGGCAATAACCTTCATCAGGTACACCCAAAGTCAAAATCTGCTAAGGTAACCTATGCTTGAGGGAGAAAAACCTTAAATGTTGAACTATTCATTTTTCAGGCTTACAATATTAAAAAAAAACTTCCTATTTTTATACGATTATCAAATACAGTATTATAAAATAAGAAATTTCTTATTTTTATTTTTCATTTTTTTCTTTACTTAAAGCAAACATAAATTGTACCCAAAATGTTGTTGCAATTAAGTGTAAAACAGTTCAACAGAAATTCAAGTTTATTACTACGCATATAATACACAGAGGCAATAATTTAATCATCCAAGAAAATAACTTTAATTTTGGTTGAAATGACAAAATTACCTTGCTTCAATGTTCTGTACAACTTTTCTGTAATTTTTATGGCGATTCAATCTCCTTCTGAATTCATAAAACAAGAATCGTAGCTGCATACATATCACCAAACTAGCCATACTTAGGAAAATATTCCCCCACAACTGCAATAAAAATGCATAATACATTTTTTAATTCAATATCAGTATTACCGGTAAGTTATCTTAAGATAATCATACAAGTCTAAATTTAACATTAACAAGCCCCGCAATAACAATATATAATACATTTTGTAGTTCAACATCAGTATTAAGTTATCCTAAGATAATCATATAAGTCTAAATATAACATTAACTAGCCTCGGTATAGTTATCAATTTAAAAAAGAAATTATTTATTTATGAAACAGCACTTCTAACAAATTAAAATAAGAAGTCACAATTATGATTTTTTTTTAAATTTCTATCCATTTTAAACTCTATTGCTATTAAAACTAGAGTTTGATCCTAAACTTGACTTGTTACCCTTTATATATAGTAGGCTATACAGTAACAAATACTGGCAACAAGTTTTATAAACAACACTATACAGAAGTCAATTATATAATTGAATGTAGAAGAAATATTTTTTACAAATTCATCTGAAAATCTTTGTCATACATGTACATAAAGCAAATTTCTTGTTTCTTTTCCCACATATAGTGATCCACTGTCAGCATCCTCCTGATATACATGTATAACATTCAAATGTATACAAATAAATGGACAAAAACCAATGAGCTCATAAATACACAATTTCATCCTCTCATAATTATTGCCTTGGTAAAAACTTGCTGCATTTCGTACTACCGGTGGACTGCTTATCTGCGTGTATTGCAGACTTTTTGAAATTTGTCAGACCCGTCGACCTAGGGGGCAGAATTTCATAGGGTCCAGCATTTCCGTCATCCTAGTCAGTCCGACTAAAGTTTCAGTTTCAGTTCCGACCGGAAACATGATCGCAAAAGTAAATTCCGGAACGGTTGCGGTTTTATTAATGTCGATATGAACATATGAAGCTCCTTTTCACATTTGCAGTATTTATTTAAAAACCCGTTTAATTTTCAATAAAAGAAATTACATTTTACTATTGTAAAACATGAATTTAAAATGATTCAATTCGAAATGATGAATTGATATGCTGTATTGATCCGGACTTTCTGAACCTTCCCGATTACGTTTGAATATGAACAGAATGAAGAAGTGAATGGCATTTTTATTCAGAAACTCAATAAAGAAATTGAATTAGAGATAGAGAGAGAGAGAGACTTTTAGATGTGATTTCATTCTCTGTCTGAATTAATATATGAATGTATTAAATAATTCGAAAAAAATGTGCTTTACATTATAAGCTGTGTCGACAAATCAGGTCCAGCAGAAACTCAGTAGGTCCACCCAAAATTGATAGGGTGGTGGACCCAATGTCCAGCAGCTGAATTTTTTTTAAAGTCTGGTATTGTTGGTGAATTGTTATCTAAAGGAGTGGTCAGTAAATTGCCAAATAGCAGCTATTGTCAGAAAATTGTTGTGATTTTAGATATCATACACAAGACATAACAGTAGCTATACTTAGAACAAGCATGTAATCAGAAAGTGCTATTTCTACTCCAGCAAGAAGCAACAAGTTCCTAAAATCGTCTCTGAGGTTAGCGTACATGCAAATGCACAAAAAACCAACACAAGTCAGAAGAAGAAACTTACCAACATATGAAGATGATGACAAAAGTCTATGGATATTGCAGAGAACTCAAAAATTAATTCTGTGTAATAAATGTAAATTGATCTATTTTCCCACACTCCATCAACATTCATTTCATATAAATGAATTACATATCTGAAAAATTTTATAAATTTTACATTTAAAACTATGATGCTAAATCTACGTGGATAGATATAAAGCATACATTTTACATGTGTATTTGTATTGTATTATAAACTGTGGCCTCAGAATAAACTGTTATCTATATACCAGTATATGTATGTTTACTGCCCCACAGTGGCCACTATTGATTTTATGCTAAATATGTGCAAAATCAGTCTTTATTATTGAATAAATGTCACAAAATTTGTATTGAAATTATAATTAAATATATCACTTTCACAATATCACACAGTGAAAAATACTTTCAAACAAATAATAAGTGTTGATGCAAAGAATGTTCTGAGTGAGTGAGTGATTGTTGCTTAATGCCATCTTTTCAGCTACATTACGGTGAGAACAAGTTAATTTTCAATCAGATGATGATAAGGTCCGCTGTGTACTAGACCAATACGCTTAGATGGATTTTCATAATGCTAGCTCATTGAAACAACAGTCCGCGGATAGACATGTCGCCACACTCTGACATATTATCCTGATTCCGAGCCCACCAGTCTTTGCTCTTTCTCCTTAATGCTGTGTGCTTAGCGGAGAAGCAACAAATACCATTTTCATAGTCTGTGGTGTGTCCCAACCAGGGCTCGAACCCATGACCTAGTGCACTCGATGCAAGCACGCTAACCATTACACCACTGATGCAGTTATGACTGTTCTGTGTATTTTTGTTTTGTGTTTTTAGATTAATAGGGATTTTTTTTTTCATTAAAGAATTTATTTTTGTCAGTTTCTCCCATGAGGAACTTCAAAATAATGAAAGGCACAATCTTTTTTCCTGAAAATATGTCAAAGAACTGAATTTTATGCCTTTTCCAAAGTCGACATGATCTTTACCTTAATCTGAACTGATTGTGTGTAATTTTTGTCTCTTTCAATTATGCTTAAAGCCACTAATTATGGATCAACGGCACACAATGATGTCTTGGCACAATGAGCTGATTGACTATTAATGGATACAGTACAGTATGTAGTACAATATCAATTCATTGTAAACGACTTACCTGGCAAGAACATGAAAACATCTGATATCTAGAATAAGGCACTGTAAATATATAATATAGAAGTATCAGTTATATAGGTAGATCATTTAGCCCCAAACAATTTATTACAAAATAAAACATTTCTAATTAAAAATAAATATGCAAATAAAGTGGCAAATAAAATTGTAATTTATTTTTTTTATCATCTTTTTTTAAAATATAAAGTAAACAAAATAGAAGTTTGGTAAAGTTATTATTATGTTTTCAAATATATATTTTTTTTTATTGTTTGTTTATATATGTATTAATGTATATATGTTAGAGATCCAATTATCAAGAGGGAAGGGTTGGTCCCATTAACAAGAATAACTCCACCACATCTTGTGCCTGTCCAAAGTCAGGAACCTGGATTTCCAGTGTCATATGTTGTGGTCTTTTTTGATGTTCAGTGGTGTGAAGTGAGAAATGATTATTTGTTTTGTTGATATTAGTGGAATGGTTGACCATCACTGTTTAAACTTTCATTTCATAATTTATACAGTGTTGTTTATTAAAGTATCAATAATAGCATAATGCTAAAAAATGTAATTTTTTTTCCTTTAAAAACAAATATTTACCTCAGCAGCCATAAAAGCAAAGAATGTAAACCCTGCTTGTAGTCCAATTAAGGCACAGATACCTAACAACCCCATACAACTGACCAAAATTAGTCCTAATAAAGTCAGTAACTTCATGTGCATTGCTTTGGGTGTCGTTGGTGAAAAAGACAACTGAAATATACATAAAATATATTTTCTCGATATAAAGAAAAATCTATGGTAAAAAAGCAACAGATGCATTAAGAATGTATAAATGGCTAAAAAAAAAATGGCAAAAAGAAACATAACTGTAAAATGTACACTGAAAACTTTCTACTAACAGTGAGGTGATAAACAGCAATAAATGTGGTTTGTATGTGTGCTCCTGATCTTTTGAGTTTTACTTGAATCTAGTTAGGATTTACTTTCTTGCTTACTTAATTACATACATGTGTACACATCTTTTCTTATTAAATACATGGCCAAGTTTCATTAAAAAAAATTGTAACTGTTTCTTAATATAATGAAACATGTAAGTGCAATTGCAGTCAAATTTTCTGTTTGAAATTCATTTTTGTTTTTACAGTTTACTCCGTGTTCATCAAGTTTCATTGTTTATGACTTCCACATCTTTGATACAACTCCTAATATGTACATGCACTAAACACGTTCCTAAGTCAAACTTACATATTCAAATCGATCCTTAGACAGCTGTGTTAGGAGATGAAAGAAACCCAACACACTGAACCATGCTACCCAGACGACTACCTCATCCATTGTCTGTACATTCATTACTCCAAAAATAAAGATAAATTTGTAGAACAAAAAATTCCAAAACTTATCCTTTAAGTGCTGAAAAAGAAAGAAAATGAATGTGTTTTTCCCTTGTTCTATAAATATATTAGTACTGATGGTTTTTATTTTTATTTTAAAACAACATTAGATCTAATATAGAGTGAATGATTGTTGTTTAATGCCAAGTGAGCAATTATTCAGCTATATCATGGCGAGAACAAGTTACCTATTGATGAGATAATGATGTCTGATTTGTACTACACTAACGCTACGAGTTAGTTTTTTTAGTGTTAGCTCACTGAAACAACAATCCACAGGTAGACATATTACTCCACACCAACACATTCTCCTGATTCTGAAACAACCAGTCTTTGTTCTTACTCCTGCTGCATGCTTAGCGGAGATGCAGTAAACACCAATTTTATAATCAGTTTGACCGACAAGGTGTTAAACCCATGTTCTACTGAACTTGAGGCAAGTACGCTAACCATTGTACCAGCGATGCTGTTTGATCTATTATACAGTATTCTGAAGCGTTTTTAGGAACTGCTGACTTCATCAATATGACCTTGAATTATGTCATAGGGCATAAATTTCTATCCTTTTAATTAAAGCAAGCCCAATTCACACGTTTTGACAACATAGTTTTGTAAACCCGAGTCCAAAATAGCATCTTTCACAATACACTACTCTTTCTTTTGAGAAAATGTCATCAATTAATTCAGGTTTTGCTTTTTCTGGAGAGGACATCATAGAAGGGATACTCTATTTCCTCCATATGTTAAGAACAATGTACATACTTATGTCAGTCAGCCGTAGGCATGAAATATGTAATTAAATTGACGATTTATCTGTTTTTCTACTACTCTAAGCTCTCCAAACATTATTTTCTGTATTTTACTATCTACTTGTTTTTCTACAACTCTAATCTCTCCAAACACTATTTTCTGTATTTTACTATTTACTTGTTTTTCTACAACTCTAAGCTCTCCACACTATTTTCTGTATTTTACTATTTACCTGTTTTTCTACAACTCTAAGCTCTCCAAACACTATTTTCTGTATCAGTTTTGCCAGAAGGATAAGACAGCAATAAGCTGTGTTTACTACTGTCTGTAACACAAAGAAATTTTATAAAATTTATACAAAATTTATAGCTACAGTTTCTATATAAAGAATCAAACTGAACTCCAAGTTCTAACCAAGAACAATAAAAACTTTACTTTATATTGTGGTGGTCAGTTTTATCGGTGGAGGATACCGGAGTATAAGAGAAAACCACTGACCTGCCGCAAGTCACTGACAAACTTTATCACATAAAATCAGCATGAATAGGCAGAATTGATGTACATTGTATAACATAAAGTCATGATAAACAATATTTCAAATAAGCTGCGGAACCGTAGCTCTTATGGTTTTTTATGTTATTGTACAGCTACAGATTTTTAAAAATCTTTCCGAATTGGAACCTCAACTTGTTATATACTGTGTACTGGTAATACATAGTTGGGTTCAGGTATACAATGTTAATTGAAACTGTGTAACTCACCTTTCATTCTGCTTTGAGGAAACTTAATACAGAATCTTCCATAGGTGCTTCACACCAAGTTTCGGTTCATTTGGCCAAGCAGTTTCAGAGAAGATTTTTATAAATCAACCAACCAGAAACAAGTATTGCCTATGGCAGCCATGTTTGTTAACAGATCGGGATGAAATTAGCAATCTTTATAGAGGACCTTTCATACATTTGTAGATCTATGCTTCCTACCAAGTTTCGGTTCAATTGGCTAAGCAGTTTCAGGGAAGAAGATTTTAAGATATCGACCAATCTGAAACAAGAATTGCCTGTGGCAGTCATGTTTGTTAAAGAATCGAGACGAAATGAGCAATCTTTATAGAGGACCTTCCATAGATGCTTCCTACCAAATTTCAGGTCATTTGGCCAAGTGGTTTCAGAGAAGAAGATTTTTTTAAATCAGCCTATCAGAAACAAGAATTGCCTGTGGTGGCCATGTTTGTTAATGGGTCGGGACGAAATTAGCAATCTTTATAGAGGACCTTCCATAGATGCTTCCTACCAAATTTCAGTTCATTTGGGAAGGCAGTTTCAGGGGAGAAGATTTTTTAGAAATCAACCAATCAGAAACAAGAATTGCCTGTGGCGGCCATGTTTGTTAACGAACCAGAACTAAATGAGCAAATTTTATAGAGGATCTTACATAGATGCTTCCTACCAAGTTTCAGTTCATTTGGCTGAGGGATTTTAGAGGAGAAGATTAAAATGTGAAAAGTTAACGGACGACAGATGCCAGACGAAGGACGCCAAGAACTCACCTGAGCTAAAGAAAAATTTCAATTAATATTTTTCTTCCATAGTTTATTATAATGTACTTCAACAGATTTATAGTTACTTCCTTAAATGCTTATTATTCTTAATTCCACCTATTGCTACACCATCTTAACTACGAGAAAACCTGACATGTAATTTCCGGACAAGCGTGTGCAAAGCTAAGTGCTGGTCAAAGTCGATTCTATATTTCTATACTTTTCTTGTAGTTAAGATGGCAAATACTTTTCTTGTAGTTAAGATGGCAAATACTTTTGACATCAAATTTATTATACAGTAAGTCAATATGCAATCTAATAAAAATTAGATTTTTGCTGTATCCATTCTCATTTTTTGGTGATACACTACCATCTAACAACATCCTGCTTGGGGTCATGTCAGGATTCATACTTCAACTAACATTCATCAATGCGTCTACTTTTTAAAACTAGGTACATGCCAAGAGCTGTTGGCCGATTGGTCAATACATTTTAACTGTCTTGCATATTATTGACGGCCGGGACTGTCATGGTCGTGATCTTATGATAGTTGGATTTACAAATGTACAAGTACCTGTGCAATCAGTGCCTTTCAGCACTAAAGTTTTTGATTTTGAATCCCGTTCAAGGCATGGTGTACTCGATACAACATTATAAGATAAAGTTTTGTCAGTGACTTGCGACAGGTTAGTGATTTTCCCCCGGGTGCTCTGGTTTCCTCCAACAATAAAACTGACAGCAACGATATTTAATAACTGAAATATTGTTGAAAGTGGCGCTAAGCTTAAACTCCATAAACCTAATAGACGGCTAAAGTCCCCAAAGATGAATGAAAAGTTAAATGACATGACCCAAAGCTGGACATCATTAGTGCATTGACAAGGGAAAATATAATAATGAAACAACACACATCTAATTTTAATTAGATTATACAGAAAATTACAGTGCAGTGATCATGACCATTATTTTGTTGTTACTGTTATCACATGGAAAGCACGGTTCCTTCTTATAAAGGTATTAATTATATAATCATAGCAATAATCAGATAGGGGATTTCTGAGTTGAATAAATTCTTAATCTATAATGATAAATGTGCTATGCTACTATATTTAATCATGTAATTATATAAATAGTTGATGTTGACCTACCCAAACACACCATATTTCTGATGTTAGAACATAAAAAACATTCCACCAAAAACTTTCATATGGGAGTTCAAGTTCAAATTCATCGGATAGAGGTTCTAAACGCACGTCTGGATCTGGATCTACGACTTTACCATTTTCCGATATAGCAACATTGGGAACATTGTACGTTGGTTCTTTAGCCAGATCTGCCGGTTGAAACGTTTGAACACATTGGTAAGCGTAAAATACAGAACATGATAGTAAGAGGACAGATATACTGGTGTATGTTCGAAGACTAGGCAATGGTATCCGTTCTAAGAGTATGACAGGCATAATTTTGTTGACATCAATATCAAATCACTCTGACTGTCGGTTTGTCAAAATAGTCTCGTCCCGTTCGATTTTTGTTGTTGTTTTGTTTTTAGCAATTAATGCCACAAGTTTTAGATACAGCTGTCTTTTATCATAAAAATTGTTTTCTTTTGAAAGAGACAAAATATATAACATAATATAGATTAAATATATCCTTTTTATTCAGCCATAAATGACGAAATTTGGAAAATAATGTTTCTATGCAATTTTTCTATCCAAACGAACACACCTACATTTACTTGTTTCGTAAACATATTTTATTTGACAGTGTCAATTGTTATTATATAAATGTAAACTAATTTAACTTAAAATATTTTAAAGCTAAATATATTATTTTTAGGGCAAAATTTACCTACTTTGATTCGAAACTAACTCATCTTTTTAAACCCTTGAAAATTGAGATTACGCAACCACTTAGCTGCAGAGTCAATACATAGGCCGGTTGTACAACACAACTGCACATGAAATAAAACAACATTGGATTGATGCCAAAAAGAGTACAATGAAGGCCCTGATAGGTAGTTAACGCTGAAAAAAAAAATAAACACGTCAATCATTGTAGAACAAATTCAAATTCAAATTATTTATTGATATAAAATCCAGTAAATGAATTATCATCAAAAATAATACAAAATACAAACATATAAAGCATCACAGCTGAGGAGACAAGCAGGAGTTGTCTCCTGTCATACATAATGTATCTATCGTATAATACATGTGACCTCAGCAAAATATCTCGGCTGTACAATAACATCTGATCTAAAATGGGGACCGCACATCAACAACATCTGCAACAAAACAAACTTTACCATCGGCTTCCTCAAGAGAAATCTGAATATTGCCAACAAATCAGTCAAAGAAAGAGCTTATCAGTCACTAGTGGTTGGTTGGTTGATTGGTGTTTAACGTCCAGCGAACAATTTTTCAGCTATATTCAGTCACTAGTGAGACCATCCTTAGAATACTCTAGTGCAGTATGGGATCCACATCAACAACAGGATACAAAGAAGAGCTGCAAGATATGTCACTAACAGATACCACAACACCTCATCTGTTAGTGATATGCTCGATCAGCTTGAATGGCCATCTCTAGAAAGCCGAAGAACAAACTCCCGGCTTACCATGATGTATAAAATGACGAAAAATCTAGCAAATGTTGACACTAGTGACAAACTTATACCACTCCAAAGACCATCAAGAAATTGTAACACCCTGGCATACAGCAGAACATCCATACGGAAGGAATCATTCTATCCAAGAACCACCAAGAATTGGAATGCTCTAAAGGACGCCAGTGTTGGGCACCAAGTCTTGAAGCTTTCAAGGCTTGCCTCCGTCAGTAAGCTGCCAGTGCCGTTTTTAACCGCACTGTAAACATTCCACACACAAATTTTGTAGTTTTTACATGCGCACACCTAAAGTGGCAGAATAGTCAATCAGATGACGGAGGCCGCTCAACGGAAGAAGAATGGGTATATATTACTTTACATCCCTTTTAGGGATTTATTTAAATTGTACATATCAGAGCTCCAGATAAGCTGCGTATTTGCGTTTTTTACGCTATGAAAACGAGTAAAAACGCATGTATTATCAGATCAGAGTGTACACATTACGCATACATATTGCTGTGTAAGCAAGCTTTCCAAATTCGGAGCGTACTTGTACAGTCGTGTACATAACAATATATTTTTGTCTGAGAGAAATTCCCCGTAATTACTTCCCTTTATACTTTTCGAAGGAGAGAACGTATACATCCGAGGGGTACCGAAAGCTTGCCTTTCTAAGCATCGATGTCAAAAGAGATCTGATTGGATGTTTACGATAAATCATCCAATCGTGGTCAATATTACAAATAAATGCGGTTTTACGTAATAAGTAAGAACTAAAACGAAAGTAATTTTGGGAACAAGTTCGTTGAAAATGAGCAAGAACATGAATAAGCGTGCTACTAAGTGCAAGAGCGCTACGGAAAATTATATACTTAAGTTCCTGACAGTTTCATCTGTCTCTAGTGACAGTATAGTTAAAGGAATCATTGATGACATTGCTGTGAAAACTGCCGAAGTCGATGAGCAAAAAACTAAATATTTACAACATTTTATTAATAAACATGACACTTTAGATGAACAATTAAGTTTAGAAGGGGAAATAAATGTAAATGAAGCAAGTAAGGTTTTACAAAAAATGAATAATAATAAATCACCCGGGTCGGACGGTTTTTCAACAGAATTTTTCAAATTTTTCAGGATAGATTTGAAGTCATTTGTTGTAAATTCTATAAATTTTGGGTCACTTTTAGGTGAGCTATCAGTAACTCAAAAACAGGGAATCATTACATGTTTACCAAAAGATAACAAACCAAGACACTTTCTCAAAAATTGGAGACCAATATCACTACTGAATACTGTATACAAAATTGGTTCTGGTGTTATTGCTAGTAGATTGAAGAGAGTTCTGGAAAAGTTGATTGATTTAGATCAAACAGGTTTTATTAGTGGAAGATACATTGGAGATAACATTAGATTAATCTATGATATGCTACAATTTACAGAAGAAAACGACATACCTGGTTTGTTACTTTTGATAGACTTTGAAAAGGCATTTGATTCTATATCTTGGGACTTTCTTTTATCTGTATTAAAATTTTTCAACTTTGGGGAATCTATTATAAACTGGGTTAAAGTATTTTATAATAATATATCATCAGCAGTCATTCAGGGTGGTAATCTTTCAGAATTTTTTCAAATAGGCCATGGTTGTAGACAAGGTGATCCGTTATCGCCATATCTTTTTATTTTATGTGCAGAAATTTTAGCCATTAAGATACAGGGTAATACAAATATTGGTGGTATAAATGTGACAAGGATTGAACATAAGTTATCACAGTTTGCAGATGACACATCATTAATTTTAGATGGCAGTGAAAAGTCTCTAAATGAAGCTTTACTTGAATTAGATTGGTATGCAAAACTCTCTGGGCTAAACATTAATTTTACCAAGACACAAGTAGTATGGATTGGGAGTAAAAAATACAGTAATGACACTTTAGGTCAACACAGAAACTTATCCTGGGGTAAAACATCCTTCAAGCTATTGGGTATTAATTTTGATGTTGATTTGGATAAAATTGTAAATATTAATTATAATGAGAGAATTTTGCAAATAAAAAAACTAATTAAGATATAGTCAAAAAGGAATCTTACTGTCATTGGAAAGATTACTGTTGTGAAAACTCTGATTTTACCTGTCTTAAATCACTTAATCATTACATTGCCTAATCCTACTCAAGACATCTTAAAGAAGGTGAATGAGCTTATTTTTACCTTTATATGGAGTTCACCTGTGCACAGAGTTAAAAAGGAATTGTTACAAAAAGACTTCTGTGAAGGAGGATTAAAAATGATTAATCTAAATTTATTTATTTTAGCCCTAAAAACAACCTGGGTAAGAAAGCTATTTCGAACTGAATGTAAATGGGATAATATCTTATTTTCTACAATAAATCAGGAAAAATTATTCAATTTTGGTAATGGTTATATTTCTTACATAAAAGAAAATGTTGTAAAAAATAAATTTTGGAAAGATGTGTTCCATGCTTGGAACGCCTTTATTGATAAAGAAGAAAACTTTACATGGGAATATTTTTTGTCTTCTCCACTGTGGATGAACAAAACTATAAAAATAGAAAACAAACCAGTATTCTATGAAGACTGGTTCAGAAAAGGTATTTGTTTTGTTAATGATATTATGTCAGAAGATGGAAAATTTCTCTCCATTGATCAATTAGAGGAAAAATTTAACATTTCAAAAAATATTATGAAATTTAATAGTATAATTTCAGCTGTAAAACATGCTGGAAAACAAAATGTGTATAATAGTTATAAGCTACTTACCCCATTTATTCCTTCGTTTGTTAAGACCATTTTGAAGAGAAAAAGGGGAACTAAAGATATGTATTTGTTACTAATAAGGAATAACATAGTGTCAAAGGGTCAGAAAAAGTGGGAGGAAATTTTAGCTTTAGGTTTAGATGAAACGAAATGGAGAGAAATATTCAAACTACCTTTTATAGTCACACAAAATACCAAACTACAATGGTTACAGTACAGAATTAACCAACGTATCCTAGGAACAAATAAATTGCTGTATAAAATTAAAGTAAAAGACAATGCCTTTTGTACTTTTTGTCAGGGAGATGAGGAAACTATAGAACATTTATTTTGGAACTGTGAGATTGTACAAGCTTTTATTGATGAAATTGATTCTTGGTTATTGTCAAATGGTGTTAGTATTCCATTTACTATGCAATTTTTTCTTTTTTGGTGATACTTCAAAATCGTCTCGAGGAGATGCTATCAACCTCATTTTATTACAAATAAAGCAGTATATTTTTAACTGTAAATATTTTCAGAAAAAATTATCATTGGTCACAATGCAGAGGAAAATACAGTCACTATATAACATTGAGAAATCTACTGCTATTAAAAATAAAAAAATGGATTTTTTCAACCAGATATGGAATGCTTTCACTTTACTGTTTAATTAGATATAAAGATTTATACAAATATTCATTCTGTATATAACATGATAGAAAAGAAATAGCCTTTTGTTTTTATGAATGCTAAAATTACCTATTCATCAAAGCAAATTAAAAAACTTTTTCTTTCTCTTTAAAAATTATTTTTATGCCTAAAAAAACTCAATAAATTAAACTTTTTCCATTTTTTTCTTTTACTTCTATAGCTACTTAAAACCCTATTTTTTGATTATCTGTATGTTTGTTAATTTGGTTTATTATGATTGAAAAACTCATCTTTATGTGGAATCACATTATTTGGTATTTTCTGTCATGTTATTCTAATAGAAATAGTATGCCATTCTGTATGTAATTTACTAACAAATACTAACATCTTTATATGATATGTGCTTTACTAATGTTAACGAGGCCGGGATAAGGTACCGGTACTTTATGTATTCAATTAACAAATGTACAGATTTCAATAAAAATATCACACTTTTATAAAAAAAAAAAAAAAAAAAAAACATGACACAATCGTGTCAAATTAAGCAGAGATATACATTTCACTTGCATCCTGCATTTATTGAATAACACTTGTGTCAAACATAATTTTAAAATTGTACATGTAAGCAATCTTTTCTGATGCAGAGAGTACAACAGTGCAAAGGAAATATGCAAATACCCATCATTTTCAAAAGTAGGGGGTAATTACCCTTTGGACTTAAAAATTATCTGGAGCTCTGCATATTAAATGCGCTGATCACAAGAATTTTACTTATGTCTAGATCTTGACTGGTTAAAATAAAATTTAATTTTACATTTTTTACAATGAACAACATAACATAAACAGCGATATATTATCTGTATTTGTGTATGATGCACACTCCTTTTTGGCTCACAAAATTTCGGGGTGGAGGGGTCAGAGAGGTCGCAAACAAAAGGCTCTTTATCAATAATAAAAATGCATACATAATATTCAATGTTAGGAAAATAGTGTCTGGTGTAAAAATAAAAAGAGAAAGCATTCAATTCAAAATTTATATAAATCGGTTTATATTATGTATTTAATGTCACATTGATTGCAACTATGCATCAATACTAGCTGCGGACTATACCTCGAAATGGTCCTTATTTTTATTTTATTTTTTTCGGACTATATAGATGTCTATATAGTCCGCCAAAAAATAAGGACCATTTAGAGCTACGGTTCCGCAGGTGAGTTTTGTTATACTGTTGACGAATTTGCAGTACCATCGCTGATCTGCAATTATTGTACCGCCCACACCAAATATCTACATACAAAAGAGTTTTTCCTAATTAAAATATATACTTTTTTGCCAGGTAAAAATAGAGCAACATGATATAAATATGCAATAATATTTTTTTATTCACTTTTATTTGAATTTGAATATAAGAAGGTATAATCTGGTGATTGTATGTTGACCAGAACTGCAAGGACAAAGAAATCCAAGCTTGTTACTTCTAATAGATTTAATATCAATTAGTCATGCAAATATCCAAGATATAAAACTTATATATATAATTAATTCGTAAGTTTGAATTCCGACTGTGGCATATTATAGCCAATGTGAATTATATTTTTAGTTCGACAGTACCAAAGGTCAATGTAAAGTATTGAAAGCACTCTATGTCTGTCTTCTAAATTTATTGGACTAATTGGATGCATGAATGATGTTTGTGAGGTAGTCTATAAAAACTCCTCATTTCATCTTGTTCAGGCAAAAACAATGGCCACCATGGGAAATTCTTGTTTCTAATTGACTGAAAGTTTAGACATCTTCCCTACAAGTCCAAATGATTGGTTACTTGGTACATCTGGCAAAAACATGGCCACCGTGAGTAATTCTTGGCTAAAACTTGTTTGGTACATGTAGTTGGTGCAAATACCAGGTAATATATGTCAAGTCCATCCTCAACCAAAGAGTCCTCATTCCGTCTTGATCCGACATAAAGCATGGCCTCCATGGTCAATTGTTGTTTCTGATTGGCTGAAACTTTAAAAATCATGGTTGACTCTAAAATTGAAAATACCTCTTTAACTTTGTTTATAATAGATGTTTATTTTACTTACAGGAGGTGGAACAGGTTTTGTTGGCAGACATTTAAAGAAAGCTCTGCAAGAAAATGGATTTAAAGTCACGCTTATTTCCAGGCAATCTGGACCAGATACATTAACATGGGTAGGCAATGGTTTTAATAGGCTGTAATTGTGATATATGTAATAAATCCAGGACTTAGACTTCCATAGCTTATGTCATTGTCATTTCTGTGTATATGGGTTTTTCCAGAATATAGCTGATGAAAAGATATTTATTTGTTTTGTTTTACTGTAGCCCTTTTGAGTAATTCACTAAGCATTTGGGTTTTTTGCCTTTGTCTCATCTGAAATTACTTGGCCCAATATAACCAAACTTTGCAAGTTTGTCCCTTGGGTAGTCCTCAACAAATATATTTATATTTATTCTTATAGGAATTTCAACATTGTCATAGGGTCGTATGTGTTTTGATTGTCTGAAATTAAAACTCCATGCCTTTGGAATTGTTACATTGCAGCAATGCTCATGAACTGGTCCTTTACAAAGTGTATGTTTTCTGTTCTACAAATACTATTATAACTTAGCTTAGATTTATCTCTATAATCAAATTACTAGTTAGTCGGTCAGTGGATATGCTGTTTTTGTTTTGTGTAATATATGAATATTTGAGAATTTTTTTTTTGTTCTTTGCAGAATGATATCAGTAAAAATGGAATTCCAGATGATGTTACAGCTGTGGTGAACTTATCTGGAGAAAATATTCTAAACCCACTCAAAAGGTACAGTGACCTTACCAGACATTAATGTTAGAGAAACATTGTTAAATCACACCTGACCCATATTAGCTGTTGTGATGTCATGCCCATCATCAACTATGTTATTGTCCCATAACTGTTTATTCTTTCACAATTTTCTCTGGGAGAAATACTCTTCTTGAAATTTAAAAATTGCATTCAATTTAACTGATAACATTTAATTTCTCTGAAATAATGATACATGTATATAGAGGTCTAAACTTTGATACTTGTATGTTAGTTCATATTGATTATGCATAAAAATCTAGTTATGTTATGAACTAAATGTTTAATAGTTCATTTTGGTATTGTACGTAAAAATCAATCTGGTGCTTGCTTATATGCTTTAGAAATAGGTTTCAACAATGTTTTTTATGAAGAAAAAAAAAGCTGTCATTTTTATGTGAATTATGAGTCATGTTAAAAGTACAAAAAATGTAAATCTGAATATTGTTTCAAAATACATAGTAGGGGAAAACATTGTCAATGAACTCTGCGTGAAAATGAAGTAACTCCTATTGAAACATGGAGAAACGTATAACTTTGGAATTAAAGTTGGAAATGTGCAAATTAAGAAATAATTCATGCCTGCCATGAATTATTTCGATTCTAATAGGACAAATACGGTAATTTTTAACCATTCGTGAACTGTATACACACAGCATTTGGTGGCTGTTCCATTTACCTCCTTCAGAAATTTTGAATTATTTGTATTTGAACAAGATATTTTAAAACAAAGATATGGATGTTAACACGAAAAACATATTTATTGTGTATTTTCCAACATAGATTCGATTGAACAATTCCTGCGTAAAAATATTTTAAAAAAAAAGTCAGAGTTCATTCGTTCATCATTTCGAGCACTAACAAGATGGCGGAGCAGAGTTGTCAAACATAATATCGAACACTTGAACAGTTGTTAATAATCGACAATTATGAAATATGAGATATGAAATAAAATAATAAATGCCAATGAAAAAAAAAGCTTTTATTGTTGACATAAAAAAAAATTCCGAAAAAAATACTTAAGACAACCATCTATCGACTTTCACTTTTGTAATATATCGTCATCCTGTGACGTTGTTTACAAGGGACGCTGATTGACACAAGCTGGTTACTGATTTATTTTACAATTTTGTGAGCATTTTACTTGTTTGAGTAGCAAAATTCAAAATGCCATCAAATTGGAAAATATCAGTAACTTAATTACATCACCGTCTAGTTATCAATGTATACGTAGGAAAACAAGGTTAGTGTATTTTGTTATTCATGGCCGACACATATCAATGGAATGTATGTGACTGTGCATACTGGGGATCCCCAAATGTAAATTTTCAAAACAAATGATAAAAAAATACTTAGTTACAGAATATTTATTTATAACTGACGGGGAATTTTTATTTTAAGGACTTTAAAAATATGTTATATGCCGGTGTTTTGTTTGTTTACACTCGGTCGTCACAGTAATTTCACAGCGGGAGTCACAATGGAACAGCCAGATTTGGTGTGTACTGCACTTGCGCTAAATATAGAGTTGTTGAGTATTATCGTGTGTCCCGATTTATAGACATCATATTAGAATGGTCTATTACAATCTTCATTTGTTTATATATAATTAAAAAGAATATATGTTACATGTATATATTGTTGTAGATGGAATGAAGATTTCAAACAACAAGTGGTTAAAAGTCGAGTAGAAACAACCAAGATTTTAGCTAATGCGATAACATCATGTAAGACTCCTCCTAAAGTATTTGCCACTGTATCTGGAGTTGGTAGGTATACAGTTATAGAGAGGGGTCAATATACAGCTTGATTAGGAAAAGAAATATTTAACATTAATAGTCAACAATTCTACCAATATCAACAAAATGAACAATCAGGGAGGGGTCAATATACAGCTTGATTAGGAAAAGAAATATTTAACATTGATAGTCAACAATTCTACCAACAAAAAGAACAATCAGGGAGGGGTCAATATACAGCTTGATTAGGAAAAGAAATATTTAACATTGATAGTCAACAATTCTACCAACAAAATGAACAATCAGGGAGGGGTCAATATACAGCTTGATTAGGAAAAGAAATATTTAACATTGATAGTCAACAATTCTACCAACAAAATGAACAATCAACCTCAAATCATTGAAAATAAAAAAGACCACAAAATTATGAATTGAACAACTGAACAAATACCTATGCAATGTACTTTTGGAAAAGTGAATATTGTTTTTTTTTTCTTCTAAGACACAGCATTCATTACTAAGGAGAAAGAGCAAAGAGTAGTTGACTCAGAATCAGGATAATGTGTCTGAGTGGAGCGACATGTGTATCCACAGACTGTTATTTCAGTGTGTCAGCACTAAGCGTGTTGGTCTAGTACAAAGCAGACACCATCATCATCTCATTGAAAATTAACTCGTTCTAGTCATGATAGAGCTGAAAAATGGTCTAGTTGACGATAAACAACAATCACTCACTCACTCTAAAATAAATGACTAACACATGTACATAATTTCTGATTCAGCAAGTTAGGCTTATTTGACAAATATAAAAGTATTCTCTTTGAAAACACTAGATATACGTTTATCTTGTCTTTTGTATCCTTTTAAATAATTATATCCATTCATCCACCAGCCAGCTCCCCATTCATCCACCAGCCAGCTCCCCATTCATCCACCAGCCAGTTCCCCATTCATCCACCAGCCAGTTCCCCATTCATCCACCAGCCAGCTCCCCATTCATCTGCCAGCCAGCTCCCCATTCATCCAAAATAGTTATCTTTTTTTACAGAAATAAAATTCTTGAAATGGCCAATACTACAATTTGGAGAGGAAAGAATTGATTGAAAAGATTGATTACCATACTTTTCAGGTTGAAGACAAATTGTACACATCTTCAAAATCATGATCAAGTTCATGAAACAATATTGATCAGTATTGGAATATTGTACAATGTAAATGAAAACAAAAAATTAAAATAAAAGGACTTACATTTTTGCTTCAAAGTCAAGATAATGATTTTTATAGTTAAGATAGTATCCACATGAAATGTATTAAACTTCAGAGAAATTATGATAAAATTTCTTACCTTACGTCAATTTATATGTCCTTTAAGTCTGTTTTTGAAAGAAATCCCATTTGCATCCTTGACAAACGCCATAGACGTGAAAATTGAGAGAGTTCTAACGGGCTTTTTGATTGGCTGAAACACATAATTTGAATGGATGAAAGTATTTAGCTAGTCAAAATGACTCGTTTACGCATGGGAAAGTCTGTACACAGATGGGAAGTGGTCATCCCAGCGTTTGTACGACTTCGGATTTTCACGCCGTTTTGTTTTGGTTCGTGTACGATACCTCAGCAGTTCGGAGACCTACACTAACAATTGGGGTCTCTTTGGAAAGGAAAATTACTTGACTTTCGACTGGTGGAAACATTTTTTGAAAATATTAAGGCGGTCCGAAGTTACGATCAATTTAACACGACGACTTAAAAAAATGGGAGCAAGTGAGTTCGCCCCCTTGTAGTATTATATAGTATTTTTTTTTGTTTTATTTTTTTCGGACGCACCTAGCCCCTGTGGGTTTGTCAACATAATTGTTCTTCAACTGAATTTTCTTATTTAAGCTGCATACAAACCAAGCCCTACAGTAGAATACACAGAAGACAGTAAAGTAGAACCTTATGACTTCTTGTCACAGTTGGTGGTAGACTGGGAGAATGCTGCTAAACTACCAGAATCTCTTAATGTTAGACAAGTTATTGTCAGATCAGGTTTGTTGTTGTGACACTAGATAATAATTTGTTTTGAGCAATCTGTAGTCGTATGTATATATATGTTAATCTGTAGAAGTGAAAGTAAAAGAGTAGGATAACAATATTTAATTAAATAATCAATTTCCTAAAGGAGTAACTACAAGTATTTGATATTTATGGGTAGCAGCATGTTGTTTTCAGTCCTGAGATTTTTCTGCGTTTTTTTTTCATATGGATTTTGTTGCATATTTTGTGTCAGTAACTTTATTATCCCCTTGCCAACGAAGTTGCGAAGTGATATAGTAACGCTACCGTCCGTCCTTCCGTAACATCCTTGTGAACACTCTAGAATCAACATCCTTCAAACTTGGTACATACTTAATCCTTAAAAGAATCTGGAATCTACTCATTTTCAAGGTCAAAGGTCAAGGTCACCGGGTCAAATTTTTAGGCGAGGGGATATGCCACGCTTTACGTTATTTTCATCTTTTTATTTTTTATATATTCTTTATAAAAAGTCATTTCATCGTTGAAAGCAGAAGCTTGGGTTCAAGAATTTTATTGTATTTACAAATCTATATTCAGTTATTGTCAGGTTTGGTTTATGATATTTAACGCCACTTTCAACAATATTTCAGTTATAATGTGGCAGTCAGTTTTATTGAAGGAGGAAACCAGAGTACCCGGAGAATACCACAGACCTGCCACAAGTCACTGACAAACTTTATCACATACTGTTGTATCGAGTACAACTTGCCTGAGTGAGGTTCGAACTCACAAATCCAACTACCATATGATCATGACCACGACTGCCTCTAGTTATTGCCAGGACTGTTTACAAATACACAAATACATATGCATAGTAAAATCTAATTTTGTTTGGAGCATGACATTATAAAATTAATGTTATGTTTCTAGAAGAACTAAACATTTCAGTTTTATGATTTCTCAGATTAACATATATCACATTTGGTAAGTTTATGAATATTTCTTGTAAGTGTAAGGGGCCGTTGTGGTCGTGATCTTATGGCAAATTGGATTTACAACTATCTATGCAATCCGTACCTACCACCACTAATGTTGTGAGATCTAATCCCACTCATGGCGAGGTGTACTCGATACATAATGTGATAAAGTTGGTGACTTGCAACAGGTATGTTGTTTTCTCCAGGTACTCAGATTTCCTCCACCAGTAAAACTGAACGGCATGATATAACTGAAATATTGTTGAAAATGGCGTTAAACATCATAACCCTAAACCTTTTAATAGTAATGATATGCAAATTTGATGAATATTTTATTTTTATAAATTAACAGGAGTGGTACTAGGGAGAGATGGTGGAATGATCCAACAGTTATATTATCCCTTTTATTTTGGTCTCGGTGGAACGATTGGATTCAATGGTAGTCAGTGGTTACCATGGATACATGTTACTGACCTGGCTGGAATTTTTGTCCATGCTATAACAAATGACAGTGTTAGTGGTGTATTAAATGGAACAGCAGAATCTGCTACAAACTATGACTTTACGAAAGCTTTCGCAGGTGCATTGTGCAGGCCTGCAATATTTCCAACGCCAGGTTTCGTAATGAATCTAGTTTTTGGAAGTGAACGTGCCAAGGTGATTCTTGAAGGACAGAATGTCAAGCCAATTAGAACTTTAGAATCTGGTTATAAATATGTATATTTTGATCTCAAATCTGCTTGTAAAAATTGTGTTGCTAGTTGATACATTAAATGATTTTCTTACATTTTTAGCAATCTTAATGTATACCCTAAAAAAAAAATTCTCTGACAAACCTCTCTCTTCTGGAAAAATCAGACAATAATGTTTGACAATATAACTAACTGCAACAACCTGAACCAATCCTTGGGCAAACCTCAAACAGTAATGGACAACAATATAACTAACTGCAACAACCTGAACCAATCCTCGGGCAAACCTCAAACAGTAATGGACAACAATATAACTAACTGCAACAACCTGAACCAATCCTCGGGCAAACCTCAAACAGTAATGGACAACAATATAACCATGAACCACAACATTATAAACCATTCTTAACATAGCTTAACACAAATCTCATCATTTTTTCTGTTTTTTAGTTCACCTGGACCAAAGGTCCATGTGAGCTATTGCCATCACTTGGTGTCCATTGTTGTCCGTCGTCTGTAAACTTTTCACATTTCAAGCTTCTCCGAAACCACTGGGCCAATTGAAACTAAACTTAGCAGGAATGTTCATTGGATGGTCCTCTACAAAGTTTCTGTTTTTCGTTCCAGTCGGATATT
The DNA here is from genome assembly GCA_963680875.1 of Bathymodiolus brooksi. Lineage (NCBI taxonomy): Eukaryota > Metazoa > Mollusca > Bivalvia > Mytilida > Modiolidae > Bathymodiolus > Bathymodiolus brooksi. Next base: position 23,705,412 of record OY804578.1, on the reverse strand, counting down.
CAACATGGCTGCCAGGGCCAATAATATGCTCTGATTGGCTGAAATTTCAAAGATCTTCTTCTCTGAAACTAATGAACTGACTGAACCCAAACTGTACATGAAAGATCATTGGAATATCCTTTACCAAGTTTCTGTTTTTATGTCGATTGGAAATCCAAGATGGCTGCCACCGCAGGACATAGATTAACATTGGACCCTATGGGAAAATGTTCAAATGCCTTCTTTTCAGTAACTACAAATATGATTAAAGCCAAACTGTACATGAATGTTCATTGGATGGTCCTATACAAACTGTAGGTTTTTGTTCCGATATGAAATTCAAAATGGCGGCTACGGCAGGACTTAGTTTAACATTGGACCCTATGGGGAAAATGTTTCAAAACGCTTCTTCTCTGAAACCACTTGGACAATTGAAACCAACTGCCCAGGAATGATCATTGGAAGTTCCTCTATAAAGTTTCTGTTTTTTATGCCGATCGGAAATCCAAGATGGCCACCACCGCAGGACATAGATTAACATTGGATCCTATGGGAAAATATTCAAATGCCTTCTTTTCAGTAACTACAAATATGATTAAAGCCAAACTGTACATGAATGTTCATTGGATGGTTCTCTACAAACTGTAGGTTTTTTTGTTCCGATATGAAATTCAAAATGGCGGCTACAGCAGGACTTAGTTTAACATTGGACCCTATGGGGAAAGTGTCTCAAAACGCTTCCTCTCGGAAACCACTTGGACAATTTAAACCAAACTGCCCAAGAATGATCATTGGAAGGTCCTCTACAAAATATAGGTTTTTTATGCTGATCGGAAATCCAAGATGGTCACACTGCAGGAAATAAATTAACATTGGACCCTATGGGAAAATATTCAAATGCCTACTTTTCAGAAACTACAAATATGATTAAAGCCAAACTGAACATGAATGTTCATTGGATGATCCTCTACAAACTTTAGGTTTTTTGTTCCGATAAGAAATTCAAAATGGCGGCTACGGCAGGACTTAGTTTAACATTGGACCCTATGAGAAAAATGTTTCAAAACGCTTCTTCTCTCAAACCACTAGGACAATTGAAACCAGGAATAATCATTTGAAGGTCCTCTTAAAAGTTTGGGTTTTTTATGCCGATCCGAAATCCAAGATGGCTGCCACCACAGGTCATAATATTAACACAGGACCATATGGGAAAATACAGAAATATTTTCTTCTCTGAAGCTATTGCACTGATTGAACCTAAACTGTGCATCAATCATTAGAAGGTCCTTTACAAACTTTGTGTTTTTTATGTTGATCGGAATTCCAAGATGACTACCACTACAGGACATAGTTTTTACATAGGACCAATTGGTTCTTTTTATAACCAGGTGAACGATAATGTCATGTCTTGTCAGATTAGAATGAAATTTATTAATAAACTTAATAACTCAATATAGCTTGAATGCAAGTCCTGTTGGAACATTCTTGCAGGAGATGTGGACCTTGAAAGAACCATGGCAGATCAATTTGGCAGTATATGTCATGTTTTTATTGATGGCAAATTAGTGATTTTTATTAATGCCAAATAACAGCTTTTAAGCTATATCAGAAGAACAAGTTACATAAGAATGAGATGATGTTCACTTAGTACTAGACCAACACACTTAATTAGATTTTTAGAGTGCTAGCTCACTATAAACAGTCTGCAGGTATACATGTTGCTCCACTTGGACACATTATCCCTATTAAGAGCCAACCAGTCTTTGCAGGCTTAGCAAAGAACAGCAAATACCAATTTGATAGTGTTTGGTTTGAACCTACTGAACCAACAATCTACCACCATACTTGAGGTGAACATACCAACCAATACACCACCGTTTGATGGTTAATATATTTTGAGTTGTCTGTTGTGCATAATATGTTATAAAATGTTATCAACAATAAATTGATAGGAAGTAACTGAAATAGCGCTGCTATAAATATGGTAGCCATCCAGATTACCTCAAATTGACCACTGCATTCTCTCCAAATAGAGTCATTGTAATATGGTCACCATGCAAACAAAAGAAAATATTAATGGTCAATAATATTATATACCATAAGTAAAAAAATCACTACCTTGTCATCTCAAAAATACTCTCACAGAATTGTTTTGCAAGAAATATATTACAACAGTGATGTGGATCAGGATACATGTTTTTAATGCCCTTTTAACACTATTTCAGTTATATCGTGAGCGAGTCAACTTTAATTGGTGGAGGAAACCGGAGTATTAAGAGAAAAACATAGGACCTACTGCAAGAAACTTTATAGCAGAAAGTTTGATCAAATACTCCTTGCAACTGGCAAGAATTAAAATTACAACTTTATCGTTGATAGGCACTGACTGTATAGGTAGATGTTAATTCAACTACAACATAGGCTTGCACTGATTCTATTACAACATTTTTTTCATCAAATACAGATATTGCTCAGAATTTGGTTTATTGCTAGAGTAAGATCGTTGTGGAATGATAAAGGTTTTCAACTATGATGTGACCAATTTGTTCAACTACTACTTGTTTACTTTCAGCTATATCATGGCGAGAATAAGTTTATTTTCAATGAGATGATAATGTCCGCTTGGTACTAGACCACCACGCTTAGTTGGATTTTTTATAGTGTTAGCTCACTGAAACAACAGTCCATGGATAAACATGCCGGAGACATTATCCTGATTCCGAGCCAACCACTCTTTGCTCTTTCTCCTTAATGCTGTGTGCTTAGCGGAGAAGCAACAAAAACAAATTCTATAGTCTTTGATTTGACCAGATCGGGGCTCGAACATACAATCGACCACACTCAAAGCGACCATGCTAACCATTACACCACCAGTGCGGTTTACTTTGAAATTGGGCAATTGCTCTCATTCCTATTTATAAGCAAAAGTCTAGTCATTGACAGTACTAATAAATAAGATACACTGGTCATGGCAATAATTTTGACACCTTGATTTGTCGACAGTTTATTTTATGGATCTTTTTTGTTCTGCTTCATACATATACAAATACATTAACAATCAAAAGCTTGTCCATATTTTACACATTGCCTTAAATTTACAATATGTACACAATATATTGCATGATATAAATTAGAATATAAACAAAATCACACATTAAATAATTGTCTTTTAACATTCAACAAGTTAACGTTTGTGATAGCATGAAAAACAAAAATGGTAAGAAAAACCAGTTGCCCCCAAGTCTATATTTGGCAACAATAAATTAAAAAATAACTTGGTATATTTTCTAGTCAAATCATAAAAACATGTAGCACTACAAGTGAATGTTTAACTAACCAACTTTATCTATATACAGAGGTGATGAGTAACACTTCTTTATTTATGGTCCATGTGTCCCTTTTCTCATTAATTGAATGTTGTAATCAGAGACCCAACTGGACAGACGATTAACAAACGGCTATGCAATGTAATGTGAACAAATTCCATATGAACACTCAGTAAAATGTGTGTGATCCGAGATGAAGAACTACAATAGGAGTGAATTACACAATATAGTTTATTTCCATCCCTGTCATCCAAACTACCATGCAGAAACTCCTTATTTGTACCAAATTTTTTTCATTTAAGCATGTAAAGTATAATATCAGTATTATATTCACCTTTCATCAAATAAAGGTACATTTGTCTACATATTGACTTCTTTGTGTATTGGGTTCTGCAGATAAAAATTGTAATACCACCTCTTTTTATCTTTACAATGTATCCAAATTATATCAAACATTATTATACTCATTGTAATTTATTTATCTAGTCATTGTGCTTTCTAACATTATAAGTACCATATTATTTTGACCGATCAAAATTAAGATGAACCATAATTGCTCAACCAATCAGATTTATTATTTCTTTACTACCATTGATTCTTTTAATAACATGACTTAACATAGAAATAGGTTTTTCTGAACTTTATTTCCCAGACTAGAATGTACCTCAGCACCAGTATATTAAATAAAGATATTAGATTTGAATCAATATTAATTACAACTGCCATCATATTCTGACCAACATCCATCAAAATGTCTCAAACCAGCAATCATCATGAACATATTGTATGACCTTATAGGGATAGAGATTATGTATACTATAGATATTGTTTAACAGTATGCACTGGGTATATACAATATATACACATCGTTGGAAAATATATAATTTATTCACGAGTTTTAGAAACGAGTAGAGAAGCAAGCCATTGACAAGCTTTTCTCACCTATTTCAAAACCAGTATGAATAAATTTTAGTTTTGCTCACAATGTACATATATTGTGTTTATCCTGCAACGACAGATGTAGTCAAAACAGCTGAAACGAGTGTCATTGTAAGCCATTCTGAACTGTTTTCAAAGGTGTTCTCTCACATCTGTGTTACACTGGAACATATTTCTGATCTATCTGGACCCTCCACTCTATTTAGAATCAGTGTACCAGGAGACTATATTTGTCTATTTGGTTGTAGTAGACTGCTTTAATGTATAATAGAATTAACCTTATAACTACCCACCTGATAATAGAATTAACCTTATAACTACCCACCTGATAATAGAATTAACCTTATAACTACCCACCTGATAATAGAATTAACCTTATAACTACCCACCTGATAATAGAATTAACCTTATAACTACCCACCTGATAATAGAATTAACCTTATAACTACCCACCTGATAATAGAATTAACCTTATAACTACCCACCTGATAATAGAATTAACCTTATAACTACCTACCTGATAATAGAATTAACCTTATAACTACCCACCTGCTTCTTCAATCTAATCTAATCAAATATAAAATACAAAAAGTTTCTGTTGGTTGAACAATCTGGTGAAACAAATTAAAACAATATACTGTTTGAAATAATAAAATCACATTTCAAGATAATTTTATTAAATACATACAGATATCTCAATGCATGCATTATCTTTCATTATGCAAATAACAAATATATCATTACATTATTAAATGGGACTGTAAAATCATAAATAACATAAGTTTCTTTGAAATAAAAAAAAAACAAAAAAAAAACATATTCTTCAAAAAAGTTTTACATATTACAATACTGTATCTTCAAAATAATTTAAACTTTATTATTCATTAAAATACACTAATTCCATTTTGGTGACAATTTGCTGCAATATGATTGGTAAATCGGGCCAATTTGCAAACACGCTTCAATAAATTATTTTCTAATTTTGTATGTTACAAACATGTAGTGTAGAGTTCATATCAATTAAAGTAAACAATAGGTAAGAGAATACTTTTTCTTGTCCAGACTAGAATAGTTCTTACCCAAGATATTGTCCTACAATAAACTGTTAATCTATTCTGATCATTTTCAGTTTCTTATACAAATAAACTAATAATGGAAGTAAAAATAAACATGGAATGTTTCAGAAAAGCACAGTTAGCACTTTAAATATAATACATACTAGATTAAGACATCAGTGTAGTTCACTGGGAGCAGATTTATTTAGAGCAAATATAATTAATGACCTCAGCTGCCCTTTAGAAGATGCTATTCATTATTTATTAGAATGTCCCCTTTATACAAATGCAAGAATGCAATTATTTATGAGTATTACACCGTATACAGTTATCTCAATTGAAAACTTATTATTTGGCCCTGATAATTTAACTGATGAAAACAATTTAAGTGTTTAGAAATGTCAAAAAATACATGTATATACACCATTCTAATAGATTTGAATGATACGAAATTATACTCTGTACTCAGGATGCTATCATTTATTTGCACTAAATCCCCTTATCCCCCCCCCCCTTTTTTTCCTCATGTATACATTTATTATATTATGTAACTTGCTGTCATTTTCTTATTTATGTATATAACATTATTGTATAGAGCAGATATGCTAAGTTGATATAACTTGTTTCCAATCTAATTGTACATTTATAAGACAATAAAATATGTTTAAACTAAACATAATCCCACTAAGCTCTTTATTAATTTTTGCCAGCACTTTTGAGAATATCACAGTTTTATACATTTTTATAAAGATAATCTGATTAATAAAGTAAAGATAGACAGAAAACAGGACAAGTTTTTACATTACATAAAATGGGAAATAAGTTTATTAGAATTGAATATACTTGTATCATTTTCCCCCAATCTTGAATATCATCCTTTTTGATGGTATTTAACATATAGTTCTACTGTAACAAATGAGCACCTGTAAGACTTGGATGTAAAGTTTGTATTAACTTGTGATATATACAATTCTATAAACACGGTGATTAGCATATTTTATTAAATACATCAATTGAATAAGTATAGGGAAAGCTTCAGAAAATGTTAAAGGTTTGACATAAAACTTCATTCAAGATTGCTAAGTTATAACAATATAGTGAGTTTACTGATACAGTTGATCTAGATTTAGTATCTAACTAATTTATACAGTGAAACCTGTCTAAACCCTGAATGAACTGGAATCCTGTATAAACCAAACTTTAAATAATGTCACAATGTAGGAAATCTTTAATTTAACCTGTATAAACCGAATACCTGTCTATTCTGAACACAAAACTTGATCCCAAGGAGGTTCAGTTTACACAAGTTTCACTGTAATAACAAAAAGATCAAAATGGGTTCTACAGAAAAAAATATTTCTATCCCACACATTATTAAAATAATGCAGCTCCCATGTGTGCAAAATAAATAATTAAATTAATTATGTTCAAGTTGCATAAAAAAAACCAATGACACTTTTTAACTCTATTAATACACATGATGCAATAACATAGAATGTTCAAGTAATAGTTTATTATCAGAGGAATGAAACACAACAGAATGACTTTCAACACTTCTACCATAATGAATGCCTCATTTCTCATTTAACTGACTAAAACTATAACAAATATCTGTTGCTGAAGACCTGATATAATTAGTCAACACAAATAAATTACAGATTTTGAAAACTGAATCAATAATGGGCTGTGGATACCTATGCCTGAGGGGGAGAACATTATCACACTGTAATCATATTAGTCTAAATTCTTATATAACATCATCATATGCTCTGTTTTGTTACAAGTAAATGATAAAAGAAGTCATTATGGTGATCGTATTTCTTACTTCAATGTTCTATCATCCACCCCTGTTTAATGTATCAAGAGTCATCATATACACCATACTGAAAGAGGATAAAGGTTATAAGGGCAATAGCTTAGCCCCATTAATTATTAAGTGATCATTTAAATGTGACAGATGACAGATGCTATGGGACACAAAGCTAATATTATTTTCCCTGTTACATTAGCCACAATGCCTCTCCGAAATATGCTAAACAAGGATTCTAAGTAGGAAAAAGAAGTGTGTTCAATTTCAAAGCAATCAATCAATTGTATTATCTACAGCATAGTGAATATTTAAGAGCATAGTATTCCTTCATCTTATTCAAGTCAATTACGAAAATGTTTGTTCAGATCCCTCTAACAGTGAAACATGTCTTAACAGACCAGCCTTCTGCCAACAATTAGTGTCCTTTCAAGACAGGTGTTCTCTGAAGAGGTCTGTGTAATATAAATAATGGAGAGTTGTGACATGTTAAATATGTCTCAGAAATTAGGTTTGTCTTTCATTCCAGGCATCTCTCAAAACCTATTCCACAGCATACATGTATATATAATGGGATATATAATCCTAATGCCACAGGTATTAATTATGTGGAGATTTAACTGTCTAGAATATTAATTTCATCATATTTTCTTTTATCAAGATGATGTTCTACCATTTTTATCAGACTTTTGTTTCTCCGTTAGTAAACATAAGCAAGCACATATAATTCTTTCTCTTCCTGTTCAATGTCACAACTGGAATATCATTTTTAAGTCAGTTTTGGACAGAGAAGATTATCACATGATGAGCAATAATTTACTACAATTTATTGTCATTCACAGACCACATGACGAATCACACAACATGAAGCTTGCACTAAATGAAGGATGAAATCAGTCAAATGTTTTATCATTGCCACAATGCCGCAGGAAAAGAATTTACTTCACCAATGTCTGACACTGTTTGTCCATTATGATTATAAGAAATTTTAATCCTCATCCGCAAAGCTTGCTGAAATATAAAAAAGATTTTCCTTAAAGAGAATATTTAACCACATATATATTACAACAGCTAAAAATGTTAAATTTATAATTTCATTCAAATAAGGTTAGTTTGTATTACCAATAAGTATGTACAATTTGTGTTATTTCTATTCCTGCATGGACAAAATTCTGGCCAGTATAACATACCATTATGGGTTCGGTTAGGATGTTTTAATGCCATTTTCAACAATATTTCAGTTATATCGTGGTGGTCAATTTTATTGGTGGAGGAAACCAGAGTATCCAGAGAAAACCACTGACCTGCCACAAGTCACTGACAAACATTATCACATAATGTTGCATCGAATAAACCTCGCCATGAACTCACAACTTTAGTGATGATAGGCACTGATTTCATAACTAGTTGTATATCCAACTACCATACGATAATGACCTTGACGGCCCAAATATCATAATGGTATCGATAGATAAGTTCTATTTTTAAATCTATGCACAAATGTTATTATAGGTATCGAAAATCTAATTTTAGCACAAAATATTGACAGCCGTTTGATTGACCTTTCGGTCTTTCATCTTTTCAACACATAGAAAAACATATGATTGTGGTTGTATGACTATCTGTGTAAAATACTTACCTTTGAAGGATTTTTAATTTTGACTATCTGTGTAACTGAACCTGTGTTGGCTGGTGGTATAGAATTACCTGATGGAGGATTGAGTTGCAAGTGGAATGACTGAAAAACATAGAAAAACAAATTTATTATAAACACAGTCATAACTCACAAAATTTATTCCGGTGTACAAAATACATTTCAACACACAAATCATTACATAGCTGAAAAGTTATTTTTCCTTTGCAGATTAAAAAAAACACAGAACCAAACTCTTTGCATTAAACTTACAACTTACTAGAACCTATGAAACAATATTGCTGTTTGCCTTCCATCAGTACTCAGTTTTCACAATTTGCCAACATGAAATATAAGTTTTTGGCATAAAATAGCAGGTGCACAACTTCATGTCATGAAAAAGAAAATGTTCATATTTATTTGGCCTCTGTTGGGCGATCTACGAAGAGTTGAAGTTTATAGATGTGTACCCCCACCCCCTCTATACATCACACTGAAAATCCCTGTTTGGATCTCAGAAATTCCAGAAATCATTGGTATGATCAAATAGTAGGTGCGTAACTTCATGTCCTGTAAAAGAAAATGTGTAAGTTTGGTTGTTATCTATCAAGTGGCTTAGGAGGAGTTGAGGATTAACAGAAGTGTGACGACAACGTGGACGATGATGCAAAGACAACGGATAATGACCCCTATATGTTGACTCTGGTACGAAGGCGATATAAAAATGTAAATAACACTGTAACATACTTTAGGAACTGCAGCTTGAAAGACAAATTCTGACATTGTACTTTGTGTTGAGTTAGTAGCTTTAATATTGATGGAGGTAACTTCTGCATCCAGGCTATCCTTTTCTAACATAAATTCTACCAGTAATCCATTCTTATCAAATACAGTCATTGGTGGAAATCCTAAAATTAAATTTACATTTGTCAAATCATAAATGGACAAAAAAATGATCTTAGTATCTTAATTATGGCAATCACTTTGAGAAATTATGATTTGAACACTCTTAACTTAATTTGCATTTAAATGATAAAATTTTTGTTTGCATATCGATAAAAAAAATAAAAAAAAAGTAATTTCATTTTACATAAATATTCTAAAATGCAAATTTAATATCACATAACTCTATATAACCTAATGTGCAGGTATATTTGAGATATTAATCAGATTGACAAAGAATACAAGTCTAAATCATTAATATTTACCTGATCCACCATTCATCTGGTTGGTAAGTGGTGGAGAACCTAATAAATCCATCAAATCATTACCAACAGACATTGGTTGTATGTTAGGTGTTGATGGTGCTGGAAAAAACAATTTTATCTTAAATGTTTAAATCATCCTTAAAACAGACAATTACTCCATATTTATTTTCTACCATTTATTAAGAATGATTTAATTAGTAATAATAAATTTGTGTAGCATTTCTATGAATATCACCACTAACATTTGTCAGTTTCACTCCAGCTCAAGGTGTACTTGATACAATGATATGTGATAAAACTTGTCTGTCATGTTGGTGGTATTCTACATATACTTTAATTTTATCCACCAATAAAAATGACCCTCATGATGTATTGTTACAAATTATTTTCTATGATTTCTCCATTTAAGAACATGTATAGTCCTAAGATCTGTAGTTGTTGATTATTTAATCATAATATTTAAGAGATCTCTGGTATAAATCTCACTTAAGGCATAGTTTTTCTTGAACAGTAGATTCTCAATCCCCTTTGAGATTCAGAAACTCCAATATTTGTTTTCATACGTAATCTACGACTCGCCATACTTCCGTACTGTTTTGGTATTCAATAAATATAAATTTTAAATGACAGTAAATATCACACAGATAACATATCTAATTATTAACTTTCTGACGTAGGTGGGATATACTGTAATTCATCATTTCAATTAATGATCTTGTTAAAAACACACTAATGTATGATGTACAACATACCTGGAGCTGACGTGACATTGACTACATCACCCAGTATATCTAGTAGATCATTGACACCAGATTTGGAAGGAGGCTCCAGTGGCTGTGAGGGAGAACTGACATCTCCTAATATATCTAAAATATTCTGACTCTGAAATCAAACATTATTATTGATGCTTTAAATATTTCACTAAAACAAATTTTCATCCTTTTAGATGCCATCAAATTCATACCAACAAATTAAAAATATACAGTCAAATCTGTGTAAACTAAACTGCATGGAAAAACTCACAAGATATGTTGCACTACTCATTGGCATGCAGGTGGAGTTTAATTTTGAGCTCATTTTTTTGTTGTTGTAATTTTACTTTTTATTGTTGCCTAATTGACAATTAACATACATCATGTTCATGTCTACATAATAAATATACAGTTGACTCTCATTATCTCGAATTCGATGGGACCATGGAAAAAATTCGAGTCAACCGTAGTTCGACTCAAGAGGAGCTATGAAAATACCGGAAGTGTAGTTTGTTTAACGACAAAAGGGAGACAACTCGAGCAAAATTTTGAAGAGCTAAAACCAGCATCGCATGTGTCGATTCTCGGAACGATTTAAAACTTATTTATGTTTTTGTTGCTGTTTTTTTTTCTGTTAAATTCTTTGAATTTTGTGGAATGACTGATAACTGCTAGATATCTTTTTTTTTTTGTGTGTATGATTATGTTTATCTGTTGTGTTGCATTGATTCAATAAAGTGTAAAAGAAAACTTTTCTCGACCGAAAATAACGCCAATTCTGAGAAATAGCGTGATTTCCCTTTTTATCACAACAGTTAATTAAGAGTAACATTTTTTTCAAATCTCTCAAAATTGAGAAATTATACATCTTTAATGAAAATTAATTTCCGATAAATAAATCAATAGACAAAACGCTTCCGTTGTGTACTTTTCACAATCATTGATGTATGCCGACCCAAGCGCACTTATTATAAATCGATAATTTGTTATTGTACACATTTAACCTGTGTTATAATAGATTATACCAAGCCAATTCAAATATTATCACTAATTAATTTGACAGATTGTTAAAATAAACATGTGAAATAGCCAAAGGTAAAAATGTCAAAGTCAATGACCGGATGTTTCACCTGTGATCCGATTTTAATCCCAAGGTAATACACATGTTTTGACAGATAAATTTGACTTAACGAATGTAAATAATATGGTTTTCTACATCTCGGGACCAAAACTTTTATTCGAGACAACCGAAATTTCGACTCATCCGAATTCGACTCAACAGGAGTCAAATTATATATATTTATACACAATGAAGTTCGGGACTTCGATAAAAATTCGACTCAACCGGAAATTCGAGTCAACCGAGTTCGAGACGAGAGTCAACTGTATATATGTATACAGTTTGATCATGCAAAAAGAGTTTTTTCTTTTTTTTAACTATACCATCCATCAACAATGTGGTACAATATATGTAATAAACAAAAAACACAACAACATCTTTTGCCACCCCCCACCCCATGCTGTTTCTTAATCCTCACCCATGAAAAGTAATATTTCATGCCATCTATCTCGAACTCTCTGTCTCTTTGCAGGAGGCAGCATTGACGGAGAAAAAAATTCTATTTTATATTTGTGCCTGAGCAAAGATATTACTCCTGAGAAAGAAGGAACTACTTTTTTGAATTTACAGGAATAAATATAGTATTTTGTAATTAGCAGAATTGAATTGATATACAAGTAATCTACATTTTCAATTCCTAGGAGTATGTCTCTCCTGGAGAGACCCGAGAGACCCAACACCTGATCTGCAATTGCTCATATATTTTAAGCCAGATGTTATTTACTATGTTGCAATCACAGAAGAGGTGCAGAATGGTCTCCCTAGTCTCTCCACAAAAAGCACACAATTCAGGCTCGCAAATGTTTCACCCTTTTTTAATTCCCTCAGTAATAGGCTAAGAATAACAAACTATTGTTTAAGATCTGTATCCTCAAGCCTCCTTAAATTCACATACCAAAAATCAAGTCAATATCTCAAATCATAGTGAAATAAAAGTGGCGACAACTAAACATTTGGCCAAATTTCAAAGCCTAACGGCTCCAAGTTGGCCAAAAATCATTCAACTGGAACGAATTTTAAAGTTGATCTGTAACTTATGATTATACAATCTCATATAAAAAATTAAGTCAACATCTCCAAGCATAGCGAAAAAAAGTGGTGACAACTAAATATTTGGCCAAAAGTCTAAGGCCATAACTCGGCCAAAAAACATTGGACCGGAACGAAATGTAAACTTGATCTGTAACTCATCACTATACACTCATACACTAAAAATCAAGTCAATATCTCCAAAAAGTCTTGCAAAAAAAAAGTGGTGACAACTAAATATTTGGCCAAATTTCAAAGTCCAAGGGCCATAACTCGGCCAAAAATCATTGGACCAGAACGAAACGTAAACTTGATCTGTAACTTATCACTATACACCCACATACCAAATATCAAGTCAATATCTCAAAGCATAGCGAAAAAAAGTGTTAACAACTGTTTTATTTTGGAATTACGGACATGGGTAACACTACATGTCCCAACCTATATAATATTTATGAAAAGAAAAATCAAGGACTAAAACATTAGATTTGTTTCATATAATATACCTCTTGTAAATTCTTTTTATTTTCTATCTGTACATCTCTTGTGGAATCTTCTGAAATACCATTTAATAAACTTTCTCCATTCATTGGTTCGTGTAATATATTTTTACTTCTACTTGATTCTATTAAAGGCATTTGTTCTAGTAATGATGACCTGTAAATAAAACATATGTTGTTTATACTGTATTGTTGATTTGTCTGATGATGTCTATTGCATTCAAATATTGGACATTTTAGAAGTTACATCTATCTTACATAATTTATGCCTAATAATTCTGTTTCATTGTTATTTAAGAAATAATTCATGAAAGCCATAGTTTGTATGTAAATTCAACATGGATAAAAAGCTAAAGAATTGTAACAGTACTGAGCGGAACAAGGACATCTTTGAAAATGATGGGAACAACATTCATTTCGGCTCTTTACAGTAATATTTAGCAGTTGTTTTGGAATTTTTTGACATTGCAGGATAAACACAATATGCATACATTGTCTGTAAAAAATAAAATCTATTTGGAAGATTTATGTACTGGTTTCTATGGTGAACAGTAACAAGCATAACTAGTATCTAGCCATCATTCGTACGAAAGTGTAAACATTTGACAGCGAAAGTTATAAATAGAAGATGAAAGAAAAAATTGAAATCCTGACTAAACAAGCAATATTTTTATTTTAATGCTACAGGAACCACAACTATTTTTTATTTGGCCTAATCATATGTATACTTACCGTAAATTATCAAATTTATTAAAAACTTGAGTATATTCTACAGATCTCTGTTGTAATTCTACATTTACACTTCTACCATAAATGCCCATAATATTTTTTATTCTCCTACAAGATAAAAACATAAAGCTTGTACATTAAATCTATTTATCAACCATTATTTTTCCTCTATTGTAAATTAACAGTAAGCTTGATCATACTTCATGAATAGTAAATTCATTTTGGGGTGTGAAAAATTATATTTGACCATGAACTTTCATTTTATATTTGACCATGAACTTTCACTTTATATTTGACCTTGAACTTTCAAGGGGACTGTTGTGGTTGTGATCGTATGGTAGTTGGATTTACAACTACCTATGCTATCAGTTCCTATCACCACTAACATTGTGAGTTCGAATCCCACTCAGCGGAGGTGTAATCAATACAACATTATGTGATAAAGTTTGCCAGTGACTTGCAGCAGGTCAGTGGTTTTTCTCTGAGTACTCCGGTTTCCTCCACCAATAAAACTGACCACTAAGATATAACTGAAATATTGTTGAAAGTGGCATTAAACACCATAATCCTAACCCCCTGACCCTTGAACTTTCATTTAATAAGTGAGGTAATTCACATAAATGGAAGAGCTGTTAATGTACACAACAGTACTACAACATTTTACTTCAGAACTAATTTCTGAAAAGATTAAAATCCAGTTTTATTCAATCCCTAAAAACTAATAACTGGTTATTTAGATAGATATCAAATATGAAATTCTCATGTTTGATTTTTACACATAGATAAGATTACATACCCAGTAGAAGTTCTAAACCTGGAACTGAGTTTCATTAAAGCTGTGATAGCATATTCTTTAGTAATTTCATTTAAGTTGTGATTTGACAGAACCTTCTCCAACTCTGTTATCACTTCATCTTCCGATGCCTGGAAAAAACCATTTGGTCAAGATTATGAGATCTTTTTGAAAACATATAGATAACATTCTAAATCATTGGAATTAATGACACATTTAATTCTGTCACAAACATTCTGTTTTAGGCTTATCTAGATGGAAAATAAACATGTATTTCACATCAGTCAGCTAATAGCAAATTAAATCTTAGAGCTTGTGTAAAACACAGATAACATTCTAAATATTAGTTAACAACTTTCAAATGGTATTGTATGAAAGATGCAAATAAGGAAAATTGCTAATCTTCTGACATACTTCATTAAGTTAAATACAGCAAAATCACTCTCATCATTGTAGGTTAGCCTGCAACATTAATAACAAAAGCACTCTTCCCTTACTTTTCATCTGTACCTGAGATTGAGATGGATTTTCTTTCATGTGCACTAACTTCCTAATCCTTTCTTGCTGATTTTGTAAAATCATTAGTTAACCATTAACCTTACCTGTACAGGTTCATCCTCTTCACAGACACCTGTCAGTAAGTGTTCTCCATATTCTCCTATACACCATACAGACACTTGTATCAAGGATTGTTCATCCAAGTGGTCTTTGAAGTTCTTGTAAAGCTGTTGTACTATATAAGGATGAAGTTCCTTCATTTCTGCAGCCAATTGAATTGTAATGGAAACTGTATCATCTCTAACATAACTACCAGCCTAAAAAAACAATTGTTTTATGGTTAAATATGTCATTTTCGTAAGTTGCGATGATTAATATGATGCTAATACAAATGTTACACTGTAATAATGAATTGGGTAGGTAGCATTATAAACTATATGCTATAAGCCATGCAGCATTGTAGACTTAAAATGAAAAGATAGTTTCAACAGTGATGGTCAATAAGTCCACCAATATCAACAAAACTAACAATTACTTCTCACACGAAACAATGTCACAACATATGCCCAGGACATATAGCGATGGAATTCCAGGTCCTGACTTGGGACAGGCACAAAAATGTGGCTGGGTTATTAAACTGGATAGTGGGATCCCTATCCTCAACATCTTGAAAGTTGAAATTTTAACAGCAATACAGATATATTTAGGAATCCCCTTCAATATGTGTACAAACAACTTAAAAAGGTTTTTAAGATTTAGTAGGGATAGTGTAGATATTATATTCACAAATGTGTTCCCTATATATGGAGACTACCAATATGTAATCCTTATAAAAGAAATTAATCATTAGCTATAATATACTTACAGTTACCAAGACTTTCATGACGGTGTCTATGTGCCATCTCTTTGTAGGGGAATGACTACAAAACAAAACATCTTGAAATTAGAACATATTTCTATAAATAAAATATTAACATGCTAAAAAGTGCCTAATGTACATACAGTCAAACCTGTCCATGTGGTCACCCTTATTAAGCAGTCACCTGTATTAAAAGGTCACCTTTTTCTTGTACTGTCATAGACAATTTAATATGAATTGAACCTCTTTTAAGAGGTCACCTGTCTTAGAAGACCACTTTTTCTTTGTCCCAAAGGTGTCCTCTTAACACAGGTTTGACTGTAAGTGATTTTTACTTAATGCAAAGTGAGCAGTTTGTCAGGTATATCATGGTGATAACATTGAGCAGTTTGTCAGGTATATCATGGTGATAACAAGTTTTTTTTGATGAGATGGTTTTGTTCTTTTATAGTGCTAGCTCACTGAAACATCAGTCCACATGTTGCACTATTCAGACACATCATCTCGACTATGGGCCAAATAGTCATTGCTTTTACTCCTGAATGCTG
This sequence comes from Bathymodiolus brooksi, assembly GCA_963680875.1. Lineage (NCBI taxonomy): Eukaryota > Metazoa > Mollusca > Bivalvia > Mytilida > Modiolidae > Bathymodiolus > Bathymodiolus brooksi. Next base: position 23,688,637 of record OY804578.1, on the reverse strand, counting down.
CAGACTTAATAGTGGAAAAGCAGCAAATATCAATTTTAAAGTCATTGGTTTGACCCAGGAACAAACCCATGATATACTGCACTCAGGGATTGGTTTGACCCAGGAACAAACCCATGATATACTGCACTCAGGGATTGGTTTGACCCAGGAACAAACCCATGATATACTGCACTCAGGGATTGGTTTGACCCAGGAACAAACCCATGATATGCTGCACTCAGGGATTGGTTTGACCCAGGAACAAACCCATGATATGCTGCACTCAGGGATTGGTTTGACCCAGGAACAAACCCATGATATGCTGCACTCAGGGATTGGTTTGACCCAGGAACAAACCAATGATATGCTGCACTCAGGGATTGGTTTGACCCAGGAACAAACCCATGATATACTGCACTCAGGGATTGGTTTGACCCAGGAACAAACCCATGATATGCTGCACTCAGGGATTGGTTTGACCCAGGAACAAACCCATGATATACTGCACTCAGGGATTGGTTTGACCCAGGAACAAACCCATGATATACTGCACTCAGGGATTGGTTTGACCCAGGAACAAACTCATGATATACTGCACTCAGGGATTGGTTTGACCCAGGAACAAACCCATGATATGCTGCACTCAGGGATTGGTTTGACCCAGGAACAAACCCATGATATACTGCATTCAGGGATTGGTTTGACCCAGGAACAAACCCATGATATACTGCACTCAGGGATTGGTTTGACCCAGGAACAAACCCATGATATGCTGCACTCAGGGATTGGTTTGACCCAGGAACAAACCCATGATATGCTGCACTCAGGGATTGGTTTGACCCAGGAACAAACCCATGATATACTGCACTCAGGGATTGGTTTGACCCAGGAACAAACCCATGATATACTGCACTCAGGAATTGGTTTGACCCAGGAACAAACTCATGATATACTGCACTCAGGGATTGGTTTGACCCAGGAACAAACCCATGATATGCTGCACTCAGGGATTGGTTTGACCCAGGAACAAACCCATGATATACTGCACTCAGGGATTGGTTTGACCCAGGAACAAACCCATGATATGCTGCACTCAGGAATTGGTTTGACCCAGGAACAAACCCATGATATACTGCACTCAGGGATTGGTTTGACCCAGGAATATACCCATGATATACTGCACTCAGGGATTGGTTTGACCCAGGAACAAACCCATGATATACTGCACTCAGGGATTGGTTTGACCCAGGAACAAACCCATGATATACTGCACTCAGGGATTGGTTTGACCCAGGAACAAACCCATGATATACTGCACTCAGGGATTGGTTTGACCCAGGAACAAACCCATGATATACTGCACTCAGGGATTGGTTTGACCCAGGAACAAACCCATGATATACTGCACTCAAGGATTGGTTTGACCCAGGAACAAACCCATGATATGCTGCACTCAGGGATTGGTTTGACCCAGGAGCAAACCCATGACATACTGCACTCAGGGATTGGTTTGACCCAGGAACAAACCCATGATATGCTGCACTCTGGGATTGGTTTGACCCAGGAACAAACCCATGATATACTGCACTCAGGTATTAGTTTGACCCAGGAACAAACCCATGATATACTGCACTCAGGGATTTGTTTGACCCAGGAACAAACCCATGATATGCTGCACTCAGGGATTGGTTTGACCCAGGAACAAACCCATGATATGCTGCACTCAGGGATTGGTTTGACCCAGGAACAAACCCATGATATACTGCACTCAGGGATTGGTTTGACCCAGGAACAAACCCATGATATACTGCACTCAGGGATTGGTTTGACCCAGGAACAAACTCATGATATACTGCACTCAGGGATTGGTTTGACCCAGGAACAAACCCATGATATGCTGCACTCTGGGATTGGTTTGACCCAGGAACAAACCCATGATATACTGCACTCAAGGATTGGTTTGACCCAGGAACAAACCCATGATATACTGCACTCAGGGATTGGTTTGACCCAGGAAAAAACCCATGATATACTGCACTCAGGGATTGGTTTGACCCAGGAACAAACCCATGATATACTGCACTCAGGGATTGGTTTGACCCAGGAACAAACCCATGATATATTGCACTCAGGGATTGGTTTGACCCAGGAACAAACTCATGATATACTGCACTCAAGGACTGGTTTGACCCAGGAACAAACCCATGATATGCTGCACTCAGGGATTGGTTTGACCCAGGAACAAACCAATGATATGCTGCATTCAGGGATTGGTTTGACCCAGGAACAAATCCATGATATACTGCACTCAGGGATTGGTTTGACCCAGGAACAAACCCATGATATACTGCACTCAGGGATTGGTTTGACCCAGGAACAAACCCATGATATGCTGCACTCAGGGATTGGTTTGACCCAGGAACAAACCCATGATATGCTGCACTCAGGGATTGGTTTGACCCAGGAACAAACCCATGATATGCTGCACTCAGGGATTGGTTTGACCCAGGAACAAACCCATGATATGCTGCACTCAGGGATTGGTTTGACCCAGGAACAAACCCATGATATACTGCACTCAGGGATTGGTTTGACCCAGTAACAAACCCATGATATACTGCACTCAGGGATTGGTTTGACCCAGTAACAAACCCATGATATACTGCAATCAGGGATTGGCTTGACCCAGGAACAAACCCATGATATACTGCACTCAGGGATTGGTGTGACCCAGGAACAAACCCATGATATACTGCACTCAGGGATTGGTTTGACCCAGGAACAAACCCATGATATACTGCACTCAGGGATTGGTTTGACCCAGTAACAAACCCATGATATGCTGCACTCAGGGATTGGTTTGACCCAGTAACAAACCCATGATATACTGCACTCAGGGATTGGTTTGACCCAGTAACAAACCCATGATATACTGCAATCAGGGATTGGCTTGACCCAGGAACAAACCCATGATATACTGCACTCAGGGATTGGTTTGACCCAGGAACAAACCCATGATATACTGCACTCAGGGATTGGTTTGACCCAGGAACAAACCCATGATATACTGCACTCAGGGATTGGTTTGACCCAGGAACAAACCCATGATATACTGCACTCAGGAATTGGTTTGACCCAGGAACAAACCCATGATAGACTGCACTCACGGATTGGTTTGACCCAGGAACAAACCCATGATATACTGCACTCAGGGATTGGTTTGATCCAGGAACAAACCCATGATATACTGCACTCAGGGATTGGTTTGACCCAGGAACAAACCCATGATATGCTGCACTCAGGGATTGGTTTGACCCAGGAACAAACCCATGATATACTGCACTCAGGGATTGGTTTGACCCAGTAACAAACCCATGATATGCTGCACTCAGGGATTGGTTTGACCCAGTAACAAACCCATGATATACTGCACTCAGGGATTGGTTTGACCCAGGAACAAACCCATGATATGCTGCACTCAGGGATTGGTTTGACCTAGTAACAAACCCATGATATACTGCACTCAGGGATTGGTTTGACCCAGGAACAAACCCATGATATACTGCACTCAGGGATTGGTTTGACCCAGGAACAAACCCATGATATACTGCACTCAGGGATTGGTTTGACCCAGGAACAAACCCATGATATACTGCACTCAGGGATTGGTTTGACCCAACTGAGGAACAAACCCATGATATACTGTACTCAGGAATTGGCTTGACCCTACTGGGGAACAAATCCATGATATACTGCCCTCAGGAATTGGTTTGACCCAGGAACAAACCCATGATATAATGCACTCAGGGTGAGCAAGCTAACCATTACACCACTGAGGAACAATTTAAAACAACATGAATTTTAGTTTAAAAATATCCAGCAACAACTTGTATATACAGTCTAACCTGCCTTACCGGTCACCTCTGTCTAACGGTCACTTTGAGACCCGCCCAACTAATATTACTATATAATTTAACTCTTTTCAACGGTCACCTCTCTAACGCGGCCAACAGTCACCTATTTCATGCATGAATTGTGAGATCGTCTTCTAATAACGGCCATTTTGGACATGTTATCACATGACATAATGTGTACGATCGATCACAAGATACGGTTACTTTTAAGATAATAAATAATCGCCGAAGGGAAATACAACTAATTGAGTTGGTAATTTAAATGTTAAATAAACATAGATACCAGAGGCTCTCAAGAGCCTGTATCGCTCACCTGGTTATAAAAAGAACCAATTGGTCCTATGTAAAAACTATGTCCTGCAGTGGTAGTCATCTTGGAATTACGATCAACATAAAAAACACAAAGTTTGTAAAGGACCTTCCAATGATTGATGCACAGTTTAGTTCAATCAGTGCAATAGCTTCAGAGAAGAATATATTTCTGTATTTTCCCCATATGGTCCTGTGTTAATACTATGACCTGTGGTGGCAGCCATCTTGGATTTCCGATCGGCATAAAAACACACACTTTGTAGAGGACCATCCAATGATCATTCATGGGCAGTTTGGTTTCAATTATCCAAGTGGTTTCAGAGAAGCGTTTTGAAACATTTTTCTCATAGGGTCCAATGTTAAACTAAGTCCTGCCGTAGCCGCCATTTTGAATTTCATATCGGAACAAAAAACGTGAAGTTTGTAGAGGACCATCCAATGAACATTCATGTACAGTTTGGCTGTAATCATATTTGTAGTTTCTGAGAAGAAGGCATTTGAACATTTTTCCGTAGGGTCCAATGTTAATCTATGTCCTGCGGTGCTGGCCATCTTGAATTTTCGATCGGCATAAAAAAAACAGAAACTTTGTAGAGAACCTTCCAATGATCATTCCTGGGCAGTTTGGTTTCAACTGTCCTAGTGGTTTCAGAGAAGAAACGTTTTGAAACATTTTTTCCATAGGGTCCAATGTTAAACTAAGTCCTGCTGTAGCCACCATCTTGAATTTCATATCGGAACAAAAAACGTAAAGTTTGTAGAGGACCATCCAATGAACATTCATGTACAGTTTGGCTTTAATCATATTTGTAGTTTCTGAGAAGAAGGCATTTGTACATTTTCCCATAGGGTCCAATGTTAATCTATGTCCTGCGGTGACGGCCATCTTGGATTTCCGATCGGCATAAAAAACAGTAACTTGGTAAAGGACATTCCAATGATCATTCCTGGGCAGTTTGGTTTCAATTGTCCAAGTGCTTTCAGAGAAGAAGCATTTTGAAACATTTTTCCCATAGGGTCCAATGTTAAACTAAGTCCTGCCGTAGCTGCCATTTTGAATTTCATGTCGAAACAAAAAACCTTAAGATTGTAGAGGATCATCCAATGAACATTCATGTACAGTTTGGCTTTAATCATATTTGTAGTTTCTGAGAAGAAGGCATTTGAACATTTTTCCATAGGGTTCAATGTTAATCTATGTATTGCGGTGGTGGCCATCTTGGATTTCCGATCGGCATATAAAACACAAATTTTGTAGTGGACCTTCCAATGATCATTCCTGGACAGTTTGGTTTCAATTGTCCCAGTGGTTTCAGAGAAGAAGCATATTGAAACATTTTTCCCATAGGGTCCAATGTTAAACTAAGTCCTGCTGTAGCCGCCATTTTGAATTTCATATCGGAACAAAAAACCTTAAGATTGTAGAGGACCATCCAATGAACATTCATGTACAGTTTGGCTTTAATCATATTTGTAGTTTCTGAGAAGAAGGCATTTGTACATTTTCCCATAGGGTCCAATGTTAATCTATGTCCTGCGGTGGCGGCCATCTTGGATTTCCGATCGGCATAAAAAACAACAACTTGGTAAAGGACATTCCAATGATCATTCCTGGGCAGTTTGGTTTCAATTGTCCAAGTGGTTTCAGAGAAGAAGCATTTTGAAACATTTTTCCCATAGGGTCCAATGTTAAACTAAGTCCTGCTGTAGCCGCCATTTTGAATTTCATATCGGAACAAAAAACCTTAAGATTGTAGAGGACCATCCAATGAACATTCATGTACAGTTTGGCTTTAATCATATTTGTAGTTTCTGAGAAGAAGGCATTTGAATATTTTCCCATAGGGTCCAATGTTAATCTATGTCCTGCGGTGGCGGCCATCTTGGATTTCCGATCGACATAAAAAACAGTAACTTGGTAAAGGACATTCCAATGATCATTCCTGGGCAGTTTGGTTTCAATTGTCCAAGTGGTTTCAGAGAAGAAGGCATTTGAACATTTTCCCATAGGGTCCAATGTTAATCTATGTCCTGCGGTGGCGGCCATCTTGGATTTCCGATCGACATAAAAAACAGTAACTTGGTAAAGGACATTCCAATGATCATTCAGTTACAGTTTGGGTTCAGTCAGTTCATTAGTTTCAGAGAAGAAGATCTTTGAAATTTCAGCCAATCAGAGCATATTATTGGCCCTGGCAGCCATGTTGAATATCCAACTGGAACGAAAAACAGTAACTTTGTAGAGGACCACCCAAGGAACATTCCTGCTAAGTTTGGTTCCAATTGGCCCAGTGGTTTCGGAGAAGAAGCTTGAAATGTGAAAAGTTTACAGACGACAGACGCCGGACGCCAAGTGATGGCAATAGTTCACCTGGACCCTTGGTCCAGGTGAACTAAAAAAGAGATCCTAATAAACAATTGAATAGGTGTAAACAGTGTTCATTGAGGCTCATTAAAATAATCTTTATGAAAACAGGTGCAATAAAAGTTTGTCGCAGACAAGATGTTTCAAAGCCATATTTTCGTATTTTAGAAACATGAAGCTATTAAAAAATGCAAAATGGGAAAATTGGCCGTTAAGTATTTTGAAAGTGATTTTGTTGAAAAGTAATACATTACGGTTTTTAAAGAAACTTTAATTTCGTTCAATAACAAACAACAATGGCCCATTGGAAAGTGAACGAAATCCGATGAGAAATGTTGACCAAACTTTTTGTCCGAAGCTACTTTCAGCAGAACGAACTTTTGATTTATTATTTTCTCATTTCTGTTGCATAAAATCCTAGCTCTCATATTTAATATGTTCATATATGCGAAGGTTGGCCATTCAAAATTCGTTGAAATGCACAGGGACGCTTCAGATTTTTATCGATTCGCATTGGTATTTTATACTCGACACCGGGTTAATATTACGATCTATCGAACTGTTTATTTACATACAGACAAATGTTTGTGTAAACGTTAATGCATATGCATTTAAAAAATAAACTTTGAACTACATTATTCAACATAACTTATGTTCATTTACATCCATAAATACATGTACAAAATGTATTACGTGAAAGTGCTTGGCAATCCATCTGATGACAACTTTGGTCCGTTTTTACTGAACCTCTTTTAAGAGGTCACTTTTGACATTCCCCATGAGTGACCGTCTAAGACAGGTTTGACTGTATATATTTACTTTATTACACTTACTTTTCAGCAGCCATGACAATTTTAGAACATACGTCAGGTTTAAATTCTGGCTCACATGTTTCTAGGAAATGCAACAGTTCTTTCATCATTCCTCTAACATTACTTGTATTAATCAAGGCAAAAGATAATTCTACAGCTCTCCTGAAGGTAGATTTTACAGTATTTGTCAAAGTCAATGTTTATTTATACAATGTACAAGTTTATAGATATGTGGCTTCTGGCAAATCATATTTCTTAAGGAATGTATATCTTATTCAACTAAAATGTTACAAATTATTTGACTAACATGAGTATTTGATTGTTTCAATTTTCTATTCATTTGAAAATTTCCTTTTTAATGTAAATATTATCATCTAAAAATTAAATGACAGATTATATATAATAAATAATTAACCTAATATTTCTTAACCAATTTTTAAAAATATTACTTTTTAATGGAGATATCAGGATCTTTCAAGCAGTCAACAATAGTTGTTCTGTGTCTCTGTACAGCGTTGTAATCAGCATGCACTACTTTCAGTAAAGTGTTCAATGCTACATATCTGCAACAACAAAATAAAATTCACAATTAATACATTACTGTATGTACATCATACAAATTCTGAATCTCTGCCACTCATTTGGTAATATTTTAAGTTAATTAAAAATGAGCTTAACTCTGCCTTTTTTTATTTAAATGCCTGTACCGAGCTAAGAAAGTGAGTGGTTATGTATTTGTGTGTGTTAGGGTTATCAATTTTGCCTCTTTCTATGATTTTCTTTTGGATTTTGGATCTGTTCTGACATTGTGTTTTTTTGGATCTGTTCTGACATTGTGTTTATTTGGATCTGTTCTGACATTGTGTTTTTTTGGATCTGTTCTGACATTGTGTTTATTTGGATCTGTTCTGACATTGTGTTTTTTTGGATCTGTTCTGACATTGTGTTTTTTTGGATCTGTTCTGACATTGTGTTTTTTTAGATCTGTTCTGACATTGTGTTTTTTTGGATCTGTTCTGACATTGTGTTTTTTTGGATCTGTTCTGACATTGTGTTTTTTTGGATCTGTTCTGACATTGTGTTTTTTTAGATCTGTTCTGACATTGTGTTTTTTTGGATCTGTTCTGACATTGTGGTTTTTTGGATCTGTTCTGACATTGTGTTTATTTGGATCTGTTCTGACATTGTGGTTTTTTGGATCTGTTCTGACATTGTGGTTTTTTTGGATCTGTTCTGACATTGTGGTTTTTTGGATCTGTTCTGACATTGTGTTTTTTTAGATCTGTTCTGACATTGTGTTTTTTTGGATCTGTTCTGACATTGTGTTTTTTTGGATCTGTTCTGACATTGTGTTTTTTTAGATCTGTTCTGACATTGTGTTTTTTTGGATCTGTTCTGACATTGTGGTTTTTTGGATCTGTTCTGACATTGTGTTTATTTGGATCTGTTCTGACATTGTGGTTTTTTGGATCTGTTCTGACATTGTGGTTTTTTTGGATCTGTTCTGACATTGTGGTTTTTTGGATCTGTTCTGACATTGTGTTTTTTTAGATCTGTTCTGACATTGTGTTTTTTTGGATCTGTTCTGACATTGTGTTTTTTTGGATCTGTTCTGACATTGTGTTTTTTTAGATCTGTTCTGACATTGTGTTTTTTTGGATCTGTTCTGACATTGTGTTTTTTTGGATCTGTTCTGACATTGTGTTTTTTTGGATCTGTTCTGACATTGTGTTTTTTTAGATCTGTTCTGACATTGTGTTTTTTTGGATCTGTTCTGACATTGTGGTTTTTTGGATCTGTTCTGACATTGTGTTTATTTGGATCTGTTCTGACATTGTGGTTTTTTGGATCTGTTCTGACATTGTGGTTTTTTTGGATCTGTTCTGACATTGTGGTTTTTTGGATCTGTTCTGACATTGTGTTTTTTTAGATCTGTTCTGACATTGTGTTTTTTTGGATCTGTTCTGACATTGTGTTTTTTTGGATCTGTTCTGACATTGTGTTTTTTTAGATCTGTTCTGACATTGTGTTTTTTTGGATCTGTTCTGACATTGTGGTTTTTTGGATCTGTTCTGACATTGTGTTTATTTGGATCTGTTCTGACATTGTGGTTTTTTGGATCTGTTCTGACATTGTGGTTTTTTTGGATCTGTTCTGACATTGTGGTTTTTTGGATCTGTTCTGACATTGTGTTTTTTTAGATCTGTTCTGACATTGTGTTTTTTTGGATCTGTTCTGACATTGTGTTTTTTTGGATCTGTTCTGACATTGTGTTTATTTGGATCTGTTCTGACATTGTGTTTTTTTGGATCTGTTCTGACATTGTGTTTATTTGGATCTGTTCTGACATTGTGTTTTTTTGGATCTGTTCTGACATTGTGTTTTTTTGGATCTGTTCTGACATTGTGTTTTTTTAGATCTGTTCTGACATTGTGGTTTTTTGGATCTGTTCTGACATTGTGTTTTTTTGGATCTGTTCTGACATTGTGTTTTTTTGGATCTGTTCTGACATTGTGTTTTTTTAGATCTGTTCTGACATTGTGTTTTTTTGGATCTGTTCTGACATTGTGGTTTTTTGGATCTGTTCTGACATTGTGTTTATTTGGATCTGTTCTGACATTGTGGTTTTTTGGATCTGTTCTGACATTGTGGTTTTTTTGGATCTGTTCTGACATTGTGGTTTTTTGGATCTGTTCTGACATTGTGTTTTTTTAGATCTGTTCTGACATTGTGTTTTTTTGGATCTGTTCTGACATTGTGTTTTTTTGGATCTGTTCTGACATTGTGTTTTTTTAGATCTGTTCTGACATTGTGTTTTTTTGGATCTGTTCTGACATTGTGGTTTTTTGGATCTGTTCTGACATTGTGTTTATTTGGATCTGTTCTGACATTGTGGTTTTTTGGATCTGTTCTGACATTGTGGTTTTTTTGGATCTGTTCTGACATTGTGGTTTTTTGGATCTGTTCTGACATTGTGTTTTTTTAGATCTGTTCTGACATTGTGTTTTTTTGGATCTGTTCTGACATTGTGTTTTTTTGGATCTGTTCTGACATTGTGTTTATTTGGATCTGTTCTGACATTGTGTTTTTTTGGATCTGTTCTGACATTGTGTTTTTTTGGATCTGTTCTGACATTGTGTTTTTTTGGATCTGTTCTGACATTGTGTTTTTTTAGATCTGTTCTGACATTGTGTTTTTTTGGATCTGTTCTGACATTGTGGTTTTTTGGATCTGTTCTGACATTGTGTTTATTTGGATCTGTTCTGACATTGTGTTTTTTTGGATCTGTTCTGACATTGTGGTTTTTTGGATCTGTTCTGACATTGTGTTTATTTGGATCTGTTCTGACATTGTGGTTTTTTGGATCTGTTCTGACATTGTGGTTTTTTTGGATCTGTTCTGACATTGTGGTTTTTTGGATCTGTTCTGACATTGTGTTTTTTTAGATCTGTTCTGACATTGTGTTTTTTTGGATCTGTTCTGACATTGTGTTTTTTTGGATCTGTTCTGACATTGTGTTTTTTTAGATCTGTTCTGACATTGTGTTTTTTTGGATCTGTTCTGACATTGTGGTTTTTTGGATCTGTTCTGACATTGTGTTTATTTGGATCTGTTCTGACATTGTGGTTTTTTGGATCTGTTCTGACATTGTGGTTTTTTGGATCTGTTCTGACATTGTGGTTTTTTGGATCTGTTCTGACATTGTGTTTTTTTAGATCTGTTCTGACATTGTGTTTTTTTGGATCTGTTCTGACATTGTGTTTTTTTGGATCTGTTCTGACATTGTGTTTATTTGGATCTGTTCTGACATTGTGGTTTTTTGGATCTGTTCTGACATTGTGTTTATTTGGATCTGTTCTGACATTGTGGTTTTTTGGATCTGTTCTGACATTGTGGTTTTTTTGGATCTGTTCTGACATTGTGGTTTTTTGGATCTGTTCTGACATTGTGTTTTTTTAGATCTGTTCTGACATTGTGTTTTTTTGGATCTGTTCTGACATTGTGTTTTTTTGGATCTGTTCTGACATTGTGTTTATTTGGATCTGTTCTGACATTGTGTTTATTTGGATCTGTTCTGACATTGTGGTTTTTTGGATCTGTTCTGACATTGTGTTTTTTTTGGATCTGTTCTGACATTGTGGTTTTTTGGATCTGTTCTGACATTGTGTTTTTTTAGATCTGTTCTGACATTGTGTTTTTTTGGATCTGTTCTGACATTGTGTTTTTTTGGATCTGTTCTGACATTGTGTTTATTTGGATCTGTTCTGACATTGTGTTTATTTGGATCTGTTCTGACATTGTGGTTTTTTGGATCTGTTCTGACATTGTGGTTTTTTTGGATCTGTTCTGACATTGTGGTTTTTTGGATCTGTTCTGACATTGTGTTTTTTTAGATCTGTTCTGACATTGTGTTTTTTTGGATCTGTTCTGACATTGTGTTTTTTTGGATCTGTTCTGACATTGTGTTTATTTGGATCTGTTCTGACATTGTGTTTATTTGGATCTGTTCTGACATTGTGTTTATTTGGATCTGTTCTGACATTGTGTTTTTTTGGATCTGTTCTGACATTGTGGTTTTTTGGATCTGTTCTGACATTGTGTTTTTTTGGATCTGTTCTGACATTGTGTTTTTTTGGATCTGTTCTGACATTGTGTTTATTTGGATCTGTTCTGACATTGTGTTTTTTTTGGATCTGTTCTGACATTGTGTTTATTTGGATCTGTTCTGACATTGTGTTTTTTTGGATCTGTTCTGACATTGTGTTTATTTGGATCTGTTCTGACATTGTGTTTTTTTGGATCTGTTCTGACATTGTGGTTTTTTGGATCTGTTCTGACATTGTGTTTTTTTGGATCTGTTCTGACATTGTGGTTTTTTGGATCTGTTCTGACATTGTGTTTTTTTTGGATCTGTTCTGACATTGTGTTTTTTTGGATCTGTTCTGACATTGTGTTTTTTTGGATCTGTTCTGACATTGTGTTTATTTGGATCTGTTCTGACATTGTGTTTTTTTGGATCTGTTCTGACATTGTGTTTTTTTGGATCTGTTCTGACATTGTGTTTTTTTGGATCTGTTCTGACATTGTGTTTATTTGGATCTGTTCTGACATTGTGTTTTTTTGGATCTGTTCTGACATTGTGTTTTTTTGGATCTGTTCTGACATTGTGGTTTTTTGGATCTGTTCTGACATTGTGTTTTTTTAGATCTGTTCTGACATTGTGTTTTTTTGGATCTGTTCTGACATTGTGTTTTTTTGGATCTGTTCTGACATTGTGTTTATTTGGATCTGTTCTGACATTGTGTTTATTTGGATCTGTTCTGACATTGTGTTTATTTGGATCTGTTCTGACATTGTGTTTTTTTGGATCTGTTCTGACATTGTGGTTTTTTGGATCTGTTCTGACATTGTGTTTTTTTGGATCTGTTCTGACATTGTGTTTATTTGGATCTGTTCTGACATTGTGTTTATTTGGATCTGTTCTGACATTGTGTTTATTTGGATCTGTTCTGACATTGTGTTTTTTTGGATCTGTTCTGACATTGTGGTTTTTTGGATCTGTTCTGACATTGTGTTTTTTTGGATCTGTTCTGACATTGTGGTTTTTTGGATCTGTTCTGACATTGTGTTTTTTTTGGATCTGTTCTGACATTGTGTTTTTTTGGATCTGTTCTGACATTGTGTTCTTTTGGATCTGTTCTGACATTGTGTTTATTTGGATCTGTTCTGACATTGTGTTTTTTTGGATCTGTTCTGACATTGTGGTTTTTTGGATCTGTTCTGACATTGTGTTTTTTTGGATCTGTTCTGACATTGTGTTTTTTTGGATCTGTTCTGACATTGTGTTTTTTTGGATCTGTTCTGACATTGTGTTTTTTTGGATCTGTTCTGACATTGTGTTTATTTGGATCTGTTCTGACATTGTGTTTTTTTGTATCTGTTCGGACATTGTGTTTTTTTGGATCTGTTCTGACATTGTGTTTATTTGGATCTGTTCTGACATTGTTTTTTTTTGGATCTGTTCTGACATTGTGTTTATTTGGATCTGTTCTGACATTGTGGTTTTTTAGATCTGTTCTGACATTGTGTTTATTTGGATCTGTTCTGACATTGTGTTTATTTGGATCTGTTCTGACATTGTGTTTATTTGGATCTGTTCTGACATTGTGGTTTTTTAGATCTGTTCTGACATTGTGTTTATTTGGATCTGTTCTGACATTGTGTTTTTTTGGATCTGTTCTGACATTGTGTTTTTTTGGATCTGTTCTGACATTGTGGTTTTTTGGATCTGTTCTGACATTGTGTTTTTTTGGATCTGTTCTGACATTATGTTTTTTTGGATCTGTTCTGACATTGTGGTTTTTTGGATCTGTTCTGACATTGTGGTTTTTTGGATCTGTTCTGACATTATGTTTTTTTGGATCTGTTCTGACATTGTGTTTTTTTTGGATCTGTTCTGACATTGTGTTATTTTTGGATCTGTTCTGACATTGTGTTTTTTTGGATCTGTTCTGACATTGTGTTTTTTTGGATCTGTTCTGACATTGTGTTTTTTTGGATCTGTTCTGACATTGTGTTTTTTTGGATCTGTTCTGACATTGTGTTTTTTTTGGATCTGTTCTGACATTGTGTTTTTTTTGGATCTGTTCTGACATTGTGTTTATTTGGATCTGTTCTGACATTGTGTTTATTTGGATCTGTTCTGACATTGTGGTTTTTTAGATCTGTTCTGACATTGTGTTTATTTGGATCTGTTCTGACATTGTGTTTTTTTGGATCTGTTCTGACATTGTGTTTTTTTGGATCTGTTCTGACATTGTGGTTTTTTGGATCTGTTCTGACATTGTGGTTTTTTGGATCTGTTCTGACATTGTGTTTTTTTGGATCTGTTCTAACATTGTGTTTTTTTGGATCTGTTCTGACATTGTGTTTTTTGGGATCTGTTCTGACATTGTGTTTTTTTAGATCTGTTCTGACATTGTGTTTTTTTGGATCTGTTCTGACATTGTGTTTTTTTGGATCTGTTCTGACATTGTGTTTTTTTGGATCTGTTCTGACATTGTGGTTTTTTGGATCTGTTCTGACATTGTGTTTTTTTGGATCTGTTCTGACATTGTGTTTTTTTGGATCTGTTCTGACATTGTGTTTTTTTGGATCTGTTCTGACATTGTGGTTTTTTGGATCTGTTCTGACATTGTGTTTTTTTGGATCTGTTCTGACATTGTGTTTTTTTGGATCTGTTCTGACATTGTGTTTTTTTGGATCTGTTCTGACATTGTGTTTATTTGGATCTGTTCTGACATTGTGTTTTTTTGGATCTGTTCTGACATTGTGGTTTTTTTGGATCTGTTCTGACATTGTGTTTTTTTGGATCTGTTCTGACATTGTGTTTTTTTGGATCTGTTCTGACATTGTGTTTTTTTGGATCTGTTCTGACATTGTGTTTTTTTGGATCTGTTCTGACATTGTGTTTATTTGGATCTGTTCTGACATTGTGTTTTTTTGGATCTGTTCGGACATTGTGTTTTTTTGGATCTGTTCTGACATTGTGGTTTTTTGGATCTGTTCTGACATTGTGGTTTTTTGGATCTGTTCTGACATTATGTTTTTTTGGATCTGTTCTGACATTGTGTTTTTTTTGGATCTGTTCTGACATTGTGTTATTTTTGGATCTGTTCTGACATTGTGTTTTTTTGGATCTGTTCTGACATTGTGTTTTTTTGGATCTGTTCTGACATTGTGTTTTTTTGGATCTGTTCTGACATTGTGTTTATTTGGATCTGTTCTGACATTGTGTTTTTTTGGATCTGTTCTGACATTGTGGTTTTTTTGGATCTGTTCTGACATTGTGTTTTTTTGGATCTGTTCTGACATTGTGTTTTTTTGGATCTGTTCTGACATTGTGTTTTTTTGGATCTGTTCTGACATTGTGTTTTTTTGGATCTGTTCTGACATTGTGTTTATTTGGATCTGTTCTGACATTGTGTTTTTTTGGATCTGTTCGGACATTGTGTTTTTTTGGATCTGTTCTGACATTGTGGTTTTTTGGATCTGTTCTGACATTGTGGTTTTTTGGATCTGTTCTGACATTATGTTTTTTTGGATCTGTTCTGACATTGTGTTTTTTTTGGATCTGTTCTGACATTGTGTTATTTTTGGATCTGTTCTGACATTGTGTTTTTTTGGATCTGTTCTGACATTGTGTTTTTTTGGATCTGTTCTGACATTGTGTTTTTTTGGATCTGTTCTGACATTGTGTTTTTTTTTGGATCTGTTCTGACATTGTGTTTATTTGGATCTGTTCTGACATTGTGTTTATTTGGATCTGTTCTGACATTGTGGTTTTTTAGATCTGTTCTGACATTGTGTTTATTTGGATCTGTTCTGACATTGTGTTTTTTTGGATCTGTTCTGACATTGTGTTTTTTTGGATCTGTTCTGACATTGTGGTTTTTTGGATCTGTTCTGACATTGTGTTTTTTTGGATCTGTTCTGACATTGTGTTTTTTTGGATCTGTTCTGACATTGTGTTTTTTTGGATCTGTTCTGACATTGTGTTTTTTGGGATCTGTTCTGACATTGTGTTTTTTTAGATCTGTTCTGACATTGTGTTTTTTTGGATCTGTTCTGACATTGTGTTTTTTTGGATCTGTTCTGACATTGTGTTTTTTTTGGATCTGTTCTGACATTGTGTTTTTTTGGATCTGTTCTGACATTGTGTTTTTTTGGATCTGTTCTGACATTGTGTTTTTTTGGATCTGTTCTGACATTGTGTTTTTTTGGATCTGTTCTGACATTGTGTTTTTTTGGATCTGTTCTGACATTGTGTTTTTTTGGATCTGTTCTGACATTGTGTTTTATTGGATCTGTTCTGACATTGTGTTTTTTTGGATCTGTTCTGACATTGTGTTTTTTTTGGATCTGTTCTGACATTGTGGTTTGGTATTTTTGTTTTTCATTTTATTATCTATTGATTTCAATCAGGTTTGTAATTTCTAAGATATTTGAACATTCCCATTGGCTTCTGTTATAACCTACAGTGGTGGTCATCTTTGATTTCTCATCAAAATTTAAAATCAAACTGTGGTCCACACAAGGAGCAATCCAGCCAAGATTACTGTCAAATACATCTGCGGATTCTGAGAAGCTTTTTATACCCAATCCCTATGTCCTGTGGTGGCGACTAAATTATTTTGTATTTTCTATGTTTTACAAAATCTTAACTACATTTTGTGTATTTCATCACAGTTTCCTGTGCAGTTAAGACACAATTGAAAGGCAAAAATTCAAATTTAACATATAAATTCCAAATACTCGTGACTGGTGGTATCAATGATAACAAGTTTATCAAAATGTATCAAATGCTGATTTTTTTAATTACAGATACAATTACAACTGCTATCGTCGTGTATTGTAAAGTCGAGGGTCGGCTATTTTGCATATTCATTAGATGATGTCGTAGCGAGCACGTGCCCTGTGACTGTCAAACAATAATAGTGATGACCTAGTTGGAAATTACCAAGTATCTTAACAAAAATGAGATTCAAACAGGTAAAATAACATAAGAAAGCCTCAAGATGTCAATTTCTGCCATTTTTGCTAATGCCCATTTTTAAAAAACAATTTCTGTGCCGTTTTAAGAGCCTTGGGTCACCAGGGTCACGGTCGGCTGCTTTGTTTACAAACTTGGGTTAAAGGTTATATGACTGAATTTGGACTCGTGGGTTTAATCAATTGAGAAAAATGTCTCACAAAACATGTGATTTCTTATTTATCTAATCTGTAAAATGTAAAAAGTCTGACAATGAGTGAAACAAAATAACAACTTGTAGCCTTTCAAAACACATGTGACTTTAACATATGGATAAAAGAAAGAATGTATATTGTGTTTAATATAGTTATACTGTATTGACCCACATTGTTGTTATTTGCTGTTTAAAATAGTGAACTAAAACGAACAGCTGAAAAAACTTCTATGTGAAAAATATTTTTTTCTGCTGAGACAAATTAGACAATTTTGGTGTTATGCCAGGTTTTTAATATTATATGACACTGAAAAAAGATGTTTTTAGCGGTGATTGTTATTACAAATAGTTATCTTAATTATAGTTGAAAAAATTGAATTGGTATCATCTTTCATTTATTCACAACCGTATGCAAATATGGAGTCTCGACTTTACAATACACTCTACAAAACATGGTGGAAATACCCTCCAAGTTTCAGATGGATTTTTAATCACTTGCTAAGGATGCAAAAATAATGTAATCGGTACCAAAAGAGACTACATGTATGTTTATTCTTGATTATGTTATTTATAGAATAGTTGCAGTTATTTTAGAAATGTTTTGAGACAAAATAGTCTTAGGGTCTCGACTTTACAATACACGAGGATATATATAAAATAAAAAAAGGAAAATGTAAGATAAACTCACCTAATGTTCTTATCATTATTCAACAAAAATCTTCCCAAAATATTGACAGCTAATACCTGTAAATAATATATATTAAATATCATTATAACTTGAAAACACACATCTTAGCTTTCCCTCTATAGATTTTATGTAAAAAGTTGTAATTTGGAAAAGACTTCATAAGTGTGTTTACTCCATTTTGTCTAGTATTACATGTATATTGGCAAATAAAATCTGCTTAAACTAAAAACTGAATGTGGTGGCCGATACATATGACCAAGTATGGTGAACCTACTATATTTATGGCAGTCACGTATGATGAAGCATAACTATGGTCGAAATGTATGAATAAATATGGCTTACCCATTATGCCTCTCTATTATGCATCATGATTATTTGACAGAATTCAACAAAGTCAATGCATCATTGAAAGTAAGTCAAGATCAGGTGATATGTGTCTTGTTGCAATGCATACTATCAATTTATGGACTAATTATGATGGATCTATAATGTAACGTTTCTTAGATACTGGATGATGTTGCACCTAAAAGTAATTCACATGTTTCCACTTCAGTCACAAAATAAAAATGAAAAATTTCTAAACAACAATAAATTTCAAGTGCATTATAAATGTACCGAGTGTCACCCCTATTAAAACATTTACCTACCCGAAGGCCAGCTTCTGACTTAATGCCCATAATAGTTAAAACAATCTCATACAGAATGGCATGGCCAACATTTTTACTGGTGTCTGTATTAGTAGCCACCTACAATGAAACACAGGATCAATCTAGTTCATGTCAACAGATTTTTGTGTAACTTCAAAAGAATGTAAAGATTCAAAAATAAAATTAGAAGATGTATACTAAGAGTACTTATTTAAGAATTTTGTTGTTGTGATGATATCATTCTCAAAAATAATTTTTGAGATGTATTACTGATTTCCACCTTTTTTACAGTGTGTAACCATTCTTTCTTTTTCTTATTTATAGGCCTATTCCAAGAAAAACATTCTTACAATTGAATTGGGCTGTACACTTTTGATAAATTGTTCTACTGATGCAGTTTTTTCCTTATTTTTTTGTTTTCTCAAAGGTTACAGTTCAATAATTATTGAATGGAAAACAGGGTCTTCATACATCTCTTATATTGTTCCCTTCTGGAATAACTCCAAGTGTTCTATAATTTAGATTGTTCTTACCTGTGCCAATATGTCATTCATTGTTTCACTAGCCTCTGTGTCATTCTTTCCTAATATTCGCAACAATCTTAAAATTTTCACCTGTAATATATATAAATAATATGTATAGACAAGTTTTTCAAACATGACACAAAACATTTCTTTCAGCTTGTAAGATATTTTTGTTTTCTTTTAATATTCTTGGTAATCAATTTTTCTACATTGTCTAGGCATGTTTCTCAAATTCAAAATCTAGTAAACATATTGAAAATCATATATTATCACCAAAAAAACATTCATTTAATTAATCTTATACTGTTAACTGGGGGGGGGTAGGGTGCTTAATGCTACTTTCAACAATATTTCAGTTATATCGTGGTCATCACCGACCTGTCGCAAGTTACTGACAAACTGTATCACATAATGTTGTATGGAGTACACCTCGACTGAGTAAAATTCGAACTCACAACTTTAGTGGTGATAGACACTGATTGCATAGGTAGTTATAGATCCAACTACCATATGATCACAATCGCAACGTCCCCCAACTGAGAAAAGACTTGTTTTAGAAATGATTAAGGAAGTAGAAATCAAGTCTTTGAATTCTATACCCAACGCACAGGTAACATGTATGTGTATTTTTTTATACTTGATTTTCAAACGTTCATACATTATAATATAACGTTCTCCCATATATACAAAGTTTACCTGCAAGTATGGATCACTAACACCAGAAACATCATGTTCTGGAGAATATCCAGCCATTATAAGATTCTTTAATATCCTGACCAACTGTGGAACAACCTTTAAAATAATAATATATATTGTTACATGTATCATCTAAACTTAAATTGTTAAATTCTTAAGACCCAATTAAAGTTTACATTACCTTCATCTTAAATAATCTTACGTAATTTTCTGAATAAATTTAAGAATTGATTCATAAGGTAAAGTGTATACATTCCACATCAATTCTTGGTGCCATCTCTCAAGTAATTTCTCAAACTATCAGAATAATTGTCATCATCAACAATTTATTACAATGCAAGATTAAACAATAAGGTTAAACGACTTCCTCATGACATTCCAAAATCATTGAGCAAGATAGAAAGTCTAAGATACTGACAACCTGGGTAAGACTTAATGCCCTTAATAAACCCTCTGTAAGTCACTGTCAAACTTTATTACATGTGATATTATGACATTTTATTTAAAATACATTACCAACTTCAAATAAATAATACAATTAAGAGATATCAACGAGATTTTAATTTCCAATTATCTATTAATAATACCAGAGGCTCTCAAGAGCCTGTATCGTTCACCTGGTAATAAAAAAAACCAATTGGTCCTATGTAAAAACTATGTCCTGCGTCATCTTGGAATTACGATCAACATAAAAAACACAAAGTTTGTAAAGGACCTTCCAATGATTGATGCACAGTTTAGGTTCAATCAGTGCAATAGCTTCAGAGAAGAATATATTTCTGTATTTTCCCCATATGGTTCTGTGTTAATACTATGACCTGTGGTGGCAGCCATCTTGGATTTCCGATCGGCATAAAAAACAGGACCTTCCAATGATCATTCCTGGGCAGTTTGGTTTCAACTGTCCAAGTGGTTTCAGAGAAGAAGCATTTTGAAACATTTTTCCCATAGGGTCCAATGTTAAACTAAGTCCTGCCGTAGCCGCCATTTTGAATTTCATATCAGAATGAAAAACGTATATTTTGTAGAGGACCATTCAATGAACATTCATGTACAGTTTGGCTTTAATCATATTTGTAGTTTCTGAGAAGAAGGCATTTGAACATTTTCCCATAGGGTCCAATGTTAATCTATGTATTGTGGTGGCGGCCATCTTGGATTTCCGATCGGCATAAAAAACATAAAATTTGTAGAGGACCTTCCAATGATAATTCCTGGGCAGTTTGGTTTCAACTGTTCTAGTGGTTTCAGAGAAGAAGCGTTTTCAAACATTTCCCCCATAGGGTCCAATGTTAAACTAAGTCCTGTCGTAGCCGCCATTTTGAATTTCATATCGGAACAAAAAACGTAAAGTTTGTAGAGGAC
Source organism: Bathymodiolus brooksi (assembly GCA_963680875.1). Classification (NCBI taxonomy): domain Eukaryota; kingdom Metazoa; phylum Mollusca; class Bivalvia; order Mytilida; family Modiolidae; genus Bathymodiolus; species Bathymodiolus brooksi. Next base: position 23,667,589 of record OY804578.1, on the reverse strand, counting down.
CATCCAATGAACATTCATGTACAGTTTGGCTTTAATCATATTTGTAGTTTCTGAGAAGAAGGCATTTGAACATTTTCCCATAGGGTCCAATGTTAATCTATGTATTGCGGTGGTGGCCATCTTGGATTTCCGATCGGCATAAAAAACACACACCTTGTAGAGGACCTTCCAATGATCATTCCTGGGCAGTTTGGTTTCAATTATCCAAGTGGTTTCAGAGAAGAAGCATTTTGAAACATTTTTCCCATAGGGTCCAATGTTAAACTAAGTCCTGCCGTAGCCGCCATTTTGAATTTTATATCGGAACAAAAAACGCAAAGTTTGTAGAGGACCATCCAATGAACATTCATGTACAGTTTGGCTTTAATCATATTTGTAGTTTCTGAGAAGAAGGCATTTGAACATTTTCCCATAGGGTCCAATGTTAATCTATGTCCTGCGGTGGTGGCCATCTTGGATTTCCGACCGGCATAAAAAACAGAAAATTTGTAGAGGACCTTCCAATGATCATTCCTGGGCAGTTTGGTTTCAACTGTCCAAGTGGTTTCAGAGAAGAAGCATTTTGAAACATTTTTCCCATAGGGTCCAATGTTAAACTAAGTCCTGCCGTAGCCGCCATTTTGAATTTCATATCGGAACAAAAAACGTAAAGTTTGTAGAGGACCATCCAATGAACATTCTTGTACAGTTTGGCTTTAATCATATTTGTAGTTTCTGAGAAGAAGGCATTTAAACATTTTCCCATAGGGTCCAATGTTAATCTATGTATTGCGGTGGTGGCCATCTTGGATTTCCGATCGGCGTAAAAAACACACACCTTGTAGAGGACCTTCCAATGATCATTCCTGGGCAGTTTGGTTTCAATTATCCAAGTGGTTTCAGAGAAGAAGCGTTTTGAAACATTTTTCCCATAGGGTCCAATGTTAAACTAAGTCCTGCCGTAGCCGCCATTTTGAATTTCATATCGGAACAAAAAACGTATTGTTTGTAGAGAATCATCCAATGAACATTCATGTACAGTTTGGCTTTAATCATATTTGTAGTTTCTGAGAAGAAGGCATTTGAACATTTTCCCATAGGGTCCAATGTTAATCTATGTCCTGCGGTGGCGGCCATCTTGAATTTCCGATCGGCAAAAAAAACCAGAAACTTTGTAGAGGACCTTCCAATGATCATTCCTGGGCAGTTTGGTTTCAATTATCCAAGTGGTTTCAGAGAAGAAGCGTTTTGAAACATTTTTCCCATAGGGTCCAATGTTAAACTAAGTCCTGCCGTAGCCGCCATTTTGAATTTCATACCAGAACAAAAAACGTAAAGTTTGTAGAGAACCATCTAATGAACATTCATGTACAGTTTGGCTTTAATCATATTTGTAGTTTCTGAGTAGAAGGCATTTGAATATTTTCCCATAGGGTCCAATGTTAATCTATGTCCTGCGGTGGCGGCCATCTTGGATTTCCGACCGGCATAAAAAACAGAAAATTTGTAGAGGACCTTCCAATGATCATTCCTGGGCAGTTTAGTTTCAACTGTCCAAGTGGTTTCAGAGAAGAAGCATTTTGAAACATTTTTCCCATAGGGTCCAATGTTAAACTAAGTCCTGCCGTAGCCGCCATTTTGAATTTCATACCAGAACAAAAAACGTAAAGTTTGTAGAGGACCATCTAATGAACATTCATGTACAGTTTGGCTTTAATCATATTTGTAGTTTCTGAGTAGAAGGCATTTGAACATTTTCCCATAGGGTCCAATGTTAATCTATGTATTGCGGTGGTGGCCATCTTGGATTTCCGATCGGCATAAAAAACATAAAATTTGTAGAGGACCTTCCAATGATCATTCCTAGGCAGTTTGGTTTCAATTATCCAAGTGGTTTCAGAGGAGAAGCGTTTTGAAACATTTTTCCCATAGGGTCCAATGTTAAACTAAGTCCTGCCGTAGCCGCCATTTTGAATTTCATACCAGAACAAAAAACGTAAAGTTTGTAGAGGACCATCTAATGAACATTCATGTACAGTTTGGCTTTAATCATATTTGTAGTTTCTGAGTAGAAGGCATTTGAATATTTTCCCATAGGGTCCAATGTTAATCTATGTCCTGCGGTGGCGGCCATCTTGGATTTCTGACCGGCATAAAAAACGGAAAATTTGTAGAGGACCTTCCAATGATCATTCCTGGGCAGTTTGGTTTCAACTGTCCAAGTGGTTTCAGAGAAGAAGCATTTTGAAACATTTTTCCCATAGGGTCCAATGTTAAACTAAGTTCTGCCGTAGCCGCCATTTTGAATTTCATATCGGAACAAAAAACCTTAAGATTGTAGAGGACCATCCAATGAACATTCATGTACAGTTTGGCTTTAATCATATTTGTAGTTTCTGAGAAGAAGGCATTTGAACATTTTCCCATAGGGTCCAATGTTAATTTATGTCCTGCGGTGGCGGCCATCTTGGATTTCCGACCGGCATAAAAAACAGAAAATTTGTAGAGGACCTTCCAATGATCATTCCTGGGCAGTTTGGTTTCAACTGTCCAAGTGGTTTCAGAGAAGAAGCATTTTGAAACATTTTTCCCATAGGGTCCAATGTTAAACTAAGTCCTGCCGTAGCCGCCATTTTGAATTTCATATCGGAACAAAAAACCTTAAGATTGTAGAGGACCATCCAATGAACATTCATGTACAGTTTGGCTTTAATCATATTTGTAGTTTCTGAGAAGAAGGCATTTGAACATTTTCCCATAGGGTCCAATGTTAATCTATGTCCTGCGATGGCGGCCATCTTGGATTTCCGATCGGCATAAAAAACAGTAACTTGGTAAAGGACATTCCAATGATCATTCCTTTACAGTTTGGGTTCAGTCAGTTCATTAGTTTCGGAGAAGAAGATCTTTGAAATTTCAGCCAATCAGAGCATATTATTGGCCCTGGCAGCCATATTGAATATCCGACTGGAACGAAAAACAGTAACTTTGTAGAGGACCATCCAAGGAACATTCCTGCTAAGTTCGGTTCCAATCGGCCAAGTGGTTTCGGAGAAGAAGCTTGAAATGTGAAAAGTTTACAGACGACAGACGACAGACGACGGACGCCAAGTGATGGCAATAGTTCACATGGACCTTTGGTCCAGGTGAACTAATAACACAGGTCGATAAAAACAGATATAAACCATGTATTACCCAATACACAAACAATCCAATCAACTGATAAAAGAAGAATTACACCTGACAAACATCAATAAACAAGAATTACACCTGACAAACATCAATAAACAAGAATTACACCTGACAAACATCAATAAACAATGTCATCTAAATAATCAATACAGTTTCAGTATTACACATTGTTCATCACAATGACTAATGTTAAGAAGAGTTTGAAGATACCACAGGGGCAATCAGAATCCACACATCGAAGAAGAACAGAAAACACAATGGACAAAAGAAAAAGTACAAACAGCGATCCACAAAATATACACATAAAACTAAAGATCGAGTAACACCAACCCCCCTAAAAACTGGGGGTGAACTCAGATGCTCCGGAAGGGTAAGCAGTACCTGCTCCATTAGTGGCAACCATCGTGTTAATCTAGTTACAAACCCGGTGATAAGTCATGAATGAGGAAAGGACCGGGAAGTGTTTATGACAAGTGGAACATATCCGTGGTCATTTGTGACACAGATATTCCATAACGGTCAACCAACATAACATTCCAGGGGAGAAATGTACTGTAAAGGATTTAACAAAATAAACATGAAATGTAGAACTTATTTAAACCAATCATATTGTCCATTGTATAATGTGATGACAAATCATTCATTTATTGATTGATTGGTGTTTAAAATCACCAACTATAGCATTATTTCAGATATATATCGTGGTGTGCAATGGCAAATCAGATTCAGTCAAGAATAATCTAACAACCAATTAGACAAAGGCTTACATAAATTTGATCAGCTGATTTCATTTCTACTTAATATAATCAGAGCATATAAACACATATTCTAGATTTTATACTCGTTTCTCAACTTCATAAATTTATTCACATTTTTCATTTTTACCCAAATTATATTTTATGATACCTTTTTTGATATTCAAAAGCGTCACAATTTGATAGCTGATTTAGACATTGCTTTAGAAGTATGGAAACTTTTTCATCTGAAACAACCACTTAACTTAAAGGACACATACCAGTAGTCTTGATAAAAGATATACCCGTATACTAAAATCTTGAAGTTCATTTTCCCCATTCTCTTTACTTCTTTAATGACTAACATATACCTTTCTAAAATGATGTAGTGCATCTATACTCTTCTCACACATTTCAGTTATTAAACATACTGCTGTCAACAAAACACCTGAAATAGGAATTAACAATATAGGAATGATTTTGCTCAACATTGTAAGTGAGTGAGTGATTGTTGTTTAATGCCAAAGAGCAATTTTTCAGCTATATCATAAAGACAACACAAGATGATAATGATGTCTGTTTTGTACTAGACCAGCGCGATAAGTTGCGATTTTTTTAGTTCTAGCTCACTGAAAAAACAGTCCACCAGTAGACATAGCGTTTGACTTACACATATTATCCTGATTCCCGAGCCAACCAGTCTTTGCTTTTTCTCCTTAATGCTGAGTGCTTAACGGAAAAGCAACAAATACCTATTTTATAGTCTTTGGTCTGAATATGATAAAGCAGTAGCATATTTTTTTTTTCTGTTGTACATGAATAAAATTGTATGTGTAGTAACTGAATTTGCTCACGAACCAGTAATTTTTTCCATATATAGGGTATATGAATACATAAAACATATATATTTACCATGATTCTTTTCATTTAGTAATGTTCTTGTTGCTGGTATAAACATCTCCAACAAATCTGGAACCTTACGTATAATGCAGAAGGCACAAAGGATAGCCTGAAAATTACAAAATTCGTAAAATGTATAATTTTATAATGAAACACTAATGTATTTAATATACATCTAAGGAAGCATTTTTAAATTTTGTGCTGGAAAATAAAAATGATTTTCTTCTTTTACAATTCACATTACTAGTGTTCATATGTGAATGGTATAAATGTTTTAATATAATTTACTGTGAGATAATGTATAGTTTTCAACATGTATTGTTAATGGAAGACCTACACACCTTTTTCTTAATATAAGCATTAGATGATTTAATCATTTTTTCAATTTCTCCAGCCAAATCTCTACTCATTTCTGTAGAACATATTGATCCTAGAGTACACAAGGCCAGACTCTGAATGTATTGTGTCTGGTGACCCAAGTCACTGAAAATATAAAACAATCAATTGTCAAAGATTTCAATACAGAATAAATACCAATATATAGCAAACCGTTTACAATGAAAACACCAAAAAAATCTGAATGTTTTAAAGATTTCACCGGACTCTTTATTTATTTAGGCTTGTCCTTATCAGTCTGTTCGATCAGACAAGTAAACAATTACACTGCTTGTGCAATGGACAATTAAACTACAAATAAACTGAGAATTTCTATTGACTGGACAAACATTATTTGCCTTAGAACATGTGAAAACTCATACAATTTGACTGATTGACAAGTTGACAGAAAGTTGTTGAGGCCTGTTTCATCCTTAATACCAATTGCCAATAAACAATTTTATTTGTTGTATTATTTTTATGATATTTCCAGTAAATTGTTTTAAATTGATGTATAATTTATGTACTACTTACTTTTTCAGAGAATTAGTAACCAGTAAGTGAACTTACTTTTTCAGAGAATTAGTAACCAGTAAGTGAACTTACTTTTCAGAGAATTAGTAACCAGTAAGTGAACTTCCTGTTTCAGAGAATTAGTAACCAGTAAGTGAACTTACTTTTTCAGAGAATTAGTAACCAGTAAGTGAACTTACTTTTTCAGAGAATTAGTAACCAGTAAGTGAACTTACTTTTCACAGAATTAGTAACCAGTAAGTGAACTTACTTTTTCAGAGAATTAGTAACCAGTAAGTGAACTTACTTTTTCAGAGAATTAGTAACCAGTAAGTGAACTTACTTTTTCAGAGAATTAGTAACCAGTAAGTGAACTTCCTGTTTCAGAGAATTAGTAACCAGTAAGTGAACTTACTTTTTCAGAGAATTAGTAACCAGTAAGTGAACTTACTTTTTCAGAGAATTAGTAACCAGTAAGTGAACTTACTTTTCACAGAATTAGTAACCAGTAAGTGAACTTACTTTTTCAGAGAATTAGTAACCAGTAAGTGAACTTCCTGTTTTTCATCTAATAACAACATAGCACCAAGATAACCTATTCTCTTGTCAGTAAACTTCTGTGATGCTACAATTTTCAAACATTCCAACTGAAACAAACAAAAACATCATAAAAGTTCAGTCCCAGTAGATGAAGACATTTAACTTCTGACTTGTTACAACTATTGTCTGTAGCAAGCATTTCTATTTACTAATATGCATATCATGCTCCACCCATACATAGTTCTATCAACAGTGTAACTGTTCTCAATTCTTATGTATAATTTCATCTCAGATGGAACAAATGATAGTCTGATCTAGGGGTGTAACGATACACTTTTTCCACAAGCGATACATATCGTGATATTGGATATGTATTAAAGGGAAACTTTGCGATTTTTTTACATGTTAGCTAAATATGTTCCCGATGATATAAAATACATATTTACAAAGTTTTATCGACATATTTCCACAAATAACGAAGCAAATCGCAAATTTGTAATTTTAATTTCTAATTTTTCAACTAGTTTGTGACGTTTTAAACTAAAAATGCATTATGGGATTGAAATTTAACGTCTGGGTCGCTGATGTTAAATTCGCTTCATTTAAAGCACTCAGAGGACTGTAATTTAAATCTAATAACCGTTGGAAAATTAAATACTGAAGTGAACAGCTACGTACCTTTTTGACAAACAACTATTTTAAATGAACAAAATGTTTCATTTCCTTTATATTTACAACGGAAAGAGTGTTTTATAACAGTCACCTATATTCGCTATATATCGGATCCCTTTTACAATCATGTTCATTTTGTTTTACTGCTAATGTGCTGAAAAATATAATGGATAATTTTGACAACGCGTAACTTGTGTATTGATTTCTAGATTCTGTTTTAATCCCTTTTATATAATCATTATTCGGCATGCTGTTTACTGTTATTTTGATCTCCGCATGTAGATGTCCGCTTGTGTGTTTTCTAGCCGGAGGGTAACATTATACAGGTGACCGGATTAATAAAATGGGAATTTGAATACACACTATTTGCTTTCCAAGACGAGTTGGTAGATCGTTTATTATCTATTAAAGATAAAATATTCTTAAAACATTAGAATAAATATAATGTTGAAATAACAGGAACAATTTATGTTTTAGATGATAAAAAAGTATACACCATCCTTGAAATTATAAGTTTTGATTATGAGAGGCGCCAAATTGGCCTAACTATATATAGCTGTCTCATCATAATAATTTAACGATCGATGTTCATAAAAGATGTTTTAATTTTAATTTTAAATAAAATGATTATGATTTTACTCAATTATTATTTTAACAGTCGGTGTTCATAAAAGATGTTTTATTTAATTTAATTTTAATTAAAGGATTATGATTTTACTCAATCATTATTTTAACAGTCGGTGTTCATAAAAGATGTTTTAATTAATTTAATTTTAATCAAAGGATTATGATTTTACTCAATCATTATTTTAACAGTCGGTGTTCATAAAAGATGTTTTAATTAATTTAATTTAATCAAATGATTATGATTTTACTCAATCAATATTTCTTTATTTTTCTTTTGTTCAACGTGTGTTGTTTGTTTGGGAACATTTCTATGTAAAGCACCGAAATTAACGTTTTAGCTATAGCTTAAATATGTCGAGCTCAGGTACGGAAAGTGACTCTAGCGCCTCAAGTGATGTAGATTTCGACGACTATGGAGAGTTCGGTTACCAACTTGAACCAGAATATACGGAAGAAGAACTCAGACAAATGGAAGAGGCAGCGAGTGCCCAACGTCGGGAAATAGAGAACAACCCACGTCAGAACGACACAAATTTGATATCTACTGATATTCATTTAGACAAAGTTCGGAAGAGATCATGATCATGAGCGGTATAAACAGATGAAGGGCAGTCAAAAATTAAAAAGAGATTAGGCCACACCAGATTTACTTCTTGTTCTTCGGATTTTGTGCTAAAAACGTTGTCCAGAGCGAGCAAGTGATTAAAAACAACAAAATGTTAATTTCTTTTCCTTTTTTTGCTTGTCATTTTTGATGAGCGAAACGTAAAATATTATGCGAAAAATATATTTCTTATATTTTTCATGTATTTTCAGAAGCGAGAGACCATATTTTAATTTTAAATATTTTATTCTTCAATAAATTAAGGCAAATAATTCCTGAAGTAAGAAGTGAAATGTGGGATTTACTTATTTTCATCTTCATTCTGAAAACGACAGGTACATTCACACCGGTTCACTCAGCAGGGTACCTAATATTGCGTAATGAGCTTAGGTCCACACAGGAAATCGCCAGGCAGAATATACAAGTGTCATTTTACATCCGGTCGACGGGCCTCTGACTGAATACATGTGTCACAATATTTGGCAATAATCAGAAACGCAATGCACATTTTGTGACCCGTTAACTAACTAAAATTTTACCCCTAAGGGTTGAAGGCATGTACAAGGAATATATACAAAACAACGTACACAAGTCAAATAGACAAACACATAATAAGAACAGAAAATAAAATGAAAACAAATTACGCTACCCGTGACTAGAATAGCAGATGCAATACACATTTTAAAGGTTCTAATAGGTGATCAAAATACACGATCCTGATCACGTTGAAGTATACATTAGGAATGGGTGCATATTAATGCACAATGCCGGATCAAGGGGGTGTTCGACAATTTAGTAAAATTCGTGTATAAATTGGGTAAAAATTGGCAAACAAGAGCCTGGCACCCCGTTTTCAAAACTGCTGGATCCGCACCTAATGCTGCAATGATTCATGGGCTATTTTCACAAAAAAATCTTAAGATTACCATTGATCGTAAGCTATATTGAATTGTTCATTTTTATCTTGATTTGTTTGTGCCCCATCAGAATGATGTAGCAACAGCCATAATTATGAAATAAAGCAGGATGAACAGGGCAGGGTAGAAATTCTTCTTGCAAAATAGACCAAAAACCATTCGTATGCAATTTTTCCTTATAGAAATAGAAATTAAAATAAGTTTATTAACCAAATCAGGGCCCCAGGAGGGCATATACAAATAACAATTATGATTGATACACAACAACAATACATCAAACTAAATATTCGCGGTGAAATATCAATAATTGTGATGAACAAATTTTTTATGACTATTCTGAGATTAAAAAGAAGGGTCCACCAGTTCGAAAGACGTGATTAAAATAAACAAAATATGTTACCCAGAGACATATTATATGTTACGCTTTGTTTTTGTATAATAAACTTATTTATAATACTCATCGTCTGTAATTGTCAAATGAAATCTATTACAAATTATATGTTTACATAACCCTCTCAATTGTATGGCTTCCTACCCTGTAACTTTCTGTGCTTTTAGCTTATGTGTATTTTTATTGTAGTGCATGCACGATCGATTACAAAGTGCGATCTTACTGAATAATGTCATTAAAACAATTTTTCCCCGTAGTATAGGCCTTTTTGGATTTTTTTTAACAAATTCAGGGCATTGTTCCGATGTCCGTTCTTTTTTTAACTTAATTTCGTAGTTCTTCAATTTTGGAAAAAAATCTTTTGTAAATGTGTCTCATTAAAGACGAACCTTTGAGGACCCTGGTTTGTCACGCTTGTTTTGGGGCATGGTGGTATTTAGACGTCACGTGATACTTGGTATTGAGATGCTATCAAAATGGCGACTTCCATGTATCGTTGACAGAATTTTAAAATCGATTTCATTCCCTTATCCAACATAATAAAACGCTAATATACATATAAACATCCATATTTATACATCAGGAAAAACATATAAAAATTTTTTTTTTTTGCGAAGTTTCCCTTTAAGATACGTTTTATAGGAAACTAGCTATTCCTTGAAGTCCATGCTGGTCGACATGGGTGCTGCCATGTTTTTTTTTTTATATATGAAGTCGTTTACGTACTAGCGGAAATAATAAATATTTGATATTTGATTAACTAATTTTAAAAGCATAAATTAATCGATTCACTTTTCTCAAAATATTAATCAAATGATCACCAAAAGAAGAAAACGGAAGTTCAACACTACTTTTTTTAAAAAAATGATTATCATATCGTTTGTATCTTAATCGGCCTCCACGTATCGTGAACCGAACCGTCCCCAAAATAATCGCGATTTCGGTACATACGGTGAATCGTTACCCCCTTAGTCTGATCAAACAATAATATAGAACTAATTATGTGCTGATGATTAGACATAGTATGACACTAAACCTCAGTTCAAACAGTCAGGCTGAATATGTGACAGAGGGGTTAAAGATGTTGACCTCTAACCACAAGTCTTATCACCTTCTTGAACATTGGGGTCTCTTGTTGAAAAGGGTAATGCTACAGTCCCCCAAATCTCTCCCAAACCTTTATTCTGTGACAAGGATCATTGCAGTAAAATTTCAGAAGAATATGTTAAATTAGTCAATGTATCAACTTCCAAGCCTTTCAGAATTCATATAATAATAATTTGACGTGAATATTGCCTAAAATTCTTCTATATTATCTGTACATATTATTGTATGTTATCTGTCCTGTTTGATTAATTTCTAATGGCTTTGCTTCAACAAAAACGTACCTGTCCAAAATGTGCAGGATATCCAAGCATATGAATATATAACAGTTTTGCCACATTTCTACACCTGTATGTATTATCCTGGTCACGGAATGAATCCCTAATACTAGCACATTCTTTCTGTACTACAGCTCTCTCATCTGCTGCAGTTCTAGCCGACCTGATCTCTCTAATAAGATCTCTCAGTCGCTTGGGAGTAGGGGTGGTCAATGACCTGGAAAAATACATAGGTTATTTAATTCAATTTCAGCCAATGAAGCTTTAACCTCATTTTAATGAGAAAAGAATTCAAATATACTAAGAAAAAGTACTGAGTAATTTAAAAAAATATTTAGAAACATAACTAGCAACCATGTGCAAATAAATGAATATACTGGTACGTTTTCAGTTTACATCATCAAACCTTTAATAAAATCAAATAAGCTATGTGTATGTATAATCTGATGAAAGCCCATCATGCACACCAAATTTGATATATATACAGTTTTTTTTTACTGCAATAATATACTTTAATAAAAGATAAAATTCCACTTTTTTCAGAGCATAATGCTGGTTTCACCACAATTGAAAAGACAGAACATTTATTGACTTTTTACAAATTACTAGAGGCTCAGTGGGCTGAGACTGTGTCGCTCACCTTTCATTCTGCTTTGAAGAAACTTAATACAGAACCTACCACTGGTTGCTTCCCACCAAGTTTCGGTTCATCTGGCTAAGCAGTTACACAGAAGATTTTTTAGAAATCGACCAATCAGAAACAAGAATGGCCTGTGGCGGCCATGTTTATTAATGGATGGGAACTAAATGCACATTCTTTATAAAGGACCTACCAAGTTTTGATTCATTTGGCCAAGCGGTTTCAAAGAAGAAGATTTTTTAGAAATCAACCAATCAGAAACGAGAATTGCCTGTGGTGGCCATGTTTGTTGACGGATTGGAACTAAATTAGCAATCTTTATAGAGGAACTTCCAAGAATGCTTCCTACCAAGTTTCGATTCATTTGGCCAAGCGTTTTCAGAGGAGAAGATTTTTTAGAAATCAACCAATCAGAAACAAGAATTGTCTATGGTGGCCATGTTTGTTAACGGATCGGAAATAAATGAGCAGTCTTTATAGAGGACCTTCCAAGGATGCTTCCTACCTAAATTCAATTCATTTGGCCAAGCGGTTACCATCTTCGCTAGCCAAGGGTTACGATCCGCTCTACTCATCTTCACCATTGGCATTGTTAAGACGGATTTTCGAGGTCACACGGTGACGGTTTATATGTAATGCAACTAGTGGTAGCTGCAACCAATCAGAACAGGCTTTACAAAAAGCACATGTTCTTTAGGAAAAATGTCAACAAAATAAAAATGCAAAAAATCGTCAGTCTGGCACGATTTTGATAGTATAAAAAAGTTTGTACGATTAGCCGCTACACTATTCGTATAAAAAGTTTGTACGAGGAGACACTGCCTATCATAATCTTGAGTCAATTTTCAGGGCATTCAAACGAAAGGAAATAAAAGCCTCGCGTTGATTGGCTGAAAATGACATCATTACAAGGGGTGCAACTGTCAAAATCCAGCAGGTGGCAGTGTGCAGGAATTACGAAAATCCGTCTAACGATGCCAAGGGTGAAGATGATTAGAGCGGATCGTAACCCTTGGCTAGCGAAGATGAGCGGTTACAGAAGAGAAAATTCTTTAGAATTCAACCAATCAGAAACAAGAATTGCCTGTGGTGGCCATGTTTGTTAACGGATTGGGACGAGATGAGCAATCCTTATAGAGGACCTGCCATAGATGCTTCCTACCAAGTTTCGGTTCATTTGGCAACGCGGTTTCAGAGGAGAAGATTTTTAAAAATCGGTTAATCAGAAACAAGAATTGCCTATGATGGCCATGTCTGTTAACGGATCGGAACTAAATGAGCAGTCTTTATAGAGGACCTTCCAAGAATTCTTCCTACCAAGTTTCGATTCATTTTGCCAAGCGATTTTAGAGGAGACAATTTTTTAGAAATCAACCAATCAGAAATAAGAATTGTCTGTGGCAGCCATGTTTGCTAACGGATCGTAACTAAATGAGCATTTTTATAGAGGACCTTCCAAGGATGCTTCTTACCAAGTTTCGATTCATTTGGCCAATCGGTTTCAGAGGAGAAGATTTTTTTAGTAATTACACCTTATAAAAGAATGCTGGATTCTGATTGGTTACTAGCCGTGATATTTTTTTTTACAAATTCAGGCCTTGCATTGTGAATTTGCAGAATTTTTATTTCATGTAGGTGTATTTGCATAAGACTTAACTTTTTTTTTCATGGTATTTGCAAAATCGTATTTGTCGTTTTTACCCTTCACCGAGACGCTTGTAATAAAATTTACTAAACGTTATCAGTTGTGCGTTTTATGTAACATCATTCGGTAGAATTTAACAGATACATCATGTTAGGTCCTGAAAACGACAAACAAAAGGCATTATTTATTTAGCCAGTGTTCTAAATAATATTCGGTGTAATTTAACAGATATATCATATTTGGGAGGGGTATTTGCGAAAAATACCAGTCTTGAGACTAAATGTCCCTCGACAGTCGGCTTGGGAAATTTTTCATCTCTCGACTGATATTTTTCGCAAATAACCCTCCCAAACATGATATATCTGTATAAAATAAACCAATCAGGAAATCAGAAACAAGAATTGCCTGTGGCGGCCATGTTTGTCAACGGATCGGAACGAAATGAGCAATCTTTATATAGGACCTGCCATAGATGCTATCTACCAAGTTTCAGTTCATTTGGCAAAGCGGTTTCAGAGGAGAATATTTTTTTAAATCGGCCATTCAGAAACAAGAATTGCCTATGGTGGCCATATTTGTTAATGGATCAGGACAAAATGAGCAATCTTTAGAGAGGACCTTCCATAGATGCTTCCTACCAAGATTCACTTCATTTGGCTAAGGGGTTTCAGAGGAGGAGATTAAAATGTGAAAAGTTAACAGACGACGACGATGGACGCCATGTGATGGCAAAAGCTCACATTGCCTTTGGCAAGCTAAGGTGAGCTAAAAATGGAATACAGAATTACCCGTTCAAGGGAATGAATGAAATAATGAAGTTAAATAATATTAAACAATTGTTATTTCATCATTTACAAATGCTTTAGAATATATTATAAACCATATTTCCATAATAACTGTAAGTTGACATGTACCATTGTTTATACTGTATTTGCAGATAAAGAATGTAATTACTTTAAATAGAGAAAGCCCAACAATTTGTAAAAAAAAATCAATAATATACTTATATAGCCTTAAGCATTTCTCAGCAGTATATATAAGCTACATAATAAAGAACCAAATGATCAAAGGTATACTGGAAAGAAACTGTGGGTGTACCTTATTTATTTACAAAACTATCATTCATATTACTATAACATATTAAAACAAAACTAGAGCTTTTATTGGTCTTCAGAATCCTTCATTTGTACAAGATTTAATCTATTCAATTTCAAAATGAAGTTTTTGTCTCTACAGACATTGAATGGCTGTGCGATTCAAACATGGTGGCAGAATGGTACATCATAGTTTCAGATATAAATCTAGTCCTTAAAGCTTATTACAAATCTAACACAATGCTATCAAAGTCAATAATCCGTAGTAATCACCATAATGTCGGAAATAATTTAACAAAATTGGACCAGTTATGCTTGATCTAGATATATGTGATTACTGATTGTGAGAAACTATATATCACCACAGTTGCACATTTAAACCAAACTTACTACAATTACAATGTACCATAAAAAGTTTTTATTTTGTAGCTAGTCACCAACCATTTTCTTTTTGTCAACAAGTATACAAGAAAAAAAATGCTATGTGTATTACTACAACATTATAGAGGCATTTGATTGTAAAGGATACTTTTTCAAAATATAATTATGAAATATAGAAGCATTTGATTATAAAGAAGACTTGATCAAAATATAATTATGAAATACTGCCCATACCTGATTATTGTTGTCATTTTGCAGGATAGCTTTTCTTTGTAAAGACGACTACAGTATTGCTAACAAATCATGCAAGATTCATGCTAGCAGGTTACCTACAAGTCACAGAAGCATATAAATAAAAATAATAAATACACCTTCACCAATATGTCCATGCATTCTTACAATTTATCACATGATCAACAGCTTATAAAATATAATGTTCATTACATACATTAGACCTAATACATCTCCACTGGATGAAGATTGATTACACTGTTTTATTTTTTTCTTAAACAGGAAAAAGCCCACTGAGTTAGAGATACCTGTATGTTAAACTTGTTTTACATTGTTTTTATCAGAAGCAGACTACAGGTAACTCAACCTAAATACTATGGGTTATAAATATTCAAAATTGATCTTCAAAAGATGTAACAAAAGATACTCTAAACAAACATTTCACAACACAATAAAAACACTTCCATATAACAAGCTATGAACAATGAAGTGTATATTTGTATGTTTTAATAAAAAATATTTATTTTCCGTGAAAGACGCATGTCCCTTGTCACTCATATGTACTGGTAAAACTACAAACTGAACAACCAGCCTCAAATCAGATGAACATGTGGAGAACTAAATAAAATAAATTAAAGGAAAATAAATATAGGTGCACAGTGGTAAATTTGGATAAAATCCATCTGTAGTTCAGAATCAACAAAAGTGTCATGACCAGGATAGATGATATAGAATTTGATAGAGAAGACAGCAGCCTTAAATGTATCAACCAAGCGACTCAAAATTATCGACTGTGGGTGGCAGCCGGTTCCAGTCAGATACATGAGAGAAAAACTATTAAAACGATTCTGGTGTTTGTTGTGTCTTACAAATAGGGATAATGAAAGACGAGGAATGGATGTTCCATGATTGTCATATTTTCAGTTCATTTTCACTAGCAAGTTAAAATAGGATAATGTGGCAACATGAAATGAAAGTATATTTGGCATTCATGATCAGAATGTCATGTTCATTTTGTATACTTGCAAATTAACATTGCATTTGAAATGTCAAATGGAAAAAATATTTAACAAATACAATGTACATGTATATGCATTATAAAGGATTTTGTGTACATAATATTTTTTTTAATATTAACATTTCTCAAAAACTATAACAGGAAGTCCTTGCTTCAAGTGAGGAAATAATCTCCGGTGATATCTGATTATTAAATTATTGAATATTCTAAAATTTGTTACCTAAAGGCCATATAATTATAAAATCAGAATTCTGACAATTTTCCAATTCTATAATTGATAGCTAAAATACACAACTGTTATGTTACGCAGTAGTTACAAAATATATGAGTTGAGATACAAGTAAGATGATGACACTTACAGATTTGAAGATCTGAAAAATTAATTTCTTGGAAAATAAAGAATAGGAGTTGATAATGAGAAAGAATTTGGACCAACTTGTTGTATGACAGTTGTGTCTGTTACCACAAGAACATGTGTGTGTTCTTACAAAAAGATTACATGGTAAACATTTTTGTCATGTGAAAATTTAAATTCAAATGTACTATTTTTGAAATTAAATGGAAGAAGAGCCCTTGTTTGAGGAAGTCATATCATTTATAAAACTTTGTGTAAAAATTGTCTAAGAGACTCAATCAATTAAATGTTTGTTGGATTTTATTAGACGATACACCAACATCTAACACCATCCTTGACATCCAATCATAATGCAAGTCAGCTGCGGAACCGTAGCCCTTATGGTCCTTGGGCAGTTTTTCTGACATTTGCGGACCATAGGGCTACAGATTTCACCCCATCAAAAACTTTCGAAATTGCGCGGTGAAAATCATGCGCACCTTTTTTGCAAATTATTGTCATGAAAAAGGGTCCGAGAACGATCAAACATATATCATGTATCGTTTCGTTAAGATATTTATCTACATTCTTCTATACTTACTTAACTATTAATAATCATTTCCAGCTCATTATTATAACAAATGTCTCATTTGTGACAAGTCCTGCCTACTTTGTCAGCCATCTTGCTACTCCGGTAATCTCGTTCCTGAGGTCACATGATTTTTCCAATTATAACCCTATTTATTTATAAACCACAAATACACGTGTTCAAATTCAAAACTGTTCAATGAAAGTCCCCTCCAGAAAAAGAAATGAACAAAAAAACATTTATTTATTAAGATTATTTGTTGAAAAATATATGCCAACAAGATCCAAACTCATTTCCTTCTAAAACTGCCGAAAAACATCTTCGGTAAAATGTAAACAAACCGAACATGTGTATTTGCGGTTTATAAATAAATAGGGTTATAATTGGAAAAATCACTTGACCTCAGGAACGAGACTACCGGAGTAGCAAGATGGCTGACGAAGTAGGTGGGACTTGTCACAAATGAGACATTTGTTATAATAATGAGCTGGAAATGATTATTAATAGTTAAGTAAGTATAGAAGAATGTAGATAAATATCTAACGAAACGATACATTTATGTTTGATCGTTCTCAGACCCTTTTTTCATGACAATAATTTGCAAAAAAGGTGTGCAGGATTTTCACCGCGCACTTTCGAAAGTTTTTGATACAGAGCTCCAGATAATTTTGAAGTCCAAAGGGTAATTACCCCCTACACTGTACTTTTGAAAATGATGGGTATTTGCATATTTCCTTTGCATTGTTGTACTCTCTACTTCAGAAAAAGATTGCTTACATGTACACTTTTAAAATTATGTTTGACACAAGTCTTATTCAATAAACGCAGGATGCAAGTGAAATGTATATCTGTGTTTAATTTGACACGATTGTGTCATGTTTATTAATAAAATGTTGTAAATATTTTGTTTTTTGCTCGTCGACTTTGGCAGTTTTCACAGCCGTTTTGATAATGTCATCAATGATTCCTTTAACTATACTGTCACTAGACACAGATGAAACTGTCACAAACTTAAGTATAGAATTCTCTGTAGCGCTCTTGTGCTTAGTAGCGTGCTTATTCATGTTCTTGCTCATTTTCGGTAATCCCTCATTTTCAATGAACAACGTGTTCCCAAATTTACTTTCGTTTTAGTTCTTACTTATTACGTAAACCACATTTATTTCTAATATTGACCGCGATTGGATGATTTATCGTAAACATCCAATCATATCTCTTTTGACATCGATGCTTAGAAAGGCAAACATTCGGTACCCCTCGGATGTATACGCTCTCCCTTCGAAAAGTATAAAGGGAAGTAATTACAGGGAATTTCTCTCAGACAAAAATGTATTGTTATGTACACGACTGTACAAGTACGCTCCGAATTTGGAAAGTTTGCTTACACAGCAATATGTATGCGTAATGTGTACACTCTGATCTGATAATACATGCGTTTTTACTCGTTTTCATAGCGTAAAAAACGCAAATATGCAGCGTATCTGGAGCTCTGTGATAGGGTGAAATCCGTACCCCTATGGTCCGCAAATATCAGAAAAAACTGCCCAAGAACCATAAGGGCTACGGTTCCGCAGCTAAATGCAAGTCATTTACATATACAGTTGACTCTCATTATCTCGAATTTGATGGGATCATATAAAAAATTTGAGTCAACCGTAGTTCGACTCAAGAGGAGCTACGAAATTACCGGAAGTGTAGTTTGTTTAACGACGAAAGGGAGACAATTCGAGCGAAATTTTGAAGAGCTAATACCAGCATTGCATGTCACGATTCTCGGAACGTTTTTAAACTTATTCGATGTTTTTGCTGCTGTTTTTTTTTCTCTCTGTTAAATTCTTTGAATCTTGGACAGATAACTTCTAGATATCTTTTTTTTGTGTGTATGATTTTGTTTATGTTTTTCAGCTGTTGCATTGTCATTAAACTTCACCCATCATGACATATTTTTCTTTGTGCAATACTGTTTATTTACAATAAATTTAAACTAAATGTTAATTAAGAGTAACATTTTTTCAAATCTCTCAAAATAGAGAAATTATACATCTTCTTTAATCAAAATTAATTTCCGACAAATAATTCAATAGATAAAACGTTTCCGTCGTGTACTTTTCATAATCATTGATGTATGCCGACCCAAGCGCACTTATTATGAATCGATAATTTTTGATTGTACACATCTAACCTGTGTCATAATACCAAGCCAATTCAAATATTATCACTAATTAATTTGACCGATTGTGAAATAAACATGTGAAATAGCCTAAGGTAAACATGTCAAAGTCAATGACCGGATGTTTCACCTGTGATCCGATTTTAATCTCAAGGTAATACACATGTCTTGACAGGTAAATTCGACTTAACGAATGGAAATAATATGGCTTTCTACATCTCGGGACCAAAACATTTATTCGAGACAACCGAAATTTCGACTCATCCGAATTCGACTCAACAGGAGTCAAATTATATATATTTATACACAACGAAGTTTGGGACTTCGATAACAATTTGACTCTACCGGAAATTCGAGTCAACCGAGTTCGATAAAATGAGAGTAAACTGTATTAACCAATCGAATAACATCACTCTACATGTAAATGTGCTTAGATTTTAATACCTCATCTCTCATCTCATAACCAACATGAAAGTCAAAAGCAGTGTTAGAAACTCCCAAAAATATTTAGTAGTCATTTGGACAACCTAAATAAAAATTTAGGTTGTCCAAAAAATTGTTTGATTGTCCAATCAGGCTTGCCCACCTCGCTTGCGAGGTGGTCCTTACGGCCGGAGGGCTGCTCAAGGCCCCAGAAGCTCTGGGGTAAATGGTGCAAAATCCTGCACTCTGGGGATATCCTGGCACATAAATCTCAGCTTCAAATAGCAGGTTTTTTTTACTGAAATTTTTGCTTGACAAGTCACAAGGCACCCAGAAGCTCTGGATTAAAAGGTTCAAAAATATGCAATCTGGCCATTTCCTGGCACATAAACCAGCTTTTCTAAACCTGTTATTCAATTCGCCCCGGTCACAAACTTCCACATGTTTGAGAAACGGAAATTGATAAAATACGAGTAATAACCGGAAACAGCATCGGTATTAAATTCCGGGCAAATATCAACAATGCCAAAGTTTCGATGATCGTTTATTTGAAGAGTTTTATATTTATAGCCATTTTAAGGGGTAATTTAGGAAAATCTACCCACAAAACTTGAAAAGAATAAATTTCAGCATCTGGGTAAAAGAAAATTTCAGGTCGTCACTCGGACAACTTTGTTACAAATTCAGGTCGTCCGTAATCGTTTTTGGTCGTCATTGACGATCGGACGACCGGGAATTTCGAACACTGCAAAAGTCAGCAGGGCACAGCCATAAACCACAGACCTACATAATTTTTAGCTCATGTTTAACAAACAGACGGATTTCCAGCAAGTAATAAATTGTGCACAATGTCTAGCTAATCTACCATGAACACATCCTATATTTGTGCATGTATACATTGCTTGAAGACAAAGACAGCATACCTAATCTAAATGCTATACCACAAGTGTACTTTATGATTGTGATTATAAAGAATATCATGTTCATGTAGACTGGGTGTGAATCTAAAGGAAAATTTGACAAATCATGTCTACTGTGCTGTATAACCATGACAACTGTTTAGAAAACATCAATCACTGATCATCTGAAGTCCAGAGGAGAGTAAAAAATGCATCAGTTTTAAGTTTTCACCTTCTATTATATCTAACAATGGAAAAATAGTGGGACACTATCCTCTACCCTCGAATTCGAGTGTCGCTTGAGTGTTTCTGTGTCTCCTTACATAATTTCAATGTGCTCTTATGCAAATCTTAATTAAATAGGTACATGTACACTTAAGCCAAGTAATACCCTCTAGTTATTATCAATCGGAAATCCTTGAAGGATAACATTTTGATGAGTTCCAACCAAAAAGTCACAAGTCCAACAAGTGCATTCTTTGTTATTTTTTGTAAAAAATATCAGGTCAAAAACAACTGTGATGAGACCTGTCCTCACTCAAACAAGTTACCAGTATCTCTGATCAATAATAGGATGAAGTTGAACACATGAACACAAAAGTGACCTCCAATGCCACTCTATTTTCAGATCCTAGCTAGAACAATGTCTAGTATTATTTGTGCAATAAAAGTGAGTTGAACAATGTATTGTACTGTAGAATAGTGACATCATATGATCATTTAGAAATGACATCACCACATAATTATGTTAGAATGACTTCAGTAAAACTTGTTCATCATCTTCATTAACTACCCTATAGTCCAAACGGAAAACGCAATATCCGCAATTCTTTCAAGGAAAATATCGACAGTTCGCGGACCGTCGCGATGATTCAACGCGGACCATGATCGTGGACAAATTCTATCATTTTCATCACCATCGCGGAATCGCGGATCCGTCGCGCACAATGAGCAAATGTATTTTATAAACCTACGTGTACAAAGTATCTCGGTCGTATAAAGTTTGCCATAAAAATAAATGCAAATGTGGTCATTTTTATTGCATGTGGGATCTGATAAGAAATTATGCTTATCTTTGAAGTGATAAGGTCGTAAAGAAAGGTCATATCCTGTCATTAATTTCAAGTGCAGTGTTGTCTTATTTGATATTACACAAAGTATCTTAATGCTCGAGTAAGCACCACGTGGAGATTATCCTCGCCTGTCAATCAACACTAAATAGTAACACACACCTGTCTGAAATGTAGAAAAGCAATTTAATGACGAGCATACCTTTTAATGGGTTATAATCCACATGCAAATGTTTGTGAATGATTTGATTTTGAATGCATGTGTAAAAACGACAGAAATGTTTATCTGTGAAAAGATTTTAACAACTTCCGGTAAAAAAATTACTTCCAACCCATACACTAACTGTTACACACTTTTAAGTGCTGTATAAACATTTCTCTTTTAAATTATATCACCCTTCAATAGTATAAGTTAACTGTACATTTGTCCCTGGGTCTGGATTAATTTTGTGAGACAATTACGAGTGGTTTCAATCCGAGACTAGGGTAATGAAGTACAATCTGTCATTGGAATCAAAATAATGAGAAAAAACAAACGTTATTGTTCTTTTTTTAGTTGTGAAAAACAAAAATTGAAAATAAAATGGAGATTAAATATTTGTAAAACAATATATATTTATGGAAATTACTAATGTACGTGGTCGTAAAGTAGTTTCAGATGCTTTTTTATTTTATTTTCAAATTCGATAAAATAATACTGATCTATAATTATGAAATTCAAAAGCTGATTTTGTTCCATGATTCTATGTAAAAAAAATGAGAAAATTAATATCCACATTCCACTTCCGATTACATAATTCTACGTCTTAATGTATTGAAGTTTTCTCAAAGTTTTGAAACCCAGTGAAACGTGTTATGTTGAAAATATAAAATCAACAAATTTTATTTTGGTACAAACACAAAATCCACGAATTTAGGAATCCACGAACTTGTAATTTTTAACAAAACAACGAAAATTGATACCAACGAAGAAAAGTACTTTCATAGCGGTACCCCTTTCATAGTATTATAAAAATACAAACGTTCATGTTAAGAAAAGAAATCCAATTTGTTTTTCATGAAAAAAAATGGCTTGGGAGGATAAAACATACAAAAGTTAGTTAAATGGTTGGTTCCTTCCTTAGAGAGTGTGGAGGAAAATAATCATCATGTACTGATTGTCATAAACAGACTTATGACAGATAACATTTATTATTACTCTCAGCTAACACATCTTACTATTTCTTTTTCAGATGCTGTGTGTACATTTATACTATTATACATGTGTAGTATACTCTCAAAGATTTAGAAATAAATCATGTACATTTATACTATTATATATTTCAAAGACACAAAGATTGCTGGGTTTTTTTTATGGCAATATTCTACCAAGGACGTAAATACTGTCATCGATTGATTCACAATCCTTCTCGGTTTGTTTTTAAATCAACCATCAGCCTCAGGTAACTGTGTATTTGACCTTTTAGTGGCCGTGTTCAATGTGTGCACTATATAAAAATAGACACACCCGTACATGGATAAAAATACAGGTGATTATCAACTCGTGAGAGAGAAAAATAACACCTATGTAAACCAGGGTGACATGGGTAATTATTGGGGTATAATTTAATGTTTTTATTGCTCTATCACGTGTTTATCTATGACAAAGTGTCAGTGAACCAGAGCTGTCGAAATCTCTTTCCTGTCTGTCAGACAATAGGTCTGGCAGATGTGGACAATGTGTCAGACCTATCAAACATTTGCCGGACCTACATATTTTTTACAACTTCAACTGAATTACACATATACTGGCTAAATCCATAAAATGGTTTGTTTACCAGCTTCAAGTGATACCTTGGAATACTCAAAGTTAGTACAACACATTTTTGTGTGACATGTGGAAATATACATACAATACAATAGACTTGTGTACGAAATAAACAAAGATACCAAGTTTGCATAATGCTAGCTATGCACATGTTTCAAGGTGTTACCTCTTATACAAATGTAAGTAGCATTAGGTCTGGATAGAATCAATTGGATGACTGACAACCTAGGCCTAAATTAAAATTAAGTTTGTTTCCCCTTTCACCAACCGACCCTTTAAAAAGCCACCGAGTCAAAAAAAATGATTGCCAAAAATAAAAAAATAATCGTAATTTCCAGAAAATCGATGCGTGTCCGTCCGGAATCGGTTACACATTTAGTAGTCAAACTCTTCAATGTGAAGTCAAAATTTGATTATATAGACAAAAATAAACAAAAATCGGAGATTGCAAACAACGACAAGTTTGAGAAGCGAAATTAAGTAATGATGCCGGTCATCTTCAAGCGTTTTGTCGGTCCCAAGTTACTGAAAAATTGTTCCGGACATCGGGTCTGATGCGAAAAAGTTTAAATCGGACCTAGTCAATTTTTGTCCGACGGTCCGATGATTTTCGACAGCTCTGGTGAACTACCTTGTGTTTGGTGGTGTTCTGCCACATACTATGAAGAGAAATTCTATACAAGATTTTATTGATCCAAATTAAAGGGTCCACGAAGGGGCATATAAACATAATAAAACATAAGGTGAATGCATAAAATATCAAATAAATTGCAAGTACACGCAGCGACAAAAAAAAGGGGGGTGCAAGTGCATAGAGCTAATTTTAATTAGATTGGTTTCTCATCGATCTAATTATATAAAAACTGTGTTAATAAATGCCCGATTTTTATTTCATTTTATCTTTAATGAGGCTAGATGCAGATGAGAAACTACAATATTTTCAACTACCTTACATTCCTTGTCTTATGGTATCAGGTAATGAAATAAAGTTATGTTTAAAATATTTTTGTTTACCAATTTATTTTGTACACTTTGAAATTTCATTTACCTTTATATCACACAAGCCGAGCCCCAAGTCATCGGATGTTCAATTACTGTCAACTCGGCATGTGACTAAAGTTCACCTGTTATAAAAGTTTCAAGATCCCCAAAAGCAGCTTTGATCGATAATATACTACCAACAGGTGGAACCCTTTCTAGATTCTCATTCACGTCATAACTGTGTGTAGTACACACTGTCTACATAGGGAAATATGTATCCACTTTTGTTAAAGGTAAAACGACAAGTGGCTTGCAAGGTGATTAACGACATACAAATATGAAAAACGAAAAAGCATGTTTAGATAAACATTTACATCGATTTTTTTTTTCTTTTCAATCCTTCTCGGTTTGTTTTTAAATCAATTCCTCAGCCTCAGGTAACTGTATATTTGACCTTTTAGTGACCGAGTTCAATGTGTGCACTACATAAAAATAGACACACCCGTACATAGATAAAAAAAAATACAGGTGATTATCAACTCGTGAGAGAAAAAATAACACCTATGTAAACCAATCGAAATGTTGGGTTTACATAATAGGCAAAACAAGATGCGTGCTCCTATATCCTATAAATAAAATGTATGCCATCTCTAAAAAAAGTGGTATCAAATGATCAACTGCACAAATAAATCTCAATGTGGATATTAAGATTACGAAGCATTGTGATGACAAAGAATAAACGATTGCAGGTACAATCACGTGTAGTATTCATTATGAACGAACATTTCAATAATTACAATCCGCGATGGACTCGTGAAGACACCGCGTTCTGTCCGTCATGCCCATGTTGTTTCGCAGACCGTCCACGTATACACACAGACCTCTCGTTAATTCCGCGTTGCGATAATCCTTGATAAGACATGGACTTTGCGTTTTCCGTTTGAGCTGCACGGTATTTCTATTTTTGCAAGTACAAGTAATACTAAGATACGGAGTCTGATGCATTGTTGTGACAAATTAATAAATGCATGTACAATAAACAAACATACACTGTAAATAATCAGTGCAAAAGTGATACTAATCTCGTTGAGATTAGCATTCCGAAGAAATTTTCTGTCTGTTCTTCATCCTAATCTCGTTTCAAGCCCTATCAAGGGTATTCTGGAAATTTTAATTTTGACCACCCGGTGCATTCCGATGGATATTTTGGCATGGACGGATTGTGTCAGATCAAGTGCAGGTAAGATTTCATAAATAGACATATTTTCTAGTTCAAATCTGCAAAAATATTGATATTTCCTTACCTTTTACAGCGTATATCCGACAAAATAATCCAAAATCCACTTTAAGCTGACCGCCATTTTACTGAACTCATGAACTACATCATGTGATCAAAATCGTCACAAATTTTGCTACAGCATGTTTCTAAATGAAAGGTCGATGTCAATTATTTATTGTGTATATGCAAGCATATCTTTTATGGGCTGTTGATTGGTTTTAATAAAATATTTATAATAAAATTACAAAATTTCAAGCCGTGTATATGGGATTTTTAAATTATTATATAATATTTGACATCGACATCTCGAACTACGAAACAGACTATACCAAATTACGTCACGATTTTTGATCACGTGGTGTAGTTCTAGAGTTCAGTAAAATGGCGGTCAGCTTAAAGTAGATTTTGGATTATTTTGTCGGATATACGCTGTAAAAGGTAAGGAAATATCAATATTTTTGCAGATTTGAACTAGAAAATATGTCTATTTATGAAATCTTACCTGCACTTGATCTGACACAATCCGTCCATGCCAAAATATCCATCGGAATGCACCGGGTGGTCAAATTTAAAATTTCCAGAATACCCTTGATAGGGCTTGAAACGAGATTAGGATGAAGAACAGACAGAAAATTTCTTCGGAATCCTAATCTCAACCATTTCTGACATGTCATCGATTGCACACAATAATGTTTCTTTTATAAAATTGCCACAATCAATATCAAACATGATCGTGGATGGAATAAGCATTCGCTAAGCATGAATATATGTGTCTACACCCGTCAGAGAGATGTGTATTGCAGTGACCCGACACCATTGTGATTCAAGCCAGGTAGGAGGGTCAACATTAAAATCAACAGGTACATGTATAAATGCAATTACCGCATCATTTGGATACCAAATATTGAATGTGATGATATATCGTATTCTAATTGTGGTGCCCAATTAACAAATGTTTCAACCGATTATCTGAAAACCTATAATGTCAATCAATGTGACCGGTACTCTTCTGGGGTACAGGTATCTTGTCATATGAATATTGTCAATATGGCTTCCTGTGTGTCGACCGAACAACAAACTCCGCGTATATAAAATAGATCAATTGTTATGAGATGTTCTGGTTATAATATATATCTGTTTATGGATATATTACATGCAAATATGTATTGTATTATGTTACATGTGAAAAATATTACTTTTTGTCTGTCATTATTATAATTAAAAGTTCCGGATGTAGCAGTTTACAAGTACCGGAAGAAAAATAGTGCCAATGTGGCAAAATGGTGACGTCATTTACCACGACATCTACCAGAGTTATGGTTCCTATATTCGTGGCGGTGTGAAAAAAAAGGCCGGGGTAATTTGAATTAAAAAAATGTCCATTACTTTTCATTTCACTTAGTGTTTAGTGACGATATGATAAGATATTTTATTTCCAATATTCCACAAGATCCACAGGAGGCATAATTAGTAATAAATTCAAACATGCAGATCTAATGATATATTGTAAGATAGTTATCAAAAAAAGACCTTATTTTGTGTACTGAAAAGAAGCAAGGATTTATATAGATCTAGTATTCTACTATACAAATCCTTGATAGAAGGTATGACAAAAAATGTCTGATCACTTCTTCCATTAATTTGCAAACCACCTCTAGTGTATTATCGCAAATGACTATTTACACAAACTCCAACAAACTATGTACAAATGTTAAAAACCCTTGTGGTGGTATGTACAATTAAAACCGACCCGGGCATGTCTAATATATGGCAACTGTCTGGAGGCTGTCGTTGAATCCTTTTAAGGTGGAGGCAGTTACGACAGCAGTTGGTATTTCGTTCCATATACGGATTGCTGATGGAAAAAATGATTGTTGATGACTTTTTTAACCTCCAGTTTAAAGGTAGTGTTCAGGAACCTGGTGTCATCACTGTGTAGCATCACCACCCGATAGGTACCCTCGAAGTGGGTGGAAAAACAAACGTGAAGTCAGGTAAGGTCAAATTCTTCTTATTTTCATTATATTCTACGTTTTGCTGACAAGTAAAGTTTTGTGATATTGATTCCTAATAATGTAGATACTATTTAAGGCTGATTATGATCCGTAATTGGCTTTCTCTCTCTTCAAATCGTCAGAATCGGACCGCCGCGGGGTGGTACCTGTTCAACGAAGCATGTGACGAGTTCAAAGTTGTAAAAAAACACGTCTATCCTTCAACTATTCATTTGACGTTTTTGTAGAACAAAGTTTTATCATATTTAAGCTTGAACAACTCTTTATTTCGAAATAAATTATTGTTTTCACAGAGAAATTCATGTAAATAAAGGGACATCGCTGTACGGCGAATGGATTGAAAAGCAAAAAGTATCTATTCCCCGTACAGTAAACAACTATTCGCCGTACAATTTATCCGCTTTATTTCGAAATAAATTATTGTTTTCACAGAGAAATTCATGTAAATAAAGCGACATCGCTGTACGGCGAATGGATTGAAAAGCAAAAAGTATCGGCTATTCCCCGTACAATAAACAACTATTCGCCGTACAATTTATCCGCTTTATTTACATGAATTTCGAAATAAAGTGTTGTGCAAGCTTAAATATGATAAAACTAACGTCAAATGAATAGTTGAAGGATAATTTTACGTGTTTTTTACAACTTTGAACCCGTCACATGCTTCTTTGAACAGGTACCACCCCGCGGCGGTCCGATTCTGACGATTTGAAGAGAGAGAGAGAAAGCCAATTACGGATCATAATCAGCCTTAAATAGTAGCTACATTATTAGGAATCAATGTCACAAAACTTTACTTGTCAGCAAAACGTAGAATATAATGAAAATAAGAAGAATTTGACCTTACCTGACTTCACGTTTGTTTTTCTAGGGTACCTATATCCCGTGGTGACTGATGCTACACAGTGATCATGGCCTCTAATTCGTCAGGTAGCTCTTTGACGCTCCTGGGAGTAAATTCCCCGAGTAATATAACTCCCACAATAGCGATTTAACGTCAAATGGGTAATTTTTTCAGCTATACCATGACGAGAACAAGTTAAAATCAGATGATAATGATGTTCGCTTTGTACTAGGACATCACGCTTATTTGGATTATTATAGTTATATGTCGCTTCACTATGACACAAGTGTCATAGTAGTCAGTTGACCGGACTTTTTTTGGGGGGTGGGGGTAAGTTTTAGGGGTGGACAGGTGTAGGGTTGGAGTTTCAAAAACTGTCAAGCAAAAACAACAAAAGAAAAAAGTTACTTTGATTTCAAAGCATTCCCTTATATAAATACCCTTGATACGGGAGTTTTGTCAAATACTCCTGGACACTACGATAAATGGATTTTATTACTTCCATGCTATAAATGCAGCTTTTTCTTAAATTTTTGCCCAAAAAGTGCGTAGACCATAGTTTTTTACTCCCTCCTTTTTCAAAAGTGCTAACTGGTTCCAGATTACTATAATTACTATCGTGATAACAATGTGTACATCATAGAAGACACTCTCATATGTCTTTATTCATTTTTGTTTAAATTAATTGTATGCTGTTTGGTTTTGTTTTCTCCCTAATTTGGAGTCCCGAATGCATTTAGCTTATTATGGGCTAGCGGTTATTGTGGGCTAGTTTGTAATTTGCTATGGTTTGTAAGAATCTTGCATCTTGGTAAAACGGCTATAAGAGGAACAATCCCTGCCAATTTTTTATTAAATTTGACGAAGTGGTTTCAGAAGAAAACTCTTTCAACTTATTTTTTGTTCGAATTAGACCTAATTTGTATATTCGGAAAATATAGGAAAAATAACAAATATTAATGTATATGATGCATATCTCGTTTAAATTGAAGTCCATTCCAGTGAACAAAAGGTTGAACGTATATTAATAAATTTCTGCCTTATGTAACAATGGTCACCTTTGATGGGAGTGAGTGATTATTTTAAACTGATACTAGAAGGAAGATACATTAGATTTAAAGGCAATTTTAACTTTTAAATGTGTATTCCTTGTGGATTGTGGAGCCTCTTTTAAGTGTGAGAAACTTTTTAACCCAGGTGTAAATAGATCACTTTTTAATTAGTGGATAGTGTTTTTGAATGATTCATGGTGATGGAGACAGCACAGTTCACAGTGTATAGATGTATAGTAGCACCGCCACCCAACACTAGTTAGACATAGAAATATGGTTTCTCTACACAGGGGGTCATGATCCAGAGGTAAGGTAAGGATGATTGTTTAGTGCCAAATGAACTATTTCTTAGCTATATCATGGCGAGAACAATTATTAGTTAAATTTGATGAAATGATAATGATGTCCGCTAAATACTAGACCAACACTCTTAGTTAGATTTTACATGCAAGCTCACTGTCACAACAGTCCGTGGGTAAACATGTCGTTCCACTAAGACACAGTATCATAATTCCGAGCCAAAAGCAATCTTTGCATGCCCTTTCTCCTTACTGTTGCGTGTTTTTGGGAGAAGCAACATGGCCAGGTTTATAGTCTTTGGTGTGACCCGACCGGGACTCCAACCAACGACCAGCCGCACTCACACGAGGCGAGCATGTTCACCATTAGACCAACGAATCATGACAAAAGGCTAAGGTTCATATGATTTTAACGGTGATGAAAAGGGGCCGGCATCATTTTACACTTGACGGCTAGGGGAATTCCCATTCTCATATGTAGTATGCTAACCACGTGTATATTTATTTTTACAAATATTATGTACGTTTATTTGAAGAATGGTGTATATTTGAAGAAGTTACGATTAGCGCGTGTGTAAAATACTTTATACATTTGTATATATCGCATGAAATGATGTGCACGCGGGCCTCTCAAACATAACCAAATAAGTTCTCTCGAGAAAAAAATTAAAATAAACATAATTACACAAATATAGTATTTTGTTTTAATATGTATAATCTGAACCATTGACCTTTGCACCTTTCGCTTCTATTTCTGAAAAGAACGTAAAAGGTTTGATAGAAGAGTTATCCAATATTATCTTCAAAACATTATCAAGAACAGGTGACAAGGTAAATATATTGCAGTTATGTCAGAATTGGAACGATACCCTATTTATTTCTCAGTAATTCTGTCAATGTTGAAGTATTTTCACAGGCTTAATAATTTATCAGAAGGTTTACTTTATGATGCTTTTGTTTGTAATAAGGAATTGAATTGACGTCAAACAAATGCATGGTATTCTAGTATATTACTAATATTAAATAAGATGAATATATCAAATGTTAATGTCTATGTAGGCACTCTATGTAACAATGTGAAAAAAAATGTATGTGATAGTTTTCTTAGTTATTGGTATAGTTTAAAAAAATGTATAAATGAAGACAAAAAGGGAAAACTCTGTACATATTTTACATTCAAGGAACATTTTATTAGAGAAAAATATACATTTCTTAATGATTTCAAAGTAAGACAGGCAATTTGTAAGATCAGAATTAGTGCACATCCTCTTATGATTGAAATTGGTAGATATAAAAACTTGGAAACCGAAGAACGATTATGTAAACTGTGCATAACACAAAAAATTGAGGATGAATATCATTTTTTAATCGATTGCGCCATATATAATAGTAGTAGAAAGATTTGTTATCCGAAAATTTCAGAATTATGTTCTAATTTCAATATGTCAGATAAATCAAAATTCTATTATTTTTTTTACCAATGAAGATCTTTCAATAATCAATATCTTTGGAAAATGTATAATAGAGTGCCTTGAGACAAGAAAACTGAAACAGGGTTTATGATACTGAAATCAGTATTTTTTCTCTTTCGGTTTATATTATTAATTTTTTTTAAGGCTCTGAACCCGACAAGAAACATTGTATTTATATATTTTTATTTTTTTGTGTTTTTTGTTTGTTTGTATAATTGCCTCCAATGACAATGATCAATGTATGCAATTTGTTTGCCCCTATTGTGGGCCCATTGATTGGAATAATAAATATTCTTATTCTATTCTATTATCAAAATATGTTTCTATCTCTTACAGTCTGAGTAAAGTAAGACCATATTTTCCACTCAAAAAAGACAATTTCCTGTATTGACTCCAAGATAACTAATAAAGATGAGCATTTTGCAAAGAAAATTGGATGAAAAAATTAGAAAGTTCAAATTTTGGATATCGGTTGAGTTTACATTGTATCTCGGAAACCGTAACTAAAAGATAGGAGAAATATGTCAACATACTACTGAAACTGAAAGCTCTCAGCACAACCAATTCAAAGATTAAAAAAAAAACTATAAATGCATCAAAATTGAATGTAAAATACAAATTCTATATAATACCATCGCAAATATTTTGCGGTCGTCTGAAGAGTTGACATTTAATTTTTACTGCACACGGTACGTTTCTGGAATACGCTACGCTCATAGTAAATATAATGGAAATCCATTTATAATCTAAAATTATTTTGGGATTTGGGAGCAAGAACAGCAAAGACATAAACAGGATATAGACAAGACATAAACAGGATATAGACAAGACATAAACAGGATATAGCCAAAATCTGTCAATATGATGACATGTGTTCAATACTAATGATATTGAAGTTACAATGGTATAGAGGTATTCTGTAAATGAAATTTATGCAAGTCTGCAATTAAACAAGCAAGGCTTCCAGATTGCACAGAATACTTTATACATTAATACTGCCATTGAGCAACTGCTTATACTTATATTGGATAAACTTAGTACAATGTACCTTCATCATATTTTAAAAAGGCATCAATGAACAAACTACCCTTTGAAATTCTGATCCTCAGAAACCTGATTAACACTTGTGTACTCTGTACTCTTAGGTGAACCATACAGACATTCTAATCCCTCTGCTTCTTCAGTAATTCATGGCTGGTCACTCGCAGATACTCTCCAGTGATGAGTGGAGAGTATGGACAATAATGAGCCATTTGACCCTCTAGTTTTTATGTTAATAAAAAATTTAAGAATAGGCATCACTACAGGATAAATATTAAAAGACCAAATATAGAAATGATAAACCATCTTCTCCGAGACCACAAACTCGGTTGAACATACAACTTTACAAGGGCTTGGGAGATTTTTTTTATACATGCATGGTAGTATGAACTCTTTTTATTTCATACAAACATAGTATAAATTGATTGATTATTGCTTCTAATAGCAGCGAAGCAATAAATATCAATTTTATAGTGCTTGGTTTGACTTGATCAGAACTCGACCCACAATCTACCACACTCAAGGCGAGCATGCTAACCATTCTACCACACTGAAGGCGAGCATGCTAACCATTCTACCACACTGAAGGCGAGCATGCTAACCATTACACCACACTCAAGGTCAGCATGCTAACCATTACACCACACTCAAGGCGAGCATGCTAACCATTACACTACACTCAAGGTCAGCATGCTAACCATTACACCACACTCAAGGCGAGCATGCTAACCATTACACCACCGATGTGGTTCTTTCTGTTTTGGAGAATAATGCTTGCAAAACCAACAACCCAACAACAATGAATGCAATCTTTGATATTTTTGCAATTCTTTGAACTTCAATGAAAAAAGTAAACCAAGTGTGTTTATTGATGTATTTAGCATACTTCCATTGTTGATCGACTGTGTACCCTTCCGAAGGGGTGTCCATTGGTTGTGCAGGACAAATTGAATACATTTGCCCACAGAACAGGACATAAATGACACAGTATCATATGTTAAACTATGTTATGCTGCAGTTGCCATCTTTAATTTCTTTTCAACACAAGAAAAAAAACAAAATTTTGTGTAGACTATTCAATGATCACTCATCTACAGTTCGAGTTCGATCAGTTTCTGAGAAGCACTTTTAACCTTCTCATAAAGTCTTATGGTAAACTGACTTGACAGGCTGGTGGTTTTCTCTGGTTTCCTCTATCAATAAAATTTACCACCATGATATAACTGAAATATTGTTGAAAGTGGCATTAAACACCATAACCATAACCTTCTTATGATAAAACATGTCTTGCTGTGTCTGCCATCTTGGATTTCAAGATCTAGGAAGTGTAATAAGTTAAAGGATGATGATGACAAAGGATGCAAGTAGATATACAGTCAAACCTGTATTAAGAGGTCACCTTTGGGACAAAGAAATAATGGCTTTATATGAACCTTTAACAAAGAGGTTCAATTCATTTAAAATTTTCTATGACAGGACAAGAAAATGTAACCTTTAAATACAGGTGACTGCATGGGCAGGCTTGACTGTAATATCTTATATGGCAGTTTTTAAGTTTCATGGCCTCACTTCTTTTTCTGGCTAAAATAGAATGGGCAATAATGTGTATATGTATCCATGTACATGTATCTACATATTAATAATAATAAGACCATGTTTTATGTTGTAGGACTTTTATTACACTATTCCAA
Organism: Bathymodiolus brooksi; assembly: GCA_963680875.1. Lineage (NCBI taxonomy): Eukaryota > Metazoa > Mollusca > Bivalvia > Mytilida > Modiolidae > Bathymodiolus > Bathymodiolus brooksi. Next base: position 23,633,788 of record OY804578.1, on the reverse strand, counting down.
TCATAGAAGTTGGACCCTTTTAAATAATTTTAGTGGTTAAAGAAATGACATGCATATGGCATAAGAAAAAACAAAAACTAATTAGTTGAAATTTTAGATCTGAGGGAAAAAATGGCACATAATTGCACTAGTAAATGCTAACCTTCTGCTTATCATAACAGAAAAAAAAAATTGTGAAAAAGCATTACATAGAGAATAATACAGGACAAAATCCGTATCATCCTGAGGGCCATTAGGACCGAGGGATGATATTGGTCAAGGGTAATACGGCATATGATACGGATTTTGCCATGTTTTATATACTTTATCATATATTTAAACAGGAAAGTATACAGGGTATTCATTATATCATATATTTCAACCATGCCTTTGATAATACATGTATTTTATGAAATTTTTGAATTTTTGGGGGAATTTGAATTTTTTTGTTTGTTTGTTTTTTTTTTAAATTTTATGAAATTTTTGAAAATTTTGAAATTTGTTACCATGTTTTATACACTTTATCATATATTTAAACAGGAGAGTATACAGGGTAGGGGTATGATAAAGGGTAGACCGAATAATCTGTCTCTTGTGTGTCTATATTTGTCATTATATATTTCCTTTTTATTATTTGGACATTTTTTTTTGACACACTGAGACAGAAAGCACTACTATATAAAAGTAGTAGAAAGTATACAATTTGTATGCACTGGAAATTCTGGGATTTCTCGAGTTTTGTGTAATGCAAACACCTACCAGTCTATTCATGAAGGATTATTCTTCAACTCTAGCACTGCACTGGACTTAAAATATCCCTTGAGACCCCCCTATATCCATTTTTATTTCTCTTCGCTCCATTTACAATATAAAATTAATGGCATCATTCATAAATATTTCAACCAATCAGATTGACTCTTATATTTTAGTGGTAGGAGAGGCGAATGCCAGACAACTCGGCCCGCGGACAACTCGGACCGTAGTAAAGGACTAGTCGGACCGAAGTCCAAGACTACTCGGACGTATGTTAAGACAACTTATTCTCAATACGGTCCAAGTTGTCTTAACATACATCCGTTGTCTTAACATACGGTCCGAGTAGTCTTGGACTACGGTCCGACTAGTTCTTTACTACGGTCCGAGTTGTCCGCAGGCCAAGTGGTCTGGCCTCTCCTACCACTAAAATATATGAATCAATCTGATTGGTTGAAATATTTATGAATGATGCCATTAATTTTATATTGTAAATGGAGCGAAGAGAAATAAAAATGGATATAGGGGAGTCTCAAGGGATATTTTAAGTCCAGTGCAGTGCTAGAGTTGAAGAATAATCCGTCATGAATAGACCGGTAGGTGTTTGCATTATACAAAACTCGAGAAATCCCAGAATTTCCAGCGCATACAAATTGTATGCTTTCTACTACTTTTATATAGTAGTGCTTTTTGTCTCAATGTGTCAAAAAAAAAAAAAAAATGTCCAAATAATAAAAAGGAAATATATAATGACAAATATAGACACACAAGAGACATATTATTTGGTCTAGATAAAGGGTAGGCATCTGGCACTTTATCATCAAATATTCAAAACTACTGTATTTACCACTAAATATATGATAAATCAATATATCTAACTAAAATAGCTTTTATACACTTATATGTATCATTATCATTGCAAATGTTCTGCCACAAATGAAAATACATTTCTGATTATACTTTTTTTTTTAAAAGTCACATTCTTTTTGTGTCTTAAAATAATAAGTTACAAATAAACAACCATAATAATATTTCCATATTTTAAATAACATACATGTATGCGTACATAACTTGTTTTACAAAAATATCTTTTTTATTATACTACATCAATTGTTCTGTGCCATAAAATATCTGTAGAGGAGAGCTGCAGCTAGAGCAATGCCTAATGGAATTAACCATCCAGTCCAGCCACTGAAAAAGATGGATAAAAGATAAACTCAAAATGCTGCTATGAAAATACCATTTCTATTTGAAGAATGTATCTATACATAAAATTTCATTTTCACAAATGTTACATATACAATATTGGTGTATTGACGGTAAATATAGAATTTATGTGGCGAGGCTTAGAAATGGGGGAAAGACCAGCTTTTAGCGAGTCTTTCCAATCGTTTCGTGCCGAGCCACATAAATTCTATATTTACCATCAATACACCAATATTGTATTTATCCTGTAATAAAATTTGCAAAAAAAAATGTTATTTAATTTAATAATTAAAAAAAAGATAACAGAACCCCCATTGATACCTCAATGGTAGTTCCGGTAAGGGGCGTGGCTTAATAGCTTTATTAGGCTAATGTGAAAAGTGTTATTATGACAGGGGTGTGGCTTAATAGCTTTATTAGGCTAGTGTGAAAAGTATTATTATGACACTCATAATAAAGCAACAGTTTATTTCAACCCATTTATTATGACAAAAATAACCCAATTGCAGGATAAAATTTATTTCTAAGAAATTTGCTTTGCTTAAGAACAGTAAAACATGTAAAAGATTGTCACTATTTTATAGTAAAATAAGAAATTGATGGATTGATTTTTGGTGTTTAAAGCTACTTGTAGCAATATTTCAGCTATATCATGGCGACCAATTTTAGTGGTGTTAGAAGCCGGAGTACCCGGAGAGAACCACCGACCATGGGCAAGCAACTGGTCAACTTTATCACTTGCGGCTGCGAGTCGAGTGAGCCCTTTTTTGTAATTTACAAAGCCAGGCATATTGGTGATGGGCTTTTATGAGTTGTTAGGTAATCCAACTACTTAACTCATTGAGCTACCCGGGCCCAAATAAGAAAATAAAATATAACAAATCTCCAATAAATTGTAACAGAAACACATAACAATAGAATTACTGTTTAGGATTGGTTTAGGTTTATGGTGTTTAAGGCCACTTTCAACAATATACAAAGTTTTATTGGCAGATGAAACCGAAGTACCTAGAGAAAACCACCAACCTGTCAAAAGTCACTGACAAACCAAGAGAATTACGTTACAATAATAGACGACATCATAATGCATCACACGAAATCATAAAAGCATGTTATAGTACCGGTACATACTTTAATATTTCCTATGTACTATAGCATATTTATTATTCACGCCATACATTATGGCATAATTAATGTTTTAAAATGTTGTTAATTAAGTCAAAATAAAGTTTACATACAAATTAATTTATGTGTAATATATTGGTTTTCATCTGTCCGAACTGAAATTACGTAATTCTGGTTTTTTTTTGTGACAACAGTTTCTACTACAGATGTAACTTTGTTGCTTTGTTTATCCTTAAACCAAGCACATGCTGAGAGCTGTTGTCCTATTCCCAGTGAAAGAAACCACCGTTCACCAACCTGCCAAAAGCGAGAAGAGAACAAATTTGGCGAGTACGTTTGTGTAAGAACTCGACAATCCGGTGACCGAACATCGTGAGGCGAGTTCTGATTATTTTGCACTCGTCCCTGTCACAACCAACTTGACGAAGTAGTTTCTCAGTCAATGATTTCGTAAAATTTTTGATTCGACAATAAAAGATGTGAAGAAATCCTTCAAAATCGTTGATAGGACTAGCGGTGCAATGTTTCACATCCACCATATTGATTTCTCTTATTGATAGAAAACGCTAAAAGATGGCGTCCTATTCCGAACCGAGATCAAATAAGATTAATATATACCTCCCAAAGTTCAATGCAAACGATTCAGATTATCTTAAATACGGATTCGGTAGAGTAAAACTTGATGATATCAAATAAAATTGGATTTGGGTGGACTTTATATATGATAAAAAGGTAAATGTTAAAAAATCGTAATTTTCGAGTCAGGATTGGATTTTGCAGCAATATAGATAAAAATGTTATAAATCTTATTATTTCTCATGTAAAATATTTGCATTAGATTATTGGCGAGTAGAAATATCTACCCACTGGCCAAACTTGGCAAGTGCAATTCTAATTTGGCGAGTACAATTTTGATTCAACTAGCCAAAATGACGAGATATGAGAAAAAAAAAACGTTTCCCACACTGTATTCCGCAATAAATTTTTAATATCTTTCTTTGACTGAACAGCCAACGACGCATGAAAGGTTACCCGACATGACATCATACATTACGTTGGTTGATGTTAGTGTATCGCCAACATTGTTTTATAAAAAAGACAACAAACATATAAATTTAATAAGTTTAGTGTTACTGAGAAATTAACCTAATCACAAACACTTAACATTCCTAACACCATTGTTGTCATCAGAAAAGAGAGATACATGTGCAACATGTGAGACAATAAAATGGAATCTATAACATCTACTTACCTCCCTTGGTCAGACGAAGGACTATTTATTGTTGTATTCTTCTGAAGAAGTAAAAATAAAATTATTCACTCAAGCAACCAAATACAGCTCAGCTGGTTTTAAATAACTACTTCATACCAAATACATACAGAACTTTCTATTTCACAACAAAGTCAGCTTTTAATGCTACGATTATTAAGAGGCTATCGTGGCCATTTGTAGATTAGATTATGGGTATTTAAGACACTTTCAAAAATCTTTCAGTTACATTGGGTCAGTTTGGTATACAGCTTTACATTGTCATGCATGTTTGAAATACAATGGTAAAATAATTATATGCTATCATGTATGCACATAAGTGTTGGAATTGAAATATTGTATGTACATTGTAACAAAATATACAGTTAACCCATACAATTAAGACATGCATGTTTATTTGTTTATATATGTATTACTGTTAGAGATTCAGTTATCCAGAGGGGATGGCTTAGATCCTATTAACTGGTTTACCCGCACCACATTTTTGTGACTTTCCAAAACCAGGAGCTGGATTTACAACGTCATATACATGTATTGTGGTCTTTCTTTTGTGTTCAGTGAGTTAAGATGAGATGTTAATATTAGTGGAATTGATGTTAAATTGTTATTTCAATATGACACAAGCATGATTTGTAGACTCTGGTGTTTGTAATCATCAAATTTCTAATAAAAAAAGTCAAGAACTCTGGTAAATTTGTAAGAGACCTCCATATGCTACAGTTCATCATAGTTGTATGCATGTCATGAAATATTAAGAAATCCTGCCTAATTGTGTAGTCATGATGAACAATGTTCATTTACATATGGTAACTCAAAACAGCATTTCTAACTATCAATTTTAAAAAGTTTACTTAGAAAATATCATTTGTCCAACACATTCATTAGATACTTATACAAAATCATAGCTCATGTAACATGTACAATACATAACTAATTATATATGTAGGTTGGTTTATGGTGTTTTTTACCATCCTCACCCCCACCCCCCTCCCCCAAGAATAATGAGAAAGGATGAAAGATGCATAAATGTGACTGATAATATATCTCTGTACGAGTGGAATCAAAGAATATTTATATATACATACATCTATGAACTTGAAAACTGAGCAAAGTTTGGACACTGTTAACAAATTTGATACATTATGTATTAGCCTATATAGATGTATTTAATGTTTATTTTCTGACATGTAAATTCTTCTAAGATTTACAGTACCAGGGTACATTATGAAGCTCTTGCTTACCTTTACTGTTTTTCCTTTTTTGTCATCCTAAAATTAAAATAATTTGTATTAATAGAACATTAAATGTTGAATCAAAATACATAATAACATGTGAAATGAACCCATCAAACCAATACCTAATGATTCATAATTAACTAGGAAGAACTGTTTTAGATACCTAAAACTTATGTCTCCCCTTAATGAAAATACTATTTAAAAAACAATTATTTGACCTTGAGGTCAAAGTCTCACAAAGGTCATTACGGTATGCGACACACCGCCTTATGGTCATGCACCCACATACCAAATATAATTGACCTATATGGGAAGACAAACTAGAGGCTCCCAGGAGCCTGTATAGCTCACCTGGGTATAATAACAACATCAAACATCAGTCAATAAAACTTGATAACTTCGGTAAAAAAAATTAACAAATGTAGCCTTCGTCATTGCAGACCCCTTCTACAAAATAATGTGGGCAGGGGTTCCCCCTTTAATGTAAGTTATCAAAATTGCTGTAAAAAAACATATATGTCAATGATTCTCAAAATTTAGCTTTTCCTACTTCACATTTTGTAATAGAGTTGCTTCCCTTTGATTATTTGAGTAACCAAAAGCAGTGAGTCAACAAAAAAATGCATTTCAAGAGGAATAACTCTTCACAGTTGTCACACATTTTCAACTGTGGGAAATTTTTTGTAGATCTTAACATGCTGAACATTTTTGCAGTTTAAACTTTCCTTCTATCTCTAATAGTTTTTGAGATATAAGATAATAGTATTAAAATTGAGAACATTTTGATGAAAAAAGGGCAATAACTCCAAAATGGGTAATTGGATTTACTTCAAAATTGCAGGGTAGGAAGATCTTGACATGCTGCAATTTTTTGCAATTTAGACTTAACCTTTATCTCTTATAGTTTTTGAAATATAAGACGAAAAGTATTAATTTTTTTTTTTTTTTATAAATTTGATGAAAAAAGGGCAAGAACTCCAAGATGGGTAATCAGATTTACTTCAAAATTGCAGGTAAAAAAAAAAAATTGATCGAAGGGTCGAACCGCCAGACACATTTTTGGAAGAGAACCATCCAATGACTATTTCATCAAAATTTTGTTCTTATTGAGCAAATGGTTTCAGGCAAAAAGATTTTTATGGGAATTTCCCATAGGGTCCTATGTTAAATTAAGTTCGGCTGTGGCAGCCATCTTGGTCGGATCATTTCAGCAAAGTTTGGTTGAGATTGGCTCAGTATTTTCAGAGGAGAAGATTTTTTTTAATTTCATCCCCCCTTTTTTCTAATTTGCATAATCGGTCAAAATGGGTAATGGGATTTACTTCAAAATTGCAGGGTAGGTAGATCTTGATATGCTGCACATTTTTGCAATAAACTTAACATCTATCTCTAAATAGTTTTTGAAATATAAGACGAAAAGTATTAAAATGAAAAAAAAAATTGATGAAAAAAGGGCAATAACTCCAAGATGGGTAATCAAATTTACTTCAAAATTGCAGGGTAGGTAGATCTTGACATGCTGAACATGTTTGCAGTTTCAACTTACCATCTGTCTCTTATAGTTTTTGAAATAAAGGATGAAAAGTATTAAAATTTTGAAAATTTGATGAAAAAAGGGAAATAACTCCAAAATGAGTAATGGGATTTACTACAAAATTGCAGGGTAGGTAGATCTTGATATGCCGCACATTTTTGCAATTTAAAGTTAACCTTTATCTCTTATAGTTTTTGAAATATAAGACGAAAAGTATTAAAATTTTACAAATTTGATGAAAAAAGGGCAATAACTCCAAGATGGGTTATCAGATTTACTTCAAAATTGCAGGGTAGGTAGATCTTGATGTGCTGATCATTTTTACCCCATGTCAGATTTTCGATATTATTAACGGTTTTTGAGTTATTACCAAAAGCCTGCAATTTTACCATATGTTCTATTTTTAGTAACAGCGGCCATGTTGGTTGGTGCACGGCATCACCGGACACAATTTTGGAACTAGACACCCTAGTAATGATTCAGACCAAGTTTGGTTTCCATTGGTCTAGTACTTTCAGAGGAGAAGATTTTTGAAAAAGTTTACGACGTACGACGGACGCCAAGTGATGGGAATAGCTCACATGACCCTTTGGGTCAGGTGAGCTAAAAAGTTATGGTCCGGACAAGTTTCGCTGAGAAGAAGTAGAAGAAGCGGAAGAAAAAATCAGACTAAAACAATATGTCTCCTTTCACTTGAAGGGGAGACATAATTATTGTGTATTATTCATGATTTATACAGTGAAACCAGTCTGAACCAAACACTGAATAAACTGAAATCCTGTATAAACTGAACTAGATAAATATATATATATTTCTCAGATGATCCGATATTCCAGAGCTTATGGTTCCTATCAGGATTTCCTTGATAGAGGGTTGCTGCTAACAAGGAAGCTACTGAACCAAGGGTTGGTTCCTACTGATTAAGTTGAATTCATCACTGTTTAGTAATTTTTCAAAACAATGATTATTGTTTGCAATCAATAATAAATTACCAGTAATAGAAAATTATCTTCAGTTTTGGAATAACAGTATTTTTTATGATAGTAATTATGTTAATGGAGAATAAATTGAGAAGAGAGAACCTTATACTTATTTAAAGTTAGACATAGATAAGAACATTATTAAAATATTCACTAAGATTGGAATAAGTAATAGCAAACTTTCTATTGAAGTAGGGAACCACAAAATCCCTCTTGAAAATAGAACCTGTCCTTTATGTAGATTAAATGTGGAAGATGAATACCATTTCACAATGACATGCCCTAAATTACCATAGACAATTTTAGAACAAAATTAATGAAGGAAATTTGTAATATTGTACCCTCATTTCAAAATATGAACAATGACTGAATGAGACAGAATTTAAATATTTATTTACAGGTAAAGAATATGATATTATCTCCATTATTACTATAAGAATTAGAGGAATGTATAATATAAGAAATGGTTTATTGCATGTTAATTAATTAAATGAATTATGTTTGCTCAATACTATATCTCTTTTTTACTGATACAAATGTATTTATAAATGGACCTGACTAGCACCACCTTCATTGGTAAATATAATAATAATTACTATTATACTTTAATAGGATAGGGAGGCATATTACTACATATACCCCTGGTAAATAACTGTTCTGATTATTTTGTTTGTTTTATTTACTTTGTTTTGGTATTTTGTATTGAACCCATATTGTTGTATTCATGTGAAATTTGAGGATTTGAAAATTAAGTCATTCTAGAAAAAACAAGATGAACTGTGAGCTAATGCTCACTTATGATATCCCCGCTCTTCGGCAAACAGGAAGTAGGAATCTGACGGGTCAAAAAACATTTCCCACGATATGGGGTACCTATATGAAGCTTTTGACCAAATATCAGATTTCTGCCATCAATAGTTGCTGAGAAAAATGCAATGAAAAATGAGCATATATGTTCAATGTGTATAAAAATCAACAGTCGGCAAACAGGAAGTAGGAATCTGATGGGTCAAAAAATGCTTCCCACGATATGGGGTACCCATATGAAGCTTGTGACCAAATTTCAGATCTCTGCCATCAATAGTTGCTGAGAAAAATGTGACGAAAAATGTGCATATATGTTCAATGTGTATATAAACCAACTAAGTTGGCAAACAGGAAGTAGGAATCTGATGGGTCCAAAAACGCTCCCACAATATGGTATACCTATATGACGCTTGTGACCAAATATCAGATTTCTGCCATCAACAGTTACTGATAAAAATGTGACGAAAAATATCTTGGACGGACGGAAGGACAGAGGTAAAACAGTATACCCCCTCCCCCTTTGGGGAGCGGGGGGTATAAATACACCTTCAATTTCTTACACAAATTTTATCAGTGAGATCCAGTACACCTAGTTGTATGGTTTAAGATGAAATTGACCGTTATCCATTAGAGATAAAAATGAAATTAAGAGTTTTAAATATTATAGTATAATTACTTCAGAATGATGATAGGTTACACAGCAACATGTATCAACTGCTGTATTCTAGAGTAATCAATTCAAGATGGATTACATATGTCAAATCATTATTAGACGATAAAGGGTTTGAGCTATGTTTAGAATAATAAATGTATTTTACATTTTAATGAAATTAAATTTACTGTTAAGAAAGTTTATCCAGAAATGGCACAGCAATATAGAACAGGCCCCAGAGATGAATTTTATTCTATGCTTAAGACAGAATTTTGTTTGGAAAAATATTTACTCAGATTAAGAATTGATAAAAGAGTATATATTTGCAAAATATGCTGTTCACATTAAAAATTCCAATCAAAACTGGTTGATGGAAAAACATTCCAAAACATGAGAGTTTCTGCAATATATGTAACTTGAGACAGATAGGAAATGAATTCCATTATATTTGTATTTGCTAAAAAGGCTAAGCTGAAATTATTCAGCTTAGATCAAAGTACATACCAAGTTACTTTGTCAGAAACCCTAGTGAAAATAACTTAAGTGGCTTACTTTCAATTTGTAATGTGAAAGTATTAAATAATTTGGAAATTTTTCTCAAGAAAATCTCAAATTATTTATGAAAAAAATTAATAATAATAAATCTTGAGACTTATCATTGCATTTGTATAGATAATCCTGACATGATACATAAAAGTTGCTTGTATAGAGGTTGCATGTACTTATATTGTTATGTGTAATAATTATGTAAATGTGTTTCATTCATTCAGTTTATGTAAATGTGTTTTATTCATTCAGTTCGTCATTATGTATTGTGCATTCTATTGTCTGCCTCTTGTAACAGTGCATACTGTCAGAGTGTAATAAAAGTCTTAAGTTTTGTATCTGGATTTCGCACCAAATAAAATTCTGACTCTGACTCTGCTACATTTGTCATTTTCTTGTAAAATATGCCCCTTGTGGGCAGTTATTTCAAATAAATAAAGTATTTATAAATATATACAAAAACAAGATAAAAACAATTATTTTAAGTAGTTATGGTGTGATGACTTCTTTATACTCTCCTTAACTAATATTATACATAGAATAAGAACAAGATTTTTTTTATTGTCAATTAAGGTCCCACAAAGGGCAAACAATTTAATACAATGACTGAAATGATTGGAGGCATACAATGATATATGTAAACACAATAAAACCAAACCCAGGAGCCTGTAATCGCTCACCTGGATCAAAACTGCTTTCAATAACAACGCAACTGCACTGTGGCGACCATCTTGGTGGGAGAGAGCGACTGCCGGACACAATTTTGGAAAAGGACCATCCAATGACTATTCCATCAAAGTTTGGTTCTAATTGAGCTACTGGTTCCAGACAAGATGGTTTTTATGTGAATTTCCCAAAGGGTCCTATGTTAAACTAAGTTCAGCTGTGCAGCCATCTTGGTCAGAGGGCCGAACCGCCGGACACATTTTTGGAAGAGAACCATCCAATGACTATTTCATCAAAATTTAGTTCTTATTGAGCAAATGGTTTCAGACAAGAAGATTTTTATGGGAATTTCCCATAGGGTCCTATGTTAAATTAAGCTCAGCTGTGGTGGCCATCTTGGTCGGAGGTCTGAAATGCCGGACACAGTTTTGGAAGGGGACCATCCAAGGATCATTTCAGCAAAGCTTGGTTGAGATTGGCTCAGTAGTTTCAGAGGAGAAGATTTTTTTAAAATTTCATCCCCCCCTTTTCTATTTTTAGCTTGACAGCCATCTTGGTTGGAAGTCGGGATCACCGGACACAATTTTCCAGGGGGGCCACCCAAGGGCAATACCACCAAAGTTTGGTTGCAATTGGCCCAGTGGTTTCTGAGGAGAAGATTAAAATGTGAAATGTTGACGGACGGACGACGGACGAAAAGTGATGGCAATAGCTCACATGGCCTGAAGGCCAGGTGAGCTAAAAACGGAATATATGCTAAACTACTCCTTGCCATGTAGCTGCAGTTAAAATATGAGCTCAGTTTGGTTTATATTATAATAAAGCAGCAATGGACAATTTAAGAAATTTCTATTTTTAGTAACAGCAGCCATCTTGAATGGAGGGCTGGGCTGTCAGACACTATTTTGAAAGGGACCCACCCAGGGACCATTCCTGCCAGGTTTGATTTAATTTGGTTCAGCGATTTCAGAGGAGAAGATTTAAATGTGATCTTTTATCAAAATATGCCTAATTTGAATAATCGGTATAAATCGGCTGAAAGAAAAATTTCACAGAAAATCACGGAATATATGTTAAACTACTCCTTGCGATGTAGCTGCAGTTAAAATTTGAGCTCATTTTGACTTATACTATTTTTAGCTTGGTGGCCATCTTGGTTGGAAGTCTGGATCACCGGACACAATTTTGGAAGGGGGCCATCCAAGGACTATTCCACCAAAGTTTGGTTGCAATTGGCCCAGTGGTTTCTGAGGAGAAGATTAAAATGTGAAATGTTGACGGACGGACGAAAAGTGATGGCCAGGTGAGCTAAAAAAAAAACACACAAAAAAAAACTGTGAAACAAAGATTAAATATATTTTGTTACATTTTGCTATAAAGTTAAGCTAAAAGTAAAGAATTATATCTATTCCATGAAATTTCCATGCTTACCTAAAGTGAGATATCTGGATTCAAATCTAGTTAAGTAAAACCAACGATTCTGTAAAATTGGTACTACTACTTGCATCTTATACATGTATACACAAGCATGAAGGAGCAAGGACCAATCAGGTCATGTCATACATGACGAACTATGGAAGTATCATTCTAACCAAGCTTAGCCTAAATAAGATAAGTCTTTTTTTAAAGAATATTTTTAGGTAGAAATATGACAGAACACAGACAATAATTGATGTTTGAACCTGATATAGGAGTTGGTTATCATGCTGCATTTAGGGTCAAAATCTTGTAAAGAACTATCCAAGGATCATTCACACAACATTAAATTTCAAACCACTCTCTCATTCATCAAAAAAAGCTTTAAATCTCAGCCAGGGATATTGTATTATTCACTTCAGCATCCACGTTGAATAAAATCTGATGAGGTCCACTAAAGAAGCATTCCTGCAAAGTTTATTTCAATTTAGCCTAGTAATTTAAGAGAAGACATGATTATGAACATACAAATGTACATTGTATAATGTATAACACTGACAATGACACCAGATACAAAATGATGACAATAGTTCCCACGGCTCTTTGGAAAACTGTCAATTGATAGACAAGTAAAGGATTTGTAATCAATAATACTGTCTTATTTTTCTTATCTCACCATATTCTCTTTCAATTATAAAAGCAAGTAAAATTAGTTCAATTTATGTACTAGTATCTCAGTTCCAAACATATTTAACATGATAAACCTATTCTAACAAATAGCTTACCTCATGAAGTACACCAACAATGTAATCTTTCATTAGTTCTCTAGCATCTTGTGAATGTCCTACATCTTCAAAAGGTTCAGTAGCATCACGACCTAATATAAACAACATTTTATAATTACATGGATCACTCATTTCTTTTATCTTAAAATAAAAACTACCCTATTTTTACACTGAGAAATCATTAGAGAAGCATACATAAAAAAATACTGTGGAGTGTTTTACTGTATCTACAGAAAGAAATCCTTGTAGAATAAAATTTTGTTGAATCCCAACTAGAGTCATGAGTCCTAACATAACAGTGAATTCTTTATTATTTGTTTCAAGAAAAGGTTAGTCTGAAACACAAGTGATGAGTCCAGGACTTGCACAGACGAGTTGTAGATATCTATATATATTGGCTTGGTGGTAGAGATCACATTATTCAGTTATATGGTTAAACCCTGCCACACATTTGTGTCAGTCCCAAATCAGGATTAAGATTTCAATAAGCTTCTTTGAGTTTTTGGACTACTTTCCTCATTAATATTCATCATATTTAAATTAGATTTTGATCACATGATTGCAGTTTCAAGCTTGATGGATCGTTTATTAGATTTGTCAAAAAATAGCATACAGTACGGAAATTCAATGTGTCCGTCAATGATTCGAAAATTAAAAGTTATTGTTTATTTCTGCAAAGTTTTTCTTCGGTCAAAATTCAAATATTTTTGTTTTGTAATGATTTTAGACATGTTTTTGGGTACTAGTGTGTGATTTATAAGAATTGTTTGTGTTGTTATGAATGGTACCAGTAGTCATGTTAATTTATTAATTTTTTTTTTTCCATCAAATAAAATATAGAGGTTCTTCAAGATGTCAAGGTGTACATGTACATAGTGTTAGGTGTTGAATATTATTGGGTTCAAGATACATGCATGTTGATGACCGACTTAATTGTAACTGTGTTATGAAGAATAGCAATTTACATCTTGGTGGTACTTACACACATTCATTTACATCTTGGTGGTACTTACACACATTCATTTAAATCTTGGTGGTACTTACACACATTCATTTACATCTTGGTGGTACTTACACACATTCATTTACATCTTGGTGGTACTTACACACATTCATTTACATCTTGGTGGTACTTACACACATTCATTTACATCTTGGTGGTACTTACACACATTCATTTACATCTTGGTGGTACTTACACACATTCATTTACATCTTGGTGGTACTTACACACATTCATTTACATCTTGGTGGTACTTACACACATTCATTTACATCTTGGTGGTACTTGCACACATTCATTTACATCTTGGTGGTACTTACACACATTCATTTACATCTTGGTGGTACTTACACACATTCATTTACATCTTGGTGGTACTTACACACATTCATTTACATCTTGGTGGTACTTACACACATTCATTTACATCTTGGTGGTACTTACACACATTCATTTACATCTTGGTGGTACTTACACACATTCATTTACATCTTGGTGGTACTTACACACATTCATTTACATCTTGGTGGTACTTACACACATTCATTTCAGCTCTACCTTTAGTTTTAATGGTGGTCAATATTATCTCAAATCTGCTTTTCAATATCATTTGACAGGAAACAAATTCAAATCTGTTTATGAAGCTTGTAGTATTTATTACATGTGTAGTTGTTTTAATTTATTGAATCATACCTGACTGCTCTAACAAAACTTCTTCTCCCCCTGGATGCTGAAACACAAAAATAAATCTACAGAATTCAATATATTGATAAAAGTATTTAATATTTGTTGTGGTGTACATTTTATTATGCAAAGAGGGATGTTATTGTCTTAATGGTAAAATGCAAATGTATTTTTCACTTTAGGTAACAGTACAAGGCCGTAGCTAGGGTTTCCTTTCTAGCGAGGCAAAAGGTCTGGGGACCACCTAGCTAGGTCCCCAGCAGGTCCAGGACAGAGTCCTGGTAAGGGGTCCAGGGGGCAAAGCCCCCCATGAAGCTCTTGCTTTATTTGAAATTGCAAGGGTATTTTGGCTATGAAAATGATCGTACATATGTAATTAAAGTGGTTGTCTTAGTACTCAAAATTACCATCCAACTGACATAATGTCATATGCCATTATGGTATTCATGGCTTTAAAAAGAAGAGCGCATACAACAACTAGCTTATTCAATGGCGATGCCAGAAGCACAAGAATCTGCCGAAAACAAATATTTAGGTCATCGCATGCTTTTATGAAAAAAAATAACAACTAGGAAGAACTGTTTTAGATACCTAAACCTTATATCTCCCCTTAATGCGGCCATCTGTACAACAATAAGTTACACATTATGAGTTGAATGATACTATATAAAAACAATTATTTGACCTTGAAGTCAAAGGTCCCATGAAGGTCATTATGGTACGCGACACACTGCCTTATGGTCATGCACCCACATACCAAATATCATCGACCTATCTCGAGACAAAAATGTTATGGCCCGGACAAGAAAATACTATTTAAAAAACAATTATTTGATCTTGAGGTCAAAGATCAAGGTCCCACGAAGGTCATTACGGTACACGACACACCTCCTTATGGTCATGCACATACGAACTATCTTCCAATGAACAATTTTCTTGAATTTAGGTCAAAGGTCAAGGTCCCATGAAGGTTATTACGGTATGCGACACACCGCCTTATGGTCATGCACCCACATACCAATTATCATTGACCTATCTCAAAAGACAAAAATGGTATGGCCCGGACAAGAAAATATAATTAAAAAAACAATTATTTGACCTTGAGGTCAAAGGTCAGGGTCCCACGAAGGTCATTACGGTACACGACACCGCCTTATGGTCATGCACATACGAACTATCTGTCAATGAACAGTTTTGTTGGATTTATTTGAAGTATTTGACCTTGAGGTCAAAGGTCAAGGTCCCACAAAGGTCATTATGGTATGGACACACCGCCTTATGGTCATGCACCCACAAACCAATTATCATTGACCTATCTCGAAAGACAAAAATGTTATGCCCAAACAAGAAAATACTATTTAATTTAATTTTTTTTAACCTTGAGGTCAAAGGTCAAGGTCCCACAAAGGTCATTACGGTACGTGACACACCGCCTTATGGTCATGCATATACGAACTATCTGTCCATGAACAGTTTTGTTGGATTTATTTGAGTTATTTGACCTTGAGGTCAAAGGTCAAGGTCCCACGAAGGTCATTATGGAACGCGACACACCGCCTTATGGTCTTGCACCCACATACCAATTATCATTGACCTACCTCGAAAGACAAAAATGTTATGGCCCAGACAAAAAAATACTATTTAAAAAACAATTATTTTACCTTGAGGTCAAAGGTCAAGGTCCCACGAAGGTCATTATGGTACGCGACACACCGCCTTATGGTAATGCACCCACATACGAAATATCATTGACCTATCTCGAAAGACAAAAAAGTTATGGTCTGGACAAGCTTTGCTGAGAAGAAGCGGAAGAAGCAGAAGCGGAAGAAAAAATCAGATTAAAACAATATGTCTCCCTTCGTTCGAAGGGGAGGCCTAATGAAACGAATGCCCTGCCTGCGAGAAGTAGGACCATAAAATATATGTCTGGCAAAGAAACCGACAAATGCAAAATACCCCACAAAATGAAATTCGAACTTGATCTGTATGTGATGTCCTTTACAACATTTCCAAACAAGTGATTTTAAAGTGATTATGTTGCGGTGTTTTTATGTTATTGCACGGAAACCACTTTTTGACGAACGGACGGTAAAATTGAATGCCCCCGTCGTCTAAAGGAGGAGATATAATAAAAACAAAAATATGTTGAAGTGCAACTAATTTTCAACTGATTCTGTAGAGACGTTCTCGATCTATTCTCGTTAAAATTTGTGTATGAAAAATTACAACATACAACTTCAACTTGCACAAATCTAATTCGGACTGGCCTGCTTTCTTTTTTCGGTAAGACCTTGTTTTCAGCCAAATATCCATTTCGTACAAGAAGTGTCGTCAATGTAAAATGTAAACATGTATAACTACATCACGTAATGTAACTAAATGAGGGACGTACATACGGTTTGAGGCTAAATGAACTCCGACGTACAATAACATACGGAATAGACTGACTATTATACGATTGGTACTTCGGCAAAATCAACATAAAAGGATACACAAGACACTTTTGTAAATCATTTATAAAAAAAAATTGACGGAAATTTCAGTGAGGCAACTGACTCACTTGCCTCAATGAGAGTTACGGCCTTGACAGTAGTTTTTTTACTGTAGTTAAGTTTGTTGAATAAATTATACCCCTGGTGTTCACTTAGCCACAATGTCAATGGGCTATCAGCATTTAGGGAACGACCATTTAACTTGAAGGGGGGGTTATGGTTTTTTTCTAAAAAAATATTCTGATTCCCAATGTTGCTGTAAAAAATATTCTGATTTTGGTGGAGGAAAAAAAATAATCTGAATCAGTTTTTGTCATAAAACCTAATGTTGAATTGTGGAAAAAAAATTCGCGACAAAAAATAATAATATTCTAACTCTTGTGTTGTCCGAAAAAAAAATTCTGAACGAAACAAAAAACCATAACCCCCCTCTGCATGTTAAATGGTCGGTCCCTTACTAAATGGCAAATAAACAAGGATTGTTTAATGACTTCTAAAATTTGACTGAGATGAATCACATTGAATTGTAACTAGGATTTCCAGTCAAATCGGCCCCAAGTCAAATCGGCCTCAAAATGAAAGTCAAATCGGCCCCAAAATAAAAAAAGAATAAATAAATAAAAATTATGTATTAATATAAATTAATAATTTTGGTTAAAAGATGTAAAATTTAAATTTGATTGATGAGCGGATTCTTTTGTAAGGATCAACGAAATTAATTAATGATTAATTTATGGCATAATTAAGTGATTAGCAATTTACATAAAACGTGACTGCTATCAAGGCAGTGTTCCTAGACAAGTAGTCATGTGGAAGGTAGCCAACCTTGGGCTGAAGACGTCCACGTCCTACAACGAAAAAAGGGCGTTCACATCTTCGTGAGGAAACTCCTGGCGTTGCCATATTTACCAGCTGACCACATCAGACCCGCATTCAACAACATCAGACAAACCACATCCATTCAACTACAGCTGCTGAGCAACTATCTTACCAATAACTCATTTTTACATTTCAGGTTGGCATCGCCGCTTCATAGGCAAAGCTGGTGGGTCAAACCTGCACTTGTACAAGTTGGTTCCTGCACTTATGAAAGAAGCCAGATCCGTCGGGGTAACTGTCCGTCTAGTTGAAGAACAGTCGTTGCGTAGATACCAAAGGGTCACCTTCAAGAAATCTCAGGGCAGACTGGCAGAGTTGTGGTACAAATATGAAGCCAAGACCATCAAGACTTCAGACTTTCTAAGAAGTGTTGGCAATATTTATGCAACCGCGGTACCAACATCCCAGGACAGTGTTAGCGAGTCATAACTCTATTGTGTTTGTATGCTATATGTATAGCATTGTGAATGTATCTTATATAAGTCATAACTCTTTTGTATAATGATGTGTTTATATACTGATCAACTTAATGGTTTATAGTAAAGAATTGAAATATAATTAGTGTGAAAAAAAACCATAATAATAAAATGATTTGATCTGGGGCCGATTTGACTGGGGCCGATCTGACTTGGGGCCGATTTGACCTGCTACTGTAACTAGTCAACATCATGATATAACTATAAATTTTCTCAGTTGGTGTTCAACAACAATCACTCACTCCCTATAAAATATTTGTGAGAATTCACAAGATAATAAGAATGGGTGTAAAAAATAGTTTTTCAAACAAAAAGGCACCAAAAGTTGACATACCTCAAACCATAACAATAAATTAAGTTTCCTAATGGCTGCCATCCTTTAATCATGTATCCATATTGCAATACAAATATAAAAAAAAAGGGGGAGAATGGAAAGCATGACACAACCTAAATATGATGTCATCAGCAACTTCTATATATTGCAGAAAATTATTGTATAAGAATGTTAGTGTATATTCATATTCGTTCCTAAACAACTGGAATAAGTATGATTACAAGGCAACTCTCTAACGTCACTAGAAAATCTATAAACATCGTTTCACTCAATTACATGTAGATGCACAAATTGGCAAGCAAAGAGGTAAAATCCAAAAGGGGTATACATTTACATCGTCCGAGATTCCTCTGCCGTCCGACGGCTTTTTTTCCCCGACTTGCTGGATCCGTGGGACGTCAGAGAGCTCTACATAAGGAAAACAGCGGATTTGCCTCTCCAACTCT
Organism: Bathymodiolus brooksi; assembly: GCA_963680875.1. Classification (NCBI taxonomy): domain Eukaryota; kingdom Metazoa; phylum Mollusca; class Bivalvia; order Mytilida; family Modiolidae; genus Bathymodiolus; species Bathymodiolus brooksi. The sequence goes on along the minus strand of OY804578.1, from coordinate 23,614,520 downwards.
GGGTCGGAACATTTCCACGTTTCATGGCTATCGGATTTTATTTTCAATCCGAAACCCTTATATAAATCGCTTCACCAATCATTTTTCTATTCATTCATAACCATCTTACCCTCAGAAAGTGGTGTTACACTCCATTACAGCACAATTTTGCGTTAGATCCTATTATTCCGCCATTTGACTTCCATTTTGACTTTTTTTCAAACATTTGTCACGTGAATGCGAGAAAACTACGATTACCGCAATGTATCATGGGAGATGATTTGCATATAAACAAACAAACAAATATTTTTATTGCCAATCATAGGCGCCTGTTAAGGCAGAACAATTAACATAAAATTTAATACAATTGATTACATTGATTGGTAACGATTTTAATAGCAATCGTGAATTACAGATAACCATAAGAAAAAAAAAATATGATCTTACCTTGACTAAAAAGGGGGGGGGGGGGAACACATGCTCTTTCCGTAATCCCTTTTAGGATTCGAAGCCAGAGTTGTTTTCTGATATTGCCTGCCTCCGAATTCCTTATCAACCATGCATAGTTCTATTCTGGAAATTATTTTCAGGCACCCCCGCCTCGAACAGGCGTGAATTACGCCTGCACCTCAATGTCGTGCCAACCGGCGCTGGAGTATTAAAAAGTAGACATATTTTGCTGCATAAATATGTAAATAGAATCATGATCACTTACCTATGACGCCAGATACAGCTCATCATTCCCAGCCGCCGCTTCAGATCCATCACAGGAGTCGGAAGTTCTATCAATAATAAGGTATAGGGGCACCTCGAAGATCGCTGGGAAACTATAAAAAAAACACCAGGAGTGCAACGCATTTTTGGGGGGTTGGCCTAAATCTATACCTACAGGTAGATCAGCATGGAATAAAAGGTTGAATCCTACTCTTGGATGTTTAAACTAAATAAATATCATGTTTTCTTGTACTTACCACACGGTTTTGTAGCAGTTTCGTACATTTTACCCTTCTACACCACCATCGCAAAAAGCGATCACGTGACATACTTTCAAAACAAGTAAAAATGGCAACATTCAATGGATCTGAAGCGGCAGCTGGGAATGATGAGCTGTATCTGGCATCATAGGTATGTGATCAAGATTCTATTTACATATTTATGCAGCAAAATATGTCTACTTTTGAATACTCCAGCGTCGGTTGGCACGACATTGAGGTGCAGGCGTAATTCACGCCGGTTCGATGCGGGGGTACCTGAAAAAAAATTCCCGAATAGAACTATGCATGGTTGATAAGGGATTCAGAGGCAGGCAACATCAGAAAACAACTCTGACTTCGAATCCTAAAAGGGATTAGCTCTTTCCGAAGCCTGTGGGTAACACTGCCATTGAATCTTTTCTTTCCAACACATTTTGTATTATTTCCTTCTGCTCTGATTTGATCTATAGATGGAACTGTTTGTCCTGCAGAATACGCTTAAATGTATCGTCTTCCATGTGATTTGAATGTTGTTTACGTATGCAGATAATGCTCCAAATAATTTGGTGCGCTGCATTAAGTAGCTCCCATCATGCAATGCGTTGCTGTCATCATTCAGTTAGTATCGCAAGATCACGTTTGTAGATTTCAAAATGGAAGTCAAATGGCAGAATAATAGGATCTAAGGCAAAATCGTGCTGTAATTAGTGGTGCACCGATCATCGTAAACATGGATAATCAGTCGGACGTCATCATACGATCCGATGATCGATTCTTAAACCTTGTGGTTGATTCTGATTCTATAAGTATAGTGTCTAAAATATATATGCTTAACATTGTTCTTTGGTTGTTGTTGGTTTTTTTTATTTTGGTCTCCATACTGACAAAAATATTGCAGTTTTATCCCAGCTGGGTTTTTTTGCCCTCGTACTGACAAACATCTGGCAGTTTTGTCCACATGTACTTTTGACACTCAGTCAATGCACATTTTTGGACTAGTCTATTATTTATCTACTTCCCGGAATAGTCCATTTTATATCAGGTGTTACACATATGGAAAACGATCTTTTGTTTTGTTCTAAGTAAATGTTTACAAATGGAAAAATTGTAGTTTGTAAATATATTATTTGATTTTATTCAAATCTTTACTTTTGTCAAACACATATTTGGACTAGTCTATTATTTATCTATCTATTTCAGGTGTTACACATATGGAAAACGATCTTTTGTTTTGTTCTAAGTTAATGTTTACTAATGGAAAAATTATAGTTTATGAATTTATGATACAATTTTATTCATATCTTTACTTTTGTCAATCATACTCTTGAAATAAAGACTATTTGATTAATTATAGTCAGTAAATACATTTAGCAGGCAATTGTCACAGATGATCGATCATCGGTCAATGTTGATATAGCGATCATCGATCTTGAAAATGTTACCGATTCCCATCACTAGCTGTAATGGAGTGTAACACCACTTTCTGAGGGTAAGATGGTTATGAACGAATGATTGGTGAAGCGATTTATATAAGGGTTTCGGATTGAAAATAAAATCTGATAGCCACGAAACGTGGAAATGTGCCGACCCAGAGTTGGAGAGGCAAATCCGCTGTTTTCCTTATGTAGAGCTCTCTGACGTCTCACAGCTCCAGCAAGTCGGAAAAAAAGCCATCGGACGGCAAAGGAATCTCAGACTAACATTTACAAAAAAAAGTACACAAACTTAAAAACTTTAAAATTTGGTGTTTTAGCCATTTGGCATGATTTGCAAGTTTGCTCCAAAAAAGGTGTCATAACTTCTCTTTTTTTCATACACCCACAGAGGGGCTTGATTCAAGACCCTGTGCATATACCCTACATATTTATTTTTTTTAAATCCCAAGCCCATGCAACTTGAAACAACCCTATTGCATATCATAATGTCCTACTTAATGACCTCTCTCTCAGATGATTATGGCAGACTCTGTTCATGTGAACTACATCACGTAGTTATTCTTAACATCATACTGTACCTCTTCAAGGAACTTTGTAACATCATAAACATTGTCATGAATAATGATTAATGTTTTTGATTTATCCTTGTTCCCCTCTATTTCAGCCACTCTGAATATTTTATCATTCGACATTGTGCAAGTTCAAACAGGGGATTATAGTATAGGGGAAGGAAACACGTTATACGATCTGCGGAAGATTTTCGTTCGAGGTTTTTCGTATTTTTCATTGTGAAGTATACAATAATTATTCCTTGTAGGGTGGTGCATTCGGAATATATCTTCCAACTGAGAAATCACACGAGGAACGGCGCTTGTAGATCTCATTGGTCAACTACTGGGTTAATTTTGTACGGATGACCAAATAAGAACTTTGAACTGAATATTATTGATATGAGAAGGCGCGGCCTTTGAAGAGGACGGAAATATATTTGAAATTAAAATAGTGTTAAAAATAACTTTATAGAAAATTAAATTAAGTTTTGGAATAGTAAAAGAATGGAAAATTACGAATTTATTTTTTATTATACACAGAGACGTGCCAAAAGTATTCGGTCACTGTGATTTTTTACTATATATTTCATATAAAACCACATTTTTTAAAAACATTATTCCAAAGTCGACTCTTGTTCGATTTTGATGATTTTTTTACCAACAAAAACAGGATTAAATGTAGTTTTACACTGTAGTTTTAGCATAATTTTATAATCTATAATTTTTATGAGTTCACGATTTAAACACAAAACTAAATTTTGAACGTCAAAAATACAATACAATGATAGTACATTTGAAGACAAATAATTTAAGTTTGTGTTTAAGTCATGAATATTTAAAATCTGTGCTTCCAAAAAATATTTTAAAATAATCACAGAAAACTTCGTACGTTCTCGCTTCTGTTGGTAAAACTTTCATCAAAATCGAACAATGGAATAATGCTTTGAAAAATTGTGTTTTATATGAAATATATAGTAAAAAATTACAGTGACCGAATACTTTTGGCACGTCTCTGTATATTCAAAAATGTATTAAAAAAGAAACTTATCTAAAAATTGATAATTTTCAGTAAAAGGAAAAAAAATTCTCAAAATATTACCTTTAAGTGCTCGTTTAAGCAATGCAGAAGTTTAAAATTTCTTAATAAAGATAATAAATTAATTTTGTTATTCTCGTATGTGCAGAAAAGAAGTTTTCAAATGTGTGCACATGCAGATATTTTGAACCAAGAAAACTATGTACAATAATCATTAATATTGAAATGATACTTTTTTTGTTCTTTTTCTTTAGGCCATTGTGTTGTCTTTGCTTCGATTTACGGATTATGATAACCGCTTTTGTATCTTCAAACTCTTCTTACCTATGTTATGAATGCTATTTATTCATTATTGACGATCTTCTTTAGAAATGGGATAGTTTTAAATGTACATGTATACACGTTTTTCCCTTCATATAAATGTCAAAAATAGTAATATTTGGTTGAAATAATATGCCACTTCTCCATGTTCTTAAAAAATAAAACAGAAAAATATATTTTTATCTTCCAATGCTCTTTCGACACTTCGTTTATTTTTACTTTACTAAGTTGTTAATTAAACGTTCTTAGTTTTAATTAAAAGTTGTTTCCTTTTCAGTTAAACATCCAAAATAGGTATTTTGATCACTTGCTTTTGGGTAACTCAAATTTTAGGAATATAGCTGTTTAGTGGGTTTGTTCTTTTACGCATTTATTCTTCATAACCACCAACAATGATAAACGCTATTTTCAAGCATTTGTCATTTTTTAAAATAAAAAATCTGTAATATAGGTCTAACCTTGGAGAATGAGCGGATTAGCATTATATAGCTCTTAATACCATGAAGGGGGTCTGAGCAAGGATACAGAGAATGTTTTGGTGTTCAAAACGTGATACATGATATTGAATTCTGTGTAGGATAATGCATTTGGTTATATATAATAATAATACTGAGGGAATACCCCCACCCGTCTTTAAATGAATCATTGAAGGGATCGGGAAAGTATTTTTGCCTTAATAAAAAAAAAACCATTTAAATATTTCATTTGTTACAGTTACCATTGATTTCCTACTATGCATGTATAAATATATAATGTAGTCCTTTCTTCAGAAACATTTGCAACCTTCTGTCTAGCTTTACTCCCGATGTTGTTATCAACGTGTATGCATTCACTGTGACCAGTTACCTGCTGTGACTGATCATATTAGCCTGCAATTTTGCCTGTCCTAAGCCAGTGATCATGCAGATATTGCAAATTTGTCCAACTTCATTTTAATAATGGTGAAATGTCTTTTTAACTATTTTTCATATTACCCTAACCCTGTAACCAGGCAAAAATGATGAGCACTAAAGGATAATTCATGCATCATATAATTTTTTCAAATACCCAATAGCTTGGGAGAAGCAGGGTCCTTTGCTAAATCATGTTCCATGATGAGGTAATTTTTGCATTTCCAATTGACACCACAATTTTATATAAAAGCCCACAATATGATCCCATACACAATTTGGTTATAAACTTTGAACTTGAGTGGTTTCTGAGAAGAAGTGTTTGTATGTAATTTCCACAGGATCTTTTATTTAACTGTGATAAATATGATGAACTAAGAAAAACACTTTTTCACAAGAATAAAGCATTGCTCTGTCCAAATGTGAATTTAAATAGTTTCAAAAAATGAAATAAACGCATATTTAGTTGAGCTTTTTCTTCAAGGAAGTGATGATTTTTCTATGGATGATAACATAGTTATATTTCAGTGTGTATATGAATTCATTGAAAATAGCAATAGATTTCTATAGATTCTATGCTTTGTAAATATTTTAAATTGCTATTGAAAATATAATTTGTATTAACTATTACGAGTGAATGAATGTGAGATAGTCTGTTGTATTGTCTTGTCTTGTATCATATGTATGTTGAGGAGACCAACTTTGTAGCCTTCAGGCTGTTTGCAATCCTCTTGAAATAAATAAAGCATTAAATTAAAATAACTATGTTCCATGCCAAAAGTGGTATTTTTTAATTTGTAATCTAGCATCTGTACCAGACACTAATGTTGCATACAGTTACTTACAGGAAAATACTAAGAAGAGTTGTTGTTCCTGTTGGGAGGATCCTGATTTAAAATGAAAAGAAGAATTTCCAGATGCAAAACTTTTAACCAGTGTGAAAAAAAATTAACCTGTAGTATACTTTCTTTGTATTCCTATATATCAAGAATCATTGATATGCATACTAATAGGGGCAGAGCCTGTCGCTCACCTTTCATTCTGCTTCGAGGAAACTTAATACAGCACCTTCCATAGGTGCTTCCCACCAAGTTTCGCTTCATTTGGCTAAGCAGTTACAGAGAAAATGATTTTTATAAATCAACCAATCAGAAAATAGAATTGCCTGTGGTGGCCATGTTTGTTAACGGATCGGAATGAAATTAGCATTCTGGATAGAGGACCTTCCAAGGATGCTTCCTACCAAGTTTCGATTCATTTGGCAAAGCACTTTCAGCGGAGATGATTTTTTTAGAAATCAACCAATCAGAAACAAGAATTGCCTGTGGCGGTCATATTTGTTAACGGATCGGAAATAAATGAGCAAATTTATAGAGGACCTTCCAAGGATGCTTCCTATCAAATTTTGATTCATTTGACAAAGCGGTTTCAGAGGAGAAGATTTTTTAGAAATCAACCAATCAGAAATAAGAATTGCCTATGGCGAACATGTTTGTTAATGGATCGGGACGAAATGAGCAAGCTTTATAGAGGACCTGCCATAGATGCTTCCTACCAAGTTTTACTTCATTTGGCCGAGGGGTTTCAGAGGAGAAGATTAAAATGTGAAAAGTTAACGGACGATGGACGCCAAGTGATGGCAAAAATTGCCTTTGGCAAGGTGAGCTAAAAAGGGTGCAGTCGACTCGCAGCCGCAAGTAATAAAGTTTACCAGTTGCTTGCCCGTGGTCGGTGGTTCTCTCCGGCTTCCTTCACCACTAAAACTGGTCGCCATGATATAGCCGATATATTGTTGAAAGTGGAGTTAAAACACCAAAAATCAAATCAAATCAAATCTGGACAAGTATACAGGGGTAACAGGCGAAAAATCACAGAAGGTATTAGCCAAGTTAGATATTAATTTTACTCTTATCACAAATACATATGCAGGGTCGCCTTAGGAGGTGTGAACCCCATAACATAATAATAATCATTGCTGTTCTCTGTAAAACCTAGTGTTTTTGTTTGTGTGTACTTGAACAGCTGAGAGTATGCAACTTCAGTGGGGCTCAATTGGCTTAAGGGAGATCCTGTATATATGGTTCATTCTACCTAGGGCCATTATTTCGTGTTGGTACATGTATGCTAGATGGATTTACAACTACCTGTGCAATCAGTTTCTATCACCACTAAAGTTGTGATATCGAATCCTGCTCGTGGGGAGGTGTGCTTGATACAACATTATGTGATAAAGTTTGTCAGTGTTTTTCTCCATTTTCCTTCAACAATAAAACTGACCACCATGATATAATTGAAATCTTGTTGACTGTGGCATTAAACACCATAACCCTAACTCTTCATTCTACCTATTAGTACAACAATGTATTACGACTTTTTGAAAATAGACAAAAAATATATATAATTTTTAACCAGAATTTGTGGAATACTTTTTTGCTATATTTTGCAGCAGCCAGACAAGACATAACTTAGAAAATAATCCTACATAATATATCTCAATCAGGGCGAGGTGTACAACATTTTGTGATAAAGTTTGTCAGTGATTTGCAACAGGTCGGTGGTTTTCTCCACCAATAAAACTGACCACCACAATATAACTGAAACATTGTTGAATATGGCGTTAAACACATCAAACAAACAAACCAAATATATCAGAAAATACATGTAATTCATTCAATCAATATTCAGTAAGTACGATGTTGGTCACCAAACTGGATGGTAGTTATTAATACAAATGCAGATTGCAAAGTCATTATTTTTAATTTAGTTCATCAACTTTGTTGTCAATTACTTGATAATTTATTTTCTTTTATATACTCTTACTCTCAGCTGATACTGATATATGTCAATAAAATATAATAAACATAGGCAAAATTTCAAAATCACTTTTTTATTAGAAAATCCGAGTCTTAATTCATAATAACAGTCTTTTATCCTATATCTTTGAACTATGAAAATGTCTTCAAATAAGTTGCATATGGTTATTTCTACTACATGTACATGTATGTGATGTCATAAACAATGTAAAATTATTAATACAGATAAAATCCTTGTTTTTAATATTTAATAAAAGAAAATGTTTTTAAAACAAAATGATAATCAAATAACCTCAATTTTTTTTATTGATTTAGTTAAAGTATTTGTACAAGGAAACTTCCTCCAAAATCATGTAATGTCTCAATAAATTAATTTTAAATTAAAAAAAAACCTCCCTTCCAGATCTCAGCTAACGTATTCCGATGAATAAGGTTCCTGTTAAATTTATAAAAAATTAACTAATTACTCATGTCACATGAAAAGTTGTCTATTTTCAGCTAAAAAAAATCCTTTCACCCCTTCTCCCCCCCTCCAAAAAAACCCCCAAAAACTCAACAACATCAAATTTAGGATGAAGTCTTTGATGACTTGAAATGAAAGCTTAAATAGCATAAAAATTAGTCATAGCAATGGTCCTCCTATGTTGGAATTTGATCTGTCATCTGAAAGACTTCTAAGCCAACATCCAGTTCATGTTGTATTTGCTACCAAGTTCCTGACAACCATTCTGGAATCCATCAGCTGTAACAAAATAACAGTATAGTACTTGAAAAGAGAAATTCTAAAATAATATGACATTTAAAAAAAATAGATGATGTCTCAAAAGAGGTACCAGTGTTTTAAGGCAAACTTATGTTATATGTTAAAAGAATTCTCTATTTAAGATATATACCGGTACTTTGATTGTACCTCCCTCGTTTGATACTGTACATCACTTTCTCAGTCAAATCACAAACTTTGTAGTTACTCTATGTAGTACTAAGGTATATATATTGCTGTTTTGTCTTGCATGTACAACACTACATGTTGATATCAATAGAGGAGTAACAGAATTTGACACTCATCTGATCCTGTATCTCTCATGCATTGTCGTTTCGATATGTATACATGTATAAAAGAAGAAGATACTTTATTTACCAAATATAGGCCCACGAGGGGCATGCATATTCACATATATAATTATTTAAAACATAACATATGTTTAACAAAGACAAAGATACAATTACATATACTTATAACATGTCATTTATATGCTCAGTTTGGTTGATATGTTTTAATACATCCAGCTATGATATATGTATCATATAAATATGATGATAAATAAATAGATAGAGCCGACTATTTGTATCCTACCCGTGTCTGAAACAGAGAGGCAAACACAATGATAACCTTTCTGCAGGAGACACCAGGTGACGGTGCTAAAAGGATGATAGTCAACCCTTAATTTTGAGGTACAGGTATGAGCCATTTATATCCTCCCTGTGTCTAAAAGCAGAAAGGCAAGCACATCGGTTGCCCTTCAGCAGAAGACACCAGGGGACGATGCTAAAAGGAATATATATAGATGGCTTCATCATGCAGTTTTATAATTATTGCATTCAAGTTTAAATCAAAATACATGTAGCCATCTGAGAAAACAAATTCTACAAGTACATACATGATGAAGTTAGCCATCTCTTTGATCTGCATTGTTATATTCCTTTTTTCTATGATCATAGTGTTATTTTTAGTCAAAATAATGAATCTTCCAGCAATCCAGAGATTTGTATTTTTTAGGTCGCATTAATTTCTGTATTAACAGGAGGAAGCTGATCTAAAAATTGCTAATGAAAATTATAGCTTCCTGGAGTTATTTGGACTATGAGTGATATTAGAGGCAGCTAATGACCAAGTGTTATTGGTGATATGGATATCAGGGGCGGATCCAGGATTTGTGGTTAGGGGGGGGGGGGGGGGGCATGAGTAGGCGAGGGGTCTGGGGACCGCTTAAGGTCCCCAGCTGGTCCAGGGTAGAACCCTGGTAGGGGTCCCAGGGGGGCAAAGACCCCTGAAGCTCTGGGGATTTTAGGAATTAGAGACATTTATTTGAACGATAATTTTGAACCAACCACACCATTTTTATCAGACCAAAAAAAACTTGATTTTAGGTCTTAATTTTGTCGGATAATTGTTAACAGTATATTTTTGTCAGATTATAAGAACCTAAAGTAAAACTTTTTTTGAACAACCGTGATGCGAATTGTTCAACTCATGACTGATCGATCACGATATTTTAACCCTTCAAAGAACTATTGGTTTAGTTTTAACGCATTCCTCATTTCACTAATTGGTCTGTACTTTCGATGCTTGTCCTTTCGGGTGGTTCTAGTTAATACTACCCGTCCGGATGGAGCTTTTCTTTTCGTCGTTTGATTCATTCATTGAAAACATATGATTCGACCGTTCTTGTTTAAAGACAAAACAAAAGCGGAAATTGTCCGCGAATCCATATTATCAACGAACACACCCAACGTGTATTTACAGTGTGTAGGAATATTTTACTACAGGTCACGAGTTAACCATTCATGAAAAAGTTGTTTGTTGAACTGCTTAATTAACGTTGTATAACATATGCTTTGCGAATTTTAGGGGGGGGGGGGGGGCGCACGCCCCCCTCTAAATCCGCCCCTGGATATATACATATATGCACAGGGGCTAGGTGCGTTCGTAAAAAAAAAAAAAAAAAAAAAATACTATATAATACTACAAGGGGGCGAACTCGCATGCTTCCATTTTTTAAGTCGTCGTGTTAAATTGATCGTAACTTCGGAACGCCTTAATATTTTCAAAAAATGTTTCCACCAGTCGAAAGTCAAGTAATTTTCCTTTCCAAAGAGACCCCATTTGTTAGTGTAGGCCTCCGAACTGCTGAAGTATCATACACGAACCAAAACAAAACGGCGTGAAAATCCGAAGTCGTACAAACGCTGGGATGACCACTTCCAATCTGTGTACAGACTTTCCCATGCGTAAACGAGTCATTTTGACTAGCTAAATACTTTCATCCATTCAAATTATGATAAAATTTCTTACCTTACGCCAATTTATATGTCCTTTATGTCTGTTTTTGAAAGAAATCCCATTTGCATCCTTGATAAACGCCATAGACGTGAAAATTGAGAGAGTTCTAACTGGCTTTTTGATTGGCTGAACAATCTGTTTCAGCCAATCAAAAAGCCCGTTAGAACTCTCTCAATTTTCACGTCTATGGCGTTTGTCAAGGATGCAAATGGGATTTCTTTCAAAAACAGACTTAAAGGACATATAAATTGGCGTAAGGTAAGAAATGTTATCATAATTTGAATGGATGAACGTATTTAGCTAGTCAAAATGACTCGTTTACGCATGGGAAAGTCTGTACACAGATGGGAAGTGGTCATCCCAGCGTTTGTACGACTTCGGATTTTCACGCCGTTTTGTTTTGGTTCGTGTATGATACCTCAGCAGTTCGGAGGCCTACACTAACAATTGGGATCTCTTTGGAAAGGAAAATTACTTGACTTTCGACTGGTGGAAACATTTTTTGAAAATATTAAGGCGTTCCGAAGTTACGATCAATTTAACCCGACGACTTAAAAAAATGGAAGCATGCGAGTTCGCCCCCTTGTAGTATTATATAGTTTTTTTTTGTTTTTTTGTTTTTTTCGGACGCACCTAGCCCCTGTGCATATATGCATATCATTAACCTTTCAACCAAAAATTGTGGCTATTTTTAACCAGAAGCATTGTGAGTCATGTGACATGTTGGTTTGTAAACAAATGCAATTTAAGCATTATTTTCATTCTAAAAAATAATAATCAAATAAAACAATGTAATGACACCTTTATTTTTTTTTTCTATAGCCTCAAATTACCCGCTATACCACAATATGCGTTGATCAATGAAGACGAACTTGCATGTAGAATTTTTAACTGATTTTACATCGAAACTTACCAATTGTGATATAAATAAATATAAAATCCTGATTTAAATCCAACTACTGAATTTCAAGTCAATAATTTCACCAGATCATGTTCAATTCAGCGATATAAAAATATCTCAGGCACAAGGCTTCATGAAATAAATATGGCCTCTCTTCCGGTTTCATAAAGCTGGTTCAAAACCAATCACCGGAAGTGCCACACAACACTATTGCTTTGTGCTACACCAAAAGAGAACTGAAATATTGAAGAACATTATGTAGAAAGGCAGATAGTCAATAGCTGATAGTACTTTTATAGAACTGTTTCCTTTTATAAGTAAGCTAATATAATATTTTTCTTACTGTGTCCAGCACCCGATCCGTTCATTAAAGAGATCGTTTTACCTTTTAAAGTCTATACGCATACTTAAATGATGATTTTACCTTTTATGAGTCAATTTGTTTTAACAACGGAAGAATTGCTGTATTCGGAGAGTGCGTGAAGGAAAGAACATTGTATATATTACGATTGCGCTTTTATCTTTTAGTGCTGTGTGTATATAAAACCGGGCTGGTCAGTTGGGTATATAAATAACGAGCTGATCCTAGTTATATATAATTTATTTCGTCATCTATGGGGGTTTTAACCCTGTCTGTGGGACCAGGTTTCACCAAATTAAACACATTGTCGGTTGGCTACATGATAGCAATTCTCCTTCAATTATAATCAGTTGGAGTATAATTCAATCTAGGATTTCAATAAAGATATTCGAATTCCAAAGAATCAGTATCAGAAATTTGTCGAGCGTCTTGGACCTTCCAAAACCAATACCCGTTTTTTTAAATCTAACTCAAAAGCGAAGAATCAATCAGAAGGACTGAATTCAGAATTTCGGAAACTTTGAACCAATAGAAAGCATGATAAGAATATCCAAGGAAAGAAATGATTCCAAGGCATGTGACATACCAAGCATGTTCATCCAGGTGTGTCGTTATCTAATCAATAAACAATACTAGAGTAGTTTTAATGAGATCGATAATTATAGCTCATTTAATAATTTATTAATATAATATATAAAAGTAATTATATACAAGTTGAAATATTTTATTTAAGACATATGCGAAGTTGTTAATTACTGAATACATAATTATGAAATAAAACTATTACTATGGTAAAATACACCCTATCACATTCTCCCCCGCCTTGCAGAAATGGTGTCCCCACCATTTAATACAATAAGAAGAGTGACAGTATTCAATAATTAAATATACAACTATATATTTTCGGTCACAAGCTTCAGTAACGCTTTTCCGATGTCCTTTTCTGATGATGGAAACATTCCTGAAAAAGCTAGACCTTTTAAATACTCTGCTTTCCGCATCCAGTCTGGTTGTTGCAACATAACATATTCGCCAGTTTTCATCCAGGCTGGTTTGTTTCTTCTACGTGCAGACTTTCTAAAAACAGTGTTATCTTCATCTTCGTCCTTGTCTTCGTCTTCCTCTTCAGGGCCCTGTTGTCTTGTCCTTTCGGGACTTAACTCACCAGTTCTCTCTTCTATAACTGGTAGAACATCAGTCTCTGCACGTGTATTCGATGATTCTTGAAAAGATGTTTCAGTATTCACTGTAGATTCTGACAAGTTAGAATCTGTGTCTGTGTCTGTTGTTTCAAAGGTCTCTGTTGTGTTCGATGTTGTAATCGAATCGTCTATCTCAATTGGTGTCGGTTCTGAAGGTTGTCTGTCTATCGTTTCTGTTTCCTGATGTTGGGCGTCCCCTGTAACATCAGTTTCCTTCACTTCATCTAACTCTGGCTGAGATGTGTATGGTTCAGATGATGGACCATCTATCTCTGCAGATTGAGTAGTTTCTAAGAAGACAGATTCCTCCTCCGTTTGATCTTCATCGCTAGGATCTGGAATGTTTATCTTGTTTCTGTTTGGTAAATGGCCTACCGGTAAAAGTAAGTTCCGATGTAGTGTTCTGTTTTTACCGGTACCATTTTCTCGTCTTACTACAAAAACTGGGATATCTAAGTTTGGTTGCTTGAGTACGACATACGGGTTATCTTCCCAATGATCGCTGAGTTTGTGTTTTCCATCCCATGCTACTATCTTTACTAAAACTGTATCGCCAACTTCTACAATGCCTCCTCTTGTCTTGAGATCATACCCATCCTTTTGATGTTCTTGGGCTTTCTTTGTGGTTGATAAGGCAATCTTATATGCGCTTGACATTCTATCTTTTAATTCTTTAATATATTTTGAAGTTGGTATGTTGTTGTTGTTACATGGATGAGTGTTGAAGGTTATATCTACTGGAAGTAATGGTTCTCGTCCAAATAGTAGAAAGTACGGTGTCATTCCAGTAGTGTCATGCTTAGTGCTGTTATACGCGTGAGTCATGGTGTTGACGTGCGACTTCCAATCCCTTTTCTGTTCTGGGTTGAGTGTTCCAAGCATTGATAGTAGTGTTCGGTTAAACCTTTCACAGACACCATTTCCTTGTGGATGGTAAGGTGTGGTGCTTGATTTTGTCATACCAGCAAGTTCACATAACTCTTTGATTAGTTTGCCCTCAAAGTTGGCACCTTGGTCACTGTGTATGCGTTTGGGAAAACCATAGTGGACAACAAAGTTGTTCAGAAATGCTTCAGCTGTTGTTCTTGCTGTGGTGTTTTTGGTTGGTACCGCTAGCGCATACTTAGTAAAATGGTCGGTGATGACTAGTATGTATTGATATCCTCCTTTAGATGTTTCAAGTCCAAGAAAATCCATACATACTAGTTCCAGAGGTTGTGAGGTTGTTATGCTGACTAAAGGAGCTTGATCCCTTCTTGGGGTTTTCCTTTTCAAGCATCTATCGCATGATGAAATCCAATCCTCTACATCTCTAGTTAAACCATGCCAAAAAAAATCTATCGCGAATGAGAGATGTGGTTCTGTCTCTACCCTGGTGGCCCATCTGATCATGAAGAGATCTTATAATCATTGATCGATGACTTCGTGGTATTATAAGTTGGAAGTGTTTCTCTCCGGTTGTACTGTTGGTAACTAACCGTCTAAGTACCTTGTCTTTTACCTGTAAGTTATCAAAATTCTGGAAGAGAACACGGTGTTCTGGAGTCTTAGGGACACTGGATCTGCGTGGCTTCTGTCCTGACATCACCTGTGAAATCCAAAAACGAAGAACTCCATCTTTATTCTGAGCGTCTGCTAAGTCTACCCTGTTAGAAATGAAAGGATCTGAAAGATGATTAGTGATCTCAGCTGAAAAAGAAATAGTTTCTATAGCTGGCACTGAGATAAAATTACAAATAGCCTGTACTGATGCTAATGGTAATTCACTGGTGTTGTCGGTGATGTTTGCTAGTGCTGGTAATCTTGACAATGCATCTGCGTCTGCGTTGTTTACTCCGGGTCTGTATTTAATTTCAAAATTATAAGATGAAAGTGCAGCAATCCATCTTTGAGTAGTGGCATCTAACTTTGCTGACGAAAGAACATAGGTAAGTGGATTGTTGTCGGTGTAAACGATAAATTTGGATGTCATGAGGTAGTCACTGAATTTATCAGTAACTGCCCACTTTAACGCTAAGAATTCTAGACGATGAGCTGGGTAGTGCTGTTCTGATTTGGTGAGTCCACGACTTGCATAGGCAATGACACGCTTATGACCTTCTTGTTCCTGATAGAGGATAGCTCCTAATCCGCGTCCAGAAGCATCTGTATGTAATTCAAATGATTGAGTAAAGTTTGGATAACCAAGTATAGGCGGTGTAATAAGACAAGATTTCAAGGTGGTAAAGGCGTTTTCTTGTGCTTCTCCCCAAGTCCATGCTATTCTAGAATTCTCTACTTTAGACTTCTTTCCTTTCTTTTTCGTAGTTACTGGTATAAGATTCGTCAATGGTCGAGCTATTCTGGAAAAATCCTTGACAAATCGTCGGTAGTAGCCAACAAAACCTAAAAACCTTCTTACCTCTTCAGGTGCTGTTGGTGTTGGCCAGGACTTAACCTTTTCAATTTTATCAGGATCTGGCTCTATTCCGTGCTCGGATACTACATGTCCGACATAGCGAACTTTTGGCATGAAGAATGAACATTTCTTAGGAGAAAGTTTCAATCCTGTCTCTCTCAGTCGTTGGAAAACTAAATCAATTCTGTGAAGATGTTCCTCGTAAGTATCTGAAAATATGATGACATCATCTAAGTAAACAAAACATATTTTCAAGTTCAGGTCTTGTAGAATGGTTTCCATTAGTCTTTGATATGTAGCTGGACTGTTTGCTAATCCAAACGGCATGCGTTCATATTCATAAAAGCCTAGTGGGCCTACTGTAAATGCTGTTCTCTCTTTGTGTTCTTCTTCTATCTCTATTTGATGATATCCTGATTTCATGTCTATGACAGTGAAATATTTGTTACCAGCTAGTCCTTCCAGAATCTCTTCTATCCGTGGTAGTGCATGTGCATCTTTGATGGTGTTCGTGTTTAGTTGGCGATAGTCGACACACATACGTAGTTTCCCATCCTTCTTTCGACACAGAACGATATTCGATGTCCAAGGAGAGTGCGACTGTCTGATGATTCCACTAGCCAATAGTTGGTGGATGTGGTCTCTCACCTCCTCGTACATCGTAGGTGGTATATGTCTGTGTTTCTGTTTGAAGGGTAGATCATTCGTGAGGTCTATCCTGTGTCTGACCATGTGGGTATGTCCGATGTCTAAGTCATCCTGAGACATGATATCGGTATAGCTCTGTATCAGTTCTTTGCCCTTATTAATCTGACATTCGGTTAGTCCATCAGTACATATAGTTAATTCAGATGTATCCATGTCCGATTCTGCTTCTTCTTCATACTTCTGTATGCTCTGTATATGTACTGGTTGTAGTTCACAAAGGATGCTATGTGGTGATATGGATACGGTTCTGGTTGATATGTTGGTGATATGTACATCAGTTGTCTCGTGGATGTGATATGTATATGACACGACTGTTGGGGTAATATCCAAATCGAGAGGTATTGATGATCGTTTGGTTGGTTGTATCAGTGCACACACAGGGTGGTATGGTAGTTTCCTGTCCATATATCCTGAAATGACGACTTCTGAATTTGGTTGAATTAATATTGTTTTCTTCTCTGCGGATTTAATGACTGCTAATTTGTTCTGTTGTCTGCGTAAGTTACGTTCTCTCAAGGTTAAACATCTTAAACCCATATAAACAGAAGTAAATAAATGTGCATCCTGTAAATACTTATCCCCATAAGTTCCTTGTAACTGGTCTATAAAGGAAGAAAGAATATTAGTTCCAATTAAAACTGGTACAGCTGAGTTATAGTTGCTATCTGGTACCACTAAAAATAAACAATTATGAAGTTTAGAATCTTTCGAATGTGTGCCACGAGAACCTAGTATGGTTAAATCGACCTCAATAAAACCTTCATATGGCAATTCTTGCCCATCAGCGCATTCTATTCTGAGTAACTCTTTAATAGGATGAATAGGTAAATCTGAAAAATTATCAATGTAAAAGGAATGGCTAACTGTAGATACTGATGAACCTGTATCAATTAAAGAAATAGTGTTAATAGTACCTACAATAACATTAACTTCATTTGAAGTCCCAACTAAACTTGATAAATAGTTTTTCTTGGGGCGTGTGTGTCCTCGACCAAGCATATGCCCCTCTATGTTGGCCTCTTGAAGTTTAACCCTGCTGTTCTACTGTGGTCTAACCTTGCCCTGCAACCAATTTGGATGTGTCCTGTTTGACCACACCTATAGCACCTCGGGAGACGATCTTCATCTCTATTATACGTCGATTGATGCCTTTGATGTCGGATGTTCGGATAAGTAGAATGAGTATTGTTTTGACCATGACGATTGGTTGGCGTGGTATTATATCTTTGATCATGACGAGTAAAGTTGTTCCTAGATGCGATAGATGCTTGTCCTCGTCCTCTCCAATTACGATGAGTATCTTCGGAGGAATGCGTGTTAAATTGTCTATTCTGTTTTAGTTCTTGTATATCAGCTGCCATCTGTTGTATTGTAGCTCTTATATCCTCATTGGTGCTTTGTGTTTTTGGTGTCATCATCTTTGTGGTTGCTGTTGTTACAGTTCTTCTTATATTTGTTTCATGGTCTCGCATTTCCTTTTTTAAGGTGTCGAAATCTTTGACAATATAGTGGAGATGTCCAGATGTATCTTGTAGATGTTGACTAAGTCAACTCCAAAACCTTGAGCAAAGTTTCTCATTCATTTCCTCACGTCTTACCACGTTTTTCTGACACGCTTTGTATAGTAGATCCTCTATTCGATTAGCCCAAGTGGTCACATCTTCGTCGGTTTTCTGCTGAGCGTCGTAAAACTCTCTCATTAATAAGTCATCCTGAATGGAGATTCCATATGCACTCTCTAGTTTGTGTAAGAGGGTTTCAATGTTTGTGTCAGCGCCTAGTCGCATGGCTATACGGGCAGCGTCGCCCTTCAGTGATCGTCTAACGGCCATGTCGACTATATGTGACGGAAACTGAGATCTTCTGAGTGTGTCTACTTCGTATTTCCATAAGTCATAAGGAGCTTCTCCTTTTCCCAGTTCCCCAAAGAAAGTTGAGATCCTAGGAGTATAGTTCATCGTTCCGTGACTAGTAGTATCTACCGGTATTGAAGAATGTGTATTAGCTGATGTTGTTGTCCTTTGGTTTGGAGAAGTTGTGTTAACGTTGTGGTGTTGTCTAACTTCTGGTTTTACAGTGTCTGCGACATAATTTGCCATCCAGTTTCTGAGACCTTCCGGACTAGATAATTTAGGTTTCGTCCCTAATGTCTTAAAAGCAGATATCAATGCTTCTTGTTCATCCTTAGATAAATCGATGTCTTCATATGGTGTGTCATCAATGGTAATAATGGCGTCACTGTTCTGGCTTGCCATTCTCTAATATTTGAAGTACTAATATCTTTAGTTCAAATTAGAATCAAAATTACAAAAATAATTCAAAGTGGTATCAATATAGACTTCCTGAAACAATATATATATATACATACAAGAAAATGTCTAATAGATACAACAATATATAGCAATATATTATATAAAAACAATCAACACATAAGATACATGTATGTCATTTATAAACATCTAGTGCATGAAACAACTGTATTGTATTAAAGTATAATTCAACAATCTTATATCAAGGACAAAGACAATAGTAATGATTAATATGATCAATAGGTAATAATACTGTAATATATATGTATATATTAAGTCAAGTCACAAGAAACACAACAGTATGGGTATAACACAGTATAATAATTTTTAATTTTAAATTAAATTAACCACAATGAGTTAACTAAATAAATGTATGACTATGTGGTCTCGATATGTATCGATTAGTTGTCTTGTCAATATAGATGAACACTGTGTACACTGGTTCACTCTTAGGAGTTGCTTCTAAGTATGTGATAAAGTTGTCTCCAAGTGATAAAGCTGTCTAAGTGATAAAGTTGTTTCTAAGTGATAAAGTTTACAAATGTATCAATGTCCTTATACAATAAAAAATATACCTTTCTGCAACAAGTCTGGAAGCTCTTTTTTTTTTTTGGTTGCAAAATAACACGATTGTAGTCGGTATAATCAAATGTCGCGTTTTACGGTTCATACGGTATCGCGATGCTAGCTATATACGTATGTATTACAATGAGTATCAGATATGTGAAATCAAATAATAAAAATTCAATTATATCAACTAAGTTCAAGTCCAGATGAGTGTTAACTCAAATAGTCAAAGTTGAAAAGTGTTCAATCAACAAGAACCAAAAAAATAAAAAATAAAAATAAAGTCTACTAAACTATCAACCAGTACCAAAATGTCAAAGTACTACTATAGAATATCAAAGGACCAACACTAAACTAAAGTCAAGTTCACTTCAAATAGTTGTCAAACCTCAATGTAAACAAACAAAATCCTAAACCGGATGTACCTATATACTGAATCGGAAATGAAGAACCCGGGGGGGGGGGGGGGGGGGGGGGGGGGTGGTAGGAGTGTGCGATTTCACTCTAAGTCCATACCAATATGACTTACGAAAACAATATAATAAAGTCTAAGTTAAACAAATATATGACAGTACAAACGTATACTAATGTAACATTAAACACAAAAAAAAAATTTACATTTACAAACAAACAAAAAAACATTTATAAACACATGACAAAAATTTACATTTACTACAAACAAGTAGATTTCTAAGTTTGTTTTTTTTTTTTTTTTTTTTTTTTTTAACTCAAAAGATAGGAATGAGGTAAACACACATAGAACATTCAAAATAAATATACACACAATATTACAAACAAAAAACACAAATACATAAAGTTACCTTAATTTAATGAAGTGAAAATCCAATAACTGTTTGTGAAATCCAACTGGAACGGGTGTGAAGGTTGAATTCTAGAACTTCCGATTACCATAAATAGCACAGGTATTTTCCACGGTCAACTCGATCGATCGGTAGAGTGCACACATTCTACATGAAATTTAGGTCGATCCTTGCCTTCCACCAATGATCATTTTGTCCTCAAAATGTAGTTGAATTCTATTTTACGTTGGGAGCCAATAGAATCGGGCTGGTCAGTTGGGTATATAAATAACGAGCTGATCCTAGTTATATATAATTTATTTCGTCATCTATGGGGTTTTTAACCCTGTCTGTGGGACCAGGTTTCACCAAATTAAACACATTGTCGGTTGGCTACATGATAGCAATTCTCCTTCAATTATAATCAGTTGGAGTATAATTCAATCTAGGATTTCAATAAAGATATTCGAATTCCAAAGAATCAGTATCAGAAATTTGTCGAGCGTCTTGGACCTTCCAAAACCAATACCCGTTTTTTAAATCTAACTCAAAAGCGAAGAATCAATCAGAAGGACTGAATTCAGAATTTCGGAAACTTTGAACCAATAGAAAGCATGATAAGAATATCCAAGGAAAGAAATGATTCCAAGGCATGTGACATACCAAGCATGTTCATCCAGGTGTGTCGTTATCTAATCAATAAACAATACTAAAGTAATAATTTTTTGATTAGAAAACGGAAAATTTGAGTTTTCTCGAAAACAATACATTTTTTTAAAACAGTGCAGAATTTTACTACCATTTTTAAAATATGCATTTCATCTAACAATAACCTTTCATTATTGCTGCACTCATCTGAAATTTGACATTTTCCCCGATTTTTACCGCCAAAATAGAGGTGGGAGTAAACTAACTAGAGGTAGCAGCCAGGTAAATCTTACCTTGATAGAGACAGAGACACGTGTACAGGCATATTTTGACACTCCATTTTTAAACTTTAAAATCTTTCTAAAAGTTCACATAAAATTTCTTCATAAACCTATTTTTTGACATCTTAACATATATATAAACATCGCAAGAATGGGTAAAACAAAGGACTTGTCAAAAGATTGTAAAAACATTGTGTTAAATCTATTCAAGTTTTTTCAGCTTGAGAAGGCCAGGGGAAGACCATTTTATTCCCCAGATAATTTGATTAAAAGAACATGCAAGGCTGCTGGCATATCTTACAGTTCTGTGTATAGAGTTGTAAACGGTAAAAGTCCTCCTGAATCCAACAGACCGAAAGAAAGAAAGAAAACTCTTGATGATTTTGACCGTTGCGTTATTAAACGGACCGTTCATAGCATGTACAACAGGAAAATTGCCCCAACAGTCTCAAAAATTAAGAAAGAAATTGAAGATACAATTAAAATCTCGAAATCAACGCTTACTTTAACTTTATTAGATCTTGGTTATAAGTACAAAAAATCCGGCGATAATAGGAGGCTTTTATATGATCAGAGGTCAGTAATAAATGATCGGTGTAATTACCTCCGAAAAATCAGGAAGTTTCGAGAGGATGGGTATGAAATTGTATATTTGGATGAGACCTGGGTTAATCAGAATCATGCCACTGACTACATGTGGTTACCAGTTGATGGTTCTGATGCCCCAAAGATCCCTTCAGGAAAAGGTAAAAGGTTGATAGTTTTGCACGCTGGTAATCGTGAGGAGGGTTTGATTGATAGGTGTGATTTGGTTTTTCTTGCCAAAGCTAAAGATGGGGATTATCACCAAGAAATGAACGGGCCCATCTTTCTAAACTGGTTCGAAAATCAGCTTATGCCAGCATTAAAAAGCCCAAGTGTTATCGTTTTAGATAATGCCAGTTATCACAACATCAAGACTGAAGAAACTGTTGTGCCAAACTTTAATCAGAGAAAAGCTGTCTTACAAGATTATCTTTCAAAACACAACATTCCTTTTCAGCCCCTTGAAACTAAAAAACAACTTTATGAAAAAATCAAATTTAAGAAACTCCTTTCCGTTTTTAAAACTGATAAAATTGCCAACCTACACGGTCACGAAGTTCTAAGAACCCCTGTTCGCCATTGCGAATTTAAACCCCATAGAACTTATTTGGGCACAGGTTAAAGGGTTTGTTGCAGAAAACAATACAACTTTTCGTTTGAAGGATGTGAAAGAACTTGTTTATGGGGGGTTTTGGTTGGCAGAATTACAAAGGAAGTTTGGGCGAAGGCAGAAGACCATGTATTAAAAATAGAAAAGGAGTATGGGAAAGAGAATTGCATTGATAGGAGTGAGATCCCCCCTATAATAATTGATTTTGATGACGACGAGTCCAGCGACGAGGAAAGCTGAATCCAGTCCAACATGATTACATATTGATTACATACCGGTTGTAAATGACAGATTGTACATAACGTTTTTACCTATAAAATTTTATTCATATCCAATAAGTGTGTACTCTATGTCTTTTATTAGCAGAAAAGACCGTTCTTTTTCGAATTATATCCGAAAGATTGAAATAGCTTGGTCAAATTAAAAATCAGTAATTATGGAAATTTATGATTTCAAGTTTTTTTCAAAATTTTCGAGGTAAATCTCAGGTAAGCATGTGTATAAATGTCACGTAGTCAAATGCATTAACCATGAAGGGAACAATAGCCTTCTCCGGCACTTCGACGAGAGATAATAGACCAGCTGCGGGACCACCGTCGTTCCTATTGTTATATGGGATTACGTCCACGGTGAGTTGGCTGTCACATTTAACGAGCAAACTTGGCCTATTTTGAAGAACTTAGCCTGAAATAAAGACCAAAATAACGCCAAAAATTGGTAATTTTTCAGATGAGCAGGGCCTTCAGAATAATTTCAACCGTAAATATTTATACAATTCCAAAATGGTAGTAAAATTCCTGACAAAACTCTCGTTGGATGCGTTAAAAAAAAATCTACGCTTTACGAAATATTTAGATTTTTCCGTTTTCTAATCAAAAAATTATTACTTTAGAGTAGTTTTAATGAGATCGATAATTATAGCTCATTTAATAATTTATTAATATAATATATAAAAGTAATTATATACAAGTTGAAATATTTTATTTAAGACATATGCGAAGTTGTTAATTACTGAATACATAATTATGAAATAAAACTATTACTATGGTAAAATACACCCTATCACATATATACGTTTTTACTAATATGAATAATTAAACAACAGAATGGACTTTTAACAACGCTATCAATTATAATACTACTGAAACGACTATTTTACAACACACGTTTTATACTTTTTAGTAATGGATGTAAATACGTTTTTATGCCACTAACCAAATTTATACAACATGGAAATGATGAACTTTTAACTACTACGTATATTTGATCTTAACTGTAAATACGTATCTTTTTAAGTATGTGCCCGTTAAGTTAGGTTTTATAATTTTATCCTTAATTGGAGTGCTCCGAATCCCGGAGGAATTTTACCTGTACAAAGACAAAAAGGTATAGATTAAAAAGAAAAATTATCATGGGTGTTGTTCCGGCTAACTTTTTTTTAAATATGTCTATTGAAACAAGACTCGGCCCGTATTGGATATAACGCCCTAAACGTCTTTCTTTTTCCGCATGAGTACTCGGTTTTACTTTTTTTTCTTCTTTGGCACTGTGTGGGATTAATAAAAACGTGGCAGCAAGTGGGGACATCCAAATTAATTAGATTGAGCAGTATAAATACAAAGTAGAAAATATAATGGCTAAGCGAAACTTACGGAAACAAATGAGGAAAGAGCAATTTATAGACAGGAACAAATTTTATAATGATGTAATGGACAACCCTGGCACAGTCGTATTCCACAAGCTGATAAATCGGAATCGGCATAGCGATACAGCTTGTATTACTGAACAGAGCACAAATCATTACACTACTGAAGATCAAACCACAGGCGCTTGTGTAGAGTCAAAAATATGCTGGCTGGACCTAAAAATACTACAAGGCCTGACTCACTCCTACTACCCCTGTCACTTCAACCGCTATTTCCCCTGTCAAAATGTCGATAGGACACAAATCGCCTACTGATTTGCGTGGTATTTTTAGGTCCAGCGAGCATATTTTTGACTCTACACAAACGCCTGTGATCAAAACCAAGTGCTTTGCTCGCTATTATGAAGATTTAGCAGTCCCAAAAGACAAAGGATATGAAACAGCCTCTTTAGAGCTCCGCAATGTACGTCATACTCTAATGGAGGATATATGTGAAGAAGAAGCTAAGACTCACACTCAGGTTATAACGTCTGAGATGATACAGAATGCAGTAGAAAGCTTAAACACTGGAAAAGCTGAACATGGTTTAAAAGCAGAACATTTCAAAAATTCCCCACATTCCGCTTACATCTTTTTGGAAATGTGTTTCAAGACGGGATATTGGATGATAAGATTACTCCTGACATATTTAAAAGGCACAGGCTACGAATACGATGGAAACGTATTCGTAGCTGGGTTCTACAAGTACGACGGGCGGAAGTTGTGACTAAATGATCAACCGGTTTCCGGACATGGACACCTAGTTTACGGAAATTAATCATGTATTGCTAGCATCTAGAGGCTACGAATACGACGGTTTTTTGTTTTCTTAAATATATTGTTTTTAGACATTTATTACTGTGATACTATAAAGCTTAAAGAAAACAAATATACATAGATATTTTTAATTTAAGAATTATCATATACAATTTAAAATTTCAAGTAAGACAATAGGTAAATACAATGTATTAAATTAATAATGTTTATAGTTATTTTAAGCAATATTGGCAACACCAGTAGATTTTTTTCGGCGCAAAACGTAGTTCAATACATCTTAGATGGTACCATATAAAAAGCGCAAACTTGTGTGTTTTATCATATTACTTACGATAGTATTGTATTGACTTAAAAATTCTAGAAACATGTATTTGCTGCTATACAGAACATGATTGAAGACATCGCTGCGAAATTAATATGAAGAACTGCAATCAAAGTGATGATCATTTGCTTATTTAAGGTATATTATATGTGGATTTTACCTTGTGTTTAGGCGTTGACCGCTGGAAATGGAATTAAAATTTTCCCTCCATGAATACAGGAATAATCCAACTCCTTATAAATTAAAAGACCTGCTGCACTTTCTGCAACTTCCATGTTTTTATATTTTGACCCGTACCAAGCTTCCTTGAGATACGCTTATAAAGTTGGACGTAGTTATCCTGCTGGAATTTTTTTTAGGGCACACTCTAAATCTGTAAAATATTTATACTTTGCTCCAACACGGAGCGCACTACCATCGTCGTCCATTTTGGAAAAAAATAGTGTTGGGAAGTGTGAGTTGTACTCTGAGAAGTACTCATACCAGTGAAATCTATGGGCTTAATCGTGTTTATTGTAAGACTAGTTTTTCAATGCATCAGATTTCATTGGAATAAAAATAAATTACAAACAGAAAATTATATAAAAAATTCATAAATTGTCATTTAATGAAATAAAAACAATAGAATTAAGAAAATCGAGAAATCCGTCGTATTCGTAGCCTCTAGGTGCTAGCAATACGTGATTAATTTCCGTAAAATAGGTGTCCATGTCCGGAAACCGGTTGATCATTTAGTCACAACTTCCACCCGTCGTACTTGTAGAACCCAGCTACGAATACGTTTCCGTCGTATTCGTAGCCTGTGCCTATTTAAATCACAGGCGCTCGTGGCACGGACCACCCCCCTTTTTCTAACTTTCTGTTTACAAATTTATTTTCAATAAAATTACTTTATTTCTTTATTATTTCATCTCTTTTTCCTTATTTTAACTTGTTCGTGTCAATATTCATACAATCTTATGTCAACATCAAATTATATGTATCTATATAATAGTATCTATATAGGGTCGACACATGCAATTTGATGTTGACATAAGATTGTATGAATATTGACACGAACAAGTTAAAATAAGGAAAAAGAGATGAAATAATAAAGAAATAAAGAAATTTTATTGAAAATAAATTTGTAAACAGAAAGTTAGAAAAAGGGGGTAGTCCGTGCCACGAGCGCCTGTGATTTAAAACAGGAATATTAACACCCGTACTGAAGAAAGCTAAAAATCCAATGATTATGGATTATTACAGAGGCATAACCGTCACCCCTACGGTCTACAAGATATTCGAAACCACAATTTTACCACTTTTAAAACAGGACTTAAAATCAATCCTCCCTACAGTTTGGATTCACAGAAGGACTTCCCATGCTAATGGCAGCGCTTATAATAACAGAAGGTCCAGCAGAGGCAAAAACAATCACATTGGATCCATTAATTTTAATAACATTAGACAGCCAAAAAGCTTTTGATGTGGTAGACCATATTATTCTGCAAGATAAATTTTATGAATCAATACCAAACCGAGCGTTGCGGATGATCGTACAAAACCTATATAAAGGATTAACTTCAAAAATCAAATGGAAAGGCAGTATTAGTAATAGCTTTGAAGTCAAGGGGTACGTCAAGGAGGAATATTGTCCCCTTTCCTCTACAAACTGTATGTCAACAATCTCTTGGCAGATTTGAAACAAAACAGTCTTGGTTTAAAAATAGGAACTACGTATGTAGGTTGCCCGACATGTGCCGACGATATAGCTCTGCTTGGCAGCTCACAGGAAGAACTACAATGTATGCTCTCAGTAGCTTTAAATCATGCCAATCAAGATAGGATCACCATCCATCCTTCTAAGACCAAAGCTGTCATCCTCAATAAACCGAATACTATCACTTGGTCAAATCTCCACTGGGAACTTGGTGACAAGACAGTATACCCGTCTGAAGAAACAACTGACCTCGGTATCATCAGGGCAGAACTGAAAGAAAATAAACTAAATGTAGAAGCTAGAATCAGCCTTGCCAGGAGAACATTATACTCTCTTATTAACACTGGAGCGCACGGCTCAAACGGACTTAATCCAAAAGTCTCTTTTAAAATATACCAGTGCTAGGTTTTACCCCGCCTGCTCTACGGACTAGAAAGGACTGGGAGCTATAAGGGCCAAAATCGGCCCCACCTCAGATGTCGATAAAATTTTCTCCAAAATGTATTCACAATATGTGCTTTTCAGAAATAAATACAGTTAGTTAATATGTGTATCTAATTCCTCACAGCGGATCGACAAATTCAGGTAATGAAAAGCACTGAACGTCATTTTTTTCATTATACAGAACGTACGTATCATTGTATTATAATGCATATCTTTAAAAAAGCAAAAACAAAGCATAATAAAACTCAATAAACAAAGCATAAATTTGACTTAATATGCAATGTGGATTGATTTCAGGAATAAAAACATGTTCCGAAGCTGTATTATGAAATTAAAGTGAACGAATAGTAATGTCGCAACGTCACCCATTTTCGACGGTTTGCTTCACGTGATAAAATCTCTCATTATTTTGATCGCTTAATTTGTCAGAGGTTATATTATGATGCTGAAATTGCATGAATGATCTCATGAAATCCGATCTAAAAATGTCATCTTTAAATGTAAGAACTACGTACCTGGCCCATCCATTATTTCACGTTCAAATTGTTGTTTTTCGTAATTCATTTTTTCGTCACCTTAATAAAGCTTTAATCATTTAAAAAATATATCTAATACAGATAAATTTTGGTTTCATCGTCTGCTATGACATTGATAATGTACATATTGAGGTCATATCAATTCAGAAACTTATTAACATTGATCGTCGAAAACTGGTCGAAATTTTGGTATTAATCTTAAAGAAGTAATAGATAGATTTATTTGGACAATAGAACTTTGTCATATTTGAAATTTTGTTAAACACTTTTTTAACCGTACTTTATTCTTAACGACAACCAATGCGATGATATATTCCAGTACATTTTTACGGATAACCATCACAAATCTATAAAAAAAAATGCCAAGGTGCGGGTTGAGAGAAGTCCAATATTTAAAGATCGCTTTTTTTTTTATAATATGGAAATATCTTGGGAAATGGTGTGAAGCAAAATGATTAATGTGTAACGATTTTAGCTAGGAACCTGTGAGAATTATTTTAGTTTTTTTTATAAACTGATAACAAGCCTTGGAATCAGATATCCCATAGAAAGTGGTTGTCGATAGATGATTGTTTTACAATCAAGTATTTCATATATATTTATGATGAGAACAAGCTTACAACCATATGATTAATCGTGTAGGTAAAATGTGTGTCGCTGCCATGAGTCTATGTATGCTTGTTTTGATTGTCACTAGAAAAAGAGGAGATGGTAGATATTATTTTGCTTTGTGACAAACCAACAACAACACTCCTAATAAAGTTTTCCTAGAGGAAGCCATTTGTTATTTTATTTATACCAAATTCGCAGTCATGTTAGGATTCTAATAATAATAGGTTATTATACATTATTATACAGCTATAATTTTAATCCAATCAAAAACAATATGGTTGTGATCGTCTTCCGTAATTAGAATCGTCAAAATGAAATACAACCGAATTAATATCAAATGGTGACTTATTTCAACCTCATTTAAAATATACCTTGACATTCTTTCAAACAAATACATTACGTTCACGATCTTTTATTACAACACTATTTCACTCAAGTGCACATTTTTTTCCTGTTCTAGTTAAAGGACTTTATCAAACAGAATCATACAGTTTACATGTAATGCAGTTAATACGCATTTAAACCACAGAAGAATATTTCTATTTTCCACACCTTGTGGTGTGGGGTCGCTATTGTGCATGCGAAATATTAATTGCAAACCCCATTGACTGGCTATTTGCTCCCTGTCTAGAATATTTTATTTTTTTCTCGATCGACAGTTCAGAAGCTAGAAAACAATATGATGAATAGTGTGGGTCAATCATGCAAACAATAACTTATGCACATGACAGAACGCATTTTCAATGCACTACATACACAAACGTTTGATCCATCATTTGTCCATTGGAGGTTGATTTAAGAGAATGGAACTGATAGAGGTTAAACGTTTAATTTGGGCGCAAAAGGGGAAACTTTATATAATTTATGAAAATGTGATGTGAATTTTAGGGATCCTCAGATTCAAATCCATTCATTTACTTTTCTACACTTTTATACATATTATATATATGTATACTCGTTATTTCAAATGATAGTAATGTTATTTTAAAATATTTCCACTTTGTTTTACTTGTCGTTTTCTTTTAAGAGCCCCAGCTTTATACTGCTCATGCTCAGCAACGGACCACCTTCGTCAATTGTTTTAGCTCATCGATGATCATGAGATTCACTAAGATAAATAGCACGGTCCGTGCAATATTTATTTATTTATTTATTTATTTATTTATTTATTTATTTATTTATTTATGCTTTGGTGTCAGTGTTTCAACTGTTGACCGAGTTTTAAATTCAACATGGGTAGACTTATAGAAAGTGTGTAATCGTAAAATTCAGTGGCCAACCATCCCAGTCTGGTGGCAAACGAAAAGGTATTGTTCTGATATGCCTAACGTTGTATCTGCAATTGACGGAACTTCACATGAGATACAAATTCCATCCAATGAACCCCAACAAAAAAACATACTTTCAGCAAACCAATTCTTTTCATTGATTGATATGAAAAGAAAGTTTATAAACAGTGATAATCATAAATTCCATCAATATCAATAAAACAATTACCTTTCATCTTAACTGAACTTGAGCCGTCGTGGTCGTATGGTAGTTGAATTTACAAATACCTGTGCAATCGTTGCCTATCACCACTTAAGTTGTGAGTTTGAACTCCATTCATGGCGAGGTGTACTCGATAAAACATTATGTGATAAAATTTGTCAGTGACTTGCGACAGGTCTGTGGATTCCTCTGAGTACTCCAATTTCCGCCACAAAAGTAGTAGCTGAAATATTTTTGAAAGTGGTGTTAAACACCTAACCTCCAATGGAAAAATGATGGTTCAAAGTTTGTGTATGTAGTGCATAACACAAAACACATTTGGGTCATAATGTGGCATATCTTTACAAGTACCAATAATACTACAACAATATTGTTTCCCACACAATTATTGGAACTGTTATACACATATCATGTCATTAAACAATGTACTGAAAAAGAAACAACTTAACTTTCATACCATCGTTTTTTACGGCAAAGATTGCTTCTCAAATTGAAATATCAAAAGTCATCTAAGCGCTTGGAATATTTGAACATTTTCCCGTCGATTTTCAAGAAATTTAACATCTCGTGAAACCAAAAAAATACTTTAACAGTATTTGTGTTTTATTTATTTTAATAATCTGGTAAAATATTTGTCTGGTGCACGACTGCGGAGGTGCTTAATTTCTACGAAAACCGTCGAAATATCGTGGGCAAAATTCCACGAAATACAGAAAAGAAATAACGCTCATGACGTCACAATAACGTCAAATACGTACCGATTTTGTTGGAAACAAGTTTTAACATCAAAAGTATGATGTCGTCTATAATATAAAACACATCAAATTTTAATCGAGTATTTTCTAAGATAATGATTCATTAAATATGGGGCCATATATGGCACTTATAGTCCCCACTCCCCAGTTCTTTTTATGGCATTGACGCAGGTTTGCATGCACTGAGTTTTTCTCCTGGTTTCAATGTACGCAAACTGTTTTTAAAATAAATACAATTATTTACAGAAACATAAGTTATTTACTGATGAATTTCATTACTTGAAATGAATCATGAAATGTACAGATATTATGTATATAATGGTCTCATATACATATACATATATATATATATACAATCAGAAGAGTGAAAATATTGATTTTAAGGGTCTAGCTGAGGTTATAAATAAATTAATATTTAACAACCTCCACAATCCTCCACCAACAAAATATTTTGATATAATCATTAACCCCCAATACTCAAAACAACTGCTCAATTTGGTGTTGGTGGAAGGCTGTGGAGGTATATAAAATAGCTAAAATGTACATTAAATATGTCGTTTGTAGTCCATTTTTAGCATTATCCGTCTCATTATGAGGTCATTATGACGTCATAACGCACCCAATTTCACGGAAAGATATATTTTTTGAAAATTTGTTTATATAGCAATTAAATTAGTGAATTGTTTTTATACTATGTTAAGCATTATTTTTTAATATAATGTGGGGCCAATTTTGCACCTTAACGCCTCTCCCTCTTTTACCACTCAGAAAAACTCATTTAGACATGCTCAACAAATTTCATATGAAAAACCTGAGGAATTATCAATCGCTTCCAAGCAGAACATCCAAAGGAGCCACTCTTCTACTAATTGGTGCCCTATCTCTGGAAGCAGAAATCCATAGGCGTCAACTCTCTTTCTTGCATAATATTTTGGCATGTAAGGGACCGACCATTTAACTTGCAGGGGGGGGGGGGTTATGGTTTTTTGTTTCGTTCCGAAATTTTTTTTCAGACAACACGAGAGTTCGAATATTTTTTTTGCCGCGCATGGCGCGAAATTTTGTCCCAGAAATTAACATTAGGTTATATGACAAAAACTCTGAATCAGATTATCTTTATTTTCCTCCACCAAAATCAGAATATTTTTTTCAGCAACATTGGGAATCAGATTTTTTTTTTTTAGAAAAAAGACCATACCCCCTCCCTCCCTGGAAGTTAAATGGTCCGTCCCTAACAACAAAACAATGCAGGATCTAGATGAACGACAACTAGTAATGGATATTGATAATCCGCTTAGTTTCTTCTGCATAACTTCCCAACTCTTACATTAGTACGAATTACCGGACATTAACACTTTAGCCAAAAGTCAGCCGACAAAACTATCTTGGAAATACGCCGTGAGGGAAGCAGTGCGCAAATATTGGCTCAAAATACTACTGGAAGATATCGAAAATAAGTCTACTCTAGTCAATCTGCAAAAGGATCATTTGAAATTTGGAAGTACTCATCAAGTTTGGGACAGTTTCCAATCTACAGTCTCTGATGTTAAGAAGGGAATTATCAAAGCCCGTCTCCCCACTGGCACATACATATTACAAGCCATGCAATCTAAATACAGCGCTGAAAAGGAATCTGCCATCTGTAAATGTTGTGGGATCGAAAATGATGATATAACACATTTCCTATTAAACTGTCCAGCTTTATTTCAAAAGAGGAAGCTTTATCATAGTCAGCTGAAAGAGTCTGTTATCAACATGATTGGAATAGTCTAGATAAATGGAATATACAATTTAGCTCAAAATTGGATATTGTCAAACTCATCATAGATTGTACATTACGTTGAATGGGACCGATTCGTAACCCTCACTGGGAGCAAAAGCGGACTGAGGGTTACGTTATCGTATCTAACTACTCTCATGCGCCAAAGTCCTCGTTAGTAGATGTTCAGTATGGATTTTGACGAGTTCGGTAATTTTGTTATTACCCTTATCCAAGTTGAAGTTGAAGTTGATGGGAGATAAATCCTATAAGTTTATGTTACAAGGTTAGGTAGCTTATTTTCATAGGTAGTTAATTTTTATAGCTCCGCCGTATGAAAATTAGCTACCGCCAACTTCCGGTAACTAATTTTCATAGGGTAGCTAAATATTTACGACACCGGTTTGCAACGCAATGATCTCCCCTGATGAATGAAATGTAGTCTAAAGCAAACAAAAAACCTTCTTTGAAAATGTCAAAAGGACTTGACAACGCCAACCCTATAATATATGGAACTGATTCAGACAGAATTGTCTCACAAGACGAAGAAGATGACAATGTAGTAGATAAAATAGACGACAGAGAGGTTTTTGGTAGGTAGCATCTAGGGGTCTCACTAATTACCGTCAAGAACCGACAAGAAGCGTTAAGAATCGATATATATAACAAACCAATTGAAAAAGATAAAATAAGACACAAAATACATTTATAATATATGATATTTAAAAAAAAGTTCAATATTAACAGAAACTTTTCTTTTGTATTGTTTTTATGTGTATTTAGCATCGTGTTATCGGTTTTCGTGCTATTATCGATTTTTCAGATATAGGGGAGAGTGGTGTTATTTCGACCACATGGGAAATTCGACCGGTAGATTGTTTGTCATTAATAAACATAAACTAGTTGTTGTCTTTCTTACCAAAATAAACATTTTACTGATCCAATTAAAGAGTAAATAATACTCGAACCTAATACTGTCTTTCCAAATTTATTCGGAATAAAATATCGCGTGATTTTGCAGTATTCTCGGTTATAAAGTTACAGCGGCGGTAAATTCCAAATACAAGCTGAATAGAGAAGTGTTATGTATCCATTAAATCCTCATGATTCAATTTGTTTCATTTAAAGCAAATTACAAAACACTGAAATGTTATGTCATTGAGATGTATTTTATGCAAATATTTAATAAAATATCATTACAACTCCAGAATATTTATAAAGTTAAAAGTGGTCGTAGATACCCATACAGATAAATTGTATCTTGTGTAATTTTCGACCACCTACTTTATGTTTTGATTGAAGTTATAATTAAACGATGACATCAATAGTTCAATGTAGGATAAACAAAATTAACGAAAATTGTCTATCCTACATCGATTTTCCTATTACTATGCATTCATTTAGTTACATTTAAGGGGGAAGAGGTGGTGGCTTAGTTAAGAAACGAAAATTTTGATGTTGTCCCTAAACATTAACGGGCCCCTTTTTTTAAAAAGAAAAGAAAACGGACTGAATAATACTGATAAAAGAAGTGCAGATGTAAAATAAAGCTTTTGACGGTTTTCGGTAAACACTGGTATTTGCTGAAATAGGAAAAAATGGTGCGGTCGAAAATACCCAGGATGGGGTCGAAGTTCTCCCAAACTGGCCGATTGGCTGTTTTTATGCGTATTACCCGTAATACTTCAGATTTTTTCCAATATTCAAGTGAAACATTTAGTTCCGAATGTCCTCGTGACTGGTTTTTATAACTTACAGCGGTGCAGGCAACCAGTGATGCAATCAGGGGCTTTTGGATACGTCCAGGTTTTGGGTGGTCGAAGTTTTACCACTCTCCCCTAGGGATTAACAGTGTTAACCCTTCATTCATATGACGATTGGAATTTTCAAAGAATGGCTAGTTAAATATTTCTTTGTACATAAGATTGTTTTTAAAGCCATTCTTGTATTTTAATATACTCTCGATTATCTGGCAACTTTTGTTGTCAGTAAAATGGCGTCATCTGTTTTCGTGTGAAGTAAAAACAAGGCCGATATACGGGATGGAAACGAATATATAATCCGGAAATGGCTGGTTTTAAAATTTCATGGTTCTGGCCATCTACCAAATCATACTACATCTAAATGAAATAACAGAATGTTTGAAAATGACCACTTTCAAAATTGTGTTTACTTTAGATGTTTTTTTTTAGTGCTGAAACCACAATGCACTGCAAAGTGACATGTATTTTATATAAGAAACAGGCACATTTCAGTCAGCTCTTTTGTTTACAAGTACGATCAGTGACCCCATGACAGTTACATGACAGGAAGAGCCGGTGTCTGAGAGGCAGACGACATAGTTAAATTTTATATAGCCCTTCTGGATTTTTTTCCAGCTACTTTATAAATGAAGTAAATTTTTAGCATTACAAAAAGTATGGTTCAGTAGGTAGGTTCACTGTTTTTGGTACTTACATGTACGTCTTTAAAAGCAAACTTTAACATCTTTTACAGATGTCACACTGTAGTCTTGTTTATGTTCCATAAATAGACACCGGAAGACACGTCAAAAATAATGCGTGTGCTGTGGAAATCAAAATAAAATGGATAAAACGAAAACAGATGACACACGAAAACACATACCGTGACGATAGTATGTGTTACATATAATAATTTCAGGTAATTGTCTTAGGATTATTTGATAGGATGAATCACTAGTTTTATTTGTGTAGAACTCTTAGCCACGCAGAAAATGCCAATTGCGTGTTTCCAGACCCCATGACGAGGACGTGGTTCTACCTTGAGGTCGTTATTTTTGTGTGGAGGTTTTTATGTTTTATTTATACATTTACTTATCATAATAAAATATACAAGCATATATACAGATTATCTTCTGCAAAAAGAGATGACTAATATCTCTGTGTGTTCTTTTCACAAGCAAGGTCACTGAGTTTTTGCTTTTTTTTTTCTTTTTTTTTTAGTCTTGCCCTTTTTCTCTGACCAGGCTTACATGAACAGGCAGCAGTTTTGGGAATTGTTAGTTCACCATCTGTAGAGGTGGTAAACCCTGTCTTTTTAGGACACTTGTGCCCATGACTCAAGAATTTCTGCAGTGCAACTGCCTTTTCTTTTTCAGATTTGCTCTGCCAGGTAATTTTGGAACATTGTAAATGGGACAATGGAGAGCTTAATTCAAAGTCCCCATAACCATGCAGTGCTCCATTTACAAGACTTTCTTGTAACTTAATTTCTTTGTGTATCTTATGAACTAATTCTGGCAGTTTTTCTGGCTTCCAATCTTGATTTAGTTTCAAGATGTGGTTCATTGCTTCGCAGTTGTTATTTTTCCACTGCAGTGGAATTCTTGAGTCCGTTTTACATGCCCTGAACACGTAATCCTTGATAGTAAGAATAATTACCAACAATGTCCACTGACAAAGAATTAAAGAGACAATTTCCGTCACTGGAAACTTGGATGGGTTTTCTGTCTTTAATACACATTTTGTACTCATTTAGAATTTACTTTGATACCCTATCCTCTATTAAGCAACTTTGTGCTGAATATACATGATTTGTCTCATTAATAATTTGGGTAATTGGTTCATTGCAAAGTAATATTTTTTCAACTTGTACGCCTTCAACCAGCAAGTTTCTATTTGCGTACGACTCTAATCTAGCAAGGGAAAGAGTATAATCAAACCTGTCATCAGTTGATTTGCAACACTGTGTACAGTTAAAGTCACAGTTTTGACTTTTGCTCAAGACTGTAAACTGGTCTTTGTTCAATTTTTGGCATCTGATATGAAACCATGTTTCACATTTTTCACAATATACACACGTTCGTGTGCAGTTCTTTTTACAATTACCACAAGGGTAAGCCATTGTATGTTCTCTTGCCCAAGGAGAAAATAACCCTATAAAGGGTTAAGTATTCTCTTGCCCAAGGAGAATATTAAGATTTATGTTTATTTTCTTGCCAATGAGAACAAGTTCTGTTTTTCGTATTCTATTGCCTAAGGAGAATACTTTATTTAACCCAGCTGCAAGGGTTTGAAACTAATACTGATATTGCGGATATCAGTAGAACCGTCAGAATTCGTAACCAATTTTCTCTTGCCCAAGGAGAAAATATAAATGATCTGTCGAAGACAGTCACAGATTCAAGCAATACTTTGCAAGAATCGGTTTTATTTTGCGTGCAACGGTTTTTATAGAAAACTCAAAAATCATATGGTTTCAATAGGCAGTCTGTATATGGTCAACTCAAACATGCCAAAGAAAGTTTTCTTTTGAAGTTTTAAATTGTAGTCGAAAGAAAGTTGCATTGTGTTTTTCCTGTCTTGTTGATCTAAATTGCAAAACAAACAAAATACAAGCTAATCATTTCACATTATTGTTTCGTTACAACTCTTGATTAGAACCCATATCATTTATGGCTTCGACAATAAAGTTAATCGGTAAGTTTCAATGAAATATCCTTCACCCGGCACGTGCCTTTTGACAGCTGTATAAATCAACCAATTAATACCTACAGTCTAGATTGAAATCTAATTAAGTGTTTTTATAACCAATAAACCACACCCTCGCTACTTCTGCACATAGTACATTTTAACTTTTATCATTTTGATTATCAATTATGGTTTCAATAATGATTTTGTATATATTATTGAAATCATATTATTATAAACTATACAAAAAAATATACTAATAATATAATTTTAGATAGTACTTTTTTTCTTGAACAAGTGTGAAAATCGAAAAGAAAAAAAAATTAGAAACAAATATCAATTAATAGATGAATACATATTTATTTATTGAAATATCGATAATTATAGTTCTTATTGTTATTTTTTCTTCTTGTTGGTATATTTTTCTTTCTTGTCGGTATATTCCCCTTCTTGTCAGTATGTTTTCCTTCTTGTCGGTAATTAGGGAGACCAGCATCTAGTGTAGACCGAAACTTCTGTCTCCTGTGTGCATATATTTGCTATTTCATGTTCTATTTTCTTTATTTGGAGGTTTATTTTATTTTTTTCGATTTTACTGTTGTGTTTTTATACATAGAATGTTACATCTATGTTTTTATTTGAAAACTTTATATTTTGGGTAAAAAAATGGAATAGCATATATTAAACATACATAATAAATATTTCAGATTTAATTCGTGTGATAAATGACCCAGAACATCCTCTGACACTGGAAGAACTTAATGTTGTTGAAAGAACCAGAGTTCATGTAAGTTAGACAAGCATTAAAGAGGAAAGATAATGCTTGACATGCAATACTGATAAAAATTAGAGGTTCATGCAAGTAAAAATAAATACAGAGGGGGTTAGGGCTATGGTGTTTAATACCACTTTCAACAATATTTCAGTTATATTGTGGCAGTCAGTTTTATTGATGGAGAAAATCTGAGTACCTGTAGAAAACCACTGACCTGCAAATACAGAGAAAAGAATAAAAATTTATGTAAGTTTGACTAGAAAAGTAAATAAAATATGGAGAAAGAAATTAAAAGAGGCATGGTTCATTTCATTAGAAGAATGCTTTACAAAAAATCATGATGAAAAGCAGAGGTTTATGTAAGTAAAAAATATACTCAAAAAGAAAAAGAAACAGAAATTTATGTAAGCAGAATACTCGGAAGGAAATAGTGGTTTTTGTAAATCAGACATGTATTTAAACAAGTATAAACATGCATTAATGACATTTGTGGATAAGATTTATCTCTATTTATTTATTTTGAGAAGAAAAATCATTCAATCCTGTTTCAGAATACATTAGATGTATGGTCCTAGAATGTTCACTTATTTGAATTCTTCTTATTGATACAATTAACCAGGGTGATATTTTTTCCAATCCATCTACTTGTATGATTTCTTGAATAAACTCTGACTTGTGGCCATGATTGAATGGTAGTTGGATTTACAACTACCTATGCAATCAATGCCTATCACCACTGATGTTGTGAATTCGAATCTCAATCAGGGTGAGGTGTACAACATTATGTGATAAAGTTTGTCAGTGACTTGTGACAGGTCAGTGGTTTTCTCCGGGTCCTACGATTTCCTCCACCAATAAAACTGACAGCCAGGATATAACTGAAATATTGTTATACCCCCACTCTATGAGTGGGGGCTATATTGCAATCACCTTGTCCGTCCGTCCGTCCGTTTGTCCGTCCGTTCACACTTTCGTAACAGATAT
Organism: Bathymodiolus brooksi; assembly: GCA_963680875.1. NCBI lineage: Eukaryota > Metazoa > Mollusca > Bivalvia > Mytilida > Modiolidae > Bathymodiolus > Bathymodiolus brooksi. The sequence continues at coordinate 23,575,821 of OY804578.1, read as the reverse complement.
CTCTGCTTCTACTGGAAGAAATGATTTTATATTTGATATATGGCTTTGGCATGGTGACTTGTACCGTGTCTCCCCTTTCCAGGTTTACCGCACATCTACTTCCTGTTTACCGTGCGACTTACAAATGAACAAGTGGGGGTATTCTTAGCACGACGTAGCGTGCAACATCTTGTTGACATTGTTGTTAAACACCATCAAACAAACATCAGTTTGATGTTTTTCTGAATAAGAAATTATATTTTTTTTAAATGAGAGGTATCCTAATTTAGATTTTTAAGCCTTAGTTATATGGTTTGACTTTATATATACTTTAGATTATTGTAATAATATAATTAAATGTAGTTTTCTTTTATTGCAGGTTGATGATGATGCTAATAAAGTAAATATTGAGTTTTCTCCGACTATCCCACACTGTAGTATGGCTACTTTAATAGGACTGTCAATACGAGTTAAACTTTTGAGATCCCTACCTCCAAGATTCAAGGTAAATGTCTATTGTTGATATACTTTTACCCTATATATATATATATATATATATATATACGTCTGAAAATTAAACCAAACCGTGTTAAAATTAGATTTTAGAGCTGTCAAATTTTTCTTCTTCCCTCGACGGGATTTGAACCCATGCCATTGATACACTGCAGCACCATTCGCTTAGCCTTACGTCCAGCGCCCTAGACCACTCGACCACATCCACTCCCTATATATATATATATTTTATTATTTTTTTTAACTTTACCTTCTTAGCTTGATATACAATAAACAAAATTAAAAAGGTAAAGATGAAATTGATTATGGACAATTTTTTAATTCACCTGTACCAAAGATCTGTGTAAGATTTTTTCATCGCTTTGCATCTGCATCCATTAGTTGTTTACATTTCAATTCTTTTCTTACAAGCCAGTTTACCTTTTAAATCAAACTTGGCAGAAATGTTTCTCGAGCGTTTCTCAATATTGTAATTTTCGTTTCCCTTGGAAATAAAGCTTGGCTGCTAGGAAAATAATGTTTTCTGATTGGTTGAAATTTCAAAATTCTTCTTCTCTGAACCATTTGAAAGCAAAACCTGATTTAAATTGTTTTTGGATGGCCATTTATAAAAAAATTGTGTCAGTTGAAAATCCAAGATGGCTGCCACCACTGGACCTAATTTTAATTTAGGACCATTTGGGGAAATAAAATTAAAAAAAAATTCTCAGAAACTAGTAATTTTATTAAACACTCACTGCACTTGCATAACCATTCAAAATTTAATTCAAAATTTCAATGCATTTTGCATTGGGAATCTCAAGAAATTTTACAAAGGAACATATGGGTATTTTAAAATGATTCTTATCCAATAGCACAAACAATATGACAAAACAAACTTGCTGAAATGTTCATTGGGTGATATTCTACCAAATGTCTACTTTTTTGGTGTCAATTGGAAATTCAAAATGGCAACCAAGATAGCATAGGACCATAATTGTGGATTTGTTTTCTTCAGAAACTATAAACTTGATTGTAAGCTAACTGAGCATGAATAATCATTGGATTGTCCCTTACAACATTTTAATTTGAATTAAGACTCTAGATTATAAGCAGATCAACATAAGACATTTCTGATACAAGTGTTGAGTTAAGCAAATAATTATTTGTTAATGATATGTTTTAGAGGAGTCTCCATGATTGTGATTATATGGTAGTTAGATTTACATCTACTTTGTACCTATACAATCAGTGTCTCCACTAAAGTTTGTGACTTCAATTCCTTGTGAAATCTACTCGATACAACTTAAATGATAGTATGCTAGTAACTTGTGGCTGGTCTGTATTTTTCTCCATGAATTTTTGTTTCTACCTCCAATAAAACTGAACACCATGATAAAATGTAAATATTGTAAAGTAGCATTAAACACCCCTATTATATTTCAGGTTGATGTTTCAATAACTCCAGGGACACATGCATCGGAAGAAGCAGGTAAAATATTTATTTCCAGATTATTTGTTTTTTTATATCATATATGTATGATGTTCATGTGTTGATATCTGTTAACAATTAATCACATTGGTGGTGTAATGGTTAGCATGGTTAGCATGCTCTCCTCATGTGTGGTAGATTGTGGGGTCAAGTACATGTCAGATCAAACCAAAGATGATCAAATTGGTATTTGCTACTTCTCTGCAAAGCATGCAGCAGTAAGGAGTAAGAGCTAAGACTGGCTGTGTCTGAGTGAAGCTACATGTCTACTAGTAGACTCTTATTTCAATGAGCTAGCACTATAAAGATACAATTAAACATGTTGCCATAGTACAAATCTGACATCATTTCATTGAATGTAGCTTGTTCTCTCTCTGTGATATAGCTGTAGAACTGCTCATTTGGAGTTAAACAACACTCACTCACTCATCTGTTTGTAATTATGTTCAGTACATTAAATGTAGCCTCCATGGATTGGTTTGGTTTTTACAATTTTTTATTTAAATCTTTCAAATAGTGAAATACCAACATTGAAAAAAGGAAGTCCTCTTTTTGCATAACATATATTTTTTCCCATAAGCTGTTCAAAGTTTTATGCTGTATTAACTTGTAAATTTTCCATTTGCTTTAAAATTAATCTCTAATTTTTTACAAGGTTTAAATATCTATAAATTATGAGAAAATTATTCTCAAATTTGTAGTCTTTTCCATAACTCTAGCTAGACTGGGTACAATTTTGCCTGTCGTAAGGGAAATAACTCCTATTAAAAAGGTATAAAATGTATAATTTTAGAATCAAATTTATTAATATGCAAAAAGTCTATTTCTTTATTCTTAAGTACATCAAAGTTGTAGGTCTTCCTGTGTAGATAATTTACAACCTTATATTATTTCAGTTAACAAACAGTTAGCAGACAAAGAAAGGGTAGCAGCAGCTTTAGAAAACAGCCACCTGTTAGAAGTTATCAATCAATGTCTGGATAACCAAAAGAGAAAACATGGACTTTGATTCTGTAATGTTAAATGCTATTCAGGTCTACATTTTATGAAGCATTTTTGAAACTATCATGTGCTATTCATTACCTTGTTTATGTGAAATATTTATAGCTATAATTGTTTGATACACCTTGCGACTTGTAACCAGATATTGTTGCCAATTCTTGTCAATGTAACAGATTGTGAATTCCCATCTCTTTCGAAAACAAATATGCAAAGTCTGATAAGGGGCCAGTCGTGATTGTATGGTAGATTGTTTACAACTACCTGTGCAATCAGTGCCTATCACCACTTAAGTTGTGAGTTTGAACCCCGCTCATGTTGGGTGTACTCAATACAACATTATGTTATAAAGTTCGTCAGTGACTTGCAACAGGTCGATGGTTTTCTCCGGGTACTCTGGTTTTCTTCACCAATAAAACTGACCGCCACGATATAACTTAAATATTGTTGAAAGTGGCGTTAAACACCATAAACCAAACCTTAAACCTCAAGTCTGATGAGAAGTTTTAGTAAAAGGATGATCTGGATACAAAAGAACAAAAGCTTGAACAACATGACACTATTACGAACTCAAGTCTTGAGGCGAGGTGCTCCAGGAAGCCTGACAATGGGTACTAGATATGATGGTTGTAAATATATACTGTTGTGTAATAATTAATACTGGTTTTGACTTGTTTGTGTAATTAATTTTAGCAATCATCTGTAACCATCCTCCCACATGTTTATATATATTGTTAATGACAATAAATAGTATACAATGTATTTGTATGTAAATTTGTTTATTGACAGTATAATATGTACATTGATTATAAAACATCTTACTGAACAGGAACATAAATTGTTTAAAATATTGGTAATGATGAGTACCAAACTTAAAATTTCAATAGGAAAGCATTTTAGGCTTTTGTGGTAAACGAAACACACCGAGACGAAAATCACAGGAAAAATGACTAATTTATGTTCAACTAAAACATTGAACTTTCCAAAACAAAACAAAAACTAGTTATAGACTGGCTTAAATAAAACGAAAAATGGCCCGAAGGCAAGAAACATTTCTGCAAATTCAAATAAATGACGAACAACAGATGATCAAGAATTGTAATGCTCTGCTATTCTTTTTAATATAAATAAACAAACATTTCCTAACAGGGATTATCAGCTTATCTATGACAATATTACAATCTTTCCATTATATTCTGAATGAAAACAGAGCTTCTTTTTCTTTGTTCATCTTATTAAAATATCAAATCAAGATTTTGTTGATGTAAATCGTAATGAATCCTGGAAATCTAATGACAGATTACTAGATTTGAATGAAGTTTCTGTATGTAGAAGAGGTGTTCCTGTAATCCTGTCTTCATGTTTTGATTCTGATCTAGAAGTTCTGATAGTCATTTGACTGTCTTTCCCAGCAAGATATTGTGTTACAGGACTGCATGCGTTGGTTGAACAGTTGGTATCATCACTGGGTGCGATTGGTCCATTTCCAGGTGGATTGTAACCAATCAGGTTTTGTTGATCCTCTCTATAATATAATTCACATGTAGATATATCATGGCCACACTATTTACTACCAGCTAAGTATTAAATGGTAATACCAGTATATAAAACTACATTTTTATACATTTAAAAGTGTCGAACTACATTTAAAATTATAAACCATGTTGCTGATTTAATGGTTAGCACGCTTCCCTTGAGTGCGATAGATCATGAGTTTGAGACCCAAAGGCTAAGAAATTGGTATTTGTTGCTTATCTACGCAGCATTAAGGATTAAGAGCAAAGACTGGTTGTGTCAGTCTGGATAAAGTCTCCTGGTGGACTGACAAGTCTTTCTGTGAACTGTTGTTACAGCACTATAACAAAAATCACTTCAGCGTATTGATCCAGTACAAAACAGGCACCATCTTCTCATTAACAAGTAACACATTCTTGTCGTTATTTACCCCAAAAATTGATTACTTGATGTTAAACAACAATCACTTACTCACTTTAAGATTATAAAACTGCATAAAAAATTATGAAACTACAATTAATTATTTTTAGCATTAGTATTATGGGTGTCTAATGCCACTTAACTTTCAGAATTCCTGGAGAAAATAGCCCACCTTCGGTAAGTCTGTGGGAGGCAAACTTTATCACTTAAGACTGTACAAACCTTTATTGTTATATGATATGGTTGTATAGGTAGATATAATCCATGCATTTGTTTATGTACAAGCAGGTGCAGATTTAGAAGACACATGCCCCCCCCACCCCCTAAAATTTGCAAAGCATATGCTGTACAGCATTTATCAGGATTACTACTATATATAATATGCCTGTAATTTCTCAAACACTCAGATCTTCAGACAGGAATAAAGTTGAAAAGGTTCAAATGCTTTTCAATTGTGCGATCACTACTAAATTAATGCCCATCTAATTCTGCATACAGTGCCTGTCCCAGGCGAGGACCTGGATTTCCAACCTCATATGTGGTTGTTCTTCCTTTTTTGATTTCAGTGAGTTAAGGTAAGAGGTGATTGTTCATTTTGTTAATATTAGTGGAATTGTTGACCATCACTGTTTAAACTTTCTATTCAAAAGTATTGTAGAATACTATTATTTAATAGACCACAAAATCAATTAACTTTTATGATTTTAGTGAAACCTGTCTAAGCCAATCTCTGAATAAACCAGAATCCTGTATAAACCGATCATGAAATAAAGTCCTAATGTTGGAAATCTTTGTTAATTTAACCTGTATAAACTGAACACCCTGTCTATTCCGAACACAAAAGCTGGCCCTAAGGATGTTCGGTTTAGACAGGTTTCACTGTAGGCTAGCTATATATACTCACTTTAAACTCCATTTAGTCGGAATACAAAATTTCAGAAAAATCAGGACATATTTAGCATTCTATAGATATGATAAATTGTTGAAGGACAATAACCTGAACTAGTTGATACTTACTTGATTGGGGGGGGTCCCACTTTCCTGTAATGTCGCCAGCTTTTTAGTGATACTTACTTGATTGGGGGAAGTCCCACTTTCCTATAATGTCGCCAGCCTTCTAACATAACAGGACTTATTTGACTTCTTTGGGTATAATGTAGAAGGATTTTCATCATGTAAGGATTTGACCTACATCTGTTGATAAAAAAGTTAATTATAGTAACATCAACAGATAAAAAAGAAACAAAAACAAAACAATTGTGTTATTGTTAAGTATTGGAGATGTTGATACTTCTGTTTTTGATTTCTAAATTGGTTTCTCTGTAAAAGATCATGGAACTTGTCATTTAATTCAATTTCCTCTTATGAAACTAACTGACCCAAATGTAACAAATCTTGACAGCTGAATTGTTATTTGGACTGTGTGTCACATTTCACTTTCAATTTTGTGTTTTGGTTAAAAAAAGTCAAAGATAGCCACTTTTGACAAATATGTTTCTGATTTGACTGAAATTTCAGAAAACACACGACTGGTAGAATTGCAGCTACCTCATAGACATTTTCCTTTGGTGATCCAATCACTCCCAAACCACTATATATACTTTTTAATAGTATATAGTGGGTTGAGGCATTTTTGATCCACGGTTGTTACTGACCCCTGTCCATATGATATATGAAAATAAAATTTAAAAATCTTTTTCTCAAAGACTATTGCTGTTCTAACCCAAACTCGACATTGGATGGCCCTTCACCATATTTGAGTTTTTAGTGTTGACAAGAAATTCAAGATGGTCCAACATGAGAAAATCGTCTCAGAAACCATTATTCTTTACTTAGATTGTATAATGCTTGATAATTTTTTTTAGAGAGGAAATGTTCTCAATTGCATTTTTATAGAAGGTTGTTGTAATATATAAGCATGCAATCAGTGCCTATCACCACTAACGTTGCGAGTTCGGATCCCACTCATGGCGAGGTGTACTCGATACAACATTATGTGATAAAGTTTGTCAATGACTCCGCAAATCGATGGTTTTCCGGTCGTTTGCTCCGATTTCATCCATCAATAAAACTTATCACCACAATATAACTTAAATATTGTTGAAAGTGGTGTTAAGCACCATAACACTAACTCTTATATAATAAATGTATACCTATTGAGTATCTGTCTCTCCCCGGTACGGTTAAATGATAAATAACCAAGAGCTATTGCTGCACATCCTCGTACTTGCTCAACAGGTTTAAGTAGTAACTGACATAGATGGTTTACTGTGTCAATGGATAAGAAAGCTGATGGAATTCCTGTTAATAAATTAAAATAAAAAGCAACAAAAATACCACACTGTCTAAACAGCTCCAAAATCTTATCAGAAACAGATTCAAAACCAATACCCATAACAAACATGATATGACTTCCCTTTCATGATTTGATACATCACTTCAATTAATCACTAGTTAATGATTAATTGGATACCTATACAAAAAGGAAGGGGTCAACAAACTAATGTTTATATGTATTTGTACAAATTCAAATGTTTATGAAATACAGAAAAGCACTGCATTTCCTGTCCCTTGTGTGAACACTACAGATAAAGTGTTGTTTTCTATCTCATTTTCGATATAGAAAAGTATTGTATCATATCTTAACAGTACAGAAAACATAATTTCACATCCTTGTGTTAGTATAGAAAAAAACCTCATGGCTGGACGAAGATTATATAAAAATCAAAAACTCTATAAAACTTCGTCAGTGACTTGCGACAGGTCGGTTGTTTTCTCCGGATTCCTCCACGAATAAAACTGAACGCCACGATATAACTGAAATATTATTGAAAGTGGTGTTAAACACCATAACCATAACCTTTACCCTACAAAAATAAAATAGACTGCTACCTAACTATATAATTGAAGCCACTGTGTGTGTGGTGTACAACTACAACTCGTAACCAGTATTGAACACTTGCTTTATAATGTTATGTTATAAAATGGTATTTCTTTCTAACCTCGTAAGAACAAGTTATACAATCTGCTTAAAATTTAAGAAAAATACCTGCTCTGGTATGAGACAGTCTTGCAATACAATCGCAAGTCAAAGCTAAGATTTCCATATCTGTTGAATACTGAACCAGATCAATTAAAAGTTTGATACCGGCTGCAGAAGACAATGCTTGTTCGGCATCTGGAATTATTCTAGATAAAACCACAACCTGCAGGAGATAAAGTATACAATTTTCTCAATGACAGAAGAATGGGTCATTCTTATTCAAATTGATTATACTATTTTTTTCAACTTGCACCATGTGTAATTGTATCTCCCTTTTCAGTAGTAGTAAAACTAAATTTTGTTGATGACATATTGTTTTGGTACATGTGTTATATATAGTTTTGTTGTGTTCCATTGGAAAGCGTTTTCGATCTGAACAACTTTTCACGAACATTTTAATGGAATAATTGCCTGGTTTATTTGTAGAGGAAGTGGGAATTCCATGAGAAAACCGATCTCTGGCAAGTACTAGACCGGATCTCCTACTTTTATCTTTAAAATGCATATCCAGATATATCCGTACATGTATACATTGTACCAACGGTATAACGTCAGCGAGCGAAGTATAGTCGGCAAGTCGAGCACACGGCGCGTTGAGCTGACCGACTCGAAGATATGTCTGACTGGTGTGTAAGGATGCCAACTACATATATATTCCTGGAATGAAACGTGCTTTTTAGTGCTTTTTAGGTTAAGCTATAAGAAATTTTGGCCGCCATTTTAGCTCACTTGGCATAAGTGTGAGTTATTGCCATTTCCAAGTGTTCGTTGTTGTATGTGGCGGTGTCTTTAATTAATATCTTTATACAATTTCGATTTCTTCTCTGATAGACGGACTCAATTGTATATTAGAGCTTGGTAGATTGTGGTTTGATCCCTGGTCGTATTTGTTGCTTTCTCCGCTTGACAAACAACATTCCGGAGTAAGAGAAAATACTGTTAGGATCAGTCAGGGAAATGTGCACGAAAGGAGTGGCATGTTTATATGTGGATTTTTGTTTCTGTGGGTGTTGGTCTAGTATAAAACAGACATCATCATAATCCCATCAGAGTATCTTGTTCTCGGTTTGATATAGCTGAAAGAATTGACCCCCTATAGGCTTAAAAACAATCATACACAGACTCAATCTTCCCTGATATCGCTGAACCATTCGAAATCGTCGTGTACAGAATTTGTTTATGCACTACCATCAAATTGTGTTTCGTTGATAATGTTTTTTTTCAATTTAAAATTTAATATACCTGAAAAGCACAGAGGCATCTAAATAATTCGGAATCCGAATGAAAGAATGGGAGGAAACTATTGAATCGTACTCCTCCCTGGTCTGCAATTTCTTTTTGTTCTGTCAAGTTATTGTAGGCAAATGTTGCTAAGGTAACGCCCGCTAGAAGACGAACCATAGGGATTGAGGAATACATAAATTTTAGAATTCGTACGTAACTAAATTCTGGGAACTTCTTAATTGCATCCAGTACATGTTTATTCCCTGAAAGATAAAGGCATTATGTTCATCCATTTTCACATGCACCTTTCGATGCAAATTCCATCAGTGCATTAATTTCTAATGTACAGAAACCTACATCATTATATTGCACAGTATCAATGTATCTTAAAATAAAGGCCAAATTTATATTGATTTCTTTACAAAATCAAACTTCTCATTGCAGCATGAGCATGTAATGGTTTTACTAGTTTTTATTTTCATAAGCAACGCCACAATTTACAACAACGGGAAAAAAACTAAATTTTAATTACACAAAATTGTACAAATTAAAGTACGGACTCAAATAATATACTAAAGTAGCTTGTTTAACACATAGCTATTATTACCACCTTGAGTGTAGAGAACCCTCTGACATTTGGTGAAGTTGAATCGAAAGAGCACACTCTTAGAACATCTACTTCCAATACAGTGCCGTCCTCTAGTTGAGTATAATTATCATACTCGCTAGATATGGTGTATATACACGCGCTTCCTTGTGTGAACTTTTAATGGGTATGATATTTGATACCTTGAACAATATGTAATGTGACACTGTATAAACGACATTTGGTTTAAACTACAAATGTACCTTGCAAAAACAATAGAAAACGGAAAAATGGTTCGTTAAGTTTAAGTTCTTTGCAATATATTGACTAGAAATCAAAAAGTTCATTATTTTGACGTAAAACGTATTAACAGATAATAACACCTGTTCTTAGTACCCTTTATATATAATAATTATGTACCATTTAATGGATAGAACATGTCAGTAAAATAATGTCGGTTGTCTGTTTAAAAGGACACAGATGACAGTTATGGGTGAATTTCCTAAATAATAAGTTTTTTCATTAGAAAACTAAATATTATATAACTACATCATGAGAAAACGCAAAAGTAATTGAAAACAATTGTTTGTATACAAATTTATTTGGAATTATTTTTGCATACTGATAAAATGCACACTTTTAAAACTTTTAGGAATTTCGGTGTGCAGTTCAGAAGAAGGAAAATAGACATTTCTTCTAAACCAGACCTTTAGCCCCTGTAAATTGTTTGAATATCAATTGCACATGTTATTTATTCCGAACTCCCATGAAGAAGAGTTTGAAGATACCAAAGGGGCATCATTTCTTTAGATATTTATGATTAATTGATATCAAATCTGTTAGAAGTATCAGTTATGTTTTCCCACTTAGTAGTAAGAGTAATGATTTTTAACCAACAGATTTTACCTTCCTAGCCAGTAGTCAGTTAACCGCGAGCATTTATTGGCTCTTTTATGATACTGTCTATGTTTATTTTGTCGTTCATTTTTGTGATAGTATGTGGCCTTTTGAATGGAAACGAATCAGACATATTTTTTTTTATTGTTTTGTTATATGTATCATTAATATCGTTTGTATATATGTGTCAGGGCTTTCCAACGTCACATGTCTATTTTGTGTTGAATGAGTTGAGGAGAGAGGTCATTATTCATGTTGTTGATGTTGGTGGAATTGTTGACCATCGCTGTTGAAACTTTCTTTTCATAATTTTGCCAAAAATACAATGTCGACCATAAAATGCGTAAACAAAGAATTCATTTCACAGAAAACACAGAACAGATAAAACAAATCTGATACCTCCTGACATATGCAGATACTTGTTTCTAGTATTTCATAGTATAATTAATAGTAGATTTTGCTTGATTTTTTTTAGCGTTTACACTAATTTCAGTATTTGCTCTTTTTATATTACCCATTGACACTATTTTCTTGCCATTGACTTTATAGAATTAATATTGACATAGTGTTTAGGCTTAATTTTAAACTAAAAAATGTATTATTGAATAGCTCTCCATACATACCTAATGAAAGTGAGGCCAATGCAAGGGCAGCCTCGATCTGAACAATTTCATCTTTAGAAAGTACCATCAGTGCAATTAGATTTTTCGTGGATCCTAATCGTAACAGGGTGTTCTGGTTGTCTCGGTGTGGTACATAGCCAACGCCCAGGCAAATAAGGCGCACAGTCCGTATAACATTTAGCACAATATAAACACGTGAAGAACAAAGAAGTTTTACCAGTGCTGGAATACCATGCGATTTTGCGATCTCCGTTTGATAATGTAATGGACCTTGTGCTAAAATACCTAGACATTCCGAACCCATGTAATGCAAGTTATCAGACGACAATGCATGAAGGAATTGTACCAAAAGTGTCACTCCAATTTGTTCTGCTATGTATCGCTTGATGTCGAAATCTGCACCCGAAATAGCCCAGAGTGCTAGAGCTGTCTTTTCTTGGATTTCGACAATTCTCGTTTCTCTCAGCATTTTCAGCATGTGTTCGTGAACATTTTCGGCTACCATCGCTTTTTGAGCAGATTTGTTACCTGTGGCTAATTTGTGTATTGCATCTACGGCCGAAATTTGAACATCTTTCCTTTTAATTCGTAATAAAGCGACTAGCTGTGATACAATTCCAGCATTTAGAAAATTATTTTGGTTGGTCTCGTCATCACTACTGATTTTACTTACAGTTCTACACAATAATATCATAAAATTGTCATCATGAAATTCCTCAAACAAAATTGGTAGTTGTGGTATGCACCCATGTGCAGTCCCTACTTGTGCTTGAATCTTTGTTTCTGACTTTGCAAGGTTGCCAAGACACTGTACAGCGGGAATCAAAACCTCGAAATTGTGTATTTCATGAAGAACTTTTACAAGCCCTGGGATTCCATTGCTTTGACTTATTTGCAGGGCATATGCCTTATATTGAGCTAATTCGTTGAGTGTTTCGGCAGACAACTGAATAATGTAATGATTGGTTGATTTTAGCAGATTAATAAACGCTGTTATTCCTGCACCAGCTGAAACTTGTTCTTTAACTTCCGGTTTTTCAATTACATTAAGAAGAATTTGAAAAGCTGGAAGTTTAGCCTCGTCACTAAGTGAACTCCTAGCTACATTGATAACTACATCCACACCACCATGGGTATAAAACTGTTCCCAGGAAGGGTTGATTTTACCATCCTCAAGTCTATCAGTCAACGCTCGGAGACATTTTCCAGCCGCTTTCGCCTCCTCTTCACTTTCGGAATCAAAAAACCGAATTAACTTCTTCCATACCGGAATCATAGGATTATTAATTTCAATGAAATATTTCAACATTTCTATATATATTTTAAGAGCACATATTTCCACAGCTCCATGATTATGCGCGTTAATGACGTCTGAGCGTGCCCCATTTTCTAAAAGATACTCGACTGCTTTCTTCCGATTCCCATCGACTGCACACAAGAACGGAGTCATAAGTTTGTCGTCCTTTGTCTCTAGTTCTAATAAATCTTTGTTCTCGTTTAGATTGAAGTTTACTTCTAGTATGAAGCCGCCATGAGCAGCTCTGTGGATTTGATTCCACCCATGTGCGTCAAACTCTTTAATATTTACCCCTGACATTATTCTATCGTTAGAAATTCAAACTGGGATTTCAAGTCATCGTTCTATTCCATTCAGCAGTAAACTCTTAGTATCCTAAGAATAAAGTGAATATTTTATATAAAGATTATGTTTTTGAAGATGTGTTACTGAAACAAAAAACAAAAAAACTAAAAATAAAATATGCCACATGATCCAAATTAACATTGAAAGGTATTTCAATTAAATAAAAAGGCGTGAAAATCATTATTTCCCAGAAGAGATTAGGGTTAGGGGGTTATGGTGTCTAATCACAAACAATATTTCAGCTATATCGTGTAGGTCAGTTTTATTAGTGAAGGAAACCGGAGAAAAAGATCGACCTGTCGCAAGTCACTGACAAACTTTATCACATGTTAAGAAGAGATTAAGATAAGACAAAACAAGTGAAATAAATGTATACCATTTGTATAGGAAGTTTGTTTCAAAAGATACAAAATATACATTGAATTAATTAAGTACTTACATAATACTCGAGGGAGAAAAAGAAAGTGATTAGAACCCATTGTTTTATTGTATATAATGTCACAGCAATACAAGTTTTACAGTTTACTAAAATCTGATTTGTTGCCATGTCCTACCTTTTGTTTTTGTGCAAGTTTTACATTTCATATTGTGACCTTATGTATTTAATTTCAGTAATGTTATTATTGATCATTAGAAAGTGTGACAGGACACGTTATATATATTTTTGACATACATGCACACAATGATTTAAAGATTTATATAAATTCAGTTGAAGGCATACAGGTTGTCAGAATTGAATTTTTTTGTTTACATTAAAAGTTGCCAATATTCCATGTTTTATACTAATAAAATGTTCTGAACAAGAAGCCAGGTTTAAAAAATATGTTATAATGTCGTAATTAGTGAAAAGAATTCGAATGTCTGTTGGTAAAATCGCCATTAACACAACCTAATTATAAGTCGGCTGCTTTTCCGAAGTTTGCCGAATACTGATAACTGCTATAAATAACCAGGAAGCATGTTGCATGTAAATCCGTTAGAATTAATATAATTTAAGAAATATATCTATGAAATTGGATCCCGGGGTAATCATTTAATATTATATCATGGTATTTAGTAAGAATGACACTTAAAATCGGAAATACGTGATGAAATCAATAAAAACAAACCCAAACTCTGCAAAGGGAAAATTGTAAACAAATTGTATTGCATTTTATTGACAACATTTGAGTTGACTTGATAATATTTTTTTTAGAAAAAAACAGACATGAAGTTCAGTATTTTAGTCTCTAATTTAAAAGAGTTATCACAAAGTTTTCTCCTGAAAAAAAAAACCAATATATAGAAAAGTACGATGCAATTCTACTGTCAAAATACGATTCGGCCGAAAAAAGATACTAAATTATGCTTACGTGTTGAAAAATGGGGTATGTCGGTATAACATCTTTTTTTTTTTAATTTTTACACAATGCTTGCTGAATCCTCCTTTTTGTGTCGTTTTCGTATAGAATCCGTCAATGTTTTCGTTCTTCCACGATTCGATTTGTGCCATGTGCTTTCTTCATCAACAAACAATTTCGCATATGCGCAAACGTTTTTCCGAATGAGTTCACTGTCAGGTCGTATGAATATTGCACGAGTAAACATTGGAAGGGCACCCTTCGTGTAACCATAGGCATCCTATTAGACTTTATCCGAGGTTCATGTAAAATAGTAAAAAGACACAATTTCAAGTTGTAAGAGAGAAGAATAATTATTCAAATATGTCATATTGCAAGTTGGCGGACAGTTGTTTTTGTGTAATTTGTTTATTTTTCTAAGAATAGATTTATACATACACGATTCTGTACACACAATGTTTCAGTACACAAAAGCTACAATGTAAAATACAAGTTTGATAAATATATTTGATCTTCATAACATGCTACAATTTTGTAAATAACTTTTGCAATTCAAAGTTAGCATTTTAATTTGTAGATGTTTTAATATTATAGAAAAAAATATTATAAATATTATGTTATTTGGGATCTTCACAGGGAATATTATACGGGTTCATATTCACCTGAGCCGTCAGACAGGGAATATGAACCCGTATCCCATGTGAGTGGTGTGTTCCGATTAAAATAGCCTTAGAAAAACCACTCACAAACTGTGACGCTTTCCGAATAACAATAACCCTGACTTAAGTGTACTGATATCAGTGGCGGAGGGGACGTTCGTCCCCCCTATATTAAGCATATCAGCATGCATTCATTCATTCGCCTGTTAAATGTAATAAATCATTATATATTTTTATCCGTTGCATTGCCCTTTTTGTTTATCTAATTACTTTTGAACTTTTGAAGCAGTCGACGATTAATCAGAAGACAAAGTGATATTATAATCCCTTAGACATTAATTTTATCAAAATCCGTCCATTCTACAAACACTTCAATACAAATTACCCCATTTTCAACAGAGAAATATGAGCAAATTGGCTAATATAGCACGCCGGGTATTCGGAAACTCGGTGCAAGCTAGTTATTTTGAACGTTTTCATTAGTCAATTTTGAATTTTTGGACACTACAGACCGCGGAGCATGCTGTTCCGTGTTCCGTTGCCGTCATGCTCAACGGCCTGTAGTGTCTAAAAATTCAAAATTGGCCAATGAAAACGTTCAAAATAACTAGCTTGCACCGAGTTCAAAGTGTCTGCACCTGTTCCGAGTATACGAATACTCGGCGTGATAAGGAAATCAGGGGAGTCACAGCTCCAGATAGATAATTTCAAGTGGCATCTCCCTTTAATTTACACTCACTGCTTAGAAACTATTTGAAACGTTTTGGAGAAGATTCGTGCGTTTTCATACACTTCATCACATTCACAAAATGTTTCAAAATTGTTGACGGAAAAGCTTCCTAAATACTCAAAACCCAGGAGCTTCCGAGGGGACTTCGCCCCACGGGGCCCCCTACAAGGGCTCTGCCCTGACCCGCTGGAGACCTTAAGCGGTCCCCAGACCCCTCGCCGACTTTCGTACCCCCAAACACAAAATCCTGGATCCGCCCCTGGATATTACTGACCATTACCATTACTAAAATATAGAAAAAGGCCGTCCATTGTCTGCAATGTTGCGTATCTAAATTTAAAAAACAATAAAAGCATAATTGCTTGTCCTTACAATTTGTTTTTGTTTTGTTTTGTTTTGGTGCCATTTTTGTTTACTAGCAGACGACAAATTTCGATTATCTCCCCTTTTTACAAACAGAAAAATTAATATCGGAACGGATATGGGGAAAAACTCCGTACAAACAAATTGTTTTTTTAAAAGCATTTATCAAAATGAGTAAAAATATGAAGTGATGATAAGACACAACAAATCTTTTCCATATCCCTACGCTACCACGGGGATACGGTCTCATATCCCCGGTTTGATTCAAAGACAAGAAAAAAATAACAAAGAAAACCTCAGTTTTACGTGGCCTTATTAAAGAAAAGGTTGATTCAAAATTTTTACATGTTATAAGGAGCCAACGAAATTAACAAATGTTATCCAGGGACACTATTTATCAAACTGCATAAAGAAAACATGCTCTTTTACAAGAAACCGAGTAGCATCAAAGATTCTGAAAAGTTAAATGTAACAATTCCCATGGAAAATGGAGTATGGTGAAATGCAATGTTGACATCAAATTAATTGATTAAATTTAAGAAATTCACAGATATTATAATTTAAAATTTGCTTTAAAACTAAAAGTTGACTGCAGCAGACTCAAATAGCATTACATCTGAGCTTGACTGTAGGTTTGGACACTTGGTGTTGTTTTGCTTTTAATCTGAGTTTGACTGTAGGTTTGGACATTTGGTGTTGTTTTGCTTTTAAGTCTGAGTTTGATTATAGCTTTGGACATTTGGTGTTGTTTTGCTTTAACTCTGAGTTTGACGGTAGGGTTGGACACTTGGTCTTGTTTTCCTTTACATCTGAGTTTGACTAGGCTTGGACACTTAGTGTTGCTTTGTTTTACATCTGAGCTTGACTGTAGGTTTGGACACTTGGTGTTGTTTTGCTTTTAATCTGAATTTGATTGTAGATTTGGACACTTGGTGTTGTTTTCTTTTAAGTCTGAATTTGATTGTAGCTTTGGACATTTGGTGTTGTTTTGCTTTAAATCTAAGGCTGACTGTAGGTTTGGACACTTCGTGTTGTTTTGCTTTTAATCTGAGTTTGACTGTAGGTTTGGACACTTGGTATTGTTTTCTTTTAAGTCTGAGTTTTATTGTAGATTTGGACATTTGGTGTTGTTTTGCTTTAAATCTGAGTTTGACTGTAGGTTTGGACACTTGGTGTTGTTTTGCTTTTAATCTGAGTTTGACTGTAGGTTTGGACACTTGGTGTTGTTTTCTTTTACATCTGAGTTTGACTAGGCTTGGACACTTGGTGTTGCTTTGTTTTACATCTGATCTTAACTGTAGGTTTGGACACTTGGTGTTGTTTTGCTTTTAATATGAGTTTGACGGTAGGTTTGGACACTTGGTGTTGTTTTCTTTTAAGTCTGAGTTTGATTGTAGCTTTGGACATTTGGTGTTGTTTTGCTTTAAATCTAAGGCTGACTGTAGGTTTGGACACTTGGTGTTGTTTTCTTTTATGTCTGAGTTTTATTGTAGATTTGGACATTTGGTGTTGTTTGCTTTCAATCTGAGTTTGACTGTAGGTTTGGACACTTGGTGTTGTTTTCTTTTAAGTCTGAGTTTGACTGTAGATTTGGACACTTGGTGTTGTTTTGCTTTTAATCTGAGTTTGACTGTAGGTTTTGACACTTGGTGTTGCTTTGTTTTACATCTGAGATTGACTGTAGGGTTGGACATTTGGTGTTATTTTGTTTTACATCTGAGTTTGACTGTAGGTTAGGACACTTGGTGTTGTTTTCCTTTAAATCTGAGTTTGACTGTAGGTTTTGACACTTGGTGTTGCTTTGTTTTACATCTGAGATTGACTGTAGGGTTGGACATTTGGTGTTATTTTGTTTTACATCTGAGTTTGACTATAGGTTTGGACAATCGGTGTTGTTTTGTTTTACATCTGAGTTTGACTGTAGGTTTGGACACTTGGTGTTGTTTTGCTTTAAATCTGAGCTTGACTGTAGGTTTGGACACTTGGTGTTGTTTTCCTTTAAATCTGAGTTTGACTGTAGGTTTTGACACTTGGTGTTGCTTTGTTTTACATCTGAGTTTGACTGTAGGCTTGTACAATCAGTGTTGTTTTGTTTTACATCTGAGTTTGACTGTAGGGTTGAACACTTGGTGTTGCTTTGTTTTACATCTGAGTTTGACTGTAGGGTTGGACACTTGGTGTTGTTTTGTTTTACATCTGAGGTTGACTGTAGGGTTGGACACTTGGTGTTGTTTTGTTTTACATTTGAGTTTGACTGTAGGGTTGGACACTTGGTGTTGTTTTGTTTTACATCTGAGCTTGACTGTAGGTTTGGACATCTGGTGCTATTTTGTTTTACATCTGAGTTTGACTGTAGGTTTGGACACTTGGTGTTGTTTTGTTTTACATCTGAGCTTGACTGTAGGTTTGGACACCTGGTGCTATTTTGTTTTACATCTGAGTTTGACTGTAGGTTTGACCACTTGGTGTTGCTTTGTTTTACATCTGAGCTTGACTGTAGGTTTGGACACTTGGTGTTGTTTTGTTTTACATCTGAGTTTGACTGTAGGCTTTGACACTTGGTGTTGTTTGCTTTGCATCTGAGTTTGACTGTAGGGTTGGACAATCGGTGTTGTTTTGTTTTACATTTGAGTTTGACTGTGGGGTTGGACACTTGGTGTTGTTTTGTTTTACATCTGAGTTTGACTGTAGGTTTGGACACTTGGTGCTGTTTTGTTTTACATCTGAGCTTGACTGTACGGTTGGACACGTGGTGTTGTTTTGTTTTACATCTGGGCTTGACTGTAGGGTTGGACACTTGGTGTTGTTTTGTTTTACATCTGCGCTTGACTGTAGGGTTGGACACTTGGTGTTGCTTTGTTTTACATCTGAGTTTGACTGTGGGGTTGGACACTTGGTGTTGTTTTGTTTTACATCTGAGTTTGACCACTTGGTGTTGCTTTGTTTTACATCTGAGCTTGACTGTAGGGTTGGACACTTGGTGTTGTTTTGTTTTACATCTGAGTTTGACTGTGGGGTTGGACATTTGGTGTTGTTTTGTTTTACATCTGAGTTTGACCACTTGGTGTTGCTTTGTTTTACATCTCAGCTTGACTAGGGTTGGACACTTGGTGTTGTTTTGTTTTACATCTGAGTTTGACTGTAGGGTTGGACACTTGGTGTTGTTTTGTTTTACATCTGAGCTTGACTAGGGTTGGACACTTGGTGTTGCTTTGTTTTACATCTGAGGTTGACTGTTGGGTTGGACATTTGGTGTTGTTTTGTTTTACATCTGAGTTTGACCACTTGGTGTTGCTTTGTTTTACATCTCAGCTTGACTAGGGTTGGACACTTGGTGTTGTTTTGTTTTACATCTGAGTTTGACTGTAGGGTTGGACACTTGGTGTTGTTTTGTTTTACATCTGAGCTTGACTAGGGTTGGACACTTGGTGTTGCTTTGTTTTACATCTGAGGTTGACTGTGGGGTTGGACATTTGGTGTTGTTTTGTTTTACATCTGAGTTTGACTGTAGGGTTGGACACTTGGTGTTGTTTTGTTTTACATCTGAGTTTGACTGTAGGGTTGGACACTTGGTGTTGTTTTGTTTTACATCTGAGGTTGACTGTAGGGTTGGACACTTGGTGTTGTTTTGTTTTACATCTGAGCTTGACTAGGGTTGGACACTTGGCGTTGCTTTGTTTTACATCTGAGGTTGACTGTGGGGTTGGACACTTGGTGTTGTTTTGTTTTACATCTGAGGTTGACTGTAGGGTTGGACATTTGGTGTTGTTTTGTTTTACATCTGAGCATGACTGTGGGGTTGGACACTTGGTGTTGCTTTGTTTTACATCTGAGCTTGACTGTAGGGTTGGACACGTGGTGTTGTTTTGTTTTACATCTGGGCTTGACTGTAGGGTTGGACACTTGGTGTTGTTTTGTTTTACATCTGAGGTTGACTGTAGGGTTGGACACTTGGTGTTGTTTTCTTTTACATCTGGGTTTGACCACTTGGTGTTGCTTTGTTTTACATCTGAGTTTGACTGTAGGGTTGGACACTTGGTGTTGTTTTGTTTTACATCTGAGCTTGACTCTAGGGTTGGACACTTGGTGTTGCTTTGTTTTACATCTGAGTTTGACTGTGGGGTTGGACACTTGGTGTTGTTTTGTTTTACATCTGAGTTTGACCACTTGGTGTTGCTTTGTTTTACATCTGAGCTTGACTGTAGGGTTGGACACTTGGTGTTGTTTTGTTTTACATCTGAGTTTGACTGTGGGGTTGGACATTTGGTGTTGTTTTGTTTTACATCTGAGTTTGACCACTTGGTGTTGCTTTGTTTTACATCTGAGCTTGACTGTAGGTTTGACCACTTGGTGTTGCTTTGTTTTACATCTGAGCTTGACTGTGGGTTGGACACTTGGTGTTGTTTTGTTTTGCATCTGGGCTTGACTGTAGGGTTGGACACTTGGTGTTGTTTTGTTTTACATCTGAGTTTGACTGTGGGGTTGGACACTTGGTGTTGTTTTGTTTTACATCTGAGGTTGACTGTAGGGTTGGACACTTGGTGTTGTTTTCTTTTACATCTGGGTTTGACCACTTGGTGTTGCTTTGTTTTACATCTGAGTTTGACTGTAGGGTTGGACACTTGGTGTTGTTTTGTTTTACATCTAAGTTTGACTGTAGGGTTGGACACTTGGTGTTGTTTTGTTTTGCATCTGGGCTTGACTGTAGGTTTGGACACTTGGTGTTGTTTTGTTTTACATCTGGGTTTGACACTTGGTGTTGCTTTGTTTTACATCTGAGGTTGACTGTAGGGTTGGACACTTGGTGTTGTTTTGTTTTACATCTGGGTTTGACCACTTGGTGTTGTTTTGTTTTACATCTGAGGTTGACTGTAGGGTTGGACACTTGGTGTTGTTTTCTTTTACATCTGGGTTTGACCACTTGGTGTTGCTTTGTTTTACATCTGAGTTTGACTGTAGGGTTGGACACTTGGTGTTGTTTTGTTTTACATCTGAGTTTGACTGTAGGGTTGGACACTTGGTGTTGTTTTGTTTTGCATCTGGGCTTGACTGTAGGTTTGGACACTTGGTGTTGTTTTGTTTTGCATCTGGGCTTGACTGTAGGGTTGGACACTTGGTGTTGTTTTGTTTTACATCTGGGTTTGACAACGTGGTGTTGCTTTGTTTTACATCTGAGCTTGACTGTAGGGTTGGACACTTGGTGTTGCTTTGTTTTACATCTGAGTTTGACTGTAGGGTTGGACACTTGGTGTTGTTTTGTTTTACATCTGAGTTTGACTGTAGGGTTGGACACTTGGTGTTGTTTTGTTTTACATCTGAGTTTGACCACTTGGTGTTGCTTTGTTTTACATCTGAGTTTAACTGTAGGGTTGGACACTTGGTGTAGTTTTGTTTTACATCTGAGTTTGACCACTTGGTGTTGCTTTGTTTTACATCTGAGCTTGACTGTAGGGTTGGACACTTGGTGTAGTTTTGTTTTACATCTGAGTTTGACCACTTGGTGTTGCTTTGTTTTACATCTGAGTTTGACTGTAGGGTTGGACACTTGGTGTTGTTTTGTTTTACATCTGAGCTTGACTAGGGTTGGACACTTGGTGTTGCTTTGTTTTACATCTGAGGTTGACTGTGGGGTTGGACATTTGGTGTTGTTTTGTTTTACATCTGAGTTTGACTGTAGGGTTGGACACTTGGTGTTGTTTTGTTTTACATCTGAGTTTGACTGTAGGGTTGGACACTTGGTGTTGTTTTGTTTTACATCTGAGGTTGACTGTAGGGTTGGACACTTGGTGTTGTTTTGTTTTACATCTGAGCTTGACTAGGGTTGGACACTTGGCGTTGCTTTGTTTTACATCTGAGGTTGACTGTGGGGTTGGACACTTGGTGTTGTTTTGTTTTACATCTGAGGTTGACTGTAGGGTTGGACATTTGGTGTTGTTTTGTTTTACATCTGAGCATGACTGTGGGGTTGGACACTTGGTGTTGCTTTGTTTTACATCTGAGCTTGACTGTAGGGTTGGACACGTGGTGTTGTTTTGTTTTACATCTGGGCTTGACTGTAGGGTTGGACACTTGGTGTTGTTTTGTTTTACATCTGAGGTTGACTGTAGGGTTGGACACTTGGTGTTGTTTTCTTTTACATCTGGGTTTGACCACTTGGTGTTGCTTTGTTTTACATCTGAGTTTGACTGTAGGGTTGGACACTTGGTGTTGTTTTGTTTTACATCTGAGCTTGACTCTAGGGTTGGACACTTGGTGTTGCTTTGTTTTACATCTGAGTTTGACTGTGGGGTTGGACACTTGGTGTTGTTTTGTTTTACATCTGAGTTTGACCACTTGGTGTTGCTTTGTTTTACATCTGAGCTTGACTGTAGGGTTGGACACTTGGTGTTGTTTTGTTTTACATCTGAGTTTGACTGTGGGGTTGGACATTTGGTGTTGTTTTGTTTTACATCTGAGTTTGACCACTTGGTGTTGCTTTGTTTTACATCTGAGCTTGACTGTAGGTTTGACCACTTGGTGTTGCTTTGTTTTACATCTGAGCTTGACTGTGGGTTGGACACTTGGTGTTGTTTTGTTTTGCATCTGGGCTTGACTGTGGGGTTGGACACTTGGTGTTGTTTTGTTTTACATCTGAGGTTGACTGTAGGGTTGGACACTTGGTGTTGTTTTCTTTTACATCTGGGTTTGACCACTTGGTGTTGCTTTGTTTTACATCTGAGTTTGACTGTAGGGTTGGACACTTGGTGTTGTTTTGTTTTACATCTGAGTTTGACTGTAGGGTTGGACACTTGGTGTTGTTTTGTTTTGCATCTGGGCTTGACTGTAGGTTTGGACACTTGGTGTTGTTTTGTTTTGCATCTGGGCTTGACTGTAGGGTTGGACACTTGGTGTTGTTTTGTTTTACATCTGGGTTTGACAACGTGGTGTTGCTTTGTTTTACATCTGAGCTTGACTGTAGGGTTGGACACTTGGTGTTGCTTTGTTTTACATCTGAGTTTGACTGTAGGGTTGGACACTTGGTGTTGTTTTGTTTTACATCTGAGTTTGACTGTAGGGTTGGACACTTGGTGTTGTTTTGTTTTACATCTGAGTTTGACCACTTGGTGTTGCTTTGTTTTACATCTGAGTTTAACTGTAGGGTTGGACACTTGGTGTAGTTTTGTTTTACATCTGAGTTTGACCACTTGGTGTTGCTTTGTTTTACATCTGAGCTTGACTGTAGGGTTGGACACATTGTGTAGTTTTGTTTTACATCTGAGTTTGACCACTTGGTGTTGCTTTGTTTTACATCTGAGTTTGACTGTAGGGTTGGACACTTGGTGTTGTTTTGTTTTGCATCTGGGCTTGACTGTAGGGTTGGACACTTGGTGTTGTTTTGTTTTACATCTGGGTTGGACCACTTGGTGTTGCTTTGTTTTACATCTGAGCTTGACTGTAGGGTTGGACACTTGGTGTTGCTTTGTTTTACATCTGAGTTTGACTGTAGGGTTGGACACTTGGTGTTGTTTTGTTTTACATCTGAGTTTGACTGTAGGTTTGGACACTTGGTGCTGTTTTGTTTTACATCTGAGCTTGACTGTAGGGTTGGACACTTGGTGTTGTTTTGTTTTACATCTGAGCTTGACTGTAGGGTTGGACACTTGGTGTTGCTTTGTTTTACATCTGAGTTTGACTGTGGGGTTGGTCACTTGGTGTTGTTTTGTTTTACATCTGAGTTTGACCACTTGGTGTTGCTTTGTTTTACATCTGAGCTTGACTCTAGGGTTGGACACTTGGTGTTGTTTTGTTTTACATCTGAGTTTGACTGTGGGGTTGGACATTTGGTGTTGTTTTGTTTTACATCTGAGTTTGACCACTTGGTGTTGCTTTGTTTTACATCTGAGCTTGACTAGGGTTGGACACTTGGTGTTGTTTTGTTTTACATCTGAGTTTGACTGTGGGGTTGGACACTTGGTGTTGTTTTGTTTTACATCTGAGCTTGACTGTAGGGTTGGACACTTGGTGTTGTTTTGTTTTACATCTGAGTTTGACTGTAGGTTTGGACACTTGGTGTTGTTTTGTTTTACATCTGAGTTTGACTGTAGGTTTGGACACTTGGTGTTGCTTTGTTTTACATCTGGGTTTGACCACTTGGTGTTGCTTTGTTTTACATCTGAGCTTGACTGTAGGGTTGGACACTTGGTGTTGTTTTGTTTTACATCTGAGCTTGACTCTAGGGTTGGACACTTGGTGTTGCTTTGTTTTACATCTGAGTTTGACTGTGGGGTTGGACACTTGGTGTTGTTTTGTTTTACATCTGAGTTTGACCACTTGGTGTTGCTTTGTTTTACATCTGAGCTTGACTGTAGGGTTGGACACTTGGTGTTGTTTTGTTTTACATCTGAGTTTGACTGTGGGGTTGGACATTTGGTGTTGTTTTGTTTTACATCTGAGTTTGACCACTTGGTGTTGCTTTGTTTTACATCTGAGCTTGACTGTAGGTTTGACCACTTGGTGTTGCTTTGTTTTACATCTGAGCTTGACTGTGGGTTGGACACTTGGTGTTGTTTTGTTTTGCATCTGGGCTTGACTGTGGGGTTGGACACTTGGTGTTGTTTTGTTTTACATCTGAGGTTGACTGTAGGGTTGGACACTTGGTGTTGTTTTCTTTTACATCTGGGTTTGACCACTTGGTGTTGCTTTGTTTTACATCTGAGTTTGACTGTAGGGTTGGACACTTGGTGTTGTTTTGTTTTACATCTGAGTTTGACTGTAGGGTTGGACACTTGGTGTTGTTTTGTTTTGCATCTGGGCTTGACTGTAGGTTTGGACACTTGGTGTTGTTTTGTTTTGCATCTGGGCTTGACTGTAGGGTTGGACACTTGGTGTTGTTTTGTTTTACATCTGGGTTTGACAACGTGGTGTTGCTTTGTTTTACATCTGAGCTTGACTGTAGGGTTGGACACTTGGTGTTGCTTTGTTTTACATCTGAGTTTGACTGTAGGGTTGGACACTTGGTGTTGTTTTGTTTTACATCTGAGTTTGACTGTAGGGTTGGACACTTGGTGTTGTTTTGTTTTACATCTGAGTTTGACCACTTGGTGTTGCTTTGTTTTACATCTGAGTTTAACTGTAGGGTTGGACACTTGGTGTAGTTTTGTTTTACATCTGAGTTTGACCACTTGGTGTTGCTTTGTTTTACATCTGAGCTTGACTGTAGGGTTGGACACATTGTGTAGTTTTGTTTTACATCTGAGTTTGACCACTTGGTGTTGCTTTGTTTTACATCTGAGTTTGACTGTAGGGTTGGACACTTGGTGTTGTTTTGTTTTGCATCTGGGCTTGACTGTAGGGTTGGACACTTGGTGTTGTTTTGTTTTACATCTGGGTTGGACCACTTGGTGTTGCTTTGTTTTACATCTGAGCTTGACTGTAGGGTTGGACACTTGGTGTTGCTTTGTTTTACATCTGAGTTTGACTGTAGGGTTGGACACTTGGTGTTGTTTTGTTTTACATCTGAGTTTGACTGTAGGTTTGGACACTTGGTGCTGTTTTGTTTTACATCTGAGCTTGACTGTAGGGTTGGACACTTGGTGTTGTTTTGTTTTACATCTGAGCTTGACTGTAGGGTTGGACACTTGGTGTTGCTTTGTTTTACATCTGAGTTTGACTGTGGGGTTGGTCACTTGGTGTTGTTTTGTTTTACATCTGAGTTTGACCACTTGGTGTTGCTTTGTTTTACATCTGAGCTTGACTCTAGGGTTGGACACTTGGTGTTGTTTTGTTTTACATCTGAGTTTGACTGTGGGGTTGGACATTTGGTGTTGTTTTGTTTTACATCTGAGTTTGACCACTTGGTGTTGCTTTGTTTTACATCTGAGCTTGACTAGGGTTGGACACTTGGTGTTGTTTTGTTTTACATCTGAGTTTGACTGTGGGGTTGGACACTTGGTGTTGTTTTGTTTTACATCTGAGCTTGACTGTAGGGTTGGACACTTGGTGTTGTTTTGTTTTACATCTGAGTTTGACTGTAGGTTTGGACACTTGGTGTTGTTTTGTTTTACATCTGAGTTTGACTGTAGGTTTGGACACTTGGTGTTGCTTTGTTTTACATCTGGGTTTGACCACTTGGTGTTGCTTTGTTTTACATCTGAGCTTGACTGTAGGGTTGGACACTTGGTGTTGCTTTGTTTTACATCTGAGTTTGACTGTAGGGTTGGACACTTGGTGTTGTTTTGTTTTACATCTGAGTTTGACTGTAGGGTTGGACACTTGGTGTTGTTTTGTTTTACATCTGAGTTTGACCACTTGGTGTTGCTTTGTTTTACATCTGAGTTTAACTGTAGGGTTGGACACTTGGTGTAGTTTTGTTTTACATCTGAGTTTGACCACTTGGTGTTGCTTTGTTTTACATCTGAGCTTGACTGTAGGGTTGGACACTTGGTGTAGTTTTGTTTTACATCTGAGTTTGACCACTTGGTGTTGCTTTGTTTTACATCTGAGTTTGACTGTAGGGTTGGACACTTGGTGTTGTTTTGTTTTGCATCTGGGCTTGACTGTAGGGTTGGACACTTGGTGTTGTTTTGTTTTACATCTGGGTTTGACCACTTGGTGTTGCTTTGTTTTACATCTGAGTTTGACTGTAGGGTTGGACACTTGGTGTTGCTTTGTTTTACATCTGAGTTTGACTGTAGGGTTGGACACTTGGTGTTGTTTTGTTTTACATCTGAGTTTGACTGTAGGTTTGGACACTTGGTGCTGTTTTGTTTTACATCTGAGCTTGACTGTACGGTTGGACACGTGGTGTTGTTTTGTTTTACATCTGGGCTTGACTGTAGGGTTGGACACTTGGTGTTGTTTTGTTTTACATCTGAGCTTGACTGTAGGGTTGGACACTTGGTGTTGCTTTGTTTTACATCTGAGTTTGACTGTGGGGTTGGACAATTGGTGTTGTTTTGTTTTACATCTGAGTTTGACCACTTGGTGTTGCTTTGTTTTACATCTGAGCTTGACTGTAGGGTTGGACACTTGGTGTTGTTTTGTTTTACATCTGAGTTTGACTGTGGGGTTGGACATTTGGTGTTGTTTTGTTTTACATCTGAGTTTGACCACTTGGTGTTGCTTTGTTTTACATCTGAGCTTGACTAGGGTTGGACACTTGGTGTTGTTTTGTTTTACATCTGAGTTTGACTGTGGGGTTGGACACTTGGTGTTGTTTTGTTTTACATCTGAGCTTGACTGTAGGGTTGGACACTTGGTGTTGTTTTGTTTTACATCTGAGTTTGACTGTAGGTTTGGACACTTGGTGTTGTTTTGTTTTACATCTGAGTTTGACTGTAGGTTTGGACACTTGGTGTTGCTTTGTTTTACATCTGAGCTTGACTGTAGGGTTGGACACTTGGTGTTGTTTTGTTTTACATCTGAGTTTGACTGTGGGGTTGGACACTTGGTGTTGTTTTGTTTTACATCTGAGTTTGACTGTAGGTTTGGACACTTGGTGTTGTTTTGTTTTACATCTGAGTTTAACTGTAGGGTTGGACACTTGGTGTTGCTTTGTTTTACATCTGAGATTGACTGTAGGTTTGGACACTTGGTGTTGTTTTGTTTTACATCTGAGTTTGACTGTGGGGTTGGACATTTGGTGTTGTTTTGTTTTACATCTGAGTTTGACTGTAGGTTTGGACACTTGGTGTTGTTTTGTTTTACATCTGAGCTTGACTGTAGGGTTGGACACTTGGTGTTGTTTTGTTTTACATCTGAGCTTGACTGTAGGGTAGGACACTTGGTGTTGTTTTGTTTTACATCTGAGCTTGACTGTAGGTTTGGACACTTGGTGTTGTTTTGCTTTTAATCTGAGTTTGACTGTAGGTTTGGACACTTGGTGTTGTTTTCTTTTACATCTGAGTTTGACTAGGCTTGGACACTTGGTGTTGCTTTGTTTTACATCTGATCTTAACTGTAGGTTTGGACACTTGGTGTTGTTTTGCTTTTAATATGAGTTTGACGGTAGGTTTGGACACTTGGTGTTGTTTTCTTTTAAGTCTGAGTTTGATTGTAGCTTTGGACATTTGGTGTTGTTTTGCTTTAAATCTAAGGCTGACTGTAGGTTTGGACACTTGGTGTTGTTTTCTTTTATGTCTGAGTTTTATTGTAGATTTGGACATTTGGTGTTGTTTGCTTTCAATCTGAGTTTGACTGTAGGTTTGGACACTTGGTGTTGTTTTCTTTTAAGTCTGAGTTTGACTGTAGATTTGGACACTTGGTGTTGTTTTGCTTTTAATCTGAGTTTGACTGTAGGTTTTGACACTTGGTGTTGCTTTGTTTTACATCTGAGATTGACTGTAGGGTTGGACATTTGGTGTTATTTTGTTTTACATCTGAGTTTGACTGTAGGTTAGGACACTTGGTGTTGTTTTCCTTTAAATCTGAGTTTGACTGTAGGTTTTGACACTTGGTGTTGCTTTGTTTTACATCTGAGATTGACTGTAGGGTTGGACATTTGGTGTTATTTTGTTTTACATCTGAGTTTGACTATAGGTTTGGACAATCGGTGTTGTTTTGTTTTACATCTGAGTTTGACTGTAGGTTTGGACACTTGGTGTTGTTTTGCTTTAAATCTGAGCTTGACTGTAGGTTTGGACACTTGGTGTTGTTTTCCTTTAAATCTGAGTTTGACTGTAGGTTTTGACACTTGGTGTTGCTTTGTTTTACATCTGAGTTTGACTGTAGGCTTGTACAATCAGTGTTGTTTTGTTTTACATCTGAGTTTGACTGTAGGGTTGAACACTTGGTGTTGCTTTGTTTTACATCTGAGTTTGACTGTAGGGTTGGACACTTGGTGTTGTTTTGTTTTACATCTGAGGTTGACTGTAGGGTTGGACACTTGGTGTTGTTTTGTTTTACATTTGAGTTTGACTGTAGGGTTGGACACTTGGTGTTGTTTTGTTTTACATCTGAGCTTGACTGTAGGTTTGGACATCTGGTGCTATTTTGTTTTACATCTGAGTTTGACTGTAGGTTTGGACACTTGGTGTTGTTTTGTTTTACATCTGAGCTTGACTGTAGGTTTGGACACCTGGTGCTATTTTGTTTTACATCTGAGTTTGACTGTAGGTTTGACCACTTGGTGTTGCTTTGTTTTACATCTGAGCTTGACTGTAGGTTTGGACACTTGGTGTTGTTTTGTTTTACATCTGAGTTTGACTGTAGGCTTTGACACTTGGTGTTGTTTGCTTTGCATCTGAGTTTGACTGTAGGGTTGGACAATCGGTGTTGTTTTGTTTTACATTTGAGTTTGACTGTGGGGTTGGACACTTGGTGTTGTTTTGTTTTACATCTGAGTTTGACTGTAGGTTTGGACACTTGGTGCTGTTTTGTTTTACATCTGAGCTTGACTGTACGGTTGGACACGTGGTGTTGTTTTGTTTTACATCTGGGCTTGACTGTAGGGTTGGACACTTGGTGTTGTTTTGTTTTACATCTGCGCTTGACTGTAGGGTTGGACACTTGGTGTTGCTTTGTTTTACATCTGAGTTTGACTGTGGGGTTGGACACTTGGTGTTGTTTTGTTTTACATCTGAGTTTGACCACTTGGTGTTGCTTTGTTTTACATCTGAGCTTGACTGTAGGGTTGGACACTTGGTGTTGTTTTGTTTTACATCTGAGTTTGACTGTGGGGTTGGACATTTGGTGTTGTTTTGTTTTACATCTGAGTTTGACCACTTGGTGTTGCTTTGTTTTACATCTCAGCTTGACTAGGGTTGGACACTTGGTGTTGTTTTGTTTTACATCTGAGTTTGACTGTAGGGTTGGACACTTGGTGTTGTTTTGTTTTACATCTGAGCTTGACTAGGGTTGGACACTTGGTGTTGCTTTGTTTTACATCTGAGGTTGACTGTTGGGTTGGACATTTGGTGTTGTTTTGTTTTACATCTGAGTTTGACCACTTGGTGTTGCTTTGTTTTACATCTCAGCTTGACTAGGGTTGGACACTTGGTGTTGTTTTGTTTTACATCTGAGTTTGACTGTAGGGTTGGACACTTGGTGTTGTTTTGTTTTACATCTGAGCTTGACTAGGGTTGGACACTTGGTGTTGCTTTGTTTTACATCTGAGGTTGACTGTGGGGTTGGACATTTGGTGTTGTTTTGTTTTACATCTGAGTTTGACTGTAGGGTTGGACACTTGGTGTTGTTTTGTTTTACATCTGAGTTTGACTGTAGGGTTGGACACTTGGTGTTGTTTTGTTTTACATCTGAGGTTGACTGTAGGGTTGGACACTTGGTGTTGTTTTGTTTTACATCTGAGCTTGACTAGGGTTGGACACTTGGCGTTGCTTTGTTTTACATCTGAGGTTGACTGTGGGGTTGGACACTTGGTGTTGTTTTGTTTTACATCTGAGGTTGACTGTAGGGTTGGACATTTGGTGTTGTTTTGTTTTACATCTGAGCATGACTGTGGGGTTGGACACTTGGTGTTGCTTTGTTTTACATCTGAGCTTGACTGTAGGGTTGGACACGTGGTGTTGTTTTGTTTTACATCTGGGCTTGACTGTAGGGTTGGACACTTGGTGTTGTTTTGTTTTACATCTGAGGTTGACTGTAGGGTTGGACACTTGGTGTTGTTTTCTTTTACATCTGGGTTTGACCACTTGGTGTTGCTTTGTTTTACATCTGAGTTTGACTGTAGGGTTGGACACTTGGTGTTGTTTTGTTTTACATCTGAGCTTGACTCTAGGGTTGGACACTTGGTGTTGCTTTGTTTTACATCTGAGTTTGACTGTGGGGTTGGACACTTGGTGTTGTTTTGTTTTACATCTGAGTTTGACCACTTGGTGTTGCTTTGTTTTACATCTGAGCTTGACTGTAGGGTTGGACACTTGGTGTTGTTTTGTTTTACATCTGAGTTTGACTGTGGGGTTGGACATTTGGTGTTGTTTTGTTTTACATCTGAGTTTGACCACTTGGTGTTGCTTTGTTTTACATCTGAGCTTGACTGTAGGTTTGACCACTTGGTGTTGCTTTGTTTTACATCTGAGCTTGACTGTGGGTTGGACACTTGGTGTTGTTTTGTTTTGCATCTGGGCTTGACTGTAGGGTTGGACACTTGGTGTTGTTTTGTTTTACATCTGAGTTTGACTGTGGGGTTGGACACTTGGTGTTGTTTTGTTTTACATCTGAGGTTGACTGTAGGGTTGGACACTTGGTGTTGTTTTCTTTTACATCTGGGTTTGACCACTTGGTGTTGCTTTGTTTTACATCTGAGTTTGACTGTAGGGTTGGACACTTGGTGTTGTTTTGTTTTACATCTAAGTTTGACTGTAGGGTTGGACACTTGGTGTTGTTTTGTTTTGCATCTGGGCTTGACTGTAGGTTTGGACACTTGGTGTTGTTTTGTTTTACATCTGGGTTTGACACTTGGTGTTGCTTTGTTTTACATCTGAGGTTGACTGTAGGGTTGGACACTTGGTGTTGTTTTGTTTTACATCTGGGTTTGACCACTTGGTGTTGTTTTGTTTTACATCTGAGGTTGACTGTAGGGTTGGACACTTGGTGTTGTTTTCTTTTACATCTGGGTTTGACCACTTGGTGTTGCTTTGTTTTACATCTGAGTTTGACTGTAGGGTTGGACACTTGGTGTTGTTTTGTTTTACATCTGAGTTTGACTGTAGGGTTGGACACTTGGTGTTGTTTTGTTTTGCATCTGGGCTTGACTGTAGGTTTGGACACTTGGTGTTGTTTTGTTTTGCATCTGGGCTTGACTGTAGGGTTGGACACTTGGTGTTGTTTTGTTTTACATCTGGGTTTGACAACGTGGTGTTGCTTTGTTTTACATCTGAGCTTGACTGTAGGGTTGGACACTTGGTGTTGCTTTGTTTTACATCTGAGTTTGACTGTAGGGTTGGACACTTGGTGTTGTTTTGTTTTACATCTGAGTTTGACTGTAGGGTTGGACACTTGGTGTTGTTTTGTTTTACATCTGAGTTTGACCACTTGGTGTTGCTTTGTTTTACATCTGAGTTTAACTGTAGGGTTGGACACTTGGTGTAGTTTTGTTTTACATCTGAGTTTGACCACTTGGTGTTGCTTTGTTTTACATCTGAGCTTGACTGTAGGGTTGGACACTTGGTGTAGTTTTGTTTTACATCTGAGTTTGACCACTTGGTGTTGCTTTGTTTTACATCTGAGTTTGACTGTAGGGTTGGACACTTGGTGTTGTTTTGTTTTACATCTGAGCTTGACTAGGGTTGGACACTTGGTGTTGCTTTGTTTTACATCTGAGGTTGACTGTGGGGTTGGACATTTGGTGTTGTTTTGTTTTACATCTGAGTTTGACTGTAGGGTTGGACACTTGGTGTTGTTTTGTTTTACATCTGAGTTTGACTGTAGGGTTGGACACTTGGTGTTGTTTTGTTTTACATCTGAGGTTGACTGTAGGGTTGGACACTTGGTGTTGTTTTGTTTTACATCTGAGCTTGACTAGGGTTGGACACTTGGCGTTGCTTTGTTTTACATCTGAGGTTGACTGTGGGGTTGGACACTTGGTGTTGTTTTGTTTTACATCTGAGGTTGACTGTAGGGTTGGACATTTGGTGTTGTTTTGTTTTACATCTGAGCATGACTGTGGGGTTGGACACTTGGTGTTGCTTTGTTTTACATCTGAGCTTGACTGTAGGGTTGGACACGTGGTGTTGTTTTGTTTTACATCTGGGCTTGACTGTAGGGTTGGACACTTGGTGTTGTTTTGTTTTACATCTGAGGTTGACTGTAGGGTTGGACACTTGGTGTTGTTTTCTTTTACATCTGGGTTTGACCACTTGGTGTTGCTTTGTTTTACATCTGAGTTTGACTGTAGGGTTGGACACTTGGTGTTGTTTTGTTTTACATCTGAGCTTGACTCTAGGGTTGGACACTTGGTGTTGCTTTGTTTTACATCTGAGTTTGACTGTGGGGTTGGACACTTGGTGTTGTTTTGTTTTACATCTGAGTTTGACCACTTGGTGTTGCTTTGTTTTACATCTGAGCTTGACTGTAGGGTTGGACACTTGGTGTTGTTTTGTTTTACATCTGAGTTTGACTGTGGGGTTGGACATTTGGTGTTGTTTTGTTTTACATCTGAGTTTGACCACTTGGTGTTGCTTTGTTTTACATCTGAGCTTGACTGTAGGTTTGACCACTTGGTGTTGCTTTGTTTTACATCTGAGCTTGACTGTGGGTTGGACACTTGGTGTTGTTTTGTTTTGCATCTGGGCTTGACTGTGGGGTTGGACACTTGGTGTTGTTTTGTTTTACATCTGAGGTTGACTGTAGGGTTGGACACTTGGTGTTGTTTTCTTTTACATCTGGGTTTGACCACTTGGTGTTGCTTTGTTTTACATCTGAGTTTGACTGTAGGGTTGGACACTTGGTGTTGTTTTGTTTTACATCTGAGTTTGACTGTAGGGTTGGACACTTGGTGTTGTTTTGTTTTGCATCTGGGCTTGACTGTAGGTTTGGACACTTGGTGTTGTTTTGTTTTGCATCTGGGCTTGACTGTAGGGTTGGACACTTGGTGTTGTTTTGTTTTACATCTGGGTTTGACAACGTGGTGTTGCTTTGTTTTACATCTGAGCTTGACTGTAGGGTTGGACACTTGGTGTTGCTTTGTTTTACATCTGAGTTTGACTGTAGGGTTGGACACTTGGTGTTGTTTTGTTTTACATCTGAGTTTGACTGTAGGGTTGGACACTTGGTGTTGTTTTGTTTTACATCTGAGTTTGACCACTTGGTGTTGCTTTGTTTTACATCTGAGTTTAACTGTAGGGTTGGACACTTGGTGTAGTTTTGTTTTACATCTGAGTTTGACCACTTGGTGTTGCTTTGTTTTACATCTGAGCTTGACTGTAGGGTTGGACACATTGTGTAGTTTTGTTTTACATCTGAGTTTGACCACTTGGTGTTGCTTTGTTTTACATCTGAGTTTGACTGTAGGGTTGGACACTTGGTGTTGTTTTGTTTTGCATCTGGGCTTGACTGTAGGGTTGGACACTTGGTGTTGTTTTGTTTTACATCTGGGTTGGACCACTTGGTGTTGCTTTGTTTTACATCTGAGCTTGACTGTAGGGTTGGACACTTGGTGTTGCTTTGTTTTACATCTGAGTTTGACTGTAGGGTTGGACACTTGGTGTTGTTTTGTTTTACATCTGAGTTTGACTGTAGGTTTGGACACTTGGTGCTGTTTTGTTTTACATCTGAGCTTGACTGTAGGGTTGGACACTTGGTGTTGTTTTGTTTTACATCTGAGCTTGACTGTAGGGTTGGACACTTGGTGTTGCTTTGTTTTACATCTGAGTTTGACTGTGGGGTTGGTCACTTGGTGTTGTTTTGTTTTACATCTGAGTTTGACCACTTGGTGTTGCTTTGTTTTACATCTGAGCTTGACTCTAGGGTTGGACACTTGGTGTTGTTTTGTTTTACATCTGAGTTTGACTGTGGGGTTGGACATTTGGTGTTGTTTTGTTTTACATCTGAGTTTGACCACTTGGTGTTGCTTTGTTTTACATCTGAGCTTGACTAGGGTTGGACACTTGGTGTTGTTTTGTTTTACATCTGAGTTTGACTGTGGGGTTGGACACTTGGTGTTGTTTTGTTTTACATCTGAGCTTGACTGTAGGGTTGGACACTTGGTGTTGTTTTGTTTTACATCTGAGTTTGACTGTAGGTTTGGACACTTGGTGTTGTTTTGTTTTACATCTGAGTTTGACTGTAGGTTTGGACACTTGGTGTTGCTTTGTTTTACATCTGGGTTTGACCACTTGGTGTTGCTTTGTTTTACATCTGAGCTTGACTGTAGGGTTGGACACTTGGTGTTGTTTTGTTTTACATCTGAGCTTGACTCTAGGGTTGGACACTTGGTGTTGCTTTGTTTTACATCTGAGTTTGACTGTGGGGTTGGACACTTGGTGTTGTTTTGTTTTACATCTGAGTTTGACCACTTGGTGTTGCTTTGTTTTACATCTGAGCTTGACTGTAGGGTTGGACACTTGGTGTTGTTTTGTTTTACATCTGAGTTTGACTGTGGGGTTGGACATTTGGTGTTGTTTTGTTTTACATCTGAGTTTGACCACTTGGTGTTGCTTTGTTTTACATCTGAGCTTGACTGTAGGTTTGACCACTTGGTGTTGCTTTGTTTTACATCTGAGCTTGACTGTGGGTTGGACACTTGGTGTTGTTTTGTTTTGCATCTGGGCTTGACTGTGGGGTTGGACACTTGGTGTTGTTTTGTTTTACATCTGAGGTTGACTGTAGGGTTGGACACTTGGTGTTGTTTTCTTTTACATCTGGGTTTGACCACTTGGTGTTGCTTTGTTTTACATCTGAGTTTGACTGTAGGGTTGGACACTTGGTGTTGTTTTGTTTTACATCTGAGTTTGACTGTAGGGTTGGACACTTGGTGTTGTTTTGTTTTGCATCTGGGCTTGACTGTAGGTTTGGACACTTGGTGTTGTTTTGTTTTGCATCTGGGCTTGACTGTAGGGTTGGACACTTGGTGTTGTTTTGTTTTACATCTGGGTTTGACAACGTGGTGTTGCTTTGTTTTACATCTGAGCTTGACTGTAGGGTTGGACACTTGGTGTTGCTTTGTTTTACATCTGAGTTTGACTGTAGGGTTGGACACTTGGTGTTGTTTTGTTTTACATCTGAGTTTGACTGTAGGGTTGGACACTTGGTGTTGTTTTGTTTTACATCTGAGTTTGACCACTTGGTGTTGCTTTGTTTTACATCTGAGTTTAACTGTAGGGTTGGACACTTGGTGTAGTTTTGTTTTACATCTGAGTTTGACCACTTGGTGTTGCTTTGTTTTACATCTGAGCTTGACTGTAGGGTTGGACACATTGTGTAGTTTTGTTTTACATCTGAGTTTGACCACTTGGTGTTGCTTTGTTTTACATCTGAGTTTGACTGTAGGGTTGGACACTTGGTGTTGTTTTGTTTTGCATCTGGGCTTGACTGTAGGGTTGGACACTTGGTGTTGTTTTGTTTTACATCTGGGTTGGACCACTTGGTGTTGCTTTGTTTTACATCTGAGCTTGACTGTAGGGTTGGACACTTGGTGTTGCTTTGTTTTACATCTGAGTTTGACTGTAGGGTTGGACACTTGGTGTTGTTTTGTTTTACATCTGAGTTTGACTGTAGGTTTGGACACTTGGTGCTGTTTTGTTTTACATCTGAGCTTGACTGTAGGGTTGGACACTTGGTGTTGTTTTGTTTTACATCTGAGCTTGACTGTAGGGTTGGACACTTGGTGTTGCTTTGTTTTACATCTGAGTTTGACTGTGGGGTTGGTCACTTGGTGTTGTTTTGTTTTACATCTGAGTTTGACCACTTGGTGTTGCTTTGTTTTACATCTGAGCTTGACTCTAGGGTTGGACACTTGGTGTTGTTTTGTTTTACATCTGAGTTTGACTGTGGGGTTGGACATTTGGTGTTGTTTTGTTTTACATCTGAGTTTGACCACTTGGTGTTGCTTTGTTTTACATCTGAGCTTGACTAGGGTTGGACACTTGGTGTTGTTTTGTTTTACATCTGAGTTTGACTGTGGGGTTGGACACTTGGTGTTGTTTTGTTTTACATCTGAGCTTGACTGTAGGGTTGGACACTTGGTGTTGTTTTGTTTTACATCTGAGTTTGACTGTAGGTTTGGACACTTGGTGTTGTTTTGTTTTACATCTGAGTTTGACTGTAGGTTTGGACACTTGGTGTTGCTTTGTTTTACATCTGGGTTTGACCACTTGGTGTTGCTTTGTTTTACATCTGAGCTTGACTGTAGGGTTGGACACTTGGTGTTGCTTTGTTTTACATCTGAGTTTGACTGTAGGGTTGGACACTTGGTGTTGTTTTGTTTTACATCTGAGTTTGACTGTAGGGTTGGACACTTGGTGTTGTTTTGTTTTACATCTGAGTTTGACCACTTGGTGTTGCTTTGTTTTACATCTGAGTTTAACTGTAGGGTTGGACACTTGGTGTAGTTTTGTTTTACATCTGAGTTTGACCACTTGGTGTTGCTTTGTTTTACATCTGAGCTTGACTGTAGGGTTGGACACTTGGTGTAGTTTTGTTTTACATCTGAGTTTGACCACTTGGTGTTGCTTTGTTTTACATCTGAGTTTGACTGTAGGGTTGGACACTTGGTGTTGTTTTGTTTTGCATCTGGGCTTGACTGTAGGGTTGGACACTTGGTGTTGTTTTGTTTTACATCTGGGTTTGACCACTTGGTGTTGCTTTGTTTTACATCTGAGTTTGACTGTAGGGTTGGACACTTGGTGTTGCTTTGTTTTACATCTGAGTTTGACTGTAGGGTTGGACACTTGGTGTTGTTTTGTTTTACATCTGAGTTTGACTGTAGGTTTGGACACTTGGTGCTGTTTTGTTTTACATCTGAGCTTGACTGTACGGTTGGACACGTGGTGTTGTTTTGTTTTACATCTGGGCTTGACTGTAGGGTTGGACACTTGGTGTTGTTTTGTTTTACATCTGAGCTTGACTGTAGGGTTGGACACTTGGTGTTGCTTTGTTTTACATCTGAGTTTGACTGTGGGGTTGGACAATTGGTGTTGTTTTGTTTTACATCTGAGTTTGACCACTTGGTGTTGCTTTGTTTTACATCTGAGCTTGACTGTAGGGTTGGACACTTGGTGTTGTTTTGTTTTACATCTGAGTTTGACTGTGGGGTTGGACATTTGGTGTTGTTTTGTTTTACATCTGAGTTTGACCACTTGGTGTTGCTTTGTTTTACATCTGAGCTTGACTAGGGTTGGACACTTGGTGTTGTTTTGTTTTACATCTGAGTTTGACTGTGGGGTTGGACACTTGGTGTTGTTTTGTTTTACATCTGAGCTTGACTGTAGGGTTGGACACTTGGTGTTGTTTTGTTTTACATCTGAGTTTGACTGTAGGTTTGGACACTTGGTGTTGTTTTGTTTTACATCTGAGTTTGACTGTAGGTTTGGACACTTGGTGTTGCTTTGTTTTACATCTGAGCTTGACTGTAGGGTTGGACACTTGGTGTTGTTTTGTTTTACATCTGAGTTTGACTGTGGGGTTGGACACTTGGTGTTGTTTTGTTTTACATCTGAGTTTGACTGTAGGTTTGGACACTTGGTGTTGTTTTGTTTTACATCTGAGTTTAACTGTAGGGTTGGACACTTGGTGTTGCTTTGTTTTACATCTGAGATTGACTGTAGGTTTGGACACTTGGTGTTGTTTTGTTTTACATCTGAGTTTGACTGTGGGGTTGGACATTTGGTGTTGTTTTGTTTTACATCTGAGTTTGACTGTAGGTTTGGACACTTGGTGTTGTTTTGTTTTACATCTGAGCTTGACTGTAGGGTTGGACACTTGGTGTTGTTTTGTTTTACATCTGAGCTTGACTGTAGGGTAGGACACTTGGTGTTGTTTTGTTTTACATCTGAGCTTGACTGTAGGGTTGGACACTTGGTGTTGTTTTGTTTTACATCTGGGTTTGACTGTAGGTTTGGACACTTGGTGTTGTTTTGTTTTACATCTGAGTTTGACTGTAGGTTTGGACACTTGGTGTTGTTTTGTTTTACATCTGAGTTTGACTGTAGGTTTGGACACTTGGTGTTGTTTTGTTTTACATCTGAGTTTGACTGTGGGGTTGGACACTTGGTGTTGTTTTGTTTTACATCTGAGCTTGACTGTAGGGTTGGACACTTGGTGTTGTTTTGTTTTACATCTGAGTTTGACCACTTGGTGTTGTTTTGTTTTACATCTGAGTTTGACTGTAGGCTTGGACACTTGGTGTTGTTTTGTTTTACATCTGAGCTTGACTGTAGGGTTGGACACTTGGTGTTGTTTTGTTTTACATCTGAGTTTGAATGTAGGGTTGGACACTTGGTGTTGTTTTGTTTTACATCTGAGCTTGACCACTTGGTGTTGTTTTGTTTTACATCTGAGTTTGACTGTAGGTTTGGACACTTGGTGTTGTTTTGTTTTACATCTGAGCTTGATTGTAGGGTTGGACACTTGGTGTTGTTTTGTTTTACATCTGAGTTTGACTGTAGGGTTGGACACTTGGTGTTGTTTTGTTTTACATCTGAGTTTGACTGTAGGTTTGGACACTTGGTGTTGTTTTGTTTTACATCTGAGTTTGACTGTAGGGTTGGACACTTGGTGTTGTTTTGTTTTACATCTGAGATTGACTGTAGGTTTGGACACTTGGTGTTGTTTTGTTTTACATCTGAGCTTGACTGTAGCGTTGGAAACTTGGTGTTGTTTTGTTTTACATCTGAGCTTGACTGTAGGGTTGGACACTTGGTGTTGTTTTGTTTTACATCTGAGCTTGACTGTAGGGTTGGACACTTGGTGTTGTTTTGTTTTACATCTGAGTTTGACTGTAGGTTTTGACACTTGGTGTTGTTTTGTTTTACATCTGAGCTTGACTGTAGGTTTGGACACTTGGTGTTGCTTTGTTTTACATCTGAGTTTGACTCTAGGGTTGGACACTTGGTGTTGTTTTGTTTTACATCTGAGCTTGACTGTAGGGTTGGACACTTGGTGTTGCTTTGTTTTACATCTGGGTTTGACCACTTGGTGTTGCTTTGTTTTACATCTGAGCTTGACTGTAGGGTTGGACACTTGGTGTTGCTTTGTTTTACATCTGAGTTTGACTGTAGGGTTGGACACTTGGTGTTGTTTTGTTTTACATCTGAGGTTGACTGTGGGGTTGGACACGTGGTGTTGTTTTGTTTTACATCTGAGGTTGACTGTGGGGTTGGACACTTGGCGTTGTTTTGTTTTACATCTGAGGTTGACTGTGGGGTTGGACACTTGGTGTTGTTTTGTTTTACATCTGAGGTTGACTGTAGGGTTGGACATTTGATGTTGTTTTGTTTTACATCTGGGTTTGACCACTTGGTGTTGCTTTGTTTTACATCTGAGCTTGACTGTAGGGTTGGACACTTGGTGTTGCTTTGTTTTACATCTGAGCTTGACTGTAGGGTTGGACACTTGGCGTTGTTTTGTTTTACATCTGAGGTTGACTGTAGGGTTGGACACTTGGTGTTGTTTTGTTTTACATCTGAGGTTGACTGTAGGGTTGGACATTTGGTGTTGTTTTGTTTTATATCTGGGTTTGACCACTTGGTGTTGCTTTGTTTTACATCTGAGCTTGACTGTAGGGTTGGACACTTGGTGTTGCTTTGTTTTACATCTGAGTTTGACTGTAGGTTTGGACACTTGGTGTTGTTTTGTTTTACATCTGAGTTTGACTGTGGGGTTGGACACTTGGTGTTGTTTTGTTTTACATCTGAGCTTGACTGTAGGGTTGGACACTTGGTGTTGTTTTGTTTTACATCTGAGGTTGACTGTAGGGTTGGACATTTGGTGTTGTTTTGTTTTACATCTGGGTTTGACCACTTGGTGTTGCTTTGTTTTACATCTGAGTTTGACTGTAGGGTTGGACACTTGGCGTTGTTTTGTTTTACATCTGAGTTTGACTGTAGGGTTGGACACTTGGTGTTGTTTTGTTTTACATCTGAGCTTGACTGTAGGGTTGGACACTTGGTGTTGTTTTGTTTTACATCTGAGGTTGACTGTAGGGTTGGACACTTGGTGTTGTTTTGTTTTACATCTGAGTTTGACTGTAGGGTTGGACACTTGGCGTTGCTTTGTTTTACATCTGAGGTTGACTGTGGGTTTGGACACTTGGTGTTGTTTTGTTTTACATCTGAGGTTGACTGTAGGGTTGGACATTTGGTGTTGTTTTGTTTTACATCTGAGCATGACTGTGGGGTTGGACACTTGGTGTTGCTTTGTTTTACATCTGAGCTTGACTGTAGGGTTGGACACGTGGTGTTGTTTTGTTTTACATCTGGGCTTGACTGTAGGGTTGGACACTTGGTGTTGTTTTGTTTTACATCTGAGGTTGACTGTAGGGTTGGACACTTGGTGTTGTTTTGTTTTACATCTGAGTTTGACTGTAGGGTTGGACACTTGGTGTTGTTTTGTTTTACATCTGAGTTTGACTGTAGGGTTGGACACTTGGTGTTGCTTTGTTTTACATCTGAGTTTGACTGTAGGGTTGGACACTTGGTGTTGTTTTATTTTACATCTGAGTTTGACTGTAGGGTTGGACACTTGGTGTTGTTTTGTTTTACATCTGAGCTTGACTGTAGGGTTGGACACTTGGTGTTGCTTTGTTTTACATCTGAGTTTGACTGTAGGGTTGGACACTTGGTGTTGTTTTGTTTTACATCTGAGTTTGACCACTTGGTGTTGCTTTGTTTTACATCTGAGCTTGACTGTAGGGTTGGACACTTGGTGTTGTTTTGTTTTACATCTGAGCTTGACTGTGGGGTTGGACATTTGGTGTTGTTTTGTTTTACATCTGAGTTTGACCACTTGGTGTTGCTTTGTTTTACATCTGAGCTTGACTAGGGTTGGACACTTGGTGTTGTTTTGTTTTACATCTGAGTTTGACTGTAGGGTTGGACACTTGGTGTTGCTTTGTTTTACATCTGAACTGAGTTTGACTGTAGGGTTGGACACTTGGTGTTGTTTTGTTTTACATCTGAGCTTGACTGTAGGGTTGGACACTTGGTGTTGTTTTGTTTTACATCTGAGTTTGACTGTAGGGTTGGACACTTGGTGTTGTTTTGTTTTACATCTGAGGTTGACTGTGGGGTTGGACATTTGGTGTTGTTTTGTTTTACATCTGAGTTTGACTGTGGGGTTGGACACTTGATGTTGTTTTGTTTTACATCTGAGGTTGACTGTAGGGTTGGACATTTGGTGTTGTTTTGTTTTACATCTGGGTTTGACCACTTGGTGTTGCTTTGTTTTACATCTGAGCTTGACTGTAGGGTTGGATACTTGGTGTTGCTTTGTTTTACATCTGAGTTAGACTGTAGGGTTGGACACTTGGTGTTGTTTTGTTTTACATCTGAGTTTGACTGTAGGTTTGGACACTTGGTGTTGTTCTGTTTTACATCTGAGCTTGACTGTAGGGTTGGACACTTGGTGTTGCTTTGTTTTACATCTGAGTTTGACTGTAGGGTTGGACACTTGGTGTTGTTTTGTTTTACATCTGAGCTTGACTGTAGGTTTGGACATCTGGTGCTATTTTGTTTTACATCTGAGTTTGACTGTAGGTTTGGACACTTGGTGTTGTTTTGTTTTACATCTGAGCTTGACTGTAGGTTTGGACACCTGGTGCTATTTTGTTTTACATCTGAGTTTGACTGTAGGTTTGACCACTTGGTGTTGCTTTGTTTTACATCTGAGCTTGACTGTAGGTTTGGACACTTGGTGTTGTTTTGTTTTACATCTGAGTTTGACTGTAGGCTTTGACACTTGGTGTTGTTTGCTTTGCATCTGAGTTTGACTGTAGGGTTGGACACTTGGTGTTGTTTTGTTTTACATCTGAGCTTGACTAGGGTTGGACACTTGGTGTTGCTTTGTTTTACATCTGAGGTTGACTGTAGGGTTGGACATTTGGTGTTGTTTTGTTTTACATCTGAGTTTGACTGTAGGGTTGGACACTTGGTGTTGTTTTGTTTTACATCTGAGTTTGACTGTAGGGTTGGACACTTGGTGTTGTTTTGTTTTACATCTGAGGTTGACTGTAGGGTTGGAC
Organism: Bathymodiolus brooksi; assembly: GCA_963680875.1. NCBI lineage: Eukaryota > Metazoa > Mollusca > Bivalvia > Mytilida > Modiolidae > Bathymodiolus > Bathymodiolus brooksi. Next base: position 23,533,206 of record OY804578.1, on the reverse strand, counting down.
ACTTGGTGTTGTTTTGTTTTACATCTGAGCTTGACTAGGGTTGGACACTTGGCGTTGCTTTGTTTTACATCTGAGGTTGACTGTGCGGTTGGACACTTGGTGTTGTTTTGTTTTACATCTGAGGTTGACTGTAGGGTTGGACATTTGGTGTTGTTTTGTTTTACATCTGAGCATGACTGTGGGGTTGGACACTTGGTGTTGCTTTGTTTTACATCTGAGCTTGACTGTAGGGTTGGACACGTGGTGTTGTTTTGTTTTACATCTGGGCTTGACTGTAGGGTTGGACACTTGGTGTTGTTTTGTTTTACATCTGAGGTTGACTGTAGGGTTGGACACTTGGTGTTGTTTTCTTTTACATCTGGGTTTGACCACTTGGTGTTGCTTTGTTTTACATCTGAGTTTGACTGTAGGGTTGGACACTTGGTGTTGTTTTGTTTTACATCTGAGCTTGACTGTAGGGTTGGACACTTGGTGTTGCTTTGTTTTACATCTGAGTTTGACTGTGGGGTTGGACACTTGGTGTTGTTTTGTTTTACATCTGAGTTTGACCACTTGGTGTTGCTTTGTTTTACATCTGAGCTTGACTGTAGGGTTGGACACTTGGTGTTGTTTTGTTTTACATCTGAGTTTGACTGTGGGGTTGGACACTTGGTGTTGTTTTGTTTTACATCTGAGTTTGACCACTTGGTGTTGCTTTGTTTTACATCTGAGCTTGACTGTAGGTTTGACCACTTGGTGTTGCTTTGTTTTACATCTGAGCTTGACTGTGGGTTGGACACTTGGTGTTGTTTTGTTTTGCATCTGGGCTTGACTGTAGGGTTGGTCACTTGGTGTTGTTTTGTTTTACATCTGAGTTTGACTGTAGGGTTGGACACTTGGTGTTGTTTTGTTTTACATCTGAGCTTGACTGTAGGGTTGGACACTTGGTGTTGTTTTGTTTTACATCTGAGCTTGACTGTAGGGTTGGACACTTGGTGTTGTTTTGTTTTACATCTGAGTTTGACTGTAGGGTTGGACACTTGGTGTTGTTTTGTTTTACAACTGAGCTTGACTGTAGGGTTGGACACTTGGTGTTGCTTTGTTTTACATCTGAGGTTGACTATGGGGTTGGACACTTGGTGTTGTTTTGTTTTACATCTGGATTTGACCACTTGGTGTTGCTTTGTTTTACATCTGAGCTTGACTGTAGGGTTGGACACTTGGTGTTGCTTTGTTTTGCATCTGGGCTTGACCACTTGGTGTTGTTTTGTTTTACATCTGAGTTTGACTGTAGGGTTGGACACTTGGTGTTGTTTTGTTTTGCATCTGGGCTTGACTGTAGGGTTGGACACTTGGTGTTGTTTTGTTTTACATCTGGGTTTGACTGTAGGGTTGGACACTTGGTGTTGTTTTGTTTTACATCTGGGTTTGACCACTTGGTGTTGCTTTGTTTTACATCTGAGGTTGACTGTAGGGTTGGACACTTGGTGTTGTTTTGTTTTACATCTGGGTTTGACCACTTGGTGTTGTTTTGTTTTACATCTGAGGTTGACTGTAGGGTTGGACACTTGGTGTTGTTTTGTTTTACATCTGGGTTTGACCACTTGGTGTTGTTTTGTTTTACATCTGAGTTTGACTGTAGGGTTGGACACTTGGTGTTGTTTTGTTTTGCATCTGGGCTTGACTGTAGGGTTGGACACTTGGTGTTGTTTTGTTTTACATCTGGGTTTGACAACTTGGTGTTGCTTTGTTTTACATCTGAGCTTGACTGTAGGGTTGGACACTTGGTGTTGCTTTGTTTTACATCTGAGTTTGACTGTAGGGTTGGACACTTGGTGTTGTTTTGTTTTACATCTGAGTTTGACTGTAGGGTTGGACACTTGGTGTTGTTTTGTTTTACATCTGAGTTTGACCACTTGGTGTTGCTTTGTTTTACATCTGAGTTTAACTGTAGGGTTGGACACTTGGTGTAGTTTTGTTTTACATCTGAGTTTGACCACTTGGTGTTGCTTTGTTTTACATCTGAGCTTGACTGTAGGGTTGGACACTTGGTGTAGTTTTGTTTTACATCTGAGTTTGACCACTTGGTGTTGATTTGTTTTACATCTGAGTTTGACTGTAGGGTTGGACACTTGGTGTTGTTTTGTTTTGCATCTGGGCTTGACTGTAGGGTTGGACACTTGGTGTTGTTTTGTTTTACATCTGGGTTTGACCACTTGGTGTTGCTTTGTTTTACATCTGAGCTTGACTGTAGGGTTGGACACTTGGTGTTGCTTTGTTTTACATCTGAGTTTGACTGTAGGGTTGGACACTTGGTGTTGTTTTGTTTTACATCTGAGTTTGACTGTAGGTTTGGACACTTGGTGCTGTTTTGTTTTACATCTGAGCTTGACTGTACGGTTGGACACGTGGTGTTGTTTTGTTTTACATCTGGGCTTGACTGTAGGGTTGGACACTTGGTGTTGTTTTGTTTTACATCTGAGTTTGACCACTTGGTGTTGCTTTGTTTTACATCTGAGCTTGACTGTAGGTTTGACCACTTGGTGTTGCTTTGTTTTACATCTGAGCTTGACTGTGGGTTGGACACTTGGTGTTGTTTTGTTTTGCATCTGGGCTTGACTGTAGGGTTGGACACTTGGTGTTGTTTTGTTTTACATCTGAGTTTGACTGTAGGGTTGGACACTTGGTGATGTTTTGTTTTACATCTGAGCTTGACTGTAGGGTTGGACCCTTGGTGTTGTTTTGTTTTACATCTGAGCTTGACTGTAGGGTTGGACACTTGGTGTTGTTTTGTTTTACATCTGAGTTTGACTGTAGGGTTGGACACTTGGTGTTGTTTTGTTTTACATCTGAGCTTGACTGTAGGGTTGGACACTTGGTGTTGCTTTGTTTTACATCTGAGGTTGACTGTGGGGTTGGACACTTGGTGTTGTTTTGTTTTACATCTGGATTTGACCACTTGGTGTTGCTTTGTTTTACATCTGAGCTTGACTGTAGGGTTGGACACTTGGTGTTGCTTTGTTTTGCATCTGGGCTTGACCACTTGGTGTTGTTTTGTTTTACATCTGAGTTTGACTGTAGGGTTGGACACTTGGTGTTGTTTTGTTTTGCATCTGGGCTTGACTGTAGGGTTGGACACTTGGTGTTGTTTTGTTTTACATCTGGGTTTGACTGTAGGGTTGGACACTTGGTGTTGTTTTGTTTTACATCTGGGTTTGACCACTTGGTGTTGTTTTGTTTTACATCTGAGTTTGACTGTAGGGTTGGACACTTGGTGTTGTTTTCTTTTACATCTGGGTTTGACCACTTGGTGTTGCTTTGTTTTACATCTGAGTTTGACTGTAGGGTTGGACACTTGGTGTTGTTTTGTTTTACATCTGAGCTTGACTGTAGGGTTGGACACTTGGTGTTGCTTTGTTTTACATCTGAGTTTGACTGTGGGGTTGGACACTTGGTGTTGTTTTGTTTTACATCTGAGTTTGACCACTTGGTGTTGCTTTGTTTTACATCTGAGCTTGACTGTAGGGTTGGACACTTGGTGTTGTTTTGTTTTACATCTGAGTTTGACTGTGGGGTTGGACACTTGGTGTTGTTTTGTTTTACATCTGAGTTTGACCACTTGGTGTTGCTTTGTTTTACATCTGAGCTTGACTGTAGGTTTGACCACTTGGTGTTGCTTTGTTTTACATCTGAGCTTGACTGTGGGTTGGACACTTGGTGTTGTTTTGTTTTGCATCTGGGCTTGACTGTAGGGTTGGACACTTGGTGTTGTTTTGTTTTACATCTGAGTTTGACTGTAGGGTTGGACACTTGGTGTTGTTTTGTTTTACATCTGAGCTTGACTGTAGGGTTGGACACTTGGTGTTGTTTTGTTTTACATCTGAGCTTGACTGTAGGGTTGGACACTTGGTGTTGTTTTGTTTTACATCTGAGTTTGACTGTAGGGTTGGACACTTGGTGTTGCTTTGTTTTACATCTGAGGTTGACTGTAGGTTGGACACTTGGTGTTGTTTTGTTTTACATCTGGATTTGACCACTTGGTGTTGCTTTGTTTTACATCTGAGCTTGACTGTAGGGTTGGACACTTGGTGTTGTTTTGTTTTGCATCTGGGCTTGACTGTAGGGTTGGACACTTGGTGTTGTTTTGTTTTACATCTGGGTTTGACTGTAGGGTTGGACACTTGGTGTTGTTTTGTTTTACATCTGGGTTTGACCACTTGGTGTTGTTTTGTTTTACATCTGAGTTTGACTGTAGGGTTGGACACTTGGTGTTGTTTTGTTTTGCATCTGGGCTTGACTGTAGGTTTGGACCCTTGGTGTTGTTTTGTTTTACATCTGGGTTTGACCACTTGGTGTTGCTTTGTTTTACATCTGAGGTTGACTGTAGGGTTGGACACTTGGTGTTGTTTTGTTTTACATCTGGGTTTGACCACTTGGTGTTGTTTTGTTTTACATCTGAGGTTGACTGTAGGGTTGGACACTTGGTGTTGTTTTGTTTTACATCTGGGTTTGACCACTTGGTGTTGTTTTGTTTTACATCTGAGTTTGACTGTAGGGTTGGACACTTGGTGTTGTTTTGTTTTGCATCTGGGCTTGACTGTAGGGTTGGACACTTGGTGTTGTTTTGTTTTACATCTGGGTTTGACAACTTGGTGTTGCTTTGTTTTACATCTGAGCTTGACTGTAGGGTTGGACACTTGGTGTTGCTTTGTTTTACATCTGAGTTTGACTGTAGGGTTGGACACTTGGTGTTGTTTTGTTCTACATCTGAGTTTGACTGTAGGGTTGGACACTTGGTGTTGTTTTGTTTTACATCTGAGTTTGACCACTTGGTGTTGCTTTGTTTTACATCTGAGTTTAACTGTAGGGTTGGACACTTGGTGTAGTTTTGTTTTACATCTGAGTTTGACCACTTGGTGTTGCTTTGTTTTACATCTGAGCTTGACTGTAGGGTTGGACACTTGGTGTAGTTTTGTTTTACATCTGAGTTTGACCACTTGGTGTTGCTTTGTTTTACATCTGAGTTTGACTGTAGGGTTGGACACTTGGTGTTGTTTTGTTTTACATCTGAGTTTGACTGTAGGGTTGGACACTTGGTGTTGTTTTGTTTTACATCTGAGTTTGACTGTAGGTTTGGACACTTGGTGCTGTTTTGTTTTACATCTGAGCTTGACTGTACGGTTGGACACGTGGTGTTGTTTTGTTTTACATCTGGGCTTGACTGTAGGGTTGGACACTTGGTGTTGTTTTGTTTTACATCTGAGCTTGACTGTAGGGTTGGACACTTGGTGTTGCTTTGTTTTACATCTGAGTTTGACCACTTGGTGTTGCTTTGTTTTACATCTGAGCTTCACTCTAGGGTTGGACACTTGGTGTTGTTTTGTTTTACATCTGAGTTTGACTGTGGGGTTGGACATTTGGTGTTGTTTTGTTTTACATCTGAGTTTGACCACTTGGTGTTGCTTTGTTTTACATCTGAGCTTGACTAGGGTTGGACACTTGGTGTTGTTTTGTTTTACATCTGAGTTTGACTGTGGGGTTGGACACTTGGTGTTGTTTTGTTTTACATCTGAGCTTGACTGTAGGGTTGGACACTTGGTGTTGTTTTGTTTTACATCTGAGTTTGACTGTAGGTTTGGACACTTGGTGTTGTTTTGTTTTACATCTGAGTTTGACTGTAGGTTTGGACACTTGGTGTTGCTTTGTTTTACATCTGAGCTTGACTGTAGGGTTGGACACTTGGTGTTGTTTTGTTTTACATCTGAGTTTGACTGTGGGGTTGGACACTTGGTGTTGTTTTGTTTTACATCTGGGTTTGACTGTAGGGTTGGACACTTGGTGTTGTTTTGTTTTACATCTGGGTTTGACCACTTGGTGTTGTTTTGTTTTACATCTGAGTTTGACTGTAGGGTTGGACACTTGGTGTTGTTTTGTTTTGCATCTGGGCTTGACTGTAGGTTTGGACACTTGGTGTTGTTTTGTTTTACATCTGGGTTTGACCACTTGGTGTTGCTTTGTTTTACATCTGAGGTTGACTGTAGGGTTGGACACTTGGTGTTGTTTTGTTTTACATCTGGGTTTGACCACTTGGTGTTGTTTTGTTTTACATCTGAGGTTGACTGTAGGGTTGGACACTTGGTGTTGTTTTGTTTTACATCTGGGTTTGACCACTTGGTGTTGCTTTGTTTTACATCTGAGCTTGACTGTAGGGTTGGACACTTGGTGTTTCTTTGTTTTGCATCTGGGCTTGACCACTTGGTGTTGTTTTGTTTTACATCTGAGTTTGACTGTAGGGTTGGACACTTGGTGTTGTTTTGTTTTGCATCTGGGCTTGACTGTAGGGTTGGACACTTGGTGTTGTTTTGTTTTACATCTGGGTTTGACTGTAGGGTTGGACACTTGGTGTTGTTTTGTTTTACATCTGGGTTTGACCACTTGGTGTTGTTTTGTTTTACATCTGAGTTTGACTGTAGGGTTGGACACTTGGTGTTGTTTTGTTTTGCATCTGGGCTTGACTGTAGGTTTGGACACTTGGTGTTGTTTTGTTTTACATCTGGGTTTGACCACTTGGTGTTGCTTTGTTTTACATCTGAGGTTGACTGTAGGGTTGGACACTTGGTGTTGTTTTGTTTTACATCTGGGTTTGACCACTTGGTGTTGTTTTGTTTTACATCTGAGTTTGACTGTAGGGTTGGACACTTGGTGTTGTTTTGTTTTGCATCTGGGCTTGACTGTAGGGTTGGACACTTGGTGTTGTTTTTTTTTACATCTGGGTTTGACTGTAGGGTTGGACACTTGGTGTTGTTTTGTTTTACATCTGGGTTTGACCACTTGGTGTTGTTTTGTTTTACATCTGAGTTTGACTGTAGGGTTGGACACTTGGTGTTGTTTTGTTTTGCATCTGGGCTTGACTGTAGGGTTGGACACTTGGTGTTGGTTTGTTTTACATCTGGGTTTGACTGTAGGGTTGGACACTTGGTGTTGTTTTGTTTTACATCTGGGTTTGACCACTTGGTGTTGTTTTGTTTTACATCTGAGTTTGACTGTAGGGTTGGACACTTGGTGTTGTTTTGTTTTACATCTGAGTTTGACTGTAGGTTTGGACACTTGGTGTTGTTTTGTTTTACATCTGGGTTTGACCACTTGGTGTTGCTTTGTTTTACATCTGAGGTTGACTGTAGGGTTGGACACTTGGTGTTGTTTTGTTTTACATCTGGGTTTGACCACTTGGTGTTGTTTTGTTTTACATCTGAGTTTGACTGTAGGGTTGGACACTTGGTGTTGTTTTGTTTTGCATCTGGGCTTGACTGTAGGGTTGGACACTTGGTGTTGTTTTTTTTTACATCTGGGTTTGACTGTAGGGTTGGACACTTGGTGTTGTTTTGTTTTACATCTGGGTTTGACCACTTGGTGTTGTTTTGTTTTACATCTGAGTCTGACTGTAGGGTTGGACACTTGGTGTTGTTTTGTTTTGCATCTGGGCTTGACTGTAGGGTTGGACACTTGGTGTTGGTTTGTTTTACATCTGGGTTTGACTGTAGGGTTGGACACTTGGTGTTGTTTTGTTTTACATCTGGGTTTGACCACTTGGTGTTGTTTTGTTTTGCATCTGGGCTTGACTGTAGGTTTGGACACTTGGTGTTGTTTTGTTTTACATCTGGGTTTGACCACTTGGTGTTGCTTTGTTTTACATCTGAGGTTGACTGTAGGGTTGGACACCTGGTGTTGTTTTGTTTTACATCAGGGTTTGACCACTTGGTGTTGTTTTGTTTTACATCTGAGGTTGACTGTAGGGTTGGACACTTGGTGTTGTTTTGTTTTACATCTGGGTTTGACCACTTGGTGTTGTTTTGTTTTACATCTGAGTTTGACTGTAGGGTTGGACACTTGGTGTTGTTTTGTTTTGCATCTGGGCTTGACTGTAGGGTTGGACACTTGGTGTTGTTTTGTTTTACATCTGGGTTTGACCACTTGGTGTTGCTTTGTTTTACATCTGAGCTTGACTGTAGGGTTGGACACTTGGTGTTGCTTTGTTTTACATCTGAGTTTGACTGTAGGGTTGGACACTTGGTGTTGTTTTGTTTTACATCTGAGTTTGACTGTAGGGTTGGACACTTGGTGTTGTTTTGTTTTACATCTGAGTTTGACCACTTGGTGTTGCTTTGTTTTACATCTGAGTTTAACTGTAGGGTTGGACACTTGGTGTAGTTTTGTTTTACATCTGAGTTTGACCATTTGGTGTTGCTTTGTTTTACATCTGAGCTTGACTGTAGGGTTGGACACTTGGTGTTGTTTTGTTTTACATCTGAGTTTGACCACTTGGTGTTGCTTTGTTTTACATCTGAGTTTGACTGTAGGGTTGGACACTTGGTGTTGTTTTTTTTTGCATCTGGGCTTGACTGTAGGGTTGGACACTTGGTGTTGTTTTGTTTTACATCTGGGTTTGACCACTTGGTGTTGCTTTGTTTTACATCTGAGCTTGACTGTAGGGTTGGACACTTGGTGTTGCTTTGTTTTACATCTGAGTTTGACTGTAGGGTTGGACACTTGGTGTTGTTTTGTTTTACATCTGAGTTTGACTGTAGGTTTGGACACTTGGTGCTGTTTTGTTTTACATCTGAGCTTGACTGTACGGTTGGACACGTGGTGTTGTTTTGTTTTACATCTGAGCTTGACTGTAGGGTTGGACACTTGGTGTTGTTTTGTTTTACATCTGAGCTTGACTTTAGGGTTGGACACTTGGTGTTGCTTTGTTTTACATCTGAGTTTGACTGTGGGGTTGGACACTTGGTGTTGTTTTGTTTTACATCTGAGTTTGACCACTTGGTGTTGCTTTGTTTTACATCTGAGCTTGACTGTAGGGTTGGACACTGGGTGTTGTTTTGTTTTACATCTGAGTTTGACTGTGGGGCTGGACATTTGGTGTTGTTTTGTTTTACATCTGAGTTTGACCACTTGGTGTTGCTTTGTTTTACATCTCAGCTTGACTAGGGTTGGACACTTGGTGTTGTTTTGTTTTACATCTGAGTTTGACTGTAGGTTTGGACCACTTGGTGTTGTTTTGTTTTACATCTGAGCTTGACTAGGGTTGGACACTTGGTGTTGCTTTGTTTTACATCTGAGGTTGACTGTGGGGTTGGACATTTGGTGTTGTTTTGTTTTACATCTGAGTTTGACTGTAGGGTTGGACACTTGGTGTTGTTTTGTTTTACATCTGAGTTTGACTGTAGGGTTGGACACTTGGTGTTGTTTTGTTTTACATCTGAGGTTGACTGTAGGGTTGGACACTTGGTGTTGTTTTGTTTTACATCTGAGCTTGACTAGGGTTGGACACTTGGCGTTGCTTTGTTTTACATCTGAGGTTGACTGTGGGGTTGGACACTTGGTGTTGTTTTGTTTTACATCTGAGGTTGACTGTAGGGTTGGACATTTGGTGTTGTTTTGTTTTACATCTGAGCATGACTGTGGGGTTGGACACTTGGTGTTGCTTTGTTTTACATCTGAGCTTGACTGTAGGGTTGGACACGTGGTGTTGTTTTGTTTTACATCTGGGCTTGACTGTAGGGTTGGACACTTGGTGTTGTTTTGTTTTACATCTGAGGTTGACTGTAGGGTTGGACACTTGGTGTTGTTTTCTTTTACATCTGGGTTTGACCACTTGGTGTTGTTTTGTTTTACATCTGAGTTTGACTGTAGGGTTGGACACTTGGTGTTGTTTTGTTTTACATCTGAGCTTGACTGTAGGGTTGGACACTTGGTGTTGCTTTGTTTTACATCTGAGTTTGACTGTGGGGTTGGACACTTGGTGTTGTTTTGTTTTACATCTGAGTTTGACCACTTGGTGTTGCTTTGTTTTACATCTGAGCTTGACTGTAGGGTTGGACACTTGGTGTTGTTTTGTTTTACATCTGAGTTTGACTGTGGGGTTGGACATTTGGTGTTGTTTTGTTTTACATCTGAGTTTGACCACTTGGTGTTGCTTTGTTTTACATCTGAGCTTGACTGTAGGTTTGACCACTTGGTGTTGCTTTGTTTTACATCTGAGCTTGACTGTGGGTTGGACACTTGGTGTTGTTTTGTTTTGCATCTGGGCTTGACTGTAGGGTTGGACACTTGGTGTTGTTTTGTTTTACATCTGAGTTTGACTGTAGGGTTGGACACTTGGTGTTGTTTTGTTTTACATCTGAGCTTGACTGTAGGGTTGGACACTTGGTGTTGTTTTGTTTTACATCTGAGCTTGACTGTAGGGTTGGACACTTGGTGTTGTTTTGTTTTACATCTGAGTTTGACTGTAGGGTTGGACACTTGGTGTTGTTTTGTTTTACATTTAAGCTTGACTGTAGGGTTGGACACTTGGTGTTGCTTTGTTTTACATCTGAGGTTGACTGTGGGGTTGGACACTTGGTGTTGTTTTGTTTTACATCTGGATTTGACCACTTGGTGTTGCTTTGTTTTACATCTGAGCTTGACTGTAGGGTTGGACACTTGGTGTTGCTTTGTTTTGCATCTGGGCTTGACCACTTGGTGTTGTTTTGTTTTACATCTGAGTTTGACTGTAGGGTTGGACACTTGGTGTTGTTTTGTTTTGCATCTGGGCTTGACTGTAGGGTTGGACACTTGGTGTTGTTTTGTTTTACATCTGGGTTTGACTGTAGGGTTGGACACTTGGTGTTGTTTTGTTTTACATCTGGGTTTGACCACTTGGTGTTGTTTTGTTTTACATCTGAGTTTGACTGTAGGGTTGGACACTTGGTGTTGTTTTGTTTTGCATCTGGGCTTGACTGTAGGTTTGGACACTTGGTGTTGTTTTGTTTTACATCTGGGTTTGACCACTTGGTGTTGCTTTGTTTTACATCTGAGGTTGACTGTAGGGTTGGACACTTGGTGTTGTTTTGTTTTACATCTGGGTTTGACCACTTGGTGTTGTTTTGTTTTACATCTGAGGTTGACTGTAGGGTTGGACACTTGGTGTTGTTTTGTTTTACATCTGGGTTTGACCACTTGGTGTTGTTTTGTTTTACATCTGAGTTTGACTGTAGGGTTGGACACTTGGTGTTGTTTTGTTTTGCATCTGGGCTTGACTGTAGGGTTGGACACTTGGTGTTGTTTTGTTTTACATCTGGGTTTGACCACTTGGTGTTGCTTTGTTTTACATCTGAGCTTGACTGTAGGATTGGACACTTGGTGTTGCTTTGCTTTACATCTGAGTTTGACTGTAGGGTTGGACACTTGGTGTTGTTTTGTTTTACATCTGAGTTTGACTGTAGGGTTGGACACTTGGTGTTGTTTTGTTTTACATCTGAGTTTGACCACTTGGTGTTGCTTTGTTTTACATCTGAGTTTAACTGTAGGGTTGGACACTTGGTGTAGTTTTGTTTTACATCTGAGTTTGACCACTTGGTGTTGCTTTGTTTTACATCTGAGCTTGACTGTAGGGTTGGACACTTGGTGTAGTTTTGTTTTACATCTGAGTTTGACCACTTGGTGTTGCTTTGTTTTACATCTGAGCTTGACTGTAGGGTTGGACACTTGGTGTTGTTTTGTTTTGCATCTGGGCTTGACTGTAGGGTTGGACACTTGGTGTTGTTTTGTTTTACATCTGGGTTTGACCACTTGGTGTTGTTTTGTTTTACATCTGAGTTTTACTGAAGGTTTGGACACTTGGTGCTGTTTTGTTTTACATCTGAGCTTGACTGTACGGTTGGACACGTGGTGTTGTTTTGTTTTACATCTGGGCTTGACTGTAGGGTTGGACACTTGGTGTTGTTTTGTTTTACATCTGAGCTTGACTGTAGGGTTGGACACTTGGTGTTGCTTTGTTTTACATCTGAGTTTGACTGTGGGGTTGGACACTTGGTGTTGTTTTGTTTTACATCTGAGTTTGACCACTTGGTTTTGCTTTGTTTTACATCTGAGCTTGACTCTAGGGTTGGACACTTGGTGTTGTTTTGTTTTACATCTGAGTTTGACTGTGGGGTTGGACATTTGGTGTTGTTTTGTTTTACATCTGAGTTTGACCACTTGGTGTTGCTTTGTTTTACATCTGAGCTTGACTAGGGTTGGACATTTGGTGTTGTTTTGTTTTACATCTGAGTTTGACTGTGGGGTTGGACACTTGGTGTTGTTTTGTTTTACATCTGAGCTTGACTGTAGGGTTGGACACTTGGTGTTGTTTTGTTTTACATCTGAGTTTGACTGTAGGTTTGGACACTTGGTGTTGTTTTGTTTTACATCTGAGTTTGACTGTAGGTTTGGACACTTGGTGTTGCTTTGTTTTACATCTGAGCTTGACTGTAGGGTTGGACACTTGGTGTTGTTTTGTTTTACATCTGAGTTTGACTGTGGGGTTGGACACTAGGTGTTGTTTTGTTTTACATCTGAGTTTGACTGTAGGTTTGGACACTTGGTGTTGTTTTGTTTTACATCTGAGTTTGACTGTAGGTTTGGACACTTGGTGTTGTTTTGTTTTACATCTGAGTTTAACTGTAGGGTTGGACACTTGGTGTTGCTTTGTTTTACATCTGAGCTTGACTGTAGGGTTGGACACTTGGTGTTGTTTTGTTTTACATCTGAGTTTGACTGTAGGTTTGGACACTTGGTGTTGTTTTGTTTTACATCTGAGATTGACTGTAGGTTTGGACACTTGGTGTTGCTTTGTTTTACATCTGAGTTTGACTGTGGGGTTGTACATTTGGTGTTGTTTTGTTTTACATCTGAGTTTGACTGTAGGTTTGGACACTTGGTGTTGTTTTGTTTTACATCTGAGCTTGACTGTAGGGTTGGACACTTGGTGTTGTTTTGTTTTACATCTGAGCTTGACTGTAGGGTTGGACACTTGGTGTTGTTTTGTTTTACATCTGAGCTTGACTGTAGGGTTGGACACTTGGTGTTGTTTTGTTTTACATCTGAGTTTGACTGTAGGTTTGGACACTTGGTGTTGTTTTGTTTTACATCTGAGTTTGACTGTAGGTTTGGACACTTGGTGTTGTTTTGTTTTACATCTGAGTTTGACTGTAGGTTTGGACACTTGGTGTTGTTTTGTTTTACATCTGAGTTTGACTGTGGGGTTGGACACTTGGTGTTGTTTTGTTTTACATCTGAGCTTGACTGTAGGGTTGGACACTTGGTGTTGTTTTGTTTTACATCTGAGCTTGACCACTTGGCGTTGTTTTGTTTTACATCTGAGTTTGACTGTAGGTTTGGACACTTGGTGTTGTTTTGTTTTACATCTGAGCTTGACTGTAGGGTTGGACACTTGGTGTTGTTTTGTTTTACATCTGAGTTTGACTGTAGGGTTGGACACTTGGTGTTGTTTTGTTTTACATCTGAGCTTGACCACTTGGTGTTGTTTTGTTTTACATCTGAGTTTGACTGTAGGTTTGGACACTTGGTGTTGTTTTGTTTTACATCTGAGCTTGACTGTAGGGTTGGACACTTGGTGTTGTTTTGTTTTACATCTGAGTTTGACTGTAGGGTTGGACACTTGGTGTTGTTTTGTTTTACATCTGAGTTTGACTGTAGGTTTGGACACTTGGTGTTGTTTTGTTTTACATCTGAGTTTGACTGTAGGGTTGTACACTTGGTGTTGTTTTGTTTTACATCTGAGATTGACTGTAGGTTTGGACACTTGGTGTTGTTTTGTTTTACATCTGAGCTTGACTGTAGGGTTGGAAACTTGGTGTTGTTTTGTTTTACATTTGAGCTTGACTGTAGGGTTGGACACTTGGTGTTGTTTTGTTTTACATCTGAGCTTGACTGTAGGGTTGGACACTTGGTGTTGTTTTGTTTTACATCTGAGTTTGACTGTAGGTTTTGACACTTGGTGTTGTTTTGTTTTACATCTGAGCTTGACTGTAGGGTTGGACACTTGGTGTTGCTTTGTTTTACATCTGAGTTTGACTCTAGGGTTGGACACTTGGTGTTGTTTTGTTTTACATCTGAGCTTGACTGTAGGGTTGGACACTTGGTGTTGCTTTGTTTTACATCTGGGTTTGACCACTTGGTGTTGCTTTGTTTTACATCTGAGCTTGACTGTAGGGTTGGACACTTGGTGTTGCTTTGTTTTACATCTGAGTTTGACTGTAGGGTTGGACACTTGGTGTTGTTTTGTTTTACATCTGAGGTTGACTGTGGGGTTGGACACTTGGTGTTGTTTTGTTTTACATCTGAGGTTGACTGTGGGGTTGGACACTTGGCGTTGTTTTGTTTTACATCTGAGGTTGACTGTGGGGTTGGACACTTGGTGTTGTTTTGTTTTACATCTGAGGTTGACTGTAGGGTTGGACATTTGGTGTTGTTTTGTTTTATATCTGGGTTTGACCACTTGGTGTTGCTTTGTTTTACATCTGAGCTTGACTGTAGGGTTGGACACTTGGTGTTGCTTTGTTTTACATCTGAGTTTGACTGTAGGGTTGGACACTTGGTGTTGTTTTGTTTTACATCTGAGCTTGACTGTAGGGTTGGACACTTGGCGTTGTTTTGTTTTACATCTGAGGTTGACTGTGGGGTTGGACACTTGGTGTTGTTTTGTTTTACATCTGAGGTTGACTGTAGGGTTGGACATTTGGTGTTGTTTTGTTTTACATCTGGGTTTGACCACTTGGTGTTGCTTTGTTTTACATCTGAGTTTGACTGTAGGGTTGGACACTTGGCGTTTTTTTGTTTTACATCTGAGTTTGACTGTAGGGTTGGACACTTGGTGTTGTTTTGTTTTACATCTGAGGTTGACTGTAGGGTTGGACACTTGGTGTTGTTTTGTTTTACATCTGAGTTTGACTGTAGGGTTGGACACTTGGCGTTGCTTTGTTTTACATCTGAGGTTGACTGTGGGTTTGGACACTTGGTGTTGTTTTGTTTTACATCTGAGGTTGACTGTAGGGTTGGACATTTGGTGTTGTTTTGTTTTACATCTGAGCATGACTGTGGGGTTGGACACTTGGTGTTGCTTTGTTTTACATCTGAGCTTGACTGTAGGGTTGGACACGTGGTGTTGTTTTGTTTTACATCTGGGCTTGACTGTAGGGTTGGACACTTGGTGTTGTTTTGTTTTACATCTGAGGTTGACTGTAGGGTTGGACACTTGGTGTTGTTTTGTTTTACATCTGAGTTTGACTGTAGGGTTGGACACTTGGTGTTGTTTTGTTTTACATCTGAGTTTGACTGTAGGGTTGGACACTTGGTGTTGCTTTGTTTTACATCTGAGTTTGACTGTAGGGTTGGACACTTGGTGTTGTTTTGTTTTACATCTGAGCTTGACTGTAGGGTTGGACACTTGGTGTTGCTTTGTTTTACATCTGAGTTTGACTGTGGGGTTGGACACTTGGTGTTGTTTTGTTTTACATCTGAGTTTGACCACTTGGTGTTGCTTTGTTTTACATCTGAGCTTGACTGTAGGGTTGGACACTTGGTGTTGTTTTGTTTTACATCTGAGCTTGACTGTGGGGTTGGACATTTGGTGTTGTTTTGTTTTACATCTGAATTTGACCACTTGGTGTTGCTTTGTTTTACATCTGAGATTGACTAGGGTTGGACACTTGGTGTTGTTTTGTTTTACATCTGAGTTTGACTGTAGGGTTGGACACTTGGTGTTGCTTTGTTTTACATCTGAACTGAGTTTGACTGTAGGGTTGGACACTTGGTGTTGTTTTGTTTTACATCTTAGCTTGACTGTAGGGTTGGACACTTGGTGTTGTTTTGTTTTACATCTGAGTTTGACTGTAGGGTTGGACACTTGGTGTTGTTTTGTTTTACATCTGAGGTTGACTGTGGGGTTGGACATTTGGTGTTGTTTTGTTTTACATCTGAGTTTGACTGTGGGGTTGGACACTTGGTGTTGTTTTGTTTTACATCTGAGGTTGACTGTAGGTTTGGACATTTGGTGTTGTTTTGTTTTACATCTGGGTTTGACCACTTGGTGTTGCTTTGTTTTACATCTGAGCTTGACTGTAGGGTTGGACACTTGGTGTTGCTTTGTTTTACATCTGAGTTAGACTGTAGGGTTGGACACTTGGTGTTGTTTTGTTTTACATCTGAGTTTGACTGTAGGTTTGGACACTTGGTGTTGTTCTGTTTTACATCTGAGCTTGACTGTAGGGTTGGACACTTGGCGTTGCTTTGTTTTACATCTGAGTTTGACTGCGGGGTTGGACATTTGGTGTTGTTTTGTTTTACATCTGAGTTTGACTGTAGGTTTGGACACTTGGTGTTGTTTTGTTTTACATCTGAGGTTGACTGTGGGGTTGGACACTTGGTGTTGTTTTGTTTTACATCTGAGCTTGACTGTAGGGTTGGACATTTGGTGTTGTTTTGTTCTACATCTGAGCATGACTGTGGGGTTGGACACTTGGTGTTGCTTTGTTTTACATCTGAGCTTGACTGTAGGGTTGGACACGTGGTGTTGCTTTGTTTTACATCTGAATTTGACTGTAGGGTTGGACACTTGGTGTTGTTTTGTTTTACATCTGAGGTTGACTGTAGGGTTGGACACTTGGTGTTGTTTTGTTTTACATCTGGGTTTGACCACTTGGTGTTGCTTTGTTTTACATCTGAGTTTGACTGTAGGGTTGGACACTTGGTGTTGTTTTGTTTTACATCTGAGTTTGACTGTATGGTTGGACACTTGGTGTTGTTTTGTTTTACATCTGAGCTTGACTGTAGGGTTGGACACTTGGTGTTGCTTTGTTTTACATCTGAGTTTGACTGTGGGGTTGGAAACTTGGTGTTGTTTTGTTTTACATCTGAGTTTGACCACTTGGTGTTGCTTTGTTTTACATCTGAGCTTGACTGTAGGATTGGACACTTGGTGTTGCTTTGTTTTACATCTGAGCTTGACTGTAGGGTTGGACACTTGGTGTTGTTTTGTTTTACATCTGAGTTTGACTGTAGGGTTGGACACTTGGTGTTGTTTTGTTTTACATCTGAGTTTGACTGTGGGGTTGGACACTTGGTGTTGTTTTGTTTTACATCTGAGCTTGACTGTAGTGTTGGACACTTGTTGTTGCTTTGTTTTACATCTGAGTTTGACTGTGGGGTTGGACATTTGGTGTTGTTTTGTTTTACATCTGCGTTTGACCACTTGGTGTTGCTTTGTTTTACATCTGAGCTTGACTAGGGTTGGACACTTGTTGTTGTTTTGTTTTACATCTGAGTTTGACTGTGGGGTTGGACACTTGGTGTAGTTTTGTTTTACATCTGAGTTTGACTGTGGGGTTGGACACTTGGTGTTGTTTTGTTTTACATCTGAGTTTGACTGTGGGGTTGGACACTTGGTGTTGTTTTGTTTTACATCTGAGCTTGACTGTAGGGTTGGACACTTGGTGTTGCTTTGTTTTACATCTGAGTTTGACTGTGGGGTTGGACATTTGGTGTTGTTTTGTTTTACATCTGAGTTTGACCACTTGGTGTTGCTTTGTTTTACATCTGAGCTTGACTAGGGTTGGACACTTGGTGTTGTTTTGTTCTACATCTGAGTTTGACTGTGGGGTTGGACACTTGGTGTTGTTTTGTTTTACATCTGAGCTTGACTGTAGGTTTGGACACTTGGTGTTGCTTTGTTTTACATCTGAGTTTGACTGTAGGGTTGGACACTTGGTGTTGCTTTGTTTTACATCTGAGTTTGACTGTGGGGTTGGACATTTGGTGTTGTTTTGTTTTACATCTGAGTTTGACCACTTGGTGTTGCTTTGTTTTACATCTGAGCTTGACTGTAGGATTGGACACTTGGTGTTGCTTTGTTTTACATCTGAGCTTGACTGTAGGGTTGGACACTTGGTGTTGTTTTGTTTTACATCTGAGTTTGACTGTAGGGTTGGACACTTGGTGTTGTTTTGTTTTACATCTGAGTTTGACTGTGGGGTTGGACACTTGGTGTTGTTTTGTTTTACATCTGAGCTTGACTGTGGTGTTGGACACTTGGTGTTGCTTTGTTTTACATCTGAGTTTGACTGTGGGGTTGGACATTTGGTGTTGTTTTGTTTTACATCTGAGTTTGACCACTTGGTGTTGTTTTGTTTTACATCTGAGCTTGACTAGGGTTGGACACTTGTTGTTGTTTTGTTTTACATCTGAGTTTGACTGTGGGGTTGGACACTTGGTGTAGTTTTGTTTTACATCTGAGTTTGACTGTGGGGTTGGACACTTGGTGTTGTTTTGTTTTACATCTGAGTTTGACTGTGGGGTTGGACACTTGGTGTTGTTTTGTTTTACATCTGAGCTTGACTGTAGGGTTGGACACTTGGTGTTGCTTTGTTTTACATCTGAGTTTGACTGTGGGGTTGGACATTTGGTGTTGTTTTGTTTTACATCTGAGTTTGACCACTTGGTGTTGCTTTGTTTTACATCTGAGCTTGACTAGGGTTGGACACTTGGTGTTGTTTTGTTTTACATCTGAGTTTGACTGTAGGGTTGGACACTTGGTGTTGTTTTGTTTTACATCTGAGCTTGACTGTAGGTTTGGATACTTGGTGTTGCTTTGTTTTACATCTGAGTTTGACTGTAGGGTTGGACACTTGGTGTTGCTTTGTTTTACATCTGAGTTTGACTGTGGGGTTGGACATTTGGTGTTGTTTTGTTTTACATCTGAGTTTGACCACTTGGTGTTGCTTTGTTTTACATCTGAGCTTGACTGTAGGGTTGGACACTTGGTGTTGTTTTGTTTTACATCTGAGTTTAACTACTTGGTGTTGCTTTGTTTTACATCTGAGTTTGACCACTTGGTGTTGCTTTGTTTTACATCTGAGTTTGACCACTTGGTGTTGCTTTGTTTTACATCTGAGTTTGACCACTTGGTGTTGCTTTGTTTTACATCTGAGCTTGACTGTAGGGTTGGACACTTGGTGTTGTTTTGTTTTACATCTGAGTTTGACCACTTGGTGTTGTTTTGTTTTACATCTGAGCTTGACTGTAGGGTTGGACACTTGGTGTTGTTTTGTTTTACATCTGAGTTTGACTGTAGGTTTGGACACTTGGTGTTGCTTTGTTTTACATCTGAGTTTGACTCTAGGGTTGGACACTTGGTGTTGTTTTGTTTTACATCTGAGCTTGACTGTAGGGTTGGAAACTTGGTGTTGCTTTGTTTTACATCTGAGTTTGACTCTAGGGTTGGACACTTGGTGTTGTTTTGTTTTACATCTGAGCTTGACTGTAGGGTTGGACATTTGGTGTTGCTTTGTTTTACATCTGAGTTTGACTGTGGGGTTGGACACTTGGTGTTGTTTTGTTTTACATCTGAGCTTGACTGTAGGGTTGGACACTTGGTGTTGTTTTGTTTTACATCTGAGTTTGACTGTGGGGTTGTACACTTGGTGTTGTTTTGTTTTACATCTGGGTTTGACCACTTGGTGTTGCTTTGTTTTACATCTGAGCTTGACTGTAGGTTTGGACACTTGGTGTTGCTTTGTTTTACATCTGAGTTTGACTGTAGGGTTGGACACTTGGTGTTGTTTTGTTTTACATCTGGGTTTGACCACTTGGTGTTGCTTTGTTTTACATCTGAGCTTGACTGTAGGGTTGGACACTTGGTGTTGCTTTGTTTTACATCTGAGCTTGACTGTAGGGTTGGACACTTGGTGTTGCTTTGTTTTACATCTGAACTGAGTTTGACTAGGGTTGGACACTTGGTGTTGTTTTGTTTTACATCTGAGTTTGACCACTTGGTGTTGTTTTGTTTTACATCTGAGTTTGACTTTGGGGTTGGACACTTGGTGTTGCTTTGCTTTACAGCTGAGTTTGACTGTAGGGTTGGACACTTGGTGTTGTTTTGTTTTACATCTGAGTTTGACTGTAGGGTTGGACACTTGGTGTTGTTTTGTTTTACATCTGAGCTTGACTGTAGGGTTGGACACTTGGTGCTGTTTTGTTTTACATCTGAGTTTGACCACTTGGTGTTGTTTTGTTTTACATCTGAGTTTGACTGTGGTGTTGGACACTTGGTGTTGCTTTGCTTTACAGCTGAGTTTGACTGTAGGGTTGGACACTTGGTGTTGTTTTGTTTTACATCTGGGCTTGACTGTAGGGTTGGACACTTGGTGTTGCTTTGTTTTACATCTGAGCTTGACTGTAGGGTTGGACACTTGGTGTTGCTTTGTTTTACATCTGAGCTTGACTGTAGGGTTGGACACTTGGTGTTGTTTTGTTTTACATCTGGGCTTGACTGTAGGGTTGGACATTTGGTGTTGTTTTGTTTTAAATCTGAGTTTGACTGTAGGGTTGGACACTTGGTGTTGCTTTGTTTTACATCTGAGCTTGACTGTAGGGTTGGACACTTGGTGTTGTTTTGTTTTAAATCTGAGTTTGACTGTAGGGTTGGACACTTGGTGTTGCTTTGTTTTACATCTGAGCTTGACTGTAGGGTTGGACACTTGGTGTTGTTTTGTTTTACATCTGGGCTTGACTGTAGGGTTGGACACTTGGTGTTGCTTTGTTTTACATCTGAGCTTGACTGTAGGGTTGGACACTTGGTGTTGCTTTGTTTTACATCTGAGTTTGACTGTAGGGTTGGACACTTGGTGTTGTTTTGTTTTACATCTGAGTTTGACTGTGGGGTTGGACATTTGGTGTTGTTTTGTTTTACATCTGAGTTTGACTGTGGGGTTGGACACTTGTTGTTTTGTTTTACATCTGAGTTTGACTGTGGGGTTGGACACTTGTTGTTTTGTCTTACATCTGAGTTTGACTGTGGAGTTGGACACTTGGTGTTGTTTTCCTTCACACATATGTAGTGGTTGGTATTCAAATTTGTTTTTTGACACAGGGTTGAGCATCACTGAAGAAGCTCAATACAGAGAATCCAACCTGGTGTACTAAATGAATATTCACTTTAGTATCATTGATATTGTTTACATCTTGAAATAATGATTCTCAGTTACTGGTGTATTGGCTTGTTTAAAAATATATTTCTTGAATAGTGACCAGTGTGTCGACTGGCACCATGTAATGATTTTCTAACTGGTATCAAAATTTTACTTTTTGCCATAGCACTTTACAGCCATTTGGCGTGCTTTGTTGTTCTTTATGACAAACCTGTTTGAAATACCATTTTTTGTAATACATTGGGGAACAAATCTGGAATGATAAATAATTCATTTCAGTCATATACAGGATTTCTTAAATATAATTGGAAAAAAATCAAAAATATTTTCATTTTTTTTTTATTTTCAATACTTTCAACTGATAAAAAAATCAAACTTTGTTGATTATTCAATGAAAATACCAAGACATACCTAATCTTAAAGGAGCCATCGTGGTCATGATCGTATAGTGGTTGGATTTACAACTACCTGTGCAATCAGTGCCTATCACTACTAAAGTTGTGATTTGAATCCCATTCATGGCGAATTTTACCGAAGGTACTTGATACAACATTATGTGATAAAGTTGGTCAGTTACTTTCCACAGGTCGGTGGTTTTCTCAGGGTAATCCGGTTTGCTCCACCAATAACTGACAGTCACAATATAACTGAAATATTGTTGAAAGTGCTGTTAAACACGATAGCCCACTAACCCCTAATATTGTATACTTTTCAGCCATTAGTTATTTTGGGCTATAAAAAGATAACTACATAAAAACTTTCCATGTTCTTTATTATACAATAAACATCTTCAACAAAAGCAATAAATTAAGTGTTTATTACAGAACTGTTGATAAAACTCAATACTTGTGTGATTTATAATACCACTGTCACACCTGATATCCTTGGTTTTCAATTCTTATGTTAGAAATATTCTTGATATTATGTAACATAATATTGTGTGATAGGAAACAACAAACAAGCAAGGACTGGTGTACATGTGCTACTGTGAAAGTACTTTTATTTGTTTGCACCAATGTTCATGGTTTCTATAAAATTCATTGATCCCTGGGTTCTTGAATTCACGGTTTCAAACACTACAGGCAATGGGAAAATTGTATTTCGCTGCATTTTAGTTTTCGTAGTTTAATTGAACCACGAAATCCGATTTCACAGTATATGTATTTGAATTACTAACCAAAAAAAAAGAAGAGAGATTCATACGAGAAGGTTTATCTCACCTGATATTGAATCAATTACTACTAGCACTGGTGGCCATCTTGGATGGTGATAGAGATATAGCTCACCAATTTACTAAGATCATCCCATTCAAGGTTAGTTCCATGTTGGTACAATGGTGGTCTTGCATAGTAGCGACATTGGTTTTCTGACAATATTATCCCTTTATCAAGACTTCAAGATCGTGAAATAAAAACAAGACAGCGGCATCCTAATGGATGTAAGTAGACAAGGTCATGTACAGGTGTAGATTCAGACAGAGGCATAACCGTGGCATAATCCCTCTAAAAAAATCTGCTCCTGATCGTTTGTTGATATATTAGACAGTGCTATTATCTTTATAATCATTTACATCGTCTAAATACTCAGGACATTATGGGGGACTATGTCCCACTGGGTGCTGCACTGGACCTAATGGAGCCCTTATACTCCTCCTCTACAAAATGTATGCCCCCTCCATCATAAAATCCTGCATCTGTGCCTGCCAGCATTACCTTTGAAGGTCTATTCCAACAAAATGTTGTCCAGATCTGAGATGACTTCACTTACACTCTGTAATGGTGATGAGTACAATTTTTAAAGGGAAATAACTAATACATCCCTTGAAATCTTGGTTTCAAGAGAAGAAATGATCATGATAAAATACCATGATAAACTATGGAAGCCAAAGGAAGACATAACTTTGTAAACAATTGACATATTACTTCACAAAAGAATAAACATGATATGCATGTAGTTTGAAAGCTGACATAACGTTGTATCTTTTTATTTTGAATATTCGTCACACAAAAAAGAAAGAAAATAAATTGGGATAACAAATTAATAACAGTAATATGAATAAAGATATATAAATATTTAACAAGCGATCAAATCGTATTTATTTCATGTTCATGAAAGTCATGGATGATGTTGCTTTTAATGTAAAGCAATCAAAGTAAATATAATAACAACAATACTGTTAGTTAAATTATATCATACAACAGAAAGATCTTTAGTGTTCTTCTTTCTTTTTAATAGTACAGTTATGTAAACTGTCGGCCTTTTTCATGATTTCTCAATCTTCAATTAATCGATCATAAAAAAACAAACAAATGTTCAATTTTAGTGTAAAAAAAAACACGGGTTATAGTAAAACAAAGTCTATGCAATATAATATATAATAAAGCACAGAACAGAATCAATAACATCAGCTAAAATAATTTATCAAAAATATAACAAATACAGAAAAAAACAACAAAAAATAACAAAGCACACAATGGGAAATGCACTATATCAATTATAATATTGATATTTCATCTCTTAAATTAAAAAAAAAATCCATTTTTCTTTCTCTGCAATCATAAGAAATATACACAACATAATTAAATATTTTTACAAAATTTAAAAATCATGATAAAATAACATAAACTAGTTCATGAGTAATTACAACCAATATCAATTAGTCTTCTACCAAATACTGAAAACCATTATCAAAATGAAGATGGTATCAAGCTGGTTTCAATTCATGTAAGAGTATTCTCCCTTAGAGGTTTTGCTTAATATGCCGTTTCATATTTTTCATTAAATTCTGTCATAAAATATGTTAAAAACTATATCATTTATATTTAGCTACTTGTCTCTTATATATATAAGAGACATGTAGCTACATAAAGTATCAATTTATTAGCACATTAAATTAAAGATCGAATTTTAAAAATCATAACAAATTTTAGAAGGAAAATTAAAAAAAATAAATGTAAAATATCACAATTATCACACTTAATTCATTTAACACTTATATAAACATCTCATATATTTCATCTAATGGTATGATCTTTAAACCATGGCCTGCCATGTAGAGTTTTAACAGATTTCTCCAATGTTTTATTTAATGGTCTGATATCTAGATTGGATAGAATTCTATGGCCTGATATCTAGGTTGCATGGAATTCTATGGCCTGATATCTAGATTGCATGGAATTCTATGGCCTGATATCTAGATTGCATGGAATTCTATGGCCTGATATCTAACTTGGATGGAATTCTATAGCCTGATATCTAACTTGGATGGAATTCTATGGTCTGATATCTAGTTTGGATGGAATTCTATGGGCTGATAGCTAGCTTGGATGGAATTCTATGGTCTGAGTGATATCTAGCTTAGATAGAATTATATTGCCTGATATCTAGTTTGGATAGAATTCTATGGTCTGATATCTAGCTTGGATGGAATTCTATGGTCTGATATCCAGCTTAGATAGAATTCTATGGTCTGATATCTAGCTTGGATGGAATTCTATGGTCTGATATCTAGCTTAGATAGAATTCTATGGTCTAATATCTAGCTTGGATGGAATTCTATGGTCTGATATCTAGCTTAGATAGAATTCTATGGTCTAATATCTAACTTGGATGGAATTCTATGGTCTGATATCCAGCTTAGATAGAATTATATGGTCTGATATCTAGCTTGGATGGAATTCTATGGTCTGATATCTAGCTTAGATAGAATTCTATGGTCTGATATCTAGCTTGGATGAAATTCGATAACTTGGATGGAATTCTATGGTCTGATATCTAGTTTGGATGGAATTCTATGGTCTGATATCTAGTTTGGATGGCATTCTATGGTCTGATATCTAGTTTGGATGGAATTCTATGGTCCGATATCTAGTTTGGATGGAATTCTTTGTCCTGATATCAAGTTTGGATGGAATTATATAGTCGATATCTAATTTGACTGGAATTATATGGTCGATATCTAGTTTGGATAGAATTCTATGGCCAGTTATCTAGTTTGGATAGATTTCTATGGTCTGATATATAGATTACATGGAATTATATGGCATGATATCTAGCTTGGATGAAATTCTTTGTCCTGATATCAAGTTTGGATGGAATTATATGGTCGAAATCAAGTTTGAATGGAATTATATGGTCGATATCAAGTTTGGATGGAATTCTATGTTCCAATATCAAGCTTGGGTGGATATTTTTCAATTATAGAATTTAAATCACAATCTATGCAAATGAAAGATATCAAGTGTTTATATGCTTGAAACTTTGTAGAACCCTTTTCATTAAGAATTTTTACACAAAAGAGTACATGTTTAAGAATGATTTGCAAAATTCCAGTGAGAAAGTCAACTAACTTTCCCATGTTAAATCTCATAGATAGTATATATTATTTGAATAGTCACCTTTTTTTCATCTCAAGGAAACCCAAGAGAGTTCCATATTTCAAATTTCATGACGATCGAAACATGATATGTAATCAAACTTTTAAATAAAAAAAATTAATGTTATGAAAACAGTTATTTTAACCATTCACATGCTGTTAAAATAAATGACAATAATACCCATTATGCTTTTAAATATTGTTATTCAGCAGTAAATCCTGACAAATGTCGTGATTGGATAAAATCCAGAGTAACCCGACTTGCATTATTATTATTCAGCTGTAATTTCAGGAAGATGTGGTGATTGGTTGGAATCCAGGGAAATCTGACTTGCATTAATGGGAGTCTCTGCCTGAAGAGGAGTTCCCTCATTTCTACTAACTGTCTCATGACGTGATGTTGTTCTGGATGTTGATACTTGTTCACCTGTTCTCCCATCCTCTGCAGCCATATTGGAAGATGATGTTGGTGTATTAGAAAATTGATCTACTGATATAATTCCTGGACCTGTTGATGGTACAAAGCCTACAAGATTTGGCCGTCCTTCTCTAAAAAATAGATATATTTTCAATATTACAAAAACAGTTAAAGATCAAAAAGAAAAACTAAGAGATATTTAAATATAAAACTTATTTTTGCATTCATGGCAGTAAGAAAAGTTTGTCCTATATAAGAAGATGAATGTCATTTATTTTGTTCAGCGTATTTAAAAGTGTTCTAAGTAAATGTAGAACAGCAACTAAAGATTTTTTTCTTTTTGAAAATATAAAACGTTAATAGGTACAAATATTTTTTAAAAGATATTTGACTATTTATGCAATACTTTATATTTCAATCCATATGAAAAACGTTTCATTCCAATTTCTAATATATTTTTTATTAATAACACTTTATTCACTCAATAGACCAATTTCACATTAGTCGATTCTTTGTTGTAAGCGGCCTTAGTCCAAAGTTCAATCGGAGTAAAATCTGGGTGGTAAGCGGCCTTACTGTTTGGATTAATTCATGGCGATATGCTTATTTTTGACTACCACTTCATTTTTAACCTTTTCAAAGTTTTATTCACCTTATTTATTTGCAAAATTGTATTCTACATTTACACATGGATGCTGGTGATCAAATCTACACTCTTGATTAGTTTAAATGTTGGAAAGTCGATAATCTGAGACAGTTCTTGACGATGAGAGGTTTGATGAAAACAGGAAGGAAGGAGGAGCTAGTGGCCATATGTTTTTCGGCATGTAAGTTAAACGTATTTGGTGTCATCACAAAATGATGTTTTACAGGATAACAAGAGGTGCTACGACTGGAATTTCAGACCCCTTTCAAATGTTTTCTGGTAGGCTTGATGAACATGAATCACGATGGTGCATACAATGTATATACAGTATATAGGCTATAGCGATTCTGGCCACCAATTTTTTTGACAGACATAACACAATTCTTGTTAGCCCATGGTGATGTTGCATTGACAAATGACATGCTGAAAGACTATAAGGCTGGCAAGGTCTATGAATATATTTTAAGTGGGTGGTTGCAGGAAGCATATTTCTTAAAGACAAAGTCGAACAACAATAACAACTTGTGTATTTTATTTTAAGAGCACAGTGTTCACCATCACAGAGACTGAATGACAACCCCCACAATGTATGAATATGCACCAAAGAAGATGATGGCTTGATAGAAGGAGCTTATTGTTCATGCACTGCAGGGCAAGAAATTTATGCATGTTTTTATGTGTCTATGCAGTGCCAAGTCAGGACCATTAGATAACAACTGAAGGGATTGAAATCACTCTTGGCTGAAATGTTCCTAACAAATTCATGACCAAATGTTGGTATTGTGGTGCCAATTGGTGATCAAACCTGGCTACAAGGGGCCATTAAAGCTTCTGATTGGGTAATATTTCAAAGATCTTCTTAAGAACTGCATATTGTAATCAATTGAAATCAAATTTAGTGAAGAACCTTGCTAGACTCTGCCAAAATGTTGTTACTACGGTGTCGATCAATCATTAATGTTGGAGAGATGTCAGTTCAAACCTCTCTGGAAGCTAATGATCTGTGTACTATTAAGTTTGTGAACTACATGTATACAGTGAAATCTGTCTAAACCGAACCCTGAGTAAACCGAAAACCTGCCTAAACCAGACAGACTTTACAGTCCCGTCTACTGAACCCTGAGTAAACCGAAAACCTGCCTAAACCAGACAGACTTTACAGTCCTGTCTACTGAACCCTGAGTAAACCGAAAACCTGTCTAAACCAGACAGACTTTACAGTCTCGTCTACTGGATATATTTTATTTAGTCTTGTAGGTCTATGATGTTTTGTAAACATAGCACTATTTGCGAGGTTGCATGTTTATGGTCATAATGGTGTCCTTCGAACTACTATATAGCTGAATATTTACACGATCTTTCATTATTTTTAAGATCTACGGGATAAATGTAGGCATAAATCATTTTCCTAACCACAAAATTTATGAAAACTTCCTTAAGTGACGATTTGCGCATAACTGGCACGATAAATAAATTGTCTCGATGTGTTTACAAATGCAATGACGTCTTGTTTACGTTTTTTTACTCCGATTGACCTTTGAACCATAACTCAATTGACAATAATTCGCATATTCCGCTTCATCGTCTGTTTTCCGTTTTTTAACGTGAAATTGGTCTATTAATATTTTGTCTTTTTCTGCAATATTTGACATAAAATACAGGTAAATTAAAGGTAATAATTAATTAGATATTAATTGCAAAAACGACAAATTAACTGTAACAACATCTATTGATATTTGTGAGTGGGAATAGCTGGAATATGTATTTTTTTTAAGTTGGATTTGATAGAAGACACCACTGGTACGTAGTGGGTCAGAGTTCAAAACACAAACAGTTTCACTAGCCTTATTAACGTCATCAACCTCATTGCTCTCGGACAGTAAAAACTTTTTTTATTAATCCAAAGGATTCAAGTTACCTGTACTCCATCATTACTGGTAATTTTTTTTAGCATATTATTTAGAATCATGCAACATCGTGACATTTTTATTTTTAACTTTAAAACTCAATTGACAATAATTCACGTATTCCGCTTCATCAACTGTTTTCCGTTTTTAATTCCCAATGAATTGACAAAATATCAAGCAACGTAAATCACAGGACATATTTACTATTTTTATATTATTTTTATATTATATTTATTTACATAAACATCTTTAATATAAAATTTATTCCAAATACTACAATTTCGTTTTTCTGAAGTTTTATCGCAGTCCGGTACACGCCACTTTCAACAAATGAAGCGACCCAATATACTGCACTGGTTCCCGGTATGTTGTGCATAGTATTTTGCTTATTTAATCGAAACAAACAGTAACCAGGTCATAAACGTGAAAAATTTTGACTTTTAATTTCATTTGAAAAAGCTTTCATTAGCGATTTTTTACGAATAATTTTATCACCATGCTATTGTGAATTTCCCCCTATGAAATTGGGAAAAAAAGAGCTTTTTTCACATTGGGACTGGGGCCGATATTCGGCACCAAAAACGCAGTAGGAAAATCACTGTAATTAGTACCTTTTACTGTTATAGTTGTAAAGTTTGGTTCCCCATTATGACAAGAATACACTTTTATTCCAAGGACATAAAGTACACACTCTTACAATAACCAATAACTCTACAACAGCATGCACAATACACTCTATCAATAACCATAGACCACAGCATAGACTATACACTACATAATCTAATGATAACCCATCGTTAGTAACCCACAGGAAATCAGCACTCCACTCATTACCTGTGAGTCACCTGACAGAAATCCTTATAGTCATGAATTATATAGTCATGAATTATTCATCTCGAATGTGATTGGCTTCGCTATGATTTGGAGCTACACTACACACTCTCATTTACAATAAATATACAAGAAGATGATAGAGTAAATGGAATGATAGCTTAAAACATGAGAAGAATCTTTTGAAATTATATGAAACTGAGGTACATACAGTATTTGAGGTAAACTGAAATACATACGGTATTTGAGGTAAACTGAAATACTTACGGTATTTGAGGTAGTCCAACTTTCTTGTAATGTTGCCAACCTTTGAGGAAATCAGCGCTAACTTTACTATTCTTTGTGTAATGGAGTAATATCCTCATTAAGTATGGATCAGACCGGCATCTGAAACAAGTAAAAAATAAATCCTCATAGAATATTCTTTTAAAATTAAATACAGTGAAACCTGTCTAAACTGAACCCTGAATGAAACTGCATGCGTTGTCGTGCTGTGATACCCCCACTCGCTCTACATAAGTTGATGTGTAGTAAACTGGTAAAAAAAACATGGAAAGGGCTATAACTGCATACACAAGATGTGGGGACAGACATATGGTCAAACAAACATGAAAAGGGCTATAACTATCGCAAAAATCAACCATCCGTGAAATCGGTATAATATGCGCATGTTCAGATCATGGCCAACCAAGATACCAAATATGAATAAACTGCGACAAAAGACAAATGACTAGTTGCATACACAAGATGTGCGGACGGACATATTACAAAAGCGATCGGCATCAAAATGGAACTTGACCTTCATTTTAAAGAAGGACATAAAATATTAAATTTGAGAAAGTTGAATAAAACCATTCTCTTTTTATTGTAGGTGCCAAAAAACAACTGGTAAAAAAAACATGGAAAGGGCTATAACTGAATACACAAGATGTGGGGACGGACATATGGTCAAACAAACATGAAAAGAGCTATAACTCTTGCAAAAATCAACCATCCGTGAAATCAGTATAATATGCGCATGCTCAGATCATGGCCAACCAAAATACCAAATATGAATAAAATGCGACAAAAGACAAATGACTAGTTGCATACACAAGATGTGCGAACGGACATATGGTCAAACAAACATGAAAAGGGCTATAACTCTCGCTAAAATCAACCATCCGTGAAATCAGTATAATATGCGCATGCTCAGATCATGGCCAATCAAAATACCAAATATGAAAAAAATGCGACAAAAGACAAATGACTAGTTGCGTACACAAGATGTGCGAACGGACATATGGTCAAACAAACATGAAAAGGGCTACAACTCTTGCAAAATTCAACCATCCGTGAAATCGGTATAATATGCGCATGCTCAGATCATGGCCAACCAAGATACCAAATATGAATAAAATGCGACAAAAGATAAATGACTAGTTGCGTACACAAGATGTGCGGACGGACGTATGGTCAAACAAACATGAAAAGGGCTATAACTCTCGCAAAAATCAACCATCCGTGAAATCGGTATAATATGCGCATGCTCAGATCATGACACCAAATATGAACTAGTATTACTGTGAGCACAGCTCACTAAGATATACCCCCCGCTCCCCACATCTGTCCAACCTATTTCCATAACCAAAACATTACTGATTGTTCCGACCAAAAATGAAAGGGACCCTCCTCTCTTTACCGGTAAGCTGCTGATAAAATTTCAAAACATTCTGAGAAACACTACTCAGGTTATCATACGACATAGGGTAAAAATCCTATTTTCCGTCATATCAAGTCCAATAACTCTGGAACGGCAAAAGTGAAAATCGTCAAAAATAAAAAGGATCCTCCTCTCTTCACCAGTAAGCTGCTGATAAAATTTCAAAACATTCTGAGAAACACTACTCAAGTTATCATACGACATAGCGTAAAAATCCTATTTTCCGTCATATCAAGTCCAATAAATCTGGAACGGCAAAAGTGAAAATCGTCAAAAAAGAAAGGGATCCTCCTCTCTTCACCAGTAAAAAGCTGATAAAATTTTAAAAGATTCTAAGAAACACAACTCAAGTTATCATACGACATAGGATTTGTCTACAGACGGACGGACGGACATGGTGAAACCAGTATACCCCCCTACAACTTTGTTGCGGGGGGTATAATAAAATGTGGCAAAAGACAAATGACTAGTTGCGTACACAAGATGTGCGGACAGATGTATGGTCAAACAAACATGAAAAGGGCTATAACTCTCGCAAAAATCAACCATACACGAAATCAGTATAATATGCACATGCTCAGACCATGGCCAACCAAGATACCAAATATGAATAAAATCCAACAAAAGACAAATGACTAGTTACGTACACAAGGTTTAGGAACGGACAAACAGATGGACGGAGAAGGGTATTCCAGTACACCCACCACTCTGCGAGTGGGGTATAATAAACCAGAATCCTGTATAAACCTGTCTAAACTGAACCCTGAATAAACCAGAATCCTGTATAAACCTGTCTAAACTGAACCCTAAATAAACCAGAATCCTATATAAACCTGTCTAAACTGAACCCTGAATAAACCAGAATCCTGTATAAACCTGTCTAAACTGAACCCTAAATAAACAGGAATCCTGTATAAACCTGTCTAAACTGAACCCTGAATAAAAAGGAATCCTGTATAAACCTGTTTAAACTGAACCCTGAATAAAAAGGAATCATGTATAAACCTGTCTAAACTGAACCCTGAATAAAAAGGAATCCTGTATAAACCTGTCTAAACTGAACCCTGAATAAAACGGAATCCTGTATAAACCTGTCTAAACTGAACCCTGAATAAAAAGGAATCTTGTATAAACCTGTTTAAACTGAACCCTGTCTAAACAGGAATCCTGTATAAACCTGTCTAATCTGAACCCTGAATAAACCTGTCTAAACTAAACCCTGAATAAACCAGAATCCTGTATAAACTGAACCCTGAATAAAAAGGAATTCTGTATATACCAAACTTTACATACACGTAGAAAATCTTGGTTAATTTATACTGTATAAACCGATTTGTCTATTCCGAACACAAAAGTTGGTCTAAAGGGATTCAGTTTAGACAGTTTTGACTGTAATGAGAAAATAACATTATAAAAGATCATGAAATAGAGAATGTAGAAAGTTTGAATAACACCAGGAACATGTCATCGTAAGTAACCCACAGCTGATCATGCTCCGCTTACTCACCACTCAGTGATACAAACTACCCTGTACGGACAATTTTAGCAGATTGTTATTGGAACGAAAATGTGAACAGAGATATTGCATCTATTTGGAACCCAAACCAAACATGAGAAATGCACAAAGTAGCTTTAAAAGAAAGAAAATTTATATTTGAGAGAAAATTGACTATGTTCAACAACCTGTAATTTTGTGAAAAAATAGCCAAAATCTTAAGTTAATCATAACCATGTGTACATCTTAAATGTATATATAAAAAAACATGTGTACAAACATTCTACAAAACTAAAAAGATCTATATGAAAAACTGTAGATGTAACAAATAACCCTAATAACACATCATTTACAAATATCTGTGAAAATGTACTAATCTCAACAACCTGTAGTTGTGTGAAAAAAATATTTTAATTCTAAATCCTAACCACATCTCCAATATAAAGACAAACAGCCTGCAAAAGCAAACATGGTAAATTTGTATATGAAAAACTGTAGAAGTAGTCAGCTCCACAATTAGCATAACCCTATATTAGGATATACGGATGGACGGACAGACAGGGGTAAAACAATATGATTTGTGAAAAATTACCATGATTATGCAGAAAAAAACCTTTACCTGTTAAGGATCTGTCTCTCTCCTGAATGGTTGTAGGACAGATAACCTAGAGCTATGGAGGCACATCCTCTGATTTGTTCAGCAGGAGATAGTAGTTGTTGACACAGGAGATCTACAGCATCAATGGATACTATTGCAGCTGGCACTCCTTAAAAAAAATCCCTACATTTTGTTAAATGTAAACCATTTTGTGTACAAGTGTCAACAATGCACCAGTTTATGATGAAACAAATGAAGTTGATGATATAAGAAAATTAAAGAAGATAAATATACTCAGGTGCTGGTCAACAATCAAATTCAACAGTGAAAAGAATATCCTACAACAAATGGTGTTATGAAAAGAATATCCTACAACAAATAGTGTTATGAAAAGAATATCCTACAACAAATGGTGTTATGAAAAGAATATCCTACAACAAATGGTGTTATGAAAAGAATATCCTACAACAAATGGTGTTATGAAAAGAATATCCTACAACAAATAGTGTTATGAAAAGAATATCCTACAACAAATAGTGTTATGAAAAGAATATCCTACAACAAATAGTGTTATGAAAAGAATATCCTACAACAAATAGTGTTATGAAAAGAATATCCTACAACAAATAGTGTTATGAAAAGAATATCCTACAACAAATGGTGTTATGAAAAGAATATCCTACAACAAATGGTGTTATGAAAAGAATATCCTACAACAAATGGTGTTATGAAAAGAATATCCTACAACAAATAGTGTTATGAAAAGAATATCCTACAACAAATAGTGTTATGAAAAGAATATCCTACAACAAATGGTGTTATGAAAAGAATATCCTACAACAAATAGTGTTATGAAAAGAATATCCTACAACAAATAGTGTTATGAAAAGAATATCCTACAACAAATGGTGTTATGAAAAGAATATCCTACAACAAATAGTGTTATGAAAAGAATATCCTACAACAAATGGTGTTATGAAAAGAATATCCTACAACAAATGGTGTTATGAAAAGAATATCCTACAACAAATGGTGTTATGAAAAGAATATCCTACAACAAATGGTGTTATGAAAAGAATATCCTACAACAAATGGTGTTATGAAAAGAATATCCTACAACAAATGGTGTTATGAAAAGAATATCCTACAACAAATGGTGTTATGAAAAGAATATCCTACAACAAATAGTGTTATGAAAAGAATATCCTACAACAAATAGTGTTATGAAAAGAATATCCTACAACAAATGGTGTTATGAAAAGAATATCCTACAACAAATAGTGTTATGAAAAGAATATCCTACAACAAATGGTGTTATGAAAAGAATATCCTACAACAAATAGTGTTATGAAAAGAATATCCTACAACAAATGGTGTTATGAAAAGAATATCCTACAACAAATGGTGTTATGAAAAGAATATCCTACAACAAATGGTGTTATGAAAAGAATATCCTACAACAAATGGTGTTATGAAAAGAATATCCTACAACAAATGGTGTTATGAAAAGAATATCCTACAACAAATGGTGTTATGAAAAGAATATCCTACAACAAACGGTGTTATGAAAAGAATATCCTACAACAAATGGTGTTATGAAAAGAATATCCTACAACAAATAGTGTTATGAAAAGAATATCCTACAACAAATAGTGTTATGAAAAGAATATCCTACAACAAATGGTGTTATGAAAAGAATATCCTACAACAAATAGTGTTATGAAAAGAATATCCTACAACAAATGGTGTTATGAAAAGAATATCCTACAACAAATGGTGTTATGAAAAGAATATCCTACAACAAATAGTGTTATGAAAAGAATATCCTACAACAAATAGTGTTATGAAAAGAATATCCTACAACAAATGGTGTTATGAAAAGAATATCCTACAACAAATAGTGTTATGAAAAGAATATCCTACAACAAATAGTGTTATGAAAAGAATATCCTACAACAAATAGTGTTATGAAAAGAATATCCTACAACAAATGGTGTTATGAAAAGAATATCCTACAACAAATGGTGTTATGAAAAGAATATCCTACAACAAATAGTGTTATGAAAAGAATATCCTACAACAAATAGTGTTATGAAAAGAATATCCTACAACAAATAGTGTTATGAAAAGAATATCCTACAACAAATAGTGTTATGAAAAGAATATCCTACAACAAATAGTGTTATGAAAAGAATATCCTACAACAAATGGTGTTATGAAAAGAATATCCTACAACAAATAGTGTTATGAAAAGAATATCCTACAACAAATAGTGTTATGAAAAGAATATCCTACAACAAATAGTGTTATGAAAAGAATATACTACAACAAATAGTGTTATGAAAAGAATATCCTACAACAAATAGTGTTATGAAAAGAATATCCTACAACAAATGGTGTTATGAAAAGAATATCCTACAACAAATGGTGTTATGAAAAGAATATCCTACAACAAATGGTGTTATGAAAAGAATATCCTACAACAAATAGTGTTATGAAAAGAATATCCTACAACAAATGGTGTTATGAAAAGAATATCCTACAACAAATAGTGTTATGAAAAGAATATCCTACAACAAATGGTGTTATGAAAAGAATATCCTACAACAAATAGTGTTATGAAAAGAATATCCTACAACAAATAGTGTTATGAAAAGAATATCCTACAACAAATGGTGTTATGAAAAGAATATCCTACAACAAATAGTGTTATGAAAAGAATATCCTACAACAAATAGTGTTATGAAAAGAATATCCTACAACAAATAGTGTTATGAAAAGAATATCCTACAACAAATAGTGTTATGAAAAGAATATCCTACAACAAATAGTGTTATGAAAAGAATATCCTACAACAAATGGTGTTATGAAAAGAATATCCTACAACAAATGGTGTTATGAAAAGAATATCCTACAACAAATAGTGTTATGAAAAGAATATCCTACAACAAATGGTGTTATGAAAAGAATATCCTACAACAAATGGTGTTATGAAAAGAATATCCTACAACAAATAGTGTTATGAAAAGAATATCCTACAACAAATAGTGTTATGAAAAGAATATCCTACAACAAATGGTGTTATGAAAAGAATATCCTACAACAAATGGTGTTATGAAAAGAATATCCTACAACAAATAGTGTTATGAAAAGAATATCCTACAACAAATGGTGTTATGAAAAGAATATCCTACAACAAATAGTGTTATGAAAAGAATATCCTACAACAAATAGTGTTATGAAAAGAATATCCTACAACAAATAGTGTTATGAAAAGAATATCCTACAACAAATAGTGTTATGAAAAGAATATCCCACAACAAATGGTGTTATGAAAAGAATATCCTACAACAAATGGTGTTATGAAAAGAAAGTTTAATCAGTGATGGTCAACAATTCTACCAATATATATCAACAATCAACCATCTCTCAACTAATTAGCTTGGGACAGACACAACAATCTGGTATAGTTAAACCAGCTGATGGGAACCCAACCCTCTTGATAACTATTTACATTGCTTCAATGGCTGTTTTTGAAGATTAACTTATTTATTCATTGTGTATCAATAATTGATTTCAATTTTCTTTCTTAACGTTTTGTCAATTGCAAAATGTTCTATTTTTAGTAACAGTTACCATAGTGGATGATGTGTTGGATTGACAGTTTGTTCAAATTGTCCTAGTAGTTTCAGAGGAAAAGATTTTTCAATGATTTTTTTTATTGTTTCACCTCACTTCAAAAATTGTAGATGGAAGGGAATTTAGTTTGCTAATAATACATACAATAAAGCAAGCAAGTATTTTTATATGGTAGATGTTTTAACTAAATGATATTACTGTTGATAGGGTATTACAAAATAGGTTATTAAGGATTCCTGAATTTCTAATCCTGTAAAAGTTTTCGTTTTCAACATAAAAGCATGAAAAGGAATAAATGCTCAAATCTTCATTTATTTTTATTCCACTACAGCAAAATAAATAGAAATAATGGCCATAAAATGTTAACTATTATGATTTATACTGTAAAATAACATAATCTCCATTTATAACCAAACATAAAATTCAAATGATTTGGAAAATATCCAATAGATCAGAGTTCAATATCGTTAAAAACTTTATAACTCAACACATTTGTACAGTTGTCCTTCATATATTTATTCTACTTCAGTCCTCTATTTTAATCTGAGCATTATTTATTTTTCCTGTGTAATAGATACAAGACATGATCAATATCATTTTTAAGAAAATTAAACACAATATTTTTTAATTGAATTATCCCCCTTTATTAACAAAAAATCTCACCTCTATAATGAGAGTTTTTGAATTATTGAATACAACTGGGTGTAAACCTCATCAAGCTAGATTTGCAATTCAGATGATTAAAATTGCCTTTGTTATTGAATCTACATTAAAATTAATGTTAGATAAGTAGAGGTCGCACGCACAAATCAAATGTACAGTATAAAGAAATCGATGGAGCATGACAAGATTTTGTTATAATAAGTAAACTTCATTTAAGTATTTTAATAAATTTTTTCAAAGGAAGGCAAATAATCAGCAGAATCTTGTGCCTTATCCAACAGAACTTATTGCATTAGAACTAAAAATACTAGTTTGAGCCAATTGTTTCTTTTCTCAGGAAAACAATAAACAATAAGTTTTTATAGTTTGGGTAAACGGAAATCAACAACATATACAACAACTTATCAAATATGTATTATATTTTAATTTGGGAATACATGTATTAATTAAATGTCATGTTTGGGAATACATGTATTAATTAAATGTCATGTTTGGGAATACATGTATTAATTAAATGTCATGTTTGGGAATACATGTATTAATTAAATGTCATGTTTGGGAATACATGTATTAATTAAATGTCATGTACTAAAACTAGTACCATTACTGTCTTTGATACCAGATAGAATGAAGTTTGATGTTTGTACACATGGACAGTAAAATACTTTACTGTATGGTACAGTGAGAGTTGAAAGACATTTTTTGAGGACCCAGTGTGGTCTGTCTCAATTTTTCACAATATTACATTTCCAAACTCTGTGGCACAGTATACTGTATCATTATTAATGAGTCAACCTTTACAAGTTTTTATCTAACTATGACAGTGTTAGTCCGAGATTCCTCTGCCGTCCAAGCTCTCTCCATAAGGAAAACAGCGGATTTGCCTCTCCAACTCTGGGTCGGCACATTTCCACGTTTCGTGGTTATCAGATTTTATTTTCTATCCGAAACCCTTATATAAATCGCTTCACCAATCATTTTTCTATTCATTCATAACCATCTTGCCCTCAGAAAGTGATGTTACAGATTTTCATATAGACCCTATCATTTTGCCATCTCAGTTTCACTTTCAAACATTTGTCACGTCACTTCGAGAAAACTATGATTACCGCAATGTATCATGGGAGATGATTTGCATATATGATCTTACCTTGTCCAAAACTAGTATTACTGTGAGCACAGCTCACTAAGATATACCCCCCGCTCCCCACA
Source organism: Bathymodiolus brooksi (assembly GCA_963680875.1). Classification (NCBI taxonomy): domain Eukaryota; kingdom Metazoa; phylum Mollusca; class Bivalvia; order Mytilida; family Modiolidae; genus Bathymodiolus; species Bathymodiolus brooksi. The sequence goes on along the minus strand of OY804578.1, from coordinate 23,494,934 downwards.
TCTGTCCAACCTATTTCCATAACCAAAACATTACTGATTGTTCCGACCAAAAATGAAAGAGACCCTCCTCTCTTCACCAGTAAGCTGCTGATAAAATTTCAAAACATTCTGAGAAACACTACTCAAGTTATCATACGACATAGGGTAAAAATCCTATTTTCCGTCATATCAAGTCCAATAACTCTGGAACGGCAAAAGTGAAAATCGTCAAAAATGAAATGGATCCTCCTCTCTTCACCGGTAAGCTGCTGATAAAATATCAAAACATTCTGAGAAACACTACTCAAGTTATCATACGACATAGGGTAAAAATCCTATTTTCCGTCATATCAAGTCCAATAACTCTGGAACGGCAAAAGTGAAAATCGTCAAAAAAGAAAGGGATCCTCCTCTCTTCACCAGTAAACAGCTGATAAAATTTTAAAAGATTCTAAGAAACACAACTCAAGCTATCGTACGACATAGGATTTGTTTACAGACGGACGGACGGACAGACATGGTGAAACCAGTATACCCCCCTACAACTTTGTTGAGGGGGGTATAATGAGTGGGAGATAATGTAACACATGCTCTTTCCGAAGCTCATGGGTAACACTGCCATTGAATCTTTTCTTTCCAACACATTTTGTATTATTTCCTTCTGCTCTGATTTGAGCTGTAGATGGAACTGTTTGTCCTGCAGAATACGCTTTATATCGTCTTTCATGTGATTTGTATGTTGTTTACGTATGCAAATAATTTGGCGTGCTGCATTAAGTAGCTCCCTTCATACAATGCGTTGCTGTCATCATTCAGTTAGTATCGCGAAAGTGAAACTGAGATGGCGAAATGATAGGGTCTACGTGAAAATCGTGCTGTACTCGAGTGTAACACCCCTTTCTGAGGGTAAGATGGTTATGAATGAATAGAAAAATGATTGGTGAAGCGATTTATATAAGGGTTTCGAATAGAAAATAAAATCTGATAGCCACGAAACGTGGATATGTGCCGACCCAGAGTTGGAGCGGCAAATCCGCTGTTTTCCTTATGGAGAGCGCTCTGACGTTCCACGGCTCCAGCAAGTCGAACAAAAAGCCGTCAGATGGCAGAGGAATCTCAGACTATGACAGTGTAGGATAGTTGTTCAACAATTCTTACATTTGACCACTCCCATCCACATCCCCTTGGTTTGCCTTTGTGAGGAAATATCAAAATTTAATACTCTGCAGTACTGACTACTCGTAGAGCATGATTATCAAGCTTCCAAACAAAAAATTATAAACTTTGTTTTATATCTAAACCTAATCAAAGAGTGAAGTGTCCTACTGCGATATTTGTTGTGATATTTTTGGAATTTTGATATGTTTGTAGGTTTCGGTGTCTACTTCTGAAAACAAATCCTGTACCTTTAAGGGAAATAACAAAAAATATAAAACTTAAATCTTTTACCTAATAAATCTGACCAAATTATTTGATCATTTAACATTGCCTGTTAATCTGCCTGATATACTGTAGTAATAGAGATTATCTTTCTGAACTTACCTAGGATTATATATAATTACATATAAACTTTAATCATTGAAAGTTTTTTTGTACTATAATTCTATAATTAATAGGTTGAACCCTTATAATGAAATAAAAATCAGCTATGATGCAAGGTATTGTAAAATATTTCAAAAGTGTCTGACCAAAGTTTATAAAAAGAAATATACAAAAAGCATACAAAAAAAAAAAAAATGTACATGTAAATAAATATAGTTATATCCTCTCCCTATAAAACAAACATTTATGTTGGGTTTTTTTTGTATATATATAACAATAGAATCAGTCAATAAATTGTTATAAAGCTTGTTTCTAATCTCAATAAAATCACGTAACAAACTATCTTTTCTCCTTAAAATGGATTGAAAAACATCATTGTACATAGGCTGTACTTGTTTTGGCACTAAAATTCAGCATACTATATTGTGTATATTAATTTTAAAAATGAAAGTATATGGTAAAAGAAAAGAAATAGGATACATAAACTGGGATTTAGAACTTTTAGACCCCTGAATCACATTGCGATTTTAAATGAAAACCTTTTGTTCATACATGTTTTGCAAAATTTATATTCCAATGGATCCTAACAGCATGTAATCACTCATATACTAAGTTAAGTTTTAATTCGACATATTGTTTTCGAGAAATGTTTTGTTGCAAATGCTAATAACAGATAAATGACAAAACAATACAACGTAACAAGTCAAGATTGTTCCATGGTATGAGGTTTTTTGTTTTGTTGATATTAGTGGAATTGTTGACCATCACCATTTAAACATTTTTTTCATAATAAATACTATGCCATGTTGGTTTATGAGAATAAAGAATAATAAAGTTAAAATATATATTGTTTACCTGCCCTTGTGTGGGACAATCTAGCAATACAATCACAAGCTAATGCAATTGTTTCATTAGAGGTTGAATCTTGTAGTAAATCTACCAGAAGTTTGATTCCTGCTGCAGAAGACAAAGCTTGCTCTTCATCAGGTATTATTCTAGCTAGCACTACAACCTAAAAAATAAATTACATAGGTATATTTCTGTAAAGCCATTCAATTAATTTTTTTAATAAAACATCTACTTGCTGCCTGCACTTTTTTGGCAACAACTTAATAATGATAGGTCTACTAACAATGATAATTTGCTATTTCTTTTTAAAACCTCCGTTTTCAAGGGAGATAATTTGATCAGTCTTTTTCTTTCTTTTCTTTGAAGAATTGCTTTTCAAACATGACTTAGATATTTTTAATACATGTTTTTGGGTTGTTTTTGTTCAGTATAAAATTCACTGAATCTGTTGAGAAATAAAGAGACTATTATGCTATCATGGATATTTAGATATATTTTTACATCCTCAAGGGACATAATTCCACAAATTTAGTACCGAATTGGTATTCATAATTTGAGTGACATATTGTGGATATAATGTACCAATTTGATTTTAATCAGATGAGGAATCGAGGCTAATGTACAAACAAGGCTAAAAAAAAATTTGTATGGCCATAACTTGAATTTAATTCATAAATCCTTTATCGATTCCTTTGACAAACTTTTATTGACTGATATGTTGTTAATTATAAATCATCAGTATAAATTTGATTAGAATCTGCTTAGGAACAAATGTACTAGTTCACTAAGAACCTGAGGATGAAGCATATGACTATCAACCCATCTGCCATGGCTTCACTTGAAAATTCCATCTTATTTCCTTTCAAAATTGACCATAACACTGTTATTATACGAATAAAAGCAAAATTAGACTGTCTTACTAAGGAATTAGAGGGAACACAGATTCTAGAAAATGATATGATAGCAAGAACAAATAAAAACTAAGAGCCATACCAATCAGATATTGTAATTTTGATTACTGGTATTTGTTATTATTATCTTTTCAAAATCCTATTACTGGGTACAATAGTGTCCAACACATTGATAAAGAAGAAATTATATTTTAGTAATTTCTTATCCTTTCAACTTTCTAATTGCAAATCCATAGATGTTATCAGTTTCATAAGGTGCACCAGAGTGCCAAAAAACCCAGATACATGTAATTACAAGGTATAGGGATCTGGAATTAATATCTTGACCAATTGTAACATTTAGAGATAACTGTATTATATTTGAAAATTTCACAGCATCAATTGGAGATTTGATGGTCGCAAATTGAGTTTACTGGTGACGCGTTAGCGAAGCCAGTAAACGGATATTTGCGACCATTAAATCGACAATTGATGCCGTGAAAATTTCAAATACAATACAGTTATCTCCATTCTAATGTAATCATGTGTATAGATGTGAATTGCAACATTATTGACAAGATGACGTAAGCGGCTAAAATATAAAAAAATCTCATGCTTTTCAACCGTGGAATTGATACTGTGAAAATTACAGTATTGTCCAATCACAAACCAGGAAAATTAAACAACTACATTAGAATGATTTTTTATTGCCCTTTTTGGACAAGCACTTTATAAAGTGAGATTCTTGTCCTGTATAAGTTATACTTTAACCGAGGTAAAAAAATAAAAAATAATAAATACTTTTTTTTCAAGAATGTTGGCAAAACCCAGCATTCTTTGTTTGTCTTATCTACGGTTTATCTTTATGAGCACATAAAAAGAAACCAGAAAATAATAACATTCTAAGATAAGAGATGTTTATAGAGTGTAACTATGTTAATGTCTTTCTCAATAATTACAATATTGAATAATAGATATCCAATTTTAATTCACAGGATGCATTTCTGCAATAACCTTTATCAAGTACACTCATAGTCAAACAATTGAAAAGCCAAATAATTTAAAATTCCTTGGAAGCAAGTAAACCAAAGTATATACAAGAATAGCCCCATTAAGGGGAATGTCTGAATGTATTAAGAACAGAATGTAAAAATTGTTGTTTTTATACTAGTAAAGGGGATACATAATTATAACCACACATTACTGAGATAAATGTATGGAAGAATGGACGGGTTATGGTAAGGGCTTTGGTGTTTAATGCCACTTTCAACAATATTTCAGCTATATTGTAGTGGAGGAAACAGGAGTACCTGGAGAAAACCAACAACTTGCTGCAAGTCACTGACAAACTTTATGGAAGGGACACAAGATACTAAGTTACATATGGCCATGACATACTTTCACATGACAACCAGATACTAACGCATGGCCACAAGATAGTTAAGTCGTTGCCATGAGATACTAAAGTGTGGCCACGACATACCATCGCATGGTCATGAGATACTAACAATAGACCATTACATATGAGAGAAAGGTGATAAACTAGAGGCTCAGGTGAGCCTGTATCGCTCACCTGACATAAATAAGTCCTCTTAAGAATGTCTGCATGCTGAATACATCTAAGTTACTATTCAAATCCCATACTGCCATAGGGTTCTATGTTAAAACTATGTCTGCTCATGGCAGCCATCTTGGATGGAGGTCGTGGTCACCGGACACAATTTTGAAAGTATACTACCCAAGGACCATCCATGCCATGTTTGCTTTAAATTGGCTGACTGGTTTCAGAAGAGAAGACTTTTAAACAATTTTCCCATAGGGTCCTATGTTAAAACTATGTCTGCTGATGGTGGCCATTTTGAACCGAGATCGGGATCACTGAACACAATTTTGGAAGTTGACCACCTAAGGACCATCGATGACATGTTTGCTATATTGGCTTACTAGTTTCAGAGGAGAAGATTTTAAAACATTTTTTCCCATAGGGTCCTATGTTAAAACTACAGTATGTCTGCTGAAGGTGGCCATCTTGGATGGAGGTCAGGGTCACTGGACACAATTTTGAAAATTGACCACTTAAGGACCATCCATGCCATGTTTACTTTAAATTGGCTTACTGGTTTCAGAGAAGAAGATTTTTAAATATATTTCCCATAGGGTCCTATGTTAAAACTATGTTCGCTGATGGTTGCCATCTTGGATGGAGGTCGGGGTCACAGGACATAATTTTGAAAGTTGACCACCTAAGGACCATTCATCCCATGTTTGCTTTAAACTGACTTACTGGTTTCAGAGGAGAAGACTTTTAAACATTTTCTCCATAGGGTCCTATGTTAAAATTAAGTCGAGTCATGGTGGCCATCTTGAATTTCCGATCAGCAAACGATTCACAAGTTTAGTACAGGACCACCCAATGATCATTCCTGCAAAGCCACAATTCAATTGGCTTAGTGGTTTCTAACAAGAAGATTTTTAAAATTTCGACCAATCAGAACACATTATAGACCCTGGCAGCCATGTTGGATTTCCGATCAGCACCAAAAACACAAATCTTGTATATGACCATCCAATGAACATTTCTGCCAAGTTTGGTTCAAATCTGTTTTGTGGTTTCAGAAAAAAAGATGAAAATGTGAAATTCCCATAGGGTCCTATGTTAAACTAAGTCGAGTCATGGCGGCCATCTTGAATTTCCGATTGGCAAACGATTCACAAGTTTAGTACAGGACCACCCAATGATCATTCCTGCAAGGTCACAATTCAATTGGCTTAGTGGTTTCTAACAAGAAGATTTTTAAAATTTCTACCAATCAGAACACATTATGGGCCCTGGCAGCCATGTTGGATTTCCGATCAGCGCCAAAAACAAAAATCTTGTATATGACCATCCAATGAACATTTCTGCCAAGTTTGATTCAAATCTGTTTTGTGGTTTCAGAAAAAAAGATGAAAATGTGAAATTCCCATAGGGTCCTATGTTAAACTAAGTCGAGTCATGGCGGCCATCTTGAATTTCCGATCAGCAAACGATTCACAAGTTTAGTACAGGACCACCCAATGATCATTCCTGCAAAGTCACAATTCAATTGGCTTAGTGGTTTCTAACGAAGATTTCTAAAATTTCAACCAATCAGAACACATTATGGGCCCTGGCAGCCATGTTGGATTTCCGATCAGCGCCAAAAACAAAAATCTTGTACATGACCATCCAATGAACATTTCTGCCAAGTTTGATTCAAATCTGTTTTGTGGTTTCAGAAAAAAAGATGAAAATGTAAAATTCCCATAGGGTCCTATGTTAAACTAAGTCGAGTCATGGCGACCATCTTGAAAATCCGATCAGCAAACGATTCACAAGTTTAGTACAGGACCACCCAATGATCATTCCTGCAAAGTCACAATTCAATTGGCTTAGTGGTTTCTAACAAGAAGATTTTTAAAATTTCGACCAATCAGAACACATTATGGGCCCTGGCAGCCATTTTGGATTTCCGATCAGCGCCAAAAACAAAAATCTTGGAAATGACCATCCAATGAACATTTCTGCCAAGTTTGGTTCAAATCTGTTTTGTGATTTCAGAAAAAAAGATGAAAATGTGAAATTCCCATAGGGTCCAATGTTAAATTAAGTCGAGTCATGGTGGCCATCTTGAATTTCCGATCGGCAAACGATTCACAATTTTAGTACAGGACCACCCAATGATCATTCTTGCAAAGTCACAATTCAATTGATTTAGTGGTTTCTGACAAGAAGATTTTTAAAATTTCAGCCAATGAGAACACATTATGGACCCTGGCAGCCATGTTGGATTTCAAATCAGCACCAAAAACACAAAATCTGGTAGAGGACCATCCAGTGAACATTTCTGGCAAGTTTGGCTGATTTCTGTTCCGCAGTTTCAGAGAAGAAGATTTAAATGTGAAAAGCTAACGGACGGACGGACGCTTACCCATGACAAAAGCTCACATGGCCTATGGCCAGGTGAGCTGAAAAGGGGCCAGTTTTAAAGATTGTTTAAAAAGTAGGTTGTTGTTAATCATATTTGTTACATAACTTGTGTTCAGTCATAGAAATGAATGATGGTGATATATAAAATACTTTATAGTAATAAATAGAAGTAAATAGTGATGAAAAGCTAGACCTAACCCTTATAATTAGAAAAATTGGTATATTTGTTTAGAAAACTAAAAATATACAGTTTTTCAAATAAGCTTATTAGAGAAATTATTCTTTCTATTGACAACTTGTGTTCAATGTTTTTGAGTGCGGGTATAGCTGCCGTTTATCAATGGCACTTGCTACTAAGTTTATTAGTCATGGATTCTTCTTCTAGATTTGACAGTTAGAACATTATGATGGGTGCTAATATAATGGGGCAGGAGATGCTAATTCTTTCGCAGCACCTGTTTTTTTTGGGCCAAATTTCATGTTGTCCATGCTTTCGTTTTATCTTTATGCTTGTACCATTCTAATTATACATCCGGATTGTCACTTTATTACTTAACATTCCTTTTAATTTGGGTACCCTACAGTTAGTATCTCGTGGCCATGCCTTAGTATCTCATGGCCACACGTAGGTATCCAGCGGCCATGTGATAGTATGTTGTGGCCACGACTTACCAGTAGCTATCGTAAATTTAAAAAAAAGATAATAGATTGAAAAATTAAGTTTCAGCAATTCATATCCTTAGTCATTAACTGTATTGAACTTGGACACTTTGCTAGCTGTAGAATCATACATATATTGTATACATCTACATAGCTCTTGTAACAAAAAAAAAGGAAATAAAAAGACCATAAGAGCTATAATTCTGCAGCTAGGTACCTCATATACACAGAGGAGAAGTATGTGGATATCCTTAACATATGAATTATCTGGATTAAGTTTTCAAAGTCAAATCTAAGCAAATTACATAATATCAAATTGTAAACCTTGACAATCATTAGTATGCAATGCAGGACTGGGTTGCACAACTTCAATTAAATTTAAGTCTCAATTAAACCTTAAGTGTAATTAATTTCATGTACATTTCAACTAATTTTAAGTGTCAATTAAGTTTTAATTGATACTTAAATTGCATATAGCATACCGGTATATATATATATATATATATATATATATAGGTTAAATGGTTTGTACAACCCAGTCCTGGTATTCAAAATAAAAGAATAATAAAGTTGCAAGAATGAGATTATTCCTTTGTAGAGATTTTATAAGTTGTCAGAATGAAATCAATAGAAACCAATTATAAATTTCCTGTTACAATTATAATTGACAGTTTTATCAATACACAATTGGAAAACAGACCAAAGAAAATGATAATAGCCTTTCTACAATAAGTGAAGAATGTCAGTTTTTATCTGCTATCTTAAGATAGAAGACTATGACATGTAAAACTGGACCATGTAATGCCTTTGAAGTTTTTCAAAGTAAACTCATTTTTGCAAAACAATTTTTCCTTAGATTCAGATATTACAAGGGAAATTATAACTTGAGAAATCAGTGATCTTACATGAATCAAACACAATTCTAAAGCAACCACTAAAATGGCTGCGGAACTGCAGCTCTTATGTCTAATAAAGACCATAATAGCTACGAGAAATAAAATTTGCTTAAAGCAAACATGTGTTTTCAAAAACAAACACTGATATGTTAGTTTACACATTAGTAGCACAAATGACACTCAAACGTTTCTGGTAAATTATATTTGAGATGAACTCAAACTTTATTGATATGATAGCTTTCATCATGATGGCAAATTAAATGTTTTACCTTCAATGTAAAGTAGAAAGTAACTACGGGCGGATCCAGGTTTTTGAGTTGGGGGGGGGCAAAAAGACAGGAGGTGGCAGTCTGGTAGACAAAATCCTGCATTCACTGCATTTGAACATACCCTTTGCCTCACCAAAAATTTGCCATTTTGTGTAGAATCAACAGTGATCGTGTTCCACAGAATGTCATTTGATGTAAGAAAATCCAACATAGGTCTTATTTTACTTCTATTTTAAATATTGTAGTTTTGGATAATTCATGATATTGAGAGTTTTCATATTTTATCATAATAAGAATATACAAATCGTCTTAGTTTGAAATTCAAGGACTGAATAAACCATGAAATTAATAAAAAAATAAAAAATAACAAATTGGCTTCATAAATTATTACACAAAGAACATATACCTGGAAAGCTGCTAAACATCTGTACATCTCGTCGTTTGATTGTAAAAATGGCACAAAACAGTTAAATCGTACTCCTCCCTGATCGGCTATTTCCTTCTGTTCAGAGATGTTATTATAGGCAAATGTTGCTAGAGCTAATCCAGATAAAAGACGGACCATTGGATCAGAAGAATACATCAACTTCAGGATTCTTACGTAACTAAATTCTGGGTATTTCTTTATCTCATCTAATACGGGTTGATTGCCTGTTAATTAAATATATGTGTAAAAATAAAATGTAAAAAATGAAAGGTATTTTTTTAGGGTTTTCATATTTTTTTTTGCAATCTCAAATCATCATTAGTCAGTGAAATAACATTCTATAGAATTGTAAGTATGCTAGACTGCACTTACAGTCTGTGCCAAAAACATTTTGACAAACTAGCCTGCACAGCATTTTAGAAGAATTTTTTTCTATTTGACAAAGCAAATTTTATGCAATTTTTACTAGCCTGAACCAATTTTTACTAGACTGTGGGGCTAGTGGTTTTTGGCACAGACTCCACTTGTTTGACTTAAATATCTTCAGTAACAACCTTCCACTGGTACTTGGTTGGAAATATTTTACCAACTGTCCAGTTTGATATAGGAGTACAAATTAAATTGCAGTTTGGTATAAACAAAAATCAGACAATACCTAATCAAGGAGGTAAAAAGTTCTTGTGCAAAACCAGTAAGTCATATTTTAAATGTTAATTTATGTTTCTTGCATTTTGCATGAACTAAAGGGTATCTGTGTCACATAGAGGACATGACTGCAGAAGATTGGTTCAAAACACTTTGTAAAATTTATTCTTGTTGCTTCTCAGCATAGCATGCAGATTTATATAGGATAAGGTCAGAACAATGACTGGTCAGAAAGGGAGTCAATATAACGAATCATGGAAGAGTAAAACAATAAACTGCTGGTTTTTACTTTAGTGTCCTAGAACTAGAAAAATCCACTTCAGTGGCTGGCCTAGTACAAGCAGACCAAATATGCAATATGTAATTGATGTGCCACAAGGGCATTGTTTGTCTATGAAATATATTATGAAGTCTGAAGACACAAGGCATGTACTTATATGATAGTTACTGATATGGAAGGCAATAGCAGGATATACAGACTGCCCAAGGGTCGTGGTTGGTACCATGCCGATATAAACCGGCCTATGTCAGCATCCCAGTCTGTATCACGGAATAGTGAAGGTCATGTGGAGAGTGTTCAAGCAATTAAATTTATGCTTTTATTCTGATATGCAATAAAAAACATTATTTGTTTTCAGCATGATATGATAAAGCTGAAATAATTCAACTCTCTAATCCTCCCTATTTAAAATAAAACTTGTTGAAGACATAGACAATAATATATGTCATAAATTCTAAAGATTGAATATAAAAGGTAATAAAGCTTGACAAAAAGTTATTTTAAATTGGTTTCAAAATCATAACAAACATCATGCAACAATTTAAACACTTTAAAACACAGTAGGGGATAAATTACAGCCAATATAAATTTTAAAACATTTTAACATTTTTCCTTATCATAAATCAATAAACTGTTGGATGTTGTACAACTTTTATAAATTATGTAAATCAACATTACAATGCTGGATAAAATTGATATTGATTAAGATGTATACACTTTTTTGATGAAAGTGTTCAAATCTTTTGTTCTCTTGTCAATAAATGACAGACTCGGTGAATGGTTTATGTAATGACATTTCTTTTCTGTTTTTGTATGGAAATATTCAATTTTGGTCTTGCTGTTATTAAATTGTACACAGTACGATATGAATTTGAATTTGAATAAAATTAACGACTGTAGAATTTAGATTTTTTTTTTATATATCATGAATAGAAGTGATGATCACAAAATGAATCTCTTTCATGTTAATATTCATTAAATTTTTCAGATAAAAATATACGATATTCTCCATAATGCTGAACCATGTTAAGAGCTTAGCCTAAATTGTAATATAGTCAACAATCTTTTTATAAGCAGGAAATAAGGGTATAGGATATTTTTGAGAAAAAAAAAACCTTTTGACTTTGATCTAAAAATTAATGTTGTTTGAAAAAAAACATGCAGGCTTAGAAAAATTGCCCACAATGTATGCATTCTGTTGTGAAAATAAATTTTATAATGTTTTAAGACTGATTGATTGATTGTTGGTTTCTTTATTCTAGCCATCTATAAATGGGTATTATTTTCTATATATAGTCCAGAACAGTATTGTTTTCTGACAACTGCCAGTTGTGAACATTGTCTGTTTTGGCAGATGCAATTGGCACATAAAATAAACCTAAATTAAGTAGCCCCACACTCTCCATGAATTCACATGAACATTTTAAATGTTCAAAAAAGTTTCATAAAGATCATAAGAACAAACTAAAATAAATACCAGTACAATTACAGCACTTCACTGTGGGTTTTTGTTAATTTCAAGTCCAATATTCACATAATCTATGTGTCAAACACGGTTTACTGTCACTCAACAATAATATTATAGCTGCTACTAGTCGAGCAAGAACTGTTTTAATACCTTCCGGAGCACCTGAGTTCACCCCAGTTTTTTTAGTGGGGTTCATGTTTCTTAATCTTTTCTGTGCAGAGATTTGTTGCATTTGGATACATTTTCATCTATTTTCTTTTAACCATTGTATTGTCTGTCCTTTTATTTATCCCCTTCTTATCATCCATCCATGGCATCTTCAAAAAATTTCATTTTCCCTTATATAAATTTTTGTAAGGAATTTTTTTTATTATAAATATTTATATACCAGTACCTCATACTTAACTCAGACATCAGAACACACAGTTAATGAATAACAAATTGAGGGAGATTTATTTTCAGTGGGGGAGAGCAGCAAAAAAAGAGATGACCAATGACAATGGGCAAGCAAAAAAATAAGGAAAACAGTATTTGAAACTGTGTTGTAGAGCATTTTAATCACATTCATGTAAAATTAAAGGCATACAGGCTATCAGAATTGAATTTTTTTTAAATATTAAAAGTTGCCAATATTCAATATTTTATACTAATTGCAGTTGAAATTTTTCATATTATCATACGTAAATAGCCTAGAACGAAGGAAATACGTCGCTGTTTTATTTTCTTGAATCCAGTAAAGAATCCAATGTTTACCCGCGCAATATTCATACAATCTGACAGTGAACTCATTCGGGAAAGCAATTGCGCACGTGCGAAATTGTTTGTTGATGAAGAAAGCACATGGCACAAATCGAATCGTGGAAGAACAAACACATTTTTCAACAAGTAAGCATAATTTAGTATTTTTTTTTGGCCGAATCGTATTTTGACAGTAGAATTGCATCGTAGTTTTTTATATAGTCTTTTTTTTCAGGAGAAAACGCTATGTGATATCTCTTTTAAATTAGAGACTAAAAAAATATAATCAAGAAACTCAAGTGTTGTCAATAATATGCAATACAATTTGTTTAAAATTTTCCCTTTATCGGGTCCCTTTGCAGAGTTTGGGTTTGTTTTTATTGATTTCATCACGTATTTCCGATTTTAAGTATCATTCTTACTAAATACCATTATATAATATTAACAGATTACCCCGGGATCCAATTTCATAGATATATTTCTTAAATTATATCAATTCTAACGAATTTACATGCAACATGCTTCCTGGTTATTAATAGCAGTTATCAGTATTCGGCAAACTTCGGAAAAGCAGCCGACTTATAATTACAGTCTTCGAAATAGGTCTTTCGAATTTACTGGCCAGAAAACTTCAAAATTAGAATATTTATATAGATTCTATTGAAAAAATTTGGCAAAAGTCACTGGTCCGAATCAATTTTCACTGGCCGTGGGCCACCGCTAAAGTCAATGACTGTAATTAGGTCGTGTTAATGACGATTTTACCAACAGACATTCAAATTCTTTTCACTAATTACGACATCATAACAATTTTTTTAACCTGGCTTCTTATTCAGAATATTTTATTAGTATAAAACATGGAATATTGGCAACTTTTAATATAAACAAAAAAATTCAATTCTGACAGCTGTATGCCTTTAATATTAACACTTTATATCATAAAACAGACTTGTGCTACCTCATTTTAGGATAGAAATCCTCCACCTGTGTTTGATAACAATCAAAGATTTTCACTGCCCTGTAACAAAGCATTCCTCAACATGCATTGAAAAAAAAAACAATTGATCAAATTTCATGCCAAGACCATTTTGTGCATTTCGTAATAAATTTCAAAATTTTCGTCATTCTGTACACTTTTGGTTCTCGGACAAAAGGGTGTCTGTGCATGCTCTTAGAAGCTAAAAAAAATGTGAAAAAAATATATTCCCCATACCTCATTTTATTACCTTATATCTTTTGTATATTTTTTTCTGGATTTATACCTAAAATATGGTTTCTAATTAATAATTAATATATTAAGCTATTTGAAAAAAATTTAAATAGGAAACATCTATTGTTGTAAAATTTCTTTTTGAACACTAAGAACATAATAAAAATCTCATTAATATTCATCAATATTTTAAACATACATGTAATTCTAGAATAATATGAAAACAGAGTATCTAATCAATTTGATCAATTAAAACCATTGTATTAAAATATAAGTAGACTGTACTGTTCATTTAGCAAATAAAATATTGATTATTGATACAGTATAAACTTGAGTATTTAATCGTTAAAGTTGTTCAATACAAATCACATGAAAATTCTCTCCTTAGGTATATCTAGGTTACCAAAGTTTGAAGTTGTCGACTATTTAAAAAACAAATTTTTTGTGAAGTAATAGTGTAGATCAATCTAATTAAAATTAGATCTCAGCACTTGCTCCCTATTTTCTATCAGTTGTTTTGTAGTCACTGCGTTTTTAATTTTAATTAGATTGTAGTGTAGATGAATATAAATTCAATATCCATTATAAAATGAAAGTATACATCCATTACTGCCAATCATTAAATTTTCATGGGAAATGTTTAGTTTTTTTCATCATGATTTAATATCACAAGCTCTGATGAAAATTAGAATTAACTTAAAAAACCAGTCAATTGATAAAAAAAAAATTGCAAGAAAAAATTAAGAAAGAAGAAAAGAATTTAAATTTGTTTTGTTACTCATTGGGAATGAAAAAAGTATTATTGGTATTATATCACTGGAAATAAAAGAGTAAAAATGTATTAAAATCTATAGTATATATACTGATGTGTTAGTGTTATGGTGAACTCACCTAAAGACACAGAAGCCAGTGTTAAGGCAGATTCTATTTGAATTGTCTCGTCTCTGGAATGTATCATTAAAGCGACTAAAGATTTGATTCCTGTCAACTGTAATATCATGTTTTGATTTTTCTTGTGTGGTACATATCCTACTCCTAAGCACAAGTACCGTATAGTCCTTATCACACTCAACACGATGTATTCTTTGTCTGATCCTAAATGCTTCCGTAACGGTGTGATTCCATTTGAAGCTGAAATTTCAGACTGATAATTGAGAGGTCCCTGAGCGAGAATGCCTAGACATTCTGATCCCATGAAGTGTAAATTGTCTGATAACGTATTGCAAAACTGCACTAGTAAATTTACACCTATTTTTTCAGCAATGTAACGTTTTACATCAAACTCATGTCCAGCTAATGCCCATAGAGCCAAAGCAGTCCTTTCCTGAACTTGTTCTGCTCGACTGTCCTTCAAGAGCTTTAACAATAATTCTGGTATTTTTTCACCAACAATAATTTTTTGAGTCTCTGGGTTATTGTTTGCAAGCTTATGAATTGCCTCCACGGCTGTTGTTTGAATTTCTTTATTCTTAAGTCTAGTTAAAGTCACAATTTGAACAGTTACACCAAGACTAACAAATGTATTTTGATTGTTCGTGTCATCATCTGCAATCTTGCCAACGGCATTTGCAAGAGCATGCAATAATTCTCTCTCTCGGTTTTCTTCCAATAGTGTTACGATTTGCTGTAAACAACCCTGTGCGTTACCTACTTGTGTTTGGTATTTTTTATCGGCCTCTGACAAATTTCCTAAACAATCGGTAACAGGAATGAGAACTTCAGGGTTGTGAATTGTTTGTAAAACTTTTACAAGACTGGGAATTCCATTGTTCTGAGCAATTGTCTCAGCATAAATAGGAATTGGTGCTAATTCTCTAAGAATTTCTGCAGAGAGCTGAATAACATGATGATTAGGTGACTTGAGGAGACGTACAAACGTTGGGATACCACCAGAGCTTAGTACTTGTTCTTTCACCTCACTTCGTTCAAGGATATTCAGCAAAGTTTTAAAAGCAGGAATCTTGGCATCATCACAGATTGTTGATTTAGCAACTTTAACGATGGTTGTTACACCACCGTGATTGTAGAATGGCTCCCATTTAGGATTGATACCATCTTGCTTACTACCAAGGGTCAAAATCTCTAGACATTTCCCAGAAGCTTCAGCTTCCTCTTCACTTTCTGAACTCAAAAACTTTATGAGATTTTTCCAAACTGGTATCTTAGGATTCTCAAGCTTGATCAAGTATTCAAGCATTTCAATGTACTGTTTGAGAGCACAAATCTCTACAGCCCCATGGTTATGAGAATTTATTACATCAACTTTTGCCCCAGCTTTCATCAGATGTTCAGCAGCATCAATCTTGTTACCATCAATGGAGCATAGAAAAGGGGTCATATGAAGTTCATCTCTTGTTTCAAGCTCAATGAATGCACGATCTTCAGTGAGAAAGAAGTCAATTGACTTTAGAAATCCTCTCTGGGCAGCATTATGAATGGCTGCCCATCCATTGGCTTCAAACTCATCAGCCATGCTTATCCGTCAACAACCAAGAAAGAGTCTAGAATTCTGAAAAAATAGAAAATTTAGATTTAATAAGGCCAAACAAAAAATTACATGTGTTTCCGCTAACCCTACCGACCCTAATTTTTTGTGCCTACCTTAAAGTTTTTTTGACCATTTTTGAATAAGCACTATTAAAGTCAGAATGTGTCCCTTGTAGAACCTAGCTAAAAAATATTAAAAAAAAATAAAATCTTTTTCCTACCTACCGACCCTAATATTTTAGAGTATGTTAGCAGAAACACATGTATTTTTTTTCTTGGCCTAATAACAATAATCACTCACTCAGTCTCACTTGAAACTAGGATAATGTGGTATACCATCATCTGTAATGATCCTTACTATGCTTATATTGTGTAAAATTGGATTAAAGAACAATACAAAGTCATTAATCTATGGTTTTATACAGTGTAAATACTAAAATACATTATATGCCAACATAAAAGATTTATATGCAAATACATATATATATTTTGTTAGCAAAACATTGAAATTCCAATATTCCTTTATCCAATGCAAGCTGAAAATAAACAATTGCTAAAATGAAATTCTGAAATCGACAATAAATTCAATCTTAATAGGCTGTCATTTATAAAATCTACCTATGTCAATTCTATTCATGGATTTTGATAAATGTTAAAATAGTCTTTCTTTCACTACCGGTAATAGTACAGAAAATTAGAAAATTGATTGAACATTTTAGTCTGACAAATATACATTTGTACTTATTCATTCTCTTAATGAACATTTTCAACTTTTGAGCAGAAGTATTTGACAAAGGCTTAAGTTATTTTACCATTGTTAAGAAATCTAACAAAGTACAAATATATACCTCTGTTACTTCTAAGTATAAAACTAAACAAAGATTTATATAAGTATACTACAACACATATTCAATTTACCTTAATCATCTGCTTTTAAAACCCAGCATTATTTAACTGATTGAAAAATAACAAATATGACATAATATTGAGAATTTCTACAGAATTATCATGTTGTCCATATACACGATAAAAATAAATAATTACTACACAATGAACTCTGGTATTATTGACACAGTTAAACTATGCTATAATCCAAGCATATTATTACTAACAATTTTATTCCATTATTGTAGAACATTATCAGTCCTCAATATGAAAATTTGAATTTACTAGTTCGAATCAAATTCTTGAATATATATTATATATATATATAGGGAGTGGATGTGGTCGAGGGCGCTGGACGTAAGGCTAAGCGAATGGTGCTGCAGTGTATCAATGATGTGGGTTCAAATCCCGTGGAGGGAAGAACAAAAATTTGACAGCTCTAAAATCTAATTCTAACACTGTTTGGTTTAATTTTCAGACGTATATATATAATATTGATATATATATATATATAAACGTCTAAAATGTTAGCACAACGATATCAAAAAAAGATGTTAAAATGTAACAAAAATAACTATAAGTCTACAAAAAGACTATAATTATAATTAAAATTAATATACATGTATATATATCTAAATAAAAACTAAAAAATTTACTGGTCAGAACAAAGTTTTACTGGTCTTGGGCCAGAGGACCGTTGCTCAATGCGAGGACTGCATTATATTTCTTGTTTTCTTTATATCTAATATTAAAACAAGATGTCCAGAAAAATACAAAATTTCTGATCGGCCATCAACTAACGTTATGTTTCTGGACACATTCGAAAGAATAATTACAATTATGAACAGAATTTATAAAATAAATGAGAGTTGAGGAATCAGATAAGTGATTGTTTCAGTATAAACAAAGTGATGTAATACAGAGAAACATATCTTAACTAAACCTGAATATAATTCTGAAAATCCTTAATTGTGCGAAATGAACATTAATATCACCATCAGCACGTCAAGTCCCAAGGTCTTCATAAATCAGAAGAAGAAAAAAAATTGTTTTAAGAATTAAACAAAAATAAGCATGTATACTCAGGGAACAAACAAAATAATAGGAAAAAATATCTCACGTAAAGTTTGCTTAAAACTAAGTGTTAGGGACCAAAGAAATTTGTTCGTTGTAAGTATTAGTTGTTTTAAAACAAAAATAGTAACCTCCCTTGTTAATTGAACAGAACCTATTCACAACATTATAATATATTATAATTCTGAATACTGCTTAATATTTGAAATACTCTGAATCTATCTTGCTTGGATTCCATTTCTTTTTTTTTACTTTTCTTTCACCAAATATTTAAATGTATGTAAAGAGTTTGAACAAATGTTGCTTTCCATGTCTGAATAATAACGTAGATATCAAATTTAGTGTGCACAACACATTTCTGGAATATTCTTTCATCAGGTATCCTCAAAGCCAAAATATTTGAAAGCCTAATAATTTAAAAGTCGTCTGGAGTAAGAGGAAATGATGTGATATGTTCATTACAGATCGTGTTTCATGCTTGATTTTAACTGACATTTTATTATAAAAATGTACAATACATGTAATACCAAAATATGATGTATATATTTAGACCATTTAGAAAATAATATTGTACCATTCACATTGTCATCCAACCCAATTTTTGGTCCTGTTCCAAAGGTTTTTTTTCATATTCAAACATTTGCAAACTCATTTTGTAGTTTTTGAGAAACAATATAAGTTTGTTTTGTGAGTGCCAGTTGCATAAATATATAGATATGGAATATATTCTTGGCATAAAAAAATCTTAAATGTTTAAAGTTTAATAGATCTAGATCGACTTGTATAAATTTCATACTAGTTTGAAAAAATACACAGAAAGGTATGCTTCAGAATTTTGCATAAATTAAAGTAAAAACACACAACCTACTCCATATAAAGAAAAAAATAATGATGTAAAACCAATATTTCATAATATATTGTCTACGGTCAGCTGGTTTTGAAGATGTAATGGAAAATATTATCCAGATGGTAACTGGATGGATATATCCTGTATTGCAGAATGTTCTTATAAAGAAAGCATGTAATTTGTGTAGTGGATCTTAAATTTGCTTGCTTAATAGATTGCAGCATCAAATACAAATGATAATAGTTGGGATAAAACTATACTAAATGAGTTTTCATTTAAAGGGAGACAATTTTCATCAAGCCATTTGTTTACATTCAGCTTTTGTAAAATTTATGCAAATATTTTTTTTAAATCGCACATGATAAATTATCATCATGATCCAAATTTATCTTACCATCTTTATAAACATTGATCAATTGTATCTTTAATAAGCAAGTTTAAAGTGATAGTTAACAATATCAACAAAACGAACAACCACCTCTCACCTTAACTCACTGAACATAAAAATAGACCATGGCATATGGAAATCCATATCCTGGCTTGGGACAGGCACGAAGATGTGGCGGGGTTGGTAAAGTTGTTATTATCACTAATACACTATTATTACTTTATTAGCCTTTTCGATTTCAATCTTTTATTGTGAATTGTTTACACAAGTCATGATTTGTTTGTTCTTACCGTTTATTTAAAGCGAATATTCCATTCCAAAGTTGCTACAAATATCCTAGTCAAAAGCAATATTCCACAGTCGGTCTAATTTCTTCCATGCTTCATGTAGTTGAAAATACTCCAATATGATTGGTTGCTAAGCGCGCACTTGTTAATCGGAAATAAAATTTACAAGAGAGATAACTCAAAAATAAATATTAGATAAAAGTACTGTGAGCACTGTACAGCAGTAAATATTATGCGAGCTTAAGCGAGCTCTTTATGGTATAAAATGTGTACTTAGGATTTTTTAACAAACATGGCTGAACATATTGTCGAAGAAAAAAAAATTCTACGTTTTGTAAACACCGGTTTCCGGGTAACACACTAACACACTCAACTAATGAAGATCTTATTAACATAAAGCGCAAATGTGATCCTGAAGTCTCGTACCCTCTCTCGTACGTCTGATACCACTGAAACTCGGAACCCGTGTGTAATAAAAGTCATTTATCTTTTAATTTATTTAATCTCTTCTGACATACTGACAAGAATTTTTGTTTCTACGCAGAACTTAACTTTTGAGATTTCGTAAGGAACGATAATTCCAATAAAGGAACGACAGCTCGATTGAATGAGACTAGATTCGGCCCTAAAAATAAGTCGCCCCCAATATATCTCGGCCCAAAAAATCTCGACACTTTTTGATGCACTGGATGAGCGTGAAATTGCCAGATAATTTTCAGATGCGCGAGCATTCATGGCCGTGCCGGTTTCATATTAAAATATTATCACTGACTGTGGCAGGTTAATTTGTTATGATAAATTAATATGAAACCGGCACGGCCATGAATGCTCGCGCATCTGAAATTTATCTGGCAATTTCATCAAAAAGTGTCGAGATTTTTTGGGCCGAGATATATTGGGGACGACTTTTTTTTAGGGCCGAATCTAGTCTCATTCAATCGAGCTGTCGTTCCTTTATTCGAGTTATCGTTCCTTACGAAATATCAAAAGTTAACTTCCGCGTAGAAACAAAAATTTTTGACAGTATGTCAGAAGAGATTTAATAAATTAAAAAATATCAATATAAGTAAAACAAGTTAGCAAAATGACTTTTATTACACACGGGTTTCGGGTTTCAGTGGTATCGGACGTACGAGAGAGGGTACGAGACTTGAGGATCACCTTTGCGCTTTATGTTAAGAAGATCTTCATTAGTTGAGTGTGTTAGTGTGTTACCCGGAAACCGGTGTTTACAAAACGTAGAATTTTTTTTTCTTCGACAATATGTTCAACCATGTTTGTTAAAAAATCCTAAGTACACATTTTATACCATAAAGAGCTCGCTTAAGCTCGCATATAATCTAAAAGAAAAATTGCATTGGTAAATTTTCTGAGCACCTGTTATTGGAAACATGGGGAGTAACTTGGTTCATAACTAGGTCGATTCGTACTTCTTCAATACTGTTTTTTGTACTGCGTTTGCTTTGCACTTTATATATGTCAAAGTGAGGACCCGGGTGGCTCAATGAGTTAGGTAGTTGGATTACCTAGCAACTCATACAAGCCTATCACCAATATGGCGTGGGTTCGCGCCCGGTTTTGTAAATTACAAAAAAGTATACTCGATTCGCAGCCGCAAGTGATAAAGTTTACCAGTTGCTTGCCCATGGTCGGTGGTTCTCTCCGGGTACTCCAGCTTCTTCCACCACTTAAGCTGGTCGCCATGATATAGCTGAAATATTGCTGAAAGTTGCGTTAAACACAAATAAATAAATCAATCAATCAATCACTTTATATGTAAGAATTGATTAATACATAGTGACATTGTACTTTATTTATCATGCAATTCCATGGCTGTATGTAAAAGGTATGTGCATAAATTTTAATGTCATACACATATTGACTGTATACAGTCCCCTGGTACCTTGATCTTATGTAGAGACGAGACTACAAATACAAAAAAGTTTTATTCTAAGTCGGGCATATATAAACAATGCCTGTTTAAATGATATATTCTTCGACGTCCACATCGAACCGTGAAAATCGCCAATTAGTGACAACACTTTAGTGTCGCTAATTCACGTATACACGTGATAAAGAAAACTAAAAAGGTCACAAAATAAATAAAATGTTTGATTCCATTTTGTCATATCCAATAAATAATACAATAAATAATACATATAAATATGATATTTTTAATTGTTAGGGAACGATGAGGTTACGTCTAGCATTCGAATGTCAGTGCCGGATTTAGGACAAATGAGGTCCCTTACTTGGGTTCTCAAGGAGGTAGACCCGGTAGACCTACACAGGCAGTCAGGCATACATGGCCACCGGACCCTGTGCTTCACACACATAAGCACAATTGTAAATCCGGCACTGATGACGAAAGATGGTATTGACAATTAGATTTTGATTCAATGTTGACTATTGTTTTACTATAAAGTCACACAATGGTCTTGCATATTTTTTAGTATTTAAATAATAGTTGAGGCCATCAGCTCTCTTTAATAGAACTAATACTATACATATGACAACTTCTGTGTCACGAAGATTAAATATACTAGTTTATTTAAATAATAGTGTTCTTTGTAATAACGATGTTCGCCCCGTTACATGTGAGGTTTGGAATTTTACTCACATGTAGAAAGCCCTTGCATGACAGCATCATTTCACTAAGAAGGAGAGTTTCGTCCAATAAAATTAGTCTAGCCCCGCCAATCTTTGATTGAAGTGCCTGTACCAAGACAGGAAAGTGGGCGGGACTTGAGGGTTAGATGTATCGATTTTGCCTCTTTCTACGATTTTGATATTTGATTTTGGAAATGTTCTGACAGTGTGGTATTTTTTGTTTCTCATTTCATTGCTGAATAATATTTTTTAAGCATCAAACTTTTTTTTACATTTAGAGTTCAATATTAAATTTCAGTTTAAGTTGAGGATGTCGTGGAATTTCATCATACGTCATTTCATTAAATTCGATATAGCCGGAATGCTGCTCACATTCCACGAATATGACAATTATGTACTGTTACGTAAAGTTATATACAACTTGATATGCTAAATAATTTCAAAAATTATATTATTTAGCTGTTTGTTATTAAATTTCATGATTATAAATGCATTACATGTATTACTTGCTGGTGCATGGAATATATAATTGTATGTAAATATGTGGAGAGGACTTAAAAAAATTGTAAGTTGGCATAACTTGTGTCCAATTCAAATGTTATAGTTAACAATAAAATTAGTTTAATCCTCGTTTGCAAGTGGATATTGTGACAAGGGAGATAATCCATATCTAAAGCTTAAAGTGTAACATTATGTCAAGGGAGATAATTCGTATGACAAGAAAGTTATTCCCCGAAAGTATCATCCGCCGAGTCAGTGTTTCGGTGATGACATGGTTTATTAGATATATGTATATATATTATTGAAATTTACAGTTCCATTAATAAACCAAGGTTCTCGTCCCTCAGACACAGGTAACCTGAGTCGATTTTGGCTCACCTGTTTATGTCATTTGGCTTACTTGCTTCCAAAGACTTGTACATTATTTGGCTTTACATCTGTTGATTATTCGTGTACCTGATGAAGGTTATTACACAAATTCGCTATCTCCGTTTTAATAATTGTGACAACGAAATTATTAAATGTTAAAAATTGTGTAGAGCGAAACAATTTTCAACTATATTTGTTATGCCTTGAACAACATTTCAAGGGGGAATTTTGCAAACTTGTATTTGATTCAAAGAGAAAACAAACAGCTATTTGAGTCAATTCCGTGACTAAACTTCAATGTTCTGTAACTTGAAACAGCATTGAAGTAGAGGAGCTGCATAGATGAGTGACTTTTGCCTAGAGTTGAGGTGCCGATGAGTTCAGTATCTGGAAATCTTCATGGTATTTAAATAGGCAGAGCATTTATACAGGAAGAAAGTGTTTTAACAAACATTTTAAATACGGATTGTTTCTACACCTCGACGGACAATTTAGCTATATCACTGTGTATCATTGACACCGGAAATTGTGTACCAGGCAAGCGGGAGAACAATGACGGATCGCACACACGAGGTAGGAATTTCATAATTTATTCCTGTTTATACTTGTATTATGTTGTCAAGGAGTTATATGCCAATTTGTAAGAAATGTAGCAATGAATCGCAGCATATATAACCATGCAGAATGTTTTATGCGTCGTTTTAAACTCAAAATAAGTGCATCTGGTACCTGTCGAAACAATCATGCGACGCTTTAAATCGACTCGAGCGTCATTGTTTGGACGCATATTTGCAGGGTAGCGAGAATGGCCGAGTAGTTACGATTGTTGTTTCCGTGGCAAATAAAAACAAGGCCGATATACGGGATGGAAACGAATATAAAATCCCGAAATGGCTGGTTTTAAAATTTCATGGTTCTGACTATCTACCAAAGCATACTACATCTAAATAAAATAACAGAATGTTTGAAAATGATCACTTTCAAAATTGTGTTTACTTTTGACGTTTTTTTAGTGCTGAAACCACAATGCACTGCAAAGTGACATGTATTTTATATAAGAAACAGGCACATTTCAGTCGGCTCTTTTGTTTACAAATACGATCAGTGACCCCATGATAGTTACATGACAGGAAGAGCAGGTGTCTGAGAGGCAGACGACATAGTTAAATTTTATATAGCCCTTCTGGATTTTTTTCCAGCTACTTTATAAATGAAGTACATTTTTGGCATTACAAAAAGTATGGTTCAGTAGGTAGGTTCACTGTTTTTGGTACTTACGTCTTTAAAAGTAAACTTTATCATCTTTTACAGATGTCAGCTTTCGTATTGTTTATGTTCCATAAATAGAAACCAGAAGACACGTCAAAAATAATGCGTGCGCTGTGGAAATCAAAATAAAATGGATACCACGAAAACAGATGACGCACGAAAACACATACCGTGACGATACATTGCCAACTCTTTCAAACTACATTTCAAATTAAATGATATATGTTTACAATGTAGTAAAGTAATTTCAAATTGTTGCTTGGGTTGTATTTGGTTAACTGCATTGAGGAGGGCACAGAAAAATGCATTCTCTATCCAGAGTAGTTGTTCCTGCTACGCTCCATACACCTCTGTCAATGCTCATGTATGGAGTGTAGTGGGAACGACAACTCTGGATAGAGAATGAGAAAAATGATGCAAACAGGCATTCTAGAGTATCTAATTTAATAACTTAAAATTAATAGCATAATTTTATTGTTGCGACCAGTGCTGTGCAGCCAACCACCCAATGCTAGCAAAGTTGATCAGATAATTTCTGAAGATTAACAGACCATTTTTATGATTTTGTTGTGGCTGTCATTACTTTTTGAATTCTGTATGTTTCAGATTATACACTATGGCCTTTTTGGGTAGATACACATGTAGACCTACCTTTTAAAAAAGACAGGTGAGCCATTCATACATTTGATATTTGTCTTGGGCTAATTTTGTTAGGTTAGATACTACACAGATGAGTCAATTCATACATTTAAGTCTTGTCTTGGACTTATTCTGTCAGATACTGCTCAGGTGAGTCAATTCATATATTTAAGTCTTGTCTTGGACTTATTCTGTCAGATACTGCTCAGGTGAGTCAATTCATACATTTAAGTCTTGTCTTGGACTTATTCTGTCAGATACTGCTCAGGTGAGTCAATTTATACATTTAAGTCTTGTCTTGGACTTATTCTGTCAGATACTTCTCAGGTGAGTCAATTCATACATTTAAGTCTTGTCTTGGACTTATTCTGTCAGATACTGCTCAGGCGAATCAATTTATACATTTAAGTCTTGTCTTGGAATTATTCTGTCAGATACTGCTCAGGTGAGTCAATTTATACATTTAAGTCTTGTCTTGGACTTATTCTGTCAGATACTTCTTCCGGTGAGTCAATTCATACATTTAAGTCTTGTCTTGGACTTATTCTGTCAGATACTGCTCAGGTGAATCATTCATACTTTTAAGTCTTGTCTTGGACTTATTCTGTCAGATACTGCAAGGGGGAATCAATTTATACATTTAAGTATTGCTCTTGGAATTATTCTGTCAGATACTGCTCAGGTGAGTCAATTCATACATTTAAGTCTTGTCTTGGACTTATTCTGTCAGATACCGCTCAGGTGAGTCAATTCATACATTTAAGTCTTGTCTTGGAATTATTCTGTCAGATACTGCTAGGGGGAATCAATTTATACATTTAAGTCTTGTCTTGGACTTATTCTGTCAGATTCTGCTCAGGTGAATCAATTTATACATTTAAGTCTTGTCTTGGAATTATTCTGTCAGATACCGCTCAGGTGAGTCAATTTATACATTTAAGTCTTGTCTTGGACTTATTCTGTCAGATACTGCTCAGGTGTCAAGTCAATTCATATGTGTAATACTTGTCCTGTGATAGTGTTGTTAGATACTGATTAATTATGCTACATGTATATCTAAAAAAATAGATTTTTTTATAGAGAAATTGATATTTAATCATAATTTACATTTTATTATAATTTACCTTGTATAATTTGTATTACTCAATAGAAAGGAATTAAATGCTGAAAACAAAAAATTATTTCAATAAATTTTCCATTTAGCCTTAGTATAATTATTATCTGGATTACACAGTTATTGTGAAATGGGAACATATCGTTTCTATAATATATTTAAATTTAGGTTTTATTCAAAACTCACAGAAACGTAATGATGTAATGACAACTATTTATTGATTTGATTTTATTTGATTTATTGTCCCCGGAGAGAACCACCGACCATGGGCAAGCAACTGATAAGCTTTGTCACTTGCGACTGCGAGTCGAATGCACCTTTTTTTGTTATTTACAAAGCCAGGTGTGAACCCATGCCATATTGATGATAGGCTTGTATGAGTTGTTAGGTAATCCAACTTCCTAACTCATTGAGCCACCCGGGCCCTTACTATTTATAGACGTCTTCATGCAACAGACTAATATGCCAAAATGAATTGCTGACCATCACATACTGTGGTATCAGTTATTTTCGTTTATGTCAATTTTCATGGATCGACAGAAACTGAGATGTTCGTTGACATTTGAATTGGTGGATTACTTGTAAATGACTTCTCTTGTCATTTATGTAAATGACTTCTCTTGTCATTTATGTAAATGACTTCTCTTGTTATTTATGTAAATGACTTCTCTTGTCGTGTGCATTTTGCCATGTTGTGCACTTAATTAATTACATGTCTTTTTGAAACCATTGAAAATTGGAATAAAACAAATAAAAATGAATTCACTGTATAAGATTGAGAAAGAAGCCTTGTAATTTAAAATTAGATTAACAAAAACAAAAAAACAAAGAGAAAAAGTAACAAAATAACATATTTTCATAATATCATTAATGGTGTTAATTTGAATGTTATCCTCTTTTGAACTGTCTGTTTTCAGTAATGGAAAGGTTTATGATAAATATGGAAAGCATGTTAAATTTTATACAGATGTCCCTCAAATTTTAGAAGATCTCAGTAAACAGGGTTTCAAACTTGGAATAGCTTCAAGGTAATGTATAGCCTACCAATGATATAGATGACATATATTTGCATCTCTGTCAAATAGTTCTTAAGTAGTAAGCTAGTATATCATGAATAATAACGATGTTTCTAGTTACATTAACAATAAAAACAGAGAAAATTCCTAAATGTGCCAATGCAGCTTTATTTGAAGCCAATATCACTTCAAATTTCAACTGTAAGGGAATAATATAATATTCCCGGTATTTTTGTCAACTTAACATACATGCAGTTGTTGATTTTTTGCTGAATACAAAAATACTTGGCATATTTAAGATTTGTTCATGTGAGTGATTTAGACTCTGGTGGGTGAATCAGGCTAGGTTAGCTTCAAGTTTAAAAATACTCTATAGTCGTCTATAGAAAACTTATTTCCATACTGTATATTTGATCTCAGTTGTCAACAATGAGACAGGGATTATTTAAGAGTTTAGGTCCAAGACATTTCTTTCAATTAACAACGTATGTTATTTTATGTGTGGTAAATGTTTATTGCTGTATTTTTCTATTTTTAGAACATCATCTATACAAGAAGCACAAGAATTAGTTGAGTTATTTAAGTGGAAGCAATATTTTCACTACAGTGAAATATATCCAGGATGTAAAATTGATCATTTTAAAAGGTAAGTAAATTTAACATGAAGGGATATGAATATTAGTGAATGTGGAAGAACAATCAGAAGTTAAGAAACGGATTGATTGATTGATTGAAGTTTAACAGCAACTTTTTAAGCAGTGCAGTCATCATAGTTACTATGAAATCTTACAGTGATCAGTATAACTCAAATACCTCAAAGTCCCCACATGGGAGGTTGTTAGATGTTAGTGTATGATACCTCAAGGTCCCCACATGGGAGGTTGTTAGATGTTAGTGTATGCTACCTCAAGGTCCCCACATGGGAGGTTGTTAGATGTTAGTGTATGATACCTCAAGGTCCCCACATGGGAGGTTGTCAGATGTTAGTGTATGATACCTCAAGGTCCCCACATGGGAGGTTGTTAGATGTTAGTGTATGATACCTCAAGGTCTCCACATGGGAGGTTGTTAGATGTTAGTGTATGATACCTCAGGGAGGTTGTTAGATGTTAGTGTATGATACCTCAAGGTCCCCACATGGGAGGTTGTTAGATGTTAGTGTATGATACCTCAAAGTCCCCACATGGGAGGTTGTTAGATGTTAGTGTATGATACCTCAAGGTCCCCACATGGGAGGTAACTTAGATGTTAGTGTATGATACCTCAAGGTCCCCACATGGGAGGTTGTTAGATGTTAGTGTATGATACCTCAAGGTCCCCACATGGGTGGTTGTTAGATGTTAGTGTATGATACCTCAGGGAGGTTGTTAGATGTTAGTGTATGATACCTCAAGGTCCCCACATGGGAGGTTGTTAGATGTTAGTGTATGATACCTCAAGGTCCCCACATGGGAGGTTGTTAGATGTTAGTGTATGATACCTCAAGGTCCCCACATGGGAGGTTGTTAGATGTTAGTGTATGATACCTCAAGGTCCCCACATGGGAGGTTGTTAGATGTTAGTGTATGATACCTCAAGGTCCCCACATGGGAGGTTGTTAGATGTTAGTGTATGATACCTCAAGGTCCCCACATGGGAGGTTGTTAGATGTTAGTGTATGATACCTCAGGGAGGATGTTAGTGTATGATACCTCAAGGTCCCCACATGGGAGGTTGTTAGATGTTAGTGTATGATACCTCAAGGTCCCCACATGGGAGGTTGTTAGATGTTAGTGTATGATACCTCAGGGAGGTTGTTAGATGTTAGTGTATGATACCTCAGGGAGGTTGTTAGATATTAGTGTATGATACCTCAAGGTCCCCACATGGGAGGTTGTTAGATGTTAGTGTATGATACCTCAAGGTCCCCACATGGGATGTTGTTAGATGTTAGTGTATGATACCCCAAGGTCCCCACATGGGAGGTTGTTAGATGTTAGTGTATGATACCTCAAGGTCCCCACATGGGAGGTTGTTAGATGTTAGTGTATGATACCTCAAGGTCCCCACATGGGAGGTTGTTAGATGTTAGTGTATGATACCTCAAGGTCCCCACATGGGAGGATGTTAGTGTATGATACCTCAAGGTCCCCACATGGGAGGTTGTTAGATGTTAGTGTATGATACCTCAAGGTCCCCACATGGGAGGTTGTTAGATGTTAGTGTATGATACCTCAAGGTCCCCACATGGGAGGATGTTAGTGTATGATACCTCAAGGTCCCCACATGGGAGGATGTTAGTGTATGATACCTCAAGGTCCCCACATGGGAGGTTGTTAGATGTTAGTGTATGATACCTCAAGGTCCCCACATGGGAGGTTGTTAGATGTTAGTGTATGATACCTCAAGGTCCCCACATGGGAGGTTGTTAGATGTTAGTGTATGATACCTCAAGGTCCCCACATGGGAGGATGTTAGTGTATGATACCTCAAGGTCCCCACATGGGAGGTTGTTAGATGTTAGTGTATGATACCTCAAGGTCCCCACATGGGAGGTTGTTAGATGTTAGTGTATGATACCTCAAGGTCCCCACATGGGAGGTTGTTAGATGTTTGTGTATCACAAAGAAAACAAATTAATCTGAAGAAAGATTCTTTACTCATTAACAAGTTCATTCATTAACAAGTATAATCATTTATACACAAGTTACATAACTTGAATTATAAATTCAGAATTTCTCATTAATGATCCTTGAAGATGTAAGTATACAATGTAGTGTGAAATTATGCTGTTAGAATACTAGCAGATTTGAACTGCATCGGTGGTGTAATAGGTCCAGTACAATAGATTGTAGGTTCGATTCCCGGTTAGGTCAAACCAAGGAGTATAAAACTGGTGCTGCTTCTTTACTAAGTATCCAGCATTAAGGAGTAATAACAAAGACTGGTTGACTTTACATTAGGATATTCTGATAATGTGTCAAAGTGGAGTGACACATCTACCTGCAGACTGTTGTTTCAGTAAACTAGCATAACAATCCAACTATGAGTGTTGGTCTAATACAAAGTGAATATCATCATCACCTCCTCATCAAAATGTCATTTGTATTCCCCATGACATAGTTTATTATTATACTTCTCATACTTTTTTATATAAATATATAAATTTTATTGCAATAAAAATACTATTTCCATAGTTTCATTCAATTTGTCTGAAAAGTACTATTCGCCGGTGAATAGCACAAATGACTATTCACCGGCCGGTGAATAGCACTTTAATCACTTTTTTTTTGGTTTTTAAAAAAAATTAATTTCTTCTTCAAATGCACACATGAAAATGTATTAGTTTTTAAAAAGCATTAATAATGTAAACTAGAAATCCATCAGAAAAGGACCTAATTTAGAATTTTGAATTGCACAGTTGTTCAGTATAATAAAACACTTATAGACTTGATATTCGGGTAATAGCACTTTAATTGTCCCCTCTGTACCAACTATTTTCCTCAGCGTTGCCTCGGAAAATAGTTGGTGTCTTGGGGACAATAAAAGTGCTATTACCCTCATACCCAGTCAATAAGTGTATAATATTATGATCACTAGCAGATTAACCTAATTTATACACAAATTTACAAGTCTAAAAACCAGAATTTATATACAAATTTACAAGTCTAAAAACCAGAATTTATATACAAATTTACAAGTCTACAAACCAGAATTTTTATACAAATTTACAAGTCTACAAACCAGAATTGTTCATTGAGAATCAATGTCGGACAACAATTTTAATAAATTTTATACCAACTTTGCTTTTGTTTTCAGATTTCAACAACAGAGTGGTCTCCCTTATAAAGACATGTTATTTTTTGATGATGAATACAGAAATATAAGAGACGTTGGTTCATTAGGTAAATTCATTTGATCCTAGGACCATAGGAGCTGTTTGTATCAGGTTCATTAGGTAAATTCATTTGATCCTAGGACCATAGGAGCTGTTTGTATCAGGTTCATTAGGTAAATCCATTTGATCCTAGGACCATAGGAGCTGTTTGTATCAGGTTCATTAGGTAAATTCATTTGATCCTAGGACCATAGGAGCTGTTTGTATCAGGTTCATTAGGTAAATCCATTTGATCCTAGGACCATAGGAGCTGTTTGTATCAGGTTCATTAGGTAAATTCATTTGATCCTAGAACCATAGGAGCTGTTTGTATCAGGTTCATTAGGTAAATTCATTTGATCCTAGGACCATAGGAGCTGTTTGTATCAGGTTCATTAGGTAAATTCATTTGATCCTAGGACCATAGGAACTGTTTGTATCAGGTTCATTAGGTAAATGCATTTGATCCTAGGACCATAGGAGCTGTTTGTGTCACATTTAACCTCTATGGAATTTTTCTTTATTGATTTGAAATCCAAGAGAGCTGCAACTTAAATTGTGATGAAATTCCTCTCTGAAACCACTTGAAAACAAACTTGACAGAAATGTTACTTGGAAGTTGGATTTCGTTTTTTTATTTTACAGATTTCATTTCATTTCGTTGGATTTCGTTTTTCTTTCTTTACAGATTTCGTTTCATTTCGTTCGATTTCGTTTTCTTACTTTACAGATTTCGTTGGATTTTGTTTTCGTTTCGTTTCGTTTCGTTTCTTTTCGTTTCTCAGTTTACCGGTACCCGTTTAGGAGTACACAACATTTCATTTTCACTCTCCGTTTCATTATCTTCTTCACTATTAAAATCCACCTGTGATGTAAATCTATTGTCAAAACTCTCCATTATTTTTAAGGAATGGAGAGTTATTGTTCTCTTTGTACTTTTAAGGTCCCAGAAGGGGCAAACAATTTAATACTTTGTACTTTAGATACTATACACATACTTTTTTTTGTTACACGATTAATAATTAATAAAATTAATAAAGTACAATGGGTGGATTTTAAGTTGGAGAATGTCCTCGTATCTCTCCATTCCTTAAAAACAATGGGCCTCGGCTCCTTCGGGGCCTCGGCTCCATTATCTTTAAGGAATGGAGAGTTACTTGGACATTCTCCTATACATAAAACTGTGGTGATACTTGCAAATCAAACAAACAGACTGGATCTGTCTCTATTGATTTTTTATAATGGGTTTGAAGATTACTCAATCTGTCATTTAAATTGACAGTGTTCTGGCTATAATATATTTTCGGTATATATATATACTCTAAAATATTTACCTGTAAATTTTATTTATAATCCGGATGGGTCAGGTGATTTATTAATCAGCATCGGAAATAATATTACATACCTTAGTATAAAATATTATCCGGATTAGCTCATTTGATGGATCGGGTGATTTATCAATGAGCGTCGGAAATATTATTGCGTCTCGTGATTTAATAATCAGCGTCGGACATAATATTACATACCTTAGTATAAAATATTATCCCGGATTATCTCATTTGATGGTTCAGGTGATTTATCATTAATCGTCGGAAACAAGGATTTGCATAGTATACTACAATACAAATCCTTGTCGGAAATAATATTACCGATGCGTCTCATGATTTAATAATCAGCGTCGGAAATAATATTATGTACCTGTTTATTGTACAATAGGATACTTTTTTTTTTTTTTTTTTTTTTATAGCAATGGAAAGTATTTTGTTATGAAATATTTACCGTAACATAAAATTTAATATTAAATTCTTTCCACCGGATAAAATTTCAACCGGAAAAAATTGATTTCCAGTCAAATCGGCCCCAAGTCAAATCGGCCTCAAATTGAAAGTAAAAAAAAAAAAGAAAAAAAAAAAGAATAAATAAATAAAAATTATGTATTAATATAAATTAATATTTTTGGTTAAAAGATGTAAAATTTAAATTTTATTGATGAGCGGATTCTTTTGTAAGGATCAAAGAAATTAATTAATGATTAATTTATTGCATAATTAAGTGATTAGCAATTTACATAAAACGTGATTGGCGGCAATTATATAATGATCTTTATGTTGATTTGCTTCTTTCATTAGTGTGCATGATTCCTCTGGAACATTTTCGCACAACTGACTATGTACACGTGAGGGAGGGCCGGTTAGTGTATTTACAAAAATTTACACTGAGGTGCAGGATAAAACGATCTGGTTAAAAACTTCTGAGGCTGGTCTAGTGGAAGCTGGAAGCAATCCCTCCATTGAAAGCTTCTAGGGATTGCATTCTTGTGATATCTGTTACAGAGTAGATTTGAAGAAGGAGTTCTTATAAGAGTTGACACTTGTGAATGGTACTAGGAACCTCATTTCATTTCCGCTTGTTCTTACACCGGTTGGTTGTAAATAAGGTGCTGATGGTATTGTGACCAGTTGATGGATAACTCGGTATATCATGGTGACTTTGGATTGATGTCGACGGGTGATGAGGTCGTCCCACTTAAGATTAGAAACATTCTTTGATGATTTTTTCTATTGTCTATAAATTGGCCTTTTAATAAAAAGAGGACATCTAAATAACCATGCCAAGAAAAAACAACTTTAGTTTATAAAAGAGAGTCAACTTCAATCGTGATCATTCTTTTTGAATACTTTTTGACTTGGGGCCGATTTGACCTGCTACCAAAAAATTATGTCTTACATATATTCTCCGGATAATTCGTGTCTATCCGATATTGGTTTTTTATTTAAGATCGCCATGGGACTACCAAAATTAATAGTTTTCGATTTAGGTAATAGGTATTTTTGTTAAATATTAGGGTCATACTCCAGTGCCAACTGAAGATGTTGCTATGACTTTCACTACAAGAAAAATCCACAGCATTTCACATTTTAGATTAGCAATTCCCGTTACTATTAGTCCCAATGTAACCATACCAATAATACTCTCCTTTTTGTAATCTTGTTGTTTCTGTTTCTACTTCCTTGATTATTCTGTTTCTGCCTTATGATTGCCTCCTTCATCATATTGAAGATTACGCAATTTTGATTTTTGTGCGGCATGCCCAACGAATAGTGAAGCCAAAATTTAAATCAAGTTTCCAAATAGATGATAATAAATAATAACAAAATTTGAATTTACAATTTACAATTAAAACTATTGAGATTAGGATTCCGAAGAAATTTCTGTCTGTATCTTGATCATAGGAGATTAGGATTCCAACGAGATTACCATATTTGTATTTTTTCCAGATGTATAAAATTTACATTTTCAGATAAAAATGTGTTGTAGTAGTCCAATGTCACCAATAATACATTAATAATAAATCCATTTTTTTTTCTGCTGGTACATTGCCAACTCTTTCAAACTACATTTCAAATTAAATGATATATGTTTACAATGTAGTAAAGTAATTTCAACTTGTTGCTTGGGTTGTATTTGGTTAACTGCATTGAGGAAGGCACAGAAAAATGCATTTTCTATCCAGAGTTGTCGTTCCCGCTACGCTCCATACACCTCTGTCAATGCTCATGTATGGAGTGTAGTGGGAACGACAACTGTGGATAGAGAATGAGAAAAATGATGCAAACAGGCATTCTAGAGTATCTAATTTAATAACTTAAAATTGATAACATAATTTTATTGTTGCGACCAGTGCTGTGCAGCCAACCACCCAATGCTAGCAAAGTTGATCAGATAATTTCTGAAGATTAACAGACCATCTTTATGATTTTGTTGTGGCTGTCATTACTTCTTGAATTCTGTATGTTTCAGATTATACACTATGGCCTTTTTGGGTAGATGATTACGGGTATGCAGACACACCTTTTAAGAAAGACAGGTGAGCCATTCATACATTTGATATTTGTCTTGGACTAATTTTGTTAGGTTAGATACTGGATCATACTACACAGATGAGTCAATTCATACATTTAAGTCTTGTCTTGGACTTATTCTGTCAGATACTGCTCAGGCGAATCAATTTATACATTTAAGTCTTGTCTTGGAATTATTCTGTCAGATACTGCTCAGGTGAGTCAATTCATACATTTAAGTCTTGTCTTGGACTTATTCTGTCAGATTCTGCTCAGGTGAGTCAATTCATACATTTAAGTCTTGTCTTGGACTTATTCTGTCAGATACTGCTCAGGTGAGTCAATTTATACATTTAAGTCTTTTCTTGGACTTATTCTGTCAGATACTGCTCAGTTAAGTCAATTCATACATTTAAGTCTTGTCTTGGAATTATTCTGTCAGATACTGCTCAGGTGAGTCAATTTATACATTTAAGTCTTGTCTTGGACCTATTCTGTCAGATACTGCTCAGGTGTCAGAGTCAATTTATACATTTAAGTCTTGTCTTGGAATTATTCTGTCAGATACTGCTCAGGTGTCAGAGTCAATTTATACATTTAAGTCTTGTCTTGAACTTATTCTGTCAGATACTGCTCAGGTGAGTCAATTCATACATTTAAGTCTTGTCTTGGACTTATTCTGTCAGATACTGCTCAGGTGTCAGAGTCAATTCATATGTGTAATACTTGTCCTGTGCTAGTTTTGTTAGATACTGATTAATTATACTACATGTATATCTAAAAAAAATAGATTTTTTTATAGAGAAATTGATATTTAATCATAATTTACATTTTATTATAATTTACCTTGTATAATTTGTATTACTCATTAGAAAGGAATTAAATGCTGAAAACAAAAATCAAACTTCTAAGTAAATGTTGTTGTTTTTTTAAATTATTTCAATAAATTTTCCATTTAGCCTTAGTATAATTATTATCTGGATTACACAGTTATTGTGAAATGGGAACATATCGTTTCTATAATATATTTAAATTGAGGTTTTATTCAAAACTCACAGAAACGTAATGATGTAATGACAACTATTTATTGATTTGATTTTATTTGATTTATTGTCCCCGGAGAGAACCACCGACCATGGGCAAGCAACTGATAAGCTTTATCACTTGCGGCTGCGAGTCGAGTGCACCTTTTTTGTAATTTACAAAGCCGGTTGCGAACCCATGCCATATTGGCGATAGGCTTGTATGAGTTGTTAGGTAATCCAACTTCCTAACTCATTGAGCCACCCGGGTCCTTACTATTTATAGACGTCTTCATGCAACAGACTAATATGCCAAAATGAATTGCTGACCATCACATACTGTGGTATCAGTTATTTTCGTTTATGTCAATTTTCATGGATCAACAGAAACTGAGATGTTCATTGACATTTGAATTGGTGGATTACTTGTAAATGACTTCTCTTGTCATTTATGTAAATGACTTCTCTTGTTATTTATGTAAATGACTTTTCTTGTCATGTGCATTTTGCCATGTTGTGCACTTAATTAATTACATGTCTTTTTGAAACCATTGAAAATTGGAATAAGACAAATAAAAATGAATTCTCTGTATAAGATTCAGAAAGAAGCCTTGTAATTTCAAATTAGATTAACAAAAACAAAAAAACAAAGAGAAAAAAGTAACAAAATAACATATTTTCATAATATCATTAATGGTGTTAATTTGAATGTTATCCTCTTTTGAACTGTCTGTTTTCAGTAATGGAAAGGTTTATGATAAATATGGAAAGCATGTTGAATTTTATTCAGATGTCCCTCAAATTTTAGAAGACCTCAGTAAACAGGGTTTCAAACTTGGAATAGCTTCAAGGTAATGTATAGCCTACCAATGATATAGATGACATATATTTGCATCTCTGTCAAATAGTTCTTAAGTAGTAAGCTAGTATAACATAAATAATAGCGATGTTTCTAGTTACATTAACAATAAAAACAGAGAAAATTCCTAAATGTGCCAATGCAGCTTTATTTGAAGCCAGTATCACTTCAAATTTCAACTGTAAGGGAATAATATAATATTCCAGGTATTTTTGTCAACTTAACATGCATGCAGTTGTCGATTTTTGCTGAATATAAAAATACTTGGCATATTTAAGATTTGTTCATGTGTGATTTAGACTCTGGTGGGTGAATCAGGCTAGGTTAGCTTCAAGTTTAAAAATACTCTATAGTCGTCTATAGAAAACTTATTTCCATACTGTAGATTTTATCTCAGTTGTCAACAATGAGACAGGGATTATTTAAGAATTTAGGTCCAAGACATTTCTTTCAATTAACAACGTATGTTATTTTATGTGTGGTAAATGTTTATTGCTGTTTTTTCTATTTTTAGAACATCATCTATACAAGAAGCACAAGAATTAGTTGAGTTATTTAAGTGGAAGCAATATTTTCACTACAGTGAAATATATCCAGGATGTAAAATTGATCATTTTAAAAAGTAAGTAAATTTAACATGAAGGGATATGAATATTTGTGAATGTGAAAGAAAAATCAGAAGTTAAGAAACAGATTGATTGATTGAAGTTTAACAGCAACTTTTTAAGCAGTGCAGTCATCATAGTTACTATGAAATCTTACAGTGATCAGTATAACTCAAATACCTCAAGGTCCCCACATGGGAGGTTGTTAGATGTTAGTGTATGATACCTCAAGGTCCCCACATGGGAGGTTGTTAGATGTTAGTGTATGATACCTCAAGGTCCCCACATGGGAGGTTGTTAGATGTTAGTGTATGATACCTCAAGGTCCCCACATGGGAGGTTGTTAGATGTTAGTGTATGATACCTCAAGGTCCCCACATGGGAGGTTGTTAGATGTTAGTGTATGATACCTCAAGGTCCCCACATGGGAGGTTGTTAGATGTTAGTGTATGATACCTCAAGGTCCCCACATGGGAGGTTGTTAGATGTTAGTGTATGATACCGCAAGGTCCCCACATGGGAGGTTGTTAGATGTTAGTGTATGATACCTCAAGTTCCCCACATGGGAGGTTGTTAGATGTTAGTGTATGATACCTCAAGGTCCCCACATGGGAGGATGTTAGTGTATGATACCTCAAGGTCCCCACATGGGAGGTTGTTAGATGTTAGTGTATGATACCTCAAGGTCCCCACATGGGAGGTTGTTAGATGTTAGTGTATGATACCTCAAGGTCCCCACATGGGAGGTTGTTAGATGTTAGTGTATAATATCTCAAGGTCCCCACATGGGAGGTTGTTAGATGTTAGTGTATGATACCTCAAGGTCCCCACATGGGAGGTTGTTAGATGTTAGTGTATGATACCTCAAGGTCCCAACATGGTAGGTTGTTAGATGTTAGTGTATGATACCTCAAGGTCCGCACATGGGAGGTTGTTAGATGTTAGTGTATGATACCTCAAGGTCCCCACATGGGAGGTTGTTAGATGTTAGTGTATGATACCTCAAGGTCCCCACATGGGAGGTTGTTAGATATTAGTGTATGATACCTCAAGGTCCCCACATGGGAGGTTGTTAGATGTTAGTGTATGATACCTCAAGGTCCCCACATGGGAGGTAACTTAGATGTTAGTGTATGATGCCTCAAGATCCCCACATGGGAGGTTGTTAGATGTTAGTGTATGATACCTCAAGGTCCCAACATGGGAGGTTGTTAGATGTTAGTTTATGATACCTCAAGGTCCCCACATGGGAGGTAACTTAGATGTTAGTGTATGATACCTCAAGGTCCCCACATGGGAGGTTGTTAGATGTTAGTGTATGATACTTCAAGATCCCCACATGGGAGGTTGTTAGATGTTAGTGTATGATACCTCAAGGTCCCCACATGGGAGGTTAGATGTTAGTGTATGATACCTCAAGGACCCCACATGGGAGGTAACTTAGATGTTAGTGTATGATACCTCAAGGTCCCCACATGGGAGGTTGTTAGATGTTAGTGTATGGTACCTCAAGGTCCCCACATGGGATGTTGTTAGATGTTAGTGTATGATACCGCAAGGTCCTTACATGGGAGGTAACTTAGATGTTAGTGTATGATGCCTCAAGGTCCCCACATGGTAGGTTGTTAGATGTTAGTGTATGATACCTGAAGGTCCCCACATGGGAGGTAACTTAGATGTTAGTGTATGATACCTCAAGGTCCCCACATGGGAGGTAACTTAGATGTTAGTGTATAATACCTCAAGGTCCCCACATGGGAGGTTGTTAGATGTTAGTGTATGATACCTCAAGGTCCCCACATGGGAGGTTGTTAGATGTTAGTGTATGATACCTCAAGGTCCCCACATGGGAGGTAACTTAGATGTTAGTGTATGATACCTCAAGGTCCCCACATGGGAGGTAACTTAGATGTTAGTGTATGATACCTCAAGGTCCCCACATGGGAGGTTGTTAGATGTTAGTGTATGATACCTCAAGGTCCCCACATGGGAGGTAACTTAGATGTTAGTGTATGATACCTCAAGGTCCCCACATGGGAGGTAACTTAGATGTTAGTGTATGATGCCTCAAGGTCCCCACATGGTAGGTTGTTAGAAGTTAGTGTATGATACCTCAAGGTCCCCACATGGGAGGTTGTTAGATGTTGGTGTATGATACCTCAAGGTCCCCACATGGGAGGTTGTTAGAAGTTAGTGTATGATACCTCAAGGTCCCCACATGGGAGGTAACTTAGATGTTAGTGTATGATGCCTCAAGGTCCCCACATGGGAGGTTGTTAGATGTTGGTGTATGATACCTCAAGGTCCCCACATGGGAGGTAACTTAGATGTTAGTTTATGATGCCTCAAGATCCCCACATGGGAGGTTGTTAGATGTTAGTGTATGATATCTCAAGGTCCCCACATGGGAGGTTGTTAGATGTTAGTGTCTGATACCTCTAGGTCCCCACATGGGAGGTTGTTAGATGTTAGTGTATGATACCTCAAGGTCCCCTCATGGGAGGTAACTTAGATGCTAGTGTATGATACCTCAAGGTCCCCACATGGGAGGTACCTTAGATGTTAGTGTATGATGCCTCAAGGTCCCCACATGGGAGGTAACATAGATGTTAGTGTATGATGCCTCAAGGTCCCCACATGGGAGGTAACTTAGATGTTAGTGTATGATGCCTCAAGGTCCCCACATGGGAGGTTGTTAGATGTTAGTGTTTAATACTTCAAGGTCCCCACATGGGAGGTTGTTACATGTTAGTGTATGATTCCTCAAGGTCCCCACATGGGAGGTTGTTAGATGTTAGTGTATGATACCTCAAGGTCCCCACATGGGAGGTTGTTAGATGTTAGTGTATGATACCTCAAGGTCCCCACATGGGAGGTTGTTAGATGTTAGTGTATGATACCTCAAGGTCCCAACATGGTAGGTTGTTAGATGTTAGTGTATGATACCTCAAGGTCCGCACATGGGAGGTTGTTAGATGTTAGTGTATGATACCTCAAGGTCCCCACATGGGAGGTTGTTAGATGTTAGTGTATGATACCTCAAGGTCCCCACATGGGAGGTTGTTAGATATTAGTGTATGATACCTCAAGGTCCCCACATGGGAGGTTGTTAGATGTTAGTGTATGATACCTCAAGGTCCCCACATGGGAGGTTGTTAGATGTTAGTGTATGATACCTCAAGGTCCCCACATGGGAGGTTGTTAGATATTAGTGTATGATACCTCAAGGTCCCCACATGGGAGGTTGTTAGATGTTAGTGTATGATACCTCAAGGTCCCCACATGGGAGGTAACTTAGATGTTAGTGTATGATGCCTCAAGATCCCCACATGGGAGGTTGTTAGATGTTGGTGTATGATACCTCAAGGTCCCAACATGGGAGGTTGTTAGATGTTAGTTTATGATACCTCAAGGTCCCCACATGGGAGGTAACTTAGATGTTAGTGTATGATACCTCAAGGTCCCCACATGGGAGGTTGTTAGATGTTAGTGTATGATACTTCAAGGTCCCCACATGGGAGGTTGTTAGATGTTAGTGTATGATACCTCAAGGTCCCCACATGGGAGGTTGTTAGATGTTAGTGTATGATACCTCAAGGTCCCAACATGGTAGGTTGTTAGATGTTAGTGTATGATACCT
Source organism: Bathymodiolus brooksi (assembly GCA_963680875.1). NCBI lineage: Eukaryota > Metazoa > Mollusca > Bivalvia > Mytilida > Modiolidae > Bathymodiolus > Bathymodiolus brooksi. The sequence goes on along the minus strand of OY804578.1, from coordinate 23,453,822 downwards.
CAAGGTCCGCACATGGGAGGTTGTTAGATGTTAGTGTATGATACCTCAAGGTCCCCACATGGGAGGTTGTTAGATGTTAGTGTATGATACCTCAAGGTCCCCACATGGGAGGTTGTTAGATATTAGTGTATGATACCTCAAGGTCCCCACATGGGAGGTTGTTAGATGTTAGTGTATGATACCTCAAGGTCCCCACATGGGAGGTTGTTAGATGTTAGTGTATGATACCTCAAGGTCCCCACATGGGAGGTTGTTAGATATTAGTGTATGATACCTCAAGGTCCCCACATGGGAGGTTGTTAGATGTTAGTGTATGATACCTCAAGGTCCCCACATGGGAGGTAACTTAGATGTTAGTGTATGATGCCTCAAGATCCCCACATGGGAGGTTGTTAGATGTTAGTGTATGATACCTCAAGGTCCCAACATGGGAGGTTGTTAGATGTTAGTTTATGATACCTCAAGGTCCCCACATGGGAGGTAACTTAGATGTTAGTGTATGATACCTCAAGGTCCCCACATGGGAGGTTGTTAGATGTTAGTGTATGATACTTCAAGGTCCCCACATGGGAGGTTGTTAGATGTTAGTGTATGATACCTCAAGGTCCCCACATGGGAGGTTAGATGTTAGTGTATGATACCTCAAGGACCCCACATGGGAGGTAACTTAGATGTTAGTGTATGATACCTCAAGGTCCCCACATGGGAGGTTGTTAGATGTTAGTGTATGGTACCTCAAGGTCCCCACATGGGATGTTGTTAGATGTTAGTGTATGATACCGCAAGGTCCTTACATGGGAGGTAACTTAGATGTTAGTGTATGATGCCTCAAGGTCCCCACATGGTAGGTTGTTAGATGTTAGTGTATGATACCTGAAGGTCCCCACATGGGAGGTAACTTAGATGTTAGTGTATGATACCTCAAGGTCCCCACATGGGAGGTAACTTAGATGTTAGTGTATAATACCTCAAGGTCCCCACATGGGAGGTTGTTAGATGTTAGTGTATGATACCTCAAGGTCCCCACATGGGAGGTTGTTAGATGTTAGTGTATGATACCTCAAGGTCCCCACATGGGAGGTAACTTAGATGTTAGTGTATGATACCTCAAGGTCCCCACATGGGAGGTAACTTAGATGTTAGTGTATGATACCTCAAGGTCCCCACATGGGAGGTTGTTAGATGTTAGTGTATGATACCTCAAGGTCCCCACATGGGAGGTAACTTAGATGTTAGTGTATGATACCTCAAGGTCCCCACATGGGAGGTAACTTAGATGTTAGTGTATGATGCCTCAAGGTCCCCACATGGTAGGTTGTTAGAAGTTAGTGTATGATACCTCAAGGTCCCCACATGGGAGGTTGTTAGAAGTTAGTGTATGATACCTCAAGGTCCCCACATGGGAGGTAACTTAGATGTTAGTGTATGATGCCTCAAGGTCCCCACATGGGAGGTTGTTAGATGTTGGTGTATGATACCTCAAGGTCCCCACATGGGAGGTAACTTAGATGTTAGTTTATGATGCCTCAAGATCCCCACATGGGAGGTTGTTAGATGTTAGTGTATGATACCTCAAGGTCCCCACATGGGAGGTTGTTAGAAGTTAGTGTATGATACCTCAAGGTCCCCACATGGGAGGTAACTTAGATGTTAGTGTATGATGCCTCAAGGTCCCCACATGGGAGGTTGTTAGATGTTGGTGTATGATACCTCAAGGTCCCCACATGGGAGGTAACTTAGATGTTAGTTTATGATGCCTCAAGATCCCCACATGGGAGGTTGTTAGATGTTAGTGTATGATATCTCAAGGTCCCCACATGAGAGTTTGTTAGATGTTAGTGTCTGATACCTCAAGGTCCCCACATGGGAGGTTGTTAGATGTTAGTGTATGATACCTCAAGGTCCCCTCATGGGAGGTAACTTAGATGCTAGTGTATGATACCTCAAGGTCCCCACATGGGAGGTACCTTAGATGTTAGTGTATGATGCCTCAAGGTCCCCACATGGGAGGTAACGTAGATGTTAGTGTATGATGCCTCAAGGTCCCCACATGGGAGGTAACTTAGATGTTAGTGTATGATGCCTCAAGGTCCCCACATGGGAGGTTGTTAGATGTTAGTGTTTAATACTTCAAGGTCCCCACATGGGAGGTTGTTACATGTTAGTGTATGATTCCTCAAGGTCCCCACATGGGAGGTTGTTAGATGTTAGTGTATGATACCTCAAGGTCCCCACATGGGAGGTTGTTAGATGTTAGTGTATGATACCTCAAGGTCCCCACATGGGAGGTTGTTAGATGTTAGTGTATGATACCTCAAGGTCCCAACATGGTAGGTTGTTAGATGTTAGTGTATGATACCTCAAGGTCCGCACATGGGAGGTTGTTAGATGTTAGTGTATGATACCTCAAGGTCCCCACATGGGAGGTTGTTAGATGTTAGTGTATGATACCTCAAGGTCCCCACATGGGAGGTTGTTAGATATTAGTGTATGATACCTCAAGGTCCCCACATGGGAGGTTGTTAGATGTTAGTGTATGATACCTCAAGGTCCCCACATGGGAGGTAACTTAGATGTTAGTGTATGATGCCTCAAGATCCCCACATGGGAGGTTGTTAGATGTTAGTGTATGATACCTCAAGGTCCCAACATGGGAGGTTGTTAGATGTTAGTTTATGATACCTCAAGGTCCCCACATGGGAGGTAACTTAGATGTTAGTGTATGATACCTCAAGGTCCCCACATGGGAGGTTGTTAGATGTTAGTGTATGATACTTCAAGGTCCCCACATGGGAGGTTGTTAGATGTTAGTGTATGATACCTCAAGGTCCCCACATGGGAGGTTAGATGTTAGTGTATGATACCTCAAGGACCCCACATGGGAGGTAACTTAGATGTTAGTGTATGATACCTCAAGGTCCCCACATGGGAGGTTGTTAGATGTTAGTGTATGGTACCTCAAGGTCCCCACATGGGATGTTGTTAGATGTTAGTGTATGATACCGCAAGGTCCTTACATGGGAGGTAACTTAGATGTTAGTGTATGATGCCTCAAGGTCCCCACATGGTAGGTTGTTAGATGTTAGTGTATGATACCTGAAGGTCCCCACATGGGAGGTAACTTAGATGTTAGTGTATGATACCTCAAGGTCCCCACATGGGAGGTAACTTAGATGTTAGTGTATAATACCTCAAGGTCCCCACATGGGAGGTTGTTAGATGTTAGTGTATGATACCTCAAGGTCCCCACATGGGAGGTTGTTAGATGTTAGTGTATGATACCTCAAGGTCCCCACATGGGAGGTAACTTAGATGTTAGTGTATGATACCTCAAGGTCCCCACATGGGAGGTAACTTAGATGTTAGTGTATGATACCTCAAGGTCCCCACATGGGAGGTTGTTAGATGTTAGTGTATGATACCTCAAGGTCCCCACATGGGAGGTAACTTAGATGTTAGTGTATGATACCTCAAGGTCCCCACATGGGAGGTAACTTAGATGTTAGTGTATGATGCCTCAAGGTCCCCACATGGTAGGTTGTTAGAAGTTAGTGTATGATACCTCAAGGTCCCCACATGGGAGGTTGTTAGATGTTGGTGTATGATACCTCAAGGTCCCCACATGGGAGGTAACTTAGATGTTAGTGTATGATGCCTCAAGGTCCCCACATGGGAGGTTGTTAGATGTTGGTGTATGATACCTCAAGGTCCCCACATGGGAGGTTGTTAGAAGTTAGTGTATGATACCTCAAGGTCCCCACATGGGAGGTAACTTAGATGTTAGTTTATGATGCCTCAAGATCCCCACATGGGAGGTTGTTAGATGTTAGTGTATGATATCTCAAGGTCCCCACATGGGAGGTTGTTAGATGTTAGTGTCTGATACCTCAAGGTCCCCACATGGGAGGTTGTTAGATGTTAGTGTATGATACCTCAAGGTCCCCTCATGGGAGGTAACTTAGATGCTAGTGTATGATACCTCAAGGTCCCCACATGGGAGGTACCTTAGATGTTAGTGTATGATACCTCAAGGTCCCCACATGGGAGGTAACGTAGATGTTAGTGTATGATGCCTCAAGGTCCCCACATGGGAGGTAACTTAGATGTTAGTGTATGATGCCTCAAGGTCCCCACATGGGAGGTTGTTAGATGTTAGTGTTTAATTCTTCAAGGTCCCCACATGGGAGGTTGTTACATGTTAATGTATGATTCCTCAAGGTCCCCACATGGGAGGTTGTTAGATGTTAGTGTATGATACCTCAAGGTCCCCACATGGGAGGTTGTTAGATGTTAGTGTATGATACCTCAAGGTCCCCACATGGGAGGTAACTTAGATGTTAGTGTATGATGCCTCAAGGTCCCCACATGGGAGGTTGTTAGATGTTAGTGTATGATACCTCAAGGTCCCAACATGGGAGGTTGTTAGATGTTAGTGTATGATACCTCAAGATCCCCACATGGGAGGTAACTTAGATGTTCGTGTATGATACCTCAAGGTCCCCACATGGGAGGTTGTTAGATGTTAGTGTATGATGCCTCAAGGAGGTTATTAGATGTTAGTGTATGATACCTCAGGGAGGTTGTTTGATGTTAGTGTATGATACCTCAGGGAGGTTGTTAGATGTTAGTGTTTGATACCTCAAGGTCCCCACATAGGAGGTTGTTAGATGTTAATGTATGATACCTCAGGGAGGTTGTTAGATGTTAGTGTATGATACCTCAGGGAGGTTGTTAGATGTTAGTGTATGATACCTCAGGGAGGTTGTTAGATGTTGGTGTATGATACCTCAAGTTCCCCACATGGGAGGTAACTTAGATGTTAGTGTATGATACCTCAAGGTCCCCACATGGGAGGTAACTTAGATGTTAGTGTATGATACCTCAAGGTCCCCACATGGGAGGTTGTTAGATGTTAGTGTATGATACCTCAAGGTCCCCACATGGGAGGTAACTTAGATGTTAGTGTATGATGCCTCAAGGTCCCCACATGGGAGGTTGTTAGATGTTAGTGTATGATACCTCAAGGTCCCCACATGGGAGGTTGTTAGATGTTAGTGTATGATACCTCAAGGTCCCCACATGGGAGGTTGTTAGATGTTAGTGTATGATACCTCAAGGTCCCCACATGGGAGGTTGTTAGATGTTAGTGTATGATACCTCAAGGTCCCCACATGGGAGGTAACTTAGATGTTAGTGTATGATGCCTCAAGGTCCCCACATGGGAGGTTGTTAGATGTTAGTGTATGATACCTCAAGATCCCCACATGGGAGGTAACTTAGATGTTCGTGTATGATACCTCAAGGTCCCCACATGGGAGGTTGTTAGATGTTAGTGTATGATGCCTCAAGGAGGTTATTAGATGTTAGTGTATGATACCTCAGGGAGGTTGTTTGATGTTAGTGTATGATACCTCAGGGAGGTTGTTAGATGTTAGTGTATGATACCTCAAGGTCCCCACATAGGAGGTTGTTAGATGTTAATGTATGATACCTCAGGGAGGTTGTTAGATGTTAGTGTATGATACCTCAGGGAGGTTGTTAGATGTTAGTGTATGATACCTCAGGGAGGTTGTTAGATGTTGGTGTATGATACCTCAAGTTCCCCACATGGGAGGTAACTTAGATGTTAGTGTATGATACCTCAAGGTCCCCACATGGGAGGTAACTTAGATGTTAGTGTATGATACCTCAAGGTCCCCACATGGGAGGTTGTTAGATGTTAGTGTATGATACCTCAAGGTCCCCACATGGGAGGTAACTTAGATGTTAGTGTATGATGCCTCAAGGTCCCCACATGGGAGGTTGTTAGATGTTGGTGTATGATACCTCAAGGTCCCCACATGGGAGGTTGTTAGAAGTTAGTGTATGATACCTCAAGGTCCCCACATGGGAGGTAACTTAGATGTTAGTGTATGATACCTCAAGGTCCCCACATGGGAGGTTGTTAGATGTTAGTGTATGATATCTCAAGGTCCCCACATGGGAGGTTGTTAGATGTTAGTGTCTGATACCTCATGGTCCCCACATGGGAGGTTGTTAGATGTTAGTGTATGATACCTCAAGGTCCCCACATGGGAGGTAACTTAGATGTTAGTGTATGATACCCCAAGGTCCCCACATGGGAGGTACCTTAGATGTTAGTGTATGATACCTCAAGGTCCCCACATGGGAAGTTGTTAGATGTTAGTGTATGATACCTCAAGGTCCCCACATGGGAGGTAACTTAGATGTTAGTGTATGATGCCTCAAGGTCCCCACATGGGAGGTTGTTAGATGTTAGTGTTTAATACTTCAAGGTCCCCACATGGGAGGTTGTTTGATGTTAGTGTATGATACCTCAAGATCCCCACATGGGAGGTTGTTAGATGTTAGTGTATGATACCTCAAGGTCCCCACATGGGAGGTTGTTAGATGTTAGTGTATGATACTCAAGGTCCCCACATAGGAGGATGTTAGTGTATGATACCTCAAGGTCCCCACATGGGAGGTAACTTAGATGTTAGTGTATGATGCCTCAAGGTCCCCACATGGGAGGTAACTTAGATGTTAGTGTATGATGCCTCAAGGTCCCCACATGGGAGGTTGTTAGATGTTGGTGTATGATACCTCAAGGTCCCCACATGGGAGGTTGTTAGAAGTTAGTGTATGATACCCCAAGGTCCCCACATGGGAGGTAACTTAGATGTTAGTGTATGATGCCTCAAGGTCCCCACATGGGAGGTTGTTAGATGTTAGTGTATGATATCTCAAGGTCCCCACATGGGAGGTTGTTAGATGTTAGTGTCTGATACCTCAAGGTCCCCACATGGGAGGTTGTTAGATGTTAGTGTATGATACCTCAAGGTCCCCACATGGGAGGTAACTTAGATGTTAGTGTATGATACCTCAAGGTCCCCACATGGGAGGTACCTTAGATGTTAGTGTATGATACCTCAAGGTCCCCACATGGGAGGTAACTTAGATGTTAGTGTATGATGCCTCAAGGTCCCCACATGGGAGGTAACTTAGATGTTAGTGTATGATGCTTCAAGGTCCCCACATGGGAGGTTGTTAGATGTTAGTGTTTAATACTGCAAGGTCCCCACATGGGAGGTTGTTAGATGTTAGTGTATGATACCTCAAGGTCCCCACATGGGAGGTTGTTAGATGTTAGTGTATGATACCTCAAGGTCCCCACATGGGAGGTTGTTAGATGTTAGTGTATGATGCCTCAAGGTCCCCACATGGGAGGTAACTTAGATGTTAGTGTATGATGCCTCAAGGTCCCCACATGGGAGGTAACTTAGATGTTAGTGTATGATGCCTCAAGGTCCCCACATGGGAGGTTGTTAGATGTTAGTGTATGATACCTCAAGATCCCCACATGGGAGGTAACTTAGATGTTAGTGTATGATGCCTCAAGGTCTCCACATGGGAGGTTGTTAGATGTTAGTGTATGATGCCTCAAGGAGGTTGTTAGATGTTAGTGTATGATACCTCAGGGAGGTTGTTAGATATTAGTGTATGATACCTCAAGGTCCCCACATGGAAGGTTGTTAGATGTTAATGTATGATACCTCAGGGAGGTTGTTAGATGTTAGTGTATGATACCTCAGGGAGGTTGTTAGATGTTAGTGTATGATACCTCAGGGAGGTTGTTAGATGTTACTGTATGATACCTCAGGGAGGTTGTTAGATGTTAGTGTATGATACCTCAGGGAGGTTGTTAGATGTTAGTGTATGATACCTCAGGGAGGTTGTTAGATATTAGTGTATGATACCTCAAGGTCCCCACATGGGAGGTTGTTAGATGTTAATGTATGATACCTCAGGGAGGTTGTTAGATGTTAATGTATGATACCTCAGGGAGGTTGTTAGATGTTAGTGTATGATACCTCAGGGAGGTTGTTAAATGTTAGTGTATGATACCCCAGGGAGGTTGTTAGATGTTAGTGTATGATACCTCAAGGTCCCCACAAGGGAGGTTGTTAGATGTCAGTGTATGATACCTCAAGGTCCCCACATGGGAGGTAACTTAGATGTTAGTGTATGATACCTCAATGTCCCCACATGGAGGTTGTTAGATGTTAGTGTATGATACCTCAAGGTCCCCACATGGGAGGTTGTTAGATGTTAGTGTATGATACCTCAAGGTCCCCACATGGTAGGTTGTTAGATGTTAGTGTATGATACCTCAAGGTCCCCCCATGGAAGGTTGTTAGATGTTGGTGTATGATACCTCAAGGTCCCCACATGGGAGGTTGTTAGAAGTTAGTGTATGATACCTCAAGGTCCCCACATGGGAGGTAACTTAGATGTTAGTGTATGATGCCTCAAGGTCCCCACATGGGAGGTTGTTAGATGTTGGTGTATGATACCTCAAGGTCCCCACATGGGAGGTTGTTAGAAGTTAGTGTATGATACCTCAAGGTCCCCACATGGGAGGTAACTTAGATGTTAGTGTATGATGCCTCAAGATCCCCACATGGGAGGTTGTTAGATGTTAGTGTATGATATCTCAAGGTTCCCACATGGGAGGTTGTTAGATGTTAGTGTCTGATACCTCAAGGTCCCCACATGGGAGGTTGTTAGATGTTAGTGTATGATACCTCAAGGTCCCCACCTGGGAGGTAACTTAGATGTTAGTGTATGATACCTCAAGGTCCCCACATGGGAGGTACCTTATATGTTAGTGTATGATACCTCAAGGTCCCCACGTGGGAGGTAACGTAGATGTTAGTGTATGATGCCTCAAGGTCCCCACATGGGAGGTAACTTAGATGTTAGTGTATGATGCCTCAAGGTCCCCACATGGGAGGTTGTTAGATGTTAGTGTTTAATACTTCAAGGTCCCCACATGGGAGGTAACTTAGATGTTAGTGTATGATGCCTTAAGGTCCCCACATGGGAGGTTGTTAGATGTTAGTGTATGATACCTCAAGATCCCCACATGGGAGGTAACTTAGATGTTAGTGTATGATACCTCAAGGTCCCCACATGGGAGGTTGTTAGATGTTAGTGTATGATGCCTCAAGGAGGTTATTAGATGTTAGTGTATGATACCTCAGGGAGGTTGTTTGATGTTAGTGTATGATACCTCAGGGAGGTTGTTAGATGTTAGTGTATGATACCTCAAGGTCCCCACATAGGAGGTTGTTAGATGTTAATGTATGATACCTCAGGGAGGTTGTTAGATGTTAGTGTATGATACCTCAGGGAGGTTGTTAGATGTTAGTGTATGATACCTCAGGGAGGTTGTTAGATGTTGGTGTATGATACCTCAAGTTCCCCACATGGGAGGTAACTTAGATGTTAGTGTATGATATCTCAAGGTCCCCACATGGGAGGTAACTTAGATGTTAGTGTATGATACCTCAAGGTCCCCACATGGGAGGTTGTTAGATGTTAGTGTATGATACCTCAAGGTCCCCACATGGGAGGTAACTTAGATGTTAGTGTATGATGCCTCAAGGTCCCCACATGGGAGGTAACTTAGATGTTAGTGTATGATGCCTCAAGGTCCCCACATGGGAGGTTGTTAGATGTTGGTGTATGATACCTCAAGGTCCCCACATGGGAGGTTGTTAGAAGTTAGTGTATGATACCTCAAGGTCCCCACATGGGAGGTAACTTAGATGTTAGTGTATGATGCCTCAAGGTCCCCACATGGGAGGTTGTTAGATGTTAGTGTATGATATCTCAAGGTCCCCACATGGGAGGTTGTTAGATGTTAGTGTCTGATACCTCAAGGTCCCCACATGGGAGGTTGTTAGATGTTAGTGTATGATACCTCAAGGTCCCCACATGGGAGGTAACTTAGATGTTAGTGTATGATACCCCAAGGTCCCCACATGGGAGGTACCTTAGATGTTAGTGTATGATACCTCAAGGTCCCCACATGGGAGGTTGTTAGATGTTAGTGTATGATACCTCAAGGTCCCCACATGGGAGGTAACTTAGATGTTAGTGTATGATGCCTCAAGGTCCCCACATGGGAGGTTGTTAGATGTTAGTGTTTAATACTTCAAGGTCCCCACATGGGAGGTTGTTAGATGTTAGTGTATGATACCTCAAGATCCCCACATGGGAGGTTGTTAGATGTTAGTGTATGATACCTCAAGGTCCCCATATGGGAGGTTGTTAGATGTTAGTGTATGATGCCTCAAGGTCCCCACATGGGAGGTTGTTAGATGTTAGTGTATGATACCTTAAGGACCCCACATGGGAGGATGTTAGTGTATAATACTCAAGGTCCCCACATAGGAGGATGTTAGTGTATGATACCTCAAGATCCCCACATGGGAGGTTGTTAGATGTTAGTGTATGATACCTCAAGGTCCCCACATGGGAGGTTGTTAGATGTTTGTGTATCACAAAGAAAACAAATTAATCTGAAGAAAGATTCTTTACTCATTAACAAGTTCATTCATTAACAAATATAATCATTTATACACAAGTTACATAACTTGAATTATAAATTCAGAATTTCTCATTAATGATCCTTGTAGATGTAAGTATACAATGTAGTGTGAAATTATGCTGTTAGAATACTAGCAGATTTGAACTGCATCGGTGGTGTAATGGGTCCAGTACAATAGATTGTAGGTTCGATTCCCGGTTAGGTCAAACCAAGGAGTATAAAACTGGTGCTGCTTCTTTACTAAGTATCCAGCATTAAGGAGTAATAACAAAGACTGGTTGACTTTACATTAGGATATTCTGATAATGTGTCAAAGTGGAGTGACACATCTACCTGCAGACTGTTGTTTCAGTAAACTAGCATAACAATCCAACTATGAGTGTTGGTCTAATACAAAGTGAATATCATCATCACCTCCTCATCAAAATGTCATTTGTATTCCCCATGACATAGTTTATTATTATACTTCTCATACTTTTTTATATAAATATATAAATTTTATTGCAATAAAAATACTATTTCCATAGTTTCATTCAATTTGTCTGAAAAGTACTATTCACCGGTGAATAGCACAAATGACTATTCACCGGCCGGTGAATAGCACTTTAATCACTTTTTTTTTTGGTTTTTAAAAAAAATTAATTTCTTCTTCAAATGCACACATGAAAATGTATTAGTTTTTAAAAAGCATTAATAATGTAAACTAGAAATCCATCAGAAAAGGACCTAATTTAGAATTTTGAATTGCACAGTTGTTCAGTATAATAAAAACACTTATAGACTTGATATTTGGGTAATAGCACTTTAATTGTCCCCTCTGTACCAACTATTTTTCTCGGCGTTGCCTCGGAAAATAGTTGGTGTCTTGGGGACAATAAAAGTGCTATTACCCTCATACCCAGTCAATAAGTGTATATTATTATGATCACTAGCAGATTAACCTAATTTATACACAAATTTACAAGTCTACAAACCAGAATTTTTATACAAATTTACAAGTCTACAAACCAGAATTGTTCATTGAGAATCAATGTCGGACAACATAAAACAATTTTAATAAATTTTATACCAACTTTGCTTTTGTTTTCAGATTTCAACAACAGAGTGGTCTCCCTTATAAAGACATGTTATTTTTTGATGATGAATACAGAAATATAAGAGACGTTGGTTCATTAGGTAAATTCATTTGATCCTAGGACCATAGGAGTTGTTTGTATCAGGTTCATTAGGTAAATTCATTTGATCCTAGGACCATAGGAGCTGTTTGTATCAGGTGCATTAGGTAAATTCGTTTGATCCTACGACCATAGGAGCTGTTTGTATCAGGTTCATTAGGTAAATTCATTTGATCCTAGGACCATAGGAGCTGTTTGTATCAGGTTCATTAGGTAAATTCATTTGATCCTAGGACCATAGGAGCTGTTTGTATCAGGTTCATTAGGTAAATTCATTTGATCCTAGGACCATAGGAGCTGTTTGTATAAGGTTCATTAGGTAAATTCATTTGATCCTAGGACCATAGAAACTGTTTGTATCAGGTTCATTAGGTAAATTCATTTGATCCTAGGACCATAGGAGCTGTTTGTATCAGGTTCATTAGGTAAATTCATTTGATCCTAGGACCATAGGAGCTGTTTGTATCTGGTTCATTAGGTAAATTCATTTGATCCTAGAACCATAGGAGCTGTTTGTATCAGGTTCATTAGGTAAATTCATTTGATCCTAGGACCATAGGAACTGTTTGTATCAGGTTCATTTGGTAAATTCATTTGATCCTAGGACCATATGAGCTGTTTGTATCAGGTTCATTAGGTAAATTCATTTGATCCTAGGACCATAGGAGCTGTTTGTGTCACAATTAACCTCTATGGAATTTTTCTTTATTGAATTGAAATCCAAGAGAGCTGCAACTTAAATTGTGATGAAATTCCTCTCTAAAACCACTTGAAAACAAACTTGACAGAAATGTTTCTTGGATTGTTCTCTAAAAAGTTAATATATTTGTGTCAATCAGAAGTCCAAGGTTGCCCCCATTATAGGACATGATTTAACATACAATTATTATTATTTTTAAGCATATTTTATTCACAACTGCATGTGAATGGCATTGAGCAACAGGCTATGCCTATGCAAGTTTTTTATATTATATTATATTATATTATATTATATTATATTATATTATATTATATTATATTATATTAATTAAATTGTCACCTCAATGGTCAATTACTAGAAGATTAATGCTAGTTTTCTATATGAGTTACAATGTCAATACATTATTCAGGTGTAGTATACTACCAGGATCATTAGGAAATATTTTTGTTAATGCAAGCTTAAGCTTAAAACATTTTTGACCCAGAGGGCTACTTAAATCATTGAGAATATAGTCAGAATGCAGGAATTTGGGCAAATTTTCTGATAAGTGAATTATAAGTAAAATAGAATTTGATTCAGGCCAGACTCTTCTAAATAAAATACATAGCCTTTTCAAACTTTGAAGTGTACTATAATCTCACTATTTTTACCATATATTTTTCTCAGTGTTGTATCTCCTCAAAAATATCAAATTGGCGAGCCAACTTTTCAGTCTAATAAGAATTTTCTGTCATTCTTGCTGCTTGATTAATGTTTACCACCGTCAATTATTTATAAAACTTGTGATCATGATAGTTTCACAAATTAAATTACTTCATAGAAATTACTGATGTTAGTCCCATTTCTTCATAACTGATTTCTGATTCATTCAATAATAACACTTCAATGCAATGTGAATGTCAAACTTCCTTTGTTTCTGTAAGCGCCGGTACTACTTTAATTATGCCACATCCTGATTTAGTGGAGTCTGACCTTTAATGTTTTCTATTTATTTAAAGGGCCCGGGTGGCTCAATGAGCTAGGTAGTTGGATTACCTAACAACTCATACAAGCCTATCACCAAGTAATAAAGTGTACCAGTTGCTTGCCCATGGCTGGTGGTTCTCTCCGGGTACTCCGGCTTCTTTCACCACTAAAACTGGTCACCATGATATAGCTGAAATATTGCTGAAAGTGGCGTTAAAGGCAATAAATCAAATCAAATCAATGCAAAGTGAGTCAATTTGTTTCCGTAAGGACTGGTACTACTTTAATTATGCCACATTCTGATTTAGTGGAGTCTGACCTTTGATGTTTTCTATTTATTTACAGGTGTTACTTGTATCCATGCTGAAGATGGTGTATCAAGATCAGTAATTGATGAAGGATTTAAGACTTTTGCCATGAAGAAACATTGATGATAGTTTTATCTAGTCACACATACATATAAATACTAAACTGGACAATCATATCATGATATTGTAAATTAAGTTTTAAGAAAATTTCAAATTTGAATTATTTTCTTCAAGTTCATTAAAGAAAAACATTATGAAATAATTTTCATTCTGTGTTCCGGTGATATGAAAAGTTTGGAGATGTTCGTCATTTTTGAATTGTTCAAGTTTATTTTTCCACTATTTTGGAGACTACCAATGTCTATATTGATTATAAGTACTTGTACTATGATTGCTGAAAAAGAAATTAGATGATTAATGATGAAAAATCTGTAACAGTGCCGGCTCCATGAAACAGTATTCAGTGTTGTGATTGTTGTCAGAGGAGATAAACAATGTACATACTGACATTATTTGTTACTATTTATGTATATACCGGTATTATTTATTGAAATTTTATTTTAAAATTTTTGTTTATGACTAATCCTTGAATGAAGCATAATTATTGTTTACTACCTGTCCACATGGTGGGTAAGGGAGACTGACTTAAATTTACCCTCAAATCTCGTACACAGTTCTGTAGGTGTAAAAAACTGCATGTAATTTGGCAGCAAAGACTGAGCTGGGACGATTCCGTTTAGATTCTTTTATAAAGACACTAGTTATGATGCATTATTCACGCATACATTCTGATAAAATAAATCCTCTGATAAAAGAGGCATTCAATCTAAATAAATCTATGCATGATAATGGCATATTCACATGGTACACTTTTGCAAAAGAAATATTTGCCGAATTTGAAATAGATAAAAGTGATTTTGAAGCTTTCAGTAGGCCATTTAAAATTGCTAAAATCTCTATTAAAAAAATATTTAAAAAATCTTAAATTTTTGTTCTTCCCTCGACGGGATTTGAACTCGCACCATTGATACACTGCAGCACCAATCGCTTAGCCATATGTCCAGCCCCCTAGACCACTCGACCACATCCGCTCCATAAAAAAGGAGCTTCAATAATCGTAGGGTTACCTCGTCTCGTAAGGCAAATCTAGAGATAGACATATGACATGTGTATAAGCGTGTGTAGATGGTACATATATACTTAATATTATAATTTGATAGCAATCTAACTCAGCAATTTTTAATATATTGTATACTGTAATGAAGAATTCATTATACAGTCACACGAAATAAAGTATATTATACAAACGTCTAAGCAAGTGACAACCATGCAATATATCTGTCCCACTGGATCTCAATATATATATATAAAGTCTAAGGGAATCTACCAACCAGAGAACTTAATGAGTAACGGATCGTCGAGACATGACGATGCAGCACAAACAAAATAAATTATAGAAGTCTAGAAGATTGTGCAACGATACCGATAAAGATGTTACAAAAAATATATTGACAAAATTTTCGATCAACAAATGACCTTCATCGGTGTCTATCAAAGTTAGACTGAGTTTGTAAAGATTAGATGGTATAATTACAACTCACTAAATAGTCAGGTGACAAAGTGTGACATATTTAAAATATTAAAAATCTTTAACTCCCTCATTTCACTGTAAAGATAGGATGGTATAATTACCACTCACTAAGTAGTCGGGTGACAAAGTGACGTATTAAAAATCTTGAACTCCCTCATTTCACAGTAAAGATATGATGGTATAATTGTCACCTGGTAAAGTGTGACGCATTTGAAAATGCTAAGGATAATCGTTAATAAAAGGTGGTGAGCACAAATCCTTAACTTTGTGACAGTAGTAACATATTCGTTAACTATAAACACTGAAAGAAAATATACATAAAAACCTATTGTTTTCTGTTTATACCGTCCGGATGTAAAACACGGAGTTCTTTAATCCAAAATCTTTCCCGATTCTCACGTTGAAAATCACTCCACAGACAGTTCTATTCAATGATGAGGATTTTCATTCTGTTGAAATCCTCGAGACTGTGGTCAGACAGTCTGGAGTGCTGGCTCACAGGAAGAAATGTCTTTTTTGTAAGGTCACTCCTGTGTCCATTCAGGCGTTTGTGGAAAGGCTGCATAGACTCCCCAACATATTGGAGGCCACAAACGGAACACTCAAGAATGTAAATAACATTTGCACTCTTACAATTACAAAATATTTTGCACTGTTAATAACCGAATGTTGATCTTTTTATTTTTTAAATCATGAGAGGAAATTATTCTCAGTAATTAGAATGTCAAAGGAACCAAGTCAACTGCATAACATGGTAAAGCAGCGCTACAGCGGCAGGAGAGGATATAATCCATGTTGAGTAATTAAGAAATAAATCATGGAAGCCATAATGTGTTGGGAGTTTTAACATGGATTGGCGGATATTATAGTTATTAGTCTCGAGATGTTATATATCCCCTTTAAAACGGGATGTATAACATCTAGAGACTGATAACATTTTTATCTGAATGTTCCAACATTAATAAGTACCATGTGTATGTCCTTATTATAGGAAAAACATAAATACGTGTATCTTTGGACAAAGATCACAGAGCGATTATTGATTTTCTGTCATCGTGTGAAATGTGTGTCGTCTGCTGTGCACAATGTAAATGAACAGCACATAGGTGAGAGCGATTATTGATTTTCTGTCACCGCACGGCTTCCCTGAAGTTTTAAAAGTACCTTTTTAGCCAATCAAAATTCTACTTGCCACGAAAACATCAGAGAATAGTATTTTATCCCGAGCCAGAAGCGAGGGATAAAATTTACTAATATCCGCCAATCCATGTTAAAACTCAAAACACATTCTGGCTTCCATGATTTATTTCGTTTCTGATATGTCTAAGAGTACAAATACGGTAGTATACTTTGATTGGAAGACGGTAATTTATATTTACGGTATCTTCAAACTTTTTTTGTTGAGAAAAGTAAAACGTGATAGATTATATAAATAGAATGCTTGGTAATACTGTATTATCGATCATGGCCCATTAAAGTAAAATCATACCACTAAAATTCCAAGTAATACTACACATTTAGCAACTGACTCATAAACGATAGACTACCGGTATATCAATGAAATTCTTAGTAAGGATAACAAAAGGACCATTATAAACAAAACACCGAATTTGTAAATCAAGCCTGACATCCGTGTACTATGTTAAAACATGCACGTTATATCGTTATATGTACTGTATTAGATGAATTATGAATTATCAAATATATTGTTTGTTTTTCCATACTTTATTGAAATAAGTAAGAATAAAATATTGATCTCACGATGTTGTTATCAGCAGTCATGTGTGCTAAACCATTACGCCACCGCAACGTTAATATTAAGCTAAAAATAAATCAAATTTACGTTAATACAATTATTCATCAGGAATTCACTTTGCGAAAGAGCTAAATAAAATATATTTGTTAAAGAAAAAAATAATAATAAAAAGTAAAGGGACTACTAAAGATAGAAAGTTCTGATGTATTTACATGTCCAATGAATTAATTTCTAAGATAATCTGACGTACTAATTTTCTTTTTGGTTGCTTGTTTTGTTTTCTGTACTTTTTGTGAATTGTGGGGATAATATTAAAGTATACTTTAGTATAGAAACACATGAAATTCCACTGAGGGTTAGAAAAAAAACACGTCGGACTCAATGCACAATCAGATCGACAGTAAATCACCTCAAAAATTTATTTAACGTCAAAACTGTTTCATAAAAATTGTTCAAGTTTTACTCCCGTAGCAAAACAACTACAATAACCAACTTTATTTTGGATGAGATTAAAAGGTCGATTTCTATTTCTGTCTATTACGGATGAAAACGGTCAATAAAAAATGGCCGCTGACGAGAAATCGACCTTAAAAATTATTTTTTGATTGCAGATTTCATACTCTCCACACTCGGGTACCAACACAAAAATGAAATGAGATATGTATTTATGTATATTAAACATCATACTAAAATATGCCGTTGGTACCTGCTTGTGGTTATACTGAAAATTGACATTAAATACACATTTCTTATATTTTAACGAAACGATAGACTTTTCATTGACTAGTATGACGTCATCGCACGTGCAAATATGGAAAATTGTTACCAAAATAGTAGTTGGGGTAAAGGTCTTATAAAATCAAGAAACAACGAAAGCTATACGTTTCATTTATAATTTGTCTATTTTTTAGGCCAATTTCTGCCCTTATCATACCTACTCCTTTGCAGAGATATCAGACATTGGAACTACATTGTGTCTGATTTAGACAGATATTTAATGTATAGATTTGTATTCTATTGGGGGGATCTTCATAATATTTGGTATTCACGTACATTAGCAATAAGTACTGTAAAGAATGATTAAAACTTTTACCTGTCAGATCAAGGGCAGATAATTTTGTGAGGAAAGTGTAAATCCTAACACCAGAATTACAATATGTGTTATGATATAGCTTTGGAATATGTTATATAAACATTATGTTCACCTACTTTATCTTATTTTGTTTTACAGGGAAGCACTTGCATTTTTCACTTCAAGGGGAGATAAATGCGTTGAAAACAATACATCATCAATCTGGTTAAAATCACATCTCTTACTTGCTCTGTTTTACTGATGGGTTGTGGAGAACTGAAGAAGCCACATTACAGATCACATGCAAGTTATGGGGTTTCTTCAGATTCACAAGCCTTAACTAAAAACTGAGATTTCTTTTCTTGACTATTCTTCATTGGAAGCTGCATGACAATGAGTTGTTCAACATATCTTCTATGGAATTTTTCTTTTTGCCAATTTATATATGCAAATTATGTAGATTATGTTTATTTTGATAAAAAAAAAATCCTTTATATAGATATTGTCTACTCAGAAACCATTATTCCAAATGAACCAAATTGGATTTGAATAGTCTTTGGATGGTACACATTCAAACTTGTATCCAACAATCCTGTCCTACATTCAATGTGGCTGGCATTACTTAAATGGAAACTTCTTTAATTGACTATTACTGCATTACCGGTATATTAAATTAAAATGAGATAAATTTTAAACTGCAGCTGCATGACATAATTGAAAAGTTTAAAGAAGGTGCCTGTCATCATTGTCCTTCATCCAAGAAGACCACCATTACTGAAAATTGAATTTTTAATTGACAATTGCAGCTTTACTTTTTAGCCAAAACGAGGTCTAATGTAAACTACAATTATCCCAAACTATTCCCCCATATTCGTCCAATACTAGAATATGGGGGAATAGTTTGGATAATTGTAGTAAACAGGAATCTGAATTACTGGAAGGTGTACAACTTGAGGCAGCTCTCATAATTACAGGATTAAGAAAGGGAACGTCACATGAAAAATTGTACATTGAACTGGGATGGATGCCACTGAAAGAACGTCGAAGGATAAATAAGCTAATATTATTACATAAAATTCTCCATGATGAAACACCAGAATATCTTTTAAATGAATTTCTTCTACATGCTAACCATCAATCTAGTTATAATTTGAGATGTAGCCGAGTATTTGAACCTCCACTCTAATACCACTTCATACAAATGTAGTCTTTTCCCTAATGTAATCGAGTTGGAATTCACTTGATGTAGACACCCAAAATCAACATAGTAGACTGATGTTCAAAAAGCAAATAAGTTCTAATATATCTGTCCCTCCCCCTTACTTTGCCTTGGGTACAAGAAAATATAACATGTTCCATTGTCAACTTAGAAACTTGGCAAGCAATTTGAATCAACACAAGTTCTTGTCACTCTTGTCAGATAGTTTGAGGTGACCCTGTGGTGATGATGTTGAAGATAGTTTCCACTATTTTTATGTCTGTCCCCTTTTCATTCGCCAAAGAATTATGCTGAGAAACTTAGCCAACGTCCTAAACATTGATGTACTCCTAAAGGGATCACCTGATCTTTCTTTTGATGATAATGTACTTATTATGAACTCTGTCTACCCCTTTATTTGTGGCACCAAGAGACTTGACTATTAACATTTTTCAATTTAATTTTGTATTATTTGTTTTGAATCTTTTTTTTTTAATTTGCTGCTTAAGAACAAATATATATCTAATATTCATGTGTATATGTATGCATATGTATGAATATGCCTTTTAAGGCTTATATATACATATACATATATATCCTTAATATACAGAAGAATATATTAATTACTAGTTAACTTATTCACACTAAATTAACAAATTTCTCAATTATAATGAATAAATGGACAGTTAAAAAATTATTACAAAATTTTGAATTTCTCCTAAGAAAAAATTATGTACACTAATTATACTTGATGTCCTTAGTTATTGAGGGAGAGCACTTACATAGGCTATGCCTGATGTGCTATCCCATTGGATATTGTATAATTAAATTTATGCACTTTATTCAATAAAATATTTGAATTTAATTAATGTAAACTGCAGCTGCATGACAGTGAGTACTTCAACATATCTTCAGGAATTTCCTGCACAATTATTTTGTTTGGCCTGTTTTTACTGGTGATGCAAGTTTATACTGGCTTATGTTAATACATGCAACATTAAAATCTTCTCAACCAAATTAAATCCAAGATGGTTGCCACTATTGAAATAGAAGTTCTTTAAAACTTGAATAAGCTGGAATTTAATGTTTTAGACTTGCCACAATACACAGACTAGTTTGAATTTGGTTTGTATTCCTTTTATGATTCAACATTTATGCCCCTTCATTAATTGAAAAATGGAGAATTAGAGGTTTCCTTGCTCTATCTGTAGTTGCCTAAGAACAAATGTTTTGAACACAATACATTTGTCTTGTACGTTCCAGAGTTATGTCCCATAATTGAAAAATGGCAAATTTGTGGTTTTGGTGCTCCTTATTGTCTGCTGCACCATACGTACTCCGACTTCTTCCACCACTAAAACTGGTCGCCATGATATAGCTGAAATATTGCTGAAAGTGGCGGTAAACACCAAAAATCAAATCTTATTCCAAAACTTGTTTTTCATCAAAATTTCATGGAAAGACGGGTGCTGTTAACATGCAGAACCGACTGAACCAATAGTTCCTATTAGTCACGTTGAAGTAATCACTTTTACGGTCGGTATGATTTGTTTTAACTGTTAAGGAATAGCTTTGTAAGAGTTGATTATGGATATGTCTAGTCGCAATTTCATCCTTTTCTGATTCAGATTCTATCACCGAATATGACTTATCAACAGATTTTTAACATGAGTAACACAATGGATGACACAGGTGGAGCCAGATCTGCTTATCCTTCGAAAGCTTGTGAGTTCACACGCGGTTTTTAGTTGTGTTTGTATTGTTCAATCTTTAGTTTTCTGTTGGCCATTGTTCGTCGTTTTGCCCTTTTTCTTTTGGTCATATTGGTTCAAAGGACTCAAACCCACATAGCAGCTTGTCCCTGCACACTAAAGATCTCTGTTTTGGCCATATTGGTTCAAAGGACTCGAACCCCCATAGCAGCTTATCCCTGCACACTAAAGATCTCTGTTTTGGCCATATTGGTTCAAAGGACTCAAACCCACATAGCAGCTTGTCCCTGCACACTAAAGATCTTTGTTTTGGTCATATTGGTACTGGTGAGGTTCAAAGGACTCAAACCCACATAGCAGCTTGTCCCTGCACACTAAAGATCTCTGTTTTGGTCATATTGGTACTGGTGAGGTTCAAAGGACTCAAACCCACATAGCAGCTTGTCCCTGCACACAAAATATCTCTGTTTTGGTCATATTGGTACTGGTGAGGTTCAAAGGACTCAAACCCACATAGCAGCTTGTCCCTGCACACTAAAGATCTCTGTTTTGGTCATATTGGTACTGGTGAGGTTCAAAGGACTCAAACCCACATAGCAGCTTGTCCCTGCACACTAAAGATCTCTGTTTTGGCCATATTGGTTCAAAGGACTCAAACCCACATAGCAGCTTGTCCCTGCACACACAACATCTCCGTTTTGGTCATATTGGTACTGGTGAGGTTCAAAGGACTCAAACCCACATAGCAGCTTGTCCCTGCACACTAAAGATCTCTGTTTTGGTCATATTGGTACTGGTGAGGTTCAAAGGACTCAAACCCACATAGCAGCTTGTCCCTGCACACTAAAGATCTCTGTTTTGGTCATATTGGTACTGGTGAGGTTCAAAGGACTCAAACCCACATAGCAGCTTGTCCCTGCACACTAAAGATCTCTGTTTTGGTCATATTGGTACTGGTGAGGTTCAAAGGACTCAAACCCACATAGCAGCTTGTCCCTGCACACTAAAGATCTCTGTTTTGGTCATATTGGTACTGGTGAGGTTCAAAGGACTCAAACCCACATAGCAGCTTGTCCCTGCACACTAAAGATCTCTGTTTTGGTCATATTGGTACTGGTGAGGTTCAAAGGACTCAAACCCACATAGCAGCTTGTCCCTGCACACTAAAGATCTCTGTTTTGGTCATATTGGTACTGGTGAGGTTCAAAGGACTCAAACCCACATAGCAGCTTGTCCCTGCACACTAAAGATCTCTGTTTTGGTCATATTGGTACTGGTGAGGTTCAAAGGACTCAAACCCACATAGCAGCTTGTCCCTGCACACAAAACATCTCCGTTTTGGTCATATTGGTACTGGTGAGGTTCAAAGGACTCAAACCCACATAGCAGCTTGTCCCTGCACACACAACATCTCCGTTTTGGTCATATTGGTACTGGTGAGGTTCAAAGGACTCAAACCCACATAGCAGCTTGTCCCTGCACACAAAACATCTCCGTTTTGGTCATATTGGTACTGGTGAGGTTCAAAGGACTCAAACCCACATAGCAGCTTGTCCCTGTACACTATAGATCTCTGTTTTGGTCATATTGGTACTGGTGAGGTTCAAAGGACTCAAACCCACATAGCAGCTTGTCCCTGTACACTATAGATCTCTGTTTTGGTCATATTGGTACTGGTGAGGTTCAAAGGACTCAAACCCACATAGCAGCTTGTCCCTGCACACAAAATATCTCTGTTTTGGTCATATTGGTACTGGTGAGGTTCAAAGGACTCAAACCCACATAGCAGCTTGTCCCTGCACACAAAACATCTCCGTTTTGGTCATATTGGTACTGGTGAGGTTCAAAGGACTCAAACCCACATAGTAGCTTGTCCCTGCACACTAAAGATCTCTGTTTTGGCCATATTGGTTCAAAGGACTCAAACCCACATAGCAGCTTGTCCCTGCACACTAAAGATCTCTGTTTTGGCCATATTGGTTCAAAGGACTCAAACCCACATAGCAGCTTGTCCCTGCACACTAAAGATCTTTGTTTTGGTCATATTGGTACTGGTGAGGTTCAAAGGACTCAAACCCACATAGCATCTTGTCCCTGCACACTAAAAGATCTCTGTTTTGGCCATATTGGTTCAAAGGACTCAAACCCACATAGCAGCTTGTCCTTGCACACTAAAGATCTCTGTTTTGGCCATATTGGTTCAAAGGACTCAAACCCACATAGCAGCTTGTCCCTGCACACTAAAGATCTCTGTTTTGGCCATATTGGTTCAAAGGACTCAAACCCACATAGCAGCTTGTCCCTGCACACTAAAGATCTCTGTTTTGGTCATATTGGTGAGGTTCAAAGGACTCAAACCTACATAGCAGCTTGTCCCTGCACACTAAAGATCTCTGTTTTGGCCATATTGGTTCACAGGACTCAAACCCACATAGCAGCTTGTCCCTGCACACTAAAGATCTCTGTTTTGGTCATATTGGTGAGGTTAAAAGGACTCAAACCTACATAGCAGCTTGTCCCTGCACACTATAGATCTCTGTTTTGGTCATATTGGTACTGGTGAGGTTCAAAGGACTCAAACCCACATAGCAGCTTGTCCCTGCACACTAAAGATCTCTGTTTTGGTCATATTGGTACTGGTGAGGTTCAAAGGACTCAAACCCACATAGCAGCTTGTCCCTGCACACTAAAGATCTCTGTTTTGGTCATATTGGTGAGGTTAAAAGGACTCAAACCCACATAGCAGCTTGTCCCTGCACACTAAAGATCTCTGTTTTGGTCATATTGGTACTGGTGAGGTTCAAAGGACTCAAACCCACATAGCAGCTTGTCCCTGTACACTAAAGATCTCTGTTTTGGTCATATTGGTACTGGTGAGGTTCAAAGGACTCAAACCCACATAGCAGCTTGTCGCTGCACACTAAAGATCTCTGTTTTGGTCATATTGGTACTGGTGAGGTTCAAAGGACTCAAACCCACATAGCAGCTTGTCCCTGCACACTAAAGATCTCTGTTTTGGTCATATTGGTACTGGTGAGGTTCAAAGGACTCAAACCCACATAGCAGTTTGTCCCTGCACACTAAAGATCTCTGTTTTGGTCATATTGGTACTGGTGAGGTTCAAAGGACTCAAACCCACATAGCAGCTTGTCCCTGCACACAAAAGATCTCCGTTTTTGTCATATTGGTACTGGTGAGGTTCAAAGGACTCAAACCCACATAGCAGTTTGTCCCTGCACACAAAAGATCTCTGTTTTGGTCATATTGGTACTGGTGAGGTTCAAAGGATTCAAACCCACATAGCAGCTTGTCCCTGCACACTAAAGATCTCTGTTTTGGTCATATTGGTACTGGTGAGGTTCAAAGGACTCAAACCCACATAGCAGCTTGTCCCTGCACACTAAAGATCTCTGTTTTGGTCATATTGGTACTGGTGAGGTTCAAAGGACTCAAACCCACATAGCAGCTTGTCCCTGCACACAAAAGATCTCTGTTTTGGTCATATTGGTACTGGTGAGGTTCAAAGGACTCAAACCCACATAGCAGATTGTCCCTGCACACTAAAGATCTCTGTTTTGGTCATATTGGTACTGGTGAGGTTCAAAGGACTCAAACCCACATAGCAGCTTGTCCCTGCACACAAAACATCTCCGTTTTGGTCATATTGGTACTGGTGAGGTTCAAAGGATTCAAACCCACATAGCAGCTTGTCCCTGCACACTAAAGATCTTTGTTTTGGTCATATTGGTACTGGTGAGGTTCAAAGGACTCAAACCCACATAGCAGCTTGTCCCTGCACACTAAAGATCTCTGTTTTGGTCATATTGGTACTGGTGAGGTTCAAAGGATTCAAACCCACATAGCAGCTTGTCCCTGCACACTAAAGATCTCTGTTTTGGTCATATTGGTACTGGTGAGGTTCAAAGGACTCAAACCCACATAGCAGCTTGTCCCTGCACACAAAACATCTCCGTTTTGGTCATATTGGTACTGGTGAGGTTCAAAGGACTCAAACCCACATAGCAGCTTGTCCCTGCACACAAAACATCTCCGTTTTGGTCATATTGGTACTGGTGAGGTTCAAAGGACTCAAACACACATAGCAGCTTGTCCCTGCACACACAACATCTCCGTTTTGGTCATATTGGTACTGGTGAGGTTCAAAGGACTCAAACCCACATAGCAGCTTGTCCCTGCACATAAAACATCTCCGTTTTGGTCATATTGGTACTGGTGAGGTTCAAAGGACTCAAACCTACATAGCAGCTTGTCCCTGCACACTAAAGATCTCTGTTTTGGTCATATTGGTACTGGTGAGGTTCAAAGGACTCAAACCCACATAGCAGATTGTCCCTGCACATAAAACATCTCCGTTTTGGTCATATTGGTACTGGTGAGGTTCAAAGGACTCAAACCCACATAGCAGCTTGTCCCTGCACACTAAAGATCTCTGTTTTGGTCATATTGGTACTGGTGAGGTTCAAAGGACTCAAACCCACATAGCAGATTGTCCCTGCACATAAAACATCTCCGTTTTGGTCATATTGGTACTGGTGAGGTTCAAAGGACTCAAACCCACATAGCAGCTTGTCCCTGCACACAAAAGATCTCTGTTTTGGTCATATTGGTACTGGTGAGGTTCAAAGGACTCAAACCCACATAGCAGCTTGTCCCTGCACACTAAAGATCTCTGTTTTGGTCATATTGGTACTGGTGAGGTTCAAAGGACTCAAACCCACATAGCAGCTTGTCCCTGCACACTAAAGATCTCTGTTTTGGTCATATTGGTACTGGTGAGGTTCAAAGGACTCAAACCCACATAGCAGCTTGTCCCTGCACACTAAAGATCTCTGTTTTGGTCATATTGGTACTGGTGAGGTTCAAAGGACTCAAACCCACATAGCAGCTTGTCCCTGCACACTAAAGATCTCTGTTTTGGTCATATTGGTACTGGTGAGGTTCAAAGGACTCAAACCCACATAGCAGTTTGTCCCTGCACACTAAAGATCTCTGTTTTGGTCATATTGGTACTGGTGAGGTTCAAAGGACTCAAACCCACATAGCAGCTTGTCCCTGCACACTAAAGATCTCTGTTTTGGTCATATTGGTACTGGTGAGGTTCAGAGGACTCAAACCCACATAGCAGCTTGTCCCTGCACACTAAAGATCTCTGTTTTGGTCATATTGGTACTGGTGAGGTTCAAAGGACTCAAACCCACATAGCAGCTTGTCCCTGCACACTAAAGATCTCTGTTTTGGTCATATTGGTACTGGTGAGGTTCAAAGGACTCAAACCCACATAGCAGCTTGTCCCTGCACACAAAAGATCTCTGTTTTGGTCATATTGGTACTGGTGAGGTTCAAAGGACTCAAACCCACATAGCAGCTTGTCCCTGCACACTAAAGATCTCTGTTTTGGTCATATTGGTACTGGTGAGGTTCAAAGGACTCAAACCCTCCATAGCAGCTTGTCCCTGCACACTAAAGATCTCTGTTTTGGTCATATTGGTACTGGTGAGGTTCAAAGGACTCAAACCCACATAGCAGCTTGTCCCTGCACACTAAAGATCTCTGTTTTGGTCATATTGGTACTGGTGAGGTTCAAAGGACTCAAACCCACATAGCAGCTTGTCCCTGTACACTAAAGATCTCTGTTTTGGTCATATTGGTACTGGTGAGGTTCAAAGGACTCAAACCCACATAGCAGATTGTCCCTGCACACTAAAGATCTCTGTTTTGGTCATATTGGTACTGGTGAGGTTCAAAGGACTCAAACCCACATAGCAGCTTGTCCCTGCACACAAAAGATCTCTGTTTTGGTCATATTGGTACTGGTGAGGTTCAAAGGACTCAAACCCACATAGCAGCTTGTCCCTGCACACAAAACATCTCCGTTTTGGTCATATTGGTACTGGTGAGGTTCAAAGGACTCAAACCCACATAGCAGATTGTCCCTGCACACAAAACATCTCCGTTTTGGTCATATTGGTACTGGTGAGGTTCAAAGGACTCAAACCCACATAGCAGCTTGTCCCTGTACACTAAAGGTCTCTGTTTTGGTCATATTGGTACTGGTGAGGTTCAAAGGACTCAAACCCACATAGCAGTTTGTCCCTGCACACAAAATATCTCTGTTTTGGTCATATTGGTACTGGTGAGGTTCAGAGGACTCAAACCCACATAGCAGCTTGTCCCTGCACACTAAAGATCTCTGTTTTGGTCATATTGGTACTGGTGAGGTTCAAAGGACTCAAACCCACATAGCAGTTTGTCCCTGCACACAAAATATCTCTGTTTTGGTCATATTGGTACTGGTGAGGTTCAAAGGACTCAAACCCACATAGCAGCTTGTCCCTGCACACAAAACATCTCCGTTTTGGTCATATTGGTACTGGTGAGGTTCAAAGGATTCAAACCCACATAGCAGCTTGTCCCTGCACACAAAACATCTCCGTTTTGGTCATATTGGTACTGGTGAGGTTCAAAGGACTCAAACCCACATAGCAGCTTGTCCCTGCACACTAAAGATCTCTGTTTTGGTCATATTGGTACTGGTGAGGTTCAAAGAACTCAAACCCACATAGCAGCTTGTCCCTGCACACAAAATATCTCTGTTTTGGTCATATTGGTACTGGTGAGGTTCAGAGGACTCAAACCCACATAGCAGCTTGTCCCTGCACACTAAAGATCTCTGTTTTGGTCATATTGGTACTGGTGAGGTTCAAAGGATTCAAACCCACATAGCAGCTTGTCCCTGTACACTATAGATCTCTGTTTTGGTCATATTGGTACTGGTGAGGTTCAAAGGACTCAAACCCACATAGCAGTTTGTCCCTGCACACAAAATATCTCTGTTTTGGTCATATTGGTACTGGTGAGGTTCAAAGGACTCAAACCCACATAGCAGCTTGTCCCTGCACACTAAAGATCTCTGTTTTGGTCATATTGGTACTGGTGAGGTTCAAAGGACTCAAACCCACATAGCAGCTTGTCCCTGCACACTAAAGATCTCTGTTTTGGTCATATTGGTACTGGTGAGGTTCAAAGGACTCAAACCCACATAGCAGCTTGTCCCTGCACACAAAATATCTCTGTTTTGGTCATATTGGTACTGGTGAGGTTCAAAGGACTCAAACCCACATAGCAGCTTGTCCCTGCACACTAAAGATCTCTGTTTTGGTCATATTGGTACTGGTGAGGTTCAAAGGACTCAAACCCACATAGCAGCTTGTCCCTGCACACTAAAGATCTCTGTTTTGGTCATATTGGTACTGGTGAGGTTCAAAGGACTCAAACCCACATAGCAGCTTGTCCCTGCACACTAAAGATCTCTGTTTTGGTCATATTGGTACTGGTGAGGTTCAAAGGACTCAAACCCACATAGCAGTTTGTCCCTGCACACTAAAGATCTCTGTTTTGGTCATATTGGTACTGGTGAGGTTCAAAGGACTCAAACCCACATAGCAGCTTGTCCCTGCACACAAAAGATCTCTGTTTTGGTCATATTGGTACTGGTGAGGTTCAAAGGATTCAAACCCACATAGCAGCTTGTCCCTGCACACTAAAGATCTCTGTTTTGGTCATATTGGTACTGGTGAGGTTCAAAGGACTCAAACCCACATAGCAGCTTGTCCCTGCACACTAAAGATCTCTGTTTTGGTCATATTGGTTCAAAGGATTCAAACCCACATAGCAGCTTGTCCCTGCACACAACATCTCCGTTTTGGTCATATTGGTACTGGTGAGGTTCAAAGGACTCAAACCCACATAGCAGCTTGTCCCTGCACACTAAAGATCTCTGTTTTGGTCATATTGGTTCAAAGGATTCAAACCCACATAGCAGCTTGTCCCTGCACACAACATCTCCGTTTTGGTCATATTGGTACTGGTGAGGTTCAAAGGATTCAAACCCACATAGCAGCTTGTCCCTGCACACTAAAGATCTCTGTTTTGGTCATATTGGTACTGGTGAGGTTCAGAGGACTCAAACCCACATAGCAGCTTGTCCCTGCACACTATAGATCTCTGTTTTGGTCATATTGGTACTGGTGAGGTTCAAAGGACTCAAACCCACATAGCAGCTTGTCCCTGCACACTAAAGATCTCTGTTTTGGTCATATTGGTACTGGTGAGGTTCAAAGGACTCAAACCCACATAGCAGTTTGTCCCTGCACACTAAAGATCTCTGTTTTGGTCATATTGGTACTGGTGAGGTTCAAAGGACTCAAACCCACATAGCAGCTTGTCCCTGCACACTAAAGATCTCTGTTTTGGTCATATTGGTACTGGTGAAGTTCAAAGGACTCAAACCCACATAGCAGCTTGTCCCTGCACACTAAAGATCTCTGTTTTGGTCATATTGGTACTGGTGAGGTTCAAAGGACTCAAACCCACATAGCAGCTTGTCCCTGCACACTAAAGATCTCTGTTTTGGTCATATTGGTACTGGTGAGGTTCAAAGGACTCAAACCCACATAGCAGCTTGTCCCTGCACACTAAAGATCTCTGTTTTGGTCATATTGGTACTGGTGAGGTTCAAAGGACTCAAACCCACATAGCAGCTTGTCCCTGCACACTAAAGATCTCTGTTTTGGTCATATTGGTACTGGTGAGGTTCAAAGGACTCAAACCCACATAGCAGCTTGTCCCTGCACACTAAAGATCTCTGTTTTGGTCATATTGGTACTGGTGAGGTTCAAAGGACTCAAACCCACATAGCAGCTTGTCCCTGCACACTAAAGATCTCTGTTTTGGTCATATTGGTACTGGTGAGGTTCAAAGGACTCAAACCCACATAGCAGCTTGTCCCTGCACACTAAAGATCTCTGTTTTGGTCATATTGGTACTGGTGAGGTTCAAAGGACTCAAACCCACATAGCAGCTTGTCCCTGCACACTAAAGATCTCTGTTTTGGTCATATTGGTACTGGTGAGGTTCAAAGGACTCAAACCCACATAGCAGCTTGTCCCTGCACACTAAAGATCTCTGTTTTGGTCATATTGGTGAGGTTAAAAGGACTCAAACCTACATAGCAGCTTGTCCCTGCACACTATAGATCTCTGTTTTGGTCATATTGGTACTGGTGAGGTTCAAAGGACTCAAACCCACATAGCAGCTTGTCCCTGCACACTAAAGATCTCTGTTTTGGTCATATTGGTACTGGTGAGGTTCAAAGGACTCAAACCCACATAGCAGCTTGTCCCTGCACACTATAGATCTCTGTTTTGGTCATATTGGTACTGGTGAGGTTCAAAGGACTCAAACCCACATAGCAGCTTGTCCCTGCACACTAAAGATCTCTGTTTTGGTCATATTGGTACTGGTGAGGTTCAAAGGACTCAAACCCACATAGCAGCTTGTCCCTGCACACAAAATATCTCCGTTTTGGCCATTGTACTGTCTGCCCTTCGAATTGCGACTTCCGATTGTGCCTTTGAAATTTGTCCATGTTTCGCATTCTCGAACTAAGTGCATATGTGTAGGCTAAGCTTTGAATTACGACATCCGAATGTTTTTCTATCGCCAACATGACCTGTTTATACAACCGTTACGGAATGTGGTACACATGACCATGTGTGTGTCCCGTTTGTTGAAATACCAATTTCATCTTTTCATCGGATTGTAATCTCAACGAGATTATAACTAGTGGGGCAGACACTGCTTATCCTTCCGGACCACCTGAATTAATTCCCGTGTTTAGTGGAGTTTGTGTTGTTCAATCTTTAGTTTTCTGTCAACTATATGTTATTGTTTGTGTCGGTTTGTCCTTTATCTTTTGGTCATTGTATTGTCTATCCGTCTTCGAATTGTGGCTTCTGCTTACTCCTTTGGTATCTTCAAACTCTTCTTATTATAAAGTGAAGCTCTTCCTTATACATGTATGTCATTGCTTAAATGAATAAATGGTTCTGTACCTCCACTAAACCAGATATTTCTTATGACTTTGTTCTTAGTATGTAGAAATTATAAGGATGACTTTCCTTTATTAATTTCCGATATTAGTTTATCAATTTCAATTCAATTCAAAATGTTATTGTCATTAAACAATACAGTTTGTGACAATTATACAAATTATACAAACAAACATGCAACAAAGAGAACATAAAATCGACATTTTCAAGTAAACATGTTAGGAGTCCCTTGTCCTCAGTTCTAACAAGGACGTATATACGTCCTTGGTTCTAATGACTTTTTTTTAAAAAGAAACTCAGTTTATTTACCTGAGATGGTGAAGGGTTTAAAATATATGAAAGTTTTTCTGATTCTGATAAGTTATTAAAAATTTGATTTTCGTTCAAAATGTTTAAAAAAAAGAAGACCTCAATTCAGAATTTATCGTGCAATGTAAAAGAAAATGTTTCTCGTCATCTATACACTTACAGTGTGAGCATAAACGTTGCTCTCTCGGAATATTTAAATGTCTCCCCTTTTCTATTAATAGGTTGTGTTCACTAATTCTAAGCTTTGTTATTAGCTTTCTGTATTCAAAATTAGATATAGATAAGTAACTTTCCACTGATAAATTTTGTTTTAAATTTGAGAATAAATACAGTTTACTTTTTTGGTCTAATTTTGAGAGCTTATTATTTATTAAATTTTCATAGTAAAATTTTAGTGTTGATTTTACATATTTCTTGGGTAGTTTTACTCCAACCAAAATTAGTGATATTTAAGACGGGGTTTTTCCATTTAATTTTACTAGGTGTGTGATGGATGGTCTAACATGTCATAAGGAAACCTGAACACACTGACGATTCTGCGAGTATTTTCCCCTCGAAGATATATTTCAATCAAATAAATCGGGTAATATTTTTGGAATAAATCAATATTGCCTGATTTATGTACACAGTTTTACCGAAATTTATATCAATTTTACCTGATTGAATCGTTTAGAACCGTTATTTGAAAGAATCGATGATTTTACAAAATGGCATAATTCTGTATGACTCAAATATGCCCAGGCCCTGTAGAATTTGTATAGTATACTATAGACTTGATATATTGAAGTATATATACACACATGAAAAATGTATTGTGTTCATGAAAATAAATCTTCTGTCTATAGAAAAAGTACTGCATCATACGGAAAACACTGAGTATATAAAGAGATATCAATATACGTATATCGGCAAAAACTTTGCATATACCACAATGTAATACAGTCATGGTGTTTCGTGGCTATATTCTTATTTGCTTTTTTTATGGTATTCAGATAGACTTTGTGTAAACCGGAAGTCGCTTTACTTCTTATTCACCTGTCTTTACCCAGGCTATGGAAACGATTATCTCCCTTGGCTATATACTCAGCCATTACGAAATATAGGGGGGTGCTAATGTGTGTATCGTGTTAGGTAAATGAGTTTGCCAGACATTTATTTATGGATGTATTGTGACAAAATATGGATGTAATTGTTTGAAATATATATTTCCCATGGAGGTTGGTATTATTTTACATTCAACATACGTCTTCATGTAAAATTTTGGATGTGAAATACAATCAAAATTTGGGCCAAATGTTACCAGCGAGCTGCTGGTAAGATCAGGATCAGAATCAGGAAGATTTTTAGTTTAACAAATTTTTCTGAATGGCTTTTTGTTCTTTTGTAAGGTACCTTGAAGAACTTTCGATTTATTTATATAATCAACGCCCACTTTCTTATAAATATATTGCCGAATTCCCTTCGATATTTTCCGTATATTACAATTATACTTCTGGTATTTTCCGATTTATTTCGGTCGATTCTAAATTTGCATAGACACTTCAAATACGTCAAAAAATTATCCAATGAAAAGTTTCTCGATATACGAGAATTTCCTTGCTTATTATAAAATCCCGAGATACATCGAATGGTAAAATCGTCCATTTTCTAGCATCATTATTTGCTGATTCCATCCCCTTTCCCTATGACATCCCCTGCTTTACCTGAAAAGACAGGTGGAAATTGCGAGTTCAGGTGTGCTATTGTTAATTTCTCGTTAATTGGGAAACCACCTCGTAATATCGAAAAACCATTAATGATAAAGGAATATTTTTGTAGGTACATGATATTGGTGATAAATAATAGTTAAAACACAAGGTAAATAGACAGGTGTGGTAAATTCTACGAGAAACTAAATAAATAAATAAATAAATAAATAAGCTTTATTTAGAGTCGGCATGGTTAAAACAACATACAACTCGTAACAATAAAGTTTGTAAACATAATAAACATATTTATCCAATGAAATTCTATTTGAATGTCCGCCTCGCAAAATCTCGTCATTCATCCTGACATGACTCAACGGTCAAAATTGCTTATTTCCGAGTAGTTTAATCTTTTATTAATTTTTTTTTCTAGAAAAATCGACTCCTCTGAAAATACAAGCCCAAATAATCTGTTACTTGCCTAACTTGGCACAAAGTATAAATTTGATGACATCTACAAAATAAATGTTCAATTGGTTTTGATTCAACTCAAAGACATGCCTGCCATTGGCAATTCTTATTTCTGAACACTTAAAAAAAAATCTCTATGAAACTACAAGTCCAAATAATGATTATAATTTGGTAAAAAATAAAAATGTCTGAGGTCCTTGCAATCCACAGAAATTTTTGTATGCACAAAACATGGTCAAGTACAATTCTTGTTTCTCATTGGCAGAAATAAAATAACAAATCTCTGAAACTACAAGTTTCACAATAGTCGAATAGAGCATTTCAATGATCTTGATATTTCTGCTAACCTAATGCTTGATTGAGCTCTTCTGCTTTTGTCACTTTACTGTGAGAATACTTATCAAATTTTTAACTTAATTGCTCACAAGGTGAGGGGGGTTGTGGTATTTAATGCCACATTCAACAATATTTAAGTTATATCGTGGCAGTCAGTTTTATGAGTGGAGGAAACCAGATTACTTGGAGAAAACCACCAACCTGTTGCAAATCACTGACAAGCTTTATCACATAATGTTGTATAAAGTAGACCTCGCCATGAACGGGATTCAACTTCACAACTTTAGTGGTGATAGGCACTGATTGCAAAGGTACATTTGTAGTTTTAAATCCAACTACCATACGATCATGTCCACGATGACCCCTCTCACAAGGTGAGATAATATTTCAGTCAGCTATAGCACTATAAAAATCCAAATAAGCGTGTTGATCAAGCACAAAGCGGACCTCATCATCATCTCATTGAAAATTAACTTGTTCTCGCCATGATATTTATAGCTGAAAAATTGCTGAGTAGGCATTAAACAACAATCACTCACTGACTCAACTCAGACACTTGTACAAGAGGATGTTAACATGAAATGAAAACATAAAACTGATGATCGACAGGTAAGTTGTTTACAGTACATATAATAATCGACTAGATCTTTAACATAATTAACTGATGATAGAGGTAAATTGACATACAAATGTTTACACTACATATAACAAACCAGAACATGATTTCAATAGGAATGACTTCGAGAAGTTAATTCTGGTACACAGGCAAATTTGTATACCTATTCTAGCAAGAGCAATGAATAGAACAAAAAACAATTTATGTATAATTTTAGAATCAAGTTGAAAATGTGCCAATGGTCTATTATTTATTGTACTGATATATTTAACATAACAATTTTGCTATTTTTTGCAGTTAAATTTATTGTCACAAATATTGAGCTCTGCCATTGACATTGTTTTAATTCAATGATATAAATAGAAGAGAATTGATGAAGCTTGACTATTATGACCTGTTGTAACCAGACAAGAAGTAATGGTCAATGAAAATAATATTTCTGGAATTTCTTCAACGTCGTATTCTTCAACAGTATCAACAACTCCTAGCCCTGGCCCAAGTGGACCTGTAAATAATGAAGATGGTGGTAGAAGTACCACAGACACAATTGCTGCCCTCACTGTAGCAATATTGACTGTTATTATTGTAATTACTGTGTTATTACTGGCAAGAGCCATTAGAAAAAGGCGACAAGCCAGACAGGGGAGAGAATTAAATCCTGTCGCAACCATATCAACAGGAATCATGGGTACAGGTAAGGATTTAATACATGTACAATAATGGCTTCTTATTTAGATATCATATCATGTTAATAAAATCAATCAACTTAGACACATATCTACACATGAAAGAGTACAGTACAGTCAGAGAAATTGTGAGACCTATCACTCATCTTGGTGATTTGGATATATCTTTTTTTCTATTACATATATCTTCGAAATTTCTTTTACCTTTAGGGTATTGCTTACTATCACCCAAAAGACATACCAAAATAAGTAAATAGATTAAACAGACCAAAAGATATATCAGTATCACTGTCTAAGTAGAGTGATATGTCTATCACAGTGATTTATCACGCTATGTCTCTGACTGTACTGTAAGAAAATTAGTCAGGTCAATGGAATGATATGAAAGGAAAGTTTAATCAGTGATGGTAAACAATTCAACAAGTAACAAATCACCTCTCATCTCAACTACTGAACATTAAAAAAAAGACAAGGTACAAATGTATGACACTGGAGATCCAGGCATTTGTTTTTCAAAATAACTTTAGTTCTGTCCATCATAAATTAATAGCTTGTTAGTGTCCAACTCCTTCTACATGCTGAATCAGATCTCTTTGAAACTATTGCATGCTCATGTTTAATCATTAATATCATTGCAGCTAGCTGTGCAGTTTGATCTAACCATTGTTGAAAAAGAGTGTATTCTGTTGAAATATTCCAAGTCACAAATAGGAACACAACGTTTTAAAAAGATCATATTTAATATGTAGGAGGCACAAGCCTCTGTATTCTGTTGAAATATTCCAAGTCACAAATAGGAAGAGGCTTGTGCCTCCTACATATTAAATATGATCTTTTTAAAACGTTGTGTGTTTGCTTATTGCCATATAATTGTGGAGTTAACGATTGTTTCTTTTGTCAGAAAGTTCCATAGTCATGTACAAGGTTGTATTACGATAATGACGATTCACACATATATACAGTTGACTCTCATTGTCTCGAATTCGGTTGACTCGAATTTCCGGTTGAGTCGAATTTTTATCGAAGTCCCGAACTTCGTTGTGTATAAATATATATAATTTGACTCCTGTTGAGTCGAATTCGGATGAGTCGAAATTTTGGTTGTCTCGAATAAAAGTTTTGGTCCCGAGATGTAGAAAGCCATATTATTTACATTCGTCAAGTCAAATTTACCTATCAAAACATGTGTATTACCTTAGGATTAAAATGGGATCACAGGTGAAACATCCAGTCATTGAATTTGACATTTTTACCTTAAGCTATTTCACATGTTTATTTCACAATCTGTCAAATTAATTAGTGATAATATTTGAATTGGCTTGGTATTGTGACACAGGTTAGATGTGTACAATAAAAAATTATCGATTCATAATAAGTGCGCTTGGGTCGGCATACATCAATGATTATGAAAAGTACACAAAGGAAACGTTTTATCTATTGAATTATTTGTCGGAAATTAATTTTGATTAAAGAAGAATAGTTTTCTTCTACACTTTATTGAATAATAAGAACACACCATTTATTGTAAATAAACAGTATTGCACAAAGAAAAATACGTCATGATGGGTGAAGTTTAATGACAATGCAACAGGTGAAAAACATAAACAAAACAGATAAACATATTCATTCACACAAAAAAAGATATCTAGAAGTTATCAGTCGTTTCACAAGATTCAACGAATTTAACGGAGAGAAAAAAACAGCAACAAAAACATCGAATATGTTTAAAATCGTTCCGAGAATAGGGACATGCGATGCTGGTTTTAGCTCTTCAAAATTTCGCTCGAATTGTCTCCCTTTCGTTGTTAAACAAACCACGCTTCCGGTATCTTCGTAGCTCCTCTTGAGTCGAACTACGGTTGACTCGAATTTTTTCCATGGTCCCATCGAATTCGAGATAACGAGAGTCAACTGTATATATATACCAAAAACCTTTCTAAATCAAACATAAAATCAAGTATTAATAAACAGTTCCAAAATCCAATCAAAAACTGTAGGCAAAATCAATACACAGAACACACATTTACATAGCCACTCACTTTCACTTCAATAAAAAAGTTTTTATGTGTCCAATCAAGTATTTAAGTTGATTCAAGATGTGTTTGGTTTTACAATGACATTTGACCTCAAAGTAAAAATGAGGAAGCTAGTACAATAAAGGTTTATTAAAACATAGCATTTGTATAAAAAATATTGTATTTTTTCCAGGTGTAACAGCATATAGTAATGCAGCTATGACATGGGAACCTATAAATCATGATCAGGAAATGGCTTCAACATCACACTTCTCTCAACATGGAAGCTAACATTTAAGGTATCAAATCATAATGGTTTTACATTGTAACAGAACTTAACAGTTTTCAAAATACTAGACACAAAATTGACTAGGGACTAATTGTCAGTATTCATCATACTATCAAAATGCAATAACACAAACATAGACCATCACAGTACCCAGTGCAAATCTTTGACTCAGTTTGAGATATTTACAAGCATGGTAGGTTCCACCATTCTTGACAACTAGTTCTTGAATGGTTAAAACAATAAAAACCTGAATATATTTGCTTCACTTAAAAGCCTCCATCATTTCGAAAGAGATAGGGTAGTTATGGTTTTTAAAGCCACTTTCAACAATATTTCAGTTAAATCGTGGCAGTCAGTTTTAATTGATGGAGGAAGCTGGAGAAAACCACAGGGTCACATGGAAATGTATTTCATCTACCTATTTTTCATGTAAATTCACATTGACTTGGCAGATTGTCCTAGTTGCAAAACATGTTTCAATTTATGAATTTACTTTACTTTTTAAATTTAGTATTTCTATGTATTTTCTTAAATCTGTTTCAGGTACAGGCTAATTTATGTATGCATTATGGTAAAAGAAATCAAATGGGAAAAGGTAGTTTATTACAGCATATAGAACAATATATTTTCTAGGTATTACATGTTGACATAATTATTGAACTCGTTGTATATAATTTGTCATAATTCTTATTAATCTGGTACATTTTTACATATCAAAGTTGTTATTTTTTATTTAAGTTTACATTGTTGATATCTCTACAAGTATTGGTTGTGTGGACATTTTTTGTGTACATGTACTTCTAAAATTGAAAAGCAATAAAAATGCATGTCATTACTTTATAGAAGAAGAAAATTATGTTTTTTGTATAATAGTAGATTGTCATTTTGTACTAAATATATGTAAATAAATTATATACTATATCATGAATTATACAGAATAAATTTACATACATGTATTCAAGTTCTCAATTTTTTATGCCACGGCCCACCTCAAAAGCAGGGGCTGTCGTGGTCGTGATCGTATGGTAGTTGGATTTACAACCACCTGTGCAATCAGTGCCTATCCCCACTAAAGTTGTGAGTTCGAACCCTGTTCACGGTGAGATGTACTCGATACAACATTATGTGATAAAGTTTGTCAGTAACTTGTGGCAAGTCTGTTGTTTTCTCCACCAATAAAACTGGCCGCCATGATATAACTGAAATACTGTTGAATGTGGTATAAACACCATAAACCAACCAACCAAGCCTCAAAAGGAGGTATATAAGAATGTCTGTCCAGCTGCCACAT
Source organism: Bathymodiolus brooksi (assembly GCA_963680875.1). NCBI lineage: Eukaryota > Metazoa > Mollusca > Bivalvia > Mytilida > Modiolidae > Bathymodiolus > Bathymodiolus brooksi. Next base: position 23,415,336 of record OY804578.1, on the reverse strand, counting down.
TTTATTTTAGCTTATCTAACCTGAAAGGACATAGTTATTGTCATCACTGTCTGTTGTTAATTTTTCACATTTCAGTCTTGAATGTTTATTGAATGGTCCTTTATTGAACTTGCATTTTGGATGCAATTCGGAAAAATCCTAGACACATGAATAAAACCCCTATATGTAAAATGACTCAAATGAAAGAAACCTCATTGTTAAAATTATGTTGTACCAGATTCAATCCTTCAGATGTATTTTAGTAGACACAACACAGCAAGTATTATAGCTGACTTTGAAAGGGTGACACAGTTGTGTTCACAAGGTGTCAATCATTATCACTCTTAACAGCTAGAACTGACCAGGGGGGGGGATGAAATGGGACATAACTCCTACAGACCAGATGACGGGGCTTATTGTATGAATCCAATCTGCACATAAAATGTTCACAAGGTGTATACCACCAAGGAAAAGGGACATAACTCCTAGACAAGCTTAGACAGGTCTTATTGTAGGAGTCCAATCTGCACATAAAATGTTCACAAGGTGTATACCACCAAGGAAAAGGGACATAACTCCTACAGACAAGCTTAGACAGGTCTTATTGTAGGAATCCAATCTGCACATAAAATGTTCACAAGGTGTATACCACCAAGGAAAAGGGACATAACTCCTACAGACAAGCTTAGACAGGTCTTATTGTAGGAATCCAATCTGCACATAAAATGTTCACAAGGTGTATACCACCAAGGAAAAGGGACATAACTCCTACAGACAAGCTTAGACAGGTCTTATTGTAGGAATCCAATCTGCACATAAAATGTTCACAAGGTGTATACCACCAAGGAAAAGGGACATAACTCCTACAGACAAGCTTAGACAGGTCTTGCTGTAGGAATCCAATCTGCACATAAAATGTTCACAAGGTGCATACCACTATCACTCTTAGCTTACCACCAAGAACTGACAGAGGAAAAGGGACATAACTTATACAGACAAACAAACAAGTTCTGATGTTGGAATAGTCTGCCATAAAATGAATAACTAGTTGTATTCACAATGTGTATATCAATATCACTATTAACACCTAAAATTGACAGAGGAAAAGGGAACTAACTCCAGTAGACTGGTTTAGTCTAGGAATACAAACTACCATAAGATAAATAACCAGTTATGTTCACAAGGTGTATATCATTATCAATCTTAATAGCTAAAATTGACAAACAGAAAGACCACATTCAGAAAATTGAATATAATATGATCAAGTTTATATCATACAGAAACAACATATCAAATAAGAAAATCTGTCAAAAGATAAAATAGCTTGTTACAAACATATGGTATATACCATGATCACATTCAAAACAACAAATTAACAATTTAGTAAAGAGGAACATGAAAACTAACCAATTATAAAATTAATATACAATATATTATAATGCTGTTCATATCATACTGAAACAACATACCAAAAAAGAATTTAATTTGTCAAAAGATAAACTTGTTCCCAATACAAAACTCTGAGCCTGAAACAGCAATCCAGTGCAACATGAGTACTGTGTAATATTAAATTGATATTATTTCCTGCATGTTCATGTCTGTGTAAACAGGGTGTGGGATTATGGTGTTTAATGCCACTCAACAATATTTCGGTTATATCATGGAGGTCAGTTTTATTGGTGGAGGAAACCAGAGTACCCGTAGAAAATCACCAACCTGCAGCAAGTCACTGACAAACTTTATAACATAATGTATCGAATACACCTCGCCATGAGCGGGATTCGAACTCACATCTTTAGTGGTCATAGGCATTGATAGCACAGGTAGTTGTAAATCCAACTAACATACAATCACGACCATGACAGCTCCTGTATAATCTTTAATATTTTTCAACTAGAGAACTCCATTGTCATGATTGCATAGTAGTTAATTTAATATCTACACAATCGTGTGTCCAACTAGAGAACTCCATTGTCATGACTATAGTAGTTAATGTAATATCTACACAATCATGTGTCCAACTAGAGAACTCCATTGTCATGATTGTATAGTAGTTAATGTAATATCTACACAATCATGTATCCAACTAGAGAACTCCATTGTCATGATTGTATAGTAGTTAATGTAATATCTACACAATCATGTGTCCAACTAGAGAACTCCATTGTCATGATTGTATAGTAGTTAATGCAATATCTACACAATCATGTGTCCAACTAGAGAACTCCATTGTCATGATTGTATAGTAGTTAATGCAATATCTACACAATCATGTGTCCAACTAGAGAACTCCATTGTCATGATTGTATAGTAGTTAATGCAATATCTACACAATCATGTGTCCAACTAGAGAACTCCATTGGCATGATTGTATAGTAGTTAATGTAATATCTACACAATCATGTGTCCAACTAGAGAACTCCATTGTCATGATTGTATAGTAGTTAATGTAATATCTACACAATCATGTGTCCAACTAGAGAACTCCATTGTCATGATTGTATAGTAGTTAATGTAATATCTACACAATCATGTGTCATCTAAGCTTTGTATGCGAGTTCAATATCCATCCATGATTTTCTAACTGTTTGGACCAAATTTCACAATATTTTGTTTAAAAAAGTCTGCTGACCAAAGGAAAACTTTCATCTCTGATAATTAAAGTAACAAATGACACATATAATGACCTTGAAGTAACCCATTACCTGATTAGTCTGTAAATTTTGTCATTACAGACTTCCTGAGTGACATATCAAACCAGAGGCTCTCTAGAGCCTGTATCGTTCACCTGGTTATAAAAAAAACCAATTGGTCCTATGTAAAAACTATGTCCTGCAGTGGTAGTCATCTTGAAATTACGATCAACATAAAAAACACAAAGTTTGTAAAGGACCTTCCAATGATTGATGCACAGTTTAGGTTCAATCAGTGCAATAGCTTCAGAGAAGAATATATTTCTGTATTTTCCCCATATGGTCCTGTGTTAATACTATGACCTGTGGTGGCAGCCATCTTGGATTTCCGATCGGCATAACAAACAGAAACTTTGTAGAGGACCTTCCAATGATCATTCCTGGGCAGTTTGGTTTCAACTGTCCAAGTGGTTTCAGAGAAGAAGCATTTTGAAACATTTTTCCCATAGGGTCCAATGTTAAACTAAGTCCTGCCGTAGCCGCCATTTTGAATTTCATATCGGAACAAAAAACCTTAAGATTGTAGAGGACCATCCAATGAACATTCATGTACAGTTTGGCTTTAATCATATTTGTAGTTTCTGAGAAGAAGGCATTTGAATATTTTCCCATAGGGTCCAATGTTAATCTATGTCCTGCGGTGGTGGCCATCTTGGATTTCCAATCGGCATAAAAATCAGAAACTTTGTAGAGGACCTTCCAATGATCATTCCTGGGCAGTTTGGTTTCAACTGTCCAAGTGGTTTCAGAGAAGAAGCATTTTGAAACATTTTTCCCATAGGGTCCAATGTTAAACTAAGTCCTGCCGTAGCCGCCATTTTGAATTTCATACCGGAACAAAAAACCTACAGTTTGTAGAGGGCCATCTAATGAACATTCATGTACAGTTTGGCTTTAATCATATTTGTAGTTTCTGAGAAGAAGGCATTTGAATATTTTCCCATAGGGTCCAATGTTAATCTATGTATTGCGGTGGCGGCCATCTTGGATTTCCGATCGGCATAAAAAACAGAAACTTTGTAGAGGACCTTCCAATGATCATTCCTGGGCAGTTTGGTTTCAACTGTCCAAGTGGTTTCAGAGAAGAAGCATTTTGAAACATTTTTCCCATAGGGTCCAATGTTAAACTAAGTCCTGCCGTAGCCGCCATTTTGAATTTCATACCGGAACAAAAAACCTAAAGTTTGTAGAGGACCATCTAATGAACATTCATGTACAGTTTGGCTTTAATCATATTTGTAGTTTCTGAGAAGAAGGCATTTGAATATTTTCCCATAGGGTCCAATGTTAATCTATTTCCTGCGGTGGCAGCCATCTTGGATTTTCGATCGGCATAAAAAACAGAAACTTTGTAGAGGACCTTCCAATGATCATTCCTGGGCAGTTTGGTTTCAACTGTCCAAGTGGTTTCAGAGAAGAAGCATTTTGAAACATTTTTCCCATAGGGTCCAATGTTAAACTAAGTCCTGCCGTAGCCGCCATTTTGAATTTCATATCGGAACAAAAAACCTTAAGATTGTAGAGGACCATCCAATGAACATTCATGTACAGTTTGGCTTTAATCATATTTGTAGTTTCTGAGAAGAAGGCATTTGAACATTTTCCCATAGGGTCCAATGTTAATCTATGTCCTGCGGTGGCGGCCATCTTGGATTTCCGATCGGCATAAAAAAACAGTAACTTGGTAAAGGACATTCCAATGATCATTCCTGTACAGTTTGGGTTCAGTCAGTTCATTAGTTTCAGAGAAGATCTTTGAAATTTCGGCCAATCAGAGCATATTATTGGCCTTGGCAGCCATATTGAATATTCGACTGGAACAAAAAACAGTAACTTTGTAGAGGACCATCCAAGGAACATTCCTGCTAAGTTTGGTTCCAATCGGCCCAGTGGTTTCGGAGAAGAAGCTTGAAATGTGAAAAGTTTACAGACGACGGACGCCAAGTGATGGCAATAGTTCACCTGGACCTTTGGTCCAGGTGAACTAATAAAAAGCAATTAATGATCTAATTTTAATTAGAATGTATATAATTGATATAATGATAAAATGGTCATTTGTTCTTAATTGGAAACTAATAGATGTGAAGGAAGCAGTTTATGGCACAAAATGTCAATAATAAGTGTCCTAATGTCTTTTATTACTGCCTATACTCTGTCGTCTGCTTTCTAAGTTTATAACCTGAAAATGAAAAAAAAATATAGTTTGGTTCAAATATTGACCACATTATTTGTCAACTTGTGTTCAATTATCAAAAATAATATTATCCTTCATGTGTTAATTATTATATTGGCTTTTGTGTTGTATTACTTTATGTATATCCACAAGTAATGTTTAACAATTGCTAATCAGTTGACACACATTATCATTTAATTCTTTATTTATTTAACGAGGATTGCTAATGGTTACAAGCAGTTTTTCTTTGACACACATTGATGACCAATTAATTTTACACCTAGTTTTATTTCTTGTGGACACCATGATGTGAATGCATATTTGTTCCTTTGGATAATTTATTATAAACAACTCCCTATTATTTCTTCTTTGAGGAAAAAATATTCTATACTGTTTACTCCATCAGGAATAAATATTGTAATAGTTTTTCCTATGCTACCTAGGAAACTATATTACATCACAATATAACAATACCATATATAATGTTTATCATTGACATGTGTGGTTGTTGAAAATTTGACCTTATCTGAAAAATTAACACTCATTGATGCTTTTTCCAGCCTAGAAACACATCAATTCTTCCCTGTCAAAAGCCAGAAAATAAACAGAGTTATCCCCTCTTACCTGCTGAACTTGACCTTCAGCAATATTTATCATTTCTTCCTTTAAGTTTTGTGAAGTTGGGAGATCCTGAAAAAAAAGTTAAGAGATAAAGTTATTTTTTAAGCATCATTTTTTTTAACTGACTTGGATTTTTAAACTTATTCAAGCTTGATGAAATTCAGGTTTTAGTATAAACATATTTTATTTGCCAACTATTGAACAAAATGGATTTGACACAAGTTAATCTAACTTATGAAGTCTTCTCCATAAAATTCAGGTTATGTTTTGATTCTAAGTTTTTGAAAAGTTTTATGTGTCCCAGTTTGGCAAAATATTTTTTTTCTTTGTATAAAATATAACAAAATTATTCTTATAAGATATATATTAATGTCATTTCCATATGCAAGTAAATATTTATAGAAATTCTATAATAAATTGAATAAATGATTTATTACAATTTAATACTGAAGGTAAGGGTAGATAATTTTAAAACAAACCAATCAAGAGGATATGACTAAACAATCTCAATTACAGTTAAACATGTTTTAATGGTCAATTCTATATAAGCAGTAAATGCATTTAATTGTCATCTAATCATAATAAATATTTTTAACATCCCTTTGATGACCTTCAGCAACATGTTTGACTGTACTTTTGGGTACACAGGGGACAAACATCATAATTAAATAACAATTAAAAATAAGTCTTTTAATATAGGGTTATTCCAAGAAAAACTCTATAGGACAGAGTAGGAAGGAAGTACAAAAATATGATTCAAAACCATAAATCATAATTCTTTCCTAATTTTAACTACCAGGCGTTTTTCATAAACCAATATCACATTAATAGACCTTAAAACATAATGTAGAAACAGAAATATTATCAATTCATACAATTAACTAGATTGACCCAGCCACAATTTTGTGCCTGTCTCAATCTAGTACCTGGACTTCCAACGTGATATGTCATGGCCTTTTTTATGTTCAATAATTTGAGGTGAGAAGTGATTATTTTGTTGATATTCATGGAATTGCTAACCATCATTGTTTAAACTTCTTTTCATCATTGGTAGAAACAAATTATGAATAAAAATCAAATTATAGATGATTTTGATTGGATGAGTTTTACTGTCCTATTAACCAATAATTTAACTACATACCATGACAAATAATTTGGTGACTTTAAAGAGTTTTGTAGAACAAGATTGGTATAAACTACTGCTTTTGTCAACACCATGCTGTTTTAACACACTGTTAACTATTTCCTCTAATCTCTGAAAAAAATGTAATACTTTTTAAAATAGACTCATTATTAAATATATTAATTAAAATTTTAATATGGAATACAGTTGAACATATATGTTATAAATATCATATATGTCTTGACATTGTTGGCAAGTCATACTTTTTTGGTCTTATTCTTTGTACATATAACATGATTATATTTGAAGAGTCTTCAGTCGAAATCATTGTGTCCAACACATTTTCCAATCCCACACTTGTAAATAAGTATAAAGTAGGGCATGTACTAACTGAGTTTTCAAATTACCTAAATTTGAATTTTGTTTTAATAGCAATTTACTTTAATCAATATCAAATCAGGTGAATATGGTGACATGTAAATACATGTATCTTTTGTAGCAATATTAAATACCCTTTTATGTCTCTCTGATCTTGATTCTTTTCCTCGTGAATTAATGGAATCATCCAAGCCTGATCCAGCTGACATATTCAAAGAATCATTAGCAGACGACAATGGCTTCCTTCCATGTATCTCTCCTACAGAATGACGTCTCTTAGTCTTATCAGTTTCTGAGTGTTTTAACTTGTCTACAGCTGTTGACAGTTTTCTAAGACTAAAAAGAATGAAAAACATCAGCAATGGAAATAAGTTTCTGTATATAAAGCAGAATTTAATATTTTTCCTGGTAAAAAATAAATTATGTTTCTTTAACTATAGTAGATTCTGGTTCATTACTGATATACCTGCAAGAATTTTGATCTTAAATAGATGTTTTCTGTACTGCTATTATATCTTTGATTTAAGGTTGAATATCTATTTAAAATCAAATATCTCAAGCTCTGACATGTCACAATCTAAAAGCAGGTTAAGATCTGCAATAAATCTAAAAATAGTCATTTCAAAGGCCATAATGTACAGGTATTCATTTTGGCAATATTGCTTTCTACATGATTTGTAGTGTATACTGTTTGTGAAAGTCTTAAAGCTATTGTATTACAGTACATTTTACCGTAGACTTACCTTGTACCAGATAGGCTTGTGTTGAGATCAACTTTGACCTTTTTTCTAGGTGACTGTCTAGTTGGTGAAACCATATGTGTTGTCTTAGGGGTACCCTTCCTTGGAGACATTAAAACAGATTTCTTTAAGGACTTCCTTGGTGATAACAAGCCTCTTCCTGAAGATTTACGTGGAGAAAACATGCCACCTTTTGGAGTTTTCCTCGGTGGCGTTACTTTACTTCTTACAGCTTTCCGAGGTGATCTTCTGGGACATAATGTAGCAGATTTCCCAGGAACCTGGTCTTTTCCACTTAAACTGTCGTTAGTTTTCTTCTTAGGTAATTTAAACACAGTTGTTGGTCCTGATGTAAGAGTCTCACCTTTAACATGTTTTTCACGTAGCTTGTAATTCTGAGTCTCTTGTCTCTCTGTCTTTCTACCTATATTATAACTGGAATATAAAAAAATATACTCTATTACAATATCATGTACTGGACAAATATATAATTAAGGTCGATTTATGGTGCTTATCACCACTTTCAACAATATTTCAGTTATATCGTGGCAATAAAAAAATCATATAGCAATAATTTATTCTGTAAATAATGCTTTCGTTGACTATAAAACAATCAAAATGTGACAAATAAATGGCTGTATAAAACCATACACTAAAGACTCTATAATCACTCATATTTTCAGCAGTTGTTCAATTATTAGTTCAGGAATATATGTTAAATAACTCATTATCAAGTAGCTACAGTTCCACATTTTTAGTGGGGTTCATGTTGATCATTTTGTTTTGTATTCTATTTTGTCTGTCCTTTGACTGATTGATAGCTTCTGATCACCCCTTTGGTAAACTTTTCTGCTTAAAATGTTAGTCTGGCAAACCCTATTATTAGTAAAGGCAAACATCTTGACTGTAGGCTAGATTTTGACATTGAACAAAATTAATAAAACTCAGGGAAGCTTAAGCAATTTGAAAATATTATTGTAGTATGTAGTAGTGGTAGAGAATTTTCATGGAAGTTTTGGATATATTCCTGAACAGTGACCACATATGCATCATGATCTATGTTAAAATAAGAATACCTAACCATTTAAGTTGTGGAAATTTAAGGTTAACTATCAGAAAGTCATACAACACAATAACACTAACGCCATTTACTGATAGAACTTTTAGACTAGTGTACAAATGATGTGATGTATTTTGATTTTGGGGGCCAATTACAGTCCTTACATGACAGCACTTACAACATTCACAAAAGTTTCCAACAGATGATATTGAATGTAATTTTCAAATTCCAATGTTTTTACATTGAAAACTCTATCTTTACTAAAGAAAACAATTATTTAGTACCAATTTCTTCGACATATCTCATGAAAAATTCATCTTTGAAAAGCCATTTTGAAATCCACAATTTTTAGCTAAAAAGTAATATTTGTCTTAAAATATATTGTAAATATGGCATATAATGGCAAAATAAAATATATTGTAAATATGGCATATAATGGCAAAATAAAATATATTGTAAATATGGCATATAATGGCAAAATAAAATGATGGTTTGGTTGGTTTATGGTGTTTAAAACCGGATTACCCGGAGAAAACCACCGACCTATCACAAGTCTCTGACATACTTTATAACATAATGTTGCATAGAGTACACCTCGACATGAACGGGGTTCGAATTCACGACGTCAGTGGTGATAGGCACTGATTGCATATGTAGTTGTAAATTCAACTACCATGTGATCATGACAACAACAGCCCCCAAAATAAAATAATCTTACTAAATATCAAAATATGGCATATAATGGCAATCTGGCCAGGCTGTCTTCTCTATGTCTGAAGAATTCTGTAATCTTAAACAGCGACTTGGATGCTGAAAAAATCATGTCAAATTTAACTTCATATTAATAATATCTGTTTATCATTATTTTTCTTATAAAAAAAGAAGAAACAATTAATGTTAATTTATTACATGTATTCTGTAGAGTTATACATATTAAACAAGTTGTCATGTGTACCAATCATAAAGCCAATACAAAATTGATCATTTCAAGTTTTCATATGGGATGCTTCTTCATTGCTAACACAGATTTTCCATAATAAATCAATTAGTACCTGTATCAATCAGAAAGCTTTGAAAATTTTGATGAAATTTGGTAATAGCAAACTTAAGTTATCATCTGACATGTGAAAAAAACATTGTACCTTTATCACATCTAAGGGTCGTTATAAATATTTATAAAGTTTGGTCATCAGACATGTGAAAAAATGTCTATTTTGTCACAAAGTCCAATAACTCCTAAACAGCAAAAGCAAAAATCGTCAAAATCAAAACATGGCATACTTTCATCAATTCAAGGGCTGTGTAAATATTTCAAGAAATTTGGTTAAAATTAATGTAAACAATATGGATGGACAGACAGAAAGAAGGACGACATTATAATCTGTCTATTCTTTGATGTGCAATTAAAAAAGCAGTAATACACAAGACAATGTATTAATAATAACAACAAAGATATATGAATTTTACAATGACAATTCAAACATTAACATTTCCATCATAAAATATCCAGTAATTATTCGGTTTCAAAAATTATTTCAAAATTAAGATATTAAACAAGCACATTTATTTACCCTTTTCCTAACTGGTGAGAGTTTTGATGCAGCTGGGTTACCATCTTGTTGAAAAAGCTTCAAAAATCCTGCCATGTCAATTGTTGTTGGCACTGAAAACATAGCCACGCTTTTTTTTAATCTATGATAATACCTTATTTAATCACACTTTGATAAACTGAAGTGAAATAAGCAACCTTTCATCAGTATTAACGATCCTGAATAATTTAATAATACTGGGATAAAATTAATATTCACTTCAGACTTCAACACAACAAAGTTCAAGTGTATTAACATTAACAGATCTGATCAAACTTGGAAAGGATTAGGATCCCTTCAACAATCTTAAATGTTTGTGTTTTTAAGAGTTTTTGTGTGAACCAGATTATGTGTATATGTTTGCTGTGGTTCTTGGTATTATTAACCATTAGGGTATAACTTGTCATTTTTAATTAAGTTATGGCATAGGAAAACATATCAGATGCCTCATTCTTTAAAATACAGCAAAACCTGTCTAAACCGAACTTATCCCAACATAGGAAATCTTTGTTAATTCAATCTGTATATATTGAACACCTGTCTATTCCGAACACAAAATTTTGTCAAAAGGAGGTTCTGTTTTGAAATGTATGTTCATAAATATACCTATGAAACATGTGTCCATTGCACATCCATAATCTAGTATTCTTCAAACTTGCATTTTTATATTAAAAAAGTTGCATTTTTTAATCAAACTTACTATCTTCTGATTGTACAGGTGAAGACAAGGCCATGCTGTCTGTAGACTGTAGTCTGCTGAAAGATTTCCTTTGTGATTCTTGATATACTAATAAACATCTTTCTGACCAAGATGATGGAGATGTTTCTAATTCTGAAGTGGAATAAGATTTAAAACTACTATTTTTTAAATGTGCATTGCATACATTTACTTGTTAAATATAAAGGACCAAAACATTTTATTTAAGAAATTCCCCATAAAACCCCAATTAATGTACATTGTACAATTAAATCTGTAAAAACTTTCCTTCTATTAAGAAACATTACAGATATCACGAGGTATACACATAATAATTGCCTCAATCAATATGTTTTAGCAGTAAATTTATACAGTGTGTGTTGCTTTACTTTTCAATAAAATGTTAATTCTAATGTAGTTGTTTAATATTCCTGGTTTGTGATTGGACAATGCTGTAATTTTCACGGTATCAATTCCACGGTTGAAATAGCATGAGATATTTTTTAGAATTTTAGCCGTTTACATCATCTTCGTCAATAATGTGGCAATACACATCTATACACATGATTACATTAGAATGGAGATAACTGTATTGTATTTGAAAATTTCACAGTATCAATTGTCGATTTAATGGTCTTACATGAAACTACTTTTTTCACGGACGAAGGAATGTTTCCACTATTCACTCATCTGTCAGCTGATTACCGCTTACACCATCTTGTCAATAATGTGGCAATACACATCTATACACATGATTACATCAGAATGGAGATAACTGTATTGTATTTGAAAATTTCATGGCATCAATTGTCGATTTAATGGTCGCAAATATCCATTTACTAGCTCTGCTAACGTGTCGCCAGTAAACTCAATTTGCGACCATCAAATCTCCAATTGATGCAGTGAAATTTTCAAATACAATACAGTTATCTCCTAAGTACCAAGAATTCTAGGTGAAATTTGTTCATCTTAAAAAGAAATCTAGAACTGTAAAAAGCAAAAAAAAACCAACAAATCATGTAAAAAATAAACATAGCCAAAATTAAGCAACAATTGTATATCTCTATAACAACATAGAATGTTTAGCAAGTAGTTAAAAAGTTTTTTTATTTAACTGCCCAAAAAAGACCAGAGACTTTCATGCCAATATGAATTACCTGTTTGTAGATCAGGGAATGGTTGCTTGAGAGAAACATTTGAAGGTAGATATTCCTTTGATTTACCTGAGTATGTTTGTAGATCAGAGAATGGTTGCTTGAGAGAAACAATTGAAGGTAGATATTCCTTTGAATTACCTGCGCATGTTTGAAGATCAGGGAATGGTTGCTTGAGAGAAACAGTTGAAGGTAGATATTCCTTTGAATTACTGGAGCATGTTTGTAGATCAAGGAATGGTTGCTCGAGAGAAACATTTGAAGGTAGATATTCCTTTGAATTACCTGAACATGTTTGTAGATCAGGGAATGGTTGCTTTAGACAAACATTTGAAGGTAGATATTCCTTTGATTTACCTGAGTATGTTTGTAGATCAGGTAATGGTTGTTTTAGAGAAACAATTGAAGGTAGATATCCTTTTGATTTAACTGAGTATGTCTGTAGATCAGGGAATGGTTGCTTTAGAGAAACATTTGAAGGTAGATATTCCTTTATATTACCTGAGCATGTTTGTAGATTAGGGAATGGTTGCTCTAGAGAAACATTTGAAGGTAGATATTCCTTTGATTTACCTGAGTATATCTGTAGATCAGGGAATGGTTGCTTTAGAGAAACATTTGAAGGTAGATATTCCTTTGATTTACCTGAGCATGTTTGTAGACCAGGGAATGGTTGCTTCAGACAAACATTTGAAGGTAGATATTCCTTTAGCTGTTCTAAGAATGTTTTCTGTACATCATATAGTAATGCCTGGAGATCACTTAGTTTGACAACTGTAGAACTGTCACATTTGTTTTTTTCGCCTAAAATAACACAAGAAAGTATGTATAACTAGTATCTGTTTACTTTTAAATTGCTTAATAACACACCTATAGAATACTTTGCAGACTAGGGTTAGGGTTATGGTGTTTAATGCCACTTTCAACAATATTTCAGTTATATCGTGACGGTCAGTTTTATTGGTGAAGGAAACCGGAGTACCCTGAGAAAACCACCAACCTGCCGGAAGTCACTGAAACACATTTGTCACATAATGTTGTATTGAGTACACCTGGCCTTGAGCAGGATTCAAACTCACAACATTAGTGGTAATAGGCACTGATTGCATAGGTAGTTGTAAATCCATCTACCATACGATCATGACCACGACAGCCCCAATTTGCAGACTATATCTTACTGTTCAAATTCAAAATATATTGATTGAAAAAGCCGTCATTTTAAATATGCTACAGAATATTTGAGTGGAAGTGATTCTGTGAGTTTTTTGTATTGTCTGTTTACTTCTGTCAGCAATCCAATTTCAATAGGGAAAGTGTTGGGATCCATTAACTGCCACATTTTTTTGCCTATTCAAAGCCAGGACCTGGATTTCCCCGTTGGCATATGTCATAGCCTTTTTTGTGTTCAATGATTTGAGGCGATATGTAGTCATTCTGTTTTGTTGATATTGGTAGAACTCTTTATAATACTAAAGTGTGTATATTGTATTAGTATTTTATAGATCACCTGATAACTATTATCTGGAGGTAAGCATGGTTTTCATTTTAGAAATAGATACGTTTCCAGTTTTGACATATTAAGCCTTATTTGTATGAACAAAAATGTCAGCTCATTCTGTCAAAAAATGGAAGAATTTTGTAGTTTTAACAATGGAAGCTGCTGTCATTTTTATTTTCAGTAATTTGATGTTTGCAAGAGGAATGGTATATATGTTGTTGCGGTTGGGTTTTATATTGTAGATCAGTACTGTTTAACTTTAATTTTCAATTATACCAATCCATTCTTTTAAAAGTTGAATTTGCATATCTTTCAGACAAGTCATCATTTCTTTCCAGGATTCATCACAAAATACAGGCAACTCTGTTAAAAAATGTAAAGTGTCGTCTGCTTCATTATCAGCAAGTGGCAGCATCGAATTCTGGTAAATCATGTGAAACAACTCTCCATTCAATTGATACGGTGATCTTAGCCGACACATTATAATGTCCTCACTATCCTCTTTACAATAAGCCACAAAGTGTATGAATTCATATCCTGAAAGTAGTTCTTCTTCTGGTTCTGTAAGATTAAATTTCAAGTTTGAATATTTCATTAAAGTAAAAAGTGTTTTGAGATGTACATGTATTACATTCTCTATTCAATATATGTAAAGGAACTTTACTAATTTATATCCTGTTTTTCCTACTTCATCACTGATTTTTTTTCTTCAAATATTCAAAAGTTATCTTACAGCGAATTGACAAAAAAAGAGCACTTACCAATGATTCTAAAATGATATAAATCTATAATTTGAAAGTGAAGAAAAGAATTAAAAAAAACAGATTAAAAAGGTTGTTTGGTCAACAACAAAAAAGTAACCTCATGAATGTAAGAATTTTTTTTTTTTTTAATATTAATAAAGATTTCCAGGAAGTTACCTTGTATGAATGTGATATCTGCTATGATACTCTCTTTCCATAATGCTGTGTTTAAGTACTTATCACCACAGGAAGTGTCAAGGACATCGCTATGGTAACATGACAGCCTCATCAACAGACCATTCTACAATATGTTATACATTACTTACAAAACTGACACCACATTTAATGAAGAAAACTGATAAAATCAAACTTATGATTATTTGCATAATTTTTTTATTTTTCATAATGGCATCCATCTTGAATGGAGGTAGAATGTCAGACACATTGTAGAAAGAAGATCATGCAATGACCAAATTTTCCTTGTATGGTCTAACTTGGTTCAGTATTTTCATTAAGATCTTAATATGGTATTTTTGTAAAATTTGACATAGATATCAAATATCAAAATTAAAAGATCTGATAGCACCCGAGTCTCACAGAAGCATGTAATTACATATCTGGTTTACAATTGGCTTCAAATTAGATAAAATTGTTCAATGTCTTATATTTATAAAACATAATTTGTATCATTATAATATAAATTATAAGTTACTTCTCACACAAAAACAAATGTTCCTTCCCCTCTTCCCACATTCTTCATCTCTAGAGAAAAATACCTTGTAATCTCATTAAAATTGTAGGATTGTCCTAAAAGGATAACTACTTAAAATAGGGTCCAATCAAATTGTCGTAATGAAATGCATATCTGCATATGGTAAAGTTTTCAGGAATTCCCATTTAGAATGTAAGAGTTCTGTGTAAAAAAAATTGATGAAATGTTATAAGCGAAAAAGGCCAATAACACCTTCTGCCATAACAATATCATATGCAAAACATGTCATTATCTTTTTTTTAAAAATCTATTTCATTATCAAAGTGCATCTGAAATATGGCTTTCTAAGAGGGATGGCCTCTCTTAAGGTATGTGGCTTTATAAGAGGGATGTCCTCTCTTAAGATAAGTGGCTTTATAAGAGGGATGTCCTCTCTTAAGGTAAGTGGCTTTATAAGAGGGATGGCATCTCTTAAGGTAAGTGGCTTTATAAGAGGGATGGTCTCTCTTAAGGTAAGTGGTTTTATAAGAGGGATGACCTCTCTTAAGGTAAGTGGCTTTTATAAGAGGGATGGCCTCTCTTAAGGTAAGTGGCTTTATAAGAGGGATGGCCTCTCTTAAGGTAAGTGGCTTTATAAGAGGGATGGCCTCTCTTAAGGTAAGTGGCTTTATAAGAGGGATGACCTCTCTTAATGTAAGTGGCTTTATAAAAGGGATGGCCTCTCTTAAGGTAAGTGGCCTTATAAGAGGGATGACCTCTCTTAAGGTAAGTGGCTTTATAAGAGGGATGACCTCTCTTAAGGTAAGTGGCCTTATAAGAGGGATGGCCTCTCTTAAGGTAAGTGGCTTTATAAGAGGGATGACCTCTCTTAAGGTAAGTGGCTTTATAAGAGGGATGGCCTCTCTTAAGGTAAGTGGCCTTATAAGAGGGATGACCTCTCTTAAGGTAAGTGGCTTTATAATAGGGATGGCCTCTCTTAAGGTAAGTGGCCTTATAAGAGGGATGGCCTCTCTTAAGGTAAGTGGCTTTATAAGAGGGATGACCTCTCTTAAGGTAAGTGGCTTTATAAGAGGGATGGCCTCTCTTAAGGTAAGTGGCCTTATAAGAGGGATGGCCTCTTAAGGTAAGTGGCCTTATAAGAGGGATGGCCTCTCTTAAGGTAAGTGGTCTTATAAGAGGGATGACCTCTCTTAAGGTAAGTGGCTTTATAAGAGGGATGACCTCTCTTAAGGTAAGTGGCTTTATAAGAGGGATGTCCTCTCTTAAGATAAGAGGCTTTATAAGAGGGATGTCCTCTCTTAAGGTAAGTGGCTTTATAAGAGGGATGACCTCTCTTAAGGTAAGTGGCTTTATAAGAGGGATGGCCTCTCTTAAGGTAAGTGGCCTTATAAGAGGGATGGGCTCTCTTAAGGTAAGTGGTCTTATAAGAGGGATGACCTCTCTTAAGGTAAGTGGCTTTATAAGAGGGATGACCTCTCTTAAGGTAAGTGGCTTTATAAGAGGGATGTCCTCTCTTAAGGTAAGTGGCTTTATAAGAGGGATGGCCTCTCTTAAGGTAAGTGGCTTTATAAGAGGGATGACCTCTCTTAAGGTAAGTGGATTTATAAGAGGGATGGCCTCTCTTAAGGTAAGTGGCCTTATAAGAGGGATGGCCTCTCTTAAGGTAAGTGGCTTTATAAGAGGGATGACTTCTCTTAAGGTAAGTGGCTTTATAAGAGGGATGTCCTCTCTTAAGGTAAGTGGCTTTATAAGAGGGATGGCCTCTCTTAAGGTAAGTGGCTTTATAAGAGGGATGGCCTCTCTTAAGGTAAGTGGCTTTATAAGAGGGATGACCTCTCTTAAGGTAAGTGGCTTTATAAGAGGGATGGCCTCTCTTAAGGTAAGTGGCTTTATAAGAGGGATGGCCTCTCTTAAGGTAAGTGGCTTTACAAGAGGGATGTCCTCTCTTAAGGTAAGTGGCTTTACAAGAGGGATGGCCTCTCTTAAGGTAAGTGGCTTTACAAGAGGGATGGCCTCTCTTAAGGTAAGTGGCTTTATAAGAGGGATGGCCTCTCTTAAGGTAAGTGGCTTTATAAGAGGGATGGCCTCTCTTAAGGTAAGTTGCTTTATAAGAGGGATGGCCTCTCTTAAGGTAAGTGGCTTTATAAGAGGGGTGTCCTCTCTTAAGGTAAGTGGCTTTATAAGAGGGATGACCTCTCTTAAGGTAAGTGGCTTTATAAGAGGGATGTATGTCCTCTCTTAAGGTAAGTGGCTTTATAAGAGGGATGGCCTCTCTTAAGGTAAGTGGCTTTATAAGAGGGATGACCTCTCTTAAGGTAAGTGGCTTTTTAAGAGGGATGTCCTCTCTTAAGGTAAGTGGCTTTATAAGAGGGATGGCCTCTCTTAAGGTAAGTGGCTTTATAAGAGGGATGGCCTCTCTTAAGGTAAGTGGCTTTATAAGAGGGATGTCCTCTCTTAAGGTAAGTGGCTTTATAAGAGGGATGTCCTCTCTTAAGGTAAGTGGCTTTATAAGAGGGATGGCCTCTCTTAAGGTAAGTGGCTTTATAAGAGGGATGACCTCTCTTAAGGTAAGTGGCTTTATACGAGGGATGGCCTCTCTTAAGGTAAGTGGCTTTATAAGAGGGATGTCCTCTCTTAAGGTAAGTGGCTTTATAAGAGGGATGGTCTCTTAAGGTAAGTGGCTTTATAAGAGGGATGACCTCTCTTAAGGTAAGTGGCTTTATAAGAGGGATGACCTCTCTTAAGGTAAGTGGCTTTATAAGAGGGATGGCCTCTCTTAAGGTAAGTGGCTTTATAAGAGGGATGACCTCTCTTAAGGTAAGTGGCTTTATAAGAGGGATGGCCTCTCTTAAGGTAAGTGGCTTTATAAGAGGGATGTCCTCTCTTAAGGTAAGTGGCTTTATAAGAGGGATGACCTCTCTTAAGGTAAGTGGCTTTATAAGAGGGATGACCTCTCTTAAGGTAAGTGGCTTTATAAGAGGGATGGCCTCTCTTAAGGTAAGTGGCTTTATAAGAGGGATGGCCTCTCTTAAGGTAAGTGGCTTTATAAGAGGGATGTCCTCTCTTAAGGTAAGTGGCTTTATTAGAGGGATGTCCTCTCTTAAGGTAAGTGGCTTTATAAGAGGGATGTCCTCTCTTAAGGTAAGTGGCTTTATAAGAGGGATGGCCTCTCTTAAGGTAAGTGGCTTTATAAGAGGGATGACCTCTCTTAAGGTAAGTGGCTTTTTAAGAGGGATGACCTCTCTTAAGGTAAGTGGCTTTTTAAGAGGGATGGCCTCTCTTAAGGTAAGTGGCTTTTTAAGAGGGATGGCTTCTCTTAAGGTAAGTGGCTTTTTAAAAGGGACGGCCTCTCTTAAGGTAAGTGGCTTTATAAGAGGGATGGCCTCTCTTAAGGTAA
Organism: Bathymodiolus brooksi; assembly: GCA_963680875.1. Taxonomy (NCBI): domain Eukaryota; kingdom Metazoa; phylum Mollusca; class Bivalvia; order Mytilida; family Modiolidae; genus Bathymodiolus; species Bathymodiolus brooksi. The sequence goes on along the minus strand of OY804578.1, from coordinate 23,396,779 downwards.
GTGGCTTTATAAGAGGGATGGCCTCTCTTAAGGTAAGTGGCTTTTTAAGAGGGATGGCCTCTTTTAAGGTAAGTGGCTTTATAAGAGGGATGGCCTCTCTTAAGGTAAGTGGCTTTTTAAGAGGGATGGCCTCTCTAAAGGTAAGTGGCTTTTTAAGAGGGATGTCCTCTCTTAAGGTAAGTGGCTTTTTAAGAGGGATGGCCTCTCTTAAGGTAAGTGGCTTTATAAAAGGGGGACTACTGTACTGAACTAAACAATTACATCATTTGCAATAAAAATATAATGTATGTTTCATCAAAAATTGATACCTATAGAAATTTACTACTTAATATTCCACATTACCTGAGAAGATTTGATGTGTTCTATGAATACTGTGGCATGTGGATGATGGTACTGCTGTGATCTGTATAAATGTTCAGGATATTTACAGGTATCATTAATGAACAATATAAAAATAATTTATTCATAACAAGGAAATTAAATATACATGATAAAATTTATTTTGTGCTAATGGTATAATGTTAATGGACCCATTCGTAGCCATTGGCTGCCAGCATTTCTCTTTACATAAATAATGGTATAATGTTAATGGACCCATTCGTAGCCATTGGCTGCCAGCATTTCTCTTTACATAAATAATTAAATTAAATCTATGCAGGTAAAGGATAAGAAGAGTTATGCTTTAATGCTCCTCTAAATATGATGAATATATTTGTTTCATTCTTGTCCATTCAGTAACATATTTAATAAATTGGTGTTAAAAATAGCGTATGGCTTATTGTTATCTAGAACAGACAACAGAAATTTAGATGTTGATATAAATATCGCTTACATGAATATCTGGGGTTTATTATGCTTGTTTTGTTTACATGAGTAACATGCAAAAATAGATCTCAAATATTCCAATGTACCTATGTGTGGTGTTTTTTGAGTGGAAGAGAATTTGTGCAAGCTAATTTTATTGTTGTTTATATCTATCTGTATTGTCGCTCAAGATCCAATTATCAAGAAGAGGGTTGGGATCCAATTAACTGATTTATCCTCTCCACATTGTTGTGCCTATCTCAAGCCAAGCCCTTTTATTTCCTACACCATATGTGAAGGTCATTTTTGTATTCAAAGGTTTGAGGTAAGAGGTAACTGTTCACTTGGTTGATATTGGTGGAATTGTTGAACATCACTGTTTAATCTTATTTTTCTCAATTATACTGTTTGAGGCGAGAGAGAGGTAGTTGTTCGTTTTGTTGATATTGGTGGAATTGTTGACCATCATTGTTTAAACTTTTCTAAATACTACACATTTTCTCTGTAGTAACTAATGACTGTCAATAATATTTAATTCAACTATACAATATAGAAGAATTGATTGTTTGTTTGTCGCTTAATGTCCAGAGGTAAATATTTCATGCATATTCATTACTAGTAATACTAAAGGATACAGACAGAATATATTAGATGTCAACATATAATCAGGTATAGTAGTAACATCAATCTCGTCTAAAACTTCTAACATTCTTCCTAATATTACATCTTCTTTATTGTCCTGGTAACAGAAATAAATAATATTAAAGTTTATAGAAAATGTGGTATTTTTCACTGCGGGGTGCATCAGGCTATGTATATGACTGGAGCCATAGTTATAATATCACATGATTCAAATGATTATAAATGTCATTTGCCTGCCAGTTTTAGCATTGGTTTTCTATCCTATAATAGCTTACCAAAGTGCATTGTTGGTAAAATAAACAAGATGTTGCACGCTACGTCGTGCTAAGAATACCCCCACTCATTCATTTGTAAGTCGCACGGTAAACAGGAAGTAGACGTGCGGTAAACCTGGAAAGGGGAGACACGGTACAAGTCACCATGCCAAAGCCATATATCAAATATAAAATCATTTCTTCCAGTAGAAGCTGAGATAACTGTTACGAAAGTTTTCATTACGGCAAACACGAAAAATTCTAAGTCGCACTGTAAACAGGAAGTAGATGTGCGGTAAACCTGGAAAGGGGAGACATGGTACAAGTCACCATGCCAAAGCCATATATCAAACATAAAATCATTTCTTCCAGTAGAAGCTGAGATATCTGTTACGAAAGTGTGAACGGACAGACGGACAAACGGATGGACGGACAAGGTGATTGCAATATAGCCCCCACTCTATGAGTGGGGGTATAACATATTCTTCCTGACAAACATAGAATGGAGCTGAAATTTGATTGCTGTGACGTAATGAATATTGTTTTTAACGTATTCTATCATACAAAAATGACATCCTATTCAGAAACAGACTTTTCCTATTGTTAAAAACGGCATGAACATGCCTGAATTTTTTTAATCAAAAGCTACCGGGTATGCACTGTTACATAATAGTTATTCAGATCCTAGAGAGGGTACATAATGTCATATTCACAGCTTAATATTTACATACCCCTCCCATGACAATTCAAACTATCAATTAATATATTGAAAATCCATTCTATCTGAAGCTTCAAAGTTCTAATGTATTCTATACTCACTCTGGGATTTGGATGTTTTAGGACAGAATCTAAATACACACTATTATGACGTAATTCTAAACCAGGAAGTATAAATCCTCTATTTACCTAAAATATAAACAAGGGAATTACTCATATACAAAACAAAAACTATTATATGTAGTACAGTGAAACCTGTCTAATTCAAACCAGAATCCAGACTTTAGTTTAGATAGGTTAAGTAAGACTTTTTCTTTGAAATAAGAATAAATGTTTGTTGTGAAATCGGGAACTTTTCTCAATTACGTGTAATCAAAATATTACAGAATATTCAGACAAAATTAAGAATGTCGAAACTTGGTTGAGGCTATTCAGAAAAGTTTAAGACTGTAGAGACAATTCTAAGAAAGTTGAGAATTTGTCGAGTAATATTTAGACTATGTTAAGACAAATTTGATTTTGTCAAGATTTTTTAATACACAGTTCAGAAATTTAAGAATGTCAAGTACTTTTTCAGACAAATTAGCATAAAAACTGGTCAATTCAGACTTTCTGGACTTCGTAGTGTAAAATTACTACTAAGCGTGTTGGTCTAGTACAAAGTGGACCTCAAATATAATCATCTCATCAAAAAGTAACTTATTTTCACCATGTTATAGTTGAAAAAATGCTCACTTGCCATTAAACAACAATCACTCACTCACTAACTTATAAATACTCAGTTTGAATTCTGATATAAAAGGATTTCTTAGGTTTTAATTTTGAAACGTAAAAAAAACTTACAGTTTTATCAACAACTGATATCTTCCCTCTCCACATGACATCATTGGGTATGTTAATGCTATTTATATCATGAACATGTATTCCAGGAATAAGATCAACAATATCACTTTCTGAAGATGTTTGGTCTGATATATCCACATTACCTCCCTTACTAAGGGAGATAACTGCTGCATTGTGCCAATCTTTTAATCTTCTTATTGCTCCATAAAGAGGAAGAAAACCTGCATAACTGGAAAATAAAATCCAAATAAACAATCATAAAAAATATAATATATTCAATGGCTATAGGCTTTTGGACTATGGTGTTTAACACCACTTTCAACAATATTTCAGATATATCGTGGCGGTCAGTTTTATTGGTGGTGGAAACCAGAGTAGTCGGGGAAAAACCACCGACCTACTGCAAGTCACTGACAAACTTTATCACATAATGTTGGATCGAGTACACATCGCCTGAGTGGGATTCGAACTCACAACGTTAGAAATGATAGGCACTAATTACATAGGTAGTTATAAATCCAACTACCATACGATCACGACCATGACAGCCCCTATATTCATGGCAATCTATATTACATACATATGTATATTTATCAAACCATTAAATAACTAACTACCAGTTTCTAGTGATGGGAAAAAATAAATAATTATGTGGTTAAATTCAAGAGTGTCTGATTGTTGCTTAACACCAAGTGAGCAATGTGTCAGCTATATCATAGTGAAATGATGATGTCTGCTTAGTGTTAGTTCAACACACTGAGCTGGATGTCTATAGTCTACCAATGTAGATTACTTTGACTCCCAGCAACTAGTCTTTGATATTACTCCAGCTGAATGTCTATAGTCTACCAGGGTAGATTACTTTGACTCCCAGCAACTAGTCTTTGTTATTACTCCAGCTGAATGTCTATAGTCTACCAGGGTAGATTACTTTGACTCCCAGCAACTAGTCTTTGTTATTACTCCAGCTGAATGTCTATAGTCTACCAGGGTAGATTACTTTGATTCCCAGCAACTAGTCTTTGTTATTACTCCAGCTGAATGTCTATAGTCTACCAGGGTAGATTGCTTTGACTCCCAGCAACTAGTCTTTGTTATTACTCCAGCTGAATGTCTATAGTCTACCAGGGTAGATTACTTTGACTCCCAGCAACTAGTCTTTGTTATTACTCCAGCTGAATGTCTATAGTCTATCAGAGTAGATTACTTTGACTCCCAGCAACTAGTCTTTGTTATTACTCCAGCTGAATGTCTATAGTCTACCAGGGTAGATTACTTTGACTCCCAGCAACTAGTCTTTGTTATTACTCCAGCTGAATGTCTATAGTCTACCAGGGTAGATTACTTTGACTCCCAGCAACTAGTCTTTGTTATTACTCCAGCTGAATGTCTATAGTCTACCAGGGTAGATTACTTTGACTCCCAGCAACTAGTCTTTGTTATTACTCCAGCTGGATGTCTATAGTCTACCAGGGTAGATTACTTTGACTCCCAGCAACTAGTCTTTGTTATTACTCCAGCTGAATGTCTATAGTCTACCAGGGTAGATTACTTTGACTCCCAGCAACTAGTCTTTGTTATTACTCCAGCTGAATGTCTATAGTCTACCAGGGTAGATTACTTTGACTCCCACCAACTAGTCCTTGTTATTACTCCAGCTGAATGTCTATAGTCTACCAGGGTAGATTACTTTGACTCCCAGCAACTAGTCTTTGTTATTACTCCAGCTGGATGTCTATAGTCTACCAGGGTAGATTACCTTGACTCCCACCAACTAGTCCTTGTTATTACTCCAGCTGAATGTCTATAGTCTACCAGGGTAGATTACTTTGACTCCCAGCAACTAGTCTTTGTTATTACTCCAGCTGGATGTCTATAGTCTACCAGGGTAGATTACTTTGACTCCCACCAACTAGTCCTTGTTATTACTCCAGCTGAATGTCTATAGTCTACCAGGGTAGATTACTTTGACTCCCAGCAACTAGTCTTTGTTATTACTCCAGCTGAATGTCTAGTCTACCAGGGTAGATTACTTTGACTCCCACCAACTAGTCCTTGTTATTACTCCAGCTGAATGTCTATAGTCTACCAGGGTAGATTACTTTGACTCCCACCAACTAGTCCTTGTTATTACTCCAGCTGAATGTCTATAGTCTACCAGGGTAGATTACTTTGACTCCCAGCAACTAGTCCTTGTTATTACTCCAGCTGGATGTCTATAGTCTACCAGGGTAGATTACTTTGACTCCCAGCAACTAGTCCTTGTTATTACTCCAGCTGAATGTCTATAGTCTACCAGGGTAGATTACTTTGACTCCCAGCAACTAGTCCTTGTTATTACTCCAGCTGGATGTCTATAGTCTACCAGGGTAGATTACTTTGACTCCCAGCAACTAGTCCTTGTTATTACTCCAGCTGAATGTCTATAGTCTACTAGGGTAGATTACTTTGACTCCCACCAACTAGTCCTTGTTATTACTCCAGCTGAATGTCTATAGTCTACCAGGGTAGATTACTTTGACTCCCAGCAACTAGTCCTTGTTATTACTCCAGCTGGATGTCTATAGTCTACCAGGGTAGATTACTTTGACTCCCAGCAACTAGTCTTTGTTATTACTCCAGCTGAATGTCTATAGTCTACCAGGGTAGATTACTTTGACTCCCAGCAACTAGTCCTTGTTATTACTCCAGCTGGATGTCTATAGTCTACCAGGGTAGATTACTTTGACTCCCAGCAACTAGTCCTTGTTATTACTCCAGCTGAATGTCTATAGTCTACCAGGGTAGATTACTTTGACTCCCAGCAACTAGTCCTTGTTATTACTCCAGCTGGATGTCTATAGTCTACCAGGGTAGATTACTTTGACTCCCAGCAACTAGTCCTTGTTATTACTCCAGCTGAATGTCTATAGTCTACCAGGGTAGATTACTTTGACTCCCAGCAACTAGTCCTTGTTATTACTCCAGCTGAATGTCTATAGTCTACCAGGGTAGATTACTTTGACTCCCAGCAACTAGTCCTTGTTATTACTCCAGCTGAATGTCTATAGTCTACCAGGGTAGATTACTTTGACTCCCACCAACTAGTCCTTGTTATTACTCCAGCTGAATGTCTATAGTCTACCAGGGTAGATTACTTTGACTCCCACCAACTAGTCTTTGTTATTACTCCAGCTGAATGTCTATAGTCTACCAGGGTAGATTACTTTGACTCCCAGCAACTAGTCCTTGTTATTACTCCAGCTGGATGTCTATAGTCTACCAGGGTAGATTACTTTGACTCCCAGCAACTAGTCCTTGTTATTACTCCAGCTGAATGTCTATAGTCTACCAGGGTAGATTACTTTGACTCCCAGCAACTAGTCTTTGTTATTACTCCAGCTGAATGTCTAGTCTACCAGGGTAGATTACTTTGACTACCAGCAACTAGTCCTTGTTAGTACTCCAGCTGGATGTCTATAGTCTACCAGGGTAGATTACTTTGACTCCCAGCAACTAATCTGGCCAGTCATGGTGAGGAAGGTAAGCTTTACAACAAATATATATAGTCAAATCTGGCCAGTCATGGTGAGGAAGGTAAGCTTTACAACAAATATATATAGTCAAATCTGGCCAGTCATGGTGAGGAAGGTAAGCTTTACAACAAATATATATAGTCAAATCTGGCCAGTCATGGTGAGGAAGGTAAGCTTTACAACAAATATATATAGTCAAATCTGGCCAGTCATGGTGAGGAAGGTAAGCTTTACAACAAATATATATAGTCAAATCTGGCCAGTCATGGTGAGGAAGGTAAGCTTTACAACAAATATATATAGTCAAATCTGGCCAGTCATGGTGAGGAAGGTAAGCTTTACAACAAATATATATAGTCAAATCTGGCCAGTCATGGTGAGGAAGGTAAGCTTTACAACAAATATATATAGTCAAATCTGGCCAGTCATGGTGAGGAAGGTAAGCTTTACAACAAATATATATAGTCAAATCTGGCCAGTCATGGTGAGGAAGGTAAGCTTTACAACAAATATATATAGTTAAATCTGGCCAGTCATGGTGAGGAAGGTAAGCTTTACAACAAATATATATAGTCAAATCTGGCCAGTCATGGTGAGGAAGGTAAGCTTTACAACAAATATATATAGTCAAATCTGGCCAGTCATGGTGAGGAAGGTAAGCTTTACAACAAATATATATAGTCAAATCTGGCCAGTCATGGTGAGGAAGGTAAGCTTTACAACAAATATATATAGTCAAATCTGGCCAGTCATGGTGAGGAAGGTAACCTTTACAACAAATATATACTTTATAAGCCATTAGGACAAATAAACACTCCTATTTGTTCATACTATCATCACTGGTGTGAGCGACTAGTTTAACGCCAAGGTGGCAATGTTTCAGCTATATCATTTTGATGAGATGATGATGATGCTTTCTTTTTACTTGACCAACCCACTTAGTTGAAAGTTTGTAGAGCTAGTTCACTGAAACAACAGTCCCTGGGTAGACATATTGTACCACTCTGACATAATATCCTCATTCTCTGCCAACTAGTCTTTGCTCTTACACATTAATGTTGCAGAGAAGCACCAAATACCAAGGCTCAAAGAAAATGATCTACAATACCCAAGGGGAGCATGCTAACCATTACACCACCGATATATGGTAATCATCACTGGAAGACACAAAATTTTGCATCTATTAAGGTTGTAATTAAACACTTTCTCTTCCTTTTTTTATATTCTATGACCTTGTCCTTTTGTAGTTCTGTGATATCTTTAGATATAACATTATGTGATAAAGTTTGTCAGTGACTTGCAGCAGGTCAGTGGTTTTCTCCGGGTACTCTGGTTTCCTCCACCAATAAAATTGACCGCCATGAAATAACTGAAATATTGTTGAAAGTGGCTTTAAATACCATAACCCTAACCCTGACATCTTAGGTATAACATTCAAAATTCTGTAGTTAATATTTAATCTATTTCTTACCTACTGTTAAATTCTGTAGGAACATCTAAATAAATGTCTACTACACAACCTAAAATGACATATGATAAATAAAAGAATACATTATAATGTTAGCTATTTAAAACAAGTCAAGAATCTGGAGTTAACAGCCACAGATGAAATTCATTGAGTTAAATATCTGAAACCAAGAGGAATCTACAATTCACCTGAGCCTGTATCACTCATGGTAATCCATGTACTGTTTGGTTTAATTAAGCTTCTAGTATCTGACAATTGTTTTTGTCATTTTCCCATTTCCTATATTAAAATTTTGTCATACGGTGGTGGCCATCTTGGAGGTCAGATCTATACAAAAACATACATTTGGAAAAATACCATCCAAGAAACATTCCAACGAGTTTTCAGATAAGAATATTTTTTAAATACTTTTCCCATTGGGTCCAATAATAAATTTGTCATGTTGTGGAGGCCATATTTGATTTCCAACATACATAAATTGAATTTAGATTCAGTCAAATTCAATGTTGTAGTCTTTGTTGTGTTGATTTGTCTGAGATGTCAGAGGTGTTTGAGATGAGAGGTGTTTGCTCATTTTGTTGATATTGATGGAATTGTTGACCATCACTGTTTAAACTTTCTATTCATTAATAATGAAGAACAGCAACTAAAGCATTGTTGTATTTTTTCTGATATTTAGTTGTCAGTGTTTAAGATAGGTTTTCTGTCTCATTACGTTCTGCATCCAATTCATTCTTGTATAAACTGGTAATTAAAAAATATCAGTTTCTTTCTGTTTACCTGCAAATGGTAGACAATCAGCTAACTCATGCAAGACATCACTCACTGTTCTTTTTGTCCTATATATTAAAAGTACAAATGTAAATAAACAGTTTACATTACATTAATGCATATATGTCTTATAATATATTGATTTTCTCCGGGTACTCCGGTTTCCTCCACCAATAAAACTGACCGCGATGATATAACTGAAATATTGTTGAAAGTAGCATTAAACATCATACCCCCGTCACTATAATTGATTGTCAGTATTTTAGTAATGTTATGCATCGCAATAGTATCATCAATTGATGTCTTAATACTCACTGTCTAGTTCTGAACATGATGTGGTGTACACAATTAAATTAAATGTAACTTGTTTTAACCTTGTTCATGCACAATAAAGTTTGTTGGTGGATTTCTCTGCGAACTCAAAGTTTAGCCACCAAAAAAACAACTGACCACGTCTGTCAAATGATTTATGTAAACTTTGTGAGTGAAATGAAGAGTTTAAACGCTAATACACTTGCACAAAATTATTTTAAACTTCTTGCAATCACTGTATGGAAATGTTCAAGAGTTAGCCATTTGGTTTTTGGTACTAATTTTGACAACCATTACCATTCGCTTCAGATATAATAATTCTAGTTGTATTTCAATGAAATAGACTCCTGATTTGAAGTGCAAACAATGCTTAAGAATACCTCTGTTGACTACACAGGTTGACAGTTATCTTACTTGAGTGAAATTGTAAACTTGTCTATATATACGACTTCAACATTTCCCTTTTTTGCAGACATTCCCAACTGAGCATTTAAAATGATTCATTTTGCTTGTTCTTGTATTTTATAATTGATTCAATAAAAATTTCTTGCTTTCAAAATAATTATTTTTACTCTTTTTTTTAAATTGTAACTCAAAATTGCATACATAAAGGCATATGAATACAACTCAGCAGAATGGAATTATGGATGTGTAAACTTTAAAATTTTTGCTGTTTCGTCCCATGAAATGCAGCAACATGAACAATATGCAAATTATTAAAATGGAATTTATTTTGAGTTATAATTGTATTCATTTTTTTTCAATATTTTTAACTTCCATGTAGTTTTTTTTTTTTTTTTACGTTTGAAGAATAACAAATAAGTTTTAAATTGTGGGTACAGAAAAAGACAACCATATTTTATTTAATGGCATCAAGCTTTTAATGTTCATATTTTTTCACTAACCTATCAATATTCTTTTCTGCTTCATAGGTTTCAGGATCCAAATCATCATTCCAATTAGTCCACAAATGACCCTCCTTGTTGTCTTTTACATAAAGCTGAGGAAAAATGATTTAGATTTTAGTACATCTACATGTACATCAATACAGTCAAATCTGCTTTAGTGACCACTTCTATTAAGCAATAACTTGTATTATGTGACCTTAATTCTACATTCCCTTGACATTGCATTTCATATTACTAAAACCTGTATTTGGCAACCACCTGTCTTATGTGACCATACTTCAATCCTCTATTGGAAGATCACATAAAACAGATTTGACTGTATGTATAAACCAAGAGAAAAAGATGCCCGAACAATAGCATATCCTCTTAAATACATATTGATTCCAGTAATATAAAGTTAGGTCAAGTGAAAATCGTCATATTTTAGCAGCGCTCACAGTCTACTTAAATTAATATAACACAACCCGGTGGTTTTTTTTAAACATGGAAGAATTGGTGACCCCATTTACCAGTAAGCACATGTAAACAGCACTTCTATCTCATGAAAATTACGGTAAGGCCATGCATGATGACCTCATTTACCAGAATGAATGTGTCAACGGTACTCCCATTTCCTATGTGTATTTTTTCAGAGGGAACACAATTTCAATTTAGACAACCTCCCTCCTTTCATCATAGTCAACAAAAGATAATAATCCTAGAAAAGTGAATAACTGGAGCAACACGACAGGTGCAACTAGTGAAGCAGGAACTGCTTACTCTTATGGAGCACCTGAGGTCACCCCCAGTTTTTAGTGGGGTTTGTGTTGCTTGATCTTTAGTTTTCTGTTTTGTAAATCATTGTTTGTCTTTTTGTCTTTTTTCTTTAGGTCATTGTATTGTCTGTCCTTTGATTTCTGATTACCCCTTTACTATCTCCAAACTCTTTTTAAACTAGAAGCTCAGTGGGCTGAGCCTGTGTCGCTCATCTTTCATTCTGCTTTGAGGAAACTGAATACAGAACCTCCTATAGATTTGGTCATTTGGCTAAGCAGTTACAGAGAAGAAGATATTTAGAAATCGACCAATCAGAAACAAGAATGGTCTGTGGCAGCCATGTTTATTAATGGATCGAGAACTAAATGAGCAATCTTTATAGATGACCTTCCAAGGATGCTTCCTACCAAGTTTCAATTCATTTGGCAAGGTGGTTTCAGAGAAGAAGATTTTTTAGAAATCAACCAATCAGAAACAAGAATTGCCTTTGGTGGCCATGTTTGTTAACGGATCGGAACGAAATGAGCAATCTTTATAGAGGACCTTCCAAGGATGCTTCCTACCAAATTTCGATTCATTTGACCAAGTGGTTACAGAGGAGACGATTTAAAAAAAATCAACCAATCAGAAACAAAATTTGTCTGTGGCAGCCATGTTTGATAACGGATCGGGACGAAATGAGCAATCTTTATAGAAGACCTGCCATAGATGCTTCCTACCAAGTTTCGGTTCATTTGGCCAATTGGTTTCAGAGGAGAAGATTTTTAGAAATCAACCAATCAGAAACAAGAATTGCCTTTGGTGGCCATGTTTGTTAACGGATCAGAACGAAATGAGCAATCTTTATAGAGGACCTTCCAAGGATGCTTCCTACCAAATTTCGATTCATTTGACCAAGTGGTTACAGAGGAGACGATTTAAAAATAATCAACCAATCAGAAACAAAATTTGTCTGTGGCAGCCATGTTTGATAACGGATCGGGACGAAATGAGCAATCTTTATAGATGACCTGCCATAGATGCTTCCTACCAAGTTTCGGTTCATTTGGCCAATTGGTTTCAGAGGAGAAGATTTTTAAAAATCAGCCAATCAGAAACAAGAATTGCCTTTGGTGGCCATGTTTGTTAACGGATCGGAACGAAATGAGCAATCTTTATAGAGGACCTTCCAAGGATGCTTCCTACCAAATTTCGATTCATTTGACCAAGTGGTTACAGAGGAGACGATTTAAAAAAAATCAACCAATCAGAAACAAAATTTGTCTGTGGCAGCCATGTTTGATAACGGATCGGGACGAAATGAGCAATCTTTATAGATGACCTGCCATAGATGCTTCCTACCAAGTTTCGGTTCATTTGGCCAATTGGTTTCAGAGGAGAAGATTTTTAAAAATCAGCCAATCAGAAACAAGAATTGCCTATGGTGGCCATGTTTGCTAACGGATCGGAACAAAATGAGCAATCTTTATAGAGAATCTTCCAAGGATGCTTCCTACCAAGTTTCGGTTCATTTTGCCAAGCGGTTTCAGAGGAGAAATTTTTTTTAAAAATCAACCAATCAGAAACAAGAATTGCCTGTGGTGGCCATATCTGTTAATGGATCGGAACGAAATGAGCAATCTTTATATAGGACCTTTCAAGGATGCTTCCTATCAAGTTTTGATTCATTTGGCCAAGCAGTTTCAGAGGAGAAGATTTTTTAAATCGGCCAATCAGAAACAAGAATTGCCTATGGGCTATGGTGGCCATGTTCGTTAATGGATCGGGACAAAATGAGCATTCTTTAGAGAGAACCTTTCATAGATGCTTCCTACCAAGTTTCACTTCATTTGGCTGAAGGGTTTCAGAGAAGATTAAAATGTGAAAAGCTAACGGACGACAGACGACGGACGTCAAGTGATGACAAAAGCTCACATTGCCTTTGGCAAGGTGAGCTAAAAATGCAGTTTCTTTTGGGAGGATGGTGGGACTTTATTTAAAGTTCCGTTTATACAGTATTCTGGTTTTTTCAGGGTTTGGTTTAGACAGGTTTCACTGTACATACAATGTTCATATATCTTACTGAGATTATATTTACCTGTCGATCATTAATTTCTACTTCTACGTAACAAATTTTAGAACCATTTATCTGTCTCTGTTTTATCTTTCTTTGTTCGTAGAACAATCTGCATTCCTCTGAAATTATAAAAATATACCAGGAAAATCAAATATTGAAAAATCTGAACCACAAATCATGATGATATACATGTTATACTTTACACTGACTGCACTTCCCGCTCAGGTGAGGTGCACTCGATACAGCATTATGTGATAAAGTTTGTCAGTGACTTGCGGCAGATGGTGGTTTTCTCCGGTTTCTTCCACCAATAAAACTGATTGCCACGATACAACTGAAGTATTGTTGAAAGTGGCATTAAAACACCATAACCCATACCCTAAAATTGTGACTAAAGCTACGAGTTCAAATGCCACTTGTGGCAAGGTTTACTTGATAAAATATTATGTGATAAAGTTTGTCAGTGACTTGTAACAGGTCAGTCGATTTCTAAGGATTTTGCCCACCAATAAAACTGATATTATTGTTGAATTTTGGTTTATGGTGTTTAACACCACTTTCAACAATATTTCAAGTATATTGTGGTGGTCAATTTTATTGGTGGAGGAAACCGAAGTACCTGGAATGAACCACTGATCTGTCGCAAGTCACTGGCAAACTTTATCACATATGATAATGTTGTATCAAGTACACCTAGCCATGAATGGGGTTCAAACTCACCACTTTAGTGGTGATAGCCACTGATTGCACAGGTAGTTGTAAATCCAACTACCATCAATCAGGACCACAATGGCCCCTGAAATATTGTTGGAAATGACATTAAACATCATAACCCTAACCCAAAATTGTGATGAAATATTCCACATGATGTGTAGTAACATGTGTAGTAACATGTGTAGTAACATATGTAGTAACATGTGTAGTAACATATGTGTAGTAACATATGTAGTAACATATGTGTAGTAACATATGTAGTAACATGTGTGTAGTAACATATGTAGTAACATATGTGTAGTAACATATGTAGTAACATATGTGTAGTAACATATGTGTAGTAACATGTGTAGTAACAAATGTGTAGTAACATATGTGTAGTAACATATGTAGTAACATATGTGTAGTAACATATGTAGTAGCATATGTGTAGTAACATGTGTAGTAACATATGCATAGTAACATATGTGTAGTAACATATGAAGCTGTTTATACAAAATTAACCTTAAACTGATTATTGGTATTTGTTCTTCACTTTTGTTTTATTTATAAAATAAGAAATGTGTGCATCACAAAATACGCCCGTCTATATAAATTATCAAACGGTATAATGGTAATGACCCCAAAATAAATAGGGTTCTTCCCCTTCCACAGGGGAATCATGTGGCCAAGTTTGGTAAAGATCCAATATACAGAACTAAAGTTATCGTGCGGAAACAATCCTGTTGTCAAAAATTCTATTTATAGTAATGGTGACCTTGATTTTTGACCTAATGACCCCAAAATAAATAGGGTTTTTCCCCTTCCACAGGGGAATCATGTGGCCAAGTTTGTTAAAGATCCAATATACAGAACTAAAGTTATCGTGCGAAAACGACCCTGTTGTTAAATATTATATTTATAGTGTGACCTTGACCTTTGACCTAATGACCCCAAAAACAAATAGGGTTCTTCCCCTTCCATAGGGGAATCATGTGGTCAAATTTGGTAAATATCCAATATACAGAACTAAAGTTATGCGGAAACGACCCTGTTGTCAAAAATTATATTTATAGTAAGTGACCTTGACCTTTGACCTAATGACCCCAAAATAAATAGGATTCTTCCCCTTCCACAGGGCAATCATGTGGTCAAGTTTGGTAAAGATCCAATATACAGAACTAAAGTTATGTGGAAACGACCCTGTTGTCAAATATTCTATTTATAGTAACAAAGACCTTGACCTTTGACCTAATGACCCCAAAATAAATAGGGTTCTTCCCCTTCCACAGGGGAATTATGTGGCCAAGTTTGGTAAAGATCCGATATACAAAAATAAAGTTATTGTTTGGAAACCTGTGTGGACGCCCGCACGCCTGCCATACCCAATCAAGACGGGCGTATAAAAATAGATAAAAAATATTTATTTGATTTTAAAATATTTGGAGGAAGCTATGGCTCTGCTATTTGAAAACATTGAGTAAAAGGAATAAAATAGATAATTGTAACAGTGGTATATATGTTTTAGATTTTTGAGATTGTATTTTTTGTATTTTATTCAATTTTTGTAAAGATTATTAATAGAAATATTTAGGAAAAATTATTTGCTTAAAAATTTGCATTAATTTGTTAAAGTTTTTGACACAATTAGGAGCATGTGTCATATCGTCATTTGCTAATCAATTTAACTTTTTAATCATTACTTACTATTATTCAAAGTTGTCTTATTTAAGCTTTTTGAGTTGAAATTATTTAGATCTGACAGATGTTTTAAATAAGCGAGTTATATTTCATTGTGTTAATTAGAGTAATTCTTGTATGACAATCATGTTAATCTGAGTATTTTTATAATCTGGTATAAATAGAGTAGAAATTTTAGGTTAGCAGTCAGTGTTTGGGAAACGTATTCAATCACATTTACCCTGTAGAAATAGTTGGCTTACAAGGACTGTCGATCAGACAGCCACTATGATGATGCAAAATTTGGGTTATTTTGTTTATCTTTGGCATTTTAATTTATTTGGAATCTTTATTTGAATTTTTTGTTACTTTTAAAATTGGGAATTAACCTATATTTGAACTTTGTAAGCTATTATTTTTATTTGGAACTAGTTTTGAAATTGTTATTATAATTTGAATATATTTGTTATGCAAAATAAATTGTTAAAACTTGTTTGCATCTTAGCTATGTCTACTATGGTAATTTAAGTCTAGCGATAGACTGACCCCTTGTCCCATTGTTTGTGCACACAGCTAGTTCCCCTCTTTGCAATGCGCACTGGACTTCGGTGACATAATGATAAAACTTTATTTTTAAAAATCACAAAAGAAATTTTATGAGCAAGCTAATGTGAAGAACAAGAAATTAATATTGTGTGGTCTGACATTAATTAGCCACATTGTGTTATGTAATAGCAGACCTAATTATATAAACATGATAATACTATGCCAATAATACCCATATACATGTCTTTATTCTCTTAAACAATGGTATACAATGTTATAGAGATAATTCAAACAATTATACCAATGATAATAAAACATGATGATATTAATATGTTACTACACTCCCCCATCACCTGTCAGTTTAACATCTGGTTTGTGTAAACAATTGTACATTAATTTCATACAAAACTATTATAGACTTGTTCTATTCAATCTGATTGATCATTTGTCCTTGATAAATAAAAAAATCTAACTTTAGACAAAAGTGTTTCAAATCTTTTGAAAACTGATTTTAATAGTTAAAAAAAAAGAAAAAGAAAAAAAAAGAAAAAAGAAATTTAAAGATGATTTTGGAAGAATTATATTCTTTTACTGAATATACATGTATAAGTGATATTACAGCTAAATAAATGTATAATTCTTTTCCACACCACAAGCTGTACTTAGCAAGTTTGGAATGCTAAGGCAGGTTTATCACCAATGCCTTTTCATTGAACTTGCTTGACAAATAATTTTATATACTATAATGAAAGTTATCCTTTAAATACACATTGTACAAGGTCATGACAACCGGCATAGTTTTCTGTGACATATATTGTATAATACAGAATTTAAATCCATGGGACAAAATAAGTACAATGTTATAGAATGATATATACTACAGTACAGTCCAGTTCTAGGGAGACATAAAATCATTTCATTATTGACATGCGATTGTAAAATAAATTACCACCTTCAATATCACCAGACATGATATATACTGAGAAAGGGTTAAATAATCTGTTTAATATGACTGATCTTTTATTACAACAAATTGAATTATAAGGGAACTGGACTGTACATGTAATGCTCTATATCTATATATGTATAACCAGTATAAAAGAACTGGACTGTACATGTAATGCTCTATATCTATATATGTATAACCAGTATAAAGGAACTGGACTGTACATGTAATGCTCTATATCTATATATGTATAACCAGTATAAAGGAACTGGACTGTACATGTAATGCTCTATATCTATATATGTATAACCAGTATAAAGGAACTGGATTGTACATGTAATGCTCTATATCTATATATGTATAACCAGTATAAAGGAACTGGATTGTACATGTAATGCTCTATATCTTATATGTATAACCAGTATAAAGGAACTGGACTGTACATGTAATGCTCTACATCTATATATGTATAACCAGTATAAAGGAACTGGACTGTACATGTAATGTTCTATATCTATATATGTATAACCAGTATAAAGGAACTAGACTGTACATGTAATGCTCTATATCTATATATGTATAACCAGTATAAAGGAACTAGACTGTACATGTAATGCTCTATATCTATATATGTATAACCAGTATAAAGGAACTGGACTGTACATGTAATACTCTATATCTATATATGTATAACCAGTATAAAGGAACTGGACTGTACATGTAATGCTCTATATCTATATATGTATAACCAGTATAAAGGAACTGGACTGTACATGTAATGCTCTATATCTATATATGTATAACCAGTATAAAGGAACTGGATTGTACATGTAATGCTCTATATCTATATATGTATAACCAGTATAAAGGAACTAGACTACATGTAATGCTCTATATCTATATATGTATAACCAGTATAAAGGAACTGGACTGTACATGTAATGCTCTATATCTATATATGTATAACCAGTATAAAGGAACTAGACTACATGTAATGCTCTATATCTATATATGTATAACCAGTATAAAGGAACTGGATTGTACATGTAATGCTCTATATCTATATATGTATAACCAGTATAAAGGAACTAGACTACATGTAATGCTCTATATCTATATATGTATAACCAGTATAAAGGAACTGGACTGTACATGTAATGCTCTATATCTATATATGTATAACCAGTAAAATGTTATTTTATTCTTATTAAAACCTAATTAATGCAGGACGATTAATTACTTATATTCAAATAATATTTCAAAATAAAGCATTTTATACATAACACCCAATCTTATTATTATTATTATTTATTTTATACAATTGATTTTAAATTTGGTGTTACATACAAAGAAATGTACATTTAGTAATTTAAAATGTTCCAAGTCACACCAAAAGTAAAACTTAACTCAAATTATAAATATTCTTTATCTGTAATTTTGACATTTTTCCTTTGAGCTCAACAAGTGATATTGTCAAAATCAACAAATTAACTGATATTGATAATTATCAGTCAGTGTGACCTCAAATGCATTGTGACCGATAAAAACAATAATGAGTTATGAAGATCTCGACATACATTATACATGTAACTAGTATCACAGCTTGTCTGGTCGGATTCGTTGTGAAACTGGCGATAATGTCTGTCTCTACCTTCATAACTGTCAATATTCTATATATATCTTGTTTATATTTGGCAATTGACATTTTAATAATAAAAGCTAGCCTGTCAAACTCTATTCAGCAAACTCAAAGAAATAAAATAAAGCAAACATTCATCCACTGATTAAAATAATTTCAATTTAAGTTCAAAAAGAAAAGTTGTGGCCAAGTGATCAGTGTTTCAATTAGACTTTGAAATCTTCAGGACAATTACCAGTTTTAGCAAAATTTCTTCAGAACATTCTTTAATAATTAAACTAATATTTATAAAGTTCTTTGGGACAATTTGAGAAATAGGTAAACATTTTCATGACCAAGCACAACTTGACACAAATTAAATTACCTATTGACATAGTAATTAATTAGACGACAAACAAAAACGTGCAATTATAAGTTATGCAAAGGAAAATCCAAAATTAACATAACAACAAATTGCCGATAATTTTACATTTAAATGGGATCTTCCAATAACCCCACAAATGAAGATGAACTGTTGCTGTCACGTGTTTATAATGACCTTGATGTCCCGAGCTACAAATGACAGTTCAAGAATTTGTCAACATTGACAAAGATCTGCAAACTGTACAGGACATTTCCGATGTGAATATAATTATTCTAATTTATTTATTTATCAAACATGTATCATTTATACTTATGTATTTGTACAAGTGCAAAATGCATGTCAGTCGAGTTGAAAGTTTATCTTTTCATATGATCACATAACTTCAGGTTTTCAATGTCCCTCAGTTTATCGCCAAACTCGTTATACCACCAAACTAACGACTGCACAGAAGGTGGCGGTTTAACGAGGGAGTACTGTAATTCATATGCAAAAATGACGGGTAACGAGTATGTGGTACTGGTAAGTGTTAATTATAATTATCAGTAGTTAATGTCTCTTTTCCGTACAGCGGATTGCAAGCGACTATGATCTCTATTAATGATTTTTTTTGCATCTGCACTATAATTGTTAAAATACATAAAAACGTGTACCGGTAAATCACCAGTAACAGGCTTAAAGAGTGTGTAGTATGTGTAACTTAAATGTTGTTGGAAGATGAATATCATTTTATTCTACAATGTGAAAAATATATTGATGTAAGAAGAAGATATCTTAAGAAATATTATTGGCAAATGCCGTCATGTTTTAAATTAATACAATTACTGTCTGTACGCAATATTAAAGAACTTAACAATCTTGGTGAATATTTGTTACCAGCTGAAAAAATTCGCAACGCTGAAGTTTCATTTCATTTCGTATTATTGTATTGCATATATATTATCATGATCCGCTGTTATTATCATAATTGTATACAATGAATTATGTATGTATTTTTACTGATGCATTGAATAATTGTATATTGTATGTTTATTTCTATAAGCAGTACTGCTTTTGAATAAATAATTTTAATAATTTAATACAATTAATGATATAAAGTGTCAACACACATCACACACATGTAAATAATTAGTAATCATGTCATGACGTGTGCATATATAATCTGGCTTTACAATCATTAATTGTGAAAATCTTCTTTTTAAATTGGGACCGAAATCGACATAATGTATATACTTCCATATGGTACGAATTGCTCATAGTGTAATCTATTTCTATATGGTACGAATTGGTCATAGTGTATTCTATTTCTATATGGTACGAATTGGTCATGGTCTATTCTATTTCTATATGGTACGAAATGGTCATAATGTATCTACTTCCATATGGTACGAAATAGTCATAGTGTAATTCTATTTCCAAAATGGCTACTGAGCAATATTACATATGGTACGAAATGGCTATGGTGCAAAATACATATGGTACGAAATGGTTTCTGGTTATGGTACGAAATTGCAATTCTGTGGTACGAAATGGCAATGGTACGAAATGGTTATGGTATGAAATGGTTTCAGGTCGTTCCGGCCCCAAGTCGATTCGGCCCAAGTCGATCCGGCCCCAAGTCGATCCGGCCCTAAATTAAAAGTCGATTCGGCCCCATTTGAAATTAAATACTTTTGAACTGAAATACACAAGTGTTTATCATTTCAAAATGTTTTTGATCGATTTTAATTTAAAAATTCAAATATTATAATTTTGTGTGTGTAATCAAGAAATCAATGTATAAAGGAGTATACTTATTATCTTTGATTGTACTCTAAATTAAGCTACACTAAGGGTGTAACGATACACTTTTTCCACAAGAGATACGTATCGCGATATTTGATATGTATTACGATACGTATCACGATACGTTTTATAGGAAACTGTAACTATTCCTTGAAGTCCATGCTGGTCGACATGAACGCTGCCATGTTGTTATTTTTTATATGAGGTTGCTTACGTACTAGCGGAAATTATAAATATTTGATATTTGATTAATTAATTTTAAAAGCGTAAATTAATCGATTCACTTTTCTCAAAATATTAATTAAATGATCACCAAAAGAGGAAAACGGAAGTTCAACACTACTTTTTTTTCAAAAAATGAGCATCATATCGTTTGCATTGTAAGCGGCCTCCACATATCGTGAACCGAACCGTCCCCAAAATAATCGTGATTTCTGTACATACGGTGAATCGTTTCCCCCTTAAGCTACACCCAAGCTAATTTTATTGTTTGATAAATTAATTTGAACAATTTATAAAATCAAGTGTAGTAAAAACATACAAGAACTCAAATCCCAAGCTAATTTTAGGGTGTGAGAAATTTGAAAGTCTTTGTTCTGCCACGCTGTGGCTATAAAAAAGGAAATATGACTATAGCTTTCATTCATTCCTTCCATGATGTCTTACCCATGTGTAGTGTGTTCCAGACTTGTCAGACCGCGGCAGCAAGCTCTATAGTGTGACTCCTGTGGAAACTAGTTATCTCCCAGAACATTCGGAACACACTTTTTGTTTGACGTTCAGGTTTGCTAGTTTATAACGTAATATTTATAGTAGGGCTGAATCGACTTGGGACAAGTTGGGTCGAAACCACTTGGAGCCGGAACGACTTGGGGCCGGATCGACCCGATACCGTACGAAATGACTAGCTTCGATCTAAAGCCAGTAGAATTAGACCTTTAGATCAGTTTGTATATATGTAAATGCGTTATTTTCTGGAGACCAATTTATTTTTGCTGTTTGCACTTTTTAAATTAGCATCGTGTTATCGGTTTTCGTGCTATTATCGATTTTCAGATATAGCGATCAACAGTGTTAACCCTTCATTCATATGACGATTGGAATTTTCAAAGAATGGCTAGTTAAATATTTCTTTGTACATAAGATTGTTTTTATAGCCATTCTTGTATTTTAATATACTCTCGATTATCTGGCAACTTTTGTTGTCAGTAAAATGGCGTCATCTGTTTTCGTGTGAAGTAAAAACAAGGCCGATATACGGGATGGAAACGAATATATAATCTGGAAATGGCTGGTTTTAAAATTTCATGGTTCTGGCCATCTACCAAATCATACTACATCTAAATAAAATAACAGAATGTTTGAAAATGACCACTTTCAAAATTGTGTTTACTTTTGATGTTTTTTTTAGTGCTGAAACCACAATGCACTGCAAAGTGACATGTATTTTATATAAGAAACAGGCACATTTCAGTCAGCTATTTTGTTTACAAGTACGATCAGTGACCCCATGACAGTTACATGACAGGAAGAGCCGGTGTCTGAGAGGCAGATGACATAATTAAATTTTTTATAGCCCTTCTGGATTTTTTTCCAGCTACTTTATAAATGAAGTAAATTTTTAGCATTACAAAAAGTATGGTTCAGTAGGTAGGTTCACTATTCTTGGTACTTACGTCTTTAAAAGCAAACTTTAACATCTTTTACAGATGTCAGGCTGTAGTCTTGTTTATGTTCCATAAATAGAAACCGGAAGACACGTCAAAAATAATGCGTGCGCTGTGGAAATCAAAATAAAATGGATAAAACGAAAACAGATGACGCACGAAAACACATACCGTGACGATATGTTATTTCTTATAATATGCGAGCTTAAGCGAGCTCTTTATGGTATAGAATGTGTACTTAGGATTTTTTAACAAACATGGTTGAACATATTGTCGAAGAAAAAAAAATTCCACGTTTTGTAAACACCGGTTTCCGGGTAACACACTAACACACTCAACTAATGAAGATCTTCTTAACATAAAGCGTAAATGTGATCCTGAAGTCTCGTACCCTCTCTCGTACGTCCGATACCACTGAAACCTGGAACCCGTGTGTAATAAAAGTCATTTTGCCAGCTTGTTTTACTTATATTGATATTTTTTAATTTATTAAATCTCTTCTGACATACTGACAAGATTTTTTGTTTCTACGCGGAAGTTAACTTTTGAGATTTCGTAAGGAACGATAACTCGAATAAAGGAACGACAGCTCGATTGAATGAGACTAGATTCGGCCCTAATATATCTCGGCCCAAAAAATCTCGACACTTTTTGATGAAATTGTCAGATAATTTTCAGATGAGCGAGCATTCATGGCCGTGCCGATTTCATATTAAGACTTTCTGTTTGTGATGCCCCGACGCATAGTTATCAGTGATTTGATGGATCGTCGTACGATGTAGATGTAGAATAAATATTAATAATCACCCGAAGAAATCAAGAAAATGCAGTAATATGTCATGATAACATTCTCTTTTGCCGTTTTGAGCATTAAAAATTTGGCGGGCAAAGAAAGGGAGACTATTATAAGGGGGGATAACTCCTGTCACAAAAACGAAGACGGCCAACACTTGTATTAAATTCCGGCATATATGATGTATGTTGTGTTCAACAAAATATAGCATTTTGAACACGAAAGCAGACACATTTTTAAAATTACGACTTTTCATTCATTCAACAAATTTCACATAAGACGAGACACTAAATCCATCAAATATATCAGTTTACGAATTAAGAAATTTATCTATTTTTACGGAAACAAAGAAGTCACTCAGTTTCACGCAGCAAATCAGAAATACATAAGATATATTATGTATTGATAGCACTTTTAATCAGGTCCCTAAGCACAAGCATCTTAGAAAAGTATTCCCTAAATAAAGATTCCATCACATGATTTTCTTACAGATAGTGTAATAATCTGAGTTGTATCCACAAACAAGGTTATCCATAGTGAGGAAATTAATCAAAATGGCAATGGACTAATGAAGCTTTTCTTGTATTCTCTGACATTTATCTTGTCTGTACAGAAACTTTATTCTTGAGTTAATTTTTCATACAATATATTTATTATACTCATGACGATAATATAGTATTACTGTAAACATTTAAAAAAAAAAATCTAAAAGACATTTTTACTATAATCGTATATCTTTGGACATGGTGGCAAGTTTAAAACTAAAGTATAGCAGCAACACTGGTAAACAAAAAATATTAAAATTATTACATGGAAAATAAAAAGGAAGCCAAATTAGCCAGAAAAGGAAAAATGATTTTAAAGAAATATATGAAAATATATTAATAGTAGTTCGTTCCTATTTCTAAATACTCATATTTTGACAAATAAATTTGAACAAATGTTAATCATTTATACACTTAACATATTATGTAAAGGAAGTTTAAATAGTAATAGTCAACAATTCCAACAATATCAACAAAACAAACAACTGTTTCCTCTCCAAAATTATTGAACACAAAAATACCACGACATATCTCGATGGAAATCAAGGTTCTAGCTTAGAATAAGCACAAATACGTGGCTGTGCTTAACCGGTTAATGGTATCCCATTCTATTTTATTATTGGTACTCCAACTACAATACAGGTATGAACAATAAAAACCTGCACAGATTCGCTTCCACTCAAAAAGGCCACACACTATCACACACAGACCTACAACATAAAAAGTACAATAGCAGTGTCAACAGTGCCGTATTAACGCATGGGCACGCTAGGCAGTTGCCCGGGGCCCTACGAACATAGGGATCTATGCTAACCTGTGTATATTGTGTACTTCATGTTTTTGTTTTATGTCTAAACACTGATTTTGTTTGAAGTACCAATACAATAAATATATGTTTAATTTTATCGACATTTACAGTTTTATTCCTGTGAGTGATTGTGTAGGTAGGGACCCCAGTTCACTGCTTTGCCCAGGGCCCGATAATGCTGCTAATGACGGCCCTGAGTGTCAGCGAATGCTCATACTTATGTACGGATCTATAGATACATGGAAAGAAGTGTGAAAATACATATACCATAAACAGAAGGGATAGACAACACAATGGCCAAAAGATAAGGATCAAAATACATATACCATAAACAGAAGGGATAGACAACACAATGGCCAAAAGATAAGGATCAAAATACATATACCATAAACAGAAGGGATAGACAACACAATGGCCAAAAGATAAGGATCAAAATACATATACCATAAACAGAAGGGATAGACAACACAATGGCCAAAAGATAAGGATCAAAAGAACAAATAATAATCTACAAAACAGTAAACGAAAGATTGAGCAATATGAACCCTAAAAATAACCCTGAGTGAACTCGGTTGCTTTTAAGGGTAAGCAGTTCCTGCTCCATTAGTGGCACCCGATAAAATACTCCCTTCTAATTAAAGGCGTCAATATATATATATATAAATGTGACAACTCATCCGTAAATTATCCATAGTTAAAATATAAATCCAAAGCGACATGTATTAAATACCCAAGCAAAAACCATGAAATGTAAATACAAATTCATTCAGAAACAACGAAATATTAGAAACTAGAATACATAAAGAGGCTTTGGTTTATCATTATTGATATCGACAGTCTATTAGCAGGTTTAAATTATTTGAATAATAAAGCTTTTCACAATTTCGTCAAATTAAGATACCTCATTAGCTACGTACCTTAGATTTAAACTAAATCTTAAGTGTTACCATGAGCTAATAATAACTAAGAATTTAAATAGGAAATATTTAAGTTTTGTACAAAAAGGACATAAATTGATGACTCGTGGTGTACTACAATTAAATGTTTGTAACAAAATATTTAAACTTTTGGTATAAAACATAGGGAAATAAAATTATATATATTTGTGTGCAAGATAGAAGAAAAATATTATAGAATCAGTTTGCATCCTAAAATTTCCTACTAGACTTTATATATGTAAATTTTACTGATTCCAAATTCGTCCATCATCTTTCAAAAGATCACAATCATTCAAATCGTCTAGATTTAATGAAATAACCTCGTCGAAAAGTATGGGGGGGGGGGGGGGGGGGGGGGGGGGGAGGGGGCGAGATATGGCTTTTTATTATATACATATGTAAGATATATCATATCTTATATACTAGAAAATGAACAAATATGTATATTTAACACTTAAATATGTATAAATGACATAAATGCAATCTATTTTCTTAATTTGCATTATTTTGTTAATAACTATTATTTATATATCTACTCAAATATATCTACACTAATAATTGATGCCACGATCATAATTACTTTACCGATGATGGGGGTCAGCCATCCTGAACATAACCCCCACAATTTTCCTTATTGTAAGCCTCCTTGTTTTTCTTAATATCTGCTTATCTAAAGCAGTAATGTTTTAACTGGACGCGAAGAGAAGCTTACCGATTTATTTAAGCAAATATATTAATACACATATCACATAGAGCATCTTTCGCGGACGTGATTTACCAGGAGAACATAACGTATTTACTTCTTAAAAGATTAATCAGCTGAGTATCAGGATATGAATGACACAAGTGTACAATCGATCGCTGTTTTAGGAGCTGGTGTTGTAGGGTTATCTACGGCCATTAATATTCAAAATCTCTTCCCAAGGGCAGAGGTGACGGTAATTGCGGACAAATTTAACACGGACACTACCAGTGATGGAGCGGCGGGGTTATTTAGGCCAACTTATAGTAAAACGAAAGGAGACGAGTTAATGATAAGGTAAGACCATAATGCACATTTAATGTATTTGGAATCATCTTCAAGGACAACACTCTGACATTGTAATCTAAAGTTAGAAACAATAGCTCTGTTTTTCTTCATATCGTATCAAATATCACAAAACAAACCAAGAAACAAACAAATTATCAGATGTATATATTGGTCGTATGTTTAAAAAAAGACCTTAGTTTACATTTTAAAACAAACATGTACATGTAATAAAATACTAAATTTATTTTTTTCCCTTTTATATGCAAATACGATGACATTTTTTATTAAAAAAGCAAAATATTTTTCATGTAGCTGAACATGGTTTTCTTCATATTTTATCTCGATGTTTGTACTGAGATATAAAAGTATGTAATATGTTTAGCACGAATATTTTACGTAGAGTCACTTTCCATCACACTCCCTCCTTTTTTGGAAATAATCATTAAATGTTTCATTTGAAATTATGTTTTTCATATTTTATTAGCTTTGTTCTCTAAACCGCGTTCGTTAATGTTTGTTTTGTAATTCTACAGAAAATGGTGTGAGATTTCCTTTAAATGGTACCATAGTATATGGCTGACAGACGAGGCTCCACGGGCAGGGATACACAGAGTTGGAGGATATATATTCGGAAAAGAAAGATGTAATAATCAAGTAGGCAACACTCAAGACAAGATATGGGGGGGGGGGACTTGAAAAAAAACCATTTTCATAGCTTAACACGGTATTATGCTTAACACACTATGTAAACGGTGTCCTCTGTAAAATGTTACTCCGTGTTGCGGTGTACTGTTACTCCTTTTTTTGTGTGTGCAGCACATGGCAGATGCAATTCACACAACAAACCAAACAGGTAAGAATTTTTACCATGTTACACAATTTCATCCAATAACAGTTAATCACATTTGTTTCAGATATATTTCTTGTCATATAAATATTGATAATAAAAAATCTATATAAAAACTTTTGTTTACAACAATAACTGATCATATTAATGAACAAATACTGAGTCAGGTCAAGATATTTGAACTTTTTCATCAAAAAGCTCGAAATTTGACATTTTAATTTAAACTGATGACTGAAACCCTTCCTTAAATTCATTTATCTTTAGTCGGATATAATCCTAAGTTTCCATGAAAATTATATAAAGAAGAAATAAACGAAAATAATAGACTCAGAAAATTGCCAAGTGTACTGTTACTTCTGATTAATTATAGTGTAGTAAACTGTTACTTCGTGTTTAAATTTTAACAAGTGTACTGTGACTTCGTGATAAGATTAATAAATAACTCCATTTCTTTGGTATTATGATCCTTTGCAGATACCAACATGATACCTGCTGTTATTGTGGTGTCACTAAACAGACACAGAAGCAAATTGTTGAACATCCAACAAAATGTGAACTGTCAACAAGTACTGGGAGCCTCTAGTTTTTTTAAAACAAAATTCTCAAAATGATGTGATAACTACGGAAGCGTATTAGCGTATTAGGGCCACATTGATACTTTTTTATTTTTATTTTTCACATTTTAATCTGTAAAATTCACACTTTAATCTGTAAATTTTACACTTTAATCTGTAAAATTTACACTTTAATCTGTAAATTTGACACTTTAATCTGTGAAATTTACACTTTAATCTGTAAAATTCACACTTTAATCTGTAAATTTGACACTTTAATCTGTAAAATTTACACTTTAATCTGTAAAATGGTAATCTGGGGCCTGTTTTACTAAAGGACTTACGACTTATGATCGGTCGTAATTTGTATAGAATGATAGGGAGTTACAACCGAACTTAGGACTTACGACCTTTAGTAAAATGGGTCACAAACTTGGCAGGAATGGTGTACGGGAGGACCTCTACAAACGATCCATTTTTGGTTCTATTTGATGGAACAAGATGGCCACCAGAGTCAATCTTAGCTTCTGATTGGCCAATTTTCAAAATTTAACTTATCTGAACCTAGGCTCCAATGCTTTGAAACTTTATAGGATTGTTAACAACAATGGCTTCTCTAAGCTGTCAACTTTTAGAACTGCTCAGAAGGCTCCTGTTGCAGCTGTGGTCATTCAAAGGTGTCATTGAAACCATGTGGGAAAACTCTTATTTCATAAAATCTCTACAATTTTGTTTGTTGCTGTTCCACTAATATTCATATACATGCAGGTTAGCGATCCAGGCTCCCAGGAGCCCCTTGTTAACATCTCAGTTATTATGACTTACAACCTTGAGCAAGTCATCCTTTTCTGTATCATATGCATAACACCATGATATGACCGTTCAGTTACAATGCTACGTACGGAAGCATGTTAGTACCATAGGTAGTTTTATTTTTAACTTGTTATAACAACTTAACTAACTTGTTATAACAACTTAGCTAACTTGTTATAACAACTTAGCTAACTTGTTATAGCAACTTAGCTAACTTATTATAGCAACTTAGCTAACTTGTTATTATAACTTGGCTAATTTGTTATAACAACTTAATATCTTGTTATAACAACTTAGTTAACTTCATTTTATAAGGTCTTGAATTCTAACAAGAGTCTGAATCGCTCACCTGGCTTGATATTGAAAATAGCCATGTCTGCCATGATGACAAGAATATTATATAAGCAATGAAAGAACCTTAGTGAACACGCTCATATACCACACGCACCCACATATTGGACACTCAAAAGGGACAACAGTTCAATGGAGCATAACTCCTGGAAAAATCAAGATATCAGAATTGCCAGTCAATATGCACATTTACATAATATGTCCTTACTAGCTACCAAGTTTCATAAACTTATGTTCTGTAGTTTCAGAGAAGTAGCGTTCACCAACTGTTTCGGTAGTTTATATTGCGAAATTTATAAGTTCAAAGGGGCATAATCCAGAAAAAAATGAAACTGCACGCGTTGTCGTGCTGTGATACCCCCACTCGCTCTACATATGTTGATGTGTAGTAAAGTATTAGATTATAGTGGGACTTAACGTGGTGGAAAGGCATAAAGGAGTGTAAAGAGTGTTGGAATCAAGAGATGTGTATCCTCCCAGGGCAGTTGGCCAGTAAACATTTGGAATGATGAAATTTGATATATTACAGATTATTAGATATAAATATTATACATAGCTAATTAAGGAAATAATTTATAGCAGTAAGGGAACATGAAAAGGGCTATAACTCTCGCAAAAATCAACCATCTGTGAAATTGGTATAATATGCGCATGCTCAGATCTTGGCCAATCAAGATACCAAATATGAATAAAATGCGACAAAAGACAAATGACTAGTTTATATATTATGTCCATAATAACTACCAAGTTCCATGAAATTCTGTTCAGTAGTTTGAGAAGTAGTGCTCACAAACTGAGTAGTAAATATTTTGAATTTTCTAAGTTCAAAGGGGCATAACTCCTAGGAAAATAATCGGATAAGAATTTCCTATCGCTATGCACATCTACATATTATGTCCATAATAACTACCAAGTTTCAAGAAATTCCGTTCAGTAGTTTCAGAGAAGAAGCGATCACAAACTGTTTCAGTGGTATATATTTCGAATTTTCTAAGTTCAAAGGGGCATAACTCTTAGAAAAATAACCGGATCAAAATTTCCTGTCGATACGCATATCTTCATGTCATGTCTTTAAAAACTACCATGTTTCAAGAAATTCCGTTCAATAGTTTTAGAGGAGAATCGCTCACAAAAACATTACCGACGGACTCTCGGACTGGTCAGAAACATTATACCCTCCGCAACTTCGTTGCGTGGGGTATATGAATTTCAACATACGAGCAATCTGACAAATTTAAGCTTGACACTCTTTTTAGCTCACCTGGCTGTCCGTCGTCCGTCCGTCGTAAAGTTTTCATTCAAAGATCTTCTCCTCTGAAACTACCTGGCCAATTAAAACCAAACTTGGTCACAATGGCCCTTAGGTGGTCCCCTTTCAAAATTGTGTCCGGCAGGTCCGGGTCCAATCCAAGATTTACAGATTAAAGTGTGAATTTTACAGATTAAAGTGTAAATTTTACAGATTAAAGTGTGAATTTTACAGATTAAAGTGTAAATTTTACAGATTAAAGTGTAAATTTTACAGATTAAAGTGTAAATTTGACAGATTAAAGTGTAAAATTTACAGATTAAAGTGTGAATTTTACAGATTAAAGTGTAAATTTTACAGATTAAAGTGTAAAATTTACAGATTAAAGTGTGAATTTTACAGATTAAAGTGTAAATTTTACATATTAAAGTGTGAAAAATAAAAAATAAAAAAGTGTCAATGTGGCCCTAATACGCTTCCGTAGATAACAGCCAAGGATTTAATTGTCATGTTATGTTAAATGTCAATATAAAACATTAGATTAAAGGTTACTAGTTATAGAAGTGATGACAAACACATCCCTGAGTCTAGACTGTTACATACCATAGCAGTATCAATTGTCTCAATATCATAAACCTGTATTTATTACTAATTAGCTCCCATGGCCTTGTAGGCCATGTGAGCTTTTGCCATCAGCTGACGTCCGACGTCGTTGTACAGACGTTTTTAAAAATCTCCTCTGAAACTACTGGGCTAATTGGAACCAAATCTGATCATAATCATTCTTCACAATTGTGTCTGATGTTCCCACTGTTCAACAAACATGGCCACCGTTGCTATAAATAGAACATAGGGGTGAAATAAATGTTAAAAATAATTAAAAATCCTGTAAAGGTCATCATAGCTGCCAAACGATACATCTATTCCCTTCAATAATTATGGTTGATTACCTTATCAATCATCAAAAATGATCGCCATCATAACTAAAACTAGAAAATTTGGTCCCAGAAATAAAATAAAATCGTGTAATGGGCCAATTGCTACCAAAATTTGGGGTAAATGATACAATTAGGATCCAGCCGATGTCAAACATGGCCGCCAGTGCAGTCTTCACGAATAAAATAGTTCTGAAAAAGATGGTTTGGGCCTGTGTGCACACAAATTTATCGTGAAGACTGCAAGTCCAAATTTCGATGTCTGAAATGCCAACTGTAAAGTCTGAATTTCGAAGTCTGAGGTCTGAAGTATGAAGTTACCTCTCAGCCTATGTATGGAGACCACGACCCACAAGCTTTGATAATTATATAAGTTGATTTAAAGGTATAAGACAATGATATGTTACAGTATATCTGAAAGTATAACAAGAAGTAACAGTACAAAACACCAGAAGTAACAGTGGCATTGTGTTGATATGAACTTGAAGTAACAGTACACTTGGCAATTTTCTGAGTCTGATATTTTCGTTTATTTCTTCTTTATATAATTTCCATGGAAACTTAGGATTATATCCGACTAAAGATAAATGAATTTAAGGAAGGGTTTCAGTCATCAGTTTAAATTAAAATGTCAAATTTCGAACTTTTTGATGAAAAAGCTCAAATAAATTGACCTGCCTCAGTATTTGTTCATTAATATGATCAGTTATTGTTGTAAACAAAAGTTTTTATATAGATTGTCTATTATCAATATGACAAGAAATATATCTGAAACAAATGTGATTAACTGTTATTGGATGAAATTGTGTAACATGGTACAAATTCTTACCTGTTTGGTTTGTTGTGTGAATTGCATCTGCCATGTGCTGCACACACAAAAAGAAGTAACAATACACCGCAACACGAAGTAACATTTTACAGAGGACACCGTTTACATAGAGTGCTTAGGTTACTCAAAGAAACATTCATGTTGAAAGAGAAGTAAGAGAAAGCTCGGAGAACAAGAATTCTCACAGAATCCTGCTGTGGAACCAGGTTTCCTGGGAGACTAAAGCTCGGACAACAAGAATTCTCACAGAATCCTGCTGTAGAACCAGGTTTTCAGGGAGACTAAAGCTCGGACAACAAGAATTCTCACAGAATCCTGCTGTAGAACCAGGTTTTCAGGGAAACTAAAGCTCGGACAACAAGAATTCTCACAGAATCCTGCTGTAGAACCAGGTTTTCAGGGAGACTAAAGCTCGGACAACAAGAATTCTCACAGAATCCTGCTGTGGAACCAGGTTTTCAGGGAGACTAAAGCTCGGACAACAAGAATTCTCACAGAATCCTGCTGTGGAACCAGGTTTTCAGGGAGACTAAAGCTCGGACAACAAGAATTCGCACAGAATCCTGCTGTGGAACCAGGTTTTCAGGGAGACTAAAGCTCGGGCAACAAGAATTCGCACAGAATCCTGCTGTGGAACCAGGTTTTCAGGGAGACTAAAGCTCGGACAACAAGAATTCTCACAGAATCCTGCTGTGGAACCAGGTTTTCAGGGAGACTAAAGCTCGGACAACAAGAATTCTCATAGAATCCTGCTGTGGAACCAGGTTTTCAGGGAGACTAAAGCTCGGACAACAAGAATTCTCACAGAATCCTGCTGTGGAATCAGGTTTTCAGGGAGACACTTTATATTGATACCCAGTGACATTTAAATGTAAAATAATCCAGTTTGATTAAAATAAGATGTTTGCTGGAATATTATATAATGCCATACTTTTATACCCGGAACTTATATCATCTACAATTATATTTTTAATTAGATTGCAATAGACATGCATGATTTGGGTATTATGAATGTCACATTGTCGTTAACGGATGTATATAAATCAGAGATATACATCTTAAAGCACAAGATCTTCAGAATCGTGATGTATCATCAAAAACAAAACAGTCACTATCTGGCTAGCAAAATGGTTTCATGAATACCAACATGATTTTGGTGTTTCAATGTAGAATACTGATCCGACGTTTACAATTACAAAGTGGTTATAACACTGCTACGTACCGGTAATCTCTACATCACAGTCAGTATGTTATCACAGCATAAGCTTACTCTCCTAAGATAATAGACAGCATGTTTCATACACAAATAATTCTTATCTTATGGCCTTGCTGCCGTAAGTTTTGTTAATTACACACTGGTCCGGTTTTTGTGTGAAAACATTTATTTC
The DNA here is from genome assembly GCA_963680875.1 of Bathymodiolus brooksi. Lineage (NCBI taxonomy): Eukaryota > Metazoa > Mollusca > Bivalvia > Mytilida > Modiolidae > Bathymodiolus > Bathymodiolus brooksi. The sequence continues at coordinate 23,363,336 of OY804578.1, read as the reverse complement.
ATCATAAGTACTATTAATCGGGGTTCAAAATACATTTATGACATCTGGATGCGACTATTTCGATTTTTCGTCTTGAATACGGGATAATGAGGGCGAAAAAGCAATAAGTTGACATGTTGACATGGAACCCTAGAACTAAAGGGGAAATGTCGAAATAGTGAAATAAGCACACGGTTCGTCTAAATTTTCATTTCGCCTGTTCGCTTTCCTTGGTTTTTGCGCTAATGTTTCGACTTTTCGAAGTTTCGCCCCAGTTTGTCAAAAAGAGCGAAGTTTTACATTATGGCGTTTCCTGTTACTTTAAAAAAAATGTACTCTATAACTTTGTACTTTTTAGTTAATTAATTAAGAATTCCATTTTCAGGTTCCTATATTTTGCTACAAAACAAGACAGCTATCAGAAGAAGAGCTTGCAACTTTTCCAGGCAATCAAAGGTATATTAATTAAAAATTATTCTAATATTTTGTTTATTTGAAACTTGAGATAGGCTTGATAAAGTTTGTAAAATAATATGACTGGACACATGTGGACATATATTGCCATGTTGTCCTCGCATAGCATCGTCGGTAACCTACGACTGACCACACTCATTTGAAGTGTTCAAGATTAAATGTTGTGTGTTATTATTATCAAATATTCATATGTACCATGTCAAGTTTTATTTTCATTTTTCCAGATATGGTTATTATAATGACATGCTGATGATTGAATGCAGACGATATTTGCCATGGTTACTTAATAGGTATGTTATATTTGACAAATTGTTTGATTTTAAAAAATCTTCTAAAATGCGATAGTGTAAAACTTCAAAAGAATGTTCATAGCTAACTATGCCATATTTTATGATTAATAACATTAGCTTATTCTGTAATGACAGTTAAATTGAACATTGCATTTCAGATATTACAAAAATGGCGGGAAAACCAGAGTCGAGAAAATAGAGTCACTTTCACAAGTAAGCTTCACATTTTTTTTCCAGTTAAATTCGTAAGAAGTTAGTTATTTTTGAGGTAACAAGAGATTTAACAATAAAACTTTGAAGATGCCAAATGGGTAATCAGAAATCGTAAATCGAAGGACAGACAATATACAACGGCAAAAGAAAAATGACAAAAAGACAGAAAAAAACTAACAACAAAACCACTAAAGATTGAGCAACACGACACCACTAAACAATAGAGGAGACTCGGGTGCCCGGAAGGGTAATCTGTTCCTGTTCTACTAGTGACACCCGTCGTGTTACTGTTAATTGACAAGAACATCAATATTTTGATATGGAAGTCATTAGTAGTTGGAAGTCAATCTCTTTAATTTATGAACAGAAAATTTAAACATTGATGGTCAACAATTCCACCAATATCAACGTATATTTATTCAGTCATCCTCCATGGCTCTTGTACATATACGTTAATCATATGTTCAAATGCGGATATATCGGGTCTAATAAGAGAAAAGAACACGTAAAACAATCCTGCATTATTTAAAAAAAAATCTAATTTGTGAGTGAAAGCATTCTTGACTTTCTGGACTCCGAATAGTCATTACATTGTACAGTGGTTGAAATTTTAGTTCAACAGCAATGACTATAGGTTAAATAATTAAAACATCTATATTTTTCTATAAAAATGTTGGTATCAATAAATCTTTTGACCTGAAAACATTTGATGTTTTTTAGATATTGAAGTACAGTTATAAACTTTATATTGCAGATTGCTGGTCAGTATGATGTGTATGTAAATTGTTTAGCACTTTCCAGTAGAGAAGTGTTTGGAGACAAGGAGATGTATCCAGTACGAGGGCATCTTCTGAGGGTAAATAGATATTAAAGCAGAAAGTAAAATACGCTTCTAAACAAATCCATTTGCTATATACACCATAGATTTCTATAGTTTACGAATGAATAATTAGGGACAATAACCTTGAATTAAAATCCACCAAGCATATATAACATGTTCGAGCCTCCAAACATGGGATGGTTCAGGCATGTCACATATGATTGCCCCTTTACGTATTAACAAAAGAAAGGTATTTCAAACACCGATTAAAAATGTGTCAGTTTGACCTATTAAATGTATTAAATATTACATCATATATAATCATGTATTCGGTTTTTTTACAGGTACATGCTCCTTGGGTCAAAAATACCTATATGGCAGACTCAGTTACATATATTTATCCTGGGTAAGTAAACTTTTTGCTTCAATATACAAATTAAAAATGCTTGACGTTTTGAACGACAGCAACCATGTTTTAAGCAGACAGTTGGCATTCCAATGGATATTAATTGTGCTACAATTCTTGCCGACCTGAGTAACCTTATATGCTAGTATTCGTATGAAGAATTTCAGCTTCCGCTATGCAGATGACTACTATAATGAACAGGTTGATGATTGTCTTGATAGTCTATCACAATTAGTTTGAGATTAATGACATCACAGAGACAAAGTCCGCTCTAAACCTTGAACTTAATCTAGAAGATGAGGATGAGTACAACTGTAAACTAAAATGGCATATGCGATAAGAATGATGAGAACACTCAAATTTTATATATCATGTTCGTAATTTTATCATTTAAAGTGGAGCTTAGATGTTTACGGTTGTACGCTTTTCTGCAAGGAGGACAGGCAGGTAGGTAGTTCTCTGACAAACATGGCTTGCCTGTTCACATCCTCCCTCCGTTCTACTTGTAGCAGCTTTATATTGCGAATTATCTAGCATTATAGTCACAAAGGCTAAATAGGATGGTTGGTTGTTCAGTGAATGGCACAAGGAAGGCATGCTTTATACTTTAAATACTGATGAACTCCGATGATCTAGTATATACTATTTTCATACTGATGAACTCGGATGATCTAGTATATACTATTTTCATCGTCGCCCAATGCTACTGTACATATAAGTGCAGTTGTCCGAATATACAACACAAGTAGAAAGTTAAAATCAAATGTATAAATTATATTATAGTACACGGAAGCGGATACTGTAAATTAATCACATTAATTGATCTTAATTATTTAAATGATAATTCAACACTAGTTATAGTTATGTTAAAAAGGATGTATGTTTACCGATCAAGTGTTGATTGAAATAAATTTTTAATGTTTTACCAAAACTATTATCTATATTTATATTTTAAGATAACCTTTAGACATTTTCTTTTAGTATACAATGGGATGTTTTACAACTAAAAAGACGTTTAACTCTGACTGTGTTATAATAATAATGATATTGTGATATGTACATAATTATATTTTAGACTCACTGGATGTGCCCCACGTGCCCCCGATGTAAAGGGGTAGTTTTTTCTCTAGATATACACTAGTAATTATACATCAAATAATCGGTCAAATAATTCAAGCGGGGAAAAATGTTACAAAAATATGGGCCCTCGGTGTAATCTGTGACTAAACTGAGGAATGGTTTATGTTGTTATGGTTGTTTGTACTGTCTTATTGGCTTAATTGACGTTCTATAGAAGAGTGGTTCATTTTACTGGCTTAATTGACGTTCTTGACGTTCTATAGAAGAGTGGTTCATCTTACTGGCTTAATTGACGTTCTTGACGTTCTATAGAAGAGTGGTTCATCTTACTGGCTTAATTGACGTTCTTGACGTTCTATAGAAGAGTGGTTCATCTTAATGGCTTAATTGACGTTCTTGACGTTCTATAGAAGAGTGGTTCATCTTAATGGCTTAATTGACGTTCTTGACGTTCTATAGAAGAGTGGTTCATCTTAATGGCTTAATTGACGTTCTTGACGTTCTATAGAAGAGTGGTTCATCTTAATGGCTTAATTGACGTTCTTGACGTTCTATAGAAGAGTGGTTCATCTTAATGGCTTAATTGACGTTCTTGACGTTCTATAGAAGAGTGGTTCATCTTAATGGCTTAATTGACGTTCTTGACGTTCTATAGAAGAGTGGTTCATCTTAATGGCTTAATTGACGTTCTTGACGTTCTATAGAAGAGTGGTTCATCTTAATGGCTTAATTGACGTTCTTGACGTTCTATAGAAGAGTGGTTCATCTTAATGGCTTAATTGACGTTCTTGACGTTCTATAGAAGAGTGGTTCATCTTGTTGGTTGTTTTATTATCGAAGTACCATATATGAGCAACATATTGTTTCTTCAAGATGTAAAACTAGAAGAAAAAAAAAAAAAATGCATAAATATTAATTATTATTATTATTATTATTATTATTATTATTATTATTATAGACAAGATAATGTTGTGTTAGGGGGAACGAGGGAAGTGGGAGAAGAATCGTTGGAGGGTGAAGAAGAAAAATTTAAAGATGTATACCAGAGATGTTGTCAGATTTTACCAGGCCTAAAGGTATTTTGTCATAATAGCAGCAACACCAATTAGGAATAAGAAAAAAAAAGGAATAAAACCCAGTTATATATTATACCGATTAATAAAAGCTGACTGGCTGGAAACATTTAATCAGATCTCATGAAGATACCAAAGGGGTAATCAGAAGTCGTAAGTCGAAGAATGACAGAAAATATAATATAGAGAGAAAAAAGGACAAAAGACAAATAATGGTCGAAGTAGAAATACACAGAAAACTGATGAACACGAATCCCACTGATAACCAGGGACGAACGTCGTTGCTTATGAACAATAATCAGTTCCTGCTCCATCAGTGACATCTGTCGTGTTACAATTGTTGAGTTGAATATTCTTTCAACAAACGTTTTAATATATTTCATGTTGTTGCCAGACCATACTTGAGTGGGATCAGCTAAGATGAGAGGTTATTGTTCTTTGTTGGTGGGAAGGATGACTATCGCTGTTTAATCGTCTTTTTCATAATTGCATTATATACATTGAAGATTGTTTATAAAAGCCATAAAAACTTACTGCACATTATTCACATTCAGATGAAAATGATGGTTGGTCGAATATGAATGCCAATATAACACTGAAGAAATAATATTCTTTTCTCTTATTTTTCAACTGTGAAAAGGATGCTCACATTACCCTATATCTAATACCCCCACAACACCCAAAGATATTACAAACACACGTCTACATAGCAAACTAGAGGCAAAAAGAAATCGAAAAATATACATGTACGATGTATTGATGTATTATGATTTATCCTTGGTTGTATTATTTTTAATCTACAGCATTCACCAGTCATCAATAAATGGGTAGGGATAAGACCGCATAGGACATCACTAAGACTGGAAACAGAAGTCTTAAAGCTGGGCAAGCACACATTGCAGGTAGATAGCGTTAGATTTATTCCGTTGTATGTTTTGTTTATATCCGAATTACCTCCTTCGACCTCCCACTTGGTTAAAAATCTTTTCTTTGTTGGGCACTCTACAATGATTTAACTATGAAGCACAGTAAGATAAGACAAGATAAGATACAATATTTCTCATCAAGGTTCCCCAAGGGACAGTATCATTACAATGATTATTCATATACATGTATAATGCATAGTAGACATACATACGTACATACTTTGGACAATGATTAAAAGAGAAAAAAATAGCATTATTTTGTGTTATAGAAAAATATCATTATTTTGTGTTATAGAACATATGGACAAAAAAAATCAGATCACTTTGTCAAATAACTCTGACAGACGACATCAGAAAGATGTCTTTACCCATGTAACTATGAGTGAACATATTTGTAAGTTTCTCTAATAACGATATATAAAGAATTGGATGCTTAATATAAGGCAATCACACAATCTTAGAGAGGGAGCATAGCATTCTCCACGTGACCAGTGTACATTGAAAAATATGGAGTCACAGTGTATAACCGGACAGTTTTGAAAAACGGAAGTTGCTGTACTGTCCGACCAGGTAAGGTTAGTTGCTTGCAGAAATTTCGACATTTTTGGATGATTATCCGTGATTTATTCTTTGAAAGTGGATCAACTGAAGCAACAAAAATAAAATAAATACTGCAAAGGAATGTCATTTATATTTCTGATCAAATAACAGTGCCTATTTGAACACTGAAACTGGAAATCGGCGTTTAAACATCGTGGATGGTATGTTTTCGCTCGAAGAAAGGGGGTAAAAATCTAATTGTTCTCCACTTATTCTTTAAATTATGTCAAATATGTTCTCACTATCTGATGAAATAAACATCGACGTTTTCAATGCAAGGAAAATATGACTGTAAACGCACTCATTTTCCTTACGACGGGTGCATTTAACATCGTTCTTCATTCTACGTCACTGTACGCCTAATTGCTACTGTACGTTATCATTAATTGCTGAATCTTAAAACTCATTTGTCCGCCTAATTGTTTTCTGTTAAAGTTGATCGAGAACTTTTCTACAGTCTAATCCTTTACAAATTTAGTTTTACCGAAAATTAAAATAGTTTATGTGTTGCCTGCATTGGAGGACTTGCAAGGAACTACATTTACCAGATATTCAGTAATCTTAGATGATATGTGATTCAAATACATATGTATCTTATTCCCAGTTTTTGGAACAAGTTAAATGAGTTTTCTCCCGTTTACAGTGTTATCTTCCTCTAGCAGCAGGTGTCTATACATTGACTGCAATGATTATCTTTTACAACTACAATGTACGTGATTGATACGAATATCGTGTTTCATACATTAGGAATTAATTCTCGCCACAATGTACCGGTGCAATATAAGACGAGTCCCGAGAGTAATGCGTAAAGCCACTGGAATCCGCAGTAAAAAAGGTATTTCTAAGCCCATTCAATATACAGTTAATAGAACCTAAGGATCATTTCTTCGATTCTGAAGACAGGGCCGAGCGGAAGCGTGCTAAGCGAAAAAATGCGAACATTACGAAATTTGGTGCACTATGTAAGGGAATAAAACCTATAAGACAATACCATCAGTGCAACGAAGAAAAAATATTACCGCATAAAAGACTTGGATTTGACTTTCAAGAATAGTATATTAAAAGCACATTATCTAACATTTTGATCTTAGTCATTTCCTTAAAAGTTTTTTAACTCACCTGACCCGAACTGGGCGTCCGTCATCCGTCCGTCCGTCGTTAATCTTTTGTATTTTAATATTCTCCTCTGATCTGTATTTTAATATTCTCCTCTGATCTGTATTTTAATATTCTCCTCTGATTTGTATTTTAATATTCTCCATTGAGACAATTGGGACTAAACTTGGCAAGATTGGTGGTGCTTGGGTGGTCCCCTTTCAGAATTGTATCCGATGATCCCGCTCCCTACCAAGATGGCCGCCATTGCTGAAAATAGAAAATTTGACCAAAAAAATCATTTAGCATCTTCTCCTCTGAGACTAACTTGGCCAATTGGGACCAGACTTTGATGGAATGGTCCTTGTGTGGCCCCCTTTCAGAATCATATCCGATGACCCCGCCTGCCAACCAAGATATTTTTCTCCCTGTTGACACTACCTGGAGAATTTTTAAATATATTTTACAAGAATTATGCTTTTGATTTGACACAGAATATTGCAAAAACAAATATGTCCACTCGTTGCAGCTCGTCCAACATTTATATATGTTGTTCGCTGTGTGGTTTCTACCGTGGTGAATACTGCATTGCGACCTCTGGACTTGTGGTTTGGCTGGTTGGTCCATTTTAAAGTACATTATCAGAAATCGCAAAGCAAAATGTTTTGGGTGATTCTATGTGCATATCTATTAATAGGTTTCCAGCAAAAACTCATCACTTCTATCTGTCCAACGACTAACAAGATGACCTAATTACATCTCATAATACACTAACATAAGCAAAATATTTCATGTTATAACACTTTATTAAAAATAACAAAAACAACAGTACAAAAATGGATCTCTTCTTCTGTAAAAGAAAACTTAAAAACGAAGTTAAAAAATGTGTTATAACAACAATAAATGACCTAATACTTAGTCTGTATAAAATTAAAACATAAAAACAATTGAATATAAATTTCTGCAATTCTTTTCGAAAAGTACTCACACTTATGTATTCATGAGTTAACTACATCAATAAAAAAAATATGTCATACGAATTGTGTGAAATGAAACATTACATTGTGCCATATACATTTTTTTGTATTTATGAACAAATGTCTTTTTTCCTATATATTATATATAAAGCTCTCTTTTTTCCAAAAATTCTACCAAAGTCATTTCTGGTCCGATTTTCATAAATTTTTCACCATTAAAATTCAAATTTAATATAGTTTCCTACAGTAATTTGAAATAATTTGGCAATTTTTGAATAACAGTAAATTAAACTCAAAATTTAAATTTTTAAGTTCAAATTTAACATAAGTATAGAGTAAATTATGACGTAAAAAAGTATGAAATTTTAGAACAACAGATAACAATTTCGAAACTTGAAGGAATACACAATTGTGCGGACAGGACAGAAAAAATCGTTAGCAATTAGGCGTACAGTGACGTGGAATGAAGAACGATGTTAAATGCACCCGTCGTAAGGAAAATGAGTGCGTTTACGGTCATATTTTCCTTGCATTGAAAACGTCGATGTCTATTTCATCAGATAGTGAGAACATATTTGACATAATTTAAAGAGTAATTGGAGAAAAATTAGATTTTTACCCCCTTTCTTCGAGCGAAAACATACCATCCACGATGTTTAAACGACGATTTCCAGTTTCAGTGTTCAAATAGGGCACTGTTATTTGATCAGAAATATAAATGACATAGCTTTGCAGTATTTTTTTTTATTTTTGTTGCTTCAGTTGATCCACTTTCAAAGAATAAATCGCGGATAATCATCCAAAAATGTCGAAATTTCTGCAAGCAACTAACCTTACCTGGTCGGACAGTACAGCAACTTCCGTTTTTCAAAACTGTCCGGTTATACACTGTGGGAGTAGTCAGTCAGATGCAAAAGTAATCAAGGGCAGCTGCTAAATATGACCATCATACAATGTAATATAACCATGATAACAGTGTTGCTGATTTATTTATTGTTGACAGTAGGGCTATCAATAATGATAATAACTGACTATCTTCTGTGATTTGTGTAGCAGTCCCCAGAATGATGATGAACGAGTTTGACAATTTTGTGTTGAATGATGTATATAAATTATTTCCCAGATGCTGGTATATCATCGTGATAATCTTTTCTGTTGACATGGGAAAATATGAAATTAATGTATATAACTTATTTATATATCATATATTTAATCTGATACCAAACACAGACAACATTAATTTGACATGAAAACAAATACGTGTGGTAATATGTGATTGTTCGAGTGGTAATTATTGTGAATCAATAACATGCCAATAAATAAAGGCTCAACTCTCAATCAGGAATGCTGGAAAATAGCTTTACGGCCATAACACGTACTAATTACTATTGGCTTGTGTATAGTGCCTATATTTATTGAAGAATAATGCAGGTGTTTTCTAAATACATGTATCTTTTCACTGTAACGTGCATTTTGTTTCGATGAAGGAATTATAAGCATAGTATAGTTGTTCCTGATCAATTCAAGTTTTGATAATATTACAAATCATGACGAATATAAAGCTACATATCAGTTCGGGTAAACAAGAAATACTACACGACTGAACAGTTCTAATCTTCAATACCACCTTCATCATCTGCACTCAAGTCACAATACTTTCAATAACAAAAAACGATCCTTAGCTTAAAGCTTTATTACTGGGAAGATGGAGACCTTGTAAAAAAAGTTTGGACGTAACATATGTGTTGTGAGAACTGTAAGTATATTGCTATCAAGCTGTGGAAAATTTATAATGGCAACATTGTAGACATATCTGTTGTCATAGAGTCTGATAAAAAGATGACTATTTGTGTCAAATTCGAGATAATGTCAAGAAATTAATGGAGCAGAGTAGAATAGATTCTAGAATAGCATATAAACTAGTATACATATATAGCATGGGTATATAGGGAGTTGCTATACCAAACTCAATATATAATACGAATTCGTCAATAGATAAATTAAAAACATCACATTTGTCATACAATTTAGAACTCAATCTCAATTAGTGGAGTGCGTGTTGCTTGATCTTTTATTTTCTGTGTAATGTTTTGTAGATCGCTGTTTGTCCCTTTGTCCTTTTTCTGTTGGCCATTGTGTTGTCTGTCCTTCTTCGATTTACGGATTCTGATTACCCCTTTGATATCTTCAAACTGTTCTTGTCCCAACTCTAAAAATGTCCAACTAACCAAAAATGTCATGTTTGTACTAGCGGGACAAATGCTAGTACGAACATGTCATTTTTGGTTCGTTCGATTAAAATCAATTGATCTCAATTTATGTAGATTCAAATACCTATATATTTAGGACCTCATTCTAGTATTCTTATTTTGACTACACAGGTCATACACAACATTGGACACGGTGGTGACGGAATCGCATTGAGCTGGGGAAGTGCAGTAGAAGCAACCAAGCTTGTTCAAGACATCATCCAGAATGGAAATTCAATGGCAAAAGCAAAATTATAACCATTACACGTTTTGTGAAACTTTGTTTTAATTTATTAATATATACTAGTTTTGTATTTGTTTGTATCTAATTATTATTTTTATTTTGTTTTCAAATGTTTCTTTAGTATGTTTTTTTTCAAAACATTTGCACCTTTCTCCAATTTGTATTCAAATGGCGTAAATGACTTGCCACAATTTGTAGTAACATTCGTCAGAGATAACATTGGTTTCTCCATCACGACTTCCATATAAAATCTATATGTTTGTGATGTTCCTACAGGACAGACATCATCAATGAAGAAGCTCTCCCTTTCAGAGCACCTAGTCTTGTTCTCGTTTTACTATGACGTTTTTTGTGTTGTCAAAACTAATTATATTGTTTTGTTTTACCTTTTCGCTCCGACCTGGCTACTCTGTAGTCGTTATGGCCAATAATAATCGGTCGTTTTGTTGCCAGACCATATAAACGCTTTATTGTTTTGCTGGATCACATTTGTAGAGTAATATTATATTGTTGAGACACTGGATTATAGACATATAACAAACAACGGGACAGGGCGTAAATGAGTGACCCCTGTTTGAAAAATGTCGCTTGTTCTCGTCATGAATAATAAAATTAACAAGCATAACAAACAAAACAGTCAGATTCTGTTATTTGTTAGATAATCTGATCTTTAAATACTGGATCAATCGTTTATATACCATTGTTTGACATAAACAGGGCTGTCGTGGATGCGATCGCACTGTACATGGAATACCATTACCTATATAATCTGTGTCTATCATCGCTAAGGTTTTGAGGTAGTTTCCCGACCTAGAGGTGTACTCGATATAACTTTGTTATAAAGTTTGTCACATGTTGATTTTCTTGTAATACAACAGTTTACCCCACTAAAACTGACCTCCACAATATGATTAAATTATTGTTGAGAGTGGCATTTAAAATCACACATGATTTTTCTAAATGCAAGAGTTTTTCTAGACAGGTAGACATGTCTCCGTTAAGTCTTCAATATAGATTCAGTTTACAATTTTACCAACGTAAAATAATAGCCTTGTAATTTCTGTAATAGATGCATATATGACAATCGCATACATATTTTCCTCTGCACTTCTCTCCGTGTCTTTCTTGTGTTTTGAAGTTAGAGTTTTCATTCGTATTATACTGTGGTTAGTTATATTTTCTGAGATGCTGTGTGAATATGAACTTCCAATGGATTCTTATTGCATGTGTAAGTTATTTATCATTACCAAAAATAATTGAAAAATGTCTTCAAATTAAATTTGAAGAAGCAAATTCTATATAACTAATAAATTGCAAAACCTGATAAAGATACATTCACAGATCACGACATTCCAATTCAAAAATATATTTCACCACAAACTCTCCATGGCCAATGTTGTAACAAGTTGTTAGGTGTGAATGATGAAATAGTCTGATCAAAATTAGGTGATTTACAATGTATTAATGTTGTCATTACATTTATATTAGATCTTCTTCTTAGTCGTTTCCAGAAATATTGATTTTTGCCTGAATCTAAATAAATCTCCGAAGAGGAAATATTCTCCTCAATTACAGTCTCACTGTAGACTATAATGACATTTTATTCTGATCCACACAATATTTGCATTTTTTTTGGCATTTCTTATTTATTTGTCAAATGGTTGAACAAGCTGCACCCATTCATTCCTTCACAAGTTCACAAAATGTGCATATTTTACAGTAAGTAACAAACTAATCGAGAATTGATTTTCTTATTTATAGAGGTGGCTGAAGGGAACACAGTTACACTTCTGTCCAGTTAGAGTTAAATAAAAAGGAGCGTCGAGGTTTTCGGTTTTTTGAGAATTTATGCACTGTTGTATACACTTATTTAACATTTTGTAAAAATAAAAAAAATAAACAACTCTAGAGTGTTGAAAGACGGTGAGCTTAATCTATGGAAACTCTAAAAACCAAATAAACAAATTGAAATGATGTACTTAAAGCTATATGGAAAATGTTCTGTTAAGGAGAGTTTGAAGATACCAAAGGAGTGATCAGAAGCCGTAAATCGAAGAAGGACAGACAACACAATGACAAAAGGACCAACAATAATCTACAAAAAAACTAAACTAAAGAGCAACACGAACCCCACAAAACACCGAGGACTAATAATATACCAGTAGAGGTGTGACTCAGTAATGGTAATAGAACAAAACACCGAGGACTAATAATATACCAGTAGAGGTATGACTCAGTAATGGTAATAGAACAAAACACCGAGGACTAATAATATACCAGTAGAGGTGTGACTCAGTAATGGTAATAGAACAAAACACCGAGGACTAATAATATACCAGTAGAGGTGTGACTCAGTAATGGTAATAGAACAAAACACCGAGGACTAATAATATACCAGTAGAGGTGTGACTCAGTAATGGTAATAGAACAAAACACCGAGGACTAATAATATACCAGTAGAGGTGTGACTCAGTAATGGTAATAGAACAAAACACCGAGGACTAATAATATACCAGTAGAGGTGTGACTCAGTAATGGTAATAGAACAAAACACCGAGGACTAATAATATACCAGTAGAGGTATGACTCAGTAATGGTAATAGAACAAAACACCGAGGACTAATAATATACCAGTAGAGGTGTGACTCAGTAATGGTAATAGAACAAAACACCGAGGACTAATAATATACCAGTAGAGGTGTGACTCAGTAATGGTAATAGAACAAAACACCGAGGACTAATAATATACCAGTAGAGGTGTGACTCAGTAATGGTAATAGAACAAAACACCGAGGACTAATAATATACCAGTAGAGGTATGACTCAGTAATGGTAATAGAACAAAACACCGAGGACTAATAATATACCAGTAGAGGTGTGACTCAGTAATGGTAATAGAACAAAACACCGAGGACTAATAATATACCAGTAGAGGTATGACTCAGTAATGGTAATAGAACAAAACACCGAGGACTAATAATATACCAGTAGAGGTATGACTCAGTAATGGTAATAGAACAAAACACCGAGGACTAATAATATACCAGTAGAGGTGTGACTCAGTAATGGTAATAGAACAAAACACCGAGGACTAATAATATACCAGTAGAGGTGTGACTCAGTAATGGTAATAGAACAAAACACCGAGGACTAATAATATACCAGTAGAGGTATGACTCAGTAATGGTAATAGAACAAAACACCGAAGACTAATAATATACCAGTAGAGGTGTGACTCAGTAATGGTAATAGAACAAAACACCGAGGACTAATACTATACCAGTAGAGGTATGACTCAGTAATGGTAATAGAACAAAACACCGAGGACTAATAATATACCAGTAAAGGTATGACTCAGTAATGGTAATAAAACAAAACACCGAGGACTAATAATATACCAGTAGAGGTGTGACTCAGTAATGGTAATAGAACAAAACACCGAGGACTAATAATATACCAGTAGAGGTGTGACTCAGTAATGGTAATAGAACAAAACACCGAGGACTAATAATATACCAGTAGAGGTGTGACTCAGTAATGGTAATAGAACAAAACACCGAGGACTAATAATATACCAGTAGAGGTGTGACTCAGTAATGGTAATAGAACAAAACACCTAGGACTAATAATATACCAGTAGAGGTGTGACTCAGTAATGGTAATAGAACAAAACACCGAGGACTAATAATATACCAGTAGAGGTATGACTCAGTAATGGTAATAGAACAAAACACCGAGGACTAATAATATACCAGTAGAGGTGTGACTCAGTAATGGTAATAGAACAAAACACCGAGGACTAATAATATACCAGTAGAGGTATGACTCAGTAATGGTAATAGAACAAACACCGAGGACTAATAATATACCAGTAGAGGTATGACTCAGTAATGGTAATAGAACAAAACACCGAGGACTAATAATATACCAGTAGAGGTGTGACTCAGTAATGGTAATAGAACAAACACCGAGGACTAATAATATATCAGTAGAGGTATGACTCAGTAATGGTAATAGAACAAAACACCGAGGACTAATAATATACCAGTAGAGGTGTGACTCAGTAATGGTAATAAAACAAAACACCTAGGACTAATAATATACCAGTAGAGGTATGACTCAGTAATGGTAATAGAACAAAACACCGAGGACTAATAATATACCAGTAGAGGTATGACTCAGTAATGGTAATAGAACAAAACACCGAGGACTAATAATATACCAGTAGAGGTGTGACTCAGTAATGGTAATAGAACAAACACCGAGGACTAATAATATACCAGTAGAGGTGTGACTCAGTAATGGTAATAGAACAAAACACCGAGGACTAATAATATACCAGTAGAGATGTGACTCAGTAATGGTAATAGAACAAAACACCGAGGACTAATAATATACCAGTAGAGGTATGACTCAGTAATGGTAATAGAACAAAACACCGAGGACTAATAATATACCAGTAGAGGTGTGACTCAGTAATGGTAATAGAACAAAACACCGAGGACTAATAATATACCAGTAGAGGTATGACTCAGTAATGGTAATAGAACAAAACACCGAGGACTAATAATATACCAGTAGAGGTGTGACTCAGTAATGGTAATAAAACAAAACACCGAGGACTAATAATATACCAGTAGAGGTGTGACTCGGTAATGGTAATAGAACAAAACACCGAGGACTAATAATATACCAGTAGAGGTGTGACTCAGTAATGGTAATAAAACAAAACACCGAGGACTAATAATATACCAGTAGAGGTATGACTCAGTAATGGTAATAGAACAAAACACCGAGGACTAATAATATACCAGTAGAGGTATGACTCAGTAATGGTAACAGAACAAAACACCGAGGACTAATAATATACCAGTAGAGGTGTGACTCAGTAATGGTAATAGAACAAACACCGAGGACTAATAATATACCAGTAGAGGTGTGACTCAGTAATGGTAATAGAACAAAACACCGAGGACTAATAATATACCAGTAGAGGTGTGACTCAGTAATGGTAATAGAACAAAACACCGAGGACTAATAATATACCAGTAGAGGTATGACTCAGTAATGGTAATAGAACAAAACACCGAGGACTAATAATATACCAGTAGAGGTGTGACTCAGTAATGGTAATAGAACAAAACACCGAGGACTAATAATATACCAGTAGAGGTATGACTCAGTAATGGTAATAGAACAAAACACCGAGGACTAATAATATACCAGTAGAGGTGTGACTCAGTAATGGTAATAGAACAAAACACCGAGGACTAATAATATACCAGTAGAGCTGTGACTCAGTAATGGTAATAGAACAAAACACCGAGGACTAATAATATACCAGTAGAGGTATGACTCAGTAATGGTAATAGAACAAAACACCGAGGACTAATAATATACCAGTAGAGGTGTGACTCAGTAATGGTAATAGAACAAACACCGAGGACTAATAATATACCAGTAGAGGTGTGACTCAGTAATGGTAATAAAACAAAACACCGAGGACTAATAATATACCAGTAGAGGTGTGACTCGGTAATGGTAATAGAACAAAACACCGAGGACTAATAATATACCAGTAGAGGTATGACTCAGTAATGGTAATAGAACAAAACACCGAGGACTAATAATATACCAGTAGAGGTGTGACTCAGTAATGGTAATAGAACAAAACACCGAGGACTAATAATATACCAGTAGAGGTATGACTCAGTAATGGTAATAGAACAAAACACCGAGGACTAATAATATACCAGTAGAGGTGTGACTCAGTAATGGTAATAAAACAAAACACCGAGGACTAATAATATACCAGTAGAGGTGTGACTCCTTAATGGTAATAGAACAAAACACCGAGGATTAATAATATACCAGTAGAGGTGTGACTCAGTAATGGTAATAGAACAAAACACCGAGGACTAATAATATACCAGTAGAGGTATGACTCAGTAATGGTAATAGAACAAAACACCGAGGACTAATAATATACCAGTAGAGGTATGACTCAGTAATGGTAATAGAACAAAACACCGAGGACTAATAATATACCAGTAGAGGTATGACTCAGTAATGGTAATAGAACAAAACACCGAGGACTAATAATATACCAGTAGAGGTATGACTCAGTAATGGTAATAGAACAAAACACCGAGGACTAATAATATACCAGTAGAGGTGTGACTCAGTAATGGTAATAGAACAAACACCGAGGACTAATAATATACCAGTAGAGGTGTGACTCAGTAATGGTAATAGAACAAAACACCGAGGACTAATAATATACCAGTAGAGGTGTGACTCAGTAATGGTAATAGAACAAAACACCGAGGACTAATAATATACCAGTAGAGGTATGACTCAGTAATGGTAATAGAACAAAACACCGAGGACTAATAATATACCAGTAGAGGTGTGACTCAGTAATGGTAATAGAACAAAACACCGAGGACTAATAATATACCAGTAGAGGTATGACTCAGTAATGGTAATAGAACAAAACACCGAGGACTAATAATATACCAGTAGAGGTGTGACTCAGTAATGGTAATAAAACAAAACACCGAGGACTAATAATATACCAGTAGAGGTGTGACTCGGTAATGGTAATAGAACAAAACACCGAGGATTAATAATATACCAGTAGAGGTGTGACTCAGTAATGGTAATAGAACAAAATACCGAGGACTAATAATATACCAGTAGAGGTATGACTCAGTAATGGTAATAGAACAAAACACCGAGGACTAATAATATACCAGTAGAGGTATGACTCAGTAATGGTAATAGAACAAAACACCGAGGACTAATAATATACCAGTAGAGGTATGACTCAGTAATGGTAATAAAACAAACACCGAGGACTAATAATATACCAGTAGAGGTATGACTCAGTAATGGTAATAGAACAAAACACCGAGGACTAATAATATACCAGTAGAGGTGTGACTCAGTAATGGTAATAGAACAAAACACCGAGGACTAATAATATACCAGTAGAGGTATGACTCAGTAATGGTAATAGAACAAAACACCGAGGACTAATAATATACCAGTAGAGGTGTGACTCAGTAATGGTAATAGAACAAAACACCGAGGAATAATAATATACCAGTAGAGGTATGACTCAGTAATGGTAATAGAACAAAACACCGAGGACTAATAATATACCAGTAGAGGTATGACTCAGTAATGGTAATAGAACAAAACACCGAGGACTAATAATATACCAGTAGAGGTGTGACTCAGTAATGGTAATAGAACAAAACACCGAGGACTAATAATATACCAGTAGAGGTGTGACTCAGTAATGGTAATAGAACAAAACACCGAGGACTAATAATATACCAGTAGAGGTGTGACTCAGTAATGGTAATAGAACAAACACCGAGGACTAATAATATACCAGTAGAGGTGTGACTCAGTAATGGTAATAAAACAAAACACCGAGGACTAATAATATACCAGTAGAGGTGTGACTCGGTAATGGTAATAGAACAAAACACCGAGGACTAATAATATACCAGTAGAGGTATGACTCAGTAATGGTAATAGAACAAAACACCGAGGACTAATAATATACCAGTAGAGGTGTGACTCAGTAATGGTAATAGAACAAAACACCGAGGACTAATAATATACCAGTAGAGGTATGACTCAGTAATGGTAATAGAACAAAACACCGAGGACTAATAATATACCAGTAGAGGTGTGACTCAGTAATGGTAATAAACAAAACACCGAGGACTAATAATATACCAGTAGAGGTGTGACTCCTTAATGGTAATAGAACAAAACACCGAGGATTAATAATATACCAGTAGAGGTGTGACTCAGTAATGGTAATAGAACAAAACACCGAGGACTAATAATATACCAGTAGAGGTATGACTCAGTAATGGTAATAGAACAAAACACCGAGGACTAATAATATACCAGTAGAGGTATGACTCAGTAATGGTAATAGAACAAAACACCGAGGACTAATAATATACCAGTAGAGGTATGACTCAGTAATGGTAATAGAACAAAACACCGAGGACTAATAATATACCAGTAGAGGTATGACTCAGTAATGGTAATAGAACAAAACACCGAGGACTAATAATATACCAGTAGAGGTGTGACTCAGTAATGGTAATAGAACAAAACACCGAGGACTAATAATATACCAGTAGAGGTGTGACTCAGTAATGGTAATAGAACAAAACACCGAGGACTAATAATATACCAGTAGAGGTGTGACTCAGTAATGGTAATAGAACAAAACACCGAGGACTAATAATATACCAGTAGAGGTATGACTCAGTAATGGTAATAGAACAAAACACCGAGGACTAATAATATACCAGTAGAGGTGTGACTCAGTAATGGTAATAGAACAAAACACCGAGGACTAATAATATACCAGTAGAGGTATGACTCAGTAATGGTAATAGAACAAAACACCGAGGACTAATAATATACCAGTAGAGGTGTGACTCAGTAATGGTAATAAAACAAAACACCGAGGACTAATAATATACCAGTAGAGGTGTGACTCAGTAATGGTAATAGAACAAAACACCGAGGACTAATAATATACCAGTAGAGGTGTGACTCAGTAATGGTAATAGAACAAAACACCGAGGACTAATAATATACCAGTAGAGGTATGACTCAGTAATGGTAATAGAACAAAACACCGAGGACTAATAATATACCAGTAGAGGTATGACTCAGTAATGGTAATAGAACAAAACACCGAGGACTAATAATATACCAGTAGAGGTATGACTCAGTAATGGTAATAGAACAAAACACCGAGGACTAATAATATACCAGTAGAGGTATGACTCAGTAATGGTAATAGAACAAAACACCGAGGACTAATAATATACCAGTAGAGGTGTGACTCAGTAATGGTAATAGAACAAAACACCGAGGACTAATAATATACCAGTAGAGGTATGACTCAGTAATGGTAATAGAACAAAACACCGAGGACTAATAATATACCAGTAGAGGTGTGACTCAGTAATGGTAATAGAACAAAACACCGAGGAATAATAATATACCAGTAGAGGTATGACTCAGTAATGGTAATAGAACAAAACACCGAGGACTAATAATATACCAGTAGAGGTATGACTCAGTAATGGTAATAGAACAAAACACCGAGGACTAATAATATACCAGTAGAGGTGTGACTCAGTAATGGTAATAGAACAAAACACCGAGGACTAATAATATACCAGTAGAGGTGTGACTCAGTAATGGTAATAGAACAAAACACCGAGGACTAATAATATACCAGTAGAGGTATGACTCAGTAATGGTAATAGAACAAAACACCGAGGACTAATAATATACCAGTAGAGGTGTGACTCAGTAATGGTAATAGAACAAAACACCGAGGACTAATAATATACCAGTAGAGGTGTGACTCAGTAATGGTAATAGAACAAAACACCGAGGACTAATAATATACCAGTAGAGGTGTGACTCAGTAATGGTAATAGAACAAAACACCGAGGACTAATAATATACCAGTAGAGGTGTGACTCAGTAATGGTAATAGAACAAAACACCGAGGACTAATAATATACCAGTAGAGGTATGACTCAGTAATGGTAATAGAACAAAACACCGAGGACTAATAATATACCAGTAGAGGTGTGACTCAGTAATGGTAATAGAACAAAACACCGAGGACTAATAATATACCAGTAGAGGTGTGACTCAGTAATGGTAATAGAACAAAACACCGAGGACTAATAATATACCAGTAGAGGTATGACTCAGTAATGGTAATAGAACAAAACACCGAGGACTAATAATATACCAGTAGAGGTGTGACTCAGTAATGGTAATAGAACAAAACACCGAGGACTAATAATATACCAGTAGAGGTATGACTCAGTAATGGTAATAGAACAAAACACCGAGGACTAATAATATACCAGTAGAGGTGTGACTCAGTAATGGTAATAGAACAAAACACCGAGGACTAATAATATACCAGTAGAGGTGTGACTCAGTAATGGTAATAGAACAAAACACCGAGGACTAATAATATACCAGTAGAGGTGTGACTCAGTAATGGTAATAGAACAAAACACCGAGGACTAATAATATACCAGTAGAGGTATGACTCAGTAATGGTAATAGAACAAAACACCGAGGACTAATAATATACCAGTAGAGGTATGACTCAGTAATGGTAATAGAACAAAACACCGAGGACTAATAATATACCAGTAGAGGTGTGACTCAGTAATGGTAATAGAACAAAACACCGAGGACTAATAATATACCAGTAGAGGTGTGACTCAGTAATGGTAATAGAACAAAACACCGAGGACTAATAATATACCAGTAGAGGTATGACTCAGTAATGGTAATAGAACAAAACACCGAGGACTAATAATATACCAGTAGAGGTATGACTCAGTAATGGTAATAGAACAAAACACCGAGGACTAATAATATACCAGTAGAGGTATGACTCAGTAATGGTAATAGAACAAAACACCGAGGACTAATAATATACCAGTAGAGGTGTGACTCAGTAATGGTAATAGAACAAAACACCGAGGACTAATAATATACCAGTAGAGGTGTGACTCAGTAATGGTAATAGAACAAAACACCGAGGACTAATAATATACCAGTAGAGGTATGACTCAGTAATGGTAATAGAACAAAACACCGAGGACTAATAATATACCAGTAGAGGTGTGACTCAGTAATGGTAATAGAACAAAACACCGAGGACTAATAATATACCAGTAGAGGTATGACTCAGTAATGGTAATAGAACAAAACACCGAGGACTAATAATATACCAGTAGAGGTGTGACTCAGTAATGGTAATAGAACAAAACACCGAGGACTAATAATATACCAGTAGAGGTATGACTCAGTAATGGTAATAGAACAAAACACCGAGGACTAATAATATACCAGTAGAGGTGTGACTCAGTAATGGTAATAGAACAAAACACCGAGGACTAATAATATACCAGTAGAGGTGTGACTCAGTAATGGTAATAGAACAAAACACCGAGGACTAATAATATACCAGTAGAGGTATGACTCAGTAATGGTAATAGAACAAAACACCGAGGACTAATAATATACCAGTAGAGGTGTGACTCAGTAATGGTAATAGAACAAAACACCGAGGACTAATAATATACCAGTAGAGGTGTGACTCAGTAATGGTAATAGAACAAAACACCGAGGACTAATAATATACCAGTAGAGGTGTGACTCAGTAATGGTAATAGAACAAAACACCGAGGACTAATAATATACCAGTAGAGGTGTGACTCAGTAATGGTAATAGAACAAAACACCGAGGACTAATAATATACCAGTAGAGGTATGACTCAGTAATGGTAATAGAACAAAACACCGAGGACTAATAATATACCAGTAGAGGTGTGACTCAGTAATGGTAATAGAACAAAACACCGAGGACTAATAATATACCAGTAGAGGTGTGACTCAGTAATGGTAATAGAACAAAACACCGAGGACTAATAATATACCAGTAGAGGTATGACTCAGTAATGGTAATAGAACAAAACACCGAGGACTAATAATATACCAGTAGAGGTGTGACTCAAGTAATGGTAATAGAACAAAATACCGAGGACTAATAATATACCAGTAGAGGTATGACTCAGTAATGGTAATAGAACAAAACACCGAGGACTAATAATATACCAGTAGAGGTGTGACTCAGTAATGGTAAATAGAACAAAACACCGAGGACTAATAATATACCAGTAGAGGTATGACTCAGTAATGGTAATAGAACAAAACAC